>CM039675.1:362756408-367556408 GCA_022496015.1 Hordeum marinum | reverse complement strand
TAGCTCCCTTGTATTTTTATATGTTCCTAGAGAAGTAGAGTTGAAAGATGATTGTAGCAATATTACGGACTGGCTCCGTGATCTGAGGATTGTCCTCGTTGCTGCATAGAAGGCTTATGTCCTTAATGCACCACTCGATGCGCCAACCCCTCTAGCGTCGTTTGTAGATGATGTGAACATCTTACAGACACGTTCTGATGACTACTTGATAGTTTAGTGCGTCATGCATTACAGCTTAGAATTGAGGCTCTGAAACGTTTTGAACATCACAAAACATATGAGATGTTCTAAGAGCTGAAATTAGGATCTCAGGCTCATACCTGTGTTGCGAGATATGAGATCTCCAACAAGATTCTTTGCCTGTGATATGAAAGAGAATAGCTCAATCGTTGAGTATGTGCTCAGATTGTCTGGGTGCTACAATCGCTTGAATCGAGTGGGAGTTGATCTTCCAGATAAGATAGTGATTGATATAGTTCTCCAAGTCACTATCACTAAAGCTACTAGAACTTGGTGATGAACTATAAAACGCCAGGGATAGAAGTAATGATCCCTGAGCTATTCGCGATGTTTGACACCGCGAAGGTAGAAATCGAGAAGGAGCGTCAAAGTGTTGATGGTTAGTCAAAACCTCTAGTTTCGAGAGGGGCAAGAGCAAGGAGGGAAACTTCATGGATAGCAAGTCAGTTCTAGCTCTAGTGAAGCAACCCAAAGTCTAACCCAAACCTGAGACTAAAGTGCTTCAATTATGAGGAGAAAGGTCGCTGAAGCGGAACAACCCTAGATACTTGGTAGATAAGAAGGCTGGCAAAGTCGACAGAAGTATATTTGATATATGTGTTATTGACGTGTACCTTGCTAGTACTCCTAGTAGCACCTGGGTATTGGATACCGGTTCGGTTGCTAAATGTTAGTAACTCAAAGTAAAAGCTATGGAATAAACGGATACTAGCTAAGTGTGAGGTGACGATGTGTGTTGGAAATGTTTCCAAGGTTGATGTGATCAACATCGCACGCTCTCTCTACCTTCGAGATTAGTGACGAACCTAGATAAATGTTATTTGGTGTTTTTGCGTTGAGCATGAACGTGATTAGATCATGTTCATTGCAACACAGTTATTCATTTAAGTTAGAGAATAATGGTTATTCTATTTACATGAATAATACCTTCAATGATCATGCACCCAGTAAGAATGGTTGGTGGAAACTTGATCATAGTAATACACATGTTCATAACATTGATGCCAAAAAGATAAAAAGTAAATAATAATATTACCACATACTTGTGGCACTGCCGCTAAATTTCATATTGGTATAAAACGCACGAAGAAACTCCATGTTGATGGATCTTTGGACTCTTTCGATTTCGAATCGGTTGAGACATGCGAACCATGCCTCTTGGTCAAAGATGACTAAGGACCCCGTTTTCTGGTTTGACGAAGCGGGCAAGTGATTTATTGGAAATGATACATGTTGATGTATGCAATCCACTGAGTCTTGTAGCGTGCGGTGGGTATCGTTATTTTCTTACCTTCACTGATGATTTGGGTAGATATAGTGTATGTTTACTTAATGAAACACAAGTCTAAATCGTTTGAAAAGTTCAAGCAAATTCAGAGTGAAGTTTAAGATCATCATGACAAGAAGATAAAAATATCTGCGATATGATCGTGGAGGTGAATATCTGAGTTACGAGTTTGGCATACAACTTTGGACAATGTGAAAGTTGTTTCACAACACACGCCACCTGGAACACCATAGTGTGATGGTATGTCCGAACGTCATAGTCATGCTCTATTGGATATGGTGCATGTTATGATGTCTCTTATCGTTTTGCTACTATAATTTTGGGGTTGTGCATTAGAGACAACTACATTCACTTTAAATAGGGTGCCATCTAAATCCGTTGAGATGACACCGTGTGAATTATGGTTTGATAGAAACCTAAGCTGTCATTTCTTGATGTTTGGGGCTGCGACGCTTGTGTGGAAAATGTTTTCACCTATTGAGATCAAACCCAAAGCAGACAAATGCATCTTCATAGAGTACCCTAAGAACAGTTGGGTGAACCTTCTATCTCAAATCCAAGCATAAAGTGTTTGTTGCTAAAACGGGTCCTTTCTCAAGAAAAAGTTTCTCTCCAAAGAATTGAGTGGGAGGAAGGTAGAACTTGATGGGGTTGTTGAACCTTTGTTTCAACCAGAGAGTAGCGCAGTGTAGAAAGATGTTTCTCTAGAACCTACGTCAGTTGAAGAGGAAGTAAATGATGATGATCATGAAGCTTCGGATCAAGTTACTATCAAACCTCGTTGGTCGACAAGGATGTGTACTGCTCCTGAACGGTACGACAACCCTATCTTGGAGGTCATGTTGTTGGAAAATAATAGACCTACGAGCTGTGGAGAAGCGATGATGGGTCCATATTCCAACAAATGGTTAGAGGACATGACATCCGAGAAAGGATCCATATATGAAAACCAAGTATAGACTTTGGTAGACTTGCTCATTGGACGGCAGGTCGTTGAGTACAAATGGATCTTTAAAATGAAGACAGACGCTGATGGTGAATGTCACCATTTATAAAGCTCGACTTGTCGCAAAGAAGTTTCCACCAAGTTCAAGGAGTTGACTGCGATGAGACTTTCTCTCGTAGCGATGCTAAAGTCTGTTAGAATTATGTTAGCAGTTGCTGCATTTTTCAATTATGAAATCTGGCAGATGGATGCCAAAACATCGTTTCTTTTCTTGAGGAAAGGTTATATGTGATACAACCAGAAGGTTTTGTCAGTCCTAAGGATGCTAAAAGGTGTGCAAGCTTCAGTGATCCTTCTATGAACTGAAGCAAGCATCTCGGAGTTGGAATATACACTTTGATGAGGTGATTAAAGTTTTTGAGTCTATACAAAATTTACGAGAAACTTGTATTTACAATAAAGTGAGTGGGAGCACTTTTGAGTTTCTGATAAGCATATGTGGTTGACATATTGTTGCTCGGAAATGATATAGAATTTTTGGAAAGCATAAAGGGTTGTTTGAAAAGAGTTTTTCAAAGGAAGACCTGGATAAAGCTACCTAATTGTTGAGCATCAAGATCTATAGAGATAGATCAAGATACTTGATGAGACTTTCAATGAGTACATACCTTGACAAGATTTTGAAAGAGTTCAAAATGGATCAGTCAGAGAAAGAGTTCTCGCCTGATTTGTAAGGTATAAAGTGGAGTAAGACTCAATGCCCAGTGACTGCAGAAGATAGAGAAAAGATGAGTTTCATCCCCTATGCTTCAGCCATAGGCTCTATGATGTATGCAATGATATGCACAAGACCCGATGTCAGCCTTGCCATAAGTGTGGCCGAAATGTTTCAGAGTGATCCTGGAATGGAGCACTGGACAACGGTCAAGATTATCCTTAGTAACTAAAAGACTAAGGAGATGTTTCTCGATTATGGAGGTGATAAAGAGTTCGTCATAAAGAGTCACGTCGATACAAGCTTTAACACCAATCCGGATGACTCATAGTAGCAATCTGGATACGTATAGTGGAGCAGCCATTTGGAATAGTACCAAGTGGAGTGTGGTAGCAGTGTTTATGGTTTGACATAGAAATTTGCAAAGTACACACGGATCTGAATGTCGCATACCCGTTGACTATAAGACCTCTCTCACATGCAAAGCGTGATCAAGCCCTAGAACTCATTGGGTGTTAGATTCATCAAAATGCAAATCACATGGTGATGTGAACTAGATTATTGACTCTAGTGCAAGTGGAAGACTGTTGGAAATATGCCCTAGAGGAAATAATAAATTAGTTATTATCATATTTCCTTGTTCATGATAATCGTTTATTATCCATGCTATAATTGTATTGATCGGAGACTTAGATGCATGTGTGGATACATAGACAAAACCATGTCCCTAGTATGCCTCTAATAGACTAGCTCGTTGATCAAAGATGGTTAAGGTTTCCTAGCCATTGACATGAGATGTCATTTGATAACGGGATCACATCATTAGGAGAATGATGGGACTGACAAGACCCAAACTACAAATGTAGCATATGATTCTTGTCACTATAATGCTACTGTTTTTTGCATGTCAAGTATCTGTTCCTATGACCATGAGATCATGCAACTCACTGACACCGGAGGAGTGCCTTGTGTGTATCAAATGTCGCAACGTAACTGGGTGACTATAAAGGTACTCTACAGGTATCTCCGAGGGTGTCTGTTGGGTTGGCATGGATATAGACTGGGATTTGTTACTCTGTGTGACGGAGAGGTATCTCAGGGCCCACTCGGTAATACAACATCACAACAAGCCTTGCAAGCAATGTGACTAAGTTTTAGTCATGGGATCTTCTATTACAGAACGAGTAAAGAGACTTGCCGATAACGAGGTTGAACTAGGTATGGAGATACCGATGATCGAATCTCGGGCAAGTAACATACGGAAGAACAAAGGGAACATCATACGGGATTAACTGAATCCTTGACATAGAGGTTCGACCGATAAAGATCTTCGTAGAATATGTAGGAACCAATATGGGCATCCAGGTCCCTCTATTGGTTATTGACCGTAGAGGTGTCTCGGTCATGTCTACATAGTTCTCGAACCCGCAGGGTCTGCACACTTAAGGTTCGGTGACGTTTCGGTAGTATATTGTTATGTATGGTGGTGACCGAAGGTTGTTCGTAGTCCCGGATGAGATCCCGGACGTGACGAGGAGCTCCGAAATGGTCCAGAGGTAAATATTGATATATAGGAACTCCCATTTTGGTTGCCGGAAAATTATCGGGCTAATCGGTAATGTACCGGGAGTGTCGGTAGTGTACCGGGAGACCACCGGGAGGGGTATTTCGACCCAAGAGGCTTCATGGGCTGTGGGAGAGTAAATACCAGCCTTTTGTGGGCTGGTGGAAGTCCCACAGAAGGCCCATGCGGCTGGGAGAAAAAGCCCAAAGGGAAAAAGGTGGAAAAAGGCCAAAAAAATGAGGAATCCTAGTCCTACTAGGATTAGAGGAGGAGTCCTCCTCTCCTCCCCACTTTGGCCGACCCAAGGGCTGGCTTTATGGCAGCCAAGCCTCCTCCTCCTCTCCTCCTATATATACTAGAGGATTTTAGGGTTTTGGCACAAAATTTTCAGCCACGTGCTACCCGTTCCTCTCGTGCATAGTTTCTCCTCTAGATCGGTTTTCTGCAGTGCTTAGGTGAAGCCCTGCCGGAATAGCTCCACCACCATCGCCGCAGCGCCGTCACGCTGTCGGAGAACTCTTCTACATCTCCGCTCCCTCTTGCTAGATCAAGAAGGCGGAGATCGTCATCAAGCTGTACGTGTGCTGAACGCGGATGTGCCGTCCATTCGGCGCTAGATCGGAACGACCGTGATCAAGATTGCGAGACGGATCGTGAAGAGATCGCGGGACGGATCGTGATGAGATCGCGGGACGGATCGTGATGATTTCGGGGTACGGATCGTGATGAGATCGCGGGACGGATCGTGATGAGTTAGTGGGATGGATCGTGATTGGATCGCGCGACGGATCGTGATGAGATCGCGGGATGCTCGGCGATTTGGATCGCGAAGACGTTCGACTACACCAACCGCTTTTCTTAATGCTTCCGACTTAGCGATCTACAAGGGTACGTAGATCCACTCTCCCTCTCGTAGATGCTCATCACCATGGATAGATCTGCGTGTGCGTAGGAAAATTTTTGTTTCCCATGCAACGTTCCCCAACAACTCAATCTGGTAATAAAACTTCAAAGGGAAAACTCAATTCATCACAAGAAGATAGAGAGGGGAAAACTCCATATTATTCATCTATATCAATAATGCTCACGGTACATCAAGATTGTGCTGTCTCAAGAACACGAGAGAGAGAGAGAGATCAAGCACGTAGCTACTGGTCCATACCCTCGGCCCCAAGGGTGAACTACTCCCTCGTCATGGAGAGCATCGAGATGATTAAGATGGCCTTCGGTGATGGTTTCCCCCTCCGACAGGGTGCCGGAATGGGCTCCCGATTGGTTTTTCATGGCTCTGGAGGTTTGTGGTGGCGGAACTCCCGATCTAGGTTTCTTTCTGGGTTTTTTTAGCATTTATAGGAATTTTTGTCATCGTTCCCACGTCCAGAAGGTTCTTGAGGAAGCCACAAGCCAGGGGACGCGCCCTAGGGGGGCGCCCTTCCGGCTTGTGGCTTGCTCGGCCTTACTCTACATTAACTCTTCGCTCCAGTATTTTTTATATTTCCCAAAAATATTCTCCGTAAATTTTTAGCTTATTCTGAGAACTTTTATTTCTGCACAAAAATAATACCATGGTAGTTCTGCTGAAAACAACGTTAGTCCGGGTTAGTTCTAATAAAACAACTTCCTACGCCCTCAAGAATTCAACAAAATCAGCCGTCTTGAGAATGCAAATGAAATTTGGGATACTTTGGTTGGAATGCACAAAGTTATCGATTCCATCAGAAAACTAAGTTGGATGTGCTTCAAAGTCAGCTTGACAAGTTCAAGATGAAGGATGGTGAAGGAGTCACGGAGAGGTACTCTAGGCTAGCTCTCATTACCAATGAGATTGTCGGCTTAGGAAGCGAAGAAATGGCTGACAAATTCATCATCAAGAAGATACTTAGAGATTTGGATGGAAAGTATGACACCATGTGCACCCTAATCCAAATGATGCCAAACTACAAAGATCTCAAGCCTACGAAAGTAATTGGAAGAATTATTGCTCATGAGTTGTCACTCAAAGACAAGGAAGAGCTTCACAACAAGTCTAGCGGTGCTTACAAAGCCACAAGTGATGCTCCCGCTACCTCAAGTGACAAGTTTGTTACCAATCAAGAGATAGCCTCATGGTCAAGAAATTCAGCAAACTCTACAATAGTAGAGGCAAAGGGAGGAACTCCAACTCAAGATATGAACACAAGCATTCATATAGTCATGATCGGAATTGTTACAATTGTGGAAGGCCCTTACACTGCTCCAATGAGTGCACGGCCCTCCAAAAAGAAAGGAAGATTCATCTAGAATAAAGAGCTAAAGAGATGAATCACCTCTAACAGAGAGAGAAGGAGTAGAGATGATCGTTATGAACAAAGACCCTCAAGAAGAAGTAAGGATTCAGAGAACAAGGACAAGTACACCAAGACCTACTCAAGAATAAGACATCAAGCTCATATTGGTGAATGGGTTTCCAGCTTAGATTTTGACCACCACTCTGAGAGAAGCTATCACTCCGTCTCTGACTATAGTCAAGATGAAGGTGTTGCCGGACTTGCACTCGTTTCCTCCAACTACGATTCCGACCATCACTCCAAGAGAATCTATCACTCTGACACCAAATGAAGGGAGTGGAAATATTGCTTCATGGCTAAGTGCCCCAAGGTATCACACCCCGAGTATCTTGATTTCAATAGAGATGAGGATGACTTGCTAGGAGATGATGACTTGCTATTTGAGAAATCTATTGATATTAGTCAGAATGAACTTGTTAGTAATCACTTTAGTCAAGATAAGTTGTGTGATGATGATAGGCTGGAAATAGAGCGACTAACTCAAGAACTAAAAACTCTTAAGTTAGCCAACGTGTCTACTCTACAAGATTATAGAGATCTTGAAAGGACACATGGGAAGCTCTCCTTCGAGAATCTCAATTTGGAGCAAGAGCATGAATTCCTTAAAGCTATCAATGACAATCTTCGAAACAAGACTTCCTCTTATCTAGCCAAATGACTTCTCTTGTGTACGTTCATTCCACAAGTTAAGGCTAAAAAAATAGTAACAAATAAAATAAAGGTTCTTCAACTAGTGGCAATATAAATAATAAATCTAATGATATTGCTTCTAGTAGTTCTATTGATCCCATTAACGACTCTCTTAGCCAAGTTACACTTGAGAAAGAAAATGAACTTTTGAAAGGGATTGTAGAGAAAGGTATCTACAAAAGTCTTGTCGGGTGTAAGCAATTTTAGGAAATTGTACGCAAGCACGGAGGATACTGGAAGAACAATGCCATTGGCTAATTCAATGCTAATGGAGTTGAAGGGGAGGAAGTTCCATATCCCAAGCCCAAGTTTGTTCCTCAAAGGGAGAAGTACGAACATACTCTTCCCAAGGGAACAAAATATCAAGATGATCTTCCACCACAAGATCACAAGCTTGAGGGCAAGGACAAGCTTTAAGAGGAGATTGACTCATATGAAGATGAATCCCAAGCTTTGGTCAAGTAGGTTCCCAAGGCTTCTACAAGCTCAACTTCTACAAGTGACAATTCAACACCAAGGATTCCCATCAACTTGATGTGGGTCCCCAAGAAGAAGAACTAGAGAAGTTCTTGAGGGGTGACTCCGCCAGTGAAATTCACTCATATTCATTATTGGCAAGAACTAGTTGCAATCAACATCAACATTATGCAATAGTTCAAGGAGTCACACATTCCCTCAAAGGTAAGAAAGGTACAAGGTAACTAATGAATCCATGAACATCATCATGTATTCTTTGCACTCCATGTCCATAGATATCATTGTACTTGTCTCTTGGTTTGGGACTAACCCATGTAGGTGAGAAGAGTAAGAAACAAAAAGGATTTCTCCCAACTCAAGATGATCTTCATCAACTATGAGCATCCACTACTACATCACCCACATGAAGTCTTCCACGACAAAACCCAAGGTTTGTTTATCCCTCTTAGGGGGGGTGTCACTAATACGTCTCCAATGTATCTATAATTTTTGCTTGTTCCATGCTATTATATTATCAATCTTGGATGTTTTACAATCATTTTATAGCAACTTTATATCAGTTTTGGGACTAACCTATTGACATAGTGCCAAAGTGCCAGTTGTTGTTTTTGCTTGTTTTTTTACTTCACAGAAAATCAGTACCAAATGGAGCTCGAACGTTACAGGAAATTTTGGAGATTTTTTATGGACCAGAAGAACCAGGTGGGCCAAACAACCACAAGAGAAGGTGCCCAGGATGGCCACCCTCCACCAGGCGTGCTAGAGGCTCTTGGTGTGGCCTTGTGGAGTGTGCACACCTTGGGACTCCTCTCAACCGACTATTCACCCTGTACATTCCCAAATATTCATAAAACCCTAGAGTAGTCGATGAAACACAATTCTAGCCGCCACAAGTTCCAGAACCTCAAGATCCAATCTAACACCATCACGGAGGGGTGCACCGTCTTATTGGGTGCTTCTCCGATGATGTGTGAGTAGTCCACCATAGACCTATGGGTCCATAGGCAGTAGCTAGATGGCTTCCTCTCTCTCTCTCTATCATTCTCAATACAATGGTCTCTTGGAGATCTATTTGATGTAATGTCTTTTTCGGTGTGTTTGTTGGGATCCGATGAATTTTGAGTTCATGATCAGTTTCTATCCATGAATATTATTTGAGTCTTCTTTGATCTCTAATTTGCATGATTACTTATAACCTCGTATTTCTTCTTCGGATCTTTGGTTTAATTAGGCCAACTACATCGATTTTTCTTGCCATGGGAAGAGGTGCTTTGTGATGGGTTCGATCTTGTGGTGTTCTTTCCAAGTGACAGAAGGGGCAGCAAGACACGCATGTATCATTGCCATTAAGGATAACAAGATGGTGTCTATTCCTACATGAATAGATCTTGTCTACATCATGTCATCGTTCTTATTGCATTACTCCGTTTCTCCATCAACTTAATACATTAGATGCATGCTGGATAGCGGTCGATGTGTGGAGTAATAGAAGTAGATGCAAAATCGTTTCGGTCTACTTATCTCGGACGTGATGCCTGTATAATGATCATTGCATGGATATCATCGTGATTATTTGATCTTCAATGAGTTTCCCAACAGTAATTTGTTCACCTGCCAACTGCTATACTCATGAGAGAAGCCACTAGTGAAACCTACGCCCCTGGGTCTACTTTTCCAACATATTGCTTTTCGATCTACTATTTTGCCTTTTTGTTTCCAGATCTATTAATCCAAAAACACAAAAATACCTTGCTGCACTTTTTGTTTACTTATTTTATTTTGTGTTCTTGCGAGACCTATTTTCCAAAACTATCATTACCTAATCTATCTTTTTACCGTAGAGAGCTTGACGACCTCTCTTTCATGTCGGGCTGCAAGTATTTGTTATTTGTGTGCAGGTGTTTTTTTACGTGGGTGCGTTGTATTCCTCTATGGATTGATATCTTTGTTTCATAAATGAGAGAAATACTTACCATCGTTGTGCTGCATCATCCCTTCCTCTTTGGGGAAATACCGACGTAGTCTCAAGCCACGTCAAAGGAGTTTCTGGTGCCGTTGCCGAGTAGGAAGCAATCTCATCTACCTGGTTCCCAATCACAAAATGTCATATCGTTGTAATTTACATTATTTGCCATTTCCTCTCATTTTCCTCTCCCCCACTTCACAAATTTGTCGTTTTATTTGCCCTCTCTTTTTTCTTTGCCATTTTTCTCGTTAGATCTCTTGTTTTCTTGCAATCTTGTTTGAGTACTCATGATGCATCAACAAAGATATTATGATGTTCCTTACCACAATATTTTGCTTCAGATTTAAAAAGGTACCAAAGAATATATGACTACGTAATTTGAGCATAATAAGTATTTCACCACGGAACTTAAAGAACACTCTACCACACTAGAGGCCATAACAAAACAACTTGGTGATATTAGTAGAGAAGTTGTTAATCTCCAAACTAAGTATGGTCATGCTAAAAATTTGCTAGGAAAAATATCTGATGCACAGGCCACTTCAGTAAATCAAATGGCCGCTAAACCAATTTATCTAAAGTATAACAACGATGAAGATATTAAAATGATTGGGTTTTGCTCTATTGATTCCTTGTTTAGTAATGTTAAAATTGATGATAAAGGGACTAGAGAAGAGTTAACTTTAGCTAGAGGGCGTCCCAATGATTTGGAGGGTGAAAATCTTGATGAATATTCTAAAAAAGTGGGTTTGGAGAGGTCAAAACTTTAATTAGTGATGTGCCCAATATTTTTTATTACAAATACTTTAATTATGAGAGTTGATCCTTGGTTTATTGTATTTCTTTGCTGCAATCCATGATAAATTCACCCCATGCTTATGAACAAAATAAAGCTTTCACTAAACATATCGTTGATGCCATGATGAAATCCTTACAAGAAAAGTTGGAATTAAAGATTTAAATTCCTAGAAAATTGCACGATGAGTGGGAACCTACTATTAAAGTCAGGATTAAAAATTATGAATGCTTTGCTTTGTCTGATTTGGGTGCTAGTGTTTCCACAATTCTAAAATCTTTATGTGATGTGCTTGGTCTTACTAATATTGAAGAATGTTATCTTAATTTGCACTTGGCAGATTCTACTATTAAAAAGTCTTTGGGGAGGATTAATGATGTTCTTATTCTTGCAAATAGGAATTATGTGCCCATTGATTTTGTTGTTCTTGATATTTATTCCAATCCGTCTTGTCATATCATACTTGGTAGATCGGTTTTACGCATTATAGGTGCCGTGATTGATATGAAAGAAGGCAATATTAAGTTTCAGTTTCGGCTTAGAAAGGGTATGGAACAATTAGCTAGAGCAAGAAGTAAGTGACCATATGAATCAATCATTAGGTCCTTTTATGGATTAAGACATAAAGATGACAATACTTGAATATATGTGTTATGCCTAGCTATGGGCGTAAAACGAGAGCGCTTATTTGGAGGCAACCCAATGAATAAAATATTTATATCTTTTCCTTTATGTTTTTGAGTGATTTCACAATTATGATTCTGTTATGATTGTGTTTTTATGTTTTATTTAGTGTTTGTGCCAAGTAAAGCCTTTAGGATGATTCATAAGATGAGTAGAAACAATGCTGAATCTGAAACAGAAACTTTGTTCCCAGCGCACGAATTTTCATTTTTTACTGGAACATTATATTGAGCTGAAATTTAACACAATATTTATATACAAATTCTTGAAGTTGTTCTATTTTTTCAGAATGTATAGAGTTCCATAAGTATGGGTAGAGTACATATTACTATAGACTGTTCTGTCTGAAATAGATTCTCTTTTCATTGCATTATGTGCTTGTTTTGATGAATCTATAGCTTGTATGGGTGGGTATAAGTCATGATAAAGTTAAAATACATTAGGTATAATGCAATAATAAAATATTAATAGGTTTACAATAGTACCTAAAGTGGTGATTTGCTTTATTATACTAACGGATCTCATGAGAATTTTGTCAAGTTTTGTGTGATTGAAGTTTTCAAGTTTTGGGTGAGATCACGATGGATGAAGGGATAAGGAGTAAGAAGATCCTAAGCTTGGTGATGCTACAGCACCCCAAGGTAATATCCAAAGAGTAACAAGCAACTAAGCTTGGGGATGCCCCGAGTGGCACCCCCTCTTTCTTCTAACAACCATCGGTATTTTACTTGGAAGTATATTTTAATTCGTCACATATCATGAGTTTTGCTTGGAGCATCTTGTATCTTTGCTTTATTTGTTTTTTACCTTGCTGCACACACCTATTTTAGAGAGACAAAATTATGCTATGATTTGGTAGAATTTCTCTTTATGCTTCACTTAAATCTATTGAGCCAAGGAATTGCTCTTATGCTTCACTTATATCTTCTTGAGCATGGCGTGCTTTTACATGTTTGAAGAAATGATCTCATGCTTTACTTATATTAATTGAGAGTTAGTAATTTTTAAGAAATCCTTGCATGCTTCACTTATATTTTTTTGAGAGATGAAACTTGTATGTTCATGTTCTTCACTTATATCCATGTGAGCTTATCAAAAGGAATTGCAATATATGAAACGAGTCCCAAAGTGATAGATATTCAAGAGGGATATAATAAAAACTTTCATGAAGATCATTGGAAAAATTAAACTTTATTCTTTTTAATAGTTTTTAGACATGAAAATATTAATATGTGAGTTACGTTAGTGAGTAATTATGCTTAGTAAGAATATTGATGTTAAGGTTTATGATTCCCTATGCAAGCATGAAAGTCAATAATTGTGCTACGAAATTACATCCTACTTATGGTGCATTATGCGGTGTTAGTTATGCTTAATGCTCGCTTATATGATTTTTCATTTCTTGGTCATATGCTTCTCAATATATTTCTATCCTTAACTTGTACTAAGTAGAAATACTACTTGTGCATCGAAACTCCTTAACTAGTTTTGCCATATGAGTCCACCATACCTACCTATATACAGTATTTCCATGCCGTTCGAAGCAAATTTGTATGTGCCATCTCTAAATTTTCAAAATAAATTTTCCTTTTTGTGTGATCGTACAACTCATGAAACGGTAGGGGGTGACCGATATTTTTCCATGCTAGAATTGTTATTCTCAAGTTGTGTGTTTATTCACTTGTCATTGCACGAGAGTACGGCGGTAATAGGGATGCCTAGTCCCGAAATAAAAAGAAAGAAAGAAATTTACTTTATGTTGTCAAATAATAAATTCCTTGGAAAGTGTTGGTATGGAAGGCAACCGTGGATTCGGCTTGCCATGGAAAGTGAAAGTATGGTGGAAAAAGGAATAAACTTTATTTTCTGTTTGGGAACCACTTATGATGTATCTAGCATAGAAAGATATTGAATTCTCTCAGTCGTTGTCGGTGCATAGTACATGGGTACACAGTTTCCCTGACTTATGCACAGGCAGTAGAAGCAAAGAACCCCGCCAGCAACAAGACAAGACTCTAGCAAGCTCAACACAGCCCCCAATGCTTGTCAGGCACCAAGGAGCACTCGCTTCCTAGAAGACCTGGCATGACATCACCCGGCAGGCATGATCCAGGTAGCCACCGCTCCATCGCATCACCACGCCCGTCAATTATCGATGTGGTGTTGAGCCCTCAAGCAGCTAATCATCTCTCACTAAGCACGTGGCGACACGATCAAAGAGAACTTATGCTCAGTCGACACCCGCCATGCAGCGTTTCAAGTTCTTAAGAAACGACCTGCCAAGCGGTGGCCAGAGCTTGCCGGAAAAGCACCCCCAAGCGCCACCTAGGTAGGTAATCATGGTATTTTGTCCTAAATGCCAGAGTTAGGTATGATAGCTCTGC
The DNA here is from genome assembly GCA_022496015.1 of Hordeum marinum. Classification (NCBI taxonomy): domain Eukaryota; kingdom Viridiplantae; phylum Streptophyta; class Magnoliopsida; order Poales; family Poaceae; genus Hordeum; species Hordeum marinum. The sequence continues at coordinate 367,542,331 of CM039675.1, read as the reverse complement.
TTAGCTGTATAATCAATAGATAATGTTTGTTTTGCCATTGTGGTGACCTCTTGCACTATAAAAGGAGGCCCAATGCAACCTAGATCAAGGTTGGCAACTCCGACCCCCGAACACTTGTGGTAACGCAGCTGTTCCTTTCCCGACAGCGGCCCTTGCCGGGCTAGGAGCCCTGTGTCCTTCGTGTTCCCCCAATCAATCCAACAAAAAGTCAGAGCAGTATTTTACGCTTAGCAGCACCCCGAACCTGGGTAAAATGCATGCGTCCTGATCGTCACGCCATCTTGTGATCTCCGCTCTTCGTGCAACCATAAGGGATCCTTGATCCCATAGGTGATCGAGACCATCTGTGCCCCGACATCTTTGGCACGCCAGGTAGGGGGCGTGCATCATTTGCACGAAACCGAGTTCGTGAACGACGACTCAACCTTCATCATCATCTTCTTCGACAATGGCGTCAAAGAATAAGCCCAGCGCCGCCGCGCATCCTTCCACTTCGAAGGCTCCCTCGCACGCGGCCGCCGGCACCGTAGGCATCGCGGCGGTGGCAGGTGAGGCGGGCGTCGTTGATGACACGACCGGTGCAGGCAACACGTCCGTCCACCCCATCACAAATGGGGATGGAGCAGAAGGTGCCATAGAGGAGAAACAGCAACAACAGCATGGAGGGCTCGACCACGATGCCACAGGTGGAGGGAACATCCGTTCATCACCTCCTCACCGGGTGGATGGCCGAGGCCACCCCAGCGGCATCCAGTCCGGTGCGAGCCATGACCCTCTGACCGCACTCGTCGATAGTGAGGTTGTTGGGTGCGAACCCCGCTCGAAGCGCCCAGCGGAGCCGCGACCCTGTCAGATCAACCCGCTGCCCACTAGGAGACCCAAGAAAGTGGCACATGGCATCCGGGGCACGGCGATGCTTCTCTTGGTCCTAACAAGAGTCGAGCAATGTCACGGTCCGCCTCTTTCGCCATGCCGGACACCAGGGAGGAAGCCATGGCACGGGTCCAGATGCTGCTTCGTTGATGCCAACAAGACCTAGCATGCGGAGCCATCGCGACGTACACGAACAGCTGCGGTGGCCCGGGGTGGTGAGCGCGTTGAAGGGGCCACCCCAACGGTGCAATCCCCTCAGCGACCACAGGCCCATAGGCATCCATAGCAAACTTCATGTGTTGACGACCATGAAGAGGCATGCATTGTCTCGTCCGACCCGCACAACCGCCAGGATCAACGGCGTGTCCTTGAAGACCGGCAAAAGGAAGATGCACACATCACCATCGAGCGACACCGGGAAGCACACCATTAGTCCGACAGGCGCAATGGCCCAAACGCCAGCAACCCCGTGCCCAGGGTCGGCGGTTACCTTCCTTACGAGGTTGGTTGCCCTGCCTTCACTAGCGAGCTGCAACGGGTTCGCTGGCTGTCGACCCGTGCTTTCAAGCTTGAGTTATTGGAGAAATATGACGGGAAGCTGAACCCTGCGGAGTTCTTGGGCATTTTCATGATAGTTGTCCAAGCCGTGGGAGGAAGGGATGAAAAGGTTCCCGTCAATTACTTCCCTTTGGTGCTCAAGCCAAACGTGAGGTCATGGCTGATGCACCTGCCGGAGAACTCCATCTCCTCTTGGGATGATATGTGCAACGAGTTCATTGGCGCCTTTACCGGTGGCCGTCAAGAACCAGGCCTGCCCAGCGACCTTTAGGTCCTCCCGCAAAAGGAGGGGGAGACCTTGATGAAGTACATCCAGAGATTCAGCTGGGTGCACTGCAACATGCCAGAGATCCATCCAGCAACGGCGATTGCCGCGTTCCACTCGAACATGCGCAACAGAAGGATGCGGGCCAAGATGAATGTCAAGCTCCCCAAGACTATCGACAAGTTTACACCTTGGCAGATAAGTGTGCTCGAGCTGAGGAAGGGAGGTGACTCCCTAGGGAAGAGGTGGGTGTCAAACTAGACTCTGATGATGACAACGATCCCCCGACCCGAAGGGGAGAAACATGAAGCGCATAAAGAAGCGTAAGAGAAAAGTAGTGATGGCTATCGAGAGCTTCGAAGACCTTAGTACAAGCAAAAAGGAGAAAGACGAAGCCCCGGCAAGGGAGCTGCCGCATGCGCTGATTGCCGGGAGGTAGCTGCCGCGTGCACTGATTACCGGGAGGCTACTGCCGCCGAGAAGGCCTGGAAGTCTGACAGGACGTACTGCAAAATCCATCGTACCAAGGGCCATGATGTGCAGGAATGCAGATAGGTCGAGCAACTTGTTGAGAAACAGAGGGCCAAGTACGACAAACACAACAAGGAAAAAGGCCAAGACGGCACTGCCAGGAAGGGCCGTGGCGGCAGGAATGGTCGCGCGGCAGAACCCCTCAGCAAAGGGATAAACCCACGTGAGGCCGAGAGAAGAACGAAACAAATGATGTGAGTGGAGATGAGGATTGTGATGAGGATTCCATGACAGGGAGTTCCAGAAGGCAACTAATGTCATGTGCGTCGATGTGGGCGCATCTTTGTACTCCTCTCGCCGCCAACTCAAGCAGTGGGCACGCGAGGTCAATGTTGTAGAGCCATCTGTAGAATCCAGGAAGCCACTCAGATGGTCCCGCACGCCTATCATCTTTGACGAAGAGGATAATCCTGACCGTACCACCACGGTTGGGTGTTTGCCATTGTTGGTTTCCCCAACAATCCGCAACCTGAAGGTGTCAAAGATGTTAGTTGACAGCGGGGCTGGATTGAACTTGATCTCTCCTAAGGTGGGTGAGAAACTGCAGATCCTTGATGAAGAGCTCGAAGCCACGGGTGCGTTCGAAGGGATCAACCCCAGCAGGAGCTGACCCAAAGGAAAGATCACTTTGTCCGTGACATTTGGCGGAGAGTTGAACTTCCGAACAGAAAGGAAAGTGTTCGACGTCGCCGAGATCTCATAGCCTTACAACAGAATCCTCGGACGCCCAGCTCTGGCGATGTTCATGGCAGCATCCCACTATGCCTACAACACTTTGAAAATGCTAGTGACCATTGGAGTCTTTCCATTCCATCCGATAAGAAGAACGCAGTCATTGGCGTGGACCAGATGTATCGCGATATGGTATCAGCTAAAGCCACGGAAATCCCAGCTCCCGGCAAGGATAGAAAGAAAATGAAGAAGGCTAGCAGGAACACCGGCAAGGACTCTGGGAAGCTCGCCTCTTTGAAGTGTGGTGCACCCGACGATGGCCTGCTGGAATGATCTGCTAGGAGGAAGACCAAGGCCACCTATCCTGAGACGAAGAATGTTCCGGCAAGGGTGGACGGCACTGGTGGTACCTTTACCATCAATGCTACCCTTACTGACAAATAGGAAAGCGCGCTCGTTGCCTTCCTACGGGAGAATGTCGATGTGTTTGCCTAGCAACCATCTGACATCCCCGACGTTCCCAGGGAGGTAATCAAGCACCACCTTGTTGTCTGCCCTCATGCCCGGCCTGTCAAGCAAAATGTTAGGAAACAGGCCTTGGAGAGGCAAAAGTTCATTGCCGAAGAGATTAAGAAGTTTGAAGCAGCTCATTTGGTCAGAGGAGTGATGCATTCAACTTGGTTGGCAAACTCGGTGGTGGTGCGGAAGGCAAATGGGAAATGGAGGCTTTGCATAGACTTCACCGACTTGAACAAAGTTTTCCCAAAGGATCCTTTCCCCTTTGTCACACACTGTGATTTGCCTCATGACTAAATTATCTTGACTCAAAATTCAGGGCGAATTAAAACTTTTGTGTGCTTGCTGTGTTTGACTTGATTATTGATTGTTTGATTGCTTGCTAGTGCTCTATATTCATAAAATCCCTCCTCCTCTCAAGACTCTTTTCCTTGATCCCACTCTTCTCCAATGATCATGCCATGTGAATAGGATTTAATTATATTTTTTCAAAATATTATTTTGGCCAAAAAGGTTTTATTCAAATTAGGTTTGCAAAAACCCCTGATTTGAGATTTGCACTACAAGTCCACAAATTAGGTGGATCCTTCTTACCCAAATGCTTTATTTGGAACCCACTATATATATGACTTCCCAAAACCACAAAATATTATTTTAAAAGATTATTTTCATATCTTATTTAAAAGGCTTTTTCTTAAGACCAGAAATGGTCTTTTATAGGGAAAAAATATTTAAATATTTTAAAAATATTTGGGAAAAATTAGGAAAACTCAGTGGACATATATTGTACATATATAAGCGTTTCAACACATGGTCATGTTCAAGATATTGGACAAAACCCTTCAAAACCATTTCTGTCTGTTTCAAGGATTTGAAATATTTTTATAAGAAATATTCCCAAATAAATCCAGTAAAATTCTAGCATGTCACATATGATATATGTGTTCATCTTACCAAGTTTCATCTCAATCCCAATTGTTTTGGTTCACCAAAATATCCTAAAGCCATTCTTGTCCAGAGCAAATTTGGTCAACTTTACACTATGAAGTATCTCCTATTGATCCCAAACTTTGTGGGCATTCTCTATTACCCAAATGATGATGCTACATCAAGTGGTTCATCAAGGGGAATAGAATTTCATGATCAGATCTATAGAAATCAATTTCTGTCCATTTCTAGGGTTTACCAAGTTTACATTATCAACTTTCTTCAAATCATATCAAAACTTGTGGTCAGGACCAAATGGACTTACCATTTACCCCGGGTAAATATCAAGGTCATAGGATTCCCCTCCCTAGGCCAATCACAGCACAAACACCTTCAGCTATAAACTTGTGGACAAGCAAAGTGGGCCCAAAAAGATTCCCCTTGCCCCCAACTTTTTACTCGAGCATATTATAACCCTCTTCTACCTCCAGTAACTTTTCCATGGCCTCCGATCAATTATTTGGGGGGTAACTCTCTCTTATTCCATCTTTTTTTAGCATGACAACACCTCTCCTTCCCTTAAGATCATTCTAATGACCCCAAACTTTTCCACAACCTCACTTGCATGCCTTTGCATCAACCGAAACCCATATATGGCATACTCATGTGGGAAATATGAGTAGCACCTCTAAAAATAGATTTTGGCAGGAATTGTAGCTTCGAACTACATGTACCTTGTGCATTGATCTCCCTGAGCTGAAAATTGGTTGAGATGTAGTCCTTCCATAACCAAGACCACTAGATAAAGTTTTATCCCAAATGCCCTACAGTAAAATCCCACTAGATTAGCCCCAAGATTACTGCCACAAACTTACCCTTGGTAGAAACTACTTATACCCAGCCCCATATCCTTTCAAATGTTAGACAACTTTCCCGACCAAAAAGATGCCCTGGGCATGCCTTAGCGTGGTGATCACGCAGCTGACATGCAAAACAGGCGCCCTGCCACTTGTCATCGTCGGGTAGCTCATGATCGGCTGTGGTAGGACGCCCGCGCTCACCATGGTGTCCCTCTAAGTCTCCCACATCTCCCCCCGACGCCAAGAGACCTCAGGACCTCTCTGTCGCGTGTGCTCTCCGCACCAAGAGCATCCGAGGCAGATCCAAGCTTCCCCCTCATTCCCCCTTGCATATACCTCTCCCCGAGCCCCCCTCTAGTCCCCTCTAGCTCCCTATCCCTCCCTTGAGCCTCCTAAACCTCCCCGTTTGCCCTACCATGCCCTGCATCCACCCCCATGGCCGCCTTGTCCCCGTCGCGTCCACCGCTCGAATTCGAGCTCCCTAGTGATCCCTCTCTTCCTCTTGCTAGCTTGGAGACTCCCCCTTGACTCCTTGAAGCTCCTCCTCCACCATCCTCCCTCGATGTCACCCATGCACTCGGTGCCACGGCGACCCGACGGCTCCCGGCGGACATCCCAAACCGCCGCTGCCATGGCCCTCCCTCGCGGGCACACAGCAGCTGGTCTGGCTCTGCGCGGCCCCCCGGTGCTCTTCGGCGAGCGCGGCCCCGTCGGAGGTGACCAGAGCCGCCGGGGCGGGGCACTAGTGCAGGCTCAGTCGGCCCCTGCCCTCCTGTGTTTGAGCGGGAGGTAGGGGGAGGACCTACCAATGGCGCCCGCCTGTAAGTGACAGTGGCCCCGAGCCCCATCCGGTTAAGTGGACACGACACGAGCGCAGTGCGCTACCCCATGACGAAGGCGCATAGCTAGAAGTCGCCTTCGACGTTGCCGGCCTCCTACATGGCCAGGCTGATGGGCCGGCCCATCTGTGTATCCTGCGCCGTGTGCGCTAAATAGCGCATAGGTATAAGCCTTTTTCTTTTTGTTTTATTTATTTCTGTAGAGCATGTAAAATCCATAGAAAATTCACAGCAACTCCAAATTTAGTGATTCAAAATCCGAGATATTCCAAAAATCATTTCCTATCCAAATTTCTGCATTGCATATTTTTCCATAAATATTTTTAATAGTTCAAATTCAAATTTCAATTCGAACCATATAGGACCCCACTTTGTAAAATTCCTAGGGGATTAAAATCAGCCCCAAATGGAGTGATTCAAGTCCCTAGGTTCATATAAAATCTTGTGTTAGTATGTGAGCATTTCTACTTACACTTATTCTGCCATGTCAAATATTGGGCCATTTATTCATATGTGACCCACTTTGAAAATCCATAGGAATATCATGCCAACTTCAAATCCAGTGAAACCTCTTCCCTCATGTTTCTAAAATCATGCCTTATTTGTTGGGTCCATCCACTCATTTTTACAAAAATATTTTCTGTTGACATCTTAAAGGATTATCATTTCCATCTTCTTCTCCATTCCGAAACTTCTCCTTGATCCACATCTAATGAAAGCTTCCTGATTATTTTTCTTGTGACCCAGGGTGTCCAAGAAAAATAAAACCCCTATTTATAGAGCACTTTTATTGTCTGCTTGATGTGTTGCTTATTACGGTTGTTTCCGGCGATAGTTGACGAAGTAGACGAAGTGCTCGGAGTGGACAAGAAGCGTGTGAAGACCTCGAAGACTTTGTCGAGCTAGGCAAGCAGCCCTTTGACCATGTTAAGAAACTTTTTATGTATGTCATATAGCACTTGTTGTTCGATGATTGATCATGATGTGGTGTCCCCCCTTCGGTGGGATGCCTCCGATACTTTTCCTTTGACACTTGCATCGTGCATGACCCTACCACCTTATGAGAGTTATGCAGGTGGGTATAGATAGGATGCTAGTAGATGCTACGCAAGTGGGATCGGGACTATGCATAGTGATGGAAGGAGAGAAATGATTTCAAGAACTTTAGAAAACCCCGTCGGGTGCCACTAATTCCCAAGGGAGATGATGATGAGTTGGGTAACCACTTGAAAAAGAAGTGGTATGCCAGAACAAGTGAGTGTGTGTTTCCAAAAATGGAGAGTTCTAAGGTCTGCTGACCATCCCAACCTTACATGCGCAACCACGATACCCCTTATGGGACGAGGCTTTGTTGATTACTATGGTTGCTACTAGCAAGGAGCCCGCATTACTAGTGGCAAGAGTGAAGTGGTCACTCTTGAGACGGGGTCATCCCAGAGTGGAAGGTCATGCACTGTCTTTACAGGCACCAGTCACACCGTTGCGTGCCCTCATGGATGATACGAGTGATGTATCTCATGAGGGATGGCACCAACGAGTGACTCTTTGTTTAGTATCACCATGGGAAAGACATTGTTCGGGTGCTTACCTCGAGTATGTTATATACCGTGAGTCGTTGATGACACGAAAGTTCCTCGAGTCTTGTGGGTAAAGTGTGCAACCTCTGTAGAGTGTAAAACTATTCGACTAGCCGCGTCCACGGTCATGGACAGTTGGAGGTCCTTCTTAGACTATGTCCGGATGTTTTCATGAAACTTGGTCAGAGTACGGATGAGATGGTGACAAGAGGTCACATGAGCTGAGTCCGATGACTTAGCGAGGGAATTAAACTAATTCCGATGGCTTAGCATGATGAAAGAACCTGAGATGTTCTACCCCTACTTGTGATGATATCTGCAATCTGTTCACATGGATACCTGCTAGTTGTAGATGCATGCTTACTAGTTACTTGATCATGTCATTTGCATACAAAATTAGCTTCCGCAAATTTACCTACTTAGTGCTATACCATGCATCATTGTTACCTCGTTCCACACTTGGGTTGCTTGCGAGTACATTCAAAGTACTCATTGGCTTGCCACTGGTTATTTTATTGGCCAGGCATGAAAGATCAGGTTATGATGAAGTTTATCTTGGTGATGGACAAGTGAGCTAAGACGCTTCGCAGTCAGAATGCCTATAGGGTTAAGGCAGATGGCATGGGTTCACGCTATCGTTGAAGATTTCCACTGCAATCATATGAAGGCTTGGTCATGAAGGCCATATTTGAGTAAATCGGTATGTAATGGATGTAAGACTCATGTTATTCAGTTTCTGTGTGTTCAGTGAGCATTGATATCTAGGATCACTGTGCATGTACATTCGGTGATCACGACTTATGAGTCGGGGTCCCCACACCCTTGCCGCAAATAGATCAAATTGTTGATTCCACCTCCGGATGTGACTTGCTCTCCTTCTTGGATGCTTACTCCGGATACCACTAGATATTTATGGACAAGGAAGATGAAGAGAAGACCACATTTATAACTCCTTGTGGCCCATACTGTTGGAAATATGCCCTAGAGGCAATAATAAATTGTTTATCATCATATTTCCTTGTTCTTGATAATCGTTTATTATCCATGCTATAATTGTGTTGATCGGAAACTCAGATACATGTGTGGATACATAGACAACACCATGTCCCTAGTATGCCTCTAATAGACTAGCTCGTTGAACAAAGATGACTATGGTTTCCTAGTCATGGACATGAGATGTCATTTGATAACGAGATCACATCATTAGGAGAATGATGTGATGGACAAGACCCAAACTACAAACGTAGCATATGATTGTGTCAGTTGATTGCTATTGTTTTCTACATGTCAAGTATTTGTTCCTATGACCATGAGATCATGCAACTCACTAACACTGGAGGAGTACCTTGTGTGTATCAAATGTCGCAACGTAATTGGGTGACTATAAAGGTTCTCTATAGGTATATATCTCCAAGGGTGTCTGTTGGGTTGGCATGGATCAAGACTGAGATTTGTTACTCCGTGTGACGGAGAGGTATCTCAGGGCCCACTCGGTAATACAACATCGCAATAAGCCTTGCAAGCAATGTGACTAAGTGTTAGTCACGGTATCTTGTATTACGGAACGACTAAGGAGACTTGCCGGTAACGAGGTTGAACTGGGTATGGAGATACCAACAATCGAATCTCGGGCAAGTAACATATCGAAGAACAAATGGAACATCATACGGGATTAACTGAATCCTTGACATAGAGGTTCAACCGGTAAAGATCTTCGTAGAATATGTAGGAACCAATATGGGCATCCAGGTCCCGCTATTGGTTATTGACCGTAGAGGTGTCTCGTTCATGTCTACATAGTTCTCGAACCCGCAGGGTCTGCACACTTAAGGTTCGATGACGTTTCGATAGTATAGAGTTATGTATGGCGGTGACCGATGGTTGTTCGGAGTCCCGGATGAGATCCCGGACATCATGAGGAGCTCCAGAATGGTCCGGAGATAAATATTGATATATAGGAAGTCCTGTTTTGGTCGTCGGAAAAGTTTTGGGCTCATCGGTAGTGTACGGGGAGTGCCGGTAGTGTTCTGGGGGACCATCGGGAGAGGTATTTCGACCCAAGAGGATACATGGGATGTGGGAGGAGGTAAACCAGCCCCTTATGGGATGGATGAAGCCTCCTCTAAGGGCCAATGTGGCTGGACTGGTTTGAGAAGGAAAAAATCCAAAGGTGGATAGGTGGAAAGAGTTTCCAAGTGGAAAGGAGGAATCCTACTCCTAATAGGATTGGAGTAGGACTCCTCCACCTCCAATTTCAATCAAACCTTGAGGGTTTGAGGCTGCCTCCTCCCCTCCCTCCCTCCTATATATACTAGAGGATTTAGAGAAAAAATCTAACCCTAATAGCCATGTGCTACCTCTCCTCTAGATCGCAGTTTCTCCTCTAGATCGGTTTTCAGTGGTGCTTAGGCGAAGCCCTGTTGGAATAGCTCCACCATCATCGCCACAACGCCCTCGCGTTGCCAGAGAACTCATCTACCTTGCCACTCCCTCTTGATGGATCAAGAGGCAGAGATCGTCATCGAGTTGTATGTGTGCTAAACACGGAGGTGTCGTCCGTTCGGCGCTAGATCAGAAGGACTGTGATCAAGATCGCGAGACGGATCGTGATGAGATCGCGGGACGGATCGTGATGAGTTCGCGGGACGGATCATGATTGGATCGCGGGACGGATCGTTATGAGATCGCGGGATGCTCGGCGATTTGGATCACGAAGACGTTTGACTACACCAACCACGTTTATTAACGCTTCCCGCTTAGCGATCTACAAGGGTATGTAGATCCACTCTCCCTCTCGTAGATGCTCATCACCATGGATAGATCTTGCGTATGCATAGGAAATTTTTTGTTTCCCATGCAATGTTCCCCAACACATACTGCTTTGTGCATATGCCCTTCGAGTTAAAAAGTGATGGTCTGACCTATGCCAGGGCCATTCAAATCGGTTTCGGACCTCAGCTGCACAAGAATGTGGAAGCCTACATGGATGACATCATGGTCAAAACCAAGGATGAGACCACTCTCATACAAGATCTGGAGGAGACTTTCGCAAACTTGCGCAAGATCAACCTGAAGCTCAACCCCGAAGAGTGTGTGCTCGGCGTCCCATGCAGCAAGCTGCTTAGGTTCTTCGTATCTCAACGACGAATAGAAGCCAATCCCGACAAGATCAAGGCAATCGAGCAGATACAGGCACCCAAAACCATCAAGGATATCAGATGCCTGACCAGGTGCATTGCCGCATTGAGTAGGTTCATCTCCAAGTCCGCTAAGTGCGCCTTGCCGTTCTTCAAAATCTTGAAGAAGGCTGGCCCGATGAAGAGGACCTCAGAAGCGGATGCAACACTACAAGACTTAGATAAATACATGTCCTCTGCTCCCACCTTGGTCGCTCCTAAACCGCAAGAGTCATTGCTGGTATATTTAGCGGCAACGAATTGAGTGGTTAGTGTAGCACTGGTGGCGCTACGGGGAGTGGATGAATATTTAACGATAGCTGCAGATGCTGCCAGGGGAGAAAAGAAAACATCTGCGGTAGAATTCGATGCTGGTTGTCATCGTTTTGTCACAGCAGATGTCCTAGTGAGAGGACTTAGGTTCGAGGCCATCGCTAAGGCGGTGATCTCAAAGGGGTTGATCGGAATCGAGAGACAAAGGTTTACCCAGGTTCGTCCCCTCAGAAAGAGGTAAAAGCCTATGTCTTACTTGTGTTGTATTGATGGGGTATCGATTACAAGGGAGCGAGTTCGCTTGACCTAGCTATCGATGAGTTGTTTCGTACCCTAAGCCACCATAAGGGTTCGCCTTTTCATAGGTAGGTCGAGGCCCTAGGCTTACAAGAGTCTGGACCGGCTTATACAAAGTATCGGGTCTTATCTCTAAGTCGCCTTGCCTTCCTGGGCAAGCCGTCTTCCGAGCAGCTCATTCCCCCGGGTCTCGCTCTATCTTCCGGCTCTTGGCCTCCATCTAAGCCTATGTGACGAGTTGCCTCTTAGGTTTGTATTCATCTTTCTTTCCCGCATAAGGACTTTTGATTATGTGCTCCCAAGTATAACTCAGCCCCTCCTGGGCGGGTCACACCATGGAGCTATATCCCCAACACTGGTCAAGGGGGTCTCTTCAAATGGTTGACCATTGCTCCAGGGGAGAGGTGAAGAAGAAAATGGTGCAACGACCTGTGTACTTTGTCAGTTCCCTAATGCAGGGGGCTAGGTCAAGGTACATTGCAGTACAAAAGCTAATCTTTGGCCTCGTCTTGTCCTCGAGGAAGCTGTGCCACTACTTCCAAGACCATGAGATAACAATTGTCACTCGATTCCTGCTGCAACCCATATTGAGGAACCCCGAAGCCACCAGCAGGATAGTTGAGTTAGCACTGGATTTGTCAAGCTTTGGATTAAAGTATGCGAGCACTTCCACTATTCAAAGCAGAGCCTTGGCAGAGTTCATTGCAGAATGGACACCCACACCAAATGATGAAGCCTCGGAGATAGTCCTCCCCGGCAAGGAAGCACAAAAGTATTGGATCATGTACTTTGACGGTGCTTTCTCACTCCAGGGGCGGGAGCAGGCGTGCTCCTCGTCACCCTGACTGAAGACCACCTCATGTTGGGTTCTACCATGGGTGCATCGCATGCAAATCAAAATTTTCCTACGCGTAGAACAACCAAGAACATGCTATGGAGATGGATCACAGACTGTTACCACTAGACGTGCAGTGACGTGTAGTGGAAGTAGAGTTGGGGTAGCATGTTTGTGTGGTCCATCTCCTCCTCGTGCGATCTCCCACGATCAGCCAATCTGATCTCCCTCGAACAGTAGATCTGATCTCCCTCGAACCACCAGTCACGGAATTCCATGTACAGGTTCACCGGAGCGGCGCAGGTGCACCGCCACTAAGGGTATCCGTGCGTGCGGGAGGAACACCGTGCGGTGGACTACTAGGTTCGATCACACAGTCGGAGGCGGCAAGTGGAGGTGGCTATTTGCAACACATGCAAAGCCCTAATGATGGCGCCGAATTTACGTTCAACCGGATGGGTGTGCCGCATCTACACTATATATGCATCATGAGCTCTCCCATCATCTGAGCCTGGATCCTTGGTGTTATCTGAGTCGGCATACTTTGTGAGGGCCGTCATGATCTCTCCCTTATCCTGACACTTGCGCTTGAGCCGGCCGAGCTTCTGTTTCAATGGAACAAAATGACAGTTCTTTTCCAGAATAAGCACCGCTTGAGCCGCCATGATCTGCTCTGAAGAGTGAATAATGGTCGACACCCGCCGGACCCAATGATGAGCCGACTCCCTTTCCTGTTGAACACAATGGTCCAAGTCTACAATGGTCATAGGCTGCTTACAGGTCCCCTAAAAATTCTTAATAAACTTCGCTCTCAGCTCCGCCCATGAACTTATCGTGTTAGGCGGCAGACCTTTCAGCCATGTGCGAGCCGGACCGTCAAGCATCATGATGAAATATTTTGCACATACCGCCTCACTGACGTCCAGCATCTCCATAGCCAGCCCATAACTCTCAACCCACGCCTCAGGAGGTAGATCAGCTGTGTAATTCGGAACTTTTCGAGGGCCCTTAAAATCTTTCGGTAGTCATTCACTTCTCAGAACCGGAGTTAAACATGGCACCCCAACGGCTCTGGTACTAACTACTCCCATTGAGACGGAAAGCGTCGGCTCTAGACGGGTTGCCGCTATCTCCGCCTCTCGCCTGTTCCTCGCCCGGTCCGCGAGGGCTTGTGCATCTAGAGCCGCCTGCTCGTCCTTCGGTGGTCCACGACGTGGATGACTGCTGGAACACGCCGGCGACTCATAGCGCCGGCTGAAACTTCGACTGGGGAGGGGGGTAGAGTGAACCCGTCTCCGGCTGTGAGCATATCTCTCTTGCTGAGCCATGGCCGTCTATAAATATCCAATGGCGTTTCGCACGTCCTCCACAAAGGGTGCTTCATCTGGGATGGGAATCGTCCCAAGCCGGGTGGCCGCCGCCACCATGTTCTCGGCCGGGTTAGAGTACTGACCCGCCAGTGTCAGAAAAGCTCTAGGTGAAGTTTGGTTATGCTGGGGTTGATGAGTTGGCGGACGTTCCATCGGGCGGCTTTCTGGCGCGCCTGCAACCCGCCCCACACCAGGGGTATTAAACATTTTCCTTGCTTCGTAACGTTCTGGCAAACGAGATTGATGCCTCCTCCGGTGCACCGCGGGCTCTGACCTTTGTTCTAGCTCTAGATGGAAAGCACCTGCCTTGATACGCTCCGCTTCTTCCTCCATCCGGATCTTCAGCTTAGCCATCCTTTGTCGTTCCTCTGCCATCTGGCCCTTAATCCATGCCACCTCTAGATTCCAGGCTGCTTGATTATCTGGTGTTACTTCCATGGCCATGAGAGCTGTAAGCTCATCCATCAATTCCACTAGAACCTGAGCCGGCGGTGACGGGCTATCACCCACTGCGGCGGCTCCCGCAGCTGTGTCACCGGCGGCTGGAGCCGATCCCGCCATGAATACCGCTGCATGAACCGGGGGTCTCGGAGCATCCGACTCAAAACCCTTTACCTCAGAATAGGTGTCGTAGTAGCCCCCAAGACCACCATTACTGAGTTGATACACTGACTCTGTCTCCCCACCGGAGGACTCATCTTTCGAGCAAACAAGAGTTCCCTGTGACCCGGACGCTTCCAGGTCCATACCTTGAGTAAAGCCCACGAGAACATGCCTTTGACCTGGATGGGCGCGGGCAGGCCGCACACCACTCGCAGATTGGAGATGCCGAGCCGGCTCGACGATGTTGGTGCAGATGTCCGGCCCGGGTGTAGATCCATCAACCTTTCCAATGAAAACCTGGATCCCGCCAAACGGAACCCGGAATCCATACTCCACAGAATCAACATCAAGCCCCCAGCCGGCGTCGTTGATGTAGAGCCGGCCGCGACGACTCTTGCTCATCCTTCCAACCACGTATCCCTCGAGCCCTGGGAGAGAGCCCTTTGAGAACTCAACACCACCAAGCGCTAGCCCCACGGTGGCCGCCAACTGTCATGGATTTATCACGGCAGATGTCCGGGTGAACGGACTTGGATTCGAGGCCATCGCTAATGGGGTGGACCCAAAGGGTTTGATCGGGACGAAAGACACGGATTTACCCAGGTTCGGCCCCTCAAGTCGAGGTAATAGCCTACGTCCTGCTTGTGTTTGTATTTCTTGTGTATCGATTACAAGGAGCTAGAAGCTTGACCTAGTTCTCGATAACCTATCCTCTAAGTCGCCACGGGTCTGCCTTTATATAGGAGGTCAGGACCACCTGGTCGTTACAATTGTTTAACCGAGTCTTATTGTATGTCCGAGTCTCTCTCTATCTTCTTGTCCAAACTGTCTTTGATACAGCTTACACGCCCGGGTCTTCTCTGTCCGGGCCATCGTACGGCCCACACCTTGAGCCGCCTATCTTCCTGGGCCACCAGTCTTACGGCTCACTCTTGGGCCGGCTCACGAGCGAGCAACATGGCCCGGAGCCTCCAAGGCGGGTCATATCGCGGGGTTATATCCCCAACAGATAAGGATTATGAATTCCCTATCGATCCTGAGTTAATTACTTGGGTGAATCTGATCCTTTCCATGGTTATGAATCTGAAACTGTTGTGGCACATCTTACTAAACTGAATGATATAGCCACCCTATTTACTCATGAGGAAAAAATTCATTACTAGTATATCCTTAAGGTGTTTCCTTTCTCATTAAAGAGTGATGCTAAGACATGGTTTAATTCTCTTTTGTCCTGGTTGTGTGCGTAGCCCCCAAGATATGATTTATCACTTCTCTAAAAATATTTTCCTGCCCATAAGAAACAAGCTGCCTTGCAGGAAATATTTAACTTTGTGAAAATGGAAGAGGAGAGTCTCCCACAAGCTTGGAGGAGGCTTCTCTAGTTACTTAATGCTTTGCCTGATCATCCTCTCAAGAAAAACGAAATACTTGATATCTTTTATAATGGACAAACCGATGCTTCTAGGGACCATGTCACTACAGGAATCAGGGAATTTGCTGTCTGCTATGGCTGATGGCAAAGGGAAGGACCCCGGACGGCAAAGGCCTTTGCCATCCGTTAGTAGACGGCAAACATTACGACAAAGAAAAATTCAGTAAAGCGGTCCTTTGCCGTCCGCCTTAGGACCATGGACGGCAAAGAATATTTCTCGTGGGAGAGCAGACGACAAAGAGCATGGACGGTAAACACACGGGGTTAGGGCCGTCAAGTGTTAACAATAGTCTTTGTCGTCCGCCTGGGGTCCACCCTTTGCCGTCTGCCTTAGGCCACCCTTTGTCGTCGGTGGGCTAATGGCAAAGAAGCCTTAGGGAGCAGGGTTTTAAGGTCCTTTGCCGCCTGGAGTCCCCCCTTTGCCGTTTGCCTTGGGCCCCCCTTTGCCATCCGTGGGCACATGGCAAAGAGTATGCCCTTTGCCCCCTGGGGTCCCCCCTTTGCCATCTGCCCAGGCCCCCCTTTGTCGTCCGTGGGAAGACGACAAAGGGTAACCAAAATGTCCTTTTTCTTATATTTTTTATTATAACAATTTTCACAGCAATATGATATATATTTATATATATATATATATATTTCATAGAAAGAAATATGTTGCCAAACTGATAACCATATTAAAATAAGTTTCATCCATCCATCCATACATATTATGCAAGTTTCACCCGTACCAAACCATATTATAATAGTTTGATCCATACATACATAGTTTCATAGCCATATGGAGTAAGTGCCACATTGTGCATCGATACAAAATTAAAAACACAAGTAACCCAAGCACTCCATCAATGCAAACTTCCGTGAAGTGAATGTAGTCAGCAAAATGGGAAGCTACAAAATTAGAAGAAGAAGACTAGATGAAGAAGAGAACTAAGTAAGCTTATTATGTCATTTATGAGAGAAATTAGCTAAGTATAGGTCATTTTCTATAAAAATAGGCCATTTGGAAGCTAATTTAGCTTACTACGTCATTTAGGAAGAAACTAAGCTAACTATATGTCATTTTAGATCAAACTTTGGTAAAAATAGGTCAGTTTGGAGTTAACTATGCTTATTATGCCATTTTGGAGCCAACTAAGCTAATTATAGGTCATTTAATTTCTAAGTTGGGTAAAAAAGGTCATTTTGGAGCTAGGTAAGCTTATTATGTCATTTAGGAGTGAACTAAGCTAAGTATAGGACATTTTTGATAAAGTAGGCCATTTTGGAGCTAATTTAGCTTACTATGTCATTTAGGAGGAAACTAAGCTAAATATATGTCATTTTGGAGCTAACTTAGGTAAAAATAGCTCATTTAGGAGCTAACTATGCTTATTATGCCATTTTGAAGCTAACTAAGCTAATTATAGGTCATTTAATAGCTAACTTTGGTTAAATAGGTCATTTTGGAGTTGGCTAAGCTTATTATGCCATTTTGGAGCTAACTAAGCGAAGTATAGGTAATTTTTGATAAAATAGGCCATTTTGGAGCTAATTTAGCTTACTACATCATTTAGGAGGAAGCTAAGCTAACTATATGTCCTTTCAGAGCTAACTTAGGTAAAAATAGGTCATTTAGGAGCTAACTATGCTTATTATGCCATTTTGGATCTAACTAAGCTAAGTATAGGTTATCTAATAGCTAAGCTAGCTACAATAGGTCATTTTGGAGCTAGGTAAGCTTATTATGTCATTTAGGAGAGAACCAAGCTAAGTATAGGGCATTTTTGATAAAATAGGCCATTTTGGAGCTAATTTAGCTTACTATGTCATTTTGGAGGAAACTAAGCTAAGTATAGGAGATTTTTGATAAAATAGGCCATTTTGGAGCTATTCTGGATTACTATGTCATTTAGGAGGAAACTAAGCTAAATATATGTCATTTCGAAGCTAACTTAGGTAAAAATAGGTCATTTAGGAGATAACTATGCTTATTATGCCATTTTGAAGCTAACTAAGCTAAATATAGGTTGTTTAATAGCTAACTTTGGTAAAATAGGTCATTTTGGAGCTAGCTAAGCTTATTATGCCATTTTGGAGCTAACTAAGTGAAGTATAGGTCATTTTTGATAAAATAGGCCATTTTGGAGCTAATTTAGCTTACTATGTCATTTAGGAGGAAACTAAGCTAAGTATAGGACATTTTTGATAAAATAGGCCATTTTGGAGCTAATTTAGCTTACTATGTCATTTAGGAGGAAACTAAGCGAAGTATAGGTCATTCTAGAGCTAACTTGGGTACAATATGTCATTTTGGAGGTAAGGTAAGGTAAGTAACCATCATTATGCGGTTGTTAAGCAAAACACTAGAAAAAACATACCATTATCGTCAGCATGGAGGTGAAGCAATGGTGGCTCTGGCTTGTTTCACCTGGAGAAGGCTGCCCTGTAGAAGAGTCGTGCGATGCGTTTCAAGAGATATTATGCACCAAACATCATTTGCAATGTGTCGTTAGCATGATGACACTCAAAAAATCAGTGCATTGAAATGAAACTCACTGTCTCCGCCATGTTAATGACCGGCATCACCGAAGGGACATGGCTGGTCTTCTCGCACATAGACTATACATTTGGTTTCGACAAGTCAAACTTTTTAGTTATTAATGAATAGTGAAGCGAAGTAAGTCCAATGCTATCTAGTAATTTTTCTACCTACTTACCTACTATTGGATTTGAAACAATGACTCCCTCCTTATGAAAACAATACTCTAACCACTGAGTTAAGTAGGCAATTTATCACCACAAAGGATGACCCATTACTTCGATCGATTATATATTGAATCCCTTTTCTAAGCAATACTGCTCTGTTATTGGTCTGTTATGTACTAAATACTAAACTAAATACTAAACAGATACAAATCAAAACGAACATTAAAATGCAAGATTTGAGAAATATGAAGAAAAGTTACCACGAAGAGCTCGTACGTGGCCCTGTTAGATGCATCATTCCATGCCCTCTCCGCCTCCATCAACACAGCTGTCCTCTCCTCCATCTCCTTCATCTCCTTATCCTTTGCCGCCAAAAGCGCATGCGTTGCTTCTCTCTCTTTCAGAATAGCAGCCTGCAACACAACTCATTGTTAGCATTGTAATCATATTGGTTCACACACACAACATAATGCAGAAAGATAGTTGAGTCCATTAAATTAACCTCGATGGCGAGCTCGACTGGCCGTGGACGAGGTGTTATCTCAGGATAGGAGCTCATTTGGTATGCCTTTATCTGACGGAGAGTGCTAGGACAACGTATAAGGCCGTCTCCAATGGCGATCGAGCCATGGGGCCTCCCGTTGCCAGCTATCATCACCAGCTCTGGATCAATAGGCCCCTAGCTCAGGTTAAAGTCCTCCCCTTTCCCCGCCTTCCCGTGATCTCTGTACTTCACGAGCTTGTGGTGGGAGGAGATGTTGGTGAAGTTTTCATGATGATCGAGGTCAAACTCATAGAATGCCTTGACCTTCTTATACGAGGAAGTATGGGCCATCGCATAGAGCTCATACATCTCTGGCACCTTCGTCTTATTGTGACATGCCAAAACGAGAGAGAGAGGAAAAGAGTATTAGTAAAGGGCTCAAGCTAGCATTAAGAATGAATTGCATGAGTCATGAAGCAAACCACATACCCAGTTCTCACCAAACTCATTTAAGTTGACGCTCCCTTGATGGTGTGGCACACCAACCATTTTGCCACGCCTCTCCTTGGAAGTGTTGTGGCTGGCCTCCCACTTTATTGAGTACCACTGGTCCACCAAGGCCTCCCAACAATCCATCTTATCCCCACACCATCTCGGGGGCACCTAAGTTAATAAAGAGAAATTTGAGTGCTACGCGTAAGAATCAAATCAAGGAAACTAACTACAAGGCCTTAATAATATGTAATTACCTTCATGTAATGCTCCTTATCCATCTTAGAATCACGACACTTCGTCTTTTCCTTCCTAATATGCCGCGAGCCATAGTAGTCTCGAACAGCCTACACCTAAGCCTCGTGCCGCCAGTTTTGAAGTAGGCGGCGACATTCGGTTTTGATAACCTGTGTCGCGGCCTCCTCGTAGCCCTCCTCACACCTGTAGAAGGTCTAAAAATGAGACAACACTGATTAGTACAATAACTACCTATTGTTGATTTTTAATTGTGTAAAGGAGAAATTACCCAGAACTGTCTGATCACCATGTCGGCCCTCGTGTGGCACAAAACACCGTTGATCTCCAGCTCCGGCAGGGCCGGGGCACCCAAGAAGTGCTCCCAGGTCATTCCTACCTCTCGACCCTGACCGAGCAACGTAACAAACCCTGGGAAGTTTTGCCGGCAAAGCACACCAAGGACGCTGTTGGGCTTGCGGACACCCTTGGAAACAATCCAACCCCTACAGTATGACAAATTAAAGCCAACACATTAGAAATTTGAGAAAACATGAAGGCAAAAGGTTAAATATGAGTAAATGAACTTACTTCTCCCCATTTGGCTAAATCGACCACCTCTGCTCACGGGTCGCCGGCATGGGTCGGAGCCCCGTATGACCATGCTGGTAGACGGTGCCCCCCTCACCCAGCTCCTCGTCGCTATCAGCATGGACACTTGGCTCCGACTGACCCAGATCAGGCCAGGTATCCCACTTGGTCTCTTGGGACATAACCTCATCCTTTCTTTGCATCGTAGTCTCCTGGAACAAAACCTCTGGGACACAAGTCTTGTGGGTCGAAGGCTCGTCGACCTGAGGCTCGTGAACCAGAGTCTGTGTAGCCTCCACCTTAGACGGGTCCATCCTAGCAGTCTTGTGCTCAGGTGAATCAGCTGGGGCTGGCGGCGAGGAAGGCGTGGAAGATACCCTACCTCTCCCGCGACCACATGTACCTTTAGTAGCTCTCTTCTTCATGGGTGGTTAACCTCCTCTCACGAGGTCCGCGGTCGTCGAAGAAGCGGACACTCCATGCAGAGTAGAGAGCAACGCTCTCCGAAGAGACGGGGCAGGAATGGGAGTACCCATCCGACCACCCACCGACAAATAAGGAGCCTCGGAGTGCTCTCGGCCCTTTCCCACCATCTTTCAACACCTGCCATGACAAAGAGTAAACGAAATTAGGACAAAATAAGTACCAACATGAGTAATAAAATGTATATAATTTAAGTGTATCATCATCATAAATACCAACATGAGTAATAAAAATTGAATACCTAACATGAACTAAAATTTTATATATGTATATAATAATAGTTGAATACCTGACATGAACTAATAATAATCTTGATCGTCTATATATGCTTTGAGATCAATAAATGCGTCATGATCATCACTATCATCAATAAATGCAGCAGCATCACCACTATCACGAAGAACATGTGGAAGGCCTCCATTATGTAATCGGTCAAGAAGTGATAGGTCATCCGCAACAGTAACCTCTTCTTCTTCCGACTCTTCCTGTTCTGGCTCACGAGTTAAGACAGATTCATTATCGCTGTCTACTTCAATGTTCTTGGGTGAAGTAGAGCGGTTCCTAAAACGTTTTTTGTACATACGTGTGTCTTGGAAGAATTATCCTTCATATGTGTCTGGGTTAATGTGAGGTTCGTAATCCTATTCATTGAGGGTAGGTGGTCTAAAACTTGGCAGCACTTCATAAACGACATCCCAACATTTTAGATTTGGATCAGTTTGGCAGGCCCATGGTAGATAGAAAACTTGTGTTGCCTGTTGAGACGTAATATAGACATCAGGAACATCTAAATGGGTGCTTTGGTTAATTTAGACTAGCCCTATATTTTCATGAGTCCTTCTAGTCTCCTTCGGCTGAAACCAATAACACTTGAAGACTACGATGGTCGGTGGGTTTTCACCATAGAATAGAAGTTCATAAATTGCTTCAACTCTTCCATAATACTCGATACCTACTTCGCCGATAGCAGAGACACAACAATTTGTAGTCTTTAGCTCGGGCATAGATAGCTCTTTGCCAAAGGTACGAAAGCGATACCCGTCGATGTCGTATTTGTCAAATGAATGGACCTTATAGTCAAAACCATTAGCGATTTGTCTCAACTCGGCGTCCACAGACTCTGCATCAGCCTACAAGTTTAATACGAAAGAATTGATGCATTAGCCAAAAATTAGACCAAGAAATCAAATGGTCCATTAATGGTAATAAATTACCCTTTGTTTTAACCAAGAGATAAAACTGGGATAGTCGCCTCCATGCTTTGCCAGAAGCTCATACTCTTCGATGGAATCCTTTCCGATGACCACTCCATCCTAGAATTCGGCGATGTATCGACTATATCAAATATCCGGGAATAAGAGTAGATCAAGGGAATTAGAAGTTGCGGAACAATAATTTACCGAGAACTTACTCGATGTACGGCCGCACTTCTGTAAGGTTGTTGAAGATATACAATGAAATGGTCCGCCATTCTTCGACATCCAACGATTTCCCTTTCGAAACACCGGCTGGTGCGAGCTTCCCTTTGAATAGGCTAAGGTTGAATCACCTTTTTTAGGATCGTCATCATTGTACCGAGGCTTCGCGTTATGCAAATGATGATTTTTGGCTTCGTAGTGTGTTGTCACGAAGTTTGCCGCCTCCTCAGTGATGAATGCCTCAGCCATCAATGCTTCTACGCTATGTTTATTTTTACATTTAGCTCGAAGCGTCTTCTGCATCCTCTCAGTTCAGAAGCACCATTGATTTTGAACGCCCCCCCCCCCCAATCTTACTCGGTTGGGAGATGCAAAATCAAATGCTGCATTGGATTAAAGAAGCCCGGTGGAAAGATCCTTTCTAATTTGCAGATCAACTCCGGTGCCAACTCTTCCATTTCATCTAGCACTCCAGGCGATAGTTCTTTCGCACAAAGAGAACGGAAGAAATAGCTCAGCTCTGCCAGTACTAGTCATCCATCCTCAGGGATAAAGCCATGCAACATCACCGACATTACCCTCTCAAGCCATATGTGCCAATCATAACTCTTGAGACCAAATATTTTCATTTTTTCAAGACTCGCTCCCCTCTTTAGATTTGCAGCATACCCATCGGGGAACATCAACCGCATTTTCACCCACAATAGCATTTCCCTCATAGCTGGCCTTCCAAGATTGAACCATGCATTTGGCTTCGCTACGCTTTGCTTTCCTTTTCATTGTCGCAAGTTTTGTAACGGACTATCACATAGAGCCTCCTGGTCGATTCTAGACTTAAGATTATCCTTTGACTTCCCCTCTATGCTGAAAAATGTACCTAAAATGGCCTCCGCCATATTCTTTTTAGTGTGCATCATGTCGATGTTGTGTGGGCAAATGAGGTCTTTGAAGTAAGGCAGATCCATAAGCATGACTTGTGAGTCTAGGCGTGTTATGTATTATACCCTTTGAAATACCCTGGACGCAAGGGATCAGGCTCGAGAGCATTTAACTAATCAAGGGTCTGTTCGCCTGTCAACGCAGGGGGTGCAGTGTTTTTGACAACTCTACCTTTGATGAAATTCTTCTTGTCTTTTCTGGACTGATGGTTAGGATCCAAGAACTGTCTATGCATGTCGAAGCAAGAAAACTTGCGACCCGCATGTAGCCAATGGAACTAAAGAGCTGCCTTGCATGTGGGGCACGGGAACCTTCCATGCACACACCAGCTAACGAATAGCGCATATGCTGGATACTCATTCATCGAGTACATGTACCACACATGCATTTTTGAAGTTTTTTTGGCAGCAGCGTCGTATGTATTGATCCCATTATCCCAGGCTTCTTGCAATTCATCCTTAAGCTGCTACATGTACACATTCATATTCTTCCCCGGATATTTGGGCCCTGGAATTATCAACGTGAGGAAAATGTTCTTTCTTGTCATAATCTCTCCGATGGAGATTGAGTGGAATGAAAAATACAAGCCAACAACTTTATTGTGTTGCCGTCATACCATACACATTGAACACATTCATGCTGATGGCAACTCGAGGATGCCTTGGATCTACAGATTTATCCTTATGTAATGCATCGAAGTGCTTCCAAGCAAAAGCAACTGAAGTGTGTACCAACATCTTGTTCCCATCCGCATCTAGTTCGGTTCTTTTCCCCAATTTGTGCCATGTCATCTGTCTGGTTGTCTCTTCGACCATGAAAAGGCATTGAAGTCTTGGTACGATTGGTAGATACCGAAGAACATTAATGGGGATTTTGGTCTGAATCTTCTCACACATACCGTTGTCTACCACAATATACATGGAAGAATTGCAAATAGGAAAATGTTCAAGGCCGCATACTCAGGCCTAAATAAGGCACATCCATTCTCACAGGCATGTATCTTCTCATAGGGCATCTTAAGTACACGGAGGATTTTGTCTGACTGGTATAGGTTTGTAGGCAGTACATGGCCTTTGGGTAGAAAGCGTCCAAATATCGTCATCATCGCGTAGTAGCATTCTCTACCTAGGTTGAATTGAGCATTCAGAGCCATTACTTGCACGATGGCATCCAGCTGATAAAGCTCACTATGCTCGTGGAGAGGACGTTTTGAAGACTCAAACATTTCATAGAAGGCCTTTGCACATTCCTCCATCTAATTGTCCGAATCCCGAGCATCATCAAAGTGTTGCACTATGTCTTCGATCCTGGTACCATGCTCGTCGGTGCGACGGCGAACCACCTCAGCTCTGGCACATTGGTCAGACTCACCATGAAAAGTCCACACCGTATAATTAGGCGTAAACCCCCACTTCTGCAGGTGTTTACCCATTTCAAACTATGTCATCTTTTTAAAGTTTCGCATTTGGGACAGGGGCACCATGTTTTTTGCTGGCCATTTGCAAATGTGGCTCTCACAAACCCCTTGGTTTTTGTTAACCATTCATTGGTCATGTCTTTCTGACTAGGGTGACCAGTGTACATCCAAGCACGATCACTCATCTTTCCTACCTACTAAACACACAAGATATATATATATATAATTCATCATACATATTCATCCGTTAATCAAGTTTGTCAGTTTTATTACGTCCATGCAACCTACACGCTAATAGGTAGAGATAGGTCCTAATCCCACCCAAGTATGTGTAGATTAGGTTCGTTTTCCCATGGTCTGCTCCAGATCTGACGTACAATTTCGGCAGCACCTCCCCGCTATTCTCCTGATACACGTCTCGGCAATAAGCAGAGAGGATGTGTACCCGGAGAACAACAGGGAGGCACTAACGAAATTCTACACCGGATCCGGAGCAAAGCATATGGGAAAGCGAACCCAATCTACACATACTTGGGCAGTCCATGGATAACATTGGAAAGTTTGAAAGAATCATGGTTTTTAAATATGCAGATGCATGCATATTTATAGATGTAACCCTTTTGAACGGGAGACGCATAGTGGTCACGCATACTAATGATTCAATCTACCTATAGCTAGCATGTTTCATCGACATGAAGACCGGAACAGAGCAAATGAAGGGGGGGGGAGGAGATGTCATTTGTGCTCACCCACGAACGCACGCGCGGAGCTCGTCGAACGCACGGGGAGGTCGTCGAACACCAGACCCTCGCCACGACGAAACAACTGCACATTTAAATCCACCTGATCAACACAAATATATATGATGTTTTTCATAACAAAATCGGTAAATATATGACCTAACTCATAATTCACAAATATATGACCCCGTCAGCCTCTAGAAGGCCGAAAAGCACCTTTTCGGTGAACAGGAGGCCGAAGAGGTGTCGGGGGTTGGGGTCGGGGGTTAGTGGCATCGTGTGTTAGTGGCGTCGGGGGTTAGTGACATCGGGGGTCAGTGGCGTCGGGGGTCGGGGGTCGGGGGTCAATGGGGTCGGGGGTTAGTGGTGTCTGAGGTCAGTGGCATCGGCGGTCAGTGGCGTCGGGGGTTAGTGGCGTCAGGGGTCGAGGGTCGGTGGCGTCGAGGGTCAGGGTCAGCGGCATCGGGGGTCGGGGGTCAGTGACGTCGGGGGTCGGGGATTAGTGGGGGTTATTGGCGTCGGGCATCGGGGCTCTTCTTCTTCTTCTTCTTCTTCTTCTGCTCCTCCTATTCTTCTTCTTCTTCTTCCTTCTTTTCCTTTTTCCTAATCTTCTCCTCTTCTTCTTCTCCTATTCTTCTCCTTTTTCCTATTTCCCTCGCAATGACTAAACTACACTAACTACACTAACTAAACTAAACTACACTAACTACACTAACTAAACTAACTAAACTAAACTACACTAACGAAACTACACTAACTTAACTATACTAACTAAAATATAATAATTAACAGAGAAAAAATATGAAAAAAAGAGAGGGGGAGGGGGCTCACCGGAGTGGGGGAGGTGGAGGCCGGCGTTGGTGGAGGTGGAGGAGGCCGACGTCGGCGGGTCAGGGCGGATGGGCATCAGGGGGGGCGCGGTCGGCGGGCCGGAGCGGTGGGTCGTCGGGGGGAGCATCTTGTTGGGGCGGCGTGGGGTTGGGCGGGGCGTCGGGAGGGCTGGAGCGGCAGGGCGTCGATGGCAGTGGGCGGCGTGCCAGGGTCCACTGGGTGGGGCGGGCAGGCCGGCGGCAGGGCTGGCTCTAGGGGGCGGGGCTGGTCGGCGGCGGCTTGGGCTCCGGCGGTGGCGCGGGCAGGCAGCGGCTCGGGCTACGGGGGCGGCAGGGCTGGAGATGGGCGGCTATGTGGGAAGGGGCCGACGGCAACGGGGAGGTGCTACGGGTCAGGGTGGTGAGAGAAAGATATCGAGGGGGGAGAGATCGAGGGTGCGTGGGCAACTGTTAAGGATGCCCTCTTTGCCATCTACTAGCAGACGACAAAGAGGGTCGTCCATTAGGTGCCCCCCCACCCTCCCCTCTTTGCCGTCTGCCTTGGCCTTCTTTGTCGTCCGCTAGCAAACGACAAAGAGGCAGCAGATGGCAAATAGGTGACCTAGTCAAGGCCGTGCCCTAGTGGGGCCCACCATCCTCTTTGCCGTCTGCCATTGGCCTCTTTGCCGTCTTCTTGCAGGCGGCAAAGAAAGGACTGGCGGCATAATTGAATTATGTCGTGAGTCCTTCCTTTGACGTCTGCTTTCCCAAAGCAGATGGCAAAGCCTATCTTTGCTACCAGCTAGCAGACAGCAAAGAGGCAGCAGATGGCAAATTTCCAGATTCCAATAGTGCACCTAGATAGTTGTGCTCGTTGTGTTTTCAAGGAACGAACTGTTGAACAAGCTGAAATACTATTGAATAATATATTGAGCAATGATAATGATTGGACTATTCCCGCACCACCTCCGAAGCCAACTCCAAAGAAAAGAGGTATTCTATTTCTCAGTCCTGAAGTTATGCAAGAGGCAAAGAAATCTATGAAAGAGGAGGGTATTTAAGCTGAAGATGTTAAGAATCTACCACCTATTGAAGAAATACATGGTCTTGATAACCCAACACACGTAGTACAGGTAAATTCTCTTTGTAGATTTTGTGAAAGCGATATTCCTTATAATAAGTCTGCTAGCCAATGCTTGGATGAATTTGGTAATTTTGTTGTTAAGCAATAAATTTTTAATGCTTATGTTAGTAGACAATTGAAACATAATGATTTCATGCTTGATCGCTTAGGTGATTATATGAGTAGAACTATCAATGATCTTAAACTGATTAGTAAACATGCTTCCATGGTAACTACTCAAGTAGAACAAGTACTTAAGGCACAGAATGATTTGCTTAATGCGATGAATAGTAAGAACAATGATCGTTCTCTTAAAGTTGTGACTAGAGGTGGAAGAATGACTCAGGAACCTTTGTATCCTGAGGGCCACCCTAAGAGAATTGAACAAGATTCTCAAAGGGGTAATATTGATGTAGCTAGTCATTCCAATAATAGGAGGAATAAGGATGATGATAGAACCTTGCATGTTGCTAGTGAACCTGTTATAGATACACCTGACAACCCAAATGATATTTCTGTTTCTGATGCTGAGACACAATCTGGTGATGAACATGAGCCTAGTGATAATATTAATGATGATGTTCATGTTGATGCTCAACCTAGTAATGATAATGATGTGGAGATAGAACCTGCTATTGATCTTGATAACCCACAACCTAAGAATAAAAGATATGACAAAAGAGACTTTATTGCTAGGAAGCATGGTAAAGAAAGAGAACCATGGGTTCAGAAACCCATGCCCTTTCCTCCTGAACCATCCAAGAAAAAGGATGATGAGGATTTTGAGTGCTTTATTGAAATGATTAGGCCTGTCTTTTTGTGTATGCGCTTGACTAATATTCTGAAAATGTCTCCTTATGCTAAGTACCAAAGAAATTAGGAGATCCAGGAATACCAACTATACCATGCTCTATTAAAGGGAATTATGTTAAAACTGCTTTATGTGATTTGGGAGCTGGTGTTAGTGTTATGCCTTTCTCTTTATATCGTAGACTTGATTTGAATAAGTTGACACCTACTGAAATCTCTTTGCAAATGGTTGATAAATCAACTGCTCTACCTATCGGTATTTGTGAGGATGTACCTGTCGTAGTTGCAAATGCTACTATCTTGATGTAGTTTGTTATTCTTGATATTCCCGAGGACGACAGTATGTCGATCATCCTTGATAGACCCTCTTTGAATACTGTAGGGGCTGTTATTGATTGCAACAAGGGCAATATCACTTTTCACATTAATGGTAATGAGCATACGGTACACTTTCCAAAGAAACAACCTCAAGTTCACAGTATCAACTCCATTGAAAAAATTCCAATGATTATTATTAGAGACTTTGAGTTTTCTCTCCCTACTGTCAGGAAGAAATATGATATACTTATTGTTGGGGATATACATATCCCCATTGAGGTAACTTAGTGTTATTCAAAAATTCTTCGGTTTCATGTTATTCGAAAGAAGTTTGTTAATAAGACTTGATCAACCTTATTGATGGATTCCTTTTGATGAGCATGAGATGGATGATTTTAGAAAGCACAACTTTCTGTACCCAGCTTTTACTTTTTGTTAGCTAGATGAATTAAGTAAAAAATACTATTATTTTTCTGTTTTATGAGTTTCCCGTGCAATAAAAAAGTGACCTGGAAATAAAAGTTCTTCAAATGCTTTGAAAATGGATTATGATTTTTTCTGGAATATTTAAAAATTTCGGGCACTTAGCACACTACAGGGGGGCTGCACCAGTGGGCCACAAACCCACAAGGCACGGCCACCGCCTGGCCGCGCCTAGTAGGCTTGTGGGTCCCACGTGCCCCCTTCACTTATTCCAGCACCCATCCACTTCATCTTCCTCCAGAAAAATCCCACCATTGCTCAAACCCGTGTTCTATCTCATTTTTCTGCCATTTTTGATCTCCTTGTTCAAAGCTTCATTCGCAAAACTGTTTCGGGAGATTGTTCTTCGGTATGTGACTCCTCCAATGGTCCAATTAGTTTTTGGTCTAGTGCTTTATATATTGAATTTTTTTGTTGTGGTAGTGATCTTGTTTTTGACCTTGCATGTCAAATTTATATGGTCCCAAGTAGTTTTGATGCATGATATAGCTACTAGGCACTTGAGGGAGTAGTTGTTATGAGTTTTGTTGACTTTTGTTCACCTTTATTTTGAGTCACTAAAAAAATTCAGAATTTTTTAGAGAAAGAAATGTTGGGGAGATTATTAAGAGGCTCTTCAAGCTAGAGTTCTAAGGAAGATGAAAATGAAATGGGGGACAAACCCAAGTATAATCTTCCTCGCGTCGCAGAAGTTCGACCATGTGAATGGCCGTGTGACACATTCTTGAGGGCGGCCGAAATTTATGAATATTTTTATTATTTGGCCGAGAATGCACGCACCACCGACTTCCTCAACGATAAGTGTGACCAGTACCTCTTGCTCACGAATACCTTTGTGCAAAATTTTCACTTTCATTCTAGTTAATACCCTCCTACAGTAGAATTTCACCTATATGATGTGCCTAAGAAAATGAAACTTTATGATTTTTGCAAAGTTTGCAAAATACCCTATGAGGGCAGCATCAGGGAACCACGTGCTAGAGACAAGGGAGATTTTATTGCCACAGTCACTGTAGGGGAAGAGAGAGGTGTGTCAAAGGCAAGAGGAGCTTGTCTACATTTTCCTGTGCTATGCTATTATTCACTATTTGTGGGAAGATGTTTAGTTGGTCGCTGGGAGAGTGGAAGACTTAGTGCCCCTGACCTCGCCATTCTGCACCATGATTTATTTGCGGATAGAACCTTTAGTCTGGGTGCTATGGTGGCCCAACAGTTGAACACCAACCGTTTGAAGGGGGCCATATTCGGAGGCATCTATGCATCTCGTTTAGCCAAACATTTTGAGATACCCATTAGGCTTAACAAGAGGGAAGAAAGGCTGCTACCCTCGAAGTTGTTAGATTATGACCGTATGGTAGCTCACGATGTTATTAAGAAAAATGATGATATGAGGCTGCTTTACAATTTAGTTTTTAGCCAGGTTACTTGTGAAATTATTACTCTGCCTGCTTATTCTTTGTTCGATATTCGCTCAGGTAGGTACACCATTATGCCCGGAGACATTTACAGATATTGGAGTCTGATGCAACCCCAGCCCCAAAGCCGGCACCAGCCCTTGATCCGTACATGGAGCCAGTTTTTCAGTGGGAGCCGCAAGAGTTGCTGCCCCATTGTTCTAATCCATGGCATTGCAGTTTCCTGCCATGATCAGGACTTTAACTCATGCACGCCCATTGCTAACTCCTCGCTATACATGCGGCACGCGTGGAAGGAACGCCCTGAGGTGGTGGGTCAGTGCTTACCAATAAATTGGCAGTTACCCCCTCACATTGTGCGCCTAAACATGAAATTTCGTCCTGACCGAACGGCACTTGGCGAGAACATGTGGGCCTGTCCCAGGGGCTCCTGTCGGTGCATGAGTACAGGGGTACCCAGTGCCCCTGACTTATGCACAGGTGGTATAAGCAAAGAACCCCGCCAGCAACAAGACAAGACTCCAGGAAGCTCAACAAAGCAGACCAGGCCTGGGCTGCAACGTGCCAAGCACGTGCCCGACTCTTGTCGGGGACCAAGGCGCACTCGGTTCCCAAAAGACCCGATAGGACATCACCCAGCAGGCATGAGCCAGCTAGCCACCGCACCACTGCATCACCATGCCCGTCAATTATTGATGTGGTGTCGAGCCCTCAAGCAGCTAATCAGCTCTCGCTAAGCACGTGGCGACATGATCAAAGGGAAGTTATTCTCAGTCGACACCCACCATGCACAGTGTCAAGTTCTTAAGCAATGACCTGCCAAGTAGCGGCCAGAGCTTGTCGGGAATGCACCCCCAAGCGCCACCTAGGCAGGTAATCATAGTATTTTGTCCTAAATGCCAAATTTAGGTATGATAGTTCTGCTTAGTTGTCTAATCGATAGATAATGTCTGTTTTTCCATTGTGGTTACCACTTGCAATGTAAAAGGAGGCCCAAGGCAACCTAGCTCAAGGTTGGCAACTCTGACCCCCGAACACTTGTACTAATGCAGCCGTTCCTCCCCTCGCAGCAACCCATGCCGAGCTAGGAGCCATGTGTCCTTCGTATTCCCCCAATCAATCGACCAAAAAACAGGAGTAGAGTTTTACGCTTAGCAGTAGCACGTACCTGGGTAAAATGCATGCGTCCTGATCGTCATGCCGTCTTGTGATCTCCGCTCTTCGTGCAACATGACCTCCCTGCTGAACCACAAAGGATCCTTGATCCCATAGGTGATCAAGATCATTCGTGCCTCGACATTTGTTTTTGTTGAAAGGAAAGGCATGCCTCCCAAAATATTTTTGCTCTATCAATTTAAATACTTGAGCTCTAGCACCTCTACAAATCCCTACTTCGCTCTACGAAGGGCCCATATATTTACTTTATGCAATTTTTATTTTTCAATTTGAGTCTCCATCTTCTCTTATAAAGCACCAACTAGGAGTCACTATGATTGTACTTGAGCATTAGGTGTAGCTAATATTTGAGTGTGTATTGTTAATGGATCAATGATTGAGCATGATGGGCTAGGTATAATTAGCTTTAGTCTTGATATTTTGAAAGACATGGTTGCTTGTTGATATGCTTGAGTATTAAATTTTCATGTCAAAACTAGACTATTGCTTTGAACCATTTAAAAGTACAAATATCCATGCTACAAAGAAAAGAATATATGATGAACATGTTAGGCAGCATTCCACATCATAAATTCTGTTTTTATCATTTACATACTCGAGAACGAGTAGGAATTAAGCTTGGGGATGCTGATATGTCTCCAACGTATCTATAATTTTTGCTTGTTCCATGTTGTTATATTATCAATCTTGGATGTTTTACAATCATTTTATAGCAACTTTATATCACTTTTTGGGACTAACCTATTGACATAGTGCCAAAGTGCCAGTTGCTATTTTTGCTTGTTTTTTACTTTGCAGAAAATTAGTACCAAACGGAGCTCAAACGTTACGGGAATTTTTGGAGACTTTTTATGGACCAGAAGAACCAGGATAGGCCAAACAACCACAAGAGAGGGGCCTACAGTGGCCACCCTCCACCGGGCCACGCCAAAGGCCCCTAGCACGGCCTGAGGGAGCCTGCCCACCTCGGGACTCCCCTCAACCGACTATTTGCCCTATAAATTCCCAAATATTCAGAAAACCCTAGAGGAGTCGACGAAACACAATTTCGGCTGCCTCAAGTTCCATAACCTCGAGATCCAATCTAACACCATCACGGAGGGGTGCACCGTCTTCATGGGTGCTTCTCCGATGATGCATGAGTACTCTACCATAGACCTACGGGTCCGTAGGCAGTACCTATATGGCTTCCTCTCTCTCTATCATTCTCTATACAATGGTCTCTTGGAGACCTATTTGATCTAATGACTTTTTAGGTGTGTTTGTTGGGATCCGATGAATTTTGAGTTCATGATCAGTTTCTATCCATGAATATGATTTGAGTCTTCTTTGATCTCTTATTTGCATGACTACTTATAGCCTCGTATTTCTTCGTCGAATCTTTGGTTTAGTTAGGCCAACTAGATCGATTTTTCTTGCCATGGGAAGAGGTGCTTTGTGATGGCTTCGATCTTGTGGTGTTCTTTCCCATTGACAGAAGGGGCAGCAAGACACGCATGTATCATTGCTATTAAGGATAACAAGATGGGGTCTATCCCTACATGAATAGATCTTGTCTACATTATGTCACCGTTCTTATTGCATTACTCCATTTCTCCATGAACTTGATACATTAGATGCATGTTGGATAGTGGTCGATGTGTGCAGTAATAGAAGTAGATGCAGAATCGTTTCGGTCTACTTATCTTGGACGTGATGCCTATATAATGATCATTGCCTGGATATCATCATGATTATTTGATCTTCTATCACTTTCCCAACAGTAATTTGTTCACCCACCGTGTACTATACTCATGAGAGAAGCCACTAGTGAAACCTATGGCCCCCGGGTCTACTTTTCCAACATCTTGCTTTCCGATCTACTATTTTTCCTTTTTGCTTTCAGATATATTAATCCAAAAATACCTTGCAGCACTTTTTATTTTTATTTTGTGTTTTTTCGAGATATATTTGCCAAAACTAGCATTACTAATCTATCCTTTTACCATAGAGAGCTTCACAACCTCTCTTTCGCATGAGGTTGCAAGTATTTGTTATTTGTTTGCAGATGTTGTTTACATGGGTGCATGATCTTCCTCTATGGATTGATACCTTGGTTTCATAACTCAGGGAAATACTTACTGTCGTTGTGCTGCATCATCCCTTCCTCTTTGGGAAATACCGACGTAGTCTCAAGCCATGTCAGTCACATCAAGGGGGCGCTTTACTCTAAGACTTGAGTTAAAGTATCTCTTAGAATGTGACAACATTAACAAGCTTTATGTAAAAGTGGTAACCCCACTTGTGCTTAAACATGACTATGACCTATGATCAAGTATTCTTACTTGGCTCCTAAGTCAATATACTCATCTATAGATGACTACGTCATCACCAAAGTGCTCGATGCTAGAATGATTGTGCATGTTTGCCATGATTTCATTTGATATCTTATTGTGTGAGCATCTTGGTTTGCATATATTTACTCGTTCGAGGATATACAATTGTAGTTGTTTGGTTTTTGATTTTCTTTTGCCAATTGGGTGTATAAGAATGTCTAGGACTCCTCTCTAGCTATCTATGCATTCTCATCTCAAGTTATATTCATGCTACATCAAAAAACTTGAACAAGCACTTCTCAATCCCTTTGTGTGAGGAGCACTCGGAGTACCGTGTTGAGAAGAGCTTCATTCCAAAACCTCTTTGTGAATCTTGGTGTAACCAACTCCACAATCTCGGTTCCACCGATTCACTAAGTTGATCTAGGTTTATGACCTTGGTACAACCAATAGGAAATTGTCGGTCTCACCAAGTATCACTATCACCTGACAGTGAGGCAACTCGGTGACACCGAAATGTTTTAATCGGTTTCACCGACAGTAAGGAGTAATTAACCTGGCGGACCCGACTTTTCAAATTCAATCTTCAAAGTCGTTTTCCACCAAACTCCGAACTACCGCTCCGGACCCCTTGGTTGTTGCTTTTTCTTCCCCATGCACCTTTTCCATTGGAAACCTCCGCCGTCGACGGAATCAAGGGCATTGTCGCCACCGTAGCAGATTCATCACCAAGCTAGGGTATGAATCTGGCCCCTTGTGCGCTCCTTTATCTGATTCTTGCACATTAGGTTTCCTTCCATCTACAAACCACGTATGCAATCTTCCTAATCCACTAGAAGATCCATTAGATTAGCTAACGAGAAGATTTTAGGATTAGCCGTCCGCAAAACGCATCTCGGTGACACCGGATCACAAAAATCGGTTCTACTGATTTAGATCTAGGGTTCATAAGAATGGTCTCGGTGAAACCGAGTGGTCATCTTTGGTGATACCAAAGTGACTGCCAACTTTCTATGAAGATGATCATCTATCTCGGTGAATCCTAAAATTCTGACTCGGTGCTACCAAAATCCATTTTGCAGAAAGTTAAAACTAAGGTTTTCTTTGTTCAAATTTTAAAATGTCTGTGTTTTGTGATGACTCAACCCCACTGCTCTTATTTACTCTATTCATAGGGTCGGCATGTCAGACTGAGTGGACAGCTAGAATGATCTGAGAGAGCCTAGCATTGATGCAGATCTAGGCACTAGTCCTAAGAGTAGATCATCTTCTTATGATGACATCCCTAACTCACTAGATTTTCCCTAGGCAACAACTAGAACCAGGAGGAAGCTCAACTCAGATGAAGAGGACTTTGACTTTGTGCCTGATGAGGTCCCTGCCAAGCCAAAGTAGGACAAAGTAGACAAGACTGCTAAGAAGTCTGCATCTAAGGCCACATCATCTAAAAGGCCTGTCGGGAAGGAGTATGCCACCTCAGAGGCTAGAGGCTATGAGAGCACCGGAGAGTGTCAGGGCTTCCATGCAAATAGAGCCAGCCAGAAGCACTATGCCCAAGAAGCCTGCTGAGAAGAAGTCAAGAAGGAAGTGGATAATGCATGTTGTTGGAAGACCAACCTCCATGTATGAAGACCCAACATATGTTGAGGGAGAGGAAGAGACAAATGCTCAGGCTCCTCCTAAGAAGAAGAAGAAGAAGAAGAAGCTTGCTGATGCCATGACTTCTCAGGGCCCTACCAAAGGCAAGGCAGCTCCTCCTCCCAAGAATTCCATAGCTCCTAAGTCCAAGAGGACTACTAAGGATGCTTCAGCTGCACAGAAGAACAAGGGATCCTCCTCCACAGCTGCTGCTGAAGATGAGGACATATCTGTTTTGAGGAAGCTTAGACCTCACCTCCCACAACACAACGACAACTATCCACTTGCTGAGATGTGAACAAGAGGAAGGATTTAGGGCTGAGATTGTGGAGAGCCACAGATCCTTATTCTTAGAGGAGGAAGGCAGTTGTAGATTACAGATTCTACACAAAGGAGCAACAGGATTTCTAAGAGACAATCTTGCTTGATAAGAGCGCAGTTGTTAGTGACATGAGATATGTAGATTGGGGTTACGTTAAGGAAAATGAGGATTACTTCCCCCATGTGCTAGATAACTTCAAGGTTGTTGGCATTGATTATTTTGTTGGGAAGAAGCTAACCCCCTGGAATAATGAGATGATTCCACACTTATATCCGGATGTCATGATAGTGTGGATGATTGAGGGCACCATATATGAATATTCATTTGAAGAGTGGGATACCATCTTAGGCGCTCCACAAGTACACGATGGTGACCTGGATGTGTACTCAGAGGACAAGATGAACCACAACTCCATGGTCAATATGTACAAGCCAATCCCAGCTTACT
This sequence comes from Hordeum marinum, assembly GCA_022496015.1. Taxonomy (NCBI): domain Eukaryota; kingdom Viridiplantae; phylum Streptophyta; class Magnoliopsida; order Poales; family Poaceae; genus Hordeum; species Hordeum marinum. Next base: position 367,506,388 of record CM039675.1, on the reverse strand, counting down.
ATGTGCATTCGCATAAGTTTGGCTCAATGTACTGTTTGCAGGAAGGCTTGCAAACCACCAACACCATTTTGAGGTACACCTTGATGCCCAAGTGAGGAGATGAGAAGATGATTAGAGGATTATCCATAAAGATGATGCATCACATTGACCTTCACACCAGATTCAGAGTCATGTAATGATTGTAGAGACTGTGAAGAGGACATATACTGACCAAAAGAGGTCATGTGGATATGCTCCATACATTCAGATGCTCATACACTCCAAGCTTGAGAAGAATATTTGCTCCTAATAGGCCCCACATGCCTCTTCAGCCTGAGTTTGAGGACAATGTAGTGGTGATGGACCTAGATCATCTCACTTCATCTACTACACAGGCAGCAGCTAAGGCAGCCAGAGCCACTTGTGCTCCAGTGCCAAGGACAAGAAATGAGCGGATGAATCTCATTCTTAGTTCTATCCAAGGCCTGCAGAATGACATCACGAAGATTATCAAGAACCAAAAGAGCCTGGAAAGGATTGTTGAAGACAAGTTTCATACTTTGGACAACAAGGTGGATGGGCTGACTAGGACAGTTTATGAGCTCAAGAAGGAGGTGGACTCAGTACCCCTTCCCCCACACCTAAGAGGATGATGAAGAAGATGAAGTCCACACTCTCCAACCTAGCACTCAGTTCAAGACACAAGCCAGATCCTTATCAGTGCCAGCCTCTGAGAAGAGACAATCAACATCATCTCTTGCTACAGCTACTTTAGTCCCACCAGCTCCATCAGCACCTCGAGTGTCTACACCAACCCCTTCCATGACATTGGCAGAAATCCTCGTCGATGCGGTTCTCTTGATTCCCACATCAGCAACCAGAGGAGTTCGGCCCTAGAGAGACGATTAATCCTATACCTTTGAACTTTCTGGCAACTTGTTGCCAAAGGGGGAGAAGTTGTACAGATCAATAGGGATTCGAGAGAAAGAGTGTGTGTGTTGCCTTTTGTCGCTCTCCAAAACTTCAAAATCTTTTGGTTGTTCATTTGTGTTAAACTTGATGGTGTTTGATCATGCACTTTTTGAGTCTTGCTACTATTTCCTATCCTTTGAGATGATTATAAGATGATAATTCACTTCTTGCTTGTTGTGTTGTGCTATGTTATTCATTCATATTATTCTCGCACACCACCAAGTTGTATGTGACATGGAAGAGTACCCCATGAGCCTAATCGATTGTGAATTTGCATCGAAACGCAAATTCAAAATAATGCACAAATTTAGGGGGAGCTCTTGCTTATCACATACTTCTCAAAGCGATGACTTTATTCATTGATTATATTATACGTCGAAGCTTTGATCTATATGTTGTCATCAGTTACCAAAAGGGGGGAGATTGAAAGCACATTTGCCCCCTTGGTGGTTTTGGTAATTAATAACATATATGTCATCGGACTCATGGTTTCACTAAGCATATTTCAGGAAAAGTACAATGATGAGATGGCTATAAATTGTGAGGAGATACCCCAAGATGCATGGAATGGATTGGCAAAGCTTCAAGATAGAAGACTCTCTTTTTACTTTGTGAGAAATCACTTTGAGTCCATAGGAAAGCCAATACTATTAAAAAATGGTGATGGTATTGTCGGTGAACAAATTGCTCCACGTGCACAAGTGCTAGCCACCAAAAACACCCACAAGCTCTCCCACAAAATACTCTGTCAAAAACCTACCACTCAAAATCGGTGCCACCAAGAATTCCACACAGCTACACCGAGTCAAAACCTAAGACAGAACCCTAGCCAAACCCTAGCTCTTTAGTGCAACCGAGTTCACATTGGTGCAACCGAGATTCAGTGACCACGATTCTGTTAGCTGATTTCATAAAATCTTAATTTCCAAGTGTTGTCTTTCGGTCTCACCGATTTTTTGAAACTGCCTCGGCCACTAACTTCGTTACCACTGAGTTTCCTATATCGGTCTCACCAAGATTCCGAAAGTTGCCACATTTTTAACAGATTGATACAACCGAGTTTGGCATAGGTTTCACTGAGATGGTCAATAAAGTTGTAACGGTTGGATTTTTGGAGATGCCTATATATACCCCTCCACCACATCCCACTCGCAAGAGAAGCACTCAGAATAGTTCCCCTCTTCACATATCCAAATTTCTGAGAGAGAACCACCTAACCTTGTGTTGAGATAAAGATCATTCACTCCAACCATATGGATCTTGATTTCTAGCCTCCCCAAGTTGCTTTCCACCCAATCAATCTCTTCTACCAAGACAAATATGTGAGAGAGTTATTGAGTGTTGAGCAGTTAATCATGTTGAAGCACAAGATCAAGGAGTTCATCACCATTATCAAGCCTATTATCTTTTGGAGGGTGGTGCCTCCTAGATTGGTTAAGTGTTGCTTGGGAGCCTCCTACTTTGTGTTGTGGAGTTGAACCAAGAAGTTTGTACGAGCAAGGAGATTTCCTACTTTGTGAAGATCTACCCATAGTGAGGCTAGTACTTCGTGGACGGAAGTTGTTATGGAATAGTCAGGGTTGCTACTTCGTGGACCCTTATGGGTGGAGTCCTTCGTGGACTCTCGCGGCCGTTACCCTCCATGGGTTAAAGACTCCATAGACATGGATGTACGATAGCGCTACCTATCGGAAGCATAGATAAAAAATTGTGTCAACAATTGCGTTTGATCTTCTAACACGCATCTCTATTACATGTGCTCGTCTTTACTTTCTGCAGCTATACCCGTAGACATGCATGTGTAGGGTGTGCTTGACTTGTTATCATTGCTAAAATCTGCCCACAACTAAAATTGGGAAAAGGTAGAATTTTTATTTGGTCAACTAGTCTAATCACCCCCCCTCTAGACCTACTTTCGATCCTACAACAACTCAACAAAAGAAAAGAAATTCAGAGAAACACACTGAAATATTTTTGGAGTTTTTTCTTATTAAGCAAACAAAGGAACTAAGGGAAAAACAAGAACGAAAAAAATATTTACATGGGAAAGCTCCACACAAGAAAGGAAATCTTTTGGGGTTTTCTTTTTAGTACTATAGCTAAAGGAACGAGGAAGATAAACGGGGAAAAGAAAATAACCGAAAAGAAGCGAGAAATATTTTTGGATTTTCAAAGTTTTTCAAACACACAAGAAGAAAGTAGAAAATAAAGCTAACATGGATATACAAAGAAAGAGGATGAACACCGACAATTTATATGAAGTGTGAGAACATGAATGTAATATCGGTGAGAAATACGTACTCCCCCAAGCTTAGGCGTTTGCCTAGCTTGGTAATCACCACTGATAGTAGTCGTTAGGTCCAGGAAAGTACTTCTACCGAGGTACCTGAGTGTCCCATGCCTGGGCCTTGGCCTCCACAACATCAAGCTTGTTCTGGTAAGCAATGATGTCCTCTGGCATTATTATGTATCCGCTCCTGGCATGATAGTTAAACAAAGAGGGTGCAGACAAAGGAATACTATCGCAAGTCTTCTCGCTAAAGACTAGGTTGTAACGATGGGGTTGTTGTGATTCCGGTTTCCAAAGAAACTGATGTTCTACCATAGATAGATGGTCGAGGTGCACCTCAGCAAGCAAATAATCAGTAGGGCATATAGCCACCTCGAGGCGCTTGGCCAGGCGCGTGGCATAAATACCACCATGGATCTTGCCTTTAGTTTGGTTAAGATGTAAGCAGCACGCAACAATAGCTCCTAAGTTATAAGCAGTATCACCATAAAGTGCACGGCGTAAAATGGCAAGGGTGAGGGCATTGAGGCCACCACCTTGCTCCACAGAAGTTATGCATTTTCCTATGAATAGAGAAAAATAGTGCACACATGGAAATTGCAGACTAGTAGCTCTAGCGTGTGATATGCCCCTAGTATCTCCCACAGTTAAGGTTTGGAGGAAGTCCTCAAACTCCTCAGGCTTAGGTTCACATACTCCCCTGTCAAAGGGAAGCAATCATATTTCACAAAGTTCATGCAAGGGTAACTCATAGCTCTCGGCATAAAGAGCAAAGCGTACCATGGGAGCATTGGGCATATTAATGAAGTAAAAGTTTTGCACAAAGGAATTAGTAATGAGATAGTATTGGTCACACTTACCTGCGATGAAGTTGGTTAGCCTGGCATTTGTAACAAACTACATGAACTCTTCCTAGAAACCCTCTTCACTCATGAAGGGTATGTGTGGCCATTCACGGGCCTAACTTCTGCATTGCGAGGGAGGTTGATATTGTTATCTTGAACACTCCTAGAAACTCCCTTGGGGCTTCGGCTTGAAGAATCTTTCCTTATAAAGTTCATTCTCCTAAGAACAAATTACTGAAATTTTTGGGCCACAAAATTATGTCAATAAAACTTTGCAAGATTGATAGCAACTACCCATATGGATGCCTAGAGGACATATCAAGCATTCCCACTACTTGGAATTCAAAGAATTAGACATGCAAGCTTATTTTCTGTAGCACCAAGTGCAACAACTTATGCAAAAAGATAAATCACTAGAACAAAAACTAATTAGAGCAATGGGAGAGTCACATACCAAGGAACAATTCCTCAAAACAATTTTGAAAACGGAGTTCCGAGCAAAGAGATCAAAAACTTAACTTTCTGGGTGAAGAACACGGGAGAGAGATGGCTAGAGAAGTTTTTCTAGAGGTAGGAGAAGGAGTGGGAGGAAGAGATAAGGCAGGGGCCATGTGGGCCCCACAAGCCAACCGACCGCCGCCTACGGGCGGACTGCGGCTGGTTGTGTGGTGACCCACTGGCATGCCCCCTCGGGTAATTTTTATACCAATATTTTTATTTATTCCAGAAAAAATCATGTTAAATTTTCGTGGAAATTTGAGACTTTTTATTTTTGAGGTATTTTTCATGCACGGGAAAAAAGAAAACAGGAATTTCATAAAAAAATAATTTTCTTACTAAGAAAATAGAATATAAACGTGTGATAGAGAGAGTCGTGAATATTCAATTACTCAATCTCATGTCTTTCGAAAAGAGTTCATTAATAAGGTTGATCAAGTCTTATTAATAAATATTTTCGATTACCATGAAACCAAAGAATCTTCATATGTCACTAGGTTACCCCAATTGGGATTTGTATCTCCCCAATAATAAGATAATAATATTTCTTCTTCTTGGCAGTTGGGAGAGGGATTGTAATGTATCCAATTATATGCGTGGGAATCGGATCAATGACATTAATATTATTAACCAAGGTTTGCTTCCTCGGAAAATGCATGGTATGTTGCTTGCCATTGATATGAAAGGTGACCTTGCTTTTATTGCATTCTATAACAGACCTGTAGTATTTAGAAAAGGTCTACCAAGGATGATCGACATATTGTCGTCCTCCGGCATATCAAGAATAACAAAGTCTATTAAGATAGTAACATTTGCAACCATGACGGAAACGTTCTCGCAAATGCCAATAGGTAAAGCAGTGGATTTATCGGCCATTTGCGAAGATATCTCAGTAGGTGTGAGTTTACTCAATTCAGGTCCTTTTTAAAGGGACAAAGGCATAACACTAACACCAGCCCCTAAATCACATAAAGCAGTTTTAACATAATTCTTTTAAATAGAGCAAGGTATTGTGGGTATACCCGGATCCCCCAACTTCTTAGGTACTCCACCAACAAAAGAATAATTAGCAAGCATGGTGACAATTTTAGTTCCAAGTATATTTCTTTTATTAGTAATAGTATCCTTCATATACTTAGCATATGGAGGCATTTTCAATATATCAGTCAAGCGAGTGCATAAATGAACATGTCTGGTCATTTTAGCAAAGCACTCAAAATCTTCCTCATCTTTACTTTTATTGGCTTTACGAGGGAATGGCATAGGTTTTTGAACCCATGGCTCTCTTTCCCTTCCATGTTTCCTAGCAACAAAGTCTCTCTTATCATAATGTTTATTTTTAGAAGATGGGTTATCAAGATCCTTAGCAGGTTCAATTTCCACATCATTATCATTTTCTTTGTTATCATCCAGTTGAGCATCTACATGAGCATCATCATCATTTTCATTATCAATAGGTGTATGCTCACTACCAGACTATGTCTCAACATCAGAAACAGAAGCTTCATTGTTTTTCTCAACAGATTTTTCTATAACAGGTTCACTAGAAGCATGCAAGTTCCTATCATGTTTCTTTTTCTTCTTCTTCTTAGATGAACTAGGTGTATCTTCATTAATTTTCTGAGAATCTTGTTCAATTATTTTAGGGTGACCTTCAGGATAAAGAGGTTCTTGTGTCATTGTACCTCCTCTAGTCACTACTCTAATAGCATGATCATTTATATTATTCATTTCAGCAAGCAAATCATTTTTTGATTTAGCGACTTGGTCTAATTGAGTGTGAACCATAGAATCATGTTTTCCTAAACCTTTCACCTCATTTGCAATTCTAAACATCATGTCACTTAAGCGATCTATCATCATAGCATTACATTGCAATTGATTCTTAACATAATTGTTGAAGTGTTCTTGCTTAACAACGTAATTATCAAATTCATCCAAGCCTTGTTCAAGAGTCTTAGTATAAGGTATACCACTTTTATCAAAGGAACGGAGAGAGTTTACCTTTATACCTGTGTCGGGGTATCAAGTTCATGCATTTCTTCGATAGGTGGTAATTTGTTGGCATCCTCAGTTTTAATACCTTTTTCTTTCATAGATCCTTTTGCTTCTTGCATATCTTCAGGACTGAGAAATAGAATACCTCTCTTCTTTTGAATAGGTTCTTAAGGTGGTTTAGGGAGTGTCCAATCATCGACATTTTGCATTATGTTATTCAATAATTGTTTGACTTGTTCAACACTTCTTTGCCTGAAAACACAACCAGCACAACTATCTAGGAAATCCCTAGAAGCATCAGTTAGTCCATTATAAAACATATCAAGTATTTCATTCCTCTCAAGTGGACAATTAGGCAAAGCTCACAGTAACCAGAGAAACCTCCCCCAAGATTGGGGGAGATTCTCTTATTTAATTTAAGCAAAGTTAAATATTTCCTGTAAGGCAGCTTGTTTCTTATGAGCAGGAAAATATTTTTTTGTAGAAAAGTGTTGAAGCATGTCTTGGAGACTACGTATGCCACCAGGACTAAGTGATAAAAACCATTCCTTGGCCTCGCCTTTTAGCGAGAAAGGAAAAGGCTTAAGGATATAATGGTAGTGAATCTTTTCTTCATTGGTAAGCAGAGCAGCAATATCATTTAGTTTCATAAGGTGTTCGAACAGTTACATTTTCATAACCATGGAAAAGATCAGACTCTACTATAGGAATTAACTTAGGGTCTACATAGAACTCATAATCCCTATCAGTAACAAATATAGGATAAGTAGCAAATTTAGGATCACGTTTCATTTTCTCCATCATATATTTTTCTTTTAGTTTGCATAATAGTTTCTTAACATCATCTCTATTTTCACAAGCAAGAATAACCCTAGCTACCTCATCATCCATAAAATAACCTTCAGGTAAGTGAGGGGTAATGGGTGATTCAAAGTATTCCTTAGTTTCATATCTATTAGGTGAGTGAGGGGTAATAGGTGATTCAAAGTATTCCTTAGTTTCAACATTTTCAAGTTCTCTAGATTTAGCAATATGAGCCTCAAATAATTCATTCAGTGGCACAGATTCAGTTGCAACATGTGTAGCAATAGTTCCATCATTAATTTCAGAAGTAGCCTCATCAAATCCATGCGACATATCGGGACGATCAATAGGTGGTGGTGCAGCAAGTTGATCCAAAATAGTAGGTGAATCTAAATCAGAGCTAGATGGCAGTTCCTTACCTCCTCTCATGCAAGAGAGGACGATCTTAGTTCGGTTGTCTTTCACATTTCTCATAGTAGCAACCTGATATCCTTCAATTAACACAATAAATAAAGTTATGCTCCCTGGAAACTACGTCAGAAAAAGGTCTTGATAACCCACAAGTGTAGGGGATCGCAACACTCTTCACGGGTAGTATTTCACCCTAATTTATTGATTCGACACAAGGGGAGCCAAAGAATATTTATTGGCCTTGACAGTTGAGTTTTCAATTCAACCGCACCAAGGATATATCTCTACAACAAAGATTTAGTAGCATGACAAATAGTAGTAGGAAAAGTAACAATATTACTGACTGTAGCAGTTTTGTAGCAGGTGTGATAGTAACAATACCAATAGTAACTTGGCAAGATTCAGTATATGTAACTCGTAGGCACGTGAATCGATGATGAATAATGATTTAGATGACATTGCTCATATAACAGTTACACACTAGGGCGACAAAACTAGCTCCAATTCATCAATGTAATGTAGGCATGTATTCCGTATATAGTCATACGTTCTTGCAATAAGAACTTGCATGACATATTTTGTCCTACCCTCCCATGGCAGCAGGGTGCCATTGGAAACTAAGGGATATTAAGGCCTCCTTTTAGTAGATAATCGGAATGAAGCATTAACACATGGTGAATACATGAACTCCTAAAACTACGGCAATCATCGGAAAGAATCCCAATTATTTTCACCTTGGGGTATGTGGATCAAGACATGTAATAGGTACATATAACTTGTAATATAGGATCCAAACCACTCTTATATTCATGAAAACATAATAGGTTCAGATCTGAAATCATGGCACTCGGGCCCTAGTGACAAGCTTTCAGCAAAGCAAAGTCATAGTAACATCAATGTTAGAACATAGTGGATACTAGGATCAAGCCCTATCAAACTTAATTCGGTGGATACATGATCAATTCCATCCAATCCCACCACAGTCCAGCAAGCCTAACAAAGGAATTACTCACTCCCGGTGGTCAGCATCATGGCAGTGTTGATGGATGATACGTCTCCAATGTATCTATAATTTATGAAGTATTCATGCCATGTTTGCAATAACACTATATGATTTTGGTATGATTTTATTAGAACTAACCCGGACTGACGTTGTTTTCAGCAGAACTACCAATGTGTCATTTTTTGTGCAGAAATAAAAGTTCTCAGAATGGGCTGAAAAATTACGGAGAATGTTTTTGGAAAATATAAAAAATACTGGAGCAAAAATATATCGGAGAGGAGTACCGAGGCAGCCACATGCCTAGGGGCGCCCACTAGCTTGTGGGCCCCTCGGGAGTCCCCATAACTTGATTCCAACGCCAAGTACTCCTATAAATCTCGTAACCCCCAGAAAGAAACCTAGATCGGGAGTTCCACCGCCGCAAGCCTCTGTAGCCACAAAAAACCAATCAGGAGCCCTGTCCGGCACCCTCCGAAGGGGGCCATCATCACTGGAGGCCATCTTCATCATCCCAGCGGTCTCCATGACGAGGAGGGTGTAGTTCATCCTCGGGGATGAGGGTATGTACAAGTAGCTATGTGTTTGATCTCTCTCTCGTGTTCTTGAGATGACACCATGTTGATGTACCGCGAGCCTTATTAATATAGATGAATCATATGGAGTTTTCCCCTCTCTATCTTCTTGTGATGAATTGAGTTTTCTCTTTGAAGTTTTCTTATCGGATCGAGTCTTTAAAGTATTTGAGAACACTTGATGTATGTCTTGCGATGGGATATTTGTGGTGACAATGGGATATTCTATCTTGATGTATGTTTTGGTGATCAACTTGCGTGTTCAGTGAACTTGGGAATCTATGCATAGGGGTTGGCGCACATTTTCGTCTTGACTCTCCGGTAGAAACTTTGGGGCACTCTTTGAAGTTCTTTGTGTTGAATTCAACATGGTGAATCTGAAATTATGTGATGCATATCGTATAATCAAGCCCATGGGTACTCGTGGTGACATTGGAGTATCTAGGTGACATTAGGGTTTTGGTTGGTGTGTATCTTAAGGTGTTATTTTAGTACGAACTCTAGGGCTCTTTGTGACACTTATAGGGATAGCTCATACGATTGATCAGAAAAGATAACTTTGAGGTGGTTTCGTACCCTACAATAATTTATCTGTTTGTTCTCCGTTATTTGTGACTTTGGAGTGAACTCTTTGTCGCGCGTGAGGGATTTACATATGATTCAACTATGTCAGTATTGTTGAGAGAACTTCCACTAGTGAAAGTATGAACCCTAGCCCTTGTTTTAAGTATTGCAATACCATTTGTGGTCACTTTTATCACTTGTTACCTTGTTGTTTTTATATTTTCGGATTACAAAAAACCTGTATCTACCATCCATATTACACTTGTATCACCATCTCTTCGCCGAACTAGTGCACCTATACAATTTACCATTGTATTGGGTGTGTTGGGGACACAAGAGACTCTTTGTTATTTGGTTGCAGGGTTGTTTGAGAGAGACCATCTTCATCCCACGCCTCCCATGGATTGATAAACCTTAGGACATCCACTTGAGGGAAATTTGCTACTGTCCAACAAAACTCTGCGCTTGGAGGCCCAACACGATTCTACAAGAAGAAGGTTGTGTAGTAGACATCAAGGTCTTTTCTGGCACCGTTGTTGGGGAGGTGAGTGATTGAAGGTATATCTTTAGAGCTTGCAATTAAATCTTTTTGATTTTTGTTTTTCACTAGTTTGGTTTTATAAAAGAAGACTACGGAAAAAATGGAGTTTAGGTTGCATCATTTGTTTTGTCTTTATAATGTCTTTCATGAAAATAGGGATTCAGAAAATTGTGCTCAATTGGTAGAGGAACAAACTATGAAAATACTTAATGAGAATTCATTGAATGATTAACATGATTGCAATGTTTCTAGTATGAATTCTCTGAATATTCATGATGCTAATGATATGCAAAGCCACAAGCTTGGGTATGCTATGTTTGATGAAGAAGATATTTTTAGTCCCCCAAGTTTTGATGAGCAAATTTATTATGATGATGACATGCCTTCTATCTATGATGATTATGATGATGACATGTATGATATAAAGAGTGATAATAATCATGAGACTTGTCATCATGATTTTAATATTGAATGTGGTTATGTCAATCAAGTGTCTCATGATTGTTATTTTGTTGAGTTTGCTCCCACTACAATGGATGCGAAGAAAAATGCTTATGTAGAGAGTAATAAATTTCCTATGCTTGTAGATCATGAAAATAATGTTTTATGTGATATTTTTATTGTGAAATTCCTTGATGATGCTACTGAAAATTATTATGAGGGAGAAACATATGCTTGTAGGAATTGCAATAATATGAAGTTTCCTCCCTACGTGTTCAAAGTTTTAAAGTCATTCTTGTTTTGCCCTCCAATGATAGTTGATTCTTGCTCCCATAAATTGTTTTCTCAAAAAATCCCTATGCATAGGAAGTGGATTAGTCTTAAATGTGCTTGTCATGAGATTCATGATGCTCTCTTGCATGTTTCAATTACTATTCCTATGTGAGCATCATAGAAATCATCATGCATAGATAAAAGACATTAAACAAAAGCGCTTGTTGGGAGACAAACCAACACTTTTCCTTTCTATTTTTGTGTTTTCACATGAATAAACTACGGTAGTAATCATGTTTTGTGTCTTTTATTTCAATAAAGTGCCAAGTAAAGCCTTTGGGATGACTCACAAGATGAGTAGAATTGATGCTGAACCAAAACACAAACTTTTGACTCCAGTACAGAAATTTTAATTTTTTACCTGAGCGTGATAATGATCTAAAATTTCACATAGTATTTATACAAATTCCTCATGTTTTCCTAGTTTTTCAGAATTTTTAGAGACATCGAAGTATGGTTATACTACGGATCTTCACAGACTATTTTGTTTTGCATGCATAGTTTGCTTGTTTTTGTGTTCCCATAGCTTATATTCGGTGATATAAGTTATGGGAATGATATAATACAGTAGGTATTATGTGAGAAAAAATATGAATCTTGTCTTGGCAGTACTTAAGTGAATGATCTTTATTTATTACACTAACCATTCTCACGAAGTTCAGTTAAGTTTTGTGTGATTGAAGTTTTCAAGTTTTGGGTGAGACACCGATATGAGGAGAACAAGGAGTGACAAGAACCTATGATTGTGGATGCCCAAGGCACCCTGAAGGTAATATCCAAGGAATACTCAAGCGCCTAAGCTTGGGGATGCCCCGGAAGGCATCCCCTCTTTCGTCTTCAACATTATCGGTATATCTTACTTAGAGCTATATTTTATTCATCGCATAATGTGTGTTTTGCTTGGAACGTCATTATATTTTGTTGTTCTATGTTAGGTGTTATTTATAAACTCGTTTTTAAATAAAAAATTCCAAGAATCGTCTTAGGACGCTTGCATTGCATGTTTTGATGTGTGCTGTGTAAAAATAGAAACTTTTGTTGTAGTGTTTGAATTTTCATATTTTACTGGAAAGTGTAAAGTTTCTTAAATTTTTACATAGTGTTGTCATATAAATTAGTTAGTTTTTCCTAACTTCTCATAATTTTTTGATTTACAAAAGTACACTGTTTTCATAAATTGGTACAGACTGTTCAGTTTGGACAGATTGCTGTCATAGTTTTGTTATCTACTTATCCTATAGTTTCCATAGCCTATATTGGTACATATGGATTGTGGAAATGATAGTAAACAGTAAATGATGTTTGAAAATTATTGTGCAACTTATGTTGGCAGTACATCAAGTGTTGATTTATTCTTATGTGTACTAACCTATCTCACGAGTTCTTGTTGAGTTTTGTGTGGATGAAGTTTATAAGAATTAGGGAAACCATGATATGAGAGGAATTAAGGAGACACAAGAGATCAAGATTGGGGATGACCAAGGCATACCTAATTAATATTTCAAGGAGTCTCAAGCATCTAAGCTTGGGGATGCCCCGGTTGGCATCCCAACTTTCTTCTTCAACAATTATCGGTTAGCCTATGTTGAGCCTAAATTTTTATTCGTTGACATGATGCGTGCTATTCTTGGAGTGCTATTTTTATTCTGCTTGTTGTCGAATAAAATACTCAGATCTGAAAATATTTATTGAGAGAGAGCCCTCACATATCTACTAGATTGTTTACCTACTCATTGATCTTCACTTATATCTATTTGTAGTAGTTTGTCAATTTACTCTAGTGCTTCACTTATATCTTTGTAGAGCACGGCGGTTGTTTCATTTTATAGAAATTGATGAATTCTCATGCTTCACTTATATTATTTTGAGAGTCTCTAAACATCATGGTAATTTGCTTAGGTTATGAATAGTCCTAATATAATGGGCATCCAAGAGGGATATAATAAAAAGTTTCATATAAAGTGCATTGAATACTATGAGAAGTTTGATTCCTTATGATTGTTTTGAGATATAAAGATGGTAATATTAGAGACATGCTAGTCAGTAATTGTGGATTTGTAGAAATACTTGTGTTAAAGTTTGTGATTCCCGTAGCATGCCCATTATGTGACAAAGTCAGAACATGATTTATTTATTGATTGCCTTCCTTTGTGTGGAGGTCAGGATCGCCCGATGGTTAAATCCTACCAACCCTTCCCCTAGGAGCATGCGTGTAGTACTTTGTTTTGATAACTAATAGACTTTTGCAATAAGTATGTGAGTTCTTATGACTAATGATGAGTCCATGGATTATACACACTCTCACCCGTCCACCCTTGCTAGCCTCTCTAGTACCGCGCAACTTTTGTCGGTGCATTAAGCCCACCATATACCTTCCTAAAAATAGCCGCCATACCTACCTATTATGGCATTTCCATATCCATTCCAAGATATATTGCCATGCAACTTCCACCGTTCCGTTTATGACACGCATCATCATTGTCATATTGCTTTGCATGATCATGTAGTTGACATCGTATTTGTGGCAAAGCCACCATTCATATTTTTTTATACATGTCACTCTTGAGTCATTGTACACCTCGGTACACCACCGGAGGCATTCATATAGAGCCATATTTTGTTGTAAGTATCGAGTTGTAATTCTTGAGTTGTAAGTAAATAAAAGTGTGATGATCATCATTATTAGAGCATTGACCCATGTGAGGAAAGGATGATGGAAGCTATGATTCCCTCACAAGTTGGGATGAGTCTTCGGACTTTACAAAAAATAAAAGAGGCCAAAGAATCCCAAATAAAAAAGAGTCCAAATAAGCCCACCAAAAAGGAGAGAAAAAATAATAAAAATAATAAAACGAGAGAAAAAGAGAGAAGGGGCAATGCTGCTATCCTTTTTCCACACTTGTGCTTCAAAGGAGCACAAGGATCTTCACGATAGAGAGTCTCCTATTTTTTCACTTTCATATACTAGTGGGAATTTTTCATTATAGAACTTGGCTTGTCTATTCCAATGATGGGCTTCCTCAAAATTGCCCTAGGTCTTCGTGAGCAAGCGAATTGGATGCACACCCGCTTAGTTTCTTTTTTGAGATTTCATACACTTATAGCTCTAGTGCATCCGTTGCATGGCAATCCCTACTCACTCACATTGATATATATTGATGGGCATCTCCATAGCCCGTTGATACGCCTAGTTGGTGTGAGGTTATCTCCTTTTTTTGTCTTCTCCACACCCACCATATTCTATTCCACCTATAGTGCTATGTCCATGGCTCACGCTCATGTATTGCGTGAGAGTTGAAAAAGTTTGAGAACATTAAAGTATGAAACAATTGCTTGGCTAAAACCGGGGTTGTGCATGATTTAATACTTCGTGTGATGAAGATGGAGCATAGCCAGACTATATGATTTTGTAGGGATAACTTTCTTTGGCCATGTTATTTTGAGAAGACATGATTGCTTTATTAGTATGCTTGAAGTATTATTGTTTTTATGTCAATATTAAACTCTTGTTTTGAATCTTATAGATCTGAACATTCTTGCCACAATAAATAAGATTGCATTGATAAATATGTTAGGTAGCATTCACACTTCATAAATTATTTCTTTTATCATTTACCTACTAGAGGACGAGCAGGAATTAAGCTTCGGGATGCTGACACATCTCCAATGTATCTATAATTTATGAAGTATTCATTCCATGTTTAAAATAATTCTATATGATTTTGGTACGATATTATTAGAACTAACCCGGACTGATGTTGTTTTCAGCAAAACTACCATGGTGTCATTTTTTGTGTAGAAATAAAAGTTCTCGGAATGGGCTAAAAATTTAGGGAGAATATTTTTGGAAAATATAAAAAATACTGGAGCAAAAAGATACCGGAGAGGAGTCCTGAGGCAGCCACAAGCCTAGGGGCGCCCCCCTAGGGCACGTCCCCCTGGCTTGTGGGCCCCTCTAGAGTCCCCTGACTTGATTCCAACGCGAAGTACTCCTATAAGTCCCGTAACCCCTAGAAAGAAACCTAGATCGGGAGTTCCGCCGCTACAAGCCTCTATAGCCACGAGAAACAAATCAGGAGCCCGTTCCGGCACCCTGCCAGAGGGGGCCATCATCATCGGAGGCCATCTTCATCATCCCGGTGGTCTCCATGACGAGAGGGTATGTACCAGTAGCTATGTGTTTGATCTCTCTCTCTCATGTTCTTGAGATGACACGATCTTGATGTACCGCGAGCTTTACTAATATAGATGAATCATATGGAGTTTTCCCCTCTATATCTTCTTGTGATGAATTGAGTTTTCTCTTTGAAGTTTTCTTATCGGATTGAGTCTTTAAAGGATTTGAGAACACTTGATGTATGTCTTGCGATGGGATATCTGTGGTGACAATGGGATGTTCTATTGATCCACTTGATTTATGTGTTGGTGATCAACTTGCGGGTTCCGTGACCATGGGAATCTATGCATAGGGGTTGTCACACGTTTTCGTCTTGACTCTCCGGTAGAAACTTTGGGGCACTCTTTGAAGTTCTTTGTGTTGGATTGAACATGATGAATCTGAAATTGTGTGATGCATATCGTATAATCAAGCCCGTGGGTACTCGTGGTGACATTGGAGTATCTAGGTGACATTAGGGTTTTGGTTGATGTGTATCTTAAGGTTTTATTTTAGTAAGAACTCTAGGGTTGTTCGTGACACTTATAGGGATAGCGCATACGGTTGATCAGAAAAGATAACTTTGAGGTGGTTTCATACCCAACAATAATTTCTTCGTTTGTTCTCCACTATTTGTGACTTTGGAGTGAACTATTTGTCACACGTGGGGGATTTACATATGATTCAACTATGTTAGTATCGTTGAGAGAACTTGCACTAGTGAAAGTATGAACCCTAGGCCTTGTTTCTAAGTATTGCAATACCATTTATGCTCACTTTTATCATTAGTTACCTTGCTGGTTTTATATTTTCAGATTACAAAAAGCTATATCTACCATCCATATTACACTTGTATCACCATCTCTTCGCTGAACTAGTGCACCTATACAATTTACTAGGGACACGAGAGACTCTTTGTTATTTGGTTGCAGGGTTGCTCGAGAGAGACCATTTTCATCCTACACCTCCCACGGATGGTAAACCTTAGGTCATCCTGTAACAGCCCGGGATCGGCGCTTGAGAAGATTCCCCTCTTATTCTGTTGTCATTGTGTGATTCATTTGTCTATCGCATTCATCATCACATCATTCGCATCATCTGCATAGCATCGTCACACGTTTTTGAATAAACTTGCATCCGTTCGTACTTGTCGGTTCTCCTCGTTCTCGTCGTTGATAGTTTTGAGTTAAGACTGTCACTATTGTTGTGATTGATCATGCTTGCATATTTGGATGTGTGTTTCATTCATGTTGCATCATGCATTATCTCCATTTTTTTGTTGTGCTTGTTTTCCTTTACTTGTTCATGTGCATCACTTCTTCTTCTTCCATTACTTATCTTATTCCTCTTGGATCCTTTCTTGCACCCTTGCCCACTTCCAACCTGGTTCCACACAAGTTCCCAACTCAGGAGGGCAACTTCCTTTCTTTTCCCCTATTCTTTTGTTTATTTGAGTTGCATTTTTTTCACTTCCTTGGTTCTTTCTCAAATCTTGCCCATACATCCTTTATGTTGTTTCCAGCCACCCTCTCAAGTTCCAACCCATTTCAATATCATTTGAATGGGTTATCAAGTCCAACTTATTGGATACATTTCAACATGTTTGGATTTCACTTATTCCAATAGTTCCCCCCCCCCCCCAAAAAATGTCCATAATTCGCATTGCATGTGTAGGGCCATCTCCTAAAGTTTCAGACCATTCATATTTTATATGGATAGCTCTCAAAGTTCAAACAGTTAGAATTATATTCAAACTTATTTGAATTTTCGTCTTCCAAAATTTCCAACTGCAATTTTATCAATATCATTCGCAGCTTCCTGGATCCAGAAATATATTTTTTCCATGATCAATTCCCTCTCTACCCCTCTTGTTATTTCTCTCAAAATTTCTGTCTACAGGAAGAAAAGAGAATGAACACAAAGGGAGAGAGAGAGGAGTGAGCCCACTTAGCCCCCACCCAGCCTAGCCCAGCACCGATGTCCCTGTTTTTCTTCTACCCCTGTACGGCAGTACATACATCATGTCCACGTTGACTCGCTGGTTGATTTGACGGCTGAAGCTTCCCCCCATGCCCTATAAACCTGCCCCGGCCCTAGGTTTTCCTCCACACTCCGTTTTACCTCTCCTCTGGACCTCCTCTGCTCCACCTCTCCTCGCCCACGCTCTGCCTCGCACACGCGCGGAGCCATGGCCAGTTGGGCAAGGACTCCCCGCCGGCCTAGCTCGCCGTCGTGGCCTCCCCTGTTGTGTCCCCTCGATCCGTGGTGATGCCTCAGTTCTGTTCCCGCCACGAACTGAGCCCATGGACTCCAAGATCGATGACATGTTCTTCCCCTGCATCGTCTGCTTTAGGGTTCGAGCACCATCGCCCCAGCCGGCCCTGGCCGCCGTCGTTGCCTAGGTGAGCATCAGCTGCACCGTGATGTTGCCCCTGCCTCTCTCTTCTCCACCCTCTGCTTTGTTTCTCTCTTTATCTCATTCTCTCCCTCTCGCTCTCTCTCCCGTGGTTTCTCTCAGCTCGAACCATGGCACCCCAAGGTCGTACCTCCGCTATGCGCGCCCACAACCTCGTCTCCAGCCAGCCTCTCCGTATCCCAACCTTCCTCCGCCGCACCACCAGATGATACCACCCCACCATCTTCCTGTTCATCGCGGGTAAGGAGCTCAGCGCCATGGCCAAAAGATTCGTGTTTTCCTAGATCTGTTCTTATTGCAGAGGTTAATTACCATAGCCATGTTGTTTCTACCTAATATGCATACTATAGTCGGAGTGGTTAGATACACCTCGTTTTATCTACGAGGTCTTTGGTTCGAATCCCCGCGACTTCATCTTTATTTTGCACCTTTCGGCTCAGCCAGAGGATCACCTCTTGCCCTGTTTTGTATACAACCGAGGCCATTTGGTTAGGAGCCCTGTCCCTAGCTTGGTGGTTAGCAACACATCGGCCATGCGAGGGATCCTGGGTTCAAGTCCAAGTTTCCCAATATTTTGCACTGCCCTATTTTATTTTATTTTTTCATGTGCACACACATTGCCACTTGGGGCCAAATCCTCCTAAGCCACTGCAAGGCATTGCAATCTGGCCCAATATTTTTTCTCTATCTTTGTCTCTGTAAATCCAGTGCATTTCAAATTTCAGGAAAAAAAAACCTTTATTTTGCAAAGCTAATAACTAATTAACCGTGCATCGAAATGAAATATTTTATATATGAAAAATGCTTAGATTTTCATATAGTTCACAATATTCAACTTTCACACATGTTAAAAATAATTATATTTCTGTTTGCATTAATTTGCATAATGCCATGTTAAAATGATTTATTTCATAACTAATTAACCGTAACTCTGATGCAAATGTTTTATATATGTAACTTGACTAAAAAACGCCTAGAATATCATGACACGCTTTATTTTGATGTTTAACAAATATAAAATATGGTTAGTTCAGATCTGGACCAATTTCGAAATTAACATATGGGGTCATTTCGAAAATGCTATAAGTTCTATCCGACCTCATTTAAGATGCTTAGGTCGGTAGTTTACTTATGCTTCATCTCTTGTCATGTTTAACAACATTTAATATTTTCGTGTTCCTAAACGAGAGTGAACTAAATATTCAAATGTGGAGTTTCATCAATATGCAACTCGTTGCATATTGAGCTTCACTTAATGTATAGTGTTTGATTGTTGTGATTGCCATGCGTGCATATTTAAACCGGACATGCATCATATTTGTTTATGAATTATGTCATGCATATGTTGTGGTGTTATCGTGTGTTGATTGTTTGCTCTGGATTGCTTCTTCTCGATAGAGTTCCGAAAGCGTTCGGAGTGTGAGGATTCGTTCGTCTACTTCACGGATCGTCTTCTTCATGTACTCGTTTTTCTTCCAAGCGGGATCTCAAGCAAGATGACACATTTCCCTGGATACCACTACTATCATTGCTATGCTAGTTGTCCCACTTTTATCGTTATGTGTCGCTACCTACCATTTGTTTTTCAAGCCTCCCAAATGCCATGATAAGCCTGTAACTTCTCCACATCCCAGCAAACCTTTGTACTGCCTTTTTTTTCAAGCCAATGTTTCAAGTCCAGGTTTCCCAATATTTTGCACTGCCCTATTTTATTTATTTTTTTCATGTGCACACACACGGCCACTTAGGGCCAAATCCTCCTAGGCCACTACAGGGCACTGCAATCTGGCCCAATATTTTTTCTCTATCTTTGTCTCTGTAAATCCAGTGCATTTCAAATTTCAGAAAAAACCTTTATTTTGCAAAGCTAATAACTAATTAACCGTGCATCGGAATGAAATATTTTATATATGAAAAATTCTTAGATTTTCATGTAGTTCACAATATTCAACTTTCACACATGTTAAAAATAATTATATTGCTGTTTGCATTAATTTGCATAATGCCATGTTAAAATGATTTATTTCATAGCTAATTAACCGTAACTCTGATGCAAATGTTTTGTATATGTAACTTGACTAGAAAAACGCCTAGAATATCATGACACGCTTTATTTTTCTGTTTAACAAATATAAAATATGGTTAGTTCAGATCTGAACCAATTTCAAAATTAACATATGGGGTCATTTCGAAAATGCTATAAGTTATGTCCAACCTCATTTAAGATGCTTAGGTAGGTAGTTTACTTATGCTTCACCTCTTGCCATGTTTAACAACATTTAATATTTTCGTGTACCTAAACGAGAGTGAACTAAATATTCAAATGTGGAGTTTCGTCAATATGCAACTCGTTGCATATTGAGCTTCACTTAATGTGTAGTGTTTGATTGTTGTGATCGCCATGCATGCATATTTAAACCGGACATGCATCATATTTGTTTATGAATTATGTCATGCATATGTTGTGGTGTTATCGTGTGTTGATTGTTTGTTTCGGATTGCTTCTTCTCGATAGAGTTCCGAAAGCGTTCGGATTGTGAGGATTCGTTCGTCTACTTCACAGATCATCTTCTTCATGGACTTGTTCTTCTTCCAAGCGGGATCTCAGGCAAGATGAAAAATTTCCCTGGATACCACTACTATCACTGCTATGCTAGCTGTCCCACTTTATCGTTATGTCTCTCTACCTACCACTTGTTTGTCAAGCCTCCCAAATGCCATGATAAGCCTATAACTCCTCCACATCCCAGCAAACCTTTGTTTGGCTATGTTACTGCTTGCTCAGCCCTTCTTATAGCGTTTCGAGGTGCAGGTGCAATTGCTTCCATGTGACAACATGGGCATTCTTTTGTTATCACAATATTATTCCTATTTAATTTAATGCACATATACACTTGGTAAGAGGTGGAATGCTTGGCATTTTGCTCGGTGTTTTGTTCCACTTTTACCGCCCCTAGTTACTTGTGTACTGGTGTTATGTTCCATATTGAGCGCTCCTAACATGCTCGGGGTTGTTATGGGGACCCCCTTGATTTTTGTTTTGGGATAAAACTTATGTGGCAAGTCCCAACATTGGTACTACATTTGCCTAATAACTAGTAAACTGCATAGGGACCCACCGGCACTCGCGGATAATTTAATCAACCTTCGGGCTAGTGCTCCTCATGAGTGTTGGTTCAAACTAGAGCACTGTGTGGGGCCATCCCAGGGCAACTTGGTTGATTTTTATCAGGCCACCATACACTAGTTTATCCGTCATGTCCTGAGAACGAGATATGCGACTCCTATAGGGATCGTCGACACGTCGGGAGGCCTTGCTGGATTTGTTTTACCTTTCTCGGATGTCTTGAGTGAGGAATTCCGAAAGTACTTCGGGCTATCTCGAGGTTGCGGTTTTCCAATGGAATTGCCTAAGAAATCACGGGATTCGTGGTCAAGGTTATTCCCGCTGCATGTGGTTAATTGTTGATGGGTGAGTTGGAGCACCCCCTGCTGGGCTAAATCTTTCGGAAAGCCATGCTCGCGGTTATGTGGCAACTTGGAAACTTTGTTTAACACACGGTCGTAGCAAACTTGAAGTAAACTTAAATAAAATGTACCAACTGTGAGCGTAACCATGACTGTCTCTTCTCGTGAGTCCTTATCCGAGAGAGAACACGTGGGGTTATGTTTGACGTAAGTAGGTGTTCAGGATCACTTAGTAATCATTCTAGTTCACGTCTGTCATGTGTAGACCACCATACTTTACTTTCTGTATTCGTAAGTTAGCCACTCAAATAAATGCTTAGTCGCTTGTTATAGCCTCACCACTTAACCATACCTCACCCATTAAGTTTTTCTAGTCTTGATACCCTTGGAAATGAGATTGTTGAGTCCCTATGGCTCACAGATTACTACAACAACGGTTGTAGGTACAGGTAATGTGATGATTTGACGTGAGCGTGATGCTTGTTTGATTTGGAGTTTTTCTTCATCGTCATCAATCTAGGATGGGTTCCAGGTGGCAGCCTGGGATAGCAAGGATGGATGTCATTTTATCGTTTGATTTCGTCCGTAGTTGGACTCTGCTCTTCTGTATGATGTTTGAATATGTTGTTGTATTGATGTGATCTTGATGTAGCTTGTGGCGAGTGTAAGCCAATTCCATATACTCATCTCTTCTATACATGTACTTATAATGATATCCATTCTTGCAAAACAATGAGATGCGCTTCTATCCCTGTCGAGGCCCTCGTGCCAAAATAAGGATAGGATCGCATCTTGGGCGTGACACATCCACTTGAGGGAAATTTGCCATTGTCCTACAAAACACTACACTTGGAGGTCCAACACGAGTCTACAAGAAGAAGCTTGCATAGTAGACATCAATGGAGAAGGGTTGGTGATGACGACGACAATGATTTCCCCTCTTCGGAGCCCAAAACAGGCTCCAGATCAGCCCTCCGGAGGAAGAACTGGAGGTGGCGGCGGCTCCTTCTCGTGAAACGCGATGAAATCTTCTCTCTGATTCTTTTCTCTGAAGATGTGAATTTATAGAGTTCAAATTAGGGTCAGAGAGGCGACGAGGGCCCCACAAGCCATCTGGTCGCTGCCTAGGGGGCGCGGCTGGTTGCGTCGTGGCCTTCTAGTTCACCCCTTCGACAGTTCTTCGCTCCAAAATTCCTTATATATTCCAGAAAAGATCCACAAAAAGTTTCATCCAATTTCGAGAACTTTTATTTCTGCGCAAAAATAACACCAAGGTAGTTCTGTTGAAAAAAAGTCAATTTGGGTTAGTTTTATTTAAATCATGCAAATTAGAGGACAAAACCAGAGCAAAAGTGTTTGGAAAAGTAGATACATTTGAGATGTATCAAACAGCCCCTAAAATTTCGTTGTCTTATACTTAAGCTTTTGATGACACTAGTTGTAGCTCTTTCGATCACCGATTGTAGATTTAGATGTTGTGTAGTAGGCAACCTCGGCTTTTTGTCGTCTATGAGTTGAAACTTTTGTCGTCGTTGGTTGTAGCTTTTTTGGTCATATGTTGTAGCACCCGACATCTCTCTGATTCCAGCAAAAAATGACCGCAATTCCGACACTCCTTAGGAAAGGTTGAGTTTGACAAATGGGCTCACCTCATAGTTTTGTTAAGGGATGTTGTCCCATCTACAGAACCGGATTCCTTTAGGTGTAAGCTTGAGCCTTTTGGTGGGTTTTCTATCGACTCACTTTTATCATGCGTTGCATAATGGCGATGCTCCTTTCCATGTGATGGATATTTGGAAAGCTCAAATCCCATCAAAAATAAAAATAAAAATCTTTGGCAACTTGTGCGAAATAGATTGCTCTCGAATGTGGAAGTTTAGAATTGACATGCACCAAGGGGCATTTTGTGTCCTCTATGCGGGGCAATAGAAGATGCGAAGCACATTTTCTTTAAATGTGTCATTGCTCAATTCCTTGGGGGTTGTGTGTGCGATATTACTGGATGAAGCTAGGCACCGGTGTTTTTGCGGCCTTCACGCCCTTAGTTCTAAACTTTCCGATCGCATTCATCCAGTAATGTGGATAATTTTTACGTCTATGACATGGGCTCTATGGCATATTAGAAACAAAGCCCTAATTGAAGGGAAGTTCATTAAGAATCTTGCTAACGCTCTGTATAAAATGACAATCTTTTTACAGCTTTGGAAGCCTCTCAGCAAATCCAACAAAGCATCCATCATTGAGACGACTGGCAGCAAGTTC
This sequence comes from Hordeum marinum, assembly GCA_022496015.1. Taxonomy (NCBI): domain Eukaryota; kingdom Viridiplantae; phylum Streptophyta; class Magnoliopsida; order Poales; family Poaceae; genus Hordeum; species Hordeum marinum. The sequence continues at coordinate 367,482,835 of CM039675.1, read as the reverse complement.
AAGCTCCATGTGAAGACTCTCCAGAAGCATGTCGATCACTAGAGTGATGATCATGTGCTTGCGGTGTTCCTTTATCTTTGTAGTTGACCCATTGGGTCTGTTTCAAACCTACTATTACTTTGCCAGCCTTGCCTTTGGCCCCGTTGGGTCTGTATTGAACCTTTTTATTTCTTGGTTTTTGGTACTATTTGTTGTAAATGCTTTAACAACTTCGGTTCTATAAAGACACACAAGCGCCTCCTGTCTAAAAAAACTGGCCCATAAGCTTGTTCCACGCAAACGCTGTTTCAGCGATACATGCGGCACATAATCCATGGTCCGTGCGTGCATTAAGATCCATACCACTATTAGTACTTTAGTCTCATTTCTCTGCTATAGTGAACATATACATCATCAAATACAACTAGTGACCCACCATTTGCCCTTGATATGACAAGCATCGCAATATGTGGCGGCCCTCTCTCTCTCTCACACACACACACACACATAAATTCACAGTTTTATTTCTTATTAGCTAAATTAAATCCTTCACGTCATTTAAGCTATAAGTTTATTTTTGAAATAATTTATATACTTGAACTCCTAGCACCAAGACCGCTAGAACTAGACCAATATTTGATACATTACAAACAAGTTTAAATTTGAACGTTTCACATCTCATGTGTCAAGCAAACCTATTTCACTTTTAATATGTTAAAAAAGTACCCATTTAAACTAGAGATATGTGAAACCAACCTATGTTATTTCAAAAATGTCCAATTGAAATATATGTGAATTTTGTGAAACAAGCTACTATATATTAAAATGTAGGTTCTGAAAGTGAAAAATAATATGAAACTGAAATGTTAACTTGTGAAACTGATTATTTAAAGATGAGTAACAAACCTATTTCACTCGAAAATTTGTGAAACACACTTATTTCACTACAAATATGTGAAACAAACCCATTTCACTAGAAATCCATTTAACCCAAATATATTTCAGATACTTGAAGCAACCATTTTTACACACGCTAGAAACGTGCAATTGAAAATAGATGTGATAATTGTGAAACAAGCTAGTGAAAAGTGAAATGTAGTTTCTGAATTGTGAAACAATAGCTACATAAAGTGAAAATTTAATGTACCACTGTGTTTGAAAAATGTTTGAAAATAGATATATTTTTTATGAAACAATGTGGTGAAAAGAGAAATGTAGGTTTTAAATATGAAATGGTAACTGCGAAAAATAAAATTACCATTGTGAAACTGATTATTTCGAAATGTGAAATATATGTTTCATATTTAAATGTTGTTGAAAAATGTACAAGAGTGGTCTCATTTTAAAGGTTTCAGCGTAAGGAGTTCAAATAAAAAAAGTTTAAAAAACAAATATATCATTTAAAAAATATGGATATTAAATTAGCCAAGGTGGAAGAAAATGATGAATTTATTGTGAGAGAGAATATAGAGAGTGGGTCTGTCATATTCTACCTGCATGTGAGGATAATGATGGATCAACCCGGCAATCCGACCCATGGTTTCGGCCGCCTATGGGCACACGATCCGAATGGATAGGGCATGGATCATCATGTTTTCCCATAGGAGAGACCCTTGGGTAATTCGATTAGTCATGAGTAGGATATGAATATAGATTTCTATCCGTGGGTCGCCCGATGGGTCACACGATAAACTAACATGTGGGCCTATGTATAGTTAATTTTTGATCAATAGCAAACCCAGCGATTGAGTCCACCACCAAATCCCACTCGTGACCTAACTCCAAAACCTAAACAACGTAAACATACATACAACCGAGCCAACGAGGGTACCAAAACAACCATATGCCAGCAACATCTCGTTCTCATGGAATTAATTTTCCCTTGTCTCGCTCACAAGTGGGAGAGAAAATTCATTTTGGTTTATAGGTGTAAATGCATCTATTGTTAAAATATATATTTTAAAACTAAAAATCGAGAAAAAAAATTCCGCGTATACATATGTACATTATATGTTCATGCACAAAGTTTCGGTAAAAAAAGACATTTTTTGTGACTTATGTAAAAAAGACAATTTTCAATGCTTGATTATATATATTCACGAGACATTTGTTTTATCTTTTTTATTCATGCCACAAAAAATGTTCTTTGTTTTTGAAATTTTGTGTGCGAACATAGAATATCCAGATGTACATGCGAATTTATTGTTTTAAAATGTGTTTTTATATATATTTCATAATAGGTGTGTCTATACCTATGAGCCAAAACACCACTCAAGTTCTCAACAATCCATGTAGGTGCAATAAGCTAGAATGGGCTACGATGCATCCACCCAACGTAGCAGTAGCAGCACAACAAATTTAGTCCCACCTCGGCTAGCTAACAAGGTTGTGAGCCCTCGAAGTTTATAAGGTTGTGTTTGGTTACATGCATGGTTTTTTCCAATTTGCATGCTTGACCCAGTTGGGTCTGACTAAGCATATGCAGCAAAAACTAACATGAGCATGTTGATTGGTTGTCTGCATTGCATTAAGGCCCAGCTAGGTGCATGTGGTTTGGTTGCATGTGTTTGTGTTTTGGATGTGAGCAGATGCAAAGAACAATTGTTTGGTTATGTGCAAGTACTTGGTTTGCTCACCCCTTTCAAATGTGGTGGACTTACTACCATCCCTTTCAAATGTGGAGCACACAACACACACAACACACTGAGCATCAGCAGCCAGAACAAAACAAAAACACACGAAGAACAAAGCAAGAACATGCGGTAAAGTATTACTAGGCATACGATTTAAAATGACAAGGCATCACATGCCCCTGCTGAACCCCAAGGTGCTGCTCCCTGGGCAAAATATAAAGAAGTTCATAGCAAAAGAGTTGATCGGGCTTCATTTCAAACCTACACTACTTAAGCTTAGACTAGGAGGAACAAACTACATAGCATGAGCTCTGTCGCCGATGCAGCTGTGCCTGGAGCACCGGACCCTGCAGATGTTGGAGTTGTCGGTGTTGAAGATCTGCACCTTGAGCCCCAAGCTAGAGAGTGTGAAGACTACAAGGTTGCTAGGGACGATCTTTTGACGGGAGCAGAAGTACTCTCAGCTGCGCCCCGGCACCATGTGCCCCTTGAAGTACTACATCTGGACCCAAAACTCACACCATTTGTAGGCAGAGAGGTTGAAGATGCGAGAAGGGCCGTTGACCAGCCATTGCTTCATCACTGACCTAAATTTAGGTAGGATGATGAGCATTGCGATGTCCTCCTAGTCCATGATCTGCATGTAGAACCTGATAGGTTCCCGTGCACCCTCTTCGTGGCCGGTCCTCAGCCTCCTGCCAGTGCCCCGAGGCATCCTCATGTAGTTTCACCCTGCCAGGGAGCATCACCCTCTACAACCACCAGTTCGTGGGGATGAGGTCCTTCGCCCCCTCTGCGCCAGTGATGACCTGCGCACCACCATCGGAGTCTATCATCTTGAAGCACAAGAGCAAGGAGTTCATCATCATTACCGAGCCTATTACCTTTTGGAGGGTGGTGCCTCCTAGATTGGTTAGGTGTCATTTGGGAGCCTCCTACTTCGTGTTGTGGAGTGAACCAAGAAGTCTGTAAGGGCAAGGAGATCGCCTACTTCGTGAAGATCTATCGTGAGTTAGGCTAGCCCTCCGTGGACGTAGGCCATCATGGTATAGACAAGGTTGCTTCTTCGTGGAACCCTCTGTCGGTAGAGCCCTTCGTGTACTCTTGCGACTGTTACCCTGCGTGGACGTACGATAGCACCACCTATCAGAACCACGGGAAAAATCTTCGTGTCTCCAAATTGCGTTTGATCTTCCTACCCTTCCTTTACTATTCATGCTTGTCTTTACTTTCCGTTGCTATATTCGTAGACATGCATCTGTAGGGTGTGCTTGACTTGCTATTATTGCTAAAATCTGCCAACACTTAAAATTGGGAGAAGATAAAAAAATATTTGGTCAAGTATTCTAATCACCCCCCCCCTTTAGACCTACTTTCGATCCTACAAGTGGTATCAGAGCTTTGGTCTTCGTAGCATTGGTTTCACAACCTGGGAGAGTATGGCGTCTAGTGTGGGAAATAATAACCGTAGAGGTACGTACCTTGATGGCAAAAAAATTGCTAGTTGGAAGCACAAAATGAAAATACATATTCTTGGTCATAACCCCGCCGTTTGGGTTGTTGTTCATGTTGGCTTGCAAGGTGAATTCTTTGGTGATGGAAAGGAACCGGATCATGAAGCGATCGCGGATGAATTGAAAATGTTGCAATACAATGCTCAAGCATGTGACATTCTCTTCAACTGCCTATGCCCCAAAGAATTCAACAAAATCAGCCATATTGAGAATGTAAAAGAGATTTGGGATACTTTGGTTGATATGCATGAAGGTACCGAATCCATGAGAGAATCCAAGTTGGATGTTCTTTAAAGTCAGCTTGACAAGTTCAAGATGAAGGATGGTGAAGGAGTCATTGAGATATACTCTAGGTTAGCTCTCATCACAAATGAGATTGCCGGCTTAGGAAGCGAAAAAATGACCGACAAATTCATAATCAAGAAGATAGTTCAAGCTTTGGATGAGAGATATGACACCGTGTGCACATTGATCCAAATGATGTCCAACTACAAAGATCTCAAGCCTACGGAAGTGATTGGAAGGATAGTTGCTCAGGAGATGACAATCAAGGATAAGGAAGAGCTTCACAACAAGTCTAGCGGTGCTTACAAAGCCACAAGTGATGCTCCCACAACTTCAAGCAACAACCTTGTCACAAATGAAGAGATAAGACTCATGGTCAAGAAATTCAAGAAGTTCTACAAGAATAGAGGCAAAGATTGAAGCTCCAACTCAAGATATGAAGAGAAACGTTCGTCAAGTCATGACCGAAACTTCTACAATTGTGGGAAGCCCGGACACTACTCCAATGAGTGCATGGCTCCCTACAAAAGAAAGGAAGAGTCACCAAGAAGACGAAGCTCAAGAGACGAGTCACAATGAATAGAGAGAAGGAGTAGAGATGATGGTTATGAAAGAAGACCCTCAAGGATAAGTAGGGACTCAGAGAATAAGGACAAGTACACCAAGAGCTACTCAAGCTCATGTTGGTGAATGGGTTTGCGGCTCCGAATCTGACAATCACTCCGACAGAAGCTATCACTCCAACTCCGATTATAGTCAAGATGAAGGTGATGCCGGACATGAACTAGTGACGACCGACTCCTACGACATATTTTATTCACCAAATGAAACGAGTAGAAGTTGCATCATGGCTAAAGGCCCCAAGTTATCACACCTCGAGTATCTTGATTTCAATAGTAATGAGGATGACTTGTTAGAAGATGATGACTTGCTATTTGACAAATCTAGTAATGTTAGTCAAGATGAACTTGTTAGTAATCACTCTAGCCAAGATAAGTCATGTGATGATGATAAGTTGGGAATATAACGAATAAATAAATAACTAAACACTCTTTAAGTTAGCTCACGAGTCTACTCTACAAGATCATGGAGAGCTCCAAAGGACACATGAGAAGCTCCACTTGGAGAAGCTCAATTTGGAGCAAGAGCATGAATTCCTTAAATCTGTCAATGGCGATCTTCGAAAGAAGACTTACTCTTATCTAGCCAAACGACTTCTCTTGTCTAAAACCATTCCACAAGTTAAGGCCAACCAAACTAGTAACAATGGCAAGAAAGGTTCTTCAACTAGTAGCAATAAAAATGATAAATCAAATGATATTGCTTCTAGTAGTTCTATTGATCCCACTAACACTTCTCTTAGCCAGGTTACACTTGAGCAAGAAAATGAACTTTTTGAAGGGATTATGGAGAAAGGTATCTACAAGAGTCTTGTTGGGCGTAAGCAATTTGAGGAAATTGTACGCAAGCATGGAGGATACCGGAAGAACCATGGCATTGGCTACTTCAATGCTAATGGATTTGAATGGGAAGAAGGTCAATATCCCAAGCCCAAGTTTGTTCCTCAAAGGGAGAAGTATGAAAATACTCTTCCCAAGGGAACAAAATCCCAAGATGACCTTCCACCACAAGACCACAAGCTCAAGGGCAAGAACAAGCTTCAACAGGACATTGACTCATATGAAGAGGAATCCCAAGCTTTGGTGAAGTAGGTTCCCAAGGCTACTTCAAGCTCAACTTATACAAGTGCCACTTCAACACCAAGGATCCCCATCAACTTGATGTGGGTCCCCAAGAAGAAGAACTAGAGAAGTTCTTTAGGGATGACTTCGCCAATGAAATTCACTCACATTCATTATTGGCAAGAATTAGTTGCAATCAACATCAACATTATGCAATAGATCAAGGAGTCACACATTCCCTCAAAGGTAAGCAAGGGACAATGTAATCAACAAGTCCATGGACATCATCATGTATGTTTTGCACTCCATGTCCATAGATATCCTTGTATTTGTCTCTTGTGTATTGGGACTAACCCATGTAGGTGAGAAGAGTAAGAAACAACAAGGATGCTCCCAACTCATGGTGATCTTCATCAACTTTGAGCATCCACCACTACTTCACCTACACGAAGTCCTCATCGACAAAACCCAAGGTTAGTTTATCCCTCTCGGGGGATGTCACATCAAGGGGGAGCTTTACTCTAAGACTTGAGTCAAATCATCTCATAGAATGTGACAACATTAACAAGCTTTATGTAAAAGTGGTAACCCCACTTGTGTTTAAACGATGAGTATGACCTAGGATCAAGTATTCTTACTTGGCTCCTAAGTCAATATACTTATATACAGATGACTACATCATTGCCAAAATGCTTGACAGATGCTAGTCTGTATGTGCATGTTTGCCATGATTTCATTCGACATCTTATTGTGTGAGCATGCTGGCTTGCATTTCTTTATCCATTCGAGGACATCTAATTGTTGCTATTTGGACTTTGATTTTGTTTTTGCCAATTGGATGGACAAGAATGCCTAGGACCCTTCTCTAGCTATCTATGCTTTCTCGTCTTATATTATATTCATGTCGCAGCACAAAATTTGAACAAGTACTTTTCGATCTCTCTATGTGAGGAGCACTCGGAGTTCTGTATCGACAAAGGACTGACCATTAAAACCTCCCAAGTGCATCTCGGTGGAACCAATCCAAAATTCTCGGTCTCACCGAATGTCTAGGGTTAACCTAGTTTTCACACTCGGTATCACCGATTCCATTTTCTCGATCACACCGAGTTTCCCTGTCAGCTAACAGTTGTGGAACTAAGTGACACCGAAAAATTAGAACCGGCGTCACCGATAGCAAAGGGTATATTACCTGGTGGACCCGACTTTTGAAATTCAACCACAAAAGTCTGTTTCGTAGAACCCTAAGCTGCCTCTCCGGACCCCTGCTCATCGCCTTGGTCTCCCCATGCGCCTTCGCTATTGGGAATCACCGTCACCGACGGAATCTTTACCATCGTCGACGCCTTAGTGGATCCTTCACCGAGTTAGGGCATGGATCCCGTCCTCTTTGCTCCCCCTTCTGATTCATGCGCATTAGAGTAACTTTTATCGATAATCCACTGACTGTAATCCTATCAATCCTCTAGAAACCTCATTAGCTTAGAGGATGAAAGATTTTTTAGGTCTAGCCATCCGCAAAACCGAATCTCGGTGACACCAAATCAGTGAAATCGGCTCTACCGATCTTGTTTTGGACTACTGAGGACAATCTCAGTGAAACTGAGTGGCAACTTTCGATGCGACCAAAATTGCTGCCAAGTTTCTATAAAGAGTTCTGTGCGTCTCGGTGGTACCGAAACTTTCGACTCGGTGACACCAAAATCCCTTTTTGCTGAGAAATATCTAAGAATTTCTTTGTTCATTCTGTGAAAAATCTCTACATGTTGTGATGACTCAACCCTTTCTACTCCTCTATATTCTATTCATAGGGTTAGAGATGTATCTATCTAAGGATAGTCAGAACAACCTCAAGGAGCTCAGTGTTGACACAGATTCAGGCTCTAGTCCAAACAAGAGCTCATCTTCTTTTGATGATGTTCCTAGCTCACCAGACCTGCCCAAGGCAGCAACCAAAGCAAGGAGGAAGCTCAACTTAGATGAGGAGATGAAGATTTTGTGCCTGATGATATGCCTCCCAAGTCTAAGCAGGACAAGGCTGATAAGACTGTTAGGAAGCCCACAGCTGAGGCTACCTCTTCCAAGAAGGTGGTCAGGAAGGAGTATGCCCCCTAAAACACTATGAGAGCACCTGAGAGCTCCATGGGCACCATGACCATTGAGCCTCCTAAGAAATCCATGCCAAAGAAGACTGGAGAGAAGAAGAAGAAACTGATGTTAGATGCTATGCCTAGCCAAGCAGCTCCCAAGGGCAAGCCCGATAGATCCAAGAAGCCCTCTGCTCCCAAAACCAAGAGGTTCTCCAGAGAGATTCCAGCCTCTGAGAAGAACAAGGGATCTTCATCCAGAGATCCAAAGGAGGATGCTATGTCTGCCTTGATGAAGTTGAGGCCACACCTTCCAGAGCATAATACCAACCACTTCCTAGTTGAGGATATGAAGAATAGGAAGGACCAAAGGCTGAGAGATTGGAGACATATTGATCCATATTCACAAAGGAGGAATACTATTGTGGACTACAGGTTCTATACCAAAGAACAGCAAGACTTCTATGAGACTGTATTGCTTGACAAGAGCCCTGCTGTGAGTGATATGAGGTATGTGGACTAGAAGTACATCAAGGACAATGATGATTACTTCCCAAGTGTACAAGACAACTTTCATTTCATTGGACTCGATAAGTTTGTTGGTAAGGATTTCACAGCCTGGAATGATGAAATGATCATGCAATTCTACTCCACTGCTCATTTCTATGGAGATGGTAGAATTATGTGGATGACTCAAGGTGCCAGGTATGAGTCCACAGTTGATGAGTGGGCTGCCATCTTAGGAGTCCTAGAGGTGGAAGATGGTGATATTGATGTGTACTCTGAGCCCAAGGCAAGCCGCAATGATATGAAGAACTTGTACAAGGAGATTCCTGCTGCACATCTGAAGTCTCACAAGCTAGTATCAATCTATTCCCTCCAGGCTGGTCTACGCACGATCAACACTATCTTATGGCACACCTTGTTGCCTAAGTGTGGAGATGAGAAGATGATCAGAGGCTACTCCATCAACATGCTGCTCCATCTAGATCAACATATGAGATTTAGAGTGATGAACTTGATTGTGGAGACTGTGAAGAGGATTGCTGCTGATCAGAAGTGCTCATGTTGCTATGCACCCTATATCCAGATGCTTATCAACTCTAAGTTGGAAAAGCACATCTTTGCACCTGATTGATGACATATGCCACTCTTGCCGAGCTAGAAGACAACATTGGGGTGATGAACCCAGACCATCCCACATCATCTACAACGCAGGCACAGGCAGAGGCAGCCAAAGACACTAGTGCTCCGCCGCCCATGACTAGGAGTGAGAAGATGGATCTACTCATTAGCTCAATGCTCAGTGATACGTCTCCAACATATCTTTAATTTTTGCTTGTTCCATTCTGTTATATTATCATTCTTGGATGTTTTACAATCATTTTACTACAACTTTATATTACTTTTGGGACTAACCTACTAACCCAGATCCCAGCGCCAGTTTCTGTTTTTTCCTTGTTTTTGAGTGCTACAGAAAAGGAATATCAAACGGAGTCCAAATGGAATAAAAATTTATGGTGATTTTTGGTGGACCAGAAGAGACCCACGGAGCATCGGAGTTGGTCCAGAAGACCCACGAGGAAGTCACAAGCCTTAGGGGCGCGACCACCCCCTGGGTGTGCCCACCAGGCTTGTGACTCCCCCGTGGCCCATCCTGACTCGTTTCCACCGCCATAAATTCCTATAAATCCCAAAAAAACAACGCAGAACCTAGATTGGGAGTTCCGCCACCGCAAGCCTCCAGAGCCATGATAAACCAACCGGGAGCCCGTTCCGGCACCCTGTCGGAGGGGAAACCATCACCAGAGTCCATCTTCATCATCCCGGCGGTCTCCATGATGAGGAGGGAGTAGTTCACCCTCGGGGCTGAGGGTATGTACTAGTAGCAATGTGTTGGATATCTCTCTCTCTCTCGTGTTCTGGAGATGGCACGATCTTGATGTACCGTGAGCTTTATTGATATAGATGAATCATATGGAGTTCTCCCCTCTCTATCTTGTTGTGATGAATTGAGTTTTCCCTTTGAAGTTTTCTTATCGGATTGAGTCTTTAAGGATTTGAGAACACTTGATGTATGTCTTGCAATGGGATATCTGTGGTGACAATGGGATGTTCTATTAATCCACTTGATGTATGTTTTGGTGATCAACTTGCGGGTTCCGTGACCTTCGGAATCTATGCATAGGGCTTGGCACATGTTTTTGTCTTGACTTTCCGGTAGAAACTTTGGGGCACTCTTTGAAGTTCTTTGTGTTGGATTGAACATGATGAATCTGAAATTATGTGATGCATATCGTATAATCAAGCCCATGGGTACTTGTGGTGACATTGGATTATCTAGGTGACATTAGGGTTTTGGCTGATGTGCGTCTTAAGGTGTTATTTTAGTACGAACTCTAGGGCTGTTCGTGACACTTATAGGGATAGCTCATAAGATTGACCAGAAAGGATAACTTTGAGGTGGTTTCGTATCCTACAATAATTTCTCTATTAGTTCTCTGCTACTTGTGACTTTGGAGTGCTCTTTGTCGCACGAGAGGTATTTACATATGATTCAACTATGTCAATATTGTTGAGAGAAATTGCACTAGTGAAAGTATGGACCCTAGGCCTTGTTTCCAAGCATTTATACAATGTTTTGCTCGCTGTTTACTATTTGTTACCGCGCTGTTTTTATATTTTCATATTACAAAACCCATATCTACCATCCATATTACACTTGTATCACCATCTCTTCGCCGAACTAGTGCACCTATACAATTTACCATTGTATTTGGTGTGTTGGGGACACAAGAGACTCTTTGTTATTTGATTGCAGGGTTGTTTGAGAGAGACCACCTTCATCCTACGGCTCCCATGGATTGATAAACCTTAGGTCATCCACTTGAGGGAAATTTGCTACTGTCCTACAAAACTCTGCGCTTGGAGGCCCAACACGAGTCTACAAGAAGAAGGTTGTGTAGTAGACATCAAGCTCTTTGTTGGCGCCGTTGCCGGGGAGGTGAGTGCTTGAAGGTATATCTTTAGATCTTGAAATCAAATCTTTTATTTTCTTGTTTTTCACTAGTTTTGTTTTATAAAAGAAAACTACAAAAAAATGGAATTGAGGTTGCCTCATATGCTTCATCTTTTTAATGTCTTTCGTGATAATGATGGAAAGGAAAATTGTGCTCAAGTGTTAGAAGAAGAAGTTATTAAAATGTTTGGCACTAAATATTTGAATGATGAGTATTATAGTGATATTTTTAGTATGAATTCTCTGAATATTCATGATGCTAATGATATGCAAAGCCACAAGCTTGGGGATGCTATGTTTCATGAAGATGATATCCCCCCCCCCCAAGTTTTGATGAGCAAAACTATTATGATTATGACATGCCTCCTATATATGATGATTATTGTGATGAAACATATGCTATAAAGAGTAATGATAACCATGAAACTTTTCATCATGATTTTAATATTCAAAGTGGTTATGTCAATCAAGTACGTCATGATAGTTATTTGTTGAGATTGCTCCCACTATTTTGAATGAGAAGAAAATTGCTTATGTGGAGAGTAACAAATTTTCTATGCTTGTGATCATAAAAATAATGATTTATGTGCCGGTTATATTGTGGAATTTCTTCATGATGCTACTGAAAATTATTATGAGGGAGGAACATATGCTTGTAGGAATTGCAATAATATCAAGTTTCCTCTCTATGTGTTCAAAGTTTTGAAGTTATGCTTGTTTTGCCTTCCTATGCTAGATGATTCTTATTACCATAAATTGTTTGCTCAAAAAATCCCTATGCATAGGAAGTGGGTTAGACTTAAATGTGCTTGTCATGAGATTTATGATGCTCTTTTGCATGTTTGAATTACTATTCCTATGTGAGCATCATTGAAATCATCATGCCTAGCTAAAAGGCATTAAAGAAAAGCGCTTGTTGGAAGACAACCCAACACTTTTACCTTATGTTTTTGTGTGTTAACATGATAAAGCTACTGTATTAATCATGTTTTGTGTCTTTTATTTCAATAAAGTGCCAAGTAAATCCTTTGGGATAGTGTGGATTCTGTGCAAAAACAGAATGTTTTGCATCCAGTATAGAATTATCTGATTTTATTGGAGCGTCAAAAAATTCTGAAATTTTACACAAACTTTATATGAAAATTCCTTGGGTTGTCCTAATTTTTGAGAATTGTTATAGTCAGGGAAGTTTGGTGATCATTCAGATCTTCACAGACTGTCCTATTTTTGACAGATTCTGTTTTGCATGCATAGTTTGCTTGTTTTAGTGTTACGATAGCTTATATTCAGTGGTATAAATTATGGTAATGGTAGAATGCAGTGTTGGGTGACGTAGTAGTAAATCAAAAAAATCCTACGTGTTCACCAAGATCTATTTATGGAGAAACCAGCAACGAGTGGGAAGAGATTGCATCTTCATACCTTTTGAACATCGCTAAGCGGAAGCGTTACAAGTACGTGGTTGGTGGAGTCGTACTCATAGCGATTCGGATCGCGGTGGACTCCGATCTTAGCGCCGAACAACGGCGCCTCCGTGTTCAACACATGTGCAGCCCGGTGATGTCTCCTATGCCTTGATCCAGCAAGGAGGAAATAGAGGTTGAGGGAGAGCTCTGGCAACACGACGGCGTGGTGACGGTGGAGCTGCGTGGTACTCCGGTAGAGCTTGGCTAGGCACTACGGAGGACGAGGAGAGGGAGGAGTAGGGATGCACCGTGGGAGAGAGAACTTGTGTGTATCGCAGACCCAAAACCCTCCACTATATATAGGAGGAGGAGGAGGACGGAGGGCGCAGCCCTAGGGTTCCCACCCTAGGAGCTGCGGCCGGCCCTAGATGCCATCTAGCTAGTGGCTAGAGAGAGGGAGAGGGGGAGGGCGCAACCCTAGTGGGCCTTAGGCCCATCTAGGTCTAGGGTTTCCCCTCCCTCCCACCTTCCTACGCCTTGGGCCAGGGGGGAGGGCGCACCAGCCCACTCTGGGGCTGGTCCCTTCCACTCTCGGCCCACGCAGCCCTCTGGGGCCGGTGGCCTCACTTGGTGGACCCCCGGAACCCTTCCGATGGACCCGGTACGTTACCAGTAATTCTTGAAACACTTCCGATGGCCAAATCCTCACTTCCTATATATCATTCTTTACCTCAGGACCATTCCGAAACTCCTCATGATGTCCGGTATCTCATCCGAGACTCCGAACTACCTTCGGTAACCACATACACTATTTCCCTATAACCCTTGAGTCATCGAACCTGAAGTGTGTAGACCCTATCGGTTCGGGAGACACGTAGACATGACCGAGACACCTCTTCGGTCAATAACCAACAACGGGATCTGGATACCCATGTTGGCTCCCACATGCTCCACAATGATCTCATCAGATAAACCACGATGTCGGGGATTCAATCAATCCCATATACAATTCCCTTTGTCTACCGGTATGATACTTGCCTGAGATTCGATCGTCGGTATCCCTATACCTTGCTCAATCTCATTACCGGCAAGTCTTTTTACTCGTTTTGCAACACATCATCCCGTGGCTAACTCCTTAGTCACTCTGAGCTCATTATGATGATGTCTTACCGAGTGGGCCCAGAGATACCTCTCCGTCACACGGAGTGACAAATCCCAGTCTCGATTCGTGCCAACCCAACAGACACTTTCAGACGGTATCCGGGAGTTGCACAATCTCATGGTCTAAGGAAACGATACTTGAGATTGGAAAAGCTTTAGCAGACAAACTACACGATCTTGTGCTATGCTTAGGATTGGGTCTTGTCCATCACATCATTCTCCTAATGATGTGATCCCGTTATCAATGACATCCAATTTCCATGGTCATGAAACCGTGAACATCTATTGATCAACGAGCTAGCCAACTAGAGGCTCACTAGGGACAGGTTGTGGTCTATGTAGTCACACATGCATTACGGTTTCTAGATAATACAATTATAGCATGAACAATAGACAATTATCATGAACAAGGAAATACAATAATAACCATTTTATTATTGCCTCTAGGGCATATTTCCAACAGTCTCCCACTTGCACTAGAGTCAATAATCTAGTTACATTGTGATGAATCGAACACCCATAGCATTCTAGTGTTGATCATGTTTTGCTCGTGAGAGAGGTTTGGTCAACGGATCTGCGACATTCAGATCCGTATGCACTTTACAAATATCTATATGTCCCTCCTGAATGTAATCACGGATGGAGTTGAAGCGGCGCTTGATGTGTCTTGTCTTCTTGTGAAACCTGGGATCCTTCGCAAGGGCAATAGCTCCAGTGTTGTCACAGAATAGAGTCATCGGGCCCGATGCACTTGGAATTACTCCTAGGTCGGTGATGAACTCCTTCATCCAGACTCCTTCCTTTGCTGCTTCCGAAGCAGCTATGTACTCCACTTCACATGTAGATCCCGTCACGACGCTTTGCTTGCTGCTGCACCAGCTGACTACCCCTCCGTTCAAAATATACACGTATCTGGTTTGCAACTTGGAGTTGTCCGGATTTGTGTCGAAGCTAGCATCGACGTAACCCTTTACGACGAGCTCTTCGGCACCTCCATATACGAGAAACATGTCATTTGTCCTTTTCAGGTACTTCAGGATATTCTTGACTGTTGTCTAGTGTTCCGCTCCGGGATCACTTTTGTACCTCCCTACCAAACTTATGGCAAGATTTACATTAGGTCTGGTACACAGCATGGCATACATAATAGAGCCTATGGCTGAAGCATAGGGGATGACACTCATCTCTTCTATATCCTTTGTTGTGGTCGGGCATTGAGTCCTACTCAATCTCACACCCTGTAACACAGGCAAGAACCCCTTCTTGGACTGATCCATATTGAACTTCTTCAATATCTTTTCAAGGTATGTGCTTTGTGAAAGACCTATGAGGCATTTCGATCTATCTCTATAGATCTTAATACCTAATATGTAAGCAGCTTCTCCAAGGTCCTTCATTGAAAAACATTTATACAAGTAGGCCTTTACACTTTCCAAAAGTTCTATATCATTTCCCATCAACAATATGTCATCGAAATATAATATGAGACATGCTACAGAGCTCCCACTCACCTTCTTGTAAATACAGGGTTCTCCATAGACCTGTATAAACCCAAACGCTTTAATCACCTCATTAAAGCAAATGTTCCAACTCCGAAATGCTTGCACCAGCCCATAGATGGAGCGCTGGAGCTTGCATACTTTGTTGGCATCTTTAGGATCGACAAAACCTTCAGGCTGCATCATATACAGTTCTTCCTTAAGGAAGCCATTAAGGAATGCCGTTTTTACGTCCATTTGCCAGATCTCATAATCATAAAATGCGGCAATTGCTAACATGATTCAGACAGACTTCAGCATCGCTACGAGTGAGAAAGTCTCATCGTAGTCAACTCCTTGAACTTGTCGATAACCCTTAGCAACAAGCCGAGCCTTATAGATGGTCACATTACCATCCGTGTCAGCCTTCTTCTTAAAGATCCATTTATTTTCAATGGCTCGCTTATCATCAGGAAAGTCCATCGAAGTCCACACTTTGTTCTCATACATGGATCCTATCTCAGATTTCATGGCTTCAAGCCATTTGTTGGAATCCGGGCCTGCCATCGCTTCTTCATAGTTCGAAGGTTCATCGTTGTCCAACAACATGATCTCCAGGACAGGGTTTTCGTACCACTCTAGTGCGGAACATGTCCTAGTGGACCTTCTATGTTCAATAGTAACTTGATCTGAAGTTTCATGATCATCATCATTAACTTCCTCTCTAGCCGGTGCAGGCTCCACAGAAACAACTTCGTGTGCTGCGCTACTCTTCGGTTCAAGTGGAGGTACAATTACCTCATCAAGTTCTATTTTCCTCCCACTTACTTCTTTCGAGAGAAACTCTTTCTTGAGAAAGGAACCATTCTTGGCAACAAAGACTTTGCCTTCGGATCTGAGGTAGAAGGTATACCCAATAGTCTCTTTGGGATATCCTATGAAGACGCACTTTTTCGCTTTGGGTTCGAGCTTCTCAGGTTGAACTTTCTTCACATAAGTATCGCATCCCCAAACTTTTAGAAACGATAGCTTAGGTTTCTTTCCAAACCATAATTCATACAGTGTCGTCTCAACGGACTTTGACGGTGCCCTATTTAAAGTGAATGCAGCAGTCTCTAATGCATATCCCCAAAATGATAGTGGTAAGTCGGTAAGAGACATCATAGATCACACCATATCCAATAGAGTGCGATTACGACATTCAGACACACCATTTCGCTGAGGTGTGCCAGGCGGCATGAGTTGTGAAATAATTCCACATTTCCTTAGGTGCGTTCCAAACTCGGACTTAAATATTCTCCGCCACGATCAGATCGTAGGCACTTTATTTTCCTATCATGTTGATTCTCTACCTCACTCTGAAATTCCTTGAACCTTTCAAAGGTTTTAGA
Organism: Hordeum marinum; assembly: GCA_022496015.1. NCBI lineage: Eukaryota > Viridiplantae > Streptophyta > Magnoliopsida > Poales > Poaceae > Hordeum > Hordeum marinum. The sequence continues at coordinate 367,466,200 of CM039675.1, read as the reverse complement.
CTTGTGTTTCATTAAGTAGACATGCCCATATCTGCTCAAGTCATCAGTGAGGGTGAAACATAACGGTAGCCACCGCGAGCCTCGACGCTCATTGGACCGCATACATCGGTATGTATTATTTCCAACAAGTTAGTTGCTCGCTTCAATGTTCCGAAGAACAGTGTCTTGGTCATCTTGCCCATGAGGCATGGTTCGCACGTGTCAAATGATTCAAAATCAAGAGACTCCAAAAGTCCATCGGCATGGATCTTCTTCATGCGTTTGACACCAATATGACCAAGGCGGCAGTGCAACATGTAAGTGGGACTATCATTATCAACCTTACACTTTTTGGTACTCACACTATGGACATGTGTAACATCACGTTCGAGATTCATCAAAAATAAACCATTTAGCAACAGGGCATGACCATAAAACATTTCTCTCATATAAATAGAACAACCATTATTCTCAGATTTAAATGAGTAGCCATCTCGTATCAAGCGAGATCCAGATACAATGTTCATGCTCAAAGTTGGTACTAAATAACAATTATTGAGGTTTAAAACTAATCCCGAAGGTAGATGTAGAGGTAGCGTGCCGACAGCGATCACATCGACCTTGGAACCATTCCCGATGTGCATCGTCACCTCGTCCATTGCCAGCCTCCGCTTATTCCGCAGCTCCTGCTTGGAGTTACAAATGTGAGCAACTACACCGGTATCAAATACCTAGGAGCTACTACGAGCGTTGGTTAGGTACACATCAATAACAGGTATATCACATATACCTTTAACGTTGTCGGCCTTCTTATCCGCTAAGTACTTGGGGGAGTTCCGCTCCAGTGACCGGTACCCTTGCAATAAAAGTAGTCAGTCTCAAGCTTGGATCCATGCTTGTTCTTCTTCCCAGCAACTTGCTTACCGGGCGCGGCAACAGCTTTGTCGTCCTTCTTGAAGTTCTTCTTACCCTTGCCTTTCTTGAAACTAGTGGTCTTATTCACCATCAACACCTGATGCTCCTTTTTGATCTCGACCTCCGCTGATTTCAGCATCGAGTACAACTCAGGAATGGACTTCTCCATACCCTGCATATTGTACTTCATCACAAAGCTCTTGTAGCTAGGTGGAAGCGACTGGAGGATTCTGTCAATGACCGAGTCATCCGGGAGATTAACTCCCAGGTGAGTCAAGCGGTTGTGCAACCCAGACATTTTGAGTATGTGCTCACTGACAGAATTGTTTTCCTCCATCTTACAACTGAAGAACTTGTCGGAGACATCATATCTCTCAACCCGAGCATGAGCTTGGAAAACCAGTTTCAGCTCTTGGAACATCTCATATGCTCTGTGTTGCTCAAAATGCTTTTGGAGCCCTGGTTCTAAACTGTAAAGCATGTCGCACTGAACAAGGGAGTAATCATCGCAGCATGACTGCTAAGCGTTCATAATGTCTTGATCTGCTGGGAAAATGGGTACGTCACCTAGCGGTGCATCAAGGACATACAATCTTTTGGAAGCTATGAGGATGATCCTCAAGCCACGGACCCAGTCCGCGTAGTTGCTTCCATCATCTTTCAGCTTGGTTTTCTCTAGGAATGCGTTGAAGTTGAGGGTGACATTAGTGTTGGCCATTGGATCTACAATATAGATTGTAAAGACAATTTTAGACTAAGTTCATGATAATTAAGTTCACATAATAAAATTATTTAATGAACTCCCACTTAGATAGACATCTCTCTAGTCACCAAGTGATACATGATCCATATCAACTAGCCCGTGTCCGATCATCATGTGAGATGGACTAGTCATCCATGGTGAACATCTCCATGTTGATCGCATCTACTATACGACTCATGTTCGACCTTTCGGTCTTCTATGTTCCAAGGCCATGTCTGTACATGCTAGGCTCGTCAAGTCAACCTAAGTGTTTCGCGTGTGTAAATCTGGCTTACACCCGTTGTATGCGAATGTTAGAACCTATCACACCCGATCATCACGTGGTGCTTCGGAACAACGATCCTTAGCAATGGTGCATAGTTAGGGTGAACAAATTTCTTGAAATTTTTAGTGAGAGATCATCTTATTTACTATCGTCGTTCTAAGCAAATAATATGTAAACATGATAAACATCACATGCAATCAATATAGTGACATGATATGGCCAATATCATCTTGCTCCTTTGATCTCCATCTTCGGGGCACCATGATCATCACTGTCACCGGCACGACACCATGATCTCCATTATCGTGTCTTCATGAAGTTGTCTCTCCAACTATTACTTCTACTACTATGGCTAATGTTTAGCAATAAAGTAAAGTAATTACATGGCGATCTTGATTGACACGCAGGTCATACAATAAAATAAGACAACTCCTATGGCTCCTGCCGGTTGTCATACTCATCGACATGCAAGTCGTGAATCCTATTACAAGAACATGATCAATCTCATACATCACAATGCATCACATCACATCCTTTGGCCATATCACATCACAAGGCATATGCTGCAAAAACAAGTTAGACGTCCTCTAATTTGTAGTTGCAAGTTTTTACGTGGATGCTATAGGTTTCTAGCAAGAACGTTTCTTACCTACGCCAAAACCACAACGTGATATGCCAATTGCTATTTACCCTTCATAAGGACCCTTTTCATCGAATCCAATCCGACTAAGGTGGGAGAGACAGACACCCGCTAGCCACCTTATGCAACAAGTGCATGTCAGGCGGTGGAACCAGTCTCACGTAAGCGTACGTGCAAAGTTGGTCCGGGCCGCTTCATCCCACAATACCGCTGAATCAAGATAAGACTAGTGGTGGTAAGAAAATTAACAAGATCGACACCCACAACTGCTTTGTGTTCTACTCGTGCATAGATTCTACGCATAGACCTAGATCATGATGCCACTGTTGGGTGACGTAGTAGTAAATCAAAAAAATTCCTACGTGTTGACCAAGATCTATCTATGGAGAAACCAGCAACGAGTGGGAAGAGATTGCATCTTCATACCTTTTGAAGATCGCTAAGCGGAAGCATTACAAGAACGCGGTTGGTGGAGTCATACTCGTAGCGATTCAGATCGTGGTGGACTCCGATCTTAGCGCCGAACAAAGGTGCCTCCGCATTCAACACACGTGCATCCCGGTGAAGTCTCCTATGCCTCGATCCAACAAGGAGGAAGGAGAGGTTGAGGGAGAGCTCCGGCAGCACGACGGCGTGGTGATGGCGGAGCTGCGTGGTACTCCGGCAGAGCTTCGCTAAGCACTACGGAGGATGAGGAGAGGGAGGAGTAGGGCTGCACCGTGGGAGAGAGAACTCGTGTGTCTGGCAGCCCCAAAACCCTCCACTATATATAGGAGGAGGAGGAGGGAGGGCTCAGCCCTAGGGTTCCCACCCTAGGAGTTGTGGTCGTCCCTAGATGCCATCTAGCCGGCGGTCAGACAGAGGGAGAGGGGGAGGGCGCAGCCCTAGTGGGCCTTAGGCCCATCTGGGTCTAGGGTTCCCCCTCCCTCCCACCTTCCTGCACCTTGGGCCAGGGTGGAAGGCGCACCAGCCCACTCTAGGGCTGGTCCCTTCCACTCTCGGCACATGCAGCGCTTTGGGGCCGGTGGCCCCACTTGGTGGACCCCCAGAACCCTTCTGGTGGACTCGGTACATTACCAGTAATTCCCGAAACACTTCCGGTGGCCAAATCCTCACTTCCTATATATCATTCTTTACCTCCGGACCATTCCGGAACTCCTCATGACATCCGGGATCTCATCCGGGACTCCGAACTACCTTCGGTAACCATGTACACTATTTCCCTATAACCCTAGTGTCATCGAACCTTAAGTGTGTAGACTCTACGGGTTCGGGAGACACGTAGACATGACAGAGACACCTCTCCGGTTAATAACCAACAGCGGGATCTGGATACCCATGTTGGCTCCCACATGCTCCACAATGATCTCATCAGATGAACCATGATGTCGGGGATTCAATCAATCCCGTATACAATTCCCTTTGTCTACCGGTATGATACTTGCCCGAGATTCGATCGTCGGTATCCCTATACCTTGTTCAATCTCGTTACCGGCAAGTCTCTTTACTCGTTCTGCAACACATCATCTCATGTCTAACTCCTTAGTCACTTTGAGCTCTTTATGATGATGTCTTACCGAGTGGGCCCAGAGATACCTCTCCATCACACGGAGTGACAAATTCCAGTCTTGATTCGTGCCAACCCAACAGATACTTTCGGGGATACCTATAGTGTACCTTTATAGCCACCCAGTTATGTTGTGATGTTTGGCACACCCAAAGTATTCCTACGGTATCCGGGAGTTGCACAATCTCATGGTCTAAGGAAATGATACTTGACATTAGAAAAGCTTTAGCAGACGAACTACACGATCTTGTGCTATGCTTAGGATTGGGTCTTGTCCATCACATCATTCTCCTAATGATGTGATCCCGTTATCAACGATATCCAATGTCCATGGTCATGAAACCGTGACCATCTATTGATCAACGAGCTAGCCAACTAGAGGCTCGCTAGGTTGTGGTCTATGTATTCACACATGCATTACGGTTTCCGGTTAATACAATTATAACATGAACAATAGACAATTATCATGAACAAGGAAATACAATAATAACCATTTTATTATTGCCTCTAGGTCATATTTCCAACATACAGTAGGTATCATGTGGGAACAATTATGAATCTTGTCTTTACAGTACCTAAGTGAATGATCTATATTTACTACACTAACCCATCTCACGAAGTTTTGTTAAGTTTTGTGTGATTAAAGTTTTCAAGTTTTGGGTGAGAAAACGATATGAGGAGAATAAGGAGTGATAAGAACCTAAGCTTGGGGATTCCCAAGGCACCCCCAAGTTAATATCCAAGGAAGACTCAAGCGCCTAAGCTTGGGGATGCCCCGGAAGGCATCCCCTCTTTCGTCTTCAACATTATCGGTATGTCTTACTTAGAGCTATATTTTTATTCATCACATAATATGTGCTTTGCTTGGAGCATCATATTATTTTTTTGTTCTCTGTTAGGTGTTATTTATAAAAAAAATTCAATAAAAAGTTCCAAGAATTGCCTTAGGATGCTTGCATTGCATGTTTTGATATGTGCTGGGTAAAAACAGAAACTTCTGTTGTAGTGTTTGAATTTTCATATATTACTGGAACATGGAAAGTTTCTGATATTTTTACACAATGTTTTCATATAAATTTTATAGCATTTCCTAAATTTTCATAATTCTTTGAGTTACATAAATACACTGTTTTCATAAATTGCTACAGACTGTTCTGTTTGGGCTGATTGTTGTCATAGTTTTGTTATGTACTTATCCTATAGTTTCCATAGCCAATATTGGTAGATATAAATTGTGGAAATGATAGTATACAGTACCTAATGTTTGAAAATTATTATGCAACTTGTCTTGGCAGTACATAAATAGTTGATTTATTATTATGTGTACTAACCTATCTCACGAGTTCTGTTTGAGTTCTGTGTGGATGAAGTTTTTGAGAATAGGTGAAACCGTGATCTAAGAGGATTGAACGAGATACAAAATCTCAAGCTTGGGGATTCCCAAGGCATCCCATGTAAATATTTCAAGAACTCTCAAGCATCTAATCTTGGGGATGCTACGCATCCCACCTCTCTTCATCAACAATTATCGATTAGGCTATGTTGAGCCTAAATTTTTATTCATTCACATGATGCGTGCTATTCTTGGAGTGCTATTTTTCTTTTTCTTGCTGTTTGATTAAAGTACTTAAGATCTGAAAATATTTATTGAGGGAGAGAGAGTCCTCACATAGCTACTTAATTGTTTCACTACTCATTAATCTTCACTTATATCTTTAGAGAGTAGCTTGTCATTTGCTCATGTGCTTCATTTAAATTTGTTTGAGCTTGACAAAAAGCAATAGCAACATATGAAACTTGTCCCAAAGTGACAGATATCCAAGGATAATATAATAAAAACTTTCATGAAGATCATGGGATAAATTAAACTTGATTCTTTGTAATAGTTTTGAAACATGATGATAGTAATATGTGAGTCATGTTAGTGAGTAACTATGCTTTAGTAGGAATAACGGTGTTAAGGTTTACGATTCCATATGCAAGTAAGAAAGTCAATAGTTATGCAATGAAGTTACATCCTACTTGTGGTGCATTGTTCGGTGTTAGTTATGACTCAATGCTCACTTATGTGATTTTTCATTCCTCGGTTTGGTTGCATCCCAATCTATTTGCTAGCCTTCATTTGTACTAAGTAGAAATACTACTTGTGCATCCAAATCCTTAAACCAAGTTTTGCCTTATGAGTCCACCATACCTACCTATATGCGGTATTTCCATGCCATTCCACGCAAATTTGTATGTGCCATCTCTAAATCTTCAAAATATTTTTTCTCTTTTGTGTGCCCGTACCGCTCATGAAACGGTGGGGAGTATCCAATATTTTTCCATGCTAGGTGTGTTATTCTCATGATATGTGTTGATTCACTATCATTCACGAGAAAGTGGCTGGTAATAGTGATTCCCAGTCCCAAAATCAAAGAAAAAAATGCAAATAATTAAACAAAACTCCGCCAGGAATGTTGTTGGTATGGACGGTACCCAAGGATTCGGCTCGCCATGGAGTGTGATTGATTGGTGGAGGGGAGTAAAAAATTTACTATTCTGTTTGGGAACCGCATATAATGTATCTAGCATGGAAAGTATTGTGAGCTACTTCGACGTTTTCGTTGGCAGAAAAGTCATGCCACTCAAAATATTTTTCTCTCTCAATATAAACCTTGAGCTCTGGCACCTCCACAAATCCCTACTTCCCTCTGTGAAGGGCCTATCTATTTACTTTATGCATTTTTTTATTTTTGCTTTGAGTCACCATATTCTCTTATAAGCACCAACTAGGGGGCACTATGATCGTACTTGAGCATTGGGCATAGCTAATATTTGAGTGTGTTTCCTGAATGGATCAATTATTGAGCATGATGGGCTAGGCATAACTTTCTTTAGTGTTGATAATTTGAAATACATGGTTGCTTGTTGAGATGCTTGAGTATTGAAGTGTTTATGTTAAAACTAGACTATTGATTTGAATCATTTACAAGTCCAAATGTACATGCTATACAAGAAGAAAATAATATTATGAACATGTTAGGCAGCATTCCACATCAAAAATTCTGTTTTTATCATTTACCTACTCGAGGATGAGCAGGAATTAAGCTTGGGGATGCTGATACGTCTCCAATGTATCTATAAATTTTTCTTGTTCCAAGCTGTTATATTATCATTCTTGGATGTTTTACAATCATTTTACTACAACTTTATATTACTTTTGGGACTAACCTAGTAACCCAGAGCCCAGTGCTAGTTTCTGTTTTTCCTTGTTTTTGAGTTTTACAGAAAAGGAATATCAAATGGAGTCCAAACGGAATAAAAAATCGGTGATTTTTTATGGACCAGAAGAGACCCACGGAGCATCGAAGTTGGTCCAAAAGACCCACGAGGTAGTCACAAGCCTTAGGGAAGAGGCCACCCCTCTAGGCACGCCCACCAGGCTTGTGACTCCCTTGTGGACCATCCTGACTCGTTTCCACCGCCATAAATTCCTATAGATCCCAAAAAAACCAACGCAGAACCTAGATCAGGAGTTCCGCCGCCGCAAGCCTCTAGAGCCACGAAAAACCAATCGGGAGCCCGTTCCGGCACCCTGCCGGACGGGGAAACCATCACCGGAGGCCATCTTCATCATCCCGATGGTCTCCATGACGAGGAGGGAGTAGTTCACCCTCGGGGCTGAGGGTATGTACCAGTAGCTATGTGTTTCATCTCTCTCTCTCGTGTTCTTGAGATGGCACGATCTTGATGTATCGCGAGCTTTATTGATATAGCTGAATCATATGGAGTTCTCCCCTCTCTATCTTGTTGTGATGAATTGAGTTTTCCCTTTGAAGTTTTCTTATCGGATTGTGTCTTTAAGGATTTGAGAACACTTGATGTATGTCTTGTGATGGGATATCTGTTGTGACAATGGGATGTTCTATGCGGGTTTGATGATCAACTTGCGGGTTCCGTGACCTTGGGAATCTATGCATAGGGGTTGGCACACGTTTTTGTCTTGACTTTCTGGTAGAAACTTTGGGGCACTCTTTGAAGTTCTTTGTGTTGGATTGAGCATGATGAATTTTAAATTATGTGATGCATATCGTATAATCAAGCCCATGGGTACTTGTGGTGACATTGGAGTATCTAGGTGACATTAGGGTTTTGGTTGATGTGCGTCTTAAGGTGTTATTTAGTACGAACTCTAGGGCTGTTCGTGACACTTATAGGGATAGCTCATAATATTGATCAAAAAGGATAACTTTTAGGTGGTTTTTGTACCCTACAATAAATTCTTCGTTAGTTCTCCACTACTTGTGACTTTGGAGTGAACTCTTTGTCGCACGAGAGGTATTTACATATGATTCAACTATGTCAATATTGTTGAGAGAAATTGCACTAGTGAAAGTATGGACCCTAGGCCTTGTTTCCAAGCATTTATACAACATTTTGCTCACTATTTACTATTTATTACCTTGTTGTTTTATATTTTAAGATTACAAAAACCCATATCTACCATCCATATTACACTTGTATCACCATCTCTTCACCGAACTAGTGCACCTATTCAATTTACCATTGTATTGGGTGTGTTGGGGACACAAGAGACTCTTTGTTATTTGATTGCAGGGTTGTTTGAGACAGACCATCTTCATCCTACGCCTCCCACGGATTGATAAACCATAGGTCATCCACTTGAGGGAAATTTGCTATTGTCCTACAAAACTCTGGGCTTGGAGGCCCAACAAGGTTGTGTAGTAGACATCACTCAACATGTAGAAGGACATCACCAACATATTGAAGAACCAAGAGAGCCTTGCGAGGATTGTTCATGAAAAGTTTTATAGTCTCAACAACAAGGTGGATGGGCTCACAGTGACTGTGAATGAGCTCAAGAAGGACGTTGATGATGTGCCTATCCCTCACTCTACATATGATGATGATGATGATGATGATGATGATGATGATGATGATGATGATGATGATGATGATGACGATGATGAGGATAATGCACCTCTCAAGAAGAGCACTCAGTTTGGGACTCGAGCCAGGACTCCCACAGTGACAGCTTCAGAGATGAGACCTTCTTCATCAGCACCAGCTACAGCCACATCAGCTCCACTAGTTCCTCCAGTTGCTACTCCAACTCCGTCCTTGATGTCTGATGAAGTCTTCGCCGATGCCATTCTCTCGACTCCAACTTCAGCTATCGGAGGAGATCAGCCCTAGAAGAGCGTTTAGCTCTATGCCTTTGAACTTTTGGGTAACTTGTTGCCAAAGGGGGAGAAGTTCTATAGATCATTAGGGCTTCGAGTGACAGAGTGTGTTGGTTTTTATCGCTTTTTCAAAACATTTGATATCTTTTGGTTTGGATGTGTTAAACCGTGTCAGTGTTTGATCATACACTTGATGTGTATTGCTACTATTTCCTATCTTCACGATGCTTATGAGATGATCATTCACTTTGCTTGATTGTGTTGTGCTATGATATTCATTCTTATTATTCTCGCACACCACCAAGATGTATGTGACATGGAAGAAGTGCCCCATGTACCTAATTGATTGTGCATTGCATTCAAACGCAAATTCAAAATAATGCACAAATTTAGGGGGAGCTCTTGCTTATCACATACTTCTCAAAGCGACGATTATATTCATTGATTATATCAAATGTTGGAGCTTTGATCTATATGTTGTCACGAAATACCAAAAAGGGGGAGATTGAAAGCACATTTGCTCCCTTGGTGGTTTTGGTAATTCATAACAACATATATATCATTGAACAAATATTTCCACTAAGCATATTTCAGGAAAATTTCAATGATGGGTTGGCAAAAGGATTGTGGAGAAACCCCTAGATGTAAGGATTTGGATTGGCAAAAGCTTCAAGCAAAGAGGACTGTACATTTTACTTTGTGAGAAATCACTTTGAGTCCATAGGAAAAGCCAATACTATTAAAAGGGGGTAAGGTACTGTTGGTGAACAAGATGCTCCATGTACACAAGTGATAGTCACCAAAAACACCCACAAACTCTCCCACAAATTCTGTCTAAGTCATTCATGAAAATCGGTGCAAGCAACACTATCCACTTGGTCCCAGCGATTCCCAAACTCACACACAGCCCTGCCAAACCCTAGCACATCAGTGCAACCAATCCCACTTTGGTGCCACCGAGTTCAGCTTGCCAACTTTCTGTTACATTGATTCACAAAATCGGAAGCTCCGAGTTTTTGGATCGGCGTCACCGAGATTTGGATTCTGATAGTTGGACACCTGATCGGTACCCCCAAGTTTCCTATATCGGTCTCACCGAGATTCAAAAGTTGCTACCTTTGGAGCAACTCGGTACCACCGAGATTCACACATCGGTGTCACAAAGTTGGTCACTTTAGGTGTAATGGTTGGATTTTTGGAGATGCCTATATATACTGCTCCACCACCATTCACACGCAACAGAAGCACTCAGAACAGATCCCCACTTATCCCATCAGATTTTCTGAGAGAGACCCACCTACTCATGTGTTGAGATCATGCCATTCCATTCCAACCATATGAATCTTGATCTCTAGCCTCCCCAAGTTGCTTTCCACCCAATCAATCTCTTCCACCAAGGCCAAATATGTGAGAGAGTGATTGAGTGTTGAGGAGTCAATCATCTTCAAGCACAAGAGCAAGGAGTTCATCGACATTATTGAGCCTATTACCTTTTGGAGGGTGGTGCCTCCTAGATTGGTTAGGTGTCGCTTGGGAGCCTCCTACTTCATGTTGTGGAGTGAACCAAGAAGTTTGTAAGGGCAAGGAGATCGTCTACTTCGTGAAGATCTTCGTGGACGTAGGCCATCATGGTATAGACAAGGTTGCTTCCTCGTGGAACCCTCCGTGGGTAGAGCCCTCCATGGACTCTTGCGACCATTACCCTCCATGGGTTGAAGTCTCCATAAATGTGGATGTATGATAACACACCTATCGGAACCACGGGATAAATCTTCGTGTCTCCAAATTGCATTTGATCTTCCTACCCTTCCTTTACTATTCATGATTGTCTCTAGTTTGTGCTGCTATACTCGTAGACATGAATGTGTAGGGTGTGCTTGACTTGCTATCAATGCTAAAATCTGCCAACACTTAAAATTGGTAAAAGGTATACTTTTTATTTGGTCAAGTAGTCTAATCACCCCCCCCCCTCCCCTCTAGACCTACTTTTGATCCTACAACGTGCCACTAAAATGCTGCAAACTAGCACTGCATTATGAACAATCTAGCCATGTGGGATGAAAACAATATGCATGCACTCTGGTTCATCCCCAAAACAGTAGAATCTTATCGAATCGCGTCGAATCTGGTCAAATCCAGTTGAATCAGATCGTATCGGGTCCAATCTACTGTCCTAGAACACAACCTTAAGTACAAAAGCCAGGGGGTTTGAGATCATACAATGGGGGTTGCCAACATATCGTACACTGGCCTCGAAGAAAAAATTGGCAGGAAGAGGGGTGTTGGCACCGCCGATGAAGAGGACCCGGCCATCCCGAGGGTCGCGGCCGTCGAATTCGTCCTGCACCGGCTCAAAGATGACATCGACGTTGTGGAGCTCCCCCTTGCATGGGACGTAGAGGAAAAACACTCATATGGGGGTAAAAATTACTCCCATAAGAGGGGTCGGCAAAGGACGGTGTCAATGGGTATTGGATCCTCGCCGGGTTTTTGCCAAAGAGTAGGCCACTGGCTCCGGTGGCGGAGCGAGAGCGACCGACGTTGGCCCTGCATTGTCCAAGGGCGGCGACATGGTGTATAAAGGGGAGGGAGCTCTCACACCCGCAACTAGATAGTCCAGAGGAGGAGAGTTCGGCGGCCTTGCTGGCAGTGATGACCGGAGTGGATGGGGCCTTGCGAGATGGCGGTGTTGCCATCGAAGAAACCAAACGGGCGATGAGGTGAGAGAGTGGGAGTGGGTGTGAACTGGAGAGGGAGGTGATGGGAGGGGACTGATGACCCACAAGTATAGGGTATCCATCGTAGTCCTTTCGATAAGTAAGAGTGTCGAACCAAATGAGGAGCAGAAGGAAATGACAAGCGGTTTCCAGTAAGGTATTCTCTACAAGCACTGAAATTATCGGTAACAGATAGTTTTGTGATAAGATAATTCATAACGAGTAACAAGTAACAAGTGTAGCAAAGATGCAACAACGTAGCCCAACCCTTTTTATAGCAAAGGATAAGCCTGGACGAACTCTTATATAAAGCAAAGCGCTCCCGAGGACACATGGGAATTTCTGTCAAGCTAGTTTTCATCATGCTCATTTAATTTGCGTTCGTTACTTTGATAATTTGATATGTGGGTGGACCAGTGCTTGGTGCTTCCCTTACTTGGACAAACCTCCCACTTATGATTAACCCCTATCACAAGTATCCGCAACTACGAAAGAAGAATTAAGGTAAACTTAACCATAGCATGAAACATATGGATCCAAATCAGCCCCTTACGAAGCAACGCATAAACTAGGGTTTAAGCTTCTGTCACTCTAGCAACCCATCATCTACTTATTACTTCCCAACGCCTTCCCCTAGGCCCAAATAATGGTGAAGTGTTATGTAGTCGACGTTCACATAACACCACTAGAGGAGAGACAACATACATCTCATCAAAATATGGAACGAATACCAAATTCACATGATTACTTATAAAAATACTTATCCCATGTCCTCATGAACAAACGTAACTACTCACAAAGCATGTTCATGTTCAAGATCAGTGGGGTATTAATTATCATAAAGGATCCGAACATATGATCTTCCACCAAGTAAACTAGCAAGCATCAACTACAAGGAGTAATCAACACTACTAGCAACCCACAGGTACCAATCTAAGATGTTGAGGCAAAGATCGGATACAAGAGATGAACTAGGGTTTGGAGAGGAGATGGTGCTGGTGAACATGTTTATGGATATTGACCCCCTCTCGATGAGAGGATCGTTGGTGATGACAATGGCTTCGATTTCCCCCTCCGGGAGGGAAGTTTCCCCGACAGGACAGCCCTATCGGAGCTCTAGATTGGTTCTGCCCAAGTTCCACCTCGAGACGGCGGCGCTTCGTCTCAAAAAGTCTCTTCTGATTATTTCCAGGTAAAACACTTCATATAGGAGAAGATGGGCATCAGAGGATCCACAAGGGCCCCACAAGCCTGCTAGGTGCGTCTAGGGGGATGGTCGCGCCTAGCAGACTAGGGGCCTGCTGGTGACCCCCTCTGGTTGATTCTTGCGCCAGTATTTTTTATTAATTCCAAAAATATTCTCCGTAAATTTTCAGCACTTTTGGAGTTGTGCAGAATAGGTATCTCAGATTTTTCTCCTTTTCCAGTCTAGAATTCCAGTTGCGGGCATTCTCCCTCTTCATGTAAACCTTGTAAAATAAGAGAGAAAAGGCATAAGTATTGTACCATAACGTGTAATAACAGCCCATAATGCAATAAATATCAATATAAAAGCATGATGCAAAATGGACGTATCAACTCCCCCAAGCTTAGACCTCGCTTGCCCTCAAGCGAAAGCCGAGATCGATGAATATGACCACATGTTTAGAGATAGAGGTGTTGATAAAATAAAATACGGACATGAGGACATCATGATCAACTTTAGAACAACTATACTCAATGTATGAGATTCTTTATATTAGAGTAACAATTCATTCACAAGATAACATATGAGGCAAGAACTCTATTGACAACCAACAAACTATGATCTCAGTCATTGAAGCAATTGACAATTTATCATAACATCGGAAAGAGTCAATATAAGAGCTTGTAAAGAAAATCCACATACTCAATCATCTTTCGGTCTTTCACAATTTCTAGCACTCATGCGGTACCCACGTGGTCAAAGCTTCAATCGAACACAGAGGAAGATAGGGGCTTATAATTTTGCCTCCCAACTATTCACCTCAAGGGTGATGTCAACAATAATAACTCATGATCACCCACATTCGAGTGGATATATAAGTCTAGATCATTCCCCAACACATAATGCTTGCCAAGAGGGACGGAATATAGGAAGTGGTGAAAACCACCATGACTCTTGCATAAAGGTAAGTACTAGAAAGTAAAAGTAAAAGTAACAGATAGGCCCTTCGTACAGGGAAGCAGAGGTTGTCATGCGCTTTTTGTTTTTGGATGCACAAACTATTAATGTAGAGAAATGCCGCATTGTATTGCCCTTTGTGATAGAAACCTTTGTTATGCAGTTTGTCGCTTTTATTTCTTCACTATCACAAGTTCGTACAACGCTTATTTCCCTTACAATAAAAGATCACACATATTCAGGAGCAATTTGTATTGACTTTTTGCACCGATGACAACTTACTTGAAGGATCTTATTCAATCCATAGGTAGGTATGGTGGACTCTCATGAAAAAACTGGCTTGAGGTGTTTGGATGCACAAGTAGTATCTCTACTCGGTGAGGCTAATATGAGGTGGAAGCAAGCACGACATGTTGGAGGATCTAAACCCATATAACTTCTATCCGGATGCAACAAACATAACCTATTATGTTGTCTTCCTTTTCCAACATCAACTTCTTGGCATGTAATATTTTAATGAGTGGTCACAATCATAAAAGATGTCCAAGATAATATATTTATATGTGAATCTCTCTTTCTTTAGCACTTCCTTTCAATTGCACCAATGACCAATTACTATGTTTGTTAACTCCCAACAAATTTCAATCAGCATACTTTTTATATGTGAAGTCATTACTCCCCATAAGATCATTATGTATTCTATTTTCTTTGGTTCTATTATAATTTCTTTCTTTCAAGAGCATAGTGATCTAGCAAAGCCCTCTCATCAAAACTACTTTTTATTATATAACTCTCGTACTTGTTTACACGAGGGGAGTAAAAGCAAAATCTAAAAGGTAGATCATACTAAAACTTTTATTCTACTAGATCAAAACAAAAACAAAAAGGATCGAACTAGGAAAGATAAAAACAAAAGGAAAAAGGAAAAAGGTATGGTGTGATACGATACCGGGGCACCTCCCCCAAGCTTGGCACAAGCCAAGGGGAGTGCCCATACCCATGTACTCAGGTGCCCTTCTTCGGAGTTGATGGTGGTGGAGTTGTTGAGGAGGTTGGAGGATTGTCCTCCGTCTTCCAAGGCATAGGCTCACCATCGTAAAAAGATGAACGAGTCTCTGGAATCCTCAAATCTGCATCCAAACTCATTCTCTTAAATTTGTATTCATACTCACAGTTTTGGTTTTCCAGATCATAGATCTGGGCTTGGAGATGCTCAATTTTCTCGTAAAGCTTGAAATGTGCTCTTCGATGTCCTTGGTGTCCAGCTTGTGTTTATGGGTAAACTCCGAGATCATCATATGATTGGCATTTAGTCCATGCTCCACCATCGCTTGGCACTTGAAGACTTGTTGTTCCATTGCTTCGAGCCTTGTTTCACGCTTCCGGTCTTCTTTAGCCCCTCAACATCACGAATGTGCAGCACCCCCTCATGCATCTTAATGGTTTGAGGGTGTTGCAGCACCTCCGCAACATAAGGGTTGATGACCTTCTCGAAAAACTTGTCCTTCAGAGCACGGGGAGATGCCATGACAATCTAAATCTGCTGCAGAAACAACTCAAAACGAAAAAAAGAGGTATTGTCGTGATACGAAGGTCTAAACCTTTGGGAGATTATATAATGAATTTTTGCCGACCCAAAGGGGTGTTCCATAAGAAAACGGAGTCCGGGGGCGCACGGGGTTGTGACAGGCCCCTAGGCACGACCAGGGGGCGGCCGCGCCTAGCAGGCTTGTCGCCTCCCCGTGCGTCCTTCGGACTGCTTTTTATTTTCCTAATTTTTTAAATATTCCAAAACTGAATAAAATTGCTACTGAAAAACTTTTGCAGTCGGTTTACTTATCGTACCACGTACCTCTTCCTTTTCAGAGTCTGAAACATTCTGGTAAGTCTCCCTAATATGCTCTTTGGGAGTTATGGTATTGATAACATTGGTTTCAACATTAATGGGAGTACCTGAAATATAGTGTTCGATTCTTTGCCCGTTTACCACCTTATGATTTTTGCCTTCAGCGTTATTGATCTTGATGGCACCGGAACAATATACCTCCTCGATGATGTAAGGCCTTTCCCATTTGGAGAGGAGTTTACCAGCAAAAATCTTAGTCGAGAATTGTATAGCAAGACATGATCACCTACATTAAATTCACGCTTTTGTATCCTTTTATCATGCCATCTCTTAACTTTTTCTTTAAACAGCTTGGCATTCTCATAAGCCTGGGTTCTCCATTCATCAAGTGAGCTAATGTCAGATAACCCCTTCTCACCAGCAAGTTTGGAATCATAGTTGAGCTCCTTGATTGCCCAAAAAGCTTTATGCTCTAGCTCTAGAGGTAAGTGACATGCTTTACCATAAACCATTTTATACGGAGACATGCACAAAGGATTCTTGTAAGCAGTTCTATAAGCCCATAATGCATCGTCAAGTTTCTTAGACCAATTCTTCCTAAATCTATTAACCGTTTTTTGCAAGATCAATTTGATTTCTCTATTGCTTAATTCTACTTGACCACTAGACTGAGGATGATAAGGAGATGCAATTCTATGATTAACATCATACTTAGCAAGCAATTTACGGAAAGCACCATGAATAAAATGTGAACCACCATCAGTCATTAAATATCTGGGGACTCCAAATCTAGGGAAAATAACTTCTTTAAGCATCCTAATAGAGGTGTTGTGATTAGCACTACTAGTTGGAATAGCTTCTACCCACTTAGTAACATAATCAACAACAACTAATATATGAGTATACCCGTTGGACGTTGGAAAATGTCCCATATAATCAAAAACCCAAACATCAAATGGTTCAATAACAAGAGAGTAATTAATAGGCATTTCCTGACATCTACTAATATTGCAATTTCTTTGACATTCATCACATGACAAGACAAACTTACGAGCATCCTTGAAGAGAGTAGGCCAATAAAAACCAAATTGTAATACCTTATGTGTGGTTCTATCTCCAGCATGGTGTCCTCCGTAGGCCTCGGAATGACACTTTCGTAGGATCTGTTCCTATTCATGTCAGGTACACAACGTCTAATAACACCATCTAATCCTTCTTTATAAAGGTATGGGTCATCCCAGAAGTAATGTCTTAAATCATAGAAGAACTTTTTATTTTGTTGGTATGTGAAACTAGGCGGTATAAATTTAGTGACAATGTAATTAGCATAATCAGCATACCAAGGAGCATTATGAGAAGCACTTATGACAGCAAATTGTTCATCGGGAAAGCTATCATCAATAGGTAGTGGGTCATCAAGAATATTCTCTAACCTAGACAAGTTATCTACTATGGGGTTATCATCACCCTTTCTATCAATAATATGCAAATCAAATTCTTGTAGCAGAAGAATCCACCTGATAAGTCTAGGTTTAGCATCTTTCTTTTCCATGAGATATTTAATAGCAGCAAGATCAGTGTGAACAATTACTTTAGAATCAAGAATATAGGGTCTAAACTTATCACAAGCGAACACAACTGCTAAAAATTCCTTTTCAGTGGTAGCATAGTTTCTTTGAGCATTGTCTAGAGTTTTGCTAGCATGATGAATAACATTTAATTTCTTATTGACTCTTTGTCCTAGAACAGCACTAACAGCATAGTCACTAGCATCACACATAATTTCAAAAGGTAGGTTCCAATCACGTGGTTTAATAATAGGTGCAGAAATCAAAGCATTCTTGAGAATTTCAAAAGCTTATACACAATCATCATCAAAAACGAATGGAACATGTTTTTGCAAAAGATTAGTGAGAGGCCTAGAAATCTTAGAGAAATCTTTAAAATATCTCCTATAGAAACCAACATGACCAAGGAAACTTCGTATACCTCTTGTTGGCATTCTGGGAAATGGGGGTACCTAGGCCCGCTTGCAGCCCAGGGCGTGGCCCACTTCATCAACCAAATGGGACCAGGCGAAGCCCCGCTCAAGACAAGGCCCTCGTGAGGGCCCTAATCTCGCGAGGAAGAACACCAACAAGACCCACGAAGGATGGGCCTAGATAGGACCCCTCCGGAGCGGCGGAGATCTCTATGCTAGGCCCGTCCTCAGGAGTCAAAGATGACGCAAGGAAGGACAGGCAAGCACCAGTGCGCCAGGAGATGCAGTTTGCCCTTTGGTGCAAAGAGCGCAAGGACATACGCGGATTCCCAAAGCACCCCCCAAAGGTTTCCATTCCGGTGCAACAAGACCGCAACCACCAGCTCCATAGGACGAACATAATCGCTGAGCCCATCCCTGTGGTGTCGATAGCTACTTTGCAGGCGAAGACCGCCTTTGGGCAGAGCGAGCACGAACCCCTGTCCCCTTTCAAAATTGGCCATTGTGGGATCCCTTCCCGCCATTGTGATGAGGGAAGAGGACCCGGGACACCGCTATATATAGAGGGTAGGCTACTTTGTAGAGGGGGAGATCCAAACCCAATCATCCAACTCCATCACTCATCGCCCACCAAGCCACAAGGAGCCTCTAACACCACCGAGAGCCCTCAAGAGGCCCGAAAACACTATACTTGTTCATCCACCTCACCTCCTCGAGAGGCAATCCACCAAAGCAGGAGTAGGGTATTACGCTTCACAGCGGCCCAAACCTAGGTAAACTGTCATGTTCATCTTCTTCCTCGTCATCATGTGAGTTCTGTGTTGTGTTCATCGAATAGCGAGCTAGGTTGGGCGAGGCTGCATGGGATCTTCATGCACGCCCCTGTGTTTGAATCTTAAGGTTTTGCGGAGCCCGAAATCCAACATTTGGCGCGCCAGGTAGGGGGCGTGTCGAAATCTCCATGAGGTTTCGACCGTCCAATGCTCGTAGCACTCATGGCACAAGGACGACGAGTCCGCACGAAGCGGCAAGCCGCATGCATGGCGTGGCCGGCGCAGGCGAGCCGGAACACCCAGCGGTGCTCTGCCACCCCATTAGCGGGCATCAACACCAGTCGGGGCCCGACAGGCACTGGGGGTTGCCTCCCTCACCAACCACACGGCACGCCCCGTTGCCCCGGCCCTTCCTCGCGTTCACGCCATGCCGCCGCCCCTTCGTGTTTGCCAAGACCCAACACACAGACATGTCGCGCTCCTCGTGGCACACGAGCTTCCGCACCAACGTGCCACCCGCCACCGCCGCGCTGGCGAGCCCAGGCATGCTCCTAAGCGCGATACTGCCGCCGACGAAACCCAGCTACGCCACCACAGGGCCCACGCCCATGGACCCGCACAACCGGAGGCCGCAGCACTGGGACTCGCGGGAGAATTCAAGACATCTACGCCGGTCCGCTCTTTCTAGGAACTTAGCTCGAGCCACCGGAAGCGGGGGGCCCGGCCGTGCGAAGAGGGTGTGGCTTCGCGCTCCCCGGGATGCTTTCTGGAACCAAGGAGGAGGACTAGAGGCTTGACTACGCGTGCGCCCGAGGGCTCACGCAACTCAACAACGACCATGTTGTCGCGCGCTCGGGCCACGGAGAGAGCAGCATCGGCTACCACGGCAGCAGGAGACACACACACGCAACCTCGCGAGGAGCCCCAACGTGGACAGGTATGTTCAACCTCACGAGGGCGGCTCGCGGGGCTGGCCTCGCGAGGATGCCCGGAGCGGTGATCCTCGTGAGGCACGCCCGCTGGCAAGGAGCTGCTTCAAGCAGATGTCTGGGTCTGGGGACCGGGGGTCACTCGCCTAGAAACGGAGGGTGGAACATGCGCCCTCGTATCCGGACCGAGAGGCCCCAGCTTCTGGACGGAGGGTGGAACACACACCCATGTCCCTATGCCAAACGATCTGTAGGATCGAAAGTAGGTCTAGAGGGGGTGATTAGATTGCTTGACCAAATAAAAGTTTTCCCTTTTCCCAATTTTAATTCTTGGCAAGTTTTAGCATTCATAGCATATCAAGTACACCCTATACATACATGTATAAGAGTATAGCAGCGGAAAGTAATAACAAGCATGAGGAAAAAGGATAGGGTAGGAAGATCAAACGCAATTGTAGACACGATGATTTTTCCCATGGTTTCGATAGGTGGTGCTCTCGTACATCCACCTTTATGGAGTCTTCAACCCACGGAGGGTAACGGTCATGAGAGTCCATGGAGGGCTCCACCCATAAGGGTCCACGAAGTAGCAACCTTGACTATTCCATATGGCTTCCGTCCACGAAGGACTAGCCTCACTATGGGTAGATCTTCACGAAGTAGGCGATCTCCTTGCCCTTACAAACTTCTTGGTTCACTCCACAACATGAAGTAGGAGGTTCCCAAGTGACACCTAACCAATCTAGGAGGAACCACCCTCCAAAAGGTAATAGGCTCGGTAATGACGATGAACCCTTGCTCTTGTGCTTCAAGATGATAGACTCCTCAACACACAATCACTCTCTCACAGATTTGGCTTGGTAGAAGACATGGGATTGGTGGAAAGCAACTTGGGGAGGCTAGAAATCAAGATCCATATGGTTGGAGTGGAAGATCTTGACCTCAACACAAGGGTAGGTGGTTCTCTCTCAGAAAACTGAGTAGGATAGGTATGTAGTAGTTCTGAGTGCTTCTCTTTCGAGTGGGTGGTGGTGAAGGGGTATATATAGGCATCCCCAAAAATCCAACCGTTACACACAAAATGACCAACTCGGTGACACCGATGTGTTAATCTCGGTGGTACCGAAGTGACCCAAAGGTGCCAACTTTTGAATCTCTGTGAGACCGATATAGGAATCTCGGTTGCACCGACAAGGTGACCAAGAGTCAGAATTGCCAAACTCGGTGACGCCGATTCAACATTCTCGGACGGACCGAAAATGTGAACTTGTGTAACAGAAAGTTGGCAACCCAACTTGGTGGCACTGAAAGCAGTGTCGGCTGCACCAAAGAGTTAGGGTTTGGCTGACTCTATCTAGGGTTTGGAATCGGTGGCATCAGGATAGGAATGTTGGTTGCACCAATTTTGCATGTTTGGCTAGAGACAGACTTTGGTGGGAGATTTTGTGGATGTTTTTGGTGACTATCACTTGTGCACGTATGGGCATTTTGTTCACCAACAAAACCTTACCCCCTTTTAATAGTATTGGCTTTCCTATGGACTCAAAGTGATTTCTCACAAATGTAAAATGTAGAGTCCTCTTGCTTGAAGCTTGGCCAACCTATTTCCTTGCATCTTGAGGTGATCCCACAATCTCCACAATCCTTTTGCCATCCCTATCATTGAACTGTTCCTGAAATATACTTGGTGGAAACATTAGTTCAATGACTTATATATTGTTATTAATTACCAAAACCACCAAGGGAGATAATGTGCTTTCAGTCTCCCCCTTATTGGTAATTGATGACAACATACAGATCAAAGCTTCGACAAAGATATAATCAATGAATGTAATCATCGCTTTGAGAAGTATGTGATGAGCAAGAGCTCCCCCTAAATTTGTGCATTATTTTAATTTGTGTTTGAATGCAAATGCACAATCGATTAGGTACATGGGTCACTTCTTACATGTCACATACCACTTGGTGGTGTGCGAGAAAAAATAGAATGAACATCATAGCACAACACAATCAAGCAAAGATGAATGATCATCCCATAAGCATTAAGATGATAGGAAATAGTAGTATCATACATTAAAGCGTATGATCAAACATCATCAAACGTGTATCACAAGCAACCAAATGAGTATCACATCAACCAAAAGAAATTGTTTTTGAAAAAGCAACAAACACCAAATGCTCTCTCACTCGAAGCCTAAAGATCTATATACACTTCTCCCCCTTTGGCAACAAGTTACCAAAAAATTCAAAGGCATATATCTAAGCGTTCTTGGGCTGATCTCCTCCGGTTGTTGATGAAGGAGTCGAGAGAACAGCGTCGGCGAATAACTCTGCAGATGTCATGGATGGAGCTGGAGTGCATACTAGAGGAACTCGGGACCTTCTGTTGGGGCGGGCTCTCCGGCCAGAGAGCACAGGGGGCTTCCCCTACACTTGGGGGGCTCGCACAGGGCAGACCACACTTCACCGTGACGAGCCCGGGGGCTGTGAGTGGGCTCCTTGACTGCGAGGCGTGGGGCTCCCTATATACCCCCGAGACCTACATCAACCGTGACACTCTCACATAATAATGAGTGGGCTATATACGCCCGGAGCCCCTCGAGGACGTGAAGGGGTTCTTCCCATGCAATGTGGCAGCTACAGCCCGAAGCTAGAAGGGAAGTCAACACTGCCTATCAATGGCTATGCCCATGCAATGTGGATGCCCTACACTCAGCGCTGGGGGAAGACGAAGGCAGGGACAACCCCAAAAAGCCGAACGCGGACGTTTTCTCGCTCTTTTTTGTATTTCGAGTTGCAGCCTTCAATGGCCCCTTTTCGTGCTTGAGCCTGTCATAAGCTCGAAGATTTCATGGTCCTGTATTTTAAAAGAAAAGAGGGGCGGGAACTTTCTCTTTGTTCTCTCGTTTGACCGATCTTGAGTTCTGTCTCTCTTTTTGGATTGGCGTTTTGTGAGGAGCTGTGGGCTCCGACCACAACATGACATCACAACATGGGGTCTCGGGGGTGGTAGGGCCTCTTGAGGCGGCACATGGAGGGACGGAATGGGGGTTCGCTCGAGCGTCAAAGGGAGCTCCTGAGCAGCATGCCTCAGGAGCCTTACCGGTCATAAGGCCACTCGTCCCCTCTGATGTCGTCCTTGGTTTCCGGTCGTACCTAACGATGGTGGGTAAATGCACGGGACTAGGACCTAACGATGTAGAGCAGTTTGATCGTCGAAAAAGGGGGCTCCTGGGCAACGCACCTCGGGAGGCTTACCGGTCATAATTCCACTTGACTTCCTGGTGCCGTCCATGGTTTCCGGACAGCATCAGGAGTACCGAGGCCTCGCCTCGTGAAATACGTCCTCTTCGGTCGTACCTAATGTTGGTGGGGAAATATGCGGGACTAGGACCTATAGACGCAGAGTGACGAAAGGGCCCCCAAATCGTCCCACGAGCAAAGGAGAAGCACCTCAGACGGAACCACGGGCGCGAGCTAAATCGTCGCCACCCTGCAGGCGTTACAACCGGACTGGCGACGACCCCGGTCGAAAGGAGCACGGCATTACATCAGGGAACATATTTAAAGGTACTATCAAAATACATCAAATTTGCCATTAGGCCACGTGCATAACCCTATCAGGGACATGAGAATGCTACTCGAGGGAAGCACGCCGTCGCCAAAACTCTTGTCGCCGCCACCCGGCGACGGCCCCGCGCGTCCCTGCTCAAGCATGGTCCTCCACTTCGTCGGAAGAAAACCCCGCCACCAGGTCGTCCACATGGTCATGTATCCGATCGTCGAGGGCAGCACGGGTCACCTCAGGCACAGGATCAAGTACCGCCGTAAAGTCGAAATGCGGTTCGGGGCGAAGGAGGTGGTAGAAGATGTTTGAGGCCCCCCGCTCGAGTAGGTCACGACACTTCTCCTTCATGAGTGCGCGGGTCTTCTCTGCACCCCATCAAGGCACTCCATGACCCCAGAAAAGAAGCCCATATACCCGGCGTCATTCGGAACCAAGGGACTCGAGACGCTCGTGCCGTAGATGTCGTCCAAGGCCTGCTTGGCCCTCTTCTCGAGGGATTGGAACATCTAGGAGCGCATGTGCTGGAGGCCGCGAGCATGGTTCGCCTCGCTCGAAGTCTCCTTCGCCAGGGAAGCGACACCATTTACTTGTTTATAAAGAAAAGATAGTTTGGCCTCGGTGGCAGAAATGAGACTCCTGGAAATTCAGGTCCGCGTGTTAATCCTACAAAAGGGAACACTGAGCCTCTGCCACCTTGTTGTCGACCTCCTCTTGTACCCTTGCCTCGTGGGAGGCAAGGGACTCCTCAGCAAGCAACGCCTGGCGCTCCCTCACCTCTAGCCTCTCCTGTCCCAGGCTCTGCTCCAACACTTCCAACACCAACGAGTCGACAGGCGCCAGGGGGCTCACGCCGGCAGGGAGAGGCTCGGCCAGCGGACCAACGAGTGTGGCCCTCTGTAGTTGGATCTGCCTTTCAAGGTCGGCATTAAGGGCCTGGAGCTCCTTGAGGCGATCCTCGGAGGCCCTACACCAGCAATCGGCCTCCTGAGCCTCGGCAAGGGTGCGTTCGTGGGCCTCCACCACCGCGGCAAGGGACCCTTCTACCTTCGTACGGGCGCACTCGTGCTGTAGACGGTTGAGGTTCACGGCAACCTCAAGCTGGTGCCACCCCAGCGTTGGCGTTCCTTCTCCAAGCGGGCATCGTTGTTGGCGAGCCCCACCCCAAGGTGTTGAAGCGCGTCCGCCGCGGTATGGAGCAAACCCCATGGCATGGTGCTCAGGTCTTCAACAAGCTCAAGTGGCCAACCAGAACCCCCACCTTCTCCATGGCAAACGGGGGAGGTGCATGAGGGCCCTCCTGACCCGAACCTATGCTCAGGGGCTGGGGGCTCACGTACAGGAGTCCTAGAAGAAGGAAGCGTCCTCTGGGGCCCCACAACACCGAGCAAAGGGAGTCCAGGGGCGGTGCAGCACGACCCTAGAAGAGGCCATGGGCAGGGAAAGTGGTCCCATTCTGGGGAGCCGGAGGCCGCGGGCGAAGAGCACCGTGGGGGACTCACGCCTAGGGCCACCAGGCGTCAGGATAGGCTCAGGAGAGGGTGTCTCGAAGGATTGTATCCCACGGTTTACGAGAGAAGAAACCACAAGAGGCTTGGTGGTCGTAGGAGCAGGCCACACTGACCCGCCTCCCCCGTCGTTGGTGGGGAGCCTACGGAATAAAGGCTCAGAAGGAAGGCGCTGAAAAGGAGGATGGAGGAGGGTACACGCACTTACTCGTCTATGGCGACCCACTTTCTCTTCACCGGAGCCCACGGCGCCAAGGAGCGGCCGCCCTGGGCATCTTCCTTTTCCGGCCGACGCGGGGGCCTGGGGGCGAAGGGTTGGCGACCGACAATTGATGATCAGTGGCAGGGACGGTGACTTCCTTCGACGACTGGGCACTGCCCCCAACCTCGGCTCGACCCGGGGCAAGAGTCGGGGGAACGGGCGGCAAGACACGACCCACCCCGGCCACAGGGAAGGCGGCGTGGCCCGAGTTCCTAGAGGCCGGAACCCCCGGGAGCAAGGCACCCTAAGGGCGCACCTCCCCCCGAGGAAGGAACCCCCACTCATTGCAGTGCGGCATCTTTGCGGCAAGAGCCTCCCGGGCCTTGAAGTTGTACGAGGGGAAGTCGTCCTGTGGGAGCTCGGCAGGTTCACCACCAGTCAGGCGGTGAAGAAGCTCACGTAGGATGTCAGGGGAGAGAGGTGGACCTAGATCCTCAATGGGTCATGGGGACCCGCGAAGGCCCACATCGGATGGGAGTGGCGCTGAAGAGGAGCAATTCGTCGGCGAGTGAATTCCCGCACCACCATCGCCATCGTCACACCCGCATGTCTCAGCCTTGCCAACCTGGCTAGGACCAATGCAAGCCCAGGGTCAGCAAGCTCCTCGCGCATCCACCCGTGATTCGGCGTTGCGGGGGTCGGTGGGGGTTGAAACAAAGATTTAGCCTCGGCAGCCTCAACATACACCCACTGCCGCCAAAACCCTTCTGCCTCTGGGAGAGTTCGGCGTCAAGGGCCCCGCGGGCTGATGCGTCCACCATTCTCAAGGACAAGCACCCGGAACACTGTTCCTTAGAAGCCAACTCAAGGGAGAAGAAGTGGCGTAACAAGGCCACGGAGAGGGAAACACCAACAAAGGCCTTGCATAGGAACGTGAAGGCTGAAAGGAGAATGAGAGAACCAGGGTCAAGGTGGACCATATAGATCTGGTAATGCGAAAGCACAACGGTGAGAAAGCTCGAAAATGGCGGTAGCACGCTAGCGAGAAGAGCATGGATATGAAGGGGAACGGCGGAGGCCACCATCTCGCCCCAAGGCCATGAACCTGGCCAGATCTTGGTGGTGCCCCACTCATTGGAGCCGGCCACGACTACCAGTTCGACTTTCTCCAACCTCTTGAGGTTCACCATCGATGACTGGCCCAGCGCGGGATGGGGCATTGCTACGGTGGCCAGACCCCTCAAGCCTCCACCTTTCACCCCCTCTAGAAACATGGCAAGGAGAACGAAGGGGGGAAACGACGCGGCGCACGGGGACTCGGCAGAAGGGGTCGGAGTCGCGCAGGAAGGGAGAGCAGATGGTGGAATTGAGGGGAGACGGAGACGGGAGGGGAGAGAGTCGGGTGGATCGGCAAACCTTGCTATGGCCGGTCCGGTGCGGAGAAGAAGGGATGACCAGTCGTCAGGCTACCATATATAAAGCCTGCCTACAGGCAATTGGGGCTCGCGGCGCTTCGGGCCGTCCTCAAGGCTTCGCCCGGAAGCCAGCTCGAGCGAGCCTTGTGCCCGGGGGCTACTGTCGGTGTTCTGGGAACGGGGGTACCCATACCTGCCTGCCTGTGGCCCAAGGCGTGGCCCACTTCATCGACCAAATGAGACCAGGCAAGGCCCCTCTCAAGACAAGGCCCTCGCGAGGGCCATAACCTCGCGAGGAAGAACACCGATAAGACCCGCGAAGGATGGGCCTCCTCAGGACCCCTCCGGAACGGTAGAGATCTCTATGCTAGGTCCGGCCTCAGGAGTCAAAGATGGCACAAGGAAGGAAAGGCAAGTGATGACCCACAAGTATAGGGGATCTATCGTAGTCCTTTCAATAAGTACAACGAGGAGCAGAAGGAAATGACAAGCGGTTCTCAGTAAGGTATTCTCTGCAAGCACTAAAATTGTCAGTAACAGATAGTTTTGTGATAAGATAATTCATAACGGGTAGCAAGTAACAATTGTAACAAAGGTGCAGCAAGGTGGCCCAATCCCTTTTATAGCAAAGGACAAGCCTGGACAAACTCTTATATAAAGCAAGGCACTCCCAAGGACACATGGGAATTTATGTCAAGCTAGTTTTCATCATGCTCATATGATCCGCGTTCGCTACTTTGATAATTTGATATGTGGGTGGACCAGTGCTTGGGTGCTGCCCTTACTTGGACAAGCCTCCCACTTATGATTAACCCCTCCCGCAAGCATTCGCAACTACGAAAGAAGAATTAAGATAAATCTAACCATAGCATGAAACATGTGGATCCAAATCAGCCCCTTACGAAGCAACGCATAAACTAGGGTTTAAGCTTCTATCACTCTAGCAACCCATCATCTACTTATTACTCTCTAATGCCTTCCTCTAGTCCCAAACAATGGTGAAGTGTTATGTAGTCGACGTTCACATAACATGACTAGAGGAGAGACAACATACATCTCATCAAAATATCAAACGAATACCAAATTCACATGATTACTTATAACAAGACTTATCCCATGTCCTTGGGAACAAACGTACCTACTCACAAAGCATATTCATGTTCATAATCAAAGGAGTATTAATGATGATCAAGGATCTAAACATATGATCTTCCACCAAGTAAACCAACTAGCATCAACTACAAAGAGTAATCAACACTACTAGCAACCCATAGGTACCAATCTGAGGTTTTGAGACAAAGATCAGATATAAGAGATGAACTAGGGTTTGGAGAGGAGATGGTGCTGATGAAGATGTTGATGGAGATTGACCCCCTCTCAATGAGAGGATCGTTGGTGACGATGATGGCTTCGATTTCCCCCTCCGAGAGGGAAGTTTCCTCGGTAGGATCGTCCTGCCGGAGCTCTAGATTGGTTTTTCCCAAGTTTCGCCTCGAGATGGTGGTGCTTCATCCCGAAAACTCTGTTATGATTTTTTCCAAGACGAAACCCTCAATATAGCAGAAGATGAGCGTCGAATGACTACCAAGTGAACCACAAGCCCCAGGGGCGCGCCCAGAGGGGTAGGCCGCGCCCAGCAGGCTTGTGGCTGCCTGGTGGGTCCCCTGATGTATTTCTTACGCCCAATATTTTTTTTATATTCCAAAATAATTCTCCATAGATTTTTAGGGCTTTTGGAGTTGCACACAATAGGTATCTCAGATTTGCTCCTTTTCCAGTCCAGAACTCCAGCTATCGGCATTCTCCCTCTTCATGTAAACCTTGTAAAATAATAGAGAAAAAGCATAAGTGTTGTACGAAAATGTGTAATAACATCCCATAATGCAATAAATATCAATATAAAATCATGATGCAAAATGGATGTATCAACTCCCCAAAGCTTAGACCTCGCTTGTCCTCAAGCGAAAGCCGAAATCGATAAATATGCCCACATGTTTAGAGATAGAGGTGTCGATAAAATAAAAAACGGACATGAAGGCATCATGATCATCTTCAGAACAGAAAAATATATTGACATCTAATTTCTTATTCTAAAGTAATAATTCATTCACAATGGCAAAGTATGAATCAAGAACTCTATTGAGAACTGACAAACTATGATATCATTCATTGAAGCAAGTCCAATTTATCATAACGTAGGAAAGAGTCAATATAAGATCTTGTAAAGCAAACCCACATACTCAATCATCTTTTAGTCTTTCACAATTGCTAACACTCACAAGGTACCTATGAGTTCAAAGTTTCAATCGGACATAGAGAAAGATAGGGGCTTATAGTGTTGCCTCCCAACTATTTACCTCAAGGGTAATGTTAATAGTAATGACTCATGCTCGTCCATTTCCGAGTGGATATATGTGCTTAAGTCATTCCCCAACATGTGACACTTGCCAGAATATAAAGGCAAAAATAGAGAAGGTGATGGAAATCACCAAGACTCTTGCATAAACGTAAAAACTAGAAAATAAAATTAACACATAGGCCCTTCGCAGAGGGAAGCAGTGGTTGTCATGCGCTTTGATAGTTGGATGCACAATCTCTTAATGCAAAAGAACGTCACTTTATATTGCCCGTTGTGATAGAGAACATTATTATGCAGTCAGTCGCTTTTATTTCTTCCCTATCACAAGTTCGTATAAAGTTTATTTTCCTCACATTAATAGATCACGCATATTTTAGAGAGCAATTTTTATTGCTTGCACCGATGACAACTTATTTGAAGGATCTTATTCTATCCTTTGGTAGGTATGGTGGACTCTCATGGCAAAATTGGGTTAAGGGTGTTTTGATGCACAAGTAGTATCTCTACTTGGTGCGGAGGTTTTGGCTGATATTAGGTGGAAGCAAGCGACATATGTTGAGGGATCCATAACAATATAACTTCTATTCGGAAATAAGCAAACATAAACCATTATGTTGTCTTCCTTGTCCGACATCAACTTCTTAACATATAATATTTTAATGAGTGCTCACAATCATAGAAGATGTCCAAGATAATATATTTATATGTGAACCCCTCTGTCTTTATTACTTCCTTTTAATTGCCCCCAATGACCAACAACTATGTTTGTCAACCCACAACAGGTTTCAATCGACATACTTCTTGTATTTGAAGTCATAACTCCCCATAAGATTTTCATATGTACTCTTTTGCTTTTATTCTATACTTCTTTCTACTTCATCTTTCTCAAGATCAATATCATGCCAAACAAGCAAAAGCCCTCAACTCAAAAGCAATTTTTATTATATAACTCACAGACTTGCTTACGCAGGGGAAATCATAAAGCAAAGACTCGAAACTAGATCACACGAAAACTTTATTCTACTAGATCAAGATTTAACTAAAAGGATCGAACTAAGGGAATATGATAAAAATAATAAAAATAAAAATAAAAGATGTGATGGTGATACGATACCGAGGCACCTCCCCCAAGCTTGGCACAAGCCAAGGGGAGTGCCCAAACCCATGTGTTTAGTTGTCTTGCTTCAGAGGTGGTGATGCTATATACTTGGCGATGAGGCTCTTCAGAATACGATTCTCCTCCTCAAGCTTGTTATTTTGCTTTCTGAGATCCATTATTTCCTTGTAAAGTTTTTCAGCGATGGCTAGAGCGCCTTTAACCCATGGATGTTTCATTGCCGCAGGGGAAGAAGCAACACTCCTTTTCATATTTTCAAAAGTAAAAAAATTAGCATTGGAAGGGATAACCAAATTCGGAATTGCTGAGCTCCGGAGTTCTTCCAGGATGGCTCCAGGTTGTGGATAAGAGGTAACTTCTTGATCTTCCTCCATGGCATCTATCCTTTTCAATTCGGCCTCCATCTCTTCTTCTGTAGCTTGCCCGAAGCAGTTCTCCCCCGACCGACTCTTGCGAAGACATCTTGCTCTAAATCTGCTGCGGAAATAGCTCACAGAGAAAATAGGGGGTATTATCGTGATACGAGAGTCAAAACCCTCGGGAGATTATATAATGATTTTTTTATCCGAAGGAGTATGCCACAAGAAAACGGAGTCCAACTGGCACACGAGGTGGCCACAAGCCCCAGGGGCGTGCCCAGGGGGTAGGGCGCGCCCTGCAGGCTTGTCGCCTCCTCGTGCACTATTCGGACTACTTTAAATTTTCCTAATTTTTAAAATATTACAAAACAGATAAAAATTGCCATTGAAAAAGTTCTGGAGTCTTTTTACTTACCGTACCACAGACCTATTCCTTTTCGGAGTCTGAAATGTTCCGGTAAGTCTCCCTAATGTACTCCTCCGGAGTTATGGTATTGATGACATTGGTTTCCACATTTATGGGAGTACCTGAGATATAATGCTTGATTCTTTGACCATTCACCACCTTCGGGTTTGTGCCTTCAGCGTTGTTAATCTTGGTGGCACCGGAACGGTATACCTCCTCGATAACATAAGGACCTTCTCATTTAGAGAGAAGTTTCCCTACAAAAAATCTTAAACGAGAATTGTATAGCAAGACATGATCTCCTACACTAAATTCACGCTTTTGTATCCTTTTATCATGCGATCTCTTAACCTTTTCTTTAAACAACTTGGCGTTCTCATAGGCTTGGGTTCTCCATTCGTCAAGTGAGCTAATGTCAAATAACCTCTTTTCACCAGCAAGTTTGAAATCATAATTGAGCTCTTTGATTGCCCAATAAGCTTTATATTCTAGTTCTAGAGGTAAGTGACATGCTTTACCATAAACCATCTTATAAGGAGACATACCCATAGGATTTTTGTAGGCAGTTCTATAAGCCCACAATGCATTGTCAAGTTTCTTAGACCAATTCTTCCTACATCTATTAATAGTCTTCTGCAAAATCAACTTAATTTCTCTATTACTCAATTCTACTTGACCACTAGACTGAGGATGATAAGGATATGCAATTCTATGATTAACATCGTATTTAGCGAGCAATTTACAGAAAGCATCATGAATAAAGTGCGAACCACCATTAGTCATCAAATATATAGGGACTCCAAATCTAGGGAAAATAACTTCTTTAAGCATTTTAATAGAAGTGTTATGATCAGCACTACTAGTTGGAATAGCTTCTACCCACTTGGTGACATAGTCAACCACAACTAGAATATGAGTATACCCATTAGATTGTGGAAAAGGCCCCATATAATCAAAACCCCAAACATCAAATGGTTCAATAACAAGAGAATAATTCATAGGCATTTCCCGACATCTACTAATATTACCAATTCTTTTACATTCATCACAAGACAAGACAAACTTACGAGCATCCTTGAAGAGAGTAGGCCAATAAAACCCAGATTGTAGTATCTTATGTGCAGTTCTATCTCCAGCGTGGTGTCCTCTGTAGGCTTCGAAGTGACATTTGCGTAAGATATATTCATGTTCATGCTCAGGTACATAACGTCCAATAATACCATCTACTCCTTCTTTATAAAGGTATGGATCATCCCAAAAGTAATGTCTTAAATCGTAGAAGAACTTTTTCTTTTGTTGGTATGTGAAACTAGGACGTATAAATTTAGCAACAATGTAATTGGCATAATCATCATACCAAGGAGCATTATGTGAAGCATTTACGGCAGCTAACTATTCATCAGGAAAGCTATCATCAATAGGTAGTGGGTCATCAAGAACATTTTCTAACCTAGACAAGTTATCTGCCACAGGGTTATCAGCACCCTTTCTATCAATGATATGCAAATCAAATTTTTGTAGTAGAAGGACCCACCTAATAAATCTAGGTTTAGCATCTTTCTTTTCCATAAGGTACTTAATAGCTGCATGATCAGTGTGAACAGTTACTTTGGAATCAACAATATAAGGTCTAAACTTATCACAAGCAAACACAACTGCTAAAAATTCTTTTTCAGTAGTAGCATAGTTTCTTTGAGCACTGTCTAGAGTTTTCATAGCATAATGTATAACATTTAATTTCTTATCAACTCTTTGTCCTAGAGCAGCACCAACATCATAATCACTAGCATCACACATAATTTCAAAGGGTAGGTTCTAGTCAGGTGGTTGAACAACAGGTGTGGCAATCAGAGCATTCTTAAGGATTTCAAATGCTTCCACACAATCATCATAAAAAACAAACGGGACATATTTTTGCAAAAGATTTGTGAGAGGCCTAGAAATCTTAGAGAAATCTTTGATAAACCTCCTATAAAACCAGTATGACCAAGAAAACTTCTTATACCTTTGATATCCGTAGGGCACGGCATTTTTTCAATGGCATCAACCATAGATTATCAACTTCAAAGCCTCTTTCGGAGATCTTGTGTCCCAAGACAATACCTTCATTAACCATAAAGTGGCATTTCTCCCAGTTCAAGACAAGATTACTTTCTTCACATCTCGGCAAAACTCGATCAAGGTTGCTCAAACAATCATCAAATGAAGTTCCGTAAACGGAAAAATCATCCATGAAAACCTCAAGAATATTTTCACAAAAGTTAGAGAATATAGCCATCATACATCTTTGAAAGGTAGCAGGTGAATTGCATAAACCAAAAGGCATACGTCTATAAGCAAAGGTATCGAAAGCGCAAGTAAAAGTGATTTTTTCTTGATCCTGGCTTGATACAGGTATTTGAGAGAAACCGGAGTAACCATCTAGAAAGCAAAAATGAGTATGTTTGGATAACATTTCTAGCATTTGATCAATAAAAGGTAAAGGGTAATGATCTTTCTTAGTAGCTTTATTTAATTTCTTAAAATCAATTACCATTCTGTAACCTGTAACAATTCTTTGTGGGATCAATTCATTTTTATCATTAGGAACAATGGTAATACCTCCCTTCCTAGGGACACAATGGACGGGACTAACCCATCTACTATCAGCAAGAGGATAAATTATACCTGCCTCCAGAAGCTTTAGTATTTCATTTCTTACCACTTCTTTCATCTTAGGGTTCAATCGTCGTTGGTGATTAATAACTGGTTTGGCATCGGGTTCCATATTAATTTTCTATTGACAGAGAGAGAGAGAGACTAATGCCCTTGAGATCATCAAGAGTATAACCAATAGCAGCACGGAGCTTCCTCAGAGTTTTCAACAATCTCTTTTCTTCATTCTTTGAAAGGTTAGCACTAATAATAACAGGATATATCTCCTTTTCATCAATATAAGCATATTTCAACGTATTAGGTAACTGCTTGAGCTCAAACACGGGATCACCCTTAGGTGGAGGAGGATCCCCGAGTATTTCAACAGGTAAGTTGTGTTTCAAAATAGGCTGATGTTCAAAGAAAATTCCATCTATTTCGTTCCTCTCATTCATATGTATGTCATTTTCATGGTATAGCAAATATTGTTGTCTAAAGGATCGGTAGGAGGCACAGTAATAGAAGCGAGACCAATAATTTCATCCTTACTAGGAAATTCTTTCTCGTGGGGATGTCTACGAAATTTAGAGAAATTAAACTCATGAGACACATCCCCAAAACTCACAGTAACTATTTCTTTCTCGCAATCAATCCTAGCATTAACAATATTTAAGAAGGGTCTGCCAAATATAATGGGACAAAAATTATCTTGTGGGAAACCAAGAACAAGAAAATCAGTAGGATGTTTTGTTTTCCCACACAAGACTTCAACATCTCTAACAATCCCCATCGGTGCGATAGTGTCCCTATTAGCAAGCTTAATAGTAACATCAATTTCCTCTAGTTCAATTGGTGCAATATCATGCGTGATTTCTTTGTATAAGGAATAGGGGATTGCACTTATGCTAGCACCCATATCACAGAAGCCATGATAACAATGATCTCCTATTTTAACAGAAACAACAGGCACACCAACAACTGGTTTATGTTTATGCTTAGTATCAGGTCTAGTAATTCTAGCCGCTTCATCACAGAAATGAATGACATGCCCATCAATATTAACAACCAATAGATCTTTAATCATAGCAATACCAGGTTCAATTTTAATTTGTTCAGGGGGTGTAGGTGTTCTAATACAACTCTTATGAACCACAGTTGAAGCTTTAGCATGTTCTTTTATCCTAACAGGGAAAGGTGGCTTCTCAATGTAAGCAGTCAGGATAACAGGATCAACATTATAAGTAATAGTTTTCTCTTCAAGTTTAGTAGGTTCAACTACTTTCACTTCAATGGGAGGATGATATTTAAACCACTTCTCCTTAGGAAGATCAACATGAGTAGCAAAAGATTCACAGAAAGAAGATACTATCTCAGAGTCAAAGTCCACATTTAGTGCTAAATTCACGAAAAGCATCGGTGTCTACGAAGGATTTAACACAATCTAACTTAAGGTTCATACCTGACGCCTTACCTTCATCAAATTCCCAATCTTTCGAGTTGCATTTAATTCTTTCCCATAAATTCCATTTGAATTCAATATCTTTCTTCATAAAAGAACCAGCACAAGAAGTATCGAGCATGGATTGATCACTACGAGAAAGCCGAGCACAAAAATTCTGAATGATAATTTCTCTCGAGAGATGATGATTGGGGCATGAATATAACATTGACTTAAGCCTCCTGCAAGCTAGAGCGATTCTTTCTCCTTCACGAGGCCAAAAATTGTAAATATAATTCCGATCATGATGAACCAGATGCATAGGATAGAACTTCTGATGAAATTCTATTTTCAGTCGGTTGTAGTTCCATGACGCAATATCATCACATAGCATGTACCATGCCAATGCCTTTTCCTTCAAAGATAAAGGAAAAATCTTCTTCTTGACAACATCCTCGGGCAAACCTCCAAACTTAAATAATCCACAAACTTCATCCACACATATTAGATGCAAATCAGGATGTAGTGTTCCATCTCCTGTGTAAGGATTAGCTAGCAGTTTTTCTATCATACCCAAAGGAATTTCAAATAAATATTTTCAGTAGGTTCAGTAGGTTGAGGGACAACACTTTGTGTTTTCGGTCATGGTGAAGATACCCCGAACAAACCCCTCAAAGGATTACTTTCCATAGTAGCAAGTAGGTTCAGTAGGTTCAGTAGATTGAGGGGAACGTTTCATGGAAAACAAAAAATTTCCTACGCACACGGAAGATCTATCCATGGTGATGAGCATCTACGAGGGGGAGCGTGGATCTACATACCCTTGTAGATCGCTAAGCGGAAGCATTAAGAAACATGACTGATGTAGTCGAATGTCTTCACGATCTAATCACGATCCGTCCCATGATCTCATCATGAGCCATCCCGCGATCCCATCGTGGTCCTTCCGATCTAGTGCCGAACGGATGGCACCTTCGCGTTTAGCACACGTAAATCTCGATGACGATCTCTGCCTTCTTGATCCAGCAAGAGGAAGCGAAGAGGTAGAAGAGTTCTCCGGCAGCGCGACGGCGTTGCAGTGATGGTGGTGGAGCTATTCCAGCAAGGCTTCGCCTAAGCACCGTTGAAACCAATCTAGAGGAGAAACTACGATCTAGACAAGAGGGCGGCATGTGGATGTTTTTCTATGTGCAAAAACCCTAAAACCTCTATTATATATAGGAGGAGGAGAGGAAGAGGCTTGGACGCAAGGGCAAGCCCTCTTGGCTTCGGCCGAAGTGGAGGGAGGAGTCCTACTCGTCCATCCTAGTCGGTTTAGGACTCCTTCCATATATTAGCCTTTTTCCACCTTTTCCACTTTGGATTTCCTTCCCAGACGCATGGGCCCTATGTGGGACTTCGTCCAGCCCATTAAAGGCTGGTATTCATCCTCCCACAGCTCATGTAGCCTCTTGGGTCGAAATACCCCTATCGATGGTCCCCCGATACCCTCCCGACACTCCCGATACAATATCAATGAGCTCGGAACTTTTCCGGTGACCAAAACAGGGATTCCTATATATCAATCATTACCTCTTAACCATTCCGGAGTGCTCGTGATGTCCGGGATCTCATTCGGGACTCCGAACAACCTTCAGTCACCACCATGCATAACTCTATACTACCGAAATGTCACCAAACCTTAAGTGTGCAGACCATGCGGGTTCAAGAACTATGTAGACATGACCGAGACACCTCTACGGTCAATAACCAATAGCGGGACCTGGATACACATATTGGTTCCTACATATTCTATGAAGATATTTATCAGTTGAACCTCTATGTCAAGGATTTAGTTAATCATGTATGTTGTTCCCATTGTTCTTCGGTATGTTACTTGCCCGAGATTCGATCATCGGTATTTGTATACCTAGTTCAACCTCGTTACTGGCAAGTCTCTTTACTCATTCTGTAATAAAAGATCCCGTGGCTAACACTTAGTCACATTGCTTGTAAGGCTTATTGTGATGTTGTATTACCAATTGGGCTCTAAGATACCTCTTCGGCACACGGAGTAACAAATCCCAGTCTTGATCCATGCCAACCCAACATACACCCTCGGAGATACCTGTAGAGCACCTTTATAGTCACCCAGTTACATTGCGACATTTGATACACACAAGGAACTCCTCCGGTGTCAGTGAGTTGCATGATCTCATGGTCATAGGAACAGATACTTGACATGCAGAAAACAGTAGCAATAAACTGACACGATCATATGCTACGTTTATAGCTAGGTCTTGTCCATCACATAATTCTCCTATATGATCCCATTATCAAATGACATCTCATGTCCATGGCTAGGAAACCTTAACCATCTTTGATCAACGAGCCAGTCAATTAGAGGCATACTAGGGACATGGTGTTATCTATTTATCCACACATGTATCTGAGTTTCCGGTCAATACAATTCTAGCATGGATAATAAATGATTATCATGAACAAGGAAATATGATAATAACTAATTTATTATTGCCTCTAGGGCATATTTCCAATAGTCTCCCACTTGCACTAGAGTCAATAATCTAGTTCACATCACCATGTGATTCGCATTGTTATGAATCTAACACCCAATGTGTTTTGGGGCTCGATCATGCTTTGCATGTGAGAGAGGTCTTTTAGTCAAGGGGTCTGCGGCATTCAGATCTGTGTGTACTTTGCAAATCTCTATGTCATACTGTAGACACTGCTAACACACTCCACTTGGAGCTATTCCAAATGGCTGCTCCACTATACGTATCCAGATTGCTACTCACAGTCATCCGGATTGGTGTTAAAGCTTGCATCGACATAACCCTTTACGACGAACTCTTTATCACCTCCATAATCAAGAAATATTTCCTTAGTCCTCTAGTTACTAAGGATAATCCTGACCGCTGTCCAGTGATCCACTCTTGGATCACTTTTGTACCCCTTGATGGACTCATGGCAAGGCACACACAGGTGTGGTACACAGCATGGCATACTATACAGAGCCCATGGCTAAGGCATAGGGGACGACGTTCATCCTTTCTCATTCTTCTGCATGGTCGAGCTTTGGGTCTCACTCAACTTCACACCTTACAAATCAGGCAAGAACTCCTTCTTTGATTGATCCATTTTGAACTCTTTCAAAATCTTGTCAAGGTATGCACTCATTGAAAGTCCCATCAAACATCTTGATCTATCTCTATAGATCTTGATGCTCAACAATTAGGTAGCTTTATCCAGGTCTTCCTTTGAAAAACTCTTTTCAAACAACCGTTTATGCTTTTCAGAAATTCTACATCATTTTCGATCAATAATATGTCAACCACATATGCTTATCAAAAATTCTATAGTGCTCCCACTCACTTTATTGTAAATACAAGTTTCTCATAAACTTTGTATAGACTCAAAAACTTTGATCACCTCATCAAAGCATATATTCCAACTCCGAGATGCTTGCTCCAGCCCATAGAAGGATTGCTGGAGCTCGCACACCTTTTAGCATCCTTAGGACTGACAAAACCTTCTGGTTGTATCACGTGCAACCTTTCCTCAAATAAATCGTTAAGGAAACGATGTTTTGACATCCATCTGCCAGATTTCATAATTGAAAAATGCAGCAACTGCTAACATAATTCCAACAGAATTTAGCATCGCTACGAGTGAGAAAGTCTCATCGCAGTCAACTCCTTGAACTTGTCGGAAACTTCTTTGCGACAAGTCGAGCTTTATAAATGTTGATATTTACCATCAGCGTCTGTCTTCATCTTAAAGGTCCATTTGTACTCGATGACCTGCCGTCCAACGAGCAAGTATACCAAAGTCTATACTTGGTTTTCATACATGGATCCTTTCTCGAATTTCATGGCCTCTAACCATTTTTCGGAATCCAGGGCCATCATCGCTTCTCCATAGCTCGTAGGTTCATTGTTGTCCAACAACATGACCTACAAGACAGGGTTGTCGTACCACTTAGGAGCAGTACGTGTCCTTGTCGACCTACGAGGTTCGATAGTAACTTGATCTGAAGCTTCATGA
The DNA here is from genome assembly GCA_022496015.1 of Hordeum marinum. Classification (NCBI taxonomy): domain Eukaryota; kingdom Viridiplantae; phylum Streptophyta; class Magnoliopsida; order Poales; family Poaceae; genus Hordeum; species Hordeum marinum. The sequence goes on along the minus strand of CM039675.1, from coordinate 367,427,449 downwards.
TCATCATCATTAACTTCCTCTTCAACTGACGTAGGCTCCACAGAAACATCTTTATGTGTTGTGCTACTCTATGGTTGAAACAAAGGTTCAACAACCTCATCAAGTTCTATCTTCCTCCACTCAATTCTTTCGAGAGAAACTCTTTCTCGAGAAAGGACCCGTTTAAGCAATAAACACTTTGTGCTCAGATCTAAGATAGAAGGTATACCCAACTGTTCTTAGGGTATTCCATGAAGATGCATTTGTCCGCTTTGGGTTCGAGCTCATTAGGTGAAAACCTTTTTTCACAAAAGGGTCGCAGCCCCAAACATTTAGAAATGATAGCTTAGGTTTCTATCAAACCATAATTCATACGGTGTCATCTCAACGGATTTAGATGGTGCCCTATTTAAAGTGAATTTAGTTTTCTCCAATGCATAACCCCAAAACGATAGTGGCAAAATGATAAGAGACATCATAGTATGCTTCATATCCAATAGAGCACGACTATGATGTTCGAACACACCATCAAACTATGGTGTTCTAGGTGACATGAGTTGTGAAACAACTTTGACATTGTCTAAAGTTGTATGCCAAACTTGTAACTCGGATATTCACCTCCACAATCATATCGTAGACATTTTTATCTTCTTGTCACGATGATCTTAAACTTCACTCTGAATTTGCTTGACCTTTTCAAACGATTCAGACTTGTGTTTCATTAACTAAATATACACCATATCTACTCAAATCATCAATGAAGGTAAGAAAATAACGATATCCACCGCACTCTACAAGACTCATTGGATTGCATACATCAACATGTATCATTTCCAATAAATCACTTGCTCGCTCCATCAAACCGGAAAACGGGGTCCTTAGTCATCTTGCCCAAGAGGCATGGTTTGCATGTCTCAACCAATTCGAAATCGAATGATTCCAAAGATCCATCAGCATGGAGTTTCTTCATGCGATTTATACCAACATGACATTTAGCGGTAGTGCCACAAGTATGCGGTACTATCATTATTAACTTTGTATCTTTTGGCATCAATGTTATGAACATGTGTATTACTACAATCAAGATTCAACAAACCATTCTCACTGGGTGCATGACCATTGAAGGTATTATTCATGTAAACAGAATAAACATTATTCTCTCACTGAAATGAATAATCGCATTGCAATAAACACGATCTAATCATGTTCATGCTTAACACAAACACCAAATAACATTTATTTAGGTTTTTCACTAATCTCGAAGGTAGAGAGAGCGTGCGATGTTGATCACATCAACCTTGGAAACATTCCCAACACATCGTCACCTCACACTTAGCTAGTCTTCGCTTATTTCGTAGCTTTTATTTCGAGTTACTAACATTTAGCAACCAAACTGGTATCCAATACCCAGGTGCTACTAGGAGTACTAGCAATGTACACATCAATAACACGTATATCATATATATATACTTCTGTCGATGTTGCGAACCTTCTTATCTACCAAGTATCTAGGGTTGTTACGCTTCAGCGACCGCTCTCCTCATAATAGAATCACTTAGTCTCAGGTTTGGGTTCAACTTTGGGTTGTTTCACTGCAGCAGCAACTGACTTGCCATCCATGAAGTTTCCCTCCTTGCCCTTGCCTTTCTCAAAACTAGTGGTTTTACTAACCATCAACACTTGATGCTCCTTCTTGATTTCTACCTTCGCGGTGTCAAACATCGCGAACAGCTCAAGGGATCATCATTTCCATCCCTACCATAATTATAGTTCATCATGATGTTCTAGTAGCTTAGTGATAGTGACTCAGAGAACTATATCAATCACTATCTTATCTAGAAGATCAACTCCCACTCGATTCAAGCGATTGTATCACCCAGACAATCTGAGTGCATGCTCAACGATTGAGATATTCTCCTTCATCTTGTAGGCAAAGAATCTTGTTGGAGATCTCATATCTCACAACACGGGCATGAGCCTGAGATCCCAATTTCAGCTCTTAGAACATCTCATATGTTCCATGACGTTCAAAACGTTTTTGCGGCCTCAATTCTAAGCTGTAAAGCATGACGCACTAAACTATCAAGTAGTCATCGGAACGTGCCTATCAGATGTTCACAACATCTACAGACGCCGCTAGAGGGGGTGGCGCACCAAGCGGTGCATTAAGGACATAAGCCTTCTATGCATCAATGAGGACAATCCTCAGATCATGGACCCAGTCCGCAATATTGCTACCATCATCTTTCAACTCTATTTCTCTAGGAACATACAAAAATTCAAGGAGCTACAACATGAGCTAGTAATCTACAACATAATTTGCAAAGACACTACTGACTATGTTCATGATAATGAGTTCAATTAATCATATTACTTAAGAACTCCCACTCAAATTGACATCCCTCAGGTCATTCGAGTGATACATGATCCAAATTCACCAACTCAAGTCTATCATCATGTGAGTTGAGGTGGTTTCAATGCTGAACATCATCATGTTGATCATATCTACTATATGACTCGACATTTCGGTCTCTTGTGTTCTGAGGCCATGTCTGTAGATGCTAGGATCGTCAAGTTTAACCCGAGTTATCTGCATGTGCAACACTGGCTTACACCCGTTGTATGTGAACGTAGACTATCACACCCGATCATCACGTGGTGTCTCAACACGACGAAATTTCGCAATGGTGCACACTCGGGGAGAACACAATTGATATTGAAAATTTAGTGAGGGATCACCTTATAATGCTACCGTCGTCCAAAGCAAAACAAGGTGCATAAAAGGATTAACATCACATGCAAATCATAAGTGACATGATATGGCCATGAACTTATGCTTTTGATCTCCATCCTTAAAGCACCGGCATGATCTCCATCGTCACCGGCATGACACCATGATCTCCATCAACGTGTGGCCATCGGGGTTGTCACGCCCACCATGCTTCTACTACTATTGCTACCGCTTAGTGATAAATAAAAGGATTACATAGCGCTTAACGATTGACATGCAGGTCATACAATAATTATAGACAACCCTATGGCTCCTGTCGATTGCCGTACTCATCGACATGCAGGTCGTGATATTCTATACATCACATGATCATCTCATACATCATATATATCTCATCATGTAATTGGCCATATCACATCACAACATACCGTGCAAAAACAAGTTAGACGTCCTCTAATTGTTGTTGCAAGTTTTACGTGGCTGCTACGGGTATCTAGCAAGAGCAATTCTCACCTATGCAAAACCACAACGGTGATACATAAATTGCTTTTCAACCTTCTCAAGGACTGCCTTTGTTCAATCTGATCCAACTAAAGTAGGAGAAACAGACACCCGCCAGCCATCTTTGTGCAATGAAGTTACACGTCAGTCGATGGAACCGGTCTCTCGTAAGCGTACGAGTAAGGTTGGTCCGGGCCACTTCATCCCACAATACCGCTGAACCAAAACATGACCAATCGAGGAAGCAATCTAAGCATCAACAGCCACAAACTCTTTGTGTTCTACACGAGATCTCATCTACACATAGACCTAGCTCTGATACCACTGTTGGGGAACTTTGGATGGGAAACAAAAAAAATCCTACGCACACGCAAGATCTATCCATGATGATGAGCATCTACGAGGGTGGGAGTGGATCTACATACCCTTGTAGATTGCTAAGCGGAAGCGATAAGAAACACGGTTGATGTAGTCAAACGTCTTCATGATCCAATCACGATCTGTCTCGCGATCTCATCACGAGCCGTCCCGCGATCCCATCGTGGTCCTTCTGATCTAGTGCTGAACGGGCGGCACCTCCGCGTTCAGCACACGTACAGCTCGATGATGATCTCCGCCTTCCTAATCCAGCAAGAGGAAGCGGAGAGGTAGAAGAGTTCTCCGCCAGCGCGACGGCGTTGCGGAGATGGTGGTGGAGCTATTCCAGCAGGGCTTCGCCTAAGCACCGTTGAAACCAATCTAGAGGACAAACTATGATCTAGAGAAGAGGGCAGCACGTGGCTGGTTTTCTATGTGCAAAAACCCTAAAACCTCTAGTATATATAGGAGGAGGATAGGAGGAGGCTTGGCCGCAAGGGCAAGCCCTCTTGGCTTCGGCTGAAGTGGAAGGAGGAGTCCTACTCCTCCACTCCTAGTCGGTTTAGGACTCCTTCCATATATTAGCCTTTTTTCCACCTTTTCCACTTTGGATTTCCTTCTCAGCCGCATGGGCCCCATGTGGGACTTTGTCCAGCCCACTAAGGGCTGGTATTCATCCTCCCACAGCCCATGTAGCCTCTTGGGTCGAAATACCCCTCCCGATGGTCCCTTGGTACCCTCCCGGCACTCCCGGTACACTACCGATGAGCTCGGAAATTTTCCGGTGACCAAAACAGGACTTCCTATATATCAATCTTTACCTCCGGACCATTCTGAAGCTCCTCGTGAAGTCCGGAATCTCATCCTGGACTCTGAACAACCTTCGTTCACCACCATGCATAACTCTATACTACCGAAACGTCACCAAACCTTAAGTGTGCAGACCCTGCGGGTTCGAGAACTATGTAGACATGACCGAGACACCTCTACGGTCAATAACCAATAGAGGAACTTGGATGCCCATATTGGTTCCTACATGTTCTATGAAAATCTTTATCGGTTGAACCTCTATGTCAAGGATTCAGTTAATCCCGGATGTTCTTCCCTTTGTTCTTCGGTATGTTACTTGCCCGAGATTCGATCGTTGGTATTTGTATACCTAGTTCAAACTCGTTACCGGCAAGTCTCTTTACTCGTTCCGTAATACAAGATCCCATGGATAACACTTACTCACATTGCTTGCAAGGCTTATTGTGATGTTGTATTACCAATTGGGCCCTGAGATACCTCTCCGTCACACGGAGTAACAAATTCTAGTCTTGATCCATGCCAACCCAACAGACACCCTCGGAGTTACCTGTAGAGCACCTTTATAGTCACCCAGTTACGTTGTGACATTTTATACACACAAGGCACTCCTCTGGTGTCAGTGAGTTGCATGATCTCATGGTCATAGGAACACATGCTTGACATCCAGAAAACAGTAGCAATAAACTGACACGATCATATGCTACGTTTATAGTTGGGTCTTGTCCATCACATCATTCTCCTAATGATGTGATCCCATTATCAAATGACATCTCATGTCCATGGCTAGGAAACCTTAACCATCTTTGATCAACGAGCTAGTCAATTAGAGGCATACTAGGGACATGGTGTTGTATATGTATCCACACATGTATCTGAGTTTCCAATCAATACAGTTCTAGCATGGATAATAAACGATTATCATGAACAAGGAAATATGATAATAATTAATTTATTATTGCCTCTAGGGAATATTTCCAATAGCATCCCCCAATGGTTTCCATTCCGGTGCAACAAGACTACAACCACCAGCTCCGCAGAACGGACGTCATCGCTGATCCCGTCCCTGCGGCGTCGACAGCTACTTTGCAGGCAAAGACCGCCTTTGGGCAGAGTAAGCATGAACCCCTGTCCCCTTTAAAAATTGGACGTTGTGGGATCCCTTCCCACCATTGTGATAAGGGAAGAGGACCCAGGCCGTTGCTATATATAGAGGGTAGGCTGCTTCGTAGAGGGGGAGATCCAAACCCAATCGTCCGACTACATCACTCATCGCCCACCAAGCCACAAGGAGCCTTGAACACCACCGAGAGCCCTCAGGAGGCCCCAAAAAATTGTACTTGTTCATCCACCTCACCTCCTCGAGAGGCAATCCACCAAAGCGGGAGTAGGGTATTACGCTTCGCAGCGGCCCGAACCTGGGTAAACTGTCGTGTTCATCTTCTTCCTCGTCGTCGTGCGAGTTCTGTGATGTGTTCATCAAGTGGAGAGCTAGGTCGGGCGAGGCTGCAAGGGATCTTCGCGCACGCCCCTGTGTTCGAATCTTAAGGGTTTTGCGGAGCCCGAAATCCGGCACCTCTAATATCCATAGGACGCGACATTTTTTCAATAGCATCAACTTTAGCCTTGTCGACTTCAATACCTCTTTCGGGAATTTTATGTCCCAAGAAAATGCCTTCATTCACCATAAAGTGGCACTTCTCCAAATTCAAGAAAAGATTAGTTTCTTCACATCTCTACAAAACTCGATCAAGATTCCTCAAACAATCATCAAAAGAAGTTCCGTAACCGGAAAAATCATCCATGAAAACCTCAACAATCCTTTCACAAAAATCAGAGAATATAGCAGTCATGCATCTTTGAAAGGTAGCATGTGCAATGCATAAACCAAAATGCATACGTCTTATTGGCGTTCTGGGAACGGGGGTACCCAGACCTGCTTGCCTGCGGCCCAAGGCATGGCCCCCTCATCGACCAAATGCAGCAAGGTGTGAAACCACTTAGGACAAGGCCCTCGCGAGGGCCCAAGCCTCGCGAGGATGAGAAGCATCAAGACCAGCAGAGGACGGGCCTCCTCAGGCCCCCTCCAAAGGGGCGGATATCTCTATGCAAGGCCTGGCCTCAGGAGTCAAAGATGACGCGAGGAAGGACAGGCGAGCACCAGTGCGCTAGGCGGCGCAGTTTCCTCTTTGGTGCAAAGGGAGCAAGGATGTACGCGGGTTCCCAAAGCACCCCCCCAAAGGTTTCTATTCCGGCGCAACAAGTCCGCAACCACCATCTCCGTAGGACGGACGTCATCGCTAAGCCCGTGCCTGCGGCATCGACAGCTACTTTGCAGGCGAAGACCGCCTTTGGGCAGGGCGAGCATGAACCCATGTCCCCCTTAAAAATTGGCCGTTGTGGGATCCCTTCCCGCCATTGCAATAAGGGAAGAGGACCCGGGCCACAGCTATATATAGAGGGTAGGCTGCTTCGTAGAGGGGGATCTCAACCCAATCGACCGACTCCATCACTCATCATCCACCAAACCACAAGGAGCCTAGAACACCACTGAGAGCCCTCGGGAGGCTCCAAAACACTATACTTGTTCATCCACCACACCACCTCGAGAGGCAATCCACCAAAGGCAGGAGTAGGGTATTACGCTTCGCAGCAGCCCGAACGTGGATAAACTGTCATGTTCTTTGTCTTCCTCGTCATCGCGCGAGTTCTTTGTTGTGTTCATCGAGTAGCAAGATAGGTGGGATGAGGCTGTGGGGGATCTTTGTACACGCCCCTGTGTTCGAATCTTAAGGGTTTTGCGGAGCCCGAAATCCAACATTTGGCGCGCTAGGTAGGGGGCATGTCGGAGTCTCCATCAAGCCAAGATCTCCTCCCACCTCGCCGCTTCGATGCTTGATGCTCGCTGAGCCCGTGCCGAGCGTCGTGCCACCCGTGTCGCCCAGACGGGGCTGGTGGGCCGTGCCAGTGCACGCAGGTCACCTTCGCCTGTGGAGAACGCCACCATGGGCCCCGACGCCCACGAGCAACAAGACTCCTCCTAGCCGGTCACCTCGCATCGCGATGGCCACACCACCACTCCATCAATCGTCCAGCCACCAGTTTGTCCTCTCATGTTCGGTCAGGGCTGGTGCGCGGCTAGGGCACGCTCGCCATGGCTAACGAACTGCTTCGCTACTGCCCCACTCCCGACCACTATGATGACTGGCTTCAGCGCATCGCGGAGCTCGTCAATGCTGCCAACGATGCTTCGGCGCTCTCCTGCTCGCTTTGACCCTAGCCGTTCCTGGCTCGCGACGTGGTACAAGACGCGTAGCCTCCGCCTCCGCAATGCGATGCCAACCCCGAGCCCAGGCGAGAAGTGCACCCCCGTGACCGGCCTCGCGAACCGAGGGCGAGGCCGGGAGATGAAGTAAGCTGCCAAGTGGTTCCCCGGTCATGCACCGACGTGTGTGCATTCCCTGCGCTGCCGACTCAACGCCGCGGCCGGATACCGCTCGAGGCGGCCCCACAGGAGCATCAAGACCAGGTCGCCCTTGTGCATGCGGCGCCCGTCGAGCCGGTGGGGTGCCTTGCCATCGCCTCGGAGCTCTACCCGACTGCATGGCACTATAAGTTCAAGCCTGACCTTCCCCCGCGTTATGACGGCACCACAGACCTAGCCGAGTTCCTATAGCTCTACTCACTGAGTATCCGGGCGGCAGGAGGGGACGACAAGGTCATGGCTTGTTGGTTCCCCATGGCGCTCAAGGGCGGCGCACTCTCCTGGCTCTTCAACCTCCCGGAGGCATGCATCACCTCCTGGGAGGATCTGCGCAAACGCTTCATCGCCAACTTCCAAGGCACCCACGACCGTACGCCCATCGTGAATGACCTGCGGCATATCAAGTAGCAGGTTGGGGAGACCCTGCACAAGTTCATACAATGTTTCACGACCACACGCCTCAAGATCCCCAAGGCGTCGGACGAGGCCATCATTTCGGCCTTCACCGACGGAGTCACTAACCTCAAAATGAAGGCAGAGCTCGCCATGAATGATGAACTGTGCTCTCCCTTGGAGATGTTCAAGCTCGCGAACAAGTGCGCCAAGGCCAAGGAGGTCCTCCTATCGCTCCGCGGGCCTCCGGCAGCGGAGCCAGAAGAGAAGAAGACCAAGGCCAAGGAAGCAAAGCGCAAGGCCCTAGCGGTGCTTGCGACCGAACCTGAGGCAAAGCGCAGCCGGGGAGAAGAACACCCCCTAGGAGGAAGGCTGACCTGCATCTTCCATGACACCAACAACCACGACACCGCCGACTGCCAGGAACTCCGACTAATCCGTGCCGAGCACTTCGGCAGGTGCCCTGGCCGAGACGACCGAGGCTTCGGGCACGGCGGTGGTCATAGTGGAGGCTACTGGGACAACCGGGAGCCGCGTCAGGGGTGGTGCGACCAGCCTCAGGAGGACCGCTGGCGCGATCAAACTCAGGACGACCGCTGGCGTGGCCTCGTGAGGACCACTAGCACGACGACCCTCTGGAGGGGTCACGACGTGGTCAGCCTCGCAAGGCTGGCCCGCGTGAGGATGGACTACCTCCGCTGCCTCCACCACCCAAAAGGAAAGAGGAAGATCGGCAGGACGATGGGGCTGGGGGCTTTAGGAAATCAGGGCAGTGGCCTGTATCTTGTGCGGCACCCAGGCCCTAGCATCGAACCGTTCCTTCAAGCAATTCGCATGGGAGGTGAATGTGGCTCTCCCGAAGCCTGAAGCGATGCGCCCCCTCAATTGGTCCCAAACCGCCACCACCTTTGACTCAATCGATCAGCTCAGGTGTTCGTTTATGGCCGGCAAGCTCCCCATGTTGTGTACCCCAACCATCAGCAACATCCTTGTCACTAAGACCCTCATCGACAGTGGGGCGGGGCTCAACGTCCTCTCCATCGAGACCTTCGAGACGCTCCAGGTGCCATACGAACAGCTCATGCCAACTAAGCCCTTCTCGGGGGGTCACAGACGGGTCCACCGTACCCATCGAGCAGGTGCGTGTGCCTGTCACCTTCGGTGAGCGCAAGAACTACCACACCGAGATCATCATCTTCGACGTCGCACACATCCAACTCCCATACAATGCAATCCTTGGGTACCCGACTCTCGCCAAGTTCATGGCAGTAACCCACCACGGTTACAACATCCTCAAGATGCCAGGGAGCGGCAGTGTCATCACCGTTGCTTGTGATGAGAAGGATGTCATCTACACCCTCGAGCGTGCTTACCACGCTGCGGCGGCTGAGCACTTAGATGCCGAGGAAGACACACTGCCTTGTGAGGACCCACATAGGAAGAAGAAGCAACTCCTCCCCGCAGGGCGTCCTGGAACTTCAGGCTCTGCGCTCAGGGATGGGGCCCCACCTCCTATCGCAGAGGAAAGCATGCTCGGCGCCCCTCTTGGGCCGGGACCGAGGGCTCCCGTCGGGGGTGTTTCCAGCTTGGCCAGTGAGGCAAGAGAGGCGCTTGAGCACAACCTGAAGGCGCCCTCCAATGCGCACCGGCTCGAGTTGGGATCTCGGTGCATGGGGCCCAGTTCGCAAGAGTCCGTCCTCAGAGCAATCGAAGAGATTCGGGGAGCCCAGGTCGTGCGAGGTGGGGACTACCCTGCACCACCAATCGCAGTCGACATCATCGGCATGGTCGATCAGCCGTGCGTCTACGGCAGCGCTCTTGCGATCAATAGGGCCACGGCTCAAGGCCCCCTCTAGCTAGCGTGTGTCGATCATGGATGGGTCTACCCGAACACCCATGTCCGCATGCCCTTTGGGCTGGCGAACGCAGGTGTCACCTTCCAGCACGTTCATCGAGCCATGCTCGTGCCTTGCCTGTCGGGGCGCAGCGAGGAGTTGGAGGATGTGCTCGGACCAAGCGAAGGTTCCGAGTCTCGCGAGACGATGGACCCGTGAAGGTCATGCTCGTGGAAGCGGGAGATTAGGAAATGACGGTGGCCTTAGCTCTTCAGCGGCATGGCCGCCAGGTAACTTTTTGTTGGTAGTTGCCAGGTAATTTTTTGGTTCACTCTGTCCAAGGGCGCCCACTGGGCCACATGATCTTCAGGTGATCAGGGCACGCCCCTGCCGTCGCTTTGTTTATGCATGTTTCAATAGTTTCTTGTGCATCTATTCTATGTCCTGACATTCTACCATACTTGCATCGCTGGGCGGTCGACCCCCCGCTTGGGGCTCCGACCGTGGTGTGTCACCTCAGCATGGAGTCTCGGGAGGCCCTGAGGCCTCCCGAGGCAGCAGCCGATAGGGTGGAATGGGGGCCGCTCGAGCATCAAAGGGGGCTCCTGAGCATTGAGCCTCACGAGCCTTACTGGTCATAAGCACTCGCCCCTGATGTCGTCCTTGCTTTCCGGTCGGCATCAGGAGTGTCAGGGCCTCGCCTCGTGAAGTGTGTCCTTGGTTTCCAGTCGTGCCTAATGGTGGTGGGGAAATGTGCGGGACCGGGACCTGTCGACGTAGAGCCACTTGAGTGTCGAAGGGGGATCTTCAGGAGCCTTACTGGTCGTAAAGCCACTCGCCCCTTGATGTCGTCCTTGGTTTCCGATCGGCGTCAAGGGTGCTGGGGCCTAACCCCGTAGCTGCGTCCTTGGTTTCCAATCGTATGCTATGGTGGTTGGGAAATGTGCGGGACCGAGACATGCATACGAGAGTGCCAAAAGGACCCCCAACATGCCTCACTCCCAAAGAAGAAGAAGCAAGCGGGGTTTCAAATGGCCCCATCTACAAGAAGATTCAGGCGCAAACCGCCTTTGAGGTAGGGACACTCACAAGGCCAAAGCACCCTCGGGACCTCCCAGATACACCTCCCAGTTGTACCGTGTCGGCCACGCGTACGAACTCTATGGGTTGTACACTCCCGGGGCCCCACTAGGACGCGAAGGGATCCCTTCCCACGCAATGTGGCAGCCACAGCCCAGCGCTGGTGGAGAAGTCAACACGGTACACCAATGACTGTACCCATGCAATGTGGAAGCCACAACTCCGTGTTGGCGGTCAACACGGTCCACCAATGACTATGCCCACGCAAGGCGGAAGCCCCATGCCTGGTGCGGGGGATAAACAACTGAGGGCGCCCCAACGGCTGCATCAAACCTCAGGAAGGTCCCTGGCGGCCCCTTTCTCGTTGCATTCCCTAGGGATGCATGCGTGAGGGGGCTACACGAGGCTACTACCTGGCCAGGCCTGGTACACGGTGCCTTCCCAGGTCTGTCAAACCTGGTCTTCACGCGCCCATCTCCGGAAAAGCTGGCGAGGAAAGGTATGGGAGCCGCTCGTATGTCAAGGGGGACTTCTGAGCATCGCGACTCAGGAGCCTAACTAGACCCATAGCCCCTCACCCCTTGGACCGTCCTTGGTTTCCGGTCGGCCCAACAGCGGTTGAGGTATGCGCGGGTCGGGCCCTGCCGATGTAGAGCCTAGACTGCTCAAAATCCCTAGGGAGGACGCTCGAGCTCGCACGTCAAGGGGGACTCCTGAGCATCGCGACTCAGGAGCCTAACTGGACTCGTAGCCCCTTGCCCCTTGGACCGTCCTTGGTTTCCGGTCAGCCCAGTGGCGGTTGAGGTATGCGCGGGCCGGGCCCTGCCGATGCAGAGTGCTGAAGGTGTTCGGAAGTTTCAAGTTATCTCAATCCTCACCATGTTCCCTTCATGAGGGCTGCTCGCACGTCAAGGGGGACTCCTGAGCATCGCGACTTAGGAGCCTAACTAGACTCGTAGCACCTCACCCCTTGGTCCGTCCTTGGTTTCTGGTCAGACCAACGGCGGTTGAGGTATGCGCGGGCCGGGCCTTGCCGATGCAAAGCATCACAGCGAGCAAGAAGGAAACAAGGCAAAGAAAGCAATCATGCAGTCCAACAATTATTACAAGCATTAGAAGTCTTCGCAAACACAAATGAGTGTAACACCTCCACGAGGCACGATGTGCATTGCACGAAAGGAGCAGGAGGAAGGAATCAGGAAGAACTGCTGCCACCATTCGTCCCACCCTCAGGGGACTCATCATCGACATTGCTGGCATCGTCTTCCCTGTTGCCAGCCTCAGCAGCATCCGGAGGCGAAGAAACTGTGACGCGGGTGAACCTCTTCACCAGCGCCTCCACGGACCCCCTCACCACTGCCGCGGCGTCAGCGCGGACCTCAGGGGCGACCAGGAGGATCATGGAGTCGAAGTCGAACCCCGGGTCATGGAGATGAAGATGGCTGAAGACGCACGTCGCGGCTTTAGAAAAGAGGTCGCGGCACTCACTGTCCAAGACCCTATCCACCTTGACGATGCAGCCCTCCAGCGCCTCGATGAACTTTGAAGCAAGCACCATGAAGCCGCTCTCCGGAGCGGCCAGAGGCTCCGCGAACTCATCTCAGCAGAGGACATGGAGCGCCTTGCAAAGCTTGAGCTCGACGATAGGGAAGGCGCTCAGCTCTGCGGCCTTTTTCTCCTCGTCCGTGGAAATAGCTTCCCCTTGGTGTCAAGAAGGATCTTCCTCAAGCAATTTCCTTCTCCTGCATGTCCAGGTGTGCCCGCTCTGCGTCCTGGCAGGTCGCCACCTGAGACAGCTCGGTTTCCCAAGCGGCAAGCTTGTCCTTGCGGGCCTCGCGGGCCTCGCAGTCTTCGGTTCGCTGACGAAGTTGCACCACGAGCTTGGCTTGTTCCTCATGGAAGGTCTTCATACGGCCTCCACCTCTTCGCGCGCGGCGCAAGCGGCCGCGGCTTCCTCCTCGCTCTTTGTCGCGGCAGCCGCGGCCTGACCTCACATCTCCACAGCGGCGGCGGTGGCCTAGAGCCACCCTGAGAGGAGCTCTAGGCGCCCACCCATGAGGCGATCACCGGCATTCACGAGGGCATCACGAACCTGCCCCAGAGCAGCAAAGGCCCCATCCAGGACGTCATGGACATGCACCTGAGGTGTCAAGGTCTCCTCCTGAAGAGTCCCCGGTGCGGTAGCGGTGGGTGCCCTCGAGGAAATGGCGCCACAAAGGACAGGAGGCTCCAGAGGCTGCTCGGTGACCGCAGACACCGCAGACACAGACGAATCGGCAGGCAGCAGGCCCTCAGGAGTTGGTCCTCCAGACGTCAGCGTCACCATGCCCCCAAGGGCAGGAGTGATCATGTCAACAAGCATCGGGGGCTCACGGGGCTCGGCGATGGGGGCCTGAGGGGTCGCCTCGTGAGCCCTCTCTTCTTCAGCAGCAGGAGGCAGCGTGTCAGCAAGTGCAGGCGGCGCGTTGGGAGTCGCCTTCGGCTTAGCACCTGCCTTCTTCTTCCTCATCTTCAACATAGCAACATCCCTGGTCACCAAGAAAGGGGGGGGTCAGCAATGCACAAGCCATAGAAGTGTGAGCCAAGCCAAGTCGGGTCGCTTACTCCTCGACGTTGACCCACTTCCTCTTCCTTTCCGTCTCGGCAACGACAGGGGCGCCCGAGCTCCCCATGAAGAGGGGGCCGCCGCGCAGAGGTGCAGAGTCGCCGACAGCTGAGGCGGTCGCGGAAGAGATCGCCATGGCCCCGTCCTCGCCCACCTTGCTTGCGAGTTGTGATTCGAGCAGGGGCGACGCCGACGCCTCGATCGTCCTGCTAGCGGAGGCAGGGCGCACCGGAGGAGACTCGGCGCCGCGCTTCCGGGGAGTCGACACGCATGCGGACCGCGTGGCGCGAGGGGCTGGCCCTAGCCCCAGAGAGGCCTTAGGGACGCATGAGGATCCCACAACAGAAACTTCACCAACATCGTCATCATCTTCAAGCTCGCGCAGAAGGGTACCCTGCAACGGGGGGGCGTCGGGCCATCGGCAGCGGTCCTCTCTGAGTCCCCACCGCACGAGGTATCACCGGAAGACACCACCACCGTACCGAGGCCCTCAGCTGGGAAGAGCCCCAGCTCGTTGAAGACAGGCATCGCGGCAACTAGGTCAACCCTGTTGTCATGACAATACGGCGGATCGTGAGCCTCGAGAAGGTCATTGGGGTTACCGCCGAGCAAGGTCGCCACAACCCTGCTCAATTCCTCGGGAGATATGCACGCGGACCGAAGCCTGAGGTTGTCACCGCTGCTTTGATAGTCCCACAAGGGCCTAGAATGGGCCTGAAGTGGCGCCAGGCGCTGCACCAAGAACTCCTTCACTATGATTCCACCAGTCAACTTCTTGGCACCGATATCATGGGTGAAGCGCTCCAGAACGGGCTCGGCCCGGGGGTCGGAAAGCTTCGCAAAGCTCCACGCAGAAGTCTTCTCCGGCAACCCCTTCGGCAGATCCAATCGAGGATTGGTGTCCTTGAGATTCATGAGGACCCAGCGGTGCCCGAAATTCTCCACCTTCTTCCCGGCCTTCAGGAGCATGTTGCCGCTCTGGACCGCGACGAAAGAGACACACGACAACCATTGGGCGCCGTCATGCAAGTTCAAGCTGAAGAAATGATGGAAGAGGGCTACCGAAGGCCGCACGCCCATGAAGGCCTCATGGTAGAAGGCAAAGACGGACAAGAGCAAGATGGAATTGGGCTAGAGGTGAAGGGCCTGGATCACATAGTGGTCGAGGATGGCGGTGAAGAACGCAGAGAAGGGCGGAACACGCCAGACGAAGATGCTATGAAGGAAGAAGGGGTAGACCGCCTTGGACGAGCGCCTTTTCACCGAGGAGTCAGCCCAGATCAGGGTCCGCCCTTTCTCGTTGGACCCATCCACCGTCCATGGGAGCACGGGGAAGAGGTCCTCGTCCTTGGCAATGGTGGACCCCAAGACACCGGCGAGGTGGGAGCGGAGGCAGAACTCGAAGCCTTTGGCTTCTACTTGCCGGCGGGAGCCATCACAAAGCTAGCAGGGCCAAAGCAGCATGGAAGAGGACGGAGCAGCGCTGGATCTGGGGAGACGCCTGCTAGAGCGGGAGGCCGGGGAAGCAAGAGCAGGAGCGCAGGAAGGGAAAGCAATAATGGCCCAACGCTAGAAGTCAGGATCTTGGCAATTCGAGCAGGGGCAAAAAGGGCGAGGGGCACCCGACATCAAGCCGCACAACACGCACCAGGCCTGACTCCTAGGCGTATGGGGCCCGCAGCGCTCCTGGCCGCCCTCAGGGCTCTACCTCGAGGATGACCCGAGCATGCCATAGGCCTAGGGCTACTGTCGGTGTTCTGGGAACGGGGGTACCCAGACCTGCCTGCCTGCGGCCCAGGGCATGGCCCACCTCATCGACCAAACGCGGCAAGGTGTGGACCCACTCAGGACAAGACCCTCGCAAGGGCCCAAGCCTCGCGAGGATGAGCAGCATCAAAACTGGCAGAGGACGGGCCTCCCCGGGGCAACTCCGGAGGGGCGGATATCTCTATGCAAGGCCCGGCCTCATGAGTCAAAGATGACGCAAGGAAGGACAGGAAAGCACCAGTGCCCCACGCGGTGCGGTTTCCCCTTGGGTGCAAAGGGAGCAAGGACGTACGCGGGTTCCTAAAGCACCCCCAAAGGTTTCTATTCCGGTGCAACAAGACCGAAACCACCAACTCCGCACGACGGACGTCATCGCTGAGCCCATCCCTGCGGCGTCGACAACTACTTTGCATGCGAAGACCGCCTTTGGGCAAGGCGAGCACGAACCCCTGTCCCCCTTCAAAATTGGTCATTGTGGGATCCCTTCCCGCCATTGCGATAAAGGAAGAGGACCCGATCCACCGCTATATATAGAGGGTAGGCTGCTTCGTAGAGGGGGATCCGAACCCAATCGACTGACTCCATCACTCATCATCCACCAAACTACAAGGAGCCTCCAACACCACTGAGAGCCCTCAGGAAGCTCCAAAACACTATACTTGTTCATCCACCACACCTCCTCGAGAGACAATCCACCAAAGGCAGGAGTAGGTACTATGCTTCGTAGCAGCCTGAACCTGGGTAAACTGTCGTGTTCGTCGTTTTCCTCGTCATCGCACGAGTTCTTTGCTATATTCATCAAGTAGCGAGCTAGGTGGGATGAGGCCGTGGGGGATCTTTGTACATGCCCCTGTGTTCGAATCTTAACGGTTTTGCAGAGCCCAAAATCCGACATGTCTATAAGCAAAGGTACCAAAAGGGCAGGTAAAGGTGGTCTTTTCTTGGTCCTATTTTGACACAAGTATTTGAGAGAAACCAGAATAACAATCTAGAAAGCAAAAATGTGTGTGTTTAGATAATCTTTCTAGCATTTGATCAATAAAAGGTAGAGGGTAATGATCTTTCCTAGTAGCTTTATTTAATTTCCTAAAATCAATCACCATTCTATATCGTGTAACAATTCTCTGCGGGATCAATTCATTTTATCATTAGAGACTATGGTAATACCTCCTTTCTTAGGGACACAATGAACTGGACTAACCCATCTACTATCAGCAATAGGGTAAATGATACCTGCCTCCAGAAGCTTTAATATTTCATTTCCTACCACTTCCTTCATTTTAGGATTCAACCTTCGTTGGTGATCAACAACTGGTTTAGCATCTGGCTCCATTTTAATTTTGTGCTGACATAGAGTGGGACTAATGCCCTTAAGATCATCAAGAGTATATCCAATAGCAGCACAGTGCTTCTTCAGAGTTTTCAATAATCTCTGTTCTTCATGCTTTGAAAGGTGAGCACTAATAATAACAGGATATATCTTCTTTTCATCAAGATAAGCATATTTCAAAGTATCTGGTAATTGTTTAAGCTCAAACATGGGATCACCCTTGGGTGGAGGAGGATCCCCAAGTATTTCAATAGGCAAGTTGTGTTTCAGAATAGGATGATGATCAAAGAAAATCCTATCTATTTCATTCCTTTCATTCATATGCATGTCATTTTCATGGTCTAGCAAATATTGCTCTAAAGGATCAGTAGGAGGCACATCAATAGAGGCAAGACCAATAATTTCATCCTTACTAGGTAGTTCTTTATCATGGGGTTGTCTACGAAATTTAGAGAAATTAAACTCATGAGACGTATCCCCAAAACTTATGGTAATCGTTTCCTTCTCACAATCTATCCTAGCATTAACGATGTTCAAGAAGGGTCTTCCAAATATAATGGGACAAAAATTATCTTGTGGGGAACCAAGAACAAGAAAATCAACAGGATACTTTATTTTCCCGCACAAGACTTCAACGTCTCTAATAATCCTAAGTGGTGATATAGTATCTCTATTAGCAAGTTTAATTGTAACATCAATTTCCTCTAACTCAATAGGTGCAATATCATTCATAATCTCTTTATATAAGGAAAAGGGAATTGCACTCACACTAGCACCCATATCACACAAGCCATGATAACAATGATCTCCTATTTTAACATAAACAACAGGCGTGCCAACAACGGGTCTATGTTTATCTTTAGCATCAGGTTTAGCAATTCTAGCAGCTTCATCACAAAACTGAATAACATGCCCATCAATATTATCAACCAAGAGATCCTTAACCATAGCAATACTAGGATCAACTTTAATTTGCTCACGGGGTGTAGGTGTCCTAGCACAGCTCTTACAAACCACAGTTGAAGCTTTAGCATGATCCTTTATTCTAACAGGTAAAGGTGGTTTCTCAATATAAGCAGTGGGAATAACAGGATCAACATTATAAGTAATAGTTTTCTCTTCAACTTTAATAGGTTTAACTACCTTCATCAATGGGAGGATGATATTTAAACCACTTCTCCTTAGGGAGATCAACATGAGCAGCAAAATATTCACAAAAAAAGCTACTATCTCAGAGTCAACTCCATATTTAGTGCTAAATTCACGAAAAGCATCGGTGCGTACGAAAGATTTAACACAATCAAACTTAAGGTTCATACCTAACTCCTTACCTTCGTCGAGTTCCCAATCTTCAGATTTGCATTTAATTCTTTCCAATAAATCCCATTTGAAGTCAATATCTTTCTTCATATAGGAACCATCACAAGAAGTATCGAGCACGAATTGATCATTACGAGAAAGCCGAGCATAAAAATTCTAAATAATAATTTCTCTTGAGAGCTCATGATTGGGGCATGAATATAACATTCACTTAAGCCTCCCCCAAGCTTGAGTGATTCTTTCTCCTTCATGAGGCCAAAAATTATAAATATAATTCCGATCACGATGAACTAGATGCATAGGGTAGAACTTCTAAAATTCCATTTTCAATCGGTTGTAGCTCCATGATCCAATATCATCACATAGCCTATACCATGTCAATGCCTTTTACTTAAAATATAAAGGAAAAACATTCTTCTTAACGTGATCCTCGGGCAGACCTGCAAGCTTAAATAATCCACAAACTTCATCCACATATATTAGATGTAAATCAGGATGTAGTGGTCCATCTCCTGTGTAAGGATTAGCCAGCAGTTTCTCTATCATACCCGAAGGAATTTCATAATAAATATTTTCAGTAGGTTCAGTAGGTTGAGGGACAACTCTTTGTGTTTCCGGTCGAGGTGAAGATACCCCGAACAAGCCCCTCAAAGGATTACTTTCCATAGTGACAAGTGACAGTAAATTTCAGCACACTATATAAATTTTTCCTTACCAAATTCCACTTACCAAAGGCACTTCACTCCCCTGCAACGACACCATAAAAGAGTCTTGATGACCCACAAGTATAGGGGATCTATCGTAGTCCTTTCGATAAGTAAGAGTGTCGAACCCAACGAGGAGCAGAAGGAAATGACAAGCGGTTTCCAGTAAGGTATTCTCTGCAAGCACTGAAATTATCGATAAATGATAGTTTTGTGATAAGATAATTCGTAACGAGTAACAAGTAACAAGTGTAGCAAAGATGCAGCAAGGTAGCCCAATCCTTTTTATAGCAAAGGACAGGCCTAGACGAACTCTTATATAAAGCAAAGCGCTCCCGAGGACACATGGGAATTTCTGTCAAGCTAGTTTTCATCATGCTCATTTAATTCGCGTTCGTTACTTTGATAATTTGATATGTGGGTGGACCGGTGCTTGGGTGCTGCCCTTACTTGGACAAACCTCCCACTTATGATTAACCCCTATCGCAAGCATCCGCAACTACGAAAGAAGAATTAAGGTAAACCTAACCATAGCATGAAACATATGGATCTAAATCAGCCCCTTACAAAGCAACACATAAACTAGGGTTTAAGCTTATGTCACTCTAGCAACCCATCAGCTACTTATTACTTCCCAATGCCTCCCCCGAGGACCAAATAATGGTGAAGTGTTATGTAGTCGACATTCACATAACACCACTAAAGGAGAGACAACATACATCTCATCAAAATATCGAACGAATACCTAATTCACTTGATTACTTATAACAAGACTTATCCCATGTCCTCAGGAACAAACGTAACTACTCACAAAGCATGTTCATGTTGAAGATCAGAGGGGTATTAATTATCATAAAGGATCTAAAGATATGATCTTCCACCAAGTAAACCAACTAGCATCAACTATGAGGAGTAATCAACACTACTAGCAACTCACATGTACCAATCTGAGGTGTTGAGACAAAGATCGGATACAAGAGATGAACTAGGGTTTGGAGAGGAGATGGTGCTGGTGAATATGTTGATGTAGATTGACCCCCTCTCGATGAGAGGATTGTTGGTGATGATGATGGCTTCGATTTCCCCCTCCGGGAGGGGAGTTTCCCCGACAGGACAGCCCTGCCGGAGCTCTAGATTGGTTCTGCCCAAGTTCCACCTCGAGACGGCGACACTTCGTCCCGAAAAGTCTCTTCTGATTTTTCCAGGTCAAAACGCTTCATATAGGAGAAGATGGGCGTCGGAGGAGCCATAGGGGCCCCACAAGCCTGCTAGGCGCGGCCAGGGGGTGGCCGCGCCTAGCAGGCTTGTGGCCTGGTGGTGGCCCCCTCCAGTTGATTCTTGTGCCAGTATTTTATATTAATTCCAAAAATATTCTCCGTAAATTTTCAGGAATTTTGGAGTTGTGCAGAATAGGTATATCAGATTTGCTCCTTTTTCAGTCCAGAATTCCAGCTGTCGGCATTCTCCCTCTTCATGTAAACCTTATAAAATAAGAGAGAAAAGGCATAAGTATTGTACCATAACGGGTAATAATAGCCCATAATGCAATAAATATCAATATAAAAGCATGATGCAAAATGGATGTATCAGGGACGTGGTGAGTTATGAGCCGTCGCGTCGTCTCCCACGCTTCCCCACGCGTGCAAGCGCTCACCACGCATGGCTCGAGCGAGCTTGGCTCGCAAAACATGGACGATTTGATCATTCCTACGGAGCCAGGCTAGGCATTCTTTGAGGTTCATGCGGGCCAACATTTGTATGCGATCTAACCATCCAAACAGCTCAAAAACATTCCATGCGGCCGTGGCTGAGCCTAATACATGCAACCAAACGCGTCCTAAATTCACAAGTAGCTGCATAGTTATTCAAACTTGATCGGCCTACTCGCACAACATCGCTTTGAATCAAGTATTAAAATATAGTCTGCCTTGTCCCGATGGATACCTTGATGGGTTGGGTTGCCCATCGGGTTTGGGCATGGGTCTTAAATTAGACTCATGGATAGGGTCGTGGGTTTGTGATGAACCCGATAAGTATTCGAGCATGGGTCTGGTATAGGTCAACCATACGACACGAGGTGGCTCAACCTGATTGGCTAGCATGTGGTCAAAACCTAGCTATACAATTTTTTACTTTCTAACAAGCCGAGGTTCTTTGGTTGTGGTGGCATGAACATGTTCCTCACTTTGTTTATGGTTGGTCAGCAGGGATTCGGCTAAGCGATGTTAAGTACTGGACTGTGATTTCGAGTCAAAAGAAAATTGCATACCTAAAATGTGTATCAAATATGGAAAACGTTGTTGCTCAGCCGACAGATTCGCACATTTTGTCCGCCTCCCCGAGAGCTCGACACGTATATAGTGGGCCCTGCTTGCCGTTGTCTCTCTGATGTGAATGGCTCGACCTTATCCCTTTTCTCCATCCACCTCTTTCCTTTTTCTCTCTCTGTAGCCATACGGGGCCGCTGGAGCATGGATCCCCTTCCCTCACCCATCTCTCTCGTTTCTCTCTCTCTGTTCATGGATTTGCCCTTTCCTCTCCCTCCGTTCATGTTGCAAGAACAAGATAGGGGGTGCTGCCACTGCATGCAAGGGGAGATGCACCAGTGACTCCAAGGACAGCAACCATGTGATACAATGTTGATTGCCTTGACATGGTACAGTGACGAGGTTGGGCATCAATGTTGAAGCGTTCACCGAGGGTGCTACGGAGGGAGGCAATAGGGCTCATCTTGCAAATGATGATGACGACATGGAACGACAGTGGTGATGTTGGCAACATTTTTGCAACTTCTTCTTCATTGCATTTTTTCCTGCAAGATCATCTATGTTGCAAAAAATTATTTCGCAACAACACCTATGTTGCAAAAAAATAAAGAAGAAAAATACCCACAACATCATTTATGTTGAAAAATAATTTTGCAACATGACCATTGTTGCTAAATTTTCTTCCGCAACAGTACCTTTGTTGCAAAAGGAGAAGGGAAAAAAATTATGCAACCTGACCTATGTTGCAAAATTTTATGCAACATGACCTTTGTTGCAAAAGTTTCTCCCACAATAGTACTTATGTTGCAAAAAGACGAAGAAAGAAAAAAATCTGTAACCTGACCTATTGTTGCAAAAGTTTCCTGCAACATGACCTTTGTTGCAAAAGTTTCTTCCACAACGATACCTATGTTGCAAAAATACGAAGATTTTTTTTCTACAACCTGACCTATGTTGCAAAAGTTTTCTGCAACATGACCTTTGATGCAAATGTTTCCGCAACATTACCTCTGTTGCAAAAGTGAAGAGCGCCGCTCGGCCGCTCGATGACATAGGATCTGACGTCTCGTGACCCCATCAAATATGCACGATTTCAATATGTTTTAGTACTAAGTACTTGAGTCATCTTACACATCATCTTCTTAATGTAGGGCCAAAGAAGTGGTCATCTTACATATGGCAAAGCATTTTTGCAGGGCTACAAACATTTCGCAGAGATCACATTTGGTGTAGTGGCTGAGGGCGAAAGTAAATATATGGGATGATCACTGGATTCCGTCTAGTCAGACTAGAATGATTATGACTATGAGAGGTAATACCTTGCTCACGACAGTGGACGAACTGATGATTCCGGGTCCTGCAAGCTGGGACGAGCCTCTGATAAGAAGCATTTTCTTGCCGCTCGATGCAGAGAGAATACTCAATATCCCGTTATCTGAAAATGCTACTGAGGATTTTGTTGCTTGGAATCACACAAAATCATTCTCCTTTACTGTTCGATCATCATATTACGTTGAGTGGGAACACCAATTTAGATCGAGATGTTCGAGTATTCAGAGCACATCTAATATCAACCCGGTTTGGGAAACGGTTTGGAAATTAGAAATACCTAGCAAAGTTAAGATCTTCATACGGCGGGTGTTGCATGGCTTGATCCCTCGCATGGTTGTGCTGGCTCGACAACATATCAAAGTTTCACCACTATGCTCTGTGTGTTGCTCTGTCCTGGAAGACATCAAACATCTAATTTTCAGTTATCCCAGAGCACTTTCAGTTTGGCGTGCATTGGGATTGGATGTCATTATTAAGCAAGCTCTTAGCGTGGATCGTTCTGGCTCAGTAGTACTTGAAGAATTATTGCGCCGATAGCGTGGGAGCTCACCAGTTCTTGGGCAGCTGGGTCAACATGATACGCTGGCAGTTGGCGCGTGGTACATTTGGTGGGAAAGAAGGGAAGCATGTAAAGGAGAAAGAGTAAACCCCCAAACAGCACAACTTTTGCTATTCATGTGATAACGGGCAACTCGGCGAGAAGACCGAGCAATATCCAAGGCTTGAAGTATACATGGGAGAAGCCAGAACCGGGATCATACAAACTAAACTCTGATGCATATTTTTTCGAGGATGGTATTGGAGCCATCGCACCGATCGTACGTAATTGCACAGGAGAAGCTGTGACTGGTGTGGCAGAACCCTTCACATATGTAGACAACGCTGCAACGACAAAAGCTTTAACCCTTTGCCGAGGTCTTCAATTGATCAATCAGATTGGCTGCTCAAATGTGTTTGGTTAAATCAGATTGCTTTGAGGTTATATCGGCATGCAAAGGTGGTGTGGATATTTTGACGCCTTACTCTGCGATCTTAGCGGAGTGCTTTCTCTGTGCCGATGAAGTCATTTCAATACGTTTTCAGCACTACCCAAGAGAAGCTAATTGCTTGGCACATTTTTTGCCTAGACAAGCTTATGATTCAAATCTTCTATTCCTAAATAGCTACAACCCACTAGCTATTTTTTCTAGACATGCAACTATTCCACAAGAGCAAGTCATGCATGTCATAAATTACATTGTTTTTGCATTACTCAATGCATGCAAGCACCACATCATCAATCCATGCATGTTACTCACAAGTTTTTTTTTTGCATTAGATTTTCTATTGACAATATATGTGTTTGCTGGTTGCACCAATAAGTATGTAGTTCACATTCACATTGACATTCTTTTAAGAGTAATTCATTTTATACCCTTTGTATTTTTTTTTCTAAACTAACATTTTTCTTCCCATTAGTTAGATATTTTTCACAACTTTTATGTATTCTTTTAGCAAGTTTTCCGCGGTAACACGTCGAGACATCATCTAGTTTGATATATTACTGGGACGGTGATTCCCCGAGATTTCTGATTCCGCATGTACTTCATGATGTTATACTGGTAAACTCGCAATAAAGTGCCAAGTGATTTTCAAAAAAAGAAGTACTGGAGTAGTTTTTTCTTTAAATAAGGATCAGCGCAATTTTTCCCGTCCAAACACACACACACACACACAGCACAAATCGAATGTAGAGTCGAGAGGCTGCTGGTGTCTTCTCCACGGTACGGGACCAAACCAATTCCGGCCCAACCGACGGACACAATCCACCCAGTGATCTCGAGTGTTCACGGGAAGACGATAGAATTCTCCATAGGTGCTTTCTCCTTCTCCGCCATATCATCCCAGCTCTGTATAAATTCTCCCCCGTCCCGATCGACAGAAACCGAAGAAAGTCCGAAGAAAGCACAGATCAAGAGCTCCCAGAAATCAATCGCTCATCCTTCCGCTTTCAAGACCAGCCAAATCGTCGATTTATTCCACCAGCAGCTCGAATCCCGACCGACAATGTCGCTGATCCGCCGCAGCAACGTGTTCGACCCCTTCTCCCTCGACTTCTTCGACCCCTTCGACGGCTTCCCCTTCGGCTCCGGCAGCAGCGGCGGCAATGGCAGCCTCGTCCCGCGCACCTCCTCTGACACGGCGGCCTTCGCGGGCGCGCGCATCGACTGGAAGGAGACTCCCGAGGCGCACGTGTTCAAGTCGGACGTGCCGGGGCTGAAGAAGGAGGAGGTGAAGGTGGAGGTGGAGGACGGCAACATCCTCCAGATCAGCGGCGAGCGGAACAAGGAGCAGGAGGAGAAGACCGACACCTGGCACCGCGTGGAGCGCAGCAGCGGCAAGTTCATGCGCAGGTTCCGGCTCCCGGAGAACGCCAAGGCGGAGCAGGTGAAGGCATCCATGGAGAACGGCGTGCTCACCGTCACCGTGCCCAAGGAGGAGGCCAAGAAGCCCGAGGTCAAGTCCATCCAGATCTCCGGCTAGGCACACGTCAAGAAGTGGAGTGCAGAGCAGTGGTGTGGAGTTTCGCCCCGGTCGTCGTGATGAAATAAAATAAAATCAGAGTCCGGCCGTCTGTGTTTGCGCGGTGTGTCTAGTGCTTAGTGTTGTGTGCGAATGGTGCGATGTTGCAGCCAGTGTTTTGAGCCTCTCGTGTCTGTGTTTCGAGTCCAGTTTGTTCATCAGTCTGTACTCTGTGCTCCATCAGCAACTGAGTAAATCTATTACGTACTTGTCTGCTAATTTTGCGGATCATAGAATGTTCCTACCTCTCACAACTGAACTCGGAATGAACACTGAACATTACAATGACGCTGATTTTAGTGGGATGCTGGTGGTAGGAGGAGCACGGCGAGCGGAGCAGCTTGTCTTCACGGTTGCTCGTCAGGTGTGAGGAGTTCGTGGAGGAGGGGATGAGGAGCTCGAGCCGTGCGCGAGCGCTCCGTATCGTCGAAAGGCCGCGGGCTCTCGGTCCAGCAAATACAGAGCTAGCTAGGCCCAAGCTCGCTTCCGCCGCCCGCCGCCGTCA
Organism: Hordeum marinum; assembly: GCA_022496015.1. Lineage (NCBI taxonomy): Eukaryota > Viridiplantae > Streptophyta > Magnoliopsida > Poales > Poaceae > Hordeum > Hordeum marinum. The sequence goes on along the minus strand of CM039675.1, from coordinate 367,401,890 downwards.
CCGTGCGCCGCGGCCCCATCCTTGTCCCGTCCGCGTCACCTGCCACCCCGCGCGCGGGTATGCATCTTCCAGGCCTTCTGCGACAGTTCCATTGCCATCGTTGGCCTGATTGTGCTAGCGACACTTCTAGTGGTGCTCCCAGCCTCCGAGCCCGCCGCCGGCCTAACCTGTCTGGCCACGTCCTACATATCCCGCCTCATCGCCGTCATTCTTAGAAGCATGCCCGGAACCGCGAGACGCTGTCGCCGAGGAGATCTCGATTCCGTTTCTTCAGTCGCGATCAGCCCAGCCGTGTGTGCGCTCGCATGTCCACCGCGTCCGCAAGGTGTTCGGCACATTGCGCGACCACACCCTCGTTAGACCCCATTGCCCCATTGGCGTCAGCGCACTCATCAACATGTGTGATTCAGCTAATCATGTCCTACTTGTTCCTTGTGCTCTCGTGCATTTACCAGGGACGGGAATTTCAGAAGCCCCTCTCTATTTGTTTCTCTCTGAACCTGATGCAGTGGTTAATTGTCTTGTTGGGATGCAGATGAAGCAGCTGGATGCCACACAGAGGATCTCTCTCTTCCTGCCTTCATCCAGCTTAGTGCTCCTACCTCTAGTTTCGTACCTAAATGTTTTGATTTTGAATGTACTCCACCTGTTTCACCGTGACAATTTTCATCTCATGGTAGCTATCCATTGATGTAATCAAGACTGCAATTCGCTTTTCTCACTGTTGCTTTTGCTTTTAGAACTTGGGAGGAAAAGCTGAATTATCTATAACATTTGTTTCATACATGTTATTCTCTTCATCTCATTAACATAAATTCCATTCTAGCTCCATGAATACACCATTGTAGAGCCTTTACTTTGCTACTGATGCAACTTCAGAGCAAATAGCACCTTACACCAGGTAGTTTGCAATTTGTATACTAGGTTATGCAAGAGTTTTCACTCTGCACCATGTTCTACTCAGTAATATTGCATTTTGTAACATGTCCGGGAAAAAAACATGTTTAAAAAAATCTGAAAAGATTAACGTGAGCATATGAACTTGGGAAACTGAATTTTCATGTACCTGCAAGACATCTAGTTTAGGCTTGAATCGTTATATGGATCATTTAGTTTGAGTTCTATGCATTATCGATTCGTTTAAATAAGATGGTAAAACAAATTGTAAAATGGGAGAGTTAATGCTGTAACTTTTTAGGTTTAAGTAACTGCCTTTTATGATGTTCTTCTATCTCCAACATTTATTTTGGACTCTTATGTCCATGTACATGTCGAGAACATGACAGTTGAGTTCGTTTTAATATTAATCTTACTATACTTTTGTCTCCAAAATTATCTTCACAAAATATCTAAGATATCTTCACAAGGTGGTTGGTACATGCATGTGCTCATGTGCTCATGTGCCACCAAATGTACCGAACTTCACACAGTAAGAATTAGACCTTTGTTCACTGACAAGCACATGCCATATAAATTAAGTTATGTTCAACTTGTTTCTTAATTAAAATGTGTTTGTGCTTAACTTTATTTACATGTGCATGTCTAATAAATTTGATTCCATTCCAGGTACATCTCAGGATGTACTAAAACTATGAAAGGGGTAGAAGCCAACCATAAACCTCATATAGGAGTTAACTACCATATTTGTGCATGTCTCATAAATTCGATTATGTTTCAGGTACATATTAAGGTGTACTCCCTTTGATCCTATTTACATGGGGCACACATGTTCTGAGGTCCAACTTTGACCATTAATTTGACTAACAAAACTTGTGTTCTGTGTTACAAAAATTAGTACCATTCAATCCATATTAAAGAGTAATTTCCAATGGTATAATTTTTATGATATTTAATTAGCATATTTAGATCCAAAAATTGATGGCCAAAGTTTAATCGCAGAAAACGAGGGTGCGATGTAAATAGACACATGGAATACTAAAACGATGAAGGGGGTAGAAGTCAACCAAAACTCATATATCTCGCTTACATAAGAATGTCATGCTTCAATTATTTAGTTTTGAAGATAAATCATTTGCCTGGTACATGCTTCATGACAGAAAGTAAGTGGACTATTTGTGGGTGATTTTTCTTCAGACCCCCCCCCCCTATAGGCTTGTATACAAATATATTTTCATGCAATCTACCATAACTATTTATATTTAGTTGAGTTCGATCAAACTATATATTTTTTTAAATCAGGCCCTTATAATGGTCTGATTTTGACTATTAACAGGTTGATAGGGTAGTTAAATCTTGCCACATAGAACCACCGACTAGTTTGGCCTACAAAAACGTCTTATATTTTGGTATGGAGGTAGTAGTCAGCAATTCACTATGTGGACAAGAATTGGTCAAGTTTACTGTCTGGGACTCTCTGGCCTCCCCTACAATTTTCAGATCGAAAAGAGATCTGGTCAGAGTGAGAATTAGGTGGTAGGATTGGCCCAACTAAGAAGAGGGGTCTAGACTACTCCTTCAGTTGCAATCCCTCCTGAAAAGATGCTTCAATTATCTAACTGTATAAGAAATATTGTTCAAGATCTTCGCATTTTGCACGCTCAAGATATGCAAAGCTACTGTTGCAAAGAAAGACTTCTATGAAGAACAGGTGCTGCTCTACATTGAGAACTTAAAATCATTTTTATTGAGACAGGCTTATTGATCACTGGTTTTTCAGTCGCCCAGCCACCACCAACTGGCTTCATCAACTGAACTGGGTGGACTAGTTGGGTTCAGTGGTGGAGCGACATGGGCTAGAAAAACCATTTGGTGTGTGCAAGACACTTGATAATAATTTTTATGTGGAACCTGGTATTTAGTAGGTATGCTGCATGTATATGTAGACATGCACATATACATACGTGGGCTACAAAAAATGAAAAATTCACCCATGTGTTCTTGGTACGTTCTTTAGAGCTTGCAATCTTGTATGCTAGCCCAATCTGCATTGCCAACCCAAATTTCCAGGTTCCAACGGTCTAGCATTCCCTGTTGATGCTTAGGGCATGTTTTCATAGCCACACCTTGTCGAACTTTGCCAGAGGTATGGCAGTTCGGAAGGGTACTGTTTATTTTACTGCTACAACTGTTGTATGCCACACTTCCTTTGCAGCACACCTCACTTTTTATAACCTCTTCGGAGTACCTACCTATCGTGGCTACGTGTGGGGGCCCCAGGAACCCTAGTTACTCATAGGTCGATGCGGTCATCATACGTTTGTATGGTATACCTAATAGTTTAGGACTACTCATCAACACCTTTTATACTTGTCATAGTTTAGTAGATAAAGTTTGCAAAGTCAACATGTGCAAAGTTTGGCTAGGTGTGGCTATGAACCAAATATTCCCTAAGCATTAACAGTCCACTGGACAAACCTAATCCCCGAATTGGAATATGACAGTAACTCTCCCTGCCTTCATCTGCATCAAGAAGACAATGCGGCACCAACCACAACCCACCTCAGCAGAATCATTGTCTCCTATAGTTATGATTTTTGAATGACCAGAAGTAGGAATTCCTACTGCCTATATTTATGTATTTCTGTGAAGCATGTTACATAAGTACGTAAAGATAGTAAAGAAAGAAGATTCAGTGGAGCTGGCAATTCAGGCATGGAAATCGTGAAGTTTTTTTCCTTTTGCCCTATGGATAACCATTCTTTGAATTTCATTCTGCATCCATAAGGACTTGGCAGCACTCCTTTGAAAATACAGTCACTGCAAGCGTCCAAATAGGGCAAGCTTGATTGCTTGAATGTGATGCGGAAACCAAGAGTTGTGCCAGCAGATATATTTCCAGCATTCATTGGCAAATTAGCAGTGGAAGGAAAGGTGATCTCTGGTTTCAGTTGTGCTTGCTCCACATAGAACACACGAATAGTCAGGTAGGGAAAGGTTTTCCTCAGAAGAATCTCTCTTGTGTTCAGCCTGTAATGTAAAAGCAGCAAGAAGAAAACCTTAAGCTTCTTTTGGCAACATGATTTCCAATCAATCAAATGCTAGTAACGCCTTGAAAACCTAAGCTATTTGCTATCTAAATACTGAACTGCCACCTGTGCTATGTATTATCTAATATTGAACTTCATAATGTTTGATTGTTCTCTTGTTGCTGCCCTTCCTTGGCAATAACCATGGTTTGACACTTGTTTGTTGTTGACTGTTGAAACTGGAGCTTGGGGTCCAGATCAATGCTTCAAACTTGCAAAGGTGATGTACTGATGTGTTGCTTCATTATTCATTTAACGTTATTCACATTGTACACTTATTAACATTCTATCCTTTTGGAGCTTGGAGTTTGGAGGTTTGGAGCTGCTTCTGTATGATCAGAGAAAGAGGGCAGCAAGGTAATCTGCTGTCCTAGCAACTACACATATTTGTTAGTGACTAAAGAAATAGTAAAAGACACCCCCGCATTGGTGCATTTTAAACATGCCGAATTTACGTATCAGTATTGGCCTGATAATGATACTACACATATCCGCATCGGTGCTGCATAGGGTAACACGGTCTCTTGACCCATCGAAACTGAATAAGCTTCAGATGTAGAGAAGTCAGGTGTTGTCCAAGAATAGGTCCACTAATCTTGAGAGTTCATAAGCTTGGTATTATTTGTAAATGCTTGTAAAGTAATAATAACGGTGCAAGTGAATAAATGTTGACAGCCGTAGATCTTCATCCTGTTGGTTTCCTTCTCATCCTAGCCATCCGATCTTCCTTATCACTACACCCCCTTTAGCTAGTACCTGACACCCGGCCCTCCGATATACAAGGACCAGCCCTGGTCCTAGGGTTTCCCCGTTTCGCCGCAATCCCTTCCCGTACCTCTCTCTCTCTCTCTCCCGTCTCCATCCAACTGCGCCTCCCTACCTCTCCGTCTTCTCTCCCCTCCTGTCCGCTGATGACAGGTATGCTTTTTTGTTTAATTACTTCCATGTTAGTTCTGTACATTCCCATTGCGGTGCTGCCATACATGGCATTTTTTTCTAGTAATTACGTATTATGATTTGGGGTAAGCCGGAGTGCAGTTTGGTGTAAAAGGATTCAGTTGAGAGATGTGGAATACAGGATGCACCTGGGCTGCCTCAGGAAGTTCCAATTCGTATGTTGTGGTGCCAATACGTTGCACAATCTCTAGGGACCAAAGAACATGAAGGGGAGCTGACAAGAGCAGGACATGGACGATTAACCACAGATTTCTGTGCATAAGGTTGCAGTTTTAGGAGCACCTGGTCACCCATGGAGAATTTGTGGTCAGTCCTGTTCTTGTCAGCGTATGCCTGAAGATGTTCTCGGAGCAACTCAGTATGTCCTGCTGATCCATCACCAGTTCATGTGCTGTGAGTCCTCTGCAACGGTAATGTTTGGCAATGCTTCAAAATGTGGCTCCGCCCCATATAGTGCCTTGAATGGGGAATGCCCAGAGTGGTAACAAGAGTTGTACCAAAACTCGGCCATTGCTAGCCAACAATGCCACTGTTTTGGACAACCTTGCACAGCGCAATGTAAGTAATGTTCCACACATTGATTCACCCGTTCACTTTATCCATCTGTCTACGGGTGTTACAGGGAAGTGTAGTTCAGTTTGCTGCCAACGGCTGTGAGCAGAGCCCTCCAGAAATTACTGGTGAAGATGCGATCACGGTCAGACAGAATGGATAATGGCACACCGTGCAAACAAACCACCGTCTCCAGGAAGGTTTTTGCAACAGATGCAGCAGTGAAGGGATGCTTTAACAGAATGAAATGCGCGTACTTTGTCAGGCGGTCCTCGACGATCAGTATGACACTGTAGCCATCGGACATTGGGAGACCTTCAATAAAATCCATCGTGAGGTCTTGCCAAGCGCCTTTGGGTGGTGGCAGTGGTTGTAGCAGGCCAGCTGGCTTAATGTGCTCATTCTTTGATTGTTGACAAGTCTGGCATTGCTTGACAAAATTTTCAACTGCCAGTTCAGACCCGGCTAGTAGAATAGCCTACGAACTCGTTGATAGGTTGCGTTGGTGCCTGAGTGGCCACCAACTGTCATGGAGGGATGCGATCAGCTTGGTCTGCAGAGCTAAATTAGCACCAATCATCAGACACCCTTTGTACTTGATGATACCCTGTTCCAAACTGAACCCAGGATCATTGAGAGATTTCACAGTCAATTCTTGCAGAAATTCAGCACTGTCCTGGTCATTGTCATATGGCAATAATACTTCCTGTAGCCAATCTGGGTGACAAGTTGAGAGGCCATCCAGGATTAACAAATGTCCCACTCTTGACAATGAATCCGCGGCACTATTGTCCACCCCTTATTTGTATTTGAAACTGAACTGCAGCCCCACATGTTTTGCCATGGCTTTGTGCTGAAGATTTGAACCCAACTGCTGTTCAGTCAGACTATACAAGCTCTTAATGTCTGTATAGATGACAAACGGAACGGTCCTCTTTGTAAATATTGCCTCCACTTATCGCAGTGATAATTACTGCGAGAAATTTCTTCTCATAGATGGATAATTTATAAGCTATGGCGTGTCCATTCTGCATCAGCATGACGCCCACCCCTGTTGCGCAACCATCTGTTTCAATGGCGAATGGCAGCTTGAAATTTGGCAAGGCCAAGACTGGGGTACGGGTCATCACAGTTTAAAAGCTCAAATGCTGCCGTTGCCTGTTTAGACTAGACAAACCCTTTGTTAGTCAACAGCTGTGTCAGGGGTTTCGTGATGATACCATAATTCTGAACAAACTTGTGATAGTACCCTGTTAATCCGAGAAACCCTAGCAATTCTGTAGCATTGGTGGATATGGGCCATTTCTCCATTACGGCCATTTTCTCCGGATCTGTAATCACATCAGTGTCTGAAGTAATATGACCATGATACTGAATACTGCTCCGATGGAGCACTTGGATGGTTTTTCAAAGAACTTGTTTGCACGGAGCTGCTCGAGCACAAGGCATAGGTGTTCCAGATGAGTTTCCCATGATGCGCTGTACACCAGGATGTCGTCCAAGAACACTATCACAAATTTGTGAGGGAAAGGAGCAAAGCAAAGACTGAGTTCATGACGCACTAGAACATTGCTGGTACATTCGCAAGACCGAAGGGCATCACACGGAATTAAAAATGCCTGTGGTGCGTTTTGAAAGCTGTCTTTGGTTCATCTTCAGGGCGTATTCAAATCTGATGATAGCCTGCACGAAGATCTAGGTTGAAAAAAATCTGGTGCCTGCGAGCTCATCGAGTAATTCATCCACCACCGGAAGTGGGATTTGTTTTTGACTGTTACAGAGTTGAGACGCCTGTAGTCAATGCAGAAACGCCAAGTATCGTCTTTCGTTTTGACGAGGAGGACAGGAGACGCAAATGGGCTCATACTAGCAGTTACAACTCGACTTGATGATTGCAGTCACTTGACGCTCTATCTCATCCTTCTGTAAAGGCGAATAGCGATAAGGTTGAATTGATAGGTCTAGCCGCAGGCTCAAGTGTAATGGCATGATCCAGCGATTGCTGGGGTGGTAGCTCCTGGGGCTCCTCAAACACATCAGAGAAATCCTGCAACTGCGCTTTCAGATCACAGGACAGGTGTGATTCAGTTGACAACTGATCACTGAAAAGGGTTCAACAATCGCCGTTGCCCACACATCATTGCCGGATAACCATTTGGTCAGCTGCTCAGAACTGAACTCTGAAAGTTTATCTCACACCTTGGTAGCGATTCCTTGTAAAGTAACCTAGGGTCCCTTGTGCAGGAAACTGAGTGTCTTCTCATTCGAATGGCAGAGCATGGGGCTGTAGTGTTCGAGCCAATCCATACCTAGAACGGCGTCATATGCTCCCAAGTCAAGCACGAGCACACACACACATCAGTCTCAAACGTATCTCCTTGTGTCCACCAGGATAACTGTCGAGTAATGGCATTAGACTGTGACCGTGCACCATTTGCAACTCTGACGGCAATAGCTTCTGTTGGAGTTAACTGACAGCCAACACAAGCAGCAAAAGCAGCAATGACAAAAGAATTAATGTGTGCCGTGGGACTCCACTAAGAGCAACACCACCTGATTCCCACCATTGCCTGAAGCTTGATGGTCTTGGACGCCTTTGTTCCTGCGAGAGCATGTACAGACAGCTGACAACCTGCCGCCTCTTCTGGCTTAGCAGGTCGAGAGCATGCACCGCCTCATCGGGCAGTACATCTCCAAAATCACTGATCTCGATGGTGAGAAGTTGAGCTGAACGTTTGCACTTATGCTCGCGACTGTCCTTGTCGCCGCAGTTGAAGCATAAAGCATTAGCGCGCGTCGCACAGTTGCTGTTGTCGACTGAAATCATCCCCGCCTTGGCGTCCCGCGTGCCCGGTGCTGGAAATGTCGCCGTGGCGCAACTGGTGGGTGTTTCATTGGAGCTGTGGGTCGTGCCCTAGGATTTGGGTGCTCAGACTCCTCCTGAATGCGCGCCAGGGACGCAGCTCGAGTCACACTGGTTGGCCCTTGGAGTCCAACAGCGGCACCGATCTTGTCCCGCAACCCAAAACCAAACTGAGAAACGAAGCAACGAGTGCCCAAAGATGAATCTAGCAAAAGGAAATGGTGCATGCACTCTTCTAGATGTGTGAGGTACTCAGCGATGGTGCCTGATTGCTTCATCCGCATCAGTTTGTGCATCTGGCCATCATATTCGTCTTGCCTAAACTCACTGACGATGGCCTCCATGAATGTATCCCAAGAAATTGGGCGGTGCTGGCGCTTGAATGCCTGGAACCAAAGCGTGGCGAGGCCCTCCAGGTACAGTATCTTCATGCTGACCCAATGGTGTGTCGGCATGTTGTACATCTCGAAAAACGTCAGACACTGGTCGATCCAGAGGAGTGGGAGCTTGCCCTTGAAAAGGGGAAAATTATGCCGCGTCTGACGAGCGGTGACCTGTTGTTGGTGGCGCAGCACCCTTGCCAGCTTGTGGTATCTTGGGTGGTGGGAGGGGGGGGGGGGGGGCATGACGGAGGACACCGACTTGTTTGGATCGTGGATGCGGTGCTCGATTCCGTCAAGGTCCTCCCCAAAATCTTCTACCTACTTGCACAGGCTGGGCACCTCCTCTAAGACGGTCTTGACGTCTGTGTTCATGGCAGTGAATTGCTTTAGCAACTCCTCCAATGTCTCCTGTACCTTGTCAATTCTGCCAAGCACCATATCTGTCTGAGCCGATGGCTTCACTGGTTTAGACCGCGTCGTCGCACCTCGCTCTATACCGATCTAACTCGGCTAAGGATTTTTTGCTGATTCACCGGAGTGATTCGACATCCTGGACTGGGATTCCAATTCCGTATTCCAGTTGTTTTTGACATCCTGGACCGGGATCTCTTGGTACGTCTTCGACACTGTCATCTCTGCTTGCATAGGTGGCTTAGGCGTGACACTGAGGTCTTGTGCCAGATCCACAACCACCGGCCACTTCCGCCTCCCTCGTAATGCCTAGCTCCGACCATATTAAGATTTGGGGGAAACTTTCTGTCGTATGTCTCCCTTTGGACACCCTCTTCTTTTTATTAACTCTTTTCTCTTTAGTCCCTGTACAACAAGATTATTACACACACTCTCCCTCTCCAAAATTGTCTATATTCCTTTGCTACTGTATTTTTGTATCATGATCCAAACATCAACACTTTAGTTTTCCTATAGTTTGCAATTCTATGTTTTGCATATAAATTCAAAATTTCTCTTGTCTTTATTCCTTTTTTCCAAGCAGGAACCAAAGCTGCCATGAAGGACTATAGTGTGAGGATGGGTTTTGTGGTAAAAATATCTCCTCTCGTAAATAGCTCTTTCACATTATAGATTATGAATTTATTGGGTACATGCTAGAAAGATAATGTTCTGCCTTTTCTCTTGTGTTTCCCTAAATATCATTGTAATGTATCATCTCAGTTCAAACTTCGCATGCGTAAATGTTAACTGATTATTATTCGAATGAAACAATTTCAAAAGGAAAGGTTCAGTAGTTACTAGATTTGAAAGATACTGACAGTGTTAGGAAATAAATTTTTTTTTTGAGAAAACGCAAAAGACTTTTGCGTTTCATTATATTGAAAAGAGAGAAAGTTTGTTACATCCTCCTAGGAGGCACCGGTACAGACAAACAACAAAAACATCAGTGGATGTCCCAGGTCTGTGGGAGAATGACACGCAGGCCTCGAGCGCCCGTGGTTGCCCAAAGCGCAGCTTCTTCTTTGATCCTTGCTACCAAGACGTTAGTCGATGGGGTTGCAGCATTGAAGACGCAGTCGTTGCGATGCTTCCAGGTCATCCAAGGGATCAGCAGCGTTGCGGTGGTGAGTCCTTTGTGCATCGGCTTGGGCATGGCCTGCCACGCCGTGCGCCACCAGACAGACAGGGAGCCTTCACCATTAGGCGCGCTGCATGGTAGGTGTAGCCAAGACAGGACGTCATGCCAAACCTGCTTGGTGAAGGGGCAGTCCAGGATCAGGTGGTTCATCGATTCCGGCACCTGATCGCAAAGCGGGCAGCGAGGAGGGTGCGGCAATCCGCGGCGGGCGAGACGGTCGGTTGTCCATCATCGTCCCAAGCTAGCGAGCCAGTGGAAGAACTTCACTCGCGGGGGGGCTCAGCCCTTCCAGGTTAGCTTCCATGCCGGGCAGGAGGTAGAGCCGTGGAAGGTGGCGAGGTATGCGGACTAGGCGGTGTAGGTGCCTGAAGCATTCCACTTCCAGTGGAGTCGGTCAGGTTCAGCGGAGAGGGTGGTATGCTCGATGGCTCTCCAGGTTAGCAAGTATTGGCCAATCTCTTGGATGCCAAGGATGCCATGAATGTCTGAAGCCCACCGGTGCGCCTGAAGACCGTCGGCCACCGTTTTGCTTTTGCGGCTGCGCTTGGGGATGAGGGCGTACAGCTGAGGTGCAATCTCGGAGATGAATCGCCCGTTGATCCAGCGGTCCTCCCAAAACAATGCCCGCAGACCATCGCCAAGGATCATGGAGGTGGACGCGAAGAAGAATGCGTGTTCCTCATTGGAGAACTGGAGGTCGAGGCCAGCCCACGTTCTGTTTCCATCAATGCGTGCAAACCAGAGCCATCTGGTGCGCAAGGCGAGACCCGTACGCTCTAGGTCGTGGATGCCAAGGCCGCCCAGGCTGGTAGGGTGGCAGACGCGGCGCCAGTTCACGTGGCAGTTGCCGCCTTGAGCATCGGCACGGCCGGCCCAAAGGAATCCTCTCTGGATCTTCTCAAGGAGTTTGAGGACTTTCTTCAGCGGCGCGAGCACAAGGAGCTGATGCAGGGGGATTGCACTGAGCACGGACTTGACAAAGGCGAGGCGTCCAGCCTTGTTCATGAGGTGCGCCTTCCAAGTGGGCAGCTTCCCGGCGGTCTTGTCGACGACGGGTTGCAGTTGGGCAACCGTCGGGCGTCGCAAGGTGAGGGGGATGCCCAGATAGGTGATGGGGAACTCCGCGAGGGGGCATCCCAGGGTCGCGACGGCCGGGGCGACCTCGTCGTCCGCGCAACGGATCATCGTGGCCGTGCTCTTTTGGAAGTTGACTCGCAGGCCTGACGCACGGCCGAAAAGCTGCAGGATCTCTCTGACCGCCATCGTGTCGCTAGGCGAGGGGTGGCAGAAGAGAATGACGTCGTCGGCATAAAGCGAGATGATGGGAATCGCACGACGGGGGTGCAGCTGTTGCAGAACGTTGAGCTCGGCAGCTTGGCGGAACAAGCGCCCCAACGTGTTGACAGCAAACACAAAGAGCTGCGTTGACACAGGGTCGCCCTGGCGGAGTCCACATCGATGCCAGATCGCAGGTCCAGGCGCGCCGTTCAGGAGGACCCGGGTGCTGGCCGACGATAGCAGGATAGCGATCCAGCCGAGGAAGCGGTCGCCGAATCCGTATCGACGCAGGGCCTCAAAGAGAAAGGGCCACGAGACGGAGTCAAAGGCGCGGGTGAGGTCGAGCTTGAGGAGGATGCGCGGGGCTCCCAGCTGGTGGAGGAGGCGCGCCGACTGTCGCACGATCAAGAAATTGTCGTGGAGGCTGCGTCCAGGGATGAAGGTGTTCTGGATGGGACTGATCAAGTCATTCAGCTTGGGCGCAAGGCGGAGGGATAACATCTTCGCGAAGATCTTGGCGACGAGTAGGAAATAATCATTAGTCAAGCTTTCTTCAAGGTACATTTGTTTTTTGCACTGCAATGTTGATTTGTTTAGTTCAGCCCCTCAGGTCTTTGTTTTGTTTCATACTTGTACCACTACAATTCTTCTTGTTTCAATATGTATAACTAAAATGACATGCTTGTGCAGGATGATTATATTTGTGCTATTTGTGATGAGGGTGGCGACTTGATATGGTAGGCATACTCTATTTGTCTAATCTTTTTCTTAATGTAGGGTATCTATTATTTTTTGTTCTTCTCAGGTTAATTTATGGTATTTTGGAGAGTTATGCCACTAGTTCACATATAAATTCATAGATCGGTTGAAAAAAAATATTTTGTGTTTTTTTGTGTATCATGTAAAAGGATAGATTATGTTTGTTCATTTATTTTGAATGGAGCTATTTGCTCTAGATTGCCATTTGCCATTCTGTATTCTATTTGAGTAACCTGATTGCGTAATATTGTAGCTTGCATTGCATGAACTCAAAACAAGGCTCTTGTTATCGAAAGAAGTTTTGTATCCAGCGGGCCCTGCGTGCTCCCTGACTGAAGATAGCCAAAAAATAAAAATCATGTCTTGTGTTGAGGAGCACGCCGGTTCACCTGGACATGAAGATGTTTTCCTGATCCATTACGGGAAAGTGCCTTATGTATGTACTCATTCTGTTTTGGGGTGTACTCGTGCTTAATTTTTTTTCAGTGTATGTACTCAAATTTTAATCTTTTGTATGTCCTGGAAATGGGTTGACCCATATTCTTAACTTAATTCATTGTAGTTGTGATGGTGGCTGTGGGAGGTCGTTCCACCCAACCGAACCTACTGGTGAAGCTTCTGGTTGCAAAACTCTTGGTCTGAGTGAAGCACAACTGGTGCTAATTCTTTACCAAATTACTCAGTTTTATTCTTGTTTCAGTTATGTCCGGTATTGGCATCCAACTTTTCATGCATATCATATTATATAGGAACTACCTGAGTTTCTGTGCGAGAATTGTGAGTCTAAGAAGCACCAGTGCTTTGTTTGCGGAGAGTTGGGATCTTCAGACCAAGGTGGAGCAGAACAGGTGTGTCTGAAAAAACATGTATTTGTACTTTGTATTTCCTGAGATATATTATATTCTGTTTGTGATGGAACTGTTACTTGATTTATTGATTTCTTAATTCTCAATGTCATTGAGAATAATGAGAAAAAACAAGAGTTCTTTGAAGCTAAAGTATTGTGATTCTGTAGATGTAGGAGCCAAGGGAACAACTACGAATGATACTTGAGTCTGATTGCATAATTGCATATAGGCTCTAAAATATTCAAGATCTTTTTGCATATCAGGATAGATCAGATTCCTGTACTTTTCCAACTTCTTGTTTGCATTTTTGTCAGGAAATCATACAATGCAATAAGAGGGGCTGTAAGCGCTTTTACCACCCTCAATGTCTTCCATTAGACATCAATAAAATACCTGAGGAGTCATGCCCTGTGCATGAATGTTACTCGTGCAAGAAAAAACATGCAACTTCGGAGGGTAACAAAATGACAGGAAAAAGAAAGGGAAAGGAGACGTGCAAGAAAAAACATGCAACGTCGGAGGGTAATGGAAACAACAGGAAAATCAAAGGGAAGGGAAACATGGGAACTGGACCTGGTGCTATGCAGGCACTGCCCCAAAGCATTTCATCGCAAGTGCTTGCCAAGGTGTGATTTATGTACCGGATAGCTCGTGGTGATATTGTCTGCTTTGATGCATCTTCTTTTATTGACCCTTTGTGCTTGTATTGTAGGAAAATCTCTGGTGATATCATAGGTAAGACACAGAGGAGATGGGAGACTGCGGGCGGGACTGTGTTCTATTGCAGGTAGCTTTTGCCCTCATCCTTCTGTCGTCATATATAGTCCTCTGTGTCCTCTGTCTGTTCTGCTTTGAGAGTTTGTGACAAGTGCAAATTTTTTGCAGGGATCATGAGATGGTAGAAGATCTTAGAAGTGCAGAGAGGAACCATATTAAGTTTCGAGAAGAAAAACCTAAAGGCGCGTCTGAGAATCAAAGTGTTCCGGAAGGACACGTTGAGGACGGGAACAAGGGAAGTGTTCCTGGGCCGAAAAATATGACCTGACGTGTGGTGGCCTGCCTCCATGATTGATCCTCCTGACATGTCGGAGAAAGGAAGAAATCTTGTCTTGGGCTCTCGGCGAATTGCAAAGAGAGTGAACCGTAAACTTTGGTGTCGTCTATGACAGATAACATTGTCTGTGGTCTCGCATCATTTGTCGATGTGGTTTGTGTCCGGTGACAGTGAAACCGTATTGGTTATAGGGTGTATCGTGACATTGTTATTCCTTATACATTGCCAGAATTTGAACATTAATCAGGTACTATGAACCACCATTAAGACGACGCAGATGTGAATCATCATGACAGAAATGTGCTGGCATGTCACCAGCTGGGGTCTTCCTCCCCCTGCCTTTATCTGGTTGGTACTTCTAGTTTCATTTGGTTGCCCCTGTCTTCCTGTGATGATGGATGCAGGCATGCAGCTCACAGGTCAGCTGGGCCAGCTCACCTGAGGGCGACACTCAGCTGGGCCGCATTGTTTACAGTTGAGCCTATCATTTTTCTGTTTGGCTAGTGCTTTGCTGAATCTGTCATGACCGCGATGGGTTGCCACGTGGCAGGTTAAGCAACTGAGAGCTTACCTCAGGAACCATTCGGTTTAGATGACAGGACCATCTCAAATTATTTACTGGTGGGATGAGATTAGATGACGGGGTAGGCTTGCTTGACCTAGCGGGACCACGCGCCTACGCCGACGCGAAAGCGGCAGAGCACAAGAGGGGAGGGAGGGCAGCAGTCAAAAGCCGGCCATCAGCACCATATCTCGTGGTGTCGTGAGCAGAATGGCCGGCGTCTTGAACAAAAAAACGAGCACGATGGCCGGCAAGTAGAACAAAACGCAAAGATTTTTGTCCGGTGCAGATTAGATAAGTTGCGGGCCGCGGCGACGATGGCCGCCGCTCGTCCCACCGGCAGGCCACTGTTCGGCGGGCGGGCGAGACGTACGGCACCAAGTCCACGTCTCGCTCCGCCACTTTCGGTTCATTCGGCCCTACGCTCCCCGTCGCGTCGCGTCGCTCTCCACGGCTCTACGCGCACACCCCCGGCCAGTCAGTCAGTCAGTCAGTCCCACGCGCGCACGCTCAATGGCGTGGGACTAAAGCGCGGCTCGACGCGACGCTCCGGGTCAATCCCGTCACACGTCCAGCCTTCTCGCTTTCTCCGGAAACCGAAACGCCCCCCGCTCGCCCATTTCTGCGGCCCGGCTTAGCGGTTCTCTATACAGTTGGGCCGGCAGTCGGCACCGTCGTTGGCCGGCGCGCTCCGTGCCCGCCGCCGCGGAGGGCGGTTTTGACCCCCTCGCCTCGGTTGCGGTTGCCAGGCAGTTACTTCCCTTGCCGCCCGAGCAACCACGGCAGCAGCTACAGCCTTCCGCTTCCGCTTCCGCTTCCGCACCAACCCCACCACCACCGCCACCGCCACCCAACAAACCGCGGAGAGGCGAGGGGCGGTTGCTCTGCTGCTGCTCCCTCCCAGCGCTGTACCAGCTCCGCGCTACTGCGCTGCTGCCGCTGATCCCGCCACCGCCGCCCTTCCAGCGCTTCGCGTCGTTTCGTGTACCAGGAGAGTGCTCCACCCTGCTTTCCCCCCTGCTTTCCCCCTCCGGGGCTCGTTATTTCCTGACTTGCGGCCCCAAATCCTATCCACCGCCGGAGAGGCAGGCGCCGTTCGCTTCTGATCGATCGTATTCGTATCGGTCGGTCGGCGCGGATGGAGGCGCTCAAAAAGCAGGCCAGCAAGCTCCGGGAGCACGTCGCCAAGCAGCAACAGGTACGAATTCCTTCGCCCGAATTCCACAAATTCAGCCTCCCGCCGATCACCGGGTCGCCGGGATTTAGCCCGGAAGCAGATGTAGGGTTCTTCCACCGGCTATTGCTCCCCCAGTTAATTCCACACAGAGCTAGTTTGAGAATTTTGAGGTTATGGATAGTGACCACTGTATTGGGGGAACAGAATAGAACAGCAGCCATTGCAAGGGAGGCAGCCACTGTATGTGTTCTTTAGGTTTCTGGCACTCATTTCTTCTACATTTGACTGTGGATACCCACTTATTCGGCAGCTGAGCCTAATTTCACTTGGCCCAATAGAATGAATGGGTTCGAGCATCATATGCCATGCTTAGTTGCCTGTTTCACACTTGAGAGAGCTACGCTTACGATTGCAGGCGGTTCGCAAGACATTTAGCGCGCGCCATAATCAAGACACTTCGCTTGTCGATGAAGCCGAACTTGAGTGCCACCAGAATCTCCAGAAGCTTTATAATACCACAAGAGCAGCTAAAGTATGTCTTCCTTCTGTTTGTTATACCTGTGATAACTAGTCTAGCTGATTGTTTTAAAGTGGATTGGTTATGTCTCGTTTTGTAGCATTTCCAACGAACCATTGTACGAGGCCTGGAGGGTTTTGTTGCGGTTAGCACCAAACAGATGGAGATAGGTAACCTCACGTTGTTTTTGTTGTTGTATGTGCATATGCTTCTATTTTGAGATATTGTCAACCTATAATGTTTCTCCCTGCAGTGAAAAGGCTAGCTGAGGATTGTTGCAAATATGGAAACAACAATCAAAATCTTGGCTTTGTTCTTGGAAGGGCTTCAGCCGAGTTTGGTAAATCCCACAACCAAATGGAGATAGAGCGGGAGAAACTTCTTAGAGATCTCGGAGAGAAGGTGATGCCTGTTTCCATCCTCAGTTTCACTATTTCATAAGTTTCTCAACATCACAAATGTTGCCTTTATGGGATTATGTTTTCTAGTACGAAATATCTGGATCGTGATATATTTGCCTTTTTACCCTTGAGTGCAAGGTCATCTGAAGCTAGATTTGGTTTATTCTGTTGAAATTTACAAAATAGTGTCAAAGCAAGTTGTGAATTCCACATGTGATACGATGATTTGTGCATTCCAAAATGCACATAAATTTTCTATGATTACATCTAACTGATGGCATAACTGATGGCATCACATTTTCTGATTCAGCTGTATTGCTATTGTTTAACCATTTGGTTTTTCTTCTTACCCATAGGTTTTTGAGCCTCTTCGGGAAATGATAATGAGTGCTCCTCTTGAAGATGCTCGCTTGTTAACTTATCGTTATCAACGGATCAGACAAGATATGGAGTCTCAGGTAATGCATAGCAGATGAAAAATTGTCTTCTCCAGAGCAGTGGTTATGCCAGGAGTTAGTACCAGTGATGTCACTCCTTTAGCTTCCATGGATTAATACATTAAATTATAACAAAACAAAGGGACAATTTGGAAAATCTATGTGGTCAGCTGATCACAGAGCTACCTGCCTAGCACTGTAACTGCTTCAGAGATGCCTGCCTGGTACTAAAAAGACAATTTTTCTCTTATTAGATAGCTGATGTGGTTAGAAGGCAACTGAAGTCCAAGGAGAGTAGTGGTAATACAGATTCGGTGAAACTGCAACATGCCGAATCGAAATTATCAGAGCTCCGAACTACGCTGGCAGCATTAGGAAAAGAAGCAACTGCAGCTATGGAGGCTGTAGAGGCTCAGCAGCAACAGATTACCTTCGACCGTCTTCTTGCAATGGTATGATACGCCTCACTATTATTTCAGAATTTGTACATTTTGTTGACGGTTGAGATTCCTGTACATGGCCACTTATGCATAGAATAGAATATACCAGATGTGAGAATGTGTAGCATAACACTCAGCCAAATATTATAAACAGAACAGTCATAAATTGCCTTTTTGGTTTTGTTGATTAGAAACTTCATTTCTAGGATAGAGCTTCATTTCAGTGAATTGTCTTTTTATTCTGTTATCCATGCATGCATGTGTGCGTGTGGTTATATGGGTACATTGCTTTTGTTCTCAACCCCGATGTGCGGGTGCCTAGTTACTGATCTCTTTTTGACCAAAAGTCCAAAACTGTACTTACTGGTTAGAAGTAGAACACATAGTGTCATGTAAGTTTTGGCATATAAACAATTCTTCTTATAGTTTGGCCCAATCCCCTTGAAAGTTTATCCTGGAAATTAAATATGTCTTCTAATTACCAGGTATCCTTTTAAAACATAATTTGGATTTTCTGTCCGTTTGATGTGATTGATGATATGTGTGCTTTAGATGTTGGACATGGGTATGTTTCTTTTCACTTACTCCTAAAAAAAATCAGGCAACATTTTTTATTAAGTTTCCTACTTGAAGTTTTCCACTCCTGGATTTGAAACTCATGAGCTCAGTGCTGGAACCAAATATGCATACGCCTCACGTACAGTATGTGAAATTCAATAACTTTGATTGAACAGAATTGAACACTAAACATTAATTAGCGCTATCTCATGGTGTGCCCCACTTACAGGTTGATGCCGAGAGAACTTACCATCAGAACGTCGCTGATATTCTGAACAAACTCCATGATGAGGTGCATAACTGTTTATAAATAATGGATTATTTGACCTGCATTGTGCATTTTTAATGCCCTAAACTTTGAAAACAAATGTGAGTATTTTCTGCTGAAGGTTATTGCCTTTATTTCTGCTGATTTGCACAGATGGTCAATGCAAAACTTCATGAAGAGTCAGACAAGAACGATGATGAGCCATCATCAGATCCATCATTGGAGCCTAAAGTATCACCTAAAGTATCACCAATACATGTGCACTCAAATAGCATATCAGAAGATCCAGCATTAACTGAAACTAGCGAACCTACAAGGAATGGTCAGGAAGTGCATTATGTTGGGGAGGTACGTACGCCTTCTGCACCGCATATTTGGCAGATCATTGAGGTTGTAGTGTGTCATCTCTACTATTCTTCACTCTGTTATATTGTTGCCGTGTACTCTATATCATATTAGACCTTAGTTCCATACTGGCATGAGCTATTTTGGTAGGTTTTTGGAAGCCCCAGAAAGATATCTCTGGAACTGCTCCATATATTTATTTTTAATTAGATTATAAACATGTGCTTCCTCATAGCTGAAGTTTATGATGGCAGAGGTTCATTTGATTGATTCATAAAATAAAATAAATGTTCATCTCATTCTCCAGCAATCAAAGAAATCCAGAAACTAAACTGTCTGGTAGGCATAAGAAAGCCATAAAATATGCTGTTAGTAGCATGATTATCCAAAATCATGTGAGTCTCCATTCTGTTGAATCAGAACTGCAGCTTAGACAGTGCTTAATATGATCAATGAATATCCCGTGCTGCCATTCTTTCAGCAAAGCTCCTCACCTACCTTGCATTTCATGTTATTCTTTTTTTACACCTGCCACATAGTAATACCACATGGAAATTCCATGTGGGTTTGTCCACACACAAATAACAAAGATATGCAATAAAAGGCTGGGAAATGCTACCTCTGTTAATTTGAACTGCAAAAACGTCTTATATTTTGGGGCGAAGGTAGTATTTGGCAAGATTAGTACTCCCTCTGTCCCATAATGTGAGACGTTTTTTAACACTACACTAGTATCAAAAAACGTCTTACATTATGGGACGGAGGGAGTAGTAGTTAGTAATTTTTAGCTACTGCACAATTGCTATACTGAATTGAAGATAGCATTCCATTACTCAACAAGCTGAACACTTGATGAATTCCTTGTCATGCAGGTAATCCATCCGTTTGATGGTCAGGCTGACGGCGAGCTCAGTATCTCCGTGGGTGATTTCGTTGTGGTCCGCCAGGTACACGCGTTTTTTATGTCAGCGTCCACTGTTATAGATTTCATCCACCCATTCATGTGACACCTCATGGCCAAATTTCTGAAGTAATGAACCACCACCTTAACAACTCATACCCGCAGTCAGTTCAGTTGGGAGTTGGGTAACTGCTGCTGCATGAATATGATATGATGAGATGCAAGGCAACACATAATTGCCCATTTATAAGAAGAGAGAACACATGGGGCCGGCAGTCCTAAGCAAGCAATCTTTGCGTGTCTGCCTCGACAGGTGTCCCCAAACGGGTGGTCGGAAGGGGAGTGCAAGGGAAAGGCCGGCTGGTTTCCATCTGCGTACGTAGAGCAGAGGGACAAGGCCCCGGCAAGCAAGGTGATAGAGCCTGGACGTCTGACTGCGTGATCGATCCCTCTTTCTTCTTGTACCAAACGGCTGCTGTTCATCGTCCTGCTGCTTTCTCCCCTCCCCTGTACATGATATGAGGTACTCCTACTTGTTCAGGACTGCATAGCATTTTGTAGAACTTTTTTTATACTACCTTTCTGTGCAGATTCTTGTGCTTGTGTAAAATGTATACGGGGTAGTAGCGTTTTGCCTGATAGGATCTCTCTTCTGTTTTTCTTCTTTCTTCGATTCGATGACAATGTATAGAGCTGTTTATTTGGTCATGGGATGATGTATGTATCCTATCCTTCCCGCTGCCTAATTAGTGTTATCGTTTCAGAACAGTGATGGATATTGTCACCGCTCTGTAATTTTTTTTCTTCTGATGAAGGCTTGTTTTCTCTCTCTGCTGGATCGAGATTCGTTGTGGCCATTCTTGTCAAGACCAAAGGAGTAAAGGAAACCGACGCGACTGGAGCCATCCGGTGTATCCGACTGGGCAAAAGAGGGTCGCCTTCTTGGATCCGGCTCTCTCTCTTCAAGTCTGATGATCGAACCTCTTAACTGCAACAGGAACACTTGCTTTCTTTTCCCTCACTTCACTCACCGGCTGCAACTGCAACAGAGACAGCTTCCTTCCTTGGGCTCTGAATTTATTGGCCCTCCCTCCCATGCTTTCTTTCTACCATCTCTTTTGCTGCTGGTCCGGTCCGGCCAGCGCGTGCGTAGCTCTACTCTAGGCCTGTAGGCCACCATCGCGTAGCCATTTCCTGCACCTGCACGCACATGGAGCTCGGAAAGCTCGCTGCTCGCAGCCTCAGCCCACCCCTCCATCAGCGAGCGAGCGAGCGAGAGAGGCCGACAGTGCTTGGCGACATGGTTGAATGCGCAAGTGGCCGCTTGTGGTGTCCACGGATTGATTGGCTCCTCACCGATCTTCCCAGGCCGCCGCTGGGGCCTCCGGCAGTTATGACGGCGTGCTCTCCTCGTCCTCGTCCGTCGCTGCCGTTTCCATTTCCGAACCGGCCGCGCAGAAAAGTCGTGGACGGAGAATCGCTCCTCGCTAGCCATTCGCCGAGCCCTTTTGCGCTCGGTTTTCACTGGCGCCGGAGCGGAGTTGGTGCTGTTCACTGGCGCCGGAGCGGAGTTGGTGCTGTTCACTGGCGCCGGAAAGGGACGTTGGGTTACAGGAATCTAGCCAGGGCCTCGGCCTTTTGTGCTCCGTTTTCTTGGCGACAAGTACTCTGGTACACAACGTTTATTTTGGGTGCAAAGTACTGTTTGGACCCACGCATTTACGAGCCGCTGGTACTTTGCTACAAGAGTGTCATCAGGCATTGCTCCCTTTCTTTTACGGGCATTGCCCTTTGTTGAGACGTGTTTTTAACTTTGTTACTGGGCTGGATCGGATGAGGGAGGGTAAAAACTGGCAGCTGGCTTTCGCAGACGGACGGTGAGACGAGGGAGAACGGGTCACATCGGATCGGAGGAGAGGACATCGGCTATGAGACACGGAGACACCACAGCTCAGCAACCTCTGGCGCTGGGTAGGGTAGGGTAGGGTAGACTCGTCGGCCACGCCCACCAACGGACCTCCTCCAACCTTTATCACTGGGATTTGTACGTTCAGTAGAGTGTTAAGCATCTAGCTACAACCAGAACTATTCCACCCCAGACAGAAAACTGCTGCTACTGAGGTCACTTCTGCTAACAAGCCTAGCCAAAATAAGAGGAAAGGAGGTCCTCAGTCTACTCAGGTTTACAGGCCGGTGGTGCCTCCAACGGTGCTGGCTATCACTCAGCATGGCGAGCAAGGGAATGAGGTTGTGCCCATGGAGCATGGTGCTGATCCAACAACCTCTGATGGGGAGGAAGGAGATGGAGCGCAAACAGTTGACGGAAATCCCAAGAAAAAGAAACCCACCCCACCCACTTCAGAAGCTTCAGCGGCGACTGCTAGTCAGCGCTGCCCGGCCCATTGAGCATGATGAGCTGGAACTACCGAGGGCTTGGGAACCCTCGGACAGTTCGGGAGCTTCGCAAAATACCGAAGCGGGAAGGTCCCGTCCTTCTATTCTTAATGGAGAGACCGGGATAGGGGGCAAAAGAGTGGAATTTTTGAGATTTTCTTTAGGTTTCTTTGGATGTTTTGCCATCGACAGCGACGGCCTTACGGGTGATATTGGCCTCTTTTGGTCAAAAGATGTTGATGTCAAGCTAGAAAACTATGGCTCGTCACACATTGATGTTTCTGTGAAACAAGATAATAAAGCTTGGCGATTTACCAGTTTCTACGGAGAGTTGTGGGTGGAAAACAGATACCATAGTTGGCGTTTCCTTCGTACGTTATTTGTTGTCCGCATGAGGCATGGTTATGCATGGGTGGTTTTGACAAGACCTTACATGCAGACGAGCACTTTAATATCAACCTCGGACCAGGATACCAGATGAGGGCGTTACAAGATGTGGTTGTGGATTGCTCCCTATGGGACTTGGGATGGAGAGGAGTTCCTTACACATGGGATAATGGAAAGTTGGGGGCATGTGAAAGCACGTCTCTATCGTGCCCTAGCAAATGAATAGTTCTTAAGCTGTTTTCAGTTCACTAATGTCTAGCACATCAGTTGTGTGGAATCGGATCATTGTTTCGTGGTAGCTGAAGCGAGATCTTTAGATCCTAGCAAATGGCAGCGAAACCAGTGGACTTTCAGATATGAGAACATATGGCAGTGGCACGCCTAGTACGACCAACTAGTTCTTGATCTATGGCGGATTGGTGTTGGATGTGAAGGCTTGCAAGGAGTGGTCGATGCCTTGGCCATCGCCCAAAAGGATCTAGGCGCATGAGAATTGCGTAACCTTTCAAAGAAAGTTTGTACACTTCAAAAATACCTAGAAAGGTTGAGGAGCTCATCAATGGGGCATGGCCCTTCGGACGAGGAGCTCGTTGTGTCATCGCACTGTGAGAAGCTATGCCGGAGGAGGCGATATGGCTTAAGCAGAGCTCAAGGGTTCTCTGGTTGCGCGAGGGGGGCGGAAACACCGGTTATTTCCAAGCCCAGACTGCCCAACCCAGAAGAGTAAACCGCATCACTTCTCTAGAAAATAACAATGGTTAGATTTTGTAGGATTTAGAGGAAGTAAAGAAAGAAGTCAATGATTTTTTTCCAAAGCATGTATCAAATCACAGGGTTTCAGGCCGATGGAGGAATTATTGGACGGTGTACAACCCAAGGTCACCGACCAGATGAGTGACTATATTTGGCGACCATATGAGGCAGAGGAGGTGAAGCGGGCGTTGTTTGACATGTCACCATCAAAGGCCCCTGGCACGGATGTTTTTACGGGAAGGTTTTATCAACGACACTGGGATGTTCTAAGGGAGGACATTACAATGGTCATGCTGGAGTTTCTGAACGAGGGAGCACTACCTTTAGGTTTGATTGACACATCTATCACTCTGATCCCTAACGTAAGGCAACCATTGGAAAATTTCCCAATTTCACCCAATTGCCTTGTGCCCAGTTCTATTTAACATTGATGTCAAAGCAATTGCCAATGGATTGAGAGGCATCTTGGATGAAGTTATTGGGGAATAGCAAAGTGCATTTGTACCAGGACGACTAATTACAGACATTGTACTTGTGGATTATGAGAGTATTTATGCTATTAAGAGAAGGAAAAAGGGTAAGAATGCTTGTTGTGCAATCAAGTTAGACATGCTAAAACCCTATGATATGGTGGAATGCAACTATCTCGAAGCAATACTTGTGAGACTGGGTTTCAATGGTGCGTTTGTTCGTTTGATTATGAAGTGTGTTACTTTAGTTTGGTTTACAATCAAGGTGAATGATGAGTTGTTTTCGTACTTCACTCCTTCAAGGAGACTATGTCAAGGATATCCCATTTTTCCATACATGTTTCTGTTGTGTGCTCAAGGCATTACTTCACTTCTGAACATGTATGGTGGAGCATACATTGAACGAGGCATTAGGTTGAGTGTCCATGCATCTTGGATTAATTATATGCTTTTTGTTCATGATAGTCTTATTTTCTTAAATGCAAAAACCCAAAGTGCTGACAGACTCAACAAGATTCTCCATATTTATGCTGATTGTTCTGGGCAGGCAGTTAACCAAGAGAAAAGTTCAATATTTTTAGTGCCAATACATCACGCCCCATACGGCAGACTCTCAAGCAGTCTCTCAATATTCATGTGGAAGCATTCTATGAATGCTATCTGGGGCTACCTACGACCATTGGCAGGATAACTAGTAGGACCTTTGATCATATTGTTGATCGATGTCGCAGTAAAATGCATGTCTGGTCAGAGCGGAACATGGCCTACGCGGCACGGGAGTTACTACTCAAAATAGTGGTTCGGTCGATACCTACTTATAGTATGAGCTGCTTTTTGCTTACAAATAAGTTGTGCAAAAGAGTTATTTCATGCATGACCAAGTATTGGTGGGGGAGCTTTATCGACAAACGTACACTCCATTGGCTATCTTGGGATAAGCTGGCGACACCCAAGGTAAAGGGAGGCATGGGTTTCCGAGACATGCACATGTTCAATCTTGCGATGCTTGGGAAACATGGTTGGCGCCTTCTGACAAAACCAGAGTCATTATGTGCAAGGGTTTTGAAAGGGAAATATTACCCGCACATGGAATTCCTTAAAGCTACTACCCCAGCCCGAGCATCACCTACTTGGAAGGCCATAATTACTAGGAGAAATGCACTGGATGTTGGTCTAATCAAAAGAGTTGGGGACGGCACAACCATCTTAACATGGTCAGACACCTAGATCTGGGGCACTCTGTTTCTGAAACTGATGGGCCGCATTAGCTCTGATCCATTTCTGATGGTTTCAGATCTGATTGATGATTACATGGGTAATTGTAATGTGTACATCATTAGAAAATATTCCTCCAACCGGATGTCGAGGCGATTTTGAACATCCCCACTAAACCCTATTGGTGGTGACGAGTTTTTGGCTTGGGCCTTGGAGAATTCAAGCATCTACTCTGTAAAATCAGCGTATCAATCTCTTGTGACTCGCAACGAGCATAATTCTTTATAGGAAGGGAAGATTACGCAAACTTCATCAGCTAATAAGTAGATGTGGTCGGCTCTATTGAAATTAATGTTGTTCCCAAGGTTCCAGTGTTCTGGTGGAGAGTTCTTTGGGGGACTCTACCAGACTAGTTCAACTTGCAGTATGGATACATTAAACCCATTGGGCGGTGTGAAATCTGAAAGGCCATGGATGAAAACATGGTACATTCATTAATGCATTGCTATCATGCAAAGCAGTTTTGGATCGCAGCAAGGGACATGTTTGAGCTTCGCTTGTTGATACGTTCATTTTGTATCAAATTTTCCTAGTATTATTTATAATGTTTTGGATAAATATTTAACTTTTTGATGTAATTCTTTTGCCTTTTCTCTCTTAATTTGCAATTTAGACATTAAAAGGGAAACTGTTAGCAGCTCGAATCAGGACCTGAAAAAGCTACAGTAGAGATAGATATTCTCCGAAGATCCAAATGATTTGATAATTGACAGAGGTTTATTTTGGAATTAATAAAAAATATTGTAAGAAGAATCACGAGGAGGGGACCCACTGGTGAGCCTTGAGCTTAGGTGGGCCCCCCCTAGGGCACACCATGTGAGCTTGTGGGCCCATCACCAGGCCTCTGTGGCCCTCTCCTATATGATGTAACTTGCCCTAGTAAAAATTAGAAGAATACTTTGGGGGTGAAGCGTCACCGTCTCGGAACGCAACCTCGGCAAGAGCACTTTAGCTCTCGGCAGAGCGATTCCTCCAGGGAAACTTCCCTTCAAGAGGAGGAAATCGAAACCTTCATCATCACCAACGTTCCTCTCGTCATGGAAGTGAAATCACATTTGCTCCCTTGGTGGTTTTTGTAATTAATAACAACATATATATTACTGAACTAATATTTCCACTAAGCATATTTCAGGAAAAGTTCAATGATGGGTTGGCAAAAGGATTGCGGAGAAATCCCTAGATACAAGGATTTGGATTGGCAAAAGCTTCAAGCAAAGAGGACTCTACATTTTACTTTGTGAGAAATCACTTTGAGTCCATAGGAAAAGCCAATACTATTAAAAGGGTTTAAGGTACTGTTGGTGAACAAGATGCTCCACGTGCACAAGTGATACTCACCAAAAACACCCACAAACTCTCCCACATATTCTGTCTAAGACATTCATGCAAATCGGTGCAACCAACTTTTCCCACTCGGTCCCACCGATTCCTAGAACCCTGCCAAACTCTAGCACATCGGTGCAACCGATCCCACTTTGGTGCCACCGAGTTCAGCTTGCCAACTTTCTGTTACCTCGATTCACAAAATCGGAAGTTCCGAGTTTTTGGATCGGCGTCACCGCGATTTGGATTCTGACCGTTGGACACCTGATCGGTACCACCGGGATTTCTATATCAATCTCACCGAGATTCAAAAGTTGCTACCTTTGGAGCAACTCGGTACCACTGAGATTCACACAATGGTGTCATCGAGTTGGTCACTTTAGGTGTAACGGTTGGATTTTTGGAGATGCCTATATATACCCCTCCATCACCACTCACTCGCAAGAGAAGCACTCAGAACAGATCCCCACTTATCCCATCAGATTTTCTGAGAGAGAGCCACCTACTCATGTGTTCAGATCATGCCATTCCATTCCAATCATATGAATCTTGATCTCTAGCCTCCCCAAGTTGCTTTCCACCCAATCAATCTCTTCCACCAAAGCCAAATCTATGAGAGAGTGATTGAGTGTTGAGGAGTCTATCATCTTGGAGCACAAGGGCAAGGAGTTCATCGACATTATCGAGCCTATTACCTTTCGGAGGGTGGTGCCTCCTAGATTGATTAGGTGTCGCTTGGGAGCCTCCTACTTCGTGTTGTGGAGTGAACCAAGAAATTTGTAAGGGCAAGGAGATCGCCTACTTCATGAAGATCTACCACGAGTTAGGCTAGTCCTCTGTGGACGTAGGCCATCATGGTATTGTCAGGGTTGCTTGTTCGTGGAACCCTCCGTGGGTATAGCCCTCCGCGGACTCTCGCGGTCGTTACCCTCCGTGGATTGAAGACTCCATAAACGTGGAAGTACGATAGCAGCACCTATCGGAACCACGAGAAAAATCTTCGTGTCTTCAAATTGCGTTTGATCTTCCTACCCTTCCTTTACTATTCATGCTTGTCTTTACTTTCCGCTGTTATACTCATAGACATGCATGTGTAGGGTTTTCTTGACTTGCTATCAATGCTAAAATCTGCCAACACTTAAAATTGGGAAAAGGTAGAATTTTTGTTTGGTCAAGTAGTCTAATCACCCCCTCTAGACCTACTTTCGATCCCACAAGTGGTATCATAGCATTGGTTTCACAACCTAGGATAGTATGGCGTCTAGCAAGGGAAATTATCACCGTAGAGGTCCGTACTTTGATGGCACAAATTTTGCTAGTTGGAAGCACAAAATGAAATGCATATTCTTGGTCATAACCCCGCCGTTTGGGCTGTTATTCGTGTTAGATTGCAAGGTCAATTCTTTGTGGATGGAAGGGAATCAGATCGTGAAGCGACCACGGAAGAATTGAAGATGTTGCAATACAATGCTCAAGCATGTGACATTCTCTTCAATTGTCTTTGCCCCGAAGAATTCAACAAAATCATCTGCCTAGAGACTTCAAAAGAGATTTGGGATACTTTGGTTGATATGCATGAAGGTACCGAATCCATGAGAGAATCCAAGTTGGATGTTCTTCAGAGTCAGCTTGACAAGTTCAAGATGAAGGATGGTGAAGGAGTCGCAGAGATGTACTCTAGGCTAGCTCTCGTCACCAATGAAATTGCCGGCTTAGGAAGCGAAGAAATGACTGACAAATTCATCATCAAGAAGATACTCTGAGCTTTGGATGATAGATATGACACTGTGTGCACATTGATCCAAATGATGCCCAACTACAAAGATCTCAAGCTTACGAAAGTGATTGGAAGGATTGTTGCTCATGAGATGACACTCAAGGACAAGGAAGAGCTTGACAACAATTCTAGCGATGCTTACAAAGCCACAAGTGATGCTCCCGCAACTTCAAGCGACAACCCTGTCACCAATGAAGAGATAAGCCTCATGGTCAAGAAATTCAACAAGTTCTACAAGAATAGAGGCAAAGGTCAAAGCTCTAACTCAAGATATGAAGAGAAGCATTTGTTAAGTCGTGATCGAAACTGTTACAATTGTGGAAAGCCCGGACACTACTCCAATGAGTGCACGGCTCCCTACAAAAGAAAAGAAGAGTCACCAAGAAGACGAAGCTCAAGAGATGAGTCACCTCGAAGATAGAGGAGTAGAGATGATCGTTATGAACGAAGACCCTCAAGGAGAAGTAGGGAATCGGAGTAGAAGGACAAATACACCAAGAGCTACTAAGAAGAAGACATCAAGCTCATGTTGGTGAATGGGTTTCCGGCTTCGAATCCGAAAACCACTCCGAGAGAAGCTATCACTCCAACTCTGACTATAGTCAAGATGAAGGTGTTGCCGGACTTGCACTAGTGACAACCGACTCCTATGGCATATTTCATTCGCCAAATGAAAGGAGTGGAAGTTGCTTCATGGCTAAAGTCCCCAAGGTATCACACCCCGAGTATCTTGATTTCTATAGTGATGAGGATGACTTGTTAGGAGATGATGGCTTGCTATTTGACAAATCTAGTAATGTTAGTCAAGATGAACTTGTTAGTAATCACTCTAGTCAAGATAAGTCGTATGATGATGATAAGTTGGAAATAGAATGACTAACACAAGAACTAAACACTCTTAAGTTAGCTCACGAGTCTACTCTACAAGATCATAGAGAGCTTGAAAGGACACATGAGAAGCTCCGCTTTGAGAAGCTCAATTTTGAGCAAGAGCATGAATTCCTTAAATCTATCAATGGCGATCTTCGAAAGAAGACTTCCTCTTATCTAGCCAAACGACTTCTCTTGTTTACATTCATTCCACAAGTTAAGACTAAGCAAACTAGTAACAAAGGCAAGAATGGTTCTTTAACTAGTAGCAATAAAAATGATAAATCCAATGATATTCTTCTAGTAGTTCTATTGATCCTAGTAACACTTCTCTTAGCCAAGTTACACTTGAGCAAGAAAATGAACTTTTGAAAGGGATTATAGAGAAAGGTATCTACAAGAGTCTTGTCGGGTGTAAGCAATTTGTGGAAATTGTTCGCAATCATGGAGTATACTGGAAGAACCATGGAATTGGCTACTTCAACGCTAATGGAGTTGAATGGGAAGAAGGTCAATACCCCAAGCCCAAGTTTGGTCCTCAAAAGGAGAAGTATGAAAATACTCTTCCCAAGGAAACAAAAGGTCAAGATGACCTTCCACCACAAGACCACAAGCTCAAGGGCAAGAACAAGCTTCAAGAGGACATTGACTCATATGAAGATGAATCCCAAGCTTTGGTGAAGTGGGTTCCCAAGGCTACTTCAAGCTCAACTTCTACAAGTGCCACTTCAACACCAAGGATCCCCATCAACTTCATGTGGATTCCTAAGAAGAAGAACTAGAAAAGTTCTTGAGGGGTGACTCCACCAATGAAATTCACTCACATTCATTATTGGCAAGAACTAGTTGCAATCAACATCAACATTATGCAATAGTTCAAGGAGTCACACATTCCCTCAAAGGTAAGCAAGGGACAAGGTAATCAACAAATCCATGGACATCATTATGTATGCTTTGAACTCCATGTCCATAGATATTCTTGTATTTGTCTCTTGTGTGTTGGGACTAACCCATGTAGGTGAGAAGAGTAAGAAACACCAAGGATGCTCCCAACTCATGGTGATCTTCATCAAAATTCAGCATACACCACTACTTCAGCTACATGAAGTCTTCATCGACAAAACCCAAGGTTAGTTTATCCCTCTCAAGGGGGGATGTCACATAAAGGGGGAGCTTTACTCTAAGACTTGATTCAAAGCATCTCAAAGAATGTGACAACATTAACAAGCTTTATGTAAAAGTGGTAACCCCACTCATGCTTAAACGATGAGTATGACCTATGATCAAGTATTCTTACTTGGATCCTAAGTCAATATACTCATATATATAGATGACTACGTCATCGCCAAAGTACTTGATAGATGCTAATATGTCTGTGCATGTTTGCCATGATTTCATTTGACAACTTATTGTGTGAGCATGTTGGTCTGCATTTCTTTATTCATTCGAGGACATCCAATTGTTTCTATTTGGACTTTGATTTTGTTTCTGCCAATTGGATGGACAAGAATGCCTAGGACCCTTCTCTAGCTATTTATACTTTCTCGTCTCATATTCTATTCATGCTACATCACAAAATTTGAACAAGTACTTTTCGATCTTTTTATGTGAGGAGCACTCGGAGTTCCGTATTGACAAAGGATTGACCATTAAAACCTACCAAGTGCATCTCGGTGGAACCAATCCAAAATTCCCGGTCTCACCGAATGCCTAGGGTTGATCTGGTTTTCACCTTGGTTACACCGAGTTTCCCTGTCAGCTGACACTTGAGAAACTCGGTGACACCGAAAAATTAGAACTGGTGTCACCGGCAGCACAGGGTATATAACCTGGCGGACCCAACTTTTGAAATTCAACCGCAAAACTCTGTTTCCCCCAAACCCTAAGGTGCCTCTCCAGACCCCTGGTCATCGCCTTCGTCTCCCCATGCGCCTCTGCCATTGGGAATCGCCGCAGTCGACGGAATCTTCACGGCCGTCGCCACCTTAGCAAACCCTTCACCAAATTAGGGTATGGATCCGGCCCTCTTTGCGCTCCCTGTCCAATTCATGTGCATTAGAGTAAATTTTATTGATAATCCATTGATTTTGATCCTCTCAAACCTCTATAAAACTCATTAGCTTAGAGAACGAGAGATCTTTAGGTCTAGCCGTCCGCAAAACCGAATCTCGGTGACACCGAGTCATAGAAATCTGCTCTACCGATTTTGGTTTTGGACTACCGAGGACAGTCTCGACGAAACCAAGTGGCAACTTTGGGGCGACCAAAATTCCTGCCAAGTTTGTGTAAAGTTCTGTGCGTCTCGGTGGTACCGAAATTTTTGACTCGGTGACACTGAAATCCTTTTTTGCTGAGTGCTATACTTAAGAGCATATCCAGCCGTTTGGCCCCCAAGGGCGCCAAAAAAGAGCGACTTGGGGGCGAACCGGCGCTAGATTGGCCCCTGGGGGCGACTTCGTTCCCAATCGTAGGCCCACAGGTCGCCGCGGGGTCAGCGATATTAAGTTCATTTTTTTTGCAAACTCGGCGATTTTTGCACGAACTGGCGATACTTCATTGATATTTGTACAAAAAACATAAAATCAAGCAAACTACGCCTAAACTATGCCGCTGCCGCCGTCTACATGCCGAGAAGCCTGTTGAAGCGAGTGTAGTCGCCGGCGTCGTCGTGGTCGTCGTCACACGCCTCACCTGTGCCGCCGCCGTCCCTGCTGCAGCCTTGGCCGGGGTCGCCGACATGCGGTGGGGCGCTGGACGGCCCGGCCTCGTCCTCCTTGTCGTTGTCCAGGACGATGATGCTGCCCTACTTCTCGCGGCAACGGGCCTGGAGCTTCAGGTACTCGCGGCGCTGGTGGCGCACCTGCTCGCGAATGTAGTCCTCCTTCGCCCACTTGGGCGGACTCGTCGTCGGGGGCTACCATGTCGGCGTGCTCCGGCTTCATGGGGAGAAGCCTCGGTGATGGCGAGGGCTTTGGCCATACCAGGCGAAGGGAGCACGGGGAGGGATGGTCACCCTCGATGATGGTGAGGGCGCCGCTGCGAGTGCGGCGCCCGAGCGGCGTCTCCTCCGGCTCGGGCTTGACGTGGCGAAGCGCCGGTGAGATGAAACCTGACGACGAGGATGACCCTGGCTCCGTCCGCCGTGGCGTCCAGGAGCTACCACAGCGGCGAGAGAAAGATGGCCACGACGGGTACTCGAGGCACGGCACGTTGCCGGTCTCGATGTGGTCGAGGACGGCCCCGAGGGTGTGGCCGGGCACGCCCCACCACTCGCGTCGGCCGTCGGTGTTGAGGCGTGTGACACCCTGGATTTCTGCTATAGTGATCATTGTAATTAAGCTACAGTAATGGCATGGTCAACAACTAATTATTTTGCTAAGTGGAATATGATCAAGATGGGATTTCAAATTCCAATTCAAAATTCCATTCAATTGCTCTATAGTTTCAAGTGACAAATTTAAATCCTCAAACATCAAAGATAAAATGTTGCATGCTTGTGAAATATTCCAAAATAAATAATGTTGGGGAAAACAACATCACCAAGATTCTAGTGTGCCCCCCACCATTAATAAAGGAGCTAAAAGTATTTCTTAGGGCATTTAAATTCAAATGGGAAATGCAAACAGATTACATAAATGCTCAAACTTGGTGTGGCCTTTCAAAATAATGCATGTTATTTTTGGGGCCGTGGCACATATTTTTGCTAAAACAATTGTGGCTAGAAATAATAGGAAAATAGATTGGAAAAAGGAAAAACAAAAACAGAAAAGAAAGAAAAGGAAACGGGCTCGTGGCACTGGACCAAGTCCACAGTGCGACCCAGGCCCACTCCCCACCGTCGTCTCCCTCTATAGCCGACGCACCGCGTCGCCCCCCGATGGCGTGGGGGATAAGAACGTCCTCACGGCCTCCCTCTCGCTCCCTCGAACCCTAGATCTCACCTGCCCCCTCCCTCTCTCGCTCGTCCTTCTTCCCCCACTCGAGCCTGCGTCGCCACCACCATGGACACCGGCTAGCCACGGCCGTAGCCACTCCCGCGCCATACCAACGCGCCCGCGAGCTCCGCCGTGACTGCCCCGTCCTCCTCGACCACAAACCCGAGCTCCGGAGCCCCCGCATCGCCCCGTCACCGTCATCTTCTTCCTCGGGTCCGGGAAGTCACCGTCGTTGATTTGCCCTCTCCACTACACCAGCTGCTCCCTCGGGCCTTCCCATCAACGCTGGTGAGGTCCTCTCGCCGCTCCTCTCCCTCTGAGTCTCCCCGTCGCCCCTCTAGCTAGCTTCCACCGCACCTGAGCTCCGGTCGCCGACGGCAATGCTTTTGGCCGTCGCTACTGATGCTGTCACACTCGTCTGAGCTCATCATCGAGATCCTGGTGCTTCCAGGAGCGCGACGCACCCACGCACACGCCTCCCCGTGCCTCGTAGCCCCCCTGCACGCCACAAGCCTGAACGCCTCCGCCGCAAACGTCGACGCCAACGACAACTCCGGCCACCCCCGCTCCTTCTGATGGATGGAATGGGTCGGCGGTCGCGCCAGCTCTCGAATGCAAGAAGAATCTCGTGAAATGACCCACCACAAGCGATTTCCGAGCCCGACCACCATTTTGGGTGCTCGTCGGAGTTACTCCGGTGGCCGGCCGGTGCCGCCGCCCACGTGGCTAGGTCGGGGCCACTGCCAGGGTCACTGGCAGCTGGGCCCCGCAGTCGCCATTGACCTGTTGACCACGGTCAACTGCTGACTGGGCTGGCCCCAGCCACTGACATATGGGGCCCAACACCCTTGTGTCAATGACAGGTGGGCCCCACTGTGAGCTGGCTAATTAGCTAATTAAGTTAATTAAAAATAATTAATTTAGATTAAACAATCATTGACATATGGGCCCCACTCCCTAATTAATCTTTTTAGTTTGATTTAATAAACTGAAATAACCCACTGTCTATGACAGGTGGGGCCCACTGGTCAGGTTTGACCTTGCCAGCCCCCTGTTGACTGCTGATGTCGGCATTGCATCATGCTGACGTCATCTTTTACTATTCTGGATAATGTTGAATTTAAATAATTAAAATAATTCCAGAAACTCAATAAAACTTTGAAAATCATATCTTTTAAACCGTAGCTGAGATGAAAATAATTTACATACGAAAGTTGATCAGAAAAAATCCACGAATCCAAATATGCCATCCACTCATGTGTCACATGCTCCTAGCATGATGAACATGGAACATTCCCCTTTGATTCGGCTGTCCGATAAATCCAAAGACCCGAGAAATTTTGTCAGATATTCTCTCGCTCCGTCTGCAATGTGTAATACTGCGTTAGTGCATACCTAGCTCTGCATATTGCCATGTCATGCATCGTGATGCATTTGTCTGCTTTGTACTTATTGTTTCTTCCCCCTCTTCTTACCGGTAGACCCCAAGACTAACGGTGTTGGCAGGTACGACTACACCACCGACGATCAGGCCTTTGCCGCAGAGCAGCAAGGCAAGCAACCCCCCTTGAGCATTCCGATATCGCCCATTCCTTTCCCTCTTATTCTTGCATTAGAATTTTGCTACTGTTTTAGTTAGCTCTTATTCTGATGCATAGCCTGTTTTTGATGAACTGCTACTATTCATGCAATCATACCAACTGCTTAGTATAGGTTGGTTAGTGAATTCCCTAGTGACCCCTTAGTCCTAGTTGCCCCTTCTTCTTCATCGACGACCAGACGATTCGACGACTCGAAGACTCGATCAACCGACCGACAAGCCAGGCC
This sequence comes from Hordeum marinum, assembly GCA_022496015.1. Classification (NCBI taxonomy): domain Eukaryota; kingdom Viridiplantae; phylum Streptophyta; class Magnoliopsida; order Poales; family Poaceae; genus Hordeum; species Hordeum marinum. The sequence goes on along the minus strand of CM039675.1, from coordinate 367,367,002 downwards.
CCTCACGTCACCACACTCCCCTTAATTGTATGACTCTGCAGTGCTACTATCGAGTATCGAGGGTGACACCTCGTGAAGTACTCATGATGCTAGCCCTGTAGTGCAGCTAGTCGGTCATGGTTATCGAGGGTGATTCCTCCTTCACCATTCCCGACAATGTCTCTGTCGTGCAACCCCTCAATTGTGGGACCCTCGAGGGTGATTCCTCTAAAGTCCACCTTGACGGTTACATCGAGCGGGGACCGTTGAGGGTGATTCCTCAGTTCCCACCTTGATGTTTTATACACACGGTTAGTATGACCTGGTTACATAAACATGTTGGTGACGGGTCGGCCCCAAGGGTACCCGTGTGAGAAAGATTTGGTGGGATGCGCTGCAAGGCATCCGAAGACTTGGTGGGGTGCGCCGGTAAGGCACCCGGGAGTTATTGGCAGGGCGACGGACTACATATGGTTCGCCCTTGCCCCGCATTAATAAAATGCTAATGGGTTGGGTATTTGATCTGAGTTGGTCGTTTGACATTTTACGCACTAAACCTTCATGTGGGAGAAGTTATGGATACTCAGCGTTGTTGTACCAGCCGAAGCTCTTCGGACGTCAGCAATAGAGTGGCGCCCGCCAGATTGGTTTGGAAGGTACAACTTCTGGACTGAGTGTACAAGGTCTGCTTTCGGCCGCGTTCGCATCGTGTAGGAGTGCAAGGGCAAGTGGGCCACGAACCTACGCGCTTAGGAGTTAGACTGGCGGGCTGGCCTCTTCGTTGAGCCTAGGTGGGGTAACGACGTATTGGATCCCGAGGCCGGGCATTACCCCGGAAAGTGTGTCCGACCGGAGGTGATCAAGCGTGTTCAAAATGCGGTGCACCCCTACAGGGAAGAAATTATCTATTCGAACAGCCGTGTCCACGGTAATAGGACAACTTGGAGTTGTACCTTGACCTTATACAATTATAATTGTGATTTACTTTAAACGAATGTTGGCTCTGGGATTGCTTCCTCACAGGGAGTCGAGGAATAATCTCTGGGCGTGGTTACTTAATAAAATTGCTACAATAATATGACTATATGTGAGTTACCGGTCTACTCTCTTCTCATGCTGCAAGTTGCTGAAGATGCTAGTCTTCGATAGGACTAGGCCTTCCCCTCATTCTTGCTTTCTGCAGTCGGTCCAGATATAACCCCACCCCTTGATAATGATGCATACTTAGTATAGTTTTGATGTCAGTCTGGCGAGTACTTTGGATGAGTACTCACCGCTGATTTGCCTTCTCTTTCCCCCTCGATATGATTCTACGTTCGGACGATGGAGTCTAGGAGATGGAGTACACCAGAGACGACTACTACACCACCGCAGGAGCCTACTACTACGTGGAGGCGGCCCCCGACCAACAGTAGGATAGGAGGTTCCCAAGCAAGAGGCATCGCCTCTTTCGATCCGTTGTTATGTTTGTGCTAGCCTTCTTAAGGCAAAACTTGTATAACTTATGTATGTACTCAGATATTATTTGCTTCCGCTGACTCGTGCTTGTCAAGCTTTCTATTCGAGCTCTCGAGGCCCCTGGCTTGTAATATGAAGCTGTATGACTTTAATTTGTGTCTAGATTTGTGTTGTGATATTGATTAGTGAGTCCCTAATCTTGGTTGTACGCATTGCGTGTATGTTTAGCGTACGGTCGAAATTGGGGGCGTAACAAGTTGGTATTAGAGACGACTGCCTATAGGTAGCCCCCTTTCCAACTCCTTGGACGAAGTTGAGTCTAGTACTTGAAAAACTTTTACTAACATTGTAGTGTGGCTTACGAGCCCACATGTCAATCGGGTGGTATTAGGATCTTTTATTCCTCGTCTATACACTGGGATCTGATCACTCTCCTCTTTCAAGTTAAATATTTTACTAACTCTGACTCTAGGTTCTCATAACTACCTCTCCCGGAGAGCCCTCATACCAGAAGGTCACCTGCTCCGTCAGAAGATTCTCAAGATAGCCTTTTGATGATTTCCGGGACTTTGTGCTCATCGGCTTTGCAAATTCTCTACCACTGATAAGTCCCTATGGATGACTAATTGCACTTGTCATTCATACAATCTTTTCTTGTTACTCTTGTTGTTACAAGATGCCCCGAAATACTCTCCATTCCCCGATAACCCTTTGAGTTTACTGCCTTGTAGTTCTTTTCCGCATGGAAGCCTTACGCATAATTCCTCACAATTGTCGATGGTCCGCTCATCCTAGTTGTTCGTATATTCCACAAAATTCTTCGAAATACTTGTCGATCTTCCGAAAATCCTCTGCAGCTTGTTGCTCTTGAAATTCGTGCCTGCTCGCATTATGGTTAATTCCATAAGACTAGTAGTCTTCGTTAACATCCCTTGTCCTTGCCATTTTGAACCTCTCAATGCAATATGTGCGTATGCGCGCAGTCATCAACTGATCCGTTTAAATTATCTTTCCGGCTCAGACGTCCTTCCAGACATGAGTTGGTTCTCGACAATTCAAACCTTTATTGATTGTCCGACTAAGTCTTTTCAACTTATCCATCCTTGATCAGAGCATCTGCTTCTGATCCTTAGTTTTGGAAATCATAATTCCTTCGTATTTTAAGCATCAGACTATTGAGGTGTTTCTTGAATCCGATACCTCTGCATTATTTCCTCCTCTGATTGAGTACCGACACTCACATCAACTTCGTTGTGGATCGCCCGATCCATTGTTGGATTATTATCCTACAGTGTCATTCATATTCAATCACCTTGTGAGTTCTTCCCCTGATATATATTGCCTTTGGTAAATTGTATCCGTTGTTTTGCCAACCATGCTCTACCCTGAAGCTTGTGTTAATTATCTTGAAGCTCGTGGTATATGTTCCTAAGATACCCCGATGGGTTGAACCTATGCCCTCCCTAATCCGTGAGAACCCGAAAGTTTTTACGGGTTGTACTCTTATGGAGTCTCCCCAGATAAATTTTCAATGCTACAACATCGTCCAAAGCAAGAAATGAATGAAATGTTATCCATTCATGAAGTGTGAGTCGACATTGAACTTGTGATCATGCCCAGGAAATGATGTAGACCGTCTCGGAAGCTCCTTGCAAAATAATTGTTCATCCGTATGATTCTTTCGGTATCCTTATTTTGATGGATTGCAGTTATGGTACCGACCATGCTACCCTTGTTAATTTATCCGAAAGTAATTCATTCTGGTACCTCGTTAATTTTTTACAAGGTTAAAGTATCTGCTGCCGCAGGTCAATGACCCAGCTCTACTTCTATTAATTTCTACCTTCGAGTATTACACTCTCGTATCGCGAGGATATCATGCCTTTGCACTACATCTTATTAACTTTTATAAGGTAATAATTTTCATTGTCTTAATCACTCCACGGGTTCTAGGATTGTTGTCAACCGAGAACACCGATTGGAAAATTTATTCCACATTGCAGTTCAATACCCCTTGTAATTGTTACTGGGAATATCAATGTCTATATGGTCATTCCTAGGCTACATCCTTGTCTTGCTATCTTCGACTGTGCTACCTCGTCCTTCTATGGTGTGCAAATTCTTCAGAGAGTGAGCATTGCTTACGTCGAGCTTTCAACATCATGTTGTTTGTCTTGAAAAGCAACCTCGATATTGAGCTTGCATCTTATCTGTTGTTCCTATAACCTTCCATGTTATCATCCCCCTACTTGATGCCACCGTTGTTCGGTTGCATTCTCTTGAAAAATCTCAACAAAAGGTGTCGTGATCATCGTCCACAATTTGACTTCTTCTAAGGCGTCAACTGAGCTCTTGATGAGAAATACCTTCCTTGCCCTCAATGATTTTGTTATCATCGACAACCTCCTGGACTTCCTTTCCTAGCAAAATTGTCCATGATATGGATGCAACTTGCTATCCAGCTTGTGTTATGTTCTACCTTGAAGTATTACTGCCCATTGTGTCGAGAATGTTGTGAAGGATTGCTCCACCTCTTAGAAATTCTTGACATAGTGATACTTCTCACCATCAAACGATGTTGCTTTGATTTTAACTTCTAGCAACCCTATTGCTTTGAAGTTAGCGATCAACAGTTCGTTCTTAGGCTGTTGGTTATTGAATCGTCATTCTAATATTGATCTTGTTGCCTAAAGTCAGATTTTGGACGCACTTATCAACCAATGATTAATGATGTATGTTTTCCTTGATCATACAATCTTATATCAATTGAGATGACAAATGTCATCTCCTTGTTCACAAAATTGGGGAAATCCAACTGTTTGGAAATCTCGATGGATTGCTGCTGAGTCCATCAGCCACCTCCTCATCCTCTCCTTGGTTTAACGATGAACTATTGTTTCGAGGACCCACTTCCATAGTTCATTTTCTGAGAATCTTACTAGGTCATCTCGACGATTTGAGTTGCATCTTTCTTCTCGGGATCCTGAGTCTGGGGTATCCTAGCACCAATCAGATCTGAATCTCGGTTAGACATGATGGTTGGAACGTATTTCCAGGAGTTATAATATTGGTCCTTTGATGACCCAGTACGGTGATGCCATGCCTAACACACCTGGCTGGGGAACCTATTATTATAGTTTCCTTTTTTATGCAAGGTTAGCCATTCTTCCAGGAGGAAACTATAACACATTATTTATAAGTTGTTCCTACTGGATCCTTTGTGTATCCAAACTACATCCTTTACTCGAAACACCATATCATTGCTACCCCGAAGCATGGATGTGGTATATCGATCATCGAAAGGAATAATGTAAGCTAAATGCTAATTGTTACTTGATCAATTATTCAAGCCCCATTGTATGGGCATGTCATGGATTTTCTTCGTCCCTTCTACCTAAATGGTTATCTACTTGCTATTCTGTCATGTATCTCATGCTTTATTTTTCCTTGGGAAAGATATACTCCTAAAACTTGAATATAACCACATTTTCCTTTCCATTGGTCTGTTTAATGTGATAAACACATTTTATTTCCATTGGTCTGTTTAATGTGATAAACACATTTTCCTTTCCATCGGTCTGCTTAATGTGATGAACACATTTTCCTTTCCATTGGTCTGATTGACCTTTCTTGAGATTATATGCTCTAAGCAGTAATGATTCTCTGCTTAGGTAAACACCTCGGTGAACAAGTCTATCAGTAAGATCCTGTTACTATTGCTGATAACATTCCAGTAACCGCCGGTGGACGAGAACTTTGCCTATTGGTCCGCCTCATTTCAACGAGCAGGAAAATGGTTCTATTTGTCCCCCGTCCCTGGTATCGACGTTGTTGCCAACTTAACTGACAGGCTCTCCTCTGGCAGCTCTGCTACCATGACCGTGTCAGATGTCATCGCTCTTCCTGCTCTTAACCCGCATGGCGGGCCCATAACCCAAAGTTCCACAGGATCGAAACCTTACTCTCTTGTACATCCTTAAATCCAAAGTTTTGTTACATTTGGCTTCGTATGTAAATCCTGAGCCACCATCCAAGGTAATGATGCTATTCTTGTTGTCATTGACTGACTGTCCAAAGTTGCACATTTTCTGGCTGTCAAGGAAACTATTACTGCTAGTCAGCTAGCAGATCTTTACATGTGCAGAGTTGTTTCCCTCCACGGTATTCCATTGGTGATTAGTTCAGACCGCGGTAGTTTGTTCACTTCAAGATTCTGGGCAAGTTTTCAGGAAGCCATGGAAACTCATTTGTCCTTCAGCACCGCTTTTCGCCCTCAATCCCAGGGTCAAGTTGAAAGAGTCAATCAGATTCTCGAAGACATGCTTCGAGCTTATGTCATTTCTTTTGGCAAGAAATGGGAGGAATCTCTCCTGTATGCTGAGTTCTCCTACAACAATAGCTATCAAGCCAGTCTGAAGATGGCTCCTTTTGAAGTATTATATGGACGTAGGTGTCGGACTCCTCTGAATTGGTCAGAAACTGGGGAACGTACACTTATCGGTCCAGATATTATCCAACATGCCGAAGATCAAGTCCACATTATTCATGCAAATCTAAAGGCTGCTCAGTCTTGTCAGAAGAGTTAGTATGACCGTCATCACAAGGATATGGTCTATCAACCTGGTGAAGAGGCTTATCTTCGAGTCACGCCAATGAGAGGTACACACCATTTCGGGATCAAGGGCAAGGTGGCTCCTCGATACATCGGTCCTTTCACAATTCTCGAAAGGCATGGTAAAGTGGCATATCAACTGGAACTACCGCCAAACCTTTCTCAGGTTCACGATGTGTTACATGTGTCACAGCTTTGTCGCTGCTTCAAGGATCCTATCCGAGTAGTGGATCATGATATGCTTGAACTGCAACAAGACCTTTCTTACGAAGAACAACCAGTCCGCATTCTTGATGAAACCGAACGTCGGACTCGTTAGAAGGTTACCAAGTTCTTCAAAGTGTAGTGGGCAAATCATTCTAAAGATGAGGCCACTTGGGAACGTGAAGATCATCTTCATGTCGAATACCCTGGGCTCTTTCCATCTAATTCCTAATTCTCGGGGCGAGAATTCCTGTTAGTAGGAGAATTGTGACACCCTGGATTTCTGCTACAGTGATCATTGTAATTAAGCTACAGTAATGGCATGGTCAGCAACTAATTATTTTGCTAAGTGGAATATGATCAAGATGGGATTTCAAATGCCAATTCAAAATTCCATTCAAATGCTCTATAGTTTCAAGTGACAAATTTAAATCCTCAAACATTAAAGATAAAATGTTGCATGCTTGTGAAATATTCCAAAATAAATAATGTTGGGGAAAACAACATCACCAAGATTCTGGTGTGGCCCCCACCATTAATAACAGGAGCTAAAAGTATTTCTAAGGGCATTTAAATTCAAGTGGGAAATGCAAACAAATTACATAAACGCTCAAACTTGGTGTGGCCTTTCAAAATAATGCATGTTATTTTTGGGGCACCATCACATATTTTTGCTAAGACAATTGTGGCTAGAAATAATAGGAAAAGAGATTGGAAAAAGGAAAAACAGAAACAGAAAAGAAAGAAAAGGAAAAGGGCTCATGGCACTAGACCAAGTCCACAGTGCAGCCCAGGCCCACTCCCCACCGTCGTCTCCCTTTGTAGCGACCGGAGCGGTCGCTACAGAGTGGCGAGCTCGCTCGTTGCCACCGCACCGTGTCGCCCCCGACACCGTGGGGGATAAGAACGGCCCCACGACCTCCCTCTCGCTCCCCCGAACCCTAGATCTCACCTGCCCCCTTCCTCTCTCGCTCGTCCTTCTTCCCCCACTCCAGCCCGCGCCGCCGCCGCCATGGACGCCGGCTAGCCGTGGTCGTAGCCACTCCCGCGCCCTGCCAACGCGTCCGCGAGCTCCGCCTTGACCGCCCCATCCTCCTCGACCACGAACCCGAGCTCCGGAGCTCTTGCATCGCCCCGTCGCCGTCGTCTTCTTCCTTGGGTCTGGGAAGTCACCGCCGTCGATTCGCCCTCTCCACTGCACTAGCTGCTCCCTCGGGCCTTCCCATCAACGCTGGTGAGGTCCTCTCGCCGCTCCTCTCCCTATGAGTGTCCCCGTCGCCCCTATAGCTAGCTTCCACCGCACCCGAGCTCCGGTCGCCGCCGGCAATGCTTCTGGTTGTCGCTACCGATGCTGGCATGCTTGTCTGAGCTCACCATCGAGCTCCTAGTGCTTCCAGGAGCATGACACACCCACACATGCGCCTCGCCGTGCCTTGTAGCCCCCTGCATGCCACAAGCCCGAACGCCTCTGTCGCAAACGTCGATGCCGGCAACAGCTCCGGCCACACCCGCTCCTTCTGATGGATGGAATGCGTCAGCGGTCGCGCCAGCTCTCGAACGCAAGAAGAATCGCGTGAAATGACCCACCACACGCGATTTCCGAGCCCGACCACCATTTCGGGTGCTTGCCGGAGTTACTCCGGTGGCCGGCCGCCGCCGCCGCCCACGTGGCTAGGTTGGGGCCACTGCCAGGGTCACAGGCAGCTAGGCCCCACAGTCGCTGTTAACCTGTTGACCACGGTCAACTACTGACTGGGCTGGCCCCAGCCATTGACATATGGGGCCCAACACCCTTGTGTCAATGACAGGTGGGCCCCCACTGTGAGCTGGCTAATTAGCTAATTAATTTAATGAAAAATAATTAATTTAGATTAAGCATTCACTGACATCTGGGCCCCACTCCCTAATTAATCTGTTTAGTTTGATTTAATAAACTGAAATAACCCACTGTCTATGATAGTGGGGCCCACTGGTCAGGTTTGACCTGGCCAGCCCCGTGTTGACTACTGATGTTAGCATTGCATCATGGTGATATCATCTTTCACTATTCTGGATAATGTTGAATTTAAATAATTAAAATAATTCCAAAAAATCAATAAAATTTGAAAAATCATATCTTTTAAACCGTAGCTCAGATGAAAATATTTTATATATGAAAGTTGATCAGAAAAATTCCACAAATCCAAATATGCCATCCACTCATGTGTCATATGCTAGATATTCTCCCGCTCTGTCGGTGACGTGTAATACTGCGTTAGTGCATACCTAGCTCTACATATTGCCATGTCATGCATCGTGATGCATTTGTATGCTTTGTATTTATTGTTTCTTCCCCCTATTCTTACCGGTAGACCCCGAGACTGACGGTGTTGTCGGGTATGACTACACCATCGACGATCAGGCCTTTACCGCACAGCAGCAAGGCAAGCAGCCCCCCTTGAGCATTCCGATATCGCCCATTCCTTTCCCTCTTATTCTTGCATTAGAATTTTGCTACTGCTTTAGTTAGCTCATATTCTGATGCATAGCCTGTTTTTGATGAACTGCTACTATTCCTGCAATCATACCAACTGCTTAGTATAGGTTGGTTAGTAAATTCCCAAGTGACCCCTTAGTCCCAGTTGCCCCTGCTTCTTCATCGATGACCCGACGATTCGACGACTCGACGACTCAAAGACTCAGTCAACCGATCGACAAGCCAGGCCCCTCACATCACCACACTCCCCTTAGTTGTATGACTCTGCGGTGCTACTATCGAGTATCGAGGGTGACACCTCGTGAAGTACTCATGATGCTAGCCCTGTAGTGCAGCTAGTCGGTCATGGTTATCGAGGGTGATTCCTCCTTCACCATTCCCGACAATGTCTCTGTCGTGCAACCCCTCAATTGTGGGACCCTCGAGGGTGATTCCTCTAAAGTCCACCTTGACGGTTACATCGAGCAGGGACCGTTGAGGGTGATTCCTCAGTTCCCGCCTTGATGTTTTATACACACGGTTAGTATGACCTGGTTACATAAACATGTTGGTGACGGGTCGGCCCCAAGGGTACCCGTGTGAGAAAGATTTGGTGGGATGCGCCGCAAGGCATCCGAAGACTTGGTGGGGTGCACCGGTAAGGCACCCGGGAGTTATTGGCAGGGCGTCGGACTGCATAAGGTTCGCGCTTGCCCCGCATTAATAAAATGCTAATGGGTTGGGTATTTGATCTGAGTTGGTCGTTTGACCTTTTACGCACTAAACCTTCACGCGGGAGAATTTATGGGTACTCAACATCGTTGTATCAGCCGAAGCTCTTCGGACATCAGCAATGGAGCAGCACGCATCGGATTGGGCTAGAAGGTACAACTCCCGCACTGAGTGTACTAGGTCTGCTTCCGGCCGCGTTCGCATCATGCAGGAGTGCAAGGGCAAGTGGGCCCACGAACCTACGCACTTAGGAGTTAGACCGATGGGCTGGCCTCTTTGTTGAGCCTAGGTGGGGCGACAATGTTTTGGATCCCGTGGCCGGGCATTACCCCAGAAAGTGTGTCTGGCTGGAGGTGATCAAGAGTGTTGGAAATGCGGTGCACCCCTCTAGGGAAGAAATTATCTATTCGAATAGCCATGTCCATGGTAACAGGACGACTTGGAGTTGTACCTTGACCTTATACAAATATAATTGTGATTTACTTTAAATGAATGTTGGCTCCAGGATTGCTCCCTCGCAGGGAGTCGAGGAAGAATCTCTGGGCGTGGTTACTTAATAAAATTGCTACAATAATATGACTATATGTGAGTTACTAGTCTACTCTCTTCTAATGTTGCAAGCTGCTGAAGATGCTAGTCTTGGATAGGACTAGGCCTTCCCCTCATTCTTGCTTTCTACTACACCACCACAGGAGCCTACTACTATGTGGAGGCAGCCCCCGACCAGCAGTAGGATAGGAGGTTCCCATGCAGGAGGCCTTGCCTCTTTCGATCCATTGTTATGTTTGTGCTAGCCTTCTTAAGGCAAAACTTGTTTAACTTATGTCTGTACTCAGATATTCTTTGCTTCCGCTGACTCGTGCTTGTCGAGCTTTGTATTCGAGCCCTCGAGGCCCTTGGCTTGTACTATGAAGTTGTATGAGTTTAATTTGTGTCTAGAGTTGTGTTGTGATATTTATTAGTGAGTCCCTAATCTTGGTCGTACGCATTGCGTGTATGTTTAGCATACGATCGAAATTGGGGGCGTAACAAGGCGATCGCGGGGGATGACGCTGTTTTGTGGAGGCGATCTGCTCCTCGCGGCGGCACGCGAAGGACATGGACCACATGGTGTGGCTGTTGGCGGTGTACCGCTGCTCGTTTCGCTGCTCCTCCGTCATGGACGAGCGGATGTGGGCAATCTTGGCCCGCTGTGCCGCCTCTTTGGGCTCAGGCGGCACCGGGACGCCGGCGGCGCTCAGCCTCCACGCCCCCGACACCCACATGTTCGGGGCACCGGGTAGTCGGCCTCGTAGAGGAGGCGCGCCTCTGGGTCTTGGAGATGGCGGTGGCCGAAGCTGTTCGCCACCGTCCCGTCGCCTGGAAACCTCTCGGCCATTTATTCATCGGCAAGAAGGTAGGGAAGAGTGTAGGGTTGTGCGCCGAAGTGGGGGGGGATGAGGATTGTGCCATCCACCAGCGGGGACGTCGCCTTTTATAGCCGCAGCGGGGGCGGGGAGAGGTTGCATGCCGGGCGACGCGTGGCGGGTGAGGGCGGGATGCGTGGCGCGGCGCCTTCACTGCGCTGCCTGTGAGGCATCACTGTAGGTGGCTGACACGACAGCGCAGCAGCCTTCGCATTGATTCCCGTGGGAACCAAGGCGATGAGGGCGACGAAGCGGCGTCTCACTGACTCGGCGGGCCAATCCTCTTTTGCGCCAAAATCGCTCGTCCCGGCACCCCCGGGCGCCCCCACCGCACCAGGTTCGTCCTGGGTCTGCCGGCGCCAGTTTCGGCTCAAACCAACGAAAAACGGTCTCCTGGGGGCACAGCTAGGACGATTTCTGGGCGCCGGCGCGGGAAAAACGCCTGGGGGGGACCTGTTGGGGGCGCGGCTGGAGATGCTCTAAGAATTTCTTTGTTCAATCTTTGAAAAATCTCTGCATTTTGTGATTACTGAACCCTTCTACCTCTCTATAATCTATTCACAGGGTGTAGGATCTAAAGTAGTGCTATAAGGGGGGTGATTAGACTACTTGACCAAATAAAAGTCTACTTTTCCCAATTTTAATTCTTGGCAGATTTTAGCATTCATAGTATGTCAAGTACACCCTACACATGCATGTCTAAGAGTATAGCAGCGGAAAGTAAAGACAAGCATGTAAGTAAAGAGTGGGTAGGAACATCAAACGCAATTGGTGACACGATGATTTTTCCCGTTGTTCCGATAGGTGGCGCTATCGTACATCCACGTTTATGGGGTCTTCAACCCATGGAGGCTAATAGTCGCAAGAGTCCATGGAGGGCCCTACCCACGAAGGGTTCCATGAATAAGTAACCTTGACTATCCCATGATGGCCTATGTCCACGGCGGACTAGCCTAACTCAGGGTAGATCTTCCCGAAGTAGCCAACCTCCTTGCCCTTACAAACTTCTTGGTTCACTCCACAACACGAAGTAGGAGGCTCCCAACCGACACCAAACCAATATAGGAGGCACCACCCTCCAAAAGGTATTAGGCTCGATAGTGTAGATGAACTCCTTGCTCTTGTGCTTCAATATGATAGACTCCTCAACACACAATCACTCTATCACAGATTTGGCTTGGTAGAAGAGATTGATTGGGTGGAAAGCAACTTGGAGAGGGTAGAGATCAATATTCATATGGTAGGAATGGAACGACATGATCTCAACACATGAGTAGGTGGCTCTCTCTCCGAAAATCATTAGGTATGAGTGGGGAACAGTTCTGAGTGCTTCTCTTACGAGTGAGTGGTGGTGGAGGGGTATATATAGGCGTCTCCAAAAATCCAACCATTACACACAAAATGACCAACTTGGTGACACCGATGTGTTAATCTCGGTGGTACCGAAGTGACCAAAAGGTGGCAACTTTTGAATATCGGTGAGACTGATATAGGAGTATCGGTTGCATCGATAAGGTGACCAACGGTCAGATTGCCCAATCTCGGTGACGCCGATCCAACAATCTCGGTGGTACCTATATTGTGAATTTGTGTAACAGAAAGTTGGCAACCCAAACTCGGAGGCACAAAAGCAGAATCGGTTGCACCTAAGTGGCTAGGGTTTGGCTGAGTCTGTCTAGGTTACGGAATCGGTGGCACCAAGTGGAATGTGTTGGTTGCACCGATTTTGAGTATTTGGCTTTGGATAGACTTTTGTGGAAGAGCTTGTGGGTGTATGTGGTGACTATCACTTGTGCACGTATGAGCATTTTGTTCACCATCAAAACCTTACCCCCTTTTAATAGTATTGGCTTTCCTATGGACTCAAAGTGATTGCTCACACATGTAAAATGTAGAGTCCTTTGCTTGAAGCTTGGCCAATGCTATTCCTTGCATCTTGGGGTATTCCACAATCCTTTTGCCAACCCATCATTGAACTTTTCCTGAAACATACTTAGTGGAAACATTAGTTCAATGACATATATGTTGTTATTAATTACCAAAACCACCAAGGGAGTAAATGTGCTTTCATAGGGTGAGAGATGTCTGGTTCAGAGGACAGTCAGAACAACCTCAAGGAGCTCAGTGTTGACACAGATCCAGGATCTAGTCTAGACAAGAGATCATCTTCCTTTGATGATGTTCCAAGCTCACCAGACCTGCCCAGGGCAGCAACCAAAGCAAGGAGGAAGCTCAACTCAGATGAGGAGGATGAAGATTTTGTGCCTGATGTTGTTCCTCCCAAGTCTAAGCAGGACAAGACTACCAGGAAGCCCATAGCTGAGGCTACCTCTTCCAACGAGGTGGTCAGGAAGGAGTATGCCCCCTCAAACACTTTGAGAGCACCTGAGAGATCAAGGGGCACCATGACCATTGAGCCTCCCAAGAAATCCATGCCCAAGAAGGCTAGAGATAAGAAGAGCAGAAAGAGGATCATCTGTGTTGTTGGCAGGCCTACCTCTATGTTTGAGGACCTAGCAGAGGCTGCTGCTGAGGAGGAGGAGGAAGAGCTAGCTGCAAAGGCTCCTCTCAAGAATAAGAAGACATTGTTGTCTGAATGTATGCCTAGCCAAACAGCTCCCAAGGGCAATACATCTAGATCCAAGAAGCCCTCTGCTCCCAAACCCAAGAGGACTACCAGAGACATCCCAGCTTGTGAGAAGAACAATGGATCTTCATCCAGAGATCCAAAGGAGGATGCTATGTTTGCGTTGATGAAGTTGAGACCACACCTTCCAGTGCATAATGCCAGCCACTTGCAAGCTGAGAACATGAAGAAGAGGAAGGACCAAGGGCTGGGAGATTGGAGAGCTATTGATCCATATTCACAGAGGAGAAAGACTGTCGTGGACTATAGGTTCAACACTAAAGAACAACAAGACTTCTATGAGACTATATTGCTTGACAAGAACCCTGTTGTGAGTGATATGAGATACATGGATTGGAAGTACATCAAGGACAATGAAGATTCCTTCCCGAGTGTGAAAGGCAACTTTCACTGCATTGGACTTGATAAGTTTGTTGGCAAGGAGTTCATAGTCTGGAATGATGAGATGATCATGCAATTCTACTCCACTACTCATTTCTATGGAGATGGTATAATTGTGTGGATGACTAAAGGTGCCAGGTATGAGTCCACAATTGATGAGTGGGTTGCCATCTTAGGAGTCCCAGAGGTGGAAGATGGATATATTGATGTGTACTCTGAGCCCAAGGCAAGCCACAATGAGATGAAGAATATGTACAAGGATATTCCTGCTACACATCTGAAGTCTCACAAGCTAGGATCAATCTATTTCCTCTAGGCTGGTCTACACACGATCAACACTATCTTAAGGCACACCTTGTTGCCTAAGTCTAGAGATGAGAAAATGATCAGAGGCTACTCCATCAACATGCTGCTCCATCTAGATTAACATATGAGATTCAGAGTGATGGACTTGATTATGGAGACTGTGAAGAGGATTGCTGCTGATCCGAAGCGCTCATGTTGCTATGCATCCTACATCCAGATGCTCATCAACTATAAGTTGGAGAATCACATCTTTGCGCTTGATCGACCACATTTGCCACTCTTGCCGGAGCTCGAAGATAACGTTGTGGTGATGAACCCATGTCATCCCACATCAGTTGCAGCACAGGCACATGCTGAGACAGCCAGAGACACTAGTGCTTAGCCGCCCATGACTAGGTGTGAGCATATGGATCTACTCGTTAGCTTAATGCTTAGCATGCAGAAGGACATCACCAACATCCTAAAGAAACAAGAGAGCCTTGCGAGGATTGTTGAAGACAAGTTTCATAGTCTCAACGACAAGGTGGATGGGCTCACAGTGACTATGAATGAGCTCAAGAAGGAAGTTGATGTTGTGCATATCCCTCACTCTTCTGATGATGGTGAGGAGGAGGAGGATAGTGCACCTCTCAGGACGAGCACTCAGTTCAGGACTCAGGCCATGACTCCCACAGTGACAGCTCCAGAGATGAGACCATCTTATTTAGCACCAGCTACAGCCACTTGAGCTCCATCAGCTCCACCAGTTCCTCCCATTGCTACAACAACTCCGTCCATGACATCAGCAGAAGTCTTCGTTGATGTCGTTCTCTCGACTCCAACTTCAGCTACCGGAGGAGATCATCCCCAGAAGAGCATTTAGCTCTATACCTTTGAACTTTTTGGTAACTTGTTTCCAAAGGGGGAGAAGTTGTATAGATCATTAGTGCTTCGAGAGAGAGAGAGAGAGCGTTGGTTTTTATCGCTTTTTAAAAAACATTTGATATCTTTTGGTTTGAATGTGTTAAACTTTGTCGGTGTTTGATCATACACTTAATGTGTGTTGCTACTATTTCCTATCTTTATGATTCTTATGAGATGATCATTCACTTTGCTTGATTGTGTTGTGCTATAATATTCATTCTTATTACTCTCGCACACCACCAAGATGTATGTGACATGGAAGAAGTGCCCCATGTGATTGTGCATTTGCAATCAAACGCAAATTCAAAATAATGGACAAATTTAGGGGGAGCTCTTGCTTATCACATACTTCTCAAAGCGACGATTATATTCATTGATTATATCATATGTCAAAGCTTTGATCTATATGTTGTCATCAACTACAAAAAAGGGGGAGATTGAAAGCACATTTGCTCCCTTGGTGGTGTTGGTAATTAATAACAACATACTATATATCATTGAACTAATATTTCCACTAAGCATATTTCAAGAAAAGTTCAATGATGGGTTGGCAAAAGGATTGCGGAGAAACCCCTAGATAAAAGGATTTGGATTGGAAAAAGCTTCAAGCAAAGAGGACTCTACATTTTACTTTGTGAGAAATCACTTTGAGTCCATAGGAAAAGCCAATACTATTTAAAGGGGGTAAGGTACTGTTGGTGAACAAGATGCTCCACATGCACAAGTGATAGTCATCAAAAACACCCACAAACTCCCCCACGTATTCTGTCTAAGCCATTCATGCAAATCGGTGCAACCAACTTTTTCCACTCGGTCCCATCGATTCCCAGAACCCTGCCAAACCCTAGCACATAGGTGCAACTGATCCCTCTTTGGTGCCACCGAGTTCAGCTTGCCAACTTTCTGTTACCTCGATTCACAAAATCGGAAGCTCTAAGTTTTTGGATCATCGTCACTCAGATTTGGATTCTAACCGTTGGACACCTGACCGGTACCGCTGAGATTTCTATATCGGTCTCACCGAGATTCAGAAGTTGCTACCTTTGGAGCAACTCGGTACCACCAAGATTCACACATCGGTGTCACTGAGTTGGTCATTTTAGGTGTAACGGTTGGATTTTTGGATATTCCTATATATACCCCTCCACCACCACTCACTCGCAAGAGAAGCACTCAAAACAGATCCCCGCTTATCCCATCAGATTTTCTGAGAGAGAGCCACCTACTCATGTGTTGAGATCAAGCCATTCCATACCAACCATATGAATCTTGATCTCTAGCCTTCCCCAAGTTGCTTTCCACCCAATCAATCTCTTCCACCAAAGCCAAATCTGTGAGAGAGTGATTGAGTGTTGAGGAGTCTATCATCTTGAAGAACAAGAGCAAGGATTTCATCGACATTATCGAGCCTATTACCTTTTGGAGGGTGGTGCCTCCTAGATTGGTTAGGTGTCGCTTGGGAGCCTCCTACTTCGTGTTGTGGAGTGAACCAAGAAGTTTGTAAGGTGAAGGAGATCGCCTACTTCGTGAAGATCTACCCTGAGTTTGGCTAGTCCTCCATGGACGTAGGCCATCATGTATAGTCAAGGTTGCTTCTTCGTGGAACCCTTCGTGGACTCTCACGACCATTACCCTCCATGGGTTGAAGACTCCATAAACGTGGACGTACGATAACACCACCTATCGGAATCACGGGAAAAATCTTCGTGTCTCCAAATTGTGTTTCATCTTCCTACCCTTCCTTTACTATTCATGCTTGCCTTTACTTTCCGTTGTTATACTCATAGACATGCATGTGTAGGGTGTGCTTGACTTGCTATCAATGCTCAAATCTGCCAACACTTAAATTGGGAAAAGGTAGAATTTTTGTTTGGTCAAGTAGTCTAATCATGCCCCCTCTAGAACTACTTTCGATCCTAGAGGGAGGAATCATCTCCATCAACATATTCACCAGCACCATTCACCTCCAAACCCTAGTTCATCTCTTGTATTCAGTCTTTATCCCAAAACATCAGATTGGTACATGTGGGTTGCTAGTAGTGTTGATTACATATTGTAGTTGATGCTAGTTGGTTTATTTGGCGGGAGATCATATGTTGAGATTCTTAATCATATATTTTTCTTCTCTGATCATGAACATGAATATGATTTGTGAATAGTTATGATTGTTCTTGAAGACATGGGAGAAGTCCTGTTATAAATTATCATGCGAAGTTGGTATTCGTTCAATATTTTGATGACATGTATGTTGTTCTTCCTCTAGTCGTGTTGTGTGAACGTCGACTACATGAAAGTTCACCATGATTGGGCCTAGGGGAAGGTATTATGGAGTAGTAAGTAGATGATGGGTTGCGAGAGTGACAGAACCTTAAACCCTAGTTATGCACTATTTTGTAAGGGGCTGATTTGGATCCATATGTTTCATGCTATCATTAGATTCATCTTAATTCTTATTTCGTAGTTGCAGATGCTTGGAGAGAGGGTAATCATAAGTAGGTTGATTGTTCAAGTAAGAACAACACCTTAGCACTGGTCCATCCACAATACAATTTATCAAAGTACACTAGTGCAACTACGTCCTATACAAATGATTTTTATCCCCTTTCGGCGACGTAGTTTTAAACCGTCACCATGTGTGTGTGCGGTCGGGGGGGAGGCTATCCCAGACGATGCATATAAATAGTTGGGGTTTCCTCCTCCAGTCACACACGTTGGGCAAATAGAGCTGATGTGCGATTGGGAGGGTGATACGTCTCCAACGTATCGATAATTTATGAAGTATTCATGCCATGTTTGCCTATATTCACAATACTTTTACATGATTTTTATGCAATTTATATGATTTATTTAGAACTAACTCGGACTAACGTTATTTTCAGCAGAATTACTATGGTGTTCTTTTTGTGCAGAAAATAGAAGTTCTCAGAATAGCTCGAAACTTTTTTATGATTTTTTCTTATCGGAGCGAAGAACCACCGGAGGGGAGCCACCTGTGGGCCACTAGCCAACAGGCATGTCCACCCCCTGGCCGCACCCTGATGACTTGTGGGGCCCATGTGGCTCCGTTTAGAGTGCTTCCAACGCCAAAAAAATCCTATATATACAGAAACCCTCAAAATTAAACAGAGAACTTCCGTTCTGCCGCCGCAACTCTCTGTATCGATGAAAAACCATCTAGAGCCCTTCCAATACCCTGCCGGAGAGGGGAAATCATCTCCAATGGCCATCTTCATCTTCCCGGCGGAGGCCATGACAAGGAGGAAGTACTTCACTCTCAGGGTTGAGGGTATGTACCAGTAGCTATGTGTTTAATCTCTCTCTCTCCCCTGTTCTTGAGATGGCACGATCTTGATGTATCATAGGCTTTGTTAACATAGTTGGATCATATGTTGTTCTTCCCTTGCTATCTTGTTGTGATGAATTGAATCTTTCCCTTTGATATCTCGTTATGTTGGATTGAATATTTTGGTTTGAGAACACTTGATGTACGTCTTGCATGTGGATACCCATAGTGATAATAAGGTATTCTATTGATACACTTTATATATGTTATGGCATCAACTTGCGGATTCTGATGACCTTGGGGATCTATGCATAGGGGTTTATTGCATGTTTTCATACCACATTCTCCGATAGAAATCTTGGGGTGATCCTTGAAGTTCTCTGTGTTGGATTGAATATGATAGAGCTGAAGTTGTTTGATGCATGTCCCATAATTTACCCACGGATACATGGGGTGGCATTGGAGTATCTAGATGAAATTAGGGTTGATTGATATGTATCATTGGTGTTATTTTAGTACGAACTCTAGGGTTGTTTGTGACACTTATAGGAATAACTTTGAGGTGGTTCTATTACCTACACCAATTTCATCTTGTTCTCCGCTAGATATGAACTTTGGAGTGATTCTTTGTTGCATGTTGAGGGATGATCATATGATTCAACTATGTTCGCATTGTTGGGAGATTGCACTAGTGAAAGTATGGACTCTAGGCCTTATTTCCAAGCATTGATATACTGTTTTGCTCATTGTTTATTACTTGTTACCTTGTCATTTTTATATTTTCATATTAAAAAAACCTACATCTCTCATCCATATTGCACTTGTTTCACCATCTCTTCTCTGAACTAGTGCACCTACAAAATTTGCCATTATATTGGGTGTGTTGGGGACCCAAGAGATTTCTTGTATTTGATTGCAGGGTTGTTTGAGAGAGACCATCTTCATCCTACATCTCACACATATTGATAAACCTTAAGTCATCCACCTGGAGTACCAACACCGTCTACAAGAATAAAGTTGCATAGTAGACATCAAGCTATTTCCTGGTGCCATTGACGGGGAGGTGAGTGCTTGAAGGTATATATTTAGATCTTGCAATTAAATCTTTTTGTTTCTTGTTTTTCACTAGTTTGGTTTTACAAAAGAAATGTACAAAAAAATGGAGTTTAGGTTGCCTCAATTGCTACGTCTTTTTAATGTCTTTCGTGAAAATGATTGTTCAGAAACTTGTGCTCAATTGGTGCAGGAAGAATTTATGAAAATACTTAATGATAATTCCTTGAATGATGAGCATGATGATGATATTGCTAGTATGAATTCTATGAATATCCATGATGCTAATGATATGCAAAGCCACAAGCTTGGGGATGCTATGTTTGATGAAAATGATATTTTTTGCCCCCCATGTTATGATGAGCAAATTTATTGTGATGATATCATGCCTCCTATTTATGATGATTATATTGATGAAAGTGAGTTTGGAAGAGTGTCAACTCTAGGTACTAATGATCCCGCTATTTTGGAGGGTGTTGAATCTTTTCATAATAATAAAAGTGGATTTGGAGAGGTCATAACTTTATTTAGTGATGAGTCCACTATTTTGAAAGATGTTTCAATCTACTATGACAAATAAGTTGCTATCTATGATGATTATTTTAATTTTCAACTGAATTATGCCACCCAAATATCACATGATTGCTATTTTGTTGAGTTTGCTCCCACTACTATGAATGAGAATTTTGCTTGTGTGGGTAGTAATAAATTTTCTATGCTTATGCATGACGAAAAGAATAATTTATGTGATAATTATATTTTTGAATTCCCTCATGATGCTACTGAAAATTATTATGATGGAGGAACATATGCTTGTAGAAATTGCAATAATATCAAGTTTCCTCCCTATCTGTTCAATGTTTTGTAGTTATGCTTGTTTTGCCTCCCTATGCAAGTTGATTCTGGTTCCCATAAATTGTTTGCTTGCAAGATCCCTATGCATATGAAGTGTATTAGACTTAAATGTGCTTGTCATGTGATCCATGATGCTATCTTGCTTGTTTCGAATACTATTCCTATGTGAGCATCATTGAAATCATCATGCCTAGCTAAAAGGCTTTAAGAAAATGCTTCTTCGGAGACAACCCAATATTTATACTTTATATTTTTGTGTGTTAACATGATTAATATACTGTAATAATCATGTTTTGTGTATTTTATTTCAATAAAGTACCAATTAAAGTCTTTGGGATAGTGTGGATACTTGTTAGTTTGATTCTGTGCAAAAACAAAAACTTTTACGTCCAGTGCAGAATTTCTCAGAATTTACTAGAGAGTCAAAAATTCTTAATTTTTTACACAGATTTTATTTTAAAATTCTATGCATTTTCATAAAATTTCAGAATTTTTAGAGACACGAAAATATGGTTATACTACAGATCTTTACACATTGTTCTGTTTTTGACGGATTCTATTTTGCATGCATAGTTTGCTTGTTTAAAGTTTTTATAGCTTACATTTAGTGGTATAAACTAAGGGAATGATATAATACAGTATATATTATGTGAGAACAATTATTAATCTTGTCTTGATAGTACCTAAGTGAATGATCTATCTTTGTTACACTAACCCATCTCACGAAGTTCCGTTAAGTTTTGTGTGGTTGATGTTTCAAGTTTTGGGTGAGATATCGATATGAGGATAATAAGGAGAGGCAATACCCTAATATTTTGGATTCCCAAGGAACCCCCAAGGTAATATACAATGAATACTCAAGCTTATAAGATTGGGGATCCTCCGGAAGGCATCCCCTCTTTCGTCTCCAACATTATCGGTATATCTTACTTGGAGCTATATTTTTATTTGTCACATAATATTATTTTTCTTGGAGCATCATTTTATTTTGTTAAAAAAATTTCTTTATCTTATTTATAATATTGGTTTTCAATAAAAAGTTCCAAGAATTGCCTTTTTGGATGCTTGAATTACATGTTTGATGTGTGTTGTGTAAAAACACAAAACTTTTGTTGTAGTATTTGAATTTTCATATTTTACCAGAACGTGAAAAGTTTCTGAAGTTATTAAAAATTATTTTCATATAAATTATTTATCATGTCCTAAAGTTTCATAATTTTTAGATGTATAGAAGTGCACTTTGTAAATTAATTGCTACAGACTGTTATGTTTGGACAGATTGTTGTTATAGTTTTGTTATCTACTTATCCTAGAGTTTTCATGGCTTATATTAATAGATATAAACTGTGAAAATTGTAGTATACAGTACCTAATGTTTAAAAAATATTATTCAACTTGTCTTGGTGGTAGATGAAGTGTCAGTTTATTCATACGTGTACTAACCTATCTCACGAGTTCTTTTTGAGTTTTTTGTGGATGAAGTTTTTGAGACTTAGGTGAGACCGGGATATGAGAGGATTGAACGAGATACAAAATCTCAATCTTGGGTATGCCCAAGGCACACCAAGTAAATATTTCAATAAGTCTCAAGCATCTAACCTTGGGGATGCTACGCATCCCACCTCTCTTCGTCAACAAATATCGGTTAGCCTATGTTGAGCCTAAGCTTTTATTCGTCCACATGATATGTGTTATTCTTGAAGTGTATTTTTGTTTTGCTTGATGTTTTGAAATAAATATCAGATATTAAAATATTTATTGATAGAGAGTTCGCACTTAGCTACTTAATTGTTTAACTACTCATTGATCTTCACTTAAAACATTTTGAGAGTAGTTTGATGTTTACTCTTGTGCTTCACTTACATCCTAAGATTAAATTGTGAATGAATGAAATATCATAAATATGAAATTATCCATGTGCTATATTATTAGCAGTAGTTTCACATTTGGTTTAGAAAATAAATCTATTGAAGTTTGACAATCACAATATTGGTCATACAAGCAGTTCATGAATGATTAGTATAAGAAGGAGACTTTCACATACAAATATATCATCTTGGACATCTTTTATGATTTTGAATACCCATTAATATTTTTCAAACTTGATCAAATAGTTGAAGTTGGACAATAAAGACAACATAATGGTTATGTTTGGGTATATCTGCAAACAAGTTATATTGTTATGGATCCTCCAACATGTGGTGCTTGTTTAGAACCTTTTGCTAGTCAAAACTTCGTACTAAGTAGAGATAATACTTGTGCATCCAAATAATTGAGTCAAGTTGCTTCCATGAGAGTCCACCATACCTACCTATATATGGTATGTCACTGCCATTCCAAGTAAATTTGCATGTGCCACCTCTAAAACCTTCAAATATGCATCCGTTTTGTGTGCTCGTACCGTCATGGAGCGATGGGGCAATCTTTGTCTTCCATGCTAGGCGAGTTATTCTCAAGATGAGTGTTTATTCACTTGTCATTGGACGAGAGACGCTGGTTAAAAGGATGTCCAGTCATGCATACTACAAAAATAAATAAACAACAACTACCCCTAGAAAGTTGATTGTTTGGAGGGCAACCGTGGATTCGGCCAGCCTTGGAAAGTGTTTGAATGGTTGAGGGGGAGTAAAATTTCAATTCTGTTTGGGAACCACCAATAATGTGATTAGCATGGAAGATATTAAAAACTTTGTTGTGTCGTTGACATGAAAGAGACACCACCCAAAATTACACATTCATCTCTGTTTTAAAACCACGAGCTCTGGCACCTCTGCAAATCCCCGCTTTCCTCTATGAAGGGACAACCTATTTACTTTCATGTTGTTTATTTTTCATGTGAAGTCAAATTCTTATTCCAACCTCAATATATTAGTTGGCAAGCACCATGTGGTGGGGAAAGATCCAAACACATCTATCCAATAAGGTATATTTGATCATGATTCATTATTCTCGACAATTATCTTTATGATAAGTATGTTGGGAGGCAAAACTTTAAACCCCTATCTTTCTCTGTGTTCGATGGATGTTGTTTGTTCTAAAAATATGCCTCTAGTATTACAAATCATAAAAGACTATACGATAATTGAGTATGTGGAGCTCTTAGTTAGACTTGATGATGCATTGAAGTTGTTTGGTGAGTAAGAGCATGGGTTGTTAAGTTTCAAGAGAATGCATTGTTTGAACCATGACATGGGAATTGAGTTCTACTCTATCATGATGATTTTTATGAAAACTTTGCTGGTTACGATGCTAGAAAAAGTGACTACTTATCAAACTTATATACTATGCTAGCACTCACACTTCATAAATTATTTCCTTTGTCATTTACCTACTCGAGGACGAGTAGGAATTAAGCTTGGGGATGATCATACGTCTCCAATGTGTAGATAATTTATGAAGTATCCATGCTATGTTTGCCTATGTTTACAATACTTTTATATGACTTTTATGCCCTTCATATGATTTATTTAGAACTAACCTAGACTGATGCTATTTACAGCAGAATTACCGTGTTGTTGTTTTGTGCACAAAATAAAAGTTATACAAATCAGACGAAACTTTTTTATGATTTTTTGGATGAAATAAGAAATACCAGAGGGGAACCACGTGTGGGCCAGAAGCCCACGTGGAGCCCACGTGGCTCCGTTTAGCGTGATTCCAACACCAAAAATTCTATATATACAGAAACCCTCAGAAATAAACAAAGAACTTCTGCTCCGCCACCGCAACTCTTTGTATCGGTGAAAAAACCATCCGTGGTCTTTACAGTACCCTACCGGAGAGGGGAAATCTTCTCTGGTGGCTATCTTCATCATGCCGGCAAAGGCCATGATGAGGAGGGAGTAGTTCACCCTCGGGGCTAAGGGTATGTACCAGTAGCTGTGTGTTAAATCTCTCGCTCTCGTGTTCTTGAGATGGCACAGTCTTGATGTATCACGAGCTTTGTTAATATAGTTGGATCATATGGTGTTCTTCCCTTGCTATCTTGTTGTGATGAATTGAATCTTTCACTTTGAGATCTCGTTATGTTGGATTAAATATTTTGGTTTGAGAACACTTGATGTACGTCTTGCATGTGGATACCCGTAATGACAATGGGGTATTCTATTGATACACTTGTTATATGTTATGGCATCAACTTGCTGATTCCAATGACCTTGGGGATTTATGCATAGGAGTTGATTGCATGTTTTCATACCACGTTCTCCAATAGAAATCTTGGGGATCTTCTCGAAGTTCTTTGTGTTGGATTGAATATGATAGATCTGAAGTTTTTTATGCATGTTGCATAATTTACCCACGTATACTTGAGGTGACATTGGAGTATGTAGGTGACATTAGGGTTGATTGATATGTATCATTGGTGTTATTTGTGACACTTATAGGAATAGCTCAAAAGATTGGTCAGAAAGAATAACTTTGAGGCGGTTCTACTACCTACACCAATATCATCTTATGTTCCCCGCTAGATAGGAACTTTGGAGTGATTATTTCTTGCACGTTGAGGGATGATCATATGATTCAACTATGTTAGCATTGTTGGGAGATTACACTAGTGAAAGCATGAACCCTAGGCCTTATTTCCAAGCATTGATATACCATTTTGCTCGCTGTTTACTACTTGTTACCTTGCTGTTTTTATATTTTCATATTACAAAAACCTATATATATCATCCATATTGCACTTGTTTCACCATCTCTTCGCTGAACTAGTGCACCTATATAATTTTCCATTGTATTGTGTGTGTTTGGGACACAAGAGATTTTTTGAATTTGATTGTTGGGTTGTTTGAGAGAGACCATCTTCATCCTACACCTCCCACGTATTGATAAACCTTAGGTCATCCACTTGACAGAAAAGTGCTACTGTCCTACAAAACTCTACACTTGGAGGCCCAACAACATCTACAAGAATAAAGTTGTGTAGTAGACATCAGAGGCCCATCGCAAATAGGCATATTGAAGAAGTCGTGTGACATGCACTAGACATCCCACACAGTGAATCCCAAAGATATGTTTCATTCGTATGGTACATCACACACAATTTTCTGCAGAGCATTGTCTGTGATAGGGGTAGCCATCACACATGCTAGATATAATTCTATCGTCTGCATTATTCGATACATCACGCACTATGCCTAGAAGAAACTGTTTGTCATAGGGCTGCCATCACACACAGTTTTATGTGGAAACGTTTGCACATGGTTGTCTAACGCACACACTTTTCGGTCAGAAGCCGTGTGTGATTGTTCACTCATCGAACACGCCAACTTTCTAGAAACCGTGTGGGTTTGTTGAGGTAATCGCCCATGGTGGTGTCTAACAAACCGTCTGCAATAGGAAAACCCAATAAGAAGCCTAATTGCCCTATTATTTATAATCCATTATTAATCAAATTGGCAGTTCATATCAAGCACACAAAATATTCCATATTCGTATTACAGCAACCAGGATTTCATAATGGAAATACATCAGAGCACAACATCATATAGGCATATACTACCTAGCTATTCTATTACACAACAGGACCAAGTTTCACATGCAGCATCTAAAACATTTGGAAAGTAGCATCATGTACAATAAATAGACAGATGAGTCTTGTCTAGAAAACTGTTAAAGTGGCACAACAATATTGACCCTTCAATGATGTTGAAGGTCCTTGGAACTTTAGTCCAATGCATGTGGATGATTCCCACCCATCCTCCTCTTGAGGAAGACTTCAAGATTATACCGTGGGTATTATATGGATACCTTCCTCACCTCTTGACCATACAGGTGGTTTGAGTTGTAATCATTGATGAAATGCCTTGGAAAGGACTGAAAACAAATATATGCATAAATATCTTTTCTAAAATTTGAAATGGCACAAAGGCAAAAGGACAAGGTGAAAGAGATAGTACCATCCTATAGTTCACTGATGTCTTCTTTATTGTGCAGACAAATATCTTGTTGTCTTTCGTTGCTAGTTTCTTTATCTTAACAATCTTTTTGAGTTTCTTGATTTGACTGGTATTCATGGACACCTCATTTCCCCAGATGCAACAAGGGTCGAACAATGGATCTAAACCTCTTACAGTAGGACCTACATCTACAAGAAAAAATTTCTGAAAACCTATATATTAGAATGGTACTGCAATTTCACAATAATGTTCTATTAGCCAAAGGACCATGCATGTGCAAACCTTGATGGTAAACTTTAGTGTCTCCCATTGTTTCCCCCTGTAACATATATAAGACAGATATTGACGAGGTTATAAGTGAGATTTGGCATACCATCAGTAAAAATATGTCGACGAAAAATAAACACATTCTAGATCCAACTGATTAATTCGATCGACATGTAAAAGGAAGTTATCGAAACCAAGTGTGCTAAGAACTATGAAATATAGCAGTTGTATATGTTTCACAAGGTTCTAGTAAATCCAAATTCGATTTATTTCTCACATGCATAACAATAAAAAATTGTACCAACAACAATCAAACATCACATTGCATAATTGAACCAAACAATTTAATGATCACCACAACAAATGAACCAAAGAGTTAAGTGAGCACCACAACAAATGAACTAAAAACTTAACTGAGCACCACATTGCACAATAAAAATACTAGAAGATCAGATTGCATAGTAGCATTACATTGGACATTTTTTCTAAAGGAAAGGCGGGAGTAGCACATGCAACAGGTAAACCAAACATGCTGAACCGACAAAGCTAGCTGAACGAAGGTCCTTAGTAATTAAGTTGAAAAAACAAGCTATTCCTCATTCTTGAAGATATCGATGACGATGGGCTCCTTACACTTGGAAGAGGGCGAGGCCTCCACATCCTTGGTGCCCTCATAGTGGTGAGCGACCTGAGCCTATCCGGGCACCAACCTGTCAGCTCTATAGCTGAGGTAAGCATGGGCACACTGACAAAACACATCATAGTTGTTGTCGAAGGCACCGACGATGCCCTCAAGAGAACACCATGAGTTGTCCTTTAGGTCAGCCAACCGT
This sequence comes from Hordeum marinum, assembly GCA_022496015.1. Taxonomy (NCBI): domain Eukaryota; kingdom Viridiplantae; phylum Streptophyta; class Magnoliopsida; order Poales; family Poaceae; genus Hordeum; species Hordeum marinum. The sequence goes on along the minus strand of CM039675.1, from coordinate 367,339,728 downwards.
GAGGCGACATCCACATGTGCGGCATCGACGGTGGCCTCGACTGGGTAGTGTTGCTCCAATATCTGGGGGTCGGCACGCATGATAGCCATTGAGCCTCATTCGCGCATGCATCCGTGATTTGCTTCTGTGTTGTCAAATGCTCCTTGAGATCCTTGCTATACAACGTTAATACTTCCATCTTGCATCATGGTTTCCTATTGATATTTATGATATTATTGTCCATTATTCCTCATTATGATACAATTCTTATGCCTTTTCTCTCTGAATTTACAAGGTACACCACAATGAGGGAAATTATCGGAAACTGGAATTCTGGACCAAAAAACCAAGAAAAAAGGTGAAAATCATTGGATCCCAAATGACCTGAAACTTCATGGAGATTTTTTTCTGAAATGTATGTGAATTATTGGGCCAAAAATATACCAGAGGGGGCCACATGCTGGCCACAAGCCATCAGGGTGCACCCACCCCCCTGGGCGTGCCCTCATAGCTTCTGGTGCCCCGACAGGTCTCCCGAACCCCTTTTCTCCTATAAGGTGTGTTTTGACCTATAAATAATCAAGAAGATATTTTCAGGACAAAACGCCGCCATCTCGAGGAGGAAACCTGGGCAGAGGCCCTTTTGCTCTCTGGCAGAGAGATTTTGCCGGGAAAACTTTCCTCCGGGAGGTGGAGATCAAATCCATCGTCATCACCAATGCTTCCTCCTTCGTGGGACTACCAATCTTCACCAACATCTTCACCAGCACCATCTCATCCCCAACCCTAGTTCATCTCTTGTCTTAAATCTTTGTCTCAAAACCTCAGATTGGTACCCGTGGGTTACTAGTAGTGTTCATTACATCTCGTAGTTGATGCTTGTTGGATTACTTGGTGGAAGATATTATGTTCAGATCCTTGATCACCATTACACCTCTGATCTTGAATATGTTGATGATGTGTGAGTATTTACTTTTGTTCCTGAGGACATGGGAGAAGTCTTGTTATAAGTAATCATGTGAAGTTGGTATTCTTTTGATATTTTGATGATATGTATGTTGTTGCTTCTCTTAGTGGTGTCATGTGAACGTCGGCTACATGACACTTCACCATGTTATGGGCCTAAGGTAAGGAATTGTGGAGTAACAAGTATATTATGGGTTGTGAGAGTGACAGAAGCTTAAACCCCAATTTATGTGTTGCTTCATAAGGGGCTGATTTGGATCCACACGTTTCATGCTATGGTTAGATTTATCTTAATCCTTATTTTGTAGTTGTGGATGCTTGCAAGAGGGGGTAATCATAATTGGGTTACTTGTTCAAGTAAGATCATAACCTTATCACCGGTCCACCCACATATGAAATTATGAAAGTAACGAACGCGAATAAAGTCAACATGATGAACATGACTAGACAGTAATTCCCATTTGTCCTCTGGAGCATTTGCTTTATATAAGAGTACTTTTCCGCTTGTAATTGCTATAAAAAGGATTGGGCTACCTTGCTACACACTTTATACTATTGTTACTTTTCACTTGTTATGAATTATCTTGCTACAAAACTATCTATCGATGTTACTTACAACGATTGAAGGGAATACCTTGTTGAAAATTGCTTGGCATTTCCTTCTGCTCCTCGTTGGGTTCGACACTCTTACTTATCGAAAGGACTAAGATTGACCCCCTATATTTGTGGGTCAGCAAACGTGCACCATGTCTTTTGGTGGTGATTTTTTGGGGGATGGCATGGTGATTTAGGTGAAAGGTGTTGCACTAGTGGTCGGGGCAGGTGGAATGGAGGAGGAGGGGTGAGGGGAAGGGGTACTGGGGAGGTGTGGATTACTTGACGAGATGGATGAGGTTGAGCAACACGAAGGAGCATTATCAGCAAGGAGGCGGTGCCGCAAGCAAGCAGTGAAGGTTTGAACTTGGAAAGGAAGGGGGAAGTAGGGGAAATGTGGCTTTTGGTTGGTACGAGGTGCGGAGGAGGAAGAGGCGGATGAGGAAGATATTTGCACGACAGCCCAAAAAATTTGTTCGGTGCAGCAAAAAACTATTGCGCAAAGCCACATTGGACACAGTCCCTTTATCAGAATTGTGTGTGATATCTAACATCACAAACGAATCATATAGTTTACCCCGTGTGTGATGAGTATGAATGTGGAAATTTGGGTCTCCAAGCTTCCGTCGTGAGATATTGGATACTACGTTGCACATGGAACTTGCATTTCATTTTTATTTGGAACAGAAAATGGGGATACGATGGCAAATTTTGGTTTGAATTTCCCTCATTATAGTGGTCATCCATGTCATTGCATAGTTTAACATCTCTTGCTAATTTGAGTACTATACAAAAGGGCCTACAACATAGCCCGTACTTACTTAATCGAGCAATTAAACATAGCTGGTTGACCTAAACATTACTCTAACAAAAGACCAGTGCTTGAAACAAAGACTAATATTTTGCCTCCTCCTCCATGACCAGCTAGCGTTTGGCGACTTCTAGAGGAAGGGGCTCTATGGCATCCATCAATGCATACTCCGCCAGCATCTCGCAGTCCGCGTCCACCATCTCTTTCAAAAAGGCCACCACAAGCCGGGTGTGGGTAGCCACGGTCTGGGCATTGATGGCCTCCATCCTGGCTAGGGAGGCCGCCGACGAACGGACGGCTGCTCGAGCACTCTCAGAGATTTCCAACTTCAGACGTGGGTTGCCGACCAGTGTCGAAGAAGGCCGCTGCTATTTGTGCGGTGATTGACACAACGTGGGCGTGGTTGGCCTCGGCATAGGCGTGGGTAGCTGCCATCAGTGCTATGGTGGCCGCCAAAGAATGGACAGTTGTTGTGTCATTCTCGCCATTTGCTATCACCATCACGGATGTTATTGTCGTCACCTCGGCAGCAACAGCTTCCCTTTTGACTGTTGTTGCCGCCTTGTCAAAGATTCTAGTCGCGCTCATGGCCGATGCAGCCACGCTCGGGCTAGAGTGGGTCGCCGAAGTTGCCCCCACGACGTGGATCCACGTCCACATCTTTCAGCGGTGATGCTTGAAGTAAAATGGGCTTGTGGAGCAAGTGTGGTTCATGCCTAGGCGATGGACTATAGCCGACTAAGCTTCCGACATAAGCCATACATATATGAGGATTGGCCCAACATATTTTATAGCGCGTCACACATGATTCATGATCTTGAACCGTTTGTGATGTACTTTATTTTCATATTGTTTTAAAACAAAAAATGAGGTTACATCGATGAAGGAGTGTGTTTGGATTGCAATAACATTTATATGCAGTGAACATGCAACTACATGAGTGTCATGCTAAATATGGAATTATTCAGGGCTTGTTTGTACTTTTAATAAATTAATTGAGTTTTCTAGGCATTTAATGAGCATAATTCAAATTTGAACCACAATCATAAGGTCCATTGCACCAAAAAGGGTCAAAAAATCATATACATGTCCATGGCTGCAAGTTTAGGTCTCATGCAAAAAATGGGAATGAAATTCAAACATCTTGGCATTGTGGCTCGGCCATAGGCATCGGGAATCTAGGTTTTTAAATTCCAGTAAGTCCAAATCGTGTTGGAAATTCATGAGACTTGGCATGGTGTCATGGATGGCACATATGTGTAGTGATAAAAAATGTCCAATTTGGGCCAAGTTTTGGCACAAGCCTCTTACAAACCGGAGCTTCTCACAAGAAGTTACGTGGTTCCGATAAGGAACATGTGTCACCTTTTGTTGGCGAAATGACATCCGTTGCCTCTCCCCCCCAGCCTGATTTTTTTCCAGAGGCAACATAGACTAATAGGAGTGTCGTGCTAAAATATGGAATTATTCGGGGTTCATTTGGCCTTTTTTATACATTAATTGAGTTTTCTAGGAATTTAATGAGCATAATTCAAATTGGAACCACAATCACAAGGTCTGGTGCACCAAAATGGGGCAAAAATCATATTTGTGTCACTGGTTGCATGTTTATGTCACATGCAAGAAATGAGAATGAATTTCAAACATCTCGACGTTGTGGCTCGGCCATAGACATCGAGAATCTAGGTTTTAAAATTCTAGTAAATCCAAATGTCATCAGAAATTCATGAAACCTTGTATGGTGTCATGGTAAAAAATTGTCCAATTTGGTATAAAGTTTGGGCACAAGCCTCTTACAAAACCAGTGCTTCTAACAAGAAGCTACGTGGTTCCGATAGGGAACACGTGTCACCTTTTGTGTGCGAAACAACATCCGCTACCTGTTCTCCCCCTCCTTGATTTTTTGTAGAGGCAACATATACCAATAGGAGTGTCATGCTAAAATATGGAATTATTCAGGGTTCGTTTGGCCTTTTTATACATCAATTTTGTTTTCTATGCATTTAATGAGCATATTTCAAATTAGAACTACAATCAGAAGGCTGAGTGCACGAAAATGGGTCAAAAATCATATACATGTCTGTGGCTACATGTTTAGGTCCCATGCAAGAAATGGGAATGAATTTCAAACATCTTGGCATCATGGCTTGGCTAAAGATATTGAGAATCTAGGTTTTCAAATTCTAGTAAATCCAAATCTCTTCAGAAATTCATGAAACTTGGCATGGTGTCATGGCCTGGCACATATGTGTCGTGGTAAAAAATTGTCCAATTTGGGACAAGTTTTGGCACAAACCTCTTACAAATCGGAGCTTCTCACAATGACCTACGTGGTTCCAATAGGGAACGTGTGTCACCTTTTGTGTGTGAAATGACATCCTCTCCCTCTTCTCCTCCCCTTGATTTTTCTCGAGGCAACACAGACCAATAGGAGGGTCATGCTAAAATATGGAATTATTTAGGGTTCATTTGGCTTTTCTATAAATTAATTGGATTTTGTACGCATTTAAGGAGCATATAATTCAAATTGGAACCACAATCACAAGGTCAAGTGCACCAAAATGGGTCAAAAAATCATATACGTGTCCCTAGTTGCATGTTTTGGTACCATGCAAGAAATGAGAATGAATTTCAAACATCTTGGTATCATGGCTCGGCCATAGACATTGAGAATCTAGGTTTTTAAATTCCAGTAAATCCAAATCTCATCAAAAATTCATGAAACTCAGCATGTGAAAGCACAACTTCTCCCTAGGTGGTTTTGGTAATTAATAACAACATATATTTCACTACGCTAATGTTTCGACCAAGTGTATCTCAGGGTACAGTTCAATGATGGGATGGCTAAAGGATCGCGTGGAGAACCTCCCAAAAGAAACGAAAGGAATAGGATTGGCCATGCTTCAAGCTACAAGGCTCTATATTTCAAATTTGTGAGAAATCACGTTTGACTCCATAGGAAAGCCAATACTATTAAAAGGGGATTAGGAATTATGATAATATGCTTGCTCAACTGCTTAGAGATTAGCCACCAAAAATACTCACCCATTCTCACATAGATATTCTCTGCCCAAAGCCCAAAGTTCAAAATTGGTGACACCAACTTTTCCCATTCGGTCCCATCGAGTTTTTCCTTAGATAGAACCTATGCCAAACCTTAGCATCTCGGTGACACCAAGTTTCCATTCGGCATAACCGAAACCAGTGACCAACCTTTTGTTGTCCTGTTTCTTAAAATCGGCATTTCCGAGTTTTAGGAATCAGTGACACCAATTCTTGGTAACTGCCTAGGACACCCATATCTGTACCACCGAGATTCATATATCAGTCTCACCAAAAAGGCCAAAGTTGCCACATTTTGCACTAGTCGGTGCAATTGAGTTTTTATTTTGGTTTCACCTAGTTGGGCAATAATGTTGTTTCAGTTGGATTTTTGGAGATGCCTATATATCCCCTCCACCACCTCTCACTCGTGGAAGAAGCACTCAGAACATAAAAACACTTGTCATATCCATTTTTCTGAGGAAGAGCCAGCTACTCATGTTTTGAGATCAAGATGATCCACTCCAATCATATGGATCTTTATTTCTAGCCTCCCCAAGTTGCTTTCCATCCAATCAGTCTATTCTACCCATGCCAAATCTATGAGATAGTGATTGAGTGTTGAGGAGACTATCTTTTGAAGGACAAGAGCAATGAGTTCATCATACTTAGCACATCTATTACCTTTTGGAGGGTGGTGCCTCCTAGATTGGTTAGGTGTCGCTTGGGAGCCTCCTACTTCGTGTTTTGGAGTTGAACCAAGAAATTTGTAAGGGCAACGAGATTGCCTACTTCATGAAGATCTACCCCGAGTAAGGCTAGTCCTCCGTGGACCAAGGCCATGATGGCATAAACAAGGTTGCTTCTCCATGGACCCTTTGTGGGTGGAGCCCTTTGTGGAATCTCACGACCGCTACCCTACGTGGGTTGAAGTCTCGATCAACATGGATGTACGATAACACCACCTATCGGAACCACGCCAAAAATTTCCTTGTCAACCTTGCGTTTGATCTTCCTATCCCTACCCTCTATTTACGTGTGCTTGTCTTTACTTTTCGCTGCTATACTCGTATACATGCATGTGTAGGGTGTACCTGATTTGCAACAATTGCTAAAACTTGCCTAGAACTTAAATTGGGAAAAGGTTAGCTTTTTAATTTGTCAAGTAGTCTAATCACCCCCCCCTCTAGACATACTTTCGATCCTACATCATGGTCTCATGGCATGTCACATAAAGGCATTGTAAGATTTTGTTTTACAAACTGAGACGCGTTTTTGATTGTTTCTCCTACAGAAAATATTGGGAATATTGGTTTAAATTATCATAAATCTAAAACGCACACAAAATTCATGAAATTAGGCAATGTGTCATGTTATAGCACAAATATGTTGTGGTATTTTCCGTGTCCATTTTGAGAGAAGGCGCAGATATGCTATGGTGTATTTAGTATCCATTACCTTAGTATTTTGGTATTATTAATAAATCATGTGCATTCATGACCATTTAACACATTGTCATGTGTCGCGTCTTTATTGGCTAGGAAGTGTCATATGGACAGCTGTTTGCATAGACGGGAGGCGTGCGAGCAGTACGCTACACAGGCTCACCAAGGAAATGAGCCCTTTGACATCCATAGTCGCCCGCCTCGCTTCCGACCTATCCATTAATGGTTCAAGGAGGACTTGAAAAACAGTGTCCCAAAGGACGACAGCACCAGCGGAGGATGATGGCGCTGCCGCCGCAAATCACAATTTGACTGAATCAAATGTGTGGTTTGATCTCTGAATAAAAAAAGTCAAGGTTTTTCTTTGAATAAAACACTCATCGCAAACATTTCAGACTGAACACATGTGTGCAGAATGATAGCTATGGTTCCTTCGCCACTAAGACAAGTGAAAATTTGGCACGAAGGATTGGTGGATCACGTCATCACAAATAATTTTGACTGATGACCTGGGTGCTTACTACAGACAATTTGGTCAGATTTGCATCTGTCATATTGGGTAAATTTCCATTTGTCAAATTGGAAACATTGGCATTTGTCAATCTAGTAATATTGGCATTTGTCAACATTGTAACACTAACATTTGTCAAATTTTGCAGGAACAAAATCACTAGTAAGATGTAATGTTGCAATTGAGATTCATTAATTATAGATTTCATTCATAGATTAAGTAGTCATTCTTTATACAAAACGGTTCAACTCGACAGTTGAACCGAATTTTTTTCTCCCCAATTGTTGCCAACCATGTACTGAAATAGCTAGTTCAACTATATATAGTAGCTAATTTAAAGTACATGATACAGTTCAACCTCATCTTTAGTTAGATGAACTCAACAAAGTAGCCCTAAATACTACTACGGAGGGGCTTTTTACTACTTCCAGCAGCCTCTCCTATGCCAAGCGCGCTCAGTAACAGCCAGAGGAGGAGGAGCCAACCCACGAGCTGGAGTCGAATTTGTTGCCCTTCGCCGCTCCTGACGCGCCTCCTCGAAGAGACGAGACTCGGCGTATATCTCTGCATTCCGTGCCACTTCTTTGGCTTCTACTCCATCCATGGCGATGGTGAGCTTCATTGCATGCGCGACATGGCGCTCCTCCTCCTGTAGGAAGTTGATGTAGCACGTGCAAGGTCGCTGACGCAAAAACTGGGCGGCTAGACTTTGGTAGCCTCCTCCTCCCTCCTTCAGGCCATGGTGTCGGAGCAGGTGATGGCCCTAGTGGCTCAAGGTGGGGTGGCGGCCAAGGCGGATGATGGTATGGTGGCTACCAAGGTGGTTGCTGGTGGGGTGGTGCCAATAGTGGCCGCCGACAGCAGCTGCCTTCGGGTAGCGGTGGCGGAGCATGGGGTGAGTGCCGCGTGCACAACCAACAGGGTCGCCACGCACAGTACACACTTTTGGTAACTACGCCGCCGATATGCTCCATCCTCCTAGTTGGAGTTGTCATCTGGAGGAGTGGTTGAGCGACGATGATGGACCGGTGCCATTGGCGATTAGGGGAGAAGCAAACTAAAGGATTTATGGGGAGGGAGGGAATGAATGCGATGTGGAGTCACCGACCGTGAGGTTTTATAAAGCAGGCCGTCAAGAATTAAGGGTTTGGGGGATTTCACCGAGCTAGGAGGGAAGCTTGCGTGTGAATCTATGATATTGCGTGTGGGAATGGGCTCACTAACGTGTGGCCAAACGAAACACATGTGCGGTGTCGAAGCATGCTCTGGAATCCTCGGACTGGAACATGGCATGGTGACAAGACGAGATAGAGAAGGAAGAATTGAGAAGTACACAAATGACTAATAATAATAATGCACAACCAACAGGGTCGCCACGCACAGTACACACTTTTGGTAACTACGCCGCCGATACGCTCCATCCTCCTAGTTGGAGTTGTCATCTGGAGGAGTGGTTGAGCGACGATGATGGACCGGTGCCATTGGCGATTAGGGGAGAAGCAAACTAAAGGATTTATGGGGAGGGAGGGAATGAATGCGATGTGGAGTCACCGACCGTGAGGTTTTATAAAGCAGGCCGTCAAGAATTAAGGGTTTGGGGGATTTCACCGAGCTAGGAGGGAAGCTTGCGTGTGAATCTATGATATTGCGTGTGGGAATGGGCTCACTAACGTGTGGCCAAACGAAACACATGTGCGGTGTCGAAGCATGCTCTGGAATCCTCGGACTGGAACATGGCATGGTGACAAGACGAGATAGAGAAGGAAGAATTGAGAAGTACACAAATGACTAATAATAATGCAACGTTTGTGTATATAGCAAACGACCGTTATTTATGCACCGCCGTGAACTGCTCTACACATGAGGTTGCTCCCGGTTGAGGCTGTTGCGGCGCGCTCTGCTCACGTCCCTGCGTGTGTGCTTTGCCACCGTCCATCCACGCACCAACAGTCACATACGTTTGGGGCGCCATATGCACGTGGTTGCGTCGTGCCTGGCTTCACCATGCAGTTACGTGCGCCACGATGTAGTTAAGTGCTACAAAAACTGCCATGCAGACGTGCCAAAATTCCAGGATGTCCGACGCCCACCCATTTATTCCGGGGGCCACTTACCTTCATCTCTTCAACCTTCTGAGATCGCCACACAACCGAAGAAGCACACCCACGACTAAAAATACAGAGAGGATGAATATCTCTTCATCTCCTCAACCTTCTTGCATGGATCAGTTGGCAGCAATCCCAACGGCTACCTGCGTCGAGCACCAGTTCACCATTGTTGCCAAAGTGGACACCCACATCTGGAAGACAAACCTCTCGGTGGTGTACAACAACGACCCGGTCGCGGTGGAGAACTCCATCAGCACTATTGAGTAGTTCCTTGATGAGGATTACAAGTACAATTGGTCAACTTTGACCTTGAGTACACTGACGGTCGTGCCAAGTATGATTAGAATTTTGTCGTCGCCTAGTTGTGCATGCGTTGTCACGTCCTTGTCTACCACTACTGCCCGGCCACAAGGCCTTGCGAGCATTTCGCCACGTTTGTTAACAGCCCCGACTACAAGTTTGCAACGGTGGTCACCACAAACAATCTAAAGGTGCTCAAGACTTCGGGCTTGGCCTACCAGAAGCTTATCGACATCCAAGGGAAGTATAGGGTCTGGGTCATCAAGGAGAAGGACTCCCTGGTTGACCTTGCCGCGGCCATCATTGACCCCTACTATGAAGACATGAAGGCTGAGTGAGACAAGGACAAGCCTATGAGGCACAAGGCTTGGGTGAACAAACTAGATGAAGAACACATCAAGTACGCGGTCAAGGACGTGTACACAGCTACGAGATGTATAGGAGGATCATTGACATGAGGAAGTGCCTCCATCCTGCAGACGTCGAGGGATAGCCACAAGTAGAGCAGTGGTGGAAACCATCATCACAAGAAGTATATGATTTGATGATCGTCTACTTCTTGTAATTTTCATTTGAGGATTTTACATGTGTTGTGTAGTCACTTATGTAATTGGATGTTCAATTTCGTTATGAAAATATGTTTTTGTTCTGTAGACAGAGCATATAGATGTTGTGCAAACAGAGCAAATCATATCTCACAGGATTAAGGAACATGTCCATGATGATTTCAGCAATCGCTGTCAATTGTTTAACAACAACCATTTGACCACAACACATACAACTTGTTAGGACGAATCGTCTCTATTATTATCTGTCTTCCCACACGATTCTAATTACTGACATGTTTACCGGGTATCGCACACACCTTCTTATGCTAGATCACTTATGTTCTATTGGATCAGCGCAGACAGTTTATCCAAGTGAACTGTATGTCATACATCACACACATCTATATTTGATTAACCATTTGCTTTATGTTGAATCACCACAAACAGTTTGTCTGGATCAACTGTTTGCCACATATTGCACATGCAACTCTTTTCTGAATCTTATTTTATGGATCCGCCATCGCATCACACATAGTTTGCGTTATTGGCGACGAAGCTAGAACTATACCATTTGTGATTCATTCATCACACACAGTTTGGTTGAAGGGTCTCTGATTGATGTGTTGTCTTAAGACCTTCCTGCAGTAGTGGTAGTGCACGTGAATCAACTAAAACACGATGGTCATGACTAGACAAAATTGCATGTGTCCTTGAGAATGCTTTGCTTATTATAAGAAACACTCTTGGATTTTCATTTGTAAAATAAGGATTGGGCAACCTTGTTGTACCTTGTAACTTTGGTTACTGGTTAATTCCTATGAATTATATTGCTATCAAAATATTTGTTACTACACTTTTACAACACTTGCAGAGAATACCTTGCTGAAACCACTTACCAATTCCTTCTCCTCCTCGTTGGGTTTGAAACTCTTACATATTGAAAGGACTACGATTCATCCCCTATACTTGTCGGTCATCAAGACTCTTTTCTTGCACCATTGTCGGGGAGTGAAGCACATTTTGTAAGAGGAATTTGGTAAGGGAACATTTATAATAAGTGTTGAATTTTATTGTCACATGTTACTATGGAGAACCATCCTTGGAGGGGATTTTTAGGGGTGTCTACACCTTGACTAAAAGTAGTAAAAGCCGCCCATCAACTGTCGGCCGAGTGGAAACCATGTTACCATGGATCGTCTGCCGCTAGCCCAAAGGATGACGCTTGGGATGGCTTGGCCGTGGCCGCTCTAGAGGAAGCCGCCTTGCGAGGGGAAGGCCTCGTGAGGCCCCTCGCCGCCCGGTCAGGTCCTGCCGAGGCTGCCAAGCACCAGGTCACCTCGCGAGGCTCCCTTCGCGAGGCTGCTTCATGAAGCAGGACGTACGACGTCAATCGTAGGCCTCCACGCCCCTCACATGGATGACGTCCTGCTACGAGGACAAGGATAGCGGGGTGTGGCCCGACCAGTTTCCGTTCTGATGATAAGGAAGCAGCAGTGTCTACCTCCCCAAAAGCAAGTTCCAAAGAGTTTCCTCTTTGGTGCAAAGAGGACTGAATAGGTTCCCCACTTTTTTAAAATTATTTTGAAAGCACACAACAGAAATAAATGACTCTCCAAAACTTCTGGGTTGTCTCCATGGCAGCGCTTTCTTTAAAGCCATTAATCTAGGATATAGTGCTCAAGTAATTGATCCACCCGGATCCCAATGTATATCAAAGCCAATTTTAATTAACAATGATTTGTAATTAAGTAGTGAGCACAAAGTGGTATGTATCATGTGACAACAAAGTCTAACTCTCTTTCTATGCATTGGCATGTCATAATAGAACAATTCATTCACATAAAGTAAAGGCCAATACATAGCATAAGTAGTTGCTTGAAATTTTATTGTATCAGAAACATAGAGAGGTGAAGATTTGGTTCCTCTCTCATAATAATTACAAGTAGGAGCAGCAAGCACATGCATGTTATATTCATTAAAATCATCATCTTTAATATTAAGACGCAACCCATCAACATAGTCCCTAATAAGTGCAAACTTCTCCGATATAGTGAAGTTGGGAGAATTCAAAAAGATAATAGGACTATCATGTGTGGGTGCAATAGCAACAATTTCATGCTTAACATAAGGAACTATAGCAAGTTCATCTCCATAAGCATAATTCATATTGGCATCATGGACGCAAGCCTAGCAAGCATCAAGTTCATCAAAAAGGGATATTTCAAATGAATCCAATGGATCATAGCAATCATCATAGTATTCATCCTTCGGTATGTGCAAAGGGAAATTAAACAATGTATGAGTTTAAGAGTTACTCTCATTAGAAGGTCGGCATGGGTAGCTAATCCACTCTTCCTCCTTTTGTTCTTCGCTCTCCTCCTCATCTTTTTCATCTAATGAGCTCATAGTTTCAGCAATTTCTTCTTCCATAGATTCCTGCAAAATATTAGTCTCTTCCAAGGCAGCAAGCATTCTTTCAATAAATTATATAACATAAGCATTAGAAGCATAGTTTTCATAGCAATATTTAAGTATGACAACATTTTCGGGATTGTAAAGAGTAGCATCATGTTTTTCAATCGATGTAGCAATTTCATAAGCACCCTTAAAAGCAATAAATTCTTCAATTTGTTCAACATCATAATAACAGTAGGCATCATTGGCATAAAAAGATAATATTTCATTATCATGAAATATACATTAATAGGGAGAGTGTTTTTTAGTGTCTTCAGAACAACAAGTAAAATCATGTAATTCACATAAATTCCAAGCATAGCAACACAAAGTATTAATTTGATGCCACAAGAGTTTCCCTTTTTGAGATAAGTGGTGTTGTAAATAATAAGCACGCTCATTTAATGATTTTCCCTCAACTAGCGTAGTTGTGTTTTCAGGATGAGCACAAAGGGATCGAAGATGATCCAAGTAAAATGCTTCAAAATTTTGGGTGGTTCCTCAACCACGGGGTTAATTAGCAAGTACAACTAATGTTGTTGGTATTTTGCGTTTCCCAACCATAACTAAAGATAGAAAACAACTTAGAACAGAAAATAAAATTAGTTACTGATGAAGCAAACAAGCACACACGAGGATATCAACCTCTATGCTATTGCTCCCCGGCAATGGCGCGATAAAAAGGTCTTGATAACCCACAAGTGTAGGGGATCGTTTGCAGCCTTTTTTGATAAGTAAGAGTGTCGAACCCAATGAGCATATTCTCTCAAGTTCTATCGCCCATCGATACAACTCTATGCACTCTAACAATTTCTTTACCTAGAACAAGTATGAAACTACTTTGCAAGAATAAAACTAGAAGTACTTAGTAGGTGTAATATATAGTTTTGCAAAGTAACAAAAAGCACGAAAATAAAAGTTAGGTACTGTTTTAGATAAATATTAATCTAGTTAGTTGTTTAGTAGAAAGCTTTTTGTAACGCAAGAGAAAGATTGTCCAAAAGTAATTGAATATAACACGATAGATACTTATCACATGCAATGAGAGAGAGGCATACGCTAACACACTTTCCTTTCTTGGATCATATGCACTTATGATTGGACTTGAGCATGCATCCGCGACTACTAGAAATCATTAAGGTAAACCCAACCATAGCATTATATATAAAGTCCTCTTTAGTCCCATACGCAAACAACTCCCTTACTCAGGTATGTGTTTTAGTCACTCACCAACCCACTATAAGCGAATCATAAACATACTGCAAACCCTCTAGCATGAATCCTTCATGTGTGCGCCTCACGTAAGGCGCCTTGGGACATCACCATATCAACATAGAACAAATATCAATAACATCATACCACAATTAACCCGTACGACAAAAGAGATCTACTCGAACATTTTACGATAGCCACACATCATTGGATAATAATATATAGCATTAAGCACCATGTTTAAGCAGATATTACAGTGGGGAGAAGAGGGTTTATGCCTCTACATAGAGGGGGAGAGAGTTGGTGGTGACGGAGGCAAAGTTGTTGGTGTAGATCGTCATCACAATGGTTGCCCCGGCGGCGCTCCAGCGCCCTCGGGAAAGAGGGGGGAGCCCCCTTCTTATTCTTCCATTGTCCCCCTAGATGGTAGGAGAGTTTCCCCACTTGTACATGGCCGCCATGGAACCCGGAGGGCAAGAGCTCCTCCGAGATTGGATCTCTCTCTCTCTCTCTCTCTGTTTCTCTCTTGTTTTCGTGAATGTTTACTGACCCTTCACCGTTTCTTAAATATACGAAGATCCATAACTCTGATCGAGCTGAAATTTTGAGAGGATTTTTATCACAAAAATATCTTTCTTGCGGCCAAATTGATGTGGCTTGAGACTGCGTCGGTATTCCCCCAAAGAGTAAGTGATGATGCAGCACAGCTACGGTAAGTATTTCCCCGAGTTAAGAAACCAAGGTATAAATCCAAGGAGGAAGACCACGCAATGTTATGTAAATGACACCTGCACACAAAGAACAAATACTTGCAACCCAACGCATAAGAGAGGTTGTCAATCTCTCAACGGTAAAAAGATAGATTAGATTGTAATAGGTTGGGCAAATAGATCTCACAAGAACACAAAACAACATGCAAATAAAAAGTGCAGCAAGGTATTTTTGGGGTTTTGTATTAATATATCTGAAAACAAAAGCGGCAAAAGATAGACCGGAAAGCAATATGTTGGAAAAGTATACCCAAGGGCCATAGGTTTCACTAGTGGCTTCTCTCATGAGTATAGCACACGGTGGGTAAACAAATTACTGTTGGGTAATTGATAGAAGATCAAATAATCATGACGATATCCAAGGCAATGATCATTACATTGCTCCACACATCGACCGCTATCCAGCATGCATCTAGTGTATTCATTTCATGGAACAACAGAGTAATGCAATAAGAACGGTGAGATGATGTAGACAAGATCTATTCACATAGGAATAGACCCCATCTTGTTATCCTTAATAGCAATGATACATGCATGCCTTGCTGCCCCTTCTATCACTCGGAAAGGACACCGCAAGATCGAACCCATCACAAAGCACCTCTTCCCATGTCAAGAAAAATTGATCTAGTTGGCCTAACTAAACCAAAGATTCGGAGAAGAAATACGAGGCTATAAGTAATCATGCATATAAGAGATCAAAGAAGACTCAAATAATATTCATGGATAGAAACTGATCATGAACTCAAAATTCATCGGATCACAACAAACACACCGCAAAAAGCCATTACATCAAACAGATCTCCAAGAGAACATTATATCGAGAATCAAAAGAGAGAGAGGAAGCCATCTAGCAACGGCCTACAGACCCATAGGTCTATGGTGGACTACTCAGGCATCATTGGAGAGGCTCCCATGAAGACCATGAACCCCTCGATGATGGTGTTAGATTGGATCTCGCGGTTCTGGAACTTGCCGTGGATGGGATTGTGTTTCGTCAACTCCCCTAGGGGTTTTGGAATATTTAGTTATTTATAGATATGATAGGCGGTGCAGAGGCATCCCGAGGTGGGCACGATACACCAAGTCGTGCCAAGGGCCTCTGGCATGGCCTGGTGTCTTGTGCCCTCATTAGACTTCCTCTCTGGCACTTGTTTGGCCCACTATATGTCTTCTGTCCCAAAAATCTCCAAAAAGTTTCACGGTGTTTGGGCTTTGTTTGGTACTGATATTCTGTGAAGTAAAAAAGAAGCAAAAAACAACAATTGGCACCCTGCACTATGTCAATAGGTTAGTCCCAAAAAATGATATAAAGTTGCTATAAAATGATTGTAAAACATCCAAGACTGGTAATATAATAGCATGGAACAATCAAAATTATAGATACATTGGAGACGTATCAACATCCCCAAGCTTAATTCATATTCGTTCTCGAGTAGGTAAATGATAAAAACAGAATTTTTGATGTGGAATGTTGCCTAACATGTTCATCGTATATTCTTTTCTTTTGTAACATGGACATTTGGAATTTTAGATGGTTCAAAGCAATAGTCTAGTTTTCACATGAAGACTTAATACTCAATCATATCAACAAGCAACCATGTCTTTCAAAATATCAACACTAAAGAAAGTTATCCCTAGCCCATCATGCTCAATCATTGATCTATTCATGAAACACACTCAAATATTAGCTTCACCTAATGCTCAAGTATGATCATAGTGCCCCCTAGTTGGTGCTTTATAAGAGAAGATGGAGACTAAAGTAAAAATAAAAATTGCATAAAGTAAATAGATAGGCCCTTAGTAGAGGGAAGTAGGGATTTGTAGAGGTGCCAGAGCTCAAGGTTTAAATTGATAGAGAAAAATATTTTGGGTGGCATGCCTTTCCTGTCAACGAAAACGATTGAGACCTTTCAATAACCTACCATGCTAGATATATCATAAGAGGTTCCCAAACAAAAAATAAAGTTTATTCCTTTTACCACCATTCTTTCACAATCCATGGCTAGCCGAATCCACGATTGCCTTCCATACCAACACTTTCCAAGGAATTTATTTTTTGACAACATAAAGTAAATTTCTTTTTCATTTCGGGACTAGACATCCCTATTACCTCCATAATCTCGTGCAATGACAAGTGAATAAACACTCATATTGAGAACAACACATCTAGCATGGAAAAATATCGGTCACCTCCTTCCGCTTCATGAGCAGTACGAGCACACAAAAAGGAAATTCATTTTGGAAATTAGAGATGACAGATACAAATTTTCTTGGAACGGCATGGAAATACCGCATATAGGTAGGTATGGTGGACTCATATGGCAAAACTTGGTTTATGGATTTTGGATGCACAAGTAGTATTTCTACGTAGCACAAGTGAAGGCTTGCAAATAGATTGAGAAGCAACCAACCAAGAAACGAAAATTCACATAAGCGAGCATTAAGCATAACTAACACCGCATAATGCACCATAAGTAGGATGTAATTTCATTGCACAACTATTGACTTTCGTGCTTGCATAGGGAATCACAAACCTTAACATCAATATTCTTACTAAGCATAATTACTCACCAACATAACTCACATACTACTATCATCATGTCTCAAAACTATTACAAAGAATCAAGTTTAATTTGTCCAATGATCTTCATGAAAGTTTTTATTATATCCCTCTTGAATATCTATCACTTTGGGACTGGTTTCCTATATTGACATTTCCTATTATTAAGTGAAGATCATGAGCATAAAAATCTGAATTTTTTTCAAAACTATGACGTATTTAATATCAAATTCAAAAACTATATGCCCGAACGCAAAAAAATTCAAAAATGTCACCCCGTCGGCCTCTCGTGGGCCGAAGAGGGGCCTTTCGGCCTACGAACGGCCGAAGAGGGGCACGTCGGCTTGCGGGCGGCCGAAGAGAGCTCGTCGACCACCAGGTGGCCGAAAAGCGGCCCGTCAGCTTGTGGGAGGCCAAAGAGGGCCCGTCGGCCTCCAGGCAGCCGAAGAGCCCCTAGATAAGCTTGACCGAACGACTTCTCCCTCCTTTGGTCACTGCCTCCTCTCTCTCTCTCTCGTTTTGCAGCCATTTTCCACCCCCGCACCGATCTCCTCCCTCGTCCACCCATTTTCTATTCCAATCCGCCGAAACAATAGATTTCCGCATTCTACATCGGCCTACGGTATTTCTTTTTTGCCATGGGGTAGTATTTTGTGCTTGACGAGGAGCCATGGTGGGGTGGAGGAGGTGTGGCTAGTGAGGAGGTGGTGGGGTGGAGAGGAGGTGGTGGGGTGGAGAGGAAGAAGAAGGGGACACATGCCTCGAAGGTATACCAATATCGTCACAAATTTTCTATGAGATGTACATTTTATTTAGTGTACGTAGTCATTTTAGCGGATAGTTAGTGTACGTACTCATATTTGTGGATAATTTTGTTCGTAGCGATTAATGAGAAGGTGGCAATGTCTAACAGGTGAAAATGTCTGAATCAGTAAATTTCACTGTTTATTACGGCCCTGGTAATGTTCGATATAATGAGTTTGGGTTGATCTTAGCGAGTTAAAAAAAGGCGTCATGACACTTTCAGACCCGGACAGACTGGACATTAGTCAGTTGAAGCACTGGTTGTCTACTAGTTTTGGGCTGGATCCTGAAGTATGTCCCGTCAGTATTCATGCATTCTGGACCAAATCCTGTAAAAATGTCAAGTGGGAGTTGATGTCGATAGATAGGAGCCAGCATTGGTTGACCATGTTAAGTCGTTGCCGAGACCGAAGAATCCACCCATATGACCTAGTGCAACCAGTGGCGAAGGAGGAGAATATGGTACAACTCCATGTGGGGTATGAACCAGGCCAGGGTAGTCAAGTAGCTAACGAGATTTATTTATCCGGGTCACAGCCACCGGATGTGGATGCTAGCCAAGTCGAGAAAGAGTCAGACTATGTGCCACACAATGTTTGTGGTCATGATATTGGGCAGAGTATTCAATCGATAGTATTAGCTGGTACTGGTGTTGCTGATGGGGATGAGGAAGGTGATGAAATGCAGAGGGTGATGGAGGAAGAGGACGAGGATGGATTTGCGGAGGATCTGGATTCTGAAAATTCCTAGGATGAAGTGGACGTATCGATTCCTTCTACATGGGATCAGGACATATCCACCGGCATTACTGTCAACGATGGCCATGAGACTCCATAGCAATATAATCTAAACCTAGTCCAGATAGGGGCTATGTTTGACACAAAGAAAAAATTGAAGTATGCGGTGATAAAGTGGGCTATGTCTACGCACAGGGTTTTCCGAACACACATATTGAGTCCAACAAAATATACCGTGAAGTATGTTGAAACAGGTTGTCCTGCGAAGGTGCACGGGCACGTGTCGAAGTATAACATCCACTGGGTTGTCACCAATGTGGTCCCACATAATTGTGTGAGGAAAAACATGTTGGTTCGTCATCCAAACCTGACTTGAACTCTCATTGTGCAACTCATGTATACTGAGATAGTGGATAAGAAAGATATGGAAGCAAAACACATCCAGACAGCAGTGAAGGTCAGATGGAACTATGACATTCCATATGGGAAGGCTTGGAGGGCTAAGCAGAAGGTTATGGAGGAAAGGTTTGGGACGTTCTTCGACTCATATGATAATGTTGTCTGTCTCCTTGACATACTGAAGGAGAGGAATCCCGGCACTTACGTTAACATACAACACACGAGGTTGGAGATTATACCAGATTACAAGGTGTTGAAACGAGTATTCTTCTCTTTTGCCATGTGCATTGAAGCTTTCCGGCATTGCCCTCCTGTGATGTTTGCGGATGGTACATTCCTGACTAACAAAGGGAAAATCCTAACTAATATTGGTGTGGACGGGAACAATCAAATCATCCCACTAGCCATAGCATTTGTGGAGGGTGAGAACTTTCCGAGGTGGGTATGGTTCTTTCGGCAAGTTAAAATTGAGATCGTGAAGGACCGACCAAACATCTGTGTCATTCATGACAGACATCCTAGTATACTAAAGGTCGTGAAGACACTAAGGAATTGAACAGCTGAAGAACCAATACCTTGGAAGGACTTGCAAAGCCGGTGGTGCGTGCGCCATCTTGGTGCTAATTTTTCTCATAGTTCAAGAACAAACGGTTGATGAACTTGTTTGTAAAATTATGCAAGCAGAAACATTAGCGCAAATACGAATTTATTTGGTCAAAAATAGATGATATTACTAAGAAGCAGGTCCTTGCGAGGAAGAAAATGGAAAAAGACCAGGTTAAATTAGCATCACTCATCGCGGAGCTAGAGGAGCCAGTAGGTCTTTGTGACTTGCTAGCAATTGACCCTCCTAATACTCAGAGAAAGAAGGGCGGGGAAATAAAGAATGTTTCCGAGTGAATAGAGAAAGAGCCTCTAGTGAATTGGTCTTTGCTGCATGACACCCATGGAGCTAGGTATGGCCACATGACAACCAATCTTGCAGAGGTGTATAACTTTGTACTCAGAGGGAATAGAGCATTGCCACTCACAGCTATTGTGGAGGGTGTATTCCATGGCACTCTGAGATATTTTAGAGAAAGGCACGAGTTAGCAAAGAATCATATTGCGGGTAATCGGAACACATCTTATTGTAGCCGTGTCATGGAGTACATGGCTCAAAAGATCGATAAAGCAAAAAAGCACACTGTCAGACTCATAGGTAATCAGGAAAGGAGGTATGAGGTTCAGCTTCCTACTGATGGTTTTGGTTCCGCAAATGAGGTGAAGACACACGAGGTTAAAATTGGAACGGATTTTTATCCAACTTGTGAGTGTACATGCAACAAACCGAAGTTGTTGCTGTTGGAAATATGCCCTAGAGGCAATAATAAAATGGTTATTATTGTATTTCCTAGTTCATGATAATTGTCTGTTGTTCATGCTATAATTGTGTTAACCGGAAACCGTAATACATGTGTGAATACATAGACCACAACGTGTCCCTAGTGAGCCTCTAGTTGGCTAGCTCGTTGATCAATAGATGGTCACGGTTTCATGACCATGGACATTGTATGTCGTTGATAACGGGATCACATCATTAGGAGAATGATGTGATGGACAAGACCCAATCCTAAGCATAGCACAAGATCGTGTAGTTCGTTTGCTAAAGCTTTTCAATGTCAAGTGTCGTTTCCTTAGACCATGAGATTGTGTAACTCCCGGATACCGTAGGAAAGCTTTGGGTGTGCCAAACGTCACAACGTAACTGGGTGGCTATAAAGGTACGCTACGGGTATCTCCGAAAGTGTCTGTTGGGTTGACACGAATCGAGACTGGGATTTGTCACTCCGTGTGACGGAGAGGTATCTCTGCGCCCACTCGGTAAGACATCATCATTATGAGCTCAATGTGACTAAGGAGTTAGTCACGGGATGATGTACTATGGAACGAGTAAAGAGACTTGCCGGTAACGAGATTGAACAAGGTATGGGGATACCGACGATCGAATCTTGGGCAAGTACCATACCGATAGACAAAGGGAATTGTATACGGGATTGATTGAATCCTTGACATCGTGGTTCATCCGATGAGATCATCGTGGAGTACTTGGGAGCCAACATGGGTATCCAGATCCCGCTGTTGGTTATTGACCGGAGAGGTGTCTCGGTCATGTCTACGTGTCTCCCGAACCCGTAGGGTCTACACACTTAAGGTTCGATGACGCTAGGGTTATAGGGAAATAGTGTACGTGGTTACCGAAGGTTGTTCAGAGTCCCGAATGTGATCCCGGACATCACGAGGAGTCCCGGAATGGTCCGGAGACTAAGATTGATATATAGGAAGTGAGGTTTTGGTTACCGGAAGTGTTCCGGGTGTCTCCGATAGTGTATCGGGACCACCGGAAGGGTTCCGGGGGTCCACCAAGTGGGCCCACCTGCCCCGGAAGGTTCCATGGGCCAAGAGTGGGAGGGAGCCAGCCCCTAGGTGGGATGGTGCGCCTCCCACCACAGCCCAAGGCGCAGCAAGGGTGGAGGGGGCAAACCCTAGGCTTAGATGGGCCTTAAGGCCCACCCTAGGGCGCCTCCACCTCTCCCTGCCCTGGCCGCCGGCCAGATGGGCTTCTGGAGGCTGCCGCCACCCCTAGGGTGGAACCCTAGGTCACAGCACCTCTCCTCCCCTCCTCCTATATATAGTGGAGGTATTTGGGGCTGCACAACACACGAGTTCATCTCCTCCCTGGTGCAGCCCTACTCCTCCCTCTCCTCGTTCTCCGTAGTGCTTAGCGAAGCTTTGTCGGAGTACCACGCAGCTCCACCGCCACCACGCCGTCGTGTTGCCGGAGCTCTCCCTCAACCTCTCCTCCCTCCTTGCTGGATCAAGGCGTAGGAGACGTCACCGGGCTGCACGTGTGTTGAACGCGGAGGTGCCGTCCGTTCGGCACTTGATCGGATCTAGCGCGATCTGAATCGCTGCGAGTACGACTCCATCAACCGCGTTCTAGCAACGCTTCCGCTTAGCAATCTTCAAAGGTATGAAGATCCAATCTCTCCCCGCTCGTTTGCTGGTTTCTCCATAGATAGATCTTGGTGATACGTAGGAAAATTTTGATTTACTACTACGTCTCCCAACAGTGGCATCATGAGCTAGGTCTATGCATAGAATCTATGTACGAGTAGAACACAAAGCAGTTGTGGGCGTCGATTTTGTTAATATGCTTGCCGTTACTAGTCTTATCTTGATTCGACGGTATTGTGGGATGAAGCGGCCCGGACCAACCTTACACGTACGCTTACGTGAGACCGGTTCCACCGCCTGACATGCACTAGTTGCATAAGGTGGCTAGCGGGTGTCTGTCTCTCCCACCTTAGTCGGATTGGATTCGATGAAAAGGGTCCTTATGAAGGGTAAATAGCAATTGGCATATCACGTTGTGGTTTTGGCGTAGGTAAGAAACGTTCTTGCTAGAAACCTATAGCAACCACGTAAAAACTTGCAACTACAAATTAGAGGACGTCTAACTTGTTTTTGCAGCATATGCCTTGTGATGTGATACGGCCAGAAGGATGTGATGTGATGCATTGTGATGTATGAGATTGATCATGTTCTTGTAATAGGGTTCACGACTTGCATGTCGATGACTATGACAACCGGCAGGAGCCATAGGAGTTGTCTTATATTATTGTATGACTTGCGTGTCAATCATAAACGCCATGTAATTACTTTACTTTATTGCTAAGCGTTAGCCATAGTAGTAGAAGTAATAGTTGGCGAGACAACTTCATGAAGACACAATGATGGAGATCATGATGATGGAGATCATGGTGTCGTGTCGGTGACAATGATGATCATCGTGCCCCGAAGATGGAGATCATAGGAGCAAGATGATATTGGCCATATCATGTCACTATATTGATTGCATGTGATGTTTATCATGTTTACATCTTATTTGCTTAGAACGACGGTAGTAAATAAGATGATCTCTCAATAAAATTTCAAGAGAAGTGTTGACCCTAACTGTGCACCATTGCTAAGGATCGTTGTTCCGAAGCACCACGTGATGATCGGGTGTGATAGGTTCTAACGTTCGCATACAACGGGTGTAAGCCAGATTTACACACGCGAAACACTTAGGTTGACTTGACGAGCCTAGCATGTACAGACATGGCCTCGGAACACGGAAGACCGAAAGGTCGAACATGAGTCGTATAGAAGATACGATCAACATGAAGATGTTCACCATGGATGACTAGTCCGTCTCACGTGATGATCGGACACGGGCTAGTTGACATGGATCATGTATCACTTGGATGACTAGAGAGATGTCTATCTAAGTGGGAGTTCATTGAATAATATGATTATGTGAACTTAATTATCATGAACTTAGTCTAAAATTGCCTTTAATATCTATATTGTAGATCCAATGGCCAACGCAAATGTCAACCTCAATTTCAACGCGTTCCTAGAGAAAACCAAGCTGAAAGACGATGGAAGCAACTATGCGGACTGGGTCCGTGGCTTGAGGATCATCCTCATAGCTTCCAAGAAACTGTATGTCCTTGATGCACCGCTAGGTGACCCACCCCTTCTCCCAGCAGAACAAGACGTTGCGAACGCTTGGCATTCTCGCTGCGATGACTACTCCCTTGTTCAGTGCGGCATGCTTTACAGTTTAGAACGAGGGCTCCAAAAGCATTTTGAGCAACACGGAGCATATGAGATGTTCCAAGAGCTGAAACTGGTCTTTCAAGCGCATGCCCGGGTCGAGAGATATGAAGTCTCCGACAAGTTCTTTAGTTGTAAGATGGAGGAGAACAGTTCTGTCACAGAGCACATCCTCAAGATGTCTGGGCTTCACAACCGCTTGACTCGGCTGGGAGTTAACATCCCGGATGACTCGGTCATTGACAGAATCCTCCAGTCGCTTCCACATAGCTACAAGAGCTTTGTGATGAACTACAACATGCAAGGGATGGAGAAGTCCATTCCTGAGTTGTACTCGATGCTGAAATCAGCAGAGGTCGAGATCAGAAAGGAGCATCAAGTGTTGATGGTAAACAAGACCACTAGTTTCAAGAAAGGCAAGGGTAAGAAGAACTTCAAGAAGGACGGCAAATCTGTTGCCGCGCCCGGTAAGCAAGTTGCCGGGAAGAAGAAGAACAAGAATGGACCCAAGCCTGAGACTGAGTGTTTCTATTGTAAGGGTACCGGTCACTAGAAGCGGAACTACCCCAAGTACTTAGCGGATAAGAAGGACGACAACATTAAAGGTATATGTGATATACTTGTTATCGATGTGTACTTGACCAGCGCTCGTAGTAGCTCCTGGGTATTTGATACCGGTGTAGTTGCTCACATTTGTAACTCCAAACAGGAGCTGCGGAATAAGCGGAGGCTGGCCAAGGATGAGGTGACGATGCGCGTCGGGAATGGTTCCAAGGTCGATGTGATCGCCGTCGGCACGCTACCTCTGCATCTACCTTCGGGATTAGTTTTAAACCTTAATAATTGTTATTTAGTACCAGCTTTGAGCATGAACATTGTATCTGGATCTCGCTTGATGCGATATGGCTACTCATTTAAAACCGAGAATAATGGTTGTTCTATTTATATGAGAGAAATGTTTTATGCTCATGCCCCGCTGGTCAATGGTTTATTTTTGATGAATCTCGAACGTGATGTTACACATGTCCATAGTGTGAGTACCAAAAAGTATAAAGTTGATAACGATAGTCCCACTTACATGTGGCACTGCCGTCTTGGCCATATTGGTGTCAAACGCATGAAGAAGCTCCATGCTGATGGACTTTTAGAGTCACTTGATTTCGAATCATTTGACACATGCGAACCATGCCTCATGGGCAAGA
This sequence comes from Hordeum marinum, assembly GCA_022496015.1. NCBI lineage: Eukaryota > Viridiplantae > Streptophyta > Magnoliopsida > Poales > Poaceae > Hordeum > Hordeum marinum. Next base: position 367,314,642 of record CM039675.1, on the reverse strand, counting down.
TGACCAAGACTCCGTTCTCCGGAACAATGGAGCGATCAACTGACTTGTTGGAGATAATACATACCGATGTATACGGTCCAATGAGTGTCGAGGCTCGCGGTGGCTACCGTTATGTTCTCACACTCACTGATGACTTGAGCAGATATGGGTATGTCTACTTGATGAAACACAAGTCTGAAACCTTTGAAAGGTTCAAGGAATTTCAGAGTGAGGTCGAGAATCAACGTGACAGGAAAATAAAATGCCTACATATGATCGTGGCGGAGCATATTTATGTCACGAGTTTGGCACGCACCTTAGGAAATGTGGAATTGTTTCACAGCTCACGCCGCCCGGCACACCTCAGCGAAATGGTGTGTCTGAACGTCGTAATCGCACTATTGGATATGGTGCAATCTATGATGTCTCTTACCGACTTACCGCTATCATTTTGGGGATATGCATTAGAGACTGCCGCATTCACTTTAAATAGGGCACCGTCTAAATCCGTTGAGACGACACCGTATGAATTATGGTTTGGAAAGAAACCTAAGCTGTCGTTTCTAAAAGTTTGGGGATGCGATGCTTATGTGAAGAAACTTCAACCTGAGAAGCTCGAACCCAAAGCGGAAAAGTGCGTCTTCATAGGATATCCCAAAGAGACTATTGGGTATACCTTCTACCTACGATCCGAGGGCAAAGTCTTTGTTGCCAAGAATGGATCCTTTCTCGAGAAAGAGTTTCTCTCGAAAGAAGTAAGTGGGAGGAAAATAGAACTTGATGAGGTAATTGTACCTCCACTCGACCTGGAGAGTAGCGCAGCACAGGAAGTTGTTTCTGTGGAGCCTACACCAGCTAGAGAGGAAGTTAATGATGATGATCATGAAGCTTCAGATCAAGTCGCTATTCGAAGGTCCACGAGGACACGTTCCGCACCAGAGTGGTACGGCAATCCTGTCCTAGAGATCATGTTGTTGGACAACGGTGAACCTTCGAACTATGAAGAAGCGATGGCGGGTCCGGATTCCGACAAATGGCTTGAGGCCATGAAATCCGAGATAGGATCCATGTATGAGAACAAAGTATGGACTTTGGTGGACTTGCCTGTTGTTAAGCGAGCCATTGAAAACAAATGGATCTTTAAGAAGAAGACTGACGCGGACGGAAATGTGACCGCCTATAAGGCTCGGCTTGTCGCTAAGGGTTATCGACAAGTTCAAGGAGTTGACTACGATGAGACTTTCTCACCCGTAGCGATGCTAAAGTCAGTCCGAATCATGTTAGCAGTTGCCGCATTTTATGATTATGAGATCTGGCAAATGGACGTCAAAACGGCATTCCTTAATGGCTTCCTCAAGGAAGAACTGTATATGATGCAGCCAGAAGGTTTTGTCGATCCTAAAGATGCTAACAAGGTATGCAAGCTCCAGCGCTCCATCTATGGGCTGGTGCAAGCATCTCGGAGTTGGAACATTCGCTTTAATGAGGTGATTAAAGCGTTTGGATTTGTACAGGTTTATGGAGAACCCTGTATTTACAAGAAAGTGAGTGGGAGCTCTATAGCGTTTCTTATACTGTATGTGGATGACATGCTGATAATGGGAAATAATATAGAACTCTTGGAAAGTATAAAGGCCTACTTGAATAAGTGTTTTTCAATGAAGGACCTTGGAGAAGCTGCTTACATATTAGGTATTAAGATCTATAGAGATAGATCGAAACGCCTCATTGGTCTTTCACAAAGCACATACCCTGAAAAGATATTGAAGAAGTTCAATATGGATCAGTCCAAGAAGGGGTTCTTGCCTATGTTGCAAGGTGTGAGATTGAGTACGACTCAATGCCCGACCACGGCAAAGGATAGAGAAGAGATGAGTGTCATCCCCTATGCTTCAGCCATAGGCTCTATCATGTATGCCATGTTGTGTACCAGGCCTGATGTGAACCTTGCCATAAGTTTGGTAGGGAGGTACCAAAGTGATCCCGGAGTGGAACACTGGACAGCGGTCAAGAATATCCTGAAGTACCTGAAAAGGACAAAGGACATGTTTCTCGTTTATGGAGGTGCCGAAGAGCTCATCGTAAAGGGTTACGTCGATGCTAGCTTCGACACAGATCTGGACGACTTCAAGTCGCAAACCGGATACGTGTATATTTTGAATGGAGGGGCAGTGAGCTGGAGCAGCAGCAAGCTAAGCGTCGTGGCAGCATCTACATGTGAAGCAGAGTACATAGCTGCTTCGGAAGCAGCAAAGGAGGGAGTCTGGATGAAGGAGTTCATCACCGACCTAGGAGTGATTCCGAATGCGTCGGGCCCGATGACTCTACTCTGTGACAACACTGGAGCTATTGCCCTTGCGAAGGAGCCCAGGTTTCACAAGAAGACAAGACACATCAAGCGCCGCTTCAACTCCATCCGTGATTACATTCAGGAGGGAGACATAGATATTTGTAAAGTGCATATGGATCTGAATGTCGTAGATCCGTTGACTAAACCTCTCTCACGAGCAAAACATGATCAACACAAGAATGCTATGGGTGTTCGATTCATCACAATGTAACTAGATTATTGACTCTAGTGCAAGTGGGAGACTGTTGGAAATATGCCCTAGAGGCAATAATAAAATGGTTATTATTGTATTTCCTAGTTCATGATAATTGTCTGTTGTTCATGCTATAATTGTGTTAACCGGAAACCGTAATACATGTGTGAATACATAGACCACAACGTGTCCCTAGTGAGCCTCTAGTTGGCTAGCTCGTTGATCAATAGATGGTCACGGTTTCATGACCATGGACATTGGATGTCGTTGATAACGGGATCACATCATTAGGAGAATGATGTGATGGACAAGACCCAATCCTAAGCATAGCACAAGATCGTGTAGTTCGTTTGCTAAAGCTTTTCAATGTCAAGTGTCGTTTCCTTAGACCATGAGATTGTGTAACTCTCGGATACCGTAGGAATGCTTTGGGTGTGCCAAACGTCACAACGTAACTGGGTGGCTATAAAGGTACGCTACGGGTATCTCCGAAAGTGTCTGTTGGGTTGACACGAACCGAGACTGGGATTTGTCACTCCGTGTGATGGAGAGGTATCTCTGGGCCCACTCGGTAAGACATCATCATTATGAGCTCAATGTGACTAAGGAGTTAGTCACGGGATGATGTATTACGGAACGAGTAAAGAGACTTGCCGGTAATGAGATTGAACAAGGTATGGGGATACCGACGATCGAATCTCGGGCAAGTACCATACCGATAGACAAAGGGAATTGTATACGGGATTGATTGAATCCTTGACATCATGGTTCATCCGATGAGATCATCGTGGAGTACTTGGGAGCCAACATGGGTATCTAGATCCCGCTGTTGGTTATTGACCGGAGAGGTGTCTCGGTCATGTCTACGTGTCTCCCGAACCCGTAGGGTCGGTTATAGGGAAATAGTGTACGTGGTTACCGAAGGTTGTTCGGAGTCTCGGATGAGATCCCGGACATCACGAGGAGTCCCGGAATGGTCCGGAGACGAAGATTGATATATAGGAAGTGAGGTTTTGGTTACCGGAAGTGTTTCGGGTGTCTCCGGTAGTGTATCGCGACCACCGGAAGGGTTCCGAGGGTCCACCAAGTGGGCCCACCTGCCCCGGAAGGTTCCATGGGCCAAGAGTGGTAGGGAGCCATCCCCTAGGTGGGCTGGTGCGCCTCCCACCACAGCCCAAGGCGCAGCAAGGGTGGAGGGGGCAAACCCTAGGCTTAGATGGGCCTTAAGGCCCACCCTAGGGCGCCTCCACCTCTCCCTGCCCTGGACGCCGGCCAGATGGGCTTCTGGAGGCTGCCGCCACCCCTAGGGTGGAACCCTAGGGCGCAGCACCTCTCCTCCCCTCCTCCTATATATAGTGGAGGTATTTGGGGCTGCACAACACACGAGTTCATCTCCTCCCTGGTGCAGCCCTACTCCTCCCTCTCCTCATTCTTCGTAGTGCTTAGCGAAGCTCTGTCGGAGTACCACGCAGCTCCACCGCCACCACGCCGTCGTGTTGCCAGAGCTCTCCCTCAACCTCTCCTCCCTCCTTGCTGGATCAAGGCGTAGGAGACGTCACCGGGCTGCACGTGTGTTGAACGCGGAGGTGTCGTCCGTTCGGCACTTGATCGGATCTACCGCGATCTGAATCGCTGCGAGTACGACTCCATCAACCGCGTTCTAGCAACGCTTCCGCTTAGCGATCTTCAAAGGTATGAAGATCCAATCTCTCCCCGCTCGTTTGCTGGTTTCTCCATAGATAGATCTTGGTGACACGTAGGAAAATTTTGATTTACTACTACGTCTCCCAACAGTTGCACCTGCCTTGCTCACATGTGTTGGCTGCATGTGGCCAGATTGAGTTGGACGCTATCTCCTTCGTGTCCCCATACTATTCAAAAGAGGCAGTACTCAATGTCTGGACAGGTGAGATGATAGGGTTTAGAGTCATTGGCAATTTCAACAAGGTAAACGATGGGGAGAGAGTGTACATCCTGGATCCAGGACTTCGGTGAACAAGCAGGGGCAGACGTAAGGTAAAGCACATCTAAAATGATATGGACCAATTTGAAGCTGGTGCAGCAACCAGACAATGATTGTTATGCACGGCTTATGGGCATATGATGAAATATTGTCCCGACATGAACAAAGACCGTGCTTCCACATCGACGAGTGCTTCCACATCGATGACTGTGACAACAGTAGAAAGAGGCGGACATGGTCATGGTAGTCGTGGTGGTCGTGGCAGTCGAGGCTGAAGGGGCGGACGAGGAATAAATAACTCACAAGCTATATAATGTGTCGGCCTATGTTTTATTTTGTAATATGTCTGGACTATGTTTTAATGTGTAATATTTATGGACTATGTTATAATGGAAGATATGGCCTTGTATCCGTTGCTTAATGGTAATATTGATAGAGGGCACCGGGGCGCACTTATGGAAGCGGGCAAGAACTTAGACGTGTTGATCACTCGCACCCCAAAGTCTAACTGGATGATACACCCTTTATGGGTTGATATGTATGTGTCGGTATAATGACTTACTATGTTTGACATCCTTTTGATAGCCGCTAACTATATGCTACATTCTATTTATTTTGTAGGTTAAGTTGGGCTGGACTTCTACCCTTGGCACGGCTGGTTAAGGGTACATTGGATGAGTAGGTTGAACATCCGGAATTGGATGAGGCAAGTGACACAAGAGGCAATTCACATGTTTCTCTTACGATAGGTCACTCCTTACCTACTTAGTAGATAGATGGAGACCGGAGACACATACGTTTCACTTTCCCTGGGGAGAGATGGCGCCTACTTTACAGGATGTGTCTTACTTGTTGGGATTACCTCTGGCCGGTGCTGCCATAGGTCCTTTGCAGGCAGAACCTAGTTGGCTAGCATCGATGCAAGCCTATTTTTTTGGCTGCGGTGCCAACTACTGCGTTGCTAGACAACGATCGTCACGGGCCTCTTTTTAGGTGGTTGAGCTAGTTTCAGATTGTCTCCTTAGGATATCCCAATGTTCAGTTGTCAGAGGCACAGATTGACCGATCCCTAGAGGCATATATTATGTGGTTGTTCGGCAAGACGATGTTCATGGAGAACCACGTGACCACTGTTGATGCATGACTCATCGTTATTGCACGAGAGATAGCTGACGCACGTTGCTCGGGGGACATTGTGTAGAGGAGTTTTGGTTCTGTTGTGTTAGCGGCTACGTATAGAGGCTTATGCAAAGCTTGCGAGTTGAAGTCTAGAAAATCAGGTCTTGTTGGATGACCACTATTGTTGCAGCTCTGGTCATATGAGAGATTCCCTATTGTCGACCCTATGTCAGTGTTGAAAAACCTTTCGGTTATGAGACATGGCTGGGACTTACGTGCCTTCTATCGGCGACTTGCCTAATATGGGATCTGTTTGGGCACGGAGAGAGGTATTTTCATATTTAGTAACAATATGAATTACTAATGTTTATTTCTTTCTATTCAATAGTATTACTAATGCATATTTGTTTTCATGCACAAAGATAGTTTGTGCATAGCCAGGTGAGGGGTTGCTTGTAATGCCCAAGATGCGACCCTATCCTTATTTTGGCTTGAGGGCCTCGACATGGATAGGATCATATCTCATCGTTTTTCAAGAATGGATATCATTACAAGTACATGTACAAACGACATGAGTATATGGAATTGGCTTACACTCGCCACAAGCTATGTCAATGTCACATCAATACAACAACATATTCAAACATCATACAGAAGAGCAGGGTCCGACTACGGACAAAATGAAACAATAAAATGGCATCCATCCTTGCTATCCCAGGTTGCCGCCTGGAACCCATCCTAGATCGATGAAGAAGAAGAAGAACTCCAAATCAAACAAGCATCGCACTCACGTTCAAGCATCGCATTACCTGTACCTGCAACTGTTGTTGTAGTAATCTGAGAGCCACAGGGACTCGGCAATCTCATTTCCAAGGGTATCAAGATTAGCAAAGCTTAATGGGTGAGGTATGGTTAAGTGGTCAGGCCGCAGCAAGCAACTAAGCATTTATTTGAGTGGCTAACTTACGAATACATAAAGTAAAGTATGGTGGTCTACGCATAATGGACGTGAACTTGTAGTGATCACTAAGTGATCCTGAACACCTACTTACGTCAAACATAACCCCACCGTGTTCTCTCTCGGATAAGGACTCACGAGAAGAGACAGTCACGGTTACGCACACAGTTGGTGTATTTTATTAGAGTTTACTTCAAGTTTGCTATGATCGGGTGTTAAACAAAGTTTCCAAGTTGCCACATAACCGTGGGCATGGCTTTCCGAAAGATTTAATCCTGCAGGGGTGCTCTAACTCGTCCATCACAAATTAACCACACGCAGCGGGAACAACCTCGACCATGAATCTTGTGATCTTCCTAGGCAATTCCACAAGCAAACCTCAACCTCGAGATAGCCCAAAGTATCAGAATCCCATCCACAAGACGTTCAAGAAAGGTAAAACAAATCCAGCAAGGCCGCCAGGCATGCGACGATCCCGATAGGAGCCGTGTATCTCGTTCTCAAGACACGAAGGATTGTCCAAACCTCCGGTAGGCCTATCACAGAGTTGCCCCTGGTAGCCACTGGCGGTTGACAGGTTGGACCAACACTCATGAGGAGCACTCGCCCGGGGGTGATTAAATTATCTGTGGGTGTCGGTGGGTCCTATGCATTTTAATAGTTAATAGGCAAATGTAGTACCAATGTTGGGCCTTGCCAGACAAGCTTTATCCTAAAACGAAAATCAAGGGGGTCCCCATAACAACCCCGAGCATGTTAGGAGCGCTCGATATGGAACATAACACCGGTACACAAGTAACTAGGGGCAGCAAAAGTGGAACAAAACACCAAGCAAAACGCCAAGCCTTCCACCTTTTACCAAGTATATATGTGCATTAAATTAAATAGCAATAATATTGTGAGATAAAAAATGTCCATGTTGTCACATGTAAGCAATTGCACCTGCATCTAGAAATGCTATAAGAAGGGCTGAGCAGGCGGTAACATAGCCAAACAAAGGTTTGCTGGGAAGGTGGAGGGTTAGAGGCTTTTCATGGCAATGTTGGGAGGCTTGTCAAACAAGTGGCAGGTAGTGTGATATAGCGATAGAAAACAATACAACTAGCATGGAAATGATAGTAGTGGTATCCAGGGAAATGTGTCATATTGCCTGAGATCCCGCTTGGAAGAAGAACGAGTCCATGAAGAAGACGGGCCAACATAGTCGAACGAATCCTCGCACTTCGAACGCTTTCGGAACTCTATTGAGAAGGAACAATCCGAAAACCACAATCAACACACGGTACACCACAACATATGCATGACATGATGCGCAAACAAATATGATGCATCTGCAGTTTAAATATGCAAGGCATGGCAAATCACATCAAACAGCTACTACACATTAAAGTGAAGCTCAATATGCAACGAGTTGCATATTGACGAAACTCCACGATCAATTATTTAGTTTACTCTCATTTAGGTACACGACAATATTAAATGTTGTTAACCATGGCAACAGGTGAAGCATAAGTATACTACCTACCTAGGCATCTTAAATGAGGTCGGAAACAACTTATAGCATTTCCGAAATGACCCCACATGTTAATTTCGAAATTGGTCCAGATCTGAACTAACCATATTTTATATTTGTTAAACAATAGAATAAATCATACCATGTGATTCTACACATCATTCTAGTCAATCTACATACATAGAACGTCTTAAGCGGAGCTACGGTCTAAAAGATATGACACACACAAGATGAACATGACATGAATACAAAATGCATGAAAATGACAACCATAAGCACTTCAAAACATGGATTCAACAAGATAATATGATACTACATGAAAATATGAGCAATTTTCATGTATGGCATGCCCAAAATGGAGCTACGGTTCAACCACAAACACCCATACAAGGTTTAGTGCAAATGTGCCCAAAACAGCAACATAGCATTTTGCACACATAAAAACAACAAGCTACAAGATTCTAAAATGCACAAACTAAGCATGGGGCAGTAGCATATAATACATACTTCATTTCATATTAGCATATCATACTCAAAAGAGGCATGGATCTCATGGTAGGAAGCTCACAACATGGCTAATTGAAAACAGTTTCAGACTTAGTGAAAATAGCAGTTTTTGGCAGTGCAGTTTTTATCATGAAGGCATATTGACAGCAGTAAAACTACATGCTACAGGACATATTTTTGCATGAAACTTAACAGCATGTTAGAGGACATTGTCAACTACAAATAACTCCATTACACCTACCCCAAAGGAGTTTTAGATCACTAGCAAAACACATGGCAAGACAGCAACAAAATATCACAGATTGCATACTTAGAAATATTTAGACCCCTCAAAACAGCACTAGTTTTATGGCATGTTGCCAACAAGAAAACAACACCTAAACATGGATTAACATGAAAAATGAAATGACCGGGGGCTAGTGCACATGTCAAAGGGCATATCTCATGTTGACAACTATTCCAAAATATGCATGGATTAAATCACACGAAATAAACAAAAGGACATCATGGCAAAATGATGTGCACACAAACTTGCCCAAATGACAAAACTAAATGCACCGATAAATTCCATGGATTTTTCTACCCCAAAATCATATATGACATGAGGGTTTTTATTATAAAACAAATGACACCACATATATGTGTGAATAGGACATAAACCGTCTTAGCAAGTCATTATGCAATTAAATGCAAACATCACATCAAAAATTTATATCATGCATGAAAATGCCATATAATCAATCTACGCATTTTACCTATATGGATTGATTAATTCCGATGCACGGTTAAATAAATACGCGCAATGCAAAATCATAACATTTATGTGAACTGAATGTGAATGTCACAATAAGCATTGCATGCATGAAATATGGGATATTAATAATCTACACAAAATTCTACACATTTCTCATATGAAAAATATTTGGATACGATGCACGTTTATTAAATTATTAGCATTCTAAAATGATGCTTTTTTCTGTAAAGAAAAAATGCCATGGTTGACTAGCTAAATCGTTTCGCGTGGAAAATCTAACATGGGCCGAATCTGCTGCAATGGCTAAACAGGGTGTGCACAATATAGCAGGGCAGCGCGCTGGGCGTGGGATAGAGCAATGCTCACATTGGGCCACTTGGGCCAGCAGATATGGACGTCGAGTTGGGTCCTGCAGGCCAGCATGTCCCGCGGCGGCACGAACGGGCTTGTGTGTGTGCGCTCGCACACACCACGTTGACTCGAACGGCCAATGGCTGGAGTTCTTCATGGTGATGGCTGCAGCATGATGCAGGGACGGGCAGCCTTGGTGCGGCGGCGTCTCCTAGTCCGGCAAGACGATAGGGGCATGGGGATGGCGGAGCTCGTCCTTGGCGCGGGACGGCGTTCTCCGGCAAGGTGCCTTGCGGGTAGAGCTTTAGGAAGCGGTCCATGGCGGCTCCGGCGAGCGGGCAGGGTCGCCGGCGGCACCAGGCAGGCAGGACTGACGCGGAGGTCATGGCTAGGCAGCCAGGGTCCTGATCCGGTCGATCTTGGGGCTCCTGCTGTCGACGGCGTACGCGGGAATGAGGGCGCCATGGGAACTCCTCTTCCATGTTGGCCCGGCGTGGCCTTGTTGTAGCCGATCAAGGGGAGGCACGCAGGGGCGCTGGTCTGGTTCAGTGGCTCAAGAGGAGCGTGCTAGCTGCTTTGGATCGGGAGCTCCTATTGTCGTAGGACACGTCCAGGGACAGCAGGGCGAGGTGTGTTGGAAATATGCCCTAGAGGTAAGAAATAAAGTGTTTATTATTATATTTCCTTGTTCATGATAATTGTTTATTATCCAAGCTATAATTGTATTGATTGAACACATTACATTGTGTGGATATATAGACAACACTTTGTCCCTAGTGTAACTTTAGTAAACTAGCTCATTGATCAAAGATGGTCAAGGTTTCCTAGCCATTAACATGAGATGTCATTTGATAACGGGATCACATCATTAGGAGAATGATGGGATGGACAAGACCCAAAATATAAACGTAGCATATGATCGTGTCACTTTATTGCTACAGTTTTCTGCATATCAAGTATATGTTCCTATGACCATGAGATCATGCAACTCACTGACACCGGAGTAGTGCCTTGTGTGTATCAAACGTCGCAACATAACTGGGTGACTATAAAGGTGCTCTTAGTTTCTTGCGGAAATTGGACCCTTTTATGTTGTATGAATGGAACTGGATTCCATCCATGGGGAAAGGTGGGGGTATGTTAAGTGGGGTCAAGAAGGAAAACTTTGAAGTCTCGAATTGGAAGGATGGAAGATTCATCCTCTAGACTACTGTCAGAGATGTAAAAACCCAATGCATTTGGGCAATTCTGAATGTTTACGGTGCAACGCACGATGAACAGAAAGAGGATTTCTTGCTGGAACTGGCCAATTTTTGTAGTCATCTGTCGCTTCCCTTCATAGCGGGCGGGGACTTTAACATCCTTAGACACAGCGGCAAGAAAAATAAAAGATGGCCCCCTCTCATTTTGTGGATAAGTTTAATTCGGTGGTCAATACGATGTGTCTTAGAGAGATACACATCGAAGGAGGCTTGTATACATGGTCCAATAACTTATCTCACCCCACGCTTGAAAAACTGGATAGGGCCCTCATGAGTGAGGACTGGGAAAGGATGTTCCCACTGGTCACGGTCAGGAAGCTGGTTAGAGATAACTCTGCTCATAATCCGCTGCTTTTATCCACTAATGTTAGGGCCCCCCAAACACCAAAGCCTAGAGAATTCAGGTTTGAACTTAGTTGGATGGCTCATGAAGACTTTGTCCCCTGGTGGATAAAATCTGGAAGGAACCGGTTAATCCCTTGACCCCATCAATGTGCTCAACATCAAGCTTAAACGCTTTAAGAAATTTTTAAAGGATGGGGATCTAATAAATTTGGGCGCGAGAAAAAGAGAAAAGCTGACATCAAAGCTGAACTAGCTGATATGGAGCTACTGGAAGAGCAAGGACCTCTCACTCCGGAGCAACTGGATAGAAGGTCTAGCTTGCGTGGTGAACTCCAAATGATTCAGACCAATGAGGAGATTTTTTGGCTACAACAATCCCATGAGACATGGCTGCTGAAAGGAGATCAAAATACATCTTATTTCCATAGGATTGCCAATGGAAAGAAGAGAAAAAATACCGTTCACTCCTTTTCTAATGGGGAGGTGGAAATAGAGGGCACGGAGAATTTACTCCATCATGCCACTTCTTTCTACAAATCTCTCTTTGGCCCAGCTCCGGGTAATATTTTCCATCTAGACCCTGGCACCTGGTCTGACGATGAGAAATTATTGCCAGAGGATAATGATTTTTTGGTTAGACCTTTCAGTGAAGAAGAAGTGAAAAATGCGCTTTTTTCTATGGATAGTAATAGAGCTCCAGGCCCCGACAATATCCCAGCAGAATTCTACTGCTGTTGTTGGGATATTGTCAAACCCGATATTATGAACCTCTTCAAGGCCTTTCATAAAGGTACCTTGGACTTGGAGAGACTCAATTATGGTATCATCAATTTTATCCCTAAACTCAATGGTGCAAAAAGAATCCAGGAATTCCATCCCATTTGCCTTCTCAAATGCCCCTATAAACTTATCACCAAAGTTTTGGATAATAGAGTCACTGTTTTTGCTGACAAATTGATCAGCCGCCATCAAAATGCATTTATTAAAAATCGAAACATTATGGATGGTATTCTAACATTGTATGAGATCCTTCATCATACCCATGTTAAGAAAAAAACTGGGATTGTGCTGAAACTGGACTACGAGAAAGCCTATGACAAAGTAAATTGGGACTTCCTGTTGGAGTGCCATAAACTTCATGGATTCAGCCCCATGTGGTGCGAATGGGTCGAGAAAATCCTTCAAAAAGGCATTGTCAGTGTTAAAATCAATAACACCACGGGAGCTTACTTCCAGAGTTACAAGGGGGTCCGGCAAGGGGATCCCATGTCCCCTTTTCTGTTTAATATAGTTGCTAAGTGCTTAACCAAGATGGTTACTAATGCACAGAAAAACAAGCTGCTTACTGGGTTAGCTTCTCACCTTGTTCCCAATGGGGATGCAATTCTGCAATATGCAGATGATACGGTGCTCTGCATAGAGGATGACTTAAAGCAAAAAAATCTTAAGATCCTCCTCTACATGTTTGAGCTTATGTGTGGACTAGAAATCAATTTCGCGAAAAGTGAGGTTCTCTATGTTGGAGGGGATGACTCAACCCTTTAGAGATATGCGGATTTGTTTGGATGTCAGATGGGCCATTTCCCTATGAAATACCTAGGAGTTCCTATGAGCTACTCAACCCTTAGGAACATCGACTGGGAATTTGTTGCCATAAGATATCTTTTAAGATGTGACTCCTGGATTGGAGACTGTGCCTCTTCGGGGGGCAGACTGACCCTACAGAATTCATCTCTATCTAGCATTGCATACTATTACATGTCAATGTTTTTGCTTTCTAAAACTTTTATAGAAAGGTTGGATAAGTACCGCCGCAAATTCTTGTGGTGCAGAGGTAGAGGAAAGAAGAGATATCACCCAGTCAAGTGGGGCGCATTTGTAGGTCTAGAAAAAAGGGACCTGGGAGTCAAAAACTTACACAGACAGAATGTGTCTCTTCTTGCTAAGTGGTGGTGGAAGTTGGACAATGGCCAAGGACTTTGGCAGGAGGTGGTTAGGGCAAAGTACCTGAAAAAGAGTTCAGTGGCCAAGATTAGTGGGAAGTTTAATGACTCTCTTGTTTGGAAAGCCTTGCTTAAGGTGAAAGAACACTATATGGCTGGAAGGAAAGTTGTGGTTAAATCTGGGAACGTTGCCAGAGTCTGGCACGACCCCATTGGAGAGAACCCACCGTTGCGGGAAACTTACCTGAACCTATTTAGTATCTCAAATTATCTGGAAGATAGTATCATGCAATTTCGGGTTCGAGACTGTGCAATGAAATTCAGAAGAAGGATTACAGGAGACCTTATCCCTCAACTTGAAAAAGTGAATGAGGTTGTTGGGCAGGTGAATCCGAAGAAAGGTGATGAGAGAATTGAGTGGACTTTTGGTCCCAAAGGCAGATATACCACGAAGGTGATGTATTCCTATCTTGAGAGGAATCTTGTAGGCTATGACTATAGATGGATTTGGCAGCCTAAGTTACCTCTCAAAATCCAAATTTTTCTTTGGCAACTTTTCCAAGATGCGGTGCTTACTAGGGATGTGATGCGTCGTAGGAAGTGGAATGATAACCCATAGTGCTCCTTCTGTAAGAGTAGGGAAAAATATTTGCACTTGTTCTTTCTATGTCCAGTTGCTAGGATTACCTAGCGAACGGTAGGCTCGATGTTGGGCACTGACCTATACCCAAACAATCTATGCCAATTCTATTCCTGGTGTTATGTCTTCCTCCCTGACGGGGAGCAGTTTTTACTATGGGGTTGGCAGCAATTTGCTGGGCTATCTGGAATTAGAGGAATCAGGCAACATTTGAGTTCAAGAAACTTGCATCTCCTTTCGAGATTGTATTCACAGCATGTGTTCATCTTCGTTATTGGGCAGGTTTGCTAAAGGAGAAGGACCAGGAGATGCTTCTAAAGGGTACGGAGATACTGAAGGAGAATGCCAAAAGTATCATGTTGATCTGAGCAACAGCAAATGCTGAGAAGAACCGTTACTGATGCTCTATCGCCAGAAACCACCACATCTCCTAGCTGTTGCTGGCCACTGCTGACGAAGCCTAGCTGCTGTTAGAATATCTTGGAGAAATTTTGCAAGTTGTTGCTGTCTTTCGTTGGCCTCTGCGTAGGTTTTGCTCCCCCTAGATTTACTTGTTGAATTGTAAGGTTGCTCGCATTGTGATGGTGCTACAGGGTTTTCGCCCCATGATGAGCATTACGATTGCGAATGCTCGTTGTGGGTTTCCCTAGAGTGCTTGAGCTCGCTTTTCCCTTTCCCTTTTTCGCTTTACTATAGACCTCTTCGAACTCGATTGTATTTCCGTTATCTTGGTAATGGAAAGGGGAATATCCCGGCTCAAAAAAATCTCCGAGGGTGTCTGCTTGGTTGGCATGGATCAACACTGGGATTTGTTACTCCGTGTGACGGAGAGGTATCTCAGGGCCCACTTGGTAATACAACATCACAATAAGCCTTGCAAGCAATGTGACTAACTGTTAGCCATGGGATCTTGTATTACGGAACGAGTAAAGAGACTTGCCGATAACGAGGTTGAACTAGGTATGGAGATACCGACGATCGAATCTCGGGCAAGTAACATACCGAAGAACAAAGGGAACATCATACGGGATTAACTGAATCCTTGACACAGAGGTTCGACTGACAAAGATCTTCGTAGAATGTGTAGGAATCAATATGGGAATCCAAGTCCCGCTATTGGTTATTGACCATAGAGGTGTCTTGGTCATGTCTACATAGTTCTCGAACCCGCGGGGTCTGCACACTTAAGGTTCGGTGACGTTTCGGTAGTATAGAGTTATATATGGTGGTGACCGAAGGTTGTTTGGAGTCCCAGATGAGATCCTGGACTTCACGAGGAGCTCCGGAATGGTCCGGAGGTAAAGATTGATATATAGGAAAGTGGTGTTTGAACTCCGGAAAAGTTTCGGGCATTTCCGGCAGTGTACCGGGAGTGACGAATGGGTTCCGGGGACCACCAAGTGGGTCCCACATACCCTAGGGGGCCACATGGGCCTTAGAGGTGGCGCACCAACCCCTAGTGGGATGGGAAGCCAGCCCAAAAGGGCCCTATGCACATGGGGAAGGAGGAAGAGTGGGGCCAAGTTAGGGAAGGGTCCCACTAGGAATCCACCTCCCAGGACTCCTCCCCTTGGCTTCGGCCGAACCTCTCCTCGGAGGAGAGGTTAAGGCTGCCTCCTCTCCCCTCCCTCCTAATATACTAGAGGATTTTGAGGGCAGCCGCAACCCTAATTGCCACGTGTTGCCCTCTTCTTCCTCTAGATCGCTTTCTCCTCTAGATCGGTTTTCAGTAGTGCTTACGCGAAGCCCTGCTGGAATTGCTCCACCACCATCGCCGCAACGTTGTTGTGCTGCTAGAGTACTCATCTACCTCTTTGCTCCCTCCTGCTGGATCAAGAAGGCGGAGATCTTCACCGAGATGCGCGTGTGCTGAACGCGGAGGTGCCGTCCGTTCGGTATTTGATCGGGAGTTCGTGGGACGGCTTGCGATTTAGATCATGGAGACGTACCACTACATCAACCGCGTTCTTTAATGCTTCCACTTAGCGATCTACAAGGGTAATTAGATCCAATCTATCCTCTCATAGATGTTCATCTCCTAGATTGATCTTGGTGAAGCGTAGGAAATTTTTTGTTTCCCATGCAACGTTCCCCAACAGTGGCATCATGAGCTAGGTCTATGCGTAGATGAGATCTTGAGTAGAACACAAAGAGTTTGTGGGTGTTTATATTCAGATTGCTTCCTTCCTTAGTCTTTTCTTGGTTCAGCGGTATTGTGGGATGAAGCGGCTCGGTCCGACTTTACTCATACGCTTACGAGAGATCGTGTTCCATCGACTGACATGTGAATTCGTCGAATAAAGATGGCTGGCGGGTGTCTGTCTCTACCACTTTAGTTGGATCGGATTTGATTAAGGCGGTCCTCGTAGAAGGTTGAAAAGTAATGTTCATATCACCATTGTGGTTTTTGCGTAGGTAAGAATCGTTCTTGCTAGATACCCATAGCAGCCACGTAAAACATGCAACAACAATTAGAGGACGTTTAACTTGTTTTTGTAGGGTATGTTGTGATGTGATATGGCCAATTTCATGATGTGATATATGTGATGTATGAGATGATCATGTTTTTGTATAGAATATCACAACTTGCATGTCGTCGAGTACGGCAACCGGCAGGAGCCATAGGGTTGTCTTTAATTATTGTATGACATGCATGTCAATCATTAAGTGCTATGTAATGCTTTACTTTATCGCTAAACGGTAGCAATAGTAGTAGAAGCATGGTGGGCGCGACAACCCATATGGCAACACGTTGATGGAGATCAAGATGATGGAGATCATGGTGTCATGTCGGTGACGATGGACATCATGCTGGTGCTTTCAAGATGGAGAACAAAAGCACAAGTTCATGGCCATATCATGTCACTTATGATTTGCATGTGATGTTAATCCTTTTATGCACCTTGTTTTGCTTAGGACGACGGTAGCATTATAAGGTGATCCCTCACTTAAATTTCAAGATGAATTGTGTTCTCCCCGAGTGTACATCGTTGTGAAGGTTCGTCATGTCAAGACACCACGTGATGATCGGGTGTGATGGACTCTATGTTCGCATACAACGGGTGTAAGCCAGTGTTGCACATGCAGAACACTCGGGTTAAACTTGACGAGCCTAGCATGTATAGACATGGCCTCGGAACACAAGAGACAGAAAGGTCGAGCATGAGTCATATAGTAGATATGATCAACATGATGATGTTCACCATTGAAACCACCTTAACTCACGTGATGATCGGACTTAGGTTGGTGAATATGGATCATGTGTCACTCAGATGACCTAAGGGATGTCAATTTGAGTGGGAGCTTTAGTAATTTCATTAACTAAACTCATTATCTTGAACAATAGTCTTAGTAACCTTTGCATATTTATGTTGTAGATCAATGGCTCGTGCAGTAGCTCCCTTGAATTTTAATGTGTTCCTAGAGAAAGCTAAGTTGAAAGATGATGGAAGTAACTTTGTGGACTAGGCCCGTAATATGAGGATTATCCTCATGGCTTCCCAGAAGTCATGTGTCCTTGATGCACCGCTTGGTGACCAACCCACTAACATGACATCCAAAGACGTTAAGAACGCTTGGGAGGCACGTTCTGGAGATTACTGAATAGTTTAGTGTGCAATATTGTATGGCTTAGAACCGAGACTTCAAAGACGTTCTGAACGTCATGGAGCATATGAGATGTTCCAGGAGTTGGAGTTTATCTTTAAGAAGAATGCACGGATTGAGAGGTATGAGACCTCCGATAAGTTCTATGCTTGCAAAATGGAGGAGAACGGGTCTATCAGTGAACATATACTCAGAATGTCTGGGTATTCGACTCGTCTGGCGGAGTTAGGGATGCCCCTTCCGCCAAAGGCGATCACTGATAGAGTTCGTCAATCACTGCCACCTAGCTACAAGAGCTTTGTGATGAACTATAACATGCACGGGATGAAAAAGTCAGTCGCCGAGCTGTTTGCGATGCTGAAAGTCGATGAGTCTGAAATCCAGAAAGGACATCAAGTGTTGATGGTTAATAAAACCACTAATTTCAAGAAGAATGTCAAGGGCAAGAAGGGTAACTCTAAGAAGGGTGGCATAGCAGTTGCTCTTCCCGTGAAGAAACCCAAGGCTGGACCCAAGCCAGAAACTGAGTGCCTTCATTGCAAGGGAACTGGTCACTGGAAGCGGAACTGCCCCAAGTATCTGGCTAACAAGAAGGCAGCCAACAACAAACAAGGTATATATGTTATACATGTTATTGATGTGTACTTTACTAGCTCTCGTTGTAGTGCCTGGGTATTTGATACCGGTTCGGTTGCTCACATTTGCAACTCAAAATAGGAACTACGGAATAGACGAAGGCTGGTGAAAAACGAAGTGACGATGCGCATGAGAAATGGTTCCAAGGTTGATGTGATCGCCGTTGGCACGCTCTCTCTTCGATTACCATCGGGATTAGTGATGAACCTGAAAAATTGTTATTTAGTGCCTACGTTAAGCATGTACATTATATCTAGATCTTGTTTATTGTGAGACGGTTACTCATTTAAGTCAGAGAATAATGGTTGTTCTATTTATATGAGTAATATCTTTTATGGTCATGCACCCAATGTGAGGAGTTTATTCATAATGAATCTTGATAGTGATGATACACATGTTCATAACATTGATGCCAAAAGATGTAGAGTTGATAATGATAGTACCACTTTCTTGTGGCACTGTTGTTTGGGTCATATTGGTGTAAAACGCATGAGGAAGCTCCATCCTGATGGACTTTTGGATTCACTTGATTTTGAATCACTTGACACATGTGAACCATGCCTCATGGGCAAGATGACTAAAACACTATTCTCTGGAACAATGGAACGGGCGAGTGATTTGTTGGAAATCACCCATACTGATGTGTGCGGTCCAATGAACATTGAGGCGCATGGTGGATATCGTTATTTCCTCACCTTAACTGATGACTTAAGTAGATATGGGTATATTTACTTAATGAAACACAAGTCTGAAACATTTGAAAAGTTCAAGCAATTTCAGAGTGAAGTTGAGAATCATCGTAACAAGAAGATTAAATTCCTAAGATCTGATCGAGGAGGAGAATATCTGAGTTATGAGTTTGGCAGTCACTTAAGACAGTGTGGAATTGTTTCACAATTGACACCGCCTGGAACACCACAGCGTAATGGTGTGCCCAAACATCGTAATCGAACCTCATTAGATATGGTGCGTTCTATGATGTCTCTTGCCGATTTGCCACTATCGTTTGGGGGTTATGCATTAGAGACGGTTGCATTCACTTTAAATAGGGCACCATCAAAATCCGTTGAGACGACGCCATATGAACTGTGGTTTGGCAAGAAGCCAAAATTGTCGTTTCTTAAATTTTGGGGATGTGATGCTTATGTCAAAAAGCTTCAGCCTGAAAAGCTGGAACCCAAAGCGGAGAAATGCGTCTTCATAGGATACCCAAAGGAGACGGTTGGGTATGCCTTCTATCTCAGATCCGAAGGCAAAGTGTTTGTCGCTAAAAACGGAACATTTCTTGAGAAAGAGTTTCTCTCGAAAGAATTGAGTGGGAGGAAAATAGAACTTGATGAGGTTATTGAACATTTACTTCAACCAGAGAGTAGCACAACATAGAAAGATGTTTCTGTGGAGCCTACGACAGTTGAAGAGGAAGTTGATGATAATGATCATGAAGCTTCGTATCAAGTTACTATTGAAAACCGTAGGTCGACAAGAGCGCGTACTGCTCCTGAGTGGTACGACAACCCTGTCTTGGAGGTCATGTTCTTGGACAACAATGAACCTACGTGCTATGGAGGAGCGATGATGGGCCCCGATTCCGAGAAATGGTTACAGGCCATGAAATCCGAGATGGGATCCATCTATGAAAACAAAGTATGGACTTCGGAAGTATTACTTGAAGGGCGAAAGGCCATTCAGAACAAATGGATTTTTAAGAAGAAGACGGACACGGACGATAATATCACCGTCTATAAAGCTCGACTTGTGGCAAAGGGTTTTTCACAAGTTCAAGGAGTTGGCTATGATGAGACCTTCTCACCCGTAGCGATGCTTAAGTCTGTCAGAATCATGTTAGCAATAGCTGCATATTTCGACTATGAAATTTGGCAGATGGATGTCAAAATAGCATTCCTCAATGGTTTCCTTGAGGAAGAGTTGTATACGATGCAACCAGAAGGTTTTGTCGATCCAGAGAATGCTGACAAAGTTTGCAAACTCCAACGATCCATTTATGGACTCGTGCAAGCATCTCGGAGTTGGAATAAGCACTTTGATGAGGTGATCAAAGCATTTGGGTTTATACAAGTTGATGGAAAGCTTGTATTTACAAGAAAGTGAGTGGGAGCTCTATAGCGTTTCTAATATTATATGTGGATGACATATTACTGATTGGAAACAATATAGAAATGCTGGAAAGCGTGACGGAATATTTGAACAAGAGTTTTTGAATGAAGGACCTAGGAGAAGCTGCTTTCATATTAGGCATTAAGATCTATAGAGATAGATCGAGACGCTTGATAGCACTTTCACAAAACACATACCTTGATAAAGTTTTGAAGAACTTCAAAATGGATCAGTCCAAGAAGGGGTTCTTGCCTGTGTTACAAGGTATGAAGTTGAGTAAGACTCAATGCCTAGTGACTGCAGAAGATAGAGAGAAGATGAGTGTCATCCCCTATGCTTCATCCATAGGCTCTATCATGTATGCAATCCTGTGCACAAGACCCGATGTCAGCCTTGCCATAAGTATGGCCGAAAGGTTTCAAAGTGATCCTGGAATGGAGCACTGGACGGCGGTCAAGAATATCCTTAAGTACCTGAAAAGGACTAAGGAAATGTTTCTCGTTTATGGAGGTGATCAATAGTTTGTCGTAAAGGGTTACGTAGATGCAAGCTTTGATACTGATCCGGATGACTCTAAGTCACAAACCGGATATGTATTTATTCTCAACAAGGGAGCGGTAAGCTGGTGCAGTTCCAAGCAAAGTGTGGTAGCCGATTCTACATGCGAAGCGGAGTACATCGCAGCCTCAGAGGCAGCAAAGGAAGGTGTCTAGATGAAACAGTTCATGACAGATCTTGGAGTAGTGCCTAGTGCATTGAATCCAATGACTCTATTCTGTGACAGCACTAGTGCCATTGCTCTGGCCAAGGAACCAAGGTTTCACAAGAGGACCAGACACATAAAGTGACGCTTCAATTCCATCTGTGATTACATCGAGGAGAAGGACATAAATATTTGCAAAGTGCACATGGATCTAAATGTTGCAGCCCCATTGACTAAACCTCTTCCAAGGGCTAAACATGATCAACACAGAACTGCATGGGTGTTCGTTTCATTTCAATGTAAATCACATAGTGATGTGAACTAGATTATTGACTCTAGTGCAAGTGGGAGACTGTTGGAAATATGCCCTAGAGGCAATAAATAAAGTGTTTATTATTATATTTCCTTGTTCATGATAATTGTTTATTATCCATGCTATAATTGTATTGATTGGAAACACATTACATGTGTGGATATATAGACAACACTTTGTCCCTAGTGTGCCTCTAGTAAACTAGCTCATTGATCAAAGATGGTCAAGGTTTCCTAGCCATTGACATGAGATGTCATTTGATAACGGGATCACATAATTAGGAGAATGGTGGGATGGACAAGACCCAAACTATAAACGTAGCATATGATCGTGTCACTTTATTGCTACAGTTTTCTGCATGTCAAGTATATGTTCCTATGCCATGAGATCATGCAACTCACTGACACCGGAGGAGTGCCTTGTGTGTATCAAATGTCACAATGTAACTGGGTGACTATAAAGGTGCTCTATAGGTATCTCTGAGGGTGTCATCTGGGTTGGCATGGATCAACACTGGGGTTTGTTACTCCGTGTGACGGAGAGGTATCTCAGGGCCCACACGGTAATACAACATCACAATAAGCCTTGCAAGCAATGTGACTAACTGTTATCCACAGGATCTTGTATTACGGAACGAGTAAAGAGACTTGTCAGTAATGAGGTTGAACTAGGTATGGAGATACCAACGATCGAATCTCGGGCAAGTAACATACCGAAGAACAAAGGGAACATCATACAAGATTAACCGGATCCTTGACACAAAGGTTCGACCGATAAAGATCGCCGTAGAATATGTAGGAAACAATATGGGCATCCAAGTCCCGCTATTGGTTATTGACCGTAAAGGTGTCTTGGTCATGTCTACATAGTTCTTGAACCCACAGGGTCTGCACACTTAAGGTTCGGTGACATTTCGGTAGTATAGAGTTATGTATGGTGGTGACCGAAGGTTGTTCGGAGTCCCAGATGAGATCCGGGACGTCACGATGAGCTCCGGAATGGTCCAGAGGTAAAGATTTATATATAGGAAAGCAGTGTTTGAACTCCGGAAAAGTTTCGGGCATTTCCGGTAGTCTACTAGGAGTGACGAATGGATTCCGGGGACCACTAAGTGGGGCCCACATACCCCAAGGGGCCACATGGGCCTTAGAGGTGGCGCACCAGACCCTGTAGGGCTGGGCATCCAGCCTAAAAGGGCCCTATGCGCATGGGGAAGGAGGTAGAGTAGGGGCCAAGTTAGGGAAGAGTCCCACTAGGAATCCACCTCCCTTGTGGGAGGTGGACTCCTCCCCTTGGCTTCGGCCGAACCTCTCCTTGGAGGAGAGGCTAGGGCTGCCTCCTCTCCCATCCCTCCTATATATACTAGAGGATTTTGAGGGCAGCCCCAACCCTAATTGCCATGTGCTGCCCTCTTCTTCCTCTAGATCGTTTTTTCCTCTAGATCGGTTTTCAGCAGTGCTTAGGCGAAGCCCTGCTGGAATTGCTCCACCACCATCACCGCAACGCTGTCGTGCTGACGGAGTACTCGTCTACCTCTCTGATCCCTCTTGCTAGATCAAGAAGGTGAAGATCTTCACCAAGCTGCACGTGTGTTGAACGCGGAGGTACCGTCCGTTCGGTATTTGATCGGGAGTTCGTGGGACGGCTTGCGATTTGGATCGTGGAGACGTACCACTACATCAACCGCGTTCTTTAATGCTTCCGCTTAGCGATATACAAGGGTACGTAGATCCAATCTCTCCTCTCATAGATGCTCATCTTCTAGATTGATCTTGGTGAAGCGTTTCCCATGCAACGTTCCCCAACAAGGTGGCCATCGGGCGATTGGCTGGTTGGGGAATTTGAGGTGGAGAGGGTGGCAACGCACAATGAGGAAGGTGGGATGGATGGGAGAGCTCCCTAGATTTTAGGGTTAGGCCAAAATAGGTGGTATATTTATAGCAAATGGGGCTAGGTTAGGGGTTTTGCACCGTTTTCGACCGTCGGATCTCGATCGGGCAGTACGGAAGCGAAGAGAGGGATAGGTGGGTTAGTGGGCTATGTTAGAGGGGGGGTGGGCTGAGATGAGAGGGAAAAGCAAGCCCGTGACATGAGTTTTCAAAACACTGAAAATGTCCGGCGAATAAACCGATGACCGCACTGCTAAAGTCGTCCGCTGAGGTACCAGACGACCTCTGATTGCGACGAAATTTGGTAGGCGGCCCACCTACAACAAAATAAGACCGCACTCCCAGTTTCGACCTGACCAGAGGATATTTTGCACGCGCTTTTAAAACTTTTTTTATCGATGTCGCGGGCACGTGCGTGTGTGGTTGGTCTCGAAACGGGCAAAGCAAGAACGGAGTGAACCGATGGCTACGAACGGATGCAAGTTCTAAAAGTCGTGTTGACAAAATGTTGATGCTATGTAGATGATGCGAATGATGCGATGATGAATGGAACAACCAAACGAAACACAAGACGAGAATGGAAATAAAAGGGGAATCTTCTAGAGCATCGGTCCCGGACAGTTACACTACTACCCCTCCTGCACGGCACAGTTTGATAGTTTGCATGAGGATCAAGTTATCTGGGAGCCATACTCCAATCGTGCTATTTCCTCTAGGTGTCCAGTTGGGATTTCTGGATTGTGCACTAGAGATCGGCATTATTGGATGACCAAGGCCAAGTTGGTGTTCGACGTGACGGTTGAGGAGATGGCTCTTCATAGGGTGATGACACAGTTCGGTCTATGCCAAGAGCCTGACATTCCTGTTATTCCACACTTACCAGATCACATGCACAAGTAAGTAATACTACTTTAGTTCTTATGTCTGCATTCAGAATATAGCAAATCATGTAACGCGCATTTCAATCTTAGGTACAGTCATGTAGGAGGAAACAAGTCCCACGTTTCTTGGCTTCACGACATTAGCCCTTACATCGACGAATGGACTACTGTGCCGACAAATATCTCGGATGAAGTTCGGACCTTTGACTGGGACAAGTTCGGGTTGTATCTGTAGCGTTACCGGCATAGCACGAGGATCTACTTGGTTCCATCATCAGCTCCTGATCAGATCAAAGCCCCTCTCACCAGCGATCTGTTCCCAACTACCTCTGTTGTGGGAACCAGACACCACGCGGTATGTGCTATGGTTCTCACATGTTAAGTTTTTCCTTAACATGAACATATACAATTGGTTAACTCTTCGTGTACAGGGTGAATTGACATGTGAAGCGCTAGAGGGGGTTTTCGCTTTAATGCAACGCTTTGAGAGGGGAGATAATATCCCACCACGAGAGAACGTCTCATGGTTGAGGGGTCTTCAAGGGAAGCTACACGGGATTTATGCAGTTGTTACATGTAGATGATCTTCGGATGTTGCTAACCCTCGTCCAGCACATCGTCCGCCACGCCCCTCTCTGCAGCGTTCAGAACCTCGACCCTCTGTGCACCGTTCGGAACCACGACCCTCTATGCAACATTCAGAACCATGACCTTCACAACCAGGGAGCTCTTCCTGGCAGCAGACACCTCCTTCACAACCAAGGAGCTCCTCCTGGCAGCAAACACCTCCTTCACAACCAGGGAGCTATTTCTACCAACAGCCACCTCCTTCACAACCAGGGAGCTCTTCCTGGCTCAATCAGATGGGCCTAGGTAACACCACTTTGTACATTCTTTTAAACATTGTAGGCTCGCAAATCAAATTTACATGTTTTACTTTATCAAAGTCGGCAGCCAGTCGCAACCGTTCATGACTTCAGTCCAGTCACCGATGTTTAGTGGTCTTGGTTCGTTCTTAGACGGCGACGGCGACGATGATGACCAAGCTGCAAACACCTATGATTTCTCGTAGATAGTTCTGGTCACTCCACCACCACCATGGACGCAAGAGACACGGACACTAACAGACGAGGTGGTCTATGGTCGTGGTCATCGTGAGACTCGTCCACCTCCTGAGCGCTTATTGCCTTCCGGTCCTCGTCCGAGGAAGCCCAAGATTCGTCGCCATCCCTAGCAGTGATATGGTTATCTATGTATGAGACATGACTATCTAATTATGTATGAGACATATGCCTTTTTTATGTATGGGACAAATTACTATCTACTTATGTATGAGACATATTCATGTTCTATTTCAGTAGTCAATTGGTTTAGAGGGATAACACTTGTACTGCAATTAAACATAATGCAAAAACAATACAGCTGAATTAAACAGTACTACATAAAACATAATGCCCACAAAACAAGACAATACACAAAGATAATATAAAATATAGCTGAATTAAGCAGTACAATTGAAATTACAAATTATAGCTAAAAAACTACATGAATGCATCATCATCATCCTCCGTGCATGCAGAGCTCTTGCCCTTTGTCGATATAGAGCTCTTGCCCTTTGTCGATGCAGAGCTACTACCCTTAGTCGATGCAGAACTCTTGCCCTTCGACGATGTGGTAGTCTTGACCTTGGCGCTTGGCATGAAGATGTCGTCTTCGTCCTTTGTCGATGCAGATCTCTTGCCCTTCGTCGATGTAGAACTCTTGCCCTTCGACGATGTGGTATTCTTGGCCTTGGTGCTCGGCATGAAGAGGTTGTCTTCGTCCTCACTATTTGCTGACCATAAATCTGAATTATTTACAACAATCTTGAGGTAAGCTTCACCCCTATGCAGTTGCTTCTGCCATCTGCCATGCAACCTGAGAAGTTCTTTCCGTATCTCCTCAAATGTCCTGGAAGTCCACCCACTCCTAGATAATGAGTGAGACAACTCATTCATTATGGTGTCGCTACTGATGAGTTCCTCCCATGGAAGTACTCTATCATCGATCTTGAAATTGGCGGCTAGACGAAGAAGACAATCGGACATACCAGAGTGAAAACTATGATCAAAAGGATAATAAGACATCTCCACGAAAAGGATGACGGGAGAGAAAGGCGGGGAAGAAGGGCCTTCTCACCCACCTTACTACGGAGGGGGTTATATAGGTTCAGAAGAGAAGATGGCGGAAAAAGAATGGCGGGAGAGAAAGGCGGGAGAGAAAATGACGGGAGAGAATGGTGGGAAAGAAAATGGCGGGACAGAATGGCGGGAGAGAATGGCAGGAAAGAAAATTGCGGGAAAGAAAATGGCGGGAGAGTAGGGCGGGAAAAGAAAATGGCAGGAAAGAAGGGTGGGATAGTATGATCACTGTGGCAGATGGCTGAAAACAACAGCAAGCTCCTGATCACACTCTTTGAAGGTTATGAGCACCAAATTGTTGACTTCAATAGATGATGCCCGAAGAAAATTACCGAAACCTTCCTTCTTGAACACCGTTCTACCACCCAAGCCAATAAAGTACGAACAAGGAATGCTCACACATATATCATCATCTTCAGAATCCAAAGTAATTTCAAGAGTTAAAGAACCAGTCCTAGGAATTGATAAAAAATCCTTCAAACTCCTCACAACCATGCTCGGAATAACCTAACAAAAAAACATCAAGTTATATGATGTTCAGCTTACAAATTTAAAACAGGATACTAGAGAAAAGAACAAATAAATAAACAGTACCCGAAAACAAACCTCACTATATGTTGAGAAATAACATTCATGGAATCCATCCTATGAACAAAAGGAGTACACAATATGTAGTTGTCATCAAAGAGTTGTCGCGACATGCATACATTTGCTGATAATTCAGACTGACACCACGATTATAAAAACAATTGTCAACAAGTTCCCTCTGAGTTTCACTCAGATCCTCAAGAGCTACAAAAAAATAATTTCACAAATGCAGAACAACAAAACATATAAGCTGAAACAACACTTAAAATCAGTCAAAAAAACTTACCAACACAAGGTAAAGGGAACAACATAACACCATCCCGATGAAAATCAACACCAATCATAGTTCCATAGTGCTCAAGCCTAACAGTCATCATGTCACGATGACGGAGACCATAATCATTCACAAGTTCCTCCCAGGAAGGACCATGGAATTTACTGCTCATCTGACCATGTCTAAACAGAACACCATATAAGTTACCCTCACTGTTGTGAAGAGCAGGATCAATATCTTTGTCACCCCTCCGAATAGCTAAAGCTCTGCACTCCTCAATGTACCGAGAAAGATGTGATCTAACACACTGCACGAAACATACTACAACAAGAATGGAAGCAAACATCATAATCATATAAAAAAAGGCATTAGAATACATTCCAACCAAAACAACATCAACTATATGCCACAATCATATAAACAAGATATAGAATCTTATAACACGCCTTGAACATCGACGATCCATCACCATAGTGAATACAGACGCACCAGAATCAAAGGAAGAACAAGGGCCACCTAGAGCTCGACAAAAGGGGCAAGCCATTACCCGCAAAGAAACGGTGACCAATAAGAATTGAATCCACAACAGAGTTGAAAGTTGACATTTGATTGTGTTGGAAGCAAAAAAATACCCTAGGCCTGCGAAGAATGATATGATCTATTGTTTATGCGGGTTGGATAGGAAAATGGGTGGACGAGGGAAGAGATCGGCGCGGGGGTGGAGGCACCAGAGAGCACCTGGAAAGAGAGGAGGAGCTAGCAAGCAAAGGAGGAAGAAAGGAGTGGCTCAGCCTTATGCAGGGGCTCTTTGGCCGCTCGTAGGCCGACCGCGGCTGGTCTGCCAGCCAGAGGCTGACAGGCCCCTCTTCGGCCAGCCAGAGGCCAACAGGCACCTCTTTGGCTAGCCAGAGGCTGACAGGCCCCTCTTTGGCTAGCCAGAGGCCGACAGGCCCCTCTTCGGCCAGCCAGAGGCCGACAGGGTGACATTTTTGAATTTTTTTGCATTCGGGCCTATAGTTTCCGAATTTTCTATAAAATACATGATAGTTTTGAAAAAAAATCTAAAAATTTCATCTCTCAAAATAATATAAGTGAATCATGAGAGGATTCCTTCAAAATTTAATAACTCTCAAATTAATATAAGTGAAGCATGAGAGCATTTGTTCAAACATGTAAAAGCATGTCTTGCTCAAAATCATATAAGTGAAGCATTGGAGCAATTCCATAGCTCAAAAAATTTAAGTGAAGCATAAAGAGAAATTCTAACAAATCATAGTATAATTTTGTCTCTCTCAAATAGGTGTGTCCAACAAGGATAAAAATCAAGTCAAGCAAAGACTCATATAATACAAGAAGCTCAAAGCAAAACTCATGATATGTGACGAATAAAAATATAGCTCAAAGTAAAATACCGATGGTTGTTAGAAGAAATAGGGGATGCCACTCGGGGCATCCCCAAGCTTAGTTGCTTGTTACTCTTTGGATATTACCTTGGGGTTCCATGGGAATCCCCAAGCTTAGGTTCTTCTTACTCCTTATTCCTCCATCCATCGCGATCTCACCAAAAACTTGAAAACTTCAATCACACAAAACTTAACAAAATCTTCGCGATTTCCATTAGTATAATAAAGCAAATTACCACTCTAAGTACTATTGAAAACCCATTCGTATTTTATTATTGCATTATATATACTGTATTATAACTTTACCATGATTTATACCCTCCAATACAAGCCATAGATTCATCAAAAACAAGCACACAATGCAACGAAAACAGAATCTGTCTCAAACAGAACAGTCTGTAGTAATCTATACTCTACCCATAGTTCTGTAAATCTAAAAATTATATAAAATTTTAAAAACGTAGAAAAATTGTATATAAATACTGTGTTAAAATTTAAGCTCATTATCACGCTCCAGTAAAAAATGAAAAGCTGTGCAGTGGAATCAAAGTTTCTGTTTTAGATTCAGCATTGTTTCTACTCATCTTATGAATCATCCTAAAGGATCTACTTGGCACAAACACTAAATAAAACATAAAAACAAATAATAACAGGGGCATAATTGTGTAAAAACTAAAAAATTATAAAGGAAAAGCTAAAATAATTTTTATTCATTGGGTTGCCTCCCGACATGCACTATCGTTTTACGTCCCTAGCTAGGTATAACGCATAGATTCAAGTATTGCCATCTTTAGTTTTTGCTTCATAGAAGGCCCTCATGATTGATTCATATGGTGGCTTAATTCTTGTTCTAGTTAAGTGTTCCATACCCTTTCTAAGTGAAAATTTTAATTTAATATTGCCTTCTTTCATATCAATCACGACGCCTATAGTGCGTAAAAAGGTCTACCAAGTATGATGGGACAAGATGGATTGCAATAAATATCAAGAACAATAAAATCAATGGGCACATAGTTTCAATTTGCAAGAATAAGAACATAATTAATTCTTCCCAAAGGCTTTTTAATAGTAGAATCTGCCAAGTGCAAATTAAGAGAACATTCTTCAATATTGGTAAGACCAATCACATCACATAGATATTTTAGAATTGTGGAAACACTAGGACCCAAATCACATAAATCAAAGCATTCATAATTTTTAATCTTGAATTTAATGGTAGGTTCCCACTCATCGTGCAATTTTTTAGAAATTGAAATCTCTAATTCCAACTTTTCTTCTAAGGGTTTCATCATGGCATCAACAATATGTTTAGTAAAATATTTAATTGTTCATAAGCATGAGGTGAATTTATCATGGATTGCAGCAAATAAATATATTCAACCAAGGAGCAACTATCATAATTAAATTCTTTGTAATCCAAAATAGTGGGCAGATCATTAGTTAACGTTCTGACCTCTCCAACCCCACTTTCATCAAGATTTTCATCCTCCAAATCATTGGGACACCCTCTAGCTAAAGTTGAGTCTTCTTTAAACCCTATATCATCAATTTTAACATTACTAAACAAGGAATCAATAGAACAAACACCAATCATTTTAAGATCTTCATCATTTTTATGGAAGTAATCGCTAGAAAACGCTTTTTCTAAAAATTCTCTTTTAGCTCTAAGCATAACGTTTCTTTTCTTACTTTCATCCATAGAAACATATAAATCTTTAAATGATTCATTAATGTTAGTTGGAAAATCATTCAACTTGAGATTTTCTACATCATGGGAAATTCTATCAATGTTTCTATACATATCATCAATCTTATTCAACTTTTCTTCTATCATAGTATCGAAAGAATTTTGAGCGTTGATAAATTCTTTAAAATTACTCTCAAGATCAAAGGTGTTCCTATTATTATTGTAAGAAGAATTACCATAGGAATTAGAGGAATTTCCAGGAAAAGGCCTAGGATTAAAATTACCTCTATAAGCATTGTTTTTAAAATTGTTTCGCGAGATGAAATTCACGTCTACTGAATCATTATTTTTCTCAATCAAAGTACACAAAGGCACATCATTAAGATTTTTACTAGCAACCAGCTTCATAAGAGCATCAACTTTTTCACTCAAAGTATTAATTTCTTCAATCGAATTAACTTATTACTAGTAGGTGAATTTTCAGTATGCCATTTTGAATAATTTCCCATAATATTATCTAACAATTTAGTAGCGTCACCCAAAGTAATTTCCACAAAAGTACTACCCATGGCGGAATCTAAAAGATTTCTAGAGACAAAATTCAATCTCGCATAAAAAATGTATGATCATCCAAAGATTTAAACCATGAGTAGGACAATTTCGTAGCATCAAATTCATTCTTTCCCAAAATTGTGCAACATGTTCATGCTCAAGTTGCTTAAAATTCATGATTTGAGTTCAAAGGGAAACAATTTTTGCGGGCAGAAAATACTTGGTAATAAAAGCGTCCTTGCACTTATCCCAAGAATCGATACTATTGCGAGGCAAAGAAGAAAACAAATTTTTGCACGATCCCGCAAGGGTAAAGGAAATAATTTCAATTTCACAATATAATTGTCCACATCTTTTTTCTTTTGCATATCACACAATTCTACGGATGTTTTTAGATGGGCCGCGACATCCACATTAGGTGTACTGGAAAATTGATCTTTCATGACAAGATTCAGGAAAGCGGCATTAATATCACAAGACTCCGCACTAGTGATGGGAGGAGCAAACGGAGTGCTAATAAAATCATTATTATTGGTATCAGAAAAATCACACAATTTGATATTTTCCTAAGCCATCGTGACTACACAAAAAGATTGCAAGCAAACAAGAGATCTGACGAGAAAAAGCCAAACAAAAAAGAGAGCGAATAAAACGGCAAACTTTGCGAAGTGGGGGAGAGGAAACAAGAGGCAAATGGAAAATAATGTAAATTGCAAGGAGATGAGATTTGTGATTAGGAACCTGATAGATGTTGATGATGTCTCCCGGCGCCAAAGATTGGCATGCTGAAGAAAGACTGCTTATGCACCTCCTCCCTGGCAACGGCACCAGAAATTCCTTTGACGTGGCTTGAGACTGCGTCGATATTTCCCCAAAGAGTAAGGGATGATGCAGCACATCTATGGTAAGTATTTCCCTCAGTTAAGAAACCAAGGTATCAACCCAAGGAGGAAGACCACCAAACGTTATGTAAATGGCACCTGCACACAAAGAACAAATACTTGCAACCCAACGCGTAAGAGAGGTTGTCAATCTCTCAATGGTAAAAAGATAGATTAGATTGTAATAGGTTGGGCAAATAGATCTCACAAGAACACAAAATAAAAGAGGCAAAAAAAGTGCAGCAAGGTATTGTTGGGTTTATGGATTAATAGATCTGAAAACAAAAGCGGCAAAAAGATAGACCAGAAAGCAATATGTTGGAAAAGTAGACCCGGGGGTCGTAGGTTTCACTAGTGGCTTCTCTCATGACTATAGCACACGGTGGGTAAACAAATTACTGTTGGGAAATTGATAGAAGATCAAATAATCATGAAAATATCCAAGGCAATGATCATTATATAGGCATCACGTCCAAGATAAGTAGACCGAAACGATTCCACATCTACTACTATTACTCCACACATCGACCGCTATCCATCATGCATCCAGTGTATTGAGTTCATGGAGAAACGGAGTAATGCAATAAGAACGGTGACATGATGTAGACAGGATCTATTCATGTAGGAATAGACCCCATATTGTTATCCTTAATAGAAATGATACATGTGTGCCTTGCTACCCCTTCTGTCATTGGGAAAGGACACGGCAAGATCGAACCCATGACAAAGCACCTCTTCCCATGGCAAGAAAAATTGATATGGTTGGCCTAACTAAACCAAAGATTTGAAGAAGAAATACAAGGATATAAGTAATCATGCATATAAGAGATCAAAGAAGACTCAAATAATATTCATGGATAGAAACTGATCATGAACTCAAAATTCATCGGATCCCAACAAAGACATCGCAAAAAGTCATTACATCGAATAGATCTCCAAGAGACCATCGTATTGAGAATCAAAAGATAGATAGGAAGGCATCTAGCTACTGCCTATGGACCCGTAGGTCTATGGTGGACTACTCACGCATCATTGGAGAGTCACCCATGAAAACGATGCACCCCTCCGTGATGGTATTAGATTGGATATCATGGTTCTGGAACTTGCGGCTGCTGGAATTGTGTTTCGTTGACTCCCCTAGGGTTTTTGGAATATTTGGATATTTATATATCTAATAGGCGGTGGAGAGGCGTCTCGAGGTGGGCACAATACATCAGGCCACGTCACGGGCCTCTAGCGCGCCCTGGTGTCTTGTGCCCTCCTAGGCCTTCCTCTCTGACACTTCTTTGGACCACTGGATGTCTTTTGGCCCCAAAAAATCTCCAAAAAGTTTCACGGTGTTTGGACTTCATTTGGTACTGATATTCTATAAAGTAAAAAAACAAGCAAAAACAGCAACTGGCACCCCGCACTATGTAAATAGGTTAGTCCCAAAAAATGTTATAAAGTTGCTATAAAATGATTGTAAAACATCCAAGATTGATAATATAACAGCATGGAAAAATAAAAAATGTAGATACATTGGAGACGTATCAGAAAGTAGGGCCCCAACCGACTTAAGGGGAAGCCACAAGCCATCGGAGGCGCTTTGACCCCCCTGGGTGCGCCCTGTTGGCTTGTGCCTCCCTCAGGCACTGTGTTGCGTTTGTTATTCTTCCCAAATTTCAAATATATTCCAAAAAAATCTCTATAATTTTTTATCGTGTTTGGACTCCGTTTGATATGGAATTTCTGCGAAACAAAAACACGCAAGAAACAGGAACTGGCACTGGGCATTAGATAAGTAAGTTAGTACCAAAATAATATAAAATGTTGCCAAAGTATATGAAAGTTGTAGAATATTTTCACGGAATCGAAAATTATAGATACGACGGAGACATATCAGCTGCTTCTGTGTAAGGGGATCTGTCGGGGATATACCCCGCGGTATGACCCGGCCTGGCGACTCACAGGAGACTAGGTCAAGACATGGTGGTTTATTGTTGACCCGGCAGGCGGGTCGCAAGACGACGAGGCCCAAGAACCGGCGTGCAAGCCGATGCCAGGCGGCTCACAAGAGAAGGCCCAAGGATAGAAAGGATTGCTTACAAGAGAAACAAGACCCGGATTAGGATTCATGAAAGACTAGTCCTAGTCCTACTCCTAGTAGGACTCTATTTGTAAACATACCCTCTCCACTAATATAAGGAGGGGTAGAGCACCCCTAGAAAGAGGGGTTCACAAGTCCATAAGTTTAGACGGACATAAAAGATTAGACACAAACAGATTAGAGGCTCTCGTGATTAGAGGTAGCAAAACAACACCCTTGTAACCGAGAGATCTTCTCCATCATCAATACCAGACAAGCAGGATGTAGGCTTTTACCTCCATCGGAGGGGCCGAACCTGGGTAAAACCCGCGTCTCTCGATTCTGACCAACCCCTTCAAGCCGCCACATAGTTGCGCTTCTGCCCCAAACCTAGCTCCGTTCACCCGGACATCTGCCATGACAAATCCACGACAGTTGGCGCCCACCATGGGACATCCTTTAACGGTGGTATTGTCTTTTTGGAGGGAACCCTTCCAGGGATCGAGAAGCTCGCAGTTTGCCGGATGAAGAAGAGATAGCGCGGAAGGATCTATATCGACTCTAACTTCATTGACGGCGGCGACCACAAGCGGTTGCGCGACGAAATCTGATGAATCCTAGAGGATGCATACCGCGTGCAGGGAACACAACGATCCGAGTCTGTATTTTCCATCGGGCAATTTCGAGTCTGTTACCTGGCCGGTCCGTCAAACATTATCAATAGAATACACATCAAATCCACTGAACTGTTACACCCAGGGACTGTACCAGATTTGACCTAGTCGTGAAATCCATGACCCCCGCCCCAGCCACCGCTTTGCGTTGTCACAAGCAACTTTTGCCGAGAAAAACTGGAAGAAGCAACTCGCAAAGATAGACTCGTATCGACAGAACACAAAAACAAACCGATTTGCATAGAAAAAAGGGAATTCAGGAAGTTCTGCTCGTACACGCACGCGTTAACTGGATCACCGCAAACGGATCGGACCAGGGCCATGGTCCGCCTTGTCCTTGCGAGCTAGGTAGTCAAATCATATCAGCATCAGCATGCTACTTTGGCTGTATTCCAATGGTACTACTACTAATCAAGGTGGCAGAGTAAATTCGTCTGAGGTCAGATGGTTTGTAGCAGGAACTTGCGCATGCATGCACTCAAAAGGAGAAGGAATGTTTGCCTTGTCACGCTCGCCGGCCCGCCACTGTGGCTCTGCCCCGCGTCTTGCCACAGCAAGTCGCCGCGCCACCGCGCAGGCGCATTGCCGTGTTTCACTTTGTCGTGGCCTCCGAGCCGCGCCTGCCTCTGCTGCACCAAGCCAGCTTCGCTTCAAGTCACCTCTGCACGCCTTCGCACCGGGTTGCTCCTGCCTCCGCGACTCGAGCCTTCGTCTCCACTTTCGCGAGTTCGAGCTGCCCCAGGCCACCTTCCTCGGCCCTTCGCAAATCCGAGCCGCCCCGGCTCCGACCCTGCCTGTGCGCCTCGCCTCGGCCCTTCAGGTTCAGCCGCCGCCGTGCCATGGCCCTCCTCGCCTCGCCTTGAGCAAGTTCGACCCGCTGCACCATCCGTCTTGAGACGCCATCGCCCTCGCTATGCATCGCCCCGCTCCGGCTCACCCCCATGTGCCCGGTTCGTTCGACCGCTCCCTCACCGCATAGGTCGGGTTTTCCACCGTGCACCCGCCGGCTTGATGTGCCTCACTGGCTCCTGCTTTACCTCGCCCGCTTGCTGCACCGCGAGCTGCCGCTTGGGAGCCGCCGCAGCAGCCTCTCCCGACCGCGAGCCGCCACTAAGGCCTCTCCCCACCGCGAGCTGCCGCTCGAGAACTGCCCTCGCCGGTGCCATCCTCGCTGCTACACACCGGCTCCATCGCTGCACCATATTTTGCCTCTCCCTCTACTTCGTGTCGACTGGCCGTCCCCTGCCGTCGCCGCAGACGCTGCCACCACTGCATCGGCTCGTGCCCCTCGTAGCGCTGGCTGCCTCGCCACGTCTCAGCGCTCGTGCCCCTTGTCGCGCTGGCCGCCTTGCCGCGCCTCCGTGCCGGCCCGCACCCCCGGCTATATCTGTGCCGCACCATGCTATGCCCACACGGTCGGCTCCAGCTAGCGCACCGCCCTATCGCCCGCTTGCTGCACCTTGCTCTGGGCTCCGCCCATGGCAAGCCGTGTCACCCCTGCTCTGCTCTAGCCTCACCGATTTTCCGGGTCTGGGTACTATGTAGAGAAAAGTTAAAGGAAGCCCCACTGCCTGTGTGGAGATGGACTAAAAAATATTAAAAGAAGGGAGAGGAGGTGTTGGATGGGAGGCAGTTGAAACAATGAGACTGAATATTAGACTCATTTGATTGATCTTCCACATCAAGTCAAAATCAGTCAAGCTAGCTGCGTTCAAGTGAAATACTACAGCAAGTTTCAAACACTTCAGTGAAAATACACATGGATCATCTGTCGTCCTAAATCAGGTGATATTTTCCTTTTCTGTTTTCAATACATATTAAAACGTTAAGAAACAATTACTCTGTCTCTTGCAATATTTTTTTGTAGAACAATTGTTTATTATCAGGGTGGCATTATACCACGGAGTTGGAGCACACACCAGCGTGTCGTGTTGCTTGATGGACACACGTGAGTCACCGCCCCCGCGGACAGTCTACATCAACTCGCCGGTATAGTGCGCGCTCACCCGTCAGTATGAGCTACCCAATGGACGTGGCAAGCCGCCGCATTCGCGATATGGTCTTCACCAACAACACCATGGCTGACTCGCCGTCCTCGCCGGCTTACAACGCCACCGGCGACTCGCACATTCGTGCTGGTCTACAACACTGTGGTCGTCTCTCGCGACCGCGCCAGCTTCACAACGCGCCGGTGACTTACCGTCCATACTAATTTCCGACACCACGGGCGGCTCACTGATTGTGCTAGTTTACAATGTTGTGGCCGACTCTCGCCATCCGCGCCGGCTTACAACGCCGTGTCTGACTCTCGCCATCCGTGATGGTTTACAACGTCGTGGCCGTCCCTTGCCATCCGTGACTGCCTACAACACCATGGCCGTCTCTCGCTAACTGCGACGGCTTACAATGTTGTGGCGTCTTTCACAACAGCACCGGCTTACAATGTCGCGCCTGACTTCTACGTCTACATCAACATGCTAGGGGACGCCTACACCAGTATGAGCCGCCCAACGGACGTCCGCAAGATGTCGCCCATAGTCCAATCTACATCAATATATCGGTGCAGTGCTCGCCTATACGAGCCGCCCAACTGACGCGCGCAAGCCGCCATCCGTAGTCTGATCTGTATCAACATATTGGTGCAGTGCTCACCTGTACGAGCCAGCCAACTGATGCACGCAAGCCGTCGTCCGTAGTCTGATCTACATCAACATATTGGTGCAGTGCTCGCATGTACGAGCCGCCCAACTGACGCGCGCAAGACGCCGCCCATAGTCTGATCTACAGCATATCGGTGCAGTGTTCGTCTATACGAGTCGCCCGACAGACAGGCGCACAAGTCATCGCCATTGCAGTTTGGTTAACTTCAACAACTAGCCAGGACGAACCATCGACCGGATTATTGAAACAAATCATACGGGATCATCTATAACCCGCCCCGGTAAACCACAACCTACACTGGAGATTCTCAAGCCGCCTCTTCGAGTCAACTTAAGACTCGGGGGCTACAGACATGGCGAGACACATTTGGTCATTTTTAACAAGAACCCCGGGTCATGGCAAACATAACCTGATCCTGGGGGCTACTACATTATTGGCGGAAGAGTAAAAGTTGCCCAAGAGGATGAACCACCGTGATGCACCATTTAAACATGGGTGCCCAGATTTATTGGATCATCATAAAGTCACTTGGAGGCTTCTGCCGTTTCTTCATACAAGATGTCGGCTTACAAGATGGAGACTTACAAGATGGTGCACAAGTTGATATCATCGACAAGGTCACTAGGGGGCTTCCAACCCACCGGGTTTAGCTCATCAGACCCTATTGATCGGCTCTTAAGCCAAACAGTTGACTCCGTCAACAAAGGTCATTTGGGGGCTTCCAACCCATCGGGTTTAGCTTACATACCCTCTTGATCGGCTCTTAAGCCACTCGGGTTAAACCTACCTGTAAGCTGATGTTGCTCCGCTAGGTGACCCGCCGAACTCTTACCAGTTAATCTCGCCTGGAGACCCTGAGCCGGTTCAAATAAGTTGACGGCCAATCTCGATAGAGACCCTGTACTGGTTAAGGTTAAACCGGCGGTTCTTGTCACATGAGGGCCGGCTTACGAAAAGCGAGGATAAACTCTCTCATCTACTACCGACTCTCCGCTATGTGGCCTGCTCGTACTCTTAGATAGTTAATCTTTTAAAGACCCTGCACTGTTTAAGGTTAAAACGACGGATTTATGTCATGTGAGAGGTAGTTTATGGGCTACCAGGGTACTAATGCCCTGTCGTGTCTCTTCTGGGACGTTACACTTCCTGTTAGTTAATCTCGCTTAGAGACCCTGAGCCGTTCTAAGAAATTGACGGCCAATCCCGATAGAGACCCTGTACTGATAAGGAGTTTTAAGTAGCGAGTCCACCTAGAAGAACCGGCACATAAGTTATTTTGAAAAAAGCAAGAACATCATACATTGCATCATACATAGCATCATACATTTCATCATACATTGCATCATATTCACATGTCATGTCGGCTTATCAAGCCAGGTCAGAGCAAGATTATGAAAGAAGGAGCAATGTTATGAAAGATCTAAACATCTCCGGGTTGTGCTTTTTCAAGCCGCCCTTACAGCAATACAGAACATATTTTGTCTTGTTTTTGCAGGTCTTGTTTATTAAGATGAGCCGCCATTAGATTGGAAAGTTGATTATTCTTGAAGAGCCACCCTATCAGATATAATGTCGTGTCATCTAATTGACCGGTTCTCGTATTTCTTCAATTGTGCTCTGTAGTAATCTACAACAACCATGGATTTATCAAATATATATTTGCCGGGTTGCACCGCAACCACGAGCAGGGATTTCATGTCAAAGACAAAGGAATTATTCCAGGATATTCATTACGGGTTATATTACAACCACGGTCAAGGATTCATTCAACAAATTGTGGTGAGTCATATTATTCTTAGATAGTCCCAAGTCGCCGCAAGCAGACGACCTGGCCCTTGGGGGCTACATTATTCAAGTTCAGTTTATGTCAAGTATGCAAGTCCCATGTCGCTGCAAGCATGCACCACGGAA
This sequence comes from Hordeum marinum, assembly GCA_022496015.1. NCBI lineage: Eukaryota > Viridiplantae > Streptophyta > Magnoliopsida > Poales > Poaceae > Hordeum > Hordeum marinum. The sequence goes on along the minus strand of CM039675.1, from coordinate 367,275,743 downwards.
CTTGGGGGCTAATGCAAGCCGGTTTTCAAATCATTACATTGTCAGCAAGACCCTATTATCTCAAGGAGATGAGCCGACCTTTCTATATTTTTCTAAGTCCCAGCCCAGTAATTCTTACTAACCCGACACTTGGGGGCTACACCGCTCAGATCAAATTTTCAAAGTCCCAAGTCGCTGCAGGCGTGTGACCCGGCACTTGGGGGCTACACTATTCAGCTATTCAAACAGATTATATGGTTCAAATTGAAGATCCGGCCCATCACATACTGATGAGCCGACCCTTGGGGGCTACACCAGTTGAAGCTTTATAAAGTATAAGATAGTTATAAGTCCCAGGTTGCTGCAGGCAGGACAACCCGCACTTGGGGGCTACACAATCCAATATATCATTGCAAAGCACCAAGTTATCATGGATAAACTCGGAGCTTGGGGGCTACAGGTAATATGGACATATCAAAAACTTTGAGGAGAATTTTCAAGATGTTAATTATGGAGTTTAGTTGTTAGACCCGGCGTCACCAACATTCATATAAGCCGCCCTGCTTTGCAACAATGGAAGTCCATATCTACGTCATGAGTATTTCTTATTTTCAAGATTTTCATTAAGCCAAAGTATTGGAAGTCGACTCAATCGCATATGGGTATTCTATTCCCAATATTTTTTCAAAGGAGACTAACAAGCAAGACGATTTTCAAGACAACTCATTCATATGCAGAAAAGACCCGGATTTCTGAGGAGCCACTTCATAAAGCCGGCCAAAGGAGCAAGCCGGCCACTTAACGTATTTACTATTCCTATTTCAGGAGGTTACCATGAATAAATTCAAGATAACCTGGGGGCTAATGTCGCGGATATACCCCGTGGTATGACCCGGCCTGGCGACTCACAGGAGACCAGGTCAAGACATGGTGGTTTATTGTTGACCCGAAAAGCGGGTCGCGGGACGACCAGGCCCAAGACCCGCGTGCAAGCCGGCGCCAGGCGGCTCACAAGAGAAGGCCCAAGGAGAGAAAGGACCCCTTAGAAGAGAAACAAGACCCGAATTAGGATTCATGAAAGACTAGTCCTAGTCCTACTCCTAGTAGGACACTATTTGTAAACCTACCCTCTCCACTTATATAAGGAGGGGTAGAGCACCCCTAGAAAGAGGGGTTCACAAGTCCACAAGTTTAGACGGACACAAAAGATTAGACACAGACAGATTAGAGGCTCTCATGATTAGAGGTACCAAAACAGCACCCTTATAACCGAGAGATCTTCTTCATCATCAATACCAGACAAGCAGGACGTAGACTTTTACCTCCATCGGAGGGGCCGAACCTGGGTAAAACCCGCGTCTCTCGATTCCGACCAACCCCTTCAAGCCGCCACATAGTTATGCTTCTGCCTCGAACCTAAGTCCGTTCACCCGGACATCTATCGTGACAAATCCACGACAGGATCGACCCATTCTCCCTCACACCTCATGTACTTAGAGCTCAAGCTCTCCATTGCAATCAAACACACACATGAGCAGGGTATTACACCGCACGGTGGCCCGAACCTAGGTAGATCACGCGTCCTCATCGCGTTAGGTGAGAGTGAGTGCGCGCGCCGTTGTCTCTATGTAGTTGTCGTCCGGTCATAGGCTGCCAAGCAAAGACCCCCAGTGTTCGAACCTTGGTTTCTGGAGAAGTTCTTGGACGCAGATCCCAGACCCTGACATTTGGCGTGGTAGGTAGGGGGACTTGCCATCTTCGCACCTTTGACCTTGATGCTGGCATTGACATGGATGAGGACGCCGCTCACCGGGAACGCGATGTGCACCGAGCTGCCGCTAGGGTCCACGCGGCACCCGCCGGCCGAGACGCCACCCCCGCACCACCATAGAGCCCGTCGGGTAGCGAACCGCCTCTTCCTCTCACCCGTCGCTGAACGAGCAGGCGCGTGGCCACTCCTTGCCATCTCCCCGCTGGCTCGTCGCGACCCTCGCACGTCGCATGCTGCGTTGCTCATGGCGCAGGAACTAATGCGCTACCGTCCACAAAGGACGGCTACGACGCTTGGCTTGGGAACATCACCGAGCTCGTCGACGCCACGTGCGATGGCTAGGCACTCTCCCGCTCCCTGCCTCCTCTGCCATCACATGCCGACCAGGCTGAGCGCGACGCTCCTCCTTCACCTCCCCTGAATCACAAGGCGGCCAGGCACAGTCCCGCGACACGTGCTCCGGAGCCGTCCCATGAGTCGTCCATGCCAGCTGGCGCCGGCGACAGCTTCCAGATCATCCGTCGCGCGCCCCCGGACGCGCGCGTGATCCTTGAGAGGGTGCACAACTGCCATGATCGCCTTCTTCGCGACTTCTCCGCGGTTGGGCGTCAGAACCTTGCGAACCTCGATGGAGGTGTAATTGTAGCACAATATGGGTAAGTATTTCCCTTAGTTAAGAAACCAAGGTTTCTCGAACCAATAGGAATATCAATCCACAACCATCTTGAGCGACTACACACAAAAGTGCAAACAACTTGCACCCAACGCGGGCAAGAGGGTTGTCAATCCCTTGATATCGTTATTTGCAAGCAAGTGAAGTGTGTAGATAATAGTAGATAAATGTAAATTGTAGAATAAAATAAAAATTAAATATGAACAACAAGTTATTGTAGCATTTGTAAATATATAAGTGAATAGACCCAGGGGCCATAGTTTTCCCTAGCAGCATCTCTCATGAAAGTAAGCATACGGTGGGTAAACAAATTACTGTTGGGCAATTGATAGAAAAATGCATAGTTATATGATATTCACGGTAATGATCATGTGTCTATAGGCATCACATCCAAAACAAATAGGTCGACTCCCGCTTGCACCTATTACTTTTACTCCACTTCAAGAGCGCTTCTATGCTTGCCTCTCTACGTATTAAGTTCATGACAAATAGAGTAATGCATGGAGAACATTGACATGATTTAGACAAAGTAAACTCAATCAATATGAATAAACACAATCATTTTATCCTTAGTGGTAACACTACAAAGACGTATCTTGTCCTCTTCTGTCACTTGGATGTAGAAACCCGTCAGGTTGAACCCACCACAACGCACCCATCTCACTGAAGAAAGATCAATCTACTTGACCAAAGAAAATCAATAGATAGGAAAGAATTATGAAGACACAATAATCATGAAAATAAGAATCGTAATAATTTCAGATAAGACTCGAATATGTTTCATGAATAATCTGAACATAAACCCACCATTCATCGGATCCCAACAAACGCACCGCACAAAAGAGTTACATCGGATAGATACAAGTGAAGATGCGATGATCATTGTATTGAAGAACAAAAGAGAGAGAGATACCCATATAGGTACTAACTACGGACCCGTAGGTCTGTGGTGAACTACTCACACATCATCATGAGGGCAACAAGGTTGATGAAGAGGCCCCTCGTGATCGATCCCCCCTCCGGCAGGGTGCCGGAACGGAGATCCAAATGATATATCAGTAGAACAGAGACTTGCAACGGCGAAAAAAGTGTTTCGGGATGCCCCCTAGGGTTTTTGGAATATATGTGAATTTATAGGCTAGAGAACGGGGTCAGGAGACCTGCCAGGGAGGGACAAGCCATCAGGGTGCGGCCACCCTCCTAGGCATGCCCTGTTGGCTTGTGCCTCCCTTGTGCGGCCTCCGGTATTCTCCAGAAGCTTCCAGGTCTTCTTTTGGTCTAGAAAAAATCATAAAAAGTTTCGGGGCAATTGGAACTTCATTTGGTACTCTAACCTTAAAAGTAAAAAACACGCAGAAAACAAGAACTGGCATTGGGCACTATGTCCATAGGTTAGTGCTCAAAAATAATATAAATTGCTAAATTATTACCCAAAAAGTATCCTAGAATGATAATAAAATAGCATGGAATAATAAAAAATTATAGATACATTGGATATGTATCAAGCATCCCCAAGCTTAACTCCTACTCATCCTCGAGTAGGTAAATGGTAAAAACAGAATTTTTGATGTGACATGCTACCCAATATGTAATATTTTGCATGTATGCTCATTGAGAAATGATGAATTAACAAACATAAACATAGTAATATTTATAAGCACAAGCAACAAAATCATCAATATTTCAAAGTATACGATCCTAAAAGAATATTTACCCCCATTCATCTTATCATATTAGCAAGGCATGGCTCCGTCTTCACCACATTAATACAAAAGTCGAGCATCACAGTGTCCAAGTCAAGCAATTGAATCGTACTTTTTCAAAGTGCATCAACCTTTTATTGTTCACGGAATACATGAGCATGAACCATAGATATATCATAAAGGTGGAATAGAATATGGTGGTAGATATCAAAGGGGTAAAAGTGGAGAAGATAATCTCACATCAACTAGGCATATCAACGGGCTATGGAGATGCCCATCGATTGATGTCAATGCAAGGAGTAGGGATTGTCATGCAAATGATGCACAATAGCTATAAGTGTATGAAAGCTCAACTGAAGCTAAGTGGGGCATGCATTCAATTTGCTTTCTCATGAAGACCTCGGGCATTTGAGGAAGCCCGTCATCGGAATATACAAGCCAACTTTATACTAATGAAAAAATGATTGCCACTATCATATGAAAATGACTTAACATGAGGCTCTCTATATGAAGAACAAGGTGCCACTTTGAGGCGCAAGTGTGGTAAAGGATAGTAGCAAAGTCTCTTCTCTCTTTTTCTCTCGTTTTTTATTTTTATTTTTTATTATGGTAGGCTCATTTGACCTCCCCCATTTTTATTTCCTCACTTGTACAATGCTCTAATAATTATCTAGCATGACATGTAAAAATGTGATGAACGGTGGCTTTGCCACCAATACTATGTCAGCTCTATATGATCATGCAAAGCAATATGATGATGAATGAACTAGTCAATATGATGTGACAGTGAAATTTGCATGGCAATATATCTCAGAATGGCTATGGAAATGCCATAATAGGTAGGTATGGTGGTTGTTTTGAGGAATATATAATGATGCTTATGTGTGATAGAGCGTATCATGCCATGGGGTTTGGATGCACCGGCGAGGTTTGCACCAATCCTCGAGGTGAGAATGGGCAAGGCATGGTACCGAAGAGGCTAGCAAAATATGAGGAGGTGAGATTGCATATGTCCATGGTTTCACATTATTCATGAATAACCCACAGAAATCAAAGCACTACTCGCATGCCCAAAGGGAGGAGGTTGTGAGGAGTTGACCATCATGCGCCTCCGACCCGAAACAACACTAGGATTTTAACAAGGAATAGAAATGCTCACACATCCCCATCATGCCTTTTTAATATTTAGACAAACAATAAATTAACACCTATTAATAGCAATACTTTCCAAAACTTGGCAATTTTCCTAGTGCAGGATATCTAAGGCCATGGGAGCCTCCCTCGAGAAGCCTCGCGAGCGGCGCCTCGCGGGCATGGGGCTTCGCGATGGACTGATACGTCCATTTTGCATCATGATTTCCTATTGATATTTATGATATTCTTGTCCATTATTGCTCATTATGAAACAATTATTATGCCTTTTCTATGAATTTGCAAGGCACTCCACAAACAGGGAAACTATTGGAAACTGGAATTCTGGACCTGAAAACCAAGAAAAAGGATGAAAAATCACTGGACCCCAAATGACTTGAAACTTCACGAATAATTTTTCAAGAATATATGTGAATTATTGGGCCAAAAAAATACTAGAGGGGGCACCTGTTGGCCACAATCCAATAGGGCGTGCCCACCCTCCGTGGGCGCGCTCTGTTGCCTTGTGGGGACCCAGTAAGTCTCCCGACCCCCTCTTCTCCTATAAGGTGTGCTTTGACCTAGAAAAAGTCAAGAAGATAATTTTGGGATGAAGCGCCGCCTTCTCTAGGAAGAAATGTGGGCAGAGGCCCTTTTGCTCTCCGGCAGAGAAATTCTATCGGGGAAACTTCCCTCCGAGAGGGGGAGCATCGTCATCACCAATGCTCCCTCCTTCGTGGGAGTACCAACCTTCATAAACATCTTCACCAGCACCATCTCGTCTTAGACCCTAGTTCATCTCTTGTATTGAATCTTTGTCTCAAAACCTCGGATTGGTACCTATGGGTTACTAGTAGTGTTGATTACATCTTGTAGTTGATGCTTGTTGGTTTACTTGGTGGAACATATTATGTTCAGATCCTTGATCACCATTATTGTACCTTTGATCTTTAACATGTTGATGATGTGCGAGTATTTACTTTTGTTCCTGAGGACATGGGAAAATCTTGTTATAAGTAATCGTGTGAAGTTGGTATTCGTTTGATATTTTGATGATATGTATGTTGTTGCTTCTCTTAGTGGCGTCGTGTGAACGTCGACTACATGACACTTCACTATTTTATGGTCCTAAGTGAAGGCATCGTGGCACAACAAGTTTATGATGGGTTGCGAGAGTGACAGAAGCTTAAACCCCTATTTATGCGTTGCTTCATGAGGAGCTGATTTGGATCCACACACTTCATGCTATGGTTAGATTTATCTTAATTCTTCTTTCGTAGTTGCGATTGCTTGGGAGAGGGGGTAATTATAAGTGGGTTGATTATTCAAGTAATAACAACACCTTAGCACCGGTCCACCTACATATCAAATTATCAAAGTAACGAACATGAATCAACTCAACATGATGAACATGGCTAGACAGAAATTCCCGTGTGTCCTCGAGAGCGCTTTACTTTATATAAGAGTACGTCCAGGCATGTCCTTTGCTATAGAAAGGATTGGGACATCTTGCTGCACACTTTCTACTATTTTTACGTGTCACTTGTTATGAATTATCTTGCTGCAAAACTATCTATCACTGTTACTCACATCACTTGCAGAGAATACCTTGCTAAAAACTTCTTATCATTTCCTTCTGCTCCTCATTGGGTTCAACATACTTACTTATCGAAAGGACTACGATTGATCCCCTATACTTGTGGGTTATCAAGACTCTTTTCTAGTGTTGTTACCGGGGACTGAAGCACATCTGGTAAGTGGAACTTGGTAAGGAAACATTTTTGGTATGTGTTGAAATTTACTATTGCTTGTTACTATGGACGGTCACCCTTGTTCGTGGCTTGTTTGTGGCATGTTTGCCTCGAAGGGAAGTTGAAAAAGTTGCTTCCCAACCTATAGAAAATATTTATTATGAGATTCCTTTGAGTATGGTCGAGTAAGTGCTAGCTAATTCTTATGGTGGTACAAGTCATCATGATTACCATTTGATATATGTAGATGAGATTTGTGGATTACTTAATCTTGCAGATTTACCCGAAGATGTAGTGAATAAAAAAATTCCCTTTATCTTTTGAGGGAAAGGCATTAATGTGGCACATGCTATTGGATGACATTGGATCATGGGGCTAGAATCGCTTGAAGCTAGAATTTCATCAGAAGTTCTATCCTATGCATCTAGTCCATCGTGATCGGAACTTTATATATAATTGTAGCCCTCATGAAGGAGAAAGCATCTCTCAAGCTTGGGGGCTTAAATCTATGATGCACACCTGCCCCAACCATGATCTGTCAAGAGAAATGATTATACAAAAAAAATTATGCTCGGCTTTCTCATGATGAAAGAATTACCTAATAAGGATGAAGTAATTGATCTTGCTTCTATTGCCATGCCTCCTACTGATCCGCTAGAACAATATTTGCCTGACCATGAGAATGATATGCATATGAATTAAACAAATGAGATAGATGATATATTTCTTAGACAAACACCTCTTAAACACAACTTGCATGTTGATATTTTAGGGGATCCTCCTCCACCCAAGGGAGATCCCGTGTTTGCTCTAAAGAAATTACCTGATACTTTGAAATATGCTTATCTTGATGAAAAGAAGATATATCTTGTTATTATTAGTGCTAATCTTTCAGAGCATGAAGAAAAGATATTACTTAAAACTCTGAAGAAGCATAGGGCAGCTATTGGAAATAGTCTTGATGATCTTAAGGGCATTAGTCCCACTCTATATTGGCACAAAACTAATATGGAACCAGATGCTAAACCTGTCGTCAATCATCAATTCTGCTTAAACCCTAAGATGAAAGAAGTGGTAAGGACTGAAATATTAAAGCTTCTGGAGGCAGGTATAATTTATGCCATTGCTGATAGTAGATGGGTAAGTCATGTTCATAGTGTCCCTAAGAAAGGAGGTATAATTGTTGTTCCTAATGATAAAAATGAACTTATACCACAAAGAATCGTAACTGTTTATAGGATGGTACTTGATTTCAGGAAATTAAACAAAGCTACTAGGAAAGATCATTACCCCTTACCTTTTATTGATAAAATGTTAGAAAGTTTATCTAAGCACACACACTTTTGTTTTCTTGATGGATATTCTAGGTTCTCTCAAATACCTGTGTCAAAAGAAGACCAAGAGAAAACTACTATCACATGCCCTTTTGGAAACTATGCTTATAGACGTATGCCTTTTGATTTATGCAATGCGCCTGCTACCTTTCAAAGATGTATGACTGCTATATTCTCTATTTTTTGTGAAAAAGATTGTTGAGGTTTTCATGGATGACTTTCCCGTTTACAGGACATCTTTTGATGATTGCTTGAACAACCTTGATCGAGTTTTACAAAGATGTGAAGAAACTAATCTTGCCTTGAATTGGGAGAATTGACACTTTATGGTGAATCAAGGTATAGTACTTTGGCATAAAATATCTGAAAGATGCATTGAGGTAGACAAAGTTAAAGTTGATGCAATAAAGAAAATGCCATGTCCTAAAGATATTAAAGGTACAAGAAATTTTCTTGGTCGTGTTGGTTTCTATAGGCGTTTTACCAAAGATTTCTAGGCTATTAACTAATCTTCTTCAAAAGAATATTCCATTGGTTTTTTATGACGATCGCTTAGAAGTCTTTGAAATACTTAATAAAGCCTTGATTTCTGCACCTATTGTTTAACCACCTGATTTGAATTTACCATTTGAAATTATGTGTGATGCTAGTGATTATGTTGTTGGTGTTGTTCTTCGGCAAAGAGTAGACAAGAAATTGGATGCCATTCATTATGCTAGTAAAACTCTAGAAAATGCCCAAAGAAATTATGCTAGTATTTGCATGTGATGAGTTTAGACCTTATATTGTTGATTCCTAAGTTACTATTCATACTGATCATGCTGCTATTGAATACCTTATGGAACAGAAAGATGCTAAGCCTAGACTTATTAGGTGGGTACTTTTACTTCAAGAATTTGACTTGCATATCATCGATAGAAAGGGAGCTGAAAACCCTGTAGCAGATAATTTGTCTAGAATGAAAAAGTTCTTGATGACCCACTGCCTATTGATGATAATTTTCCTAATGAACAACTTGTTGTTATAAATGCTTCTCATAGTACTCCTTAGTATGTGGATTATGCTAATTACATTGTTGCTAAATATATACCACCTAGCTTCACTTATCAACAAAATAAAATGTTTTTTTATGATTTGAGACATTACTTTAGGGATGACCCACATATTTATAAAGAAGGAGTAGATGGTATTATTAGATGTTGTGTACCTGAGCATGAACAGGGACAGTGTCGGGACCCTGATCCTAAGCCATATGAATCCAGCTTGTAACATGTCACACCACTTTGCGGCCTCACGCATGGTAACCCACGGTTTCCGCCTTACCTTGGTCGGGATCGTTTGCGTCTTTTGGCTCATGGATATGAACATATCGCTAGCATTCACACGTCAAAGAACCCAGGTTGACATGACTAGTTATAGACCCAAGTGGCACAACCGTACAGGGACAGGCATACGTAACCCAGCAATACAGGTGTCGGTCATCAGCGTGTGTAGACAAGTCATAGCAAGCTACAAGGACTCCATTACGCCGTGGGACATAAATGTCATCACTGCAAGTAAACAAGTCATAGCACGCTATAGGGACTCCATTACACTGCAAGACATTTCCCCAAAGGGATAGACACTGCAGCAAAGAAGGATACATGTCGATCAATCGACGTGTCCGGAGCAGTAGCAAACTACCAAGGCTCGGTGGAAGCACAAATAGGCATTTCCCCATAAAGAAGGCTACTAAAGGCACACAACTAGGTGTCGAATCCCAGGCATACCAATGCATTTCAATCATACACACACTATGCACGATATGCGTAGATACAACATGGCATCACAACAAAACTCTACAACATAACATTTATTTAGGAGGCTCTAAGGAGCCAACATAGTATAATGTTACAAGCAGGAGGGGTCACATGACCCAACATTCAGAGCATACAAACAACAAGCGGAAGTTACATGTCTGAGTACAGACATCTACAAAAGCGGCTAGAAGAGCCTGAAAAGCTACAACGACCCTACCATAGGAGCCAGACTTCTGTCTGGGTTACTAAGCTAATCCGTCGATGCCAACGTCAGAAGAAACAGAACTGAACAACGTCTATCTCTGCAAAAATGTAAATAAGCAATAGTGAGTACGAAGGTACTCAGGAAGTCTTACATCAGAACTATCTACATATGCATCATGTATCAATGAACAGGATTGTGGGGTTTACTGCAGAATGCCAGCTTTGACCTTTGGCTATCCTAGACTATGACAAAGTATCCAACGTATCACTACTCTCTCGTCTCCCTAGGAGAGAGCACACACAAGTCCACATGTTCACCATCTCAATACACCACTATGGATCCTCTCTCGTCTTACTACGAGAAGCCATCCATAGAACTCACACTTGTTTGGTGCATTTTAGAGTATCCACTTAAAGTTGTCTATGAACAATGCAAGTCTCCAAGTAGTGCATATCCACGGACGCGGCTATTCGAATAGATAGATTACCCTGCAGGGGTGTACTTTGTCACACATGCTCCCACCACTTATCATCATGTGCACGTAAAAAGGCACCTCGGCAACCTTCAAGCGGAAGCCCAGGGAGGGAGTCGGCCACGGACATTAACCTTCAACGACTCACGTCCAAGGAAAATGCCTATCTTAGTTGGAACCCATAATGGAAGTTCGGATGAGGTTTCCAACATGGTCTCAAACGTTGTGAGCAGGGCCCCAAGTCGGTCCCGATTGGGCCGTTCATCCACTTCGCAGGTCGTGCCACACCTATCAACGTTTCGAACTGCTACGACTCCTAGACTGAGAACAGGGTAGGTTAGTAGGCCGAGAGGGGTCGAGTTATCGGAACCCAATGTGTGGTAGTAGCTAGTCTTGGAACACAAACATGAAACTCAGCTCCTATGAGCGGCTTCAATGAGACAACCCACCATGTACTCCTGCATGGCGTCTCATCGCTACCATTACCAAAATGGGTTCAACACTTAACCCTCATCATCAGGACACATCCATTTCACTCTGGCTCATCACCTAGATGAATCAGACCCGACATAACTCTAAGCATAGCAAGCATAACAGGGTTATAGCACAACATGGCTCAAGCATCTACCAGGTATGCTAGGTTGCTTGGTTTAGCTATTTACTGTGACAATGAAAGGTCATGCAAAGGAGTGGGTTCATCTATCGCAACACAAGTAGCAGTTGAATCGCATTGTCATAATGCATTGAAATGAGAGCAAGAGCGAGAGAGTGGGATTGTATCGAATATGATCAAGGGGGGTTGCTTGCCTATTTATCAGAAGAACTCAGTTGTTCTTTGATTTCGTCGATAACTATGTCTCGCAAGTCTATCGACAAGATCAAGCAAGGTACAAATTAAGCAAGGCAAATGCTTCACAATGATGCATGATAATGGCATGGCAATAAGTTGCTGGTTTGAGCTAATGCATCTATCAGCATGTTAAATGAAGATGGTTTGAACCCAAGGTTCAAATTCAACTCCATATGTGAGGGTACATAATGTGTTCTGAACAGAATGTCCAAGTTCTCCTATTTAGGTCGCTCTAACATGCATGAAAATGCCACCATCAGATTCATTGGATTTTTTTGATAAATTTTCATATATAAATTATTTTCATCTGACTTATAGATTATTTTCTATGGATTTTCAAAGATTTTACTATTTTCTGGATTATTTTATTATAGAAATTATTTACCACGTCAGCATTGCGTCAGGCTGACGTCAGTTGGTCAACAGACCCCGTCCAGGTCAAACCTGACGACCAGGGCCCACACGTCAGTGACACGGGGACTAATCCCGGTCAAACGCGACGCTGACTCGGCTTTGACCAATGACACGGCCCGCTGTCAATGGCTAATGCCTGGGGGATTAGTGCTAATCGGCCGGCCATGTCGGCACCGGTCAGAGGGTGGTCACCGGTGACCATCCGACGTGGTGGAGGCTCGCCGAAATCCGCTATGGCCATCGGTTCGACGCGCTAAGGGCACCAGGGCGTTGCCCTCGCCCGTGCGCATCCATGGGGCATGCGGCTGGCCGTGGGGACGCCGGCGGCGAGGTGCACGACGGTAGCGTCTCGGGCTCGAGCAGGGCAAGGGCTATAGGGCACAGGAGAGAAGGGGGAGAGGGGGGAGGAGCAGCAGCAGCTCACCACGGGTCCAGGGGAGGCGACGACGAGGTCGGAGGCGTCTAGTGGCTCGCGAATAGCCGACGGGGAGAGGCGACCGGATGTGGAGAAGACGGCAACAGCCTCAGCTTTGTGGTGCTCCCGGTGATACCTGGCTCCACGGAGAGGTCAAGGGGGTCACGAGGAGCTTCAGGGCGGCTCGGGAAGGCAAGGCAGCTGCGGTGGCCGCGGGTTCAGCCAGCGGCAGCGACGACAGCTCTCGGGCAAAGGGAGAGGGAGCAGAGGGAGAGGGAGAGAGCAACAGAGGGAGGGGATGATCTCAAGGGGGTCCAGTGGGGGTGTCGTGGTGCGGATAGAAGGGCCAAGGCTGCCTAGGTGGAAGCAGGAGGTGGACGGCGTCGGGCATGCTCGACTTTGCCTCTGTCTACGCGCAAAGGTAGAAGACGACCCTGCCCCTTTGGGTTGGGCCTCTTTTGGCTCACGAAAGCATGTATGCCTCTGCCTCCTTTTCTTTTATTTGTTTTTTTATTTTCCATTTTCTTTCAATTTTTTTGGCTACAAAATAAAATACTTAGCCATTTATAGAAATCCTGAAAATTATTATGTGAGCTAGGTATAATTAACTAGTGCCACATAATTGATTTTAGAATTATCGAACTCATATTTTATATATAATAAATATAACTCCAATGCAATTATTGTTTGATTAATTCAAATGCCCAAGTTAAAATGTTTCTGTGATCCAAAAACATCGATTGACATTTTCACATCATGCCAATATTTTATTACAACACTAGGGACATTTTCTTGGATCTATTTGAAGCAATTTTTATAATGCTTATTTTGGCAAAAACGATTTCGGAGGCTTGATCATTTCCTTAATTCAATTTCATTTGAAATTTAAATGCATGCATGAATGCAATGTCAAGCAAGGAAAACTAGGGTTGTGACAGACAGATCCTTCGGAAGTGTCACTCCGAGGCTTATGGAGGGGACCACGTTGCTAATAGAACTGCACACAAGGTATTACAATCTGGTTTCTATTGGCATACTCTTTTCAAAGATGCTCGCAAGTATGTCCTTTCTTGTCATGAATGTCAAAGAATTGGTAATATTGGTAGACGTCGGGAAATGCCTATGAATTATTCACTTCTTGTTGAATCATTTGATATCTAGGTTTTTCACTACATGGGACCTTTTCCATCCTCTAATGGATATACTCATATTTTAGTTTATGTTGATTATGTTACTAAGTGGGTAGAAGCTATTCCAACCAGTAGTGTTGATCATAACATTTCTATTAAAATGCTTAAAGATATTTTTTCTTGAGGTTTGGAGTCCCTAGATACTTAATGACTGATGGTGGTTCACATTTAATTCATGGTGCTTTCCGTAAACTTCTAGCTAAATACAAGTTTAACCATATAATTGCAACACCTTACCATCCTCGGTATAGTGGTCAAGTTGAATTGATCAATCAAGAAATAAAATTGATCTTGCAAAAGACTGTTAACGGATCTAGAAAGAATTGGACTAAGAAACTTGATGATGATTTATGGGCTTATAGAACTTCTTATAAAAACCCTATGGGAATGTCCCCTTATAAAATGGTCTATGGAAAAGCATGTCATTTACCTCTTGAGTTAGAACACAAAGCTTATTGGGCAATTAAAGAAATTCACTATGATTTTAAAATTGCCGGTGAAAAGACGTTATTTGATACTAGCTCCTTAGATGAATGGAGGACACAAGCTTATGAAAGTGCTAAGTTGTGTAAAGAAAAAGTTAAAAGATGGCATGAAAAGAGAATCCAAAAACGGGAATTCAATGTAGGAGACCTAGTTCTTTTCTTGAACTTCTGTTTCAGATTTCTTGCAGGTAAGCTTCTCTCCAAATGGGAAGTCCCTTATGTCGTCGAGGAGGTCTATCGCTCCTAGGCTATCAAGATCAACAAGTTCGAACGCAAAAATCCAAGAGTGGTAAATGGGCAAAGAATTAAACACTACATTTCAGGAATGCCCATTAATGTTGAAATTAATATTATTCAAGTGATGACACGGGAGGAACACATAATAGAGACCTTCTGGAACACTCCAGAAAGCTAAAAAAGGGTAGGTATGCAATACGGTAAGTAAACCGACTCCAAAAATCTCAAAAATATATATGTTCTATTAGTTTTGGTATTTTAGAAAAATCCAAAAAATAAAAACGAGTCAGGGGGATTCACGAGAGAGCCATAAGCCAACAAGGCGCGCCCACCCCATGGGTGTGCCCTGGTAGCTTGTGTGAACCTCGTGTGCCTCCCAGACTTCGTTTTCTTCCTGGACACGTAATTTGACCCCAAAAAATTTGATTATATATACTCACGTCTGTTTTGACTAATGCATCGCAAGTTTATCCTATGTTCTTGTTTCAAGCTATTTTTCTAACATATTTGGAGACAACATGTCATTGCAAGACTGAGAGGGAGAAAGCTACGTTTCAGATCTCATTGACAATCCTCAAGTTTATGGGGATGTGGATCCTTATGGGTGGTCAATAGAAGAAGAGGTGGAGGCTGACTTAAAGAGGATTGAGCCTTCCAGTGATGATGATGAAGAAGAAGAAGTACATATGCCTCAGCTGGAAGACAAGCACGTGGAATTCAAAAGGTCAAGCATACTAAGAAAGGTTACACCTTTAAATACACATTTCACCCCTTATCTTCGTACGTAGGTAAACACTAGTGCTGCCTCCTCCAGCAAAGCCCCTCCTTTGATGGAGCGAGCAATGATAGTCACCAACAAACTTTGCAAGGAAAATCTAGACCTTAAGCGAGAAGTTGGCAAGCTTAATGAGGAGATCCGCATCCTAAGGGTCATCATTGCTAACAGGATTGGATCATCACCATCATCACCCAAGAAGGACACCTGAGTATATGGATATGGGCACCACCCTTAGCTTGTTCCAAGCTTGGGGGAGGTGCACCGGTATCGTATCGCCATCACTTTTACCATTATCATCTATCTTAGTTCCATCCTTAGTTATGTCATGATTTAGTGAAATAAAATTTCAGTATCGTTTTGCTTAGAGTGTTTGTTTTATTATCTACCTATCCTTGTAATCAAGTGTGAGAGTTATATAATAAAGATTAGTTTGAGTTTGCTTGTTTTACTCTCATGCGTCAATCATAGCAATGAAATAAAATAAATAGAAAAATCATATGCTGATCCCATGAGGAGTAATGACTTCACATAGAAGAAGTATGATAGATAAAAGTTATTGAGAATAAAAAAACATAGCATTAGTCATTGATATAATCTATGCAACATTATGATAAAGGAGAAGAGATTCACATACAAATACACTATCTTGGATATATTTTATGATTGCAAACCCCCACCAAATATTATATAATGAGCAAGTGTTCGTGTTGGACATGGAAGACAACATAATGATAATTTTTGTTTGCATTCACATAGAAGTTATATTGTCATGGCTCCTTTAACATGTGGCGCTTGCTTTAGATCTTTTGCTAGCCAAAAACAATTTACGCCCTAAGTAGAGATACTACTTGTGCATCCATAATCCTTGAACTCAGCTTCTTCCATGAGAGTCCACCATACCTACCTATGGATTGAATAAGATCCTTCAAGTAAGTTGTCATCGGTGCACCAAGCAATAAAAAATTCCCTTAAATATGTATGATCTTTTATTGTAAGGGAAAATAAATTTGTACGATCTTGTGATGGCAAAGACATAAAAATGATAGACTGCATAATAAAGTTTGCTATCATAAGGGGAAATATAAAGTGACTTTCCTTTCCATTAAGAGTTTGCACATCCAAAACAAAAGGCGCATGAAAGCCTCTACTTACCTCTGCGAAGGGTCTATACTTTACTTACATGTATTATTTCTATGCAAGAGTCAATAAAGTTTATCCCTATTCCTATCTATTAATTTTGTAGTTGGCAAGTATCATGTGTTGAGGAAAGATTCAGATATATATCCAGTTGGATGTAGCTGATCATGATTCATTATTGTTGACATTATCCTTGAGTTAAATGAGTTGGGTGGCAAACCAATAAATCCCCATATATTCCTATGTGTCCAATGGAAACATTATATCCAAAAGTATGCAATGAGTGTCAGCAATCATAGAAGATTAAATGAAAGTTGAGTATGTGAACTTGCTAATATGAAAGCTCTTACATAGACTCTCCTCTGAAATATGATGAATTATGATTGTCTCAATGACTAAGAACATAGTTTGTTGATTATCCATAAAGTTTATGCATCATACTTCAATAATTGTGAATGGATTGTTACTTGTTTATGAGAAGTTAGATGATGAAATACTTGTTGCTATGTTAATATCATGATGCTTTCATGTCCGTATTTTATTTTTATCAACACCTCCCTCTCAAATCATGTGGTCATTATTATCAATTTTGGCTTTCGCTTGAGGACAAGCGAGGTCTAAGCTTGGGGGAGTTGATACATCCATTTTGCATCATGATTTCCTATTGATATTTATGATATTCTTGTCCATTATTCCTCATTATGATACAATTCTTATGCCTTTTATCTCTGAATTTGCAAGGTACGCCACAAAGAGAGAAGTTGCCGGAAACTAGAATTCTGGACCTGAAAACCAAGAAAAACGGTGAAAAATAATTGGACCCCAAATGACCTGAAATTTCATGGAGCATTTTTCTGGAATACATGTGAATTATTGGGCCAAAAATATACCATAGGGGGCACCTATTGGCCACAAGCCAACGCGGCGCGCCCACCCCCCTGGGCGCACCCAGTTGCCTTGTGGAGCCCCAACAGGTCTCCCGACCCCCTCTTCTCTTATAAGGTGTGTTCTGACCTAGAAAAAATCAAGAGGATACTTCCGAGATGAAGCGCCACCATCTCGAGGCGGAAACCTCGGCAAAGGCCCTTTTGCTCTCTGACAGAGAAATTCTATCAGGGAAACTTCCCTCCGGGAGGGGGAGATTGAAGCCATTGTCATCACCAAGGCTTCCTCCTTCATGGGAGGACCAATCTTCATCAATAGATTCACCAACACCATCCCATCTCCAACCCTAGTTCATCTCTTGTATTCAATCTTTGTCTCAAAACCTCAGATTGGTACATGTGGGTTACTAGTAGTGTTGATGACATCTCATAGTTGATGCTTGTTGGTTTACTTGGTGGAAGATATTATGTCCAGATCCTTGATCACCATTATTATACCTCTGATTTGAACATGTTGATGATGTGTGAGTAGTTACTTTTGTTCCTGGGGACATGGAACAAGTCTTGTTATAAGTAATCATGTGAAGTTGGTATTATTTGTATTTTGATGATATGTATGTTGTTGCTTCTCTTAGTAGTGTCATGTGAACATATGATATGCATATCTTGCATCATGATTTCCTATTGATATTTATGATATTTTTGTCCATTATTCCTCATTATGATACAATTCTTATGTTGTTTCCCTCTGAATTTACAAGGTACACCACAAAGAGGAAACTGCCAAAAACTGGAATTCTGGACCTGAAAACCAAGAAAAAGGGTGAAAATCACTGGACCCCAAATGACCTAAAACTTCATGGGGATTTTTTTTGGAATATATGTGAATTGTTGGGCCAAAAATATACCAGAGGGGGCCACCTGCTGGCCACAAGCGATTAGGGCGCGCCCTGATAGCTTGTGGGGCCCTAGCAGGTCTCCCGACCCCATATTCTCCTATAAGGTGTGTTTTGACCTAGAAATAATCAAGAAGATACTTTCAGGATGAAGCGTCACCGTCTAGAGGCGGAAATCTGGGCAGAGGCCCTTTTGCTCTTCGACAGAGAGATTCTATGGGGGAAACTTCCCTTCGGGTGGGGGAGATCGAAGCCATCGTAATCACCAACGCTTCCTCCTTCGTGGGAGGACAAATCTTCATCAACATATTAACCAACACCATCTCATCTCCAACCCTAGTTCATTTGCTATATTCAATCTTTGTCTCAAAACCTCATATTGGTACATGTGTTGGAAATATGCGCAATAATAAATTAGTTATTATCATAATTCCATGTTCATGATAATCGTTTATTATCCATTGAGGGAGTCCCGGATTAGGGGGTCCTCGGATAGCCGACCTATTGTTTATGGGCTGGACTGTATGGGCTACTTGCCAAACACTGGATGATCTGAAGGCCCAATTTTCGGGATGGAAACTTCGAGGAGCACGGCTTGCGCTCCACGTTTGATGTAGTAAATAGGCATGTTTATCTCTTTGGCATGTAACCGACCATGTGTAAACCCTAGGCCTCTTCGGCATCTATATAAGCCAAAGGGTTTTAGGGTATAGATATAGAACAACTCATCTAGGGTTAGACATATGATCTCGAGGTAGATCAACTCTGTAACCCCTTACACCATCAATACAATCAAGTAGGACGTAGGGTATTACCTCCATTGAAGGGCCCGAACCTGGGTAAACTCGTGTCCCCTTCGTCCCCTCTTACCGTCGATCCTAGTCTCATAGTTCAAGACCCCCTACCCGAGATCCGCCGGTTTTGACATCGACATTGGTGCTTTCATTGAGAGTTCCTCTGTGAGCAAGATGGGATCGACACCTCGCCTTGTCATCAACGAAGAGGTCCACAACATGGACGTTTTCGTCCCCGGGCAGATCTTCGCCTTCGGCAGCGCTATGCTGCATGCTGATTCCACCGGCCATCTAGGCCGCGTGGAGAACTTCGCCCCCGATCAAGAGGTCAGATTCGAAAACCTAGAGTTTTTCGTCGACTCGGGGTGACTTGTCACAAACCGGGCTCGCGGTAGCCCCCGAGGGCTCTGAGGCTTTAACCTCGAACCTCTTCTTCAGACACGCCGATGGGGTCGCCCATGGCGACAGTCCGATCTCTCATCCCGATCTGGCTATCAAACCATACGACGGGATATACGTTCTTTCCAAACAATCACCATGGGTGGACTTCATGGAGGTGAACCCCGCGGGTTTAGAAGAGCTAGATCAGACCGGGCCCTCAACGGTTGATGAGGCCTTGGAACAACTCTCGCCTATGAGGATCACCGATGATCCGGCCCCGATCTATGCTCGGCCCGGTTACAGTTCAGGCAGGGATGGATTTTTCGACCCACCCACCACCCACTTGATAGCCACCGTCAAAGACTTAACCGACGTGCTGGACTACACCTCTGAAGAGGCAGAATACATGGATGAAGAGGACCGTGCTCCCACTCCCGTCAACACCGGGAATTGGACCGCCACTTCTACATATGACGTCTACATGGTGGATACTCCTACCACCAACGTCGACAATACACCTCACAATGACGGTGACAAATCGGGCGATGCGCCATCAAGGCGCCGGAAATTGCATAAGCGGTCCAAAAGCAAAAAGGGAAGAAGTGCTATTATCAGCAACAGGGACGATAACACCCCCGCTGATCATGACAATCCCGATGTCCCCAAGCACCCGTTAGAGGGTTCGGATGAACCTGGGGACCAAAATGACCTCAATATTGTCAATGACCCCGAAGGCGACGATTACCTTCCCCTCGTCGAGGAGGAAGACATACCACAAGCCAATGACTTGTACATCCCTGATAACCTTGAGGATCAGGAAGAAATCAGGCAACGGCTCATAGCAACGGCTCGCAGCCTAAAGGCCAAAGAGGGGCAACTCAAAGCCGAACATGCCGACCTCACTGATCGATGGACGAAAGTCCTCTCAGCCGAGGAGGTATACATCATTGGTCTGTCAAACCAGCCCAAAAGCTACCCTCGGAGAAGGCTGCTGCCACAATTCGACGATGAGATCAATGACATTCCGTCTCCACATCATACCCCATATGACAAGCCGGACCGCCCTCCTCGTGGGCGTGATAGAGTGGCCAATGACACCTGTTATGTACTAGCGATGCCCCGAAGATGGGGTAAGGAGCCATTCGAATCCAATGACAGGTTCGACCTGCATGACGACTTAGATCACAGAGCAGGTCGTACAAGATCCATCTACGGATCCAGAGATTACTCACCGGATAGATAGGGAGAGTATAGACCATGGTTCGACCAAAACCATAGAGCCCGGTAACACAATCGGCCCCATACAGATGCCGAGTACATGGGGGACATATCTCGGGTCAGAGGCGTCGCTCACCCACTGTGCTTCACAGATGAAGTAATGCGGCATCAGTTCCCCGAAGGGTTTAAACCCATAAATATAGAACAATATGACGGGACCACTGACCCAACTGTATGGATCAAGGACTTCCTCCTCCATATCCATATGGCACGAGGAGATGATCTCCATGCCATCAAATACCTACCTCTTAAGCTTAAGGGGCCATCTCGGCACTCGCTAAACAGCCTCCCTCCATAGGATGTTGGGAGGACCTGGAGGACGCGTTCCGCTCGAACTTCCAGGAGACTTATGTCCGCTCACCGGACTCTTCCGATCTCAGCAACGTTGTCCAGAAGCCTGGCAAGTCTGCCCGACAGTTCTGTAATCGGTTCTTGACTAAGAAGAACTAGATTGTTGACTATCCGGATGCTGAGGTCGTAGCCTCCTTTCGGCATAATATTCGGGATGAATGGCTGGCCTGCTAGCTAGGCCAGGACAAGCCTCGAACTATGTCCTCCCTTACCTCCCTCATGACCCGCTTTTGTGCGGGTGAAGATAACTGGTTGGCAAGACGCAACCACAATTCTGAAGATCCAGTGGCACCTGAAGCCCGGGATGGCAACTCAAAGCCAAAGCGCAACAAGAACAAGCATCGACACAATAGCATTGATGCCGATGACACGGTGGTTAATGCCGGATTCCGCAACTCCCGACCCGGGCAGCGGAAGAAGCCCCCTAAAGGCAATCGCAACGGACCCACTCAGCTCGAGAAGATCATGGATAGGACTTGCCAAATCCATGGGACTTCTGAAAATCCTGCCAATCACACACACCGCAATTGCTGGGTATTTAAACAGGCCGGCAAGATACAACCCGAAGACCAGGGCAAAAGCTCGCGTAGCGAGGATGAAGATGAGCCTTGGGTTCCAATGGGTAGCGGTCAGAAGAAATTCCCTCTTGAAGTCAAAACAGTGAATATGATATATGCCACCCACATACCTAAGAAGGAGAGGAAGCGGGCCCTTCGGGAGGTCTATGCTATGGAGCCCGTAGCTCCGAAGTATAACCCATGACCAGCATACCCGATCACCTTTGACCAGCGCAACCACCCGACCAGTATCCGTCATGGGGGCTCGGATGCCCTCGTCCTAGATCCCATTATAGATGGGTATCACCTCACTAAAGTCCTAATGGACGGAGGAATTAGCCTCAATCTGATTTACTCAGACACGGTGAAAAAGATGGGTATAGATCCGTCAAGGATCAAACCCAGCAGCACTACCTTCAAGGGAGTGATCCCAAGCGTTGAGGCCCGATGTACGGGTTCTATAACCCTGGAGGTTGTGTTCGGCTTGCCCGATAACTTCCGCAACGAAGACTTGATCTTTGACATTGTGCCCTTCCGTAGCGGCTATCACGCGCTGCTCGGCCGAACGACGTTTGATCGGTTCAACGTAGGCCCGCATTACGCATACCTCAAGCTCAAGATGTCGGTCCCCAAGGGGGTCATTACTGTCAACGGCAATACAGAGCAGTCCATGCTAGAATTGTATTGATCGGAAACTCAGATACATGTGTGGATACATAGACAACACCATGACCCTAGTAAGCCTCTACTACACTAGCTCGTTGATCAGAGATGGTCAAGGTTTCCTGACCATAAACATGAGTTGTCATCTCATAACGGGATCACATCATTAGGAGAATGATGTGATGGAAAAGACCCAACTGTAAGCATAGCATATGATCATGTTAGTTTATTGCTACTGCTTTATCCATGTCAAGTATCTGTTCCTACGACCATGAGATCACGCAACTCCCTAACACCGTAGGAATGCCTTGTGTGTATCAAACACCACAACGTAACTGGGTGACTATAAAGGTGCTCTACAGGTATCTTCGATGGTGTCTGTTGGGTTGGCGTGGATCGAGACTAGGATTTGTCACTCCGTATGACGGACATGTATCTCTGGGCCCACTCAGTAATACAGCATCAGAAGAAGCTTGCAAGCAATGTGACTAAGGAGTTAGTCAAGGGATCTTGTATTATGGAATGAGTAAAGATACTTGTCTATAACGAGATTGAACTAGGTATGGAGATACCGACAATCGAATCTCGGGCAAGTAACATACCGATGGACAAAGGGAACTGCATACGGGATTGATTAAATCCTTGGCATCGTGGTTCGACCAATAAAGGTCTTCTTAGAATATGTCGGAACCAATATGGACATCTAGGTCCCGCTATTGGTTATTGATCGTAGAGTTGTCTCGATCATGTCTACAAAGTTCTCGAACTCGCAGGGTGTGCACACTTAACGTTCAGTGACGATTTGGTATTGTTGAGTTATGTATGTTGGTGACCGAAGGTTGTTTGGAGTTCCATATGATATGTTGGACGTCACGAGGAGTGCCGAAATGGTCCTGTGGTAAAGATTTATATATGGGAAGTCATATTTTGGCTATCGGAAAAGTTTTGGGTTTTCCGGTATTGTACCGGGAAGCTTCTAGAAGGTTCCGGAAACTTCCGAAGGAGTCTAGAAGTCCACCAAGGGTTTGAATGGGATGAGGGGAGGCGCCCCGGCCTTATTGGGCCAGGCGCACAAGTCCCTCAAGGCCCATGTGGCTTGGTAGAGGTGGAAAGTCCACCTCTTTATGGAAAGGGAGGGAATTGGACTAGGAGTCCAACTCCTCCCCCTTGGCAGTGCCCTAGGGCTTGGAGGGGCTGATCTCCACGCCCCTCCACCTATATATAGAGGGGAGGGGCGCCCCAAGAGCACACACGAAGCCCTTGGCTCCCCTCTCTCTCCCTAGATCGCTTTCTCCTCCGTTCGCGGTTTCGGTACCGTTAGGCGCAACCCTGCCGGAATAGCACCACCGCCGCCGCCACCGTGCCGTTGTGTTGCCAGAAAAATCATCTACTACTCCGCCCTCGCTCACTAGATCGATGAGGCGGAGACGTCATCGAGCCGCACGTTTGCTGAACGCGAAGGTGTCGTCCATTCAGCGCTAGATCGAGACGGATCACGATTGGATCGTGAAGACGTACGAATACATCAACCACGTTATATACGCTTCCTCTTAGCGATCTACAAGGGTATGTAGATACACCCCCTCTCTTAGCTATTCACCTCCATGGATAGATCTTGCGTGTGCGTAGGAAATTTTTTGTTTCCCATGCAGCGTTCCCCAACAACCTATGGGTTACTAGTAGTGTTGATTACATCTCGTAGTTGATGCTTGTTGGATTACTTGATGGAAGATATTATGTTCATATCCTTGATCATCATTATCATACCTCTGATCTTGAACATGTTTATGATGTGTGAGTAGTTACTTTTGTTTCTGGAGACATGAGAGAAGTCTTGTTATAAGTAATCATGTGAAGTTGGCATTCGTTCGATATTTTGATGATATGTATGTTGTTGCTTCTCTTAACGGTGTCGTGTGAACGTTGACCACACCAAACTTCACCATGTTATGGGCCTATGGGAAGGCATTGTGGAGTAACAAGTAGATGATGGGTTGCGAGAGTGACAGAAGCTTAAACCCTAGTTTATGCGTTGCTTCATAAGGGGATGATTTGGATCCACATGTTTCATACTATGGTTAGATTTATCTTAATTCTTCTTTTGTAGTTGTGTATGCATGCAAGAGGGGGTAATCATAAGTGGTTTGCTTGTTCAAGTAAGAACAACACCTTAGCACCGATCCACCCACATATCAAATTATCAAAGTAACAAATCAACTCAACATGATAACATGACTAGATAGTAATTCCGATGTGTCTTCACGAGTGTTTGCTTTATATAAGAGTACTTTACGTCATGTACTTTGCTATAAAAGGGATTGGGCTACCTTGCTACACACTTGCTACTATTGTTACTTGTCACTTGGTACGAATTATCTTGCTACAAAATTATCTATCATTTTTATTTACAGCACTTGCAGAGAATACCTTGCTGAAAACTGCTTGTCATTTTCTTCTGCTCCTCGTTGGGTTTGATGCTCTTACTTATCAAAAGGACCACGATTCATCCCCTATACTTGTGGGTCATCAACGTCGACTACACAACACCTCACCATGTTATGGGCCTAGGGGAAGACATTGTGGAGTGACAAGTAGATGATGGGTCGCTAGTGTGACACAAGCTTAAACCGTAGTTTATGTGTTGCTTCATGCGGGGCTGATTTGGATCCACACGTTCCATGCCATGGTAAGATTTATCTTAATTCTTCTTTTATAGTTGTGGATTCTTGCGAGAGGGGGTAATCATAAGTGGGTTGCTTGTTCAAGTAAGAACAACACCCTTAGCAACGGTCCACCCACATATCAAATTATCAAAGTAACGAATGTGAATCAACTTAACATGATGAACATGACTAGACAGATATTCCCACGTGTCCTCGGGAGCGCTTTACTTTATATAAGAGTACGTTAAGGCATGTCCTTTGCTATAAAAAGGATTGAGCTATCTTGTTGTACACTTTCTACTATTGTTACTTGTCACTTGTTATGAATTATCTTGCTGTAAAACTATATATCACTCTTACTCACAGGACTTGTAGAGAATACCTTGTTGAAAATTGCTTATCATTTCCTTTTGCTCCTCTTTGGGTTCGACACTTTTACTTATCGAAAAGACTACGAATGATCCCCTATACTTATGGGTCATCAGGGACCACGCCTCATGAGCCACACCTTGCGGAGGACTTACTCCAAGCCACACACCTCGAGGGAGCTAAGTCTAAAAAAAATCGAGCTTCCTCCCCCTCTTTCCCCCCTCGATGCACCCTTGTTTCCCTAGCATGAGCCGCCTGCGCGTCAAGGGGGGGGGGGGACACTGAGCTCGCGCCCCGGGGACTCCTACCAACCCTAAGAGCCCTACACCCTTTGGCCTTTCCGAGCGCATGCTCCAGGCATACCAGCAATGGTGTAGCCCGCCTCGGGGGCTGGGTCCTAGTGACGCATGGCACAAAGGCAATGTAAAAAGGAAAAGGAAGACCTCGGGAGGAAAACCGAAACACATAAAGCATTCAATACGTAAGACAAAAGTGCCCCATGAATGTTTTCACGCCTCCACGGGGCCGCATCTACCCTATTACAGGAAGGAGAGTGAGAAGGGCTCAGGTGGCAGAGCCGCTTTTGGCATTGTCAATGGCGGTACTGCCGTCTTCATCGGATCCCTCTTCGGCAGGGGCAAATCGCTCCGGCAGGTTCGTCACGTGGTCTTCCACCGCCTCTGCGAGCTTTCCTCGAACCTCCTCAGGGACAGGAGATAGCACCTGGTCGAAGTCGAAGTCACCGTCAACACGCAGCAAGTTGCTGAAGATGCGGGTCGACGACTAGCTCAGGAGGTCGCGACACTCGGTGTTGCGAATCTGGTTCCACCGGGTGGAGCCTACCTCTAGTTGCTCCATGAGTCTAGTGAAGAAGGCCATGTAGCTGGCGTCATTGGTTTCCCGAGGGTTTTCCACCCTCTCAACGAAAAAGGCGGCTACAACACAGCGGGCGCACTCCGCGAGCTCTTGGAACATCTTGGAGCGCAGGTGTTGTTCCCCGCGCCTTCGGGCAGCTTCGGCGCAGGTACGTTGTGCTTCATCGCTGACTGCTCCCACATGTGCCTGGAGATCCTCCAGCTCACGGTAGGTCGTGGCCTGGAGCTCTGCCATGCTCTGCCTCTCGGTCTCCGACGTCGCGAGGTACTTTTTGAGTTTGGCAATTTCAGTGTCGAGCATGTTGTGCCTCTTTGTGAAGCGGTCCTCCTGCTTCTGCAAGTTCTTGGAGTAGTTGTCAGCAAGGGCCTGGGTCCTCCATGCAATCTCACCTCGGGCCTACCTGTCGATCTCCTCCATGCACTTTGCAGAGCGCTCTTCGAGCATGGCATTCACTTTCGCAAGGCGATCTGCATAGGAGGCCTCGCCGGCTGCCACATCATGATCCAAGTTCTCTAGGCGCTCTCGCTCCTTCTCTTGCTCCATGGTGGTCCGTAGGAGCTCATGCTGCCGGACCTCCATGTCTAGCTCCAAGACCGCCGCCCTACTCTTGCGCTAAGAAAGTGCCTCCTCGTGGGAGGTGAGGAGAGCCTTCCGGGCTGCGGTGCACTTCGCAAAGGCCTCCTCCACTGACGCTGCCTCCTCGAGGCGTTGGGCGGCCTCTCCTGCATCCCGAATCGCCCCCTCGAGGAGCTCCCGGGTCTTCTGACGGCCTCCTCGCTTTCCTTTCACGCGGCATCATCTTGGTGACGGCCACGTCCAGCTCCCGCCAGCCTCCCGCGAGGCGCTCCCGCTCCTGGCAGTAGTCCTCCTCCTTGACCGCAAGGCTGGACTCTAGGGAGGTGAGGGCCGATCAGGCGCGGTGTAGAATCACGCTCCGTAGTAGGGTGTTGTGGCTCACCAGGGTTAGAGCCCAGGGCGCTCCTGACCCCTCTATCTCCACCCCTAGTGGTCCTGAGGCCCCGGGGGTTGCTGTGTCGTCGCCCCCCTCGTGGTCTTCACCTACGAGGGACTCGTTTCCCTCCAGGCGGTCAGGATCCTTCTCGACCTCTGCTCCTGCTGGCAGCTCGACTGTGCGGGGAGGGTTGGGCGGGCCTACCCCCCGACTCATGGCGCCCTGGCGATTGCTCGAAGCTCATGGTGGCCACCGCGTTGGTGCCCGCCTCCCTCTCGGTGCGGACCTCTTCCGGAGGCTCTCTTCCTCCGGCAAGTGGGAAGACATCCTTGAGTGGCTAGACGGAGGCCGGGGGCTCTTCCACGAGGACTCCGCCACGCTCCTGAGGGCCTGGCGGGGGCGCTGCTGTGTTGTCCGCTCATAGCTCCCGCTGGACCCTGGTTGGCCTCGGACGCCCTCGTCCTTTTTTCCCTCTTTCTCCCTCTTCGGTGGGGGACTCCTCGTGCGCGTCAAGAGACGTCCAACGGGTGAGGAGTAGTTCCCCACACCGACATCGACGCCACTGCGTCGTAGTTGCGTCCTTGCACCGTCCCGCCGACGAGCAGATCGCCAAGGGCACGGAAGTGGCCAGGAGATGAGGAGGATATGTAGAGCACATCCAAGAGCACCACGAGGGTCGAAGATGACCGGAGCAACGAGCCAGAGGCTGTCCCCGAGGAGGTCCACCTGACCACCGAAACCCTAGTGGGGAGAAGTCGAAGGGGGCAACCACAAGAGGGGGGCAAAGCAGATCGATGCAGAAGGATCGATAGAGCAAGTCAAGAGGAAGCGCTAGGTGGTCAGAGCGACACCGGAAACCGCCGGAGCCGTCTGGAATCGACGAGTGACCATGCCAACGACAAAGGGGATCAGACGACATAGAGAGAAAGAGAGAAAGAGAGAGTGAGTGAGGAGAGGGGGTCGACTGGACTCGGGGTTATCCCCACCGTGAGGTTGGGCCTGTTAGGCCAAATGGGCCGAGGCCCGATGGGCCAAAGCCTTCTAAAAATAAAAATATAGAAAAGAAAAAACAAAACATGTACCAAATTTAGAGAATACCAAAGAGTTTGAAAATTTAAATAAAAATGTTCACTGTTTATAGAATAATAGTATCTATCTAATAAAAATGTTTCCACAAAATTTTGAACTAATAAGAATTTATTAAAATCCTAAAATAGAATTGGCCAAATATTATTATTATTTATTGTATAAAAATAAACAACATAAATTAGGAGAGTCAAGTAACTCAAATAAAAATGTTCCTTAAATCTAAAATAGTGGAAACATTTTAATCACAACAAATCAATTAAATTATAAATGAATATAACTCTGTTATTTCAAAGAAACAAGAGTTGACAACAACATTATGATAAAATAAATGAATTGAATTATGATAATAGTTTGTAGAGGGTTAGAGGGGTAGAAAATCATGTCATTCTATGAGTAATAGGATCTTCAAATTTCTTGCAACAATAGTCTTTATCGAACAATATGTCGTTTACAGAATGTGAGATAACCACGAGTCTTGAAGCCTAGAGTTACATTACATGTCAATCACCAAGCAAGTTCATACGCCATGCCTTTTGTGTATGCTTTTGTATAAGCATTTTTTTACTAAACTCCCTACTTGTTGTATCTACTCAATGCATTCAATCAAGTTATATCCAGTATTATCAAATTGGTGGTGGGTAGTGGAACTCGGGGTGGTAAAACATTGGTACAGTTACATTGTAGCGGGCTTAATAACCAAAGTCATATTTCAATGCTGTAGCAATAGCGTTGTTCATGGAGACTCAAATGGGACGGGCGAGTAAAAATAGTATGAATACATGATGCAAAATAAACACATCAGCCCTCTGCAAAGCTGTTGTCCCGGTCAGCCACCAACAACACAACCAGGGAAAAGCATCTCTTCTAGCCGGGCACATTTGCTCTGCATGGATGGATGGAAGGCGCAAGCGACCCAACCATTGTACGGTTGGCACCACCGCACCAGGGTTGAAGGCACCGCGAGGCGGGTCCAACGCGCTCAAACGACTCCCTCAGGCGCGTCGGAAGCCGCCCAATGATGGTGGCCCCAGACTACCATGCGGGTCACACGTCATGGACTGCCCAGCCGGTCCACACGGGTTCGAGCCGTTTAGACACAACGGATGGCTCATATTGCCCCCAAGTAGCCCCTGCGGCACGCCACCGAACAATAGATGTTGTCAGACAGGTCCAGGCACCGTTTCACACGCAAGAAACCACGCGATGCTTCACCCACATGTGCGCCCACCGCCGCTCAATGACGATGACCCCGACATGCGAGACGGTCCATCCGTCATGGACCAGCCACCCGGTTGCCTAGACGTGAGCCATTTGGACAGATCGAATGGCAAGCCACCGCAAGATGAACGGACAGAAGGCGCTCTCGGCCCACCCACGGGGCGCCTAGGGAGGTGAGTACTCCACCATACTTTATAGGAGTAAATACCCAAATTAGTGAAAGGAAGAGCTCCCTTAACAAAAAGTCCCAATCCTTCTCACTAAACTATCTACATGGACCTTATTAGAACTTAATCAAAGATTATTGATTGTACCGGCCTAAACCCATATATAGTCCTAATAATCCAACATATCGAGATGTCATTGTCACTTTGCGTGCCATAAAACAAGCACATTTTTCCGGGTATAAGTACAAACACCTCAACACAGTGGTAACTGCTAAACAGCAATACGGACAACGAGCTTGCCCCTATTATGCACCGGACCAGGTGATTTTCGTAATTTTCCGCAAGCTCAAGATGGCACTACGAGCTCACCAGCTTACACCATCGACATAAAATCGGTAAATCTAATCAGACAAATTCCGTAGATCATGCGAGGCAATCTGTACTAACAACTGGGCGATTAGCTGTTGGTCCCGTCCCGTCCCGTGTGCCGCCGTCGCTGACGCCGTGCGCGGACAAAATCGCACTCTCTCACGGCCACACGCCCCCTCCTACTCGCTCGCTGCTTGCAATGCTCAGTCCCACACCGCCACCGGCTGCCTAATCTCCTCGGACCCATTTACCCCTCCCCCCTCACTCTGCTCAGTGCTCTTCAGAGTCTCAGCTCCGCTCACCACCACAGTGACCACACCACACCACACCCAGTGCCGCTTCTCCCCACTCGCAGCTCACATCCTCCCCCTCCCACCGCTAATCGTCGGCACCTCTGTTCCCCGAGCTCCTCCCCCTCCTCCTCGTGTCCCGACCTACCAATCCCAACCCAACGCGGCTCTACCGGGCCGGCGCCGCGCCGTAGCAGCTCAGCGTCGCCGCCGCCCTCCTCGCCGCAAGATTGCGCTCCTTGCTGCCTCCGCCCCGTCGAGGGTTTGCGGTACGAGCTCATTCTCATCCAGTGACGCTCTTGGCTAAACCCCACCGAGCTCCAGGATTTCTGCTCTGGGCGTGCCGCTCACGCCATCTAGATCCGCTCCAGGTTCCCGATTCGAGAAACGAGCGTGCCTGATGCTCCCGTCCTCTAGATTTATTTTCTTGGATTTGGGGAATCTCCAAGTCAGATGCTTGAAGGCAGCTAGTTTCGTTAGCCTAAATGAAAGGATTATTTTCGCATAATGAAAAGACTGAAAATGTTACGTCGGTCAGTTCCCATGCCATGGTCGCCAATTTCCTGCGAAAGCCCCGGACACCGTTATCTCCAAGAATACTGCATTTGATCTGTTATTTTCTTCATGGCTTAGGATTTCTCTGAGCGCGTCTTTAGTTTGTTATACGATTGTTGATTTATTTTGATTTTCGCCACTGCAGGGTTGGTTGGTTGGGTTCTCTAATTGTAAAGATGCATACCATATTCCCTCATTCATGACCTCTGGAATATGCTCTAGACACCCTTGTATGCTTCACCAGGTGGTGATAAATGGGCTATTTTCTGAGAAAACAGCCCAGTTTCCTCTTTATTCTCATCATCCTCATCTGTGGGGCTCGTGCAGCAAGAACGCTAAGTTCAGATGGTATGTGGCTGCTATTTCACACCGCCCATTTGAGTTATTTTCCTGCTTATCCAATACTAATCTTCCACCAACTGTTTCCTACAGGTGAAACACTTCTCGCCTTTAAGAAGGCAATTACAAATTCTGATGGGGTCTTTCTGAATTGGCACGAACAAGACGCAGATCCCTGCAACTGGAAGGGTGTTAAATGCGATAATCACAGCAACAGAGTGATTTCTCTGTAAGCAACTGTATATTTAAGTGTGATTTGCTCAACTTCTTAACCTATCCACTCACTGCTTTGCTTCAGTTATTTGGTGTTCTTTTGGACACCATTTCGGTTTTTCCTAGTCTGAAATATTCATATTCAGTATTCTGAATTGCATCACCATAAATATCTGGTAACTCGTTGCCTTCCATTTAGGACCCTCCCGTATCACAAGTTAGTAGGGCCCATACCACCAGAAGTTGGAAGGCTAAATCAGCTGCAGACTTTGTAAGTGTGTTCACCTTTTCTTTTTTGCATTTCTTAACTATTTCCCTGTTGATCCGCCTTGTATATCAGAGAACTTGGTCTTTAACATAAATGTGGTTTTATGTCATTAGATCACTAGAGGGGAACAGTTTGTATGGTTCACTCCCTCCCGAGCTAGGAAATTGTACCAAGTTACAACAACTGTAAGTGTTACAGTAATTCTGATTGCCACATATATTTTTCCCCATCGAATGAAATGTTAGATGCTGCAACTGACAATTAATGATCATGAGGATAGCCAGTCATTTACTCTTTTGGTCACAAACTTCTTGTATCTGTGCCTGAGAACTTCTACCATGTAATTTTTGCTTTTATTTCTTCTGTGAAATCAGGCTCTTATTTCTTCTGTTGTGAAATGACTTGCAGATATCTACAAGGAAATTATATAAGTGGATATATCCCTTCCGAATTTGGTGATCTGGTTGAACTTGAGGCATTGTAAGTCCTCTCTGTAGTTTTAGCTTCTTTATTAAATTTGATTATTAATTTCGCATCAGATAAATTGCTCATGTTAGACTAATGTCACTACATCTGCTATGTACTCCCTCCGTAAAGAAATATAAGAGCGTTTAGATGACTAATATAAGAGCGTTTAGATCACTCTCTAAAGTAGTGATCTAAACACTCTTATATTTCTTTATGGAGGGAGTACCATTTTACAGTAATGGGTCATATAAGAAGGCTTGAACACAAATTATATGTATTAAAATGTAGATAAATTCACTTTCCCTGTTTAAGTAATTTAGATATTCATTCCTATTTCTGAAACATGTTTATTTTATCCAGGGACTTATCCAGCAATACGTTGAAGGGATCAATCCCGTATTCTCTTGATAATCTGACTAAACTTGCATCATTGTAAGTGCTTGTTTTATGTCCACAAGCTGACCAAACCTGTTATGGTAAGCTACATGCTTCCAGCCCATGAAAAAATGATTATTTTCGCCTTCGATGCAGCAACGTATCCATGAACTTTCTGACAGGAGCAATACCATCAGATGGTTCACTTACCAATTTTAATGAAACTTCGTGAGTTGTCTTCCCCTCTGTTATTTATATCTATCTAATTCAATCTGCATAGTCAATTGAGTAAAGGTGTATGCATTGTGCCATAAGCTGCTCTTTCTTCTAGCCATCTGAATTTTCACATGGTTATGCAGCTTTATTGGGAACCGTGATTTATGTGGTAAGCAGATTAATTCAGTGTGCAAAGATGCACTTCAATCACCATCAGATGGCTCTCAACAGCCTTCGAAAGGTAAGAGATATTTGAACATAGTACTATTGCATTGTTTGTTGTATGCGTCTAATACTTTTTCGTTTACAAGGTCGAAGGTGCATTTAATCATTGATGACAATAATAAGTTAATAACTAATATATCTTTTATGTTCCACTAGGAAACTCGCTTATGGCAATTTTGCATTCTGTAAATTAACTTCTGTGTTCAGTTCAACAATGGGCCTATAGTATTCAGTTCAAAATAATTTTGTGTTCTCATTTGTTTTGATGTTCTATTATGGTAGATGAACAAAATAAAAGGAGTTCTGCCAGAGTTGTTATAAGTGCGGTTGCGACAGTGGGAGCCCTGCTATTAGTGGCTCTGATGTGTTTCTGGGGTTGTTTTCTGTACAAAAATTTCGGGAAGAAAGATATCCATGGTTTCAGGGTGGAACTATGTGGAGGTAACAATGCCATGAATTATGCCAAGCTAGTACTTCACATGTTAGAAAGAAATTTTGTTATAACCTTGCTTATCATTTCAGGCTCTTCTGTTGTGATGTTCCATGGGGACCTCCCTTACTCCACAAAAGATATCCTTAAGAAACTAGAGACCATGGATGAGGAAAATATCATTGGAGCAGGGGGCTTTGGGACTGTGTACAAACTTGCAATGGATGATGGTAACGTTTTTGCATTGAAAAGGATAGTGAAAACAAATGAAGGGCGTGACAAGTTCTTTGATAGAGAACTTGAGATATTGGGAAGTGTTAAGCACCGTAATTTGGTCAATCTCCGTGGCTATTGCAATTCCCCTTCATCAAAACTGTTGATATATGACTACCTTCCAGGTGGAAGCCTGGACGAAGTGCTACATGGTGAGTTCCATGTTTTTCTTTTCGACATACATGTTTATTCCGTTTTCATCGAACTCTTCCCATCATTCATGGTCACAGTTATAATATAAACCAATTTTGGCTTGCTTTCCTCAATGACCTTTAAGCATGTGTTAAGTCAACACTAAAATAGCCTATAGGGTTAAGTTATTGGTCCCTGAAATTCAGTGTGACATCAAAACCTAGAAATCATGAATTTAAGACATATTTGGTGCATCAATGTAAGGAAAAGAGTACAAATAAAAAGTTCCTTTTGCCGGAGATACAATTTTGAGGCCAAGTGGATCCTTAGAGTTGATCTTCCTAATTAAGCCAGACCCTACTAGAGAAAAAGTTCAGACAACTGTGTCCTTGGAGTAGATTTGGGCTATAGGCAAGATCAAGTTCACGTCATTTCTTGGAGTAGATTTGGGGTTATAAGCAAGATCAAGTGTACATCATATCTTGGAGTAGATTTGGGTCGTAGGCAAGATCTAGTTTACATCATATCTTGGAGTAGATTTGGTTTATGGGCAAGGTCAAGTTTAAATCAGAATAGGGCTGCAGATTGGCTAGCTTATATGTCGAGAGCGGAGCATCGGACCGACTTGTGGTTGCAGGATGCCCCAGAGGCTCTGAATAACTTGCTGGCTGCTGATTGTACCCCTATCATTGTTTAATAAAGCTCCTTTTTCCATCGCAAAAAAAAAGTTTACATCAATATCTTGGAGTAGATCTGGGTTATAGGCAAGATAAATACATCATATCTTAGGCATAACACTTGCTAACTGGGTGGGGAATGGATGCTAAAAATGGGAAATGAAAGCTGATAGGTGAAAACTTCCTTCAAACTAGACTGATCACTTATCTTTGGAGCAACAAATGATTTACTCATTGTACTTGTACCCATTGCCTGTTGTGTGAGTGTGACAGTACCCCACTCCTCCA
This sequence comes from Hordeum marinum, assembly GCA_022496015.1. Lineage (NCBI taxonomy): Eukaryota > Viridiplantae > Streptophyta > Magnoliopsida > Poales > Poaceae > Hordeum > Hordeum marinum. The sequence continues at coordinate 367,241,163 of CM039675.1, read as the reverse complement.
TCCGTCCATATTGGCTGGTACGGCAGATATTTGTCTACCTCTTCGGTTGTGATTGTACAGTGGACTTGAGCTATTTTGAACTGGAATAGGATTTGATCACAGGTGCAATGTAAAGGATGAACTAGATATGCCACTCCCTCTGTATATAAATACGAGGCCTACAATTTTTGTGTTGTTTTGTTGTGGACTAGCAGCAGGGAGCCTGAACAGAGGGAGATCAAAAGTCCTTTTACGTAATAGTATCGTGTTAGGACATTTGAAATTGCAGGAGTCCAATTTATTAAGATTTAGGAGTCCATATCGTTTTGGTTATCTTCAGCATGGTAGTCATCACGTTGTGGATCAAGGTCCACTGATCCATAACTTGTTTCAAAACCATGCAAATTTAGTAACATTTACTCTCTTTTGTCCTTGTTTATCTCACCTCTCTTCGGAATGTATGAGCAAGCACCCTCTTTCTCCCTCTCATAATGGATCAAGGTTCACAACACCTTGTTTCAAATGGCATACATGTGGATACCATGGTTAAAGTACGCCTTAGAATTTCTCAAAAAAGTACACATTATAAGAAGAAACAGAGGAAGTAACGGTCTCCGGCAAAAGCAACCCTATACTTCAGTTCTGTAGCTAAACAAGGACGGACAGCCTTAACAATGGTTCCATTTATTGACTGTAACTTGCTATTTCTTAAATTTATGTTGAACAAATTGACATTGTACAACTAACTTTTGCTCAGGTCTTCCATGAGCATTATAAAGCCCATCCTAACGTCTTGTATGTTCAACATTCTTGGCAGAAAAAACTGAACAGTTGGAATGGGAGTCGCGTATTAACATAATACTTGGAGCTGCAAAAGGCCTGGCTTACTTGCATCACGATTGCTCACCTCGAATAATACATCGTGATATTAAGTCGAGCAATATCTTACTTGATGGCAATTTTGAGTCCCGCGTATCAGACTTCGGACTTGCAAAACTACTAGAGGATGAAGAATCTCATATTACTACAATAGTTGCAGGAACATTCGGCTATCTTGCTCCAGGTATGTGAAAGTTGTCCCATTTCAAAAATGTGAAAAAAAATGCACAATTGACTTTGGATCAGTTATTAAGGTAGTATCATTTGCAATGATCTGAGCTAATATTTGGAAAACCGGGCATCCAGAGTACATGCAAAGTGGCAGGGCTACCGAAAAGACGGACGTCTACAGTTTTGGAGTTTTGGTACTCGAGATACTGAGCGGAAAGCGGCCTACCGATGCGTCATTCATCGAGAAGGGGTTGAACATTGTGGGATGGGTACGACCCTTTTATTTCATTTCATGTGCACAACTCTCATGCATGTTACATTGTTCTTTTTTTATGTATTTACCACAAGGGTTAACTTGCTATACTATGGCAGCTAAACTTCTTGGCTGGGGAGAGCAGAGAGCGGGAGATCGTGGATCCGGATTGCGACGGCGTGCAGATCGAGACCCTGGACGCCCTGCTCTCTCTCGCCAAGCAATGCGTGAGCTCTTTGCCGGAGGAGCGGCCCACGATGCACAGGGTGGTACAGATGCTGGAGTCGGATGTAATTACGCCGTGCGGTAGCGATTTCTACGATTCAGAGTAGGCTACAGAACCATGGCTGCTGGCTTCAGTTCTATGACCCAGATTGGGACGCACCACTCTTCTACCCTCTGGAGGCACATTCCATTTATTCTTTGCAGATTCTTGTAAATGCATGCATTACCGAGGGGTTGGGTGGGCTCCAACAGGCTGGTTCTACGGGGACAACATTTTTGCGATTTGTATGTATCTATATGCCACGCTACAGACTGTTATATGTTGATTTAATAAGGAGACTACTTGCCTGGAGATTGAAGTGCCTGTATTTAACCATCAACGGGGAGGGAATATCATGTCCTTGTGGTCTGAAGCTGGGCGGTGTCTTCCCACTGGTAGCAGTTGGTTGTTTGGTGGAGCAGTCGTTTTTTTAACATAGTATAGATATAAGCGCTCATATATACGCATCGTTGAGATTTACGAAGTCGCCTTGTTGTTGATGGGAACGTCTTCTCTCATTGAATGTGTATCGTCGGAAATCCTGAATTTCATTGAATGTGTATCGTCGGAAATCCTGAAATAAATTCAGGAATAATGCAAGCACCAGGATTTCTCTCACTGAATGTGTATCGTCGGAAATCTTGAAATAAATTCAGAAATAATGCAAGCATCAGGATTTGAACCTTGGTGGGCTGGGGATATCACTGTCCCTCTAACCATCCAATTACAGGTTGATTTACGGTGGAGCGGTCGTTGATACACATGAAGCGTTCCTTTCCCTTCTCGGCGGCGAGGACAACTTCTCCTTGTGGCCACGACAACTCCCCTCCAGGCTTTTGCTTGTGAGCCTATAGATTTGTTTGGAACGTGTTTGGTTGTTTGCATCGTTTTTGTCACCTTTTGTTTGTCACTTTGCATACTTGTTCTAGTTGGGTTTGGTTGAACAAAATCATCATCTACATATCGTTTGGTTGTCTGAATACCTCATAGCCTGGCGTAAGTCATTGTTTGGTTGCGCCTTGTTTAAGCAGAAATGTTAGTTAGATGCAACGTAAGTCATGTTGTTTAACGCTAGTTAGATGCAACACATGTTGTTTGATAACCTCCTTCCGAAGTGATGAGCTCACAAGCAAGACATACATAGCAACCAGTTTAACATAGTGCCACATAATTAAACATAGTCTTGAACAAATTGTCCAATGCTAAACTGAAGCAAACCACGTAGAAGTGAACTTTCTAGACATCCATGGCGAAGGCTACTTCGTGCTTCTTGCACTTCATCACCACCTCGACGCTGTCTTGGTTGAAGACAATCACCCTGAGGGCGTCGGGAGTCGGCAGGTTGAAAGTGATGAGGTACCCGATCTTGATTTGGTGAACAATGGCAAAGGGGGCCAACCATGATCAAGGGTGACCCTGTCGTTGATCACCTGGACCGTCACCCTTCAGGTGCAGCCGATGTTGGTCTTGAGCTTGAATTTCTGAGGGATGGCGATGAAGTGCTTGGTGAAGTCCACTGCCATTGACAGACACTTCAACTTCGATGCAAGGATGACCTTACAAAAGTGGGTTGACCCGACCTCCTCATAAAAAGGGTCGTAGTTCCTTGCCTGCTTGGGGCGCGTTGGATCTCCACCACCTCCTTGCCCTTCTCTTCGGCCGACACCACCTCCATGCCCTTAAAGTTCTCTGAAGAAGCGTTGTCGATCTGCATTATGAACAACACGAATGAAGGTCAATGAAAGAACAAATGCAACACACCATAGCCGTTGATCAGGATTCATTCATCCCACCCACATAGTCCAAAGCCCCTATTTATCCACCACTGCACACCACTACCTCTTCATGTCTCTGTCTCTCTCTGTCTTCTATCCTCTTCCACAACTCTGTCTCACCACCTCTCCATCGTCATGAAACCCATCCCCAACCCCTTCCCAAACGACATTGGATGGCGGGCTTTCTTCCTTGGTTGCTTTCTTGGTGACCTCTCCAAGTTCGCCAAGACCATGGAGGTTTGCTCGCAATTCACCAGCATTGAGGACATGCATAAAGATGCAGACGATGTGGTGTTGAAGGCGGCCAAGGAGGAGTTGAAGACGATGATACCCTACCCGTCAAAGGTGCTATGTCAGTGGACATATTGTGCTAGACGATGGATTAGGTTGAGTCCGATGATCTTGGTCAGAGAATCAGATAGGCAAGTACAAGCTTGTCAGACGTCCTCATGTCCAACTGATAGTCACGATGGCACCGGAGGAAGACGACGAAGCGGTGGAGCTGGTGGTCAGGGACTCAAGGCGTCGGAGCCAGGCGACCGTACAATGCCCATCGTTTTGGAGGACGATGATTATGAGGAGATGATGGATGATGCAGTCGAGCCGGAGGTGGACGACGACAAGGCTTAGGCCCCCTGCCAATCCAAGCGCCTCAGGGCTGCCGTGGCTCGGATGTATCGGTGCTTGTAAGCTTAATATGCCCCACCCCAACCCCCTTGTACCCAATCCCCGCTCAAACCCTAAAATTCATCGATACTGCCTAAATCCATATGTTTAATCTGATTCCTAACACGCAAATCGAATGCGGAAATCCAATCGAATACGCGAAGCGGGTGCAGAAATCGAAAGAGAGGATAAAGGGCTTACCGCCATTGCCGAACTCCTATCGGTGAGGTGGTGAAGCCGGTGATCAACACCGATGCTTGCCTTGTAGTTCTTCGCTCCGCTGGGGGAGAGGGGAGAGAGCGGTGACGGAAAGGTGAGGATAATTATGCCAACACTTCGAGAAACAACGCGACATCTCGAGCTTGCCTCTGCCGCCCACATTCCTTGAGTTGCATCGCTCGGGCCTGGCTATGGAATAACGACCAATTCAGTTATTCTCCCAGAGCCAGGCCTGGAGGTGCTTTAAGGTTTGTGCGCGTCAATTTTTTTGCATGGTAATACGTGTCTCATTTATATCATAAATATGAAATTATAAGTCACGTATAAACCGACGTGACAAAACTGAAAAGATAGCAAAACATCGCTGAGATTGACACTAACGTCCGTCACGTGCCTTCGGCACCACCACAACAACCACCAAAGAAAATAATGACGGATCACCTCCTCACCCAATCTCGACGCGGCTCCATCGCTGATATGCAGCTTTGCAGACCTTCAAGGTGGCTCCCCAAAGATGAAGGCATTGCCGTTGAACAGATCAGACCGGGACAACACCCCGGACACGCCATCGAACTCCAGATCTGACACCCCACCACGACTAAGATGTCGAAGGAGGAAATCATACCTGCCATCCATCAACCACGAACCTAGCACATGTTTCATCTTCCAGATGTCGTCGATGCAGACCACAATCTGCATCCGCTCCTGGACTACCTCCCAAGCTCCGCGTCGACGCTGGAGCAGACGTCGTTACAACGGCGAAGCCCGAGGACACAAGTCTGTTAGAAATATGCCCTAGAGGCAATGAATAAAGTGTTTATTATTATATTTCCTTGTTCATGATAATCGTTTATTATCCATGCTATACTTGTATTGATTGGAAACACATTACATGTGTGGGTAAATAGACAACACACTGTCCCTAGTATGCCTCTAGTGAACTAGCTCGTTGATCAAAGATGGTCAAGGTTTCCTAACCATTGACATGAGATGTCATTTGATAACGGGATCACATCATTAGGAGAATGATGTGATGGACAAGACCCAAACTACAAACATAGCATATGATCGTGTCAGTTTATTGCTACTGTTTTCTACATGTCAAGTATGTGCTCCTATGACCATGATATCATGCAACTCACGAACATCGGAGGAGTGCCTTGTGTGTATCAAATGTCGCAACGTAAATGGGTGACTATAAAGGTTCTCTACAGGTATCTCCGAGGGTGTATGTTGAGTTGGCATGGATCAAGACTGGGATTTGTTACTCCGTGTGACGGAGAGGTATCTCAGGGCCCACTCGGTAATACAACATCACAATAAGCCTTGCAAGCAATGTGACTAAGTGTTAGTTGCGGGATCTTGTATTACGGAACGAGTAAAGAGACTTGCCAGTAACGAGGTTGGACTAGGTATGGAGATACCGAGATCGAATCTCGGGCAAGTAACATACCGAAGAACAAAGGGAACATCATACGGGATTAACTGAATCCTTGACATAGAGGTTCGACCGATAAAGATCTTCATAGAATATGTAGGAACCAATATGGGCATCCAGGTCCCGCTATTGGTTATTGACCGTAGAGGTGTCTCGATCATGTCTACATAGTTCTCGAACCCGTAGGGTCCGCACACTTAAGGTTTGGTGACGTTTCGGTAGTATAGAGTTATGTATGATGGTGACCGAAGGTTGTTCGGAGTCCCGGATGAGATCCCGGACATCATGAGGAGCTTCGGAATGGTCCGTAGGTAAAGATTGATATATAGGAAGTCCTATTTTGGTCGCCGGAAAAGTTTCGGGCTCATCGGTAGTGTACTGGGAGTGCCGGTAGTGTACCGGGAGACCATCGGGAGGGGTATTTCGACCCAAGAGGCAACATGGGCTGTGGGAGAGTGAATACCAGCCTTTAGTGGTCTGGTGGAAGTCCCACACAAAGCCCATACGGCTAGGGAGAAAAAACCCAAAGAGAAAAAGTGGAAAAAGGCAAAAATAGGGTGAATCCTAGTCCTACTAGGATTGGAGGTGGATTCCACCTCTCCCACCTGGTTCGGCCGACTCCTAGAGGCTTGGACCTTGGGCCAAGCCTCCTCCTCTCTTCATCTTATATATACTGGAGGTTTTAGGGTTTTTGCACAGAATTTTCAGCCACGTGCTGCCCGTTCCTCCAGTGCATAGTTTCTCCTCTAGATCGGTTTTTTGCAGCGCTTAGGCGAAGCCCTGCCGGAATAGCTCCACCACCATCGCCGGAGCGCCGTCACGCTTCCGGAGAACTCTTCTTCCTCTCCGCTCCTTCTTGCTGGATCAAGACGGCGGAGATCATCATCAAGCTATACGTGTGCTGAACGCGGAGGTGTCGTCCGTTCGACGCTAGATCGAAAGGATCGTGATCAAGTTCGTGGGACGGATCGTGATCAAGTTTGCGGGACGGATCATGATTGGATCGCGGGACGGATCGTGATTGGATCACGGGACGCACAGCGATTTGGATCGCGAAGACGTTCGACTACACCAACCGCGTTTCTTAACGCTTCCCGCTTAGCAATCTACAAGGGTACGTAGATCCACTCTCCCTCTTGTAGATGCTCATCACCATGGATAGATCTGCGTGTGCGTAGGAATTTTTTTGTTTCCCATGCAACGTTCCCCAACAGTGGCATCATGAGCTAGGTCTATGTATAGATGAGATCTCGAGTAGAACACAAAAGGTTTGTGGGCATTGATGCTTAGATTGCTTCCTCCCTTGGTCAGTTTTTGGTTCAGCGATATTGTGAGATGAAGCGGCCCGGACCAACATTACTCGTACGCTTACGAGAGACCGGTTCCCTCGACCGCAACTTGTTGCATAGATGGCTTGCGGGTGCCAGTTTCTCTCACTTTAGTTGGATCGGATTCGACAAAGGCGGTCCTTGAGAAGGTTGAAAAGCAACTAGTGTATCACCGTTGTGGTTTTTGCGTAGATGAGAATTGTTCTTGCTAGATACCCGTAGCATCCACGTAAAACAAGCAACAACAATTAGAGGACGTCTAACTTGTTTTTGCAGGGTATGTTGTGATGTGATATGGCCAATTACATGATGTGATATATGTGATGTATAGATTATCACGACTTGCATGTCGATGAGTACGGCAACCGACAGGAGCCATAGGGTTGTCTTTAATTATTGTATGACCTACGTGTCAATCATTAAGCGCTATGTAATGCTTTACTTTATCGCTAAACGGTAGCAATAGTAGTAGAAGCATGTTGGGCGTGACAACCCCGATGGCGACACGTTGATGGAGATCATGGTGTCTTGCCGGTGACGGTGGAGATCATGCTAGTGCTTTCTAGATGAAGATCAAAAGCACAAGTTCATGGCCATATCATGTCACTTATGATTTGCATGTGATGTTAATCCTTTTATGTACCTTGTTTTGCTTAGGATGACGGTAGCATTATAAGGTGATCCCTCACTTAATTTCAAGATAAATTGTGTTCTCCCCGAGTGTGCAACGTTGCGAAAGTTCGTCGTGTTCAGACACCACGTGATGAGCGGGTGTGATAGACTCTATGTTCATATACAACGGGTGCAAGCCAATGTTGCACGTGCAGAACACTCGGGTTAAACTTGACGAGCCTAGCATGTACAGACATGGCCTCGGAACACAAGAGACTGAAAGGTCGAACATGAGTCATATAGTAGATATGATCAACATAATGATGTTCACCATTGAAGCCACCTCAACTCACGTGATGATCGGACTTGAGTTGGTGGATTTGGATCATGTGACACTCAGATGACCTGAGGGATGTCAATTTGAGTGGGAGCTTTTGTAATTTGATTAACTAAACTCATTATCTTGAACAATAGTCTAAGTAAACTTTGCATATTTATGTTGTAGATCAATGGCTCGCGCAGTAGCACCCCTGAATTTTAATGCGTTCCTAGAGAAAGCTAAGTTGAAAGATGATGGAAGTAACTTTGTTGACTGGGCCCGTAATCTGAGGATTATCCTCACGGCTTCCGAGAAATCATATGTCCTTGATGCACCGCTTGGTGACCAACTAGAAGACATGACCTCCGAAGACGTTAAGAACACTTGGGAGGCACGTACTGGAGATTACTCAATAGTTCAGTGTGCAATATTGTATGGCTTAGAACCGGGACTTCAAAGACGTTTTGAACGTCATGGAGCATATGAGATGTTCCAGGAGTTGAAGTTTATCTTTCAGAAGAATGCTCGGATCGAGAGGTATGAAACCTCCGATAAGTTCTATGCTTGCAAGATGGAGGAGAACAGGTCTATCAGTGAACATATACTCAGAATGTCTGGGTATTCAACTCGTCTAGCGGAGTTGGGAATTTCCCTTCTGCTAGAGGCGATCACTGACAGAGTTCTTCAATCACTGCCACCTAGTTACAAGAGCTTTGTGATGAACTATAACATGCACGGGTGAACAAGTCAGTCGCCGAGCTGTTTGCGATGCTAAAAGTCGCTGAGTCTGAAATCCAGAAAGAACATCAAGTATTGATGGTCAATAAAACCACTAGTTTCAAGAAAAATGGCAAGGTCAAGGTCAAGGGCAAGAAGGGTAAAACCAAGAAGGATGGCAAAGCAATTGCTACTCCTGTAAAGAAGCCCAAGCATGGACCCAAGCCAGAAACTGAGTGCTTTCATTGCAAGGGAACCGGTCACTAGAAGCGGAACTGCCCCAAGTACCTGGCTGACAAGAAGGCGGCCAACGACAAACAAGGTATATATGATATACATGTTATTGATGTGTACCTTACTAGCTCTCGTAGTAGTGCCTGGGTATTTGATACCGGTTCGGTTGCTCACATTTGCAGCTCAAAGTAGGAACTACAGAATAAACGAAGGCTGGCGAAGGATGAAGTGACGATGCGCATGGGAAATGGTTCCAAGGTTGATGTGATTGCCGTCGCACACTCTCTCTTCGATTACCATCGGGATTAGTGATGAACCTGAATAATTGTTATTTAGTGCCTGCGTTAAGCATGAACATTATATCTGGATCTTGTTTATTGCGAGACGGTTACTCATTTAAATCAGAGAATAAAGGTTGTTCTATTTATATGAGTAATATCTTTTATGGTCATGCACCCAATGTTAGGGGTTTATTCATATTGAATCTTGATAGTGATGACACACATGTTCATAACATTGATGCCAAAAGATGTAGAGTTGATAATGATAGTACCACTTTCTTGTGGCACTGCCGTTTAGGTCATATTGGTGTAAAACGCATGAGGAAGCTCCATGCTGATGGACTTTTGGAGTCACTTGATTTTGAATCACTTGACACATGTGAACCAGGCCTCATGGGCAAGATGACTAAAACGCCGTTCTTTGGAACAATGGAACGGGCAAGTGACTTATTGGAAATCATACATACTAATGTGTGCGGTCCAATGAATGTTACAACGCGTGGTGGATATCGTTATTTTCTCACCTTCACTGATGTCTTAAGTAGATATGGGTATATTTACTTAATGAAACACAAGTCTGAAACGTTTGAAAAGTTCAAGCAATTTCAGAGTGAAGTTGAGAATCATCGTAACAAGAAGATTACGTTCCTGCGATATGATCGAGGAGGTGAATATCTGAGTTATGAGTATGGCAGTCACTTAAGACAGTGTGGAATTGTTTCATAGTTGACACCGCCCGGAACACCACAGCGTAATGGTGTGTCCGAACATCGTAATCGAACCTTATTAGATATGGTGCGTTCTATGTTGTCTCTTGCTGATTTGCCACTATCGTTTTGGGGTTATGCATTAGAGACAACTGCATTCACTTTAAATAGGGCACCATCAAAATCCGTTGAGACGACGCCATATGAACTGTGGTTTGGCAAGAGGCCAAAGTTGTTGTTTCTTAAAGTTTGGGGATGTGATGCTTATGTCAAAAAGCTTCAGCCTGAAAAGCTGGAACCCAAAGCGGAGAAATGCGTCTTCATAGGATACCCAAAAGAGACAGTCGGGTATACCTTCTATCTCAGATCCGAAGGCAAAGCGTTTGTCGCTAAGAACGGAACATTTCTTGAGAAAGAGTTTCTCTCGAAAGAATTGAGTGGGAGGAAAATAGAGCTCGATGAGGTTATTGAAACTTTACTTCAACCAGAAAGTAGCGCAACACAGAAAGATGTTTCGTGGAACCTACGATGGTAGAAGAGGAAGTTAATGACGATGATCATGAAGCTTCGGATCAAGCTACTATTGAACCTCGTAGGTTGACAAGGCCACGTACTACTCCTGGGTGGTACGACAACCCTATCTTGGAGGTCATGTTGTTGGACAACAATGAACCTACGAGCTATGAAGGAGTAGTGATGGGCCCGGATTCCAAAAAATGGTTAGAGGCCATGAAATCCGAGATGGGATCCATGTATGAAAACAAAGTATGGACTTTGGAAGTATTACCTAAAGGGCGAAAGGCCATTCAGAACAAATGGATCTTTAAGAAGAAGACAGATGCAGACGGTAATGTCACCGTCTATAAAGCTCGACTTGTGACAAAGGGTTTTTCACAAGTTCAAGGAGTTGACTACGATGAGACCTTCTCACCCGTAGCGATGCTTAAGTCCGTCAGAATCATGTTAGCAATAGCTGCATATTTCGACTATGAAATTTGGCAGATGGATGTCAAAACAGCATTCCTCAACGTTTTCCTTGAGGAAGAGTTTTATATGATGCAACCGGAAGGTTTTGTCGATCCAGAGAATGCTGACAAAGTTTGCAAACTCCAGCGATCCATTTATGGGCTGGTGCAAGCATCTCGGAGTTCGAATAAGCGCTTTGATGAGGTGATCAAAGCGTTTGGTTTTATAAAAGTTTATGGAGAAGCTTGTATTTACAAGAAAGTGAGTGCGAGCTCTATAGCGTTTCTAATATTATATGTGGATGACGTATTGCTGATTGGAAACAATATAGAAATGCTGGAAAGCGTGAAGGAATATTTGAACAAGAGTTTTTCAATGAAGGACCTAGGAGAAGCTGCTTTCATATTAGGCATTAAGATCTATAGAGATAGATCGAGACGCTTAATAGCACTTTCACAGAGCACATACCTTGATAAAGTTTTGAAGAAGTTCAAAATGGATCAGTCCAAGAAGGGGTTCTTGCCTGTGTTACAAGGTGTGAAGTTGAGTAAGACTCAATGCCTAGTGACTGCAGAAGATAGAGAAAAGATGAGTGTCATCCCCTATGCTTCAGCCATAGGCTCTATCATGTATGCAATGTTGTGCACAAGACCCGATGTCAGCCTTGCCATAAGTATGGCCGGAAGGTTTCAAAGTGATCCTGGAATGGAGCACTGGGCAGCGGTCAAGAATATCCTTAAGTACCTAAAAAGGACTAAGGAAATGTTTCTCGTTTATGGAGGTGATCGATGAAGAGCTCGTCGTAAAGGGTTACGTCGATGCAAGCTTTGACACTGATCCGGATGACTCTAAGTTGCAAACTGGATACATATTTATTCTCAACGGGGGAGCGATAAGCTGGTGTAGTTCCAAGCAAAGCGTGGTGGTCAATTCTACATGTGAAGCGGAGTACATCGCAGCCTCGGAGGCGGCGAAGGAAGGTGTCTAGATGAATCAGTTCATGACAGATCTTGGAGTAGTGCCCAGTGCACTGGATCAAACGAACCTGTTCTGTGACAACACTGGTGCCATTGCTCTGGCCAAGGAACCAAGGTTTCACAAGAGGACCAGACACATAAAGCGACGCTTCAACTCCATCCGCGATTACATCGAGGAGAAGGACATAAATATTTGCAAAGTGCACACGGATCTGAATGTTGCAGACCCGTTGACTAAACCTCTTTCAAGGGCTAAACATGATCAACACCAGAACTGCATGGGTGTTTGATTCATTACCATGTAAATCACATAGTGATGTGAACTAGATTATTAACTCTAGTGCAAGTAGGAGACTGTTGAAAATATGCCCTAGAGGCAATGAATAAAGTGTTTATTATTATATTTCCTTGTTTATGATAATCGTTTATTATCCATGCTATAATTGTATTGATTAGAAACACATTACATGTGTGGGCAAATAGACAACACACTGTCCCTAGTATGCCTCTAGTGAACTAGCTCATTGATCAAAGATGGTCAAGGTTTCCTAACCATTGACATGAGATGTCATTTGATAACGGGATCACATCATTAGGAGAATGATGTGATGGACAAGACCCAAACTACAAACGTAGCATATGATCGTGTTAGTTTATTGCTACTGTTTTCTACATGTCAAGTATGTGTTCCTATGACCATGAGATCATGCAACTCACGAACATTGGAGGAGTGTCTTGTGTGTATCAAACGTCGCAACGTAAATGGGTGACTATAAAGGTGCTCTACAGGTATCTCCGAGGGTGTCTGTTGAGTTGGCATGGATCAAGACTGGGATTTGTTACTCCGTGTGACGGAGAGGTATCTCAGGGCCCACTCGGTAATACAACATCACAATAAGCCTTGCAAGCAATGTGACTAAGTGTTAGTTGCGGGATCTTGTATTACGGAACGAGTAAAGAGACTTGCCAGTAACGAGGTTGAACTAGGTATGGAGATACCGACGATCGAATCTCGGGCAAGTAACATACCGAAGAACAAAGGGAACATCATACGAGATTAACTGAATCCTTGACATAGAGGTTTGACCGATAAAGATCTTTGTAGAATATGTAGGAACGGATATGGGCATGCAGGTCTCGCTATTGGTTATTGACCGTAGAGGTGTCTCGGTCATGTCTACATAGTTCTCGAACCCGCAGGGTCTGCACACTTAAGGTTTGGTGACATTTCGATAGTATAGAGTTATGTATGGTGGTGACCAAAGGTTGTTCGGAGTCCCGGATGAGATCCCGGACGTCATGAGGAGCTCCGGAATGGTCCGGAGGTAAAGGTTGATATATAGGAAGTCCTATTTTGGTCGCCGGAAAAGTTTCGGGCTCATCGGTAGTGTACCGGGAGTGCCGGGAGTGTACCGAGAGACCATCGGGAGGGGTATTTCGACCCAAGAGGCAACATGGGCTGTGGAAGAGTGAATACCAGCCCTTAGTGGGCTGGTGGAAGTCCCACACAAAGCCCATGCGGCTAGGGAGAAAAAACCCAAAGAGAAAAAGTGGAAAAAGGCAAGAATAGGGTGAATCCTAGTCCTACTAGGATTGGAGGTGGATTCCACCTCTCCTACCTAGTTCGGCTGACTCCTAGAGGCTTGGCCCTTGGGCCAAGCCTCCTCCTCTCTTCTTCTTATATATACTGGAGGTTTTAGGGTTTTTGCACAGAATTTTCAGCCACGTGTTGCCCGTTCCTCCAGTGCATAGTTTCTCCTCTAGATCGGTTTTTTGCAGCGCTTAGGCAAAGCCCTGCCGGAATAGCTCCACCATCATCGCCGGAGCGCCGTCATGCTGCCGGAGAACTCTTCTTCCTCTCCGCTCCTTCTTGCTGGATCAAGACGGTGGAGATCGTCATCAAGCTATACGTGTGCTGAACGCGTAGGTGTCGTCCGTTCGGCGCTAGATCGGAAGGATCGTGATCAAGTTCGTGGGACGGATCGTGATCAAGTTCGCGAGACGGATCATGATAGGATCGCGGGACGGATCGTGATTGGATTGCGGGACGCACGGCGATTTGGATCGCGAAGACGTTCGACTACACCAACCGCGTTTCTTAACGCTTTCCGCTTAGCGATCTATAAGGGTACGTAGATCCACTCTTCCTCTTGTAGATGCTCATCACCATGGATAGATCTGCGTGTGCATAGGAAATTTTTTGTTTCCCATGCAACGTTCCCCAACAAAGTCCACCACAAGGATGCCATCGTCGCCATGATATCCTCACTTGAACAGACCGATTCCCAAATCCATCACCAACAATAGAGACGATCGCCTCGCGGATGAAGAATCTGGAGCTTCTTTATTCAGCATCGCCATCGCCGCCACCGAAGCCAAGACGTCAGACGATCCAAAAATCTAAGCTACTAGGGTCTAAACCTAAAGCAAAAAGATCAGCACGCACGAGATCTGGCGACCCCCCTCACGACCGACGACCAAGCGGGCGTTGACAGAGGAGAGCCGCAGGAAAACGGCACTGGATGGTCGACTCCCTTGGCGGCGACGGCTAGGGTTTTAGTCCTGGCCAAACCCGCCTCGCTTAGGGAAAATGATCGAGAGACGGAATAGTCAGAGACCGCGCGCCAATATTTTGTTGTGACCCGGGTAACCAAACAACCCACTTTTATACCGCGCAGACCTGATTGGGTTGTATACAACCTACCAAACACGCCTTTTCCCTCTACATGTTGCTCCAACTAGGATTTTTAGTGTTTCTTTCCCACCAAAGAAGCGTTCCCTTCTCCTTGGTGTCTAGGACTACTTCTCCCTTTCAGGCTTCTGCCTGTGATCCCATAGATTAGTTTGCCCTGTGCCCGTCAACTGGTGATGGGAAGGGGAATTCCGGTGCTTCTCCTCTAGCTAGTAGTTTAGGCTAGGTTTTTAAGTGTTCGCAAGTGTGGCGCTTGGGCAGATGACGACACTTCTTCTTTGAGTTAGTCTTGGGGTTTCGATCCTCCTTAACTTTGTCTGTCTGGATGTAGTCAAAAGAGTTTTGGCGTAGATTCCTGTGGTCTTCTTGAGGTGATAAGATTGGGTTTTTTCGTTGTGCGTGCACGATGACGTGGGCACTATTGCATATCTATATGGGTTCAATGATGACGACTGCGGCTCTAGGATGCAGGTTCTTAGTGACACGTGCACAAAGTATTTTTCTTTGTCATCGACAAGGTCAAACTGACTCTGATAGGGAGATGGTACTGGTGCATCAGCTATTCATTCTAATGGTTGTAGTGGTCGTTTGGTAGTCTAATGATCTTGATGTTTATTATGTTTGAGGTGCTTTATATTTCTCGTGAACTTCTGGATCCTTTGAAAAAAAAGCCCGCGCAGTCCACCCACTCGGGATCTTCTTTGTACTATATTTTCTCTATTTTCCCCACAACAGAAAGTTATGAAGTTTGTTCTTAACTAACAGACGGAAGGCGCAGCGCCACGCCGTGCCTATGTATGAGCCTGTTATTGGCTAAACTGTAACTTAATTTATTGTTTGCTCGTGTTTAATTTGTGGCGCCGCGCCTATGTATGAGCCTGTTATTGGCTAAACCGTAACTTAATTTATTGATTGCTCGTGTTTAATTTATGTTGTTCAGTTTTATTAAGTTGCTTGAAAAGATTACGAACTATCAAAATAATGATAAATTATTGGTTCGATTATATACTCTAATGACATACATATAAATATGATCAGAGGAGTACAACTAAAATGAACATTGGGCTAAAAGGTTATACACTTCATAAAGTAAAAATAATAAGATTTTCTAGCTTGATAGCTATCAGTGCATATTATCCTCGTGTGATTGTTCCCTTCCAGTTATCCACTTCGCTCATGTCGAACGTCGAAAAGTATTGGAGATGCCCATAAATTGAATTCTATCTGTCGTTCATTGCCCTTTCATAATGCACCTTCAACAACACAGTGAATACATGAATTCTGTCACGCTTAATTAGCATACTATAGATATATTTAATTTATTCCGCATAAGCAAATAGAATTACTGATTGTAGTAAGAAAGGGAACAGAAGGCTTTCAATATACAAAAGATAATGAAAAAACAATTCATTAACCTCAACTAAAGCGGACATGTCAAGTATTTCTCATATATTTGCATTTATTTGATGTGACTATTAGATGACATGATAACAATTAGTAGAACATTTTCTGGCCCCTTAGACCATGCATAGTAAAGCTACCAAACATCATAGATGAACTCTTTGTATAGAAGAGGTTTCTATGTTCAAAATATCAGGTTATGAACCTTCATTTCATTTCAATTTTTGCATTCAGAAGATGAGATCATGAGCCTTTCATGCATTTGAACTATATCATATGATCAAGTAGGCAGTACATTTACTACATTGTGTATAGCTGCAAATAGTCAGAACTTTGCTAATAGTCAGAACTTTGCTGGTTATATAAAAGTTTGCTTTGTTGAATGCGGGAATGAAATGGAGCTCGCATACTAATCCTAATCTCACATATTCATCTCAATCCCTATTCATCCTTTATATCTTTCAACAGAGTCTGCTATTACTAATCAAACGTATAAATGCAGAGCCTTTGTATATGTAGAAGAATTAATCAAACATAATCACCACGCAATTTGCCAATACCACAAGCAATATTACCAAGGTTTGCAAATGAACATTCATTTGCACTCGATCAGCCATTATATGCTAACTATAAACTATTACTACTCATTTCATAAAGGATAAGCATCAAATTCAACATTTGTGAACACCTTCTTTCTTAGGAAAGTAACGTATGTATATCCTATAAAATATAAAAATTGCAGCTGAAACTAACAAAATATTACTTGCACGAAAACACATAGAACGTTGGGTAGCAGGTCGCAGCGAGAAAGAAAAAACATATGTGGTCAAATAAGGGGAAGCGGTTGCCATCCCTTATTGCAGCTGATGCTACTAAATCTGTTGCTCTTTTTTTGGTACCAACAATTAAGAAACTTTTTCCCTGACTTGCTGCATCAAAAACTAAATCACAAGCTTCTGATAAAAAAACCTAGAGTAGCTGTTAATACGAATAACAGAAACTCTGTTATAGCCATTTCTGTACATTCAATGTACTCTACGGATAGAGGAATACATAAAGTTGAACATAATAAAATGAGAAATTGAAAGATTTCGTTGAAATTGTTCGTTTGGAAATTTCCCGAAAAGCTAATTATAGGTTCTTCTCTCCATCGGAACAATAGGGCCGTTATGCTTATTACTAAACTTGTTGAAGATGCATCCGTCGTGATGTAATGGATGCATATGCGTTTGTACTGTGTTAAAAAACCAATACACAATTTATATTCAATATCAAGATGATGTGGCGACTCAGTCTTTCGAAGATACTCATGTGAATATGATGTATGTGCATGCGTTCATATGAACGAGTACATGTGTATATATATATATGACCGTATGCGTCCGTACTGTATTAAAAAACCAATGTAATTTGTATTGTGTTAAGAAAAAAATAGTATATAGTATATCAAATGAAAAAGAACACCGAAAGTTAATCTCACCAATACAGTTGAACGCACCACAGGGCTGCTTTAATTGTTTTATATATGATTCACAGAATTTGGTGCTAAAATACGATGATAGCAGTACATGTTTCGTACAAAGAAAAACAAGTCAATTTGCTTGTTTTTATTGTGTGCAAGACACATTCAGTCTTATTTATATTTGATATTTGCAGAGATTTTCAGATGCAATGTAGAAGACCAGATGCTTTTTTACTCGGATGAAAAAAGAAAAAAATAGCGAGTTTCTAGCAGGTAAGGACGCGAGGATGGCAACTTTGATTAAAAAAACATGACAACTTTGATTAAAAAACGTCAAGACCGTTTTTTATGACAACTTTAATTAGAAAACGCCCGTGACACTAATCATTTGAGTTGAAATTTAAGTAAGTTGTAATCATTTGAGTTGAAATTTAAATAAGTTGTAAAATCTGAAGCAACGACATCGACATCATAAGCCTGCACCCGTACCTTTTCAGCTAAATTTTTCCACTACAAAACCATGTGAAAACTCTCGGAGCACCGAATGGATCCTGTCGTCCCCTGTCTTCTGTCAATCCAAATCATGCTGTATAACACTGAAAAAAGGGGAACTCGCTAGCAGAGTGAAATTAAATCGGTCGGCCAAAATAGTTTGCTGCATCTGTAAATAACCGAGTCCGAACAGAGTAGAGTCCAGCCAAATAGACAAAATAGGTTGCATAAAGAGCAGGGCCCTTAGGCATGCAATGAGGGAAGAATGGGGCCTCCCTCCAGAGAAAGCTTTTTGGTACACGGGAGAAGATTGGCTGTTGATTCTGCTCGGTGCTAAATCAGACAAAATGAAAGCAAAGCTGCTGACATTAGTGTGGAGGTGTTGGTTCCTGCGAGACAATTGTATTCATGGCTCGGGCAAGGAATCAATCTTGAGTTCAATGTGCTACCTGACACACTTCGAGAACGAATGGAAAGAAACGATCCTGTCTCCTCATTCTGATTTTGGTAAAGTAGCGCTCACCGCCGAGCGACATGCAGACAACCCCTCCAAAATTGACAGGAAATGGGCAACATCCGTCACGGGCTGGGTGAAACTGAATACATATGCAGCTCATTTTCCAGACAATGGTGAGAGCTGGGGTGGAGCAGTGGCGCGGGATCAGTTGGGACAGGTGCTCCTGTCGGTCAGCAGGCGACTTGCACCCTCAAGCACGGCGCAAGAGGCTGAAGGACAGGCTGCGTTGATGGGTTTGTAGGAGCTCTGATCTGTATACAAAGGACGGATCGAATTGGAAACTGACTGCAAATCGCTAGCGGTCGAGCTTTCAGCCAGTACTCTGAGCAGGGCGGCCACCTATGGATTAATCCTAAATATCAAATCCTCACTTGCAGCCTTTGAGGGACACAAGGTGAACCATGTGCCCAGAGGAGACCAGCACCTGATCGATACTGTACCAGATAGACTGGTAGAGCTTTTGATTTCTGAATGTAGCCCAATACTAAAGTAAGTTTGTTTACTCTAGTACTCAAAAAAATAAAAATAAAAATAAAATAGACAAATACTGCTAGCCTGCTCTGCTCACATACATAAAGGATACAACAGCAACTACGCGACGCTTTAGAGACTGACTACGGTACACCAAACTGAACTCAACATTCGACCCACAACACCAGAACGAGACTCACTCAAACCGCCGCACCCAAGCTTGTTTTATTGAGACTCTGGACACCAGAAGCACTATTCTGGCATGGCATCACCCGCGTCTGAGCAGAGAAGCAGCTAGCTAATCCCACGGCCATCTATCTAGCCGGTGATCTGGACGGGCTTGACGTCTGTCTTCTTGGCCTCCGCCTTGGGCACAGTGACGGTGAGCACGCCGTTCTCCATGGCCGCCTTGATCTCCTCCGCCTTGGCGTTGTCCGGGAGCCTGAACCGGCGCAGGAACTTGCCGCTGCTGCGCTCCACGCGGTGCCAGGTGTCCGTCTTCTCCTCCTGCTCCTTATTCCGCTCGCCGCTGATCTGCAGCACGTTCCCGTCGTCCACCTCCACCTTCACCTCCTCCTTCCTCAGCCCCGGCACGTCCGCCTTGAACACGTGCGCCTCGGGCGTCTCCTTCCAGTCGATCCGCGCGCCCGCGAAGGCCGCGGTGCCGGAGCTGGTGCCGCGTGGGAGGATGCTGCCGCTGCCGGAGCCAAAGGGGAAGCCGTCGAAGGGGTCCCAGAGGTCGAGGGAGAAGGGGTCGAACACGTCGCCACGGCGGATCAGCGACATCGTCGGCGGGCTGGCGAGAAGCTGCTGATGAACCTTTTGTTTGGTGGAGTGGTGCGTGAGAGCGAGTGGCTTGCGCGATCGAGATCAAAGAAGCTTTCGATGGTTTTCCTCTGCCGGTCTTGGGACGGTGGCAATGCAGGTGGGGAGAATTTATAGGTGGGCGGACGTGTAATGAAGGGATGGGGTTCTTGAGAGTTCTTCTTTCTTCGAGCATGGCCGGGTAGAAGCCAGAATTGTGTAGCTGGGCCGGGTATACTTCCACTATTCGCTGAAACTAGATAGTTCTGGGCGCGTATAGATCCCGCATTCGTATTTGACGCTCTCTGCCGCAGATAGTCATAGAAACGCACAAAGCACGACGAGCGACCAGCTAAATGGGCCGGCCCACTTGTTTTCATTTTAACTTTTCAAGTTTATATTTCTTTCAAAAAAATTGTTCTTCAATTTCAAATATTTTTTTCTTCCAAAAAAATCCGTTTTCAAAATTTCCGCACAAAATCAGTTTTTTTGAATTTACAAAAATGTTCAGGATTTTTAAATAATATTCACATTTTTATGTATTATTAGGAATTAAAAAAGATTTCATTTCTAAAAATATGTTCACAAATTTATTCACGATTTCAAAATTTGTTCAAGAATTCAAAAAATGTTCATGGCTTAAAAAATATTCCTTTTTTCAAATTGTGTTCACAAAGTCAAATAATATTCGGCCATTTCAACAAATGTTCGCGGCTTCAAAAATTGTTTTGATTTTTCTGAAAAATGCTCCTGTTTTAAGAAGTATCTTCACAATTCAAAATAAATGTTTGCACTTCTCAAAATATGTTTGAGATTTCAAAAAATGTACAATTTATTTTAAAATGGCCTCTTTAAAAAATATTCGCACCAACTCATTCCGAGTAGCTACCGTACAACGCACTAGTTTGCCATAGTATCAAGGTTCGATTTGTACAATAGCTCGGTTTGATTTGCTATACTGCTAGGGCATGCTCACTATAGTACTACAATACCTGTGTGGTTCTCTCGATCGATGCGTGTCACCAGGTCGGCCCCGTCGGGTGAACGCGTGTGCATTTCGCCCTCAATCTGCCAATATTCGCTTAGGATGATTCAGATGGCAGTGTCGCCTATAGCAACGCACTGTGGGCCGACGCACCAACCTAAGTTAGGCCATGTGTTTGCATTGAGTTTCTACTAGCAAAGAGCATGCATGTTGCAACGGAAGAAAAAATACCACATGCCCCTAAGCCAATAACCACGACTCAAGGCCCAAATAGGTTCACGTCTTTTATTTTAATACATGATATCCTATCTGTGTTTTTGCTTATCCTCCTTTGCACCCTCGGCGACGGTGTCTTAGTGCTCACACAATCACAACGCGTTTGATTGTGGTCAATCCTAAAGCTTCTCTCTCGGCATAAAATGAGAAATTTACCTTTTTCTTGCAAGGTTTTGACGATGCATGCATTCGTGGTTATAGATGGTTTTTGTCTTCTCCAATATAGTTTTGATGAGGTGTTCATCGAGAAACCTCCTTTTTCTGTGAGATTTTGACGAGATGTGCATGCGTGGTTATAGATACTTTATTTTATCTCCAATTTGATTTTTTTAGGTGTTCATTTTCAATCCTGATCGGCAATGGTACGAAAAAATGACAGATCATGCGCTGATGATTAAGTTGCACCCTAAATAGCATTTTAAAAATGGTTAGCATTTAAAATGATATCATATTAGGATTCTACACATTTTCTAATCAAATTCTATATATGACATGCTAAATTTGTAGTTAGGGTTTTATATATATGGATATTTTAAAATGCATTTGATATGGACCGCAGGTTGAATTACTTGAATAGCAAGGGGGTTCTTGTAAAATTAAAAATCTGACTTAAAACTGGAGGTTTATTAACAGAAACATCTGGGGATTTTCTGCAGAAACAAAATTTTGACTTAAAGATAAACTACAGGTTGATTAATAGAAAAGGCAAGGGCTTTTATGCAAAACATGCAGCGTATGGGTAGATACATTGCTTGCATTATTAGTAAAGTAATATAATTTCTTCTATTTTGTTCCGTTTGTTCATATTCCAAAATATTTTAAATATATATTCAAATATTTAGTTACCTATTTTTAATTATTCATCGCGCATTAGAAAATTGTTACCTTAGTGTATACAAATTCTTCACGCAACTTCAATTTTTTTGATAGCGTTCAAATTCAAAAAAATTATTTGTGAAATTTTTAAAAAATCACGCGCTTCAAAAGCACGTTCATGATATTTTCAAAAAATGTTTATGCAATGTAAAAAGAGTTAATTTAATTCGAAAATAGTTTCGTACCGTTTAAATAATGTATGTAACTTTTAAGAAAAATCTTCATATGTTTCAAAAATAGTTCATGGTATTTTTGAAAAAGTTATACAATTTAAAGAATGTCCGTGTAGTATATATTTCGTGACATTAAAAATGTTTAACATGTATTTGAAAAAGGTTTAACACCCCGTCGAAAAAATTAACATCATGTATTTGAGAAATGTTCCGCAAGTATATGAAAAACGACAATGTGTATTGAGAAAAGTAGACATGTGTTAAAAAAGAAAAAAAGAAAAATAAAAAACCTAAAGAAGATCGAAGAAAACCCGGTGTAGAAATGCAGAAAACCGAAGAAAGTGTTGGGGAACATGCTACAAAACAATAGTGGGAGAAGTGAGTTGCACTCTTGATTACGTCAATGGACAGCTACCATAAAATGAAAATTTCCACGGTGACACTGAAACAGATGGGGTACACTGAAAATAATACTAGCATTTAGGTACGAAACTAGAGGTGGGAACACTAAGCTGGATGAACGCAGGAAGAGATCCTGTGTGTGGCATCCAGGCAGCTGCTTCATCTGCATCCCAACAAGACAATTAATCACCGCGTGAGGTTCATACATGCATTAGACAGCACAAGGAACAAGTAGACATGATCAGCTGAATCACACATGTTCATGAGTGCGCTTACGCCAATGGGGCAATGGGGTCTCATCGAGAGCGCGGTCGCGCAATGTGCCGAACACCTTGCGGGCGCGGTGGACATGCGAGCGCACACGCTGCTAGGTGGATGGCGACTGAAGAAACGGAGTCGAGATGAACTACCACACGAAGTTTCGCTAGCCCAATCAGGCCAGCGATGGCAATGGAACCGGCGCCGAAGGCCTGGAAGGTGCATACCCGCGCGGGTGGGGCCGCGGCGCACGGCGGAGATAGGAGCGAAATTGGGCCTAGCTAGCTGCTGTATTTGGTGGACCAGAAGCCCTCCTCCACGGATTCTTCAGGGAGACACTGATAACTGGCTGCTCGTCGTCCTCCTCCGCTCGACCTACCACCGCGCATCCCACCGAGTTGAAATTGCTTTAAGTGTGAGGGTTAGGAACATTCTATGATCCGCACGACCATTCACAAATTAACAGAGAAGGTGATGGATTTACTCAGTTGCTCATGAAAATTGGAATACAAACTGATGAACAAACTGGACTCAAAACACAGACGCGAGAGACTCAAAACACAGACTGCAACATCGGGACCATTCGCACGCACACAGCCGGACTCTGATTTTATTTTATCAATCACTACTACCGGGGCGAAACTCCACACCACTGCTCTGCACTGCACTCCACTTCCTGGCGCGGCGAGCACGCCGACGCCTAGCCGGAGATCTGGATGGACTTGACCTCGGGCTTCTTGGCGTCCTCCTTGGGCACGGTGACGGTGAGCACGCCGTTCTCCATGGACGCCTTCACCTGCTCCGCCTTGGCGTTCTCCGGGAGCCGGAACCTGCGCATGAACTTGCCGCTGCTGCGCTCCACGCGGTGCCAGGTGTCGGTCTTCTCCTCCTGCTCCTTGTTCCGCTCGCCGCTGATCTGGAGGATGTTGCCGTCCTCCACCTCCACCTTCACCTCCTCCTTCTTCAGCCCCGGCACGTCCGCCTTGAACACGTGCGCCTCGGGGGTCTCCTTCCAGTCGATGCGGGCGCCCGCGAAGGCCGCCGTGTCAGAGGAGGGGCGCGGGACGAGGCTGCCATTGCCGCCGCTGCTGCCGGAGCCGAAGGGGAAGCCGTCGAAGGGGTCGAAGAAGTCGAGGGAGAAGGGGTCGAACACGTTGCTGCGGCGGATCAGCGACATTGTCGGTCGGGATTCGAGCTGCTGGTGGAATGAATCGATGATTTGGCTGGTATTGGAAGCGGAAGGGTGAGCGATTGATTTGTGGTACTAGCTCTTTGATCGGTGCTTTCTTCAGTCTTTCTTGGGTTTCTGTCAATCGGGTGAGGAAGAATTTATAGAGGGCTGGCGATGATTCGGTGGAGAAGGAGAAAGCACGCTTCTGGAGAATTCTCTCGTCTTCCCGTGAAGGCTCGAGGTCACTGGATTGTGTTCGTTGGTTGGGCCGGAATTGGTTTGGTCCGGTGTAGTGGAGAAGACACCAACAGCTTCTCGACTCTGGAGTAGAAACCCCTAAAAACAAAAACAAGGGCTCTGCAGTAGAATTGCGCTGATATTCTTTTCAGAAAATAATGCACCAATCCTTATTCAAAAGCGTTTTTTACATCGATGCCCTTGGTTCCTTAGTTGTTTTTATTCATCCACACGCTCTTAACTTTTGTTCCTTTTTTTCTCACTCCCTTGTTCGAAACCCTCAGAAATGGTCACAACGGAGGATGTCGTCGGGTCAATGGTTTGACTGTTAACTCTTACGAGTGGGGCCGTGTCGAAACGGCTCCTCCTTTGCCCATTTTGACGTGTGGGACCGCATTGAGACACGTCGGATGTGCTTGTGTGAACCTCAAGTTCGAGCCCTACAGCACCGCGTCGCTCCGCCCCTTCCGTCGCCGTTGTGCCCTCCAACCTCTAACCCCATTCCGCCTCCGCCACCGTCGTGCCCTCCGCCAGATATACCCCCACATCCCCATCTGGATCAAGCAGCGATGTTTGGGGAGCAGTCTCTCAAGCCCATGGATCGTGGAGAGGATTGGGTGGAATCGGCGGCGAATAATTCATGGATTACACCTGGGTAAGTGTCGTTTTCCCCTCTAACTGATTTACCGATTCGTAAATTCGGCCTTTTTTGACCGCTAGTCGCTTGAATCGTTCAAATTTTGCTGAATTGTTCCCGACCTAACAACACCCCTTATTTGAATCGAATAGGATTGATCCTGCGCTTACTTTCCGACTGTTGGTTAGGACGGAAGTTAGTGTGCTGCGCGGTAGAAAACCGCAATTGCTTACTGGATTTTTCTATCCGAAGGTGGTAGAAACCAGTATGTCGTTCAAAGATTTGCTCGCAGCGCTCCGAAATTCTTCATATGGATGAAGCCCTGCCGATGTTGTTGAACTGAAATATTTCAGCAGTACCGAGCAAAAATTTATACCACAAACTTGCGATGAACATCTGGGATTGCTCTTTTCCTTGAATGTTGATAGCCGCTTCGGTAAAATCCATATCGAGGTGTTTCAGCCACACAATGAACGTGGGAAGGAGAAGAGTGTTCAGGAATCTTCTGCCTCTGCTAACGGAGAGTGCCTCATCACTCTTTGTAGGTCGAAACCAAGCAGAGCTAGTGGTTTTAAAAGTCACAATATATCTGCTGCCGTTTCTTGTGCCGTTTCTCCTATCGTTGCCGCACCCGATATAGTACATGATGGAGAGCGAGATGAAGAGGTGCCTCGACATGATGACGAGGATGAGGATATGTTCCCTGACCTTGTAGATATTGCCAGTAAACAAGCAATGGAAGATGAATTTCAGGAGCAACCTATCAGTTGTGCTAGATAAAAAGGAACCCACACCAGCACGCTTTTCCACCTGGAGGGGTGGGGGTAGGAGGCTAAAACAAAGCTAGCAAAGAGTAGATGTGTGGCAGCCGTAATTTTGGATTGGTTGAGAGAAAACCCAACACTTGGTCCAACAGAACTCCAAGGGAAGCTATTTGATAAGTACAAGATTGTTGTACATTACATGAAGATTTTTTATGGTAAGGAAATAGCTCAGGATTAATGGTCCTTGGAATGAGAGCTTTCACTTGCTCTACACATTTAAAGCTGAAGTGGAAGTTGCTAGTCCAGGGAGTGTTATAGAGATTGAGAAACATACAATTCCATACAAAATAAAAGGGAAGTCATTTGAGAAGGAGTGCTTTAGGAGGGCTTTTCTTTGTTTCAAGGCTTGTTGGCAGGGGGTTTTCGATGGTTGCAGGCCCTATTTGGCTATTTATGCAACTGCTTTGAATGAAAGGTGGAGAGGACAACTGGTGGCAGCTTCTGTAGTTGATGGACACAACTAGCTATTCCCAGTTGCATTTAGTGTGGTGGAGGCAAAGTGCGAGGAAAGTTGGGTCTGGTTTCTATAGCATTTGTGCAACCTTATAGGCACCCCCCAGGTTTAGATATACACACATACGCTTGCAAGGGTTTGGAGAGTGCAGTGGAAATTGTATTCCCTGGAGTGGAGCATAGAGAATATATGCGACACCTAGCGCATAATTTCAGAAGCAAATTCAAAGATAAAGTTTATGATGAGAACTTATGCCCAGCATCATACACATGTAGTGAGAGAAAGCATGAGCATCATTTGAGAGTGTTGTACGCTCACAATCCTCTGGTGAAGGAGTACCTAGATGCACATCATGGAAAGTTGTGGTCAAGAAGGAAATTCAATACAATATGCAAAGTGGACTATGTGACCAGCAACCTGGCAGAGTGTTTCAATGCAAAGATTAAGTCGCTGAAAGGGCTTCTGATATGGCAAATATTTGATAAGATTCGATAGATGATCATGATAAAGATGGCTATTCACAAAAGAATTGCAGAATCAGAATATGTTGGCCATCTCATGATCCCATCTCTTATTAAGGCATTGCATGCCAAGGCAAGAGGACTATCGTCGTTTTCTCACGACAGATGCCATGGGTAGGCTTATCATAGGTGGTTGGGTCCGGAGGACGCCGACGGGCTTCGAGAGCGTGATTAGGTACAAGCGGTGGTGACACACGATGTACCCAGGTTCAGGGCCCTCCGTGGGAGGTAATACCCCTAGTCCTGCTTGGTCTAGTTTGATGGATGGGTGTGTTTATAGGGTTGCTCCCGGAGCTGAGTCTAGAGGAGGAAGAGGGAGCAGTTGGCGCACCTTCCTCCGCTACTAAGTGTGAGAGTGTGGGGAGTATCCCATAGGTGTGTGCGTGAGAATTGCCCGTCCTCGTTGCATGGGGGGCTCGGTTTTTTTATAGGTCAACCCCCTGGCTTACAATATTCCTGAGGTACATAAGTGGGGGGACTCGGCTGACCAGGGGGTCCCTGTTGGGGAACGTTGCATGGGAAACAAAAAATTTCCTACGCACACGCAAGATCTATCCATGGTGATGAGCATCTACGAGAGGGAGAGTGGATCTACATACCCTTGTAGATCGCTAAGCGGGAAGCGTTAAGAAACGCGGTTGGTGTAGTCAAACGTCTTCGCGATCCAAATCGCCGAGCGTCCCGCGACCTCATCACGATCCGTCCCGCGATCCAATCACGATCCGTCCCACGAACTCATCATGATCCGTCCCGTGATCTCATCACGATCTGTCCCGCGATCTCGTCACGATCCGTCTCGCAATCTTGATCACGGTCCTTCCGATCTAGCGCCGAACGGACGGCACCTCAGCTGCTGCCGGAGCCGAAGGGGAAGCCGTCGAAGGGGTCGAAGAAGTCGAGGGAGAAGGGATCGAACACGTTGATGTGGCGGATCAGCGACATTGTCGGTCGGGATTCGAGCTGCTGGTGCAAGGAATCGACGATTTGGCTAGAGTTGGAAGCGGAAGGGTGAGCGATTGATTTATTGTACTACTGGCTCTTTGATAGGTGCTTTGTTCAGAGACTTTCTTGGGTTTCTGTCGATCGGGTGAGGAAGAATTTATAGAGGGCTGGCGATGATTCGGTGGAGAAGGAGAAAGCACGCTTCTGGAACATTCTCTCGTCTTCCGGTGAAGACTCGAGGTCACTGGATTGTGTTCGTTGGTTGGGCCGGAATTGGTTTGGTCCGGTGTCGTGGAGAAGACACCAGCAGCTTCTCGACTCTGCAGTAGGAACCCCTAAAAACAAAAACAAGGGCTCTGCAGTAGAATTGCGCTGATATTCTTTTCAGAAAATAATGCACCAATCCTTATTCAAAAAAGAACTACTCCATTCTTTTCAAAATAAATGTCTTATAAAATTTATATTAACTGAGTACAAAAGCTATGACATTTATTTTAAAACGAAGTGCGTAATTGATAAACATATTGAAATCTTGCATATTTGCATACACATTTTTGGTATACATTTTTTTCAGGTAATGCTAACTGGCAAACATTTGCTGAAAAGAAATTTGTCAACGAACTCACTCGTAGCCGATGGCATTTTTTCAAAAGAAATGCCATATTGTCATACTAGTAGAAGAATTGCCATCTCCTATGACTAAAATTGTCATAAAAACCATTGATAATTGTCACGTTGGCCAGCTAAGACAGTTTCTTTTTTACTTGAAAATTACATTCCATTGCTTAACCTCGCTCGGCTGAATCGCTCTCTTATAGAAAAAAATAATCAAAAACATCAAACAATGTCACGCTCACGAAGGAACCTATAGAAGACAAGTCATACTTTAGACTTCAAAGCATTCACGAGATGGAGTGAGTCTGATTCAAAGATTGCCCTATGAATTTCCAAACCATTAACACCTTTGACAACTTTCTCACACGTCGTTGAGATAATATGAACGAGCCTACCAGCACAAGCTGCAATGAAGCCCCCTTAATTCGAGCACACCACCCATTCATATGCACCTCTTTCATGTGAAAAGCCGCATGAAAATTGATCTTGAGGAAATTTATTTGTGGATGGCTCCAAGTCTACACATCCAGTGGCATATCATGCTGATTTGGCGACTCTTCTCCCGCACAAAGTCCTGGTAATGTCTTCTGATCTCAAAACAAATTCCCATACAAGGTTTAACTTTATCTCGATGCTCGCTTTGTTTAGGGACATTCCACCACTCCCACATTGCAAGCGATGCGGGTCTTGTGGTTCCTGTTTCAGACTACATATGTCATCTAGAATAGCCATGTTTGTTTGGAGCACTCAAGTAGAGCCATTCTAACATATGCTAGTGGCAGCTCTCGCCACACACGTTTCACGAGCTTGCATCTCAAAAATAGATGCGTTCTATCCTCGTAAAGCCTCAAACACATCAGGCAACAAGAGGACGCCTCAAATTTTTTTACAGTGGCAAGATAAGAATAACTTACTCCATTAAGTTCGCCACCATAGAAATCCAAAATTATGCCTACTTATTCAACACTATATTTGGATTCTACTCTTCTAAAAGAAACGTCCGCTCTAACAATTCCCTCATCATCTACCAAAACAGCTAGAAATGTTTCAAAAAAATGTAGGCATGCGATGTACAAAAAACTCACATAGGAATCCTTCATCAATGGTTGTGACTTGTGAATGGCTGACTTTTTCAATACTTTCGAACGTGGTCCTGCAGGAGCAAGTCAGAAAAGTTGAGAAATAGAACCATATGGTTTGATTTGTTCCTAATAGCCATGAGATGATCATCTTAGGGTGATCCTTTTGTCAACGGCTGCTCCTATTACACTATTATTCTCTGATGGATGGGAAACCACTATGTAACATCTACATTGATAGTTCAAGCATTGTATTCTGAGTCCTCCTCTACAGTTTCATATTCGTCCTTTTGGATCCTATATTTGCTCTTTGGGCTCCCATATTCCTCTTTCATGCCTTTCTCTAAAGTACGCTATATAAGATAAAGCATGTGGCTCCACATGCTTTCTCTTTATGTTTGATCTAAGAGCCAGGCTATTATGCGACAATCTCCATAGGAATTATTCACACCTTTAGTGGCGAGGTCAAGATCCACAACCCGTTCCACTTGGCACATGTCGTAGGTGAACTTGATGAGTGCTTGCATCCCTATTACAACCCGCATCGCGGATTCTTGTCCTGGTGTGATAAACAAATTTAACCGGGAAAATCCCTTTTGCGTCATAGTGTCAGGCCACTTGATCATCCATGACACTCCGAATTGGGATGGACAAGATATCTCACTCGTACTTTCGACTATTATTCACACGGTTTTTGCCCCCAGTCGTAGACAGTTTTGAAAACCCTATGCTCAGGTGGGTTGGTGATGGGGGTCGATCGCCAACGGCAACAAAAAACAGCTACAATAATGATATCGCAGACATTTGTAGTTGAGCGGCACTTATGTGATTTGGTAGGCATTCACGCAAAATCTATTTGAACAATTGTGTGCGAGGCCATCATAACACTGACATTTGCAACGAAAAAACTGTTTTCAAGAGCAAGTCAACACAAATGCTCTTTACTAGTAAAACGTGTGCCTTAAGTTGTCTATAACACATCTAATTTCACCCAACTATTTGTATAGTTGATATTATTGCACATGATTTCTCACAACGAACCATTTTCTTTAAATCGTTATTCGCACACGCTTTGCCCTTTCAAAGCATTTGCAAACCGATTAAACATCAAACATAACTTGTTTCTACGAACTGTGTCCACTAGCATGAATAACGCATGAGGTTTTACCATGCCTCATATCTTCCTAAAATGAACGATCCAAATTAATGATGTTATTTAATACATTATTGATACGTCTTTAATGTATATAATTTTTTGATTGTTTCATGTTGTTATATTATCAATCTTTTATGCTTTAGAGACCATTTTATATCATTTTTTAGAACTAACTATTAATCTAGGGTTAATTAGATCTATGCCACTCCAATTTCCACCGGTTAGAGATATGCCATTACAAAAACTGAACTTGGACATATGCCACTCCAACTTTCATATACCTCTATCCATGCCATTTTGTCTAACTTAAATGAATAACGGTTCAAATTAAACATGTATTTCGGTGTGTACTCAAGTATTTACCACACTACCCCTCTTTCCAACTTTCAGCAGCACGTTTGGGTCTTCGAGGCGCCAAAAAGTTCAATTTTTTTATTTTTAACACAAAATTTGAACTTCTCAAAAAAATACAAAATTACAAAAAATCATAAACACTATCGCTAGTCTACTCTTCAAATATGACCCATTTATGTGCACATATGAAGCCTCAAATAGACATTTTAAGTTATGTCCAGAAATTTGTCAATTTTTTGCCAAAAATTGAACTTAGAAAAATCTGAAAAAATATAAAAAATCATCAACACTATTATGTGCCCACTGTTCGAATATGAACCATTTCTGTGCATGTATGAGCCCTTAAAATGACATGCAAAGTTCTGCCAGAAACTCCGACTCCGTTTACACGATATTTCGGTAGCATTTGTGCTCAGTTTAACACAGATTAACAAGCAGAATCATATAGATTCATAAACATCTTCACAAGCACGATTTAACTGAGTAAATAGGTTCACGTAAGCAGGTTCACAAGAACAATTTAACTTAGTAAATAGGTTCACAAGCCGCTAGCCACCAAGCCAATAAAGAAGGCTTATTTTTGGCACCATATGCAGGCTACCCTTCTCGAGGTGGAGGTATACCAGGTGCAAATGGAGCATTTTTCTTCCCTTTCTTCCCTTTAGATGTCTTCTTGGATTTCTCTTGTGATGCAACTTTTTTCACGGGGTCTTCTTTTTGGTTTTCTGTTTGTTGCAACTTTCTTCACAAGAGTCTTTTTCTTGGTCTTCTCTTGTAGTGCAGCTATCTTCACAGGTGTCTTCTTATTGGCTGGTGTATTGGCCTTTTCAGGTGCCTTCGGATTCCGTGGAGTTGTTTTGGCCCTTTTCCTGCATTCACAACAGATTTTAAATTGAGTAATCATAGATTAAGGCAAGTGCAGTAATTTACCTTATAAGATTGATAAGGACTTCATCATCTGCTACATCACCATCTGTTGTAGCCGTTGTTCCATCACATTTCTTCCTGGACTACAAACAAGACAAATCATTTTTGTGAAGATTAATCATGAAAACAAATTCGGAAAATACTTATGTTGTAGCAGTTGTTGCATCACCTTTTGTTTGTCGGTGTAGATGAATCCTCTATAGGTATATCATCATCCACTGCCATATATCCAATATTGGGAATCTTGCATGACTTATGCATGTGTCTAGGTTCACCACACCTCTTAAACTTGACCATTTTCCTTCCTTTCTCTAGCCACCCTCTAATCGTTTGAACTCATGGCCTACCGGCCACTGTTTGCTGCAAATGAGGGTGCACCTTGAAACCCAAATCCACTTGTATCCGTTGTGACTTATCTGTCATGGACGGAATGTTCCCAGCATACGTTGCCTTGAACTTTTCTACAGAATGGTACTCATCCACATATGTTTGAATCTCAACATCGTTAATGCTACAAATGAAGGCCAATGCGTGCATGCATGTCTTTCATGAAACTTGCCAAACTCTGCAAGTACATGTTCTATCTTTTAAGTTGATAATGTGTCTTTTGACAAATTTCAGATCTAACAACATGACCTTTCCCTCATTTCACTTATCCAAAGAATCTTGTTTCGACCAATGGTTTTGCCGAGAGCATTTAGTCGCTTAATGACGTGAGGAAGAATCCTACCCTTTAGTTGCTTACTTACTTGTCCTCTAATATAGAACTTGTCGGTTATGAGCTCCCTAATTTTATCAAAAAGGTTGAGGACATTGAGCCCTTTGAACTCTTTTATTTGCTTGTTGAAACTCTCGGGTATGTTGTTCGTCAAATAATCAACCTTACTAGCCTCTCCAAAACCACATCTATACCACAACCTATTGTGATGAATCTACAAATATTCAATAGTTGTTGGATTTGCTTCCTTAATTTTCTTCATATGATGCATAAACTTTAAATGTGAGAAAGACCTTGTATCTGGATAAAGATCATCTGTGTACACTTTACCATGGAATTTCTTCATAAAATTTGCATACAATTGCCTCACACACTCTCGGTTTTCGCAATTAGGGAACACAAGGTCAATGACAGTCTCTAATCCTTTGCATGCATCAATAGAAATAACAAGACTAGGTGGGGAACCTATAGCTCTATGCAACTGTTTCATGAACCATTTCCAATTTTCACCGGTTTCAGAATCAAACACGGCAAATGCTAGATAATATAACCAATTGTGCCCATCTACAAAAGTTGTTGATGCTAACTGACCCTTACACTTGCCATAAAGTGTCGTTGAGCCCACACCAACATAAGACCTACAACCAACTAAGAAACCATCAATGCAAGGCTTGAATGCAACAAACATTCTGTTCAAATGATATTTATCTCCATTTTGTAACAGATCTATGTCTATAATACTCCCCGAGCATTTATTTTCTATCTCATATTTCCAGTTAAAAAGCAATGGAAAACAATCTTCATAACTACCATGAATTTTATCAAGGGCTACTTCATACCATACCAAGCCTTGTTGTATTTTAGTTTGATGTTGAACTCATTTTCTAACTTTCCTTTGGCGTATTTTGCACTAACACTGGTATTTTTCTTCATCCAATCCCCAATCTTATGTGCAATCCATCCTTGTGAAGCCATTTTGCAAACTGACAATTTTGTAGTTGGACAATTGTGCTAAAATGGAAGTGTTTTATCTGCAGAAAGCATGAGGACTACATAAATCAGATGCAACAATTAAATTCTACGTAAGATAAAAAATAGCATTGTAAACAACCCATACCAAGACGGTTCTACCATCTTGTAGTGTGGATGCATGTATGCCCCATGGACATGGCCCATCTGCACACTCAGCCATGAACCTAGTTTTGTTTGCTTTGGTTTTAGCCAACTTAAACCCAACTGAAATAGCACGTTGCCTTATAGATTTTCTGAAAGTCACAATGTCACGAAAGAGAGCCCCAACTCTGATGTTTGGGTTCTCAGTGCCATGTGTCGGTGTCAAAACCGGCAGATCTCGGGCAGGGGGTCCCGAACTGTGAGACTAGAATCGATGGTAACAGGAGACGAAGGGGACACAGATTTACCCAGGTTCGGGCCCTCCTATGGAGGTAATACCCTACGTCCTGCTTGGTTGTATTGATGGTATGGGGGGTTACAGAGTTGATCTACCTCGAGATCGAATAGCTAACCCTAGATGAGTTGTTTTGTTTCTACAACCTAAAACCCTCCGGCGTATCTAGACGCCGAGGGTACGTAGGGTTTACATATGGTCAGTTACATGTCGAAGAGATAAACATGCCTATCTATGGTCGACGACTTGGAGGATACGTCACGGATCCTTGAGGCCTCCATCCTGGCGATGGTGACCCTGATTATCCAATGCTCACCTTATGACCCATACAGTTCGGCCCATAAGCAATAGGTCGTCTATCCGAGGACCCCCTAATCCAAGACTCCCTCAGTAGTGCCCAGACTAGCCTTCAACGCTGATACATATCCGGCCAATCTCCTCGTTTCGTCATCTTCGGCTTGCGAGGCGAGTCCCTCACTCCTGCTTGTTCGACAACCGACTAGTCTTTGGCAAAATCCCAAGCATCGGGAGTGTAGGTCCATTATAATAACTCTCCGTGTTCCTCAATTTCCGTGCGTCGTGGGGAGGTGAGTGGTAAGTGATTTTTACAATCTTACCCCTCCACAACGGAGGCATCACTCATTTAATAAAACAAAATCGTGGTTCAGACCACACCCTCTTCCTCCCCATCGGAAAAAACTCCAAGCGGAAAACCAACAAAAGACATGGCCAACGCCCCCAGCTCCTCCGTGCGCCTATATGGTTCACGTTCAGGGGACTGGACTAGCTGCTCCATAGCACTCCTACGGCTCCGTGATCTAGAGACCCAAGGGTATATCCCTCCTTTAGATCTGGCATTGGCCCACACAGGCTTGATTTCCTACAACAACAAAGCTTTCGCTGAGCGTTTCCCCAGTCCTCACAGGGGGGAACATGTATGCTTCATCCCCTTTCTCCTACTAGGCCTCGGGTTTCCCTTCCACCCGTTTCTAAGGGGGCTGCTGAAATTCTATGGGATTCAGCTCCACCACCTTACCCCAGGGTCCATCTTGCACATCTCAGGCTTCGTTGCCCTCTGCAAAATGTTCTTAGGCTGCGAGGCGCATTTAGAATTGTGGAGAAAATATTTCTGTCTCGTCCCCCGAACTCGGGACAAGGAAATTTTCGAGGTTAGCGCAGCTGAAGTGTGTCGTATAGTGGGGACAGGGTATCCGGTGGACACTCTGAAGGAATCCAAAGAGTGGACGTCGGAATGGTTTTATATTGAAGACACCCCTCTGTTCGAGCCAGCTCGGACAGGTCTACCCAAATACTCCGACGCCCCCTTGAAGAAAATATACAAATGGCGGCCGAGGTGTCCATCCCAGGAGGAAAACGTCGAAGTGCAACGCCTAGCGGCTCAGGTGCGGATGCTTGTCCACCATCAATTGACCATGATCGATGTCATGTCCGCTGCCATCTCCCGGTGCATGCAACCCCTCCAATAGAGGGTGCACCCCTTGTGGCGCTATAACGGGACAAGCGACACCACGCGTTCCTGAAGACTAGGGCCCGCCAATCAGGCGGCGTTGGCCACCGCCCTTGCCGACCTGTATAAAGGGGAGCAAGAGGACTTTATTCGGTGGGTGACCAAGGAAGGATACTCAACCCACAATCCTATCGAATGGGTAAGCCTTTTTTCATTCCGTACTTCATTTGACCGAAGTCTTGCGTGAATAGGAATGGAGGAGCTTCATCGAGACAGTCAACTGTCTGGCTCCTCAGCCCAAAAGCTACGCACACGATGATGATCCGGGTTTCCATGAGGACCCAGATCTTCTAATTGATTTTGAAGACGGAGTCTATTATCAGGTTAGCCTCGACCAATCCCCGGTGGCTATCATAGTCGATGACCCCGGGTCGTTCTCCATCCCTGCCACAGACAAGAAAAAGAAGAGCTCGTCCCGCAAGAGGCAAGCTACCAACAGCGCCCCGAAAGCGCCGGCTCCGACTCCCAAGCATCATCGATCTGCGCGTCATGTGTTGGCAACCGAGACCATGGCCGGATCAAAAGTCAACAATTATCCTATCAAAGAGCCGGCCGCGAGGACGAATCAGCCTGCCCGCTCAACCCAAAGGTACATTGTTCGGTTATTCGTTGATTATCATAATCAATAGAGCCTTACGACAATTTATTTCATTGAAATACTTAGGCGAAATGCCCAGTCTTCTCCCGTCGAAGAGGTCGTCAGAGTGTCCGGTGAACCCCAAAATTCCAGAGCCGCATCTCATGCCGGTCCTCCTATAGGAGCCCCATGTCCAATCCAATACTTGCCGATTCTGGTGATGGTGTATCCGTTACCAAATCAGAAGTGGGAAGTGCCATGAATCATCGGCGACGATGGGAGGCTATGCGGCACCCAATATTTTTCGAACAAGAGTTCGGCGCCCTTCACTCGACGGATGCGCACATTGGTGCTACCCGAGCTGGGTTCGGCGAATCTATGAAGTTGATATCGGCCACCATGCAAGTAAGTGATCGGTTTTTATAGAGTCCGAACACTCATGTAAACCCAGTAGCCCCGGAGCCTTAAGTTGGTTCGGAACAACCGAAGGGTCTTTAACACTATTGTGTTGCAGGCTTCGAAGCAACAGAACGTGCAACTTGCCAAGGAGCTAAAGGAGAGCCAATCAGAGGTTCAAGCTGTGAAGGCAGAGCTAGATCAAGTAAAGAGCTTCACCCGAAGGCCCATGGTGAGTATACCGGTGCTGTTAATTTCTAGTAAATGTCCATGCTGACGCAAAGATTCTATTTAGCAGCCGAATCCATAGGGCATATGCAAAGAGAGTTGGATGAAGCTCGAGAAGCTCAGCGGCACGTCGAGTCCCAGCACGAGGCTGGGTTTGGTGTTATGAACTGTCTTCAAGTGGAGAAGAAAAAATAGGCCGGTGAAATTGAGAGTTTAAAGGCTCAATTGGCCCAGGCCCAAGAAGAAAATCAGAAACCTCAGAGGGGCATGTTCGGTAAGTATGATCCGAACATTAGTAAGTACTTCGTATAAAGGAAGTATGATAAGAATGTCTTTCCCTCATGTATAGGACTTCTGTCCGGGCAACCTAAGAGTTCAGATCCTTCCGAGGGAACTTGCTAAAGGAGTTGTCCGCCCTTCATGAGCGTGCTCGAAAAGCAATGAATGGCATGGTAAAAGCGCTATGGCCTGCCGAACAGCCACTGGAAGGTATGTCCAAACTGACTGATAGATTCAAGGAAGCTCGAAGCAGGTTCGAGTTGTGGAAGACATCAGCTTGTCGGGAGGGAGCACAAGAGGCGTGGGTAATGAGCAAGAACCGCTACACCAGACTTGTCCCCAAGCGGATGGCTCGGGTTGGTCTAGTGGGATCGGATGGTCAAGAAGTGCCCCTCCACCTGGTGTATGACCAAGTGATGCCTGCCGCCTGCCTTTCACAGGAAGATTTCTCCCTAGACACCATAATCGATAACTTAGATCGGCAGCCGAATGTGTAATTTTATATGCTTTCGTATGAATAATCTGTGTTGTAAACTTTGTCTTAATCGGCCATCGTCTTCTCCCTCCCGTGCGAATAGCGCGGGAGTGTGCCTCGCAATTTGTTATTCCAAAAGAGCGAATTATATTTGGGAGAACAGGCAATCCGGCCATACGGTACGAACAGGCAGAAAGCACATAGAGAGATATGTTATATTACTACTTAGCGTAAGAAACATCTTCCAAAGAAAATAGTACCTCTATCGATACCTTTCTTCGGGCCCCTACGAAGATCGTAGGTAAAGGTCCGCATACTGCTAGGATGCGGCTAAGGGCGTTTTTGGAAAAACAAACCCAAACAATGGCGATAACGGCCATAGCCATATTAAGTGCTTCCGTCACGGCCGACCAATTGTCTATGTAAGATAGCTAGATTTCAGCTTCACCCGTCTGAGGTATGTATCCGGATGACCCTGTCGTAACAATCGCAGAGGTGCTCCCTTTACTCTCTAGCCGAACAATCGGGAATGTAGACGGTAAACACGGGAGCGAGGTAACCCAGCTTGGCAAGTCTTAATTCGAATTGATGCATATGATGGATTGAGCATGACAAAGAAAATGTATGTACACGATAAGTGTGAGTAAATACTTATAATATAAAAACGTTGGCTTCAAGAAGAAGCCCCCAAGTGATGTGTTCGGATTTAACACTTTATAGTGTATGCCGATAGCCTTAGTACAAGATCGGTTTGACCGAACATAGAAAAAGAAATCAATCCCATCAAGCAGCAAAGTGGGAAGGGAAGAAAAAAGAAAACGGAAAGATGATAAAAAGAAAAATATTGGAGAATTGGATGGCACCGGTTTATCCATAGAAGCGCCAAAGACGAGCTGCGTTCCATGCGTTTGGTTCAAGCCGATTGTCCGACGGGCTCCGAAGACGATAGGCTCCTGTCGCGAGTACTTCGTTGATGATGAAGGGGCCCTCCATTTGGGGTTGAGTTTTATGCTTCTGCTTCTCCGGGAGTCATAGGACAAGTTCTCCTATGTTGTATGATTTTGCCCTGATCTCCCTACTCTAGTAGCGTCGTGCTTGCTGCTAGTAAAACATAGAGCGAGCCCAAGCTATGTCGCGCTCTCCCTCTAAGGCATCTAGGTTGTCCTGCCGATCTAACTCGGCCTCCTTTTCTTCGTACATGCGCGCTCTAGGTGCGTAGTGAATAATGTCGCAGGGGAGGACTGCCTTAGCCCCATAGACCATGAAGAACGGTGTGTAACCCGTCGATCTATTCGGGGTGGTGCGCATGCCCCATAAGGCGGATTCGAGCTCCTCCACCGAATGGCAGTCGGATTCATGAAGAGATCGGACCAAAAGTGGCTTAATGTTGCTCATAATGAGACCTTTTGCTTGTTCGACTTGTCCATTGGTCTGTGGATGATAGACTAGTGCATAATCTAGCTTGATGCCCATTTTTGCGCTCTAGTCCTTGACCTCCTGGACCGTGAAATTAGATCCATTATCCGTTATTATACTGTGCGGGACACCATAACGGTGAACCACGCCAGAGATAAAGTCGATCACTGGCCCGGACTTGGCCAATTTTACGGGCTTTGCCTCTATCCATTTAGTGAACTTATCGACCATGACCAACAGGTATTTGTTCTTTTTTGTCCCTCCTTTAAGAAGTCCGACCATGTCCAGCCCCAGACCGCGGAAGTCCAAGTGATCGGAATAGTCCGAAGAGCTGTTGGGGGCATGTGACTTTGATTTGCAAAGAGTTGACATCCTATGCAATGTTTGACAAAAGACTCGGCGTCCGTCTGAGCTGTAGGCCAATAGAAACTGGCTCGCAAGGCCTTGCTAACTAAGGCTCTTGCCGTAGCGTGGTGGCGCCCATGCCTGCATGAACTTTGGCTAGGAGCTCCAGTCTTTCTTCCTCGGATATGCACCGCTGTAATATTCTGGTGGTGCTTTTCTTGTATAACTCACCCTTGTGTACTTTGTAGGCTTTGGATCGCCGAACTATGCGCCACGCCTCTGCCTGATTTTCGGGGAGTTCCTTGCAGAGAATGTAAGTGAGGAAGGGCTCTAGCCACGCCGCGATTACTGCCATTACCTCATGAGCTGAAGGCATTTCGTCCATTACGGAGCCGCCGATGATTTGATCGTGATGTTCGTTTATAGGGGCAACAACCTCGTCTGCCGTATTTAGACCGACGCCCTTGTCCTCGTCATGCCACACCATGGATGGCTTGAAGAGCTGCTCTAGAAAGGTGTTTCTCGGGACAGGGTCGGGTTTGGCTCCCATACGAGCCAATACGTCGACGGCTTGGTTGTTGTCGCGAGCAACGTGGTGAAATTCCAACCCTTCGAACCGAGCAGATATTTTTAGGACAGCATTTCTATATGCCGCCATCTTCGGGTTTTTGGCATCAAATTCGCCATTAATTTGGGAGATGGCCAAATTGGAATCTCCTCGTACCTCCAACCATCGTATGCC
The DNA here is from genome assembly GCA_022496015.1 of Hordeum marinum. Taxonomy (NCBI): domain Eukaryota; kingdom Viridiplantae; phylum Streptophyta; class Magnoliopsida; order Poales; family Poaceae; genus Hordeum; species Hordeum marinum. Next base: position 367,201,539 of record CM039675.1, on the reverse strand, counting down.
CATTGATACTGCCATCTGAAGACCATGAAGGAGAGCTTCATATTCGGCTGCATTGTTGGAGTCAGCATACATGATTTGCAACACGTATCGCATGTTGTCGCCTGTGGGGGATGTGAAGATAACTCCAGCCCCCAGTTTGGCCAAGGTTTTGGATCCATCGAAGTACATTGTCCAATGGGAGTATGCGATGTATTCCTTGGGGAGCTCGGCCTCTGTCCATTTTACCAGGAAATCTGCCAATAGCTGAGATTTTATGGCATGACGTGGCTTATAGGTTATTTCAAAGGGAAGGAGCTCAATGTCCCACTTGGCTATGGGGCCGGTGGCATCCTTGTTGTTGATTATATCGTTCAGGGGGACTTCGGATGCCACTGTTACTGCACGCTCTTGGAAGTAGTGTCTAAGTTTCCTTGATGCCATAAACACTGTGTAGGCTATCTTTTCGTAGTGCGGATATCTAGACTTACACTGCATTAGCACTTCTGACATGTAGTAGACCGGTTTGTGAGTCCGGAATTTGTGTCCTTCCTCATCTCATTCAACGACGAGCACCACGCTGACCACTTGATTGGTGGCCGATATGCATAACAACATGGGCTCCTTGGCGCCTGGTGCTATGAGTATGGGATTGGTTGCCAGTAGTGTTTTAATTTCTTCTAGCATAGCCGCTGCTTCATCGGTCCACTTGAAGTTGTTGGTCCGTTTTAGCAGCATATAGAGCGGTAAATCTTTATCTCTGAGGCGGGAGATAAAGCGGCTTAATGCCGGTACACACCCAGCTAGCCTCTGGACATGCTTCAGCTCTATAGGAATTGCAAGTTCCGATAGGGCGCGGATCTTAGCTGGATTCGCTTCTATTCCTCTATGGGAGAAAATGAATCTAGGCAGCTTACTAGAAGGAACTCCGAATACACATTTTTCCGGATTGAGTCGTATGTCATACTTGCATAGACTGGCAAAGGTTTAACGTAGGTCGTCGATCAGCTAGCTGATGTGTTTGGTCTTAACTACCACGTCGTCCACGTACGCCTCGACTGTCTTACCGACCTGAGTCACGAGACACGTATGGATCATGCACTGGTGTGTGGCCCCGGCATTTTTTAGCCCGAAAGGCATTGTGTTGAAGCAGAATGGCCCGTAGGGGGTGATGAATGTGGTTGCCGCTTGATCGGATTCCTTCATTTTAGTCTGATGGTATCCGGAGTAAGCGTCAAGGAAACACAATGAATCGTGTCCGACTGTGGCATCAATGATCTGTTCTATGCGTGGTAAGGGGAAAGGGTCCTTAGGGCAGGCCTTGTTGAGGTCTTTGAAATCGACACACAACCGCCGGGACTTATCTTTCTTTGGTACCATCACCAGGTTTGCCAACCATTCGGGGTGCTTGATCTCCCGAATAAAACCGGCCTCTAACAGTTTAGCTAATTCTTCCCCCATTGCTTGCCATTTGGGTTCGGAGAAGCGACATAGAGTATGTTTAACGAGCTTAAAACCTGCTATAATGTTCAGACTATGTTCGGCGAGCCGTCGTGGGATTTCGGGCATATCGAAAGGACGCCAGGAAAAAATGTCCCAATTTTCTCGAAGAAAATTCTGCAGTGCCTCATCCACAAGGGGATCGAGCTGGGCTCTGATGGATGTTGTCTTATTGGAGTCCGTCGGATGTACTTGAAACTTGATGATTTCCTCTACAGGTTTGAAGGATGTGGACTTGGGCCTTTTGCTAAGGATCACATCATTCTTGTTAACTGTTGACCGTAGTGTGGTTAGTTCTTCTACAGCGAAAGTCGCCGCTAATGCCTCGAGGGCGAGTGTTGCCGTTTTGTTTTCGGCCCGAAGGACTATGTTCGGATCACTGGAGATCGTGATCACTCCTGTTATTTCAAGTTTCATTTACCCGTAATGGGGTATAGCCTGGAACTTTGTGAAGGCGTCCTGTCCCAATAGGGCATGATAGCCGCTTGGGGAGGGTACAATGTGGAAGAAAAGTTCTTCGGATCAGTAGTTTTTGAGCGTGTCGAACACTACATCCAGGACGATACGTCCGAAACAGCGTGCCTCTTTCCCTGGAATGATTCCTCGGAAGGTTGTACTGCTATGTTCGATGCAAGATGGGTCAAATTGCATTTTTCCAAGGTGCCTTCATATATTAGGTTTAACCCATAGCTGTCGTCCATTAGCACCTTGTTTAGCATGTATCCATCAATAAGGGGGTTCAAGACTAGTGTGGCCGGTGAGTGACCGGTAAGAATGGCCGGCTGGTCAGTATCTCTGAAGGTAATCGGTATGTATGCCCATGCGCTAGTTGCTGCCACATGATAGACCTGTTCGAGCTCTCTAAGAGCCCTTTTCCTCCTGTTCCTAGAGGGGAATGTTTCATAGACTGCCAGGACTTCGACATTGTGTTCGAGCGACGATGGGGAGCGCCCATTCGATGGAGGTGTTTCAAGGATAGCCTCGCCGCTATTTGCCACTTGCCTGACGACCCAGCAAGCTCTAAGGTTGTGAGTTGGGCTTGTGTTTAGCAACACAGAATGTATAGGGCAAGGTTTATCCAATAGTCCGTCAAGGACAGTGCCGACCCCTGAAGGAGGCATGTTTCTTTTTTCGGCGGGTTCGTATTTTTCTGGCCGCTTTGGAGGTACCCGCTTTTTCTTATCTCCGCCAGGGTGCTTGGGGAAAGATGGTTCTAAAACCAATCGTTCAGATTGTCAAGCGCTTTCCATGGCACAGTATTTCTGTACCAAATCGGATAACTCCGAAAGTCACGAATGTGCCTGTGGGCCAGGGCGTTAAGAATCCCTTCATCGTGGCAATTGTGAATGAAAATTGCCATTATCTCTTGGTCTCTAAGACCTTTTTCTCTACTTCTAGTGAGTAGGAGTCTGGCCCAAAAGTGATGGACTGATCTCCCTATAATTGCTTGATATCCCGAAAGTCCGAGGACGCGGGTTTTGGTGCGATACCGGGATGATCGTTTTGGGTGGTGGGTGGGAAAAAATTCGATTCCACGCCATATTGAGTGTTTGGAATTACAGATTCCGAATCGTGTGGTAGGTCCCGAGCCGATGACGATCCAGCTCGAGGGTGATTTTTGGCATCTAATTCGCCGATGAAGTCTCGGTGATTAGAGACCGGGGTGTAGATTGTCTTTAGTTCTGGTTGTCGAGACGAATCCTCGGCTGGGCACTCGATGGTAGCGACAAGGTGGGTGACCGGAGGGAGATGGACCTTTCTGTCATCGGTCCTGATCCCAAGCCGGTCATAGACCAGAACCTGGTCATCCGACATACGCATGGCTTCGATACGATCGAACGACTCGTTTAAGAATGAGGCAATGGTAGGATGCGTGTCGCTGAGGCGAGTAGATTCTATGAGCGGTGAGACGGCTCCGGAGCCGCGCCAAAGCGGATCCGTGTTCCATATAGAAGTGGGGCCTGATGTCTTTGGCGCTGAGGTGAATGGACTTACAGGCTTCTCCAAGGTCGAGGGTTCTTTTAAAGCGAGTATTCCCCGTGAACCAGTGACGAACTCTAAGGTTCCGAACTTGATCCTTTGATCGGGGGAAAAGCTTCCGATCAGGCCATGGTGGCTGATCGGGATGGCATGTGACAAGATGTCACCGCCTGCAAGATTCCGATCGCAGGTGAGGATCTCCTGGATGCAGATCTCGTTGCTCATGACAAAGCAAGCCATCGATTCCTTAGGTGTTCACGTAGGAACTCTCAATGAAATCACCAATGTCGGTGTCAAAACCGGCAGATCTTGGGTAGGGGGTCCCGAACTGTGAGACTAGAATCGATGGTAACATGAGACGAAGGGGACACAGATTTACCCAGGTTCAGGCCCTCCTATGGAGGTAATACCCTACGTCCTGCTTGGTTGTATTGATGGTATGGGGGGTCACAGAGTTGATCTACCTCGAGATCGAATAACTAACCCTATATGAGTTGTTCTGTCTCTACAACCTAAAACCCTCCGGCTTATATAGACGCCGAGGGTACGTAGGGTTTACACATGGTCGGTTACAGACTGAAGAGATAAACATGCCTATCTACGGTCGACGACTTGGAGGATACGTCACGGCTCCTTGAGGCCTCCATCCTCGTGACGGTGACCCTGATCATCCAATGCTCACCTTGCAGCCCATGCAGTTTGGCCTATAAGCAATAGTTCGTCTATCCGAGGACCCCCCTAATCCAGGACTCCCTCACCATGCACCACACTATAGCCTGCAGGATCAATATCAATCACTTCTTATTCCTCATGGTGCACAAACACATCAGTGCCATTATCCTCTTCCCCCTGAATATTATTGCCCTACTCAATAGATTCGCTAGGACTAGAGCAGATGCCTCAACAACATGCATGTACTCATCATCTACCCCTACGTACTCCTCAACCATGTCAAATCGACCAGTTTCTAGAACTAGCATATATGGGTCTACTTGTGTAGATTGCTTTAATGGTGTGTTTGCATGAGATGGTAAATTCTTACTAGGAGTTAAAGGACAGTCTTGCATACCCATCACGAGCACATCATTATCAGTAATAGTTGCCTGAGGCACATGAACAACATTGTCGATGATAGGTACAGGAGTTTGAGAATCAGAGTTATCAAGCACAAGAATGGTCAATGTAAGCTTCTTATCTACTTTGTACATGTCAAACATCACATGAAGTTGATCCTTATGAGCTAGTCTAACATCTGGCGCCATTATCATGTATAAATACTACACAGTGACACTCTAATTCGTGCCAACTCTTAGCTCTGCACCTAAGCCATCCATGAGCACACCCATTCTGAAATCCTCTGAGTCTACGTTCCAGCTAATTGTTTTCCCCTTCCCATATGATTTCCTACCGCTCAATTCTTTCAACAGAAACCCTTGAAGAACTAAGTCTAAGCTAAAAATATTGGTTGGCTCGAGCCCACAAATTTCATGCAAAAACAACACACGTAAAAGGTTGTTTCAATTAACATCCATGAAAAAATTCAGTCAACATTCAACAAGTTTTTAGTCCAAGGGTTGGGGCATGAGGTTCGAGCATGAGGAACTCACTCGTACGATGAGTTGGAGCTCGGGGACTCCATGGATCCAGCAGCCCCAGTGGCTCGAGCCAACAGCCCGAGCACCCGCCGCAACAACGTGAGCCAACAGCCGCGACGCCCTCCTCCCACCGCCTTGGGCCTCGCCGCGTCAAGAAAGCCATCATTGCCCGCGTCTCCAACTGCAGCGGCATGAGCTAGTAGCTGTGTCACCCGCCTCCCGCCGCCTTGGGCCCCACCGCATCGAGCAAGCCATCATCACCCGTGCCTCTAGCCACCGCCGCCCATGCGCTAGGGTTCATGTGTGTGAGTCGGGGTGGATAATGTTTGCACTTTTGTGTGTGTTACTGGCTTGGTGTCTCAAAGGTTCGTATATGTATGTATGTGCGCATGTATAAGGGGGGTATACGACTTGGTATTGGAGAAAATGGCATAGATAGAGATACGAGAAAGTTGCAGTGGCATATTTCCAACTTGAGTCTTTGTAGTGGCATTTCTCCAACAAGTGAAAGTTGTAATGGCATGAATCCAATTAACCCATTAATATAGTGCCAAGTGCCAATTCTTGTTTTTTTTGCCTATTTTCTTGCTTCGCAGGAAACAAATACCAAACAAAGTCAAAATAGAACGAAACTATACAGTGATCTTTTCTGGACCACAAGGGACCCTAGAAGCTTCAGAAAGAGACCAAACGATGTACGGGAGGGCCACAAGCTCACATGGCGCGCCTCCAGGGGGTGCCCGTCTGAGCATGTGGGCCCCACATAACTCTGATTTCCCTCATTCCACTTGTAAAAATTCCCTAAAATCTGAAAACCACTAAAGAGATACCTGAAACAATTTTTCCGCTGTTGCAAGCCTCTGTACTTTCGTGATACCATCTGAAGGCCTCTGCTAGTACTCTACCGGAGGGGGAGTCGATCACGGAGGCTATCTTCATCAACCTTGCTGCCTCCATGATGATGCGTGAGGAGTCCACCATAGACCTACGAGTCCATAGTGATTCGCTAGATCTCTCTCTCTCTGTCTTTCTCTCTCTCTCTCTCTCTAATCTTCAATACAATGTTCCCTTTAGAGATCTATCCGAGCTAATCCACTTTTGCAGTGTGCTTGTTGGGATCCTATGAATTATGGCTTTCTGATCAGATTTTTAATTGATGGTAATTGAGTCAAATCGAAACTTTATTATGCGTGATTGTTATAGCTATGTATGCTTTCCGATCCATGAGTTTGCTTTGGCCAAGTAGATGAGTAGATCATCAGAGGGAGTGGTGCATAGTAGTGGGTTCAATCTTGCGGTGTCCTCACCTCTGACAGAAGGGGTAGGAAGGCACATATTTGTATTGTTGCCACTAAGGATAAAACGACGGGATCTAAACATATTGTTTGTCTTACTTTGTCTACATTATTTCGTCTTACTTAAAGTGTTACTCTGTTTGTTATGAACTTAATAACATAGATGCATACTAGATAGCGATCAATTGATAGAGTAATAGTAGTAGATGTAGGCAGAAGTTGGTCTACTTGTCACGGACATAATTCCTATGTACATGATCATGCCATGAGCAACATCATAACTATGAGTTTTTTATGAATTGCCCAACAGTAATTTGTCTATCCATCATATGTTACGTTCTTGAGAGAGATGCCTCTAATGAAAACTATGGCCCCTCGTTCTACTCAATTCATTTACTAAAACTCTATTTACCTTGCTACAATTATTTATCTTTTATTTTTTTTTAGTAATTTATCTATCTACCACTATCAGATTTGATCCTTGCAATTAACAAGTATAAGGAGATTGGCGACCCTCTTGCCCGCGTTAGGTGCAAGTATTTTGTTCTTGTGTGTACAGGTACTGTTGACAGTTGTTTGCGTGATCCTCCTATTGGTTCGATAAACCTTGGTTCTCACTGATGAAAATACTTGTTGCTACTTTACTACATCCATTCCTTCCTCTTCAGGGGAAAACCCAACGCATCTACAGAAAGTAGCAATTACCAATCATATCAAATAATAATTTAGTACATGCAATTCAAAGGCAGACAACACAATTCATATCAGCAAACACAATGTGTGTTCATATCCATTATTAATTGTTGCAAATCATCAGTAGAAACATATATATTTCAATTGAGCTCACAACAAGAGTCAATCTTTATGATACATGTTCACATTCCAAGCAAAGAACAATTTGGTCACTGGCAACCTTGAAGACGCGGAATGCACATATTGTGTCAACCTTCATGTGCATGTGACGAACAATTTTATTCCAGTTCTTATGAATGAGAGCTCAACCATCCTTCCCTCTCTTGATATATGTTAGAATACAACTTGTAATAGGATTAAAGAGTCCTACTCGGTTTGTAATAAGGCTAGGTCGGTGCGGCTAGCTCCTCATATATACCTCTTGTAACCGGCACAATATCATTATCAGTTATTGGTCAATACAACTTTACATGGTATCAATTTTTCGGTCCTAGGTCATGGCTCCGCCGCCCACCCCACAGCTGCCGCCGCTGCCCGGCTACTTCGAGCAGCGTGCCACCAAGGTCGCCGCGGCCACGGCCTCCTCCGCCTCTACCCCTACTATAGCTCTACCTCCACCAATACCCCCTTCCATCTCTTTCACCGACACCATCTCCGATATTAGCCCGTACATTACCGTAACCCTAGACCTCGATGCTCACAACTACTATCATTGGCATCATCTTTTCAGTGTCCATCTTGGGCGATGCAACCTCCGATATCACATCGCCGACGCCTCTCTTCCTCAACCTCATGACCCGCAATGGGTCAAGGATGATCTCGCCATTATTCAATGGATCTACATGAGAGTCTCCACAGAGATCTTCAATCTCGTCCACCGTGATAGTGCCTCCGCCGCCGATCTCTAGACGGCCCTTCGCCAGCTCTTCTAGCACAACGTCGACGCTCGCGCCAATAGTCTCCATGCCGAGCTTCGGAACATGGTGCAAGGTGATGCACCCGTCGGCGCCTACTGCCAGCGCCTCAAGATGATCGCGGATGAACTCCGCGAACTTGGTGATCCGATCGACAATCGCCAGCTCATCAATGCCCTCCTCGTTGGCCTTAGCGAGCGGTTTGAAAAGCAGGCCTCCTTCATCCCTATGATGCATCTGCGTCCCTCCTTCGCCGAGGTTCGCTCGATGCTCCAGTGGGCCGACCGTGCCCTCGTTACAAAGGAGTCCCGTCCTCAGGTCTTCACTGCGTCTCCTTGCCTGCCTGCACCAACGCCGGCACCGCCTCCTCCAACAGCACCTCCTCAACCATCCGGCTGGCTTCCAAGTCCCAACTACCGGGGTAAAAACCCTCGGCCGCCGCCGTTCCGCATGGCGCCCTCCCCGGCTCCGCCCCCTGGCTCCACCAACTGCACCACCACCGCCCCCGTCTTCACCAACTGCACCACCACCGCCGCCCGGATGGCGCCCATCTCCTGATCCATGGGCATGCCTCGTCCAGGCATGGCCTATTCCCTGGTCCGCTCCTACGCCATGCGGTGCTCCGCCTGCCTATACCGGTGGTTGGCAGCCCGATGCCCGCCCTCATACCGGCGCGCCCGTCCTCATGCCCCGACAGCCGACGGCCGCATACCATGTTGCTCCCTCCTTCGCATCATCGATCTACAACATCAGCCCTTATACATCCTACGGCGCTCCATCGTCCCCCCTACATGCAGCAGTACAATGATGGTGGCTCTCTCTTTACGCCGATGTCGGCCCTACTGCCGACGCCACCACACCCACAAGCTCCCATGACTACACCAGCCTCTACATCGACTCCGAGCTGGGACCAAGCTGCTTTTCTACAAGCCATGAACAACTTTGTTGCACAAGGGACCTCAGGTACGGATTGGATTTTCAACTCTGGTGCTTCTAGTCATATGTCTGCATCAAGTAACTTACTTTCCTCTTGCACACCCTCGTCTTTTTCCTCCATTATTCTCGGTGATGGTTCTTCTATTCCTATTTACTATGTCGGTCAGGCTCAAATCCCATCCCCATTTAAACCCTTGCTTCTTCGTGATGTTCTTGTAGCTCCTGCTCTTATTAAAAATCTGATTTCTGTTCGCCAATTCACCACTGATAATTATGTTTCTGTCGAGTTTGAAGCCTTTGGTTTGTCTATGAAGGACTAACTGACCAAGGCCGAGATCGCTCGCTTCAATAGCTCTGGTGATTTATACTCTCTCCACGGTGTTCCGGCCGTTGCTCCTCCAACATCCATGATGGCCTCTGTTAATCTATGGCACCAATGTCTCGGCCATCCCAATAAAAATGTGTTATCCACCCTTCTTAGTGAATTTTCAATACCTTGTAATAGAGATTCTCACAATTCTTCTATGTGTCAGTCATGTCAATTGGGCAAACATGTTCGTCTTGCCTTTAGCTCCTCTCAATCCTCTAGTACTTTTCCTTTTGAATTACTTCATTGTGATCTCTGGACATCACCAATAGAAAAAGTGTATCTGGTTTTAAGTATTATCTCGTGATTCTTGATGATTTCACTCATTAAGTTTGGACTTTTCCTTTACGCAACAAATCCGACGTTTACAATACCTTTCTCAACTTTCAATGCTATGTCTCCGATCACTTTTTCCTCCCTATAAGATTCGTCCAATGTGATAATGGTCGTAAATTTGACAACTTTCAAAATCGAAATTTCTTTCTTCAATTTGGAATTCTTTTGCATTTCTCTTGTCCTTATACCCCCCCCCCCCCCCCTCAAAACAGCAAAGTCAAGCATTCTCTTTGTACTCTTAATGACATCACACGCACTCTCCATGTTCAATCTTCTATGCCTCCAAAGTTCTAGGCTGAAGCCCTCCACATGGCCACATACTTACTCAATATTCATCCATCTAAAGTTAACCCCAAAACTACACCTTTATTCTCTTTATTTCTCCCTCATCCCAATTACTCCGATGTTCGCGTCTTCGGTTGTCTTTGTTTCCCCAACTCCTACTCTACTTCTCCTAACAAACTTTCCCCACGCTCTACACCATGTGTCCATCTATGATTCTCTGACGAGCACAAGGGTTATCGTTGTCTCGATCTTGTTACAGGTCGCGTTCATGTGTCTCGTCATGTAACTTTTGCTGAAACTATTTTTCCCTTTTCTGAGCATCCCCATCCAGATTCCAACTCACCCACGCCATCTCCTGGTCCCTCTCGTCGCAATCATCTTCCCTTCGTTCACCCGATGACCCCTGCCAAGCAACCAGCCAAACTCTCTACCACGGCAGCGGATCTTGGAGCACCCACCTCTGTCACTACAGACCTCCCACCGCCATCGTCCCCGCTGCCGCCATCTTCGCCGCCGCCAACTCCCGCGTCCGCTTCCTCCGTTGCACCGGACGCATCACCCACGTCCACCCCGTCACCCACCCCCCTACTAATGCTATTCCTGTTCTAGCTCCTACTAACGATCATACCATGCGCACACATGCCAAATCCGGGTTTCGTTTACCTGCAAAAGATCATCTCAATCTTCATGCGTCTCTATCTTATTCCTCTCTACCCAAATCCTACAAATCAGCTCTCTTAGATCCTAATTGGGCCGCAGCTAAGAAAGATGAATATGATGCCCTTCTTTACAATGACACATGGCAGTTGGTTCCTCGTCCTTCCAATACAAATATCGTCTCGGGCAAATGGATTTTTTGCCATAAATTTAATTCTGATGGGAGTCTTGCACGTTATAAGGCTCGATGGGTATGATGTGGTTACTCTCAGCAACACGGCCTCGATTATGATGAGACTTTCTCTCCAGTTGTCAAGCCCAGCACTATTCGCACTGTTCTTAGCATCGTCGTCTCTTCCTCCTGGACAATTCATCAACTAGATGTCAAGAATGCTTTTCTTCATGGCTCTCTTCAAGAAATAGTCTATTGCCAACAACCTCTTAGCTTCTAACATTCCTCCTATCCTAATCATGTTTGTCTTCTTCAAAAATCTCTTTATGGTCTCAAACAAGCACCACGTGCCTGGTTCCAACGATTTTCTACTTATGCTCAAACCATAGGTTTTACTCCTTCCCATTCTGACACTTCCCTCTTCACCTATCATCACAACAACGACACTGCTTACCTTCTTCTCTATGTTGATGATATTATTCTCACAGCTTCCTCACAACACACTTTGGATCATATTATATCTCTTCTTCGCAATGAATTCTCTATGACAGATTTAGGTCTTCTTCACCACTTCTTAGGTATTGCTGTTCTCCGTGACTCCTCTGGTATTTTCTTGTCTCAATGTTAGTACACTCTCGATCTTCTTTCTCGTGCTGGTATGCTTAATTGTCAAACTTCTTGTACCCTTGTTGATACAGGTTCCAAACTCTCTACCGACGGTGATCCTTTTTCTGATCCTTCTCTTTATCGTAGTCTCACCGGTGCACTTCAATATCTCACTCTCACTCGTCCTGAAATTTCTTTTGCTGTTCAACAAGCTTGTTTATACATGCATGATCCTCGTATTCCCCACTATAACCATGTTAAACGTATTTTTCGGTATCTCAAAGGCACACTAGACTTAGGCCTTCATATCAACAGATCCTCTCCCACCTCCTTGACAGCTTACTCTGATGCAGACTGGGCTGGTTGTGCAGATACTCGTAGGTCCACATCCGGATTTTGTGTTTTTCTTGGTAACGATTTGGTTTCTTGGTCTTCAAAAAGGCAGGTTACGGTCTCCTGCTCGTCTGCTGAAGCTGAGTACCGCGTTGGGGCTCATCCGGTTGCTAAAACGGTTTCGTTGCGCCAGTTGCTATCGGAGTTGCATCGTCCTATTGGGCAAGCAACCATTGTTTACTGTGATAATATTTCAGCTGTCCACATGTCAGGGAATCCAGTTTAACACCAACGCACCAAGCATATTGAGATCGACATTCATTTTGTTTGCAAGAAGGTGGCTCTAGGTCAAGTTCGCGTTCTCCACGTGCCTTCTTCTGCTCAGTCTGCTGATATCTTTACTAAAGGCCTGGCTACTACTCCGTTTCAAGACATTCGTTTCAGTCTCAACATCGTCGAGCCTACCGTTGACACTGTGGGGGGATGTTAGAATACAACCTGTAATAGGATTGAAGAGTCCTACTCGATTTGTAATAGGGCTAGGTCGGTGCGGCTAGCTCCTCATATATACCTCTTGTAACCGGCACAATATCATTATAAATTATTGTTCCATAAAACTTTACAATGTAGGCTACATAATTAATACCATGGGGGCTTGACTCATCTATAAATATCACCGTCGTCTCGTGATCCAGCGCATGCCCTGAGGTAATGATGTGTGTACCTCTTTAACAAGCACTAATAAAAAAGGAATTATTCAATTTGTTGTGTAAGGGTAATCCATATCACCTATAGTTCCTAGTTGTCTTATTTATTGCACAAACAAAATTTTTGTTCTGTCTTGGGAGTCTTTTCATTGCCAAACCTTGAAGAGAATGTTAACTTGATGGCTAGTCAGCTCCATTTGCCATATGCGCAAAAACGGCTGGACTTGGAAATCCTTGAGATTTGGACCTACGTAAATGAATTTAATATTAGTAAATAAAAACGGTCTTGCGCCATTTGGTGTGGTGTTCGCTCCCATCATTTCGTAGAAAACCTAGCAGGGCATCACCACGGGTGCGTGGGGGTGAGGGATAAGGTATCGAGTTTGACAATGATGCCGTCAAAGAGGCCATTGCTCTCGACGAAGATGTAGTTCATGTACGATGACGCACATAGCTAATCCAGGAACTCGACGTGGGCGCCCTCCCAACCGTTGTGGGCATTCCATATGCAAACAACCCCACAAATGGTGGAGCTCGCCGGTACCAGGAGATCGCCGGCGAGAAGGGGAATGTGGGAAGCATGAAGGGCTCTCTTGGCCACTAAATCCCTTCCAACCCATGTTTGCTGAGTCCACTGCTCTTGACCAAATGCAGCACGCGCCGCCTCTTGCTCCATGCTGACCAGGATCGCAGCCTAGGCGTACGTGTGTGTGTTGTGGACTTGTGGTTCACGATGTTTAAGAGCAGCAGCTCGACGATCATGCGTTGCACATGCTTGGTGGCCTGACAACCCTGTGTGTGCGAGTGCATGCACTAGAATTAGGATCTAGGGTACGTGGCACCGAGGATGTCCTTCTAGTTCGGACGACAGATGTGGCCAGCATGGGGCATTTCCATCACCATTGGCAAGGCACACAATCCAGTTAACGGACATGACCAACGCAGAGCAGAACTCCCTTGCAGCACCCGACCACCCTCATCACTGTCCACCATGCCTCCAGCTCTCTCGCCATGGCCAATAGCCCATCCAGCTCAGTCGTCAGCGCCCCCGTGCCTGATGGTGGCCGGGCCAGAGGGAGCTCTTGCGGTGATGGTCGTCGGCTTGTGCTTGGTAGAGTGAGGATGGGGAGAGATGGAGTGGCTGCGGTGGGTGGGTGGGCCAGGGCGGACATTAGGGATATAGACGGACATGAGGTATGTGTTCACGGAAATCCAAATTTAAGACGGACATGGGGTAGAACAAACGATTCGCCTTTCTGGAAAGGGTTAATGAAGGTGAAGGTAACCTTTTCCCAAAAGGCGAAATTTGTAGTTGGGGATGGTACTTCTATAAGATTTTAGGAAGACACCTGGCTAGGAGATACTCCATTAGCACTCCAATATCCTGAGCTATATAAGATCACTCAACGGAAAGATGAATATATGGCAAATGTATTACGAACGGTTCCCTTAAATATGCAATTTCAGCGAGCTCTAGTTGGAAACCGCTGGAATTCAGGGCTACATCTGGTTAGAAGGTTGATGGATGTTCAACTATCAGATCAGACAGATAGGATAAACTGGACTTTAACCTTGAATGGTATATTCTCGGTGAAGTCCATGTACACAGCTTTGATTAACACTGGACCTATCTCCAGTTCTTTGCACATTTGGAAAATCAAAGTACCACTCAGGATAAAAATCTTCATGTGGTTTGTTCACAAGGGAGTGATCTTAACCAAAGACAACTTGACAAAACGAAGATGGATAGGAAGGCCAAATTGTTGCTACTGTAATCATGTCCGTTTGTATCCCTAATGTCTTCCTTGGCCCACCCACCCACCGCAGCTACTCCATCTCTCCCCATCCTCACTCTACGAGATAATTGCATCTATCATCCCAGAAGTTGCCGGCAAGGTCCCCTTCAGTCCTGGAAGTCGAGAACTGCTCCAATACGGTCCTGGTACACAGATATACGTTACAATATAGTCCTGGATCTTGGACATCCGGTCCCCACTCTACGTGCCATCTACGTCTCGCGAATATGTCTGTATGACACGTCACCGCATGGCCCACCCGTCAGACTGGACCCCACCCGTCAGCGCAGAGCGGTGGTAATTTTGCACTCAGCCCCTTGTCTCCTTGTGTTCTCAATCGTTCCCCTTCCACTCTCTTCCCCAATTGAAAATAGAGGAAAAAGCAGAGCGCTACGAGCAAGGGCAGCGGCGGATGATCGGCGACCCGGCGGCATTCCGATGGTAGTTCCTATGGTGGCGGAAGCGACAACGACGACACCGCCACCCATGGGACAGAGTTCGTCAATGATGGACGGCCCTCGACGGCGAGGCGGCTCCAACCTATGGTATGATTCGTTGATAGCACATCGTAGGCACATTTTTAGGCACAAAAATCTGCATCTTTTCTATCAATTAGGTCATCTGCACAGATTATGTGACTGGTACATGTCGATTTGCTGTTGTTCGTGCGGAATTTTTCTAGGGTTTAGGTACTGTACGACATAAAGTCTGAACATTTACTGAATTTTTTCTTGCATCGAAGCAGAGTGGTCATTTCACTGTTGAAGTGATTCATGGTGGGTTTTTCTTAGGTAGTGGGCAGAATAGGTGCTATTTGGATGGCCAGAAGGTTTTCTATGATTATTGTCATGTGGAAAGGGCATACTATAGAATGTTTGAAGAAATAGTTGAGCATTTGGGGTATGAAAAGGAAGGAAAAATTGATATTTATTGGCTGCCCCCTGGTTGTCAAATCAATGAAGGTGCTGTAATTCTTGTGTCCAATGATGCTGACTTAGATGCTATGTATCTTAAGATCAATCTAGGGCATAATTTCCAAATGATATACCTTGATCATTTGGATAGCCATATTTGTGGTGGAGGAGCTGGATGGAATGATGTTGTGGCTAATCCAGTAGCAGAATTTCCTACTGTTTTCAGTCCCATGAAGAAGCCAAGCAGTGCAAATGAAAGCAATACATCTTGTAGTGTTGTGGATGAAACTCATGAAATTCAAAGTGATGACCAAGAGATCTCTCATGACCAATTCTTTGTGAGAATGAGACTAAGAGCATAGAAGTTAGAAGAGGAGGAAGAACAAGATGCAGATTCAGAATCATCTGATAGTGATTATATTCCTGACATTATTGGCAGTGATTATGACTTGGAGGATGGGGATGAAGATTTGTTGTAGGAGCAGTTGCACCCAGTGCAAGACAAGAAAGGGAAGAAGGTGGTTGAAGAATGCAACTCTGAAGAAGAGGAATTGGATGGTCCAAATTCTGATGAAGATGAAATGAAATTCAGTTTGAAACCATTTACAGTTGCATACATGCATGAGCCTAAGTTTCATGCAGGCCAATTGTTCTCTTCAGTGGAGCTTTTGAGGAAAGCAGTGAGAGAGTACAGTTGCAAAGAGAGGGTGAACATCAAATTTCCAAAGAATGACAAAATAAGGCTTGGTGCAAAGTGTGAGAAAGGATGCCCATGGTATCTATATGCATCTTGGGACAATAGGACAAATGCAGTAATGGTAAAGACATTCAATGGTCAACACAATTGTGAGAAGAAGTGGCAAGTTACAACCTTTACAGCTAGGTACATTGCTCTCAAATATGTGGACAAGATTAGGGCATGTGAGAAGATTTCATTAAAGGCTTTGGCAGGTTTTGTGCAAGAAGATTGGAACATGACAATTAAAAGGGGAAACTTGGAAGAGCTAGGAAGACGGCATATGATATTATATATGGAGATGAGATTACAAAATACAACTTGTTGTGGGATTATGCAAATGAGCTGAGGAGATCAAATCCTGGAAGTACTTTCTTTGTTGAGCTTTCAGATGAGGCGTAGTTTCAGAAGTGTTATTTCTCATTTGATGCATGCAAGAGGGGGTTCTTATCTGCTTGTAGACCTATTATTTTCCTAGATGGTTGCCACTTGAAGACACAATATGGTGGTGTTCTATTAAGTGCAGTTGGAATGGACCCAAATGATTGCATATTTCCTGTGCCTCATGCAGTAGTGCAAAGGGAAGACACAAAAGCCTGGAGGTGGTTTTTTACTGCATTGAAGCAAGATCTTGGCATAAATAACACAAAGCTTTGGAACATCATGTCTGACAAGCAAAAAGTACTTTACTTGCATATTTTATTTTTTATGTACAATAAAGTATGTTATGTTAGTTCTTAGGAAGTTTCTAATGCTTGAAATGGCAATGTTTTTGTAGGGTTTAATTAGGGCATTGAAGGAATTATTCCCTTTTTCACCACACAGATTCTGTGTGAGGCATCTATGGCAGAATTTCAACAAGAACTTCAAAGGAGAGGCCTTAAAGAACCAGCTGTGGAAATGTGCTAGAAGCACTACAGAGGGCATGTTTAGGGAAAATATGAACCATATGTTAGTTCTCAGCAAAGAGGCCCATGATTGGCTAGATGAGTTGGATCCAAAAACATGGGTTAGGGCTTACCAAAATGATTTCCCAAAGTGTGATGTGCTGCTGAATAACAATTGTGAAGTTTTCAATAGGTACATTCTGGAGGCCAGGGAGATGCCAATCATAAGCATGTGCCAGAGGATCAAGGGCCGGAATATGGGAAGGAACTATGGAAAACAACAAGAGACTTTGAAGTGGCATGGGACTATTTGTCCAAAGATAAAAAAAATTGGATAAGAATATTGAATTTGCAAGAACTTGCCATGCTGCACCAGCTAGAAAAGGATTGTTTGTAGTAAATGATAGAGGTGTGGACTACAGTGTGGACACAAGAATGGAGAAGTGCAGCTACAAAAGATGGGACTTGTCTGGTATCCCATGTTCTCATGGAGTCTCTGCTCTCAGATATGACAAAATACCACCAGAATCAAGGCTGAACTCTTGTTATTCCATTGAAACACATTTCAAGGCATATGAGCACATTATTATGCCTTGCCAAGATGTGAGTGAGTGAGCAAAGATGAATGGCAGAAAAATCATACCACCACCACTTTAGAAAAAGAAAGGAAGAAGGGCAAGGAATAGGAGACAACAACCTGAAGAGAAAGAGGGGAAAAGAGGTGTGCAAATCACAAGGCAGGTACAGTCATCCATTGTGGATATTGTGGTACTATTGGTCATAACATAACTGGATGCTTGGACTGGAAGTTAGGGTTGAAACCTAAGAAAAAATCTAAAAGGCAAAGAGTTAGAGCAGAGCCAGATGTATCCTCTTCAGATGAAGAAACTGTAGGTCACACTCAGGTTAGATGTCACTGTTCTTCTCAATATATCTTCAGATGAGTTATAAATATTAATGTTCTCACTTTATCTATGCAGGAGATCAATCTTCAAACAGCAAGGGTAATTAACCATGAACAACCATTATACCAGGCAGAGATAGTAGCCTCTTTAACACAAGAAGTATGTTACTACCATTGTATTAGCCAGAGATATTGCTATATCAAATTAAGTTGTACATACTCTTACAAGTGTTACTTTACAAATGCAGAGAGAGGCAAGGCTCAAAGAGGACATTGCGCAAGGGCCACTGCCAGAGAATGCTTTCATACATCAGCAGCAAGCCCTATCACAGCCTGCAATTGAAACTACTACATCAACAAAAACAGGAGATGTACATAGGAAGAGAGAAGTTGTTGCACTAGCTAGACTTAGAGTTGTAGCTGAGAGAAGAGAGATAGCAGATCAGGCCAAATTTGATGCAGCTATTGCAAAATTAAAAGAGGAAGAGGAGAAAATCAAGTTGTCTGCTGAGAAGAAGAAACAAGAACTTCTAGCAAAGAAACAAGCTGCAGAGGAGAAAAAGAAAGCTGCATTAGAAGAAAAAATAATTGCTGGAGAAGAGAGGAAGAAAGCTAGTGAGGAAAAGAAACAAAAGGCCCTGCAAGAAAAACTTGCCATGGCAGACAAAAGGAGAGAAGCAATGGAGATAAGGAGAAAGGAGACAGAAGAGGCAAAACAATTGAAGGCACAAGAGAGACAAAGAATTGCTGAAGATTAAAAAAGAGTTTGAAGACTAAATTTGCTACAGAGGAGGCAATGTTTCTTATACATCAAGCAGATGAGATGGATAGACAACAATCATTTCTACAAACACATGAGGTAGCAAGGCAAAGAGCTTGGGAGCAACAAACAGTTCAACAGGAGGGTGCAGCAGTGCAGGAAGAACTTCAGCAGAAAAAAATAATGGAGGCACAACAAACTAGAGAAGCAATGGTTGAGGATGAGAGGATGAATGAATGTCAGCAAAAAAACAACACGAAAGAGAACTGCAGCAAGCTCTAGTCAAAACATGAGAGGATTTAAGAAACCAAGAAAAGTGAACATGTTTGATGAGCTGAGGGGTGGATGAAGGGACTTTGTGGTTTCATTAAGTGTTCGGCTAGCTTTTGTTCATTATCATGTTCCAGCACTTCTTATTGATCATCTTGTGTTCATGATCATGTTCCAGATAGTGTACTGAATAGCTTTTGTAATATGCTATGTGCACTGAGTGGTAATGTCTCGAAGATTTGATATTTTGTAATATGTAATCCAGTGCACTAAGGTTGTCTCCTTGTCTCTTATGTGCTGTAGATATAATATATATGCCAACACACATTTTCATTTTCATAATAATCATCGCATTACAACATACCAGTAATTCATTTCATCCATACATTGAAAGTCTCACAATGAGTGAATTACATTCCAGGTTTACAAAAGAGGCACTACATTGATGATAAACTAAATAATATAGATAGAACTAGGACACTACAGAAACTACACCATAGTTAGTACACATAGATCAATCATCATTGCCATCGACTTTGCCAAGCACAATGCTGAATTTGTGTGCGTGCGTCAGGTCCTCCCCTTCGTTTGGTAGCCATTCATCAGGCAGGTCTTCGGCTAGCAGAGGACCACAATCAATCACCTCTTTCAAGTGATAGATGACAGGATAAACCAACGTCTTCTTCTTCGGCGAGGACGGCCCGTACGATGACGCAATTTCCCGCGCCACAAACTCCTCGAGCGATTCTGGAGGAGGATCTGTACATAGTGCAAGCTTAGGCTCCGGTATCTCCACGTCCAGCACCTTGGGAACTTTGGATGGGTCACGGAGCCATGCCAGAACCTCGAGCTCATGCCGATTCTTCGGCGGTACCATCTCTATCAGGTCACCACCCAACTCCTTGAGAACACCCTTAACTAACTGCATCGACCAAGCTTGATCTGGAAGCCCTTTGAAACTTAACTTCGTCTTGTACTCCAGGCTAGCCGGAGTGGCTCGAATGTCTTTGACCCAGCGCTGAAATTGGATCCACCGGCGACAGCACTTGAACTTCATTGATGATTGCAGCACCAGCGTGCACTTCTCCTCCGTTGAGAAAAACAACCACAGGTCATGCGGGGGCATGCTACCTGGATGCTCACCTCCGACCGCAGCACGCCGCAGCATGCCTCGATGGTGCCTAGGAGAGCTGCCGGCGTCACAACCTCCTGGCCATCTCCAACTGAAGTGGCCAGAAGAACGAACTCGCGGTAGCGAGCCTCCAGCGCATCCATCGATGGCGTCCGTGCCAGTAGGACATGACTCCTCTCTAGACGGAGACACGGCTCATCACGACGCCAAACCTCCTGCGGATAAGCCCTCTCGAGCAAGTTGCGGTTGCATCCATTACCGGCGCCGACCGTCGCCGCCGTGCTTCGGCCGTCTTCGCTCTCCACGTCAAGGGAAATGGTGGTGGAGGACACGCTTGAGCCGCCCATCGCCATAGGAGAAAACTAGGGATTGCATGGGTTGGATTTGGGATTTTCCCCCCTCGAGTGGGCTCACCTTCTTATCCATTCCGCACTGACATGTGGGCTATGCGCTGATGGGTGGGGTCCAGTCTGACGGGTGGGCCATGCGGTGACATGTCATACGCACGTATTCGCGAGACGTAGCTGGCGCGTAGAGCGGGGACTGGATGTCCAAGATCTAGGACTGTATTGATAACATATATCCATGTACCAGGACCGTATTGGAGCAGTTCTCGACTTCCAGGACTGAAGCGGACCTCGCCGACAACTTCAGGGATGATAGATGCAATTATCTCGTAGAGTGAGGATGGGGAGATATGGAGTGGTTGCGGTGGGTGGGTGGGCCAAGGCGGACATTAGGGATACAGACGGACATGAGGTATGTGTTCGCGGAAATCCAAATTTAAGACGGACATGGGGTAGATCAAACGATTCGCCTTTCTGGAAAGGGTTAAAGAAGGTGAAGGTAACCTTTTTCCGAAAGGTGAAATTTGTAGTTGGGGATGGTACTTCTACAAGATTTTGGGAAGACACCTGGCTAGGAGATACTCCATTAGCACTCCAATATCCTGAGCTATATAATATCACTCAACGGAAAGATGAATATGTGGCAAATGTATTACAAACGTTTCCCTTAAATATGCAATTCCGGCGAGCTCTAGTTGGAAACCGCTGGAATTCATGGCTACATCTGGTTAGATGGCTGATGGATGTTCAGCTATCGGATCAGACAGATAGGATACGCTGGACTTTAACCTCGAATGGTATATTCTCGATGAAGTCCATGTACACCTCTTTGATTAACACTGGACCTATCTCCAGTTCTTTGCACATTTGGAAAATCAAAGTACCACTCAGGATAAAAATCTTCATGTGATTTGTTCACAAGGGAGTGATCTTAACCAAAGACAACTTGACAAAATGAAGATGGATAGGAAGGCCAAATTGTTGCTATTGTAATCAAAATGAAATCATAAGACACCTCTTTCTTGATTGCCCGCTTGCAAAACTGCTATGGCGAATGATTCAGATAGCCTTTAATGTCAATCCACCAACATGTATTACATCGTTATTTGGGACGTGGCTCAATGGAGTAGATATTACTATAGCGAATCTTATTCGGATTGGGAGTTGTGCTTTATTATGGGCTATTTGGAATACCAGAAACGATATGATTTTTAATGGCAAGAATTTTAATAAATTTTTGCAGGTAATCTTCAGAGCAACATCTTGGATCCGTACGTGATCGTTATTCAGCCATGCGGAAGTCAGGGAGCTTATGGTTACTGGGTGCAACCGGTGGGAGATGGTCGCACGGGTTATCTTCAACCGATTTGGATGGCTTGCTAACAATAGGCTAGGTGTATAGGCATCGTAGTCTATGTTCAGTTAAGCCGCATGTGGCAATTACTTTGTGCTTCAATACTTTATTAACACTTCGGCACATTTGTGAACCTGGATATTTTGTTTGAACCTTGCTTAATAAAATGGCTGTATGCATCGATTGATGTAGAGACCGGGGCTTCGTTCCTCCTTTTCAAAAAAAAAAAAACTGGATACAAACACACAAACATAAAACAGACAAATAAAATATGTTTAGGCAAACAAACAAAATAAATAAAATGACTTCAAAAAAATAAAAATGGTCTCTATTGGGCCATGTCTTTTGACCTCGCGGACCCAACAATGGACGAGTTAGGTCCGGGAGTCGGCCTTAGCTAAGGGGTGGAAATCTCAAAACGGAAAGGTGCAAAAGAGCTTATGCCTTACGCCTTTGATGTGCTGGGAGAATGGAACAAGAGCTTTCGGTAGCAGCATTAGAGCATCTATACAACTGAGGATATCAAATTCAGCCCCCTAAACACTCACGAATGTGACCGAATGGTCCGTGGACACTGACCATTCAGACCTCGTATTTGGTACTATGCATCCGAGTGACTTATATTTTATCCTCTAAGGACGTGTTTGGTCCGTGTCCTCAGCTCCATGCGTGGGAAAAGTTAGTGTCTGGTTGCTGCCTGGTTGTTGATTTTTGCCTGGCCAGGCTAGATTGGGGTGATGGTGTTTGGTTGATGCCTGGTCTGATCAAATATTAAATAGCATAAAAGTTCGTCAAACCAAAGGAATAATAGAAAACTAGTCTTTACCTAATATTAAAGAAAGGATTTTTTTTATTTTTTTGGTCCATCATTGTTTTTCTTATTTTCGTACGTCTCTCCCGCTTTTGGTACGTCAATCCTGTTTTTCTTTTCGTTTTTTTGTCATATACACACATAAAAGAATCCGCGTTCATTAAAAAAATGCGTTACCGAGGACTCAAACCTTGCAACACAGTGAATAAGTATGACTTCAAAAAAAAATGCGGACTCAAACCCAAGCTAACCGGTTGAGCTAGCAATGCATTGTTTGAAAAAAAGAACGAGTATGTCCTTTTATTTGGCAAGGACCGGAGTTTTTGTGAGGCTTTTATTTTTTCTCCCGTCCGTTTTCATGCTGGATTGTTTCTTCACTTTTTCTTTCTCCAACAGTCCTTTTTTATTATTATGTCATCAGTTTTTTTCTCCGTTCGTCTATGTTCAACAGAGCTACAAGTGGCTTCTGTTTTAAAGGAGGAAGGATTCAACTCATATTAAATAGTATTGTCTCGCTTTTTTACATCATATTTGACAAATTCATATATGTGAGTGATCTGAAATCAGCAAGCCGCTTCAAGAATCAAGGAAGGAAATTAAGGAATAAGAGAAAATCGAAAGAATGAAAAGGGCGTGGCTATGATTGAATATGATGAAAAGAACGAAAAAGGCGCACCACATTTCGGATGAAAAAAAAAGACGGGATTAGACAACTGAGCGATTTGAGTTATTGGATCATACGGCCTCGACGGGAGGCGATGGAGATGAGCAGCTTGTGTATCCATCCTGCTGCGCACATTTTTAATCCCTAAAAAAATGCTAGATCACAACGCCGGCTGGCCGCGCATGGCATGTGCGCAACCCCCACCCATGGGTCAGCCGTGCCACGCGTGGCCATTGATGATCTGACGAGAACCTACATCGCCGAACAGGTCACAGGCCCATTGGCTTCAAATTTTTTTGCAAGCTTAGGATATTTGATGCTTGCCTGCATATATGTGCACACGGAGATAACGTGAAGTAATAATTTCTTCCACCAGCTTTTTGTATGGAAATTTCGATACTATAGAAAAAAATTAAGCGGTATGTATGTACACTCAGGAATATATGTATGCAACATACATGTACATGTGTTGTAGTAGAAAGTATCTATGAATCACCATTTAATGTTGTAAAAAATATCTAGAACTCCCATGATCATCATTAATAAAGAGGGATAGAAATCCAATCCATCTAACCCACGAACACTAATCAAAATAAATAAATATTATAGATAACAGACAACAGAAGGAAAATTAGTAATCTCCCTTCATGTTGTATGTCCTAATTTATATTTTTGCGGGGGTCATGTTGTGTGTCCTAGATATCATATACTCCCTCTGTACTTAAAACTTGTCGATGGGGAAACCAGTACAAGTTCCTCAGCGACAAGTATTATGGTACCGAGAGAGTAGTTCATATGTTGCAGTTTCCATCATAAAATGAAAGGGCTTCTCTGGTCTTACACGTAGATCACTTTGATTTTACAAGAAACCTGAAGAGCCCCCAATGCTATTTTATTGCTTGTGATACAGTATTTGTAGGGTACAACTGTACATATAGAAAAAGAATCAAATAGACCACTCTCATTGAATGTGAATGTTCATCCATACTAAGAAGCCCAAAAACTAATAGTTGTCGTGAGGGGTATGCGCTCTCTCTCTTTCTCTTTGAATTTTTGACCAGTATCTCATGTCAACTAGCAACTTCAGATGAAAAATGACTAAACTTTATCATGTTCCTAACTTTATTTGTTATATGTTGAGGCAGGAAAAAAATATATTTTATAAGATTAGCATTTTGTGTGTGGATAAATTTGGATCTTCTGAACACTTGTAGTTTTGACTAATTTTTGCATTACCTGTGAATATGTTTTTGCACATAAAAATCTTACTAAACTTGAGTATAAATTATTTTTTATTCCGTTGTAACGCATGGACATTATGCTAGTAGTACAAAATTAACGTCAGACAACTACCCATGCTACCTGTTTGGGACGCATGGTACATGCTAAGGTAGATGCCTGGTATACTCTTCAGGCTAAGCTAGGTGGCGGGGCAACCTGGTATACTATGGGTAGCTTCTTACCGGCGGCTGATGGCATGGCTATTAGTGATGGCAGATGACGAGCTGAAAGTGACGATGGCCGCGAACAAGTAGGTCTCGGTGCCAACGGTCGGCTTAAATAACCCGGTTAGTGCACTACGTGGCCCCGACGGAGCGGGACATAGGTCTGACGGAGGAGACGCCCATCGGACTGTTGGATTTTCAGAAAATTCCGTGTGAAACCTGTCCGTTAGGCCAATGTGACGAACGTGCCCGGTCCTCCTCATATCCGATCTATATTTAATTAGATATAAGGAATGTCAGTTAACTCGGAGTTTTGACGCCCGTTTGAGGAGGCGGTTGAGTTAGGTTTTTCTTGACCGGCCATCTGGGTCAAGTTTTTTGGACCGGTTAGGGCATATCCGACGGCAACCCGTTAATTTCCTTTCGCATCCGTCCGTGAGCCCGGGAGGGGGGGGGGTCCGCAGACATGGATGCAGGAGGACGCTATCCAACCATAGCCGCATGCATTTTGACAATAACTCAAACCAACCGAATGAAAATCATGCAAATACGGACGTATTCATGCAAACACCATGAATTTTATGCAAACACAAAATATTTTATATGAACACAACATATTTCATTGCATTTACATAAATTCGGCTCTAGAGGAATAATTAATACCTAGGGTATATTTGGTTTAAGCTATAGCTAGCCCTACCAATATTTTGATATGACCAAATTAAGGACATGACCAATATATTGGTAAGTAGTTCTTGTTTGGATTGCAGCCCAATTGTTGTCCAAAAATTTGGCAAGACTTCCTTTTGATTTGCACCGCTAACCTGATTGATGACCACTAGACTTTGGAATACTTCACACGTCTATCATCTAAATCACGCGGCATGCACTTGCTTTTTTAAAACAACAAACTACGCCAACCGTTGTGAATAAAATGATTAATTACATACCAAAAAACGCAAAATGCATGACTGCATACTTCCTTCATTCCTTTATATAAGGTGTATCTTTTTAAAAGTTAAATGAGTAAATGTTTGACCGAATTCTTAGAAAAATATATGAATATCCACAATACAAAATTTATATAATTTGATTCATCATGAAAAGTATTTTCATATTTTACCTATTAGGTACTTCCTTCGTTTCTTTTTACTCTGTATATAAAATTTAGTCAAAGTCAAACTTCATAAACTTTGATAATATGCAATCAATATTACTAGATGTATCATGATATTTATTTTCATAGCATGTAGGTTTATTATTCCAAATATTGATATCTTTTGATGTATATTTGTTCAAACTTTACATCGCTTGACTTTGACCAAATCTTATATGCAGACTAAAAAGAAATGGAGGGAGTATGACATATGTTGTTATTTTATTCTATAATCTTGGTCAAACATTCAAGCCGTCGACTTGCACGAAAATCAATACACCTTATATTTTAGAACGGAGGGAGTACATCACATCAGGCTACTCATACTGGAGAGTAACTTAGACTGATAACATGCACATGTTACTAATCACACTGGATAGTACTAGCTATATAGTGGAAGTAACATATGTGTAGTGTGAGGCAACAGTTCATTTATTAGCTTATAGACTCATCTTGTCTTGATAAGTATGATGTTACTCATAGTATGAGTATTCAATAAGACTGGTTATAGTGGATAGTAACTTAGACTAGTATCATGCATATGACATTAACTTAAGTTACTACGTTCATAATGCAAAGTAATTTAGTAGTGGTGTCATAGATTGCTTCATTTATTAACTTATACAGTCATTTTTTCGGGAAGCGCCATGTCACGGTAACATATTGTGTTATTCTAAACATATTTCTCCTTATTAAATACATGATACATAAATAATTTGGTCGTGGAATACGTTATGTCACTAGCTAAATTCTTCCACTATGACTAGCCTAACATTACATGGGACCCATCAGGAGGACAAAGTCACGACGCCAATTTATTGGCGAAGCTTTTCTCCGCCCACGCCTTACTTGCTTGTTGGCCCGATTTACACGCGCGTGCGGCGACCGTGCTAGGCATGTCAATATTTCAATACTGATCCAAATAGCTACCAAATGCCATAGGCTAGCCAATTTTTTTATGTGGCCAAGTTTGGTGGTCATCCAAACACACCCCTAATCTTAATTGTCGGCGACACTCGTTTCCGCCCATGGGCCCCAAGAAGTGAAGCTTTGTCTTCTTTAGCTCCACCTCGACGCTCTTGAGCTCCGTCTTCGTAACCTCCTCCTTCGGAGGCTCGACAAGCGCATATATCCACCTACACGTCGACGCCAAGCAACTAATTGGCCGTCGATGTTCAGCCCATCAAGCTTGCCCACAACATCGATGGCCTTCCTGGGACCTAAGCGGTGATGACCTCCCGTCTGCTATTCTTCGTCGCTGCCGGCGACGCCCGCAGATGCGTCAACTTCGTTGGACGCAGCCTCAGCGTTGTCCTCCTCCTCGTCGGTGTTGACGAATAGCGACACGTCCTCCTCCTCCTCGTCATCCTTGGTCGCGGCCACCACTCTGCCACACGCGGTCCGTACCGCCAGCATGCGACACGGTTCTCCCACCAATAAAATCTTGCCAACCCAAAAGTTGCATAGGCCTCACATCTTTGTATCTTAGTGTATTCCAATTTAGCACATCTCTATTAATCATTATGTTGCATCATATGTAGGTCTCACTCATGCATGCATGCATGAGACATCCCCTCTTATGAAAGTGACACATGTGTCTCATTCATCATCCTCCAAATTCATGTTTTTATTTTCACTTTGACATTTCCAATAGCTTATATCTTTTAAACAAAAATTTTGTTTTTCAAACATAGTATATATTTGAAGTTCTGACACCTTTAAAACAAGATCAATATTGGATAGATTTGAAACACGTTAAATTTTAACGTTTAATTTCACACATATTCCAGCGAAATCTGTTATTTGAAATGAGTGAAAATATGTGAAACGTGTTCTTTCAAACATGTTAATTTTTTTATTTCAACATGTGAAATAAAATATTTCAAATATGAAATGATATTTGTTAAAACTTATGAAACAGATTTTCAGACTTATTTGAATTTCATGGAAATCATGTTTTGGAATATAGTGAAATTGGAGTTTTCTTCTAATTGTAACACAACTTTTCATTGAAATTAGTGAAATATGTTTGTTTTTTGGAAATGAGTCAAATAATTTGAAATGAGAGAAATTTCTTGTTTCAAATGAGTAAAATATGGTTAAAAAAAGTGAAATATTTTTTTCAGTTAATGCAAAACTTACATTTGTTAACATGTGAAAGTTATTTCACTCAACATATTTAAATTTCAGGAAAATTAGTTTTTGGAACTAAGTGAAATTGGATTTTGAATGTAACTTTTTTTTAGAAAAGGAGGTTAAACCTCCGTCCTCTGCATCAATTGATGCATGCAGCCATCTTTATTAATTATTCCACTAATGTGTGACAATCATTGAATGTAACTTAAACATAACTAATCTTGAATTGAGTGGAAACTATTTTTTAAATGAGTGGAGTCATTTGAAATTAGTGAAATCTGTTTTCGGAAATGAGTGAAATCATTTGAAATTAGTGACATCATTTTTTTGATATGAGTGAAATCTATGTTTTGAATTGAGTGAAATATGTTATCAAAATCAATGAAATTAACACTAGTTCAAATGTATTCAAAATGGATCTTGTTCTAAAGATCTTCTCGCTATGAATTCGAATATATAAAAAATATTAAATTTAAAGTTCTGATTCAAAAGATATCTATCATCTAAATTTTCACATCGAAATTGAATGAAAGTTTGTGAAAGGATACTTTAGAATGCATGCTGCACCCACAGTCATCCATGTAAAAGCTGCACATTAATGAGGTACATATCTCTTTTTGTACATTTTGTCAGTGCTTGTCATATGTATTCAATAGGTATAAAAGTTTACATGTTTATACACGGAATCTCCCGAGGAATCTTGACGCAAGGGACCAGCGGTGGATCAGGCACCTGTACATCCATGAGCCGGTAAAAAAAACTTTTTCGCGTTCGACCCAGGCTGTGGGCGGCATTTTGGGGTTTTCGTTTCGAGTTAACCTGTACTTGGCCATTTTCTTTCATGAGTGAAATCACAGCAGTTTCCTGTGTCTTCGAAAAAATTACTCGATGTATTCGAAGGTGCGTACGAGTTCTGTTGCGTTTGCGAGTTCTAGCTTAACCTGCCACTGCATGTGGACTACCACAGAACAACACAAGAACAGAGTTTCGATGCTGCGAGAGCCCACTCGTTCAAATCAGTACAGAAGTTGATCACAGCAGTACAGCACACTTTGGACAATTGGACTCGATGCTTGCATTACATGACTAACTCTGGACACGGACGTTGAACACATCACTGACAAGGGCACACTCGACACTCAACACGGACCCAAATCCACACGAGCAGAAGACACAACGCACAGAAGAGCGAACTGAACGTCACAGCAGCGAACTGAACCTCAATCTCGAAGCAGCCTAGTCGGAGATCTGGATGGACTTGACCTCGGGCTTCCTGACCTCCTCTTTGGGCACGGTGACGGTGAGCACGCCGTTCTCCATGGCCGCCTTGATCTGGTCCGCCTTGGCGTTGTCCGGGAGCCTGAACCTGCGCAGGAACTTGCCGCTGCTGCGTTCCACCCTGTGCCAGGTGTCCGTCTTCTCCTCCTGCTCCTTGTTCCGCTCGCCGTTGATCTGGAGAATGTTGCCATCCTCCACCTCGACCTTCACTTCCTCCTTCTTCAGCCCCGGCACGTCCGCCTTGAACACGTGCGCCTCGGGTGTCTCCTTCCAGTCGATCCGCGCGCCAGCGAAGGCCGCGGTCTCGGAGCTGGTGCGCGGGAACGCGGGGAAGAGGCTGCCGCCGCCGTTGCTGCTGCCGGAGGCGAAGGGGAAGCCATCGAAGGGGGTCCAGAGGTCGAGGGAGAAGGGGTCGAAGGCGTTGCCGCGGGGAATCAGCGACATGGTTGCTCGATTTGGGGGAGGACGAACTGCGATTAGGAAGTTGTCAACTCAGGGGATGGATGATGCTTCAGATGTGCTAAGTTTTTTTTTAGCTTTTTTTTTAGGTGTAACTAGGGATTTATTCAAAATCCAAACGGTTTGATATACAAATGATGTCCGGGACTGTCTCTAGCCACACATGGCGGCCCACATCAAGAGTTGACGCGGCCTTAGCTAATCTATGAGCCTCACTATTACATTCACTTGGTTCATGACGGAAGATAGCATGCTCAAAATCACTTCTGCGACTTGATACTTCATACAAAATTGGAGCGTAAACTGCAGTTGTACCTCTGCTGATGTTGGTGATTACTTCAACGCAATCGAAGGCGATTAGTAGTCGCTGAACATGTAAATCCTGGCCCAAAGTCAGTGCCTCATTGCATGCCCACGCATCCAAGCTGGCTGGATCGGAGAGGTCGTCGAAAACAACAGCTGATGCTCCAAGGAAGCATCCATTACTATCTCAGCAAATAGCTGTTGTTGCACCTTTGTCTCCATGTCGGGATAAACCCCCATCCACGTTTATTTTTACCTCTGTTTCTGCTGGGGGAAGCCACCCCCGATGCCTCTGACGCGGCAGCGCACCTGCAGTAGCTCTCGGTAATGAAGCAGCGGTGATCTCCAAGTCCTACAGGTAGCGATTGATGAAGCACATCGTAGATAAGGGGCTCTGAAACTCATTGTCATGGATCGCTTTCCTCCTAGCCCACCAGATAGACCACATCGTGATAAGCACACGGGCCAGGTCATGTTGTGGAAGCGTATCAAACAGCCAGAAAAGCCATTGCCTTGCATCTTCAGATTGATTTGATATCACATGCTCCAGAATTCCTTCATCTCCCAGCGACCAGACACACCGAGCCATGCGGCAGTTCAGAAGAGAATGACGCCAAGTATCGTCTATCGTCGAGCATATCGCGCATACCGGAGATGTGGCCATCTTCCGCTCGTGTCTGGTCGTGCCCGTCGGCAGAGACATGTGGGCCAAACGCCACACAAAAACCTGAACCTTGGATGGCACTTTTGTTTTCCACAGCCTGGACCAATCTTTCTTCGTCGCTGTTTGATTTGAGTTGCTTGTTCGGTTTTCCAACCAGTCTTCCCGCTGAAATTTAATCCCCGAGATCATTCTATAAGTAGAACGAACAGAAAACATGCCCCTTCGGTCATAGTGCCACGCCTAGAAATCGTCATGCAATCGCGTACTGAGAGGGATATTCAGAATAACATCTATATTAGGTGCAATGAAGTGTTCCTCTAACACTTGCCTATTCCAGGTCCTGGTTGTCTGATCAATCAGCTCAGACACCAACGAGGGCGGGTTTGCTGACCGAGGACAGATCGGAAGAAGCTTGTAGTCCCTCGGTAGTCAGTTGTGATGCCAAACTTGAGTGTCCTCCCCCGTACCTATCCGTTTGATCAAGCCCAGAGACAAAACTTCTCTTCCTTCCCTAATTGAGCGCCAAACCTGAGATGGGTTTGAGCCAAGTGGCGCATCCAAGAACTCTCCATCCGGGAAGTACCTTGATTTCAGCACACGAGCACTCAAAGAGTTCGGTTCTTGCAAGATCCTCCAAGCTTGTCTAGCTAGCAAAGCCAAATTAAACAGCTCAATATCACGGAAACCCATTCCTCCCATGTACTTTGGCTTTGTCATAGTCTTCCAGGAGATCCAGGCTGTCTTCCTTTCCTCCCTCTTACTTCCCCACCAAAATTTCCTCAAGAGCCCATTAATATGATTACATAGACCACGGGGAAGCTTGAAGCATGACATCGAATATGTGGGTGTTGATTGAGAAACAGATTTAATTAAAACCTCTTTTCCTCCAGCTGAGAGGCACTTCTCCATCCACCCTTGCACGTGCTTCCAAATCTATCTTTCAGATATCGAAAGCATCCCTCCTTGGATTTGCCAACATCGGTTGGAAGACCCAAGTATTTCTCTAATAATGATTCGGTTTGAACTGCTAGAGTATCTTTAATTTCACATATTAAGCTGTCCGGAACTCCCTTACTGAAATAAATGGAACTTTTATCCACATTAATTCGTTGACCGGAGGCATTGTAATAAACCTGCAGCAAGTCATGAACTCTCCCAGCTTCGGCATTTGAGGCCTCAAAAACAGTAGACTGTCATCGGCGAACAAAAGATGATTGACTTCCGGAGCCGTCGGTGCCACCTTCATGCCTCAGATGACATTCTTCAATAAACAAGATAAACCCTCCACTGCAATAAGGAACAATTAGGGGGATATTGGATCCCCTTGACGAACACCACGAGAAGGCGTGAAATCATCCCATACACCTCCATTAAAAGCACTGAAAAAGACACCGATGAAATGCACCTCATTATAGTGTCAGTGAACCTCGGGCTAATGCCCATCTTCAGCATGACGGCCTTCAAGTATGGCCACTCCAATCGGTCATACGCCTTCATCATATCCAATTTAAGCGCACAAAACCGATTACTCTTCACTCGCCTGGTTTTCATATAATGAAAACTCTCGTAGGCAGTGATAAAATTATCCATGATGAGACGTCCAGGAACAAACGCCAACTGCCCTTCTGAAATCACCTCTGGAAGAATCATTTCCAGCCTATTGGCTAAGACCTTTGAAGCAATCTTGTAGATTACGTTGCAAAGGCTTATTGGCCGAAATTGTCCTAAAGTTTTTGGACTAGCAATTTTTGGAATCATAACAATGAACGTACGATTGATCTCCTCCGGTGAGTCAACTCCATCGAGCACTCTAATGATCATACATGTAATCTCGTCACCACACAAATCCCAATGCCTCTGAAAGAAGTGCGCCGAGAATCCATCAGGTCCCGGAGCTTTAGTGGGAAACAGTTGGAATAGAGCTTCTTTGACCTCCTCTTTACTATATGGCTTGTTCAAGCGAGCATTCATCTCGGCATCCACCCTGGATGGTATGTGAGAGAGCACTTCCTCCATACCAATTGTACCTTCTGAAGTGTAAAGATTAGAGTAAAATTCATTGGCCATTCGTGCCAACTCCTCCGGGTCGGTGCTGATTGTAGCATCATTTTTCTATAGTTGAGTTACTTGTTTTTTGCCCTGCGAGCACTAGCTTTTTTATGAAAAAATTGAGTGTTTTTATCACCTTCAGCGAGCCATTGTATCCGTGATCTCTACCTCATCATGATCTCCTCCACCAGAGATACTTCAATCATACGATCCTGGACTCGCTTCTCCTCGTCACTTGGTCCTACCCGACCTGGTACTGCCCGCAGAGTAGCCAGCTGTTGTCGCAAGGAGCGAAGCTCCTGCCGGACTGGTCCAAAGGAACGACGTCCCCATTGAGCTAACGTTGAGGCAACTGAACTGAGCTTGGAAGCTAGGTCCGAAACTGAGAGAGAAGGTTGGTTACGGTTCCAAGCTTCCTCCACAACTTGATGAAAAAAATTCCTTTGCCTCCCACATACACTCATATCGGAAGGTTTTTTTCAGAACGTGCCTCATATTTGTTGTCTCCAACTCTGTATTAAGCAAAATAGGACAATGATCTGATTTGGCTGCTGTGAGGTGCTCAAGAGATGCAAAAGGGAAAAGTGTCGACCAGCTGGGACTAGCCAATGCACGATCCAACCGCACTCTGCAAAACTCGCCACCCCTTACTCTCTTTTCCCACGTCTAGTCAAGTCCTTTGTAGCCTAGGTCAGCAAGCTCACAAACATCTGCAGCCTCTCTGAAGCCTGCGACTGACCACTGTCTCGGGTGTTAGGATCCATGTGCTCCTCCGGACGCAACACCTCGTTAAAATCTCTGATACATACCCATGGGAGTGTGCTCTCCCCTCGTAGCCTCTTCATCGTCTCCCAAGTATTATGTCTCAAGCTTCTATTGGCTTCACCATAGAAACAAGATAAAAGCCAAGCATCTGCACCCGGCTGTGTAATCCATGAGTCTATGTGATACTGCGAAAAATTCTTTATTGCCAGATTAACATGATCTTTCCAAAAAATACATAAACCACCACTACGACCGCTACTGGGAACTGCAAAAGAACTGGAAAAAACTAATGAACTAGCCAATCCTTCCATTCGGTCCTTCGCAAGCTAAGTTTCAACACTGCAAAGGATCGACAGTGCACACACCTCCACGAGATCGCGGAGCTCCCTGACTGTCGCGGGATCGCCAATTCCGCGACAATTCCAGCACATGGTCCTCATTACGCTTGGCGGCCCTCCTCGAGGGAGGCCGCCTCCACTTGTTCCATGTCCACCTCTTCTCCTCCTTCCTGCTTCCTCCTCTTGACAACTTGCACTTTCTCTGGCGTTGTAGTCACATCCTTGCCTACACTTGTAGAAGTGCCCTTAATCCTCAACACCGTCCGAGCCACTCTTCCACCCAGTTGCGGCAGAGCTTGGCCACGTATATTAAAAGTGCCGTCTGCTGCCACCAATCTCTTCCTGGTATTCTTCTCCCCTGGGTCAATATTGTCTTGTGATGAATGATCCATAGTGGCCGGTACAGGGTCCCGGCCCAGACCTGCGTCATCGTGTGCTGCACCCCTACCTGCACCTTCATCCCCTCCTCTTCTCGATCTGCCTCCTCTCTCCCCTCTTCCTCCCATCCTCCCTCGCCCACCCATATCTCCCCCGCCCTTCCAGTGAAAGGACGATAATTTGGCGGTTTAGGCTCCCATAACAGCCACTCGCCCCACTCAAAGTGTTGGGGAACGTTGCATGGGAAACAAAAAATTTCCTACGCACATGAAGATCTATCCATGGTGATGAGCATCTACGAGAGGGAGAGTGGATCTACATACCCTTGTAGATCGCTAAGCGGGAAGCGTTAAGAAACGCGGTTGGTGTAGTCGAACGTCTTCGCGATCCAAATCGCCGTGCATCCCGCGATCCAATCACGATCCGTCCCGCGATCCAATCACGATCCGTCCCGCAATCCGATCACGATCCGTCCCACGAACTTGATCACGATCCGTCTCACGAACTTGATCACGGTCCTTCCGATCTAGCACCGAACGGACGACACCTCCGCGTTCAGCACACGTACAGCTTGATGACGATCTCCACCGTTTTGATCCAGCCAGAAGGAGTGGAGAGGAAGAAGAGTTCTCTGGGAGCCTGACGGCGCTCCGGCGATGGTGGTGGAGCAATTCCGGCAGGGCTTCGCCTAAGCACTGTAGAAAACCGATCTAGAGGAGAAACTATGCACTGGAGGAACGGGTAGCACGTGACTGAAAATCTAGTGCAAAAACCCTCAATACCACCAGTATATATAGGAGGAGAGGAGGAGAGGAGGCAGCTTGGCCTCCAAGCCTCCTAGGCTTCAGCCGAACTAGGAGAGGAGGAGTCCACCTCCTCCACTCCTAGTAGGATTAGGATTCATCCTTTTTTTCCTTTTTGCCTTTTCCCACCTTTTTCCTTTTGGGTTTTCTTCTCCAGCCACATGGGCCTTGAGTGGGAGTTTCCACCAGCCCACTAAGGGCTGATATTCACTCTCCCACAGCCCATGAAGCCTCTTGGGTCGAAATACCCCTCCCGGAGGTCTCCCGGTACACTCCCGGCACTCCCGGTACACTACTGTTAAGCCCGGAACTTTTGCGGCGACCAAAACAGGACTTCCTATATATAAATCTTTACCTTCGGACCATTCCGGAGCTCCTCGTGACGTCCAGGATCTCATCCGAGACTCCAAACAAACTTCGGTCACCACCATACATAACTCTATACTACCGAAATGTCACCAAACCTTAAGTGTGCAGACCCTGCGGGTTCGAGAACTATGTAGATATGACCGAGACACCTCTACAGTCAATAACCAATGGCGGGACCTGGATGTCCCAATTGGTTCCTACATATTCTACGAAGATCTTTATCGGTCGAACCTCTATGTCAAGGATTCAGTTAATCCCGTATGATGTTCCCTTTGTTCTTCGGTATGTTACTTGCCCGAGATTCGATTGTCGGTATCTCCATACCTAGTTCAACCTCGTTACTGGCAAGTCTCTTTACTCGTTCTGTAATACAAGATCCCGTGACCAACACTTAGTCACATTGCTTGCAAGGCTTATTGTGATGTTGTATTACCGAGTGGGCCCTGAGATACCTCTCCGTCACACGGAGTAACAAATCCCAGTCTTGATCCATGCCAACTCAACAGACACCCTCGGAGACACCTGTAGAGCACCTTTATAGTCACCCAGTTACGTTACGACGTTTGATACACACAAGGTGCTCCTTCGATATCTATGAGTTGCATGATATCATGGTCATAGGAACATATACTTGACATGTAGAAAACAGTAGCAATAAACTGACACGATCATAAGCTACGTTTGTAGTTTGGGTCTTGTCCATCACATCATTCTCCTAATGATGTGATCCCGTTATCAAATGACATCTCATGTCCATGGCTAGGAAACCTTGACCATCTTTCAATCAAGGATCTAGTTCACTAGAGGCATACTAGGGACGTTGTGTTTGTCTATGTATCCACACATGTATCCATGTTTCCAATTAATACAATTATAGCATGGATAATAAACGATTATCATGAACAAAGAAATACAATAATAAACACTTTATTTATTGCCTCTAGGGCATATTTCCAACAATCTCCCACTTGCACTAGAGTCAATAATCTAGTTCACATCACTATGTGATTTACATTGTAATGAATCGGACACCCATGCAGTTCTGGTGTTGATCATGTTTAGCCCTTGGAAGAGGTTTAGTCAACGGGTCTGCAACATTCAGATCCGTGTGCACTTTGCAAATATTTATGTCTTTATCCAAGATATAATCACGGATGGAGTTGAAGCGTCGCTTTATGTGTCTGGTCCTCTTGTGAAACCTTAGTTCCTTGGCCAGAGCAATGGCACCAGTGTTGTTATAGAACAGGTTCATTGGATTCAGTGCAATGGGCACTACTCCAAGATCAGTCATGAACTGCTTCATCCAGACACCTTCCTTCGCCGCCTCCGAGGCTGCGATGTACTCCGCTTCACATGTAGAATCGACCACCACGCTTTGCTTGGAACTACACCAGCTTATCGCTCCCCCGTTGAGAATAAATACGTATCCAGTTTGCAACTTAGAGTCATCCGGATCAGTGTCAAAGCTTGCATCGACGTAACCCTTTACGACGAGCTCTTCATCGATCACCTCCATAAACGAGAAACATTTCCTTAGTCCTTTTCAGGTACTTAAGGATATTCTTGACCGCTGCCCAGTGCTCCATTCCAGGATCACTTTGAAACCTTCCGGCCATACTTATGGCAAGGCTGACATCGGGTCTTGTGCACAACATTGCATACATGATAGAGCCTATGGCTGAAGCATAGGGGATGACACTCATCTTTTCTCTATCTTCTGCAGTCACTGGGCATTGAGTCTTACTCAACTTCACACCTTGTAACACAGGCAAGAACCCCTTCTTGGACTGATCCATTTTGAACTTCTTCAAAGCTTTATCAAGGTATGTGCTCTGTGAAAGTGCTATTAAGCGTCTCGATCTATCTCTATAGATCTTAATGCCTAATATGAAAGCAGCTTCTCCTAGGTCCTTCATTGAAAAACTCTTGTTCAAATATTCCTTCACGCTTTCTAGCATTTCTATATTGTTTCCAATCAGCAATACGTCATCCACATATAATATTAGAAACGCTATAGAGCTCCCACTCACTTTCTTGTAAATACAAGCTTCTCCATAAACTTTTATAAAACCAAACGCTTTGATCACCTCATCAAAGCGCTTATTCGAACTCCGAGATGCTTGCACCAACCCATAAATGGATCGCTGGAGTTTGCAAACTTTGTCAGCATTCTCTGGATCGACAAAACCTTCCGGTTGCATCATATACAACTCTTCCTCAAGGAAAACGTTGAGGAATGCTGTTTTGACATCCATCTGCCAAATTTCATAGTCGAAATATGCAGCTATTGCTAACATGATTCTGACGGACTTAAGCATCGCTACGGGTGAGAAGGTCTCATCGTAGTCAACTCCTTGAACTTGTGAAAAACCCTTTGTCACAAGTCGAGCTTTATAGACGGTGACATTACCGTCTGCATCTGTCTTCTTCTTAAAGATCCATTTGTTCTGAATGGCCTTTCGCCCTTTAGGTAATACTTCCAAAGTCCATACTTTGTTTTCATACATGGATCCCATCTCGGATTTCATGGCCTCTAACCATTTTTCGGAATCCGGGCCCATCACTACTCCTTCATAGCTCGTAGGTTCATTGTTGTCCAACAACATGACCTCCAAGACAGGGTTGCCGTACCACCCAGGAGTAGTACGTGGCCTTGTCGACCTACGAGGTTCAATAGTAGCTTGATCCGAAGCTTCATGATCATCGTCATTAACTTCCTCTTCTACCATCGTAGGTTCCACGAAAACATCTTTCTGTGTTGCGCTACTTTCTGGTTGAAGT
The DNA here is from genome assembly GCA_022496015.1 of Hordeum marinum. Lineage (NCBI taxonomy): Eukaryota > Viridiplantae > Streptophyta > Magnoliopsida > Poales > Poaceae > Hordeum > Hordeum marinum. The sequence goes on along the minus strand of CM039675.1, from coordinate 367,163,688 downwards.
AAAGGTTCAGTAACCTCATCGACCTCTATTTTCCTCCCACTCAATTCTTTCGAGAGAAACTCTTTCTCAAGAAATGTTCCGTTCTTAGCGACAAACGCTTTGCCTTCGGATCTAAGATAGAAGGTATACCCGACTGTCTCTTTCGGGTATCCTATGAAGACGCATTTCTCCGCTTTGGGTTCCAGCTTTTCAGGCTGAAGCTTTTTGACATAAGCATCACATCCCCAAACTTTAAGAAACGACAACTTTGGCCTCTTGCCAAACCATAGTTCATATGGCGTCGTCTCAACGGATTTTGATGGTGCCCTTTTTAAAGTGAATGCAGTTGTCTCCAATGCATAACCCCAAAACGATAGTGGCAAATCAGCAAGAGACATCATAGAACGCACCATATCTAATAAGGTTCGATTACGATGTTCGGACACACCATTACGCTGTGGTGTTCCGGGCGGTGTCAACTATGAAACAATTCCACACTGTCTTAAGTGACTGCCATACTCATAACTCAGATATTCACCTCCTCGATCATATCGCAGGAACTTAATCTTCTTGTTACGATGATTCTCAACTTCACTCTGAAATTGCTTGAACTTTTCAAACGTTTCAGACTTGTGTTTCATTAAGTAAATATACCCATATCTACTTAAGACATCAGTGAAGGTGAGAAAATAACGATATTCACCATGCGCTGTAACATTCATTGGACCGCACACATCAGTATGTATGATTTCCAATAAGTCACTTGCCCGTTCCATTGTTCCAAAGAACGGCGTTTTAGTCATCTTGCCCATGAGGCATGGTTCACATGTGTCAAGCGATTCAAAATCAAGTGACTCCAAAAGTCCATCAGCATGGAGCTTCCTCATGCGTTTTACACCAATATGACCTAAACGGCAGTGCCACAAGAAAGTGGTACTATCATTATCAATTCTACATCTTTTGGCATCAATGTTATGAACATGTGTGTCATCACTATCAAGATTCAATATGAATAAACCCCTAACATTGGGTGCATGACCATAAAAGATATTACTCATATAAATAGAACAACCTTTATTCTCTGATTTAAATGAGTAACCGTCTCGCAATAAGCAAGATCCAGATATAATTTTCATGCTTAACGTAGGCACTAAATAACAATTATTTAGGTTCATCACTAATCCCGATGGTAATCAAAGAGAGAGCGTGTCGACGGAAATCACATCAACCTTGGAACCATTTCCCACGCGCATCATCACTTCGTCCTTTGCCAGCCTTCGTTTATTCCGTAGTTCCTGCGTTGAGTTGCAAATGTGAGCAACCGAACCGGTATCAAATACCCAGGCACTACTACGAGAGCTAGTAAGGTACACATCAATAACATGTATATCATATATACCTTGTTTGTCGTTGGCCGCCTTCTTGTCAGCCAGGTACTTGGGGCAGTTCCGCTTCCAGTGACCAGTTCCTTTGCAATGAAAGCACTCAGTTTCTGGCTTGGGTCCATGCTTGGGCTTCTTTGCAGGAGTAGCAACTGCTTTGCCATCCTTCTTGGTTTTACCCTTCTTTCCCTTGCCCTTGACTTTGCCATTTTTCTTCAAACTAGTGGTTTTATTGACCATCAACACTTGATGTTCTTTCTGGATTTCAGACTCAGCGACTTTTAGCATCGCAAACAGCTCGGCGACTGACTTGTTCATCCCGTGCATGTTATAGTTCATAAAAAAGCTCTTGTAACTAGGTGGCAGTGATTGAAGAACTCTGTCAGTGATCGCCTCTGGCGGAAGGGCAATTCCCAACTCCGCTAGACGAGTTGAATACCCAGACATTCTGAGTATATGTTCACTGATAGACCCGTTCCCCTCCATCTTGCAAGCATAGAACTTATCGGAGGTTTCATACCTCTTGATCCGAGCGTTCTTCTGAAAGATAAACTTCAACTCCTGGAACATCTCATATGCTCCATGACGTTCAAAACGTCTTTGAGGTCCCGGTTCTAAGCCATACAATATTGCACACTGAACTATTGAGTAATCTCCAGTACGTGCCTCCCAAGCGTTCTCAACGTCTTCGGAGGTCATGTCTTCTGGTTGGTCACCAAGCGGTGCATCAAGGACATATGATTTCTGGGAAGCCGTGAGGATAATCCTCAGATTACGGGCCCAGTCAACAAAGTTACTTCCATCATCTTTCAGTTTAGCTTTCTCTAGGAAAGCATTAAAATTCAGGGGTGCTACTGCGCGAGCCATTGATCTACAACATAAATATGCAAAGTTCACTTAGACTATTGTTCAAGATAATGAGTTTAGTTAATCAAATTACTAAAGCTCCCACGAAAATTGACATCCCTCAGGTCATCTGAGTGTCACATGATCCAAATCCACCAACTCAAGTCCGCTCATCACGTGAGTTGAGGTGGCTTCAATGGTGAACATCATTATGTTGATCATATCTACTATATGTTGGAAATATGCCCTAGAGGCAATAATAAAATGGTTATTATTGTATTTCCTTGTTCATGATAATTGTCTATTGTTCATGCTATAATTGTGTTAACCGGAAACCATAATACATGTGTGAATACATAGACCACAACATGTCCCTAGTGAGCCTCTAGTTGACTAGCTCGTTGATCAATAGATGGTCACGGTTTCATGGCCATGGACATTGGATGTCGTTGATAACGGGATCACATCATTAGGAGAATGATGTGATGGACAAGACCCAATCCTAAGCATAGCACAAAGATCGTGTAGTTCGTTTGCTAAAGCTTTTCAATGTCAAGTATCATTTCCTTAGACCATGAGATTGTGCAACTCCCGGATACCGTAGGAATGCTTTGGGTGTGCCAAACGTCACAACGTAACTGGGTGGCTATAAAGGTGCACTACGGGTATCTCCGAAAGTATCTGTTGGGTTGGCACGAATCGAGACTGGGATTTGTCACTCCGTGTGACGGAGAGGTATCTCTGGGCCCACTCGGTAAGACATCATCATAATGAGCTCAATGTGACTAAGGAGTTAGCCACGGGATGATGTATTACGGAACGAGTAAAGAGACTTGCCAGTAACGAGATTGAACAAGGTATGGGGATACCGACGATCGAATCTCGGGCAAGTATCATACCGATAGACAAAGGGAATTGAATACGGGATTGATTGAATCCCTGACATCGTGGTTCATCCGATGAGATCATCGTGGAGTACGTGGGAGCCAACATGGGTATCCAGATCCCGCTGTTGGTTATTGGCCGGAGAAGTGTCTCGGTCATGTCTACGTGTCTCCCGAACCCGTAGGGTCTACACACTTAAGGTTCGATGACGCTAGGGTTATAGGGAAATGGTATACGTGATTACCGAAGGTTGTTCGGAGTCTCGGATGAGATCCCGGACGTCACGAGGAGCTCCGGAATGGTCCGGAGGTAAAGATTGATATATAGGAAGTCCAGTTTTGGTCACCGGAAAGTTTTCGGGCTCATCGGTAGTGTACCGGGAGTGCCGGGAGGGTGCCGGAGGACCCCCGGGAGGGGTGTGACGACCAGAGGACTTCATGGGCTGTTAGATAAAGTGTGTCAGCCCTTATTGGGCTGGGAAATACTTTTGCTAAAGGCCCATGTGGCTGGAGATAAGGAGATAAGGCAAAAAGGATTTAAAAGGAGGAGATCCACCTCCCTTGTGGGAGGTGGACTCTCCCTTTAATTCGGCCGGCCATCTCCTCTTTGGAGTAGAGGCCAAGCCAGCCCTCCACGTCCCTCCTCCTATATATACTTGAGGTTTTGGATGTTTTGAGACAGGATTTGATCTCTCTCTCTCACGGCGAAGCCCTACCTCTCTTCTTCCTCCTCCGCAGCGCTTAGGCGAAGCCCTGTCGGAATACCTTGCTACTCCACCACCACCACGCCGTCGTGCTGCTGTTGGAGCCCTTCCCCAACCTCTCCTTCCTCCTTGCTGGATCAAGGTGTTGGAGACGTCACCGGGCTGCACGTGTGTTGAACGCGGAGGTGCCGTCCGTTCGGCACTTGATCGGATCTACCGCGATCTGAATCGCTGCGAGTACGACTCCATCAACCGCGTTCTTGTAACGCTTCCGCTTAGCGATCTTCAAAGGTATGAAGATCCACTCTCCCCTTTCTCGTTGCTGGTTTCTCCATAGATGGATCTTGGTGAACGCGTAGGAAATTTTTGATTTACTACTACGTCTCCCAACAGTGGCATCATGAGCTAGGTCTATGCGTAGAATCCATGCACGAGTAGAACACAAAGCAGTTGTGGGCGTCGATTTTGTTAATATGCTTGCCGTTACTAGTCTTATCTTGATTCGACGGTATTGTGGGATGAAGCGGCCCGGACCAACCTTACACGTACGCTTACGTGAGACCGGTTCCACCGCCTGACATGCACTAGTTGCATAAGGTGGCTAGCGGGTGTCTGTCTCTCCCACCTTAGTCGGATTGGATTCGATGAAAAGGGTCCTTATGAAGGGTAAATAGCAATTGGCATATCATGTTGTGGTTTTGACGTAGGTAAGAAACGTTCTTGCTAGAAACCTATAGCAACCACGTAAAAACTTGCAACTACAAATTAGAGGACGTCTAACTTGTTTTTGCAGCATATGCCGTGTGATGTGATATGGCCAAAAGGATGTGATGTGATGCATTGTGATGTATGAGATTGATCATGTTCTTGTAATAGGGTTCACGACTTGCATGTCGATGACTATGACAACCGGCAGGAGCCATAGGAGTTGTCTTACATTATTGTATGACCTGCGTGTCAATCATAAACGCCATGTAATTACTTTACTTTATTGCTAAGCGTTAGCCATAGTAGTAGAAGTAATAGTTGGCGAGACAACTTCATGAAGACACAATGATGGAGATCATGATGATGGAGATCATGGTGTCGTGCCGGTGACAATGATGATCATCGTGCCCCGAAGATGGAGATCATAGGAGCAAGATGATGTTGGCCATATCATGTCACTATATTGATTGCATGTGATGTTTATCATGTTTACATCTTATTTGCTTAGAACGACGGTAGTAAATAAGATGATCTCTCAATAAAATTTCAAGAGAAGTGTTCACCCTAACTGTGCACCGTTGCTAAGGATCGTTGTTCCGAAGCACCACGTGATGATCGGGTGTGATAGGTTCTAACGTTCGCATACAACGGGTGTAAGCCAGATTTACACACGCGAAACACTTAGGTTGACTTGACGAGCCTAGCATGTACAGACATGGCCTCGGAACACGGAAGACCGAAAGGTCGAACATGAGTCGTATAGAAGATACGATCAACATGGAGATGTTCACCATGGATGACTAGTCCGTCTCACGTGATGATCGGACACGGGCTAGTTGACATGGATCATGTATCACTTGGAAGACTAGAGAGATGTCTATCTAAGTGGGAGTTCATTAATAATTTGATTAAATGAACTTAATTATCATGAACTTAGTCTAAAAATGTCCTTGCAAATTATGTCGTAGATAGCTCGCGCTGTAGCTCCCCAGTTTTATTGATACAATCCTAGAGAAAAGTAAGTTGAAAGTTGATGGTAGCAATAATGCGGACTGGGTCCGTGATCTGAGGATTGTCCTCATTGCTGCACAGAAAGCTTATGTTTTTGATGTACCGCTAACTGCATCACTCCCTCAAGCGTTGTCTGTAGATGTTGTGAACATATGACAGGCACTTTTTGATGACTACGTGATAGTTCAGTGCGTCATGCATTACGGCTTAGAATTGAGGCTTCAAAATGTTTTGAACGTCACAGAACATATGAGATGTTCTAGGAGCTGAGATTGTGATCTCAAGCTCGTGCCTATGTTGAGAGGTATGAGACCTCCAACAAGATTCTTTGCCTGCAAGATAAAGGAGAATAGCTTAATCGGTGAGCGTGTTCTCAGATTGTCTGGGTGCTACAATCACTTGAATCAAGTGGGAGTTAATCTTCCAGATGAGATAGTGATTAATGCAGTTCTCCAAGTCACTGCCACCAAGCTACTAGAGCTTCGTGATGAACTATAACATGCCAGGGATGGATAAGATGATCCCTGAGTTGTTCGTGATGTTTGACACCACGAAGGTAGAAATCAATAAGGAGCATCAAGTGTTGATGGTTAAGTGAAAACCACTAGTTTCAAAAGGGGCAAGGGCAAGAAGGGAAAAACTTCAGGAATGGCAAGCCAGTTGTTGCTCTAGTGAAGAAACCCAAGGTTGAGCCCGAACCCGAGACTAAGTGCTTCTGTTATGAGGAGAATGTTCGCTGAAGCGGAAAAACCCTAGATGATTGGTAGATAAGAAGGCTGGTAATGTCAATGGAAGTATATTTGATATACGTGTTAGTGATGTGTACCTTGCTGGTACTCCTAGTAGCACCTGGGTATTAGATACCGGTTCGGTTGCTAAGTGTTAGCAACTCGAAATGAAAGCTACGGAGTAAATGGAGACTAGCTAGGTGAAAGGTGACGATGTGTGTTGGAAGTATTTCCAAGATTGATGTGATCACCATCGCACGCTCTCTCTACCTTCAGGATTTGTGATAAACCTAAATAAATGTTATTTGGTGTTTGCGTTGAGCATAAACGTGATTAGATCATGATTAGTGCGATACGGTTATTCATATAAGTTAGAGAATAATGGTTATTCTGTTTACATGGATAATGCCTTCAATGGTCATGCACCCACTCGAAATGGTTTATCGAATCATGATCGTAGTAGTACACATATTCATAACATTGGTACCAAAAGATACAAAGTTAATAATGATAGTACCACATGCTTGTGGCACTGCCACGTAATGTCATATTGGTATAAATCGCATGAAGAAACTCCATGATGATGGATGTTTTTTGACTCACTCGATTTCGAATCGGTTGAGACATGCGAGCCATGCCTCTTGGGCAAGATGACTGAGACCCCGTCATCCAATATGATGGAGCGGGCAAGTGGCTTATTGGAATTAATACATGTTGATGTATGTGGTCCAATGAGTGTTGAAACACACAGTGGATATCGTTGTTTTTCTTTACCTTCACTGATGATTTGAGTAAATATGGGGATATTTACTTAATGAAACACGAATCTGAAATGTTTGAAAGGTTCAAGGAGTTTCAGAGTGAAGTTAAAGATCATCGTGACAAGAAGATAAATGTCTATGATATGATCATGGAGGTGAATATCTAAGTTACGAGTTTGGTATGCAATTTTAGACAATGTGGAAATTGTTTCACAGCTCACGCCTCCTGGAACACCATAGTGTGATGGTGTGTTCGAACGTCGTAGTCGTGCTCTATTGGATATAGTGAGTACTATGATGTCTCTTATCGTTTTACCACTATCGTTATGGGGTTATGCATTAAAGACAAATCCATTCACTTTAACAGGGCACCATCTAAGTCTGTTGAGATGACACCGTGAGAATTATGGTTTGATAGAAGCCTAAGCTGTCATTTCTTAATGTTTGGAGCTGCGACGCTTATGTGAAAATGGGGTTTTCACCTAGCGAGCTCGAACCCAAAGCAGACAAATGCATCTTCATAGAATACCCTAATGAGACATTGGGTATACCTTCTATCTCAGATCCAAGCGCAAAAGGTATTTGTAGCTAAGAACGGGTCCTTTCTTGAGAAAGAGTTTCTCTCGAAAGAATTGAGTGGGAGGAAGATAGAACTTGATAAGGTTGTTGAAACTTTGTTTCATCCAGAGAATAGCGCAACACAGAAAGATGTTTCTGTAGAGCCTACTCAGTTGAAAAGGAAGTTAATGATGATGATCATGAAGCTTCGGATCAAGTCACTATCGAACCTCGTAGGTCGACAAGGACGCGTACTGCTCCTGAGTAGTACGACAACCCTGTCTTGGAAATCATGTTGTTGGACAGCGATGAACCTACGAACTATGGAGAAGCGATGGTGGGCCCGGATTCCAACAAATGGCTAGGAGCCATGAAATCCGAGAAAGGATCCATATATGAAAACCAAGTATGGACTTTGGTAGACTTGCCTGTTGAATGGCGGGTCATTGAGTACAAATGGACCTTTGAGATAAACATAGACGCTAATGGTGAAATGTCACCGTTTATAAAGCTCGACTTGTCGCAAAGAAGTTTCCGCCAAGTTCAAGGAGTTGACTGCAATGAGATTGTCTCATCTGTAGCGATGCTAAAAGTCTATTTAAATTTTGTTAGCAGTTGCTGCATTTTTCGATTATGAAATCTGGCAGATGGATGACAAAACAAGGTTTCCGTAATGGTTTCTGTGAGGAAGAGTTGTATGTGATACAACCAGAAGGTTTTGTCAATCCTAAGGATGCTAATAATATGCAAACTCCAGCGATCCTTCTATGGACTGGAGCAAGCATCTCGGAGTTGGAATATATGCTTTGATGAGGTGATCAAAGTGTTTAAGTTTATACAATGTTTATGAGAAACTTGTATTTGCAAGAAAGTGAGTGGGAGCACTATGGAATTTCTTATAAGAATATGTAGTTGACATATTATTGATCGGAAATGATGTAGAATTTCTGGAAGAGCATGAAGGGTTGTTTGCAAAGTTTTTTTTTCAAAGGAAGACCCAGATAAAGCTACTATTTTATTAAGCATCAAGATCTATAGGGATAGATCTATTCGCTTGATAAGTTTTTTCGACGAAGACATACCTTGACAAGTTTTTGAAGGAGTTCAAAATAGATGGGTCAAAGAAGGAGTTCTTGACTGTATTGTAAGGTGTGAAATTGAGTAAGACTCAATACCCGACCACGGCAGAAGATAAAGAAGAGATGAGTGTCATCTCCTATGCTTTAGCCATAGGCTCTATATAGTATGCCATGCTGTGTACCGCACCTGTGTGTGCCTTGCCATGAGTCTGTCAAGGGGTACAAGAGTAATCCAAGAGTGGATCACTAGACAGCGGTCAAAGTTAGCCTTAGTAACTTGAGAACTAAGGAAATATTTCTCGATTATGGAGGTGATAAAGAGTTCATCGTAAAGGGTTACGATGATGCAAGCTTTAACTCCAATCCGGATGACTCTTAGTAGAAATCTGGCTACGTATAGTGGAGCAGCCATTTGGAATAGCTCCAAGTGGAGCGTGGGAGCAGTATCTACAACCATGAAATGGAAAGTTTGCAAAGGTACACACGGATCTGAATGTCGCAGACCCGCTGACTAAAAACCTCTTTCACGAGCAGAACATGAACAAACCCCAGAACTTATTGGGTGTTAATCACATGATGATATGATCACATGGTGATGTAAGTGTTAATCACATGGTGATGTGAACTAGATTATTGACTCTAGTGCAAGTGGGAGACTGTTGGAAATATGCCCTAGAGGCAATAATAAAATGGTTATTATTGTATTTCCTTGTTCATGATAATTGTCTATTGTTCATGCTATAATTGTGTTAACCGGAAACCATAATACATGTGTGAATACATAGACCACAACATGTCCCTAGTGAGCCTCTAGTTGACTAGCTCGTTGATCAATAGATGGTCACGGTTTCATGGCCATGGACATTGGATGTCGTTGATAACGGGACCACATCATTAGGAGAATGATGTGATGGACAAGACCCAATCCTAAGCATAGCACAAAGATCGTGTAGTTCGTTTGCTAAAGCTTTTCAATGTCAAGTATCATTTCCTTAGACCATGAGATTGTGCAACTCCCGGATACCGTAGGAATGCTTTGGGTGTGCCAAACGTCACAACGTAACTGGGTGGCTATAAAGGTGCACTACGGGTATCTCCAAAAGTATCTGTTGGGTTGGCACGAATCGAGACTGGGATTTGTCACTCCGTGTGACGGAGAGGTATCTCTGGGCCCACTCGGTAAGACATCATCATAATGAGCTCAATGTGACTAAGGAGTTAGCCACGGGATGATGTATTACGGAACGAGTAAAGAGACTTGCCAGTAACGAGATTGAACAAGGTATGGGGATACCGACGATCGAATCTCGGGCAAGTATCATACCGATAGACAAAGGGAATTGAATACGGGATTGATTGAATCCCTGACATCGTGGTTCATCCGATGAGATCATCGTGGAGTACGTGGGAGCCAACATGGGTATCCAGATCCCGCTGTTGGTTATTGGCCGGAGAAGTGTCTCGGTCATGTCTACGTGTCTCCCGAACCCGTAGGGTCTACACACTTAAGGTTCGATGACGCTAGGGTTATAGGGAAATGGTATACGTGATTACCGAAGGTTGTTCGGAGTCCCGGATGAGATCCCGGACGTCACGAGGAGCTCCGGAATGGTCCGGAGGTAAAGATTGATATATAGGAAGTCCAGTTTTGGTCACCGGAAAGTTTTCGGGCTCATCGGTAGTGTACCGGGAGTGCCGGGAGGGTGCCGGAGGACCCCCGGGAGGGGTGTGATGACCAGAGGACTTCATGGGCTGTTAGATAAAGTGTGTCAGCCCTTATTGGGCTGGGAAATACTTTTGCTAAAGGCCCATGTGGCTGGAGATAAGGAGATAAGGCAAAAAGGATTTAAAAGGAGGAGATCCACCTCCCTTGTGGGAGGTGGACTCTCCCTTTAATTCGGCCGGCCATCTCCTCTTTGGAGTAGAGGCCAAGCCAGCCCTCCACGTCCCTCCTCCTATATATACTTGAGGTTTTGGATGTTTTGAGACAGGATTTGATCTCTCTCTCTCACGGCGAAGCCCTACCTCTCTTCTTCCTCCTCCGCAGCGCTTAGGCGAAGCCCTGTCGGAATACCTTGCTACTCCACCACCACCACGCCGTCGTGCTGCTGTTGGAGCCCTTCCCCAACCTCTCCTTCCTCCTTGCTGGATCAAGGTGTTGGAGACGTCACCGGGCTGCACGTGTGTTGAACGCGGAGGTGCCGTCCGTTCGGCACTTGATCGGATCTACCGCGATCTGAATCGCTGCGAGTACGACTCCATCAACCGCGTTCTTGTAACGCTTCCGCTTAGCGATCTTCAAAGGTATGAAGATCCACTCTCCCCTTGCTCGTTGCTGGTTTCTCCATAGATGGATCTTGGTGAACGCGTAGGAAATTTTTGATTTACTACTACGTCTCCCAACACTATATGACTCATGTTCGACCTTTCGGTCTCTTGTGTTCTAAGGCCATGTCTGCACATGCTAGGCTCGTCAAGTTTAACCCGAGTGTTCTGCATGTGCAACACTGGCTTGCACCCGTTGTATGTGAACGTAGAGTCTATCACAACCGATCATCACGTGGTGTCTCAACACGACGAACTTTCGCAACGGTGCGCACTCGGGGAGAACACAATTTTATCTTGAAATTTAAGTGAGGGATCACCTTATAATGCTACCATTGTACTAAGCATAACAAGGTGCATAAAAGGATTAACATCACATGCAATTCATAAGTGACATGATACGGCCATGAACTTGTGCTTTAGATCTCCATCTTGAAAGCACCCGCATGATCTTCATCGTCACCGGCACGACACCATGATCTCCATCATCTTGATCTCCATCAACGTGTCACCATCGAGGTTGTCCCGCCCTGCATGCTTCTACTACTATTACTACCGTTTAGCGATAAAGTAAAGCATTACATAGTGCTTAATGATTGACACGCAGGTCATACAATAATTAAAGACAACCCTATGGCTCCTGCCGGTTGCCGTACTCATCGACATGCAAGTCGTGAAATTCTATACATCACATGATCATCTCATACATCACATATATCACATCATGTAATTGGCCATATCACATCACAACATACCCTGCAAAAACAAGTTAGACGTCCTCTAATTGTTGTTGCATGTTTTACGTGGCTGCTACGGGTTTCTAGCAAGAACGATTCTCACCTACGCATAAACCACAACGGTGATACATAATTTGCTTTTCAACCTTCTCAAGGACCGCCTTTGTTGAATCCGATCCAACTGAAGTGAGAGAAACTGCCACCCGCAAGCCATCTAGGCAACAAGTTGCGTCGAGGGAACCGGTCTCTCATAAGCGTACGAGTAATGTTGGTCCGGGCCGCTTCATCTCACAATACCGCTGAACCAAAATCCCACCAAGGGAGGAAGCAATCTAAGCATCAACGCCCACAAACCTTTTGTGTTCTACTCGAGATCTCATATACACATAGACCTAGCTCATGATGCCACTGTTGGGGAACGTTGCATGGGAAACAAAAAATTTCCTACGCACACGAAGATCTATCCATGGTGATGAGCATCTACAAGAGGGAGAGTGGATCTACATACCCTTGTAGATCGCTAAGCGGGAAGCGTTAAGAAACATGGTTGGTGTAGTCGAACGTCTTCGCGATCCAAATCGCCGTGCGTCCCGGGATCCAATCAGGATCCGTCCCGCGATCCGATCACGATCCGTCCCACGAACTTGATCACGATTCATCTCACAAACACGGTCCTTCCGATCTAGCACCAAACGGACGGAACCTCCGCGTTCAGCACACGTACAGCTTGATGACGATCTTCACCGTCTTGATCCAGCAAGAAGGAGTGGAGAGGAAGAAGAGTTCTCCGGCAGCCTGACGGCACTCCGGCGATGGTGGTGGAGCAATTCCGGCAGGGCTTCGCCTAAGCATTGCAGAAAACCGATCTAGAGGAGAAACTATGCACTGGAGGAACGGGTAGCACATGGCTGAAAATCTAGTGCAAAAACCCTCAATACCACCAGTATATACAGGAGGAGAGGAGGAGAGGAGGCAGCTTGGCCTCCAAGCCTCCTAGGCTTCGGCCGAACTAGGAGAGGAGGAGTCCACCTCCTCCACTCCTAGTAGGATTAGGATTCATCCTTTTTTTTCCTTTTTGCCTTTTTCCACCTTTTTCCTTTTGGGTTTTCTTCTCCAGCCACATGGGCCTTGTGTGGGAGTTTCCACCAGCCCACTAAAAGCTGATATTCACTCTCCCACAGCCCATGAAGCCTCTTGGGTCGAAATACCCCTCCCAGAGGTCTCCCGGTACACTCCCGGCACTCCCGGTACACTACTGTTAAGCCCGGAACTTTTGCGGTGACCAAAACAGGACTTCCTATATATAAATCTTTACCTCCGGACCATTCTGGAGCTCCTCGTGACGTCCAGGATCTCATCCGGGACTCCGAACAAACTTCGGTCACCACCATACATAACTCTATACTACAGAAACGTCACCAAACCTTAAGTGTGCAGACCCTGCGGGTTCGAGAACTATGTAGACATGACCGAGACACCTCTACGGTCAATAAGCAATGGCGGGACCTGGATGTCCACTTGGTTCCTACATATTCTACGAAGATCTTTATCGGTCGAACCTCTATGTCAAGGATTCAGTTAATCCCGTATGATGTTCCCTTTGTTCTTCGGTATGTTACTTGCTCAAGATTCGACCGTCGATATCTCCATACCTAGTTCAACCTCGTTATCGGCAAGTCTCTTTACTCGTTCTGTAATACAAGATCCCGTGACCAACACTTAGTCACATTGCTTGCAAGGCTTATTGTGATGTTGTATTACCGAGTGGGCCCTGAGATACCTCTCCGTCACACGGAGTAACAAATCCCAGTCTTGATCCATGCCAACTCAACAGACGCCCTCAGAGACACCTGTAGAGCACCTTTATAGTCACCCAGTTATGTTGCGACGTTTGATACACACAAGGTACTCCTCCGATCTCATGGTCATAGGAACATATACTTGACATGCAGAAAACAGTAGCAATAAACTGACATGATCATAAGCTACGTTTGTAGTTTGGGTCTTGTCCATCACATCATTCTCCTAATGACGTGATCCCATTATCAAATGACATCTCATGTCCATGGCTAGGAAACCTTAACCATCTTTTAATCAATGAGCTAGTTCACTAGAAGCAGACTAGGGACATTGTGTTTGTCTATGTATCCACACATGTATCCATGTTTCCAATTAATACAATTATAGCATGGATAATAAACGATTATCATGAACAAAGAATTACAATAATAAACATTTTATTTATTGCCTCTAGGGCATATTTCCAACACAAAGTTCGAGAGGTCATGCACGTCGTCACCGCATTCTTCAGCAATGTGTCCCATGAGCCCGCAGACAAAGCAAAAATCAGGCAGTTTCTCGTAGAACACCTTATATCTCTTGCTGCCTTTCAAAGTTATGGGCACAAAATGCACCAGCGGCTTGTTCACATCTAGAAACACCCTAGCACGAAGAGTGCTAGCTGGGTTAATCCTCCCTTCATTTACTATCACCGTGAACGGTGGCTCCCCCACCTTGCCCGCTACCTTCTCAGCAAGCTCCTTCTTCCTGGTGAGGCCATCAGGGAGCCCCTTGATCCTTGCCCAAACCGGAATCTTATTAAGCTTAAATTCCGAGACATCCGAGAATCCATCATACTCCTGTATCACGATTGGGGCCTTCCGAAATAGCCACGGTCCGCCCTCCATGATCCTCCTCCAGTCCCCCAAACAGTGGCATTGCACCAAAAAGAGATTAGGGCCCTTGACGTTAAAAGTAACTCCCCGGACCGATGACCACGCGTTGCGCATTTGATTGAGTTGCGCTGCATGACTAAACGGCCGAGTGGTGTGCACCCGGAATAAGCACAGCCAAGAACATTCTTGATGAGATCGTCTACCTCACCGGAGAAGTCAAGATCTTCCTCCTCTTTGCCATCGAGGGTCATGCCCGCAAAACTATCCTCCAGATCCGGCGTCGGCCCCATGTAGTCTTCGTAATATTGCTCCTCCTCGCCCATAGCTGGTGGATCTCCTCCACCCCTCGCACTAGCCGCCTCCGTCAGAACTTCTTCCTTCTTCCTTCGATTTTGTCCCCCATCCTGAACCGGTTCAAGTGCGTGTGGATCACCGCCCTTAACCCTATCTTCCAACTCCCTCTCCTGCCTCCCCCCACCGTGCTGCATGGATGGATCTGCCATGCAAACCTCGCACCACCACCGATAGCAATAGATCTCCCCGCCGACCGAAGGAGATCGGCCGCTGGCGAGAGAATACGTAGACTCTGAGCGTCGCCAGAGGAAGGTTGGGAACCCTAGATCACTAGGGGAAAATAGCAGGCAGCTCCTATTCCGCTTTTTTTAGCTAATGCGAAGCTTTGCTGTTTGCTTTTCATTGTTTCACTTTGCCTAGGCCGCGACGGCGAAGCGGGCTAGATTTTATAGCGCACCGGTGGAAGGCCGGTGATGGGTCTGGAGCGTGCTTGTCTATTCTGGAATGTGGCAGAAACTGCTCCTTTGGAGCGTTTGGGCCTATGCTGGAACGTAACCGGCTCTGGCGCGGCATATGAAATTGTCATCTGGTATTTCTAGTTCTTTCTGGAGCCGACGGGAATTCTAGTCTATCAATGATAGTCTTACAGAAGTTGGAAATTCATTTTGGCACATGGAAGCATATGCTTCTGCCATTGAAAAAAATGAAAATGTCAAAAAATTCCAAACAAAAATTTAACGTATACATCTTGATATTCTATGTTTGTGGGACAAGTTTGGCAGAAAACCAACATTTTGTGTGGCTTGTGTAAAAAAGCTAAAACTAGTGCTCGTGAAAAGCCTTTTTAACCACTAATTTTTGTATTTTTCGCACGCGACATAAAAATAGTCGGTCTTTTACAAAACAACTTCATGAGCACGTAGAATATCAAGATGTACATGCGAAATATTTTGTCAGAATTTTGTAACATTTCAAAATATGTTTAAAACACATTTTCAAAACCAGGAGCATATGCTCCCATGTGCCAAAACACCCCTCTCTACATAAGTCGCTTTTCTGTTCCAAAAACAAAATCTCATTTAAAATGATCTTGGTGATGCAGTCCTTGATGAAGTCTTGAACCATCTGATGTGAAACACTACTCGGGAGAAGTGTTGTGACCCAGATTTGGTCATGTGTAGCGACGGGGCTGCAGTGGCCCTTCTATGTGATGATGCAGGGAGCAGTGCTCCGCGATCAATCAATCGATGCTTGATGGAGGTGGTCTGCGCACTTGGTCGAAAGCCTTGCTCCTGCTGGAGCCGGCGATGACGACGCCTACGGGCACCGATAACATTCTTGGAGGCGGCACTGTTATGATGACTACCCCTTCAAAACCCCAGGGGAAACCCATGGTCTAGGTCTGCTTGCAACAATGGCAGCGCATTTTGTGTTGCCCCTTTATGAATGTATCATCTGGAGTTGGCTCGGTTGGGTCCCTGTGGTGGATGCTCGCTGCAGGTTGGATGGTTGTGGTGGTGCGAACGGCTTAGGGTTGATGGTGATGTGTGCTTTGTTGGCGAGGAGGTCGAGCTATGTGTGCGAGATATTTTTTTAGATAATTACCAGACTTTATTCCTCATATAATGGCAAAGGAAATTACAAGAATTGGAGAAATAAAATTAGGGACATTCGATCCCAAAAGCCTCATGATCTACTACTAGAACAATTTTTTGCAAGGCCATTAGCTACTTCATTAGCCTCTCTAAAGCAGTGACAAAACGATGTGCTAGCGAATTCAGACGCCAAGTGTTTTCATTCCATGATAATCGAAAGCTGAGGCCCCGGGTATGCTTCATCTTGAACGACTGCTTCAACTGCAAAGGTGCTATCAGAATCAATGAACACTCGACTCCATCCAACATTTGCTGCCAATGGCAGTCCGTTCCGAATAGCAATAATCTCCACTGGATCCACATCATGAATATGAGGCATGTACCATGTTGAAGCAGCTATAAATTCACCATGCACATCCCATGCAACAGCAGCAGTGGCTCTCGTCATAGTATCATCATAAAATGGTGCATCTACGTTGATTTTCAGCACTCCCGTCGCTAGCTTCTTTCACACATGATTCTTCTTTCTAACCGGATGATTTGGAGTACAAGCTCTGCCAAAATTAGTAGTGATTACCTTGATCGATGCAGCAGTTCATTCCGGTATCTGGATAGTCTCACCCCGGATGCACTGACGACGTTGCCACCATATGTATTAAGCGGCCGTAATGGCCAGTTTCGCTTGTGGTAAATCTCCAGCCTTTGCATTTTATCTCATAAGAACGTCCATCGTAACAGAACCCGACAGATCTTCAGAAACACCCTTCTGAATCACTTCATTCAAACTAAGTTGCGTCCAAACCTCCATTGCACGCGAGCAAGTAAAAATACTGTGTTGGGTATCCTCCATTCTTCTCTTACATATCGGGCATTGGGGTATTAGAGGCACGTGTCTTCCCACGAGAACTCCATAACATGGTAGAACTCTTCTCAACACATTCCATCCAAAGTGCGTGACTTTTCTCGGGACTCGCAGCTACCACACTTGTTTCCATATAGAGTTTAACTCGACACTTCCCTGACCATCACACCACACCAGGCGATGCCCAAACTGATGATCAAACTTAGTGTGATAGGTAGACCAAACAGAGAAAGTACCAGATCTAGTATAGTTCCATGCAACAAAATCTTCAACAGCTTGTACACGAAGTGGAATTTGCAAGATATGAGCTACATCGAGAGGGGAGAAAACTGACCAAATCAATTCTTCGTCCCACCGTTCGGAATGTGGATCAATAGTTTCCTCAACCTTTGACAATAATTCCTCCCCGTGGTGTGATCACTTTTCTCGTTTCACTTGACGGGATCCAAGGATCTTGCCAAATATTTATCTACGAGCCCGAACCAACTCGCCATATACACCCTCTCTTAAAAGTCTGCATGCCCGAGACATTGCTTTGTCATGTAAAGGAGGACCCCTTCCTTGGTCTAGCCTTATATGTCTAGCCTTAAGCATATCGCCGCCAGGGTAGTATTTTGTACTCAACACATGCGCACACAGAGAATCTTGGTCCTCGAGTAGTCACCAACACCGTTTTGCTAACATAGCAAGATTAAAACTGTGAAGGTCACTAAACCCCATACCCCCATTCTTCTTTGGAACACACATCTTCCACCATGCAAACCAATGCATCTTCCTTTTCTCTTCACCATCTCCCCACCAAAAACTAGATATTTCATCGGTAATGGATTTGCAAGTTCCTTTTCGTAATTTAAACACTGGCATAGCATAAGAAGGGGTTGCTTGAGCTATGGATTTCAACAAAATCTCATTTCCTAGCATTGACAACACCTTTTCCTTCCAACCTTTTAATATCTGGCATACCCTGTCAATAAGATGTTGAAAGCAATAAGATGTTGAAAACAGCCACTCCTATCCACCCCAACCATGGTCGGGAGTCCACGATATGTATCCGAAAGAGCTTTTGTTAGAATATTCACCTCCATACATACATATTCCCTAACAATGACACTGGTGTTAGGGCTAAATAAGACAGTGGATTTAATTGTGCTCACCATCTGACCAGAGCTACCACAATATATATCCAGTATCCTTTTCAAAGTATTTGCGTTATGAGAATTTGCCCTCATCAGGATCAGGGAATCATCTCCAAACAGTAGGTGAGAAATAGAGGGGGCATTTCTGCAAACACGCACGTGTTGGAAATATGCCCTAGAGGCAATAATAAATTAGTTATTATCATATTTCTTTGTTCATGATAATCGTTTATTATCCATGCTATAATTGTATTGAATGGAAACACATTACATGTGGGGGTAAATAGACAACACTCAGTCCCTAGTGTGCCTCTAGTGAACTAGCTCGTTGATCAAAGATGGTCAAGGTTTCCTAGCCATTGACATGTGATGTCATTTGATAACGGGATCACATCATTAGGAGAATGATGTGATGGACAAGACCCAAACTACAAACGTAGCATATGATCGTGTCAATTTATTGCTACTGTTTTCTGCATGTCAAGTATATGTTCCTATGACCATGAGATCATGCAACTCACGGACATCGGAGGAGTGTCTTGTGTGTATCAAACGTCGCAACATAACTCGGTGACTATAAAGGTGCTCTACAGGTATCTCCGAGGGTGTCTGTTGAGTTGGCATGGATCAAGACTGGGATTTGTTACTTTGTGTGACGAAGAGGTATCTCAGGGCCCACTTGGTAATACAACATCACAATAAGCCTTGCAAGCAATGTGACTAAGTGTTGGTCACTAGATCTTGTATTACGGAATGAGTAAAGAGACTTGCCAGTAACGAGGTTGAACTAGGTATGGAGATACCGATGATCGAATCTCGGGAAAGTAACATACCGAAGAACAAAGGGAACGTTATACGGGATTGACTGAATCCTTGACATAGAGGTTCGACCGATAAAGATCTTCGTAGAATATGTAGGAACCAATATGGTCATCCAGGGCCCGCTATTGGTTATTGACCATAAAGGTGTCTCGGTCATGTCTACATAGTTCTCGAACCCGCAGGGTCTGCACACTTAAGGTTCGGTGACGTTTCGGTAGTATAGAGTTATGTATGATGATGACCAAAGGTTGTTCGGAGTCCCGGATGAGATCCCGGACGTCACGAGGAGCTCCGGAATGGTCCGTAGGTAAAGATTCATATATAGGAAGTCCTGTTTTGGTCGTCGGAAAAGTTTCGGGCTCATCGGTAGTGTACCGGGAGTGCCGGTAGTGTACCGGGAGACCATTGGGAGGGGTATTTCGACCCAAGAGGCTTCATGGGCTGTGGGAGAGTGAATATCAGCCCTTAGTGGGCTGGTGGAAACTCCCACACAAGGCCCATGTGGCTGGACAAGAAAATCCAAAAGGAAAAAGGTGGAAAAAGGCAAATTCAGGAAGGAGTCCTAATCCTACTAGGAGTGGAGGAGGTGGACTCCTCCCTAGTTGGTTCGGCCGACTCCTATAGGAGCCTTGGCCCTTGCTCCAGCCTCCTCTCCTCTTCTCCTATATATACCGGTGGATTTTAGGGTTTTGCACTAGTTTTTACGGCCACGTGCTACCCGTTCCACCGGTGCTCCTCTAGATCGGATTTCCGCAGTGCTTAGGCGAAGCCCTGCCGGAATTGCTCCACCACCATCACCGGAGCACCGTCACGCTGCCGGTGAACTCTTCTTCCTCTCCACTTCCTCTTGCTGGATCAAGACGGTGGATATCGTCATCAAGTTGCACGTGTGCTGAACGCGGAGGTGCCGTCCGTTCGGCGCTAGATCGGAAGGACCGTGATCAAGATCGCGAGACGGTTCGTGATGAGTTCGCGGGACAGATCATGATGAATTCACAGGACGGATCATGATGAGATCGCGGGACGGATCATGATGAGATCGCGGGACGGATCGTGATGAGTTCGCGGGACGGATCGTGATTGGATCGCGGGACGGATGGTGATGTGATCGCGGGACGCTCGGCGATTTGGATCGCGAAGATGTTCGACTACACCAACCACATTTCTTAACGCTTCCCGCTTAGCGATCTACAAGGGTATGTAGATCCACTCTCCCTCTCATAGATACTCATCACCATGGATAGATCTGCGTGTGCGTAGGAAATTTTTTGTTTCCCATGCGACGTTCCCTAACAATGGCATCATGAGCTAGGTCTATGTGTAGATGAGATCTCGAATAGAACACAAAAGGTTTGTGGGCGTTGATGCTTAGATTGCTTCCTCCCTTGGTCGGATTTTGGTTCAGCAGTATTGTGAGATGAAGCGGCCCGGACCAACATTACTCGTACGCTTACGAGAGACCGGTTCCCTCGACCGCAACTTGTTGCATAGATGGCTTGCGGGTGCCAGTTTCTCTCACTTTAGTTGGATCAGATTCGATAAAGGCAGTCCTTGAGAAGGTTGAAAAGCAACTAGTGTATTACCGTTGTGGTTTTTGCGTAGATGAGAATTGTTCTTGCTAGATACCCATAGAAGCCACGTAAAACATGCAACAACAATTAGAGGACGTCTAACTTGTTTTTGCAGGGTATGTTGTGATGTGATATGGCCAATTACGTGATGTGATATATGTGATGTATGAGATGATCATGTGATGTATAGATTATCACGACTTGCATGTCGATGAGTACGGCAACCGGCAGGAGCCATAGGGATGTCTTTAATTATTGTATGACCTGCGTGTCAATCATTAAGCGCTATGTAATGCTTTACTTTATCGCTAAACGGTAGCAATAGTAGTAGAAGCATGTTGGGCGTGACAACCCCGATGGCGACACGTTGATGGAGATCAAGATGATGGAGATCATGGTGTCTTGCCGGTGACGATGGAGATCATGTCGGTGCTTTCAAGATAGAGATCAAAAGCACAAGTTCATGGCCATATCATGTCACTTATGATTTGCATGTGATGTTAATCCTTTTATGCACCTTGTTTTCCTTAGGACGACAGTAGCATTATAAGGTGATCCCTCACTTAAATTTCAAGATGAATTGTGTTCTCCCCGAGTGTTCACCGTTGCGAAAGTTCGTCGTGTTGGGACACCATGTGATGATCGGGTGTGATAGACTCTACGTTCACCTACAACGGGTGCAAGCCAGTGTTGCACATGCGGAACACTCGGGTTAAACTTGACGAGCCTAGCATGTACAGACATAGCCTCGGAACACAAGAGACCGAAAGGTCGAACATGAGTCATATAGTAGATATGATCAACATGATGATGTTCACCATTGTAACCACCTCAACTCACGTGATGATCGGACTTGAGTTAGTGAATTTGGATCGTGTATCACTCGAATGACCAGAGGGATGTCAATTTGAGTGGGAGTTCTTAAGTAATATGATTAATTGAACTCATTATCATGAACATAGTCAGTAGTGTGTTTGCAAATTATGTTGTAGATTACTTGCTCGCGTTGTAGCTCCCTTGATTTTTATATGTTCCTAGAGAAATAGAGTTGAAAGATGATGGTAGCAATATTGCGGACAGGCTCCATGATCTGAGGATTGTCCTCGTTGCTGCATAGAAGGCTTATGTCCTTAATGCACCGCTCGGTGCGCCAACCCCTCTAGCGTCGTCTGTAGACGTTGTGAACATCTGACACGCACGTTCTGGTGACTACTTGATAGTTTAGTGCGTCATGCATTACGGCTTAGAATTGAGGCTCCAAAACGTTTTGAACGTCACGGAACATATGAGATGTTCTAAGAGCTGAAATTAGGATCTCAGGCTCGTGCCCGTGTTGCGAGATATGAGATCTCCAACAAGATTCTTTGCCGGAAATATGAAAGAGAATAGCTCAATCGTTGAGCATGTGCTCAGATTTTCTGGGTGCTACAGTCGCTTGAATCGAGTGGGAGTTGATCTTCCAGATAAGATAGTGATTGATATAGTTCTCCAAGTCACTATCACTAAGCTACTAGAACTTGGTGATGAACTATAAAATGCGAGGGATAGAAATAATGATCCTTGAGCTGTTCGCGATGTTTGACACCGCGAAGGTCGAAATCAAGAAGGAGCGTCAAGTGTTGATGGTTAGTCAAACCACTAGTTTCGAGAAGGGCAAGAGCAAGGAGGGAAACTTCATGGATAGCAAGTCAGTTGCTGCTCCAGTGAAGCAACCCAAAGTTGAACTCAAACCCGAGACTAAGTGCTTCGATTATGAGGAGAGCGTTCACTGAAGCGGAACAATCCTAGATACTTGGTAGATAAGAAGGCTCGCAACGTCAACAGAAGTATATTTGATATACGTGTTATTGATGTGTACCTTGCTAGTACTCCTAGTGGCACCTGGGTATTGGATACCGGTTCGATTGCTAAATGTTAGTAACTCAAAATAAAAGCTACGGAATAAACGGAGAACTAGCTAAGTGAGGTGACGATGTGTGTTGGAAGTGTTTCCAAGGTTGATGTGATCGACATCGCACGCTCTCTCTACCTTCGGGATTAGTAACAAACCTAAATATGTGTTATTTGGTGTTTTGCGTTGAGCATGAACGTGATTAGATCATGTTTATTGCAACACGGTTATTCATTTAATTTAGAGAATAATGGTTATTCTGTTTACATGGATAATACCTTCAATGGTCATGCACCCAGTGAGAATGGTTTGTTGTATCTTGATCGTAGTAATACACATGTTCACAACATTGATGCCAAAAGATGCAAAGTTAATAATGATAGTACCACATACTTGTGGCACTGCCGCTAAATGTCATATTGGTATAAAACGCATGAAGAAACTTCATGCTGATGGATCTTTGGACTCTTTCAATTTTGAATTGGTTGAGACATGCGAACCATGCCTCTTGGTCAAAGATGACTAAGGACTCCGTTTTCTGGTATGACGGAGCGGGCAAGTGATTTATTGGAAATGATGCATGTTGATGTATGCAATCCAATGAGTCTTGTAGCGTGCGGTGGATATCATTATTTTCTTACCTTCACTGATGATTTGGGTAGATATAGTGTATGTTTACTTAATGAAACACAAGTCTGAATCGTTTGAAAAGTTCAAGCAAATTCAGAGTGAAGTTTAAGATCATCGTGACAAGAAGATAAAAATATCTGCGATATGATCGTGGAGGTGAATATCTGAGTTACGAGTTTGGCATACAACTTTAGACAATGTGAAAGTTGTTTCACAACACACGCGACCTGGAACACCATGGTGTGATGGTATGTCCGAACGTCATAGTCATGCTCTATTGGATATGGTGCATGTTATGATGTCTCTTATCGTTTTGCTACTATAATTTTGGGGTTGTGCATTAGAGACAATTACATTCACTTTAAATAGGGCACCATCTAAATCCGTTGAGATGACACCGTGTGAATTATGGTTTGATAGAAACCTAAGCTGTCATTTCTTGATGTTTGGGGCTGCGACGCTTGTGTGGAAAATGTTTTCACCTAATGAGCTCGAACCCAAAGCGGACAAATGCATCTTCGTAGAATACCCTAAGAATAGTTGGGTGAACCTTCTATCTCAGATCCAAGCATAAAGTGTTTATTGCTAAAACGGGTCCTTTCCCGAGAAAAAGTTTCTCTCGAAAGAATTGAGTGGGAGGAAGATATAACTTGATGAGGTTGTTGAACCTTTGTTTCAACCAGAGAGTAGCGCAGCGCAGAAAGATGTTTCTGTGGAACCTACGTCAGTTGAAGAGGAAGTAAATGATGATGATCATGAAGCTTCAGATCAAGTTACTATCGAACCTCGTAGGTCGACAAGGATGTGTACTGCTCCTGAGCGGTACGACAACCCTGTCTTGGAGGTCATGTTGTTGGACAACAATGAACCTACGAGCTGTGGAGAAGCGATGATGGGCCCGGATTCCGACAAATGGTTAGAGGCCATGAAATCCGAGAAAGGATCCATATATGAAAACCAAGTATAGACTTTGGTAGACTTGCTTATTGGACGGAAGGTCGTTGAGTACAAGTGGATCTTTAAAATGAAGACAGACACTGATGGTGAATGTCACCATTTATAAAGCTCGACTTGTCGCAAAGAAGTTTCCGGCAAAGTTAAAGGAGTTGACTGCAATGAGACTTTCTCTCGTAGCGATGCTAAAGTCTGTTAGAATTATTTTAGCAGTTGCTGCATTTTTCAATTATGAAATCTGGCAGATGGATGCCAAAACATCGTTTCCTTTATTCAGGAAAGGTTGTATGTGATACAACCAGAAGGTTTTGTCAGTCCTAAGGATGCTAAAAGGTGTGCAAGCTTCAGTGATCCTTCTATGAACTGAAGCAAGCATCTCGGAGTTGGAATATACACTTTGATGAGGTGATTAAAGCTTTTGAGTCTATACAAAGTTTACGAGAAACTTGTATTTACAATAAAGTGAGTGGGAGCACTGTAGAGTTTCTGATAAGCATATGTGGTTGATATATTGTTGATCGAAAATGATATAGAATTTCTGGAAAGCATAAAGGGTTGTTTGAAAAGAGTTTTTCAAAGGAAGACCTGGATAAAGCAACCTAATTGTTGAGCATCAAGATCTATAGAGATAGATCAAGATACTTGATGAGACTTTCAATGAGTACATACCTTGACAAGATTTTGAAAGAGTTCAAAATGGATCAGTCAGAGAAAGAGTTCTCGCCTGATTTGTAAAGGTATAAAGTTGAGTAAAACTCAATGCCTAGTAACTGCAGAAGATAGAGAAAAGATGAGTGTCATCCCCTATGCATCAGCCATAGGCTCTATCATGTATGCAATGTTGTGCACAAGACCCGATGTCGGCCTTGCCATAAGTATGACCGGAAGGTACAAGAGTGATCCAGAAGTGAATCACTGGATAGCGGTCAAGAATATCCTTAGTAACTAAAGGACTAAGGAGATGTTTCTCAATTATGGAGGTGATAAAGAGTTCGTCGTAAAGAGTTACGTCGATGCAAGCTTTAACACCAATCCGAATAACTCGTAATAGTAATCTGGATACGTATAGTGGAGCAGCCATTTGGAATAGTACCAAGTGAAGTGTGGTAGCAGTGTTTACAGTTTGACATAGAGATTTGCAAAGTACACACGGATCTGAATGTCGCAGACCCATTGACTATAAGACCTCTCTCACATGCAAAGCATGATCGAGCCCCAGAACTCATTGGGTGTTAGATTCATAACAATGCGAATCACATGGTGATGTGAACTAGATTATTGACTCTAGTGCAAGTAGGAGACTATTGGAAATATGCCCTAGAGGCAATAATAAATTAGTTATTATCATATTTCCTTGTTCATGATAATCGTTTATTATCCATGCTATAATTGTATTGAATGGAAACACATTACATGTGGGGGTAAATAGACAACACTCAGTCCCTAGTGTGCCTCTAGTGAACTAGCTCGTTGATCAAAGAAGGTCAAGGTTTCCTAGCCATTGACATGTGATGTCATTTGATAATGGGATCACATCATTAGGAGAATAATGTGATGGACAAGACCCAAACTACAAACGTAGCATATGATCGTGTCAGTTTATTGCTACTGTTTTCTGCATGTCAAGTATATGTTCCTATGACCATGAGATCATGCAACTCACGGACATCGGAGGAGTGCCTTGTGTGTATCAAACGTCGCAACATAACTGGGTGACTATAAAGGTGCTCTACAGGTATCTCCGAGGGTGTCTGTTGAGTTGGCATGGATCAAGACTGGGATTTGTTACTCCGTGTGACGGAGAGGTATCTCAGGGCCCACTCGGTAATACAACATCACAATAAGCCTTGCAAGCAATGTGACTAAGTGTTGGTCACGGGATCTTGTATTACGGAACGAGTAAAGAGACTTGCCAGTAACGAGGTTGAACTAGGTATGGAGATACCGACGATCGAATCTCGGGCAAGTAACATACCGATGAACAAAGGGAACGTTATACGGGATTGACTGAATCCTTGACATAGAGGTTCGACCGATAAAGATCTTCGTAGAATATGTAGGAACCAATATGGTCATTCAGGGCCGCTATTGGTTATTGGCCGTGGAGGTGTCTCGGTCATGTCTACATAGTTCTCGAACCCGCAGGGTCTGCACACTTAAGGTTCGGTGACGTTTCAGTAGTATAGAGTTATGTATGGTGATGACCGAAGGTTGTTCAGAGTCCCGTATGAGATACCAGACGTCACGAGGAGCTCCGGAATGGTCCGGAGGTAAAGATTCATATATAGGAAGTCCTGTTTTGGTCGCTGGAAAAGTTTCGGGCTCATCGGTAGTGTACCGGGAGTGCCGGTAGTGTACCGGGAGACCATTGGGAGGGGTATTTCGACCCAAGAGGCTTCATAGGCTGTGAGAGAGTGAATATCAGCCCTTAGTGGAAACTCCCACACAAGGCCCATGTGGCTGGAGAAGAAAACCCAAAAGGAAAAAGGTGGGAAAAGGCAAATTAGGGAAGGAGTCCTAATCCTACTAGGAGTGGAGAAGGTGGACTCCTCCCTAGTTGGTTCGGCCGACTCCTATAGGAGCCTTGGCCCTTGCGCCAGCCTCATCTCCTCTTCTCCTATATATACCGGTGGATTTTAGGGTTTTGCACTAGTTTTTATGGCCACGTGCTACCCGTTCCACCGGTGCTCCTCTAGATCGGATTTCCGCAGTGCTTAGGCGAAGCCCTGCCGGAATTGCTCCACCACCATCACCGGAGCGCCGTCACGCTGCCGGTGAACTATTCTTCCTCTCCACTTCCTCTTGCCGGATCAAGACGGTGGATATCGTCATCAAGCTGCACGTGTGCTGAACGTGGAGGTGCCGTGCGTTCGGCGCTAGATCGGAAGGACCGTGATCAAGATCGCGAGACGGTTCGTGATGAGTTCGCGAGACGGATCATGATGAGTTCACGGGACGGATCGTGATGAGATCGCGGGACGGATCGTGATGAGATCGCGGGACGGATCGTGATGAGATCGCGGGACGGATCATGATGAGTTCGCGAGACGGATCGTGATTGGATCGCGGGACGGATCGTGATGTGATCGCGGGACGCTCGGCGATTTGGATTGCGAAGATGTTCGACTACACCAACCGCATTTCTTAACGCTTCCTGCTTAGCGATCTACAAGGGTATGTAGATCCACTCTCCCTCTCGTAGATGCTCATCACCATGGATAGATCTGCGTGTGCGTAGGATTTTTTTTGTTTCCCATGCGACGTTCCCCAACAGCATGCCCTCAGTTCCCCCTATTTCCTCCTCATAAGCGAGCTAGCTAGATAGGCCTTCTGGACATAATAGAAAAAGATAGGGGGACAAGGGACCCCCCTGTCTCAATCCTCTCGTAGGCAAAAATTCTTTAGTCTCAGTATTATTAAATCTTACTCGGTAGCTGACTGAAGACACACATTCCATAATCAGATCCACCCATTGAGCATTAAAACCCAACTTTGTCAACATTTGCTTCAGAAAACCCCATTCAACTCGGTCATATGCTTTCATCATGTCTAACTTTACTGCACAAAAGCCATTAGACCCATGGATCTTCTTTTTGATAGCATGAAAGCACTCATATGCCACGAACACATTATCAGTAATCAATCTGCCCGGAACAAAATCACTTTGTGTTGCGGAAATAATCTCTGGCATAATTTTTCTAAGCCTATTAGCCAGCATCTTAGAGATGATCTTATACACCACATTGGATAAGCTAACAGGTCTATACTATGTAATTACCTCTGGGATCTTCACCTTCGGAATCAAAACAATGTTTGTAGAATTCCAGCCCTTAGGTATCTTCTTATTATTGATTGCATCAAGCACTTCATTGGTGAGTTCATCTCCCATAATATGCCAAAACCTTTAAAAAAATATCGCATGAAGACCATCCGGGCCAGGTGCCTTCATATCCCTAATTTGGAATAGTGCCTTTCTCACCTCCTCTTTGGTATATGGGGCCGTCAACAGTAAGTTCATATCTTTAGTGACCAAAGGCTTTACAGTAGCCAATAGATTTTGATCCACCTTCACCTGAATCAAAAGTATAGAGACTAGAAATAGTCAAGAATGAGGGGCTTGAGGTTATCACCCTCGACCCATTCATGATTATTATTCTTTAATTTTTTAATCAAGTTTCTTCTCCTCCTAGCAAAAGCAAATTGGTTAAAATATGAAGTATTTCTATCACCACGACGTAGCCAATTCACTCTACCTCTTTGAGCTCAATATATTTCATCTTGATCTAACAAATTCTCAATCAAAACAGTGAGCTCATGTTGCTTTGCTTTCACTTCACTTGAATACGGGACTCGGATCACGTCATCTAGATCCTTCTGAGCCTTCCTCAAACGTGCACGCGTCCCTTTTCAAAACTTTACAATCCGAAGTGTGAAGATCTTTATGCACTGAATCAAGCTTTTCTCTCGCTGAAGGACAAAGACCATGTGCGAGGACCTTCTGCCAAGCTGTTTTAACAAGTTGTTTTAACTATCTCTTCGACGATATCTTACTCAAGCCATCTGGCTTCGAATTTCCGCTCAAACTTTGTCCTGCTTGCGGCCACACCTGCTAGATATCCAGTGTCAAGATAAATTGGCCTATGGTCGGATTTCTTACCAGCCCTACGAGCGAATGCATCTCCATCCATGTGGCATTCGAAACAACTCTGTCCAACCGCTCTCGAAGACCTCCACAATCAAAGGTGGTAGCCCGGGAGTGGATCCTCACCTCCTTCCAGACTAGAATCAATCAAATCCACCTTTTCTTCCATCCAGACTTGATGCCACAATCATCTCATCCATGCCTAACTTCTTCATCAAAATTTCTGCCTTAACTTCATCCAAGTGCGTCTCTGACAGGAAAAATACATCAAATTTGCGTCGCTTCCGAATGTCCAGCAATGACCGAACCGACAGTTCCAATTAGTGAGTTTCATAGCCCTTGGTGAGAAAATACTGCCTTCTCAGCGGTACTGAACACCAAATTCAACCTCAATCAGAATACAACTGAAATACAGTACACACTTGGATGGATTTGGCACGTGATCTTGGCTCAACTATGCGTTAGATTTGTTCTTATTTTCAGCCGAAAGTTAGCGGGTCGTTATCCTACTCAATGGGTCACCTCGTTTCCATATGACACCTCTATCTTTGCAGGGTTCGTTTCCATATGACACCTCTACCTCTGCAGGGTGTTGTTGGGTGACGACAACCAACGTTCAAGAGCCTTGATCAGATGACAATGGGCAGCAAAACTCAGCATATGAAAACTGCGCAGAACTCAATATATGACGAGGCAGCCAAGTATGCGACCCCCCGTCGAACGTATACAGTCACCTGCGATTTCGACGCAAAAAAATGTCGAAACACGGGACGCACTTTGCTCTATAATACTCCGCACACTCCGCACGCTTCACAGGAGTATAAAAGTGCTTTTGAAGAAAAAAGTAGCAGCGGTACAAGATTGGCACGTGAAATACACCGCACACTTCACAGGTAGCAGTCGAGGTAGGCGTGGTGGCGGCGCCTGCGGAACTCGAGTAGGCTGCCGTACGTACGGTCGGCAACGCCCACGAACAGCGCCTCCGCGCCGTCGTCAGGGCTGAAGCACACGCCGGCGATCTCCCCGAACAGATCGATCTCCTGCGCGCGGGCGTACCCCGCCGCGGCGTCGTAGACGCAGACGAAGTCCGCCGCCTCCGCCGCGGCCAGGAAGCGGCCGTCCGGCGAGAACCTGAGCCCCCTGGCGGCGCCGATCCTCCCCTCCAGCACCGCGAACGCCTCGGACGGGTTGCGCACGTCCCACAGCCGGCACGTCCTGTCCTGGTTGCCCGTGGCCAGCACGCGCCCGTCCGGGTGCCACGCCGACGCGAACGAGTAGTCCGCGTGCCCGCGCAGGCTCGCGATTTCCTGAACCAACGCCACGACGGCGAGCAATTCAGCCATAGCACATCGTACGAAAATCTCGAGCCAAACTGTAGCACAACTTCTCTGTTTACCTTGCCGGACCCGGAGTCGGCGATGAGGCAGTCGGAACTGTCACCGAGCACCGTGAGCAGCTTCCCGTCGGGGCTGACGGACATGTTCTGCACCATGAAGCATTATGTGATGAGCAACCAAGACCACCAAGCACTATAACAGCGCAGGTTAATTCAGTTATTACAAGTATGATTTCAGCAAATCTTCTGCGCGGGGTACTCACATTGACGGACCACGCAAAGGGGAACTCGGTGAGCAGGCTGTACTTCTCGGTGTCAAAAGTTCTAACAACGCAGTCGTTGTTCGCAGCCACCACCCGGGTAGAGCCGCTGTGTCACGAGACGATACGAATTCCGTCAGCAAATCAGCTTCCATGCTCATATTCTGAAGATAAATTGCTAGTGCTCATAATGTGTTTGCTCACTTTGGTGATTCGTAGATCTCGACGGCGTTGGTGATGGATTTCCTGTTGCCGGCCAGGTTCGTGCAGAACGCCACTCCAGGTTGATTAACATACTGACACAGAGACACAATCAGTCAAAGATATAAGATCCACAAAGAACAACATCCACAGGTGACAGGTCGGCACTGCGTGCATACTCCTCCTTACCTTGCAGATAAGCTCCCCATGGAAACCACCAGCCGCCAGGAGGTTGTCTTTCACCGTCATGGTGCTGATCTGCACCCTTGACAAGGGCTGACCTCCCTGCATATCAAGGTCGCACAGTGGGTCAGAGATTGATCGACATTCCGACGATACAGCATTATCACATGGTTCTGTGGTAGGTAGATAACCTGATTTGGAGCTACTTGGCCTGCCACATTGAGCACTTCTTTTCCTCTCCGGAGTAGGGATGACCAGTGCACCACAGAATAGTTCTGCATCACGTACACATCATGCTTGGAAGTAGCCCACAGGAGGTTCCTCAGCTGCACATGTACAAGTACACGGTCAGTGCATTGGTACCAGAATTCTTCTGAAAACTCTGCAGCAATACAATGATGCAAATGAGTGGCGCTCTACTAAGTGGTTGTTACCACACTAAATTTACTGCGATTTACATTAAAACCAGAACATGTTATCGTCTGCTTTGATTATTTGTCTGCAGCCAAATGCTTATTCTACGACAACAAACAAATTCGCCGCCGATGAAGCACATAACAGTGAGCTTCTGTTAGAATTCACTCGGGTAATTAAAAGTATCTGATGCTACTGTTAAACTAGATCTCGTTCATGTCATTAAGGAGCTAGACCTCTGCAACCAAAGTTTCATATAAGTTGTTAGCCTGAACCCAGACTCACTCCAGGTAAACCAGTCAGTTCATACGCATTACCACGCTAGAACAGTTGAGGGCCTCTTGGATTCACAGGATTATAAAAACACAGGAATGGAATGTAACTCCCATTGGAACCCTACATGATTTGAGTTTGTTTGATTGATTGCATCACAGGAAAAATAAAGGATTTTTTCCCAAAAGATTGGAGTGGATGCTAAATTTCCTAGGAAACGTAGTACAAATGATTCCTTAAGAAAAACTTCTATAAAATTCAGTCCTCAAAATCCTATGAAACTCCTTTGAATGAAAGAGGCCCTAAAAGGTCGAGGCCTACCATACAATACACACAAGCTATAACAAGGAGACCTATTTGCACATCATTTTCGTAGCATTAGAAACCGTATCATCCAACATAAATTAGTGTTAAAAAATAATGACAGTGAACCATAAGACATGGATTATGTAATGCATCAATCCTCTTCTCTTGTGTAACCTGCAAAAAGGAATTCTAGGAGCTTCTTCTTTGCCAGCCGTAGAACTTTCCCAGCATACCATATTCCATGGTGATTCAGGACAACGTTGCCTTCTGGGGATCCTCGTCCACCCGCTTGTAGACCTGATATGAAACAACCGATATTGCAGCTGCCTAGTATTATTGTTTACTTGCCGACACCAAAACTACAGCTCCATCTTAGGACCCATTCATCATATGGCCTGCAACAGATGTTATGCATGTATACACACAGAGGAAACAGGAATAAGACGGAACACAACGGTACGAAAAATCGAGAGCTGTTTACACAACTACTATATACCAAACCAAAGGAATTTCAGGCGGTATGATAATTAACCGGTCGATGCGTGCTGTTCTAAGCACGTGTGATTTGAGTCTGGAGAGGCCGTTAGTTTCATTTTCCTTTATTTTATTTTTATTTGCGGTGAAGAGCCAATGTCATTTACTCCCTCCTTTCCTAAATATAAGACCTTTTAGAAATTTAAGCATGAACTATGTACGGACCAAAATGAGTGAACATATATTATACTATAATAGAATCTCTAAAAGGTCTTATATTTAGGAATGGAGGGAGTACAATTTTGAAATTTTGTAGACTTCGGAAAATTGAATTACTGCGTGGCCTACAGCCTACCTATAAGCCAGATGACCGAACATATCCTAACAGTGATGAGGAATAAAAAATCTTTACCCACGAAAGTGTTAACCATCCCTGTTAGCAGACCCCAAGGATTCCGTTACAGAGACACTTTCAGCAAGTACAATAGCTACACAGGAAGGCAAGAATGGAAAAAAGAAGAGGCCATGCATGGCATGATCTCGTAATTTATGACCAGACTGGGAAGTTAGCAAATACTAGTAGTACCAATTTTCTGGCCTTGTTTCAAAAAAAAATCCTAGTACCATTTTTTTGAATCAAGTGCTAGTTTGTCCGTAAAAACAAACATAAATAATTTGTGGTGAAATATAAAGAAAATAGGCTAAATCAATCCAACAACTACTTTATGCAGATGTCAGTAGTCATATGCATGTGAGTGCCTGAAAGAAATGCCCGTAAAATTTAGTACCTGAAAGTGCACTATTGTTGGCTTGACATGTCTTGTATTCAAGTGAAAATCGTAGAAGGTGTCTTTTCTCTCCGCTCGTTGGCATTCCTACAAGCAAAATGATGTTTTATGATGGTCAATTTTTCTCAGAAACTAGTTAATTATCTTCTTTTTAATGAAAAGGCAGAGCTCCCGCTGGTTGCCCTGCATCCGGGTTTGTGAGTTGGACTTTAGGTCTGAAATTTGACTAACAAAACATGTGTAATATGCCGTAACAAATACTCCCTCCGTCCCAAAATAAGCGACTCAAAAATGACTTAACTTTGTACTAAAATTAGTACAAACTTGAGTCATTTTTGAGTCCCTTAATTTGGGACGGAGGGAGTATATGTTTACAGACTTCATTCAACTACGAATCTAAAGAAATATTTTTTGGCGTGTATTCGCGAGTCAAATAATAGAAGACAAAAAAAAAACTCATAGCCGACTAATAAACCTGGATAGAGGTAGTTAACTCAAAATGATAAATCAGCTGTTGCGTGACTGCTAAAATTACTAATAAAGTGATACGACGAAGAACAACTATTGAAGAGGACAGAATTTTCAGAAAAAGAAAATGAGCAGTGGATCTCATATCACCTTTTCTAGTGCATCTCGCGGCCTAGCGATGCTCTGGTAGTTCTTGTACTGTCTTAGCCTCATCTGACGGTACTGATCCCTGCTGTAGTTCAACCTTTCCCAGGGTATCCCCTGCATGTCCTTCCCTTGTCTGTACTCCAGGGCCGAAGTGTCGTTCATCTCAGTATCCTACGACCGGTGAAGAAAAAAACTGTTTTAGATCATTGAACGCCTTCACACAGCTGTGAACCAAAGAGGAGCCAGGTATCATACCAGCTGGTATTGGGAAGCACCGCCGGAGGTTCGGAACCTGTCGCCGGCGGCATCGTCGAACTCGAAGTCGAAATCGTGGCCGGCAGCGACGAGCTCCAAGTCGTCTTGCAAGTCGTGCGCCATCGGCGGATTGGCTCGAAGTTGGAGAAGGGGCGAATCGTCGAGCTCGACGAAACAGAATCAAGAGAATATCTATGTATGTCAGTTGATGGCAATAGTTGGGCGGGGTTGCGATCCTGAGCGGTGAGCAGAGCGGAGCAGACTGGGGAATCGTGAGGGAGAAATGGTAATGCTTGGATCTTCCCGGTGTTTATATAGGCGGCGGTAGGGGCGGTGCAGGGTGGCGTTAACAGGCAGATGGTCGCCGTTTACGTCCGGCAGACCCCAGCCGGAGATCGTAACGGAGCTGTCTGGCTGCCCGAGGGCGTGGACTGGACGGGGCACTAGGCATGCCTCTCCACCATCTAGTCCACATGTCGTGTTGCATGGTTTCCCGCGTGCGCGGCTGTCGCACCGCCATCTGGGCCTCTCTCGCGCTTGCCACGAGTCCACGACGCTTACCTGTTTGCCACGAGTCCACGATGCCTGGCCATTCTTATACGGATCTCTGGTAAGTACAGCACTAGGGTTGTTTAAAAAAGAACCTGCGTTGCGAATCGGTCTGTGGTTTTCTACGAGAACAGTGCTATTCTCTAGCCATCAAAGTTTAGTCCTGGCTTGGCCTTAAAGACTTTAACCAGATACATCGTGGCCGCGATAAAAACAAGAAGCATCAAAATTTAGTCCTGGCAACAGTGGTCCACCTCGGGGCGAAACGCTAAGGCGACAGGGGCGATCGCCTGGCGACCGTGTTTCTATGCTAGGGTTAGGGTTTCCACCGTCGGTGGTGGTGTGGCTTCGGTGGTGTCTCGGGAGGTGTCGACGCTCCCGCGACGCGGATTGACGATTCTCCTCTCTTCGCTAGGCGGCGGTGCTGATGGCGGAGAGAACCAAAGGAAAGACGACGAGTGCTCCGATGAAGATGGCATCTGAGAAGTCGACGACGACAGGAAAGGATAGGACGGCTAACTCGACCGCTGTGGCGGCTGGAAAGGCCAGCACGACAAAGACGCCGGTCTCGATCACTAGGGAGGGATTGGTGGCTATGCCCAAGACTCGGCGAATGGATGAATTTGCTAGCAGGGTTTCCTCAAAATCCCCTGTAGGGAGCAAAACACCGGACCCTACCTCGAGTCCTTCTGCAAGACTTGGTGGGATGGTGCTAATGGATAAAGAAGTTGATGGGTTTGTGTTCAAGGATCCCGAGACGGCGAGCCAGAATGCGCCAAAGTGGGCGGCTGTGGGAAAGGTGTGCTCTGCACGTCCCATGAATATGAAAGCCCTAGAACGATCAATGGAGAAATTTTGGGGCCTTCACAAGGTGGAACGGTTCACAGATTTTGGAGGTAATATCTTCGGTGTGCACTTTGGTAGTGAGGGGGACTCGAGACACACTATGAACAATGGTCCTTGGCAATTTGACTTTAGTGTGGTCGTCATGAAAGAGTACGAGGGGAATGTGAGGCCATCAGAGATGATTTTTGACAAAGTGGATATTTGGGTCAGAGTATCCGATCTCCCCCTAAACAAACGAACAAAGAGATTACAGTGATCAAAGTGGATGTTTACAGAGGTGGTATGGCTAGAGGGCAGCACCAGAGAGTTAGAACAAAATTTTCAGTTTTTGAGCCGCTGATACGTGGATTCTACCTTAAGGTTGCTCGAGAGGACAAGGAGCAGACTTGGTTTCATTTTAACTATGAGAAGGTTCCTCACTTCTGTTTTGAGTGTGGTAGATTGGTTCATGTTGATGGTGTTTGCGATCCTCCAGTTGATTCCACATCCTAGTGGGGTATGTGGTTGAGGGCGTCCCCGGGAAGAAGCAATGGATGGAAAGAGGATTCGATGGGGGCTTCTGATAGCATCAGGGCCAGCACAGAACATGCCCGAACTGGAGAGAGTGAGGGGTATAGTTACGGAAGAAGCTCTAAAGCTCCGGCTAAGAGAAACTTGCACGCTGAGTTTTCTCGCTCGGCTGACTCGTGCATTGGTGCGAGTCAGAATCATCGCGAGAGGGAGGTTAGTAGTCCGAACAAAGGAATTCGCGATATAGAGGACTTGCGTGTAAATCTTGAGTTGAAGAGGGAAAGAGAACTAAGGAGCTCTTTGTTGCAGCAAAAACAGTAGGGAGAGCAGTTGAGACACAGAGAGGGAGATGGTGGAGGCAAAAAGGACGTGCATGGGCCATGTAGGGACCGTGGGCAGCAAGAAAAGCGTGCGGACGCACGCTATCACTCCAACTACAGGAGGTCCGGGAAGAGGAGGCAAGGCTACTATGTTCGAAAACCTCGTCCATCTAATCAATCAGACACGCAAGACCGAGAACGGTACGTGGATGACAAGGAGAGCAGGAAGAGGCGCCCTAGACTGATGTGGATACCCAAGGGTGACTCGTACAGATAGGTCCCAAACGATGCGTTTATTCGTGACATGAGGCGCAAAACCTCCAATGTGTTTGATCGCATCTTTGAACTTAATGATTCATCAGCGGACCCCGCGAGGCAGGGCCGCCGGTCGCCATGATTATCTTGGCCTGGAACAGACGAGGATTGGGATTGGCCTCGATAGTTGGCGAACTGAGGAAGCTGATTAGGTCATACAATCCAGCGGCGGTGTTCCTATGTGAGAATTTGAAGAGGAAGAATGCTATGGAGAGTCTCAAATGGAGTCTGGTGTTCAAAAACGGGATTGTTGCGGACTATGTGGGAAGGAGTGGTGGACTTGCTTTGTGGTGGAGGGATGAAGTGAAGGTGATAGTGAGGCCTTGGAGTCAATATTTCATAGATTCCGAGATGGTGTGGGAGGGCAAGACCTGTAGATTCACTGGTTTCTACGGGGAGCCGAACACGGAGCTAAGGAAGAAATCTTGGGATGCAATACGATACCTCCGAGGCCAAGATGATTTGCCATGGATCTGTGCGGGAGATTACAATGAAGCCCTATTCCAAACTGATCAGAAGGGTGGTAACTTGAGGAGTTTTAGCCAAATGGAGGACTTTAGAGACTGCCTTGCGGAGTGTGGCCTTGCTGATCTAGGCTTCTCGGGCTATCAATACACATGGGATAACAAGAGGGATGGGGCAGATAATGTGCAGGTGAGGCTGGATTGGGCGACATGCAATGACAACTTTTTAGACCTCTTCCCTGAGACATGAGTTGAGCATATAATGATGGAGGAGTCGGACCACCAAGCTTTGTTGGTGCTCGCCTTGAAGACGGCTCCGGGTGCGCGTCAGGCAGGGGCACGTCCGTTCCGTTTTGAGGAGGCCTAGACAAAGCACGCCCAGTATGACAGAATGGTGGAGGAGTCATGGGAGACGACGGGTACTAGTGACAACTCGCTGATGGCGGTGTGGCGGTGTTTCAGCTCGCTCTCTGGAAGCATGCAGTGATGGGCGCGCGAGGTCTTCGGGTTGATCAGAAGGAAGATTGTAAGGCTAAAGACGCAGCTAGTGGAGGCAAAGGGAAGAGCTGGTTCGGTCGAGCACTCACTGGAGGTCCGTGACATCGAAGAACAACTGCGAGAGGTGTACGAACAGGAGGAAATCATGTATAGACAGAGATCTAGAGTTGATTGGCTGCAAGCAGGAGATATGAACACTAAATATTTTCAGAATAGGGCCTCACATCGAAAGAGGAAAAATACTGTTAGGGCTCTCCGCAAAGAGGATGGATCACGATGTGTTGTTGATGAGGAGATGAGAGAGTTGGCTGCTTCCTTTTATGAAAAATTGTTCAAGTCAGAAGGGTCAGATGGAGCTGATGTGCTACTGGAGAACATTGCACAAGTGATTTCGGAGGAGATGAATGCGAGACTGATTGCCCCTATAACAGATGACGAGATCATGATTGCTTTGTTTCAAATGGGCCCGACCAAAGCTCCTGGTTCGAACAGCCTGCCAGCCCTCTTTTACCAACGACACTCGTTGTTGGTGGGCAGTGATGTTTGCTTGACGGTGAGGGATTTTTTAAACGGGGCTGCGACGCCGGAGTCTTTTAATGCAACGGCATTAGTCATGATCCCAAAGGTTAATTCCCCGGAGCTTTTATCTCAGTTCAGGCCCATTAGTTTGTGTAATGTTCTCTATAAGATTGCCACGAAGGTCCTCGCAAACAGGCTCAAGGATATATTACCAGTACTAATCTCGGAGGAGTAGAGTGCGTTTGTTCCGGGGCGCCTAATCACAGATAATGTTTTAGTTGCATATGAGTGTGTTAATGCGATAAGGACTAGGAAGAGGAAGAAATGTCTATGTGCATTCAAACTGGATATGATGAAGGCATATGACAGGGTAGAATGGGTCTTTTTGGAGAAGATGCTGGCTTGCTTTGGTTTTGACCCCTCCTGGATAGCCATGATTATGAGGTGTATTACTACAACAAGCTTTTTGGTTAATCTCAATGGAGGATGTTCGAGGGTTTTTACTCCTTCTCGGGGGTTAAGGCAAGGTGACCCATTATCCCCGTATCTCGTTTTGTTTTGTGTGGAAGGCTTTTCTGCGTTACTCAAGAAGGCCCAAGAGGAGGGTAAGCTTAGAGGGGTTTCTTTTGGGATCACTGCCCCCCATGTTACCCACCTATTATTTGCTGATGATGGCATTGTCTTCCTGGAGGGATCAAGAGAAAACATGGAAACGCTAAAGGACATTTTGGGAAAGTATGAGAGTGCTTCTGGCCAGAAAGTTAACCTTGAGAAATATTCCATATTTTTTGGGAAGGGGTGCCAGGATGACATCAAAGCTGAGCTAAAGAGTGCTTTACGAGTACAGTCTGAAGTTTTGAGTGAGAAATACCTTGGCCTTCCAACACCGGTTGGGAGGTCTAAGGAGTGGACTTTTAAATATGTTACGGAAAGCTCCAAAGGTAAAGTGACTGGTTGGAAAGGACAAGGGTTGTCCAAAGCAGCGAGAGAGGTGCTCGTCAAATCTGGCCTTCAGGTTACACCTACTTTTACCATGAGTTGTTTTCTCCTCACAAAGAAAATGTGTCGGAACCTGACTTTGATCTCTTCGAAATTTTGGTGGGGGGCAACGAATGGTGAAAGGAAAGTGCATTGGATTTCATGGGAGAAGATGTGTGGACCAAAGAGAGATGGAGGCCTTGGATTCAGGGACTCTGAGGCGTTCAACCAAGCGCTTCTTGCGAAGCAAGCTTGGTGAATCCTTACTGCTCCTGAGTCCTTATTGGCTAGGGTGATCATGGTGAGATACTTCAAGGACAACCCTATCCTATTAGCCATGTGCCCCTCCAACGCCTCATACACCTTCAGGAGCGTGTTAGATGGTAGAGATCTATTAAGGAATGCCGATATGGAGGATCGGTGACGGCTCAAAGGTGTTGATCCATCATGATAATTGGATTCCCCGGCAGGGGACGATGATGCCACTTGGGCATATTTACATCCAGGAAATGACAAGAGTTGCCAACCTGCTCGATGAATCGGGCAATGCATGGGATCATGGGAAAATTGATGCAATGTTCACGGAGTCTGATGCACACAACATAAAGCAGATAGCTATTAGGGGACCGGATATTGATGAATTTCCTTCCTGGAGCTATACGAAGAATGGTGTTTTCAATGTGAGGTCAACATATCACCTTTGTATGGCGATGGAAAGAGGGAGGTCTAGACAGCTAGAGCCTTCTAGTTCGGTGAACAAGCACAAAGGTTTCTTGGCGTTATGGGACACCAATGCGCTGGCCAAGGCCAAGATACATGTATGGAGAATGATTCGGAATGGATTAGCAGTGGGTGCGGAGCTTCATCATCGTCGCATCAAACCCGGAGTTTTTTGTGTTTCATGTAGAAGGGAAGAAACAATTCTCCATAGATTTTGTACATGTCAACATTCACTCTAGTTCTGGCAGATGTTGTGCTCGGAAAAAGGAGTCTCGATGGCCACCCCACTGGTCCCGATCGACTCCCAGGGTGCACTGTCGCGTTGGATGCTGGAATGGTTCACGGGGGTGGCTGATGACGAGAAGGAAGCGATGGTGCACGCTGTTTGTCGTGGGAACGAGCCTGACAGTAGAAGGTAGCGGTACGAAAGGAGAGGGCAGAGTCCTAGCTATGGCAACGGTGTACACACGGATGTATGAGTTCAGGCCCCTTTCGTGGAGGTAACGGCCCTACATCTCAGTGCTCTAGAGCTTTGTCGTGTGGAGAATATGAGTTACAAAGGTTGTGAACCCTTGTGCCAGAGGGGAGGGGCGGCTTATATAGAGTTCGCTGCCCCTCATAAGTGCGAGGCATCCAAGGGACCGATCGTGGGGTATAAAGACAAGCGTTACTGGCAACGTACATCGTAATTGCTATTAATGACGACTGGCCTAACGCGTGCCTATTGGCTTTCCGAGGTGGCTTCTGGTCTTCTGGCATCGAATGGAAGCGAGGTCTTCCGAGTGACAGGTGACTCTCGAGTGGAGGAAGAAGCCTCCGAATGGATTGACTGTCGAGTGACTTGAGCGCCATAGTGAATCCAGTGGGAATCTTTCTTGTGATCTTTAAGTCCTCCAATGCAGTTTCCTTAGGTAGGGTATATAGGTCAGGCCTAGGACCCCCCTAGGTACATATCCTCATCATTAACCCCCGAATGTATCAAGGTTCGAGTGGTGAAGGGGGGTATCGATGCCAGTTCAAAACAAGGCACCAAATCTTCTGAATGACTTTTGGGGCTTCAACGAAACTTGCGTCGACTGAACTCTTCATTATTCTCCCGGATCGATTCTGTCTTGAAAGTGTCCGAGTGAATGCTTAGAGCCAATTTTGTTCCGAGTGACCTGAAGGGATCCTTGGACGTGACGGGTCGCTCTGTCAGGCCCGGATCTTGCGGGATACAAAAATTTGGGAAGCACGCGCGTCCGCGATGATGACGCCATGATCGGGGCAAGTGGGAGCATGACGCCTTGATTCGTGTGCCACTCATTTTGCCACGTACAGGGCGTCGTCTGCGATTAGGATATGCGGGGATCTCACAGGCCCATATGTCAGTGAGGCACTCGACGGGGTATAAATCCCGAAGCGTCGCAGTTTGCACAGTACTTTTCCCCCAAATCTCCTCTCTTCCTCCGCCTCCCCCGTCTCTAGCGCGCCACTCTACTTCGCTCCGATGAGCTCCGCCATCGCAATGACGAAGGGAGCAACTGAGAAGCTGGAGCGCGCCAAGAAGGGGGCCGTGAAGGGCAAGGCCAAGAAGCCCTCGACCGCTTGGTTCACCGCGCCGGCGGGGTGGATCCAGGGGGACTTTCTCCCATCGACAGTCACCTCCACGGACGTCAAGAATCTTGTCGTCGATGGGATCGTGGCGGACGATTCTTGGAGGCTGTCGGAGGGAGAGCGCGAGTCAGAGCCATGCGAGGGGAAGCGGGTTCTTCTCCTCTCCCATGTAGAAAGAGGTTTCTCCATGCCCCCATCCATTCTTTAGAGGGTTTTTGAACTTTTTCGGAGCCCAGCTCCACCACTTTCCTCCAAATGCAATTTCCTACTTGTCTATCTTCATCACTCTGTGTGAGTGCTTCTTGGGCTGCTCTCCCCACTGGGTCTATTCAAGCACATTTTCACCGTCAGATCACAAGCGGTGAAAAAGGCCCACCCCGAGGATGGAAAAACTCATGTAGTCCAGCTGTGTGGAGGTTTAGGAATCCAAAAGAGAGCTCGTAGTTCTTTTCCTTCCATGACTTTCCCTGAATCGGTTAGAGGTTGGCAGTCGACCTGGTTTTATTGACGTAGCTTCTCCCAATATGTCGACTGGTCTAGCTCCCTTCACGTTAGATCGTCCAGCCGTTCCCAAATCCTTGAAGGTGTTGGAGGGGGAGAAAGTCCAGGTTGGGATCCCGGTGGATGCTGTAGGGGCCCTTATCCATGGTGGGGTCACTGGAATGGATCTCTTGGAGACATTCCTCAGTCGACGGATCCAGCCGCTTCAAGCAAGGGACCACACTATGTGGCATTACGCAGGCCCTAAGGACTCGACCAGGACACACCCGAAGGAGGTTTCATAGAAAACTGTCGAGCAGTGGCTTCACAGTATCACCAGAGCTTGTGACAATCCCCTGGGTGCCAAGAGGATCCAACCCTACTCTGTTGAGAATCCGCCGAAGAATCTGGTAAACTTTGTCTTGTCGACTATCGTACTATTCTGTCGAGTGATTGATTGATTTGTTGACTGGCTTCATTGTTTGAATCATGCAGGAGTGGACGCACATGCACTCGCCCGTACCCAACGGGAGCCAGCCTGAAGACGGTGGGGAAAGCGAGGGTGGCAACTGTTGGAAATATGCCCTAGAGGCAATAATAAATTAGTTATTATCATATTTCCTTGTTCATGATAATCGTTTATTATCCATGCTATAATTGTATTGATCGGAGACTTAAATGCATGTGTGGATACATAGACAAAACCATGTCCCTAGTATGCCTCTAATGGACTAGCTCGTTGATCAAAGGATGGTTAAGGTTTCCTAGCCATGGACATGAGATGTCATTTGATAACGGGATCACATCATTAGGAGAATGATGTGATGGATAAGACCCAAACTACAAACATAGCATATGACCGTGTCAGTTTATTGCTACTGTTTTCTGCATGTCAAGTATATGTTCCTATGACCATGAGATCATGCAACTCACCGATATCGGAGGAGTGCCTTGTGTGTATCAAACGTCGCAACGTAACTGGGTGACTATAAAGGTGCTCTACAGGTATCTCCGATGGTGTTTGTTGAGTTGGCATGGATCGAGACTGGGATTTGTTACTCCGTGTAACGGAGAGGTATCTCGGGGCCCACTCGGTAATGCAACATCACAATAAGCCTTGCAAGCGATGTGACTAATTGTTAGTTGTGGGATCTTGTATTACGTAACGAGTAAAGAGACTTTCCGGTAACGAGGTTGAACTAGTTATGGAGATACCGACGATCGAATCTCGGGCAAGTAACATACCGAAGAACAAAGGGAACGTTATACGGGATTAACTGAATCCTTGACATAGAGGTTCGACCGATAAAGATCTTCGTAGAATATGTAGGAACCAAGGTGGACGTCCAGGTCCCGCCATTGGTTATTGACCGTAGAGGTGTCTCGATCATGTCTACATAGTTCTCGAACCCGCACGGTCTGCACACTTAAGGTTCGGTGACGTTTCGGTAGTGTAGAGTTATGTATGGTGGTGACCGAAGTTTGTTCGGAGTCCCGGATGAGATCCCGGACGTCATGAGGAGCTCCGGAATGGTCCGGAGGTAAAGATTCATATATAGGAAGTCCCAGTTTGGTTTCCGGAAAAGTTTCGGGCTCATCGGTAGTGTACCGGGAGTGCCGGTAGTGTACCGGGAGTGCCGGTAGTGTACCAGGAGGCCTCCGGGAGGGGTATTTCGACCCCAAGAGGTCCATGGGCTGTGGTAGAATAATAACCAGCCCTTAGTGGGCTGGGAAAACAGCCACAAAGGCCCATGGCGCAGGAGAGAAAGTCCTAAAGCAAAAAGGGGGAAATCAGCCAATAGGAGGCAATCCTACTCAAACTAGGATTGGAGGTGAAGTAGGATTGCTACCACCTCCTATTTCGGCCGACCCAAAGGCCTTGGATGCCTCTCCTCTCCTCTCCTCCTATATATACTAGTGGATTGGGTGGTTTTTGGACAGAATTTCCGGCCACGTGCTACCCCTTCCACCGGTGCATAGTTTCTCCTCTAGATCGGTTTTCTGCAGCGCTTAGGCGAAGCCCTGCCGGAATTGCTCCACCACCATCGCCGGAGCGCCGTCATGCTGCCGGTGAACTCTCTCTCCTCTCCGCCTCCTCTCGCTGGATAGAGATGGTGGAGATCGTCATCAAGCTGCACGTGTGCTGAACGCGGAGGTGCCGTCCGTTCAGCGCTAGATCGAAAGGACCGTGATCGAGATCGCGAGACGGTTCGTGATGTGATCACAGAACGGATCGTGATGAGTTCGCGGGACAGATCGTGATCAATATCGTGAGACGGATCATGATGAGTTCACGGGACGGATCATGATGTGTTCGCGGGAAGGTTCGTGATTGGATCGCGGGACGCTCGGCGATTTGGATCGCGAAGAAGTTCGACTACACCAACCACGTTTCTTAATGCTTCCCGCTTAACGATCTACAAGGGTACGTAGATCCACTCTCCCTCTCGTAGACGCTCATCACCATGGATAGGTTTGCGTGTGCGTAGGAAAATTTTTGTTTCCCATGCGACGTTCCCCAACAGTGGCATCATGAGCTAGGTTGATGGTTCGATGAGATCTCGAGTAGAACACAAAAGGTTTGTGGGTGTTGATGCTTAGATTGCTTCCTCCCTTGGTCGGATTTTTGTTCAGCGGGATTGTGAGATGAAGCGGCCCGGACCAACATTACTCGTACGCTTACGAGAGACCGGTTCCCTCGACGCAACTTGTTGCTTAGATGGCTTGCGGATGACAGTTTCTCTCACTTTAGTTGGATCAGATTCGACAAAGGCGGTCCTTGAGAAGGTTGAAAATCAATCTATGTATCACCGTTGTGGTTTATGCGTAGGTGAGAATCATTCTTGCTAGATACCCGTAGCAGCCACGTAAAACTTGCAACAACAATTAGAGGACGTCTAACTTGTTTTTGCAGGGTATGTTGTGATATGATATGGCCAATTACATGATGTGATATATGTGATGTATGAGATGATCAT
The DNA here is from genome assembly GCA_022496015.1 of Hordeum marinum. Taxonomy (NCBI): domain Eukaryota; kingdom Viridiplantae; phylum Streptophyta; class Magnoliopsida; order Poales; family Poaceae; genus Hordeum; species Hordeum marinum. Next base: position 367,119,036 of record CM039675.1, on the reverse strand, counting down.
GTGATGTATAGATTATCACGACTTGCATGTCGATGAATACGGCAACCGGCAGGAGCCATAGGGTTGTCTTTAATTATTGTATGACCTGCGTGTCAATCATTAAGCGCTATGTAATGCTTTACTTTATCGCTACGGTAGCAATAGTAGTAGAAGCATGCAGGGCGTGACAACCCCGATGGCGAAACATTGATGGAGATCAAGATGATGGAGATCATGGTGTCATGCCGGTGACGATGGAGATCATGCCGGTGCTTTCTAGATGGAGGTCTTAAACACAAGTTCATGGCCATATCATGTCACTTATGAATTGCATGAAATGTTAATCCTTTTATGCACCTTGTTTTGCTTAGTACGGCGGTAGCATTATAAGGTGATCCCTCACTTGAATTTCAAGATGAACTGTGTTCTCCCCGAGTGTGCACCGTTGCGAAAGTTCATCGTGTTGAGACACCACGTGATGATCGGGTGTGATAGACTCTACGTTCACATACAACGGGTGCAAGCCAGATTTGCACGCGCAGAACACTCAGGTTAAACTTGACGAGCCTAGCATGTACAGACATGGCCTCGGAACACAAGAGACTGAAAGGTTGAGCATGAGTCATATAGTGGATATGATCAACATAATGATGTTCACCATTGAAGCCACCTTAACTCACGTGATGATCGGACTTGAGTTGGTGAATTTGGATCATGTATCACTCTAATGACCCGAGGGATGTCAATTTGAGTGGGAGTTCTTAAGTAATATGATTAATTGAACTCATTATCATGAACATAGCCAATAGTGTCTTTGCAAATTATGTTGTAGATTACTAGCTCGCGCTGTAGCTCCCTTAATTTTTTATATGTTCCTAGAGAAATAGAGTTGAAAGATGTTGGTAGCAATATTGCGGATTGGGTCCGTGATCTGAGGATTGTCCTCATTGCTGCACAGATGGCTTATGTCCTTAATGCACCGCTCGGTGCGCCACCCCCTCTAGCGTCGTCTATAGATGTTGTGAACATCTGACAGGCACGTTTCGATGACTACTTGATAGTTTAGTGCGTCATGCATTACGGCTTAGAATTGAGGCTCCGAAACGTTTTGAACTTCACGGAACATATGAGATGTTCTAGGAGCAGAGATTGTGATCTCAGGCTCGTGCCTGTGTTGCGAGATATGAGATCTCCAACAAGATTCTTTGCATGTAAGATGAAGGAGAATAGCTCAATCGTTGAGCATGTACTCAGATTGTCTGGGTACTACAATCGCTTGAATCAAGTGGGTGTTGATCTTCCACATAAGGTAGTGATTGATATAGTTCTCCAAGTCACTGTCACTAAAGCTACTAGAACTTAGTGATGAACTATAATACACCAGGGATAGAAGTATTGATCCCTGAGCTGTTCGCGATGTTTGACACCGCGAAGGTAGAAATCAAGAAGGAGCGTCAAGTGTTGATGGTTAATCAAACCACTAGTTTCGAAAAGGGCAAGAGCAAGGAGGGAAACTTCATGGATAGCAAGTCAGTTGCTGCTCCAGTGAAGCAACCCAAAGTTGAACTCAAACCCGAGACTAAGTGCTTCTATTATGAGGTGAGAGGTCGCTGAAGCGGAACAACCCTAGATACTTGGTAGATAAGAAGGCTGGCAACATCGACAGAAGTATATTTGATATACGAGTTATTGATGTGTACCTTGCTAGTACTCCTAGTAGCACCTGGGTATTGGATACCGGTCCGGTTGCTAAATGTTAGTAACTCGAAATAAAAGCTACGGAATAAACGGAGAACTAGCTAAGGGTGAGGTGACGATATGTGTTTGAAGTGTTTCCAAGGTTGATGTGATCAACATCGCACACTCTCTCTAACTTCAGGATTAGTGACGAACCTAAATAAATGTTATTTGGTGTTTTGCGTTGAGCATGAACATGATTAGATCATGTTTGTTGCAATACGGTTATTCATTTAAGTCAGAGAATAATCGTTATTCTGTTTACATGAATAATACCTTCAATGGTCATGCACCCAGTGAGAATGGTTTGTTGAAATCTTGATCGTAGTAATACACATGTTCATAACATTGATGTCAAAAGATACAAAGTTAAATAATGATAGTACCACATACTTGTGGCACTGCCGCAAAATGTCATGTTGGTATAAAGCGCATGAAGAAACTCCATGGTGATGGATATTTGGACTCATTCGATTTCGAATCGGTTGAGACATGCGAACCATGCCTCTTGGGCAAGATGACTAAAGGACCCCGTTGGATGGAGCGGGCAAGTGATTCATTGGAAATGATACATGTTGATGTATGCAATCTAGTGAGTCTTGTAGTGTGCAGTGGATATCGTTATTTTCTTACCTTCACTGATGATTTGAGTAGATATAGTGTATATTTACTCAATGAAACACAAGTATGAATTGTTTGAAAGGTTCAAGCAAATTCAGAGTGAAGTTTAAAGATCATCGTGACAAGAAGATAAAAATGACTGCGATATGATCGTGGAGGTGAATATCTGAGTCACGAGTTTGGCATACAACTTAAGACAATGTGAAAGTTGTTTCACAACTAAACGCCACCTGGAACACCATAGTGTGATGGTGTCTCCGAACATCATAGTTATGCTCTATTGGACATGGTGCGTGCTATGATGTCTCTTGTCGTTTTACTACTATAATTTTGGGGTTATGCATTAGAGACAACTACATTCACTTTAAATAGGGCACCATCTAAATCTGTTGAGATGACACCATGTGAATTATGGTTTGATAGAAACCTAAGCTGTCATTTCTAAATACTTGGGGCTGCGACACTTGTGTGGAAAATGTTTTCACCTAATGAGGTCGAACCCAAGGCGGACAAATGCATCTTCATAGAGTACCCTAAGATCAGTTGGGTGAACCTTCTATCTCAGATCCAAGTGCAAAGTGTTTGTTACTAAAACGGATCCTTTCTCGAGGAAAAGTTTCTCTCGAAAGAATTAAGTGGGAGGAAGATAGAACTTGATGAGGTTGTTAAACCTTTGTTCAACCAGAGAGTAGCGCAGCGCAGAAAGATGTTTCTGTGAAGCCTACGTTAGTTGAAGAGGAAGTTAATGATGATGATCATGAAGCTTCAGGATCAAGTTACTATTGAACTTCGTAGGTCGACAAGGATGTGTACTGCTCCTAAGCGGTACGACAACTCTGTCTTGGAGGTCATGTTGTTGGACAACGATGAACCTACGAGCTATGGAGAAGCGATGATGGGCCCGGATTCCGACAAATGGTTGGAGGCCATGAAATCCGAGATAGGATCCATGTATGAAAACCAAGTATAGAATTTGGTAGACTTGCTCATTGGACAGCAGGTCGTTGAGTACAAATGGATCTTTAAAATGAAGACAGACGCTGATGGTAATTGTCACCATTTGTAAAGCTCGACTTGTTGCAAAGATGTTTGTGACAAGTTCAAGGGGTTGACTGCGAGGTGACTTTCTCACTCGTAGCGATGCTAGAGTCTGTTGGAATTATGTTAGCAGTTGCTGCGTTTTCAATTATGAAATCTGGCAGATGGATGTCAAAACATCGTTTCCTTAACGGTTTACTTGAGGAAAGGTTGTATGTGATACAACCAGAAGGTTTTGTCAGTCCTAAGGATGCTAAAAGGTGTGCAAGCTTAGGTGATCCTTCCATGGACTGAAGCAAGCATCTCGGAGTTGGAATATACACTTTGATGTGTTGATCAAAGTTTTTGAGTTTATACAAAGTTTACGAGAAACTTGTATTTGCAACAAAGTGAGTGGGAGCACTATAGAATTTCTGATAAGTATATGTGGATGACATATTGTTGATCGGAAGTAATGTAGGATTTCTAGAAAGCATAAATGGTTGTTTGGAAAGTGATTTTCAAGGGAAGACCTGGATAAAGCTACCAAATTGTTGAGCATCAAGATCTATAGAGATAGATCAAGATGACTTGATGAGACTTTCAATGAGTACATACCTTGACAAAGATTTTGAAAGAGTTCAAAATGGATCAGTCAGAGAAAGAGTTCTCACCTGATTTGTAAGGTGTGAAGTTGAGTGAGACTCAAAGCTCGACCACGGCAGAACGAAGAGAAAGGACGAACGTCGTCCCCTATGCCTTAGCCATAGGCTCTGTATAGTATGCCATGCTGTGTACCGCACCTGTGTGTGCCTTGCCATGAGTATGTCAAGGGGTACAAGTGTGGTCCAGGAGTGGATCACTAGACAGCGGTCGGAATTATCCTTAGTAACCAGAGGACTAAGGAAATGTTTCTTGATTATGGAGGTGATAAAGAGTTCGTCGTAAAGAGTTACGTCGATGCAAGCTTTAACACCTATCCGGATGACTAGTAGTAGCAATCTGGATACGTATAGTGGAGCAGCCATTTGGAAATAGTACCAACTGGAGTGTGGTAGCAGTGTTTACGGTTTTACATAGAGATTTGCAAAGTACACACGGATCTGAATATCGCAGACCCGTTGACTATAAGACCTCTCTCACATGCAAAGCATGATCGAGCCCCAGAACTCATTGGGTGTTAGATTCATAACAATGTGAATCACATGGTGATGTGAACTAGATTACTGACTCTAGTGCAAGTGGGAGACTGTTGGAAATATGCCCTAGAGGCAATAATAAATTAGTTATTATCATATTTCCTTGTTCATGATAATCGTTTATTATCCATGCTATAATTGTATTGATCGGAGACTTAAATGCATGTGTGGATACATAGACAAAACCATGTCCCTAGTATGCCTCTAATGGACTAGCTCGTTGATCAAAGGATGGTTAAGGTTTCCTAGCCATGGACATGAGATGTCATTTGATAACGGGATCACATCATTAGGAGAATGATGTGATGGATAAGACCCAAACTACAAACATAGCATATGATCGTGTCAGTTTATTGCTACTGTTTTCTGCATGTCAAGTATATGTTCCTATGACCATGAGATCATGCAACTCACGGATATCGGAGGAGTGCCTTGTGTGTATCAAACGTCACAACGTAACTGGGTGACTATAAAGGTGCTCTACAGGTATCTCCGATGGTGTCTGTTGAGTTGGCATGGATCGAGACTGGGATTTGTTACTCCGCGTAACGGAGAGGTATCTCGGGGCCCACTCGATAATGCAACATCACAATAAGCCTTGCAAGCGATGTGACTAATTGTTAGTTGCGGGATCTTGTATTACGGAACGAGTAAAGATACTTGCCGGTAAGGAGGTTGAACTAGGTATGGAGATACCGACGATCGAATCTCGGGCAAGTAACATACCGAAGAACAAAGGGAACGTTATACGGGATTAACTGAATCCTTGACATAGAGGTTCGACCGATAAAGATCTTCATAGAATATGTAGGAACCAATGTGGACGTCCAGGTCCTGCCGTTGGTTATTGACCGTAGAGGTGTCTCGGTCATGTCTACATAGTTCTCGAACCCGCAGGGTCTGCACACTTAAGGTTCGGTGACGTTTCGGTAGTGTAGAGTTATGTATGGTGGTGACCGAAGTTTCTTCGGAGTCCCGGATGAGATCCCGGACGTCACGAGGAGCTCAGGAATGGTCCGGAGGTAAAGATTCATATATAGGAAGTCCCAGTTTGGTTTCCGGAAAAGTTTTGGGCTCATCGGTAGTGTACCGGGAGTGCCGGTAGTGTACCGGGAGGCCTCCGGGAGGGGTATTTCGACCCCAGGAGGTCCATGGGCTGTGGGAGAATAATAACCAGCCCTTAGTGGGCTGGGAAAACAGCCACAAAGGCCCATGGCGCAGGAGAGAAAGTCCTAAAGCAAAAAGTGGAAAATCAGCCAATAGGAGGCAATCCTACTCCAACTAGGATTGGAGGTGAAGTAGGATTGCTCCCACCTCCTATTTCGGCCGACCCAAAGGCCTTGGATGCCTCTCCTCTCCTCTCCTCCTATATATACTAGTGGATTTGGTGGTTTTTGGACAGAATTTCCGGCCACGTGCTACCCGTTCCACCGGTGCATAGTTTCTCCTCTAGATCGGTTTTCTGCAGCGCTTAGGCGAAGCCCTGCCGGAATTGCTCCACCACCATCGCCGGAGCGCCGTCATGCTGCCGGTGAACTCTCTCTCCTCTCCGCCTCCTCTCGCTGGATCGAGACGGTGGAGATCGTCATCAATCTGCACGTGTGCTGAACGCGGAGGTGCCGTCCGTTCGGCGCTAGATCGGAAGGACCGTGATCGAGATCGCGAGACGGTTCGTGATGTGATCACGGAATGGATCGTGATGAGTTCGCGGGACAGATCGTGATCAAGATCGTGAGACAGATCGTGATGAGTTCACGGGACGGATCATGATGTGTTCGCGGGACGGTTCGTGATTGGATCGCGGGACGCTCGGCGATTTGGATCGCGAAGAAGTTCGACTACACCAACCTCGTTTCTTAACGCTTCCCGCTTAGCGATCTACAAGGGTACGTTGATCCACTCTCCCTCTCGTAGATGCTCATCACCATGGATAGGTTTGCGTGTGCGTAGGAAATTTTTTGTTTCCCATGCGACGTTCCCCAACAGCAACATGGACGTCGACTGTGTTTATGACAGTGAAGATGAATATGAAGACTTGGGCAAGAAGAGGAGGAAGTCGAGTGTCCTCCATGCACCAAACGTCACTCCAAGTCACATCAGGACCCTACCACTGCTGCAGGCAAGGCCCTTGTTCCGAGCGAAAGGAACCCGAAGCGAAACCGGCCCTCGAGCGTCGAGTCTAGTGAATGATCGATGAAGCAGCCCAAGCCCAACACAACAAAACCTCGCAAAGCTCTGCCCCGCATGAAGATGGTTGTGCCCGTCATCTCAACGTAAGTGTTTTGCTTTCATATTTCGCTATCTATTGTGACTTTGAATTCTTGTTGACCGAGTGGAATTTGATTTACCAGTGCTGCTACCTCAGTGACGTCGCCTCCACGGGACGAAGATGAGCAAATGGATGTGGATACTCCTGATGCGACCACTTCCTAAAGAGGTAAACAAATCTTTACTCACCTCTGTTTCTCGAATGAGATTCGTCGATTGCAAGAGTTAACATTGCCGATTGGTATTTGTAGAAACCATTCAACTGGAAGATGATGAAGAACAACCTCGGGGTACGGGGGCGAAGGTGAAACCTTAGGCGCCCCACGCGTACACCCTCGAAGAACTCCGTCAACACAGACGCCTCAGCGGTCGACTGTTGGGTCCTCCCAGGGGATAAGTGACTCGACACGGGTCAGAACCGATCTTGTGGTACCGCTGTCGAGCGCTCCACCAGCTGTTTCAACCATCGTGACGTCGACTCCAAACGGACCACCTCAGCCTACCCCCACTATCCTCGCTGCAGCGTCGATCCCACCGGTGACTGCCTTTCCGCTGCATCGCATCCCAGAAGACCAGACTGGACCGCGAAGGAGGCCATGATCCAGGCGGAACAGATGATGCTGCGCACCAAAGAGGCGTACGAGGCCAGCAAGTTGGCTTATGATGCCAGCATAGCACTTTGCACCAATGTCGAGCAAGTTCGATTGTAAGTGCATTCCCCATTGAATTCGTGTCTTCTTTGATTGTACACCCACTGGGTGTTTTCCGCTTGTAGAATATTTGTACGTTCTCCACTCGAATAGATCAGGTCGTAATCGAGTAGGTTTCGGTCCAGTGGGGGCACGCTGAGTGCACCCACTGGGTGTAGTCCCCGAGACCGCTGTCGAGTGCTTGCACTGGCAGGGGTCTTAGAATTTGTCGTATGCGGAATACGCTTGCCACTCAACATGTCGAGTGGACTTCTTGCCTTGGCCGCGCCAGTCCAAAGCTTCCTTGTAGGTTTCATGGACATAATTTCCATCAACCATGATATGACGCCACTTCAAGGGTGCAGAGTAGGGTGGCGTGCCACGACAGATCGAGTCATAGATGGTCCAGTGGGGGCACGCTGAGTGCACCCACTGGGTGTAGTCCCCGAGACCACCGTCGAGTGCTTGCACTGGCGGAGGTCTTAGAAGAGACGATATTCATATGCTTGCACACGTTTTTATTTTTATCTTCTGCCACTCGACAGATCAAGAGTTAGCAGATCCAGTGGGGACACGTTGAGTGCACCCACTAGATGTAGTTCCCGAGACCGCCGTCGAGTGCTTGCACTGGCTGGGGTCTGATAGAGATCGTCGTATGCTCGGACAGGGCAGACCTTGTCGAGTTATTTAGGAACCAGTGAGGGCACGCTGAGTGCACCCACTGGGTGTAGTCCCCGAGGCTACTGTTGATCGTTGACGATGAGCAGTAGTCCTAAGAACTTTGAACTCAGTATTTTTGTCGTACACGGAGTACGCTTACCACTCGACATGTCGAGTGGACTTTATTGCCTTAGCCGTACTACTCCGCAGCTACCTTGTAGGTTTCATGGACATCATTTCATCAACCATGATATGACGCTACCTCAAAGGTGAGAAGTGGGGTGGAGATCACTTGACAGACCGAGTGTTAATAGGTCTAGTGGGGGCATGCTGAGTGCACCCACTGGGTTTAGTCCCCGAGATCGCCGTCGAGTGCTTGCACCAGCGAGGGTCTGCAAGAGACCATCTAGAACGCAGGGTTCTTTATGGTACGTGGAGTACGCTTGCCACTCGACATGTCGGGTGGACTTTTTGCTTGAATTCTTCCTCTCCTGAATGCAGGTTTCATGGATATTATTTCCATCAACCATGATATGATGCTGTTTCAGGGGAGTGGGGTGGGGTGGGTTCCGCCGTCCAGTCGACTGTTCTTGACCTTCTATACTCGGGAGTAGTGGGGTTTCCTGTCTACTAAATTTTTTTCTTTGTTGATTTCAGAGAGCTTGTGAACTTGGCATGCAATACAAGGACCTTGAGGAGGAACGAAACCAGCTGCGAGTTGACTTGGAGGTCTCCAACGACAGTTTGGAGCGAGAGCATACTGAACTGAAGACTCTAGGAGGTAACCTTTGTCGACCCAATGCATTCTTATCCTCCCTTTCCATGCTTTGAACCGAGTGCTTTCGCTTTAACACGATGAAAATCGTCGACTCCAAACGCGACTCAACAATGCTATTTCTTTAGATACCACGAAGAAGGCACTGGAGGACAAAGACAAGGTGCTTGCTAATGCTCAACGGGTGGCGAGGGAGAAGACTGAAGCTGCTGAGCAGAAACTGGCTGCCGCTAAGAAGATGGAGGAAGAAAACTCCAAGCTAAAGCTGAAACAGGTAGAGCTCATCAAGAAGACCGAGCAGCTGACCAAGAGGAGCAATGGTTTCGAGAAGCACTTGGGGGAGTTCTCGAGGAAGATGTACATCATGCTCGATTCGTTAATCCTTGTCGACTGTATTTCATTAAACCTCCTCTTCCCAACAGAATTCATTCAAGACTTTGAAAAGGAGACCGAAGAAATCGAGGCCAATCTGGATCCCACCAAGTCGCCTGTTGTTGACGGAGTGACCATGAACATGTTCCGAATCAACATTAGACTCCAGGGCGTTCAAGCATATATCCTTCGACTGAAAGCTGCGATGGAGAAGATAGACAAGGAAATGTGGCCCGAAGACACCCTTCAGATTGATCTTGCATCCATGATGGCACGCCTTAATGATCTTCCCAGTCGAGTGCAGGCTTGGAAGAAGTCAGCCACCCGCTGCGGAGCCGATGTGGCGCTCTCCCTTGTTAGAGTCCATTGCAAAGAGGCAAGGGAGGACAAGTTGAAGGAGCTCCGAGTGGTGAACACGAAGAAGCTTCAATTCAAAGATTTCATGAAGACCTTCATTGACGCGGCCATGAGGATCGCAGATGGGATCGACTTGGACACCTTCGTCGAGCCAGCAAGCACATTCGGTGCTTGAAAAACTTGATTCATGGAGAAAACTTTATTTGCCTCGGTATGCCGAGTGAAAAAGTATCAGACGTAAAACTTCCTTTGGGCCTTAAGCCTGAGCACATTTGCTTTGTGCACGAAACATTTATTCGCGACAGAACCTTTGAATTTATCTGCATTTGACTTTCAATCGCTTGTTCAACTGAATTTGTTTTTGACTTGGGCGAAAGCTGGTTCGCAGCTAAGCCCCCGAGTATGAGGATTGCTCAACACTCAGAAAAGTTTTGAACTTAAGCGAATACTGGTTCGCGTCTAAGTTTTCAAGTAAATATATAGTAATCCACTCGGAATTTATTTTTGTCTTAGGTGAAAGCTGGTTCGCAGCTAAGTACCCGGGTGTGAGGATTGCTCAACACTCGGAGAAGTTTTGAGCTTAGGCGAACACTGGTTCACAACTAAGTCCCCGGGTGTGAGGATTGGCCAACACTCGGAGAAGTTTTGAACACAACAGAAGACTGGTTCACAGCTAAGTCACCGAGTGAATGGACCGCTATCCACTCGGCAGAGTTTTTAACTTAGGCGAAAGCTGGTTCGCAGCTAGGCCCCCGAGTGTGAGGATCGCTCAACACTCGGAGAAGTTTTGAACTTAGGCGAAGACTGGTTCGCAGCTAAGTCACCGAGTGAATGGACTGTTATCCACTCGCCAGGGTTTTTAACTTAGGCGAAAGCTCGTTCGCAGCTAAGCCCCCGAGTGTGAGGATCGCTCAACACTCGGAGAAGTTTTGAACTTAGGCAAAGACTGGTTCGCAGCTAAGTCACTGAGTGAATGGACTGCTATCCACTCGGCAGGATTTTTAACTTAGGCGACAACTGGTTCGCAGCTAAGCCTCCGAGTGTGAGGTTCGCTCAACACTCAGAGAAGTTTTGAACTTAGGCGAAGGCTGGTTCGCAGCTAAGTCACCGAGCGAATGGACTGCTATCCACTCGGCAGGGTTTTTAACTTAGGTGAAAGCATGTTTGCGGCTAAGCCCTCGAGTGTGAGGATTGCTCAACACTCGAAGTGTTCCCAAGTGAGGAATTATATGATCAGAATCGATGAATAGACTGAGGAAGTCAAACTTGCATAAATAACATGGTCTAAAATACTTTTATGACATCAAAACCACTCTATTTTTAAGTATAGAAACGTTGGAGAAAATCTGCGTTCTAGGCTCGTGGCTCGTCAATCTGCTTCTTGAGGTTGTACAGATGATAAGCTCCGTTGTTCAACACCTTGGTGACGATAAAGGGACCCTCCCACGCTGGAGAGAGCTTGTGGGGTCGCTGTTGATCCACTCGAAGCACCAAATCTCCCTCATGAAACGACCGACTCTTAACATGTTTCGCATGGAAGCGTCGCAGATCTTGCTGATAAGTTGCGGTTCGGATCAGAGCCATCTCTCGCTCTGCCTCCAGGAGGTCTATGCCATCTTGTCTTGCTTTCTCAGCTTCAACTTCAGAGTAAAGTTCCACTCGAGGGGAGTTGTGAAACAAATCACTCGACAGGACAGCTTCGGATCCATAGACCAGGAAAAAGGGAGTTCGTCCAGTCGACCGATTAGGTGTTGTTCTTAGGCCCCATAAAACAGATGGCAACTCCGACACCCAGGCCCCGGAAGCATGTTCTAGGTCGCGCATGAGACGAGGCTTCAGACCTTGCAGGATGAGGCCGTTGGCTCGCTCAACTTGACCATTGGTTTGAGGATGCGCAATGGAAGCATAATCCACTCGAGTGCCCTGGGAGGAGCAGAAATGTCTGAATTCTTCTGAGTCGAAGTTGGTGCCATTATCTGTGACGGGGTTATTACACCTGGGTAGGCCAAAGCATGGGGTTCTTCCCCCCGCTTCGAAGAAAAACTAAGCACGGCTGCCCATGGCCGGCTGGGGCACGACCGACCCGAGTTGCTGCCGGCTGGCAAGACGGACGACTGGTCAAGGGGCCGGCTGCCTCCGGGACGCCTCCTCCATTGACCCTGGGTCGGACATGCAACATCCCGTCCCTCTGCGTGTGGGTACAATGACACGACACGGCCGCCAGGACGGGCATCATTGTAGCCATAGTGGTCGCTGACGCACGGGCGCGCATGGCTATAGTCCGGCTGTCTAGGCCGCTGACCTTGGCGAGCACGACCGGGCAGGGAAGCAGTGCTTGCACGCCCTTGCTCACTCAATTACCTGTCCCGGCGTGGCTACGGTGCAGTCGGCTGTACCGGAGATTTTGGTTGGCTGGCACTAGACGACGCCTCCTAGGCGACCCGTGCCGCGGCAGGTGGGCGAGGCCCAATCACAGAGCCAGCTAGCGGGCCCCCCCCACAAGCGATGGGACTGCGCAGTCAGTGGACCCTACAAATGACGGGACGGCTCGAAGGGCGGGACCCCCTGGTCAGCCGGAGAGGCTGTCAGCCAGGTCCCTCCACCCCTATACCTTAGAATACATTATAAAGCTGGGGGTTGGCCTATAAACCCCCCGAGCCCCCCATGCAACAGGGAGGACGATCATTCACCCACACCCACATAGAACTCTCCTCACATATCATATCTAGCGACGGAGGAAGACGAGCCGGCTGCTCCTTCTTCCTCCTCTAAACATAGCTCTAGGAGCATCCTCGTAAACACATCAATCCATCCAACTAGACCAAGCAGGACTAAGGGTGTTACCTCCCACGGAGGGCCCTGAACCTGGGTACATCGTGTGTCACCATCGCTTATGACCAATCTCGTTCCCGGAGCCTGTCGATGTCCTCCGGCCCCAACCACCCACGATAAGCTTACCCATGGCATCTGTCGTGAGAAAATGACGACAATCTGTGATGATGCTGTGGGGAACCCCATACCGAAAGATTATTTCCCTCATGAACGTGACTACAGTACGAGAGTTCAATTTCTTTATCGGATTGGCCTCAATCCACTTTGTAAATTTGTCAACTGCAATGAGAAAATGAGTGAATCTGCCTTGTCCAGTCCAGAAGGGACCAACCATATCTAGACCCCAGACGGCAAATGGCCAGGCAACAAGGATTGTCTTCAGAGCAGACACAGGCTTGTGATATAAGTTTGCATAGAACTAGCATCCTTCATAGTGATCGACAATGTCCTTGGCCATCTCATTAGCACTTGGCTAGAAGAAACCAGCTCGATAGGCTTTAGCGCTGATTGTCCGTGAGGACGCATGATGGCTGCAAGTTCCCAAGTGGATTTCATCTAGGATCACTCGATCTTCTTCGAGATGCATCACTGCGTCACGCCGGTCACGCTTTCTCTTAACAGCTGATCTCCGATCACAGTAAAAGCTTTCAACCTACGCACGATCTGTCATGCTTATGTCTCGTCTTCAGGAAGTTCTTGCCTCAGGATATATGCAATATAGGGCACTGTCCAGTCGGGAATGATGACCAGAACCTCCATAACTAAATCAATAACTGCAGGGACATTGGCTTCAGTCGGATCGAAGGAGCTCATAGCTTGTGGGGGCTCTTCGGTGAAAGGATCTTCCTGCATCGAAGGAGTGTGGAGATGTTCCAAGAATACATTGCTGGGGACAGGCCGTCGAGTGGATCCAATCTTTGCCAGCTCATCAGCCACTTGATTCTTCACTCGGGGAACATGATGAAGTTCCAAACCTTCAAATTTCTTCTCGAGCTTTCTAACAGCATTGCAGTATCTAGTCATAGCGGGGTTTCGAACATCCCACTCTTTCATCACCTGATTGACCACCAAATCCGAGTCACCATAAACCATCATGCGCTTGACACCGAGTGAGATAGCCATGCGCAACCCATATAAGAGTGCTTCATTCTGCTTCATTGTTGGAGGAATCAAAGTCGATCTGCAAGACATAACTGAGTTTGTCGCCTTTCGGAGATACCAACACAACGCCAGCACTGGACCCATTCAACATTTTAGAGCCGTCAAAGAACATGGTCCAGTGTGCCGAGTGAACTTGGATTGGCTGTTGCTGTTCAATCCACTCGGCCATAAAATCTGCAAGTGCCTGAGACTTGATCGCTTTCTTGGCTTCAAACTTGAGGACAAAGTATAGGAGTTCGATTGACCACTTAGCCACTCGACCAGTTGCATACCGATTGTTCAAGATCTCTGATAATGGAGCATCATTGATGACTGATATTGAGTGGTCCTGAAAATTGTGCGCCACCTTCTTTGCTAACACATAAATTCCATAAACCAGCTTCTGGTAGTGCGGATATCTTTGCTTTGAAGGAGTCAACACTTCAGAAACATAATAGACTGGGCGTTGGACTTTGTAGGCCTTGCCTTCCTCTTCCCGCTCGATAGTCAGCACTATACTGACGACGATGTACAAGAGCAAAGGCTCTTTGCTGCGAGGAGCAGCAAGCACCGGCTGGGTGGAGAGCAGGTCTTTGAGCTCGACAAATGCTGCTTCGGCCTCTGGAGTCCACTCGAACGTGTCGGACTTCTTCATCAATTGGTACAAAGGCAAAGCCTTCTCACCGAGACGAGAAATGAATCGACTCAACACTGCCAAGCAACCTGTTAGCTTCTGAACATCGTGCACTCGCACGGGAGTCTTCATTCGGGTAAGGGCGTTGATTTTCTCAGGGTTGACATTGATCCCTTGCTCGGAAACGAGAAAACCGAGTAACTTGCCGCCAGGGACACCAAAAGTACACTTAGTCTGAGTCAGCTTTATATTGTACCTCCTCAGATTGGCGAAAGTTTCGGCCAAGCCAGGCAGTAGGTCAGAACCTTTGTGGGACTTGACGACGATATCATCCATGTACGCCTCGACATTCCGAGGGATCCGATCGAGTAAACACTTCTGAATCATGCGCATGAAAGTAGCGCTGGCATTTTTCAAACCGAATGGCATGGTGATGTAGCAAAAACACCCGAATGGGGTAATGAAGGCTATTTTTATTTCATCCGGGCCAAACAGACGGATCTGATGGTAACCAGAGTAAGCATCCAGAAACGATAAACGCTCGCATCCCGCAGTCGAGTCAACAATTTGATCTATGCGGGGAAGCGGAAAATGATCTTTCGTGCATGCCTGATTGATATGCTTGAAGTCAATACACATGCGTACTGACTTGTCCTTCTTGGGAACCATGACAACATTCGAGGGCCACTCGGAGTGGTAAATCTCCCGAATGAACTTGGCTTGCAAGAGACGAGCCACCTCTTTGCCGATTTCCTTATGCTTCTTTGCCGCCGATCGACGCAAATGCTCTTTAATTGGCTTGGTCTTCGGGTCTACTCTTAGTCGGTGTTCAGCCAGCTCCCTGGGAACCCTCGGCATGTCAGCAAGCTTCCATGCGAAGATGTCCCAGTTCTCACGGAGGAACCGGATGAGCCCGACTTCCTATTTGCTGTCGAGTGTTGATGATATATTGGTCAGCACGACAGTTGAATCTGTCGAGTGAATGTGTACCTTCTTCACTTTCCCTGCCAACTGAAAAGCTGACTCGGAAGCAGGCTTCTTAGCACGCAGCAAATCAGCAGGGTCAGCGCTCTTATTGTATTCTTCCAGCTCAACCATAGCCATCTGACGATCAGCGATTTTGGAGCCCTGCTGGAGGCACTCCTCAGCCCACTGTCGATTGCCGGTGACCGTGATCACACCTTTGGGCCTTGGCATCTTCAGCTTGAGATACACGTAACATGGTCGGGCCATGAAATGAGCATATGCGAGCCGACCCAGAATGGCATGATATGCGCTCTGGAAATCCATGACTTCAAATGTCAACTTTTCCTTTCTAAAATTTCTATCTGTCCCGAATGTCACATCCAATGCGATATGGCCGAGTGACTTGGCCTTCTTCCTTGGGATGACTCCGTGAAATTGCATGTTGCACTCACTGAGTCGGGACATCGGAATGCCAATCCCTTGGGTATCTACGTAAAGGATGTTCAGGCCGCTGCCAACATCCATGAGGACCTTGCGGAGTCGACCGGCTCCCACAACCGGATCAACTACCAAAGCCTGTCGACCGGGAGTGGCCACATGAGCAGGATGATCCGACTGATCAAAAGTGATAGCAGTCTGAGACCACTTGAGGTAGGTCGGGGTTGTAGGTACGGCCATGTTGACCTCCGTGTTGATGACCTTCAACCGACTCTTGCTTTCAACATCAGCAAAAATCATTAGTGTAGCGGTGACATTAGGAAACATTTCTTTGTCTTCATCATCCTTCTCAAGAGTTTTCTCACTCGACGGAGTCTCCTTGAACTGCTGAATCAGCAGTCGACACTGCCGAGTGGTATGTTTGGGCAATATCAAGTTGCCTTCCTCGTGTGGATTGCACACGGTAAGTCCATCACATTAGTCCTTGACTAGTTCTTTCCTTTCTTGGGGTTAAATTGTCCTTTGAACTTCCCCTTGTTCTTTCCTTGAGCCGCAAGAACGTCTGCCTCTGCCTTGACAGGGCCATCAACCTTCCGCTTCTTCTTCCGACTGGCATTAACACCTGCAATTTTGTCGATTGCCTTTCCTTTGCCGCTGCAAAGGCGGCTCTTTATCACCATTGGCGTACCGAGTGCCGATTTCCATCATTTTGCTCAGTGAGATGTCACCCGTACGCCCAAACTTCAGATAGAGCTCTCAGTATTTCACTCCAGCCTTGAAAGCACAGACAACCTGATGTTCGGAAATATTTTCCACTGTATGATGCAAAGTGGACTAGCGCTGAATGTAATCTCTCAAAGTCTCGTTGGGCTTCTGAACACAATGTTGCAAATCAATCAGCCCAGCAGGATGCTTGCAAGTGCCTTCGAACGTTCTGATGAACACTCGAGCGAGATCCTCCCAGCAGTGGATGCTAGAAGGGGCCAAACGATTCAGCCACACACGAGCCGAGCCATCCAACATCAAAGACAGATGCTTCATTGCAATGTTATTGTCACCACCGCCAATCTGAACTGCCACTCAGTAATCATCCAACCATGTCTCTGGCTTTGACTCGCCAAAAAACTTGCCAATCCCAGCCGCCAACCTAAAGTTGGGGGGAATCTCTGCAAATTGAATAGCCCTGCTGAAACATTTTGGACCAGAAATAACGGCAGCGCTTCCACTCGGAACATCTCTGTCATACCCATCCCTGTGGGCTCTGCTTCTGTCGACCCGCCTCTGAGTGAGGAGGTCTCGAGCATCAAACCCCGTGTTCTTCTCATCACCGAACGAGCACCTTTCGTCCTGGTGCCGGGGCACGAAAGGACCACCCACGGAGGAGTGGGCACTCGACGGTGGTCATCATGGTGAAACTGATCTCTGTGCTGATCTTCACGAAAACCTCCACCCCTTCGGCGCAAGGGCGATCCAGGACTATGTGCCGACTGAACAGTCTCTGCTCTTGGGGAATTACTATGAATCCTATTGCGCGACTGCGAGACCACATAATTCTGACGCTGCGCTGCATCCAGTAGTGCTCTAATCGGCAACAACCCTCTGGCCATGACTGCTGAATGGAATCTGCTATCCTAGCCACAGCTGCAATGTTTAACATAGGAGTATGGTATACCTCAACATTATTATGCGATCCAGTCGGAAACAGTTGTCGCTGACGTCGACTGGGAGCTGGTGGGCGTTGGCGAGCGCGCTCGTCGAGTTCTTTCTAGAGTTCTTCAAGTTGAATGCGCGTGGCCTCCAAGGTCTGGGCCTCAGCGGTTGCACCAACGATGGGAGTATGGAGGACCTCCTCATTGCGGCGCGGCTGTTCACTCGACGGTCTGCCAACCTCCCGCTTGTCGCGGCTGAAGCCCGGCGACGAGCTTTGATGGGAACCAGCCATAAGGACCTCCGCTGCAGGATCGCAGCTCTCGCACTCGGAGGGAATGTCAGACTGATCGGAGTCCGACTCGAATACGTCGTGAAGGGACTCGACAGGCTTGATCGCCGCAATCTGCGGAGATGAAATTTGGCGGGCCGATGCATGCCTGGCCTAGCGCTGGAGTCCTGAGCGACCGTATCGCTTGCGACGACGAACAGTAGGGAGAGCCGATGAGTACGGAGTCGACGGCTGCCGCGGAAGCACGCCGCAGGAACTCGTGTGGAAGTGCACAGCCCCGCGAACTGGGAGCGCCTCGACGTCAAGAGGCACTTCTTGGAGCCATGAAGAATCATTGGTGATGAAGGTGAGCGCTCCGAAACGGATCTCGTGGCCCAGGGCAAAAACACCGCCGGAAGACATGACGAAGGGAGAAAAATGCAACCTCGTCGGAAGTCGCTTAGATGTCGGCCCCACGGTAGGCGCCAACTGTCATGGGAATGAGCCCGACAGTAGAAGGTAGGGGTACGAAAGGAGAGGGCAGAGTCCTAGCTACGACGAGGGTGTGCACACGGAGATATGAGTTCAGGCCCCTTTCGTGGAGGTAACAGCCCTACGTCTGAGTGCTTTGAAGCTTTGTCGTGTGGAGAATAGGAGTTACAAAGGTTGCGAACCCTTGTACCACAGGGGAGGGGATGTCCAGCAGGAAAGTAGGATATCCTTTACTATGTTCACAATATTTGTTTTTGGCAAACATGAAATCTGAGCAACACTACAGAAAAATCCACAATGAGTAGGTTGTGCTCTCAGCTCCCACAAACTTCAAGGACAAACCATAGTATTAAAATGTAAAAGAATAATACAAAACTATGCTATGAAAGTAAGACATCTACTTTCAATTCCTCTGAAAAGTCATATAAATCAATGATTTCATCAATCAACATTCAATATAGCAACACGATAATAATAATGATCTTCACAACCTCAATAGAAGGCACTTTCGAAGGTAATGGTAAAATGCCAGTGGTAGTACAAAACACTTGAAAGCTCCAGCACCACAACAAAGTTTGTGGTTCTCGGTGTTATATTCGATGTCATGAATACACAAATTAAATATAAACAACAATAAGATAGGAGGAAATTGTGTTGCACCCAACAAGTACGAAACTTCTCTTACATAAACATATGTCGTAGTATTGCTGCAAAAAATGCTTTCAAAGTTAGGGAATCTAACTTTCATATACATATGAATCTATTAGTGTAATCTAAAATAGAAGTAGAAGCAATATTGTATCAAATGCCCTATATAGTAGCAGCCTGCTACAAAAACTCTCACCACATATTTAGCTGGGCAAGAAGATGATTCTACCATGGAAACAACAAACAAGGCAAATAAAATGTCTTCATTCCAACTATTTTTTTAAATGTCTTCATTTTTTCTTTGCTCCATATATTAGAAAAAATGCATGATTACAAGAACTCTAACACAACAATATTTAAGCGGGAATAGGACATCATTGTTTTCTAATTCCACAAGCCAAACCCCCACTCAATCTCATCGAGTCACCATGACTACACGGTAAGGCACATCAAGCCATTAATACTTTTGGAAATACAAAAAAATAAGTAAGGGATAGGTTATCTAACCTCATTGTTTCCAAGCTCACCATGCAACGGGTTACTTAGTACGAGGTAGCCGAATAAGACAAGTACTCCATCTGTAAACTAATATAAGAGCATTTAGAGCACTACTTTAGTGTTCTAAACGCTCTTATATTAGTTTACAGAGGGAGTACATGTCAGCATATAGATCCAAACCTGGTCAAATACCAATCCCATGTGGATAATAAGTAAGTGGATTACTTCCAAACAATTGATAGCTTAACATTCAATCTCATCATCATAAAAAAAACAGCACACAGGTTTTTCAGTCCCAGCCCCTCCCGCGTTGCCCCGCGTGTGACGGGGAGGGTGACCACGTCGCCGCCGCCAAAGGCCTCCTCCACCCCACTCCTCCTCCCTTGCCGCCGTCACAGGGTGCGGCCAGGCAAAGCCTAGCCGCCGGCTGTGGCAGCGGGGTGTTCTCGGCTCCTCGCGTGGTGGCTCCGATGCGAGACGGGGCGGCCACAACGGGATGCGGCACGGGCGGCGGGCGCAGTGGCGCGGCGGCTCTCCAGCGCAGTCTCGGCGGTGCTAGAGCATGGGTCATGTGCCGGGTGGAGCGGTGGTGGGGATGCATGACCGTGGGGGCGGCTTGCCTCGGCTTCAATCTGGGTCGAGCAGGGGAGGTGCTTGGAGGGCGGTGCGGGCTGGAGCTGGCGCGGACACCGGGAGGGGGTGGGGGGGCGGCCCCAGAGCAGTGGTGCGGAGCGGCATGCTCAGCCATGAGGGCCAGCTATGGAGGCGGGTGATAGTGGCATGGCGGCGCAAGATGCAGTCGCATGCGATGGCGTTCTCGGTGGATCTGACGCCCTCGGCGGCACGAATGCGTTCGGCAATGGTGCAAGGGGCTTGGGAGGAGCGACAAGTCTATCCTGGCGGCGCTCATGGGCTATGATGCTCCTTTGGCGGCGTCTTCATTGGTGCCATGGGCCTACTTCGCTAGAGGGGATTGGAGGATGCCGGGGCGGCGGCCCCGGGCCTGATGCCGCCGGGTCTTGCCGGCGAATTGATCGTCGTGCGTGGATCTTGTTCCTACTTTGAGGATCCACGCCGAGTGGTGGTGGTTCTGCCGACGAAGAGGGAGATGCTATAGCTGGCAGGTCACTGAGAGCCGGTGGACGTCGACCATGGGGATTGTGTGCTTTGTAGTGCTTCGGATTTGCTTGGATTCAAAGGTGTAGTGGAGCTCCGGGCAAAAGTCCAGCCCCGACCTTGGGTCGGTGCCGGCAACGGCGACGCCATGGCGTCATTCCCCTTCTTGAAGGTGTTGCCTTGGAGTTCCATTGCACGACTCTCCGGGAGAAATCTCTAGCTTTGGATGGTCGAAGCAGGCGATGACGGCGGCTATGTCGTTTCCTTCTTTGAGGCATCGCCTTGGAGAGTCAGTATACTGCAGTTTGCATGGATCTCTTCGTCGTTGGGGACAGTGGACGTCGGGGCGGCGGCTCCGGGTGGTTTCTGATTGTGCGTCAAAATGGTGATCTCGGGAACAATGTGAGTGGTGACTCTATGAGGTGTGGCCCTTTCTTGACATTGGTTGGGTGGCATCCTTGTCCCGCTTGGGCGGTAGGGGTGTCGGATCGGTCGATGCACCCTAGATGAGGTGATCTGACTTTACGTCGGGGCGGCAGCCCCGGATGTGGTGCGACGTTCGTGGTCTGCAAGCGGTTGCCGTAAGCAGCATGGGCTGCGGGCAGCTGGGTTGTGCGGCGTTGCTGCTCGAGGGGAGCGGGTGTATGTCGTGGCGGTGGCCCCGAAAGGTGGTGCCGCTTGATTGTGTTGGGCGCAACAAAGCGGCGTACGTCGGGGCGGCGGCCCCGAGAGAATCACTGTGGCGACCAGACTTCTATTGCAACGATGATGGTGGGAGCGATGTCGGCGACGCGACAATGGTTGCGATAGTCGGCTCTTCTCTAGCGTGTCCACAATATTGCCTTGGTTTGTTTGTTGTTGTGGAGTCGAAGCTATGGCGGTGGGGCCCTGTGGTATACGATGACTGGTTGTAGGTGGCCCTTTCGGCAATCTTCCGTGGCGCCAGTTGTGCCTGGTTCTGTTCTTCTGAGTTCTCCGTTAGAGTTGGAGCTGCGTTGTCTGGCCGTAGCTCGACATGTTACCGGTTAGGGTGGGCTTTGCCCTGTGTGTTTCAGTCTATGGGAGTGGGATTGGCCCTTGTTGTTCTGGTTTTTGCCCGGTTTTCCGTAATTAACTAGGCAATTCTCTTCTGCTTAATTAATGGATGAGGCAATCTTTGCCTCCGTTTCGAAAAAAATAGCTTAACATTCAGGAGAGAGTAACACAAGATTTTTGCAAATCTACGATACCACTTGACATTGTGGATAACAGTTTGATCATTCTAGAAAAGTCTTGAAGAAAATTTGAAATCTACACCGTGTTGTAGCTGATCCTCTCACCCTTGAATTCAACAATAAATAGAGTTAACATCATATTATATGATACTGCCAACATATAATTTGAACCAAGTAACATTTTCACCACATAATCCACCTAGCAACAACTCTTGGGAGTCCTTTAATAAATATCTAGCTTTGAGGAACCAACAATTCTAACAAGATATAGGATATCATTCCCACGCGATTGAACAACTTGCTTGATTTATAGTCCACATAGAAATTGAAATGCAACTTAGTACCATATTCCCGATATTTTGAGCAATTACCAAAGGAGTGTCCTTATGAATACCCCTCAAGTGTGAAATAATTTCCATAATTAATGACTCCATCAATGCTTCAACATCATAAATCCATTGTCTAGTTGAAACTAAAAACCAAGTTATCCTTTATCACTTTATTGCGTGACTTGGAAAAAATAATTGATCACTCTAAATAGGTAAATAAATATTAGTATGTTCTATTATCCACATATAAAAAATTGTCAATACAAAACCAAACTGCATGAACGACTTTGATGTTGTAGGGGTTTGACTATTTGTTTCCCAAAACATTGGTTCGTAAGGAATATTATATACTACATCCCGAAGTAAGAGTAAAAACATCTTAATATGTGTTTAGAATTAGTTCAATTTGAAAAATGACCAAAATTAGGTTGTGATTTAGTTTTTTTCGTCGGCAAACTAAAGTTAGCATAATTCAATGCATATATGGAGAAAACCCTAATAAATAATCTGGAGCACCAAATAGGTGGCAATGTATCAAAAAAGTATTACTTGGGAAGGTGTAGTATCCACTTATGTTAAATTGCTCTGTCATTTTCAATTTTAATCACTTCAGAGTCAACTCAATGGTTCAGTCTATCTATCCACCTATTACACTATAAACACATAAAACTACAACCAAAAGAATGTGCAACATTTGTAGTTTGGCGAGCAATTTGTGAATTTGGGGGATCGACATTCCATGACGGGTCATTTATCCATAGTATGAAAGGTGATTATGTCAGACTAATGATTTTGATCTTGACAACACATTGTTGTTGCTTTTTGATCAATTGGATGCGAAGGGTCAAGATACATAATTTGATCAATTCCAAGCCTTTGATTCATGGAAGAAGAAAGTAATTCAGGCCTTAAAATACATTGGCGATGAATATATTGATCTTGAGAGGGGATGGCAAGAGATCACCCTCCATGTGGCCGCCATGAAAGATTAAACAGACCCAAAGTAGCAGAGCAAGTAAAACATTAGCGATGTGGTAGGATTCAAGGGATGTGCATTCGTTGGGCAGGCTGTCTGGACCAACTGAAGCATGCTCCTCCTAGTAGTGTCACTCTTGACCATTATGTAAGCAATCTTGTTCTTGTTTTATTACCACATTTGCATTACTTTGATCATTTCCATCAATGGATGATGTTTTAGGATAATATAGCTCAAGACAGAGATGACAAGTCTAAGGACAAACCGCTTGGCCCCTAAAAGTGTTAGATTTTTTTGGAAGGCAACCAGACGTGAAAAATCAAGGAATGACTAGGCTCCTCCCAAAAAGAAAAGTGGAGCAATTCATCTCTGGAGACGGACAACAGTGAGAAGATGATGGCGATGAAGAGGAAACGATGCTTAGAAGTCCAAGTCCAACGTCTAGCATGGCCGCCCCACCGGAAGGAATGGAGCGAAGGAGATGCTCAAGATCCAAGAAGAGGTGGAGGAGATGAAAAAAAGACCGATGTCTCAATTAGGACAAGGAATGAGCATGTGGAGTAGTGGAGGCAAGAATAATTAAAGCTGAAGGAAATTTTGCATGTCAAAGTGTTTGAATGAAGAAGAATAAAAGTTAAAGCCTGAGATATGACGGCTCTAAGTTTGCAAGTTGCCCTTCCAAATATTATGGAACTTATTTCATATGTATTATCGCAACTGTGGATATGAAAACTCGCTTAGGCCATCTCCAGCGCCAATACTCAAACCAGTAGTCTGTCCAAATGCAACTGTTTGGACCCCGGAGCCAGCCAATGCCGACCCCAATCCATCAGTGAAGCAATCCGGATCACGATTTCCCCCCAAAATGGAACCAAACGTGGGGAGCTTTCTGAGATTCCGAAAATGAGACATGTCAGACTCTCACACCACCAGACCTTCCAAAAGGAAGGCAGATCCT
This sequence comes from Hordeum marinum, assembly GCA_022496015.1. Classification (NCBI taxonomy): domain Eukaryota; kingdom Viridiplantae; phylum Streptophyta; class Magnoliopsida; order Poales; family Poaceae; genus Hordeum; species Hordeum marinum. The sequence goes on along the minus strand of CM039675.1, from coordinate 367,095,203 downwards.
GCGCTTTTGTAGATGGTGTACTGTCTTCACACCAAAATCCCTCACTCTATTCTTTCATATTGCCGCTCTCCACCCAATTTCCTTCCTTTTCTCCCACTCTCTTCTTCCCTTCCGCCGCCAATGCATATGGAACCGGACGATATTCTGTCAGAGTTGAAGGCGGTCGAGTTCCTAGAGGATCAGAGCATCATGCTCGCCTAGATGATAAACTCGGCGACGTGGCAAAATCGCCACGTCAAAGTGAAGGCCGCAAACTAGCAATCTCTCAAGAAGCGAAGGGCCGACGGAGGGTGTGCTGATGGCAGACCTGTCAATGGGCGTGATGGTCGCAGACGTGCTGGAGGTCGTGGCCTGGGCCATGGTGCCCCGATGGTGTCATCCTCTGTACATACGCCACCATGGCTGGAGCATTACAAGGCTCCATACTTCTATGCTGCCAAGTTGGGTAGGCCATCCATGGCAACCACCGCCAAGCAAGTGCCCTACATCATTGACATAAATGCGGTGTAGCTGCTCTTCTCGGAGTGATCTTCGCCACAACTCGTACATGCACAGATGAGGAACAAATGGGTGCCCACAGGTTGTTCGCTGCTATGCCTAAATCGAAGGAGAAGGTGTATGGCGACACAGACAAGAGATGTTCGACATCATCCACAATGGAGACGCGCGAGGAGGTGGCTATGAGGATGGGAAGGTGAAAGACATGGATCCCACCCAGTTAAGCAACAAGAGCCAGATGCAAGAAGGCTACACCCAGGAAGGCACGCAACAATCCTACACCTAGACCGACATGGGCACAAGACAATGGGATTGGGATGCTATACAACAGGAGGAGGAGGAGGACAGCATAGACGATGATCTAGATGATTTTGCCTGTGATGTCTACTACGCAACCTTCTTCTTGTAGACTCGTGTTGGGCCTCCAAGCGCAGAGTTTTGTAGGACAGTAGCAAATTTCCCTCAAGTGGATGACCTAAGATTCATCAATCCGTGGGAGGTGTAGGATCAAGATGGTCTGTCTCGAGCAACCGTGCAACCAAATAACAAAGAGTCTCTTGTGTCCCCAACACACCCAATACAATGGTAAATTGTATAGGTGCACTAGTTCGGCGACGAGATGGTGATACAAGTGTAATATGGATGGTAGATATAAGTTTTTGTAATCTGAAATATAAAAACATCAAGGTAACTAATAACAAAAGTGAGCAAAAACGGTATTGCAATGCTTGGAAACAAGGCCTAGGGTTCATACTTTCACTAGTGCAATTTCTCCCAACAATACTAACATAGTTGAATCATATGTAAATCTCTCATGCGCGACAAAGAGTTCACTCCAAAGTCACAAATAGCGGAGAACAAACAAAAAAATTATTGTAGGGTACGAAACCACCTCAAAGTGTCACGAACAGCCCTACTGTTCGTACAAAAATAACACCTTAAGATAGACATCAACAAAAACCCTAATGTCACCTAGATACTCTAATGTCACCACGAGTACCCATGGGCTTGATTATACGATATGCATCACACAATTTCAGATTCATCATGTTCAATCCAACACAAAGAACTTCAAAGAGTGCCCCAAAGTTTCTACCGGAGAGTCAAGACAGAAACGTGTGCCAACCCCTATGCATAGATTCAGAAGGTCACAAAACCCGCAAGTTGATCACCAAAACCTACATCAAGTGGATCAATAGAACACCCCACTATCACCATGGATATCCCATCGCAAGACATACATCAAGTGTTCTCGAATACTTTAAAGACTCAATCTGATAAGAAAATTTCGAAGGGAAAACTCAATTCATCAAAAGAAGATAGAGAGGGGGAAACTCTATATGGATCATCTATATTAATAAAGCTCACGGTACATCAAGATCGTGTCATCTCAAGAACACGAGAGAGAGATCAAACACATAGCTACTGGTACATACCCTCAACCTCGAGGGTGAACTACTCCCTCCTCGTCACGGAGACTGCCGGGATGATGAAGATGGCCTCAGGTGATGGTTCCCCCCTCCGGCAGGGTGCTAGTACGGGCTCCCGATTGGTTTTTGTGGCTACAGAGGCTTGCGGTGGCGGAACTCCCGATCTAGGTTTCTTTCTGGGGGTTTCTAGATTTATAGGAGCACTTGGCTTTGGAATCACGTCAAGGGGACTCCCGAGGGGCCCACAAGCTAGGGTGCGCGGCCTAGAGGGCGCGACTTGGTGGCTTGTGGCCTCCTCAAGACTCTTCTCTGGTATCTTTTTGCTCCAGTATTTTTTATATTTTTCAAAAATATTCTCCATAAATTTTCAGCCCATTCAGAGAACTTTTATTTCTGCACAAAAAATGCCACCATGGTAGTTGTGCTAAAAACAGCGTTAGTCTGAGTTAGTTCTAATAAAATCATACAAAAATCATATAGAATTATTGTAAACATGGCATAAATACTTCATAAATTATAGATACGTTGGAGACGTATCAGCTGGTTATTCGAATAAGAGGGGTAAAGAATAAGGCTTCAACATGTGGGCGTACAAGGTGTTGTATGATACATGATTGACCAATAGCCTTGATCCGATCCATGCGGGCGACCACACCTTGAGCGTGGAGGCTTAGATTGGGTCTAGCAGGGCGGAAAATCATTTTTTTGCATGGACTGTCGGACTTATGTTCTTTTGTGACCGGGCATGTAAAAACTAAACATACCTGCCTTCTTTGGTTCTAACAAAATGTGATCTTACGCTGATGTGATCCAACGCACACTATGGTTCAGACTTTATTTCAAATGTGTTATTCCCTTTAATAGGGGAAATATAAATGATATCTTTGGATGACCAGCTCCCATATGAATGCCTACAGACTGGTTCACCAATCCGCGGACGAATGTGGGAGCCAATTTGCGTGTCAGCGTTGAATATGCCCTTAGGGCATCACCAACGCTGACCCACAAAAGTCTTTGTTAAATGTCCCTTTTATGTCCGGACGTGGTCCGTGGGCATGATGCCAAGGTGAACCATCCAATATCAATCACAATGTATCGAGTTGAGAGGAGAAACACTAGGTAGGGATCATTGTAGGATCAAAAGTAGGTCTAGGGGGGTGATTAGACTACTTCACCAAATAAAACTATGCTTTTTCCCAATTTTAAATCTTGGCAAGTTTTAGCATTCATAGTATGTCAAGTACACCCTACACATACATGTCTAAGAGTATTGCAGCGGAAAGTAAAGACATTGCACATGTAAGTAAAGAGAGGATAAGGAAACCAAACACAATTGGTAACACGATGATTTTTTCCATGGTTCCGATAGGTGGTGCTATCGTACATCCACGTTCATGGAGTCTTCAACCCACGGAGGATAATGGTCATGAGAGTCCACGGAGGGCTCTACCCATGGAGGGTTCCACGCAGAAGCAACCTTGACTATACCATGACGGCCTACGTCCACGGTGGACTAGCCTTACTCGGGGTAGATCTTCACGAAGTAGGCGATCTCCTTGACCTTACAAACTTCTTGGTTCACTCCACAACACGAAATAGGAGGCTCCCAAGCGACACCTAACCAATCTAGGAGGCACCACCCTCCAAAAGGTAATATGCTCAGTAATGTCGATGAACTCCTTGCTCTTGTGCTTCAAGATGATAGACTCCTCAACACACAATCACTCTCTCACAGATATGGCTTGGTAGAAGAGATGGGATTGGTGGAAAGCAACTTGGGGAGGCTAAAATCAAGATCCATATGGTTGGAGTGGAAGATCTTGACCTCAACACAAGGGTAGGTGGTTCTCTTTGAGAAAACTGAGAGGATAGGCATGGAATGGTTCTGACTGCTTCATCTTCGAGTAGGTGGTGGTGAAGGGGTATATATAGGTGAAAGGATCGATATGGTTGACTATAGGGGGGTGAATAGGCAACTAACACCTTTTAACTTTTCTTTAACAATTTAGGATTAGCATCAAATAAGTTGGCTACATATGCAACTAGGTGAATAACCTATATGATGCTAAACACAACAAGTACACAAGCAAGCAAGGGGTACAACACAATAATAGCTTGCAAGAAGTAAAGGTAAGAGATAACCAAAAGTGGAGCTGGTGGAGACGAGGATGTGTTACCGGAGTTCCTTCCCTTGTGAGGAAGTACGTCTCCGTTGGGGCAGTGTGGAGGCACAATGCACCCCAAGAAACCACTAGGGCCACCATATTCTCCTCACGCCCTCACACAATGCGAGATGCCATGATTCCACTATTGGTGCCCTTGAAGGCGGCGATCGAACCTTTACAAACAAGGTAGGGGCTATCTCCACAATTGAATTGGAGGCTCCCAGCGACACCACGAAGGTTCACCACAATGGAATGTGGCTCCAAGGTGACCTCAATCGTCTAGGATGCTCAAACACCCAAGAGTAACAAGATATGCAAGGGATTAGTGAGGGGAATCAAATTTCTCTTGGTGGAAGTTTAGACCGAGGCCTTCCTAACCAATCCCTAGAAAATCAACAAGTTTGATTGGCTAGGGAGAGAGATCGGGAAAAAATGGAGCTTTGAGTAACAATGGAGCTTAGGAAAGGAAGAGCTAATATTCTTGAGGAAGAAGACCTCCCTTTTCTAGTGGGGGAAAAGATCCAACCGTTATCCCCACCCTCAGCCCCCCGCGTTGCGGTACTACCGCAAGGGCTTGCAGTACTACCACTGCGACCTGCGGTACTACCGCTCGCACGGGAGTATCAAACTCAGGCCGATTGCACTAGGTAGCTAGCAGTAGAACCTCCGGAGCGGTACTACCATGAGCCCATGCGGTACTACCGCATGATCGATAGAGACAGGCACTTGGAGGTGCACGGAAGTAAAAGATTACTTCCGTGCCTATATCCGCTGAGGAAGAAACTGTGAAAAAGTCCGGCACGGTAGTACCAGAACTGCATCACGGTACTACCGCACTAGGGTAGATGTAAAAAGTTACATCCGCGCCTAGTACCGTAGGTGTATGTATTAGGGCAGGGGTCAGAGGTACTACCGCGGGCTCCTGCGGTACTACCGCTGACCACTGAACACAAGTACCCCCGCAGGCTTCACTTTGCACATACGAGGAAAATGGATGGTGCTCCATCGAAGTAAAGGGAAGGTGGTGCAAATAGGATAGATCTGTACGTGTTGATTCCTCCCAAACCTTTACGAAGTGGGACCCCTCTTAATAGTATGGCTTTCCTACGACTCAAATCCACCGAAAGGAAATGTAGATAACAACCTTCTTTAATAAGCTCCGTGGGGCACCGAATCGTCTTATGCCTAGACATGAGATATCTGAAATGCTCAATGCACATGATTAGTCCGCAAAGGCATTGTCATCAATCACCAAAACCACTTAAGGAGAAATATGCCCTTACAATCTCCCCCTTTTTGGTGGATTGATGACAATATGGTATTTGCACATAAAGATATAAAATGAGCATATGCAAACCCAAGATCTATAAAATATAGACATGCTCCCCCTAAATGTGTGCATTCTATAGATATGCTTTGGACTGCAAGGCACACACACTAGGATCAACACTCCCCCTATATTTTATAAACAATTCAATCCTTGTAACACAATGAATAACACTAAGTACGGAAACAAGGCATAGCATGTGAGCATGAAGATAAGGGTACATATGAGACAGACTCACAAGCTATGAATCATACTGGACAATAATAAGATAGGAGTGATAGAATATGTATCACACCATATGATAGAAGAAGTTTCCTGGTCTCACACACAAACGACATAAACCAAAGTTCAATGAAAGCAAAGAGACGATGAAAAAACAACGTAAATACTCACAAATCCTACACTCTCTCCCCCTTTGGCATTGATACGCCAAAAAGGCAGAGAGGACACCTAACACATAGCTGGTAGCTCCCATGTAGAAAGATCACTCATCTGGCTCCTCCTCTGATGCAGCTGGGATGGACTCCTCATCTGAATCAGCCCACTAGAACCGTTGCTTCGCCATCCAAGTAGCCTCAAGAGTGATATCCTTCTCAGACCCACTCGAGATGGCCCCGACAAGTTTCCTCAGAATCCGCTTGTCATGCTGGCGACTCTGCTTCTGAGCAACGTGAGCCTGATACTGTCCCTTGGCCTGCATGCAGAACAAGGTCTTCATCTTGTGAGAGAGCTTCTTGGCCCAAGATGGCTCAGAAGACGGTGACTCCTATGACTCAGAGCTGTCATCTTCCTCCTCTTCGATCTCATCCTCATCAACCTCCATATGAGCAGGAGCTGGCTTAGTGGTGGTGTTGGCCCACTTGTCCGTCATACGCAGACCTTACGATGAAACACAGAAGTGCAAAGCTCTGTCCACATAATGTGAGAAACATCAAGGGGGTCAAGTTCTTTAGTTCGTCCTTTCTCACAGAGTAGCAACATATCCACCAGATAGGAGTGCACCTTGTCCTTGTCTCCCATGTGAGGAAACAGAGTGTTATGGAAGATCCGGTGCATGACATCAAGGAATAGGTTGAGCATAGAAACTTGCTCACCAGAGGGTAAAGTCTTCAGAATATAGTATGGCACGAGCTGCTCCTTACATGTTGGCTGGGGGTTGCCATGAGGGCGCATTCCAACGGGCTCCTCAAGCCCCTCATAACGAACATGCAGCAGGTCCATGAACTCCTTCTAGGTAGCAGACAACCTCTCTTCATTGGTCATCCAAGACATGGTCCGCTGCACATCAGTGTGGAAATGGACAGGGGCAAAGAACTGACCCACAATCTCGGGATCAAAGTCGAGGTGGAACAAGATGATGTTATCGATAGCAAACTGCTCCACCAAACTCAGAGCCTCACCAAAGTATGCCGGGTGCTTCCTCATATGAGCCATCTCAATCCATTGGACATGAACATATAGATTCTTCTTGCCCTTGATCACATCAGTGTGGATGAGAAACTGTTGCTTGGTCCAAAACAACTCATTGGCCCTGAAATGTTCCCTTGGTTTGACATAGGGGTCGATCAACCGACGATATAGAAACTCGGCTTGAGGCATGTCCTCATAATTTTCAATTGGCTCCTTTAGCTTGGATGTGGTCCTCTTGAAATGGCGTGGCGGGGCATTGGACCCCTCAGGATCATCTGGATTGCGAAGACACTTTGATCTAGTGTGGCGAGAGGGATTCGAGTGTCTTGGACCGGAGCGGGAACCAGAGCCACCACCTATGACACACAACGAAAACACAAGAGACAAACAAAAAAGGTAAGGCAAAGACGAAAGCAGACACGAAAACCATGTAGAGGTGAGAATGAACAGGACAAAATGAGGTAGCTTCTGATCGAGTGGTAGTAACGGTGGTTCATGCATAAGAAAAAAAAAATTACCGCTCTCGATGCGGTAGTACCGCTGTGAGCGGTAGTACCGTGGGTGGAGAGGAAGTAAAAATTTACTGCCGCCCAACGAGTGGAAGTAAAAAATTACTACCGCTCCGGACGCGGTAGTACCGCGGCGAGCGGTAGTACCATGGTAGGAGTGGAAGTAAAATTTTACTTCCGCCCGATGAGCGGTAGTACTGCACCATATGCGGTAGTACCGCACGGGCAGATTTCGCACGAACACAGATCAAAGACCAGATCGGTACTACCATAGATCGAAAATTATCCCGTTGTATCCTATCAATACACACTTATACCGCACTAACACACTCAAAACATCCCCTCATGCACAGATTGGATCAAAAAACACTAGACCAACTCATATTTCCCCTAAACCTAGATTCAAAAATAGAGAAGCAAAATGAGAAGAGTTCGGGGAAATACCGGGGTCCATGGCAAGAGGACGAGATGGGGAACGATCCCACCGGAGGGAATGAGAGGAGGGTGGCTGGAGACGGAGATCCGGTGAGGTGCTCCGGCGCCGGTTGTGAGGAGGAGAGAGAGAGACGTGAGGGGAAGAGATAATTGGTATGGGGGAGTTTGAACTCCCCCTGTCGACTCTTAACCCCCACGCACACTCGACGACACGGTAGTACCATGGTCATTGCGGTAGTACCGCTCAACGAGCGGAAGTAATTTTTTTACTTCCGTGCGCTAAGCGGTAGTACAGCTCTAGGAGCGGAACTAATTTTTTACTTTCCATGTTTTGGGGTGGTAGTACCGTGTCGTGGATGCACCTGTGAAAGCATAGGGGCAGTCCAACTACAGAGGTAGTACCGTGGATTGCCACGGTAGTACCATGCTGCCCACAAAGTGCAAGTTTTCAGAAATAAAAGAGAAGAAGAGAAAGAAAAGTTTTCTTTTCACAAAAAAAACGAGAGACATGATAAGACAAATATGCAAATCAAAACAAGAGCATGGTCCAATAGAGTAGAAAGAGAAATTAAGACCAAACAGTGAGCCACTACTTCGCATGAAGAGAGGGCGGTGGCCCTAGAGCCACCTATGTTTGAGTCAAATTGTATGGCACCACGAAGAATTATCCTTGGGCCCATGACCAAGACTCGTATTTTGAAGCATAGTAACCATCAAAAATGGCGAACGTGAAAGACTTTGATTAGTTTATGCATAATAAGAGGAGGGATAGTTCATTGAGAGAACTAGACTCCCCCTAAATCCATGCCTACACCTAGACAAGACATAATGATGAGTGTGGTGAGTTGTGCACTAAGTCAATCCACATTACTCGAATCAATGATAGTTAGCTCATGCATTAACTCATGAAATCTTGCTTCATCCAATGGCTTCGTAAATATATATGCAAGTTGTTCGTTAGTGCTCAGATGGATAAGGTTGATGTCTCCTCACTTGATGTGTTCCTGAAGGAAATGATGACGAATATCAATATGCTTCGTCTTGCAATGTTGAACTGGGTTGCTGGAGATCATAATGGCACTTTTATTATCAGAGTAAAGAGGCACTTTGTCACAATTGACACCATAATCTTTAAAGTTTGGCTCATCCAAAGAATCTATGCAAAGCAACTGGCAGCAGCTACATACTCGGTCCCGGTGGACGAGAGAGAAACACAATTTTGTTTCTTTGAAGACCAACTTACCAAAGACCGACAAAGAAATTGGCAGCCTCCGGAAGTGGACTTTCTATCCACACAGTCTCCCACCCAATCCGAGTTAGTATATCCAACGAGATCAAACAAAGCCCCCTTGGGATACCATAAGCCAAAGTTTGGGGTATGAGCCAAATATCGAAAGATTCACTTGGCAGCGACATGGTGACTCTCCTTAGGTGTGGATTGTAATCGTGCACAAACACCCACACTTAACATGATATCCGGTCTAGATGCACAAAGGTAAAGCAAGGATCCAATCATGGAGCAATATACCTTTTGATCCACTGCTTTACCATTGGGATCACTGTCAAGATGGTATTTGAGTGGCATGGGAGTGTTGGCCTTGGGAGGATTGAGCTCATACATCTTGAACCTCTTGAGCATGTGTTGAGTGTATTTAGCTTGATTGATGAAGGTACCTTGACTTTGTTTCTTGACTTCGAAACCAAGGAAGAACTTCAACTCTCCCATCATAGACATGTCAAACTTATTTGTCATCAAGGTGGCAAATTCTTCATTGAAAGCTTTGTTAGGAGAACCAAAAATAATATCATCAACATATAGTTGGAATATGAACAAGTTTCCGTTGACCCTCTTCGTAAAAAGAGTGGGACCGATTTTCCCAATTTCAAACCCATGGTCTTGAAACATCTAGGTAAGGTGCTCATACCACGCGCATGGGGCTTGTTTAAGGCCATAAAGTGCCTTATCGAGAATGTATACATGATTGGGGAACTTGGGATACTCGAACCCTGGGGGTTTCTTGACATATACCAACTCCTTAAGAGGACCATTAAGAAAAGCACTCTTGACATACATTTGATATAATTGAAAGTTATGATGAGAGGCATATGCAAGCAACATGCGAATAGATTCAAGGCGAGCAACATGAGCAAAAGTTTCACCATAGTCGATACCCTCGACTTGGGAGTAGCCTTGTGCCACCAATCTTGCCTTGTTGCGAATGACGATACCGTTTGCATCTTGCTTGCTTTTGAAGATCCATTTAGTTCCAATAACATTGTGATTCTCCTAAGGTCTTGGCACCAATCACCACATTTGGTTGCACCAATCGCCATACTTCTTCTAGGTTGTGAAATCAATGCAATGGATACCAAAGCTCTGATACCACTTATAGGATCGAAAGTAGGTCTAGAGGGGGGTGATTAGACTACTTGACCAAATAAAACTATGCTTTTTCCCATTTTCAATTCTTGGCAAATTTTAGCATACATAGTATGTCAAGTACACCCTACACATGCATGTCTAAGAGTATTGCAGTGGAAAGTAAAGACATTGCACATTTAAGTAAAGAGAGGGTAAGGAAAGCAAACACAATTGCTGACACGATGCCTTTTCCCGTGGTTCCGATAGGTGGTGCTATCATACATCCACGTTCATGGATTCTTCAACCCACAAAGGGTAACGGTCGTGAGATTCCATGGAGGGCTCTATCCACGGAGGGTTCCACGAAGAAGCAACCTTGACTATACCATGACGACCTACGTACACGGAGGACTAGCCTTACTCGGGGTAGATCTTCACGAAATAGGTGATCTCCTTTCCCTTACAAACTTCTTGGTTCACTCCACAACACGAAGTAGGAGGCTCCCAAGCGACACCTAACCAATCTAGGAGGCACCAGCCTCCAAAAGGTAATAGGCTCGGTAATATCGATGAACTCCTTGCTCTTATGCTTCAAGATGATAGACTCCTCAACACACAATCACTCTCTCACAGATATGGCTTGGTAGAAGAGATGGGATTGGTGGAAAGCAACTTGGGGAGGCTAGAAATCAAGATCCATATGGTTGGAGTGGAATATCTTGACCTCAACACAAGGGTAGGTGGTTCTCTCTCAGAAAGCTGATAGGATAGGCATGGAATGGTTCTGAGTGCTTCATCTTCGAGTAGAAGGTGGTGAAGGGGTATATATAGGCATCCCCAAAAATCCAACCGTTACACACAAAATGACCAACTCGGTGACACCGATGTGTTAATCTCGGTGGTACCGAAGTGACCAAAAGGTGGCAACTTTTGAATCTCGGAGGGACCGATATAGAAATCTCGGTTGCACCGATAAGGTGACCAACGGTCAGAATGCCCAATCTCGGTGAAGCCGATTCAACAATCTCGGAGGGACCGAAATAGTGAACTTGCATAATAGAAAGTTGGCAGCCAACTCGGTGGCACCGAAAGCAGTATCGGTTGTACCGAAGGGTTAGGGTTTGGCTGAGTCTGTCTAGGGTTTGGAATCGGTGGCGCCGAATGTGGAGTGTTGGTTGCACCGATTTTGAATGATTGGCTTAGGACGGACTTTGGTGGGAGAGTTTGTGGGTGTCTTTGGTGAGTATCACTTGTGCACGTATGAGCTTTTGTTCACCAACAAAACTTTACCCCCTTTTAATAGTATTGGCTTTCCTACGGACTCAAGGTGATTTCTCACAAATATAAAATGTAGACTCCTCTTGCTTGAAGCTTTGCCAATCCATTTCCTTGCATCTTAGGGTATTCCACAATCTTTTTGCCAACCCATCATTGAACTTTTCTTGAAATAAACTTGATGGAAACATTAGTTCAATGACATATATGTTGTTATAAATTACCAAAACCACCAAGGGAGAAAATGTGATTTCAATCATGCATGTGGTGGGCTATTTAGAGAATCTATAGCCGGACCGCTCATACCTCATTCAAACGTCCGGGCAGGCCGCCCGGTCACTGACCGGTCACAAAAGTTTGATCGAGCCGACCCCCTCAAACGGGTCGCAAACGCCTGGGTTGATAGACACCCCTCATATCCAGCCCAAATATGAGGCAGATATGGGGGAGCCCAGGCACGCCCTCCTAGCACACAATGGCCCGCATCGACCCCACATATATTCGTCCTCATACATTCGCCGGACCAAACCCTATAAACTTCACTTCACTCCCCCCACTCCCATCCGCCACCCTACCCCACCTCCAACGATATCCGGCCTTTCTCCGACATGGAGGGCAGCGAATTCGACTCCGACCAGTCCGGATACATCGACTGGGGGTTTGTCCCCTGTGGATTGGAGGAGGCAATGGCGGTTCGCATTGCACTCCGCCGCTCCTGCGAGGACAGCGCCAGCCGACGACAGGATTTGTCCGCCGCGAATCCATAGAATCCACTCAACGGGCACTCGGTTCCTCTTGGGAGGGATCATCGAGGTCCTAGCGAGCGGATCCATAGACCGGTCCGGCGGACTTCAAGCCCCATTTCGAACGGGCTACCCACCATGGGAAGGGGAGGATAAGGATCGCCAAGGTCTATCTCGTGGCAGAAATGGTGGAGGCAGAGGCACATGATGTGGAGACACAGGCGGCCATAGAGGAGGAAGCCATCCGCGCCTACATTTTGAAGAAGCGACATCGGAGGAACACGAGCGCCCTCGCTCGAGAGTAGAATCGGACGGTCCATGAAATGGCAGGACTGCCACCAAAGGAGGAGAAAGAGGTGAGCGACAACGAGGACAACTCCGATGACGAGCACATCTGACTCGATCCATACTGCGCTTTGGCTGATACTTCGATGACAATGACGACAAGGGATCCGAGAAGTGTAAGGGTAGCCGTGGATGATCTCCACCATAGCCAAGCATGCCAAATTTTTGTAGTCCGATGACATGTTAGTAGTGATGGAGTAGTCAGACGGTGTGTAATGCATCGACGTAGTGGTTGCATGGTTTGTATGGATTTGAGATATGCGATTTGAGGTGTCCGATTGTAAAATGCATTATTTGAGGCGTGGCCAGTTAGTGTCCGCGCCCACGACCGGGCGCGTCCACGGGCGTTTGAGGTGACAGATTTGCAAGTTCCAGCTATAGATGCTCTTATGGTGTGGTCTATGATTGAGACGAGAGAGATAAGAGAGGAACCATGCATGTGAAGGGAGACAAAAGAGAGAAGGACCACAATGAAAGTTTTTGGTTGGTCAAATGAATGTCCAAACTCCGATATAGCTCCCCATGTTTGTCTCCGCTTTGCCAGAAAACAAAGATCCGGACGACTTTTCTGAAAGTGAAAAACCACGTTAGATTGTGAAAGTGAATTAAAGTGTTGATTAAACATATATTAAAGTTTTGGGGTCTTCCTTGAAGATGCCCTTAGTTGGCAAATACAATATGATACAAGGCAACATCTAAAATATGACGGCTCTAATTTTACACATTGACATTGGAAACATCTTATTATGTGTGTGTGTAGATATGATCCGTGCTTATATGAACCGAGTTTAATTCGCATAGTTATGTTTCTTCTGATGGAGCCAACTTATCAGATTTTGAGTCCTAGATTTAACTAGCAGACGAAAGGCGCGACGCAACGCCACGCCCATGTATGAGCCTATTGTTGGCTAAATTGTAACTTAATTTGTTGATTGCTCGTATTTAATTTATGTTGTTTAGTTTTGTTAAGTAGCGTGAGAAGATTACGAATTGTCGAAACAATTATAAATTGTTGATTCAATTATATACTTCGATGGCATACATACAAACATCATCAGATGAGTACAACTGAAGTAAATATTGGGCTAAAAGGTTATACACTTCGTAAAGTAAAAATAGTATGATTTTCTAGCTTGATAGATGTCAGTGCAGATTATCCTCATGTGATTGCTCCCTTCCAGTTATTCACTTCGCTCATGATGTCGAACGCTGAAAAGTATTGGAGATGCCAATAAATTGAATTCTATTTATCGTTCATTACCCTTTCATAATGCACCTTCAACAAGACAATGAACATGTGAATTCTGTCAGGCTTAATTAGCGTACTGTAGATATATTTAATCTATTCCGCAGAAGCAAATAGAATTACTGAGTGTAGTAAGAAAGAGGAACCGAAGGCTTTCAATATACAAAACATAATTAAAAAACAATTCACTAACCTCAACTAAAGCGGACATGTCAAGTATTTGTCATAATTTTGCATTTATTTGATGTGGCTATTAGATAACATGGTAACAATTAGTAGAACATTATCTGGTCCCTTAGACCATGCATAGTAAAGCTACCAAGCATCGTAGATGAACTCTTTGTATAGAAGAGGACACTATGTTCAAAATATCAGGTCATGAACCTTCATTTCATTTTAATTTTTGCATTCAGAAGATGAAATCATGAGCCTTTTATGCATTTGAACTATAACATATGGTCAAGTAGACACTAGACCATGCATAGTAAAGCTACCAAGCATCGTAGATGAACTCTTTGTATAGAAGAGGACGCTATGTTTAAAATATCAGGTCATGAACCTTCATTTCATTTTAATTTTTGCATTCAGAAGATGAAATCATGAGCCTTTCATGCATTTGAACTATAACATATGGTCAAGTAGATAGTACATTTACTACGTTGTGTATACCTGTAAATAGTAAAAACTTTGTTGGTTATATAAGGTTTGTTTTGTTGAATGTGGGAATGAAATGAAGCTCGCATGCTCATCCTAATCTCACATATTTGTCTCAATTCCTATTCATCCTTTATGTATTTCAACAAAGCCTGCTATTACCAATCAAACGTATAAATGCAAAGCCTTTGAATAGGTAAAAGAATTAGTCAAATATAATCACCATGCAATTTGCCAATACCACAAGCAGTATTATCAAGGTTTGCTAATGAACATTCATTTGCATAATATTTGACAACCTTTTTAAGACAATAAAACTATTATGTTAGCCAATCAGCATTTGTATGCTAACTATAAACTATTACTACTCATTCCACAAGGGGTAAACATCAAATTCAACATTTGTGAACACCTTCTTTCTTAGGAAAGTATCATATTGAAATGTATATCCTACAAAATCTAAAAGTTGCAGCTGAAACTAACAAAATATTACTTGCACGAAGACACATAGAACCTTTGGTCGCAGGTTGCCGCGAGAAAGTAAAATCATATATGGTCAAATAGGAGGAAGCGGTTGCCAGTGTTGAAGTCAGCGATGCATCCGTCGTGATGTAATGGAGGCGGTCGGCAAGGTTATCGGTCGAGAAAAGGCGTTGGAACCGATAAGTCAGGGAGACGACCGAGGTAAGGTTGGCGAGGTAGCCGAAGCCGACTGGGGTTGACGGAGGGGTGCCAGGTAATGGAGGGCTGCCGAGTTTGTGGCGTCGTTCCCCGTGGCCATCAGGAGAAGCATTGACAAATAGTGCCTCATGGTGAGGTCGGGTGTGAGTAGCCCATCCCAAGAAATCCATGTCGGTGGCCGCACTAGATCCCATAGCCAGCCAAGGTAGGCACGGTTGAGTGGGCGAGGTTGGGGGCACGCGGTGCTCTTCTACCATGCGAAGAGGTAGAGCATCATTCGACAGTCAAAGGGGAGTCGACGCTTCTGATGCATATGAAAGAGTGGATTTGAGCCGGGAGGAGAAAGAAGAGAAGAAAACGTGATTTCGCTAGACCGGTGTGAGATGATAAAATGATAGGGTGAGACCTGCGCACTTTTTGAAGTTCGTGAGAAACATCTAGTCTAGTCTAAACCAATGGAAAAAAATATGTGCTATAACGTTACCTTTAAAATACATTATTAGTGAGACATTATACACTGGTTTATTTAGTGAGAAATTGCTTAGAACGCTATAGCTTGCTATTAGCAATGATATAGCGTGCTATTTTTTCCTTGGTCTAGACACAGTGCAAAGTCAAGAATAAACAGTGTTAAAAAACCTAAAAGTAAACCAGAGAAAAACCAGACACATATGTCGCTCATAAAAGAACTCACGGATATGTATTTTTTTTACTAAAATACAATTAAAATACGAACTATGAATGAATGTATATAGACATATTTAATAGTATAGATTAACTTATTTTACTTCATATATAGTTTGTATTGAAATCTTTAAAAATGCTCGTTTTAAGAATGGAGGGGCAGAATGTATGAGAAAAATTGGTATGAATAGCAAGCCGCACTATATATTGATAGCTTCTAAAAATAATTAACAGATAAAATAAAAAATAGGAAAAAAAAACTAACTCAACATGTGTGAATGGAGGAAGCAACTTGCCTTTATGGCAAACGCACGAGGAGGCGCTGCTTAGCAGCTTTAATATATGTTAATATGCTAAAGATTGTACTTTATTTTTTAAGGACGCTGCTTAATATCTCAAAGATGTTTATAAAGAGTATATGTTTATGTTTATAAAGATGAGTGTCTTATAATACTGTCCTAAAAAATATATAATGACTCACAAATGCGATCCAACGCGTGGCACCGGCACGTCTTGCATGCAAGCTGAAAAGTTAACTCTCTGTCACGTCGGCCGTTTGTACTTGACACCGTCGGTAAAGCTACGAACGTGTAGCGGCAGCCCACAGGCAGCGTTGCGCCACGCGCTCTCGCGGGTTGTTCATGTGGCGAGCACCTGATTAACCGACGGCTTGTCTCGTTCCGGTTAAGTGGATCAAGCTAAGATTTTTCTCAATTTTTAATTTGACAAACATTCTACCGGTTGAAATTTCTATCATGTCGCGGTCGTTCCGGAAGCAGCTGGCGTCCGAGTGCGAAACCGCGTTGGGTGAGCTTAATCCTAAATTCATTTTGGTCGGTTGGACCCGGACAGATCGTTTTTCTCCGCTGAAACATCAGTTGCGTCGGTTGATAGCAACTGTGTTTATTACGGGTAACGATCGATCGATAGATAATCTTATTAAGTAGGCAATTGTTGGACTGGAACTTTCTTGAACTGACACGACTGCATGCGAGCTAATTGGGGGTACGTGCTACATTTAGTCGCGCACGTTTTGTTCCACCAGCTTAATCCATTCTCTCCGGCAAACTAAACATACCTTAATTATTTTTAGGGATTTATTCAGAATTTATGGTTTTATTCTTAAATAGTAAGTGGTCTGCCCTTGATAATGAGGCACTTATGATAATTTCATCAATCTCAAGACATGACAAGTCAATCTCTTGAAGATGCTTATAAAAATAACATATACATGTGTTTTATAAAAATATAAGTGTATATGTGTATATGAGCTTTTCTGTTTATACCGTCTTGCAAAAAAAAAATCCATCCTACCTCTTTCTTCTCTCCAGCAAGCTTTTGTACCCTTTTTTTAAATTAAAACCCGATTTTTATTCATTAGCAATAATCGTTACATCGTTTATGAGAAGAGGTACAATTTTATTAAGAGGTTCTTCAAATCAATCATTGGCTATAGCAAATCTAGCTACTTTAGCAAGCTCATGCACTATTTTATTTGCTTCTCTGTTACAATGTTCGAATCTAGAAGTGATGAAGTCACAAGCTTCTGTACCCCTTGATTATGACTATTATCCGAAATACTTTACCAACGATGACGTAGCTGGCCTGTCGAGTTGATGTTCGATTGATTATCTTCTCACAGAACACAAGTAATTTAACATGCCATTCTAAGTTTAAAGGGACATTTTCATTTTCCTCCTAACTTACGACGGACCTCATCTTTATTCCTAAATAAAAACAGTGCTCAACTATACCCCTCTTTCGTTATTTGCCATTGTGGGCATATGCCACTGACATGTGGGGACCTACCCTTTTGAAAAATGCTATGTCTCTCTCTCTCATATCCTCCCTCCCACTTACAAATGGACCCAACCGATAAATAAAAATAAAAGGTAAATAACTCTCTCTCACACACACACAATCTCTCTCTCACCGAGGGCCATGGACCCACAGGACCCACGCGTGGCTTGAATGGAGTCCGAGCAACTTGGTTGGTGGCTACCGCCGGTGAGGGGCGGCACACCTGTTGGTGAGGAGCACATGGGCGGGCTCGCGGTGGTCTGGCCTAGGTTGTGTAGCTGGTGGCCGAGGCAGATGGTTGTAGATGGTGATTCCATGGACAGGGTGGATGACAACGGCTGGAGCTCGAGGCAGTGGAGCAAGGGGTCCTGAGGAGGCAAAAGGAGGAACAAGAGCTCGTCGTTGTGTTGTCTCGTAGATTCTCGCGATCGTCCTGGAGCTGAGGGAGCGAACGGAGCACTGGGCTCGTCAGATCTAGTCGAATCGCGCGCGGCGGCTAGCGGTCGGAGGTGGAGAAGACGACATTGTGGCCGGTTGTAGCCAACAAAATCATGTGCGAGGAGCATGGCCGGGATTGCACGGGAGGCTGCCGCCGAAGGCCATTGCCGTCGCCCGTTACTGCCATCGCTGGCCTTTTTTTGCAATCGCTGGCCACCACCACCGCCGATCACTGCTTGCCGCCGAGCGTGAGAGGGGAAATAAGTGCTACAGGCAGAGTGGGGTGTACATGAGGATGCTACCGCCCACTAGCCACTTCTGCCGTCAGACCTTCTTGGAGTCGATGGCCACTACCGCCGCCGGCAAGCTCCTTGAGTGAGAGAGAGAGAGAGAGGGGGGAGGGAGGGGAGAGAGTGAGAGAGATTTTTTAAGGTGAGACCTACATGTAATAGTGGGGAGGGGTCTTTTTCTTTTTCCAGGGTGTATCCCACGTGTAATTGATAGAGAAGGCCGAGGCAAAGTTTATTTTCTTCCAATGGTAGGTCCCACATGTCAGTGGCACATGCCCACAAGGTCAAAAATATGTAAAAAACATCCAGTAGACAGTCAAAGGCCTTTGACTAGACGGAAATGACACGAAAGGGTATTTTCATAATGGCACCTAACGGAAGAGGGATATAGTTGAGCACTGTTTTTATTTCAGGGTAAAGATGAGGTCGGGCCAAAGTTAGGAAAAAAATGGAAATGTCTCAAGTTTAAAAAACACCAAACCTGTCATTCTTAGTGCAATACTATATGTTTTGAGAGATGTAGTATATTTAAGCTTGAGAAAAATATGTTTTTGTCCTAAAAATATAGACTTGGTCTCTCAAAAAAAATTGGTATACATTTGTTCCATGTCTCAAATCCGTATAAGTTTGGTACAAAACCCGATTCCGAGCATGTTGAGCGGGTTTGATCATGTTGATCAGGTTTGACCGATGAATAACAGATTCAAAAAATTAGCAAAAAAATCTGATTTTTTTTACAAGCAACATGCTTGGGTTCACTAGGTGTATGTAAATTTCTATGGTCAAATAACATCCAAAGAGCTCTAGCGAAAAAACAAAGTTTGGTTTTTTTCGACGTGTCAAAATTTCTTTTTTTTCGTCACGAGAATGTCGAAACACCACACAATTTTCCCTGCACTTAGCGCACCCAAGCATCTTGGTTACCATAAAAGTTCAGTTTTTTTTGGATTTGTTTGCTATTTGTACTAATTTATTGTTTATCGGTCAAACCTGATCAACATGGTCAAACCCGGTCGAACGTAGTCAAACATGCTAAAAATCTGGTTTTGGACCAAATTTATCCGATTTTTATGACTTGAAGGACCAAATGTATAAAAAAAAATTAAGGGACCAAGTCTATACTTTTAAAAAACTTAAGGGATCAAAAACATACTTTTCTCTATTCTCTTTCAGCTTTATCTGACTAATGTTTATTCATACACACCCGTGATACTATTGCGGTAATGCGGTTAAGTTAAGTGTAGTATTTGTTGTGTGGCCGTGGACGATCAAGGGCGCACGCGACCACACAAGGGCGCGCACACACACTATTCTTTCTTTTCATAATGCCTATAGGTTTTTAATCAAATTTAGGAGAAGGCTATCCATATCTATAATATTAATATAATATGAAAATATGTCTCATGATGTATGTAATGGTATGTATTTAATAGTCTATATGTAAATATTTTCCTTCGTAATTGTAAGTTTTAACTTTCTAAAAAAATCTTCAGGTACTACATCGTCAAACGGGGCAACGGGTGAGGCTATTTTCTTTAAATAATACATTTATTTTCATGTTTTTTAAAAATAATACGCATGTTAAAAGTTTTTTAAAAATAGGACCCATTCGGCTCCGGCGAAGCCAACATGATTTCAGTCGACTTCCGCGAAGCTAATTAGTACCAATTGGCTTTGTCAAAATCAATTAGTGCATGCCACATATTTTGTACCATAATTTTATCCCTAGTTTTCCTCGCCCTTTCCTAGTTTTCCGCCACCTTTTCTCTCAATTTGTTCCCAACATTCTTTCCGACATCTTCTTTCTCAATATTTTCTTTCCCGTCATTCTTTCCCGCTATTTTCTTTTCCACCATTCTTTCTCGCCATCTTCTTTCCTGTCATCTTCTCTTCTCAAATTATAGAAAACCTCGAAACTAAGGTGGGTAAGTAGTCCAACATAGTCTCGTAAGGATGTTCGGTTTTCATTTTGAATATAGTTTTCAATCTAGTATGTCCCAACGTCTTCTATGGTTAGCCGGTGATTTCAAGATTGGCAGTAGAATAGTTTCATGGGACGAACTCATAAGTAGTGACACCCTACTGAATGAGTTGGGTCAAGCATTAACTCGTTGCAGGTGGCGTTCATAGACCATTGAGGAGATACGAAACTTGTCAGGTTGCATGGAAGATGGATGAAGCAATGGCATAAGAGTGAATCATTCCTAAAGTATGAAAAAACATACCTTTTTATGAAGTGTCGACTTCATATGCCTATGATGGATGAAATGGGCCGGGCTTTTACCTTTCACGTGTCTGATTGAGGCCACTGAAACCTCATTGTTATTCAAGTCACATTTTCAAAGAGACTGCAACAGATAATTAAGATACAAGTACAACTGGATTAAATGGTAGGACTGAACTTAAAAGCTACATGAAGGCATCATCGTCATCCTCCATCAACACTTTTGCCCTTCGACGATGCGGCAGTCTTGGCATTGGTGCTCGGCATGAAGATATCATCTTCGTCGTCCTTGTTTCACTCCATAAAAATATATTTTCTGATGCATACTTCATGAATGATTCACTCTTATGGCGTTGCTTGATCCATCTTTCATGCAACCTAAGAAGGGTATCACTACTTATGAGTTTGTCCCATGAATCTATTCTATCGGCCATATTCAATTAGGGAAAGAAAATAACGTAAAAGAAGATGGCGGGAGAGAATGGAGAAAAAAGGTAACGGGAAATTAGGGAGAGGGTGGCGGAAAACTAGAGATAAAATTACAATACAAAATACGTCGCATGCACTAATTGGTTTTCACGAAGCCAATTAGTATAAATTGGGTTCGGCGCAGCTGACTGGAATTACCGAAGCTGACTGGTACTTATTGGTTTCGTCGAAGCCCACTGGATCCTTTTAGCTTCGCCGAGGCCGACTGGATTCTATTTTTGTAAAACTTTCAACATGCGTATTATTTTTCAAAATCATGAAAATAAATGTATTATTTAAAAAAATAGCACGGGTGAGAGTATGTATGGTAGTCCTTTTACATGTTCCGCTCATATAAATTGGAAAAGAACAACGTTCCAGCGCTCTCTAGCATAGTGGCTTCCTTGCCTCGCCAGCATGCCACTTTGTGCTGCCACCAGGCCTTGCAGTCTGGTGCTCGAAACTAGGCAAGGAAATAGGAGCCCATAAGGGAGGAACGAACGTACGGTTGATCTGTAAGTCACGAGAATGGACGTCCAGATGGTTCGGTCACTTACCGGTAAAAAATAAACGACATACGAGGACGCGTCAAATGAGTCTTCTTTTGGGCGAAATTTTGCATTACTCAAAACTCAGTTGTTACAATCACGACAAATACTGTTGATGACTTCCTCCGGGCCAGATCCAAGCCATACAGGAGTTCTAACTTGGGTTCTGTCAAAGTTGGCTATAGAGTGACAAGCTATGTTTTGACCACGTCGTATATGAGTAATACAAGATCTACGTTCCTCTAGATTATCCTTGATCTCCTTCACTAAAAAAACATACTTTGACTTGTTAATGTCCTCCTGTTGTATCATCATTACTGCTTCAAGGCAGTCCGATTCTACGTCTATCGGCAAACTGCTTCATTGTGAGACTAACATAAGCCCTTCCTTGATAGCAAGGATTTCTATTTCCAACACGTTGTCACACGAGAAAAGATGTCGGCATGAGCTGAAGATAATATTCCCACTGTGATCTCGAAGGACCATACTCGTGCCAGCTACACCATGAAGCACTGATCCATCAGTGTTTAGTTTAACACGGCCTGCTTCAGGGGCAGGGGCGGACCATGGAATACCGGGAATGTCCTTTTTGTTGCATGTGACTGTCATGAGTGGATAGCATGTACTAGCTAGAGATTTTCCTTTTGAGAGATTAGCTTCTGGATTCACAGAAATTGCCTGTAGAGATGCTAGATAGCACAACAAGAATCGACAGGATAAATCCAAAGGTGGTGTTGGCTTTGCATGAACAATATCATTGCGTACGTACCAAATACGCCATAGAAGCATCATTAGTCTAACTCGCATAGACTCTTTCCATCTACTCCCTCCGTGAAGTAATATAAGACGTTTTGAATCATTATTTTAGTTATTCAAAACGTCTTATATTACGGTAAGAGGTAGTACATGCTAGCTAAATCCGAGAGTTCCCATCCAGTAGCCATAGCATGCCATAGGCGACGCGCATTGATGCATGTACATAATGCATGAAAAGTGTCCTCATCAGTGGTTCAGCACACAAGACATGTGTCAACAACCTCCAGAGTTCTCTAATTATTACTCCATGTTGGAAGATAATTTGTGGCCAGTCGCCACGCAAAGGAAAGCACTTTCGAAGGTGTTGGGCTTGACCACATTGCGTTCTAGCCGTCTCGAGATCTAATGGGGTTATTATCCCTGGGTAGGCCAAAGCAACGGGGTTCTCCTCCCCGCTTCGAAGAAAAAGTACGCGACCGGCTGGCCCCGGCAGGCTGGAGCACAGCCGGCAGGTGCGATCGCTGGCTGGCTCGGGGACGGCTGGTCAAGGTACCGGCTCGGCCCCCGGCCGGCTGGGCGTGACCGGCTGCCCTCGGGCCGCCTCCTTCATTGACCCCAGGGCAGACAAGCACCACCCCGTCCCTCTGCGCGCGGGTACGCGCGACACGACGTGATCTCCACGACGAGCGCCATTGTAGCCACAGTGGCCGCTGACGCGCGGGTGCGCATGGCTACAGTTCGGCCGTCCAGGCCGCTGACCTTGGCGACCGCGACTGGGCGGGGAAACAGTGCCAGCACGTCCCTGCCCACTCGATTACCTATCCCGGCGTGGCTACAGTTCAGCCAGCCGTACCGAAGACTTCGGCCAGCTGACACTAGACGACGCCACCCGGGCAGCCCATGCCGCAGTAGGTGGGCGGAGGCCAATCGCGGAGCCGGCTGACAGGCCCTAGTGGGCGATGGGACCGCGCAGCCGGTGGACCCTACGGGTGACGAGACTGCTCGAGGGGCGGGATCCCCTAGTCAGCCGGAGAGGCTGCCAGCCGGGTCCCCCCACTTATGTACCTCAGGAATATTGTAAGCCGAGGGGGGGTGGCCTATAAAACCCCCCGAGCCCCCATGCAACGGGGATGACGAGTCTCACGCACACACCTACGGGATACTTCCCTCACACTCTCACACTTCATAACGGAGGAAGGCGAGCCGACTCCTTTCTCTTCCTCCTCTAGACATGGCTCCAGGAGCAACCTTGTAAACATACCCATCCATCAAACTAGGCCAAGCAGGACTAGGAGTGTTACCTCGCACGGAGGGCCCTGAACCTGGGTACATCGTGTGTCACCACCGCTTGTATCTAAGCCCGTTCCCGGAGTCCGTCGGCGTCCTCCGGCCCCAACCACCTACGATAAGCCTACCCATGGCATCTATCGTGAGAAAACGATGATAGTTGGTGCCCACCGTGGGGCCGTACGCGGCGCCGGCCGGATTCATGCTCCGAGCGGGACCCCTCGCCATCCCCCGCCGTCGCCGCACGTCTAGGCAAAACCGCTGACGCCGCAACAGCCCGCGTCGGCACCTCCGACCCGCTCGGTGCAGCCCTCCGGGGCTTGAGCACTCCCATTGCCCCGACGGCAAACCTCGACGCCGCCATGGTCGAGCTCGAGGCGGCTCGCCGTCTCCTGTTCGAGGATGCCAGCGCCCTCGTGGCCACGCGGCACCACATGAAGGCCGCTCAGCAGGAATGTGCTTCCGCCTACGGTCTCACCCCGGTTGGCACTGAGCCCAGCCGGCGTGGGGCTGTGCGCGACCGCGGTCTTGTGGTCGCCGAAATCTTGGGCGGCAACATGCCCGTCTACGACACCCCCGCAGCCAACCTGCGGGCCGCCAAGGTAGCCTACGAGGATTTGGCTACCTTGGAGGGCAAAGAGCATGCCGCTCGCGAGTGTCACATCAAGGACCTCATCGACGCTGCCGACGCATAGCAACACCTGCTCACGGCAGGCGGTGCAGCCTCTGAAGGCTCCCGTCTCGAGCGTGAGGGCATGGGGACTGCTGGCCGTCAGCCGGCTCAGCACTCCTGCTCCCCTCGCGTTTCAGCCGCCGGGTCAGAGAAAGAAATCTCCGGCCCTCTCAACTGCTGGGGAACGAGCAGCCGGCTATAAACAGCCGGCGCACCAACGACCCGCCTCGCAGCGGCTGCCACCACAAGGCGCCGGCAGCCGGCCCGGCCGCTGGCATACGCAACCCCCGTTGCGCGGGCCGAAACGGTCGGTTTCGCCCGTCATCCGTCCCGAGCTCTCGGCTCGGTTCGGACCGCGTGTCCCCCATAGCGAGAATGATGCTCGCCTCCACATCGACCGGCTCGCACAGTCGGCCCTCCTCGAGGAGGAGGGCTCGATTGGCCTGGCGTGTTTCGGTCCTCGGACCCGTAACGAGCCATTCTCAACCGACTTCACGCTCTCCCGAGACACCCCGAAGTACAACGGGGCCACCATGGCCGAAGACTGGCTGATCGACTACACCACCGCGAAAGGCATCGCTAGGGGCAGAAAACGCGTAGCCGTTCGCTACACTCCCCTCATGTTGATCGGCTCGGCCCGCACCTGGCTCAACAGCCTAGCAGCCGGCAGCATCAACACTTGGACAGACTTCGAGGAAGCGTCCGTCCACAACTTCACCGACACCTACAAGCGGCCTGGCCGCCCCTGCGAACTCGCCATGTGCGTTCAGGGGCCAGACGAGTCCCTTCGCGACTACCTCACCCGCTGGACCGAGCTCCGCAACTCCTGTGAGGGGGTGCATGAGGTGCATGCCATACAGTACTTCATTGAAGGCTGTTGTGACGGCACCCCCCTCAAGCACAAGCTTCTATGCTCCAAGCCGACTACGCTCGCCGAGCTCATGACCAAGGCGGACAAGTATGCCACGACTGATTCCGCCATTCGGGTCAAGACGACCCCGCCCGCTAAGGCAACGTCGACATCGGCGATGTCCCGAACGGCTGCCGACAACACGTGTAAGAATCACCAGCCGGACTCCCACTACGGGAGCCAGCAGGTTGCCACAATCGAGGAGCAGAGCCAGCTGTCCAGTCTTCTAGCCAGCGCCAGCGAACTGGCAAGGCTGCCTGGTAGCCGAAGCTCACCTTTCAGCAGATGCTCGACCTCCCTTGCAAGAACCACTCTGGGGCAAGCCCTCTATGCACACGCTCCGATAGTGTAGATTCTCATAGCGATTGCCCTGGGGGGACGGCCTTCCGGCTCCTCCCTCGCCGCCTGCCCGCGCGCTGACCCCGGCCCCAGCTGCCGCCCCGGCGCCGGCTCCTGCTCCGGCCCAAAACGACGGTCGTCTACACGACCAGTTCCCCAACCAGGACGGTTGCTACGTCGTCTTCACCAGTGAACAGACGAGCAAACATGCTCAGCGCCGGCTCCATCGTGAGGTGAACGTCACCATGCCGGCAACTCCCCAGTTCATGCACTGGTCGGAGAAGCCGGTCACCTGGAGCCGGACAGATTACCCCGCCGTGATGCCGAGTCCCGGCAGCTATGTCCTGATCCTCGACCCCACCATCGCCACCGAGAACCACACCTACCATTTCCCACAGGTGTTGATAGATGGTGGTAGCAGCATCAACATCCTTTACCTCGACACGATGCGCAAGCTGGGGCTAAAGATAGAAGACCTGCAGGCGAGCCAGACGGTTTTCCATGGCATCATGCCTGGAAAGTCCTGTTCCCCTGTCGGCAAAATCACACTTGACGTCCTCTTCGGCGGCCCCGGTCACTTCCACCGTGAGCCAGTGCTGTTCGAGGTAGTGGACCTCGCAAGTCCCTACCACACGCTGTTGGGCCAGTCGACCCTCGTCAAGTTCATGGCGGTCCCCCATTACGCCTACCTCAAGCTCAAGATGTCGGGCCCCAAGGGAATCATCACCATCATGGGTGACTACAAGATGTCGCTCGAGTGCGCTCAAGACGGTAGCCGGCTGGCCGAGGCCCTAGAGATAGTTGAGGAAAAGCGGCAGCTCGACCGGCTCGTGGCACTCGTTGCCAGCCAGCCGGCCGTGCCGGCTCCTCCCTCGCAGTCCGTCGACGAGGCCTCCTTTTAGTCGTCCAAGGACACCAAGCAAATCCTGCTCGACCCGGCCAACCTTGCTCAGTCGTCACCATCGGCTCCCGCCTCGACAGCAAATAGGAAGGCAAGCTCGTCGACTTCCTCCGTGAGAATTAGGATATCTTTGCGTGGTCCCCCAAGGACATACCAGGTGTTCAGAGGAAGTTCGTCGAGCACAAACCACACATCCGGCCGGACGTCAAGCCAGTCAAGCAACCCCTACGCCGTTTCTCTGAGGAGAAGCGACGTACTATAGAAGAAGAGATCGCCCGACTGCTTGTAGCCGGCTTCATCATGGAAGTTTTCCACTCGGACTGGCTGGCCAACCCAGTCCTAGTGCTAATGAAGAACAAGACCTGGCGCATGTGCATCGACTACACTAGCCTGAACAAGGTGTGCCCCAAGGACCCATTCGCCCTGCCGTGGATCAATCAACTCATCGACTCCACGGACGTCTGCGACTTGCTGTCCTTCCTGGACGCCTACTTCGGCTACCACCAGATCAAGCTGGATCCGGAGGAGCGGCTCAAGACCTCCTTCATCACGCCCTTCGGGGCCTGCTGCTATATCACTATGTCCTTCAGGCTGAAGAACATAGACGCCACCTTCCAGCGGTGCATGCAGAAGTGCCTCCTGCCTCAGATAGGCAGGAACGTCCACGTCTACGTCGACGACAATGTCTTCAAAATCAAGAAGCACTTCAAGCTCCTCGACGATCTCCAGGAGACCGTTGCGAACCTGCGCGAGTACAAGATCAAGCTCAACCCGGAGAAGTGTTGGCATCCCATCCGGCCAGCTCCTGGGTTTCTTCGTGTCCGCCCGCGGCATCAAAGCTAACCCTGAGAAGATCAGCGTGATCGAGCGCATGCCCAAGCTGACCCGGCTCCGCGACGTCCAGAAGTTCACCGGCTGCCTCGCCTCGCTCAGCCGGTTCATCAGCCGGCCGTGGGAGAAAGCCTTGCCCCTCTATGGGCTTCTTCGCAAAACGGCTCTGGTCGAGCCGGGTCACACCAAGAGTCGGGCATGTTCGATTGGCCTGATGAGGCGGACGAGGCCTTCCGTGGCCTCAAGAAGGCTCTCACCCATGCGCCCATCCTGGCCGTGCTGGCTGAGAAGGAACCCTTGCTCGCCTACATTGCGGCGACCACTCGCGTCATCAGCGTCGTCCTGGTGGTCGAGCGACCGGAGGAGGGCAAATCCCTGCCGGTCCAGCACCCCGTCTACTACCTCAGCGAGGTCCTCTCCGCGTCCAAGCAGAACTACCCGCACTACCAGAAGATGTGCTATGGCATATACTTCGCCACCAAGAAGGTCAAGCGGTACTTTCAGGAGCACACCATCACCATGGTGAGCATAGCCCCGCTCAGCAAGATCGTGAGCGGCCGGGACTCCACCGATCGGATCGCCAAATGGGTCATCGCCCTCGCCGACCACGAGATCCGGTACGAACCTCGTACCGCCGTCAAGTCACAGGCGTTGGCCGACTTCCTCGTCGACTAGGCGGAGACCGAGTTCATGCCACCTCCCCCAAACTCCACACATTGGCGGATGCATTTTGACGGCCCAAAAATGAGGACCGGCCTAGGTACCGGCGTAGTCCTCTCCTTCCCAAAAGGTGACCAGCTCAAGTATGCCCTCCAGATCCACTTCGCCGCCTCCAACAACGTGGCCGAGTACGAGGCCATCGTCCACGGCCTCCGGCTCGCCAAGGAGATCGGCATCAGGCGCATCCTATGCTTCGGCGACTCCAACCTCGTGGTACAGCAGGTCTCTAGCGAATGGGACGCTAGAGACGCCAACATGGCTATCTACCTCTTCCTCGTACAACAACTCACCGGTTCCTTCGAGGGCTGTGAGTTCCATCACGTCCCACGGGCGGACAACGAGGCGGCCGACGCACTGGCAAAGATCGGCTCCACCCGATAGGCCATCCCAGCCGGCGTCTCCCTCGAGCGGCTGCTCAAGCCATCGATCAAGCGTTCGCCAGAATCAGAATCCATCTTCGTACCGGCAGATGCCGCCGGCCCATCGGCGGCTCCGGCTGCCCCCTCGGCATATTCGCCGCCAGCTCCATCAACCTCGGCTGCCTTGCCGGCGCTAGTTGAGCCGGCTGCATCCGAGGCAGCCAGCTCTGACGCCACGGCTCTCATGATAACAGTCGACGCCCCTCCGGTCGTCCCCGACTCGAGGGCTGATGAGCCGGTCCCGGGGGCTGGCGAGCCGGTCCCGAGGACTGATCATCCAGGCTCGGGGGCTCCCGAGATGGCCCCCGTCTCGGCTCCCTCATGGGCCCAGCCCATCCTAGTATTCCTCCTACGCGGCGAGCTCCCCCGGACGAGGCCATGGCAAGGCAAATTCAGCGTCGGGATTCAGCCTACAGCATCATGAATCATGAGCTCGTCCATCGCAGCACCACCAGCGTCTTCCAGCGGTGCGTCGAGACGGAAAAGGGTCTGGAGATCCTCCTAGACATCCACCAGGGCGAGTGCAGGCATCACGCCGCCTCCAGGACCCCGGTGGCCAAGGCTTTCCGCCATGGTTTCTACTGGCCCACCGCTCTGGAGGTGGCAAGAAGCTAGTCGACAAGTGCAAGGGCTGCCAGAGCTTCAGCATGCAGAGCCACCTGCCGGCGTCGGCCCTCCAGACCATCCCCCACTCGTGGCCCTTCGCCGTCTGGGGCTGGACATGGTGGGTCCCTTCAAGACCGCACGAGGTGGCATGACACATCTACTTGTGGCCGTTGACAAATTCACCAAGTGGATCGAGGCCCGGCCAATCAAGAAGCTGGACGATCCCACGGCCGTTCGGTTCATAGACGACATCACGGTTCGCTACAGTGTCCCTCACAACATCATCACCAACAATGGCACGAACTTCGTCAAGGGCACGCTCGCGTGTTTCTGCTCCAAGCAGGGCATCCGGCTCGACCTGGCCTCCGTCACTCATCCATAGTCAAACGGCCAGGTCGAGAGGTCAAACGGCCTAATCCTATCCGGCATCAAGCCCCGGATCGTAATGCTGCTGATGAGGTCAGCCGGCTGTTGGGTCGACAAGCTGCCGGTTGTCCTTTGGAGCCTCAGAACTACCCCTAACCGATCAACCGGCTACATGCCCTTCTTCCTTGTGTACGGGTCCAAGGGGATCATCCCCACCGATATCGAGTTCGACTCGCCTCGGGTCGCCCTATACACGGAGAAGGACACAAAGGAGGCAAGAGAAGACGACGTCGACCTAATCGAAGAAGCCCACGAACTGGCCTTGAGCCAGACGCTAATCTATCAGCAGAAGCTCCGGCACTACCACAGCAAGCGGATCTGGCCGCTCTCCTTCTACGAAGGGGACCTCATGCTCAGGCGGATCCAGCGTATAGTCGGACATCAGAAGTTGTCCTCCCCATGGGAGGGCCCGTTCATCGTCAGCAAGGCGCTGCACAACAACGCGTACTACCTAATAGACGCCCAGAAGCCGCAACAAAAGAGACGCCTCCGGGGAGGAGACTGAGCGCCCGTGGAACACGGCGCTCCTCCATCCGTTTTACTACTGAAAAGACCATTGTATGTATGTATCCCTCCCCTTTTGGGCTTATGAATGCAATGGGTGCCCCAGGCCGGCTCTTGGGGCACGCCCTTTTCGTTTCCCTCAAAGGTCTCCTCACTCACTGGCTCCCGGACCCGGGGGCTCTCCGGCTGGTCCTAGGTCTCCTCTCCCAAAAATTGACCAAGTAGTGTGAGCTGCGCAAGCCCTCCCACCCCTACCAGCTATAGACTGGCTCCCGGCTATCCGGCTGACGGGGCCTCGGGGCGGCAAAACTTAGCACACACAAAACTTTGATTGCAAAGGGGTTGACGGCTAGGTCCAGTCAACTTACCCAAAAAGCTCTCGCGGTCCCTAAGTTCGGGACTGGCTCCCTCGAGGCAGACGCCCCGACCCAGCTACAGACCGGCTCCCAGCTGTCGGGCTGGCGGGGCCAAAACCAAAGGGGAAAAGGGACCAAGCGGACGGAACCAAAGGGGCAAAAAATGGGTAAGGACGAGCAGGCACGCATGATAGGCAAACACATCAAACATTCAAACACGAATTTAAGATAAAATAGGCCCACGACCATCACAGTTCATTACATTACACCCCTAGTGGGTGGACTTAAGTATAACATGCAAGAAAGTTAACAAAGGGAAAAGATAATAGGTTCGGGGGCTCAGGCCACTGGCGCGTCGCCAGCCGGCACGTCTCCATCCGATGCATCGCTGAGCGGCTCGACTCCTATCCCGGAGGTGGTTGCAGCCTTCAGGTCAGCTTCCTTGGCCTTCGAGGCAGCCTCTACGGTCCCAGTTGTCTCGGCGTTGGAGTCGGTACTCTCGTCGGCAACCTCCTCGTCCTCCAGACCTTGGGGATGCCGAAGGAGTCTTTGGCTGTTGGCTCGCCGTCCTCACCAAGTGTCAGTAGGAGCTCATCCGGGTTGGTGTATGACGCGAGCTCGTTGGCCCAGCGGACAAGGACCGGCTCATGGGCCGCCCACTCCTCGGCCGACTTGTCCCGCATAGTGGCCAGCCGGTCCAAGTCCACATCGCGATACCACAAGTGACGAACCGGAGCACCATCTACGCGCCGGCTCGAGCTGCTGACGCCTTCCAGATCTCGAGCCGGGCCACAACGTGCTCCAGCCACAAGGCCACACGGTTCTCTGGAGCCCCTCCATGGCCCGGCCACAAGGCGGCGATGATCTCCTTGCCGACTGTCTTCAGCCGCTCCATGCTCCGCTCGAGGTGGATCAGCCGGTTTTCTATGGCAAGCCCAAGCTCCCACATACTCCACGCAGCATCCTCCTCGATGGAGCGCCCACGCGCCCGGAGATACTCCCGGTGCTCCTCGATGGTACGCTCAGCGTGGAGTTGAGTTTCCGGGAAGTGCCCTGAGGAGGAAAGGGAAGAAGGAGAGGAAGGCAAATCAAAAACAAGAACTGGCAAGAAAAAAGGCAACCAACTGAAAAAGAAAATTGGACACTCACGGTCAATGGAGTCATCCGTCTCGATGGAAAAGTAGAGCGAGGAGTCCCTCTCCGACACTAGTGCCGCCTCCGCCTCGGCAAGAGTCTCCCTCCGCTCCTCGAGCATTCTCTCGAGGTGAGTCACCTCGTTCTGGAGGGCGGCAGTGCATTGGGCGGCTTCGGCCGCCTCCTTGACGGCTTTCTCCTTGGCCGCCACCTCCCGCACAACGTCGGCCTTCAGGCGGTCTTGGGCCGTATGCCCATCTGCCAGCTGGGTACTGAGCCGGTCCCTCTCCCGAGTGACCGCTTGGACGCTTTGCGCCAGCCGGTCCCACTCGAAGACGGCCCCGGTCTTCTCCGCCCGAAGGGTGGTCAGCTCCTCTGCAAAGCAAATCAGGCATCAGCTGGTCATTCCATGCCCGCTCTGGCTGCCAGGCAGCCGGCCCGGCTCCCGGGGGCTACGCCCCCTCACAAGACTTGACATACCTTGCACCCGCGCCAGCTCCTCCTCCAGCCGGTAGAAGTCGTGCTTGCCGCGGTAGTGGATGGAGACCGCCTCCTCAAACAACTTCTGCTGCTGGGAGTTCCCCTCCTGCCAGATGAAGCCAAAATCAAAAGACGCACAAGGAGATCCGGCCCGCCTGCCCGTCAGCCGGTCAACCGGCCCGCATCTCGGGGGCTACACCCAGTGGGTGCGCTCGCGCGCCCCCACTGAAAATTTTAACAAGGACAACAATGCTTACCTCCGCGCGCCGCAGGGTGGTGTCGGTCACCTTCGCGAACCGGGCCAGCTCCTGGCAGCACCGATCCAGGACGCTCCCCAGCTCCCCGAACGCGGGGACCGGCCACCTGTCGGGGGAGCCGAAAGGGTCAAGACGCGCGCCAGCACCTCCCAGTCCTGGATCACATCCTTCATGGACCTCCGGGCCCGGCTGCCATTGCCGACCATTTCGACGCTCGCCACGGTGCCGACCGCTGGGGGGTGATGATGGCAAGGGCGCCAGAATCAGACCCCAGCCGCCCCTCACGCTGCCTCCTCCTCCTGTCGACCCGACGCGGCGATCGCAACGGACGGCGTCTCCGTCTCCATGACCGCCTCCATGGCCGCTGGGGCCTCCGGCGCGTCGGCTTGGGCCGGCTTGATCGCAGGTTGCGTCACGTCCGGCACCCCCGATCGGACCGTCTTCTCCACATGCGGGGGCGCAGCCGGCTCCATAGCCTGTTGGGAGACGTAGTAGTAAATCAATTTTTTTCCTACGATCACCAAGATCTATCCATGGAGAAACCAGCAACGAGTGGGGAGAGATTGCATCTTCATACCTTTGAAGATCGCTAAGCGGAAGCGTTACAAGAATGCGGTTGGTGGAGTCGTACTCGCAGCGATTCAGATCGTGGTAGATTCCGATCTCAGCGCCGAACAACGGCGCCTCCGCGTTTAACACACGTGCAGCCCGGTGACGTCTCCTACGCCTTGATCTAGCAAGGAGGAAGGAGAGGTTGAGGAAGAGCTCTGGCAGCACGACGGCGTGGTGACGGTGGAGCTACGTGAACTTCGGCAGGGCTTCGCCAAGCGCTACGGAGAACGAGGAAGAGGAAGGGTAGGGCTGCACAGAGAGAAAGAAGTCGTGTCTCAAATCATCCCAAACCCTTGCATATATATAGGAGGAGGGAGAGGGAGGGCTGCCTTAGCCCCTCCTCCAAGGAGGAGAGCTTCGGCCGAGCTAGGGGGAGAGTCCACCTCCCACAAGGGAGGTGGATCTCCTCCTTTTAAACATTTTCAGCCCTATCTCTTATCTCCAGCCGCATGGGCCTTTCTAGAAGGTCTTGGACAGCCCAATAAGGGCTGGCACACCTCCTCTAAAGGCCCACGAAGTCCTTTGGTCGTCACACCCCTCCCGCGGGTCCTCCGGCACCCTTCCAGCACTCCTGGTACACTACCAATGAGCCCGAAAACTTTCCGGTGACCAAAACTGGACTTCCTATATTTTCACCAATTATATGAACATTTTCAATTATGATTTGAACATTTTCACCAATTAAAAACATTCACGCTTTTAGTTAATTGTTTTATTTTTCAAAAAGATTACGTTTTTCAGAAAATGTTCAGATCTTAAAAAATTGTTCACAATGTCGAGAAACGTCCACATATCCTAAAAACGGTTCGTATTTTCGATATTTTGATTGGAAATTAAAAAAGTGTTCACATTTATAAAAAAGTCTGCGAATTTCAAAAATGTTTTTGTCCAAGAATTGCTTGTATTCTAAATTCTTGAATAGTTTTTAATTCATTAAGTTTTCTAATTCATGAACATTTTTGGAACCTGTGAATCAAGTTCGTGAGTATTTTTCGAAATTGTGAACTTTTTTAATCCGTGAACATTTTTGAATTGGTTAATTTTTTAATTGACGACCATTCTTTCATTTCTTTAATGCTTTATTAAATTTTTTATGTACTCTCAAAACCGGGTTTTAAAGGAGAAAATTTAGAGAAAAAAACAATGAAGCACTTGTACCTTAGTGAGGTGAGCACATATGTAGGTGAAGAAAACAATATTGTGCGTTCCTGTGCACTGGGCCTGGCCCATTATACGGATCGTTGTTGGCGATTGCTCCATCGACGCTCGCTACAGTCGTAGTTCAAAAAACGGACAAAAACGGACCGGCAATCAAACCAGCCAGGCTGTCGGTTTAGGTTTTGACTGGTCGGACCACCAGTTCAATTGGTTTAGCTAAAAAAAAACAGTTCAATTGGTTAGAAAAAACAGAATATTTGAGTTATTTTCTCCAAAAATGACCTATGATAAAATGAGTACACGTTATATTGGTTGTAATCTATTATTAAATCACAAGTTCGGCCCTTTGGGCGTGTGGTGCCTCAAGATCAATGCACGATTATTAATATGCACATGGTTTTACTAATATTTGCTGGGTTTTTCCTCGAAGATACAATTTAAAAAACACGAAGAGACCATGGTTCCTGGTTTTATTGGTCTAACCGCCGGTCCGGTCCGGTTTTTAAAGGTATCGCCACATGAAAGCGTATGGCTACATGAAGGCATATAAGTACCCCTATTTAGCACCAATGGTAGTGAGGAGGAGCTCTGAAAAATTACTAGTTAGAGGATACCACTTGCAAAGCTCAATCTTACCTCATGTTTGTGATGACAACTGATGCACTGGTCTACTAGTTTTGTTCTTTTCTCGTTCATTCGTTTTTTTTTTCAAAACGCTTTATCTCTCTAACGGACATCCAAATCATCAACTTTTCACCTTCGCGGTTCTCATGTTGATATTTTCAAAACTAGATTCATGTTAATAGGTTTGGACGGGTTAAAAAAAGAAAATAACCGGAAATAAGAAAAATGAAAAGCAAAAAAAGTAAAGAAAACTAGAAGCACAAATACCCTTCACTTTTTTCTAGAAGTACAATTACGTTTTTCACTTTTGAAAGCGAAGTTATGCTTCCCGAAAAGCACAATTATGTAGTTGCGCTCCCCGGAAAGCACAATTGCACCAAAACGCAATCATGGTTTTCACTTTCTGAGAAGTACAATTGTGCTTCTCATGAAAGTTAAAAAAAAACAATGTTTTGGAAAGCACATCCATGCATTCCCATGACACACAATTGTGCTTTTCATTTTAAAAAAGTACAACTATATTTTTCACTTTCGAAAGGCATATATGTATTTTTTTACCAGGTGTGCTTCACACGAGATTTCCTTTTCATGAAAACTAATAAAACATGTAAATCCAAAAAGGAGAAACAGAAATAAACACGTGAAGAAACACACTCCCATATGTGCGCCCAACTTGTGACGCATGGTGTGTTGACGCTGGAGCACAACACTTCATGCACTAGGGGTCTTCCCATAATGCCCGTTGATGACTACCCACAAAACGATATCCATCAATTAGTTTGAAAATCACAATTGGACTTGACAAATCTGCCCCCTATACCATCCGTAGACGCGTCCAGGCACACCCGTAGACGTGGTCAAACCGCTCCTCATATGTCCTGCACGGTAGCCACATAACTCAAATCCAAACTCTCAAATATATGCATATCCATCCACATCCATTATACACGCCAATGTCGCATATAAATAACAAATGTTGGTATAAAAAATACATGATACTCACATAAAATTGATATTAAGTGCACAACTCAAACATTAGCTCTTTCATTTTCATTGTGGGTCCACATATGCTCCACAAGATCACCGAGTATTAACGCCTATACTTGATGATCTCGGAGATTCTGATTCACTTGCAGAAAGTTCATAAACTAATTTGCATCTTCATCTTTCAGGATTTGGACATGTTCTCGAGGCGTTTCAAAATCATTGGTTTGTGCTACCCCATCACCCTTGTGCTCGACAATTATATTATGCAAAATAACATAACATGTCATCAACTGCCACAAAGTTTTTGATTTGCACATCATTACAGCTCCATGAACAATTCTCCAACGAGCTTGAAGCACTCGGAATGCCCTCTCTAGGTACTTCCTAGTTGCTTCCTACATTGTTAAAAGTGGCTTCGTTTGTTGTCTATTGATTCAGATTTCGTTTTCACAAACTCAGTCCACTGAGAATAGATGCCATCACAAGATAGTACCGCATGTTGTAGTCACGGTTGTTGACACTGTAGTTGCACGACGGTGATTCCATATTGCAAAGCCTTCTAGACATGGGAGATCATTGAAGCACATTGATGTCGTTGTGAGAACTAGGCATTCCAAAGAAATCATATCAAATCCATAAGTCATGTGATGCCACTGCTTCCAGTATGATGGGGGCCTCTTTGGTGTGACCTTGATACATTCCACGCAAATTTTTGGGGCAATTATTTCATTGCCAATTTATGCAATTAATTAATCCGAGCATACCTGGAAAACCCTCTTGCCTCTTAAGCCAACAATTTTATGTGTCCTACACATCTTGTTCTCTCGGATACTCTTCTTTAAACACATGCACAACAGCATGGGAAAACATGGCATTAGTCTTCACGCATGTGCTCTCCCCCATCCGGACCATCTCACCAATGGCATCGACAACACTACCAAGCGCAAGCATCCTCGGTGCAGTCGTGCATTTCTGCTTAGTAGAGAAACAAAAATGGCCGCAACAATCCCTGGTGAGCTGCAATGAGGGGCGCCGACGGGATAAATGAGTCTCCTAAGTTGGAACCGTCGGGGGGAGGGGGGACTCCCGGACAGTTCGGTATCTTCCAACACTTGTGCAGTCGCATTCCCCCACTATGGTTTTCCTGTGTGAAACTCGGCAGTCAAAAGGTCAAATGAAACGCTATCGCAACATGCTAGGCCTCCAAGGATTCCATGGTGCTAATAATGGTGGTTTAGCGCTATTTTGGCATGAATCTCTTTCAATAGACGTGGTTTTCTCTAACCAGCGATGCATTGATGCTCACATCAAGGATGGACCGGATGAGCCACCGTAGAGACTTAATTTTGTGTACGAGGAACCTAGAGTTGAGAACCTACACTTGATGCGGACACTTCTTCAATATCCAAGCATGCAATCTACCCTGCCTTGGTGTGTGGTTGGCGATTACAATGAATGTATGTGGGACTTTGAGCATTTTTCTGCTACCCTGAGACCGATTGCTCAAATGCAAGCGTTTAGAGACTGCCTAGAAATCCGTGAGCTGAGTGATTTGGGATTCACTTGGGTGCCCCATACATATGATAATAAGAGGGCAAGTAATTCAAATGTAAAAGTACGCCTAGACAGAGCCTGTGCAAACCCCGCTTGGAGAAACATGTTTGAAAACAATTCTGTTCGGCAGCTTGTTTCACCATGTTCGAACCATTCTCCTCTTCTGGTGTTTGTGACATACTTGTTGATCAGCATCTGCGACCATGGCTACGGCAATATGAGGTCATGTGGGAGAGGGAACCAACTATTCAGGACGTAATAAATAAAGCATGGGAGGAAGCAGGTTCAAAACAATCCTTGGGTGATGTACACCATGAACTTAGGAGTACCATACTTAAATTGTGTCAATGGAGTACGGAATTTTTTTTGGAAGTGTAACACGGGAAATTGAGAAATCTCGTGCATAGCTCGAGGAACTTATGTTGATGAATGCGGCCAAAATGGAGATAAGAAGAGCAACCAATCGCATGAATGAGTTTCTATATAGGGAAGAGCTTATGTGGATGCATCGATCAAGGATTACATATGGCTGAAAGATGGGGATAGGAACACGAAATTTTTCCAGTCAAAGTGAGTATGGCGAGAAATAAAGAACAGAATAAAAAAACAAGAGGGTAACCAAGGTAACACTTTTACCACTCAACAGGAGATGAGTGCAGCAACCTCTAGTTACTTTCATCACATATTCAGTGTGGACAAGGAATTGGATCCATTACTAGTTGTGGAGTTAATTGAGTCAAAGGTCTTTGATGAGATAAATGAAAATTTGTGCAAAGAATTTACTAATAAAGAAATCACAGATGCATTATTCCAAATAGGCCCATTGAAGGCGTCGGGTCCGGATGGCTTTCCAGCGAGGTTCTTCTAGTGAAACTGGGGGACCCTTAGAGAGAAAGTTATTGCGGCTGTTAAGGAATTCTTTCGGACTGGTATCATGCCCGTGAGGTAAATGATACGATTATTGTTATGATTCCAAAAATTCAAAACCGACTTAAGCTCATAGAATTTTGGCCTATTACTTTGTGCAACGTGATCTATAAGGTGGTCTCGAAATGTCTTGTCAATAGACTTCGACCTATGCTTGATGATATAATATCTCCTAAGCAAAGTGCTTTCATCTGAGGGCATACGATCACTGATAACGTCTTAGTGGCTTTTGAGTGCACTCACTACATCAAGCAAGAGAAGGACGCTACTAAAAGTTTTTGTGCCTAGAAACTTGATCGATCGAAAGCACATGACAGGGTTGATTGGACTTATCTTAGGCAAATGATGCACAAGATTGGCTTTGCTCACCGGTGGGTTAGTTGTATCATGGTAGTGGAGCCATGTTGGAATCGTTTGCACCGTCGCGTGGGCTTCGGCAAGGTGATCTACTCTCTCCTTATTTGTTCCTCTTTGTTGCTGAAGCTCTTTCTGCACTCATCCAGAAAGAAATTCAAGATGGCAATATTTCTCCACTGGAAATTACAAGAAGGGCTCTAGGAATCTATCACTTCTTGTTTGCTGATGACACTATGCTTTTCCTCAAAGCAAATATGCAACAAGATGCTTTTATGAGTAGTATGCTTGAGGTCTATGGAAAAGGCAGGGGACAGATGATCAGCCTAGCAAAGTGTTCTATACACTTTGGTGATTCTTGTCCACACAATGTTATGAGTTCTGTTAAGATCACTCTGCAGGTGACCACCTCTGTTTTTGAGGAGAA
Organism: Hordeum marinum; assembly: GCA_022496015.1. Taxonomy (NCBI): domain Eukaryota; kingdom Viridiplantae; phylum Streptophyta; class Magnoliopsida; order Poales; family Poaceae; genus Hordeum; species Hordeum marinum. The sequence continues at coordinate 367,056,429 of CM039675.1, read as the reverse complement.
ATAATTGGGATTGCCTACACCTGATGGGAGGATGATGAAAGGAAAAATCCAGAATCTACAAGCTAAAATCACAAAGAGATTATTTTCCTATGACGGACACCCCACTCAAGCTGGCAAGGAAGTTTTGATAAAATCTGTTGCACAATCCATCCCTACTTTCCCCATGAGTATTTTTAAAATTCCTTTGGTTGTGTTTGATGATCTCAACCGCATGGTTAGTAACTATTATTGGGGTGCCGAGGAAGGAAAGAGGAAAACCCACTGGTATGCATGTCATAAGATGACCAGACCCAAATCTCAGGGTGGTCTTGGTTTAGGGATTTTCGGTTGTTTAAGCAGGCTCTACTGGCTAGGGAAGCTTTCCCAAATAGCTTATGTGCGTAGCTATTGAAGGAAAAGTATTACCCAAGTGGTAGACTGGAGGACACCGTTTTTTCTGGAAACCCATCACCAACATGGCAAGGCATTAGTCATGGTCTGGAATTATTGAAAAAGGCATTGTATGGAGGATTTCCAATGGGAAAATGTACGAATATGGAGGGATAGATCGTTGGCACGTGAACCTACCGGTGGTTTGATAACACAAAAGGGGAGGTGCCGATTTAAGTGGCTTTCTCACTTGCTTGATCACAATGGTGCTTCGTATATGGTAAAGATCCAACAATTTTTTTCTTCCTATTGATATTTGTGTGATCACAAAGATCTGAACTTCACCTAGAATGGGGGAAGATTTCATTGCTTGGGCGCCAAAAAAAGTCAGGAGTATCTTCTGTGAGAAGTGCATACACGCTAGTAGTGGATGAGCAGTATAATTCTTTGATTACCTCCTCCAGGACACATCCTGATGGATCTTGTCGTCGTTTTCTCATGACAAATGTCATCGGTAGGCTTATCGTAGGTGGTTAGGGCCGGAGAACGCCAACAGACTCCGGGAACATGATTAGGTAGTGATGGTGACACACGATGTATCCAGGTTTAGGGCCCTCCGTGGAAGGTAACACCCCTAGTCCTGCTTGGCCTAGTTTGATGGATGGGCATGTTTACAAGGTTGGTCCTGGAGCTATGTCTAGAGGAGGAAGAGGGAACAACCATCTCGCCTTCCTCCGCTATGAAGTATGAGAATATGAGGGAAGTATCCCGTAGGTGTGTGCGTGAGACTCGTTGTTCCCGTTGCAAGGGGGGCTCAGGGGGGGTTTATAGGCCAACCCCCCGGCTTACAATATTCCTGAGGTACATAAGTGGGGGAACCCGGATGGTAGCCTCTCCGACTGACTAGGGGGTTCCGCCCCTTGAGCCGTCTCGTCGCCCGTAGGGTCCACCGGCTGCGCGGTCCCATCACCCACTTGGGCCCGCCAGCCGGCTCCGCGATTGGCCCCCGCCCACCTGCTACGGCACGGGCCGCCCAGGTGGCGTCGTCTAGTGCCAGCCGGCCAGAGTCTTAGGTACGGCCGGCTACACTGTAGCCATGCCAGGGCAGGTAATCGAGTGGGCGAGGGCGTGCTGGCCCGGTCGCGGTCGCCAAGGTCAGCGGCCTGGACGGCCAAACTATAGCCATGCGCACCCGCACGTCAGCGGCCATCGTGGCAGTCATGTCGTGTCGTCGTACCCGCGTAGAGGGACGGGACGGTGCTTGTCTTTCCTGGGGTCAACAGAGGAGGCGGCCCGAGGGCAGCCGGTCACGCCCAGCCAGCCGGAGGCCGAGCCGACACCTTGACCAGCAGTCCCCGAGCCAGCCGGCGATCGCACCTGCCGGCTGTGCTCCAACCGGCCGGGGCCAGCCGGTCGTGTACTTTTTCTTCGAAGCAGGGAGGAGAACCCTGTTGCTTTGGCCTACCCAGGGGTAATAACCCCGTCTATAGTCCCGAAGCCGATGGGGGCCCGTGTCCAGCAGACGGAGGGGAGCCGGCGACTTCCCCCTAGCGGTGCCTGCCTCTGGTGTGAAACCGAATGGCCAGCCGGGTCGGCAGTCAAACCCGACGCCTCGTGTTCCGGCGCGTTGCCCCGGGACCCGGGCCAGCCCGCCACGCGCCATGCGGTGGGTAATGATGTCGTGGGCCCCGCGCACGTGGGCAGACGGGACGTTGGCCTGGGCGTAGTCCGCTAGGCCTCGGGTGCAGCCCAGTAGGCCTCGGGGCGCAGGCAAGGATCTTTTGCGCCCCGAAGCGGTGGTAACGGCTCGGGTTGTCCACGCGTGCGCGGGGATTCTAGGGGACTGGGCACAGTTAATCCCCACGTCCCCTAGTCGTGGCCTTCCCCATTTAAAAGGGGAGGAAGGGCAGAGGGCGGAGGTACCCGCACCCCACTTGCCCCCTCGTTGCCTCTTCTCTTCATCTTCTTCGCTCCCTCGCGCGCCGCTGCTCCTCTCGCACGCAACCGCGCTCGTGAGTCGTCCCGCCGTTGTAATGGCTGAAGGGTGCGGAGAAAGCTGGGACGGAACTGTGGTCACGGACGCGGCCATTGTGGACCTCCGCCATGCGTGCATGCTGCCGCCGGAGGAGCGCGTGGTTGCCCGCGTACCGGGCGATGAGGTGGTGCCCGCGCCACAGCCCGACGAGTTCATCGTCTTCACATGGCATTTCTCCCGCGGCTTCGGGCTCCCGGTGAGCCACTTTTTCCGGCTGATGATGGACACGTTCGACCTCCAGCCGCACCATCTCGGCCCCAACACCATCCTCTACTTCGCCGGCTTCGTGACGATGTGTGAGGGGTACTTGGGGATTCTTCCCTTCCTCGACATCTTCAACTCCCTTTTCTACCTCAAGGCATTGAAGAGCAACGCCTACGGGGGCGCGATGGTGTGCTGCCGCGGCACGCGCTTCCCGCACTTCTCCCTCATCGACTCTGTCAAGGGGTTGCACCGAACGTTCTTCTACGTGAAGAACGCCAACCCACAGCAGGACTACATCCGGCTGCCGCCCTTCGTCGACGCGCAGTCCTCCGGAGTCAACTGGTCGGGAGCCGCCCCGTGTGGACTGGCTCTTGCAGTTGATGACCAGAGAGGGGCTGGTCACCTTCGATTTGGTGGTGGCCTTCATCTCACGCCGGGTGCTGCCTCTCTAGATGAGGCCGCACCGGATCTGTGATGTCCGGCCGCCGGGACCCCTGCTGGTTGACGACTGTAGACCTGACGCCGGCTCAGGTGGCGAAGCGGGTGAACGCCATCACGATGTTCAAGCTGGCGCCGGTGTCATGGACCTTCGGCATGGAGCCGTATGACCGCATCAACCGACCTTCCCTGGTACGTTTGTTCTAGGCTGCTCTTTTCGTTTGGATCTTTCAACCGGTAGCCGACATCAGACCTTACTTCTCCATGCTGACCACAACTTCTCGTGTGACAGGATACGTCGGATGGCCCACACCCCCAAATCTTCTAGGCAGAGCGCGAACACTCCGACTCCGAAGACTACGAGTAGGCAGGCCCGCATGAAGAGGGGGTTGACTCTTCGGGAGGGATCGACGAGCAGGACGACCCGCGAGCCGGTGAGCCCAGCGGAGCCAGAGGGTCCGGCACAGTCGGAGAGCCCAGCGGAGCCGGTGAGTACCCTATCGGTCCCACGATAAGGGACTGGACCGATGACGATGATAACGATGATGATGATGTGATGATCCTGAACGCACCTCCCCCTCAGTTCAGCAGGGCCGGCGCGGCCAGAGCAAGGAGCGACCGGCTCAAGTCCCGGCGGTCGGAGCTGCCAGTCGGGCGAAGAGGCCGGCTTAGGAGGAGCTGGCGGCCCCGCCGCCTAGCCACAAGCGGGTTAAAGTGGCCACGAGGAAGCCACCGGTGCGCGCCAAGCAGGTTCTGCCCGTCGTCACCGGGTAAGCGCCTTCCTTTTTCTTGCGTGTGTTTCTTTCCAAGTCGTGGGTTGGGGGTTCATGACCCTTACGCATCACAGGGAGCCCATCGAGCTCCATGAAGTGGAGTCGGTGGTGGACCCGACGGACGTCGCTAGCCGGCTGGCCCGTGAGCACTTGGCCACACAACGGGAGGAGAAGAGGAGGCTCGCGGATCTGTGAGCCCCGAAGTTCGGAGCGCGAGGCGGAGCCTCACATTCTGGGACTTCGAGTGACGGGAGGTGGAGGATGTCGACGGACCCTGCGCGGGCGTCTGACTCGGCGGCGGAATCGACCCGTCTATCAAGTTCCCCGTCGAGCGAGCCATGAGGGGCGGCTATGTTAGAAATATGCCCTAGAGGAAATAATAAAATGGTTATTATTGTATTTCCTAGTTCATGATAATTATCTATTGTTCATGCTATAATTGTGTTAACCGGAAACCATAATACATGTGTGAATACATAGACCACAACATGTCCCTAGTGAGCCTCTAGTTGACTAGCTCGTTGATCAATAGATGGTCACGGTTTCATGACCATGGACATTGGATGTCGTTGATAACAGGATCACATCATTAGGAGAATTATGTGATGGACAAGACCCAATCCTAAGCATAGCACAAGATCGTGTAGTTCGTTTGCTAAAGCTTTTCAATGTCAAGTATCGTTTTCTTGGACCATGAGATTGTGCAACTCCCGGATACCGTAGGAATTCTTTAGGTGTGCCAAACATCACAATGTAACTAGGTGGCTATAAAGGTGCACTACGGGTATCTCCAAAAGTGTCTGTTGGATTGGCACGAATCGAGACTGGGATTTGTCACTCCGTGTGACGGAGAGGTATCTCTGGGCCCACTCGGTAAGACATCATCATAATGAGCTCAATGTGACTAAGGAGTTATTCACGGGATGATGTGTTACAGAACGAGTAAAGAGACTTGCTGGTAACGAGATTGAACAAGGTATAGAGATACCAACGATCGAATCTCGGGCAAGTATCATACCGATAGACAAAGGGAATTGTATACGGGATTGATTGAATCCCCGACATCATGGTTCATCCGATGAGATCATCGTGGAGCACGTGGGAGCCAACATGGGTATCTAGATCCCGCTGTTGGTTATTGACCGGAGAGGTGTCTCGGTCATGTCTACATGTCTGCCGAACCCGTAGGGTCTACACACTTAAGGTTCGATGACGCTAGGGTTATAGGGAAATGGTATACATGATTACCAAAAGTTGTTAGGAGTCCCGGATGAGATCCCGGACGTCACGAGGAGCTCCGGAATGGTCCGTAGGTAAATATTGATATATAGGAAGTCCAGTTTTGGTCACCGGAACGTTTTCGGGCTCATCGGTAGTGTACCGAGAGTGCCAGGAGGGTGCCAGAGGACCCCCGGGGGGGTGACGACCAAAGGACTTCGTGGGCCCTTAGAGGAGGTGTGCCACCCCTTATTGGGCTGTCCAAGACCTTCTAGAAAGGCCCATGCAGCTGGAGATAAGAGATAGGGCTGAAAAGGTTTAAAAGGAGGAGATCCACCTCCCTTGTGGGAGGTGGACTCTCCCCCTAGTTCGGTCGAAGCTCTCCTCCTTGGAGGAGGGGCTAAGGCAGCCCTCCCTCTCCCTCCTCCTATATATATGCAAGGTTTTGGGATGATTTGAGACACGACTTCTTTATCTCTCGGTGCAGCCCTACCCTTCCTCTTCCTCGTTCTCCGTAGCGCTTGGCGAAGCCCTGCCGGAGTTCACGTAGCTCCACCGTCACCACGCTGTCGTGCTGCCGGAGCTCTCCCTCAACCTCTCCTTCCTTCTTGCTGGATCAAGGCGTAGGAGACGCCACCGGGCTGCATGTGTGTTGAACGTGGAGGCGTCGTTGTTCGGCGCTGAGATCGGAATCCACCGCGATCTGAATCGCTGCGAGTATGACTCCACCAACCGCATTCTTGTAACGCTTCCGCTTAGCGATCTTCAAATGTATGAAGATGCAATCTCTCCCCACTTGTTGCTGGTTTATCCATGGATAGATCTTGGTGATCGTAGGAATTTTTTTTTGATTTACTACTACGTCTCCCAACAGTGGCATCATGAGCTAGCTCTATGCGTAGAATCTATGCACGAGTAGAACACAAGTTGTTGTGGGCGTCGATTTTGGTAATATGCGTACGACTACTAGTCTTATCTTGATTCGGCGGTATTGTGGGATGAAGCGGCCTGGACCGACTTTACACGTACGCTTACGTGAGACTGGTTCCACCGCCTGACATGCACTTGTTGCATAAGGTGGCTAGTGGGTGTCTGTCTCTCCCACCTTAGTCGGATTGGATTCGATGAAAAGGGTCCTTATGAAGGGTAAATAGCAATTGGCATATCACGTTGTGGTTTTGGCGTAGGTAAGAAACGTTCTTGCTAGAAACCTATAGCAGCCACGTAAAAACTTGCAACTACAAATTAGAGGACGTCTAACTTCTTTTTGCAGCGTATGCCTTGTGATGTGATATGGCCAAAGGATGAGATGTGATGCATTGTGATGTATGAGATTGCTCATGTTCTTGTAAGAGGATTCACGACTTGCATGTCGATGAGTATGACAACCGGCAGGAGCCATAGGAGTTGTCTTATTTTATTGTATGACCTGCGTGTCAATCATAAATGCCATGTAATTAGTTTACTTTATTGCTAAATGTTAGCCATAGTAGTAGAAGTAATAGTTGGCGAGACAACTTCATGAAGACACAATGATGGAGATCATGATGATGGAGATCATGGTGTCGTGCCGGTGATAATGATGATCATGGTGCCCCGAAGATGGAGATCAAAGGAGCAAGATGATATTGGCCATATCATGTCACTATATTGATTGCATGTGATGTTTATCATGCTTAGAACGACGGTAGTAAATAAGATGATCTCTCAATAAAATTTCAAGAAAAGTTTCAAGAAAAGTGTTCACCCTAACTGTGCACCGTTGCTAAGGATCATTGTTCCGAAGCACCACGTGATGATCGGGTGTGATAGGCTCTAACGTTCGCATACAACGGGTGTAAGCCAGATTTACACACGCGATACACTTAGGTTGACTTCACGAGCCTAGCTTGTACAGACATGGCCTCGGAACACGGAAGACCAAAAGGTCGAACATGAGTCGTATAGAAGATACGATCAACATGGAGATGTTCACCATGGATGACTAGTCCATCTCACGTGATGATCGGACACGGGTTAGTTGACATGGATCATGTGTCACTTGGATGACTAGAGAGATGTCTATCTAAGTGGGAGTTCATTAGATAATTTGATTATGTGAACTTAATTATCATGAACTTAGTCTAAAATTGTCTTTACAATCTATATTGTAGATCCAATGGCCAACGCGAATGTCACCCTAAACTTCAACGCGTTCCTAGAGAAAACCAAGCTAAAAGATGATGGAAGCAACTATGCGGACTGGGTCCGTGGCTTGAGGATCATCCTCATAGCTTCCAACAAATTGTATGTCCTTGATACACCACTAGGTGACCCACCCCTTCTCCCAGCAGAGCAAGACGTTGCGAACGCTTGGCATTCTCGCTGCGATGATTAATCCCTTGTTTAGTGCGGCATGCTTTACAGTTTAGAACCGGGGCTCCAAAAGCGTTTTGAGCAACACGGAGCATATGAGATGTTCCAAGAGCTGAAACTGGTTTTCCAAGCTCATGCCCGGGTCGAGAGATATGACGTCTCCGACAAGTTCTTCAGCTGTAAGATGGAGGAGAATAGTTCTGTCAGTGAGCACATCCTCAAGACGTCTGGGCTACACAACCGCCTGACTCAGCTAGGAGTTAATCTCCCAGATGACTCGGTCCTTGACAGAATCCTCCAGTCGCTTCCACCTAGCTACAAGAGCTTTGTGATGAACTACAACATGCAAGGGATGGAGAAGTCCATTCCTGAGTTGTACTCGATGCTGAAATCAGCGGAGGTCGAGATCAAAAAGGAGCATCAAGTGTTGATGGTGAATAAGACCACTAGCTTCAAAAAGGAAAGGGAAAGAAGAACTTCAAGAAGGACAGTAAAGTTGTTGCCGCGCCCGGTAAGCAAGTTGCCGGGAAGAATAAGAATAAGAATGGACCCAAGCCTGAGACTGGGTGTTTTTATTGCAAGGGTACCGGTCACTGGAAGCGGAGCTGCCCCAAGTACTTAGCGGATAAGAAGGACGGAAACATTAAAGGTATATGTGATATACTTGTTATTGATGTGTACCTAACCAGCGCTCATAGTAGCTCCTGGGTATTTGATACCGGTGCAGTTGCTCACATTTGTAACTCCAAGCAGGAGCTGCGGAATAAGCGGAGGCTGGCAAAGGACGAGGTGACGATGCGCGTCGGGAATGGTTACAAGGTCGTTGTGATCGCCGTCGGCACGCTACCTCTACATCTACCTTCGAGATTAGTGTTAAACCTTAATAATTGTTATTTAGTACCAGCTTTGAGCATGAACATTGTATCTGGATCTTGCTTGATGCGAGATGGCTAATCATTTAAATCTGAGAATAATGGTTGTTCTATTTATATGAGAGAGATGTTTTATGGTCATGCCCCGCTGGTCAATGGTTTATTTTTGATGAATCTCGAACGTGATGTTACACATGTCCATAGTGTGAGTACCAAAAAGTGTAAGGTTGATAACGATAGTCCCACTTACATGTGGCACTGCCGCCTTGGTCATATTGGTGTCGAACACATGAAGAAGCTCCATACTGATGGACTTTTGGAGTCTCTTGATTTCGAATCATTTGACACGTGGGAACCATGCCTCATGGGCAAGATGACCAAGACTCCGTTCTCCGGAACAATGGAGCGAGCAACTGACTTGTTGAAATAATACATACCAATGTATGCGGTCCAATGAGTGTCGAGGCTCGTGGTGGCTACCATTATGTTCTCACCCTCACTGATGACTTGAGTAGATATGGGTATGTCTACTTAATGAAACATAAGTCTGAAACATTTGAAAGGTTCAAGGAATTTCAGAGTGTGACAGGAAAATAAAGTGCCTACGATCTGATTGTGGCGGAGAATATTTAAGTCATGAGTTTGGCACGCACCTAAGGAAATGTAGAATTGTTTCACAACTCACGCCGCCTGGCACACCTCAGCGAAATGGTGTGTCTGAACGTCGTAATCGCACTCTATTGGATATGGTGCGATCTATGATGTCTCTTACCGACTTACCGCTATCATTTTGGGGATATGTATTAGAGACTGCCGTATTCACTTTAAATAGGGCACCGTCAAAATCCGTTGAGACGACACCGTATGAATTATGGTTTGGAAAGAAACCTAATCTGTCGTTTCTAAAAGTTTGGGGATGCGATGCTTATGTGAAGAAACTTCAACCTGAGAAGCTCGAACCCAAAGCGGAAAAGTGCGTCTTCATAGGATATCCCAAAGAGACTATTGGGTATACCTTCTACCTACGATCCAAGGGCAAAGTCTTGTTGCTAAGAATGGATCCTTTCTCGAGAAAGAGTTTCTCTCGAAAGAAGTAAGTGGGAGGAAAATAGATCTTGATGAGGTAATTGTACCTCCACTCGAATCGGAGAGTAGCGCAGCACGGGAAGTTGTTTCTGTGGAGCCTACACTGGCTGGAGAGGAAGTTAATGATGATGATCATGAAACTTTAGCTCAAGTTACTATTGAACGTCGAAGGTCCACTAGGTCACGTTCCGCACCAGAGTGGTACGACAACCCTGTCCTGGAGATCATGTTGTTAGACAACGGTGAACCTTCGAGCTATGAAGAAGCGATGGCGGGCCCGAATTCCAACAAATGGCTTGAGGCCATGAAATCTGAGATAGGATCCATGTATGAGAACAAAGTATGGACTTTGGTGGACTTGCCTGATGATAAGAGAGCCATTGAAAATAAATGGATCTTTAAGAAGAAGAATGACACGGACGGTAATGTGACTGTCTATAAGGCTCGACTTGTCGCTAAGGGTTATCGACAAGTTCAAGGAGTTGACTACGATGAGACTTTCTCACCCGTAGCAATGCTGAAGTCAGTATGAATCATGTTAGCAATTGCCTCATTTTATGATTATGAGATCTGGCAAATGGACGTCAAAACGGCATTCCTTAATGGCTTCCTCAAGGAAGAACTGTATATGATGCAGCCGGAAGGTTTTGTCGACCCTAAAGATGCTAATAAGGTATGAAAGCTCCAACGCTCCATCTATGGGCTGGTGCAAGCATCTCGGAGTTGGAACATTCGCTTTAATGAGGTGATTAAAGCGTTTAGTTTTGTACAGGTTTATGGAGAACCCTGTACTTACAAGAAAGTGAGTGGGAGCTCTGTAGCATTTCTCATATTATATGTGGACGACATACTAATAATTGGAAATGATATAGAACTCTTGGAAAGTATAAAGGCCTACTTGAATAAGTGTTTTTCAATGAAGGACCTTGGAGAAGCTGCTTACATATTAGGTATTAAGATCTATAGAGATAGATCGAGACGCCTCATAGGTCTTTCACAAAGCACATACCTTGACAAGATATTGAAGAAGTTAAATATGGATCAGTCCAACAAGGGGTTCTTGCCTATGTTACAAGGTGTGAGATTGAGTACGACTCAATGCCCGACCACAGCAAAAGATAGAGAAGAGATGAGTGTCATCCCCTATGCTTCAGCCATAGGCTCTATTATGTATGCCATGCTGTGTACCAAACCTGATGTGAACCTTGCCATAAGTTTGGTAGGGAGGTACCAAAGTGATCCCGGAGCGGAACACTGGACAGCGGTCAAGAACATCCTGAAGTACCTGAAAAGGACAAAGGACATGTTTCTCGTATATGGAGGTGCAGAAGAGCTCGTCGTAAAGGGTTACGTCGATGCTAGCTTCGACACAGATCCGGACGACTCCAAGTCACAAATCGGATACGTGTATGTTTTGAACGGAGCGGCAGTCAGCTGGTGCAGCAGCAAGCAAAGCGTCATGGCGGCATCTACATGTGAAGCGGAGTACATAGCTGCTTCGGAAGCAACAAAGGAAGGAGTCTGGATGAAGGAGTTCATCACCGACCTAGGAGTAATTCCAAGCGCGTCGGGTCCGATGACTCTATTCTCTCACAACACTGGAGCTATTGCCCGTTTGTCGAGTTCCCCGTCGAGCGAGCCGCGAGGGGCGGCTATGCTGGAAATATGCCCTAGAGGCAATAATAAAATGGTTATTATTGTATTTCCTAGTTCATGGTAATTGTCTATTGTTCATGCTATAATTGTGTTAACCGGAAACCGTAATACATGTGTGAATACATAGACCACAACATGTCCCTAGTGAGCCTCTAGTTGACTAGCCCGTTGGTCAATAGATGGTCACAGTTTCATGACCATGGATATTGGATGTCGTTGATAATGAGATCACATCATTAGGAGAATGATGTGATGGACAAGACCCAATCCTAAGCATAGCACAAGATCGTCTAGTTCGTTTGCTAAAGCTTTTCAATGTCAAGTATCGTTTCCTTAGACCATGAGATTGTGCAACTCCCAGATACCGTAGGAATGCTTTGGGTATGCCAAACGTCACAACGTAACTGGGTGGCTATAAAGGTGCACTACGGGTATCTCCGAAAGTGTCTGTTGGGTTGGCACGAATCGAGACTGGGATTTGTCACTACGTGGGATGGAGAGGTATCTCTGGGCCCACTCGGTAAGACATCATCATAATGAGCTCAATGTGACTAAGGAGTTAGTCACGGGATGATGTGTTACGGAACGAGTAAAGAGACTTGCCGGTAACGAGATTGAACAAGGTATAGAGATACCGACGATCGAATCTAGGGCAAGTATCATACCGATAGACAAAGGGAATTGTATACGGGATTGATTGAATCCCCGACATCGTGGTTCATCTGATGAGATCATCGTGGAGCATGTGGGAGCCAACATGGGTATCCAGATCCCGTTGTTGGCTATTGACCGGAGAGGTGTCTCGGTCATGTCTACATGTCTCCCGAACCCGTAGGGTCTACACCCTTAAGGTTCGATGACGCTAGGGTTATAGGGAAATGGTATACGTGATTACCGAAAGTTGTTCGGAGTCCCGGACGAGATCCTAGACGTCAAGAGGAGCTCCAGAATGGTCCGGAGGTAAAGATTGATATATAGGAAGTCCAGTTTTGGTCACCGGAAAGTTTTCGGAAAGTTTACAATTGTATGAACATTTTCACCAATTATGATTTGTTTAGAAAAGGTGAACATTTTTTGGTAAATGCAAAAATAATTTGATATTTTCACTATATTTTTTAAATGCAAATATTTGGAAAAGTCTGGAACAGAAAAGGCAAAAAAAGAAACATAAAAACACATAAAATGAAAATGAAAAAATGAAAAGAAGAAAGAGAAAATTTGTAGAGGAAACAACTGAAAAGGAAGAAAAAAACTCGGCCCAAAAGCATACCAAAACTAGGAGGGAAGCTTCTAGAACCTTTCCAACACCGTTTCCAAAGAGAACATTAGTCGCAATTAAATGTGTCGTCCCTCTCGAGCATAGGTGATCGGATGCTTAGCGCTTGTAGTGGGCGATACACATCATCCGTGGCCACATAGTGCGCTGGCGGCTACGAGCTAGTGAGTTTTAACCGTTCAATGGTTTACTAGTAGACTGATTGACCACTGACTAGCTAATGGTTGACTCTTTTTAACATATTCATGGTATTTAAAAAAATCATGGACTTGATAAAAGTTCACAAATTGGAAAAAAAGTTTCATGAATTTGGAAGAAATCTTAAATTTGAAAATCATTAGTATTTTGAAAAACAAATCATAAAAATTGAAAAAAAAATTATACAATTTTTTTTAAATCGCAAATTTGAGAAATTTTCATGGAAGTTGAAAAAAAGTTCGTTATTGTGTGGTTTTTTCCACCACATGCTCTATGCCAAGGCGACCCCCTTTGGTCTTTTTTTGTTCTTGTTTCTAGCAGATGGACTATCCGTTTTGCCCTAGAAAGAGATCAACAAGAAACAGATTGCTCTACTAAGGTGCGCCGCAGGCCCAGGTATATCTCACACGGCTTTTGCAAATGACATGCTCCTACTCTTGAAGTCAAAGTCTAAGCAAGCAGACAGTGTACACCAAATTATCAACTCATATGCTCTTGGTACAATATAACTTGTAAATGTTTACAAGTGTTCGTTGGCGTTTGGAAGACAAAAGAAGCAGTTAAAGTCGTATTGTGGGTCACCCAAGTGGAGTTCTAACCTAAATATCTCGGCATGACAACTCTGATGGGGCACTTGTCATAGGAATTTCCAAAGCATTCAAGCCAAGATGTTGAAAAGATTGGTACAACGAGGAGAATTTTTTCGGGGTGGCAGAGAAGTACTAGTGAAGGTAGTAGCACAAGCCCCATCCACCTATCCGATGGGTGTTTTTCAACTTCCGGTTAGCCTATGCGGTGATCTCACGAAGATGATCTGGGATTTATAGTGGGGGTTCAATCCAAGACCATCGTCAAACCCACTAGAACTCATGAAGTTGCATATTAAGTCGACTCACGGTGAGATGGGTTTTCGAATAGACATCCTTTTAACCAAGTTATGTTGGCTGAGCAAGTGTGGAGCCTAAGACATAAACCCCATAGTTTATGTGCTTAGGTCCTTAGAGCAAAGTGCCATCCTAATGGATTGCTAGTGGACACGATAGTTGCAAGAAACACTTCGTCAACCTGGCAAGCTTTTGAACATGACCTGGAACCATTGAAGAATGTGATCATCTGACGGATTGGGGATGACTATTTGCGTGAATATGGTGTGATCCATTAACCCCATAGGATCATTCATGTTGTCCAATTACCCCAAAGCATCGATGTCATTTGAAGTAGGTGGCAGAGTTGTTGACTACGGACGAGACATGGAAGACGGACATTCTGCATGAACACTTTTATTAAGCTGACATATAGGAGACATTGAAGATTAAAGCTACGCGGAGGTTGGACGTAGAATTCATCACATGGCATGTAGACAAGTGCAGTATATGCTCTGCTAGAAGTGCTTATTACCTCGGGCTGCAGGATAATCTAAGCTCGCAGGACGACAGACTCACGACTGGATGAAAGCCGACTAGTTTGGGTCTTCATTCGTCAAAAACAGGCACCGACCAAAGTACATACCTTTATGTGGAAGGTGATAGATGAAGCTCCAGCCATCAAAGAGAACAATAAAGGTAGGCACATGGACCTTGTCCAGACATGCACCTGATGTGGCAATGTTGTTGATGATGTTCTTCATGCCCTAACTGGTTGTCCCCATGTTGTCAACTTCTGGCATGTTATGCGAGAGGTGTGGGATATACTAGTCGATGATGGATTCCAAGACTCAGAGTGGATCTGAAGACTGCTCGATGAACTCCTAGATACTTACGCCTTAGGTCATTAATGATCATGTGGAGGGAATGGCATATACGTGATGAGGTGACACACCAGAAGTCGGTAATCCCAATCGAAACATACATGTGTTTCCTATGCAGCTATGTCACCTCCCTTTGGCCGCAGCAACAGAATCACTAGGCTTGCCAAGTGAAAGGAAGCAAATTGTAGAATGCATAGTTGCGGTTGGCACTAGTTAGAAACCTATATTGGATTGTGGGAAATAGAGACTCACGAACCCTTGATTGCTAAGCATAATGTCGATGGCGTGTTCGTGGCCAAGAATGGCATAACCGATGTGGGGATGCTACTCAGAGACCATACAAAGGCTATAATCTTCGCAGCCATCAGAATACTTTGTAACTCTACATATATGCTAGAAGTGTAGCTCGCTGCTCTTCGGGAAAAGGCTTCAACCGGCCCTAAACTGGAGAGAACTGAATCAACAAATGGAAACCTATCGTGCCAAAACATTGTAGATGGTCTCAAGTTCTAGGCAGACCGTTCGACACGTTCACATCGGATGTATTAGATTAGATTGTTGTTTCATGAAGAAAGAAATACCAAGTTAGATGCGATTTCAATGCAACTAGCTATAGCCTTGCATGTATGGGACGACTGCAACAACGTTGTGTACTAGTTGTATAACACCCCCTGCTACTTCTCGAGCATGCGTTGGTTTTCCGTGAAGAGGAACGGTTTGATGCAGCAAAGTAGATAAGTATTTCCCTCAGTTTTTGAGAACCAAGGTATCAATCCAGTAGGAGATACAAGCGAGTCACCAATAGATGTACCTACACAAAGAATCAAACTCTTGCACCTAACGCTATATAGGGATTGTAAATCCCTTCACGGTTACTTGCAAGGATGAGATCTAATAGAGATAGATATAATAGGATGCTTGAACGGAAAGTAAAACTAAGTAAAAATAATACAGTAAGTATTTTTGGTATTTTTGGTTTTAGATCTGAAAGTATAATATGGAAAATAAACCCGGAGGCCATAGGTTTCACTAGATGGCTTCTCTCATGATGGCAAGTATTACGGTGGGTGAACAAATTACTATCGATCAATTGATAGAAAAGCGAATAATTATGAAGATATCCAAGGCAATGATTATGCATATAGGCATCACGTTCGTGACAAGTAGACCGAAACGATTCTACATCTACTACTATTACTCCACACATCGACCGACTCTTGCCTACATCTAGAGTATTAAGTTCATGAAGAACAGAGTAACACATTAAGTAAGATGACATGATGTAGAGGGATAAACTCAAGCAATATGATGAAAAACCATCTTTTTACCCTTGATGACAACAATACAATACGTGCCTCGCTATCCCTACTTTGTCACTGGGTGAGGACACCGCAAGATTGAACCCAAAACTAAGCACTTCTCCTATTGCAAGAATTACCAATCTAGTTGGCCAAACCAAACCAATAACTCGAAGAGACTTGAAAAGATATGAAATCATGCATATAAGAATTCAGGAAAGACTCAAATAATATTCATGGATAATCTGAACATAAACCCACAATTCATCGGATCTCGACAAACACACCGCAAAAGAGTATTACATCGGATAGATCTCCATGAAGATCATGAAGAACATGGTATTGAGAAGCAAAGAGAGAGAAGAAGCAATCTAGATACTAGCTATGGACCCGTAGGTCTATGGTGAACTACTCACGCATCATCGGAGGGGCAATGGAGTTGATGTAGATGCCCTCCGTGATCGAATCCTCCTCCAGCAGATTACCGGAAAAGGCTCCAAGATTGGATCTCTCGGGAACGGAGGCTTCTGGCGGCGAAAAAGTGTTTTCGTGGCTCTTTTTGATAATGATGGAATATTTGGGAATTTATAGGCTGAAGATTAGGGTTAGGGGAGCTACCGTGGGCCCACAAGCCTGCCCGGCATGGCCTACCCCCCTAGCCACGCCCCTAGGGCTTGAGGCTCCACTGTGTCTCCTCCGCCTTGGTTCTCAAGTCTTGGACTTTCCTTTTGTTTTAGAAAAAATCATTCCGAAGTTTTTATTCCGTTTGGACTCCGTTTAATATTCCTTATCTGCGAAATTCAAAAACAAGGAAAAAACAAAAACTGGCACTTGGCTCTAGATTAATAGGTTAGTCCCAAAAATAATATAAATAGCATATTAATGCATATAAAACATCCAAAACAGATAATATAATAGCATGGAACAATCAAAAATTATAGATACGTTGGAGACGTATCAGCATCCCCAAGCTTAATTCCTGCTCGTCCTCGAGTAGGTAAATGATAAAAACAGAATTTTTGATGTGGAATGCTACCTAACATATTTATCCATGTAATATTCTTTATTGTGGCATGAATATTCAGATCCGTAAAATTCAAAACAATAGTCTAATATTAACATAAAAACAGTAATACTTTGGGCACACGAACAAGGTAGTCATGTCCTTTCGAAATAACATGGCCTTAGAAAGTCATCCGTACAAAATCATATGGGCTGGCTATGCTCCATGTTCCCCACACAAAGTATCTAAATCATGCACAACCCCGATGAATAAGTCAAGCAATTGTTTCACACTTTTGGTGTTCTCAAACCTTTTCAACTATCACGCAATACATGAGCGTGAGCCATGGATATAACATTATAGGTGGAATAGAATATGGAGGAGGTGCTAGCGAAAAAGGAGAAGATAGTCTCACATTAACTAGGTGTATCAACGGGCTATGTAGATGCCGTCAATAGATATCAATGTGAGTGAGTAGGGATTGCCATGCAAAAAATGCACTTAGAGCTACAAGTGTATGAAATCTCAAAAAGAAAACTAAGTGGTCGTGCATAATGAATATCCACTAGTTATATGAAAGTGGCAAAATAGGAGACTCTCTATTATGAAGATCATGGTGTTACTTTGAAGCACAAGTGTGGAAAAAGGTAGTAGAAATTGTCCCTTCTCTCTTTCTCTCTTTTTTCTAGTTTTTTTATTTTGGTGGGCTTCTTTGGCCTCTTTTATTTTTTTGTCTGGGCTTCGCTGGCCTCTTTTATTTTTGTAAAGTCCGGATACTCATCCCAACTTGTGAGGGAGTCATAGCCTCCATCATCCCTTTCTCTCACGGGACAATGCTCTATTAATGAAAAATCATCACACTTTTATTTACTTATAACTCAAAAAAAAAGAAATTACAACTCGATTCCTATGACAAAATATGACTCTATATGGAATATGAAGTGATGATGCAAGTCATAGAAAAACTACATGGTGGAAGTTGCATGGCAATATATCTCGAAATGACTATGGAAATGCCATAATAGGTAGGTATGGTCGCTGTTTTGAGGAATATATGGTGGCTGTTTTGAGGAAGGAGGGTTTGGTGTACCGGCGAAAGTTGCGGTTTACTAGAGAGGCTAGCAAAAATGGAAGGGTGAGAGTGCGTATAATCCATGGACTCAACATTAGTCATAAAGAACTCACATACTTATTGCAAAAGTCTATTAGTTATCAAACAAAGCATTAGACGCATGCTCCTAGGGGAGAGGTTGGTAGGAGTTAACCATCGCGCGCTCCCGACCCTCACACAAAGGTCGACAATCATTAAACAAATCATGCTCCGACTTCGTTACATAACGGTTCACCATACGTGCATGCTACGGGAATCACAAGCTTTAACACACATATCTCTTCCAATACACAACTACTCACTAGCATGACTCTCATATTACTATCCCTATTATCTCAAAATTATATGCAAGGAATCAAACTTCTCATAGTTTTTAATGCACTTAATATGAAAGTTTTCATTATATCCCTCTTGGATGCCCATTATATTAGGACTAAATTCATAACCTAAACAAATTACCATGTTGTTTTAAGAAACTCTCAAAATAAGATAAATGAGGAACAAGAGTTCAATAATTTCTATAAAATATAACACCACCATGCTCTATAAAGATATAAGTGAAGCACTAGAGCAACATTGCCTAGCTCAAAAGATATAAGTGAATCACATAGAGTATTCTAACAAATTCACGATTCAGCGTCTCTCTCTCAAGAGATGTGTGCAGCAAGAATGATTATGGCAAACTAAAAAGCAAAGACTCATATCATACAAGACGCTCCAAGCAAAAAACATATCATGTGGTGAATAAAAATATAGCCTCAAGTAAATTTACCGATGGATTGAAGACGAAAGAGGGGATGCCTTCCGGGGCATCCCCAAGCTTAGGCTTTTTAGTATCCTTGAATATAACTTGGGGTGCCTTGGGCATCCCCAAGCTTAGGCTCTTGCTACTTTTTATTCCATAGTCCATGAAATCTTCACCCAAAACTTGAAAACTTCACAACACAAAACTCAATAGAAAACTCATGAGATCCGTTAGTATAAAAAGATAAATCACCACTTTAGGTACTCTTGTGAACTCTTTTTTTAGTTGTATTTGTTGGGTAACGTTGCATGGGAAACAAAACATTTCCTACGCACACATAGATCTATCCATGGTGATGAGCATCTCCGAGAGGGAGAGTGGATCTACGTACCCTTGTAGATCGCTAAGCGGGAAGCGTTAAGAAATGCGGTTGGTGTAGTCGAACGTCTTTGCGATCCAAATCGTCATGCGTCCCGAGATCCAATCATGATCCGTCCCGCGATCCAACCACGATCCATCCCGCGAACTTGATCACGATCCATTCCACGAACTTGATCACGATCCTTCCGATCTAGCGCCGAACGGACGTCACCTCCGCGTTCAGCACACGTACAACTTGATGACGATCTCCGCCGTCTTGATCCAGCAAGAAGGAGCGGAGTGCAAGAAGAGTTCTCCGGGAGCGTGACGGCGCTCCGGCGATGGTGGTGGAGCTATTCCGGCAGGGCTTCGCCTAAGCACTGCAGAAATCCGATCTAGAGGGTAGGGTTGCACGTGGCTGAAAATCTTGTGCAAAAACCATAAAACCCTCTAGTATATATAGGAGGAGAGGAGGAGAGGAGGCAGCCTTGGCTTCCAAGCCAAGGAGGTTTGGCTGAACCAGGAGGGAGGAATCCTCCTCCTCCACTCCTAGGAGGATTAGGACTCCTTCCTAATTTAGCCTTTTTTGCCTTTTTCCACCTTTTTCCTTTTTGGGCTTTTCTTCCCAACTGCATGGGCCTTGTGTGGGACTTCCACCAGCCCACTAGGGGTTGGTATTCATCCTTCCACAGCCCATGTATCCTCTTGGGTCGAAATACACCTCCCGATGGTCTCCCGGTACACTCCCGACACTCCCGGTACCCTACCGATGAGCCCGAAACTTTTTCGGCGACCAAAATAGGACTTCCTATATATCAATCTTTACCTCCGGACCATTCCGGAGCTCCTCGTGACGTCCGGGATCTCATACGGGACTCCTAACAACCTTAGGTCACCACCATACATAACTCTATACTACCGAAACGTCACCAAACCTTAAGTGTGCAGACCCTACGGGTTCGAAAACTATGTAGACATGACCGAGCCACTTCTACGGTCAATAAACAATAGCAGGACCTGGATGCCCATATTGGTTCCCACATATTCTACGAACATCTTTATCGGTCGAACCTCTATATCAAGGATTCAGTTAATCCCGTATGATGTTCCCTTTGTTCTTCGGTATGTTACTTGCTCGAGATTCGATCGTCGGTATCTCCATACCTAGTTCAACCTCGTTATTGGAAAGTCTCTTTACTTGTTCCGTAATACAAGATCCCGCAACTAACACTTAGTCATATTGCTTGCAAGGCTTATTGTGATGTTGTATTACCGAGTGGGCCCTGAGATACCTCTCAGTTCACACGGAGTAACAAACCCCAGTCTTGATCCATGCCAACTCAACAGACACCCTCGCACATACATGTAGAGCACCTTTATAGTCACCCTGTTACGTTGCGACGTTTGATACACACAAGGCACTCCTTCAATGTTTGTGAGTTGCATGATCTCATGGTCATAGGAACACATACTTGACATGCAGAAAATAGTAGCAATAAACTGACATGATCATATGCTACATTTGTTGTTTGGGTCTTGTCCATCACATCATTCTCCTAATGATGTGATCCCATTATCAAATGACATCACATGTCAATGGCCAGGAAACCTTGACCATCTTTGATGAACGAGCTAGTTCACTAGAGGCATACTAGGGACAAAGTGTTGTCTATTTACCCACAAATGTAATGTGTTTCCAATTAATACAATTATAGCATGGATAATAAACGATTATCATGAACAAGGAAATATAATAATAAACACTTTATTTATTGCCTCTAGGGCATATTTCCAACAGTCTCCCACTTGTACTAGAGTCAATAATATAGCTCACATCACTATGTGATTTACATTGTAATGAATCGGACACCCATGCAGTTCTGGTGTTGATCATGTTCAGCCCTTGGAAGAGGTTTAGTCAACGGGTCTACAACATTCAGATCTGTGTACAGTTTGCAAATATTTATGTCCTTCTCCTCGATGTAATCGCGGATGGATTTGAAGCGTCGCTTTATGTGTCTGGTCCTCCTGTGAAACCTTGGTTCCTTGGCCAGAGCAATGGCACCAGTGTTGTCATAGAACAGGTTCATTGGATTCAGTGCACTGGGCACTACTCCAAGATCTGTCATGAACTGCTTCATCCAGACACCTTCCTTCGCCGCCTCCAAGGCTGCGATGTACTCTGCTTCACATGTAGAATCGGCTACCATGCTTTGCTTGGAACTGCACCAGCTTACCGCTCCCCCATTGAGAATAAATACGTATCCGGTTTGTGACTTAGAGTCATCCAGATCAGTGTCAAAGCTTGCATCGACGTAACCCTTTACGACGAGCTCTTCATCACCTCCATAAAAGAGAAACATTTCCTTAGTCCTTTTCAAGTACTTAAGGATATTCTTGACCGCTGCCCAGTGTTCCATTCCAGGATCACTTTGAAACCTTCCGGCCATACTTATGGCAAGGCTGACATCCGGTCTTGTGCATAGCATTGCATACATGATAGACCCTATGGATGAAGCATAGGGGATGACACTCATCTTTTCTCTATCTTCTGCAGTCACTGGGCATTGAGTCTTACTCAACTTCACACCTTGTAACACAGGCAAGAACCCTTTCTTGGACTCATCCCTTTTGAACTTCTTCAAAATTTTATCAAGGTATGTGCTCTGTGAAAGTGCTATTAAGCATCTCGATCTATCGCTATAGATCTTAATGCCTAATACGAAAGCAGCTTCTTCTAGGTCCTTCATTGAAAAACTCTTGTTCAAATATTCCTTCATGCTTTCCAGCATTTCTATATTGTTTCCAATCAGCAATATGCCATCCACATATAATGTTAGAAACGCTATAGAGCTCCCAGTCACTTTCTTGTAAATACAAGCTTCTCCATAAACTTGTATAAACTCAAACGCTTTGATCACCTCATCAAAACGCTTATTCCAACTCCGAGATGCTTGCACCAGCCTATAAATGGATCGCTAGAGTTTGCAAACTTTGTCAGCATTTTCTGGATCGACAAAACCTTCTGGTTGCATCATATACAACTCTTCCTCAAGGAAACCGTTGAGGAACGCTGCTTTGACATCCATCTGCCAAATTTCATAGTCGAAATAAGCAGCTAGTGCCAACATGATTCTCACAGACTTAAGCATTGTTACGGGTGAGAAGGTCTCATCGTAGTCAACTCCTTGAACTTGTGAAAAACCCTTTGCCACAAGTCGAGCTTCATAGACGGTGACATTACCGTCCGCGTCTGTCTTCTTCTTAAAGATCCATTTGTTCTGAATGGCCTTTCGCTCTTCAGGTAATACTTCCAAAGTCCATACTTTGTTTTCATACATGGATCCCATCTCGGATTTCATGGACTCTAACCATTTCTCGGAATCCGGGCCCATCACTGCTCCTCCATAGCTCGTAGGTTCATTGTTGTTCAACAACATGACCTCCAAGACAGGGTTGTCGTACCACTCAGGAGTAGTACGCGGCCTTGTCACCCTACGAGGTTCAATAGTAGATTGATCCGAAGCTTCATGATCATCATCATTAACTTCCTCTTCTACCGTCATAGGTTCCATAGAAACATCTTTCTACGCTGCGCTACTTTCTGGTTGAAGTAAAGGTTCAATAACCTCATCAAGCTCTATTTTCCTCCCACTCAATTCTTTAGAGAGAAACTCTTTCTCAAGAAATGTTCCGTTCTTAGCGACAAACACTTTGCCTTTGGATCTAAGAAAGAAGGTATACCCGACTATCTCTTTCGGGAATCCTATGAAGACGTATTTTTCCGATTTGGGTTCCAGCTTTTTAGGCTGAAGCTTTTTGACATAAGCATCACATCCCCAAACTTTAAGAAACGACAACTTTGGCCTCTTGCCAAAGCACAGTTCATATGGCGTCGTCTCAACGGATTTCGATGGTGCCCTATTTAAAGTGAATGCAGCTGTCTCTAATGCATAACCCCAAAACGATAGTGGCAAATCAGCAAGAGACATCATAGAATGCACCATATCTAATAAGGTTTGATTACAACGTTCGGACACACCATTACGTTGTGGTGTTCCGGGCGGTGTCAACTGTGAAACAATTCCACACTGTCTTAAGTGACTGCCAAACTCATAACTCGGATATTCACCTTCTCGATCAGATCGCAGGAATTTAATCTTCTTGTTACGATGATTCTCAACTTCACTCTAAAATTGCTTGAACTTTTCAAACGTTTCAGACTTGTGTTTCATCAAGTAAATATACTCATATCTACTTAAGTCATCAGTGAAGGTGAGAAAATAACGATATCCACCACGCGCTGTAACATTCATTGGACCGCATAGATCAGTATGTACGATTTCCAATAAGTCACTCGCCCGTTTCATTGTTCCAGAGAACGGCGTTTTAGTCATCTTGCCCATGAGGCATGGTTCACATGTGTCAAGTGATTCAAAATCTAGTGACTCCAAAATTCCATCATCATGGAGCTTCCTCATGCGTTTTACACCAATATGACATAAACGACAGTGCCACAAGAAAGTGGTACTATCATTATCAACTCTACATCTTTTGGTATCAATGTTATGAACATGTGTGTCATCACTATCAAGATTCAATATGAATAAACCCCTAACATTGGGTGCATGACCATAAAAGATATTACTCATATAATAGAACAACCTTTATTCTCTGATTTAAATGAGTAACCATCTCACAATAAACAAGATACAGATATAATGTTCATGCTTAACGCAGGCACTAAATAACAATTATTCAGGTTCATCACTAATCCCGATGGTAATCAAAGAGAGAGCGTGCCGACGGCGATCACATCAACCTTAGAACCATTTCCCACGCGCATCGTCGCTTCGTCCTTTGCCAGCCTTCGTTTATTCCGTAGTTCCTGCTTTGAGTTGCAAATGTGAGCAACCGAACCGGTATCAAATATCCAAGCACTACTACGAGAGCTAGTAAGGTACACATCAATAACATGTATATCATATATGCCTTGTTTTTCATTGGCCGCCTTCTTTTCATCTAGGTAGTTGGGGTAGTTCCGTTTCTAGTGACCAGTTCCCTTGCAATGAAAGCACTCAGTTTCTGGCTTGGGTCCATGCTTGGGCTTCTTTACAGGAGTAGCAACTGCTTTGCCATCCTTCTTGGTTTTACCCTTCTTTCCCTTGCCCTTGACCTTGCCATTTTTCTTCAAACTAGTGGTTTTATTGACCAGCAACACTTGATGTTCTTTCTAGATTCCAGACTCAGCGACTTTTAGCATCGCAAACAGCTCAACGACTGACTTGTTCATCCCGTACATGTTATAGTTCATCACAAAGCTCTTGTAACTAGGTGGCAGTGATTGAAGAACTCTGTCAGTGATCGCCTCTGGCGGATGGGCAATTCCCAACTTCGCTAGATGATTTGAATACCCAGACATTCTGAGTATATGTTCACTGATAGATCCATTCTCCTCCATCTTGCAAGCATAGAACTTATCGGAGGTTTCATACCGCTCGATCCGGGCATTCTTCTGAAACATAAACTTCAACTCCTGGAACATCTCATATGCTCCATGACGTTCAAAACGTCTTTGTAGTCCCGGTTCTAAGCCATACAATATTGCACACTGAACTATTGAGTAATCTCCAGTACGTGACTCCCAAGCGTTCTTAACGTCTTCGGAGGTCATGTCTTCTGGTTGGTCACCAAGCGGTGCATCAAGGACATATGATTTCTGGGAAGCCATGAGGATAATCCTCAGATTACAGGCCCAGTCAACAGAGTTACTTCCATCATCTTTCAACTTGGCTTTCTCTAGGAACGCATTAAAATTCAGGGGTGCTACTACGCGAGCCATTGATCTACAACATAAATATGAAAAGTTTACTTAGACTATTGTTAAAGATAATAAGTTTAGTTAATCAAATTACTAAAGCTCCCACTCAAATCGACATCCCTCAGGTCATCTGAGTGTCACATGATCCAAATTCACCAACTTAAGTCCGATCATCACGTGAGTTGAGGTGGCTTCAATGGTGAACATCTCATGTTGATCATATCTACTATATGACTCATGTTCGACCTTTCGGTCTCTTGTGTTCCGAGGCCATGTCTGTACATGCTAGGCTCGTCAAGTTTAACCCGAGTGTTCTGCGTGTGCAACACTGGCTTGCACCCGTTGTATGTGAACGTAGAGTCTATCACACCCGATCATCATGTGGTGTCTCGACATGACAAACTTTCGCAACGGTGCACACTCAGGGAGAACACAATTCATCTTGAAATTTAAGTGAGGGATCACCTTATAATGCCACCGTCATCCTAAGCAAAACAAGGTGCATAAAATGATTAACATCACATGCAATTCATAAGTGACATGATATGGCCATGAACTTGTGCTTTTGATCTCCATCTAGAATGCACCGGCATGATCACCATCGTCACCGGCATGACACCATGATCTTCATCATCTTGATCTCCATCAACGTGTCACCATCGGGGTTGTCGCGCCCAACATGCTTCTACTACTATTGGTACAATTTAGCGATAAAGTAAAGCATTACATAGCGCTTAATGATTGACACGCAGGTCATACAATAATTAAAGACAACCCTATGTCTCCTGCCGGTTGCCGTACTCATCGACATGCAAGTCGTGATAATCTATACATCACATGATCATCTCATACATCACATATATCACATCATGTAATTGGCCATATCACATCACAACATACCCTGCAAAAACAAGTTAGACGTCCTCTAATTGTTGTTGCATGTTTTACGTGGCTGCTACGGGTATCTAGCAAGAACAATTCTCATCTATGCAAAAACCACAACGGTGATACACTAGTTGCTTTTCAACCTTCTCAAGGACCGCCTTTGTCGAATCCGATCCAACTAAAGTGAGAGAAACTGGCACCCGCAAGCCATCTATGCAACAAGTTGCGGTCGAGGGAACCGGTCTCTCGTAAGCGTACGAGTAATGTTGGTCCGGGCCGCTTCATCTCACAATACCGCTGAACCAAAATCCGACCAAGGGAGGAAGCGATCTAAGCATCAACGCCCACAAACCTTTTGTGTTCTACTCGAGATCTCATCTACACATAGACCTAGCTCATGATGCCACTGTTGGTGAACGTTGCATGGGAAACAAATTTTTTCCTACGCACACGCAGATCTATCCATGATGATGAGCATCTACGAGAGGGAGAGTGGATCTACGTATCCTTGTAGATCGCTAAGCGGGAAGCGTTAAGAAACACGGTTGGTGTAGTCAAACGTCTTCGCGATCCAAATCGCCGTGCGTCCCGCGATCCAATCACGATCCGTCCCGCGAACTTGATCACGATCCGTTCCACGAACTTGATCACGATCCTTCTGATCTAGCGCTGAACGGACGGCACCTCCGCGTTCAGCACACGTACAGCTTGATGACGATCTCCGCCGTCCTGATCCAGCAAGAAGGAGTGGAGAGGAAGAAGAGTTCTCCGGGATCGTGACGGTGCTCCGGCATGGATAATATAATATGTGTTTCCAATTAATACAATTATAGCATGGATAAAAAACGATTATCATGAACAAGGAAATATAATAATAAACACTTTATTTATTGCCTCTAGGGCATATTTCCAACAGTATTTGTGTAATACCTACTGTATTCTAACTTTTCCAAGGCTCATACGACCTCATACGACCCATAGATACATCAAAATAAGCATACAACACAAAGAAAACATAATATATCAAAAACAGAACAGTCTGTAGCAATCTGTAAACTTAGAATATTTTTGGAACTCTAAAAATTCTGAAAAATTAGGAAATCAGGGAAATTTGTATATAAATCTTGTGTAAAAATTTCAGATAAATTTTTTACTCTTAAAAATTTGTAAAATTCCTGGACTGAGTGCAAAAGTTTCTGTTTTTCAGCAAGATCAAATCAACAACTACCATAGATCACCCAAAGGTTTTACTTGGCTCAAACACTAATAAAAACACAAAAACACAATTATACAGAGGTAATAATGTGCCAAACACACCAAAACAGAAGAAAAATCAGAAAGAAAAATAAAATTGGGTTGCCTCCCAATAGGCGCTATTGTTTAGCGCCCCTAGCTAGGAAAAACGCAATAGATCTAGGTATTGTCATCTTTGGTATTGGCAACTTTTGTGAGGAACTTCTCAAATCCAGGTGGTTCTTTCCTCTTTCCCCCACTTGTAGGGGGAGGATCCATCTTGGTGTCCAAAATGTCCAAACCTTATTGCAAAGGGTGATCAAAGTATTCAAGTGATTAAGGTTCTCGTTAATATGTTTGAGGGGTCCATGATGTTGTTTTAACTCGACCAAGTGCTTATGTAACTCACCCAATTTTTGCATCCCCTTTTAGATTGGAAATTCGATAAGATTCCATTAGCCTATACCAAGCATCCTTCAAATTTCCCCCTTGTTTTTGTTTGAAGTAAAGAACTTCAAAGTCTGGTGACAAGTGGGATGTGGTGATGTTCGACATAGTTCAGGTAATCAAAAGGGCAAGCGAAAGAAGGGCAAACAAAAAGGCAAATCTTTTTGGTGTTTTCTGGAAATCATTTTAGAAGTGGGGGAGAGGAAAACGAGAGGCAAATGGTAAATAATGTAAATGCAAGAGATGAGTTTGTGATGGGTACTTGGTAGGCTTGATGTAGATCTCCCCGCAACCAAAACAGAAATTGGCAAGTTGAAGAGAGAGTTCTTATCTTGACTTGCTATATATCTCCCCGGCAATGGCGCCATAAATTCTTCCTGCTACTTCTCGAGCATGCGTTGGTTTCCCGTGAACAGGAACGGTTTGATGCAGCAAAGTTGATAAGTATTTCCCTCAGTTTTTGAGAACCAATGTATCAATCCAGTAGAGATACAAGCGAGTCACCAATAGATGTACCTGCACAAAAAATCAAACTCTTGCACCCAACGCTATAAAAGGGTTGGCAATCCCTTCACGGTTACTTGCAAGGATGGGATCTAATAGAGATAGATATAATAGGATGCTTGAACGGAAAGTAAAACTAAAAGTAAAAATAATGTAGCAAGTATTTTTGGTATTTTTGGTTTTAGATCTGAGAGTATAATATGGAAAATAGACCCGGAGTCCATAGGTTTCACTAGATGGCTTCTCTCATGATGGCAAGTATTACGATGGGTGAACTACTGTCGAGCAATTAATAGAAAAGCAAATAATTATGAAGATATCCAAGGCATTGATTATGCATATAGGCATCACGTTCGTGACAAGTAGACCGAAACGATTCTGCATCTACTGGTATTGCTCCACACATCAATCGACTCCTCCCTGCATCTAGAGTGTTAAGTTCATGAAGAACAGAGTAACGCATTAAGTAAGATGACATGATGTAGAGGGATAAACTCAAGCAATATGATAAAAAAACATCTTTTTACCCTTGATGACAACAATACAATACGTGCCTCGCTACCCCTACTTTGTCACTGGATGAGGACACCGCAAGATTGAACCCAAAATTAGCACTTCTCCAATTGCAAGAATTACCAATCTAGTTGGCCAAACCAAACCAGTAACTCAAAGAGACTTGCAAAGATATGAAATCATGCATATAAGAATTCAGGAAAGACTCAAATAATATTTATGGATAATCTGAACATAAACCCACAATTCATCGGATCTCGACAAACACACCACAAAAGAGTATTACATCGGATAGATCTTCATGAAGATCATGAAGAACATGATATTGAGAAGCAAAGAGAGAGAAGAAGCCATCTAGCTACTAGCTATGGACCCGTAGGTCTGTGGTGAACTACTCACGCATCATCGGAGGGGCAATGGAGTTGATGTAGATGCCCTCTATGATCGAATCCCCCTCCGGCAAATTACCGGAAAAGGCTCCAAGATTGTATCTCTTGGGAACGGAGGCTTCTGGCGGCGGTGAAGTGTTTTCGTGGCTCTTTTTGATAATGATGGAATATTTGGAAATTTATAGGCCGAAGATTAAGGTTAGGGGAGCTGCTGTGGGCCCAGAAGCCTGCCCGGCGCGGCCTACCCCCTGGCCGTGCCCCTAGGGCTTGTGGCCCCACGGTGGCTCCTCTGCCTTAGTTCTCAAGTCTCGTAGTTTCCTTTTGTTCCAGAAAAAATCATTCTCAAGGTTTTATTCCGTTTGAACTCTGTTTAATATTCCTTATCTGCGAAACTCAAAAACAAGGAAAAACAGAAACTAACACTAGGCTCTAGATTAATAGGTTAATCCCAAAAATAATATAAAATAGCAATTAATGCATATAAAACATCCAAAACAGATAATATAATAGCATAGACCAATAAAAAATTATGGATACGTTGAAGACGTATCACCCCCCGCCCGCCTAGAGGAAATTGCCAGCATTGTGGCAACCATCTATAGCAAACGTACTCGGTTACGGAGGCACGATTTCCAACATGAGCATGCAAAGCTTAAAAAAATCAACACAAAATATAATAAGAAAAAACAAAGTTTACCTTTACTATAATAGCAAGGAAACTGTAAATTAATGTTCGTATTGCTATGTTGCAAGAAGAAGGACAATTGACCTATGCAAATTATTGCTCAAAAATGACAAAATGCTACAATGGACTAATCAGAAAAATAAAGAGAATAAGGCTAATCCTCTATTATAATTTGACAGTTTAGGAAAATTAGAAATTGAGGAAACTATAAGAAAAAAACACTCATTGTAGGTTGTCAAGCCGTTGAATCCGCGCTTACTATTGTTGGACTTTGTCTCCCACATGTGAGCACCCATCGCCGTCTGCCGTCCCTGTCGTCGCTACCGAGGACGAGCCAACGAGGGCCATGCAAGTGCGGATGCCCTTGTCGCCGATCCTGGATCAGGCGATGGCATGATCTCCAATTTTGTGACTTCATAGGGATTAATGAGTCGTGCGTTCGCAAGGCTATTGAGTCAGGAGAGATGATCATAGGTAATACAATTCATTAGGGTTCAATCAAATGAGGATTAACTTAGAGCATACATAACTGAGGGGCAACCAAAATAGGCCCATAGGTAATAATACCAGGATTGATGTGATTACCATTTTCCCCTTTAGGTCAAGGTACTCCATGACTTTTGAGGCCTCATTCGGTTTGTTGGAAACCAAAACGTAGGATTTAGGAATAGTACAAGAAGTTGAAATGATGGCACTTTCCCATCAGGAATTGTCTTGCTCGTTCCTAAGCATAAAATGAGCTTTGAGTGGATGTATAGATTCCTCGAAAAATATAGGAAATGAATAGAATTTCTATAAAATTCCAATAGACGTTTCCTACAAACCAAATGCATCTATTGGATATTTTTCTCTGAAATCTTTGTTCCTATGTTTTTCCTGTAAAAATCCTTCAAACCAAATGAGGCTATTTAGTAATTTATTACTCCGTGGGATTGGTTTTGACCTACCACATTGTTTACCGGTCATTGGATCAGTGAAATGAACGTCTCATATTAACTTTGGGTACGGTAGAAGAGCTCCGAAAAAATTGTCAAAATTGAAGTGTTGAAGTTGCCAATATTCGCCTACCAAAATCTGTCCAATGTTGCAACTAGGCAGTAAAATGTGAGAGAATGGTCCCGCCATGTATCACTGATAAGTGGAGGCCAAACTCTAATACTAGGTGGCATTTTAGCAAGTTTGCGACTCAAACAGAGGTTAAGACTTGTATAGCAAAACACTTCACTTCTGATCCGATTTGGTATTTGCCCGCCCTTGCGTAGGCTGCTTCCTACTTCAAATTGGTATTCAAACTGACACTCGGTTTTTCATGGTGTATCCAGATGGCTGGGATCCACACCATTATAACATTTTCGCCATTTGAAGGAGTCATCAAAGAATCAACACGCCTTGACCTCACGATCGAATTGGAATTCTTCAAATAGATTTCCCGCATTACAAGAAAAAGGCTATATTATAGATTAGTTACAATAATTTCTTGGAAGAAACAGCCTGTGTATCCCTCGTTCTTGTTCTAATCTGAAGACAAGAATTTCTCCACCTTCTCCACTTCCTCCACGCTCCCGACGTACAGAGGCACTCTCTGATGGACCTGCACAAAAACGCATGCACAGCGGATTAAGATCTCCAATTCAACCGCGCATTTTAATTATTAAGTGCAGTAGTGATTGCATACAAGCGTACCTCTGTGGGCATGATGTCGAGTACCCTCTGGTGGCCGTCGGAGCCTTTGCCGCCGGCCTGCTCGGCGATGAAGCTCATGGGCGCGCACTCGTAGAGCAGCCGCAGTTTGCCGTTCTTGCTCTTCTGGTCGCTGGGGTACCCGTAGATGCCGCCGTAGAGCATGGTGCGGTGGAAGTCGCCGACGAGGCTGCCGATGTAGCGCGCGGAGTAGGGCTTGCCGGAGGTGCCGGGTTCCTTGAGGCTGTCCATGTACTTCTTGAGCTTGTCGTCCCACAGCGCGTAGTTGCCCTCGTTGAAGGAGTAGATCTTGCCCGACTTTGGGATCTGCACCTTCTCCTGCGTCAACACGAACTCGCCGTACATGGGGTCCAGCGTGAACACGTACACCCCGGTGCCGATGGTGAGCACGAAGATGACCGAGCTGGAGTACATGCAGTAGCCGGCGGCGAGCAGGTTGCTCCCTGGCTGGCACACGTTCACTATGCACATCTGCGTCACTTCGTCAAGCTGCACGCTCGAGGCGAGTTCTGTTAGCGCACGAGCGAGCCGTGTGGAAGGACAAGGGGAAATTCAGGTCTTAATTACATACAGTTGCGTCGTCGCCAATGTGGCACTCGTCGGATGGGCTGTAGATGCCGAAGATGGAGCCGGTGGAGACGGCGGCGTCGATGTTGGAGGAGCCGTCGAGCGGGTCGAACACCACGATGTAGTTGCCCGAGTAGCTCTCCTCCACCGCCACCGGCACGTCCTCCTCCTCCGATGCGATCACGCCGGTGCGACCACTCCACCTCAGGCAGTTCGAGAACACCTGCGCGCGCGTGCGTACCGTACATCGTTCTCAATTAATTGCTGTAAGTTCGACGTTCGTCTAGTTAACTTGCTTACTCCCTCCTATAGTACTGCTACTTACCTCGTTGGAGATGACGTCGAGCTTCTTCTGGTCCTCGCCCTGCACGTTGGTGGCGCCCTGGACGCCGGTGAGGTTGGAGATGGGCGCACGCTGCACCAGCGAGGCGATCTGCTTGCACGCCGTGGATATGCTGGACATCACGATGGTCATCTCGTTGTCGATGACCCCGTCCTGCTCCTGCTTCAGCAGCCACGTCGTCAGCGTGATCATGTCGTAGCTGCTCCTCTTTCTTGCCGCCGCCGGCGCCGCCGCCGCCGCCGTGTCCACGACCGCCATGCACCGCACATTCGGAGTCGACGCCTGGGCCTGGCCGGCAAAGAGGCTGCTTCCGGGCCTCCTGGGGAGGCGGCATTGGAGGGAGCTTGCCGCCGCCTGCTGGCGGGAGAGCAGAAGCGGGCGCGAGGCGGTGGTGGTCGCGGCGGCCATTGCTTTGGTGCTGCCGGATTAATTTCTTTTCCCTGACTTGGCTTGGCGCGCACCGTGTGCGGCTTCTTGTTTTGTTCCATTGGTTCTGGGCTGTGGTTTGTGTGGCTTGAGAGAGGGCTGGAGGCGAGCGTGTGGATTGGGGAAAGAATTGTGAGGATGTCGTCGCTCGCTTCAGTCTGATTCGCCTACCTCACGAGATTAGATATTTCGTGGATCGTAGATACATTACATGATGATTTACTAATGCTGCGGCATAAGCCCCCTATCAAGCTAAATTTAGCTCAAGAAACTTGGATCTTTGATCGGGTCAATATTACAGGGATTACACAACTCACAACTTCTGAAATACTCTCTCTGTAAATTAATATAAAAGCGTTTAGATCATTATTTTATTTATCTAAACACTCTTATATTAGTTTACAGAGGGAGTAGTGAAGTTGAACAAGATTCTACAAAAATGAACTTCAATAACAAGTAATGATATGCAAGTTTTGCATATTCGCGAAAAACAAAAACAAGTCGGTTGAATTTCTTAGGTACATGACGGATTCCATCGAACCTATCGATGATTTTTTCCTCAAGTTTATTTTAAGATGATATGACTTCATTGATTTATTAAAGAAATTATGTACATATGGACCACCACAAAGACTTCTAATACAACCAAAAGATGTACAACACAAAAAAAAACACTCGCCCACTCAAACTTAACACTGCCATTTGTTGCCACTATTGCCATGATAGATTAAAGCATTGGATGGTAAACTACGACATCTTAGATCAATGGATCCGCAGACGAAAACCCCACATGCTCTTCAATGTGCGACTTGTCAGCCGTGATGGTCACACAAGGACATAATAGAATAGTTAGAGTTTCACTTTGTGCGACATTGCCTCCATCTTTGCACCATCCCGTGGACACATAGAACTAGTATTGAAAACTTAGGATGTGCACCAACATTAACTTGTAGTTCCCCTATGAAGAGAACATTCTTACTACAGTACAATTCATCCACAACCTCTGCAACTATGGCTACTCAAGTTTCACAAATGCAAAAAACCAATCACTAGAAGTCGTGCACATCAATTAAAACTAACGAGTATTTTCATTTCTATGTACTTTTTATAGTGCTCATAAGAATATGGTGTTGTGCTCAATAAAATATATATTATTCAGTATTGAAGGACTTAACATGGACAAGAGGTACAAGCATTAAAGCATGATCAAGCATGGAAATGACAGCAGGCGTAAAGGCAATGACAATGGAGCTTCAAATGCGGATTTCTGGACTTTGAAGCCATCATGACCACGTATAAAGATTAGATATTTCGTGGATCATAGATACATTACATGATGATTTATTGATGTTGCGGCATACACCCGCTATTCAAAGCAAAATTATCTCCTCAAAAGAAAAGAAAACACAGCTAAATTTAGCTAAAGAAACTTGGGTACTTGATTGGCCCAATATTACAAGAGTAACACAACTCATAACTTCTGAAACTAAACATGGTTCTACAAAAATGTAGGTAAGTGGCAGATTTCGTCAAACCTATCGATGAATTTCTCCTAAAGTTCATTTTAGGACGACCTGACAATATTGATTTATTAAACAAATTATGTACATATGAATCACAATGACCTATAATACAACCAAAAGACACACAACACAAAGAAAACCACTCACCAAATCAAACTTAACATTGCCATTTGTTTGACCACGGCATTCTGAAGGACGAGCTCAATGGAGCTTGTTTTTTATGAAAATATTGAAGGAAAAAAAATCATATTTTTTAGTTTCAAAAATGTGTGAAAAAATCATACACGTTCATATTGATGTGTTTTACATGTGTATGAAGTACTGAAGGCTAATGCTCGCTTCTCCGCGTCATTCTTCACTCACGGGATTACCTCTTTTATATCTACTAGATTATTGTAATCAATTGTTTTTTTAAAGCCCCCTATGTATCAAAACTTAAAATAATTGAATACAATCATTCCTTACGGTATTCGCCACACATGACGGAAAACTATTACAAAGAAAACCATCTGACCTATTATCAAAACTAAATTTCGCTAATTGATGAGCCACCACATTTGCTTGTCTATTAATCTTCCTCGGCTTAAAATTTGGTAGGAGCTTGGTGGTGCTACCGCTTCCTTCCGATCCTAGGAGGATTTTCAAGATTATCATGTGCAAGGAGGGAGACCATAAAAGCGCAATCTGTTTCCAAAATAATAGACTTATGAAAGGAGATAGCAATATAAAGGCCAGCGAGACACGTCTGAAGCTCCGCTTCATCAACACTAGTACACAACCAAATATAATCCCACGAGGAGACAATGACTTTGCCTATTGAATCTTTGGTAACAACCCTCCCACTAGCAGTATAAATGTTGTCTACAAAACTTGTGTCCACGTTAATTTTACGGTAATGATAAATCCCGAATGCCCACATTTTAGCATTTCGTCCCGAACTGACAACTTTAGTTGCCATGAGGTGGCAAGTTTAGTTGACAGGAGGTGGCAACTTTAGTGACAATCAGGACATTTTTCTGACCTAGGATAAAGTTGTCATTTCTTAACAACTAAAGTTGCCATCTCGCGTCAACTAAAGTTGCCATCAAAAACGTTCGAAATGAAATGCTAAAAATACAGACGTTCGGAACTTATTGGATCCCTAATTTTAATATGGTCACAAGGTGGAGGCCTCCATACGTGAGGACTACTCAGTGGGACATTAACATGTTTTGGCCCATCTTTAGCTCCCTTACCCTTGACGCTAGGGGCAAACTCAGTCTTGGAATGGCAGGGTAAGTACGTCGTACAATAGTTATCCATAAAGCTATCTGAATTAGAAACATACTCTTTCCCCTTAGCAAAAATAAGATCATTTCGTAAGTGCCGAGCTCTCCAGAACATAAATAAGATTTTCTCACTTACTGGACGTGTTAACTGATCCAACAATACAAGCAACCAATCAGGCCCTAAGCAATGGAAAAGTTTTTCCCTCGACAAATTCCACAATCCTCTCAAATCCATACGCAAATCTCTTGCCTTAGGACAAGACATCAAAGCATGAAAGCTACTTTCATCCTCGAGTACACAAATAGAGCATCTACCTGAAGTCGTCTAATGATGTTTTACTCTGTTAACTTATACTGCTAGGCTATTGAACGATGCACGCCATGCAATTTTTTTGATCTTCTCAGGTACATTGGTCTTCCAAATGACATTTCAAAGTTTCCTCTTCCCATAGATGCCACTACTAGACTGTCCTCCTTCCTCCTTCCTCTCTTTAAGCATAAGCGCCAAATAATACGCACTTTATACACAGAACAATTCATCCTTTTCATAGTGCCAAGCAATAAAATCACCCTCGTCAGAGGACTGAATATGCACCTTTAGAAACCCATCGGCGTCATGGAGGAAAAGCAGGATTGATTAAATTCACGTCCCATCTCCTTGATCCACTCATGAATAATTCCGACACCCATTTGATCCTGGTTCTATTCATTTTTCCGAAGATTTTTAGTCCAGAAATCCTAGGCAACCAATTATCTCTCTGAATATTTATATTGGAGCCGTCAAAAACTCTCCAAGTAACTCCTTTTTTAGGAGATAGAGACCATGCATATACCTTGTCAAGTCGTCGAAGTTGACTGTGGAAAAACCGTATCAAGAAGGTGGCCTTGAGGGTAATATTTTCCTTCATCAGTTTTGCACAAAGAGACTCTAGAAAAATTAATAACCGCCAAGCTTGTTTAGCCAGAAGATCCTAATTAAAAAGTATAAGTTCATGAAAACCCATACCTCCCTCACCTTTTGGTCTTGTGAGTTTGTCCCATAAGATCCAATGTGTTTTTCTTCTGCTCCCGCCAGAAGATCCTAATTAAAAAGTCTCTATCTCTAGTGGACACGAGCTTGGTGCTGACATCTCGTCGGAGCGAGAGTGGTCAGTAAGGCATGAAGGGGTATGATGAGTGGTGATTTTGTCTAATGCCGTGGAATATGTTTGTTGTGCTAACCATGCAGAGAATACAAAACCTCCTGAGTCGACCATAGATCGGTTTTGTCCCCGTTCTCCTTCTTTTCGTGCTGCCACAAGTCTTCTGCAGAGAATATGGTTTAGTAAGTTGCAAACCTCTTTCCATGTACACACCAAATAGAGGGGCCATGATGAGGGTCCCATGGCCATGGATTAAAGCCAGTCATCCGGTCAGGGGGCATGGGTGTTTCCGGTTGGGACCGAGAGGGGGGAACCCCTTAGAGCGCGTGATATAAATTTGATCCCATGCTATTCGAGGTGGCGGCCTCGGTGTCTTAAAGTTTTTCCTGAACGTTGCCTAGGGTGATACCTGGCATCGGGATGAGAAATGGGTGTCTACTGGTTAGGTGTGTTTTCTTCTAAAGTACCATAGACGGGACTAGTCCTTTGCGACTACTAAACTCCGTCGGATGTGCGTAAAGAGTACAACCTCTACAGAGTTAATATCTATTCGAATAGTCATGTGCGCGGTTAAGGACTATAGTCTGGGATGGGTCAAGTGTCGGTCTTAGTGTCGGTCTTCGGAGGAAAAATCCTAAACCGGAATATTGATCATGACAAGTGACAAATGATGATTGTTATTATTATTATTGTGGACTAACCATTTATATTATTTGAATTATTGAGTATCCCTGCGAAGGTTCTACCTCCTGGATAGTCATTGTGATTATTCCTATATAAGCCCTTTATGCGGCGTCTCACAAATGCCCGACTGTGGCATGCGTATTGATTGCTTTATCATATAATCCCTTTCTGTGGCATCGCTCACACGCTCGACTGTGGCCCATTTGTTGTTTATTTCCTTTATAAGCCCTTTATGTGGCGTCGCTCAGACGCCCAACTGTGGCATGCTGAATATTTTTTTCTATAAGCCCTTTATGTGGCGTCGCTCAGACAACCGACTAAGGCATGCTTTATATTATTATCCTTTCGAGGCGTCGCTTCAGACACCCGATCGGTCTGTGTTACATCTATTCTCTGATTGCTTATTCATGTTTAATATGAATGACCTGCTTGCTTGCATCATGAAGTTATATTTTGTGACTGGTTAAGTGACCGTGGATTAAGTTCATTACATGAATACCACTACTATGTTATACCTGTTTTCATAATGTTTGCGAGTACATTCAAAGTAATCACTAGCGTGTCCCTAGCTATTGTCTTGGCCAGATTATGCATGTGGAGAGGAGCATTATGACGACAACCCTGGAACCTAGGCATCGAAGATTGTAGCCACGCGAAGATAGGAGTTAACCAGGTCAGCTGTTCCTATGGGAAATGGAGTCCCATAGATGTTGATGACCCCGAACCGCTTTCGCCACCAACCACTAGGAACCTTTTGTTGTACTCATAGACCATGGCGGTTTTGTACTTCAGTTGTTGTAATTTTGCTTGGAATTTCTATATCAAGATTGTGTCTCATCAGCTAACAGTAATCCTGGGGCTGATGAGCACAAGGGCCATTTACTAGGAAATTAATATCCTGGAAAACCGGTCCTGACAACCTTGGTATCAGAGCTAGGTTGACCATTGGCTACTCCTATCTTAGCCAGGTCGATAAACCTAGGTAAACCACCCACCAAGACTTTAGCCTAGCTGCAGCCAAGCCTATCCTATCCGATAACCCACTCAGTGACCCCGACACCTTTCGGCAGTCGGTGCCCAACCTATCAGCCTAGCCCATCGATCACGTGTCGTGACCAAAACCTAAATTGTCCCTCTCACAAGCGTGCGAAGGAAGACTCTGTTTTCTTCTATAAAATAAAACACTTTCCCATACCCAAACACACCGCAGCCAACCATCCAAAACCTAGCCAAGATGCCTGGCGCCATTGTTCACAATGAGACCACCGCAAACAACCTTGGAGGTTTTGTGACCATCCTAGATAACCTCACCCGTCGTGCCTTTGCATTAGAAGAGCCCCCATAATATGTTGTGTACCAGGAGCATATGAGTGATGAGAGTCGTCACTTTTGGGCCACAGTGCACATCTACGGTAGTGGCATCTCGCCAGAACGCCCCTACAGGTTCACCAGAAGGTCAACTTCCTTTGAGCCACAAGCCATCCAGTTAGCAGCTCGAGAGGCTATAGTTCAACTCTGACACTTGTCGCCAAGAGTTAACTGCTGCTCGTTCTACTATTACCCCAGCCGTGACGGGTATAGTAGGCCTCCCCAGATGGCCAACGGAGACCACGAGATGGACCCTGCACTGCTGCACCTTGTATGCTACCTTAGTGCACTAGAGGCACTATTCAATCAGGTCACTCTTGATCTGATCGCAGCCCGTGGAGAACTTGCTCGCGGAGCCCCAGCAAGAAGAGAAGTGGCGCCCGATGCCGACAACCCCGTCGTGCTGTTCGGATGACCAATCGAGTCGTTAAGGCCTGCCCTGCAACCGACCGGAATGTGTTTGTATCCTCGGAGGAGCTTCATCGCCTCTTGGGAATTCGCTCCAATGGGATTGTGGCTGCCAACCCCCGCGATGGTCATCATCGCTACCCCGACCCTGCAAACCATCAGCCCGACCCAGCAAACCCCGACGGTGAAGCCCAAGGAGAAGCTTCGGCATCTGCAAGGCACGCTCGACTAGATATTAACGAGGTAGACTAAGTCACTCGAGTAGTGCCGAGTCCTTGTATTCATGTGCCAAGTAATAGTGTGACCTTGTATCGCCATGAATGAAATGCATGTTGCTTGTATGACATTATTTTTAACAATACTACGAGTATCCGTGCATAAATAAAATTTTGGCGTTTGGTTGCATATTAAATGTTTGGGCGTGGCTATCAAAAACCACCCCAGTCGTCAACCAACAGTAATACGTCACTTTTGTGAGATGTGTATATCTGTGGCATTAACCCCATAGAGCAGAACCGACGAACTAGTTTGTTGCCACACCACAATCAGTAACCCATCCCTGGTGCTATATAAGAGGCCGCTCCGTGACCTTACCAAGCATCCCACTTTGTGCACAGCTCTCACACCCATTCTTGCCATGTCGAGCCCTAGTATTCATCGGAGAACCCCAGATGTGACCCCATGTAGTTTTGCTAAGATATTGTGGAACTTTACCCGCAGTACCATGGGTTCTCCCCATCCACCCCAGTACGAGATGTTCAAATCGAGGATCACCTGATTTGCCTCGAAATGTTGGGCAATAGTACACATCCCACCTGTGGACCCAAACCAAGACCCAAC
Organism: Hordeum marinum; assembly: GCA_022496015.1. Lineage (NCBI taxonomy): Eukaryota > Viridiplantae > Streptophyta > Magnoliopsida > Poales > Poaceae > Hordeum > Hordeum marinum. The sequence goes on along the minus strand of CM039675.1, from coordinate 367,016,938 downwards.
AGAAGTCTCCTTCGTGGGGAAGTCTATGCCGACTCCGCAAATGGCCATAGAAGTTGCTACGTACGAAGCGATTACCCGCCTTCGATTCGTAGTGCCCTATGCCAGTGAAAGGGGGTATTATTACTCCCTGAGCCGTGCAGCACCCGAGGAAGAAGCATCTTTCCCCGGGGGACGAATAGAGAGAGACCCAGTACTGACCAACCTTATCCAGTACGTCATCGCCCAAGAACGTTTGACTCAGCGAGTAATGGTTTACCTCCAGAATCTCGCAGTTTTGAATCCTCGGATCACCATTGGCAGACCTCTGAGGCCAGACTAGGAGAGGCGCGTCCTTCGACTAGCCCATCTGCTTTCCCCAGAAGAGGAAGAATGTGCTCCAGTGTCGGAGACATTTCCTCAGGACCCTGAGTATTTTGCCTTTGCACCCTAGACACTCCATGTTGTGTTTGCTAGCCTACAATAAATTATTAACTGCAATATGTGTGTTATATCGTAAGATTGCACAATGAATAAATTGTTTGATTTCAATTGTACGTGAGTGATTTTTGTTGTTGTGATTTTTAGTCAACTATTTTTCAATCTCCGTAAATCTCAAGGACGAGATTTTTCTTAAGGGGGGTAGTGTTGTAACACCCCAAAAAAAATTAATCATGTTTTATTAATTAAAATTTTGCCAGGAAATTAAATTTTTATTTTCTGGATCATCTATTGATTTCAGAATCACTTCTTTCTTCTGAATTGTGGAGTTTTCCCTCCAAATAGAAACTTTTCAAAAATAATTGTTGGAATTGAATAGCTCCTCAAGAACATTTCTTTGTTTTTATATTTGGTCTATGGAGATATTTCTATAATTATTTTTCCCGAGATTTAATTATTCTAAAATGGTTTCTCATAATTTTTAGAGCTTCTTTTGCACTACAACCATTTGATATCTTCATTTAAAAATTCTACAAAAATTCTTAGATGACAAGTGATGTCTCTACATCAGTTTTATGCAAAAACCTCTCTTAGTCATTTGGAGATTTTGAGCTTTATCTCAAGTTTTCAAATCTGGTCCAGTTTGTAGTTTGCACTACAACCTATTTAAATATTACTTTAAAAATTCCATAAAAATTTGAAGATGTTAGTAGAAGTATATAACTGAGTGTTATGCAGAGAAACAACCTTGTGTTTTCAAAAATTTGAGCAAACCATCCACATTTGTATTCTGGTCCAATTGGGTGAACTGTACTGCAACCTATTTTATTTTGCTCTAATGCCCATGATATTTTTTCTACCTGAAGTTTACCCTACCAAACCCTTAAGTCCAAGAGTTGAGGTCCAGTGGAAAAAGTTTTGACCATGCTCTAGCCCCATTTAGTTTCTGTAAAGAAACTAACTTTTACGAAACTTGCATTAGCAACTTTATTTTAATCATAATTCAATCATGCCATCATCACTAGCATCTATAGAGACCCCAACCTGGAGGTTTTTACCACCAAGAGAGTTGTCTTAATGCCCATAGCATTTTGTCGAACACTTGGAGAGCAGGAATAGTTTTGGCATGGTTTTGTGTTTGTATTGGGAAGTTACCTCCCAGGACAAGCTAGCATGTCCTCTAGGGATGTTTAACCCTAAACCATAGTCCTTCTATCTTTCATTTGCATCCATGCAAGTTTAGTCGCCCTGGCATTTCGTCGAATGATCACCGTGCGTGCCCAGAGCGCGAGCCAGAGCGCGTGTATTGTAGCCGCGCAACCGAGTTGCCGCGTCTGCCTACCCTGTCCTCGGCCTTTCCCTGCCCGTAGGGACACACCCCCGACCCCTCCAACGCCATAAAGCTGCTCGACCGTCCCTTGCCATCTCGCAGCGCCGCCGTCGGAGCTCGCTGGCGGCTAGCCTGTGACCGCTGCCGTTCTGCCATGGTTGGCACCGCCCCAGCCACCCCAGTACGCCAGCTGCCCCCGGCAATAGGTCGAGCTCATCTGCAAGCTCGTCCGCTAGCGCCCGTCGCCACCACGTCGCCCTGCTAGCAACAAAACGGCGGTTCGCCGGTCTTATCCTCGGCTGTCGACGGAACCGACCTCGATTAGCCTATAAATAGGAGCCCCCGAGCCCCAGCCGAGGCATGAGCCTTCCCTAGACCCTCAGACCTCTTTCCACCCATCGCACCAAATAGCCGGAGATGCCGGTATTGCTCCACTCTGGACGTAGTGCCGCCACCAGCTTCCGGCAAAACTCAGGCGAACCTGAGCCTCAGCTGTCCCACCCTGGCCTTGCTAGCTCCAACAGAACCTCTAGACCCCCTTTCCCCTCTAGTAATTAGCGCCATAACAGCCATAGGCCGGTGTCGTGCTCGCCGGAGCTCTCTGACTGCCATTGATGGAGGGGTGCTCACCCCCGAGCTCCCCGGTGGCTCTTTTGCCCTCGACGGGATGGGGCCCTCTCTCCTAAGCACGCCGGTGTGCACAGCTTCAGGAGCGGTTCCTCCTAGCAACGGTAATCGTCGCCAGAGTCGGCCTCTGCCTCTGGCCAGGCGCGCGCGTGAGGTGGGGGACAAACCCGACAAGTGGGCCCCACTTGCCGGTGTCACAACCCAACCGCCAGTGGCGCTGGCCCCTGAGTACGTCTTCCTCGCAAGTAAGCGTATTCACCACCGAACCGTTTTCCTTTTCTAATTAATTTAAAAGTCAGATTTTGACTTGATCTTTGACTGGCTATAACTTCTAAAATATAACTCCAATGGACCTGACTCTTTTTCGTTTGTTTCCCAAATTCCATCTCGTTTATTTTCATATTTATTTGAAAATTTTCCAAAACAATTTTTTTGTACTGTTTTTGAATTGTGTGTTAATTAGAATGTTTTCAAATAGGAATTTGGAGTGAAGATACAGTTTTGGAGTGCACCTCAAATACATACACATTGAAGGCAAGCATTCTGAACCCTGGTATAATATTTGTTGTGTGTTGCTTGATGTGACTATAACATTGAGATGACCTGAAGTATGCATTATTTCATGTGATGGTGTGATCATGTTTACTATTGCATGATGAAAATTCCTTGCTGTTGGAATTGATATACTTGTGAAAGTATTCACCCCTGTATGTCGTTCATGCCTACCGGAAGGAATCGGGAAAAGTCTCTATCTCGAGTGGACACGAGCTTGGTGCTGACATCTCGTTGGAGCGAGAGTGGTTAGTAAGGCATGAAGGGGTATGATGAGTGGTGATTCTGTCTAATGCCATGGAATATGTTTGTTGTGCTAACCATGCAGAGAATACACAACCTCCTGAGTCGACCATAGATCGAGTTTGTCCCTGTTCTCCTTCTTTTCGTGCTGCCACAAGTCTTCTATAGAGAATACGGTTTAGTAAGTTGCAAACCTCTTTCCATGTACACACCAAATAGAGGGGCCATGATGAGCGTCCCATGGCCATGGATTAAAGCCATTCATCCGGTCAGGGGGCATGGGTGTTTCCGGTTGGGACCGAGAGGGGGCACCCCTTAGAGCGCGCGATATAAATTTGATCCCATACTATTCGAGGTGGCGGCCTCCCCATCTTAAAGTTTTTCCTGAACGTTGCCTAGGGTGATACCTGGCATTGGGATGAGAAATGGGTGTGTACTGGTTAGGTGTGTTTTCTTCTAAAAATACCGTAGACAGAACTAGTCCTTTGCGACTACTGAAATCCGTCGGCTATGGGTAAAGAGTACAACCTCTACAGAGTTAATATCTATTCGAATAGACGTGTCCGCGGTTAAGGACTACAGTCTGGGATGGGTCAAGTTTCGGTCTTAGTGTCGGTCTTCGGAGGAAAAATTCTAAACCGAAATATTGATCATGACAAGTGACAAATGATGATTGTTATTATTATTATTGTGTACTGACCATTTATATTATTTGAATTATTGAGTATCCCTAGGAAGGTTCTACCTCGTGGATATTCATTGTGATTATTCTTATATAAGCCTTTTATGCGGCGTCGCACAGATGCCCGACTGTGGCATGCATATTGATTGCTTTATCATATAATCCCTTTCTATGGCGTCGCGCAGACGCCCGACTATGGCCCGTTTGTTGTTTATTTCCTTATAAGCCCTTTATGTGGCGTCGCTCAGACGCCCGACTATGGCATGCTGAATATACTTTTTTCTATAATCCCTTTATGTGGCGTCGCTCAGACACCTGACTAAGTCATGCTTTATATTATTATCCTTTCGAGGCGTCACTTTAGACACCCGATCGGTCTGTGTTACATCTATTCTCTGATTGCTTATTCATGTTTAATATGAATGACCTGCTTGCTTGCATCATGAAGTTATATTTTGTGACTGGTTAAGTGACCGTGGATTAAGTTCATTACATGAATACCACTACTATGTTATACCTGTTTTCATAATGTTTGCGAGTACATTCAAAGTACTCACTGGCTTGTCCTTGGCTATTGTCTTGGCCAGATTATGCATGTGGAGAGGAGCATTATGACGACAACCCCGGAACCTAGGCATCGAAGATTGCAGCCACGCGAAGATAGGAGTTAACCACGTCAGCTGTTCCTGTGGGAAATGGAGTCCCATAGACGCTGATGACCCCGAATCGCTTCCGCCACCAACCACTAGAAACCTTTTGTTGTACTTATTGACCATGGCGGTCTTGTACTTCATCTGTTGTAATTTTTCTTGGAATTTCTGTATCAAGATTGTGTCTCATCAGCTAACAATAATCCTAGGGCTGATGAGCACAAAGCCCATTTACTGGGAAATTAATATCCTGGAAAATTGGTCCTGACACAAGCCGGCACTCATGGCAGCATGCACCACACCCTTGTCACCAACCTCACTCCTGGTGGTCTCCATTGCGAGACACTGACCTTCCAATGAAGGAAACAAAAGAGGACTGGAAGCAAGCAGGCACCCAGGCTCTTTGGGATCTAGAGAAGCGTGATGAGCGAAACACTTCACCCTCTCCGTAAAATAAACCTCTTCCCCCCAAAAGTTTGCCTCCAAATTAACAGTATTAACTCCAGGAATAACTCCAAAATCAACATCAAGGTTGGTCACTGATCCCCTTTTGACAAACAAATGAACAACAAATGAAACTACCCCAAAATCCTCCCCATAACTCACCCAATATTATGCTGGACAAGTTTAAACCGACGTGAAATCGCCGGCCAGGCGAACGTAGTCATGCCCCTGGTCCCCTCCTACTTCAAATCCATCGGATCCAGACTTGATTTGGAGTAATCCGCCGCACACACAATTCAGGGTTGCGCACTCGACTGAGAATCTCCCTCCCTCTCCTTTTAAAGGTGCTCGAGTCCTTGTAGAGGAGACCACCCGTAAAGCTTGGGCAGGTCAGGGTGGCGGTAGTACATCTCCAGTTTTACCAAACTGTAAATAAGCATTAGAATTACCTCGCAAGTATATGAAAATCCATTGATCTTTTTTCCAATGCTCTTTTCCAGGATTAGCCATGTATCTACTAACAACACTCAATGCATAAGATAAATCCGGACAAGAACAAACCATGGCATACATAAGTGAACCAACTGCACTCGAATAGGGAACTCTAGATATGTACTCAATATCTGCATCTCACTTAGGACATAAGGTTGATGATAATTTGAAGTGTGCGGCTAACCGAGTACTCATCGGCTTGGCATTATACATGTTAAAAATATGAAGAACTTTATCAATAGATCCCTTCTTACTAAGGTATACTTTTCCACACGGTCTATCTCTAGATATTTCCATGCCAAGTATTTTCATCCTTCATTTCAAATTCATCACTCAGTTGCTTCTTTAGTTCATTAAACTCTGCTATACTCTTTGCAGCAAATAAAAATCATCAACATAAAGGAGAAAATAAATAGCTGAACCATTGACATTTTTCAAATAAACATAGCTATCATAACTAGACCTTTTGAAACCTTGAGAGAGCATAAAGGTGTCAAATCTCTTGTGCCACTGTGTAGGAGATTGCTTCAATCCATAAAGGGATTTCTTTAACTTACAGACAAGATTTTCTTTTCCAGGAATAACAAAACCTTCAGGTTGTTCCATATAGATATCCTCTTCTAATTCTCCATGTAAGAATGCACTTTTAACATCCAATTTTTCAAGCTCAAAATCATTCATGGCAACAATACTGGTAAAGGTCGTAATTCCAGAGGAATCATTACCACAAGGCATAGAGGGGGAGGTCATAAGCGCCTATACCGTAAAATAGATTTTCGACGGAATCAAAGTAAAGTGCGAATAGAGCTATACTTAACAATAGGAGATATAGTCAATACTTGGGACCTAGCTATAGCCTTTAGCATTTAACCTTGCTTTATATCTTGACTCGTCATTAGGAGAAACACCTTCTTTTCTTTTGAAACACACTTGCAACGAGTAGGTTTCTTCTCTCTAGGTAATCTTACTAAATATCAAGTGCCATTCTTTTCAAGTGATTCCATCTCATCATGCATAGTCATCCACTTTTACTATCACCAGAAATAATAGCATCGGAATATGAAGAAGGCTCAGCATTACCTTCAATTTATCAGACAATAGATAAAGCAAAAGAAACAATATTAGACTCCTCAATTAACCTTTCAGGTGCATTATTACCCCGCCTAACTCTGTCACATGTGAGATTCCAACCAGGTGGAACAATGGGCTGATTTGGAGTGACAGATTCATCATCAATGACGGGTTCATCATGTTCGTCAACATTTTCCTTATCATATGCATCACCTGAAATAACATGCTCCACCTAAACAGTAGGCTGTTGTTCACTCTCAACAGGAACATTAGTAGATGGGACGTCATGTAACATAGCAGGTTCATTAAAGATAACATTTTTGCTTATAATAACCTTTTGTATTACGGGATTCTACAACTTAAAACCTTTAACACCAGATTCATAACCAAGAAAGATGCACTTAGCAGCCCTAGACTCCAACTTTCCATTATCAACATGAGCATAAGAAGTGCAACCAAATACTCTCAACTGTTAACAATCGGTGGGAGAACCAAACCATACCTCAATTGGAGTTTTCTTATTAAGAGCAATAGGTGGTGAATGGTTAATAAGGTAACAAGCAGTGGAAGCGGCCTGAGCCCAAAAATGCCTATGCAAACATGCATTGGACAAGATGCAATGGGCTGTGGAGATAATGTTCATGTTCATATGCTTAGCAACGCCATTTTGTTGGGGAGTATAAGGAATGGTGTAGTGTTTGACAATGCCTTCAGAGTTACAATAATTCTAAAATTGCTTAGAACATAATTCCATACCATTATTAGTGCGAAGTATTTTTACCTTCTTTTCAGTTTGTCTTTCGATCATAATCTTCCAGTTCTTAAATGCTGAGAATGCTTGATATTTATGCTTCAAGAAATAAGGCCAAAATTCATCAATAATAGTCAACATGTACCTAGCACCACCTAGTGACTTTTTGTGATATGGTGCCCATAAATGACAATGAACATAATCAAGAATACCTTCAGTTGTATGAACCGAAGTTTTGAACTCGCCCTCTTGTGCTTGCCGAACATACAATGATCACAAAATTTCAATTGTCCAGTTTTATATCTAGCAAGAACTCTGTCAAACCAAATTTCACTCATATGTCCAAGATGCATATGCCAAAGGTTAGTAGCATCACAATCAAAATTCTTTGAAATAACTAGAGTAGTGTTACCACAAACGGTAGAACCTCGAAGATAATAAAGACCATTGGTCGAACTTAAGTCACCTTTCATCACAATAAGAGAACCTTTTGTGACTTCCAAAACGCGATCTTCACCTGAATACTTGAACCCCTTTGAAGCAAGGGCACTCAAATAAATAAGATTTCTCTTCATCTTCAGAATATTCTAAACATGTGTCAAAGTTCTGATTATGCCATCAAACATCTTGATTCGAATGGAACCTATGCCTTCAATCTTGCATGGTAGATTATCAAAGCCCAAAATGGAACCACCAGCAGTAGTAGAATCAAAAGTAATGAACCTATCCCTATGTGGGCACATATCAAAAGTCCATGCAGTGTCAAGTACCCACCATCATTGGTCTCAGCACATCCATAAATAACAACAAGAGCATCATCGGAACTATCATCATGAGCAACATTAGCAGAATTTTTACCTTGTTTATTACCTTTCGGTGTATACGTACCAATTCTGAGATATCATGCTCGTCTCTCTTGCAATACCTACAAGATTTTTTCTTGTTTCTGCATAGCGACTAGATACTTGAAAGCACATATGCTCCCTTGGAGGTTTTGATAATTCATGACAACATACACTATCTCTTCGACTAATAGTTCTACCTAATTTATTTCAGATTGAGTCCAAAGATTGCAGAGGCTGTGAATTTTTAGGAGGATCCACAAGAAGGAAAGGAATAGGATTGGCAAAGTTTCAAGCTTCAAAACTCTACATTTTATCCTTATGTGAGAAATCATATTTGAGTCCATAGGAAAGCCTATACTATTAAAAGGGGATGAGGTATCTAAGATGATCTAGTTGCTCAAAGTGCTTAGAGATTAGCCACCAAAAGCCTCAATATTTCTCCCACAAATATTCTGTCCCAAACCCTAAAGTCAATTTCAGTGCCACCAACTTTCTACATTTCGGCCACACCGAGTTTCCCATAGACAAACCCCAAGCCAAACCCTAGCAAATCGGTGCAACCAAGTTTTGCTTTGATACAGACGAAAAGCAGTGACCACCTCTCTGGTATCTAATTGACAAAAATTGGAATGTATGAGTTTTTTATTTTAGTGTCACTGAGTTACTGGAACTGCCTAGGTCAACCGAATCGAACTCATCGAGATGTTGTATATCGGTCTCACCGAAACGCCAAAAGTTAGGACATTTTGCACTAGTCAGTGCATCCGAGTTTACTCTGTGGCTCCACAGACTTGGAAAATAATGTTGTAAAGATTGGATTTTTGGTGATGGCTATATTGTTGGAAATATGCCCTAGAGGAAATAATAAAGGGTTTATTATTATATTTCCTTGTTCATGATAATCGTCTATTATCCATGCTATAATTGTATTGATTGGAAACACAAATACATGTGTGGATACATAGACAACACTATGTCCCTAGTATGCCAGTTGTAGACTAGCTCGTTGATCAAACATGGTCAAGGTTTCCTAGCCATAGACATGAGATGTCATTTGATAACAAGATCACATCATTAGGAGAATGATGTGATGGACAAGACCCAAACTATAAACGTAGCATATGATCATTTCAGTTTATTGCTATAGTTTCTGCATGTCAAGTATGTGTTCCTATGACCATGAGATCATGCAACTCACCGACACTAGAGGAATGCATTGTGTGCATCAAACGTTGCAACGTAACTAGGTGACTATAAAGATGCTCTACAGGTATCTCCGAGGGTGACTATTGAGTAGGCATGGATCGAGACTGGCATTTGTTACTCCGTGTGATGGAGAGGTATCTCAGGGCCCACTCGGTAATACAACATCACAATAAGCCTTGCAAGCAAAGTGACTAAAGAGTTAGACACGGGATCTTGTATTACAGAACAAGTATAGAGACTTGTCGGTAACGAGATTGAACTAGGTATGGAGATACCGACGATCGAATCTCAGGCAAGTAACATATCGAAGAACAAAAGGGACATCATACAGGATTAACTGAATCCTTTACATAGAGGTTCAATCGATCAAGATCTTCGTAGAATATGTAGGAACCAATATGGGCATCTAGGTCCCGCTATTGGTTATTGACCACAGAGGTGACGCGGTCATGTCTACATCGTTCTCGAACCTGCAGGGTCTGCACACTTAACGTTCGGTGATGTCTCGGTAGTATTGAGTTATGTATGGTGGTGATCGAAGGTTGTTCGGAGTCCCGAATGATATCCCGTACATCATGAGGAGCTCTATAATGGTCCGGAGGTAAAGATTGATATATAGGAAGGTGGTGTTTGAACTGCGGAAAAGTTTCGAGCATTTCCGGTAGTGTACCGGGAGTGACGAATGGGTTCCGAGGGACCACCAAGTGAGGCCCACACACCCCAAGGGGCCACATGGGACTTAGAGGTGGCGCACCAGCCCCTGTTGGGCTGGGCGGCCAGCCCTTATGGGCCTATGCACAGGAGAGAGAGGAGAGGGGAGGAGTCCTAATCGGAGGAGGACTCCTCCCGTGCCCACCTCCTACTTGGAGGAGGACTCCTCCACCTCCTGGTTCGGCCGAACCTACGGGAGGAACCCTAGAGTTCCAGCCCCTTCCCCTCCCTCTTATATATATTGAAGGGGGGAGAGGGCAGCCGCACCCTAAGACACAGTGCAGCCCTCTCTCCCCCACTAGATCGGCTCCTCCTCTAGTTTTCAGTGGTGCTTAGGCGAAGACCTGCTGGAACAGCTCCACCACCACCGTCGTCACGCCGTCGCGCTGCCGGAGTTCTCATCTACCTCTCCACTCCCTCTTGCTATACCAAGAAGGCGGAGATCTTCATCGAGCTGTACGTGTGCTGAGCGTGGAGGTGTCGTCCATTCGGCGCTAGATCGGGACAGATCATGATCGGATTGCGAGACAGCTAGTGATTTGGATCGTGAAGATGTTAGACTACATAAACCGTGTTTCTTAATGCTTCCTGCTTAGTGATCTACAAGGGTATGTAGATCCACTCTTCCTCTCGTAGATGCTCATCACCATGGATAGATCTTGCGTGTGTGTAGGAAATTTTTTATTTCCCATGCAACCCTCCCCAACATATATATACCCCTCCACCTCCCTCTCATTCGAAGAGAGATCACTTAGAACAAGCAAACACTTCCCCCCATTCATTTTCTAGGAGAGCACCACCTACTCATGTGTTGAGATCAAGATCTTCCACTTCAACCATATGAATCTTGATTTCTAGCCTCCCCGAGTTGCTTTCCACCCAATCAATCTCTTCTACCAAGCCAAATTCTGTGAGAGTGTGATTGAGTGTTGAGGAGACTATCTTTTGAAGCACTAGAGCAAGGAGTTCATCATCAATACCACATCTATAACCTTTTGGAGAGTAGTGTCTCTTATATTGGTTAGGTGTCGCTTGGGAGCCTCGAAATCATGTGGAGTTGAACCAAGAAGTTTGTAAGGGCAAGGAAATCGCCTACTTCATGAAGATCTACCCCGGGTGAGGCTAGTCCTTCATGGACCAAAGCCATGGTGGAATAGAAAAGGTTGCTTCTTCTTGGACCCTTCAACTCGCGCAACCGTTACCCTCGGTGAGTTAAAGTCTCCATGAATGTGGACATACGATAGCACCACCTATCGGAACCACGGGAAAAATCTTTGAGTCCCTATTTTGTTTGATCTTCCTATCTCTACTCTTTACTTACATGTGCACGTCTTTAGTTTCTGTTTCTATACTTGTAAACATGTAGGTGTAGGGTGTGCTAGACTTGCTAGAATTGTTAAAACTTGCCAACCAATAAAATTGGGAAAAAGTTAGGTTTTTATTTGGCCTTGTAGTCTATTCACTATTGGAAATATGCCCTAGAGGCAATAATAAATTGGTTATTATCATATTTCCTTGTTCATGACAATCATTTATTATCCATGCTAGAATTGTATTGATCAGAAACTCAGATACATGTGTGGATACAAAGACAACACCATGTACCTAGTGAGCCTCTACTAGATTATCTCATTGATCAGAGATGGTCAAGATTTCCTGACCATAGACATGAGTTATCATCTGATAACGGGATCACATCATTAGGACAATGATGTGATGGACAAGACCCAACCATAAGCATAGAATTTGATCGTATCAGTTTATTGCCAATGCTTTATCCATGTCAAGTATCTGTTCCTAAGACCATGAGATCATGCAAGTTCCTGACACAGGAGGAATGCCTTGTGTGTATTAAACGTCATAACATAACTGGGTGACTATAAAGGTGCTCTACAAGTATCTTCGAGGGTGTATGTTGGGTTGGCGTAGATCGAGACTGGGATTTCTCACTCCGTATGACGAAGAGGTATCTCTAGGCCCACTCGGTAATACAGCATCACAAGAAGCTTGCAAGCAATGTGACTAAGGAGTTAGTCACATGATCTTGTACTACAGAACAATAATGAGATTGAACAAGGTATGTATATACCGGCGATCGAACCTCGGGCATGTAACATACCAATGGACAAAGGGAACTGCATACAGGGTTGTCTGAATCCTTCACATCGTGGTTCGACCAATAAAGATCTTTGTGGAATGTGTTGGAACCAATATGGGCATCCAGGTCCCGCTATTGGTTATTGACCGGAGAGTGTCTCAGCCATGTCTACATTATTCTCAAACCCACAGGGTCTGCACACTTAACGTTCGGTGACGATATAGTATTGTTGAGTTATATATGTTGGTGACCAAATGTTGTTCGAAGTCCCGGATGAGATCTTGGACGTCACTAAGAGATCCAGAATGGTCGGGGAGTAAAGATTTATATATGGGAAGTCATATTTTGGCTACCAGAAAAGTTTTGGGTTTTTCCAGTATTGTGTCGAGAAGCTTCTAAAAGGTTTCGAAAACTTCCGGAGGAGTACAGAAGTCCACTAAGGGTTCCACCACGTCCCAAGGGTTTGCATGGGTTGAGGGGAGGCACCCTAGCCTTATTGGGCCAGGTGCACAAGTCCCTCATGGCCCATGTGGCTTGGGAGAGGTGGAAAGTCCACTTGTGTATGGATAGGGAGGGAATTGGACTAGGAGTCCAACTCCTCCCCCTTGGTTGCGCCCTGGGGCTTGGAGGATCTAATTGTTGGGAGATGTAGTAGTAAATCAAAAAATCCTATGTGTCACCAAGATCAATCCATGGAGAAACCAGCAACGAGCAAAGGGGGAGTGCATCTTCATACCTTTGAAGATCGCAAAGCGGAAGCATTACTAGAACACAGTTTGAAGATCTCCGCGTTCAACACACGTGTAGCCCGGTGACGTCTCCTACGCCTAGCTCCGGCAAGGAGGAAGGAGAGGTTGAGGGAGAGCTCCGGCAACATGACGGCGTGGTGACGGTGGAGCTGCATGGTACTCCGGCTGGGCTTCGCCAAGCGCTAGAGAGGATGAGGAGGAGGGGTAGGCCTGCGCCGAGAGAGAGAGAGAGACTTGTTTGTTGGCAACCCCTAAAACCCCCACTATTTATAAGAGGAAGGGAGGAGGGTATGCACCCTCTAGGGTTCCCACCCTAGGGGGTGCGGCAGCCTTAGATGGGACTTGGGGCCGGCGGCCAAGGGAGGGGAGAGGGGGTGCGGCAGCCCTAGGCGCCCTAGGGTGGGCCTAGGGCCCATCTGCGCTAGGGTTTGCCCCCTCTCTCCTTTGCTGCGCCTTGGGCCAAGTGGGAGGCGCACCAGCCCACCTAGGGGCTGGTTCGCTCTCACTCTTGGCCCATGTAGCCTTCAGGGGCTGGTGGCCCCTCCCGATGGACCCCCGAAACCCTTCCGATGGTCCCGATACATTACCGACGGTGCCCAAAACACTTCCAGTGACCAAATCCTCACTTCCTATATATGGATCTTTACCTCCAGACCATTCCGGAACTCCTCGTGATGTCCGGGATCTCATCCGGGACTCTGACCAACCTTTGGTAACCACATACACAATTTCGCTATAATCCTAGCGTCATCGAACCTTAAGTGTGTAGACCCTAGGGGTTCGGGAGGCAGGTAGACATGACCGAGACACCTCTCCGGCCAATAACCAACAACGAGATCTGGATACCCCTGTTAGTTCCCTAATGCTCCATGATGATCTCATCGGATGAACCACGATGTCGGGGATTCAAACAATCCCGTATACAATTCCCTTGTTAATCGGTATGTTACTTGCCCGAGATTCGATCGTCGGTATCCCTATACCTTATTCAATCTCGTTACCGAAAAGTCTCCTTACTCATTCTGTAACACATAATCCCATGACTAACTCCTTAGTCATATTGATCTCATTGTGATGATGTATTACTGAGTGGGCCCTGAGATACCTCTCCATCACACGGAGTGACAATTCCCAGTCTTGATTCGTGCCAACCCAACAGATACTTTCGGGGATACCCGTAGTGCACCTTTATAGCCACCTAGTTACGTTGTGACGTTTGGCACACCCAAAACATTCCTACGGTACCCGGGAGTTGCAAAATCTCATGGTCTAAGGAAATGATACTTGACGTTAGAAAAATTTAGCAGACGAACTACATGATCTTGTGCCATGCTTAGGATTGGGTCTTGTCCATCACATCATTCTCCTAATGATGTGATCTCGTTATCAATGAAATCCAATGTCCATGGACATGAAACTATGACCATCTATTGATCAACGAGCTAGCCAACTAGAGGCTCACTAGGGACATGTTGTGGTATATGTATTCATACATGTATTACGGTTTCCGGTTAATACAATTACAGAATAAACAATAGAAAATTATCATGAACAAGGAAATATAATAATAACCATTTTATTATTGCCTCTAGGGCATATTTCCAACAGTCTCCCATTTGCACTAAGTCAATAATCTAGTTCACATCTGTAGCGACCCGACCTGAAAGGTCGAATCTCCGGTGTTTCTGTACTATCCCAAGATCATGCTGGTACACACACGGTACATCAATGTATATATCAAAGGGAAATCACACAGCATTATATTAATCGAAAATCTCATATCGAGTCCTTTATTACAATAAAAATTACAATAAAGTGGCTGAAAGCCAACTCATGAGAATGTCTAAATCTTGTGGAAGCGTCGAAGGTAGATGAGTCCATCTGACTCCAAGGGCATCTCACCGAGCGTAGAACGTGTCCTCACTCCTCGTCGGAAAAGTACTCTGCAACATGATACGTTGCAGCCGTGTAGGTCAGCATATGGAATATGCCGGCAAAGTCACAAGAGAGGGGTGAAAAAAATAATCATCTAGTCTATATGCATATATGGCAGGTGGGGTAGAAAGTTTTGCGTAAAGCCAAGTTTTTCCTACATCAAGGGAGGGGCTAAGCAAAATATTACTAAGTTGGTTGATTAATGAGATGGTTCCACCAACCAATTCTCATTCCCAAATTATTAATACCCACATCCTCATTATTAATTGTGTTGAGAGTTCCGGAAGTTTCAGTTCCTTTGGCTCAAGTCGTCCATGACCATGGACACGGCTAATCGATTAGGTTTGAGTACTCTACAGAGTTTTGCACACGTTCCCCACAAGATTTGGTCGCCTCCGTTTGATTTCTCGCACTTCAGGGTGTTTGAGAAACGGATGACCAAAACATGGTCTTCCAAAGGGTTTCCCTGCGACTCTGTCGGTGCCCATCCTTTCCTACCGTTCTTCTACCTCTCGTAGCACCGCCTGTCCAAGGTCACCACGATATCCAACCAAGCCAGAGCCCATAATGACTTGTGGCTGTGCAGGTAAGCCTTGGGTCTTGAAGCACCCATCCATCTCTTTGTGCCTGGGTGGACCTTTCCGCGTGAATACTGGCCATCTCCAGCATCACCAAGGCAAATCCACTGGTTTCTCCAGGGTGCCGTTCAACCATCATCCACCCAGAGGTATGTTGAAAACTCGGAGTCTTAAATCATGATCATTATGTAGGTCTTGAAATTATTAACTCTCTCAACTCTCATGAATCACACATCCAACCCCGTCTACTATTAGCATAGCAAAAGTAAAACAACATTTCCCGGGGCCAATGTTGTCAAAGGGGGTTGAGAGGGATACCTAACACATGATACTACTACAATGTAACCAAGTTTCCAACTAACCTATCTTGCATGCAATTGGGGAGATGGTAGAACTAATGCATATAAAACATGGGTAGAAGTATGATCAAGGTGACTTGCCTGGTTGATGATCTTCATACTCGTGGGACTCTAAGTAACAAGCTTCGCACTCCGGATAATCTAACAAAGCAAACAAGCACTCAATAAGCATACAACAGAATATTGTAACCCACAAACATCAATCAAGAACTAGTAAATAATCAAGACAAAACAATGCACAAATCACAAGTAAGAAAAACACTCAAGGTTTTGTTTACTAGGAGGTGATTGATAAAACACTACTATCATAATAAAACTATTTTGTAATAACAAAACAATTGTTGACAGCAAGGAACAATAAAATATTTTTGTTAATCAACATAAGAAAATCAATTTAAGTTTGTTGGGAAAGCTTTTGTAAAGTTTGTAAAAAATTTGATAAACACTAAATGGAACAAATATAGTTTTACTAACAAGAGAGCAAAACCAAACTTATTATTTATTAGTAAAACATGTTCTTAACAGAAAATAATTTACAAATAAACTTGTTTTAGAAAACAAAATTAAATTATATAAAACTTTGTTTGAAAGCAAAACTATTAATAACTAGTTGTTTTAATCAAAATAAACCTATTTGAAAAGAACTTGTGATTCCTATATTAACCAAGAGATAACTAAACAATTTTATATTTTTATTAACAATAGGTAAAACACTAAATGTTTAAATCAATAGAACCTACTAAACAAATTAAAACTAAATCTAAGTTAAACTAACTAAAACTAAGTAATTGAAACTATACTATAATACTAGGCAGATTCTATGTATAGCTAGAACACTAATCAAAATCATCCTAAAAATCTTCAAACTAAACATGGTGATAGTCCTAACCAATATTAAACAGTAGCAAAAAGATTCATAACAAAATCTATTTTCAAACTCTAGTTATTCAGATTTGAAGATTTTGAGCAAATTTGATTCAATTCAAATTTTATAGTTCAAATTTGAAATTTAAAAGTACAGGGTGAAACTACATGAAAAATGTGAGCTAATGCAAAAAGAATCAACTCAAACATTAAACAGGTTAAAAGATATAAGCAAAACAAAATTTGAATACACTCTGTTAACTAAAACAAAAACAGAAAAGGAAAAATTGATTTGCGACGGTCAGGGGGCTACGTGGCAGCACGCGAGTGGCTAAGGGGGGGTGCGTGCGAGGGTTACGGGCGGGCAACCGGTCGGTAGAGGATACCGGTTCGGATTTAAATCCGTTCTAATCTGGATCGTCAGATCCAGATCGAACGAGTGGGGATGCTCACAGTGTTAAGAGGTCGCCGGCGAGGGATCTCCGGCGAGTCCGGAAGCGGCGAAGACGACGGCGAGGTGCTCCGGTGGTCGAGGGAGGCAGCGAAATGGTCCGGGCGACGGTGACGGGTCTCCGGAGTCGACTGGTGGCAACGGTGGAGCGAGCGGTGGACGGAATCGGTGGCTCCGGTCGACGGGAGCTCCGGTGGAGGTGGGAATTCCGGCGAGGAATTGCGCCGCGTCTAGGCGAGGGACAGAGGGGGCTCGGGGGGGAAATGGATGCGGGGAGTGGCCGGCTTATATAGGAGTGCGGGGAGCGAGAGGGAGTTAAGAGAGGAGAGAGATCCGGGGTGGGGTGAAACTGCCAGTGAGGTCCGGCGCGTGCGGGAGGAAGAGGGCGACCGCGCGGGAGAAACGGTCGGTCGGGGTGGGGTCCAGCGTCAGTGAGAGAGGAGGTGTCCGTTGCGCGTCGGTCGGCCGGTCGGTAATAAATGCGCGAATAACTGCCGTGGGCCGGCCCGTTTAATACTAACCGTTACCGTTTTTCCTTTAATGATTTTCTAGAGACATTCAAAAGCTTTTAAAGCATTTAAACCTTTTATAAATATAGGGGTATTACATATCAAAATTAACAGAATAATAAATACTATTTAATGAACATTTTTATTCTGTCATTTGAACACTTTCAAAAAAATATTATTTTTTAGAAATTGCCTATTTGTTTTTAAATCCTTTTTGCAAATATTTTCAAAATAACTCCTGGTTATTTTTGTTCAAATAGATCACCAAGATGACCCTGGTGTGGAGTGTCATGTTACTCCCCTCTTATTTTGAACATTTAACCAAAATTTCAAATAGGTGAAAGCAAGTTAGGGAAAAATAGAAAGGGCTTTCAGAAAGTCAGAAGAAGCATTTCAATTATACATGTATTCAAACAATGATGATGATGGATGCATAGCTATATTTCATAACATTCCAAAATGGAATTTTGGGATGTTACAACATCGCCATGTGATTAACACTTACATCACCATGTGATCATATCATCATGTGATTAACACCCAATTAGTTCTGGGGTTTGATCATGTTTTGCTCGTGAAAGAGGTTTTAGTCAACGGGTCTGCGACATTCAGATATGTGTGTACCTTGCAAACTTCTATGTCATACTGTAGATATTGCTCCCACGCTTGACTTGGAACTATTCCAAATGGCTACTCCACTATACGTATCCGGATTTCTACTAAGATTCATCCAGATTGGTGTTAAAGCTTGTATCGACGTAACCCTTTACGACGAACTCTTTATCACCTCCATAATAGAGAAATATTTCCTTAGTCCTCTAGTTGCTAAGGATAATTTCAACCGATGTCTACTGATCCACTCCCCGATCTCTCTTGTACCGCTTGATAGACTCATGGCAAGGCACACACAAGTGCGGTACACAACATGGCATACTATATAGAGCCTATGGCTGAAGCATAGGGGATGACACTCATCTTTTATCTATTTTCTGCCATAGTCGGGCATTGAGCTGTGCTCAATCTCACACCTTCTAATATAGGCAAGAACACTTTCTTGGACTGATCCATATTGAACTTCTTCAATATCTTGTCAAGGTATGTACTCATTGAAATTATTATCAAGCATCTTGATCTATCTCTATAAATCGTGATGCCCAACAATTAGATAGCTTATCCAAGTCTTCCTTTGAAAAACCTTTCTTTTTTTCAAAAAACCATTTATGCTTTCCAGAAATTCTACATCATTTCTGATTAATAATATGTCAACTACATATTCTTATCATAAATTCTATAGTGCTCCCACTCACTTTCTTGTAAATACAAGTTTCTCATAAACTTTGTATAAACTCAAAAACTTTCATCACTTCGTCAAAGCTCATATTCCAACTACGAGATGCTTGTTCCAGTCCATAGAAGGATCGCAGGAGTTTGCACACCTTTTAGTATCCTTAGGATTGACAAAACCTTCTGGTTGTATCACATACAACTCTTCCTCACGGAAACCGTTAAGGAAGCCTTGTTTTGACATCCATCTGCCAGATTTCATAATCGAAAAATGCAGCAACTGCTAACATAATTTTAACAGACTTTTAGCATCGCTACGGATGAGAAAATCTCATCGCAGTCAACTCCTTGAACTTGGTGGAAACTTCTATGCGACAAGTTGAGCTTTATAAACGGTGACATTTCACCATTAGCATATGTGTTCATCTCAAAGGTCCATTTGTACTCAACGACCTGCCGTTCAATGGGAAAGTCTACCGAAGTCCATACTTGGTTTTCATACATAGATCCTTTCTCGGATTCCATGACTCCTCGCCATTTGTTGGAATCCGGGCCCACCATCGCTTCTCCATAGTTCGTAGGTTCATCGTTGTCCAACAACATGACTTCCAAGACATGGTTGTCGTACTACTCCCGAGCAGTACGCGTCCTTGTGGACCTACGAGGTTCGATAGTAACTTGATCCGAAGATTCATGATCATCATCATTAACTTCCTTTTCAACTGACGTAGGCTCCACAGAAACATCTTTTTGTGTTGTGCTATGCTTTGGTTGAAACAAAGATTCAACCACCTCATCAAGTTCTATCTTCCTCCCACTCAATTCTTTCGAGAGAAACTCTTTCTCGAGAAAGGACCTGTTCTTAGCAACAAACACCTTTTGCGCTTGGATCTGAGATAGAAGGTATACCCAATGTTTCCTTAGGGTATTCTATGAAGATGCATTTGCCTGCTTTGGGTTTGAGCTCATTAGGTGAAAACCCATTTTCACATAAGCGTCGTAGCCCCAAACACTAAGAAACGACAGCTTAGGCTTGTGTCAAACCATAATTCTCATGGTGTCATCTCAACAGACTTCGATGGTGCCCTATTAAAGTGAATGCAAAGTTGTCAGAATCGTGACTCAAGTCTTAGAATCTTACGATCTTACGATCCAAATTAGCCCCTCCGATTCTACGATTTTGCTCATAGAATCTAAGTTTCTACGATCCTGATAGTTACGATTCTATGATTCACGATCCTAGCAACAGAGTTAAGATCCGATTTAGAATTGCGATTCTGACAACTTTGAGTGAATGGATTTGTCTTTAATGCATAAACCCATAACGATAGTGGCAAAACAATAAGCGACATCATAGTACACACTATATCCAATAGAGCACGACTACGACGTTCGGACACACCATCACACTATGGTGTTTTAGGAGGCGTGAGCTATGAAACAATTTCCACATTGTCTTAAATTGCATACCAAACTCGTAACTCAGATATTCATGTCCACGGTCATATCATAGACATTTTATCTCCTTGTCATGATGATCTTTAACTTTACTTTGAAACTCCTTGAACCTTTCAAACATTTTAGACTCGTGTTTCATTAAGCAAATATCCCCATATTTACTCAAATCATCAGTGAAGAAAATAATGATATCCACTGTGTGTTTCAACACTCATTGGACCACATACATCAACATGTATTAGTTACAATAAGCCACTAGCTCGCTCCATCATACCGGAAGACGGGGTCTTAGTCACCTTGCCCAAGAGGCATGGCTCGCATGTCTCAACCGATTCGAAATCGAGTGAGTCAAAAGATCCATTAGCAAGGAGTTTCTACATGCGATTTATACCAATATGACATCTAGCGGCAGTGCCACAAGTATGTGGTACTTTCATTATTAACTTTGTATCTTTTGGTACCAATGTTATGAACATGTGTACTACTACGATCAAGATTCAATAAACCATTCCCAGTGGGTGCATGACCATTGAAGGCATTATTCATGTAAACAGAATAACCATTATTCTCTAACTTATATGAATAACCGTATTTCACTAAACATGATCTAATCACATTCATGCTCAATGCAAACACCAAATAACATTTATTTAGGTTTATCACAAATCCCGAAGGGAGAGAGAGCATGCGATGGTGATCATATCAACCTTGGAAACACTTCCAACACACATCGTCACCTTTCACTTAGCTAGCCTCCATTTATTCCGTAGCTTTTATTTCGAGTTGCTAACACTTAGCAACCGAACCGGTATCCAATACACGGGTGCTACTAGGAGTACCAGCAAGGTACACATCAATAACATGTATATCAAATATACTTCTGTCGACATTGCCAGCCTTCTTATCTACCAAGTATCTAGGGTTGTTCCGCTTCAGCGAACATTCTCCTCATAACAGAAGCACTTAGTCTCGGGTTTGGGCTCAACCTTGGGTTTCTTCACTAGAACGGCAACTGGCTTGCCATTCCTGAAGTTTTTTCCTTCTTGCCCTTTCCCTTCTTGAAACTAGTGGTGTTCACTTAACCATCAACACTTGATGCTCCTTCTCGATTTCTACCTTCGTGGTGTCAAACATCACGAACAACTTAGGGATCATCTTATCCATCCCTGGCATGTTATAGCTCATCACGAAGCTCTAGTAGCTTGGTGGCAGTGACTTGGAGAACTGCATTAATCACTATCTTATCTGGAAGATTAACTCCCACTCGATTCAAGTGATTGTAGCACCCAGACAATCTGAGCACATGCTCACCGATTGAGCTATTCTCCTTTATCTTGCAGGAAAAGAACCTTGTTGCAGGTCTCATACCTCTCAACATAGGCATGAGCCTGAAATCCCAGTTTCAGCTCTTAGAACATCTCATATGTTCCATGACGTTCAAAATATTTTGGAGACTCAATTCTAAGATGTAATGCATAATGCACTGAACTATCAAGTAGTCATCAGAAAGTGCTTGTCATATGTGTACAACATCTACAGACAACGCTTGAGGGAGTGGTGCACTTAGCGGTGCATCAAGGACATAAGCCTTTTGTGCAGCAATGAGGACAATCCTCAGATCACGGACCCAGTCCGCATTATTGCTACCGACCGTATCAATAAAACAGGGGAGCTACAGCGCGAGCTATCTATGACATAATTTGCAAAGACACTTTTAGACTAAGTTCAAGATAATTAAGTTCATCTAATCAAATTGTTAATGAACTCCCACTTAGATAGACATCTCTTTAGTCATCCAAGTGACACATGATCCACGCCAACTAGCCCGTGTCCAATCATCACGTGAGACGGACTAGTCATCAATCATGAACATCTCCATGTTGATTGTATCTTCTATATGACTCATGTTCGACCTTTCGGTCTCTCGTGTTCCGAGGCCATGTATGTACATGCTAGGCTCGTCAATTCAACCTAAGTGTCTTGCGTGTGTAAATCTGGCTTACACCCGTTGTATGCGAACGTTAGAGCCTATCACACTCGATCATCGCGTGGTTCTTCGAAACAACGAACCTTAGCAACGATGCACAGTTAGGGGGAACACATTTCTTGAAATTTTAGTGAGAGATCATCTTATTTAAGCTACCGTCGTTCTAAGCAAATAAGATGTAAAACGTGATAAACATCACATGCAATCATATAGTGACATGATATGGCCAATACCATCTTGCTCCTTTGATCTCCATCTTTGGGGCACCATGATCATCATTGTCACTGGCACGACACCATGATCTCCGTCATCATGATCTCCATCATCGTGTCTTCATGAATTTGTCTCGCCAACTATTACTTCTACTACTATGGCTAATGTTTACCAATAAAGTAAAGTAATTACATGGCATTTTTGATTGACACGCAGGTCATACATAAATTAAGACAACTCCTATGGCTCTTGCCAGTTGACATACTCATCGACATGCAAGTTGTGAATCATATAACAAGAACATGATCAATCTCATACATCACATATATCACATCACATCCTTTGGACATATCACATCACACGACATATGCTACAAAAACAAGTTAGACGTCCTCTAATTGTTGTTGCGAGTTTTTACGTGGCTGCTATAGGTTTCTAGCAAGAACGTTTCTTACCTACGCAAAAACCACAACGTGATATGCCAATTTCTATTTACCCTTCATAAGGACCCTTTTCATCGAATCCGATCCGACTAGAGTGGGAGAGACAGACACCCGCTAGCCACCTTATGCAAAAAGTGCATATCAGGCGGTGGAACGAGTCTCACGTAAGCGTACGTGTAAAGTCGGTCCGGGCGGCTTCATCCCACAATGACGCTGAATCAAGATAAGACTAGTAACGGCAATCAAATTGAAAAAATCGACGCCCACAGCAACTTGTGTTCTACTCATGCATACATTATATGCATAGACCTAGCTCATGATGCCACTGTTGGGAGACATAGTAGTAAATCAAAAAAATTCCTACGTGTCACCAAGATAAATCTATGGAGAAACCAGGCAACAAGCAAAGGGGGAGTGCATCTTCATACCTTTGAAGATCACAAATTGGAAGCATTACTAGAACACGGTTGGTGGAGTCATACTCATAGCGATTCAGATCGCGGTGGATTCCGATCTAAGCGTCGAACAACGGCGCCTCCGCGTTCAACACACGTATAGCCCGGTGACGTCTGCTATGCCTTGATCTACCAAGGAGGAAGGAGAGGTTGAGGGAGAGATCCGGCAGCACGACGGTGTGGTGACGGTGGAGCTGTGTGGTACTCCAGCAGGGCTTCGCCAAGCACTATGGAGGACGAGGAGGAGGAGGGGTAGGGCTGCGCCGAGAGAGAGAGAGAGAGACGTGTCTGTTGGCAGCCCCCAAAATCCCCACTATTTATAGGATGAGGGGAGGAGGGTGCACACCCTCTAGGGTTCCCACCCTAGGGGGTGCGGCAGCCCTAGATGGGACTTGGGGTCGGCGGCCAAGGGAGGGGAGAGGGGGTGCGGCAGCCCTTGGCGCCCTAGGGTGGGCCTAGGGCCCATCTGCGTTAGGGTTTGCCCCCCCCCCTCTCCTTTGCTGCACCTTGGGCCAGGTGGGAGGCGCACCAGCCCACCTAGGGGCTGGTTCCCTCCCACTCTTGGCCCATGTAGCCTTCCGGGGCTGGTGGCCCCTCCCGATGGACCCCCGGAACCCTTCCGGTGGTCCTCGTACATTACCAACGATGCCCGAAACACTTCCGGTGACCAAATCCTCACTTCCTATATATGAATATTTACCAATGGACCATTCCAGAACTCCTCGTGGTGTCCAAGATTACATCCGGGACTCCGAACAACCTTCGGTAACCGTGTACACAATTTCC
Source organism: Hordeum marinum (assembly GCA_022496015.1). Taxonomy (NCBI): domain Eukaryota; kingdom Viridiplantae; phylum Streptophyta; class Magnoliopsida; order Poales; family Poaceae; genus Hordeum; species Hordeum marinum. Next base: position 366,992,748 of record CM039675.1, on the reverse strand, counting down.
CTATAACCCTAGCGTCATCGAACCTTAAGTGTGTAGACCCTACGGGTTCGGGAGACATGTAGACATGACCGAGACACCTCTCCGGCCAATAACCAATAGCGGCATCTGGATACCCATGTTGGTTCCCACATGCTCCATGATGATCTCATCGGATGAACCACGATGTCGGGGATTCAAACAATCTCGTATACAATTCCCTTGTCAATCGGTATGTTACTTGCCCGAGATTCGATCGTCGGTATCCCTATACCTTGTTCAATCTTTTTACAGGCAAGTCTCTTTACTCGTTCTGTAACCCATCATCCCATGACTAACTCCTTAGTCACATTGAGCTCATTGTGATGATGTATTACCGAGTGGGCCCTGAGATACCTCTCCGACACATGGAGTGACAATTCCCAGTCTTGATTCGTGCCAACCCAACAGATGCTTTCGGGGATACCCGTAGTGCACCTTTATAGCCACCCAGTTACGTTGTGACATTTGGCATACCCAAAGCATTCCTACGGTACCTGGGAGTTGCACAATCGCATGGTCTAAGGAAATGATACTTGACATTAGAAAAGCTTTAGCAGACGAACTACCCGATCTTGTGCTATGCTTAGGATTGGGTCTTGTCCATCACATCATTCTCCTAATGATGTGATCCTGTTATCAATGACATCCAATGTCCATGGCCATGAAACCGTGACCATCTATTGATCAACGAGCTAGCCAACTAGAGGCTCACTAGGGACATGTTGTGGTCTATGTATTCACACATGTATTACGGTTTCCAGTTAATACAATTATAGCATGAACAATAGACAATTATCATGAACAAGGAAATATAACAATAACCACTTTATTATTGCCTCTAGGGCATATTTCCAACACTAATCTCCACACCCCTCCACCTATATATAGAGGGGAGGGGCGCCCCAAGACCACACACCAAGCCCTTGGCACCCCTCTTTCTCCCTAGATCGTTTTCTCCTTCGTCGCAGTTTCGCTAGCGCTTGGCGTAGCCCTGCCAGGATTTCTCTACCACCATCTCCACCACGCTATCATGCTGGTTGAGAACCCATTTACCACCCTTCCCTCGCTCACTAGATCAAGGAGGTGGAGACATCATCGAGCATCACGTGTGCTGAACGTGGAGGTGTCGTTTGTTCGGCACTAGATTGGGACGGATCGCGATTGGATCGTGAAAATGTACGACTACATCAACCGCGTTATATACGCTTCGGCTTGGAAATCTACAAGGGTATGTAGATACACTCCTCCTCTTGTAGCTATGCATCTCCATGGATAGATCTTGCGTGTGCGTAGGAAAAAAATTGTTTCCCATGCAACGTTCCCCAATAGTGGCATCATGAGCTAGGTCTATGCGTAGATCATATGCATGAGTAGAACACAAAGAGTTTGTGGGAGTTGATGTTTAGATTGATTAACTCCTTAGTCTTATCTTGATTCAGCGGTATTGTGGGATCAAGCGTCTCGGACCAACCTTACTCGTTCACGTACGAGAGATTGGTTCCATCGACTGTCATGTAACTTGTTGCATAAAGATGGCTGGCGTGTGTCTATCTCTCCCACTTTAGTTGAATTGGGTTCGACAGAGGTCGTCCTTGTAGAAGGTTAAAAGGCAACTTGATTATCACCATTGTGGCTTTGCGTAGGTAAGAACGGTTCTTACTAGTTGCCCATAGCAGCCACATAAAACTTGCAACAACAAAGTAGAGGATGTCTAACTTGTTTTTGCAGGGCATGTTATGATGTGATATGTCCAAAGACATGATGTGATATATGTGATGTATGAGATGATCATATTTTGTATAGATTATCACGACTTGCATGTCGATGAGTACGGCAACTAGCAGGTGCCATAGGATTATCTTTAATTATTTTTGCCCTTTTTGCTTTAGTTTATCGCTATGAGTTAGCAATATTTGTAAAAGCAATAGTTGGCGCAACAACCACGTGATGACACGATGATGGAGATCTTGGTGTCCTGTTGGTGACGATGGAGATCATGTCGGTGCTTTGGAGATGGAGATCAAAAGCACAAGACGATGATGGCCATATCATGTCACTTATATGATTTGCATGGGATGTTTATCCTTTTATATATCTTATTTTTCTTACGACGATGGTAGAATTGTAAGATGATCCCTCACTTAAAATTTCAAGATAAAATTGTGTTCTCCCCAAGTGTGCACCATTGCGAAGGATCGTCGTTTCGAAGCACCACATGATGATTGGCTGTGATAGACTGTACGTTCGCATACAGTGGGTGTAAGCCAATTTTGCACATGCAGAACACTTGGGTTAAACTTGTCGAGCCTAGCATGTACATACATGGCCACAGAACACATGAGACCGAAAGGTCGAACATGAGTCGTATAGTAGATATGAGCGATATGGAGATGTTCACCATTGAAACCACCTCATCTCATGTAATGATCGGACCTGGGTTGTTGGATTTGGATCATGTCACACTTAGACAACCTGAGGGATGTTGATTTGAGTGCGAGTTCTTTAGTAATATGATTAATTTAACTCATTATCATGAACATAGTCAAAATATCTTTGCAAATTATGTTGTAGATCAATAGATCGCATTATATCTCCCCTATATTTGATACGTTCCTAGAGAAAAACTAAATTGAAAGACAGTAGTAGCAGTTATGTGGACTGGGTCCGTAAACTGAGGATTGTCCTCATTGCCGCACAGAAGTCTTATGTCCTTGATGCACCGCTCGATGCACCAACCCCTCAAGCGTTGTTTGTGGTTTTTGAGAAAATTAGACATGCACGTTTTTTATGACTACTTGATAGTTCAATGCATCATGCTTTACGGCTTAATATGAGGACCCAAAGACATTTTGAATGTCATGGAGCATATGAGATGTTCCAAGAGCTGAAATTGGGATTTTAGGCTCATGCCCGTGTTGAGAGGTATGAGACCTCCAAAAAGATTCTTTGCCTGCAAGATGAAGGAGAATATCTCAATTGGTGAGAATGTGCTCAGAATGTTTGGGTGCTACAATCACTTGAATCGGGTGGGAGTTAATCTTCCAGATAAGATAGTGATTGACATAGTTCTCCAAGTCAGTGCCACCAAGCTGCTAGAGCTTCGTGATGAACTATAACATGCCAGGAATGGAAAAAATGATCCCTGAGCTATTCGCTATGTTTGACACCGCGAAAGGTAGAAATCAACAAGGAGCATCAATTGTTGATGGTTAATAAAACCTCTAGTTTCGAGAAGGGTAACTTCAAGAATGGAAAAAACAGTTGCCGCTCAAGTGAAGAAACCCAAGGTTGAGCCCAAAATCCTAGACTAAGTGCTTCTGTTGTAAGGGGAATGGTCACTGATAGCAGAACTACCCCCAAACACTTGGTAGATAAGAAGGATGGCAACAACAAAAGTATATTTGATATACGTGTTATTGATGTGTACCTTACTAGTACTCCTAGTAGCACCTGTGTATTAGATACCAGTTTAGTTGCTAACATTGGAAACTCAAAATAAAATCTATGGAATAAACAGAGACTAGCTATAAGGGTGAGGTGACGATGTGTGTTGGAAGTGTTTCCAAGGTTGATGTGATCACCATCGCATGCTCCCTCTACCTTCGAGGTTAGTCTTAAACCTGAATACATGTTATTTGGTGTTTGCGTAGAGCATGAACATGATTACATCGTGTTTATCGCAATATATTTATTCGTTTAAGTCAGATAATAATGGTTATTCTATTTTCATGAATAATACCTTCAATGGTCATGCACCCAATGGGAATGGTTTATTGAATCTCGATCGTAGTGATACACATGTTCATAATATTGATGCCAAAAGATGCAAAGTTAATAATGATAGTACCACATATGTGTGGCACTGCCGCTAAGGTCATATTGGTGTGAAGCGCGTGAAGAAACTACATGCTGATGGATCTTTGGACTCACTCGATTTCGAATCGGTTAAGACATGCACACCATGCCTCATGGGCATGATGGTTGAGACCCCGTTTTCCGGTATGATGGAGCGGGCAAGTGACTTATTGGAAATGATACATGTTGATGAATGTGGTCCAATGAGTGTTGAAGTGTGCAGTGGATATCGTTATTTTCTTACCTTCACTGATGATTTGAGTAGATATGGGTATACTTAATGAAACACAAGTCTAAAACGTTTGAAAAGTTCAAGAAAATTCAGAGTGAAGTTTAAGATCATCGTGACAAGAAGATAAAACGTCTATGATATGATCATGTAGGTGAATATCTGAGTTATGAGTTTGGTATGCATTTAAGACAATGTGGAATTGTTTCACAGCTCACACCACCTAGAACATCATAGCGTAATGGTGTGTCCGAACATCGTAGTCGTGCTCTATTGGATATGGTGCGTACTATGATGTCTCTTACCTATTTGCCACTATCATTTTGGGGTTATGCATTAGAGACAAATACATTCACTTTAATAGAGCATCATCTAAATCCGTTGAGAGGACACCATATGAATTATGGTTTGGTAGAAAACCTAAGTTGTCATTTCTTAGAGTTTGGGAATGCGACACTTATGTCTGATAAGCTCGAACCCAAAGCAGAAAAGTGCATCTTTGTAAGATACCCTAAAGTAACAACTGGGTATACCTTCTATCACAAATCCGAAGGCAAGGTCTTTGTTGCCAAGAATGGATCCTTTCTAGAGAAGGATGTTCTCTCGAAAGAAGTGAGTGGGAGGAAGGTAGAACTTGATAAGTTTACTTAACCTTCACTTGAATTGGAACAGTAGCGCAGCACGGAAAGGTGTTCCTGTCATGCGTAGACAAATTGAAGAGGAAGCTAATGATTATGATCATGAAACTTTAGATCAAGTTACTACTGAATCTCATTGGTCGACAAGGACATGTATTGCCTCGAGGATACGGTGATCTAGTCTTGGAGGTCATACTATCACACAATAGTGAACCTACGAGCTATGAAGAAGCAATGGTGGGACCAGATTCCAACAAATGTCTAGGAACCATGAAATACAAGATATGATCCATGTATGAAAACAAAGTATTGACTTTGGTAGACTTGCTCGATTAATGGCAGGCCGTTAAGTACAAATGGATCTTTAAGAACAAGACATACGTTGATGGTAAATGTCACCATTTATAAAGCTCGACTTGTCGCAAAGAGGTTTCCGACTCAAGGAGTTGACTACGATGAGACTTTCTCACCCGTAGCGATGTTAAAGTCTATTGGAATTATGTTAGCAGTCGTTGCATTTTTCGATTATCAAATCTGACAGATGGATGTCAAAATAGAGTTTCCTTAACGGTTTCTGTGACGAAAGGTTGTATGTGGTACAACCAGAAGGTTTTGTCGGTCCTAAGGATGCTAAAAGGTATGCAAGCTCCAGCGATCCTTCTATGGAATGGAGCGATCATTTTGGAGTTGGAATATACGCTTTGATGAGGTAATCAAAGCTTTTGGGTTTATACAAAGTTTATATGAAATTTGTATTTACAAGAAAGTGAGAGGGAGCACTATAGAATTTCTGATAAGTATATGTGGATGACATATTGTTGATCGGAAAAAATGTAGAATTTCTGGAAAGCATAAAGGGTTGTTTGAAACGAGTTTTTCAAAGGAAGATCTGGATAAAGCTACTTAAATATTGGGCATCAAGATCTATAGAGATAGATCAAGACGCCTGATAAGACTTTCAATGAGTACATACCATGACAAGATTTTGAAAGAGTTCAAAATGGATTAGTCAAAGAAAGAGTTCTTACCTGATTTGTAAGGTGTGAAGTTGAGTAAGACTCAAAGCTCGACCACGGCAGAAGAAAGAGAAAGGACGAAGGTCATCCCCTATGCCTTAGTCATAGGATCTATATAGTATGCCATGTTGTGTACCGCACCTGGTGTGTGCCTTGCCATGAGTCTGTCAAGCGGTACAAGAGTGATCCAGGAGTGGATCACTAGAGGATGGTCAAAATTATCCTTAGTAACTCGAGGACTAAGGAAATGTTTCTCGATTATGGAGGTGATAAAGTGTTTGTCGTAAAGGGTTACGTCAATGCAAGCTTTGACACCAATCCGGATGACTTTGAGTAGCAATCCAGATACGTATAGTGGAGCAGTCATTCAGAATAGCTCCAAGTGGAGCGTGGTAGTAGCATTTATAGTATGACATAGAGATTTGCAAAGTACACACAAATCTGAATGTTGTAGACCCATTGACTAAAACCTCTCTCACAAGCAAAACATGATAAATCCCCATAACTCATTGGGTGTTAATCACATGGTGATGTGAACTAGATTATTGACTCTAGTGCAAGTGGGAGACTATTGGAAATATGCCCTAGAGGCAATAATAAATTGGTTATTATCATATTTCCTTTTTCATGATAATTTTTTGTTATCCATGCTAGAATCTTATTGATCAGAAACTCAGATACATGTGTGGATACATAGACAACACCATGTCCCTAGTGAGCCTCTACTAGACTAGCTTTTTGATCAGAGATGGTCAAGGTTTCCTGACCATAGACATGAGTTGTCATTTGATAACAGGATCACATCATTAGGACAATGATGTGATGGATAAGCCCCAATCGTAAGCATAACATTTGATCGTATTAGTTTATTGCTACTGTTTTATCCATGTCAAGTATCTGTTCCTACGACCATGAGATCATGCAACTCCCTAACACCGGAGGAATGCCTTGTGTGTATCAAATATCACAACGTAATTGGGTGACTATAAAGGTGCTCTATAGGTATCTCCGGGGGTGTATGTTGGGTTGGCGTCGATCAAGACTGGGATTTGTCATTCCATATGACGAAGAGGTATCTCTGGGCCGACTCGGTAATACAGCATCACAAGAATCTTGCAAGCAATGTGACTAAGGAGTTAGTCACGCGATCTTGTATTACGGAACGAGTAAAGACACTTGCCAGTAACAAGATTGAACTAGGTATGGAGATACCAAGGCACACATCAAGCCCTTGGTGCCCCTCGTCTCTCCCTAGATCGTTTTCTCCTCCGTTCGCGGTTTAGGTAATGCTCGGTGTAGCCCTGCCAGGATTCCTCAACCACCATCTCCACCATGCTATCGTGCTGGTTGACAACCCTTAAACTACTCCACCCTCGCTTGCTGAATCTAGGAGGAGAAGATCTCATCGATCTATACGTGTGCTGAGCGCGGAGCTGACGTCCGTTCGGTGCTAGATCGAGACGGATCGCGATTGGATCGTGAAGACGTACGACTACATAAACCGTGTTATATACGCTTCCGCTTAGCAATCTAAAAGGGTATGTAGATACCCCCCCTCCTCGAACTATGCATCTTCATGGATAGATCTTGCGTGTGCGTAGGAAATTTTTTGTTTCCCATGCAATGTTCCCTAACATTAACCCCCCCCTTTAGATGCCTCTTCTTGATACCACAATTGGTATCAGAGCATTGGTCTCCATTGCCTTGGTTTTATCTCCATTGGAGGAAGATGGATGTGCCTAGTTATGGGAGTCTTAGCTATAGAGTGCTTATTCTCAATGGGGAGTACTATAGTTAATGGAAAGACAAAATGCTTGATCTATTTGATGAATTCCATTTGAGCAAGTATGTTGTTAGCCCCTATGTGCCTCCCATTGATCTCTTACATCCTTCACATGAGGCAGAAATTGATATGCTTCATAATCTTAGAACTTTCAATCTCATCCTTAGAGGATTACCAAGAATCGTATTTGATCAGATGAAAAACTTTGAGTGTGCCTGCACCTTGTGGACAGGTTTGGAGAAAAGATATCCAAACTACTCTTTGAAAAATATTGATACCATTCTCCATAAAACTATTGTCGTTCACAAAATGAAGCCTAGTGATCCTAACTTTGCTAAATACTTATTTGAGCTTCGTGACCTCATGTGTGCTAAAGGATATGTCATAACCATCAATAATATCATTGTTGTAGCCATTCTCATTACTAATCTTGAACATTGTCATGGTCACAATTCTAATGACTCTCTTTATCTTTGTGACGAGGATATTCCATTTCATGATGACAATGTGGAACATGGTTACTATGATGAAGATGAAAAGTTTGACATTGAATGTGATATGACTAGGAAGAATTTAAGTCTTATGGCAAACTTCAAAGGCTACATGTCCTGAGGAAAAGAGTGGACTCTTGATAGTGGATGCACTGATCACAAGACCGGAGATAGAGACATGTTTCACGAGATCACACTGAACCATGGACCGCGCAGGTATGTGACCTTCGAAGACAGTTCCAAGGGTAATGTACTTGGTCTTGGTAAGGTGGCCGTATCTCATGATAGTTCTGTTCGAAATGTCATACTTGTTGAATCCCTTGGCTACAATCTTCTTTCCCTATCTAGACTAGCCGATTTTAGTTTCAAGGTGGTATTTACTAAAATTGATTGCCAAGTGTTTCGCCAAGACAATCATAACATGGTATTCACCGGTTTCCGTAGAGATGATCTATACATTGTCGATTTCACTAATAGAGCCCAACCTCGTACTTGTACTATTGCAAAATCTTCTAAAGTTTGGTTGTGTCATAGAATGCTAGGACATGTCGGTATGCATAATCTAGACAAGCTCGTCAAAGGTGACCACATACTTGGTGTTGAATATATTATATTTGACAAAGATAGACTTTGTAGTGCTTGTCAAGCAGGAAAACAAGTTGTCAGAAGTCATCTAGTAAAGAATATCATGACTACCAGGAGACCACTCGAGTTACCTCACATGGATCTATTTGGTCTCAATGCTTACAAGAGCCTCGGCGGAAATTCTTTTGGTCTAGTTATAGTTGATGATTTTTCATAGATTTACGTGGGTATTCTTTCTTGATGACAAGTCGCGGATTCAAAAGATCTTCAAGAACGTCGCTCGGAAGGCCCAAAACCAATTTGTAGTGAAGATCGAGAAAGTTCGGAGTGACATCGGATCGGAGTTCAAGAACACTAATGTGGATACCTTTCTTGATGAAGAAGGAATCTCACATGAGTTCTCGGCTACTTACACACCTCAACAAAATGGAGTTGTTGAGAGGAAGAACCAGACTCTTATAGAGATGGATAGAATGATGGCCGATGAGTACAAAACTCCCAAGACGCTTTTGGGCAGAAGCGTAGGAAACAGCTTGGCATGCAAAAAACTTACTCTACCTCCACAAGCTTCTTGGTCAAACTGCATACGAGATACTCATCAGCAACAAACCCCAATTTGGATACTTAAGAGTATTTGTCTCAAAGTGCTACATTCTAGATAAGCATCTTCATTCTAAATTTGCTCCTAAATATCATGAAGGTTTCCTACTTGGTTACAGATCAAACTCTCACACTTACCGTGTCTAAAACAACTTCACTCAAAAAGTTGAAGACACATTAGATGTGAAGTTTGACGAGACTAAGGGTTCACAAGTCGAAAAATTTCCAAATGATGGAGGAGATAAGGAACCTTCAGAAGCCATTGAAAACTTGTCCATTGGCAAGATTCATTCCATGGAGGTGAAGGAAAGCACTTCATCTACACAAGTGGAAGGTCCTACTTGGCATGAAGGCAAACCACAAAAGGACTTAGAGGGGTCCACAAGCGGTACACGCCAAGATGAAGAGGAAGAAGAAATACATCAAGATGATCCACCTCAACCTCATTCACCACCTCCTCAAGGAAACGTCACCTTCAGCGACAACGAAGAAGATGATGAAATGAGGAAGCTCCTCCGTCCAACAAGAAAAACCTACCTCGAGTTCGGGCAAGAGCGGACAAGAATCACCCCTAGAGCAAATTCTAGGTGATATAAAAACCGGGAGAATCACTCGCTCTAAAACTCTTTTAGCTAACTTTTGCGAGCATTATTCATTTATCTCTAGCATTGAGCCTATGAAGATGGAAGAAGCTCTTGAAGACCCAGATTGGTTGAATGCCATGCATGAAGAGCTACACAACTTCGAGAGTAAAGAAGTATGGAAACTAGTGGAGAAATCCAACGATGAGCACAACATCATTGGGAAAAAATGGGTGTTTTGCAACAAGCAAGATGAAGATGGTCAAGTGGTACGCAGAAAGGCTTGCCTCGTGGCTCAAGGATACACTCAATTCGAAGGCTAGACTATGGTGAGACTTACGCCCTTGTTGCTAGGCTTGAGGCCATTCGCATACTTCTTGCTTATGCCAATCACCATGATATTACTCTTTAACAAATGGATATCAAAAGTGCTTTTCTAAATGGTGAAATTGAGGAGGAAGTCTATTTTAAACAACCTCCCAGATTTGTGAACCCTAAGAAACCTAATCATGTCTATAAACTTCGTAAAGCTCTCTATGGTCTTAAACAAGCCCATCAAGCTTGGTACAAGTGCTTAATGGAGTTTCTCATTGAAAATGGTTTTGAAATTGGTAAAATTGATGCAACCTTGTTCACTAAAAGAGTTAGTGGTGAATTATTTGTGTGCCAAATTTATGTGGATGATATTATCTTTGGATCTAGTAACCCACATTTTAGTGAGAAATTTGGAAGGTTGATGTCTGAGAAATATGAGATGTGTATGATGTGTGAGCTGAAATTCTTCCTTGGTTTGCAAATCAAGCAAACGAGAGATGGTACATTTATCTCTCAAACCAAGTACACCAAGGACTTGTTCAACAAGTTCAACATGCAAGAGTGTAAAGGTATGAAAATACCCATGCCAACAAGTGGACATGTTGACCTCACTAAGGAGGACAAACTAGTTGATCAAAAGGTTTATCGATCAATGATTGGTTCATTGTTATATCTATGTGCCTCCCGTCCGGATATCATGCTAAGTGTGTGCATGTGTGCTCGGTATCAAGCAGCACCTAAAGAGTGTCATCCTAAGGTCGTAAATAGAATTGTGAGATACTTGATACATACACCAAACTTCGGCATTTGGCATCCCAAGGGGTCTTCTTTTAATCTTATGGGCTCTTCTGACTCGGACTATGCCGGAGATAAGGTTGATAGAAAATCCACCTCGGGTACTTTTCAATTTCTTGGGAGATCTCTTGTGTCTTGGTCATCCAACAAACAAAACTCAGTATCTCTATCTACCGCCGAAGCGGAATACATTGACACTGGATCATGTTGTGCGCAATTTCTATGGATGACTCAAACAACGAAGGACTATGGAATACATGTGAAATTTCTATTAAGGTTGCTCGTAATCCCATGCAACATTCTTGAACTAAACATATTTAAGTTTGTCATTATTTCTGTGACGCCCTGGATTAAGCGCTATAGTAACTCTATAATCAAGCTATAGTAACCTAAGGATTATGCTAACCCCTTTTGCTAATCCAGTTATGGTCACTGTTGGAATCAACCCTGGTTCAGATTTCTTGGCAATTCGAAATCATTTCAAAGGTGGATTTAAAACTTTTGCAAACTTTGAATTAAAAATCATGCTTAGGTTACAATTATTACCTAAGCTATTCTAAAAATGAAACCAAAATTTTATCATGTGGTTTTGTGCCTCAAAACTATTTTTAGCACATCCCAAAACAATTAATTAAATGCCCTTTTGCTTTTTTGAAAATACAAAATCCATCCAAAGCCCCCCCCCCCCCCCCAAAATTTTTGTGTCAATACCTAATATTGCAATGCAAATACTAGGCCAAGTGCCATATTTAGTAAAGTCATCTAGCCCTAAAATTAAATAAGTAAAAAGAAAGATTTAAAAAAATTAAAAGAAAAAAATGAAAACCCCTCCTGTCTTCCTAGGCCCTGGCCCACTTAACCCCAACCGGCCCACCCCCGGTGGCTACTAGGCCACCACCGACACCCCACTCCCCACTACCCCCACGCACACCATGACCCCCTCGCTCTCTCCCCCGGATCGGATCGAGGGCGGCGCCACCCCGCCAACCGCTGGTGCCCCCCGACCGCCCTGCCACCTCGTCGGCCCTGCCTCGCCTCCTCCCTCACGCCCGCTGCCCCTGCCCCCGCGGCGATCCCCCCAAAGCGCCGCCGCTCGCCCGAGCCGGCCCCTGCGCCCTCCCCCTCCCTCCCCCCGCCGCCGCCGACGGGCCCGCCAGCCCTAGCCAGCACTGGCCCGCGCCTCGCTCGGCCGCCCCTGCGCGCCGCCGCCGCCTTCCTCCCCGTCGACCCTGCCGTCACCTCGTCGCGTCGCCAAGGCTTGGCCCCGCACGACCCCACCCGCCACCCCCCACCCCCGACGACACCTGGCCGACCCGGCTGCGCCCCGTGTACCTGGTCCCGCCCCGCCGCTGCGAAGCACCGCCGCCGTGCCTCGCACCAACACTCGTCGACGCCGCCGTGCCACGCACCGACGCTTACCGCCGCCGACCATCGCCCCGCCGCCTCACTGGCTCGCCTCCCCGACCGCCGTTCGTCGCCCTGCGGTGAGCTCCGACCGTCGGCCCCACTCCCCCCCCCCCTCGCCCGCGAGGCGACGACGATCGGCGTGCGTGCAGGTGTGTGTGTATGTATATGTGTATATGTATGTATGTATGTATCTATGCATGTGTGCATGTATGTATTTATGTATGTATGTATATATGTATATACTAAAGACAAAATAGAAAATTAAATAAAAATAATTTATAATTAAATAAATATTTAATTAGTTAATTAAATTGATTAATTAATTAGTTAATTAGTTAATCAGTATTTACTGTTTAGGATAAATAAACGTCATTTTACTGTTTTGGATAATTCGAATTTAATAATTAAATTAAATTCAGAATATTGTTAAATCTTTATTAAATCATATAAAATAAATCATAGCCTACATTAAAAAGTTTTCAACATGAAAGTAGCTCTGAAAAATCCCACGAAATCCGAATACCTAGTCCGTTCGTTTATTACGTGCTCCTAGCATAGCAAATATGGAACTTTTCCATCGTTTTCATCCGTTCGGTAAAAGCGAGAGACCCAAGAAATATCGACAGATATTCTCCCGATCCGTCTGCGACGTGTATCACTGCGTTAGTGCCTACCTAGCTCTACGTATTGCCATGCCATGCATCATGTTGCATATGTTTGGTTGTATTTATTGTTTCTTTCCCCTCCTCTTACTGGTAGACCTCGAGACTGACGATGCTGCCGGGTACGACTACGCCCCTGACGAGCACCTTTTTCAGCAAAGCAACAAGGCAAGCAACCCCCCCTTGAGCATTTCGATATCGCCTATTCCTTTCCCTCTTATTCTTACATTAGATTTTGCTACTGTATTAGTTAGCTCCTATTCTAATGCATGGCCTGTTTTTGATAAACTGTTATTATACCTGCAATAATATCAACTGCTTAGTATAGGTTGATCAATGAATCCCTAGTGACCCCTTAGTCCCAGTTGCCCCTGCTTCTTCATCGACGACTCGACGACTCGAAGACCCGAAGACTCGGTTAACCGACCGATGAGCCAGGCCCCTCACATCACCGCAAACCCCTTTAGTATGGCACTGTAGAGCTACTACCGAGTGCCGAGGGTGATACCTCATTTAGCACTCCCGGTGTTATTTCTATAGCGTAGCTAATCGATTGTGGGTATCGAGGGTGATTCCTCCTTCCCATTTATCGATAGCGACTCTTGTCATACAGATACCTCGAGTGGGATCCATCGAGGGTGATTCCTCGGATACCCACTTGGTGTATAAACACACAGTTACTTTCAACTTGACCTTGTTTACATGTGAAAGACGGGACTGGAGGGACAGGCGGTACCACCATGGTTGAGGTGGACCTGAGTTCCCTACAGTCTTGAGACGGGTTGGCCCCAAGGGTACCCATGCGTGAGATGTGGTGGGATGCGCCGGTAAGGCATCCGAGTTATGTTGAGGCGTGGACTGGCGAGAGAGGCCTTTGCCACACATCCTCGAGTCGGGTGACGGGACTGCACTTTATGCGTCGCGCTTGCCCCGCATTAATAGAATGCTAATGGGTTGGGTACTTGATATGAGTTAAGTCGTGGGACTTAATACGCACTAACCTTCACGTCGGAGAAGTTATGGGTACTCAGCGTCGTTGTATTAGCTGAAGCTCTTCGAACGTCGGCAATGGAGTGGCGCGCGCCCGAGTGGTCAGCAACAGCATCATGCTTGTTATAAGGGGTGCTAGGACTGACCTCGGCCACGTTCACATCATGTAGGAGTGCAAAGGGCGATTGGCCCATGACCCCTTCGCGCATACGATTTAGACTGACGGGCTGGCCTCTTCATTGAGTCTAGGAGGGGCGACGATGTTTTGATATCTCGAGGCCGGGCATGACCTAGAAAAGTGTGTCCAGCCGAAGGTGATTCAAGCGTGTGGGCAATATGTGGTGCGCCCCTGCAAGGATGATAATCTATTGGAATAGCCATGTCCACGGTAACAGGACGATTTGGAGTTGTACCTTGACCTTATACAACTACAATTGTGACTTTAATTTGAATGAATGTGGCTCTGGGATTGCTTCCTCGCAGGGAGTCGAGGAAGAATCTATGGGCGTGGTTACTTAATAAAATTGCTACAATAAAATATTGCTATATGTGAGTTACCAGTCAACTCTCTTCTAATGCTGCAAGATGCTGAAGATGCTAGTCTTCGATAGGACTAGGCTTTCCCCCCCTATTCTTGCTTTTTGCAGTCCGCCCATATATAACCCCACCCCTTGATAATGATGCATACTTAGCATAGTTCTGATGTCAGTCTTGCGAGTACTTTGGATGAGTACTCACCGCTACTTTGCTTTCTCTTTCCCCCTCGATACGATTTTGCGTTCAAACGATGGAGCCTAGGAGATGGAGTACGCCGAAGATGACTACTACACCACCGCTGGAGCCTACTACTACGTGGAGAGTGCCAACGCTCAGGAGTAGATAGGAGGTTCCCAGGCAGGAGGCCTCGCCTCTTTCAATCCGCTGCTTATGTTTGTGCTAGCCTTCTTAAGGCAAAACTTGTTTAACTTATGTCTGTTCTCAGATATTATTTGCTTCCGCTGACTCGTGCTTGTCGAGCTTTGTATTCGAGCCCTCGAGGCCCCTGGCTTGTAATTGTTGGGAGACGTAGTAGTAAATCAAAAAAATTCCTACGATCACCAAGATCTATCCATGGAGAAACCAGCAACAAGTGGGGAGAGATTGCATCTTCATACCTTTGAAGATCGCTAAGCGGAAGCATTACAAGAACGCGGTTGGTGGAGTCGTACTCGCAACGATTTAGATCGCGGTGGATTCCGATCTCAGCGCCGAACAACGGCGCCTCTGCGTTCAACACACGTGCAGCCCGATGACGTATCCTACGCCTTGATCTAGCAAGGAGGAAGGAGAGGTCGAGGGAGAGCTCTAGCAGCACGATGGCGTGGTGACGGTGGAGCTACGTGAACTCCCGCAGGGCTTCGCCAAGCGCTACGGAGAACGAGGAAGAGGAAGGGTAGGGCTGCACCGAGAGAGAAAGAAGTTGTGTCTCAAATCAGCCAAAACCCTTGCATATATATCGGAGGAGGGAGAGGGAGGGAAGCCTTGTCCCCTCCTCCAAGGAGGAGAGCTTCGGCCGAAGGTGGGGAAGAGTCCACCTCCCACAAGGGAGGTGGATCTCCTCCTTTTAAATCCTTTTGCCCTATATCTCTTTACCCCAGCCGCATGGGCCTTTCTATAAGGTCTTGGCCAGCCCAAAAAGGGCTGGCACACCTCCTCTAAGGGCCCACAAAGTCCTTTGATCGTCACACCCCTCCCGGGGGTCCTTCGGCACCCTCCCGGCACTCCCGGTACACTACCGATGAGCCCGAAAACTTTCCGGTGACCAAAACTGGACTTCCTATATATCAATCTTTACCTTCGGACCATTCCGAAGCTCCTCGTGATGTTCGGAATCTCATCCGGGACTCCTAAAAACTTTTGGTAATCATGTATACCATTTCCCTATAACCCTAGCGTCATCGAACCTTAAGTGTGTAGACCCTACGGGTTCGGGAGACACGTAGACATGACCGAGACACCTCTCCGGTCAATAACCAACAGCGGGATCTGGATACCCATGTTGGCTCCCACATGCTCCATGATGATCTCATCGGATGAACCACGATGTCGGGGATTCAAACAATCCCGTATACAATTCCCTTTGTCTATCGGTATGATACTTGCCCGAGATTCGATCGTCGGTATCTCTATACCTTGTTCAATCTCGTTACCGGCAAGTCTCTTTACTCGTTCTGTAATACATCATCCCGTGACTAACTCCTTAGTCACATTGAGCTCATTATGATGATGTGTTACTGAGTGGGCCTAGAGATACCTCTCCATCACACGGAGTGACAAATCCCAGTCTCGATTCGTGCCAACCCAACAGACACTTTCGGAGATACCCGTATTGCACCTTTATAGCCACCCAATTACGTTGTGACGTTTGGCACACCCAAAGCATTCCTATGGTATCCGGGAGTTGCACAATATCATGGTCTAAGGAAACGATACTTGACATTGAAAAGCTTTAGCAAAAGAACTACACGATCTTGTGCTATGCTTAGGATTGGGTCTTGTCCATCACATCATTCTCCTAATGATGTGATCCCGTTATCAACGACATCCAATGTCCATGGTCATGAAACTGTGACCATCTATTGATCAACAAGCTAGTCAACTAGAGGATCACTAGGGACATGTTGTGGTCTATGTATTCACACATGTATTACGGTTTCCGGTTAACACAATTATAGCATGAACAATAGACAATTATCATGAACTAGGAAATACAATAATAACCATCTTATTATTGCCTCTAGGGCTTATTTCCAACAGTCTCCCACTTGCACTAGAGTCAATAATCTAGTTAGATTGTGATGAATTGAACACCCATAGCATTCTGGTGTTGATCATGTTTTGCTCGTGAGAGACGTTTAGTCAACGGATCTGCGACATTCAGATCCGTATGCACTTTACAAATATCTATATCTCCCTCCTGAATGTAATCACGGATGGAGTTGAAGCGGCGCTTGATGTGTCTTGTCTTCTTGTGAAACCTGGGCTCCTTCGTTAGGGCAACAGCTCCAGTGTTGTCACAGAATAGAGTCATCAGGCCCGACACACTTGGAATTAGTCCTAGGTCGGTGATGAACTCCTTCATCCAGACTCCTTCCTTTGCTGCTTCCGAAGCAGCTATGTACTCCGCTTCACATGTAGATGCCGCCACGACGCTTTGCTTGCTGCTGCACCAGCTGACTGCCCCTCCATTCAAAATATACACGTATCCGGTTTGCAACTTGGAGTCGTCCGGATCTGTGTCGAAGCTAGCATCGACGTAACCTTACGACGAGCTCTTCGACACCTCCATATACGAGAAACATGTCCTTTGTCCTTTACAGGTACTTCAGGATATTCTTGACCGTTGCCCGGTGTTCCGCTCCGGGATCATTTTGGTACCTCCCTACCAAACTTATGGCAAGGTTCACATCAGGTCTGGTACACAGCAAGGCATACATAATAGAGCCTATGGATGAAGCATAGGGGATGACACTCATCTATTCTCTATCTTTTGCCGTGGTTGGGCATTGAGTCGTACTCAATCTCACACCCTGTAACACAGGCAAGAACCCATTCTTCGACTGATCCATATTGAACTTCTTCAATATCTTTTCAAGGTATGTGCTTTGTGAAAGACCTATGAGGCGTCTCGATCTATCTCTATAGATCTTAGTACCTAATATGTAAGCAGCTTCTCCAAGGTCCTTCATTGAAAAACACTTATTCAAGTAGGCCTTTATACTTTCCAAGAGTTCTATATCATTTCCCATTATCAGTATGTCATCCACATATAATACGAGAAATGCTACAGAGCTCCCACTCACTTTATTGTAAATAGAGGGTTCTCCATAAACCTGTACAAACCCAAATGCTTTAATCACTTCATTAAAGCGAATGTTCCAACTCCGAGATGCTTGCACCAGCCCATAGATGGAGCGCTGGAGCTTGCATACCTTCTTAGCATCTTTAGGATCGACAAAACCTTTCGGCTGCATCATATACAGTTCTTCCTTGAGGAAGCCATTAAGGAATGCCGTTTTGACGTCCATTTGCCAGATCTCATAATCATAAAATGCTGCAATTGCTAACATGATTCGGACAGACTTCAACATCGCTACGGGTGAGGAAGTCTCATCGTAGTCAACTCCTTGAACTTGTCGATAACCCTTAGAGACAAGCCGAGCCTTATAGATGGTCACATTACCATCCGCGTCAGTCTTCTTCTTAAAGATCCATTTATTTTCAATGGCTCGCTTATCATCAGGCAAGTCCACCAAAGTCCACACTTTGTTCTCATACATGGATCCTATCTCGGATTTCATGGCTTCAAGCCATTTGTTGGAATCCGGGCCCGCCATCGCTTCTTCATAGTTCGAAGGTTCACCGTTGTCTAACAACATGATCTCTAGGACAGGGTTGTCGTACCACTCTGGTGCGGAACGTGTCCTAGTGGACCTTCGACGTTCAATAGTAACTTGATCTGAAGTTTCATGATCATCATCATTAACTTCCTCTCCAGCCGGTGTAGGCTTCACAGAAACAACATCCTGTGTTGCGCTACTCTCCAGTTCGAGTGAAGGTACAATTACCTCATCAAGTTCTATTATCGTCCCACTTACTTCTTTCGAGAGAAACTCTTTCTCGAGAAAGGATCCATTCTTGGCAACAAAGACTTTGCCCTCGGATCGTAGGTAGAAGGTATACCCAATAGTCTCTTTGGGATATCCTATGAAGACGCACTTTTCCGCTTTGGGTTCGAGCTTCTCAGGTTGAAGTTTCTTCCAATAAGCATCGCATCCCCAAACATTTAGAAACGACAGCTTAGGTCTCTTTCCAAACCATAATTCATACGGTATCGTCTCAACGGATTTTGATGGTGCCCTATTTAAAGTGAATGCGGCAGTCTCTAATGCATATCCCCAAAATGATAGCGGTAAGTCGGTAAGAGACATCATAGATCGTACCATATCTAATAGAGTGCGATTACGACGTTCAGACACACCATTTCGCTGAGCTGTGCCAGGCGGCGTGAGTTGTGAAACAATTCCACATTTCCTTAGGTGCGTGCCAAACTCGTGACTTAAATATTCTCTGCCACGATCAGATCGTAGGCACTTTATTTTCCTGTCACGTTGATTCTCTACCTCACTCTGAAATTCCTTGAACCTTTCAAAAGTTTCAGACATATGTTTCCTTAAGTAGACATACCCATATCTACTCATTAGTGAGGGTGAGAACATAACGGTAGCCACCACGAGCCTCGACACTCATTGGACCGCATACATCGGTATGTATTATTTCCAACAAGTCAGTTGCTCGCTCCATTGTTCCGGAGAACAGAGTCTTGTTCATCTTGCCCATGAGGCATGGTTCGCACGTGTCAAATTATTCAAAATCAAGAGACTCCAAAAGTCCATCAGTATGGAGCTTCTTCATGCGTTTGACACCAATATGACCAAGGCGGCAGTGCCACATGTAAGTGGGACTATCATTATCAACCTTACAGTTTATGGTACTCACACTATGGACATGTGTAACATCACGTTCGAGACTCATCAAAAATAAACCATTGACCAGCGGGGCATGACCATAAAACATTTCTCTCATATAAATAGAACAACCATTATTCTCAGATTTAAATGAGTAGCCATCTCGCATCAAGCGAGATCCAGATACAATGTTCATGCTCAAAGCTGGTACTAAATAATAATTATTAAGGTTTAACACTAATTCCGAAGGTAGATGTAGAGGTAGCGTGCTGACGGCGATCACATCGACCTTGGAACCATTCCCCACGCGCATCGTCACCTCGTCCTTTGCCAGCCTCCGCTTATTCCGCAGCTCCTGCTTGGAGTTACAAATGTGAGCAACTGCACCGGTACCAAATACCCAGGAGCTACTACGAGCGTTGGTTAGGTACACATCAATAACAAGTATATCACATATACCTTTAATGTTGCCGTCCTTCTTATCTGCTAAGTACTTGGGGTAGTTCCGCTTCCAGTGACCGGTACCCTTGGAATAAAAACACTCAGTCTCAGGCTTGGGTCCATTCTTGTTCTTCTTCTTCCCGGCAACTTGCTTACCGGGTGCGGCAACAGCTTTGCCGTCCTTCTTGAAGTTCTTCTTACCCTTGCCTTTCTTGAAACTAGTGGTCTTATTCACCATCAACACTTGATGCTCCTTTTTGATCTCGACCTCCGCTGATTTCAGCATCGAGTACAACTCAGGAATGGACTTCTCCATCCCTTGCATGTTGTAGTTCATCACAAAGCTCTTGTAGCCAGGTGGAAGCGACTGGAGGATTCTGTCAATGACCGAGTCATCCGGGAGATTAACTCCCCGCTGAGTCAAGCGGTTGTGTAGCCCAGACATCTTGAGGATGTGCTCACTAACAGAACTATTCTCCTCCATCTTACAGCTGAAGAACTTGTCGGAGACGTCATATCTCTCGACCCGGGCATGAGCTTGGAAAACCAGTTTCAGCTCTTGGAACATCTCATATGCTCTGTGTTGCTCAAAACGCTTTTGGAGCCCCGGTTCTAAACTATAAAGCATTCTGCACTGAACAAGGGAGTAATCATCGCAGCGATAATGCCAAGCGTTCGCAACGTCTTGCTCTGCTGGGAGAAGGGGTGGGTCACCTAGTGGTGCATCAAGGACATATAATTTCTTGAAAGCTATGAGGATGATCCTCAAGACACGGACCCAGTCCGCATAGTTGCTTCCATAATCTTTCAGCTTGGTTTTCTCTAGGAACGTGTTGAAGTTTAGGGTGACATTCGCGTTGGCCATTGGATCTACAATATAGATTGTAAAGACAATTTTAGACTAAGTTCATGATAATTAACTTCACATAATCAAATTATTTAATGAACTCCCACTTAGATAGACATCTCTCTAGTCATCCAAGTGACACATGATCCATGTCAACTAGCCAGTGTCCGATCATCACGTGAGATGGACTAGTCATCCATGGTGAACATCTCCATGTTGATTGTATCTTCTATATGACTCATGTTTGACCTTTCGGTCTTCCATGTTCCAAGGCCATGTCTGTACATGCTAGGCTCGTCAAGTCAACCTAAGTGTTCCGCGTGTGTAAATCTGGCTCACACCCGTTGTATGCAAACGTTAAAGCCTATCACACCCGATCATCACGTGGTGCTTCGGAACAACGATCCTTAGCAACGATGTATAGTTAGGGTGAACACTTTTCTTGAAATTTTCTTGAGAGATCATCTTATTTACTACCGTCGTTCTAAGCAGATAAGATGTTAACATGATAAACATCACATGCAATCAATATAGTGACATGATATGGCCAATATCATCTTGCTCCTTTGATCTCCATCTTTGGGGCACCATGATCATCATTGTTACTGGCACGACACCATGATCTCCATTGTTGTATCTTCATGAAGTTGTCTCGCCAACTATTACTTCTACTACTATGGCTAACGTTTAGCAATAAATTAAAGTAATTGCATGGCGTTTATGATTGACACATAGGTCATACTATAAAATAAGACAACTCATATGGCTCCTGCCGGTTGTCATACTCATCGACATGCAAGTCGTGAATCCTATTACAAGAACATGATCAATCTCATACATCACAATGCATCACATCACACCCTTTGTCCATATCACATCACAAGGCATATGCTGCAAAAACAAGTTAGACGTCCTCTAATTTGTAGTTGCAAGTTTTTACGTGGCTGCTATAGGTTACTAGAAAGAACGTTTCTTACCTACGCCAAAACCACAACGTGATATGCCAATTGCTATTTACCCTTCATAAGGACCCTTTTCATCGAATCCAATCCGACTAAGGTGGGAGAGACAGACACCCGCTAGACACCATATGCAACAAGTGCATGTCAGGCGGTGGAACCAGTCTCACGTAAGCGTACGTGTAAAGTCGGTCCAGGCCGCTTCATCCCACAATGCCGCCGAATCAAGATAAGACTAGTAATGGCAAGCAAATTGACAAAATCGACGCCCACAACAACTTGTGTTCTACTCGTGCATATATTCTATGCATAGACCTAGCTCATGATGCCACTGTTGGGAGACGTAGTAGTAAATCAAAAAAATTCCTACGTGTCACCAGGATCAATCTATGGAGAAACCGGGAAACAAGCAAAGGGGGAGTGGATCTTCATACCTTTGAAGATCGCAAAGAGGAAGCGTTACTAGAACACGGTTGGTGGAGTCATACTCATAGCGATTCAGATCGCGGTGTATTCCGATCTAAGCACCGAACAACAGCGCCTCCGTGTTCAACACACGTGTAGCCCGGTGACATCTCCAATGCCTTGATCCAGCAAGGAGGAAGGAGAGGTTGAGGGAGAGCTCCGGCAGCACGACGGTGTGGTGACGGTGGAGCTGCGTGGTACTCTAGCAGGGCTTCGCCAAGCGCTACGGAGGACGAGGACGAGGAGGGGTAGGGCTGCGCCGAGAGAGAGAGAGAGAGAGAGAGAGAGATGTCTGTTGGCAGCCCCCAAAACCCCCACTATTTATAGGATGAGGGGAGGAGGGTGCGCACCCTCTAGGGTTCCCACCCTAGGGGGTGCGACAGCCCTAGATGGGACTTGGGGTCGGCGGCCAAGGGAGTGGAGAGGGGGTGTGGCAGACCTAGGCACCCTAGGGAGGGCCTAGGGCCCATCTGCGCTAGGGTTCGCCGATTGCTATTTACCCTTCATAAGGACCCTTTTCATCGAATCCAATCCGACTAAGGTGGGAGAGACAGACACCCGCTATCCACCTTATGCAACAAGTGCATGTCAGGCGGTGGAACCAGTCTCACGTAAGTGTACGTGTAAAGTCGGTCCGGGCCGCTTAATCCCACAATACCGCCGAATCAAGATAAGACTAGTAGTGGTAAGCAAATTAACAAAATCGACGCCCACAACAACTTGTGTTCTACTCGTGCATAGATTCTACGCATAGACCTAGCTCATGATGCCACTGTTGGGAGACGTAGTAGTAAATCAAAAAAATTCCTACGATCACCAAGATCTATCCATGGAGAAACCAGTAACGAGTGGGGAGATATTGCATCTTCATACCTTTGAAGATCGCTAAGCGGAAGCATTACAAGAACGCAGTTGGTGGAGTCGTACTCGCAGCGATTCAGATCGCGGTGGATTCCGATCTCAGCGCCGAACAACGGCGCCTCCGCGTTCAACACACGTGCAACCCAATGACGTCTCCTACGCCTTGATCTAGCAAGGAGGAAGGATAGGTTGAGGGAGAGCTCCGGCAGCATGACGGCATGGTGACGGTGGAGCTACGTGAACTCCGGCAGGGCTTCGCCAAGCGCTATAGAGAACGAGGAAGAGGAAGGGTAGGACTGCACCGAGAGAGAAAGAAGTCGTGTCTCAAATCATCCCAAACCCTTGCATATATATAGGAGGAGGGAGAGGGAGGGCAGCCTTGGCCCCTCCTACAAGGAGGAGAGCTTCGGCCGAAGGTGGGGAAGAGTCCATCTCCCACAAGGGAGGTGGATCTCCTCCTTTTAAATTCTTTTGCCCCATATCTCTTTACCCCAGCCACATGGGCCTTTCTATAAGGTCTTGGCCAGACCAAAAAGGGCTGGCACACCTCCTCTAAGGGCCCACAAAGTCCTTTGGTCGTCACACCCTTCCCGGGGGTCCTCCGGCACCCTCCCGGTACACTATCGATGAGCCCGAAAACTTTCCGGTGACCAAAACAGGACTTCCTATATATCAATCTTTACCTCCGGACCATTCTGGAGCTCCTCGTGACGTCCGGAATCTCATCCAGGACTCCGAACAACTTTCGGTAATCACGTATACCATTTCCCTATAACCCTAGCGTCATCGAACCTTAAGTGTGTAGACCCTACGGGTTCGGGAGACACGTAGACATGACCGAGACACCTCTCCGGTCAATAACCAATAGAGCGATCTGGATACCCATGTTGGCTCCCACATGCTCCATGATGATCTCATCGGATGAACCATGATGTCGGCGATTCAAACAATCCCGTATACAATTCCCTTTGTCTATCGGTATGATACTTGCCCGAGATTCGATCGTCGGTATCTCTATACCTTGTTCAATCTCGTTACCGGCAAGTCTCTTTACTCGTTCCGTAATACATCATCCCGTGACTAACTACTTAGTCACATTGAGCTCATTATGATGATGTCTTACCGAGTGGGCCCAGAGATACCTCTCCGTCACACGGAATGACAAATCCCGGTCTCGATTCGTGCCAACCCAACAGACACTTTCGGAGATACCCGTAGTGCACCTTTATAGCCACCCAATTACGTTGTGACTTTTGGCACACCCAAAGCATTCCTATGGTATCCAAGAGTTGCACAATCTCATGGTCTAAGGAAATGATACTTGACATTGAAAAGTTTTAGCAAACGAACTACACGATCTTGTGCTATGCTTAGGATTGGGTCTTGTCCATCACATCATTCTCCTAATGATGTGATCCCGTTATCAACGACATCCAATGTCCATGGTCATGAAACCGTGACCATCTATTGATCAACGAGCTAGTCAACTAGAGGCTCACTAGGGACATGTTGTGGTCTATGTATTCACACATGTATTACAGTTTCCGGTTAACACAATTATAGCATGAACAATAGACAATTATCATGAACTAGGAAATACAATAATAACCATTTTATTATTGCCTCTAGGGCATATTTCCAACAGTAATATGAAGTTGTATGACTTTAATTTGTGTCTAAAGGTGTGTTGTGATATTGATTAGTGAGTCCCTAATCTTGGTCGTATGCATTGCATGTATGTTTAACATACGGTCGAAATTGGGGGCGTCACAAGTTGGTATCAGAGCCGACTGCCTGTAGGTAGCCCCCTTTCCAACTCCTTGGCCAAAGTTGAGTCTAGTCATCGAAAAACTTTTACTAACATTGTTGTGTGGCTTACGGGCCCACATGTCAATCAGGTGGTATTAGGATCTTTTATTCTTCATCTATACTCTGGGTTCTGATCTCTATTCTCTTTCGGGTTAAAGATTTTTCTAACTCTGATTCTAGGTTCTCGTAACTACTTCCCCCGAAGAGCCCTCATACCAGAAGATCACCTGCTTCGTCAGAAGATTCTGAAGATACCCTTTTGATGTTTTTCGAGGCTTTGTGCTCATCGGCTTTGCAATTCCCCACCACCGATAACTCCCTGTGGATGACTAATTGCACTTGTCATTCATACAATATTTCTCGTTGCTCTTGTTGTTACAAGATGCCCCAAAATATTCTCCATTTCCCCGATAACCCTTTGAGTTTACTACCTTATAGTTCTTTCCACATGGAAGCCTTACGGATAATTCATCACAATTTTCAAGGATCCGTTCATCCCAGTTGTTCATATGTTTCACAAAATTCTTCGAAATACTTTTTCGATCTTCCGAAATCCTCAGTAGACTTTTTGCTCTTGACATTCCCTCACCTGCTTACACGGTGGTTAATTCCATATGTCAAGCATTATCCATTTAAAATCCTTTGTGATTTTCATTTGATTTTATTGATTCAACCTATGTGTGAATGCACACAGTCATCAGTTGTTCATCATAAATTATCTGTCTGGCTCAGACGTCTTTCCAAACATGAGTTGGTTCCCGACAAATCAACCTTGATTGATTGCCCATCCAGGTTCTTTCATCTTACTTGTATTTGATGGGAACATCTGTTTCCAATACACCAAATTGGGAATCTTAATTCCTTTGGCTATTTAAGCATCAAATTATTTGGATGTTCTATGATCTGATGCCTTACATTCTGTCTCCCTCTGATTGGGTACCGATACTCACATCAGGTCCTTCGTGGACTGCTAGACACAGTGTTGGATTATTATCCGATAGCATCCTTCACGTTAAAAATTCCTGTGATGTTCTTCTCCTAATACATGATGCCATTGGTAAATTGTGTCTTCTCCCTCTGATAAGTTGTATCCTATTCTTTTGTCAGCCATGCTCTATTGTCAAGCATGTGTCAATTACTCTTGAAGCTTGTGGTATATGTTCCTAAGATGCCCCGATGAGTTGGACCCATGCCTTCCTTAATTCGTGTGAACCTGACAGTTTTCACGAGTCATACTTTTCTGGTGTTTTGCTAGATAATCTTTCGAAACTATAATTTCACCAAAGGCAAGGTGTAAATGGAAGGTGATGCATTAATGAAGTGGGAGTCAACCTTGAACCTTGTGTTCATGCCCATGGAAACGATGTTGATCTTATCATAGAAGCTTCTCCTTTCTTATAATCATTCGATGTATGATTTGATCTTGTATCTTTGATCTTGTACTTTGCAATCGTGGTTCCGGCCATGTTGTTCTACTTTGATTTCGTTCTCGGACAAGTTAAAGTGCTTGTCCTCCACAGATCAATACGCTAGTCTAACCTCCATGCTGATCTACCTCCGAGTATTATCCCTTGTATCTCGAGAATATCACGAAGCTATATAACTTCTTATGAGCTCCTCATCAACTATGATATTTCACTCATTCTAGTTTCCTCGTGTTCTGAGTTGTTGGACAATTAAGGATACTGATATCTGAATCGAGTACGCATTGTGATTCAACAACTCTTAGTAATTTTGTCTGATTATGAGTTGTACTCGAGCATGTCATCCCAAGCTATTAGATGTTGAAGCCCGACTATATGCCTTGAATGCATTAAATGAGTCACCTCTTGAAGGGATTGAAAACATTCCATTTGTCCGGGATTTCCAAGATGTCCTTTCGGAAGAACTTCCACGGATCCCCCTGCTAGAGCTGTCGAGTTTGTCATCGACTTAGTGCCAGGCACCACCCGTGTTACTAAGCGGCCATATAAGATGCCTCCACCTAAACTCCTTGAACTGAAACAATAAATCGATGATTCGCTTCGTCAAGGGTTCAATCGACCAAGTTCCTCTACTTAGGGAGCACCTTCTCTCTTGGTCAAGAAGAAAGATGGTACAAAATCGATTGGTCCAAGATTACCGTCCCATCAACCAAGCCACGATTCAAAACAAATACCCGCTTCCTCGGATCAATGATCTATATTATCAACTTGCTGGTTCATCAGTGTTTTCTAAACTCGACTTGAGGTTGGGTTACCATTAGATCCGGGTTCGTGAAGAGGATATTCCCAAGACTGCATTTGTTACTCGCTATGGTTCAAACGAGTACACCGTCATGTCCTTTGGTTTAACCAATGCTCCTACAACTTTCTCTCGCCTGATGAATTATATATTCATGGATTACCTTGATAAATTTGTCGTGGTTTATCTGGATGATATCCTGGTTTACTCCAAGAATAAAGAAGAGCATGTTGAACATCTTCGTCTTATACTGGAGAGACTTCGATAACATCAGCTATATGCCAAGTATTCCAAGTGTGAGTTCTGGATGGACGAAGTAACCTACCTTGGTCATGTGATCTACAAGGATAGTATTGTTGTCAACCCTGAACGAGTTCATGCTATTCTTAACTGGACTCCCCCAAAGAATGTCAAGCAAATCAGAAGTTTTCTCGGACTCGCCAGCTATTGTCGTCGATTCGCCGAGAACTTCTCCAAGATTGCAAAGCCCTTAACCAATCTGCTTCACAAAGGTGTTAAATATGAGTGGACAGAAAAATATCAGGAGAGCTTTCAGGCACTTAAAGACAAACTGACGACTGCTCCAGTGCTTGTTCCTCCAGATACTCGTAAGGACTCAATCATTTATTGTGATGTTGCACGTCAAGGAATGGGATGTGCCCTAATGCAAGAACGCAGAGTGGTTGTTTATGCCTCTCGTCAATTACGTCCTTATGAAGAGAACTACCCAGTTCATGACCTTGAACTTGCTGCATTAATTCACGCACTGAAAGAGTGGCAGCAGTACCTTATTGGTAATCATTGCAAGATCTACACTGATCACCAAGGTCTGAAGTATCCTGACACCAACCAGATCCGAATCTCAGACAGATATGATGGTTGTAACATTATCAAGAATTATAACTTTGGTCTTTATTACTCGGTCAGGTGATGTTGTAGCTAGCACATCTGGCCGAATGACCTGTTGATATAATGCTTTGTTCAGCAAGGATTGTCATTCTTCCATGGGGAAATTCTAAGACTTAGTTTATAAGTTGTTCCTAATGGATCCTTTGTGTATCCTAACTCAATCCTTTACTCGAAACAACATATCATTGCTATCCCGAAGCATGGATGTGGTATATCGATCATCAAAACAAATAATGTAAGCTCAATGCTAATTGTTTCTTGATCAATTATTCAAACCCCATTGTATGGCATGTCATGGATTTCCTTGCCCCTTTTACCTAAATGGTTATCTACTTGCTAATTCTGTCATGTATATTATGCTCTGTTTTTCCTTGGGAAAGATATACTCCTAAAACTTGAGTATAACCACATTTTTCTTTCAATTGGCCTGTTAATGTGATAAACACATTTTCCTTTCCATTGGTCTATTTGACCTTTCTTGAGATTATATGATCTAAGCAGAAATAATTCTCTGCTTAGGTAAACACCTCGGTGAACAAGTCTGTCAGTAAGATCCTGTTACTATTGTTGATAATATTTCGGTAACCGCCGGTGGACGAGAACTTTGCCTATTGGTCCGCCTCGTTTCAACAAGCAGGAAAATGGTTCTATTTGTCCCCCGCCCTTGGTATCGATGTTGTTGCCAACTTAACTGACAAGCTCTCCTCTGGCAGCTCTTGCTATCATGGTCGTGCAAGATGTCACTTCTTTTCCTACTCTTAACCCGCATGGCGGGCCCATAACCCAAAGTTCCACACGATCGAAACCTGGCTCTCCTGTACATCTCTAATCCGAAGTTTTTGTTGCACTTGGCTTAGTACGTAAATCCCGAGCCACCGTCTAGGGTAATGATGCTATTTTTGTTGTCATTGACCGGCTGCCCAAAGTTGCACATTTTCTGGCTGTCAAGGGAACTATTATTGTTAGTCGGCTAGGGGATCTTTACATGTCCAGAGTTGTTTCACTCCACGGTATTCCATTGGTGATTAGTTTAGACCGTGGCAGATTATTCACTTCAAGATTTTGGGCAAGTTTCCAGGAAGCTATGGGAACTCATTTGTCATTCAGCACCGCTTTTCACCCTCAAATCCCAGGGACAATTTGAAAGAGTCAATCAGATTCTCAAAGACATGCTTTGAGCTTGTGTCATTTCTTTTGGAAAAAAATGAGAAAAATCTCTCCCATATGTTGAGTTCTCCTACAACAATAGCTATCACGCTAGTCTGAAGACGGCTCCCTTTGAAGTGTTATATGGACGTAAGTGTTGTACTCCTCTGAATTGGTCAGAAACTGGGGAGCGTACACTTATCGGTCCGGATATTATCCAACATGCCGAAGATGAAGTCCGCATTATTCATGCAAATTTGAAGACTGCTCAGTCTTCTTAGAAGAGTCAGTATGACCGTCATCACAAAGATATGGTCTATCAACCTAGCGAGAAGGCTTATCTTCGAGTCACGCCAATGAGAGGTACACACTGTTTTGGGATCAAGGGCAAATTGGCTCCTCGATATATTGGTCCTTTCACTGTTCTCAAAAGGCGTGGTAAAGTGGCATATCAACTGGAACTACCGCCTAACCTTTCTCAGGTTGGCGATGTGTTTCATGTGTCACAGCTTCGTTGCTGCTTCAAGGATCCTATCCGAGCAGTGGATCATGATATGCTTGAACTGCAACAAGACCTCTCTTACAAGGAGCAACCAGTCCGCATTCTTGATGAAACTGAACGTCGGACTCGTCAGAAGGTTACCAAATTCTTCAAAGTGCACTGGGCAAGTCATTCAGAAGATGAAGCCACTTGGGAACGTGAAGATCATCTTTGTGCAGAATACCCCGGGCTCTTTCCTTCTACTTCTTAATTCTCGGGACGAGAATTCTTATTAGTAGGGGAGAATTGTGACGCCCTGGATTAAGCGCTACAGTAATCTAAGGATAATGCTAACCCATTTTGCTAATCCAGTTATGGTCACTGTTGGAATCAACCCATGGTTCAAATTTCTTGGCAATTCGAAATCGTTTGAAAGGTGGATTTAAAATTTTTGCAAACTTTGAATTAAAAATCATGCTTAGGTCACAATTATTCCCTAAGCTATTCTAAAAATGAAACCAAAATATTATCATGTGGTTTTGTGCCTCAAAACTATTTTTAGCAAAGCCCAAAACAATTAATTAAATGCCCTTTTGCTTTTTTGAAAATACAAAATCCATCCAAAGCCCCCCCCCCAAAAAAAACTTTTTGTGTCAATACCTAATATTGCAATGCAAATACTAGGCCAAGTGCCATATTTACTAAAGTCATCTAGCCCTAAACTTAAATAAGTAAAAGATAGATTTAAAAAAATAAAAGAAAAAAATGACCCCCCCCCCCGCGTCTTCCTGGGCCCTGGCCCACTTAACCCCAACCGGCCCACCCCCGATGGCTACTAGGCCACCACCGACACCCTCACTCCCCACTACATCCCCCCCCCCCCGCACCCCCCGACCCCCTCGCTCTCTCCCCTAGATCGGATCGAGGGCGGCGCCGCCCCACCAACCGCCGACGCCCCCAGGCCGCCCCACCACCTCGCCGGCCCTGCCTCGCCTCCTCCCTCATGCTCGCTGCCCCTGCCCCCGCAGCGATCCCCCCCAGCATCGCCGCTCTCCTGAGCCAGCCCCTACGCCCTCCCGCTCCCGTCCCCACCCCCACGCCGACAGGCGCGCCAGCCCCAGCCAGCCCCGGCCCGCGCCTCGCCTGGACACCCCTACGCGCCGCTGCTGACTTCCTCCCCGTCGGCCCCGCCGCCCCCTCGTCGTGCGGTCGTCGGCTCAGCACCTCCCCCCCCCCCCCGACAACGCCCGGCCAACCCGGTCGCGCCCCGCGTGCCTGGCCCCACCTCGCCGCGCCGACGCGCCGCCGCTCGCCGCCGCCGATCGTCGCCCTGCCGCCACGCCGCCTCATCGGCTCGCCTCCCCGACCGTCGTTCGTCGCCCTGTGGTGAGCCCCGTCCCCCCCCCTCCCGCAGCGACGACGGTCGTCGCCGCCGACCCGGTTCGGTCGACGTGCGTGTGTGCATGCGTGCAAGTGTGTGTGCGTGCAGGCGTGTGTATGTATATGTGTGTGTATGTATGTATGTATGTATGTATGTATGTATGTATGTATGTATGTTTGCATGTATCTGTGTATGTATTTATGTATGTATGTATATATGTATATACCAAAGACAAAATAGAAAATTAAATAAAAATAATTTATAATTAAATAAATAGTTAATTGGTTAATTTAATTGATTAATTAATTAGTTAATTAATTAATCAGTATTCACTGTTTAGGATAAATAAACAACATTTTACTGTTTTGGATAATTCGAATTTACTAATTAAATTAAATTTAGAATATTGCTAAATCTTTATTAAATCATATAAAATATTAAAAAGTTTTGAACATGAAAGTTGCTCAGAAAAATTCCACGAATCTGAGTACGTAGTCCGTTCTTGTGTCCCGTGCTCCTAGCATAGCAAACATGGAACTTTTCCATCGTTTTCATCCGTTGGGTAAAAGCCAGAGACCCGGGAAATATCGGCAGATATTCTCCCGATCTGTCTGCGACGTGTATCACTGCGTTAGTACCTACCGAGCTCTACGTATTGTCATGGCATGCATCATGTTGCATATATTTGCTTGTATTTATTGTTTCTTCCCCTCCTCTTATCGGTAGACCTCGAGACTGACGATGCTGTCGGGTACGACTACGCCCCTGACGACCAGCCTTTTTCAGCAAAGCAGCAAGGCAAGCAACCCCCCCCCTTGAGCATTTCAATATCGCCTATTCCTTTCCCTCTTATTCTTGCATTAGATTTTGCTACTGTATTAGTTAGCTCCTATTCTGATGCATGGCCTGTTTTTGATAAACTGTTATTATACCTGTAATAATATCAACTGCTTAGTATAGGTTGATCAATGAAGCCCAAGTGACCCCTTAGTCCCAGTTGCCCCTGCTTCTTCATCGACGACTCGACGACTCGAAGACCCGAAGACTCGGTTAACCGACCGACGAGCCAGGCCCCTCACATCACCACACACCCCTTTAGTATGGCACTGTAGAGCTACTACCGAGTGCCGAGGGTGATACCTCATTTAGCACTCCCAGTGTTATTTCTGTAGCGTAGCTAATCGATCGTGGGTATCGAGGGTGATTCCTCCTTCCCATTATCGATAGCAACTCTTGTCATACACATACCTCGAGTGGGATCCATCGAGGGTGATTCCTCGGATACCCACTTGGTGTATAAACACACAGTTACTTCAACTTGACCTTGTTTACATGTGAAATACGGGACTGGAGGGACAGGAGGTACCACCCTGGTTGAGGTGGACCTGAGTTCCCGACAGTCTTGAGACAGGTCGGCCCCAAGGCTACCCGTGCGTGAGATGTGGTGGGATGCGCCGGTAAGGCATCCGGGTTATGTTGAGGCGTGGACTGGCAAGAGAGGCCTTTGCCACACATCCTCGAGTCGGGGTGACGGGACCGCACTTTATGGGTCGCGCTTGCCCCGCATTAATAAAATGCTAATGGGTTGGGTACTTGATCTGAGTTAGGTCGTTGGCCTTAATACGCAGTAACCTTCATGTGGGAGAAGTTATGGGTACACAACGTCGTTGTATCAGTCGAAGCTCTTCGGACGTCAGCAATGGAGTGGCGCACGCCCGAGTGGTCCACAACGGCATAGCGTTTGTTATAAGGGGTGCTAGGACTGACCTCCGCCGCGTTTGCATCATGCAGGAGTGTAAAGGGCAATTGGCCCATGACCCCTGCGCATAGGATTTAGACCGGTGGGCTGGCCTCTTCGTTGAGTCTAGGTGGGGCGACGACATTTTGATATCCCGAGGCCGAGCATGACCCAGAAAAGTGTGTCCATCCAGAGGTGATTCAAGCGGGCAGGGAATATGTGGTGCACCCCTGCAGGGATGATACTCTATTCGAATAGCCATGTCCACGGTAACAGGACGATTTGGAGTTGTACCTTGACCTTATATAACTACAATTGTGACTTTAATTTGAATGAATGTGGCTTCGGGATTGCTTCCTCGCAGGGAGTCGAGGAAGAATCTGTGGGCGTGGTTACTTAATAAAATTGCTACAATAAAATATTGCTATATGTGAGTTACCAGTCTACTCTCTTCTAATGTTGTAAGATGTTGAAGATGCTAGTCTTCGATAGAACTAGGCCTTCCCCCTTATTCTTGCTTTCTGCAGTCAGCCCAGCTATAACCCCACCCCTTGATAATGATGCATACTTAGCATAGTTCTGATGTAAGTATTGCGAGTACTTTGGATGAGTACTCACCGCTACTTTGCTTTCTCTTTCCCCCTCGATACGATCCTGTGTTCAGACGATGGAGCCCAGGAGATGGAGTACGCCAGAGACAACTACTACACCATCGCTGGAGCCTACTACTACGTGGAGAGTGCCGACGCTCAGGAGTAGATAGGAGGTTCCTAGGCAGGAGGCCTCGCCTCTTTCGATCCGCTGCTTATGTTTGTGCTAGCCTTCTTAAGGCAAAACTTGTTTAACTTATGTGTGTACTCACATATTATTTGCTTCCGCTGACTTGTGCTTGTCGAGCTTTGTATTTGTGTGATAGCCTGGTTTATTAGGGATGATAGACTACTCATATCAATAAGAAATTCCTTATTTTCCGGGAGCCCATTCGAATAGAACTCCCAAGTTAAGCGTGCTTGGCTTGGAGTAGTTCTAGGATGGGTGACCTCGACCGGGAAGTTTGTCCCGGGTGCGCATGAGTGAGGGAAAAGTGCGCAGAAAAGACTAGTATTGATCTATGAGGCTAG
Organism: Hordeum marinum; assembly: GCA_022496015.1. NCBI lineage: Eukaryota > Viridiplantae > Streptophyta > Magnoliopsida > Poales > Poaceae > Hordeum > Hordeum marinum. The sequence continues at coordinate 366,958,895 of CM039675.1, read as the reverse complement.
TCTAGATCCCGCCAGGAGTAACGACTACCGGTGGGTGTGTCTGGGGCATTACAATTCGAGCCCTCGAGGCCCCTGGCTTGTAATATGAAGTTCTAGGACTTTAATTTGTGTCTAGAATTGTGTTGTGATATTGATTAGTGAGTCCCTAATCTTGGTCGTATGCATTGCGTGTATGATTAGCGTACAGTCGAAATTGGGGGCGTCACAATTTCATTCGTGATCATGTTGCCAAAGGGGACATTAATCTCAAACATGTTCGTACTGACAAAAAAATGGCGGATATCTTTACCAAGCCACTTGATGAGAAAGCTTGTTTTCACTTGAATAATGAGCTGAACATCAAATATGCTTCAAACTTGAGCTAGAGACTCACTCCGATGCATGCAAGGGCATGAGCTTACATGACTATTACTTGATATTATTGACATGATCCTATTTCATCTCTTGGAAAACTATGCTCCCTTGTATTGCATCTGACCTTGTAGGTACTTGCATGAACTACACTTCACAAGATTGCCACCAACTCAAATCAAGGGCAATTTTTTCATGGCCAAGTATCAACAACCCTACTTTGAGATGAAGAAGGAAGACAACACAAACCATATCCTTGACATACATATGATGAAAACTTTACTCTTGTCAGGATATATCATGTTCTTCCTTACATGACTAATCCATGTAGGAGAAACTACTTGAAATAAAATAGAGATAGCTCCAAACTCCAACTCTTGAGCATCCACACCATGTTCACCTACATGCTATGACATCTACATCATTCAAAGGTATATAATCATATCCTTGAAGAAGCTTTACTCCAAGTAACGAGTAAAAGCAATTCTAAGTGATATGAAAATATTAAAATGCTTAAACAAAAAATGGTAACCTCATTTTGAGCTTAACGATGAGTATGACCTATGATCAAGCATTCTTGCTTGGCTCCTTAAGTCAATATCCTCTAATATAGGTGACCTAGTCATCGACCAACATCTAGTTAAGGGACATGGATGGATGATATTTTGTTGCCTACTTTGTTGCTCCCATTCAATTATTACCTAAATGAAACATTCCTTGCAAATCTTATTGAAAAATTCTTTGCAAACCTCATTGAAAAATTCTTGCAAAATCTCTCAAGTCTTTCTGAAATTGTTTTTGACAAAATGGCCAAGAATGCCTTTGCCAAGTTTCTGATTGCAACTCAAATACTCCAACTTAGGAGAATCGGAGTCACCAATGTAGCAGATAAACTGCTTAGAGTCTCTTCGGTATAACCGACATGGAACTCTTCGGCAACACTGATTTCACCCAAAGCCCTAACTTCCTTATCGGTATTACCAGTTAAATTTTTCTCGGAGCCTCTGACATTTGCTACTGCTTGTTTTTCTTTACCATATTCTTGACATTTTCACACAAAGTTCTCAATGACCCTTATTCTTTAGGATCCCTTACCCTCTGACCCTTTTTTGAAATTGATGCCAAAGGGGGAGAAAGATCAAAGCTTAAACTCAAAGCTTTTGGGTGAGAGATCAAGTCACTTCAATATCTTTGAGAGAGAAAAGACTAAGTGACCTAAATTCATATCATGTGATGAATATTTATTTGCTTGCTAGACTTGTCTCACCCTACCTACTACCAATATCCACATATTGAGATTCGGGGGGAGAGGAAAAGGTAATATCTATATTCAGGGGAGCAAGTTCTACCAATGTTCTTGGAGACATGTTAATCTTAAGAGAATATCATTTCCAACATGTCATCCAAACCTTGGTGTGATTGAAGCTCTTTGCATTTTTACGAAAGAAATACTCGTGTATTATCTAACATTGTTTTCTCAGGTGTGTTTCTCTAGTTAAAATGCTCTAGAACTTCGAGGTAAGTATATGCATCATATCCTTGGTCAGGATGATTCCTTGATTCCTGCACGTATTTTTTGCAAGAGTGATTCTTGAACAGGAGCCTTCATTTTCATATATTTGGTGCATATAGCCAAGGTACATATGACTTATCATGTCTTCCCTACTATGTGTGTGCTCATGCATTCCAAAAACAACCATTCCCTAAAGGATTGCACACATTTAGGGGGATCTTGTCTTTGTCATATGTTTCTCAAAGCTATCACATATTACTGCCTATTTTAAAACTGAAGCTTTGATTGTATGTTGTCATCAATTACCAAAAAAGGGGAGATTGAAAGCACATATGCTCCCTTGGAGGTTTTGATAATTCATGACAACATACACTATCTCTTGGACTAATAGTTATACCTAGTTTATTTTAGATTGAGTCCAAAGATTGCAGAGGCTGGGAATTGTGAGGAGGATCCCCAAGAAGGAAAGGAATAGGATTCGCAAAGCTTCAAGCTTCAAGACTTTACATTTTATCCTTATGTAATAAATCACATTTGAGTCCATAGGAAAGACAATACTATCAAAAGGCGATGAGGTATCTATGATGATCTGGTTGCTCAAAGTGCTTAGAGATTAGCCACCAAAAGCGTCAACATTTCTCCCACAAATATTTGTCCCAAACCCTAAAGTTAAATTTGGTGCCATCAACTTTCTACATTTCGGCCACACCGAGTTTCCTTACACACAACCCAAGCCAAACGCTAGCATATCGGTGCAACCCAGTTTTGCTTCAGTACAGCCGAAAAGCAGTGACCACCTCTCCGGTATCTAATTGACAAAAACGGAATTTTGGAGTTTTTCATTTATATGCCACCGAATCACTGGAACTGCCTAGGTCTACCAAATCGGACTCACCGAGATGTTTGTTGGAAATATGCCCTAGAGGCAATAATAAAATGGTTATTATTGTATTTCCTTGTTCATGATAATTGTCTATTGTTCATGCTATAAATGTGTTAACCGGAAACCATAATTCATGTGTGAACACATAGACCACAACAGGTCCCTAGTGAGCCTCTAGTTGACTAGCTCGTTGATCAAAAGATGGTCACGGTTTCATGACCATGGACATTGGATGTCGTTGATAACGGGATCACATCATTAGGAGAATGATGTGATGGACAAGACCCAATCCTAAGCGTAGCACAAGATCGTGTAGTTCGTTTCCTAAAGCTTTTCATGTCAAGTATCATTTCCTTAGACCATGAGATTGTGCAACTCCCGGATACCGTAGGAATGCTTTCGGTGTGCCAAACGTCACAACGTAACTGGGTGGCTATAAATGTGCACTACGGGTATCTCCGAAAGTGTCTATTGGGTTGGCACGAATCGAGACTGGGATTTGTCACTCCGTGTGACGGGGAGGTATCTCTGGGCCCACTCGGTAAGACATCATCATAATGAGCTCAATGTGACTAGGGAGTTAGCCACGGGATGATGTATTACGGAACGAGTAAAGAGACTTGCCGGTAACGAGATTGAACAAGGTATAGAGATACCGACGATCGAATCTCGGGCAAGTATCATACCGATGTTCAAAGGGAATTGTATACGGGATTGATTGAATCCCCGACATCGTGGTTCATCCGATGACATCATCATGGAGCATGTGGGAGCTAACATGGGTATCCAGATCCCGCTGTTGATTATTGGCCGGAGAAGTGTCTCGGTCATGTCCACGTGTCTCCCGAACCCGTAGGGTCTACACACTTAAGGTTCGATGACGCTAGGGTTATAGGGAAATGGTATACGTGATTACCGAAAGTTGTTTGGAGTCCCAGATGAGATCCTGGACGTCACGAGGATCTCCGAAATGGTTCGAAGGTAAATATTGATATATAGGAAGTCCAGTTTTGGTCACCGGAAAGTTTTCGGACTGATCGGTAGTGTACCGGGAGTGCTGGGAGGGTGCCGGAGGACCCCGGGAGGGGTGTGACGACCATAGGACTTTGTGGGCCCTTAGAGGAAGTGTGCCAGCCCTTTTTGGGCTGGCCAAGACCTTCTAGAAAGGCCCATGCGGCTGGAGATAAGAGATAGGGCTGAAAAGGATTCAAAAGGAAGAGATCCACCTCCCTTGTGGGAGGTGGACTCCTCCCTAGGGTTGGCCAAACCTCTCCTCTTTGGAGGAGGGGCCAAGGCAGCCCTCCCTCTCACTCCTCCTATATATATGCAAGGGTTTGGGCTGTTTTGAGACACGACTTCTTTCTCTCTCGGTGCAGCCCTACCCTTCCTCTTCCTCGTTCTCCGTAGCGCTTGGCGAGGCCCTACCGGAGTTCACGTAGCTCCACCGTCACCACGCCGTTGTGCTGCCGGAGATCTCCCTCAACCTCTCCCTCCTGCGGGAGACGTCACCAGGTTGTACGTGTGTTGAACGCGGAGGCGCCGTTGTTCGGCTTAGATCAGAATCCACCCGATCTGAATCGCTGCGAGTACGGCTCCATCAACCGCGTTCTTGTAACGCTTCCGCTTAGCGATCTTCAAAGGTATGAAGATGCAATCTCTCCCCACTCGTTGCTGGTTTCTCCATAGATAGATCTTGGTGACACGTAGGAAAATTTTGATTTACTACTACGTCTCCCAACAGTGGCATCATGAGCTAGGTCTATGCGTAGAATCTTTGCACGAGTAGAACACAAAGTAGTTGTGGGCGTCGATCTTGTTAATTTGCTTACCACTACTAGTCTTATCTTTAGTCGGCAGTATTGTGGGATGAAGCGGCCCGGACCGACTTTACACGTACGCTTACGTGAGACTGGTTCCATCGCCTGACATGCACTTGTTGCATAAGGTGGCTAGCGGGTGTCTGTCTCTCCCACCTTAGTCGGATTGGATTCGATGAAAAGGGTCCTTATGAAGGGTAAATAGCAATTGGCATATCACGTTGTGGTTTTGACGTAGGTAAGAAACGTTCTTGCTAGTAACGTATAGCAGCCACGTAAAAACTTGCAACTACAAATTAGAGGACGTCTAACTTGTTTTTGCAGCATATGCCTTGTGATGTGATATGGCCAAAGGATGTGATGTGATGCATTGTGATGTATGATATTGATCAGGTTCTTGTAATAGGATTCACGAGTTGCATGCCGATGAGTATGACAACCGGCAGGAGCCATAGGAGTTGTCTTATTTTATTGTATGACCTGCGTGTCAATCATAAACGCCATGTAATTACTTTACTTTATTGCTAAACGTTAGCCATAGTAGTAGAAGTAATAGTTGGCGAGACAACTTCATGAAGACACAGTGATGGAGATCATGATGATGGAGATCATGGTGTCGTGCCGGTGACAGTGATGATCATGGTGCCCCGAAGATGGAGATCAAAGGAGCAAGATGATAATGGCCATATCATGTCACTATATTGATTGCATGTGATGTTTATCATGTTAACATCTTATTTGCTTAGAACGACGGTAGTAAATAAGATGATCTCTCAAGAAAATTTCAAGAAAAGTGTTCACCCTAACTGTGCACCGTTGCTAAGGATCGTCGTTCTGAAGCACCACGTGATGATCGGGTGTGATAGGTTCTAACGTTCGCATACAACGGGTGTAAGCCAGATTTACACACATGAAACACTTAGGTTGACTTGACGAGCCTAGCATGTATAGACATGGCCTCGGAACACGGAAGACCGAAAGGTCGAACATGAGTCGTATGGAAGATACGATCAACATGGAGATGTTCACCATGGATGACTAGTCCGTCTCACGTGATGATCGGACACGGGCTAGTTAACATGGATCATGTGTCACTTGGATGACTAGAGAGATGTCTATCTAAGTGGGAGTTCATTAAATAATTTGATTATGTGAACTTAATTATCATGAACTTAGTCTAAAATTATCTTTACAATCTATATTGTAGATCCAATGGCCAACGCGAATGTCACCCTCAATTTCAATGCGTTCCTAGAGAAAACCAAGCTGAAAGATGATGGAAGCAACTATGCGGACTGGGTCCGTGGCTTGAGGATCATCCTCATAGCTTCCAAGAAATTGTATGTCCTTGATGCACCACTAGGTGACCCACCCCTTCTCCTAGCAGAGCAAGACGTTGCGAACGCTTGGCATTCTCGCTGCGATGATTACTCCATTGTTCAGTGCGGCATGCTTTACAGTTTAGAACTGGGGCTCCAAAAGCGTTTTGAGCAACACAGAGCATATGAGATGTTCCAAGAGCTGAAACTGGTTTTCCAAGCTCATGCCCGGGTCGAGAGATATGACGTCTCCGACAAGTTCTTCAGCTGTAAGATGGAGGAGAATAGTTCTGTCAGTGAGCACATCCTCAAGATGTCTGGGCTACACAACCGCTTGACTCAGCTGGGAGTTAATCTCCCGGATGACTCGGTCATTGACAGAATCCTCCAGTCACTTCCACCTAGCTACAAGAGCTTTGTGATGAACTACAACATGCAAGGGATGGAGAAGTCCATTCCTGAGTTGTACTCGATGCTGAAATCAGCAGAGGTCGAGATCAGAAAGGAGCATCAAGTGTTGATGGTAAATAAGACCACTAGTTTCAAGAAAGGCAAGGGTAAGAAGAACTTCAAGAAGGATGGCAAAGATGTTGCCGCGCCTGGTAAGCAAGTTGCCAGGAATAACAAGAACAAGCATGGACCCAAGCCTGAGACTGAGTGCTTTTACTGCAAGGGTACCGGTCACGGGAAGCGGAACTGCCCCAAGTACTTAGCGGATAAGAAGGACGACAACATTAAAGGTATATGTGATATACTTGTTATTGATGTGTACCTAACCAGCGCTCGTAGTATCTCCTGGGTAATTGATACCGGTGTAGTTGCTCACATTTGTAACTCCAAGCAGGAGATGCGGAATAAGCGGAGGCTGGCAAAGGACGAGGTGACGATGCACGTCGGGAATGGTTCCAAGGTCGGTGTGATTGCCGTCGGCACGCTACCTCTACATCTACCTTCGGGATTAGTGTTAAACCTTAATAATTGTTATTTAGTACCAGCTTTGAGCATGAACATTGTATCTGGATCTCGCTTGATGTGAGATGGCTACTCACTTAAATCTGAGAATAATGGTTGTTCTATTTATATGAGAGAAATGTTTTATGGTCATGCCCCGCTGGTCAATGGTTTATTTTTGATGAATCTCGAATGTGATGTTACACATGTCCATAGTGTGAGTACCAAAAAGTGTAAGGTTGATAACGATAGTCCCACTTACATGTCGCACTACCGCCTTGGTCATATTGGTGTCAAACGTATGAAGAAGCTCCATACTGATGGACTTTTGGAGTCTCTTGATTTCGAATCATTTGACACGTGTGAACCATGCCTCATGGGCAAGATGACTAAGACTCCGTTCTCTGGAACAATGGAGCGAGCAACTAACTTGTTGGAAATAATACATACCGGTGTATGCGGTCCAATGAGTGTCGAGGCTCGTGGTGGCTACCGTTATGTTCTCACCCTCACTGATGACTTGAGTAGATATGGGTATGTCTACTTAATGAAACATAAGTCTGAAACTTTTGAAAGGTTCAAGGAATTTCAGATTGAGGTAGAGAATCAACGTGATAGGAAAATAAAGTGCCTACGATCTGATCATGGCAGAGAATATTTAAGTCACGAGTTTGGCACGCACCTAAGGAAATGTGGAATTGTTTCACAACTCACGCCGCCTGGCACACCTCAGCGAAATGGTGTGTCTGAACATCGTGATCGCACTCTATTAGATATGGTACGATCTATGATGTCTCTTACCACCTTACCGCTATCATTTTGGGGATATGCATTAGAGACTGCCGCATTCACTTTAAATAGGGCACCGTCAAAATTCGTTGAGACGACACCGTATGAATTATGGTTTGGAAAGAAACCTAAGCTGTCGTTTCTAATCGTTTGGGGATGCGATGCTTATGTGAAGAAACTTCAACCTGAGAAGCTCGAACCCAAAGCGGAAAAGTGTGTCTTCATAGGATATCCCAAAGAGACTATTGGGTATACCTTCTACCTACAATCCGAGGGCAAAGTCTTTGTTGCCAAGAATGGATCCTTTCTTGAGAAAGAGTTTCTCTCGAAAGAAATAAGTGGGAGGAAAATAGAACCTGATGAGGTAATTGTACCTCCACTCAAACCGGAGAGTAGCGCAGCACAGGAAGTTGTTTCTGTGGAGCCTACACCGGCTGGAGAGGAAGTTAATGATGATGATCATGAAACTTCAGATCAAGTTACTATTGAACATCGAAGGTCCACTAGGACACGTTCCGCACCAGAGTGGTGCGGCAACCCTGTCCTAGAGATCATGTTGTTAGACAACGGTGAATCTTCGAACTATGAAGAAGCGATGGTAGGCCTGGATTCCAACAAATGGCTTGAAGCCATGAAATCTGAGATAGGATCCATGTATGAGAACAAAGTATGGACTTTGGTGGACTTGCCTGATGATAAGCGAGCCATTGAAAATAAATGGATCTTTAAGAAGAAGACTGACGTGGATGGTAATGTGACCGTCTATAAGGCTCAACTTGTCGCTAAGGGTTATCGACAAGTTCAAGGAGTTGACTACGATGAGACTTTCTCACCCGTAGTGATGCTGAAGTCTGTCCGAATAATGTTAGCAATTGCCGCATTTTATGATTATGAGATCTGGCAAATGGACGTCAAAACGGCATTCCTTAATGGCTTCCTCAAGGAAGAACTGTATATGATGCAGTCAAAAGGTTTTGTCGATCCTAAAGATGCTAACAAGGTATGCAAGCTCCAGCGCTCCATCTATGGGCTGGTGCAAGCATCTCGGAGTTGGAACATTCGCTTTAATGAAGTGATTAAAGCGTTTGGGTTTGTACAAGTTTATGGAGAACCCTATATTTACAAGAAAGTGAGTGGGAGCTCTGTAGCATTTCTCGTATTATATGTGGATGACATACTGATAATGGGAAATGATATAGAACTCTTGGAAAGTGTAAAGGCCTACTTGAATAAGTGTTTTTCAATGAAGGACCTTGGAGAAGCTGCTTACATATTAGGTATTAAGATCTATAGAGATAGATCGAGACGCCTCATAGGTCTTTCACAAAGCACATACCTTGAAAAGATATTAAAGAAGTTCAATATGGATCAGTCCAAGAAGGGGTTCTTACCTGTGTTACAAGGTGTGAGATTGAGTATGACTCAATGCCCGACCACGGCAAAGGATAGAGAAGAGATGAGTGTCATCCCCTATGCTTCAGCCATAGGCTCTATTATGTATGCCATGCTGTGTACCAGACCTGATGTGAACCTTGCCATAAGTTTGGTAGGGAGGTACCAAAGTGATCCCGGAGCGGAACACTGGACAGCGGTCAAGAATATCCTGAAGTACCTGAAAAGGACAAAGGACATGTTTCTCGTATATGGAGGTGCCGAAGAGCTCATCATAAAGGGTTACGTCGATGCTAGCTTCGACACAGATCCGGATGACTCCAAGTCACAAACCGGATACGTGTATATTTTGAACGGAGGGGCGGTCAGCTGGTGCAGCAGCAAGCAAAGCGTCGTGGCGGCATCTACATGTGAAGCGGAGTACATAGCTGCTTCGGAAGCAGCAAAGGAAGGAGTCTGGATGAAGGAGTTCATCACCGACCTAGGAGTAATTCCAAGTGCGTCGGGCCCGATAACTCTATTCTGTGACAACACTTGAGCTATTGCCCTTGCGAAGGAGCCCAGGTTTCACAAGAAGACAAGACACATCAAGCGCCGCTTCAACTCCATCCGTGATTACATTCAGGAGGGAGATATAGATATTTGTAAAGTGCATACGGATCTGAATGTCGCAGATCCGTTGACTAAACCTCTCTCACGAGCAAAACATGATCAACACCAGAATGCTATGGATGTACGATTCATCACAATGTAACTAGATTATTGACTCTAGTGCAAGTGGGAGACTGTTGGAAATATTCCCTAGAGGCAATAATAAAATGGTTATTATTGTATTTCCTTGTTCATGATAATTGTCTATTGTTCATGCTATAATTGTGTTAACCGGAAACCATAATACATGTGTGAACACATAGACCACAACAGGTCCCTAGTGAGCCTCTAGTTGACTAGCTCGTTGACCAAAAGATGGTCACGGTTTCATGACCATGGACATTGGATGTCGTTGATAAGGGACCACATCATTAGGAGAATGATGTGATGGACAAGACCCAATCCTAAGCGTAGCACAAGATCGTGTAGTTCGTTTGCTAAAGCTTTTCAATGTCAAGTATTGTTTCCTTAGACCATGAGATTGTGCAACTCCTGGATACCGTAGGAATGCTTTGGGTGTGCCAAACGTCACAACGTAACTGGGTTGCTATAAAGGTGCACTACGGGTATCTCCGAAAGTGTCTGTTGGGTTGGCACAAATCGAGACTGGGATTTGTCACTCCGTGTGACGGAGAGGTATCTCTGGGCCCACTCAGTAAGACATCATCATAATGAGCTCAATGTGACTAAGGAGTTAGCCACGGGATGCTGTATTACGGAACGAGTAAAGAGACTTGCCGGTAACGAGATTGAACAAGGTATAGAGATACCGACGATCGAATCTCGGGCAAGTATCATACCAATGGACAAAGGGAATTGTATACGGGATTGATTGAATCCCTGACATCGTGGTTCATCCGATGAGATCATCGTGGAGCATGTGGGAGCCAACATGGTTATCCAGATCTCGCTATTGGTTATTGGCCGGAGAAGTGTCTCGGTCATGTCCACGTGTCTCCCGAACCCGTAGGGTCTACACACTTAAGGTTCGATGACGCTAGGGTTATAGGGAAATGGTATACGTGATTACCGAAAGTTGTTCGGAGTCCCGGATGAGATCCTGGACATCACGAGGAGCTCCGGAATGGTCCGGAGGTAAAGATTGATATATAGGAAGTCCAGTTTTGGTCAACGGAAAGTTTTCGGGCTCATCGGTAGTGTACCGGGAGTGCCGGGAGGGTGCCGGAGGACCCCCGGGAGGGGTGTGACGACCGTAGGACTTCGTGGGCCCTTAGAGGAAGTGTGCCAGCCTTTTTTGGGCTGGCCAATACCTTCTAGAAAGGCCCATGCGGCTGGAGATAAGAGATAGGGCTGAAAAGGATTCAAAAGGAAGAGATCCACCTCCCTTGTGGGAGGTGGACTCCTCCCTAGGGTCGGCCGAACCTCTCCTCTTTGGAGGAGGGGCCAACACAGCCCTCCCTCTCCCTCCTCCTATATATATGCAAGGGTTTGGGATGTTTTGAGACACGACTTCTTTCTCTCTCGGTGCAGCCCTACCCTTCCTCTTCCTCGTTCTCCGTAGCGCTTGGCGAAGCCCTGCCGGAGTTCACGTAGCTCCACCGTCACCATGCCGTCGTGTTGCCGGAGCTCTCCCTCAACTTCTCCCTCCTCCTTGATGGATCAAGGTGCGGGAGACGTCACTGGGCTGTACGTGTGTTGAACGCGGAGGCGCCGTTGTTCGGCGCTTAGATCGGAATCCACCGCGATCTGAATCGCTGCGAGTACGACTCCATCAACCGCGTTCTTGTAACGCTTCCGCTTAGCGATCTTCAAAGGTATGAAGATGCAATCTCTCCCCACTCGTTGCTGGTTTCTCCATAGATAGATCTTGGTGACATGTAGGAAATTTTGATTTACTACTACGTCTCCCAACAATGTTGTATATCAGTCTCACCGAAACACCAAAAGTTGGGACATTTGCATTAGTCGGTGCAACCGAGTTTACTCTTTGGTTCCACCGAGTTGGGCAATAATGTTGTAAAGGTTGGATTTTGGAGATGGCTATATACACCCCTCCACCCCCTCTCATTCGAAGAGAGACCACTCAGTACAAGCAAACACTTCCACCATTCATTTTCTGAGAGACAACCACCTACTCATGTGTTGAGATCAAGATCTTCCACTCCAACCATATGAATCTTGATTTCTAGACTCCCCAAGTTTCTTTACACCCAATCAATCTCTTCTACCAAGCCAAATTCTACGAGGAAGTGATTGAGTGTTGAGGAGACTATCTTTTGAAGCACTAGAGTAAGGAATTCATCATACATACCGCATCTATTACCTTTCGAAGAATGGTGTCTCCTAGATTGGTTAGGTGTCGCTTGGGAGACTCCAAATCGCGTGGAGTTGAACCAAGAAGTTTGTAAGGGTAGGGAGATCACCTACTTCATGAAGATCTACCCTGAGTGAGGGTAGTCCTTCATGGACGTAAGCCATGGTGGAATATAAAAGGTTGCTTCTTCGTGGACCCTTCGTGAACTTGTGTAGCTTTTACCCTCCATGGGTTGAAGTCTCAGTCAACGTGAACGTACGATAGCACCACCTATCAGAACCACGGGAAAAATCTTGAGTCCATATTAAGTTTGATCTTCCTATCTCTACTCTTTACTTACATGTGCATGTCTTTACTTCCAGCTACTATACTCGTAAACTTGCATGTGTAGGGTGTGCTAGAATTGCTAAAACTTGCCAACAAATAAAATTGGGAAAGGTTAGGTTTTTATTTGGCATAGTAGTTTGTTCCCCCCCCCCCTCTAGACGCTTCTTCTCAATCCCACACCCTTGTAATCGTTCTTACTTTTGCCTCTGTTTCCATTATGTGAGTTATTCTCCTTTGTCTTGCCACGAACAAGATAATCCCTTGGCTTGGGATGAACTTGAACCATCATGATGCACCATTAATTTCATCTTCTCCTTAGAGTTCAAAGCTTCATAAACTTCATTAAGCGTGATAGTATCACAACTATGGTGCCTAGAAAATTGGTATAAGAACTTGGCAGCGAACAAAGTAACATTAAAGCAGTATCTTCCTCGTCATACTTAATATCCATTGCAGCTAAATCGGATAAGATCTCTTTAAATTATATAATATGATTGAAAACATTACCTCCCTCGGGTAACCTGTGCACGAATAATGTTTGCTTTAGATGCATCTTGCTGGTGACATCTTTTGTCATGCAAATCCCTTCCAACTTTAACCATAGAGTGTTGGGGAACATTACATGGGAAACAAAAAAATTCCTACGCACACACAAGATATTTCCATGGTGATGAGCATCTACGAGAGGGAGAGTGGATGTACATACCCTTGTAGATCGCTAAGCGGGAAGCGTTAAGAAACGCGGTAGGTGTAGTTGAACGTCTTTGCGATCCAAATCGTCGAGCGTCCCGCGATCTCATCACGACCTGTCCCGCGATCCAATCACGATCCGTCCCATGAAATCATCACGATCTATCCCGCGATCTCATCATGATCCGTCTCGCGATCTTGATCACGGTCCTTCCGATCTAGCGCCGAACGGACGGCACCTCCGCGTTCAGCACACGTACAGCTCGATGACGATCTCCGCCTTATTGATCCAGAAAGAGGGAGTGGAGAGGTAGGAGAGTTCTCTGGCAGCGCGACGACGCTGCGGCGATGGTGGTGGAGCTATTCCGGCAGGGCTTCGCCTAAGCACTGCAGAAAACCGATCTAGAGGAGAACCTATGCACTAGAGGAGAGGGTAGCACGTGGCAGAAAATCTAGTGCAAAAACACTAAAACCTCTAGTATATATAAGAGGAAGAGAGGAGGAGGCTTGTCCCTCAAGGGGCCAGCCCTAGGTTTCGGCCGAACCAAGGAGGAGAGGAGGAATCCTCCTCCAATCCTAGTAGGACTAGGACTCCTTCCTTTTTTTTTGCCTTTTTTGCCTTTTTCCACCTTTTCTCTTTGGGCTTTTCTCTCCCAGCCGCATGGGCCTTGTGTGGGACTTCCACCAGCCCACTAAGGGCTGGTATTCACTCTCTCACAGCCCATGTAGCCTCTTGGGTCGAAATACCCCTCCTGATGGCCTCCCGGTACACTACCGGCACTCCCTGTACACTACCGATGAGCCCGAAACTTTTCCGGCGACCAAAATAGGACTTCCTATATATCAATCTTTACCTCCGGACCATTCTGGAGCTCCTCGTGATGTCCGGAATCTTATCCGGGACTCCGAACAACCTTCGGTAACCACCATACATAACTCTATACTACTAAAACGTCACCGAACCTTAAGTGTGCAGACCCTACGGGTTTGAGAACTATGTAGACATGACCGAGACACCTCTACGGTCAATAACCAATAGCGGGACCTGGATGCCCATATTGGTTCCTACATATTCTACGAAGATCTTTATCGGTCAAACCTCTATGTCAAGGATTCAATTAATCTCGTATGATGTTCCTTTTGTTCTTCGGTATGTTACTTGCCCGAGATTCGAACGTCAGTATCTCCATACCTATTTCAACCTCATTACCGGCAAGTCTCTTTACTCATTCCGTAATACAAGATCCCGTGACTAACACTTAGTCACATTGCTTGCAAGGCTTGTTGTGATGTTGTATTACCGAGTGGGCCCTCAGATACCTCTCCGTCACACGCAGTAACAAATTCCAGTCTTGATCCATGCCAACCCAATAGACACCCTCGGAGATACCTGTAGAGTACCTTTATAGTCACCCAGTTACGTTGCGACATTTGATACACACAAGGCAGTCCTTTGGTGTCAGTGAGTTGCATGATCTCATGGTCATAGGAACAGATACTTGACATGCAGAAAATAGTGGCAATAAATTGACACGATCATATGCTACGTTTGTAGTTTGGGTCTTGTCCATCTCATCATTCTCCTAATGATGTGATCCTGTTATCAAATGACATATCATGTCAATGGCTAGGAAACCTTAGCCATCTTTGATCAACGAGCTAGTCTATTAGAGGCATACTAGGGACATGGTGTTGTCTATGTATCCACACGTGTATCTGAGTTTCCGATCAATACAATTATAACATGGATAATAAACGATTATCATGAACAAGGAAATATGATAATAACTAATTTATTATTGCCTCTAGGGCATATTTCCAACATAGAGTGGCGGCAATTTTCTCGCTCAAAACGTCCTGCAAAATATTATTATGCAAATGAAGTTGAATTTGTGACAAAGCTTACGGTCCTTTCTTTTCTCCTCATGTGTCGAATCTTAATTTTTATACTTCCTAAAACTATCCAGTGCATCATTATAATCGGTTTGCGCCAACAATGCCTTCATCTCGCACGGATCTCTTATTTTTAGCATTTAAAAAAAATTCTGAACATGTTTTGAAACTTGCGAACAATTATTTCGAATTGTGAAAAAACTGAAAATAGTGAACAGTTTTTTGAAATCCATTTTTTTAAACACCAACAGTTTTTAAAAAATCCAAATAGTTTTCAAAAACAAGCAAAAACTGAAATTTATTACCACTTTTTGAAATTGTGAACAATTTTTTGACATGAACAATTTTAAAAAGCAAACCGTTTCAAAATCTGAGCAATTTGGTAATATAACAAATTTTTATATTTTTATATTAAAAACAGCAAGAAAACCCAAAAATTGAGTGAGGAACCTTATAAAGATTCAAAAAAACTAGTAAAACAGGGTCACGAACCTCCTAGAAGGTTCACAAAACCGTGATCGGTGGAACTCCTTAATGAGTCGATCCAACTAGATCACTCACTCGCCAACTATGTGTGAAGCGTCAACATTATGACGAGAGCTCCTAGCCCACGCTTCTGGCGCTGGCAAATGTTCTTTGCGTAAATGCCTTGCTCAGTTAGGCTTACCACAACAAAGGTGACGCGGCCAGGTAGCTCATGCTGCGGCCTCACACGTCTCTTCATTTGCTCGGTCGATGGTTGGTCGGTCAACTGTTGAGCGTTTGATTTTTTTACGGAATAATCTAAAAAATATATGAAAACACAAAAAATGGGGAGAATTGATGGATTTGAAAAGAGTAGATGAAAAAAAACATGATTTTTCTTTAAAAGAATCATGGATTTGGGGGGGAGAATGAAAAGGTTCATGGATTTGAATATATTCATACTTTTGAAAAAAATACGAATTCAAAGGGTTATAAATTTGAAAAAAGATAACGGGTTTTGAAAAAAAGTTCATGAATTTGAAAATTATCATTGAATGTATAAAGTATTTACGCATTTGGAAAAGTTCATGAATTTGAGAAAGTTTTACCAATTTGAAAAAAAATGAATTTGAGAAAGGTTCACCGATTTGAAAAAAATAATAAGAAAAACAGTTCACGAATTTAAGGAAAAAGTTCATGAATTTGAAAAAAGTTCATGTATTTGAAGAAAATGCAAATAGGAAAATAAGAAAGAAAAATAAAACGGTAAAAAAAGAGTGAAAACTAGCGGGGGCAGGTGGGGCAGTTGTAAATAAGCCTTTATTTGGCGTTTAAGAGTTAAGACGCCCAATGCAGTTTTGGCATTACAATGCAATTAGCGGTGAATAGGATGTTCAGAAATGGAGACTAAAAACAAGTATTGCAGGTCCAGCGGGCTGGGAGGAATGTTTTCAGTAGTTTTGGGTATTCTAAATTTCATCAAAGAAAGGTCTGTGTATTCTAAAAATAAGGCATCTTGGATTAGTTACCATTTGGAGCGTCGGTTTTTCCAAAGAGAATAAAATATGGAGCTCATGACTATCCAAGACAATACCTCCTGTAGCCTCTTTCACGAAATCATATTGTTTTATCTGATATGGAAATTTATGATAACTTCTACCAAAAAAATAAAAAATCTACACCCATTTTTGGGTAAAATGAACATGACATGTGAGCGACTACCAGATTGTCGACTAAACATCTTCTTCCTTTCCACCTGGATTTCTTTATTGGCGACAAAACAGCAGATTTCAGCTATTTTATTGCCACAAGAACACCGGACCACTATCCGTTGGGGGAGCACAGACAACACCAAAACATACAGAACCACCGAAGAAAGACAAGATCCTGGACAAGATTCAGAGCTAGATACAGAGCTACCTAAGACCCGAGGACCAAACGCTGCTTCGTTCCTTGAGGGCTGCTTTTACCCCGTCGTCACAGCTGACTCTCGTGTCTCCATCCGTAGTTGAATCCTTCTCCGCGCGCTGGGCGTTACCAACAACAACCGAACCCATGCTTGCCTAACACCAACAGTTGGAACAAGAAAGGAGCGCCATGTTCGGCCAAGTCCCATCTCATCTTGTTGCTTACCAGTTTTGAGTTTAGCAAACTCTTTTCTCCCAGGTCATTCATTGCATAACATAGCAAGAACCCAAGCAGCCAATGAGAAGACAACACCTATGGCTTCTGCAAAACCGGACAATCCAAGGAAACTAAAACCATCCACGATACCCGCACGTCGACGTGCTACGCTTTACATCGACAAGGCCCAACGGACGTGCCCCGCGCTGCTCCGTGCCAAACGCGCGCCATTATTTTTCTGTCCGGTGCCAATGCGGAGGCACGGACACCTCGCCGGAGACACGGCGAACAGGGCCGCAATAAGAAAAGCCAGACAAATACACTTGTCCAAACTCTGTACTACTACTCCTTGTCCGCTCTCGTCACTAGCAACGGAATCTTCAAGGCATCACCGGCAAGCCAGGTAGCTGCTGGCTGCTGCTTTGTTCGGCCAGCAGATGAAGCGATCGCCGTCTTGGTCTTGATCCTATCGCGTATATATATGTGCCATCTTAGGTAACGCCATGTCAGTATAGGTCAAATACTACGAACCCGTGACATGCCCCAGTACGTATGTGGCCTGTGCAGCCAAAAAGTCACATTTCCGTCGGTGGTGGGGAGAAAATGTAAATATCGATGTGGAACTCGTCAACCCGCAAAGCCTGTTCTTCAGGGATGTCAACCAGAAAAGCCTAGTTTGTCTTTGCACGTTGTCTTGTTCAGCGATGAACAATACCCTTCCCACAGTAGACTTGCAAGATCAAATGCATTGTTTTCACAAAAGTCCTGCAAAAATCCAATTGATCTGACCTCCCACTAAACTATGTACTACACGACTAGTACTATATCTATGTATTTGACCTTTCGGTACGCCATATAGGCAATCTCCGGTCAAAGCTTGTTTGTTTCTACCATACTCTACGGATTGGATTAAATTGGATTCAACCACTCCCATCATTTCACTCCGTTCCTTGAGCTCTAAACAGAAAAGTCACCGTTAAAAACCTCCGGCGGAAGATCATGCCACATCTTGGAAATCCTGGATCAATTTGGCATGGCCCGTCATAATTAAAGTGTTACAAGCAACAACCCAGTGGGAAAGACTCCGCAGAAGAAGCTAGTTTGGCCATGCAAAGACCCTACTCACTAGCAAGTCGCCACAAGTCCAGAACCAAAACTACTAAACGAACTTTGCTTACACACGAGGCCTCATTTTCAGCTCCACCACCACCACCATGAAGAAGAAGAAGAAGGAGAATCCTTCTCTTCTCTTCTCCCCGACAAGCAAGGACCACTCATATGAACGTACACGCTACCCTTTTCGCGCGCGGTACTTCCACACGGCAGATTACCATAACGTAGGGAGGATCACACTGAAAGGCATCGCACTACCGCCCCGCACTGTTGACAATAATATCGTCCGAGTCAGAGAGACGCCGACCCAAGCTGCACGTTCCACACTTACTTTCAGCAGGGCGTCACTTTCTTTCCGGACTGAATCCTCGGCGCAGGTCGTGGCGCAGCTGATTGCAGCACAATCTGAACAATCTCCATGTCGCGAACTCGTAAAATTCGCCTAGCTACGTAGTAGCACCCTTTTGCCCTGGCCACTTGCTGCGTCTCACTGCATGTGGCATGTTCCACTCGCTGCTTGCTGCTGAACGCTGAGTGGAAGCAAAACAACGTCGCGGTCTCCCGGTGGAGGTCGCGCATTAGCGGTGAAGCAGATGGCATCGCTTTACAACTCAAAAAGGCGGGCCTGGACCGGCACGCCTCCTCATCGGCCGGTCTCCATTGCCGCCGCCGGCCTGCGCCTCTGCGCACCAACCAGGCAAGACTAAGGTGCGAGGTGATTGGGATTTGGGAGGGAGGGAGGGGGGGTTGGTTGCACTTGCCTTGCGCACGAGGACACAGGAAGGACAGTGCAGCGAAATCGGGGGCCTCCGCTCCTCCGACGTCTCTTCGGCAACTGATGTGGACCGCCTCCAATCCGATCCATTCCATTGCATTCCTACTACGAGATGAGATGCATGCCTGCCAACCTGCTGTTGTGGTGCAACAAGCTCGCGATCGATCCATCGGTCGATGCGTAACATGCCAAGTTGGAACCGCCGTCGCCGACCGGACCCAACCATCACCTTCTCTTCCAAAGGGCTTCGATACTCGATCGTTCTTGGCTGCTTGCGTAGACCCGACCCGTCCATCCATCCCGGTCCCTTTTTTCTTTCAGACTCTGTGCAACCAGCAAGCACAGAGAGTTTATTGCTGGAATTAGACTTCCTTTTCCGTTTCCTTTTTTTTTTCTTTTCTCATTGACTTCTTTACAGCTTCTCATGCCATGGATCTAGCAGCAGTTCCTGCCACCGGCCTAACTCCAGCTAGTCCTTGGTTCTAAAACAACTGCTATTGACTTTTTTCCCCTCCGAACGAGAAATGAAAATCCCGAGTCTTCTCAGTACTTGAGCATCTTCGGTTATATATAACGATCGTTCATATATTTGAATCAAAGGGTCCATTTTGTCGGTAACGTGCAAAGTGGCCAAAATTTCCATGGGCAGACGTGATCACCGGAACCACCACCACCACCACACTATCAGTGTGGGCACGGCACGGCGAGCAGCAGTAAGAACCTCTACTTACGTGGTTACGTGGTTACCAGGGCCGTCAGCGTCTGACAAGTGTGGTGTTGTCGGGCCCTGGCGCCAAATTAGCACACAGTGCCCTAATTGATTACAACTTGAGTTATAGCCTGCTCACCGGATTCAGAAAGTAGTGTCAGGTTGTTGGGGGTATCCCGTCGGACAAATAGTATCCCCGTCCTTATTAGCAGCAGCAGCAGCAGCAACCGATGCCACCAGCAAACCACCAGTCGTGAAAGTGGCCGCCGGCGGCATCACAGCGGCGGCACGCCATTAGCTGGGCAGCGAACGTGGCTCGGCACTCACTCTGATCCGCTGCGTGCGTAATAAGATCCAACGCGATTACTCTACCTATTAATTACTTCCGGTGATCGATACGCTTAATCGCCGGTCTGCCTGCCTGCCTTGCACATCCCTTATCCGCCACACCACGTAGCAGATGCGTGATCGTCTAATGATCCAGATCGTGCTCATCATTGGTCTTCCTGACAATAATTGTGATGATCCTACGGCTCGATTAGAAAACGTACTGTATATGCGAGGCGTGCAGCCGGACCAAATCGAATCGCACGTTCCGTAGACGATGAGAGAAAATGCTGATTGATCCGTGGATCTTCCCCTGTGGACGGAGCCTGCCTGGCACCTGTCCACGGAGTGGTGCTGGGCATGGCCGTTGGCGTTGGCAGCAACAGCAACCTGGTTGGCACGTCGGTAGGGAGGAAGAGACAGATCTCCAGCCCACACGAACGCCAATACAATACGTACCATAAACTCCTAGCAATACTATAGTACTGGCATGGCAGCACGCATGGACGGCCAGGCCGGGACGGGACGGGGACGGCGCAAGCGTACAGCCACAGCGCGATGAAAACAGGTGGACGGGAATCGGGGATCCACGCCCCGCCATTAGCTGTTCCGCCGCGAATGGCTTGCGCGGCCGGCCGGCCGTGCAACGCCGGCCCAACCACCGTTTCCGGGTGGAAACTGCGTCCCATCGTCCTTTGCGATCCCAGGCCACGCGCGCGCGGCACAATCAAGCGCGGATCATTGCGGGCAACCCACCTACCGGGCCCCTCCGAGACGATTGGGGCGCAGGCGCGAGCGTCAACAGTGTCCTATCGCGCTGCTGCTACCGCCTACCATCGCTCGCTAGCCCCTTTCCAAGGCGGTACTGGTCACGTACTCACGTAGGCAATGCCTACCAGTTATGGAAAGTGACTCGGGCGCCCGGGGACAGCCTGATTGCGTGGTCGTACATCGCAGCGGGTGAGTGAAATCGGGAAGGAACATCCCGTCTCGTGTGCAGCTCGGAGGTCAGCTCACACCTCACAGTGCGCGCGATGGCGAATGGCCCGGGTCGGGCAGAAGAAACCGTTGGGGATTTGCTTGCTTGCTTGTGTCATCCTGAATCTTGGGCGTTGAATGATGTGATGGTAGCCTCAGCCGTCAGGTCGAGCTACGCTACGCTAGAGCGCGCCCGCTGTTCATCGGCGTCGACTCGGAAGAATAATACTCCTAATACGCAAGTTTTCCATGTCCAATTGCTTGCCAAGGATGGATGGATACTTTCTTTTCTTTTTTTTTGATGGGTGGATGGATACTTTCTTTCTTGGTGACCGTTCCAGGTTCAGTCTGTTTCTGAATCAGTATTATGCTATGCTCCTGATGGCTATACACATGCAGGAATGTTTCCTTTCCGCCGTAGTTGGCGAGTAAAACATGCTACTCCGGAGTAGTAGGTCGTACGTATTAGGCCAAATTTGGTTTTGTAAGAATCGATTCAAACCAGAAAGTCCACGGAAAATCACATGCACTCCACTAATAAACCCTAAAGGAAGTGCGTGCGTGGGAACGCTATAGTCGTACAGCAGAAAGCGAGGTTGAAACTCCAGAGGGGAAATGTATAATTTTGTTGACGCGCTGACGCGCCGAGAAATTCTAGAAAAAGAAAAAAATGATAAACAAGATAGGGCAGAGCGTGCGGCCACGACCAAACTCCGGGATAAGATAACGGAAAAGGTGCAAATCCCGGGGCCCAGCTGCCAGCCGCCCGCACGGCCCATGAGAAACCGGTACAAGACCACCGAGACCAGGAGGCGCAATAACCCCAACAAAAAGGAGGGACCTGCCTGCTGCGCTCTCTCTCTCAAGTCTCAAGTAAACCAACAACACTTGCGCATCGCATCGCATCCACGGAGCGGCGTCCAGGTCCAAGCAGAGGGCGGAGGAGATTGAGCTGTGGGAGAGCGCCTCTCCGTCACCCATGAGGAAATTGTGCCCCAACCTGGAGCGCGACGACGCGCTGGACACGGTGCTGGAGGTGCCCATCCCCGAGGAGATGTTCTCCGGCGGCGGCGGGGGCTCCCGCGGCTCCAGGTTCGGCTGCACCAGCGTCAAGGCGTGGATGCGCTCGCACGCCGCCGACCGCTCCGGCGCAGGCGAGCCCTGCTCCATGAGCCGCGGCGAGCTCCAGCTCATGCTCGGCGTCATCGGCGCGCCGCTCATCCCGCTCCCCGTCAGCCACGCCAAGCAGTCCCCTTCCTCGGTGCTCTGCGAGCAGCTCAAGGGCGACCCCATTGTACGTCCAGCTCCTGCGGTTTTCCTGCTTCTTCTGGCACGAACAAGAAGATTGGTTCTGACGATAGTCGTTACTGTGATGTGACTGAATTGGCAGGAATCGTCGTCGGCCAAGTACATCGTGCAGCAGTACATCGCGGCGTCCGGCGGGGAGTGGGCTCTGAACAAAGTGACGAGCATGTACGCGATGGGCAAGGTGCGGATGACGGCGGCCGAACTCAACAGCAGCGACGCGGACGGCAATGGCCGCGGCGGCGGGAAGAAGGGCGGCAAGGCCGGCTCCGGCGGCGAGATCGGCGGGTTCGTGCTGTGGCAGAAGAAGCCGGAGCTGTGGTGCCTGGAGCTGGTGGTGTCCGGCTGCAAGATCAGCGCCGGCAGCGACGGCAAGGTGGCCTGGCGGCAGACGCCGTGGCACCAGTCCCACGCCTCCCGTGGCCCGCCGCGCCCGCTCCGCAGATCGCTCCAGGTGCGTATCGTACGAGCACACGTACACGTTACCGTTTTCTCTTGCCACCATGTACCGTGGACGTGTTTTTGGGTACTCCCCGTACGCGAGCGAACCGTATCGTAATAAAACACTATGACTCTAGTAGTACTCTTAGCATGCGTGGTCGCGTAGCATGCTACTGGACGCAATGAAGTCTCACATGATAGCTTTGCTAGGGCAGTAATTAAGCTTGACGCAACAGCCAGACGAGCTAGAGATTTTGATGATGAAGGAAACAAGAAGAATCAAATAGGTAGCTTAGTTACGCCTGGACTGCCGATCGGAGTACGATGTTGCTAGTTGGTCGGACGTACGGAACGATCCCATTGTGGCCATCGATCAATGGCTCGTGATTAGTGTTTGCCTAGTTGGTAGTATTGCCGAACTTATATGCGAACATCGACATGAACTTAGACACTCACGCTTTCTACGCAAGTCCGATGCCCGGCCCGTATTCTTACGAGGAGGCAGGGTAATATCTGGGGGCAGACCGTACGCCGGGTACAACGCCATTATCATCGCTACAGTATGTGTATGTCGGCGTCGACTGTCCCGCGTGCATGCGTAGAGGGACGTTGATCAAACGATGAGGGGGTGCTGTATTACATGCATCGCCCCTGCACGCTGTCGGCGGGACAGAGCAGAGGAGAAGGGGTGTTAATTTGCCGAGCGCACGGGGCGGGGACATAATTACGCCGTTTGATCATTGGTGGTCAAGGCCCGGAGCAATGTCGGGGATAAGATCGCGCTGGAGATCCAGGTATCTCGCCCCTACTTACGTAGATTTGGGAAGGTCGGGGGCTCGTCATCATTGCCAGTATCCTGTCGCTCGCGCTTGCTTGGAAGGCAATTAGGGCTCGACATGCCCATGGTTAGCACGGAGGGCGCGGCGTGATTAGGGGGAGGGGAGGGGGCCAACGTGCGGGCATGTGCGTGCGGCCGGCCGGACACACCCACATGGACATGGGCCTCATCACTCACCCCCCCCCCCCTCCGTCATCAAAATCGGTTGGTGCCGCGCAAATCGTCCACCCGGTAATCGCGCCGCACCAACCCGATCGCACACACAACAACAACAAAAAAACTGGTCTCGCCGCGTGCTCCATCCACCCGTTGTTAATCTGACCATGGAGTCAACTCTCCATCTACTCTCCGCACCAGCGTGACCTGCATGCATTGCACGCGGCTGATGATTTTGCGCGAGTGACGCGGAGCTGACGTTTGTTTTGGCGAATGATTGGACGTGCAGGGGCTTGACCCGATGCTGACGGCGAGCCTGTTCGCGGAGGACTCGGTGTGCATCGGCGAGCGGAGCATCGACGGCGAGGACTGCTTCGTGCTCAAGGTGGAGGCGGAGGCGTCCAGCCTGCGGGCCCGCAACAGCAGCAGCGTGGAGATCATCCGCCACACCGTGTGGGGCTACTTCAGCCAGCGCACGGGCCTGCTGGTGCAGCTGGAGGACTCGCACCTGCTGCAGATCAAGTCCGGCGGCGGCAGCGTCTTCTGGGAGACCACCATGGAGTCGCGCCTCCGCGACTACCGCGCCGTCGACGGCGTCAACATCGCCCACTCCGGCCGCACCGCCGTCTCCCTCGTCCGCTTCGGGGACACCCAGGACGGCAACACCCGGACGCGCATGGAGGAGCACTGGGACATCGAGGAGGTCGACTTCAACATCTGGGGCCTCTCCATGGACTGCTTCCTGCCGCCCAGCGACCTCAGGGACGGCAAGGAATCGCAACAGCAGCAGCAGCAGGAGCAGGGCGTCGCCGTCGTCAAGGCCGCGAGGCCGCCGCCGTTGAGGATACCGGCCGTGGCCGTCGTCCGTGTGGGGCCGTCGCAGGTCGCCGCCGTCAACCTGGACGAAACGGAGTCCCTGCTTGCGAGAATACCAACACCACACCCATTGTAGGAGTACAGTGTTACTGTAAGTGTAAGTAGTAGAGCTGTATGCGTGTACGTGACGCTCGTCGCAAACACTTCTACAAGATCTGTAAATACGTTTCAGGTGAGATTTTTCTTTTCTTTTTCCTTTTTGATTGAGGTGTGGATAAAGCCTAAGCTAGAATTGGGAGTGAGCTACGTAGTACGTAGTGTGTAATTCGGACTAGTAGATGTATACTCTAATTATAGAAGGTGTATTGTAATGAGCTCAACGAAGCTCCGTCAATGTAAATCTGAAAGAAGCTCCCAGTTCTGCGTGGTCAGTCACATAATAGACAAATAACTTGTGTTGCCCAGCTTGCAATCTCTGAAGAAAACATTTTTTATTATGGACAAAATGGCAGCACTGAAGGCGCCTATCATTGATATCAAGCACAAATTACATGTGTGATACAATGCCTGATATTCAGCTTGCAATCTCTGAAGAAAACATTTATGACGCCACCTTCGAGCAGAATGCACTGGAAGTGTTGACAATTGACAGGACTGAACTAAGATGAAACTGCATCCAACAACACTTCTCTGAAGAAAAATACAGTTTTAGCAGTCACACGAAGGAGAGCATATGAAAGGGGTAAATAAGCAGTGAGATGAGCCTTGCAGCAGCATCACAGTCACATTTACATGTACAGCTAGCTATAGCTTAAGCCTAAAGCCAGTTCCATAAGATTCATCACTTGGCCATGAGTGAGAATCACACGAGGACCATTATATACTGGCCCTGCACCACTGCTCAAATTACAAGAGAAGAATGAAAAGAAACACATCATTTTTAATTATCGCGAGAGGCTTGTTGCTGTTGCTAGGCTCGCCCTACAGGAGATAGAGGTGGCTGGCGCGGCACATAGCTGGCCGGAGCTCTACCTTGGCCGGCCGCTGCCATAGCCTTCAGCTTATGATCGGCAAAGATTGCGTCGTCTTGCACCGCTGGCAAATCGGCCTGCACCCTCACAGGTCTCCTCCCGTGAAGCATCACTATACACATCGCGAAAGCCTGAAGTAAAGCAATGGATGATCTGAATTCGACTGCGTATAACCCTTCTTTGAACGAAACCATACTGAAGGCGTGCCGATCTTCCCGTGATCGACCCTGCAAATAAATACAGGTAAAGTTGATTTTGTTATGTCATGACTACTGATATTAAATCATTGAAGCAAGCAAGAGTAGGGAAGCATAAAGGCACACCTGAGCGAGCAAGTCAAATCGATGACTGCCATCCTGCATTTGGTTCACCTGAATAGATTTACATCCTTGCTTTCCGTGAGTGTTGTCAGTGAGGACACTCAGCGTGCAACCTTCATCCCACCCACCACAGTCACAGGATCCTGCGGATCTCCACCTCTCCATCAGAGGTAAAGGCTGTCCAGAAGTTGATGCACCATGGAAGCCGTTAGGTAGTATGGCAATAACACTGGCTGGAGCTGAGCTAGAATTTGTCATGTTAGGCCAGATGTTTCCCAGAGGAGGGCAAGAGCAGCCAATTGGTGCTGAACTACCTCGGCTAGAATTCTGTGAAGATGATTGATGAGGAGTTTCTGCTGTTTGAGGAACTGCGCTGATAAAAGCCCCAATTTCTCTGCTAATGTGTGAATCACCAGGTTCCTCAGGTGTTGGTAGCAGTTCAGAACCAACCAGCACAAATTCCCTGTGCACATGAAAATCGTTTGCATGGCAGCATCTTGATTTTCGTCTTGAGATCCTCATTTCCCCAACAATACTGGATACCAGTTGATGTTTCTTGTTCTTATTACCTGCTGTGATCCAAGCTCCACTTTTTTTCTTGGGCTCTTCAACAGTGAATAAAGTATATGCACTTTCCAGATCATCCTTATCAGAGATGCCCTTCCTTCTCACAGTGGCCGCCAGGATATCAGAATCACCGTAAGAAAGCATGAATAAAGGTAAGCCATTTTTCCATGCTAGCTGCAGAAGCGCTTGCCTTGTTCTTGTTGAATCCCTTTCTTGGTTGAGGTACCTCTCACTGTTCAACAGCACACGATGAGGCTGATTTATGTTTGCTTCAGCATGGTTATTTGAATTGACTACTGCATCAACTGACCTACGCTGCACATTCTGTGACCCAGACGCTTCCAAGTTAAGAGATTGCTTATTAATATTGCTTGACAGATGACACTTTGGAACAAATGAAGGTTGAATTGGCGCAGCAGAAGTGGATGGTTGCCTAGGCTTTAATAGTGGATCTAACATCCTCCTCAATGGGCTGCGCCTACCTCTGCTGTTTGATCGCTTGTCCTCATTAATCTTATCAGCAGAGGTATCAGGCCGTCGAGGAGATGGTGCTTCCTTCAGGCTAGAGCTTCTGCTCACCCTATTCAGCCCAGAAACAAGATGACGGTCAGGCAGCACATCCATATCAGTGAACTTCGAGCTAATCAGGAGAGGTTTCTTGCAGACACTAAGAGGAGATTTGTGTCTGTTACCGTTTTCACCTCTTGTTACAGCTGCACGAACAAAAGCATCTCTAGTTGAAGAGCTACTGGTGCCAAGCTCTTCAGTGGAATCCATGATGGGGAGTGGACATGAGTATGGAATACGAGGAAATTCAGGGGATTGGCCAAGATCCTGCAAGAAACCAACCGGTGACCTACTGCCATTTCTTTCTGTTTCCATCATAGCACTAGGTATTAGACCACTGATGCCATTGCTCTGCAGAGGGTCAACACACATGGAATCATCGTCATTGGGTGTGAAGAAACTTCTCCCGGTGTTATCATCATCTGTAAAAAGCCTGCGTGAACAGTGAAGAGCAGCCTCCTCTATCTTCCTTGTAGTATCTTCATCATCAGCTATATCATGTGGCGTGCAACTCCCAGAGGCAGCAATGACAGAGTGTGTGGGGGGAGAAAACTCGCTGAGATTTATGCCACCATAGTTACCATTGTTCTCTGCAATAAGGTACTTGCCATGCCCTGACAACAAGCTCAACACTGCGGAATTCG
Source organism: Hordeum marinum (assembly GCA_022496015.1). Classification (NCBI taxonomy): domain Eukaryota; kingdom Viridiplantae; phylum Streptophyta; class Magnoliopsida; order Poales; family Poaceae; genus Hordeum; species Hordeum marinum. Next base: position 366,931,369 of record CM039675.1, on the reverse strand, counting down.
GGCTAGGTGAATTGGCCTTCTCATGGTGTTTGTCCACAGCACTGCTTTGCTGAGACTTCATAAAACAACGCTGGTGGTCATTCAGTGGAGACTGGTTGCTATCAATAGATTTGCTGCTGGGGCTTGCAGAAGAATGAGATGGAGAAGAAAATAGAACAGATCTGCTGGTATCAGATGGGGAGGCTCCATGGCTGCTATATGGGTCATGTTTTTGTTCGTGAGACCACCTTGCGAGAAGGCCCCACTCAAGAACCCCAACATTCAGTGCCTTGTCCTGAAGATGGTCGGCCCTCTCTTTACGCTGTAAATAGTTAGGAACTTTCGACATATGCTTGACAAGTTCATCAACAGTAGTGGCCTTTCGTGCAGGCCATGGTTTTGAGCTCTTCAAGGCCACATCCCCTTCTGCACTTCGAGGTTCCCGCTGCCTACGAATCTTGTCATTCTTCACAACTCTGATTCTATCTTCAAATTTTCCGTCAATGTTTCCACTGGCTGCTGAGTCCTGCTTTGGAACTTGCACTAATTGTTCTGACTGTGAATTACCCCTCTGACGACCTTCACGGCTTGATGTGATCTTGACATTCCTTTCTCTAACAAGCTGTCCTTTCGTCGCCATCTTTGTGACGGTTTAACATAACATGCACACCTTTTCAATTTATCTCGTGTATGAGCAACAGGAGAAATTATCACCTGACTGAATCCGATACCCTGAAAGGTTCAACAGAAAAAGATTCAGGAAACTACAATCTCTTAAATCCTGGGGCTCATATTCAGTCAAACCAGGAAAAGCTAACACATATGCAACTTTTGTATTTCTGCCAGCCAGAATACAGATTAAGTGGAATTAGTGATCAGCAATAGCATGCAGTGCCGCTGCACACATTTAATATTGTGTTGGGTTATCTTAATTTAGAGGCATGAATCTGTCGGTGGATGATCACATCATTTTGTCTCCCGGGGATCCTGGATTTATGTTTTGTGATGTGTCCCCATGCCCTCAGCTGGTCGGGACTTGCACTCAGACAAATTTTGACATGATAATGCTCTGTTTTAGATATGTCAACAATCTTGCACACAAGAGAAGAGAAAAAAGAAAGAAAAGGGAACAGCAAAAGTTCGGAGGTTGGGCCGAAGCTATTCATATATTAGTGCAGACCGTGCGTAGCCTCTAATATAAAAATTAGTATGCACGCACAAGTACAACGCACGGGGTCTAGCCAGCCTTCAATAATTCAGTCAAGGTACTACTCCTGTATTTAAATCAACATCGGACCATCTTTCCCCATTTTCCTCAAGAAAAGGGGGCCTATTTGTCAATATAATTTTTGGGGGGAGAACAAGAGAAAAAAACAAGACATAATCCTGTGAGCCTGTGTGAACGTGGAAGTCTGACTACCAGCCAGAAGGAAAAAAATTGTACAACTGTAATCGTACTACAAGATAATACTAATAGAGAAATGTTTTTTAGACGATTGGTTGATGGATCATCTGCCGTGCCGGACCCTGAATAACGAAGATAGACAAGAAATCGCTACTCGAATTTAGCATGAAAGTAGATTAAAATAAAGTTTTCCTTGTTTGCAGACCAGCCCACAGATTGCATCACCCACGATAGGGAGGGGGGGGGGGGGTAATGAAGGAAATAGAATCTACAATGTGGGATACAGCATTAAACCCGAACAAAAACCAGTGTAGTAGTCGTAGTACTTCACTCTCACCAATCCCAAAGAAACGAATGAACACACATTACCCAGAAAGCAAAAGAAAACAAAGCATACGCAGCTGGAGTAACTGACAAACATACCAGGTAGTGCTAAGCCAGGGAGGTAACAGCAATCACTTAAGAAGAGGCCCCAAATCATCAAAGATCCGAGCTGGGGATCAACAGCGGCAGATCTGCACCTGCCTGCAGCAGCAAAGAAGAACGCAGATCAGCGCAGCTCAACCCAAGCAACAAAGAGCCGTCGCCAGTCACTGCGGCCCGAGGGAAGCAGAAGGTGTCTCACATCACCTGGCGAGAAAGGGAGGGACGAGGCGAGAGAGTGAGGCGCAGGGAGGGTGGGAGCGGAAGAGAGCCGCAGGTGGACTGGGTAGATAGAGACCTGCAGGCAGGAGCAGCACGGCGGTAGTAGTGGTGGTGGTGGTAGGAGCCGCAGTGGTACTACTGCTACTGCTGCTCTCTTTTCCTATATACCCCGCCTATCTATCTATCTATCGGTTAGGAGTAGGTTGGTGGCGGGTGGCGCTGGGTTTCTACTTCTACGGTTGCTACTCGCGGCGCCCTGCGGCTCGGTCTGGCCGGTAATGGTAGAAGCTGTGATTTGGGGGAGGGAAAGCGAGCGACTGAGCTGGCCTCCCTTGTCGTCGCCGTCGGGGGTCACGAGGAGGAGGCGGGGGATCACGCTGCGGTGGTGGGGGTGCGATGGATCGGATCTTGAGGTGGTAGGAACGGGGGAGGGGGTAAAGCGCGGGGGCGGCCGGCCGGGGTGGGGGGCCGGGCGGTTTTGTCGCGGCAGTGCGGGGGCGCGAGGCGTGTGAGGGTGGGTGAGGTCAGCAAGCGCCTGCTGCAGGCACGGCGCCCGGCGCGGGACGGCGACTTCTATCTATCTATCTGCCTGCCCCTCGCGCTCCACCCATCACCCATTATTGCATTGCTGCCCTTCACTTCGCCCCTCCTGTGTATGTGTGTGTGTGTGTTGTACTGTATCGTGTCGTGTGTTTTTTCCTCTCGCGCCCTCGTGATCCGTCCGGTGCGTGGAGTGCGGCTATTATGGTCTGTCTACGGACCGGATTTCGCCGGGGGGAAGCCAGTTGCGGGTTTATTGACGGACGGCCGGACGACTCGCATCCTGTGATCATGATCAAGCTCTTGATCCCCCGTCTGGAGAAAATACTGAGAGTGTCTATTTGTAATTCGGCTGATTTATAATTAGAAGTCAGTCAATTTTTTCATCCAATGAACTGTTGACAGTTGTCTGTAGAAAACGGGTCGGGTTGAAAACGGGTCAACCAAAAACAAACAAAAAGGTTGAACCCGTCACTCGCAGTTGTCGACAATTGTCCTCCTTTCCTTCTCGCACCTGACATGAATTTTTTTTAGCAAAAGGCTCTTCTTCAACTTGAGACACACGAAAAAAACCAGCCTCCTTCTACCCCCTTTTGATAGATCTCATAGATCTCACCTAACACAAACGCCATGGGAGAGGGACATGACAGAGACGTCATTGGACAGATAGAGGGGGGAGAAGAACATAGCAGAGAATCAATGGGAGAGGGGCATGGAGGAGGACATGGCAGAGATGACATTGGACAGAAAGAGGGGGGAGAAGAACATAGCAGAAAAGCCATGGGAGAGGGACATGGAGGAGAAAGACATGGCAGAGACGCCATTGGAGAGAGGGAGTGGGGACAAGAACAAGGCAGAGAAGCCATGGGAGAGGGGAAGGTGGAAGAAGAACATGACACAGACGCCATGGGAGAGGGAAAAAGGGGGGAGGCAAAGGCATGGCAGAGGGAATTACCTGGAGGTAGAATAGAAGCAGTCACTTGTGCTACACAGCAATATCAATCCAAAGGAAAACAACAGGTACATGAAAATCTTCAACTCCTCTCGTTATGTCCACCTAGAAGTCAAGAAACAACAGGGGGTAAATCATTAGGAGATTAAATCAGAGAGCTAAATCACCACATAGTTTGGTAAGAAAATACACCACATAGTTTTCCTCTGGATTAACAGAAGATGCAGAAAAGGCATTAACAGTAGATGCAGAGGTAAACCTAGGCATTATCAGTAGATGCAGAGGAAAACCTAGGTATTAATAGTAGATGCAGAAGAGAGAAAATACAACACACACTCAAACAAAAGGGGGTAAGAAAATTGTTCCAGTATCTGAAGAAGACCTAATGTCAATGTAATTTATTCCTTGTTTTTTTGCTATTAACTTTCAATACTACAAATTTATTTGCAGGAAGAAAGAAAGCAAAAAACAGTAACCGAAGAAGATCTACTGTCAATGTCACGGGAAGACCTCATACTAAATGTGAGTTACAATACTGACAAAGCAACCATTTCCTGATTGACAATACTCACAAACATAACGAAAATACTACGGGGATCATTTTCGTTTACTGCGCTCCTACAATCAAACATCATATACAAGGTTCACTCAATGAATGGAGAAGCAAATACGAATCACGAAGAAAAGGAAAACTACAACAAACAAGCAGATACCGCCTACAGCTCAGGACATGCAAATGTAAATAAATTTACTTTCTAAATAATTCAGAACAAAAAATGGTATGTAAAAAGATAACTGAATAACAAAGATTATGATGACTTACTCAGCAGATGCCAAATTGGCAGCAGTCGACAGACTTTCTAAATAATTCAGAACAAAAAATGGTATGTAAAAAGATAACTGAATAACAAAGATTATGATGACTTACTCAGCAGATGCCAAATTGGCAGCAGTCGATAGGCGAAGATTCACAAGCGCAAGTTAATCCGTGGGAGGCAGACCTATTTGAGAACATAAACATACATGAGGTAAGATGTTACAAAACCAACTGTTTCAGCTACATATCTTGAAAGACAAATGTCACAAAATAAAATCTAATACATGGACAATGAAAAAATGTTGATGAATGATGATGATGATCATACAGCAACAACAAAAACTAATAGAAATCAAAACAATCAAGAAGAAAGGGGCGAACAAGGGGACTTGCATCAACAACCTGAAAGCAATGCCTCCCTTGATGAAGAAGATGCATTTCTTGATGAAGATGACATTGAGATGTTCCTGCAAAATGAAGAGGTTGCCGCATCAGAGGGAAATTTGATGAACACTAGCAGCAATTTCAAGCTAGAACTTGGCATGCAGTTCAAAACAAAGGAAGAAACGCAGGAGTACTTCAACTTTTACTCAAAAATAGCTGGGTTCTCAGTGGCTACTGTCGCGACATCAAGAACAGTGAGCAAGAAAAGGAACAATGAAATTACAAGAATTACTATGAAATGCAACAAGTATGGCAAGACAAAAGAAGTGGAAAAGGAAAGTGTAGTGCCTGTAAGAAAGACAACTGTCATTGCAAAATCAGATTGCAAAGTTGTGATGGTCGTTGCTGAAAAAGAAGGCGTGTGGGAAATTACAAGACTGCAATTAGAACACAACCATGAGATGACACCAAACAGTAGATTCTTCAGATCGCATAAATACATGTCAGACGAGGAGAAGTGCCTGATTAGAGTTTTGAAGCATACTAACCTAGAGACAAGAAGGATAGTTGTTGTCCTAGCATACTTGAGAGGAGGCATGGCTAACCTACCCTACACGAAGAAGCAAGTCACAAATTACGCAGGAACAATCAACAGAGACATCACAAACTCTGACATGATGGAAGTGGTGCAAATGTTCAACAAGAAGCGGGCAGAAAATCCTGGGTTTTGCTACTCGTTTGAGCTTGACGGAGATAATAAAGTAAGAAGCTTGTTCTGGATAGATGTGAGGTCAAGAATCATGTATGACATTTGTGGTGACTGCATAAGTTTTGACACAACATTCCTGACAAACAAATACAATCTCCCTTTTGCACCGTTTGTTGGAATATCACCACATGGAAACACGTACTTGTTTGGTTGTGGATTCATAATCAATGAAACGACAAATACGTTTGCTTGGTTGTTTGAACAGTTCTTGATGGCCATGGGAGGTAAGCACCCAATATCAATCATCACCGATCAAGACAAAGCTATGCAACAAGCAATAGAAAGAGTTTTCCCTAATGCTACCCATAGGAGCTGCTTGTTTCATATAAAGAAAAAAGCAGAGGAGAAGGTAGGTCCCTGTTTTCAAGCAAACGAGGGACTGTATGAAGATTTCCAGGACATAGTGGACAACTCACTGACTGTGGAAGAATTTGAAACACAGTGGACAGAAATGATAGACAAGTACCAAGTTCACCACATAAAATACTTCAATGACATGTGGGAAAACAGGAGAAAATTTATTCCTGTTTACTTCAAGGACAAATTCTTCCCCTTCATACAAACAACAACCAGGAGTGAAGGAACAAATGCCCTATTCAAAAAGGGCGTTGGAGCAAAATTCAGTGCTACAAGCTTCGTAAGGGAGTATGACAGGATAATAGATGTTGTTCATGATAGGGAAGAAGAATGTGACCACAACTCCAGAAACAAAAAGGTTGACATGAAAGCATTTTGGTCAAAATATGGCATAGAAAGGAAAGCTCATGAACTATATAACCTTGGTATCTTCAGGAAATTTCAACAAAAGATGACAGACACTACAAGACTCAATGTGTATGAACAAGAAAAAGACAAGTTCTACAACGTTTGCCAATCATAAAGCTATCCTATGAAGGAGCTAAGGAAAAGAAACTATCTAGTGCAAGTTTGTCTCAAGGAAGAAGAGTACTCTTGCATATGTTGTACATTCCAAAAAGATGGAATACTATGCTCACACATATTGCGAGTGATGATCCATCTAAACATTGAAAAGATACCAGACAAGTACATCATCGACAGGTGGAGAAAAAATGGCTACAAAAGAGATTTGACAAAGACACCAGCAGTAGCAGCTGAGAACTCAACATTGAGATACAATGTACTTGCAAGGAAATTGGTCCATGTTACATCCAATGCATCAAAGAAGAAAAGGAAATATGAATACCTACTGGGAGAATTGGACAGGATACGGAAAAGGATGCGAGAAATGGATGATGAAGAAGAAAGTGGAGATGAGGGGCAGAGTGTAACCACATGAACAGTTACTTTCATACCAACAATAGAGGAAGGACATGGATCAACCACATCAATGACAATACAAGACCCGGATATTGCCAACACAAAAGGAAGGCCAAGGATGCTAACTATACGAGAAGCAATAAAGCAGAACAAGTTCTACAAATGCTCACACTGTGGTTCAAACAAGCACACTATCAAGAATTGCACCAACCTCGACAAGGAATACAATCTACCTAGAAGCAACCGATGAAAACATTCAAATCCTAGGAATGTAAAGAAAGGTAATAAAAGAGAATGTTGAAGTTCGGTTCATATACTTTACTTCAGAAAATGAAAATAACAAAACAAATTGCAGGAGGGGACAAGGAATGTAGCAAGCAGAGGAAAAGAGGAAAGAAGAAGGAGGACGAATCGGCAACAACACAAGCCTAGGGATGAAGTATCTGTGGATGAAAGAGAAGAAGAAAGAAAGGACAAGCAAAGAAGACATGAAGAAAAATGAAAAAGGAGTAGAGAGTACTCTAGAAATGCAAAACTGTCAAAAGGAACGGAGAATACTAGTTCTGTAATATGAGGACAAGCATTGTTTGCTACCTACTAAAACTGTCAAAAGACTACTTTTTGTGAGGCCATTATTCCAATTGTTTTAGATCATATGGCTGAATTTAAAAGTACATTAAGCTCACTTACAAGAAAAAGGTGCAGCAAAAAAAGAGGAAACATAGAATACAACAGCTAACACATGAACATAAATTTTTATACATAATACAATAGAGATTGAAAAAAATAGTTTAGATTTGAATTACCTTTGTAGTCACTCAACAAAAAATGTTGTTGAGAAAAATGTTCAAGAACTTTAGAAACAATAAAATAACACTACAAAAAATAAGAAGAGATACCAGAGTTAAAAAAGAAGAATGCGAAAAGAAAATTTGTAAAAGTACACAAACTAATTATAAGCAATTTCTATACTATGAGAAACTTACTTAGTACGAGTTGTATATAGAACATTGGCACACCCAACTGCCTCAAAAACATTCGTCTTGTGACACATAGGAAGATGGAAAATACCTTGCAAATTCATAAGAAGGCCGCTCATACAATACGTATCAACATATTAAATAGTCAATCAACAAAAATAACAGACGCCCAAAAGTATAGAGCAACAAATGTATAAATCCAGTGAAAAGCATTCCCACCAACAAATTATCCTAAACGAATACAATGATAAGTATACAATTCAATAGCCTAAAAGATCATAGAACTCGGAATATTGTTGCACTAATAATCCCGTAGTATGAAAACGGCTAACAAAACGCTAAAACTATACAAGCCAAAAGAGCCGCTAGAATCTTCACACTTGAACACCACTAAGAAAATCTTCATGCTTGATCACCAACCAAGAGGGAGAAAATTATCTAGTTTTGCTCCTGTAAAGTAAAGCCAACAGAAGTCAAACACTAAGAAGAAGCCAAAAATAAACACACAAGAAAGGCAGGGTATTATATTAAAAATCAATCAAAGAAAACACTCACATCACCAAAGAAGTTTGTGACAAAAGACTTGTCAGCAATGTTGAAAGGGCTAAAATAAAGTTCATTTGCCAGCTTTATCCTGATGTTATCGATATCAGCAGAACTAAACAGATTGTCAATGGGAGTCCTAGGAGTCCAATGCTTCATATACATCACGTTGAAAGCACCACAATCATCCCTGAAAAGAAGGAAAAATGTGCAACAAGTATTAGGGCCCAGAAGAATAAGAAAGAAAAATATATAAACAATACTATATAAAAAGGAAAGTACATCCACAAGCATAGAGAAAACCATCTCACGTACGTGTTATTTTGCTGAGGAACTGCAGGATACACAATTTCAAAACTTTTGAAGTCAATACGCTTTCTCATGATAGGAGACACGAACATATCCCAAAGGTTGATAAAGTTATTGATCTAAAGAACACAATGAACAGAATATCTAAGAAAAAAACTCAAGGGAAAGTAGAGAGGCAAAATTAGTTTAGAGAAGAAACTAACCAATCTATCACGAATCACCTGATGAAAGTCTGAGAACTGACCATAAAATGAATCAAGGAAGACAAATAGTCTCTCCTTCAAGCAAACAACAAATGAAAACCAGTGGTTGAATCTACATATAGGGAAGTATAACTGCAAGGACAAAAACAACACATCAAAAAACTCTAGTGGAAATCACATGTAAAAGCTACACAAAGACTAAAGACAATGGAAAACATTGCAAAGTACAAAACTATGAAGCACCTACCATATTGCTTCTCCATATAGCAAAAACACTACTAGCACCACTGAAGGCATTACCAACAATCTCAGGATTATGCCATCCAAAATCGTTTCCTAGGGGAGCAAAAAATAAAACAAATTAAGACCAACAACACTAAGTATGACAAACAAGTGACTCTAAAATAACAGAAAAAAGAACTACTTACACCAATATAAGAGAAGAAGAAATGTTTCTTTGAAACAGTGGGATGAGTTTCATTGAAAAGATAACGACATACACACAAGATCAAGAAATTGTCTACATGAGATTTGAATTGGAGAGAAGAAAGACTGCGGTAACTGCAGTAAGCTCTTTCAAATCGAATAGCTTCGTACCTACAAATAAATACACAATATATCAGGACCACGAGAAGGAACATTAAGAAAACAAAAACATCACTGACAAACACAAAAACATTGGAACAAACTTACTTGCACCATTCCGTATGACTTGCAATCTGAATCATGGCAAGATGGTTATGCCTTTCTAGTTGAGTAACCGAATACCGATTGACTTGATGAACATAAGGATCAGAGTTGAATCTGCTGGGCACAACCATCCTACGAGGAACATGACCTCCAGGTAAACTAGTTGTAGAAGCACCAGGAAACTGAGATGTTGGAGCAGCATTTGAACATCCAGCAACTTCTGAAAGATGAGCACTAGAAACAGCAGGCTTGACTGACATGATTTCTAACTCTATACTATTAGCAACCTGAAAGCCAAAAAAAGGTCAAAGAAAAAAGTTATGACAGAAGGAAATAAAAATGAAGCAAAATGTGCCACTTAAGAAGGTAACAAGGGATGAAATAAAAAGATATACATAAACCATACCTTTAAAGGATTATGACCCGTTTTTGAAGAGGCAACAAAATTATGGAGCTTGTTGTAAGCAACATCATTAGACCTAGAAAGCTCTTGACACCTAGCAGTAAAGATTGAGGTTCCAACTTTACGCACATCAACAACTCCCTTATTGGCCTATATATAAAAAATACAAAAGAAAATGCAAGAAAAAAGCTAGCATCAGAGTAATGTACTACTAAAATCAAAAAAGAGAAAATATACATAAAGTAAAAACACCTTCAGGCCAAGTTGGTGAGATGTCTTGATAACAAAAGCCATACCTTTAAAGGATTACGACCACTTGTTGCAAGGGCAGCAAAATTAGGGAGCTTGTTGTAAGCAACATTAGACCTACAAAGCTCTTGACACCTAAGAGTGAAGGTTGAGCTACCAACTTTATGAAAATCGACAACTACCTCATTGACCTGTATATTAAAAATACAAAATAAAATGCAAGAAACAAGCTAGTATCAGATAAATGCACTAGGTTAAATCAACAACAATCTTATGGAAATCAACAACTATCAAAATAAAAAGAGAAAAAGAAACCAAGCATATACATAAAGTAAAAAAATACCTTCATGCCAACTTCGTGCGATGTCTTGATAATATCAGGGGAACATAAGTCAATAGTTTGGGGGTTCACATGATTGGTTGAAATATCAGAGTTAGGGGTATTAACCATAACAACACAATCCTATAAGAAATTTCAGTACAAGAAAGTTAATACCAAGAACAAAAAATGGAACTAGAAACAGAAAGATAGTAACAAGCATACCTCGCTTCTAGGTGAATCAAACGACTTCATATACCTGTCGGCAACGTACTGAGAACATTGCACATCACCCACCTACAAAAAATCAAAAGCAAACAAATCAAAAAACAAAAGAGGGCAAATCAAGAGAAAGTGCGAAAGAAAATCAGGTACAAAAAAATAGTAACCTCATTACGGAAATACCGCGACAGACGAATTGGAACAATTGGTGAGAGGCCTCTAAAAGAATTTGTATCTTCCATATGAGAATTTTTGTCACCATTTACCAGGGTGTCATTCCAAACTTCAGCAAGTGATTGTATACCAAGAGCACGATTAAGCTCGGATAAGGACGGGATCCCAAATGTATGAACATCAACTTTTTCCTTAGCAGGACCATCTATACAACAACAACAAAACAAAAAATCAACTAAAAGAAGCACACATAAAAAATAACATCAGGGAAATAGCACCCAAAATTGGTAAATAGAAAAATATCTGAAAGCACCACAACAGAATCAACATCTGGGATGCCACCTTTACAAATTGAAGGAGAATTAGTTGAAAAAATAAATGAAAACACAATCATAAGAAAATAGCAACTGAAAAATCTAAACCAAATATGATTACAAAGGGAATACCTTTTGGGGCGTCTGTTGGTTGTGTTGGATGAACTGATGCAAAGTTCGATTTAGCTTCACATATCAATGTCCTTACAGGGATAGCATCTTGACTTACAACAGCCTACAAAAAAAATGCAAAATCAAAGTCGCAAAAATAATATATGAAACAACCGAAACAAATAATAAACCACAAAAGAAAAGAAACCAACAAAGAAAACATGCATACCTTAGCGCACACTTTCGCAGGAGTGGAAGAGCTAGATAACACTACTGGATTGTCAAGACCACCATCAAGAACAGGAGGAGGAACAACAGGAGTAACAGGAGATGACAAATGCTGATTCTCTTTTTGGACTTCAGTCTCTTGAATATCAACAACTTTAACAAACTCCCTGTTTGCAATAGCAGACTGAATTGAAACATACTTATTGCCTATGAACAAAAAAATGAGCATAGAAAAAGCAATCAATAACGCAAAAAATAATCGGAAAAATTAAAAAAACTATGAAAGAATAAAAAAAGAGGATGGACTAACCAAAAGAGAACTTGCTCATTGAGTGATTTTCACTGGCACACACTTTTGGGATGGATGAATGCAGTAGACAATCCAATACATTAAGAACAAGGGACTCTGCCCAATCCAAGAATATCTTTGGTTTGTCTTGGTTTGTAGACTCAACAAGCCGAATAACTTCCAGAGCAGTCTGAACAAACAACAAGATTAGCAAAACAACAATAAAGTGCTGAAATATATACAAGATCGGTAGAACAGAATACCTGTGAGCCAAAGCGAGGAGCAATAGTTCTTTGTACTTTCATTGCAAAAGTACCGTCAAAAGGGACAATATCAACACTCTTACTTCCCGGCGATTTTCCAACGGAGCCCTAAAACAAAAAACATACACAAAGATAAAGCAAAATTATAGAATAAAGCAGGAACAACGTAAAAGAACTTTCAAACATGAAAGAAAAGGGATATGACCTGCAAGTTAAGTAGAGCACAGAGCCGCTTTAGTGGCCTCTTTCAAAAAGAGCGGCTGTTATTTCTATCAAGCTCTGCAAATTGCTTGACTGTGTTACCTCTCCATGCAAGTATACGAGGTTTCACATCAGGGACAGAGTGAAGGCCAAAGTTCAAATGGTCAAGGTAGGATACCTACAAAATCAAACACAAAACATCAATCAAACAAAAATGTACAAGGAACTAGTAATAAATACAAACATTAAGCAGTACAAGATAAAAATAAATAAATAAGAAAACTTACAGCAAAAGCGTAGTGACACCCACCAAATGTAACTGATCTTTTCGAAGCAACTTTAGTAGCATCCTTGAACTCTTTGATGCTACCCAAAAGCCACTCATAAACAAAACTAGACAGATCATACTTGCACACGGAACAACAATCCCGAAAGATATGGAGGTACTTTGGACTAGGACTAAGGCTAGAGTTGGGACAAAGAAAAGTAGAGAAAGCGACGATCATGAAACAAATGAAGACGTCTTCGTCAGGCAAATCAACTTCGATAGATTTAAGCTTGTTGGCGAAAAAAGATACTGGTGGAATACTGGTAAGATTGAAATAAGAGAGGATAAAATCACGGCCAGACTCCGGATCACAAACAACTGGTTGACCATCTACTGGGAGGTCGAGAATGTTATGGATATCATACTTAGTCAAGGGGATGAATTTCCTTTTCAACTGAAACTCAGAAGCAGGAACATCAAACCTGGATGCAAGCCACTTAACAAGTCTAAGGGGTACCTCAGTACGGACAAAGTTGAGCAGACAACTCATACCAAAATGCCCAATAACACCCTTATATCTAGGACACATGCCATCAACAACAGCAGAGAAGAACTTTCCAGAGTATCTAGTGAATGTGGAACAACTCGGGAAATCAGAAGATCGTTTCTGCCTCTACAAAAAAGAATAATAAGAACAAGAATAAGAATGCAAAAAATAAAATAAAGATACATAAGAGAAACATCAGCATAATAACATGAGACTGGCGACCAAGTAGATGAGTTAAAAATAAAAACAAGAAGAGAAAAATGACTAACAACGTTCCTCCTACTAGAAGATGTTATTTTCCTCTTCAGGTACTTCACTTTCTGTTCAAAACAAGTACACAAAATTAGATAAACATAGGAAAATGATAAATCAACAGAAAAATAGATAACACCGAAAAAGATAAAACGGAATAAATGACTTACACTATTTACATAGAAATTAAAAAGAGCTTTATCAAACTCTGAATCATCACCAAAACAATCCTGGAAAAAACATTCAGACAACAATCACAACAATTAATGAAAATAAAAAGGAAATTGAAAAAGGATGATGAAAGAAGGTAAGAAGACAAAAATGACTACCAAAGAAATTGCATTAGAGGCATCATCAGCAAAATCATTTGGCACGAAAGGTTCTTTCAACGAATCGACACTCTCCACTGAAGAAACTAGTGGTGCATCCTTGTGAGAGACTTTTCGAAGTCTACCCACTGAGATAAGCTGAAAAATACAAAGATAAATGGGGCTCAATTACAGAATTATGGAATAAACTTGGCTTCTAGTGATGATTACAAATCACCTAGGCACTAAAACTGGAACTGCACTGAAAAAATAGAAGCTTACAGTGGAAATAAGGGTATATTTACACTGTAAAAAGGGGCAGAATTACACTATAATTGAGGGTAAAATTACACCGCAATAATGGAATCAACTTACACAGTAATTGAGGGTGAAACTACAGTGTAATTGAACACTCCAAACACAGTAATTACACTACAAAAATTACACACTAAAATGGAATAAACTTACACAGTAATTATAGTAAATTTACACTATAAAAAGGGTGAGATTACACTGTTACACTACAAAAATACACAGTAATTCTAGTGAAAAATTACACTAGAACTATTTGGTGAATTACACTGAAACTACGGGACAAATACGGGAAAATTACACAGTAATAGGCAAATTACATTGAAACTATGAAACTGGAATTACGGGACAATTACACAGTAATTATAGAGAAAATTACATTGAAACTACGGGGATTACATGGGGTACATTACACTGTAATTACAGAGAAAATTACACTGTAAATCTGGCACAAATTACATTGAAATTCTTGAGCAAATTACACTGCAAATATACTTTTGAATTACAACAACAAATTACAGTGATTCTAATGAAAATTACACTAAAACTACGAACCTGAAATTACGGGACAATTACACAATAATATATTACACTGAAACTATGGTGATGACACAGTAAGTATTGGGCAAATTACACAGTAAATATAGTATTGAAACTACAGCGATTACACAGTAAGTATGGGGCAAATTGCATAGTAATTACAGTACTGAAAAACTACGGCGATTACATAGTAAGTATGGGGCAAATTACACAGTAATTAAAGTACTGAAACTACAAGAGGGAGCTGGGAATAACAACTCCAAGATATGCACTCTAACCTGCAGCAGAAATACAGTTCAACCACCTAGACCAGTTACAAGCTATTTATGCACTCAGAGGCAAAAATGGACCAAAATCGAAACAAACAACTACATCTAAACCTACCAAAAATGAAGGCAAATCCAAACATATACATCCTTAAAACGAACACGGCCAGATGAGGAACGCACATTAAAACACAGACTTGGAGATACACAGAAATTAAAGGACAACTTACACAGTAGAAATAAAACTCCGCCTATGTTGTCTCAACATAGCCGGTCCCAAGCCCGGGTAAAGGAGGAGGGTTGTGATAGGCTTGGCGAGCCAACGTGAAAACCCAGCCACTCTTATGGAGATGAAACCCAAAAGATTTTCGTTGGGGCGTAACCCTCTCAGCGACGCGCCACATCGGAACCCGGGTGTGGTGGAAAATGGGCAAGGGCCGGGCCGTCACCCCCCAGGTGGCGCGCCGTATCGTGATCTGGATACGGTCGCAAGTGAGCGAGGATCGGGTCGTCGCATCCTTAGTGGCGCGCTACATCGGCGCCCGGGTGTAGTGGAAAATGAGCGAGGGTCTTCGCATTTGACTCGACGAGTGCGAAGGGTAAGGAAGCTAGCCGAGCCTAGGAGGATTCGATTAGGTAGCTGGAACGTAGGGTCTCTGACAGGTAAGCTTCGGGAGGTAGTTGATTCAGCGGTGAGGAGAGGCATTGGTATCCTTTGCGTCCAAGAGACCAAATGGAGGGGACAGAAGGCGAAGGAGGTGGAGGGTACCGGCTTCAAGCTGTGGTACACGGGGACGGTTGCAAACAGAAATGGAGTAGGCATATTGATCAGCAAGAGCCTCAAGGATGGAGTGGTAGACGTCAAGAGACGTGGGGACCGGATTATCCTGGTCAAGCTGGTAGTTGGGGACTTAGTCCTCAACGTTATCAGCGCTTATGCCCCACAAGTAGGCCACAATGAGAACACCAAGAGGGAGTTCTGGGAAGGCCTGGAGGACTTGGTTAGGAGTGTACCGATCAGCGAGAGGCTCTTCATAGGAGGAGACCTCAATGGCCACGTGGGCACAGCTAACACATGTTTTGAAGGGGTGCATGGGGGATTTGGCTATGGCATCAGGAATCAAGAAGGAGAAGATGTCTTAAGCTTTGCGTTAGCCTATGACATGATCGTAGCTAACACCTTCTTTAAGAAGAGAGAATCACATCTAGTGACTTACAGTAGTGGGCAGCACTCTAGCCAGATTGATTTCATCCTCTTGAGAAGAGAAGACAGGCGTGCATGCCTAGACTGTAAGGTGATACCTGGAGAGAGTGTTGTCCCCCAGCATAAGCTTGTGGTTGCTGACCTCCGTTTTCGGATTCGTGTCCAGCGGGACAAGCGTGCCAAAGTCGCTAGAACGAAGTGGTGGAAGCTCAAGGGGGAGGTAGCTCAGGTGTTCAAGGAGAGGGTCATTAAGGAGGGCCCTTGGGAGGAAGGAGGTGATGCAGACAACATGTGGATGAAGATGGCGACTTGCATTCGTAAGGTGGCCTCAGAGGAGTTTGGAGTGTCCAGGGGAAGTAGAAGAGAAGCTAAAGATACCTGGTGGTGGAATGATGTTGTCCAGAAGGCAATCAAGGAGAAGAAAGATTGTTTCAGACGCCTATATCTGGATAGGAATGCAGACAACATAGAGAAGTACCAGATGGCAAAGAAGGCCGCAAAGCGAGCTGTGAGTGAAGCAAGGGGTCGGGCGTATGAGGACCTCTACCAAAGGTTAGACACGAAGGAAGGCGAAAGGGACATCTATAAGATGGCCAAGAGCCGAGAGAGGAAGACGAGGGATGTTGACCAAATCAAGTGCATCAAGGACGAAGCAGATCAACTCCTGGTGAAGAACGAGGAGATTAAGCATAGATGGCGGGAGTACTTTGACAAGTTGTTCAATGGGGAGAGTGAGAGCTCTACCATTGATCTGGATGACTCCTTTGATGATACTAGCAGGCGTTTTGTGAGGCGAATCCAGGAGTCGGAGGTCAAGGAGGCTTTAAAGAGGATGAAAGGAGGTAAGGCGATGGGCCCCGATTGTATCCCCATTGAGGTGTGGAGAGGCCTCGGGGACATAGCGATAGTATGGCTAACCAAACTTTTCAACCTCATTTTTCGGGCAAACAAGATGCCAGAAGAATGGAGACGGAGTATATTAGTACCAATCTTCAAGAACAAGGGGAATGTTCAGAGTTGTACTAATTACCGTGGAATTAAGCTGATGAGCCATACAATGAAGCTATGGGAGAGAGTCATTGAGCACCGTGTAAGAAGATTGACAAGCGTGACCAAAAATCAGTTTGGTTTCATGCCTGGGAGATCGACCATGGAAGCCATTTTCTTGGTACGACAACTTATGGAGAGATATAGGGAGCAAAAGAAGGACCTGCATATGGTGTTCATTGACTTGGAGAAGGCCTATGATAAGATTCCGCGGAATGTTATGTGGTGGGCCTTGGAGAAACACAAAGTCCCAACAAAGTACATTACCCTCATCAAGGACATGTATGATAATGTTGTGACAAGTGTTCGAACAAGTGAGGGCGACACTAACGACTTCCCAATTAAGATAGGACTGCATCAAGGGTCAGCTTTGAGCCCTTACCTTTTTGCCTTGGTGATGGATGAGGTCACAAGGGATATACAAGGAGATATCCCATGGTGTATGCTCTTTGCGGACGATGTGGTGCTAGTCGATGAGAGCCGGACGGGGGTTAACAGGAAGTTGGAGTTGTGGAGGCAAACCTTGGAATCGAAAGGTTTTAGACTTAGTAGGACTAAAACCGAGTACATGAGGTGCGCTTTCAGTACTACTAGGAACGAGGAGGGGGAGGATGTTAGCCTTGATGGGCAAGTGGTGCCTCAGAAGGACACCTTTCGATATTTGGGGTCAATGTTGCAGAAGGATGGGGATATCGATGAAGATGTGAACCATCGAATTAAAGCCGGATGGATGAAGTGGCGCCAAGCTTCTGGCATTCTTTGTGACAAGAGGGTGCCACAAAAGCTAAAAGGCAAGTTCTATAGGACGGCAGTTCGACCCGCAATGTTGTATGGCGCTGAGTGTTGGCCGACTAAAAGGCGACATGTGCAACAGTTAGGTGTGGCGGAGATGCGCATGTTGAGATGGATGTGTGGTCACACAAGGAAGGACCGCATCCGGAATGATGATATACGGGATAAAGTTGGGGTAGCGCCAATTGAAGAGAAGCTTGTCCAACATCGTCTAAGATGGTTTGGGCATATTCAGCGCAGGCCTCCAGAAGCCCCAGTGCACAGCGGACGGCTTAAGCATGCTGATAATGTCAAAAGAGGCCGGGGTAGACCGAACTTGACATGGGAAGAGTCTGTAAAGAGAGATCTGAAGGACTGGAGCATCACCAAAGAACTAGCCATGGACAGGGGTGCGTGGAAGCTTGCTATCCATGTGCCAGAACCATGAGTTGGTCGCGGGATCTTATGGGTTTCACCTCTAGCCTACCCCAACTTGTTTGGGACTAAAGGCTTTGTTGTTGTTGTTGTTGTTGTTACACAGTAGAAATAAAAATAACACTGAAATTATAGACATAATACAGTGTGAAACAAGCACAAATTACAGTGATTCTAGCACACACACAAAACTGTAATTAGAAACATATTACAGTGTGAAACAAGCACAAATTACACCGAGATCCTAGCACAAATAAAACTGTAATTAGGGATGTAATGCAAATCTAGCACAAAATTATGCAAAGATTATAACACAAAAATAAACTGCAATTAGGGGTGTATTACAGTGTAAATTTAGCACAAATTACACAGTGTTTCTAGCACAAAAATAAAAACTGCAGTTAGGGATGTATTACAGTGTAAATCTAGCACACAATACACGATAATTTCTGGTTAAATTAAGCTGGTGATTCTAGAGCACATTACACTGAAAAACACATAACTACACAGTAAAAATGCAGGTTAAATTACACTGCAACTATGGGGCAAAAACACTGTAAATGCTGGTTAAAATTGCACTTCAATTCTAAATGGGGGTCCTAAGGGGACATTGCAAGAGAAGCATGAAATTCAGACTGACATCAGCCACCAGGAGGGATCATGACAAAATCCAGCACACATCAAACATCAAAACTAGGGGGCTTAAGTGGAGATCTAGGTTATACATGAGGCATTTTATAGTGTATAAGCTATTGTGGAGGAAATCAGAACATAAGCACATACAAATTCACATCAGAACAACATCAAAACAGGAAAAACGCCTCACACACTACCAGAATAGAGACACTATAGGAGGTACTATGAAATCCACTGCTGAAAACTACACCTACCTACACAACAACATCTGAAAACGGATACGGAACCACATACAGCAACAGCAACAGCCGGGCGGGGGCGGGGCAACAGCTGGGCGGGGGCGGGGCAGCACCACCACCACCACCACAACACTGACAACACAACCTCCTAAGCATGGCGGGGGCGGGGCAGCAGCCGCGTGGGGACGGGCAGCATCAGCACCACCAGCACAACACCAACAACACAAGCTCGTATGCATGGCGGGGGCAGGGCGGACTCCAACAGCACGACCACTACAAGCTCCTACGCATGGCAAACTAGAACACCACAAAAACAACATACACCAGCCGGGGAACCACACAGTACCGGCGAACTAGAACACCTACCCTGGATGCATAGACCCATGAAATCCCTAGATCTGGAAGCATACAACCGCAAAACAACGGACAAAACGCGAGAGAGGAGGACAACAAACCACAGCAGCAGCGGGACGAAGGGAGAAGGAAGATGGAATCAAAATCCACCGGTGGAAGAACTCAGAATTGCCATGAACAGAAGGAACCGCCTCCGCTTCCTCCGCCGCTCTCGCTCTTTCCCTCTGCCTAAACGAAATGAAAGGGGAAAGCACACGCTTCTCCAAATTTCAAAATGACAAAAACTAACAGTGAACCGCCCGGGTGGGGCGGGGCGGCACAAACGGGCTAAAAATAAAACCAACCCGCTAAAATAAAACCAACCCGAAAACCACACCGGACAGGGCAATCGAGCACGAATCTCCGCGCGAGAACGGACGGACAAAGATTTGAGTGAAGGCCAATTGCAAAACACTCGACTGAAAAATAGCAAAACCGGAAATATTTGGCACAAGCCAATTGTATTCATCTTATGGGTGTCCATATATAACACGTACAGGAGCGGTTTCGTCCACAGGTAGAACCCTGATTACATAACACAGACTTGGGCTACAAGCGGAACAACTATACCGAATACATATATGTGTACACACGGAATAAATACAACCATCCGTCAACACCCCCTCCCCCCAGTCGAAGCGTCGTGCTTGGCGATGCAAAGACTGGACCGAAACTCCTCAAAGGTGGATGTTGTCAAGCTTTTGGTCATGATGTCGGCGAATTGTTGTGTTGTGGGAACATGAAGAACTCGAATCTTCTCAAGAGCAACATGTTTGCGAACAAAATGAATATCCAGCTCAATATGTTTGGTCCGACGTTGATGAACTGGGTTAGCGAAGAGGTAGACCGCCGAGACATTATTGTAGTAGACCACGTGGCTTTGTGAACAGGATGATAGAGCTCGTGAAGAAGTTGTTGAAGCCACGTACACTCAGCAATGGCATTGGCCATGCCACGATACTCGGCCTCAGCACTGGACCGCGAGACTGTCGGCTGGCGTTTAGACGACCACGAGATGAGTGATGGTCCAAGGAACACACAATATCCGGAGGTAGAGCGACGAGTGTCCGGACAACCAGCCCAGTCAGCATCTGAGTAGGCGATGATGTCGGTGGAGGGTGATGCCTGCAAGGAGATGCCGAGGTTCATGTGTCCACGGATGTACCGGAGAATCCGCTTCACCAAGGACCAACGGATATCACGAGGAGCATGCATGCGGAGACACACCTGCTGAACAACATACTGTAACTCGAGTCGAGTGAGTGTCAAGTACTGCAAGGCACCCACAATAGACCAGTAGAAGGAAGCATCTGGAGGGGGAGCACCATCAATATCGGAGATCTTGGCCTTCGTGTCGACAGGCGTAGCCGCAGGCTTGCTATTAGGCATGCCAGCCCGGTCAAGAAGCTCGTGAGCATACTTCCGCTGATGAAGGAAGAAGTTGTCTGCATGACGTACTACCTCAATGCCTAGGAAGTAGTGGAGGGGCCCCAAGTCCTTGATAGTGAACTCGGCACGAAGGTGCTCAGTGAGCCATCGAAGGAGGTCGGTGGTGCATGTCGTCAGGATGATGTCGTCGACATAGATCAAAAGGTAGGCTGTAGCAATGCCCTGTGTGTACAAAAACATCGAGGCATCCGAGCGAGTGGAGCGAAACCCGAGCTGATGAAGAAAGGCCACGATGCACTGGTACCAGGCATGAAGTGCCTACTTGAGTCCATACAAGGAGCGGGAGAGCAAGCATACATGATCGGGATGCACGTCATCGACGAAGCCGGTGAGTTGCTGGCAGAAGACCCGTTCAGCAAGATGACCATGAAGAAATGCATTGGAGACATCCATCTAATGAACGGGCCATGCACGTGACACGACAAGCTGAAGAATGATGTGGATCATGCCCGTTCAACTGGAGCAAATGTGTCGGTGATGTCAACATCCGCACGCTACCAAAAGACATGGACCACCCAGCGAGCCTTATACCGCTCGAGTGTGCCATTGGGATGGAGCTTATGCCTGAACACCCACTTGACGATGATGACATTAGCAAGTGGGGGGCTAGGTACAAGCTGCCAGGTCCGGTTCCGCAACAGGGCATCGAACTCCTCCTGCATGGTCGCAAACCACTAAGGATCTCGAAGAGCGGTACAGGAAGATAAAGGAACAGGCAATGCCGCAGATGTCGAGGCAGTGCAAACGTACTGGTCGAAGGGATAGCGGCCACTCGGATGAATAATTCCCGCACGCGCCCGAGTGACCGGTCCTAGCGCAGCGACGGGAGCAACCACCGAAGAGGCAACTTCCGACGAGGTGGCCGACGAGGCCGAATCAGACGTCGAAGATGCCGGAGTACCTGACGTGACCGACAAAGATGCTGGAGTACCCGACGTGGCTGACGAAGATGCCGGATTACCCGGCGTGGCCGACAAAGGGGTCATTGGCGAGGCGACCGGCTAGAGGCCGGTGTTGTCGGAGTGGCCGACATGGCTGCTGGTGAGACGACCGGTGAGGCAGCCGATGTAGTGGTCGGGGCCACCAACGGAGCCGCCAAAGATGGCGGTAGAGCACGCCAATGAGGCACACGATAAAGTCCGTTGGGCCGGGGCATGGAGGACCCCGGTGTCGCAGTCGTAGGTGGTACCTACTGAAATGGAAAACACCTCTCATCAAAGTACATGTGTCGAGAAGTGATGAATCAATGAGAGACGGGGTTATACCAGCGATATCCCTTGGTGTTAGTAGGATAACCAAGGAAGACGTAGGCAATGGAGCGGCGTGCCAACTTATGAGGTGTGGTGGAGGTGACACTAGGATAGCAAAGACAACCGAAGACCCGTAACACATTATAGGATGGAGGTGAGCCCAGGAGAAGATGATGCGGTGTATAATTCCAATGAATGCGACAAGGGCGAAGGTTGAGGAGCAAAGATGCTGTAGCTAGGGCGTCAGGCCAAAACCGAGGAAGGGTGTTGGCATGGAATAAAAGAGTGCGAACACAATCATTGAGGGTACGAAGAATGCGTTCAACACGACCATTTTGTTGGGAGGTGTATGGACATGTGAGGCAAAAGTTGGTGCCATGGGAGCTAAGGAGTAAGCAAATGGCAAGATTGTCGAATTCCTTTTCGTTATCAGTTTGTATTGCATGAATGGGGCGGCCAAACTGGGTGGACACATAAGAGAAGAACGCAACCATAGTGTGTGCAACATCGGACTTATGTCGTAGGGGGAAAGTCCACACAAAGTGCAAAAAATCATCCAAGATTACAAGATAATATAGGTAGCCAATATTACTTGCAATAGGAGACGTCCAAACATCACTATGAATTAACTGAAAAGGAAACGACGCTATGGTGGAGGATGAGCTAAACGGAAGTCGAACATGTTTACCCACATGACAAGCATGACATGTGTGAGCATCGGTTTTCTTACATGAAAAAGAAAATCCCTTAAGAATATGACCGACAGAGGCGGAGCTGGGGTGACCAAGACGAGCATGCCAGAGATCGACGCCGACCAAAAGGGCAACCAAGGCGGGTGCAGATGATGACACCGATGACTGAGCACGGTAGAGATCACCAAGGTTGTCACATCGGTGTAGAACCATCCTGGTACGGGCATCCTTAACAGAAAAACGTAACATGTTAAGTCAAGAGTGACAGGATTATCACGAGTTGCAGAAACGACATTTTTAATGAGATGTGGAGACACAACAATATTGTTAAGTGATAAGGATGCATATGATGAAGGAAAAGGGGTATGATCAACGTGTGTAATTGGAAGAGTGGACCCATCGCCGACAATAACGCGGGCAGAACTGGCGGTGAGTCGAGGGGTGATGATATTACCGGGGTTGGACGTCATGTGAGAGGTGGCTCCAGTGTCCATGAACCAATCATCGCCGCCTCCATAGTGAGTCGGAGTAGGGGCGGTTTGGAGGGTGGTCAGCAACGCTGGATCCCACTGTGAGTATGGTGGGGCATGGCCGGTGGCGTAGGGTAAGCGCCAAAACCCGGGGCTGCAGCGAACTGTGGCGCGGGGTAGGCACCAAGACCTGGGGCGACACCAGGCTACGGTGCAGAGCCTGGTGTGCCAGCGCGCGAGGCATGAGCATGGTGTAGGCGTGAACGACCCCGGTCCAGGGGTTGTACCCACCACTCCATGGCGGCGGTGGTGGTGGCGCCTGCTGCCGATGGGGTGGCGCGGGTGCACTGGAGCGTTGTGGGCCGTTTTGGCCACCGTGCTTGCGCTCTCCCCGGCGGTCGGAGGCCGCAGGTGGCTGCGACTGCATGGCCCGGGGGGCGCTGGGTGTGGGTGCATCGAGGGTCGCTGTGGGGAGACCACCGCATGAGATGCTGGTGGCGAGGGTTGTGTGAACCGCGCGCGTCCGCTGTTGCTTGATGCGGCGCTCCTCAAGACGAAGGTAGGCGACGACCTTCTCAAAGGTCGATGTGGCAAGGAGCGTGAGGTTGGAGGCAGTGTTGTCGAGGTCCTCATTAAGGCCGGCCGGGAGCATCGAGAGCAGGAGCTCATCGGGGACCTTTAACTCGAGGTCATGCAACTCGTCGGTGATCATCTTGAAATGCATGCAGTACTCATCGATGGCGGAGTCGTTTTGGTGTAACCCAAAAAAACTCTTGCTAGAGGAATACGATATGTTGTAGACAATTGTCGGTGAAGAGGCCAGTGATCTTGCTCCAAACGGGGGCGGCGGAGTCACCGTCACTCATGACGGTGCGGAAAATGTCGTCGGAGACGGTGAGGAAAAACCACCGGATGATGGTGGCATCGATCGCCATCCACTCACGGTCGTTGCGGATGGCGAGGAAGTCCATGCTTCCATCAACGTGATCGTGAAGATCATACTCACGGAAGATAAGACTGAAGTAGGTCTTCCATGAGTAGAAATTGAATGCGGTGTGGGAAAGCTTAATGAGAACATGGTCGGTGAGGGGAACGCCATGGATGGTCTCCAGGTCGAGACCAACGAAGGGGTTGGAGTTGCCATTGGAGAGGGAGGACGAGCCAGACCCGGAGAAATCCATGGTGGCTAGGGTTAGGTTGCGACGACGATGGAGGCGGCGAGACGAGCAGTGGTGGCGGCAGTCGGTAGAGAGAAGGAGTGTGGCGGAGGTGACGGCTCAATATGAGAGCAGCGACGACGGTGACAAGCAGCAACGCAACAGCTAGTATGCGTACGAATGGGCGAATAAACGCAGCAGATGCAACACAGCTGGGAGTAGGCGCGTTGGCTAGCTTCTTAGCGACCCGCTCGTGCGCTAGCTAGCTTTTCCAATGATCCGCAAGCTAGCTAGCTTGTGTAGCCTAGCAATTAGAGTGAGATCAGGCGGAGCTAGCGTATGGGAGGTAGGGTAGCAGTGGCGGCGGCTTGGATCGAATTGCTCTGATATCATGTGGAGAAAATATTTGGTGCAAGACAATTATATTCATCTTATGGGTGTCCATATATAACACGTACAAGGGTAGTTTTGTCCATAGCTAGACCCCTAATAACAGAATACAGACTTGGGCTACAAGCAGAACAACTATATTGAATACATGTACGTGTACACATGGAATAAATACAACCATCCGTCAACACCCCGGTGGAAGCCGCGGTTTAAGAGCATCCCGTGATCAAACTCTTGCGTGCAGTGCAGCTATTTTAGGGCAGCTTGTGTTTTTTTGGCATGAGGAGACAAACAAAGAAAATTTTCCCAGACGACGCATTGGCCGAACACTCCACCGGACGCGCGCAACTCGCTAGATCATGTTAGATCCTACAACCAGCAACGCGTATACCTCACCTCCTCCCACGCCGACCCACTCTTTCTTATCTTCTTCCTCCCGCATCTTTCTCCCTTGCGCGACGTGGGCATGCATGCACTGCCCTGGACAACCGCCTCCTCCTCCTCCTCCCACCCTCTCCCTCACCCTTCCTCCCCCGACGGTGGATCTACTATGTAAGGGGGCAAGCTGCAACCTGACGTGGCTTGAGAATGCGTCGGTATTTCCCCAAAGAGGAAGGGATGATGCAGCACAATGACGGTAAGTATTTCCCTCAGTTATGAAACCAAGGTAACAATCCGTAGATGAAGATCAAGCAACTACATAAACAACCCATGCACATAAATAACAAATACTTGCAACCCGGCACGCAAGAGAGGTTGTCAGGTTCTCAATGATGATAAGATAGATTAGGTTGCGGTAGTTTTGGCAAATAGATCTCACAAGAACACACAAAAAATAAGTAAATAAAAATTGTAGCAATGTATTTTTGGGTTTTTGGGATTAATAAATTTGAAACCAAAAAGTAAAAAGAGTAGATCAAAAAGCAATATATTGGAAAAGTAGACCCGGGGCGTAGGTATCACTAGTGGCTTCTCTCATGAGTATAGCACACAGTGGATGAAAAATTACCATTGGGAAATTTATAGAAGATCAAATAATCATGATGATTCCAGGCAATGATCATTATATAGGCATCACATCCAAGACAAGTAGGCTGAAATGATTCTGCATCTACTTCTATTACTGCACACATCGATCGCTATCCAGCATGCATCTAGTGTATTAAGTTTATGGAGAAACGGAGTAATGCAATAATAACGGTGACATGATGTAGACAAGATCTATTCATGTAGGAATATACCCCATCTTGTTATCCTTAATGGCAACGACACATGCGTGCCTTGCTGCCCCTTCTGCCAGTGGGAAAGAACACCGCAAGATCGAACCCATTACAAAGCACCTATTCGCATGGCAAGAAAAATCGATCTAGTTGGCCTAACTAAACCAACGATTCGAAGAAGAAATATGAGGCTATAAGTAATCATGTATATAAGAGATCAAATCTTTACCTAATATTAAAGGATGGATTGTTTCATCACTTATTTTTGTCCAATCAACTATTTCGTACGTCTTCCTTTTCTATTCCCTACGTCTTCCAGGAAGTGTTTTGGTTTCATGAATAAAAAGCAAAAAAGAGTGCTTAGGGGGACTCGAACCATGGTTGCTAGGACGAGCACAAAGCAGCGGTACCACCTCATCTGATTGATGTCTTTGTACATAGAACTAAACCTTGACCTTCTTAGTATTGGACTCGCAATCCACATAAAGATTGTATAGGTGTCCTTGGGGCGATTGACCATTAGTATTAATCTCTTTGTAATCTCGACATGGTCTTTACGTGGACGATGCAACTAACTTTTCTTACATTTTTGAGGGGTTATTGTGTGGTGAATAGCTATAATAAAGGATGGCGATTTTTTCCAAAAAAGAATATCCGTTCGCACTGATTTATATAATGGTTGAAATTTTCATGCACCCACTTATATTTGTGGGCATCGACTCATCACACAGATGTTATCAAACCTCATAGAAAATATTAATTAGTCTTACTAAATAGCCTCACCTCGCACCCTTTTACCCTTACATTCCTTTGTACCAGTTTATATACATATTTATGCTTTTAGGTATAAGGAGCCGTCTACCTGCCGATTAAATATGCAAAGCGCAACATGATAGAAAAATAAGGAAGGAAATGTTTTTAGGTATAAGGAGTCGTCTACATGCCGATTCATTCACTAAATTTGAATTGTTTTATTTTGGGTTGTAAGTTTTAATCTTTTGTTATTTTACCCATTGCAACTCACGGGCCTTTTTGCTAGTAAGACTCAAATAATATTCATGGATAGAAACTGATCATGAACTCAAAATTCATCAGATCCCAACAAACACACCGCAAAAGTCATTACATCAAATAGATCTCCAAGAGACCATTGTATTGAGAATCAAAAGAGAAGAGGAAGCCATCTAGGTACTACCTACGGACACATAGGTCTATGGTGGACTACTCACACATCATCGGAGAGGCACCTATGAGGAAGATGAACCCCTCTGTGATGGTTTTAGATTGGATCTTGAGCTTCTAGAACTTGCGACGGCTGGAATTGTGTTTTGTCGACCCTCCTAGGGTTTTCTGAATATTTGAGAACTTATAGAGATGATAGTCGGTGGAGGTGGGGTCCCAAGGTGGGCACCACCCACCAGGCTGCGCTAGGCTCCTCTGGCGTGCCCTGGTGCATGTTACCCACCTCATCCTTCCTCTCCGGTACTTTGGCCCATATGGTGTCTTCTGGCCATAAAAAATTCTCCAAAAAATTTCATGGTGTTTGGGTTTCGTTTGGTACTGATTTTCCGCGAAGTGAAAAACAAGGAAAAACAATAAGTGACACTTGGCACTATATCAATAGGTTAGTCCCGAAAATGATATAAAGTTGCTATAAAATGAATATTAAACATCCAAGATTGATAATATAACAACATGTAACTATCAAATATTATAGATACGTTGGAGACGTATCAGCATCCCGAAGCTTAATTCCTACTCTTCCTCGAGTAGGTAAATAGTAAAAACAGATTTTTTATGTGGAGTGATGCCTAACGGATTCATCGCCTATTCTTTTCTTTGTAGCATGGACATTCATACTTTTATACGATTCAAAGCAATAGTCTGGTTTTGATATGAAAACTTTAATACTCAAGTATATCAACAAGCAACCATGTCTTTCAAAATATCAACACTAAAGCAAGTTAACCCTAGCCCATCATGCTCAATCATTGATCCATTCATGAAACACACTCAAAACACCTAATGTTCAAGTACGATCATAGTGCCTCCTGGTTGGTGCTTTATAAGAGATTATGGAGACTCAAATAAGATAGGCCCTTCACGGAGGAAAGTAGGGGTTTATAGAGGTGCCAGAGCTCAAGGTTTAAATTGATAGAAAAAAATATTTTGGGTGGCATGCTATTCCTGTCAATGAAAACGACCGAGAGATTTCAATACCTTTCCGTGCTAGATACATCATAAGTTGTTCCCAAATAGAAGATAAAGTTTATTCCTTTTCCACCATAATTTCACTCTCCATGGCTAGCCGAATCCATGGTTGCTTTCCATACCAACACTTTCCAAGGAATTTATTATTTGACAACATAAAGTAAAAATAATACTATTTCTTTTCATTTCATTTCGGGAATGGACATCCTTATTACCGCCATACTCTCGTGCAATGACAGGTGAATAAACACTCATCTTGAGAATAACACATCTAGCATGGAAAAATATCGGTCACCCCCTACCGTTTCACGAGCGGTATGAGCACACAAAAAGGAAATTTTATTTTGAAAATTAGAGATGGCACATACAAATTTGCTTGGAATGGCATGGAAATACCACATATAGGTAGGTATAGTAGACTCATATGGCAAAACTGGGTTTAAGGATTTTGGATGCACAAGTACTATTTCCACTTAGTACAAGTGAAGGCTAGCAAATAGATTGGGAAGCATCCAACCAAGAAACGAAAATTCACATAAGCGAGCATTAAGCATAACTAACACCGGATGATGCACCATAAGTAGGAAGTAATTTCTTTGCACAACTATTGACTTTCGTGCTTGCATAGGGAATCACAAACCTTAATAACAATATTCTTACTAAGCATAATTACTCCCTAACATAACTCACATATTAATATCATCATGTCTCAAAACTATTACAAAGAATAAAATTTAATTTGTCCAATGATCTTCATGATTTTTATTATATCCCTCTTGAATATCTATCACTTTGGGACTAGTTT
Organism: Hordeum marinum; assembly: GCA_022496015.1. Lineage (NCBI taxonomy): Eukaryota > Viridiplantae > Streptophyta > Magnoliopsida > Poales > Poaceae > Hordeum > Hordeum marinum. Next base: position 366,902,240 of record CM039675.1, on the reverse strand, counting down.
CATATGTTGCCATTGTTTTTAACAAGCTCAAATAGATTTAAGTGAAGATCATGAGCATAAAAGTTTCATATCTCAAAATAATATAAGTGAAGCATGAGAGGATTTATTCAAAATTTACTAACTCCCAAATTGATCTAAGTGAAGCATGAGAGTATTTCTTCAAAATGTAAAAGCAAGCCATGCTCAGAAAAGATATAAGTGAAGCACTAGAGAAATTACGTAGCTCAATAGATTTAAGTGAAGCATATAGAGCAATTCTAAAAAATCATAGCATAATTTTGGCTCTCTCAAATAGGTGTGTAAAACAAGGATAAAAAACAAAACAATCGAATATACAAGACGCTCCAAGCAAAACTCATGATATGTGACGAATAAAAATATAGTTCCAAGTAAGATATCGATGGTCACTAGAAGAAAGAGGGGATGCCACTCGGGGCATCCCCAAGCTTAGTTGCTTGTTAATATTTGGGTATTATCTTGGGGTGTTGTAGCATCCCCAATATTAGGCTCTTCTAACTCCTTATTCCTTGATCCATCATGATCTCACCCAAAACTTGAAAACTTCAATCACACAAAAGTAAAAAAAATTCTCGTGAGACCCGTTAGTATAATAAAGGAAATTACCACTCTAAGTACTATTGCAAACCCATTAATATTTTATTATTTAATTATATATACTGTATTCTAACTTTACCATGACTTATACCCTCCAATACAAGCCATATATTCATCAAAACAAGCACACAATGTAACAAAAACAGAATGTGTTTCAAACAGAACAGTTTGTAGTAATCTATAATCTAACCATACTTAAGTAACTCACAAAATTATGCAAAATTAGGAAAACGTAAAGAATTTGTATATAAATATTTTGTTAAAATGTAAGCTCAATATCATGCTCTAGTAAAAAAATGAAAATTCTAATAGTGGAGACAAAGTTTCTGTTTCAAATTCAGCATTGTTTCTACTCATCTTATGAATCATCCTAAAGGATTTACTTGGCAAAAACACTAATTTAAAACATAAAAACACAATTATAACAGAAGTATAATTGTGTAAACACTCAAAAACATAAAGGAAAAGATAAAATAAATTTTATTCGTTGGGTTGCCTCCCAACAAGCGTTATCGTTTTACGCCCCTTTCTAGGCATAACGCATAGATTCAAGTATCATCATCTTTAACTTTTGCTCCATAGGAGGCTATCATGATTGATTAATATGGTGGCTTAATTATTTTTCTAGAGAAGTGTTCCATACCCTTTCTAAGTGGAAACTGAAACTTAATATTGCCTTCTTTCATATCAATCACGATGCATATAGTGCGTAAAAACGGTCTACCTGGTATGATGGGACAAGAGGGATTGCAATCAATATCAAGAACAATAAAATCAGTGGGTACATAGTTCCTATTTGCAAGAATAATAACATAAATAATTCTTCCTAAAGGATTTTTAATATTAGAATCCGCCAAGTGCAAATTAAGAGAATATTCTTCAATATTGCTAAGACCAAGCACATCACATAGAGATTTCGGAATTGTGTAAACACTAGCACCCAAATCACATAAAACAAATAATTTAAAATTTTAAAATCTTGAATTTAATGGTAGTTTCCCACTCTTCATGCAATTTTCTAGGATTTAAAATCTCTAATTACAACTTTTCTTCTAAGGATTTTATCATGGCATCAATAATATGTTTAGTAAATGCTTTATTTTGTTCATAAGCATAGGGTGAATTTATCATGGTTTGCAGCAAAGAAATACATTCAACCAAGGAGAAAATATCATAATTAATTTCTTTAAAATCCAAAATAGTGGGCACATCACTAGTTAAAGTTTTTACCTCTTCAAACCCACTTTTATCAAAAAAATCATCAAGATTTTAACCCTCCAAATTATTGGGACGCCCTCTAGCTAAAGTTGAATCTTCTTCAGTACCTTAATAATAAATATTAACATTATTAAACAATGAATCAAAAGAGTAAACACCAATCATTTTAAGACCTTCATCATTGTTGTGAAAAGTAACCGCTAAAAACATTTTTTCTAAAAAATCTCTTTTAGCTCTAAGCATAGAGATTCTTTTTTTACTTTCATCCAAGAAACATAGAAAGTTTTAATTGATTCATTTATATTAGGTGGAAAAGCATTCAACTTGAGATTTTCTACATCATGGGAACTTCTATCAATGCTTCTAGACATGTCATCAATCTTATTCAACTTTTCTTCTATCATAGTATTGAAAGTCTTTTGAGCATTGGTAAATTCTTTAAAAATATTATCAAGATGAGAGGTCTTCCTATTATTATTTTAAGAATAATTACCATAGGAATTACCATAATTATTATAGGAATTTCCAGAAAAAGGCCTAGGATTAAAATTACCTCTATAAGCATTGTTATTGAAATTGTTTCGCGAGATGAAATTCACGTCTACGGAATCACTATTTTGTTCAATCAAAGTAGACAAAGGCACATCATTAAGATAAATAGGAGAACTTTTACTAGCAACCAACTTCATAAGAGCATCAAGTTTTTTCACTCAAAGTACTAATTTCTTCTACCGAAGTAACCTTTTTACTAGTAGGTGCTCTTTTAGTATGCCATTGTGAATAATTTGCCATAATAGTAGCATCGCCCAAAGTAATTTTCATAAAAGTACCTCCCACGGCGGAATCTAAAATATTTCTACAGACAAAATTCAATCCCGCATAAAAAATTGTATGATCACCCAAAGATTTAAACCATGAGTAGGACAATTTCTTAGCATAAATTTCATTCTTTCCCAAGATTGTGAAACATGTTCATGCTCAAGTTGCTTAAAATTCATGATTTGAGTTCCAAGGGGAATAATGTTCACGGGTGGAAAGTACTTAGTAATAAAAGCGTCCTTGCGCTTATCGTAAGAATCGATACAATTGTGAGGCAAAGAAGAAAACCAAAATTTTGCACGATCCCGCAAGGAGAAAGGAAATAATTTCAACTTCACAATATCATTGTCCACATCTCTTTTATTTTGCATATCACACAATTCTACCAATGTGTTTAGATGGGATGCGGCATCCTCATTAGAAGTACCAGAAAATTGATCTTTCATGACAAGATTCAACAAAGCGGCATTAATATCAGAAGACTCCGCACTAGTGGTAGGAGGAGCAATCGGAGTGCTAATAAAATCATTATTATTGGTATTGGAAATATCACACAATTTGGTATTTTCTTGAGTCGTCATGACTACACAAACAAGATTCCAAGCAAACAAGAGATCTAACGAGAGAAAAAGGCAAACAAAAAGGAGGGCAAATAAAACGGAAAATTTGTGAAGTGGGGGAGAGGAAAACAAGAGGCAAATGGCAAATAATGTAAATTGCAAGGAGATGAGATTTGTGATTAAGAACCTGTTAGGTGTTAATGACGTCTCCCCTGCGCCCGAGATTGGCACGCGAAGAGATTGCTTCCTCCCTGGCAATGGCGCCTGGAATTCCTTTGACGTGGCTTGAGACTACGTCAATATTTCCCCAAAGAGGAAGGGATGATGTAGCACAACGACGGTAAGTATTTCCCTCAGTTATGAAACCAAGGCATCAACCCGTAGAGCAAGATGAAGCAACTACGTAAACAACCCCTGCACACAAATACCAAATACTTGCAACCCGACGCGTAAGATAGATTGTGAAGCTCTCCATGATGATAAGATAGATTAGGTTGCGACATTTTTGGAAAATAGATCTCACAAGAACAAAAAATAAAATAAGTAAATAAAAATTGCAGCAAGGTATTTTTGTTTTTTGGCTTAATAGATCTGAAAACAAAAATGAAAAAGAGTAGATCAGAAAGCAATATATTGGAAAAGTAGACCCGGGGCCCGTAGGTTTCACTAGTGGCTTATCTCATGAGTATAGCACACGGTGGGTGAACAAATTATTGTTGGGAAATTGATATAAGATCAAATAATCATGTCAATATCTAGGCAATGATCATTATATAGGCGTCACGTCCAAGACAAGTAGACCGAAACGATTCTACATCTACTTCTATTACTCCACACATCGATCGTTGTCCAGCATGCATCTACTGTATTAAGTTCATGGAGAAACGGAGTAATGTAATAAGAGCAATGACATGCTGTAGAAAAGATATATTAATGTAGGAATAAATCCCATCTTGTTATCCTTTATGGCAATGATACATGTGTGCCTTGTTGCCCCTTGTGTTGCTGGTTAAGAACACCGCAAGATCGAACCCATCACAAAGCACCTCTTCCCATGGCAAGAAAAAACGATCTAGTTGGCCTAACTAAACCAAAGATTCGAATATGAAATACGAGGCTATAAGTAATCATGCATATAAGGGATCAAAGAAGCCTTAGTATTCATGGATAGAAACTGATCATGAACTCAACATTCATCGAATCCCAACAAACACACCGCAAAAGTCACTACATCAAATAGATCTCCAAGAGACTATTGTATTGAGAATCAAAAGAGAGAGAGAGGAAGCTATCTAGCTACTGCCTACGAACCCGTAGGTCTATGGTGGACTACTCATGCATCATCGAAGAGGCACCTATGATGAAGATGAACCACTTCGTGATACTATTAGATTGGATCTCGAGGTTCTGGAACTTGCAGTAGCTAGAATTGTGTTTCGTCGACTCTCCTAGGGTTTTCTGAATATTCGAGAATTTATAGAGTTGATAGTCGGTGGAGGGGGGTTCCCAAGGTGGGCACCACCCACCAGGCCGCGCCAGGCTCCTCTGGCACACCCTGGTGGGTGTTCCCCACCTCGGCCTTCCTCTCTGGTACTTCTTTGGTCCATTTGGTGTCTTCTGGCACGAAAAAATCTCCAAAAATTTTCATGGTATTTGGGGATCATTTGGTACTGATTTTCTACAAAGTAAAAAACAAGAAAAAAACAGCAACTAGCACTTGGCATTATCTCAATTGGTTAGTTCCAAAAAATGATATAAAGTTGCTATAAAATGAATATAAAACATCCAAGATTGATAATATAACAGCATGGAACAATCAAAAATTATACATACGCTGGAGATGTATCACAACCATGGGCAATAGCGATGCTGGAACCAACCAGCAATATTGTTGCAACCAGCTTGAAATGAGGTGGAACCGACCAATTGTGCAACGTGAAAGACTGCGAGACCAACATGTAAACTATTTGGAACCTATAGGCTTCTCTCTTGAATACATATCATATGGTGGGTAGACAAATTACTGTTGGCCAATTAATAGAAAACACATAGTTATGATTATGTATTCATGGAAATGATCATGTATATAGGCAGCACGTCTATGATTAGTAGACCGAAACGATTCTACATCTACTGCTATTACTTTACCAATCGACCGCCATCCAACATGCATCTATGGTATTAAGTTCATGATAAACAGAGTAAAGCTTTAAGCAAGATGACATGACATATACAAAGTAAGACCAAGCAATATGTTCAAACCCCGTCGTTTCACCCTTAGTAGCAATAATACAATATGTGTCTTGTCCCCTTCTATCACTGGGATATAGAGCATCACAACATTGAACCCACTGCAATACACTACTTCCACTGAAGATAAATCATTCCAGTTAGCCAAACCAAACAGATAGATCAGAGAGACTTGCAAAGCTATAACAATCATGAATAATAGAATTAAGAGAAGACTCAATTACTTTTCATGAATAATCTGATCATAAACCCACAATTCACCAGATCCCAACAAATGCACCGCAAAACAAGATTACATCGAATAGATCATCGCGAGAATGGCGAAGAACAATGTATTGCAAATAAAAGAGAGAGAACAAGCCATCTAGCTACTACCTATGGATCCGTAGATCTGTGGTGAACTACTCACACATCACCATAGAGGCAACAAGGTTGATGTAGACGGCTTCCATGATTGATTCCCCCTCTGGTAGAGTACCGAAAAAGGCCTCCAGATGGTATCGCGGAAGAACGGAGACTTGCGACGGCGTAAAAAGTGTTTTGGGTGTCTCTCTGTTGGTTTGGGGATAATTGAAAATATATAGAAGTAGAATTAGGCCAGGAGGTGCCACGAGGGGCCCACGAGCATGGGGGCGCACGCTGGTGGCTCGTGGCCACCTCGGGGGTCTTCTGGCCTTGTCGTGAAACTTCCTGGTTCTCTTCTCATTTAAAAATAACTCCAAGTATTTTTTATCCAATTTGGACTCCGTTTGGTATTAATTTTCTAAAAATTCCTAAAACGGGCAAAAAATAGAAATATGTACTGGACACTGAGTTAATAGGTTAGTCCCAAAAAATGATATATATAAAGTATTCAAGATTGATAACATAATAGCATGAAACAATCAAAAATATAGACACGTCAGAGACATATCAACATCCCCAAGCTTAATTCCTGCTCGTCCTTGAGTAGGTAAATGATAAAAACAGAATTTTTGATGTGGCATGCTACCCAACATGTAATCTCTTTTAGGTGTGGATATTGAGAAATGATAAATCAATTAATATCAACATAATATCCATGAACATAAGAAGCATAATCATTACTATTTCAAAATATACGATCATTAAAGAATGTTATCCCTACTCATTTTATCATATTAAGCATGGAATGACTCCGTCTTCACCGCATAAGTGTAAATCACGAGCACCCCGGTGCCAAACCAGGCAATTGGATCGTCTTCTGACGCATTTCAGCATTTTCAACCTCACACAATACATGAGTGTGAGCCATGGATATAACATATGGGTGGAATATAATATGGTGGTAGATATCAAAGGAGTCAAAAGGTGGGAAAGTCTCACATCAACTAGGCGAATCAATGGACTATGAATATGTCCATCAATCGATATCCATGCGAGGAGTAGGGATTGCCATGCAACAGAAGCACTAGACCTATGAATGTATGAAAGCTCAAATGAAACTAAGTGGGTGTGCATCCAACTTTCTTGCTCATGAAGACCTCGAGCATTTGAGGAAGCCCGTCATCGGTATATACAAGCCAATTTCTATAATGAAAAGTTTCCACCAGTATATGGAAATGACCAAAACTGGAGACTCTTGATAAATCACAAGTATAGGGGATGGTTTGTAGCCTTTTTCGATAAGTACGAGAGTCAAACCGAACAAGGAGCTAAAGGTAGAATTAATATTCTCTCAAGTTCTATCGACCACCGATACAACTCTACGTGCAAGAATGTTCACTATACCTAGTACAACAAATAAACTACTTTGCGGGAATAAAACTAGAAGTACTTTGTAGGTGTAAGAAGATAGTAATGCAAGATAATAAAGAATATGGAAATAAAAGTTAGGTGATATTTTAATAAAAGAACAACTGAGCAAATAAAGCTAGTGTGGAGAAGTGGTGGTAGGATTTGCGAGGTTGTTCTAATTAATAGATAACTAGATCGGTAATCATTATTGCAGTTTTATATGAGGGAGAGACATGAGCTAACATACTTTCTATACTTGGATCATATGAACTTATGATTAGAACTCTAGAAATCATCCACAACTACTAAAGATCATTAAGTTAAAACCCAACCATAACATTAAGTAACAAGTCCCCTTTACTCCCATACGCAGCAACCCCCTTACTTGGGTATAAGCTGTTGTCACGCTCGCTACTCACTATAAGTGAATCATGAACATATTGCAACACACTACAATAGGGCTCCCACATTCTTGCATGACACAGTGGGCACCATAGGACACAGCAAAATAAAACATGCAACTCAAACCAATAAAGATAATCAATCAACGCATCAGACAAAAGCAATCTTCTGCAACATCATAGGATGACAACACATCATTGGATAATAATATGAAGCATAAAGCACCCTGTTCAAGTTGGGAGTACAACAGGTTGCGGGAGAGTGGACCACTATAAATAGACGAGGGAAGGTGATGGTCGTGTTGAGGAAGACGACGGAGTTGTCCGTGTTCTAGAAGGAAGTCTCGAAGGCGCGGCGTGCACTCCAAGTCTAGATGAGGAAATCGGCATCTCCATCCCCGCCAGGAGACCTATCATGTGTAAACCCTAGGTACCTCCCGGTGTCTATATAAACCGGGGGGGGGGGTTAGATTGTAGGGCAGAGAAACTCATCTAGGGTTTTAGCTATCCAATCTCGTGGTAGATCAACTCTGTAACTTTTGTACACATCAATATAATTGAGCAAGACATAGGGTTTTACCTCCATAGGAGGGACCGAACCTGGGTAAACATCATCTCCTTCGTCCCCGGTTACCCTAGACTCACAGCTCAGGACCCCCTACCCGAGATCCGCCGGTTTTGACACCGACAATTGGATCTCTCTCTCTCTCTCTCTCTCTTTGTTTCTCTTCTGTTTTGCGCTGTTTTTTCTAGCGTTTCACCATTTCTAGAATTCCCGGAGATCCATAAATCTGATTGGGCTAAAATTTTGAGGGGATTTTTAAATGGACATTAGCTTCCTTTTTTTTGAAGGACACCCCCAACCGACCTCCAAGGTGCCCACGAGCTAGGGGCACGTCCTACCCCCAGGGCGCGCCCTGGTAGCTCGGGGGCCACTCGGACATCGTATGGTATTGATTCTTTTTCCCAAAAATCACATATATTCCAAAATAAATCTCCATAAAATTTTATCGTGTTTGGATTTTGTTTCATATGGATTTTGTATGAAACAAAAAACATGCAACAAATAGGAACTAGCACCAGACACTGGACTAATATGTTAGTCCAAGGAAATCATATAGAATGTTGCCAAAAGTATATATAAAAGTTGTAAAATAATGGCATAAAACATTCAAAAATCACAGATACGACGAAGACGTATCAACATCCCCAAGCTTAATTCCTTCTCGTCCTCGAGTAGGTAAATGATAAAAAGATATTTTTTGATGTGGAATGCTACCTAACATAATCTTGAACAAATAACTAATCATGGCATGAATATTAAGATAGGAGTGATTCAAGGCGATAGTCTATCATTTGACAGAAAGACATCCATACTCAGGTTTATTAACAAGCAATCGTGTCCTTCAAAATAGATGATGCTAAAGAATGTTATTCCTGTATATTTAATCATGTAAGCACGACATGACTCCATCTTCCTAACACAAGTAAAAATCATGATCACCTCGGTGCCAAGTCAGGCATTTGGTTCATACCTTTTCACGTGCTTCAACATTTTCAGTTACACTTAATACATGAGCGTGATCCATGGACATATCACTACAAGTGGAATAGAAGATGGTGGTAAAGATCAATAGAAGTCAAAAAGGAAGAAATTCTTGCGTCAACTAGGTGGACCAACGGGCTATGGAGATGCCCATCAATCGATATCAATGCAAGGAGTAGGGATTGTCATGCAATGGATGAATGAAGTTATAAGTGTATAAAAGGTCAAATGAAACTAAGTGGGCGTGCATCCAACTTGCTTGCTCATGAAGAGCTCGGGCATTTTAGGAAGCCCGTCATCGGAATATACAAGCCAAGTTCTATAATGAAAAATGTCCACTAGTATATGAAAGTGACAAATCAGGAGACTCTCTATATGAAGAACATGGTGCCACTTTGAGGCACAATTGTGGTAAATGGATATTAACATTGCCCCTTCTCTCTTTTTCTCTCATTTTTAGGTGGCCTTTTTTCCTCCCCTTTTTATCTCTCTCTCTAGACACACACACATACATATATATATTATGGTGGGCTCATTTGGCCTCCCCCATTTTTCTCTTTTATTTTTTATTTTTTGTCCGGAGTCTCATCCCAATTTGTGTGTGGGGGGGGGTCATAGTCTCCACCATCCTTTCCTCTATATGAATGCCTCTGGGAGTGTACCAGGATGTGAGATGATCTAACATAGCAAAGATATAAAAAAAATGGACAAGCCATGGAAATACCATGGTATCTATCTTACGATCATGCAAAGCAATATGACAATGAATGCTCAAGTCATGTATATGATGATGATGGAAGTTGCATGGCAATATATCTCGAAATGGCTATGTAAATGCGATGATAGGTAGGTATGGTGGTTGTTTTAAGGAAGATATAAGGAGGCTTATGTCTAATAGGGCAGATCATATCACATGTTAGATGCATTGATGAAGTTTGTGCCTACTCCCAAGGTGAGAAACGGGTAATGCACGGTACCAAAGAGGCTAGAAAGTTGCGGAAAGGTGGGAGTGTGTATAATCCATGGACTCACATTAGTCATAAAGAACTCTTATACTTATTTTTGAAGTTTTATTAGCTCCCTCGAAGCAAAGTACTACCAGTGCACCCCTAGGAAGGAGGTTGGGAGGAGTTAACCATCCCACGCCCCGACTCAAACAACACAAGGATTTCAACGAGGAATAAAAGTGATCCAACACCCCGGTCATGCCATAACCAACACTTTAATGAACATGAGATCCCAAACCTTAACGTCGATATTCCTACTAAACCATGATCATCCACTAGTGCACCCACATATCACTATCCTAATGTCGGAAATCTATTGCAAGGCATCAAACATATCATATTCAGTGATCTACAAGTTTTATGTAGGATTTTATGACCAACCATGTGAATGACCAATTCCTGTTAACTCTCTAAATAGATATAAGTGAAGCATGAGAGTTTAATTCTTTCTACAAAAGACCGCTCTAATAAATATAAGTGAAGCAAAAGAGCATTCTACAAATAACGGTGTTCGCAATGTAGAGAAGCGAGCATCCAAACTTCAAAATATATAAGCGAAGCATACAAAGCATTCTATAAAGCCATACTCAAAAGATATAAGTGAAATGCAAAGAGCATCCTATAAATAAATCAAGGACTATTCCATACTAGCATGGTGCATTTCTAAAAGAAAAATAAAAGGCACAGGAAGCACCAAGAATTTACGCATATCACGTGAACAAAACAAAAACGGATACATATTGATAATTGTTGAGGAAGAAAGATGGTATGCCTTCCGGGGCATCTCCAAGCTTACACGCTTGAGTATCCTTGAATATTTACTTGGGGTGCCATGGGCATCCCCAAGCTTGAACTTTTGCCTCTCCTCATTCTTCTCATATCAATACCTCCTCGACCTTCGAACACTTCATCCACACAAAACTTAACAAAAAATTTATTGGACAGGTTAATACGTACAACATCAAATCCCATCATGTCTTTCTATAGCATTATTGTATAATTATAATCCAACATTACCCACTATATGTTGGGAAACATAGTAGAAAATAAAAAAATCCGCCCTACGATCAACCAGGAACACTTTGAAGATACAATAACCGTTGGGATCATGATCTTTACCGTCATCGAGTGGTAGCGAAAGAAGAGTGTGACGATGACGACCGAACTTGGAGTCCCTTGAACCGTAGATTAACGATCCCGCGATCCTCCCACGAACAGTCCCTCGAACGTAAGACCGAAAGCACGGCCTCCCTACAGATTGCAACCATATGATCTTCAAGATTTGGTAGCGCTTCGCCATCCAGAGCTAATCACAACAGGAGAATTAAAGGGAGGATATTAGAGGCACATTGGGCTTATAATTATGAGTACTATAGGAACTAGACCTAGCTCTAATTAGTCAACTAGGACCAACTAGAACTAGAGAACTAGGCTCTAAAACTTGTGTGTAGAAAAAGGGCCAATACCTGAAGTATATATAGGTGGGAGAAGAGGAGGGGATCCACAAGGGGGATGGAAAGTTCCTCCCCTTGGATGGACAAGGAGGAGGAGTCCTCGTCCAATTCGTCCTCCCTCTCCCCTTTCCATGGGGAGAAGGGGCGCCACCTCCACTTGGGCCCAAGTGGCCCAAGTGGTCTTCCCCCAATTGGCCTTTTAAGCCCATTGATACTTTATTAAATATAAAATTGTTCAAAATAATTTCAGTCCATTTTATGTATAATTTAACATCTCCGAAAACATTTTCCACCTATATGTATATATTGATAATACCCACTATTACCCAATATTCACCAAACCCTTCCGATGACCCCGTAACGCTTACAGATCATCTCAAAAGTATTCAAAATATTAATGAAATAATTCCAAAAATAAATCCCTAATACTCTCGAACTACTAACAATAAAAAATTGATATTACCTTATGGTTGTGACCCTGTAGGTTCGATAACTCATAGACATGAACGAAACTCCTTCGTCCAATGACCGATAGCGGAACCATGGCCGTCCATATCGATCCCTATGAGTACACGAATGATATTTGAGTGAACCATCGGTTACCATGTGACATTCCCTTTGCTTGATTATACTTTACAAGACTCTATAATCGTTGGTATCCTCTCGAGTCATCTGCATGCTGGGTATACCGTTATCCTCGTTAGCACTTTTGTTCTTCTTTCTAGTTGATGTGTTCCGGCATCCCCATGACATAGTCACGTGTGTCGGGCCATATGATGACAGATGTCGTCAGACCAAAAGGTCCCTAAGAATATATCTCCATCATAGGAGGAGCAAATTCCACTCTCGAACTATCTAGTCTCTCAAACTTTGTTATGAACTTGTAAGTTGTCGTTATGATCACCTAGTTACATATGACGCTTCAGCAACCCCAGAGCTCACCATACCGTAAGTAGTGACTATGATACTCTCATGGTCTAAGGAACATAAAGCTCATTTTAACACTCTGTGTTATAATAATTGATTTCGGACGATATTATCTCAAAGTATAACAAACAAGTTTGGGTCAATTCAATACGATCATTCTTCTAACGTCGTACTCTCAATGTTGTTTTAGTACTATCATTACACCTAACAATATCCTAAGATCCGGACAATGTGATCACCAACAACACTTGAGCCAGTCTCATAGGCGAGACCACGAACCTTTGTTTTATCGTTTATCATTCCACATGTGCATATGAGTCTTCCACTGAATCACACATTCTAGAATTATAGCAGTTATAGTATAGAATATAAACTCTTAATTATGAGAATGGAAATATAATAATACAATATTATTGCCTCTAGGGCATATTTGAAAACTATTTAAAAAACATGATTTCATCCAATTTATATTAGTCATGAAGTTGATGTTGCTTGTAACCATTTGCAACAACCTGCTTCATCTCCTATATTTAACTAGGAACCATTTCTTTATCATCTCCGAGGTACTCAACATACACCTAGTGAACTAATCCAAGATCACTTTAGTATATGTTACTAACATTTTAGTACGTAAGAAACTTTATGGATTTATCCACTTCATAGCTTTATGATGGATTCAGTCGATCAATATATATTGAATACCACTCAAGTTTTCATGCTTATAAATTGTCATTAGACATTGATCACTTCTAAGCATCATGTTATGTGACATTGAGAGAAAATGCATTCTCAATTTTAAACCTTTTAAAACCTTGTCTATGTAATCTTATTGGCTAAACATAATTAGACATTTTTATCTATCTCATATAGATCTATTGATGACTAATAATTTGCTCTTACCATTTAAATCTTTTAGTGAAAACATTATACTCTCTGCTTAAGAACTTTATATAATTTCCAATATGTCAACTACATATGGAGTTTAGAAATATATTTAGCTCCCACTAAAATTTGTATATATATAAAAATTCGCTTATAATTATAACATATTAAAATTATTTCACTATTTAAAATGTTAATTCCAGCTCCTTTGATGCTTGCTTCAAACTCTTTCGAAGTTTTGCATACTTATTCTGGTAATTTCAGATTTTGAAAAAACCTTTCTAGTTGTATCTTTAATACATCCATCCATTTAGGAAACTAGTTTGTCATTCATATGTCTATACCTTTCATAGGATCAACTAAAATAACAATTTAATTGTTCTATTCCTACTCTATTCTGGAGTTAAATGGCTTTGAGCCCAGTCTTCTGACTTGGGCACCATCATCACTTCCTTATAGTGCATAGTTTCATCTTCTCGTAAGATAAATATTTCACTATGAAATAATTTAGTAGATTCAAATAATATTTTCTATGCATTCTAGTTACAAGCTTTAATTCCTACAACCATTGTAAAAGAATCTGGTTTTAATTCTGTAAACAACTCTAGGAAGAGTTTCCATTTTGTTGCTAATCTTTGTCGGAGATTCAATAATATTGTTTAGCTTGTAATGTACTACCGCTTACTTATTTACCGAAAAATATCTTCTCAAAAAGGCGTCCATTCTTATGTGATAAACACTTTTGTCTTTGGACTTTTGGTACAAGGAATACCGAATAGTTCCTATTGGATATCCTACATTTTTGCAATTTCTTATTTTTTTTTGGGATTATGTTTATTTAAATGTAAAACACTTTACATAAAATACTTATGACCCCAAATCACGAGATGTGATAAAAAATTATTCATATCCTTTCCATAACTCATATGGTGTCATCTGAATAGACTAAAGACGATGCTCTGTTTAGTGTAATTGTTGTTGTTTCAAGTATATATATATATTCAATTTTTAGTAAAAGCAGTCGATATGAAATAATTTCACAATTATTCGTGTATTATGCTAAACTCATGACTTGGATTTATTCATGATAGAATAATGTTTCGTCATATTGATCATTGATTTTTTCACCTTGAACCTTTTGAACCTTTCAAATATTTTACTCTGAATTCCTATTTGAACATTTCAAAATTTCAGATTTATATTCAGCAAAGCATATTTACTTCTATCATTAATGAATTATAATGATCCATCGTGCCCTGGTCATCCTATTGGATCATATGCATCATTATGTATTAATTCAAGATCTATGAATAAACCACTAACAAATAGAGGTAAATTAAAAACATATTAGTATAATAACTTTAACAACCATTGTTTAAAACTATAAGAATATCCGTTGCATAACCCATGACATAATGTTTTACACAACTTCGAACACGAAATAACTATTATTCGATTCTAAGATAAACCTTGAAGATAAACTAAAGACATGACTTCAACGGTCTTGAACAGTGATCTTATCACCATTACTGATTTGCGTCACGTCTCCATTCCTTCTCAACTTGCGAGCTTTCTATTTTCCCTGCACCGGTTTGCAAATGGTAGCTCCCGGTCATTATCAAATACTCATGAAATACATGAAATCAACAAGTAGGATAACATTAACTTTGTAAAACTTCTATACCTTTATTGTAAGAACCATTATTCTTCTTATCCGCCAAGTACTTCTTGTAGTTGCGCTTCCACTGTCCTTTTCTGTTTGTAGTAGAAACATTCAGTCTCCTTAGTGGCTCCACCCTTGTTCCTCTTCTGATTTTGGGTCTTACCGGAACTAGTAGGTTTCTTCTTGGACTTGCCCTTCTTCTTGAAACTGGCTGCCTTGTTGACCATGAACACTTGTTTGTTCTTGTGCATCCCAGCTTCCATAGTTTTGAGCATAGCAAACAAATCATTTGCACTTTTCTCCATCCCATTCATGTTGTAATTCATGATAAAACCGTCATAAGATGGAGGGAGTGAAGCAAGCACGATATCCGTATCGAGTGTTAGAGGAATTCCAAATTCCAGAGAAGCTAGTCTATCAACATAGCCAACCAACTTTACTATATGCTCACTCATTGAGGAACCTTCTCCCATCTTTCATTCAATCAAGGCCTTGGTTATTTCAAAAAAATTGTTCCTTGCCTGCTTATTGTACATAAATTCCAGTGACCCAATTATAAACTGGATGGTCGACTGTTCAAAACATTTATATAGCTTAGGATACATGCAAGTTAACATGAGAAATTAGACTGACTCATATTCATCACTACGAGTAGTGAAAGCAGCTACGACTTCTGGTGGTGCATCCTTTGCTGGAGGATCACCTAGGGGATGATCCAACACACAATTGTTTGTAGCAATCCTAAGAACGAATCTTAGGTTCTGGATTCAATCTGCATAGTTTCCACCATTTGCAACCAACTTTTCTTTCTCTAACATAGGGGCTAAGTTGAACATATTGCAACCCATTGATCTACAACATAAACACAAACTTATTTACACATACTACATAATTAATTCGCACTATTAATCAACTTTGATATTACATGCACTCCCACTTAATTCAATATGTCTCTGATACATCTCCAACGTATCTATAATTTATGAAGTATTCATCCCATATTCACCTATGTTTACAATATGGTTTTGATGCACTTTATAGGATTTATTTAGAACTAACCCGGATGGGGTGTGCCAGGAGGCCACCACACATCTGGCGCTGCCCCCCAGGGCACGACCAGATAGCTTGTGGGGTCAATGTAGCTCCATTGCGCGTGATTCCAACGCTGAAAAATCCTATAAATCCTAGAAACCCCAGAAATAAAGAGAGACCTTCCACACCGCCGCCGAAACTCTCTGTATCGCCAAAAAACCAATCTGGAGCGATTCCAGTACCCTGCTGGAGAGGGAAAACCATCATTGGTGACCATCTCCATCATCCGTATGTCTCCATGATGAGGAGGGAGTAGTTCACCCTCGGGGCTGAGGGTATGTACCAGTAGCTATGTGTTCAATCTCTCTCTCTCTCTCTCTCTCTCGTGTTCTTGAGATGACACGATCTTGATGTATCACGGGCTTGTTAATATAGTCAGATCATATGATGTATTTCCCTTACCATCTAGTTATGATGAATTTAGTCTTTCACTTTAAGATCTCGTTATGTGGGTTTAAGCATATTGGTATGACATCACTTGATGTAAGTCTTGCGTGGGATACCCGTAGTGAGATTGGGGTATTCTATTGATTCACTTGATATATGTTGAGGCACCAACTTGAGGATTCCGATGACCTCGGGGATCTATGCATAGGGGTTGATTGCATGTTTTCATACCAGGTTCTTCGATGGAAATCTTGGGGTGCTCCTTGCAAGTTCTTTGTGTTGGATTGAATATGATAGCTCTGAAATTGTTTGATCCATGTCGCATAATTTACCCACGGATACTTGAGGTGAGATTGGAGTATCTAGGTGACATTAGGGTCAATTGATATGTATCATTGGTGTTATCTTAGTACGAACTCTTGAATAGATCGATCAGAATGAAGAACTTCGAGGTGTTTCTACCGCCTACACCAATTTCATCTTATTGTTCTCCGCTAGATAGGAACTTTGGAGTGATTCTTTGTTGCACGTCAAGGGATGATCATATGATTCAACTATGTTATCATTGTTGAGAGATTGCATTAGTGAAAGTATGTACCCTAGACCTTATTTCCAAGCATTAATACAACGTTTTGCTCACTATTTTCCACTTGTTACCTTGCTGTTTTTATATTTTTAGATTATAAAAATCCATATCTACCATCCATATTGCACTTGTATCACCATCTCTTCGCCGAACTAGTGCACCTATACTATTTACCATTGTATTGGGTGTGTTGGGGACACAAGAGATTTTTCTATTTGATTGGAGAGTTGCTTGAGAGAGACCATCTTCATCCTACACCTCCCACGGATTGATAAACTTTAGGTCATCCACTTGAGGGAAAATTACTACAGTCCTACAAAACTCTGCGCTTGGAGGCCCAACATGAGTCTACAAGAATAAAGTTGTGTAGTAGACATGACTCTCGTTATTGATTAGTATGTGATTCAAGACCCTGGTATTATTCTCAACATTGTTGTGGACATCACTTATGACGAGAATTTTGACTCGTGGGCAATCTTTTGCCGATCATATCTCCATATGACTATTTTTCATCTTTCGATGCTTTGTACTCCGAGCTCAAAAAAATCTACTATAACTTCAAGACAATCGAGTGCTATCTACTTTTCTAGGTCTGACCGAAACTGTCTTACATCTCACGAGCCGCTTGTACTCATGTGAACGTGACATACTCTAGAAAGTTATGCGTTATAGACGGTTTGCAACACTAGGAAGAGCACCTTTTAACTTGATATTTTCATTGAGAGAACACCTAATAATTGGCTACTATGCAATCAAGGGTGCAAACAATCAAGGGGGTAAACATCTGAGGCAGTTCATAAAAGTATGATATGGTATATCCCTGGGTGTTGGGGATGATTCTTCGGGATGATTCTTTAGCCACCACCATGATCTCCTGCGCCGGGTGAAGCGACATTTCTCCAGAGTCCTTCGAAGCACGAACACCACGTCCTTCGATAAGATAACGAGTTTGACATGCATGTCATTAAAGTGGCAATCCTTTGACTCCAGCCATCATGTTGTAGTGTGATGCAGGTCACTTAACAGTACGTCATATAAACATCTCATACATAAATAAATTATCATGACGAGGGCTATACCACATCACAGGAAATTCTATAAAACCAAGTTAGACGTCCTCTAATCGGTTTGGAAAATTTTAATTATGTGGTTTCTAGGGTTTCAACATAACACTAGATAACTACATCCACCATTAAGGCGATAATCCTTGTTACTACATTAAGTTTCGGGGTGTGTGAGGGAAGAGACTTAGTTAAAATCTCTAGCCCCACACTAAACTTCGTCAATATGTGTGACCATCTAGAATATCAATCATCTTCATCACCCTCTTGGATACGCGATGGTTGAAAATTCTTTACTATGACGAGGCCCAAATAAATGTTAGTAGATCGTCGATAGGTAGATCCGATCGATTGTCAGAACTTTGGACAAAGCCACATAATGCCGTCAATGAACTGAACCAAAGGAACAATCGAGGGAAGCATAACAAGAGCATCAAAACGTTCACATCCACATGTGATCTAGATCGCAACCTGTATCTACTCATAGAACTGCTCATGATGCCATTGTTGAGAAACATGGTATAAAACAAAACAAAATCGCCCTACGATTAACCAGGAACACTATGAAGATACAATAACAGTTGGGATCATGATCATTACCATCACCGAGTAGCAGTTGAAGAAGAGCATGATGATGAAGATCAAACTTGAAGTCCCTCGAACCATAGATGAATGATCCCACGAACTGCCCATGAACAGTCCCTCGAATGTAAGACCGAAAGAACGACCTCTCTACAGATTGCAAGCGTACGGGCTTCATGATTCGGTAGCACTTCGCCATCCAGATATAATCGCCTTCGAAGAATTAGATGGAGGATATTAGAGCCAAACTGGGCTTGTAATTATGAGGACTAGAGGAACTAGACCCAACTCTAATTAGTCAACTATGACCAACTAGAACTAGAACTAGAGAACTAGAGGGGGCTCCAAAACTTGTGTGTAGAAAAAGGGCCAATATCTCAAGTATATATGTGTGGGAGGAGAGGAGAGGGCACCACAAGGGGGAGGGAAATTCCCTACCCTTGGCCAGCAAAGGAGGAGGAGGAGTCCTCCTCTGATTCGGCCTCCCTCTCCCCTTTCCATGGGGAGAAGGGGTGCCACCTCCACTTGGGCCCAAGTGGCCCAAGTGGTCTTCTACCACTTGGCCTTTAAGGCTCGCTGATATTTTATTAAATATAAAAAAATTATAAATACCGCGAGATCATTTTATATATAATTTAACATCTTCGGAAATATTTTCCACCTATAATATATATATACACACATATCTAGGCTATTCTGTTTTGCGTAACAGAATATTCTGTTACCCCCCTCGAACTGATGTAGTTTACAGATTGGACTGACGGTTTTTCGAGCGGGTGGACTGATGCTTTCATTACGCCAAACTGATCATCTTGTTTTGTTCAAAAACATAATAATCAAACATTGCAAGAAAAAATTGTCGGAACGGGGCGTGTAATATATCGTTGGGAAGCCCTTGACATCTAAATTACAGTCATATAATTTTTTTTTGTAAAATCATCATGGTTTAAGAGCAGTTTTGAAAAAAAACATTTTTTTGAAAACCGAAAATGCGAAACGTATTTTGGAGTTAATTTTCAAACGGTTTGTCGGAATTGAGCAAATGAGATGGCATTGGAAAGCTGGTAAAAATCCGCATCTTCCATATGCAGATTTATTTTTCAAATTATGTATGATTTAAAAGTAATTTGGAAAATGTTGAAATTTTGGGCCAAATGTATTTTCGCGATTTTTTGCAAACGGCTTGTCAGATTGACGCAAATGACATGGCGTTGGATAGCTATAGAAAATACACAACTTTTGCATTTGGAAAGTTTTTTCTAATTCTTTACGGTTTAAATTCAAATTTGAATTCGGTGAAATTTGGATTTGAACGTGATTTTTTTTGAAAGTTTGTCGAAATAAGGCATAATATACCGATAGAAAGCTATCAAAAATGCAAAACTTAGTCATGTTGAACGTTTTCTCAAATTTGCAACCGTTTAACAGTAATTTTGAATACGGTGAGACCCATCTTGCTGTTTTCCCGTCCGAAAACAAAGTACTCGTACTGATAAATGTGTGCGTTTGTACCGAGTGTTTTTCATTGAATGTACTTTACTCTGTTTTTTATACTGTTTTCGTTAGAAATTTTCAACCATTTATCAGAGTTGAGCAAATTATATTATTCTGTTAGTATTCCCGAACTGACGACATGGAGCAGTTGTTCTGACGCTTTCCGTCTCGTCGAACTGATCGTCGAGCTGGGGCGTCGTGCGGGACCGGCAAGATGGGGCGGCGTGACGACTTCTTCCGGTGGTAGGAGGCGGGTCGGGGTGGGGCGGGTCGCAGCAAAGCCCAGCCTCGTACTGACGCTTTCCATCTCGTCGAACTAATTGTCGAGTAAGGGCGGCCCGCGGGGCCGGCGGGATGGTGCGGCGTGTGGGGCCGGCGGGCAGGGACGACGCGACGACTGCCTCCGGCGGTAGGAGACGGGTCGGGGTGGGCCGGGTTGCAGCAGAGTCCAGCCTCGTACATGTTGGACGCGTCACTCCCTATATAGGGTCGGGGATAACACAATAATATTTTGTTACTAGTAACAGACTAGCCCTGTCTATATATATATATAGGTAAATTATATGGGACACCTAGGTACCCGTTATGGCAAGTGATATCCATGGCGCATGATGTATAATCCAGGAAATATGACTTTCCAAATTTTATTTACGTGCACTGTAACCTTTAATAGGCAATGATTGCTTTCCAAAAAATATACTATTGATTTCATAGCAATGATTCCTTTCCAAACAAAAAGCGTATGTATATACGCTCGGATTTTTTAAGGTATTATATGACAAAATAATATGAAACATAGTAGCAAATGTTTGTATGTATAATTACGACGTATATTATGCATTTTTGAACTTTTATTTTTCAAGGTATCTAGTATTAAAAAAATTAAGGCCGGGTCACATTTTTTAGCGTCTAATATTTCTATAGAATATA
This sequence comes from Hordeum marinum, assembly GCA_022496015.1. Lineage (NCBI taxonomy): Eukaryota > Viridiplantae > Streptophyta > Magnoliopsida > Poales > Poaceae > Hordeum > Hordeum marinum. The sequence goes on along the minus strand of CM039675.1, from coordinate 366,881,011 downwards.
AGGTGACCGAATAATATAAGGTGTGATCCTAATTTCTTTTTACTTTTCGTAATATACACAAACTGGTATATGATGCATGCTGATACCTGCAGATATTTTTCCCCACATATATATACGCATACACATTTTTTTTTGTTAGGAATGTACATTGCAGTTCAATACCCACACATGATTTTTCATGCGTACATGGACCTAAGATATCACGCAAGCATACCCTACATGCATGGTTTGAAGATATACACAAACTGGTATGCTTTGAACATACATAACCTAAAAAATGTTACACAAATTTTTAATAACTGTAAATTATTTTGAGACATACCTATAAATGATATTAGAAATATACCTAGAAATAATATAATTTACATATACATAAGATATTGACTAGGTATATGATAAAGTTAGTACATGACTAGGTATATGATTTTTATAGGTATATGAATTAGTACGTGACTAGGTACATGAATTAGTATGTGACTAGGTATGTAAAAATACCTAAGATATTGTACATACAAACTCATTTCTTAATACATGTATATGCCATAAATACATACCCAACAAAAATATTAATTTTTTTATAACACATCAATAAAGTGCACGTACCATGCATGGACCATTAATTGTTGATTTTCTATTTCTTGTTTAAGGAGGGCATTAAGTGTCCATATCATGCAATAATTCTTTCCTAATAAAAGATTCCATGTTTAATTCATTGGTTCTAGTACTAATACAAGTTGCACACATCTTAATGGAATCCGACGGTCTATAGGCAAGGTGCCCAGACACCTAGGTGTCCCAAATGGTCGTCATATATATATATATATATATATATATATATATATATATATATATATATATATATATATGAATGCTTCCGGATCCTCTCGGAACTATTCCGAATGTTAATAAAGCAATTTCACAAATGAATCCTTGATACCCTTGACCTACTAAAACTCTGAAAATCCTAATTACCTTAAGCTTATGACCGTGTAGGTTCGATAACTCATAGACATGAACGAAACTCCTTCGTCCAATGATCGATAGAGGAACCATGGACGTCCATTTCGATCCCTATGAGTACACGAATGATATTCGAGTGAACCATCGGTTACCATGTGAAATTCCCTTTGCTTCGCGATACTTTACAAGACCCGAGAATCATCGCTATTGATGTCTACTATGCAACTTTATTATTGTAGACTCTGTTGGGCCTCCAAGCGCAGAGTTTTGTAGGACAGTAGCAGTTTTCCCTCGAGTGGATGATCTAAGGTTTATCAATCCATGGGACGTGTAGGATCAAGATGGTCTCTCTCAAACAACCTACCATCAAATACAAGAAATCTCTTGTGTCCCTAATAGACCCAATATGATGGCAAATTGTATAGGTGCACTAGTTCGGCGAAGAGATGGTGATACAAGTGCAATATCGATAGCAATTTTTTTATAATCTGAATAAATAGAAACAACAAGGTAGCAAGGGGCAAACATCAATCAAAACATTGTATAAATGCTTGGAAACAAGGCCTAGGGTTCATACTTTCACTAGTGCAATCTCTCAACAATACTAACATAATAGAATAATATGATCATCCCTCAACGTGCGACAAAGAATCACTCCAAAGTTCATATCTAGCGGAGAATGTAAGTTGAAATTGTTGTAGGCAGTAGAACCACCTCAAAGTTATTCTTTCTGATCAATCTTTTGGGCTATTCCTATAAGTGTCACAAACAGCCCTAGAGTTCATAATAGAATAACACCTATGATGCATATCAATCAACCCTAATGTAACCCGAATACTCCAATATCACCTCAAGTATCCGTGGGTTAATTATTCAACATGCATCAAACAATTCTAGATTCATCATATTCAATCCAACACAAAGACTTCAAAGAGTACCCCAAGATTTCTATCGAATAAAGTAGGACAAGAACGTGTATCAATCCCTATGCATGTATTACCCCATTGTTACCGCGGGTATCCGCAAGTTGAGGACCAAGATTATGTAAAGTGATAAATCCAATATTCAATCTGACATAATGAGATCTCAAAGGGAAAGATTCAATTCATCACATCAAGATAGCAAGGGAAAAACAACATATGAGCCAACTATCACTACCGCTGAATGTTGCTAACGTGACACATCAATCAGAGAGCCTTCGACAAAACTATGTAAAATGCACGAATCACAAACGATATAGTGCAAGCTCCGTCGCTGATGGCACGAACTATGTGCGAAGGTGGATCCATCAAATACGATTCAGAAAGTTGTTGCGTGTGCGATCTATGGCACATAGTTTGTTCTTATGAACCATTTGTGATTAGAGAAGATAATAGAAATGGTTACCAAAACTACATGCGTGTGCGAAGTATGACATACAGTTCACTCGGATAAACTGTGTGCGCTGATACAGCAGAACACGAACGATTCGGCATAACAAGATGTGTGTGATATACAACAAATAGGCGAGTAATGAGAATCGTGTGCGAACACCAGATATAACACAGACGATTGGTGCTAATAACCTATGTGTGTTGTGGGGAAACGTTTCCTGGTATACAACTGTCAGCGATTGATGAAATCATCACTAACGGGTTTCATAGTTTAGTTCGTGTGTACCGTGATTTGCTCGGTCTGCACAACATCAATGCTGTGCGTACAGATCAACAACATACGCAATTATAAGAACATGATTTCATAAACATAAAAGAACACAATGCAATTTCAAATATTGTATCAAAAATACCAGCAATATTACAAGGTTCAAATTCCAGTATAACGAGGCCCAAATTCAAAGATTACAAGGTACAAACTAACATTAGAAATCAAATCCAATCTTGACGATACGTGGGATGAAATATTTCTGCGAAGGGATCATCCACCGTGAAGTCATATGTCGGCTCGATAGAATCACTTTCGAATAATATGTCATATGAACTTCCAAAGTAAAAATCAGCTTCTGGAGGGCCTTTTCCATTCCACTGTAGACGCTTCCGCTGGTCAGTAAACCATCCATTGTGGTGCACTAAATATAGTGCAAACCTCATTACCTTGAGCACCCTTGCTTTCTTAACAAAGAAACTGGCAAATTGAATCTCTGGATTGGTCCCTCAATACCCGTTCAAAGTAATTTCCTTGATATGGAATTCAAGGCATTCAATGGGATTGTTATATTGCACCACCTTTTCCACTCCAACTCATGCTTATATGTGCAAATGAAGATAACATATCAGTGCTTAGATGCAGTATCGAACATTACGGGCATATTTGATTCGCATGATTTATAAAATACACTAATAGATTGACATGCCATCTTCGATCGGTCATGATTAACATCTCAAAAAACTGTGTAGTACACAACTCATTGTAATCAAGGGTAAAAGTACCAACAAATTGAACTCTGTTGTGGTTAAGAATTAACAGGAAAGGAACATCACCACGACGTATAGCTTCTCCATGCATGGAAAGCATATAAGGAACTTAACAACTTCATCCAAATTGGGACTGATAGATTGTAGTGTCAAGATCTTCACTGTGCGTAGAGACAATACGAGGCTTGTGGGAATCATTTTCTGGATGACAGCCAAACATAGTTCAACAAAAACTAGATAAAATGTGATATACAATAATAAGAATGAGAAGAAGATTGTTGTACTTGAACGGGTATGGACCCAACTATAACAACTTAAAAGAATTCAGCACACGAATACCCCAACACTATCAATTTCGGTGCGCCAATGACCCTGATTCTTGTTCGACCTTATTTATCAAGTACAAACAATCTCTCTAGTTAAGGCGCATTCTCAATGATCATATCATGAAACTCCCCAACTGACAGCGTGTTGCGGCACCAGCCATGCACATAAATCCAACAAAGATTGATCGTGGCGATGTGGAGGCTACTGAACCCAAACATCATCTGAAGACGAAGGTACTCGAGCGTTGTACAACCGCCGAGCTGGCGCTCCAAATCCGACTTCGAGATGCTGACGCCAATGAGCTCGGGGTGCTTTAGTTTAGGGAGATGAAGAGCATGTGCGTCATTAATCTTGGGGAAAAGGCACCACATGAAGTTAGCGTGGCGCAGCGTGGGTGCGAGGCAGAGGACGGACGGAGGCAGCGAGCCCCCATGTCGAGCATCAAAGTTGAGCTTGTCGAGCTGATCTAGGGCGGGGGATAAGAACCAGTCGTGAAACTTGGGTTCGGACTTGTAGTTTGAACAGAAAGTGCCGATGGCAAGGCATTTGATGGGTGTAGTGTGCGTGGCAAGGATGTGGGACGATGCGTCCAAGCATTTACGATTCCCGCTGTAGAGCTCTTCATCATCGAGGAGGTCAATGGGGGTGGAGTGCGATAGGGGGTGACACTGCCTAGAGAGGATGGTGGTCTGCATGCCAGATTTGATGGGGAGGAGGGACATGATGGTTACCAACATCTTGTCAGGGATGCTGCTGATGAAGTCCACGCTCGCCGGAGGCTCATGTGGTTCAGCCTCCACCCACCCTCGGTTGTTGTCCGCCTCGTCATCCATCGAAAAAGGAGGCGATCCGTGGCCACGACCCAAATAGATAAGACTGGAGGAGAGGGTGTAGCACTAATGGAGAACTTGGGAGAGAATAGGGTTGCGGGTTGAAGTCCGAGGCCAAAGGGCTTGATTCCCGGTGAGCCAGCTGCGCCTACGCGGCGGAATGCTCGCACGCATCCCTTTGAGCCTATGCGGCGGACTCCTCACACGTGTCCCGTCTAATCAAACTTACACCCACAGCATAGGCAGGGCCCACCTCACATTGAGGCAGGGCCACGCGTCTGCTCGATGAGCCTGTTCCCAAACGGTTTCTAAAAACCGTAAAGCATTCCGTGCTTTCGAAATAAAACCATCAATAAATATTGAGCTTGTTTCCTTTCACATTCCAAATTACGACGCACTATTTTTTCGCAAATCAGTTCACACCTACCAACCTAAATGTGTTCTCACCGTAGCAGCTATTTACTATAGTAGGCTATAAAACACAAACTCGTACTCGAAAATTACCACACATTCTTGACCCCCGACACCAAAAGCAGGCCTTTCTTTGTTAGTCCTTCGTTCCGTCTGCCATGGCCGGTAGGGGGGTCTGTGTCGAGATATAACAAGGGAAGAAAGACGAAAGACGTGGAAGAAACTGAGGGGTCCCACCGCCATGCCATGGAAGCGCCAGAGAGCTCCAGACACGCCGCTTTGGCCGTAGCAGAGATGTTCGGTGGCGCCCTGGACGTGCGGGAGGATCTTTTGTAGAGAGGCGACGACTCTCACAGTCACAAGCGCATTCGTCTCGGAGGCAAACTAAATAATTTGGCAGTCTTTGATTCCTTAGCCAGCGACAACATGCGTGCTGAGCTCGATAGGAAGGAGGCCATGATCGATGACCTGGTGATGCGGAGCATCTTACGGACATCACCATGGCAAGATTCCCTTTGGCAAGTGACACATACGACATCTACTTCACATACATAAAGGTGAATCATCTCCTTTTCACGTGTTCACTTGACCCCTTCATGGATGGTATACTACTTGACACTCCTCGCGTGTGCATGCATAGGTATTGTCGGAGCTTCACGGATGATGATTAGGAGTGCCAAGACCCACATATGACTACACCATCCACGAGGGAATCTTGGAAGCGGAGATGGAAGAAGACAGAGCTACAGAAGTCTGCAACGACGACCGAAAGCCACCGGACGACCGACACTCTACACCCTCCGGACAACCGACGCCTTCCGGACGTCCGACAACCTCCAGCACCCGGAGGACCGATGCCCTCCGAAAATCCGATGCCACCTCGACCGCTATGAACTGACAGAAATCTGAAGATCTCCGGACGATCAAGCCACGGACGTCCGACGCCCTCTAGCTGTCCGGTCCTTCTCGAGCCGTCGGATGTCCGATAGCCTCCGGACGTCCGGCACTGCCTGTGCGCAGCCGCGGGCCTTGGGCCTTGTATATCTCCCTCACTTACCCCTTCGTGGCCAAGACTATATATACTCTAGCCCCACCTCCTTTCTAGGGTTAGCAAGTGATAGCTCATAGTCGAGCTTTGCTCCTTCCTCTACCTCTCTCATGGAGATCAAGTCCTCCACCGGAGAAGATCCATAGAGGATGTCAAGGCCCCTTGCAAGGGAAGATCCCTAGTGGATACAAGGCCCATCTCTCCTAGAAATTTGGATGAACTACCCATGTATCCTTTATTTCCATTGTTGTTCTTGGATCTTGATGCACCTCATGTATTGCTTGTGATTGGAGGAGTACTTGGTGTGGATCTTGTCCAATAGAGTGTTTCCCCCTTTGATTTCTCCACACTTTCCCCTCGTGTTCTTCCTCGAATCCACCTCCAATTTGTGAAGATCGTGGCACCCTCGGGTTTCCCCGTATCACCTGGTGAGGCTGCTGGAGAAGAGCGACGCCTCGGTTTACACGACGACCGGGCTCGTGGAGAAACTTATGGAGGAGAACAACGACCGGAAGAAACTTGTCGAGAATAAAAGTGCCTCGGAGGGGAGACTGAAAGAACTCGTCGAGGAACTTTTGGAAGAGTTGGCGAAGCTCCACATCGAGCGGGAGGGGTTGCTGAAGGAATTCGTGGAGCGTGTGAAGGAACTTCATTCGTACGCGACACAAGCCATCGATGCTCTCGAGCAAAGGCTCGTGCCATGGATGCAATGCGGAAGATATCGGATGAGAGGTGACAGGAGATGGAGGTCGTAGAGGTGATGAAGAAGGAGATTGAGTAACTCCGCGCCCAACAATCCATGAAGAATTAGATAGATTGTTTTCTTTGTCTTCCTTCTTCAACCTCTTCCTTCTTCTTTTGCCCCTATGTCTTTGCGGAGTTGCCACATGTGGCATTTTTATTATCATGCATATGTAAGAAAATTATTATTTTTGCCGGTGCTAATTTGTTGTTATTTTATTTCGTTCATTTGTACATGTATACGAGTCAAAAACAGATGAAATGTCAAAGTTCTCGGCTAGGCACGGACAAAACAATGATGACAAGCAAATTAGTCCCTCCGTCCAGGCGCATTAACCACATGATAAACAATGGGTAGGAGGCCATTAATTCAGAAGTTGGGAGCGAGGCGGGCGGGGGGTTGGAGATCAAAGTATCACTTCCCGATGAGCGAGTGCAGTAGACTCTCATGCGTCCCATCGAGCATGCACGGCGAATAACTCTGACGCGTCCTGTCAAGCCTGCACGACGGACAGCTCGCACACGTCCTGTCGAGCCTGCGCAGTGAAAAGCTCACATGCGTCCTGTCATCAACCTGCAACTACATGCATGGCTCCCCCATATCAAGTATTCCCTTCGTTTCTTTCTAGTTAGCATATGAAATTTGGTTAAACCTGGCCTTCGGACGTCCGGCACTGCCCGTGCGCAGCCGCAGGCCTTGGGCCTTGTATCTCTCCCGCACTTACCCCTTCGTAGCCAAGACTATATATACTCCACCCCACCTCCTTTCTAGGGTTAGCAAGTGATAGCTCATAGTTGAGCTTTGCTCCTTCCTGTACCTCTCCCATGGAGATCAAGGCCTCCACCAGAGAAGATCCATAGAGGATGTCAAGGCCACTTGCGAGGGAAGATCCCTAGTGGATTGAAGGCCCATCTCTCCTAACGATTTGGATGAACTACCCATTTATCCTTTATTTCCATAGTTGTTCTTGGATCTTGATGCACCTCATGTATTGCTTGTGATTGGAGGAGTACTTGGTGTGGATCTTGTCGAATAGAATGTTTTCCCTTTTGATTTCTCCATGTTTTCCCCTTGTGTTCTTCGTGTTCTTCCTCGAATCCACCTCCAATTCATGAAGATTGGGCCACCCTCGGGCTTGCCCCATATCATATGGTATCATGAGCCACGTTGCCACAAATTTGGAGCCCTACCCTCCACTTTTCTTGCTTTAGTTCGAGTTTTTCTTCCCAATTTCAAAAATCCCCACAAAAATAGCCCCCCCCAAATTCTTGTGATTTGTTGTTCTTGTGAGTTTTTGTTGATCTTGATCCGTGGATCTAGTGTTTGGCAAGTGGATCTACTTCCCTTGGGGTTCCTTAGGCCCAATTTTTCTTCCCCCCCATCAATTTCGAGCCCAAAATCTCCATTTTCCGTCCAAAATCGCGTCCCGGATCTCAGATCTCGAGCTGACCCAGACCCATTGGACGTCCGGTCCCCTTCGAAGCCTTGGACGTCACACAGCCTCCGGACGTCCGGAACCCCTAAACAGACCCGAATTCTTGGATTTCCGGACCGTCCGGGCGTCTGACCCTCGGATGTGCGACATCTCTCGGACGTGCGTAACCTGTAGAAACTGACTCGGCTGGAATTTTGTTTTGGCCATAACTAATTCATCTGAACTCCAATTTCGACGTTCTTTAGCTCGTTTTGTAGCGATTGACACCCCCATCCCAGAAAATTAGTTACATCATCATTTGACACCTCACCTAGGCATACTTGTTTCCATGATTGCATTGCTTGCTTACATGCCATGACACAATCCCTTGTCACACCATATGTTATGCATGATTAAAACACTTGTGTGGTGATTCACCACTTGATTGCTTGATTTTGCACTAACGCTAACCACATTTGTTTTTCCAAGTGTTTGTTGTCCTTGCTCCTTTTGAAGGAATTACAAGACTATGCGACATTGGAGAGTGACCTTTTCGAGCTTCTACATGATGAGTGCTTGATGATCGTCCACTTCTACACGGCGACGCCATCTCCTTTCCATGGTGATTTGGTATTTGATCCGGGGATGAATCTTTCCCAAGGGGGAGGGGATGATGTGGATCATCCTACGGACATCACCATGGCAAGAGTCCCTTTGGCAATTGACACGTGTGACATCTACTTCACATACATAAAGGTGAATCATCTCCTTTACACATGTTCACTTGACCCCTACGTGGATGGTATAGTACTTGACACTCCTCTCATGTGCATGCATAGGTATTGTCGGAGCTTCACAGATGATGATTAGGTGTGCCAACACACACATACGACTACACCATCCGCGAGGGAAGCTTGGAAGCAGAGACGGAAGAAGACAGAGCTGCAGAAGTCTACAACGACCGGACTACTTGAAGCCACCGGCCGTTCGACACTCTACACCCTCCGGACGACCGACGCCTTCCGGACGCCCGACAACCTCCAGCGCCCGGACGACCGATGCCGTCTGGAAATCCAACGCCACCTCGATCACACCGAACTGACGGAAATCCGAAGACCTCCGGACGATCGTCCGACGCCCTCCGAGTGTCTGGTACTTCTCAAGCCGTCGGACGTCCGACAGCCTCCGGACGTCCGGCACTGCCTGTGCGCAGCCGCGGGCCTTGGGCCTTGTATCTCTCCCTCACTTACCCCTTCGTGGCCAAGACTATAATACTCTACCCACCTCCTTTCTAGAGTTAGCAAGTCATAGCTCATAGTTGAGCTTATCTCCTTCCTCTACCTCTCCCATGGAGATCAAGGCCTCCACCATAGAAGATCTATAGAGGATGTCAAGGCCCCTTGCAAAGGAAGATCCCTAGAGGATTCAAGGCCCATTTATCCTAGAGATTTGGATGAAGTACCCATGTATCCTTTATTTCCATTGTTGTTCTTGGATCTTGATGCACCTCATGTATTGCTTGTGATTGGAGGAGTACTTGGTGTGGATCTTGTCCAATAGAGTGTTTCTCCCCTTTGATTTCTCCATGTTTTCCCCGCGTGTTATTCCTCGAATCCACCTCCAATTCGTGAAGATTGGGCCACCCTCGGGTTTGCTCCGTATCACCTGGTGAAGCTGATGGAGAAGAGCGATGCCTCGGTTGACAGGGTGACCGACCTCATGAAGGAACTTATGGAGGAGAACGACAACTGGAAGAAACTTCTCGAGAAGAAAAGTGCCTTGTTGGGAAGACTGAAAGAAGTCACCGAGGAACTTTTGGAAGAGTTGGCGAAGCTCCACATTGAGTGGGAGGGGCTGCTGAAGGAATTCTTGGAGCGTGTGAAGGAACTTCATTCGTACGCGACGCAAGCCATCGTTGCTCTCGAGCAAAGGCCCGCGCCATGGATGCAATGCGGAAGATGTCGAATGAGAGGCGACAGGAGATGGAGGTCATGGAGGCGATGAACAAGGAGATTGAGGAACTCTGAGCCCAACACTCCATGAAGAATTAGATAGATTGTTTTCTTTGTCTTCCTTCTTCTTCTGCCCCTGTGTCTCTACGGAGTTGCCACATGTGGCATTATTATTATTATTATGCATATGTAAGAAAATTATTATCTTTGCCAGTGCTAATTTGTTGTTATTTTATTTCGTTCGTTTGTACATGTATACGAGTCGAAAACAGACAAAACGTCAAAGTTCTTGGCTAGGTACGAACAAAACAATGATGAAAAGCAAACTAGTCCCTCCGTCCAGGCGCATTAACCACATGATAAACAACGGGTAGGACACCATTAATTCAGAAGTTGGGAGCAAGGCGGGAGAGGGGTTGGAGGTCAAAGTATCGCTTCCCCATGAGCGTGCACAATAGACTCTCATGCGTCCCGTCAAGCATGCACGACGGACAGCTCTCACGCATCCTGTCAAGCCTGCACGGCAGACAGCTCGCACACGTCCCGTCGAGCCAGCGTAGCGAAAAGCTCACATGCGTCCTGTCATCAACCTGCAGCTACACGCACGGCTCCCCCATATCAAGTACTCCCTTCGTTTCTTTTTAGTTAGCATATGGAATTTGGTCAAATTCAAAAAATTTAAAGTTTGTATAGCTTTATATAAAAATAAATAAATATTTATAATTTAAAATCAACATTATTAGATGCATCGTCAAATTAACTTTCATATTATATAACCTTCGCATTGTAGACGTTGATGTGTTTTTTGTATAAATTTAGTCAAGCTATGTTTAGCTTGACTTTGACCAAATCCTATATGCGAAGTAAAAAGAAACGGAGGGAGTAAAAAATGGACGTGTGGCACCAAATGGTTATCATACAAGTTTTGTATGTGCACGAATTTAATAAACCAATATTACCAATGATTGCGGTCGAGCTATCATGCCTAAATGTTTCTAATTCTTTCACATTCGTACGAAAAGGGCCGTAGAAAACTCAATTGATGTATAAAAAGGGCCGAATTGGTGCACTAGAGGACAAGTTGAATGTAGTTTCGTCACAAAAGGTGACATGTTCCTTATCGAAACCATGAAGTCAGAGCATGTGCCTCTAGTTAAAAATTTGAACTACGCATATTAAATCCCTAGAATACTCAATTAATGTATAAAAGGGACCGATTCGGTGGACTAGTGACTCATTGAATTTAGTTTCACCAACAAAGGTGACATGTTCCCTATCATGGCGAGCTTTGGCTTGTAAGATGCATGTCTTAATATTTATCCTAAATTCGTCAGAAAACAAACTGCACACTGTAGATGTGTCGTGGCATGACATTGTGTAAGTTTCATGAATTCATGGAGAGCTTTGCATTCTCTTAGACTTTGAACGTGGATTATCAGTGTTTGTGGTCTAGTCACGACATCGAGATGTTTGTAATTCAGTGACCATTAGTGCATGGGATGTAAACATGGACCCAATGACACAAAATGCTTTTCAATCCATTTTGGTGCGCTGGAGCTCGTGCTTGTAATTCAAACTTGAGTTCTTCACATTAAGTGCACGCCTAGAAAACTCCAATGCCGTTTCGACCGCAAAGGTGACATGTTCCATATCGAAACCACCATGCTTGTCGTGGGAAGCTCCAATTTGTAAGAGGTTGGTCCCAAAACTTATATACCATGTCCTATAAGTGTCGTGTCGACACACGAGTTTCAGTAATTTCAAATTTTAGCATTGCAGTTGTATTAGCGCATGTTGCATGTAGATAAAATATCAACGCAAGAAGAGACATCGAATGTCGTTCCCTTCACAAAGGTGACATATTGTTCCTCATAGAAACAACGATGGTTCTTGAGAGAAGTTTTGGTGTGCAAGAGACTTCTCCCAAATTGGACAAAAAATATCATGTTGTATAAGTGCCGTGTCATGACACCAGGGTAAGTTTCAAGAATTTCAGACAAGTTGTGGATTTATGATAATTTAATAGCCAAGTTTCTCAATGTTTGTGGCCTCATCGTGACTTCGAGATGTTTGCAATCCATTCACATTCATTGCATGGGACCTAAACAAGGAACCCAAGGACACAAATACCTTTTTTAACCCATTTTGGTGAAACAAAGCATGTTATTTTAGTGCAAATTTGAATTATGCACATTAAATGCGTACAGACTTGATTAGTGTAGTATACAAAAAGGTAACAAACCATGAATAATTTAAAGCAGTTCTATACGCCCGTTTGAAGCTTGCGCGTGTGTAAGCACGGTGTGCACGTGTCGTGCTAGATCGAGCTTCCTTCTTTGAGAACTTATCCAATTTGTATTAAAATGATGTTCTATCCAAACACGCTTCTCCCGCCACTACCCTAATCGGTCTCCCGTCACCCCCCAACCGGTATCCCGCCACTCCCCCAATCGGTCTCCCGCCACTCCCCCAATTGGTTTCCCACTGAAGCGTCGGCCCCATCATCAACCTCCTAGACGAGGAGGACGAGATGGAGCAGGCTAGAGAGCAGACAAAAGCCACACCATGCAATCGATCATGAGCAAGACATCATCATCAAACCCCATGCCACCATCGCACACAGTTTCGAGTACTACCAGAAATGTTTGTGATGCATGTCTGGTCCCACCAAGTGCCCATTGGGGCATGCCTTGTATATGATAGGAGGCAATCATTACTAGCAAGACGCGGCTTTCTAGCCCGTAACCCATTCGATGGAACTCGTAAGTTAAGTGTGCTTTCGATGGAGTGGTCAAGGATCGGTGACCGGTTGGGAAGTTGCTCGATTTCAAGGTTCATTTAGGCGGTGTGATATGATCACCATAGGCATAAATAAAATGCCTATAGTGATAGGTCATTATGACTAAATAAATCTTGAGATGCTTGTTTTGAAAATATCCATGATTTTATTTGGCTTCTTTTGCTGTTTAGAAAATGTCAAGGATCGAGTGTGTGTGTGATATGTCATTCCGGTTAAATAAATCTTGAGATCCTTGTTTTGAAAATATCCACGGTTTTCTTTTGCTGTTTTGAAAATGTCAAGGATAGAGTGTGTGTGTGTGAGAGAGAGAGTGTATACCAATGCATGTGTGTGGACCATGTGCCTACATTGTGCGGTTTCTGATGACAAACCTACCGGTGGGCCCTTAGGGTCTGCCATGCCTTTTACTGGCAACGTTGGAAGGCCAAGGGAGTGTGTGTGTGTGCGTGCATGCGCGCGCGCGTGTGTGTGTGCGCATGTGTGTGTGTGTTGGGGAACGTTGCATGGGAAACAAAAGTTTTCCTACACACATGCAAGATCTATCCATGGTGATGAGCATCTACGAGAGGGAGAGTGGATCTACATACCCTTGTTGATCACTAAGCAGGAAGCATTAAGAAACACAGTTGATATAGTCGAACGTCTTCACGATCCAAATCGCTAGCCATCCCGCAATCTGATCACGAACCGTCCCGATCTAGCGTTGAACGGACGTCACCTCCGCGTTGAGCACACATACATCTCGATGACGATCTCCGGCTTCTTGATCCAACAAGAGGGAGTGGATAGGTATATGAGTTCTTCGGTAGCGCAATGGCACGGCGTCGGCGGTGGTGGAACTATTCCGGCAGGGCTCCGCCTAAGCACCGTTGAAAACTAGAGGACACGATCCATCGGGGAGACAACTTTGCACCGTGGCTTAGGGTTTTCTTGTGTGGCTGCCCTCTCTCCGCTCCATATATATGAGAGGAAGGGGAGGAAGGTCGGTGCCCCTAGTGTTCCCCCTAGGCTGCGTCCGAAGTAGTGGAGGTGGGAGAGTCCACCTCCAATACTACTCCTAGTAGGATTCCACTTGGAAACCTTCCCACAGTTGGGGTTTTTCCTCCCCCACCTCTTAGCCGCATGGGCCCTTAGGGGCTGGCTTGCCCATCCCACTAAGGGCTGGTGAGACACTCCTAAGTCCCATGTGGCCTCCCCGTGTGGGTGGCCCCTCCTGGTGGTTCCCCGGAACCCTCCTGGCACTCCCAGTACACTACTGAAGTACCCAAAAAATTTCCGGTGACCAAAATGGGACTTCCTATATATCAACATTTACTTTCGGACCATTCTGGAGCTCCTCTTGATGTCCGAGATCTCATCTGGGACTCTGAACAACCTTCGGTCACCACCATACATAACTCTATACTAACGAAATGTCACTGAACGTTAAGTGTGCAGACCCTGCAGGTTTGAGAACTATGTAGTCATGACCGAGACACCTCTATGGTCCATAACTAATAGCGGGACCTGGTTTCCCATTTTAGTGCCTACATATTCTACGAAGATTTTTATCGGTTGAACCTCTATGTCAAGGATTAAGTTAATCCTGTATGATGTTCCCTTTGTTCTTCGGTATGTTACTTGCCCGAGATTTGATCATCGATACCTCTATACCTAATTCAATCTTGTTACCGGAAAGTCTCTTTACTCGTTTTGTAATACAAGATCCCATGGCTAACACTTTAGCCACATTGCTTGCAAGGCTTGTTGTGATGTTGTATTATCGAGTGGGCCCTGAGATACCTCTCCATCACATGGAGTAACAAATCCTAGTCTTGATCCATGCCCACTCAACAGACACCCTCAGAGATACCTATAGAGCATCTTTATAGTCACCCAGTTAAGTTGCGACATTTGATACACACATGGTACTCCTACAGTATCAGTGAGTTGCATGATCTTATGGTCATAGGAACAAATACTTGACATGTAGGAAACTATAGCAATAAACCGACACCATCATATTCTATGTATAGTTTGGGTCTTGTCCATCACATCATTCTCCCAATGATGTGATCCCTTTATCGAATGACATCTTATGTCTATGGCCAGGTGATGTCTACTATGCAACTTTATTCTTGTAGACTTTGTTGGGCCTCCAAGCGCGAAGTTTTGTAGGACAGTAGCAATTTTCCCTCAAGTGGATGACCTAAGGTTTATCAATCCGTGGGAGGTGTAGGATGAAGATGATCTCTCTCAAACAACCGTGCAATCAAATACAAGAAATATCTTGTATCCCCAACACACGCAATACAATGGCAAATTGTATAGGTGCACTAGTTCGGCGAAGAGATGGTGATACAAGTGCAATATGGATGGTAGATATAAGTTTTTGGAATATTAAAATATAAAAACATCAAGGTAGCAAGTAACAAAAGTGAGCAAAAATGGTATTGCAATGCTTGAAAACAAGGCCTAGGGTTCATAATTTCACTAGTGCAAGTTCTCTCAACAATACTCACATAGTTGAATCATATGTAAACCCTCACGTGCAACAAAGAGTTCACTCCAAATCACAAATAGCGGAGAACAAATTAAGAAATTATTGTAGGGTACGAAACCACCTCAAAGTTATCTTTTCCGAACAATCGTATGAGCTATCCCTATCAGTGTCATGAACAGCCCTAGAGTTCCTACTGAAATAACACCTTAAGATACACATCAACAAAAACCCTAATGTTACCTAGATACTACAATGTCACCACGAGTACCCATGGGCTTGATTATACGATATGCATCGCACAATTTGAGATTCATCAGGTTCAGTCCAACACAAAGAACTTCAAAGAGTGCCCCAAAGTTTCTACCGGAGAGTCAAGACGAAAACGTCTGCCAACCCCTATGCATAGTTTCCCAAGGTCACGGAACCCGCAAGTTGATCACCAAAACATGCATCAAGTGGATAAATAGAACATCCCATTGTCACCACGAATATCCCATCGCAAGACATACATCAAGTGTTCTCAAATCCTTTAAAGACTCAGTCCGATAAGAATACTTCAAAGGGAAAACTCAATTCATCACAAGAACATAGAAAGGGGAAAAATCCATATGATTCATCTATATTAATAAAGCTCGCAGTACATCAAGATCGTGTCATCTAAAGAACACAAGAGAGAGAGATCAAACACATAGCTACTGGTACATACCCTCAGCCCCGAGGGTGAACTACTCCCTCCTTGTCATGGAGACCGCCGGGATGATGAAGATGGCCTCCGGTGATGGTTTACCCCTCCGATAGGGTGCAAGAACGGGCTCCTGATTGGTTTTTCGTGGCTACAAAGGCTTGTGGCGGGGAACTCCTGATCGAGGGTTTATTTCCGAGGTTTGGGTATTTATAAGAATTTTTGGCGTCGGTCTCACGTCAAGGGGGTGACCGAGGGCACGCATAGAGGGCTTGTGGCCTACTCGTCCACTTCCTGTCCTAGCTCTTGTGCTTTGGGGGTCTCTTTTGGTCCATAAAAATCACCGTAAATTTTCAGCCCATTTTGAGAACTTTTATTTTTGCACAAGAAAACGACACCACGGTAGTTTTGCTGAAAACAACGCCAATCCGGGTTAGTTCTAATCAAATCATAAAAAAACCATATAAAATTGTTGTAAACATGGCATGCATACTTCATAAATTATAGATACGTTGGAGACGTATCAGCATCCCCAAGGTTAATTCCTACTCGTCCTCGAGTAGGTAAATGATAAAAGAAATAATTTATGAAGTGTGAATGCTAGCTACATTTTTATGAGTGTAATATTTTTTATTGTGGAAAGAATATCCAGATCCATAAGATTCAAAACAAGAGTTTAATATTGACATAAAATCAATAATACTACAAGCATACTAATAAAGCAATCATGTCTTTTCAAAATAACATGGCCGAAGAAAGTTGTCCCTACAAAATCATATAGTCTGGCTATGCTCCATCTTCATCACACAAAGTACTAAATCATGCACAACCCCATTTTTAGACAAGCAATTGTTTCATACTTTAGTATTCTCAAACTTTTTCAACTCTCTCACGTAATACATGAGCGTGAGCCATGATATAGCACTATAGGTGGAATAGAATATGGTGGTTGTGGAGAAGACAAAAGAAGGAGATAGTAGAATATCAACTAGGCATATCAACGGACTATGGAGATGCCCATAAATATATATCAATGTGTGTTGGGGTTGCCATGAAACGGATGCACTAGAGCTATAAGTGTATGAAAGCTCAAAAAGAAACTAAGTGGGTGTGCATGCAACTCGCTTGCTCACGAAGACCTAGGGAAATTCGAGGAAGCCCATCATTGGAATATACAAGTTAAGTTCTATAATGAAAAATTCCCACTAGTATATGAAAGTGACAAAATAGGAGACTCTCTATCATGAAGATCCTGGTGCTACTTTGAAGCACAAGCGCTGAAAAAGGAATAGTAGCATTGTCCCTTCTCTCTTTTCTCTCATTTTTTGGTGGGATTCTTTGGCCTCTTTTTTTGGTAAAGTCCGAAGACTCATCCCAACTTGTGAGGGATTCATAGATTGCATCATCATTTCCTCACATGGGACAATGCTCTAATAATGATCATCATCACACTTTTATTTACTTACAACACAAGGATTACAACTCGATACTTAGAACAAAATATGACTCGATATGAATGCCTCCGGCGGTGTACCAGGATGTGCAATGACTCAAGAGTGACATGTATAAAAAATATGAATGGTGGCTTTGCCACAAATCTGATGTCAACTACATGATCATGCAAAGCAATACGATAATGATGATGTGTGCCATAAACGGAACGATGGAAGTTGCAGGGCAATATATCTTGGAATGGCTATGTAAATGCCATAATAGGCAGGTATGGTGGCTGCTTTGAGGAAGGTATATGGTGGGTTTAATGCACTGGCAAAAGTTGCACGGTACTAGAGAGGCTAGCAAGGGTGGAAGGGTGAGAGTGCGTATAATCCATGGACTTGACATTAGTCATAAAGGACTCACATACTTATTGCAAAATTCTATTCGTTATAAAAAAAGTACTACACGCATGCTCCTAGGGGAAGGGTCTTGGGGAACGGTGCATGGGAAACAAAAAATTTCCTACGCACATGCAGATCTATCCATGGTGATGAGCATCTACAAGAGGGAGAGTGGATCTACGTACCCTTGTAGATCACTAAGCGGGAAGCGTTAAGAAACGCGGTTGGTGTAGTCGAACGTCTTCGCGATCCAAATCGCCGTACATCCCGCGATCCAATCATTATCCATCCCACGATCCAATCACGATCCGTCCCGTGATCCAATCACGATCCGTCCCACGAACTTGATCATGATCTGTCCCACGAACTTGATCACGATCCTTCCGATCTAGCGCCGAACGGACGACACCTCCGCGTTCAGCACACGTACAGCTTGATGACAAACTCTGCCATCTTGATCCAGCAAGAAGGAGCAGAGAGGTAGAAGAGTTCTCTGGCAGCATGACGGCGCTCCGACGATGGTGGCGGAGCTATTCTGGCAGGGCTTCGCCTAAGCAGTGTAAAAAACCGATCTAGAGGAGAAACTATGCACTGGAGGAACGGGCAGCACGTGGCTGAAAATTCTATGCAAAACCCCTAAAACCTCCAGTATATATAAGGGGAAGAGAGAAGGAGGCTTGGCACAAGGGCCAAGCCTCCAAGGAGTCGGCCAAACCAGGTGGAGGAGGTGGACTCCACCTCCAATCCTAGTAGGACTAAGATTCACCCTATTTTTTTGCCTTTTTCCACCTTTTCTCTTAAGGCCTTTTTTCCCAAACCGCATGGGCCTTGTGTGGCACTTCCACCAGATCACTAAGGGCTGGTAAACAGTCTCCCACAGCCCATGGAGCTTCTTGGGTCGAAATACCCCTCCCGATGGTCTCCCGGTACACTAACGGCACT
Source organism: Hordeum marinum (assembly GCA_022496015.1). NCBI lineage: Eukaryota > Viridiplantae > Streptophyta > Magnoliopsida > Poales > Poaceae > Hordeum > Hordeum marinum. Next base: position 366,862,172 of record CM039675.1, on the reverse strand, counting down.
CCCGGTACACTACGGATGAGCCCGAAACTTTTCCGGCGACCAAAACAAGACTTACTATATATGAATCTTTACCTCCGGACCATTCTGGAGCTCCTCGTGACGTCCGGGATCTCATCCGGGACTCCGAACAACATTCAGTCACCAGCATACATAACTCTATACTACCGAAACGTCAGCAAACCTTAAGTGTGCAGACCCTGCGGGTTCGAGAACTATGTAGACATGACCGAGACACCTCTACGGCCAATAACCAATAGCGGGACCTGGATGCCCATATTGGTTCCTACATATTCTACGAAGATCTTTATCGGTCGAACCTCTATGTCAAGGATTCAGTTAATCCCGTATGATGTTCCCGTTGTTCTTCGGTATGTTACTTGCCCGAGATTCGATCGTCGGTATCTCCATACCTAGTTCAACCTCGTTATCGGCAAGGCTCATTGTGATGTTGTATTACCAAGTGGGCCCTGAGATACCTCTCCGTCACACGGAGTAACAAATCCCAGTCTTGATCCATGCCAACTCAACAGACACCCTCGGAGATACCTGTAGAGCACCTTTATAGTCAATTAGTTACGTTGCGACGTTTGATACACACAAGGCACTCCTCCGATGTTCGTGATTTGCATGATCTCATGGTCATAGGAAGACATACTTGACATGCAGAAAATAGTAGCAATAATCTGACACGATCATATGCTACGTTTGTAGTTTGGGTCTTGTCCATCACATCATTCCCCTAATGATGTGATCCCGTTATCAAATGACATCTCATGTCAATGGCTAGGAAACCTTGAACATCTTTGATCAACGAGCTAGTTCACTAGAGGCATACTAGGGACAAAGTGTTGTCTATTTACCCACACATGTAATGTGTTTCCAATTAATACAATTATAGCATGGATAATAAATGATTATCATGAACAAGGAAATATAATAATAAACACTTTATTTATTGCCTCTAGGGCATATTTCCAACAGTCTCCCACTTGCACTAGAGTCAATAATCTGGCTCATATCACTATGTGATTTACATTGTGATGAATCAAACACCCATGCAGTTCTAGTGTTGATCATGTTTAGACCTTGGAAGAGGTTTAGTCAACGGGTCTGCAACATTCAAATCCGTATGCACTTTGCAAATATTTATGTCCTTCTCCTTGATGTAAGCGCGGATGGAGTAGAAGCGTTGCTTTATGTGTCTGGTCCTCTTGTGAAACCTTGGTTCCTTGGCCAAAGCAATGGCACCAGTGTTGTCACAGAACAGGTTCATTGGATTCAGTGCACTGGGCATTACTCCAAGATCTGTCATGAACTGCTTCATCCAGACACCTTCCTTTGCTGCCTCCGAGGCTGCAATGTACTCCGCTTCGCACGGAGAAACGGCTACCATGCTTTGCTTGGAACTGCACTAGCTTACTGCTCCCCCGTTGAGAATAAATACGTATCCGGTTTGTGACTTAGAGTCGTCCGGATCAGTGTCAAAGCTTGCATCGACGTAACCCTTTACGATGAGCTCTTCATCACCTCCATAAATGAGAAACATTTCCTTAGTCCTTTTCAGGTACTTAAGGATATTCTTGACCGCTGTCCAGTGCTCCATTCCAGGATCACTTTGAAACCTTCCGGCCATACTTATGGCAAGGCTGACATCGGGTCTTGTGCACAGCATTGCATACATGAAAGAGCCTATGGCTGAAGCATAGGGGATGACACTCATCTTTTCTCTATCTTCTGCAGTCACTGGGCATTGAGTCTTACTCAACTTCACACCTTGTAACACAGGCAAGAACCCCTTCTTGGACTGATCCATTTTGAACTTCTTCAAAACTTTATCAAGTTATGTGCTCTGTGAAAGTGCTATTAAGTGTCTCGATCTATCTCTATAGATCTTAATGCCTAATATGAAAGCAACTTCTCCTAGGTCCTTCATTGAAAAACTCTAGTTCAAATATTCCTTCACGCTTTCCAGCATTTCTATATTGTTTCCAATCAGCAATATGTCATCCACATATAATACTAGAAACGCTATAGAGCTCCCACTCACTTTCTTGTAAATACAAGCTTCTCCACAAACTTGTATAAACTCAAATGCTTTGATCACCTCATCAAAACACTTATTCCAACTCCGAGATACCTGCACCAGTCCATAAATGGATCGCTGGAGTTTGCAAACGTTGTCAGCATTCTCTGGATCAACAAAACTTTCTGGTTGCATCATATACAACTCTTCCTCAAGGAAACCGTTGAGGAACGCTATTCTGACATCCATCTGCCAAATTTCATAGTCGAAATAAGCAGCTATTGCCAACATGATTCTGACAGACTTAAGCATCACTATGGGTGAGAAGGTCTCATCGTAGTCAACTCCTTGAACTTGTGAAAAACCCTTTGCCACAAGTCGAGCTTATAGACGGTGACATTACCGTCCGCGTCTGTCTTCTTCTTAAAGATCCATTTGTTCTGAATGGCCTTTCGCCCTTCAGGTAATACTTCCAAAGTCCATACTTTGTTTTCATACATGGATCCCATCTCGGATTTCATGACCTCTAACCATTTCTCGGAATCCGGGCCCATCACTACTCGTCCATAGCTCGTAGGTTCATTGTTGTCCAACAACATGACCTCCAAGACAGGGTTGCCATACCACTCAGGAGTAGTACGCGACCTTGTCGACCTACGAGGTTCAATAGTAGCTTGATCCGAAGCTTCATGATCATCATCATTAACTTCCTCTTCTACCGTCGTAGTTTCCACAGAAACATCTTTCTGTGCTGCGCTACTTTCTGGTTGAAGTAAAGGTTCAATAACCTCATCAAGCTCTATTTTCCTCCCACTCAATTCTTTCGAGAGAAAATCTTTGTCAAGAAATGTTCCGTTCTTAGCGACAAACACTTTGCCTTCGGATCTAAGATAGAAGGTATACCTGACTGTCTCTTTCGGGTATCCTATGAAGACGCATTTTTCCGCTTTGGGTTCCAGCTTTTCAGGCTGAAGCTTTTTGACATAAGCATCACATCCCCAAACTTTAAGAAACGACAACTTTGGCCTCTTGCCAAACCACAGTTCATATGGCGTCGTCTCAATAGATTTTGATGGTGCCCTATTTAAAGTGAATGCAACTGTCTCTAATGCATAACCCCGAAACGATAGTGGCAAATCAGCAAGAGACATCATATTACGCACCATATCTAATAAGGTTCGATTACGACATTCAGACACACCAATACCATGGTGTTCCGAGCGGTGTCAACTGTGAAACAATTCCACACTGTCTTAAGTGACTGCCAAACTCATAACTCAGATATTCACCTCCTCGATCAGATCGCAAGAACTTAATCTTCTAGTTACGATGATTATCAACTTCACTTTGAAATAACTTGAACTTTTCAAACATTTCAGACTTGTGTTTCATTAAGTAAATATACCCATATCTACTTAAGTCATAAGTGAAGGTGAGAAAATAACGATATCCACCACGCGCTGCAACATTCATTGGACCGCACACATCAGTATGTATGATTTCCAATAAGTCACTCGCTCGTTCCATTGTTCTAGAGAACGGCGTTTTAGTCATCTTGCCCATGAGGCATGGTTCACATGTGTCAAGTGATTCAAAATCAAGTGACTCCAAAAGTCCCTCAGCATGGAGCTTCCTCATGCCTTTTACACCAATATGACCTAAACGGCAGTGCCACAAGAAAGTGGTACTATCATTATCAACTCTACATCTTTTGCCATCAATGTTATGAACATGTGTGTCATCACTATCAAGATTCAATATGAATAAACCCCTAACATTGGGTGCATGACCATAAAAGATATTACTCATATAAATAGAACAACCTTTATTCTCTGATTTAAATGAGTAACCGTCTCGCAATAAACAAGATCCAGATATAATGTTCATGCTTAACGCAGGCACTAAATAACAATTATTCAGGTTCATCACTAATCCCGATGGTAATCGAAGAGAGAGCATGCCGACGGCGATCACATCAACCTTGGAACCATTTCCCACGCGCATCGTCACTTCATCCTTTGCCAGCCTTCATTTATTCCGTAGTTCCTTCTTTGAGTTGCAAATGTGAGCAACCGAACCGGTATCAAATACCCAGGAACTACTACGAGAGCTAGTAAGGTACACATAAATAATATGTATATCATATATATCTTGTTTGTCGTTGGCCGCCTTCTTGTCAGCCAGGTACTTGGGGCAGTTCCGCTTTCAGTGACCAGTTCCCTTGCAATGAAAGCACTCAATTTTTGGCTTGGGTCCATGCTTGGGCTTCTCTATAGGAGTAGCAACTGCTTTGCCATCCTTCTTGGTTTTACCCTTCTTGCCCTTGCCCTTGACCTTGCCATTTTTCTAGAAACTAGTGGTTTTATTGACCATCAACACTTGATGTTCTTTCTGGATTTCAGACTCAGCGACTTTTAGCATCGCAAACAGCTCGACGACTGACTTGTTCATCCCGTGCATGTTATAGTTCATCACAAAGCTCTTGTAACTAGGTGGCAGTGATTGAAGAACTCTGTCAGTGATCGCCTCTGGCGGAAGGGCAATTCCCAACTCCGCTAGACGAGTTGAATACCCAGATATTCTGAGTATATGTTCACTAATAGACCCGTTCTCCTCCATCTTGCAAGCATAGAACTTATTGGAGGTTTCATACCTCTCGATCCAGGCATTCTTCTGAAAGATAAACTTCAACTCCTAGAACATCTCACATGCTCCATGATGTTCAAAACGTCTTTGAAGTCCCGGTTCTAAGCCATACAATATTGCACACTGAACTATTGAGTAGTCTCCAGCACGAGCCTCCCAAGCGTTCTTAACGTCTTCGGAGGTCATGTCTTCTGGCTGGTCACCAAGTGGTGCATCAAGGACATATGACTTCTGGGAAGCCGTGAGGATAATCCTCAGATTACGGGCCCAGTCAACAAAGTTACTTCCATCATCTTTCAACTTAGCTTTCTCTAGGAACGCATTAAAATTCAGGGGTGCTACTGCGCGAGCCATTGATCTACAACATAAATATGCAAAGGTTACTTAGACTATTGTTCAAGATAATGAGTTTAGTTAATCAAATTACTAAAGCTCCCACCCAAATTGACATCCCTCAGGTCATCTGAGTGTCACATGATCCAAATTCACCAACTCAAGTCCGATCATCACGTGAGTTAAGTTGGCTTCATTGGTGAACATCATTATGTTGATCATATCTACTATATGATTCATGCTCGACCTTTCAGTCTCTTGTGTTCCGAGGCCATGTTTGTACATGCTAGGCTCGTCAAGTTTAACCCGAGTGTTCTACGCGTGCAAATCTGGCTTGCACCCGTTGTATGTGAACATAGAGTCTATCACACCCGATCATCATGTGGTGTCTCAACACGACAAACTTTCGCAACGGTGCACACTTGGGGAGAACACAATTTTATCTTGAAATTTAAGTGAGGGGTCACCTTATAATGCTACCGTCGTCCTAAGCAAAACAAGGTGCATAAAAGGATTATCATCACATGCAATTCATAAGTGACATGATATGGCCATGAACTTGTGCTTTTGATCTCCATCTAGAAAGCACCGGCATGATCTCCATCGTCACCGGCATGACACCATGATCTTCATCATCTTGATCTCCATCAACGTGTTGCCATCGGGGTTGTCGCGCCCAACATGCTTCTACTACTATTGCTACTGTTTAACGATAAAGTAAAGCATTACATAGCGCTTAATGATTGACACGCAGGTCATACAATAATTAAACACAACCCTATGGCTCCTGCCGGTTGCCGTACTCATCGACATGCAAGTCGTGATAATCTATACATCAGATGATAATCTCATACATCACATATATCACATCATGTAATTGTCCATATCACATCACAATATACCCGGCAAAAACAAGTTAGACGTCCTCTAATTGTTGTTGCATGTTTTATGTGGCTGCTACGGGTATCTAGCAAGAACAATTCTCATCTACACAAAAACCACAATGGTGATACACTAGTTTCTTTTCAACCTTCTCAAGGACCGCCTTTGTCGAATCCGATCCAACTAAAGTGAGAGAAACTGGCACCCGCAAGCCATCTATGCAACAAGTTGCGGTCGAGGGAACCGGTCTCTCGTAAGCGTACGAGTAATGTTGGTCTGGGCCGCTTCATCTCAGAATACCGCTGAACCAAAATCCAACCAAGGGAGGAAGGAATCTAAGCATCAACGCCCATAAACCTTTTGTGTTCTACTCGAGATATCATCTACACATAGACCTAGCTCGTGATGCCACTGTTGGGGAACGTTGCATGGGAAAGAAAATTTTACCTACACACACGCAAATCTATCCATGGTGATGAGCATCTATGAGAGGGAGAGTGGATCTACGTACCCTTGCAGATCGCTAAGCGGGAAGCGTTAAGAAACGCGGTTGGTGTAGTCGAACGTCGTCGCGATCCAAATTGCCGTGCGTCCCACGATCCAATCACGTTCTGTCCTGCGATCCAATCATGATCTATCCCGTGATCCGTCCCACGAACTTGATCACGATCCGTCCCACGAACTTGATCACGATCCTTCCGATCTAGCGCCGAACGAACGGCACCTCCGCGTTCAGCACACGTACAGCTTGATGACGATCTCTGCCGTCTTGATCCAGGAAGAAGGAGCGGAGAGGTAGAAGAGTTCTCCAGCAGTGTGACGGGTGGAGCTATTCCGGCAGGGCTTCGCCTAAGCACTGCAGAAAACCGATCTAGAGGAGAAACTATGCACTGGAGGAATGGGCAGCACGTGGCTGAAAATTCTGTGCAAAAACCCTAAAACCTCCAGTATATATAAGAGGAAGAGAGGAGGAGTCTTGGCACAAGGGCCAAGCCTCCAAGGAGTTAGCCGAACCAGGTGGAGGAGGTGGACTCCACCTCCAATCCTAGTAGGACTAGGATTCACCCTATTTTTGCCTTTTTCCACCTTTTCTCTTTAGGCCTTTTTTCCCAAACCGCATGGGCCTTGTGTGGGACTTCCACCAGACCACTAAGGGCTGGTAAACACTCTCCCACAGCCCATGGAGCCTCTTGGGTCGAAATACCCCTCCCGATGGTCTCCCGGTACACTACCGGCACTCCCGATACACTACCGATGAGCCCAAAACTTTTCCGGCGACCAAAACAGGACCTCCTATATATGAATATTTACCTCCAGACCATTCCGGAGCTCCTTGTGACGTCCTGGATCTCATCTGGGACTACGAACAACATTCGGTCACCACCATACATAACTCTATACTACCGAAACGTCACCAAACCTTAAGTGTGCAGACCCTGCGGGTTCGAGAACTATGTAAACATGACCGAGACACCTCTACAGCCAATAACCAATAGTGGGACCTGGATGCCCATATTGTCTCCTACATATTCTACGAAGATATTTATCGGTCGAACCTCTGTGTCAAGGATTCAGTTAATCCCGTATGATATTCCCTTTGTTCTTCGGTATGTTACTTGCCCGAGATTCGATCGTCGGTATCTCCATACCTAGTTCAACCTCGTTATCGGCAAGTCTCTTTATTCGTTCCGTAGTACAAGATCCCGTGACTAACACTTAGACACATTGCTTGCAAGGCTCATTGTGATGTTGTATTACCGAGTGGGCCCTGAGATACCTCTCCCTCACACGGAGTAACAAATCCCAGTCTTGATCCATGCCAACTCAACAGACACCCTCGGAGATACCTGTAGAGCACCTTTATAGTCACCTAGTTACATTGCGACATTTGATACACACAAGGCACTCCTCCGATGTTCGTGAGTTGCATGATCTCATGGTCATAGGAACACATACTTGACATGCAGAAAACAGTAGCAATAAACTGACACGATCATATGCTACGTTTGTAGTTTGGGTCTTGTCCATCACATCATTCCCCTAATGATGTGATCCCGTTATCAAATGACATCTCATGTCAATGGCTAGGAAACCTTGAACATCTTTGATCAACGAGCTAGTTCACTAGAGGCATACTAGGGACAAAGTGTTGTCTATTTACCCACACATGTAATGTGTTTCCAATTAATACAATTATAGCATGGATAATAAACGATTATCTTGAAAAATGAAATATAATAATAAACACTTTATTTATTTCCTCTAGGGCATATTTCCAACAAAGGGTTGGTAGGAGTTAACCATCGCGCGATCCCGACCTCCACACAAAGGAGGGCAATCAATAAATAAATCAAGCTCCCACTTTGTCACATAATGGTTCACCATACGTGCGTGCTACAGGAATAACAACCTGCAACACAAGTATTTCTACAAATAAACAATTACTCACTAGCATGTCTCTAATATTACAATCTTTATATCTGAAAACAATCATAAGAAATCAAACTTCTCATAGTATTCAATGCACTTTTATATGAAAGTTTTCATTATATCTCTCTTGGATGCCCATCATATTATGACTAAATTCATAACCTAAACAAATTACCATGCTGTTTAGAGACTCTCAAAGTAATATAAGTGAATCAAGAGAGTTCAATAATTTCTATAAAATAAAGCCATCGCCGTGCTCTAAATAGATATAAGTGAAGCACTAGAGCATATTGCCTAGCTTAAAAGATATAAGTGAAGCACATAGAGTATTCTAATAAATTCACGATTCATGCGTGTCTCTCTTAAAAAGTGTGTACAGAAAGGATTATTGTGGAAAACTAAAAAGCAAATACTCATATCATACAATACGCTCCAAGCAAAACATATATCACGTGGTGAATAAAAATTATCCTCAAGTAAATTTACCGATGGATTGAAGACGAAAGAGGGGATGCCTTCCGAGGCATTCCCAAGCTTAGGCTCTTGGTTGTCCTTGAATATAACCTTGGAGTGCCTTGGGAATCCCCAATATTAGGCTCTTGCCAATCCTTATTCCATAGTCCATCAAATCTTTACCAAAAACTTGAAAACTTCCCAACACAAAACTCAACAGAAAACTCGTGAGATCCGTTAGTATAAGAAAATAACATCACCACTTTAGGTACTATTGTGAACTCATTCTTTATTTATATTGGTGTAATATATAATGTATTACAACTTCTCCATGTTTAATACCCCCCCGATACTACCCACAGTTTCATCAAAAATAAGCGAACAACACCTTGAAAACATAATCTGTCTAAAACAGAACAATCTGTAGCAATCTGTAAACTTCGAATACTTGTGTAACTCTAAAAATTCTGAAAAATTAGGACAATCTGGGAAATTTTTATATCAATCTTTTAAAAAAATCGGATCCAATCAATGCTTCCGTGAAGTTATAAAATTCCTGGACTTTGCATCAAAGTTTATATTTTCCAGCAAGATCAAATCAACTGTCACCGTAGACCATCCCAAAGGGCTTACTTGGCACAAACACTAATTAAAACACTAAAGTATAATTACTACAGAGGTAATAATGTGTAATTTATTTAATAACAGAAACAAAACAAAAAAAATTGGGTTGCCTCCCAACAAGCGCTAGGCATAATGGTTTCAATGATGGTAGTATAGGAATACTATTTGAGACATGCAAAAGAGCATCATGAATCACATGACAAGAACATTTAAGTCTAACATGCTTCCTATGCATAGGCATTTTGTGAGAAAACAATTCATGAGAACAAGAATCAACTTGCATAGGTAGGCAAAAAAGAATATCTTCGAAAATTTGAACACATAGAGAGGAAACTTGATATTACCGCAATTCCTACAAGCATAAGTTCCTACCTCATAATAATTTTCAGTAGAATAATGAAGGAATTCAACAATATAACTATCACATACAACATTATTTTCATGATTCAAAAGCATAGAATTTTTATCACTCTCCACATAAGCAAATTTCTTCTCATTCATAATAGTGGGAGCAAACTCAACAAAATAATTATCATGAGGTACTTGATAGACATAACCACTTTGAATATTAAAGTCATGATAACAAGTTTCATGGTTACTATCACCCTTTATATCATACATGTCATCATCATAATCATCATAGGTAGGAGGCATGCAATCATCATAATAGTTTTGCTCATAGAAACTTGGGGGACGGAAAATATCATATTCATCAAACATAGCATCCCAAAGCTTGTAGCTTTGCATATCATTAGCATCATGGATATTCAGAGAATTCATACTAACAATAATTTTACCATGCTCATCATTCAAGGAATTCTCATCAAGTATTTTCATAAATTCTTCCTCTACTAACTGAGCACACTTTTCTGAACCATCATTTTCACGAAAGACATTAAAGAGACAAAACAATTGATGCAACCTAAACTCCATTTTTTGTTGTTTTCTTTTATAAAACCAAACTAGGGAAAAACAAGAAACTAAAAGATTTAATAACAAGATCTGAAGACATACCTTCAAGCACTCACCTCCCTGGCAATGGCGCCATAAAATAGCTTGATGTCTACGACACAACTTTATTCTTGTAGACTTTGTTAGGCCTCCAAACGCAGAGTTTTGTAGGACAATAGCAATTTTCCCTCAAGTAGATGACCTAAGGTTTATCAATCCATGGGAGGTGTAGGATGAATATGGTCTCTCTCAAACATCCCTGCAATCAAATACAAGAAATCTCTTGTATCCCCAACACACCCAATACAATGGCCAATTGTATAGGTGCACTAGTTTGACAAAGAGATGGTGATACAAGTGCAATATGGATGGTAGATATAAGTTTTTGTAATCTGAAAATATCAAAACAGAAAGGTAGCAATTAACAAAAGTGAGCAAAAGCGGTATTTCAATGCTTGAAAACAAGGCCTAGGGTTCATAATTTCACTAGTGCAAGTTCTCTCAACAATACTTAGATAGTTGAATCATATGTAAACCCTCACGTGCAACAAAGAGTTCACTCCAAAGTCACAAATAGTGGAGAACAAACGAAGAAATTATTGTAGGGTACGAAACCACCTCAAAGTTATCTTTTCCGATCAATCATATGAGCTATCCCTATAAGTGTCACAAACAGCCCTAGAGTTCGTACTAAAATAACACCTTAAGATACAGATCAACCAAAACTCTAATGTCACCTAGATGCTCCAATGTCACCACAACTACCCATGTGCTTGATTATACAACATGTATCACACAATTTGAGATTCATCAATTTTAGTCCAACACAAAGAACTTCAAAGAGTGCCCCAAAGTTTCGACTGGAGAGTCAAGACGAAAACGAGTGCCAACCCCTATGCATAGATTCCCAAGGTCACGGAACCCGCAAGCTGATCACCAAAACATGCATCAAGTGGATAAATAGAACATCCCATTGTCACCACGGATATCCCATCGCAATACATACATCAAGTGTTCTCAAATCCTTTAAAGACTCAATCCGATAAGAAAACTTCAAAGGGAAAACTCAATTCATCACAAGAAGATAGAGAGGGGAAAACTCCATATGATTCATCTATATTAATAAAGCTCGCGGTACATCAAGATCGTGTCATCTCAAGAACACAAGAGAGAGAGATCAAACACATAGCTACTAGTACATACCCTCAGCCCCGAGGGTGAACTACTCCCTCCTCGTCATGGAGACCGCCGGGATGATGAAGATGGCGTGCGGTGATGGTTTCCCCCTTCGACAGGGTGCCGGAACGGGCTCCCGATTGGTTTTCCATGGCTAGACAGGCTTGTGGCGGTAGAACTCCCCATCTACGGTTCTTTTCCGAGGTTTGGGTATTTATAAGGATTTTTGGCGTCGGTCTCATGTCAAGGGGGTGCCCGAGGGGCCCACAAGCCCGAAGCACCCTCCCCTTGGGATAGGGCATGCCTAGAGGGATTGTGGCCTCCTCGTCTACTTCATGGCCCAGCTCTTGTGCTTTGGGAGTCTCTTTTGGTCCATAAAAAATCACCGTAAATTTTCAGCCCATTCCGAGAACTTTTTTTCTGCAAAAAAATGACACCACGGTAGTTCTACTAAAAACATCATCATTCCGAGTTAGCTCTAATCAAATCATACAAAAACCATATAAAATTGTTGTAAACATGGCATGAATACTTCATAAATTATAGATGCGTTGGAGACGTATCACCAGGAAACCTTGACCATCTTTGATCAACGAGCTAGTCTACTAGAGGCATACTGGGGACACAATGTTTTCTATGTATCCACACATGCAATGTTTTTCCAATCAATAGAATCATAGCATGGATAATAAATGATTATCATGAACAAGGAAATATAATAATAACTATTTTATTATTGCCTCTAGGGCATATTACCAACAATCTGCCACTTGCACTAGAGTAAATAATCTAGCTCACACCACTGTGTGATTTACATTGTAATGAATCTAACACCCATACAATCCTAGTGTTGATTATGTTTAGCACTAGGAAGAGGTTTATCAACGGGTCTGTGACACTCAGATCCATGTGCACTTTGCAAAGATTTATGTCCTCCTTCATGTAATCACGGATGGAATTGAAGTGTCGCTTTATGTGTCTGGTCCTCTTGTGAAACCTTGGTTCCTTGGCCAGAGCAATGTCACCATTGTTGTCATAGAATAAAGCCATTGGATTTAGTGCACTCGGCACTACTCCAAGATCTGTAATGAACTCCTTCATCCAGACACCTTCCTTTACCTCCTCCGAGGCTGCGATGTACTCCGCTTCGCATGTAGAATCGGCCACGCTCTGCTTGGAACTATACCAACTTACCGCTCCCCATTGAGAATAAATATGTATCTGGTTTGAGACTTAGAGTCATCTGGATCAATGTCAAAGCTTGCATCGACGTAACCCTTTACGACGAGCTCTTGATCACCTCCATAAACGAGAAACATTTCCTTAGTCCTTTTCAGGTACTTAAGGATATTCTTGACCGCCGTCCAGTGCTCCATTCCCGGATCACTTTGAAACCTTCCGGCCATACTTATGGCAAGGCTGACATCGGGTCTTGTGCACAACATTGCATACATTATAGAGCCTATGGCTGAAGCATAGGGGATGGCACTCATATTTTCTCTATCTTCTGTAGTCACTGGGAATTGAGTCTTACTCAACTTCACACCTTGCAACATAGGCAAGAACCCCTTCTTGGATTGATCCATTTTGAACTTCTTCAAAATTTGTCAAGGTATGTTCTCTATGAAAGTCCTATTAAGCATCTCGATCTATCTCCATAGATCTTGATACCTAATATGAAAGAAGCTTCTCCTAGGTCCTTCATTGAAAAACTCTTGTTCAAATATTCCTTGATGCTTTCCAAAATTTCTATATTGTTTCCAATCAGCAATATGTCATCCACATATAATATTAGAAACGCTATAGAGCTCCCACTCACTTTCTTGTCAATACAAGCTTCTTTGTAAACTTGTATAAACCCAAACGCTTTGATCACCTGATCAAAGTGCAGATTCCTACTCCGAGATGCTTGCACCACTCCATAAATGGATAGCTGGAGTTTGCAAACTTTGTTAGCATTCTATGGATCGATAAAACCTTCTAGTTATATCGTATACATCTCTTCCTTAAGGAAACCGTTAAGGAACACTGTTTTGACATCCATCTGCCAAGTTTCATAATCAAAAATGCAGCTATTGCTAACATGATTCTAATGGATTTAAGCATCGCTACGGGTGAGAAGGTCTCATCGTAGTCAACTCCTTGAACATGTGAAAAACCCTTTGCCACAAGTCGAGCTTTATAGACGGCGATATTACCATCTGTGTCCCTCTTCCTCTTAAAGATCCATTTGTTTTGAATGGCCTTTCGCCATTCAGGTAATACTTCTAAAGTCCATACTTTGTTTTCATACATGCATCCCATCTCGGATTTCATGGCCTCTAATCATTTCTAGGAATCCAGGCCCATCATTGCTTCTCCATAGCTCGTAGGTTCATCGTTGTCTAACAACATGACCTCTAAGACAAGGTTGTCGTACCACTCAGGAGCAGTACGTGCCCTTGTCGACCTACAAGGTTTGATAGTAACTTGATGCGAAGCTTCATGATCATCATTATTAACTTCCTCTTCAACCGACGCATGCTCTACAGAAACATCTTTCTGCGCTGTGCTACTCTCTGGTTGAAGTAAAGGTTCAATAACCTCATCAAGTTCTATTTTCTTCCCACTCAATTCTTTTGAGAGAAACTCTTTCTCAAGAAATGTTCCATTCTTAGCGACAAAACACTTTGCCTTAGGATCTGAGATAGAAGGTATACCCAACTGTCTCTTTTGGGTATCCTATGAAGACGCATTTCTCCGCTTTGGGTTCCAACTTTTCAGGCCGAAGCTTTTTGACATAAGCATCACATCCCCAAACTTTAAGAAACGACAATTTGGGCTTCTTGCCAAACCATAGTTCATATGGCGTCGTCTCAACAAATTTTGATGGTGCCCTATTTAAAGTGAATGCGACTGTCTCTAATGCATGACACCAAAAGGATAGTGGCAAATCGGTTCGGACACATCATAGAACGCACCATATCTAATAAGGTTCGATTACAACATTCGGACACACCATTACACTATGGTGTTCCAGGCGGTGTCAATTGTGAAACAATTCCACACTGTCTTAAGTGACTGCCAAAATCATAATAAAGATATTCACCTCCTCGATCAGATTGCAGGAATTTAATCTTCTTGTTATGGTGATTCTCAACTTCACTCTGAAATTGCTTGAACTTTTCAAACGTTTCAGACTTGTCTTTCATTAAGTAAATATACCCATATCTACTTAAGTCATCAGTGAAGGTGAGAAAACAACGATATCCACCACGCGCGTCACTGTTCATCGGACCGCACACATCAGTATGTATGATTTCCTACAAATCACTCGCCCGTTCCATTGTTCCAGAGAACGGCGTTTTAGTCATCTTGCCCATGAGGTAAGTTTAACATGTGTCAAGTGATTCAAGATAAAGTGACTCTAAAAGTCCATAGGCATGGAGATTTCTCATGCATTTTACACCAATATGACCCAAACGGCAGTGCCACAAGAAAGTGGTACTATCATTATCAACTCTACATCTTTTGGCATCAATGTTATGAACATGTGTATCATCACTATCAAGATTCAACATGAATAAACCCCTCACATTGGGTGCATGACCATAAAATATATATTACTCATATAAATAGAACAACCATTATTCTCTGATTTAAATGAGTAAGCGTCTCGCAATAAACAAGATCCAAATATAATGTTCATGCTTAACGCATGCAATAAATAACAATTATTCAGGTTCATAACTAATCCTGATGGTAATCGAAGAGAGAGCATGCTGACGGTGATCACATCAACCTTGGAACCATTTCCCACATGCATCATCACTTTGTCCTTAGCCATCCTCCGTCTATTTTGTAGTTCCTTCTTTGAGTTGCAAATGTGAGCAACCGAACCGGTATAAAATACCCAAGCACTACAACGAGAGCTAGTAAGGTAAACATCAATAACATGTATATCATATATACCTTGTTTGTTGTTGGCCGCCTTCTTGTCAGCCAGATACTTGGGGCAGTTCCGCTTCCAGTGACCAGTTCCCTTGCAATGAAAGCACTCAATTTGTGGCTTGGGTCTAGCCTTGGGTTTCTTCACGGGAGGAGCAACTGCTTTGGCACCCTTCTTGGAGTTACCCTTCTTGCTCTTGCCATTCTTCTTGAAACTAGTGGTTTTATTGACCATCAACACTTGATGATCTTTCTGGATCTCAGACCTGGCGATTTTCAGCATGGCAAATAGCTCGGTGACTGACTTGTTTATCCCATGCATGTTATAGTTATCCACGAAACTCTTGTAGCTAGGTGGCAATGATTGAAGAACTCTGTCAATGATCACCTCTGGTGGAAGGGGCATCCCTAACTCAGCCAGATGGTTCGAATACCCAGACATTCTGAGTATATGTTGACTGGCAGACCCGTTCTCCTCCATCTTGCAAGCATAGAACTTATCGGAGGTGTCATACCTCTCGATCTGGGCATTCTTCTCAATGATAAACTTCAACTCCTAGAACATCTCATATGCTCCATGACGTTCAAAACGTCTTTGAAGTTCCGGTTCTAAGCCATACAACATTGCACATTGAACTATTGAGTAATCTCCAGAACCTGTCTACCAAGTGTTCATAACGTCTTTTAACGACACGGGAGCAGGTGGATCACCAAGCGGTGCATCAAGGACATAAGCCTTATGAGAAGGTGTGAGGATAATCCTCACATTACGGGCCCAGTCTACAAAGTTAATTGCATCATCTTTCAACTTGGATTTCTCTAGGAACGCATTAAAATTCAGGGGAACTACTTAACAAGCCATTGATCTAAAACATAAATATGCAAAGGTTACTAAGACTCTTGTTCAAGATAATGAGTTTAGTTAATCAAATCACGTAAAAACTCCCACTCAAATTGACATCCCTCTGGCCATCCGAGTGTTACATGATCCAAATTCACCAACACAAGTCCGATCATCACATGAGATGAGATGGTTTCAATGGTGAACATCATCATGTTCATCATATCTACTATATGACTCATGTTTGACCTTTCAGTCTCTTGTGTTCCGAGGCCATGTGTGTACATGCTAGGCTTATCAAGTTTAACCCAAGTGTTCTGCATGTGCAACACTGGCTTGCACCCGTTATATGTGAACGTAGAGTCTATCACACCCGATCATCACATGGTGTCTTGACACGACGAGCTTTCGCAATGGTGCACACTCGGGGAGAACACAATTTTATCTTGAAATTTTAGTGAGGGATCACCTTATAATGCTACCGTCGTCCTAAGCAAAATAAGATGCATAAAAGGATTAACATCACATGCAAATCATAAGTGACATGATATGGCCATGAACTTGTGCTTTTGATCTCCATCTTCAAAGCACCAGCATGATCTCCATCGCCACATGCATGACACCATGATCTCCATCAACATGTTGCCATGAGTTTGTCACGCCAACTGTTGCTTCTACGACTATTGCTAACTCATAGCGATAAAGTAAAGCAAAACGGCGAAAATAATTAAAGACAACCCTATGGATCCTGACGGTTGCCGTACTCATCGACATGCAAGTCATGATATTCTGTAAAAAACATGATCATCTCATAAATCACATATATCTCATCATGTAATTGGCCATATCACATCACAACATACCCTGCAAAACAAGTTGGACGTCCTCTAATTGTTGTTGCATGTTTTACGTGGCTGCTATGGGTATCTAGCAAGAAAAATTCTCACCTACGCAAAAGACACAATGGTGATACAAAAATTGCTATTAAACCTTCTCAAGGACTGCCTTTGTCGAATCCGATCCAACTAGAGTAGGAGAGATAGACACCCGCCATCCATCTTTATGCAACAAAGTCAGATGCTAGTCGATGGAACCGGTCTCTCATAAGCGTACGAGTAAGGTTGGTCCGGGCTGCGTCATCCCACAATACCGTTGAATCAATAAATGACCAAGGAAGGAAGCAATCTGAGCATCAACACCCACAAACTGCTTGGTGTTCTACTCGTGATCTCATCTACACATAGACCTAGCGCTGATAGCACTGTGAACGTTGCATGGGAAACAAACAATTTCCTACGCACACGCAATATCTATCCATGGTGATAAGGATCTACGAGAGGGAGAGTGGATCTACATACCCTTGTCGATAGCTAAGTGGGAAGCATTAAGAAACGTTGTTGATGTAGTCGAATGTCTTCACGATCCAAATCGCTAGTCGTCCCGCGATCCGATCACGATACGTCTCGACCTAGCGCCGAACGGATGGCACCTCCACGTTCAACACACGTTCATCTCGATGATGCTCTGTGCCTTCTCGATCCAGCAAGTGGGAGTGGAGAGGTTGATGAGTTCACCGACAGGACTACGACACGGCGACGGCGGTGGTGGAACTATTCCGGCAGGGCTTCGCCTAAGCACCACTGAAAACGAGAGGACACGATCTATCGGGGAGAGAGGGCTGCACCGTGGCTTAGGGTTTTCTGGTGCGGATGCCCTCTATGCCCTCCAGTATATATAGGAGGAAGGGTAGGAAGGCCGGCGACCCTAGGGTTCCCTCTAGGCTGCGGCCGAAGTGGTGGAGGTGGGAGAGTCCATCTCCAATCCTACTCCTAGTAGGATACCACTTGGAAACCTTCCCACACTTGAGATTTTTCCTCCTCCCACCTCCTAGCCACATGGGACCTTAGGGGATGTCTTGCCCAACCCACTAAGGGCTGGTGAGACACTACTAAGGCCCATGTGGCCTCCCGGCATGGGTGGCCCCTCCCGGTGGTCCCCTGCAACCTTCCTGGCACTCTCGGTATAGTACCGAAGTACCCAAAACTTTTCCGGTGACCAAAACGGGACTTCCTATATGTCAATCTTTACCTCTGGACCATTTCGGAGCTCCTGTGATGTACGGGTTCTCATCCGGCACTCCAAACAACCTTCAGTCATCACCATACATAACCTTATACCACCGAAACGTCACCGGACGTTAAGTGTGCAGACCCTACGGGTTCGAGAACTATGTAGACATGACCAAGACACCTCTACGGTCAATAAGAAATAGTGGGACCTATATGCCCATATTTTTCCTACATATTCTACGAAGATCTTTATCAGTTGAACCTCTATGTCAAGGATTGAGTTAATCCCGTATGATGTTCCCTTTGTTCTTCGGTATGTTACTTGCCCGAGATTCGATCGTCGGTATCTCTATACCTAGTTCAATCTAGTTACCGGCAAGTCTCTTTACTCATTCCGTAATACAAGATCCCTTGGCTAACACTTTAGTCACATTGCTTGCAAGGCTTTTTGTGATGTTGTATTACCAAGTGGGCCCTGAGATACCTCTCCGTCACATGGAGTAACAAATCCACGTCTTGATCCATGCCCACTCAACAGACACCCTCGGAGATACCTGTAGAGCATATTTATAGTCACCCAATTACGTTGCAATGTTTGATACACACAAGGTACTCCTACGGTGTCAGTGAGTTGCATGATCTCATGGTCATAGGAACAAATACTTGACATGCAGAAAACAATAGCAATAATCCGACACGATCATATGCTATGTATAGTTTGGCTCTTTTCCATCACATCATTCTCCCAATGATGTGATCCCACTATCAAATGACATCTTATGTCTATGGCCAGGAAACCTTGACCATCTTTGATCAACGAGCTAGTCTACTAGAGGCATACTAGGGACATAGTGGTGTATATGTATCGACACATGCAATGTGTTTACAATCAATACAATTATAGCATGGATAATAAATGATTATCATGAAAGGAAATATAATAATAATTATTTTATTATTGCCTGTAGGGCATATTACCAACAGTGTGCGTGTGCGTGTGTGTGTGTGCGCGCGTGTGCATGTGTTTGTGTGTGTGCGCGTGTGCGTGTGTGTGCGTGCGTCTGTGCGGGCGCGCGTGTGTGTATGTGTGTGTGTGCATGTGTGTGTGTGAACCCATATGCTTGTGTGTGGACCATGTGTCTACATTGTGTGGTTTCCAACGACAAACCTATCAGGGGGCCCTTAGGTAGTGTCATGCCTTTTATTGACAATGCTGGAAGGCAAAGGATGGGTGACGGTGTGTGTGTGGGGGGGGGGGGGGGAGTGGGGTGCGCGCGTGCGTGTGTGTGCATGTGTGAACCCATGCTTGTGTGTGGGCCATGTGCCTACATTGTGCGGTTTCCGACGACAAACCTATCGGCTGGCCCTTAGGGTTTATCATGCCTTTTATTGACAACGCTAGAAGGCCAAGGATGGCTGACAATGTGTGCGTGTGCATGTGTGCATCTCTCTCTCTCTCTCTCTCTTACTATGTGTGTGTGTGTGTGTGTTTGTGTGGACCATGCATGCGTCCATTGTGTGGGAAGGGGAATGATATATATATATAACGATCTTGGTATATAATATAAATATAACCAATCTTAATGGGATATATATATTTGTGTCTAGTTATCTCAGCTAGGTGCATGCCACATCATAAATAGTGTACCATCGTGTATTAATTGTTGAAACACCGGACCCCACCATTTTCGCATCTACATTTGGCCATATGCAGGGGTGTGATGTTCTTCTAGCCCCGCTCAACTGATCTTCGACGACGCGCCAACCGAGGGACCGTGTGATCTATATGTTGGAAATATGCCCTAGAGGCAATAATAAAGTGGTTATTATTATATTTTCTTGTTCATGATAATCGTTTATTATCCATGCTATAATTGTATTGATTGGATACTCAAATGCATGTGTGCATACCTAGAAAACACTGTGTCCCTAGTATGCCTCTAGTAGATTAGCTCGTTGATCAAAGATGGTCAAGGTTTCCCAGCCATGGACATGAGATGTCATTTGATAATGGGATCACACCATTAGGAGAAAGTTGTGATGGACAAGACCCAAACTATGAACATAGCATATGATCGTGTCAGTTTATTGCTATTGTGTTCTGCATGTCAAGTATCTGTTCCTATGACCATGAGATCATGCAACTCACTGATAACGGAGGAATACCTTGTGTGTGTGTGTCAAACGTCGCAACGTAACTGCATGCTCTACAGGTATCTCCGAAGGTGTTTGTTGAGTGGGCATGGATCAAGACTGGGATTTGTTACTCCGTGTGACGGAGAGGTATCTCAGGGCCCACTTGGTAATACAACATCACAATAAGCCTTGCAAGAAAAGTGACTAAAGTGTTAGCCACGAGATCTTGTATTACGGAAGGAGTAAAGAGACTTGCCGGTAACAAGATTGAACAAGGTATAGAGATACCGACGATCGAATCTCGGGCAAGTAACATACCGAAGAACAAAGGGAACAACATACGAGATTAACTTAATCCTTGACATAGAGGTTCAACTGATAAAGATCTGTGTAGAACATGTAGGAACCAATATGGGCATCCTAGTCCCTCTATTGGTTATTGATCGTAGAGGTGTCTCGGTCATGTCTACATAGTTCTCGAACCCACAGGGTCTGCACACTTAACGTTCGGTAGTATTGAGATATATGTGTTGGGGACCAAAGGATGTTCGAAGTCCTGGATGAGATCCCGTACTTCACGAGGAGCTCCAGAATGGTCTGGAGGTAAAGATTGATATATAGGAAGTCCCATTTTGGTCACCGAAAAAGTTTCAGGTATTTCCGGTAGTGTACCGAGGGTGTCGGGGGTCCGTCCAGAGGGGCTACCCAAGCTGGGAGGACACATGGGTCTTAGGGGTGGCGCACCCGCCCTTAGTGGGCTGGGCAAGCCAGCCCCTGATGTCCCATGCGGCTAGGGGTGGGGAAAAGGAAAAATACTAGGTGGGGGAAGGGATTCCAAGTAGGATTGCAATCCTACTTGGTGTAGGATTGGAGGTGGACTCCTCCACCTCCTCCTTCGGCCGACTCCTAGGGGAAACCCTAGGGGTGCCGGCCCCTCCCCTCCCTCCTATATATATTGGAGGGGAGAGAGGGAAGCCACGCACAACCCTAAGCCATAGTGCAGACCTCTCTCCCCACCAAATCGTCTCCCTCTAGATTCGGCGGTGCTTAGGCGAAGCCCTGCCGAAATACTTCCACCACCACCGTCGCCACACCATTGTGTTGCCGGAGAACTCATCTACCTCTCTGCTCCCTCTTCCTAGATCAAGAAGGCGGAGATCGTCATCAAGCTATACGTGTTGAATGTGGAGGCGGCGTCTGTTCGGCGCTAGATCGGGACGGATCATGATCAGATCACGGGACGGCTAGTGATTTGGATCCCGAAGACGTTCGGCTACATCAACCGCATTTCCTAACGCTTCCTCTTAGCGATCTACAAGGGCATGTGGATACGATCTCTCCTCTCATAGATGCTCATGTCCTAGATTGATCTTGGTGAAGCGTAGGATTTTTTTTGTTTCCCATGCAACGTTCCCCTATAGTGGCATCATGAGCTAGGTCTATGAGTAGATGAGATCACGAGTAGAACACAAAGTAGTTTGTGGGCGTTGATGCTCAGATTGCTTCCTCCCTTGGTCTTTTCTTGACTCGTCTGTATTGTGGGATGAAGCGGCCCGGACCAACCTTACTCGTACGCTTACGAGAGACCGGTTCCATCGACTCACATGTGACTTTGTTGCATAAAGATGGCTGGCAGGTGTCTGTCTCTCCTACTCTAGTTGGATCGGATTTGACAAAGGTGGTCCTTGAGAAGGTTGAATAGCAATTTGTGTATCACCATTTTGTTTTTTACGTAGGTAAGAATCGTTCTTGTTAGATATCCGTAGCATCCACGTAAAACATGCAACAATAATTAGAATACGTCTAACTTGTTTTTGCAGGGTATGTTGTGATGTGATATGGTCAATTACATGATGAGATATATGTGATTTATGAGATGATCATGTTTTGTATAGAATATCACGACTTGCATGTCGAGGAGTACGGCAATCGGCAGGAGCCATAGGGTTGTATTTAATTTATTTTTGCCATTTTTGCTTACTTTATCGCTATGAGTTAGCAATAGTCGTAGAAGCAACACTTGGCGCGACAACCTCATGGTGACATGTTGATGGAGATCAAGCTGCTAGAGATCATGGTGTCATGCCGGTGACGATGGAGATCAAGATGTTGGAGTTCATGGTGTCATGCCGGTGACGATGGATATCATGCCGGTGCTTTGGAGATGGAGATCAAAAGCACAAGTTCATGGCCATATCATGTCACTTATGATTTGCATGTGATGTTAAACCTTTTATGTATCTTATTTTTCTTAGGACGACGGTAGAATTATAAGGTGATCCCTCACTAAAATTTTAAGATAAAATTGTATTCTCCTTGAGTGTGCACTGTTACAAAAGATCATCGTTTCGAAACACCACGTGATAGTTGGGTGTGATGGACTCTACGTTCACATACAACGGGTGCAAGCCAGTGTTACATTTTCAGAATACTCAGGTTAAACTTGATGAGCCTAGCATGTACAGACATGGCCTTGGAACACAAGAGACCAAAAGGTTGAATATGAGTCATATAGTAGATTTGATCAACATGAAGATGTTCACCATTGAAACCACCTCATCTCACGTGATGATCAGACTTGGGTTGGTGAATTTGGATCATGTATCACTCGGATGACCAGAGGGATGTCAACTTGAGTGGGAGTTTTTAATTAATTTGATTAACTAAACTCATTATCTTGAACCATAGTCGTAGTAACCTTTGCAAATTTATCTTGTAGATCAATGGCTCGCGCAGTAGTTCCCCTAAATTTTAATGTGTTCCTAGAGGAAGGCAAGTTGAAAGATGATGGAAGTAATTTTGTAGATTGGGCCCATAATCTGAGGATTATCCTCATGGCTTCCCAAAAGTCTTATGTCCCTGATGTACCGCTTGGTGATCCACTCGCTCCCGTGTCATCTGAAGACATCGTGAATGCCTGGGAGGCACGTTTTGGAGATTACTCAATAGTTCAATGCACAATGTTGTATGGCTTAGAACCGGGACTTGAAAGACATTTTGAACGTCATGGAGCATATGAGATGTTCCAAGAGTTGAAGTTTATCTTTGATAAGAATGCCCGGATCGAGAGGTATGATACCTCCGATAAGTTCTATGCTTGCGCAAGATGGAGGAGAACGGGTCTGTCAGTGAACATATACTCAGAATGTCTGGGTATTCGAACCGTCTGGCTGAGTTATGGATGCCCCTTCTGCCAGAGGCAATCACTGATAGAGTTCTTCAATCATTGACACCTACCTATAAGAGCTCCGTGGTGAACTATAACATGCATGGGATGAACAAGTCGGTCGTTGAGTTGTTTGCGATGTTAAAAGTCACGGAGTTTGAAATCGAGAAGGAGCATCAAGTGTTGATGGTCAATAAAACCACTAGTTTCAAGAAGAATGGCAAGGGCAAGAAGGGTAACTCCAAGAAGAGTGGCAAAGCAGTTGCCCCTCCCATGAAGAAACCCAAGGCTAGACCCAAGCCAAAAACTGAGTGCTTTCATTGCAAGGGAACTGGTCACTGGAAGCGGAACTGCCCTAAGCATCTGGCCGACAAGAAGGTGGCCAACACAAAAAAAGGTATATATGATATACATGTTATTGATGTGTACCTTACCAACTCTCGTTGTAGTGCCTGGGTATTTGAAACTGGTTTGGTTGCTCACATTTGCAACTCAAAACAGGAGCTATGGAATATACCAAGGCTGGCTAAGGACAACGTGATGATGCGCATGGGAAATGATTCCAAGGTTGATGTGATCGTCGTCGGCACACTCACTCTTCGATTACCATCGGTATTTGTGATGAACCTGAATTTTTTTATTTAGCGCCTGCGTTAAGCATGAACATTATATCTGGATCTTGTTTATTGCAAGACGGTTACTTATTTTAATCAGAGAATAATGGTTGTTCTATTTATATGAGTAATATCTTTTATGGTCATGCACACAATGTGAGGGGTTTATTCTTTTGAATCTCGATAGTGATGATACACATGTTCATAACATTGATGCCAAAAAATGTAGAGTTGATAATGATAGTACCACTTTCTTGTGGCACTGTCGCTTAGGTCATATTGGTGTAAAACACGTGAAGAATCTCCATGCTGATGGAATTTTGGAGTCACTTGATTTCGAATCACTTGACACATGTGAACCATGCCTCTTGGGCAAGATGACTAAGACCCCGTTCTTTGGAACAATGGAACTGGCAAGTGACTTGTTGGAAATCATACTTACTAATGTGTGCGGTCCAATGAGCACTGATGAATTAAGTAGATATGGGTTTATTTACTTAATGAAACACAAGTCTGAACGTTTGAAAAGTTCAAGAAATTTCAGAGTGAAGTTGAGAATCATCGTAACAAGAAGATTAAATTCCTGTGATCTGATCGAGTAGGAGAGTATACGAGTTATGAGTTTGGCAGTCACTTAAGACAATGTGGAATTGTTTCACAATTGACACCACCTTGAACACCACAGCGTAATGGTGTCTCCGAACGTCGTAATCGAACTTTATTGGATATGGTGCGTTCTATGATATCTCTTGCCGATTTGCCACTCTCATTTATGGGTTATACATTAGTGACAACTGCATTCACTTTAAATAGGGCACCATCGAAATCCATTGAGACGACGCCATATGAACTGTGGTTTGGCAAGAAACGAAAGTTGTCGTTTCTGAAAGTTTGGGGATGTGATGCTTATGTCAAAAAGCTTTGGCCTGAAAAGCTGGAACCCGAAGTGGAGAAATGCGTCTTCATATGATACCCCAAAGAGACAGTTGGGTATACCTTATATCCAAGATCTGAAGGCAAAGTGTTTGTCACTAAAAACGGAACATTTCTTGAGAAAGAGTTTCTCTCGAAAGAATTGAGTGGGAGGAAGATTGAATTTGACGAGGTTGTTGAAGCCTTGTTTCAACCATAGAGTAGCGCAGCGCAGAAATATGTTTTTGTGGAGCCTACATCAGTTGAAGAGGAAGTTAATAATGATGATTGTGAAGCTTCGGAACAAGTTACTATCAACCCTCGTAGGTCGACAAGGACGTCTATTGCTCCTGAGTGGTACGACAACCTTGTCTTAGAGGTCATGTTGTTGGACAACGATGAACCTACGAGCTATGGAGAAGCAATGATGGGCCCAGGTTCCAATAAATGGTTAGAGGCCATGAAATCTGAGATGGGATCCATGTATGAAAACAAAGTATGGAATTTGGAAGTAGTACCTGAAGGGAAAAAGGCCATTCAGAACAAATGGATCTTTAAGAAGAAGACGGACGCGAACGGTAATGACACCATCTATAAAGCTTGACTTGTGGAAAAGGGTTTTTCACAAGTTCAAGGGGATGAATACAATGAGACCTTCTCAGCCGTTGCGATGTTTACGTCCGTCAGAATCATGTTAGCAATAGCAGCATTTTTCGATTATGAAATTTGGCAGATGGATGTCAAAACAACGTTCCTTAACAGTTTCCTTAAGTAAAACTTGTATATGATACGACCAGGAGGTTTTGTCGATCCAGAGAATGGTGACAAAGTTTGCAAACTCCAGCGATCCATTTATGGACTGGTGCAAGCATCTTAGAGTTGGAATCTTCGCTTTGACGAGGTGATCAAAGAATTCGGGTTGGTACAAGTTTACGGAGCAGCTTGTATTTACAAGAAAGTGAGTGTGAACTCTATAGAGTTTGTAATATTATATGTGGATGACATATTGTTGTTTGGAAACAATATAGAAATGTTGGAAAGCATGAAGGAATATTTGAACAAGAGTTTTTCAATGAAGGACATAGGAGAAGCTGCATTCATATTAGGCATCAAGATCAATAGAGATAGATCGATACGCTTAATAGGACTTTCATAGAGCACATACCTTGACAAAGTTTTGAAGAAGTTCAAAATGGATCAGTACAAGAAGGGGTTCTTGCCTGTGTTGCAAGGTGTGAAGTTGAGTAAGACTCAATGCCAAGTGACCGTGGAAGATAGAGAAAAGATGAGTGTCATCCGCTATGCTTCAGCCATAGGCTCTATGAAAGCACAACATGCTGCCTTGGTGGTTTTGATAATTCATGACAACATACATTGTCTCTTGGACTAACACCTCTATCTAGTATATTTTAGATATTAGTTCAGGAAGAATTGAGTTGCAAAAATGGTTGAGGAGATCGTGGAATTAACCCAAGATGCAAGGAAATAGGTTGGCCAAGCTTCAAGCAAGAGGACTCTACATTTTTACATTTGTGAGAAATCACTTTGAGTCTATAGGAAAGCCAATAGTATTAAAAGGGAGTAAAGTTTTGACGGTGAACAATATGCTCAAACGTGCACAATTGACAGTCACCAAAACATCCAAAAACTCTCCCACCAAAGTCTGTCCTAAGCCAAATATGCCAAATCGGTGCAACCAACACTCCTATCCCGGTTCCACCGAGTTCCAAACCCTAGATAGACTCAACCAAACCCTAACACTTCGGTATAGCCAACACTGCACTCGGTGCCACCGAGTTGGGTTGCCAACTTTCTGTTACGGAAGTTCTCATTTTCGGTCTGACCGAGAATGGTGAATCGGCGTCACCGGGACTTGTAAATCTGACCGTTGGTCACCTTGTCAGTGAAACCGAGAATTGTATATCGGTCCATTCGAGATTCAAAAGTTTCCACTTTTTGTCACTTTGGTACCATCGAGATTTATACATCGGTGTCATCGAGTCTGACTTATTGTGTGTAACGGTTGGATTTTTGGGGATGCCTATATATACCCCTTCACCACCACCCACTCGAAAGCGAAGCACTCATAACTATTCCATCCCTATCCTACTTAGTTTTCTGAGAGAGAACCACATACCCTTGTGTTGAGGTCAAGATCTTCCACTCCAACCATATGGATCTTGATTTCTAGCCTCCCCAAGTTGCTTTCCACCAATCCCATCTATTCTACCAAGCCAAATCTGTGTGAGAGAGATTGTGTGTTGAGGAGTCTATCATCTTGAAGCACAAGAGCAAGGAGTTCATCGTCATTACCGAGCCTATTACCTTTTGGAGGGTGGTGCCTCCTAGATTGGTTAGGTGTCGCTTGGGAGCCTCCTACTTCGTGTTGTGGAGTGAACCAACAAGTTTGTAAGGGCAAGGAGATTGCCTACTTCATGAAGATATACCCATAGTGAGGCTAGTCCTTCGTGGACGGAAACCGCATGGAATAGTCAAGGTTGCTTCTTCTTGGAACCCTCTGTGGGTATAGCTCTCCGTGGACTCTCGCGACCATTACCCTCCATAGGTTGAAGACTCCATGAACGTGGACGTACGATAGCACCACCTATCGGAACCACGGGAAAAATCCTTGCGCCTCCTATTGCGTTTGATCTTCCTACCCTATCTCTTGCTTACATGTGCAATGTCTTTACTTTGCACTGCCATACTTTTAGACATGCATGTGTAGGGCTGTTTGACTATCTAGACTTGTTAAAAACTATTAAAATATGAACACCAATTAACTTGAAAAGGTTAGGTTCTAAATTTCTGCTTTTAGTGTATTCACCCCCCTCTAGACACGCCTCTATCGCTCCTACACTCTATCATGTATGCAATGCTGTGCACAAGACCCAATGTCAGCCTTGCCATAAGTATGGCCGGAAGGTTTCAAAGTGATCCAGGAATGGAGCACTAGACAACGATCAAGAATATCCTTAAGTACCTGAAAAGGACTAAGGAAATGTTTCTCGTTTATGGAGGTGATCAGGAGCTCATCATAAAGGGTTATGTCGATGCAAGCTTTGACACTGTTTCAGATGACTCTACGTCTCAAACCGGATACACATTTATTCTTAATGGGGTTGTGGTAAGCTCGTGCAGTTCTAAGCAGGGCGTGGTAGCTGATTCTACATGCGAAGCAGAGTACATCACTGCCTCAGAGCTGGTGAAGGAAGGTGTCTGGATGAAGGAGTTCATGACAGATCTTGGAGTAGTGCCCAGTGCACTGAACCCAATGACTCTGTTCTGTGACAACACTGGTGCCATTGCTCTGGCCAAGAAACCAAGGTTTCAAAAGAGGACCAGACACATAAAGAGACGCTTGAATTCCATCCGTGATTACATCAAGGAGGAGGACATAAATATTTTCAAAGTGCACACGGATCTGAATGTTAAAGACCCGTTGACTAAACCTCTTCCAAGGGCTAAACATGATCAACACTAGAACTGTATGGGTGTTAGATTCATTACAATGTAAATCACATAGTGATGTGAGCTAGTTTATTGACTCTAGTGCAAGTGGGAGACTGCTGGAAATACGCCCTAGAGGCAATAATAAAGTGGTTATTATTATATTTCCTTGTTCATGATAATCGTTTATTATCCATGCTATAATTCTATTGATTGGAAACTCAAATGCATGTGTGGATACATAGACAACACTTTGTCCCTAATATGCCTCTAGTAGACTAGCTCGTTGATCAAATATGGTCAAGGTTTCCTAGCCATAGACATGAGATGTCATTTGATAACAGTATCACATTATTAGGAGAATGATGTGATGAACAAGACCCAAACTATGAACGTAGCATATGATCGTGTCAATTTATTGCTATAGTTTTCTGCATGTCAAGTATCTATTCCTTTGACCATGAGATCGTGGAACTCAATGACACCGGAGAAATACCTTGTGTGTGTCAAAGGTCGCAACGTAACTGGGTGACTATAAAGATGCTCTATAGGTATCTCCAAAGGTGTTTGTTGAGTGGGCATGGATCAAGACTAGGATTTGTTACTCCGTGTGACAGAGAGTTATCTCAGGGCCCACTCGGTAATACAACATCACAATAAGCCTTGCAAGCAAAGTGCCTAAAGTGTTAGCCATGGGATCTTGTATTACGGAACGAGTAAAGAGACTTGCCGGTAACGAGATTGAACTAGGTATAGAGATACCGACGATCGAATGTTTGGCAAGTAACATACCGAAGAACAAAGGGAATATCATACGAGATTAACTGAGAACTTGACATAGAGGTTCAACCGATAAAGATCTTCGTAGAATATGTAGGAACTAATATGGGCATCCAAGTCCTGCTATTGTTTATTGACCGCAGAGGTGTCTCGGTCATGTCTACATAGTTCTCAAACCCACAGGGTCTGCACAGTTAACGTTCATGACGTTTTGATAGTATTAAGATATATGTGTTGGTGACCGAACGTTGTTCAGAGTCCCAGATGAGATCCCGGATGTCACAAGGAGCTCCAGAATGGTCAGGAGGTAAAGATTGATATATATAGGAAGTCCCATTTTGGTTACCGAAAAAGTTTCGGGTATTTTCCGGTAGTGTACCGAGGGTGCTGGGGGCCATCGGGAGGGGTTACCCACACCGGGAGGCCACATAGGCCTTAGGGGTGGCACACTAGCCCTTAGTGGGCTGGGCAAGCAAGCCCCTAAGGGGCCATGCGGCTAGGGGTGGGGAAAAGGAAACAAACAAGTGGGGGAAGGGATCCAAGTAGGATTGGAATCCTACTTGGAGTAGGATTGGAGGTGGATTCCTCCACCTCCTCCTTCGATCGACTCCTAGGGGAAACCCTAGGGGCGCCGACCCCTCCCCTCCCTGCTATATATATATTGGAGGGAGAAAGGGCAGCCGCACGCAACCCTAAGCCATGGTGCAACCCTCTCTCCCCACTAGATCGTCTCCCTCTAGATTCGACGGTGCTTAGGCGAAGCCATGCTGGAATAGTTCCACCACCAGTGTCGCCACACTATCGTGCTGCCGGAGAACTCATCTACCTCTCCGCTCCCTCTTGCTGGATCAACAAGGCGGAGATCATCACCAAGCTGTACGTGTTCTGAACGCGGAGGTGCCGTCCATTCGGCGCTAGATCTAGACGGATCATGATCGGATCGCGGGACGGCTAGCGATTTGGATCGCGAAGACATCCGACTACATCAACTGCGTTTCTTAAAGCTTCATGATTAGCGATCTATATGGGTATGTAGATCCACTCTCCCTCTCGTAGATGCTCATCACCATGGATAGGTCTTGCGTGTGCCAAGGAATTTTTTGTTTCCCATGCAACGTTTCCCTACACTATATATCCCGCTTGTTCGACAACAATATGTGATGGTTTGGCCAAATTAATTAAGGTATAAATTCTCTTGGTTGTCTTATGAAAATTTAGACTTGGATAAATGTGTGACAAATTTTGAACAAGGTCATGTGTTCATAGGAGCCCATATATCCTCCGGCACATAGTGTAGGGGGCAACACCCTATATTATGTTTGTCATGAAACCCTTTTCTGTCACATTGGACACTTCTAGGCATGCAGATATGCAGCATGTGGCACACATTAAAGTTGCACATCGAGAATTTAAACATGACACCATGTTCGTACATATATATACCTCATTCGAACCTAATTACAAGTCCTTTTTAGGGATTTCACTGCGAACTACATATATATATTTAGGAATGGAGGGAGTATATATTTGGGCCACTAGCGAGCGTTGTTGTGTTTTGACCCTCTCTTGTTTTTTCTCTCGTTTATCTCAAAGATGCTAGCATTATGTAAAATAGTAAACGAAACTGACGAAACAACCATATGCGATTGTACCCCAAGCAGACATGAATGTGCTACTCTAACCGTGTGTGATGCCCGTAGACAGAAAAATCTGCCTTGGCTAGTGGTGCCAACCGCAAGCGTTAGCTAGTGCAAAGGGGTAATGTGCACAGTACAAACCCAAAAATGACAACGACCTATAAAAGATCTCACCGCCAGCGGCTAACAACTAATTTTTCCATCGATAGCCCGCCACCACCACCACACACACCAAATGGAACCGTTGCTCAAGCCTGGGGATGTGCATGGCTGTCGACTCTTGGGCTCCGCAAAACCCAAGGAAGTTCGAACACATGGGCGTCCCCAATAGACTCGCCCCTCCTAGATCAAAACCCAATAGCTTAGACGATGAACTCGCATCATGACGAGGGAAAAGATTGCACATGCTGGTTTACCTAGGTTTGGGCTTCTACGAAGCATAAAACTCTACTCCTGCTTTGGTGGATTGCCTCATGAGGAGGTTTGTGGATGAACTATTACAGTGGTGAGTTGCCTCGTGAGGGTGTTCTGGTTGTCTTGCCTCTCTTTTGTCTCTCATATCTACGGAGCTACCAAGCCTCTATTTATAGCAGTTCGAGTCCTCTTCCCTTATCACTGTGGTGGGAAGGGATCCCACAATGGCCAAATTCGAAGGGGGACAAGGGGTACGCTCTTATCCCGATGAAAAGTGGTCTGTGCCTGCAAAGTAGATGCTGATGATGCGGTGGTGGGATCGGCGATGACGTCTGTCTTGCGGAACTCGTGGTCTTGGTTTTGTTGCACCGAAATGGAAACCTTTGGGTGGAGCTTTGGGAACTGGCGTACGTCCTTGCCCCCCTTTGCACCAAAGGGGAAATTGTTCCGTCTGGCGCGCTGGTGCCCGCCTGTCCCGCTTTACGTCATCCTTGGCCTCCCAAGGCCGAGCGTTGCATAGGGATCTCCACTGCTTAGGAGGGGGCCTGGGGTGGCCTGTTCTCCACGGGTCTTGTTGCTGCTTCCCTTGCGAGCTCAGGGCTCTCACGAGGGCCTTGTCTTGAGTGGGGTCGTGCTGGGCCATGCTTGGCTATCATGGTGGGCCATGCCCTGGGCCGTAGGCAGGCAGGTTTGGGTACCCCCGTTCCCAAAACAGGTTTGGGGCCTTCAGCTTGTTCATGTTCCTCCGAAAGCGGTGGCGGGGGGCCCTCAGGGCGGGCCCAAGCTCGCCGACGTTGTACCATCATTGACGAGTGAGTTCTCCGCCACCCATCTCCTTTCTTGCAGACCTGCCCGGCATGCCGGACCTGACCATCTCCCCCTCCCAGGGCGCCTGCGACCAAAAACCGCAGGCTCGGCGAGCTCTAGGAGGAGCTGGACGCGCTATGGGCCTAGCTGACGAGCGCCGAGGATGCCCTCCAGGCCGCCCTCAGGGGCGAACGGGAGGCCAGGGCATAGCTGGCATCTCTCCAGGCCTAGTTCAAGGAGGCGGTTGACGCCATGCAGGCCGCCCAAGACGAGGCGGCGTACGCAAAGATGCTGGAGGCACAGCACGCCAAGCAGTAATTGGGCATTGCCCGCCACGTGGCTGGTGCGGTGGGCCGGTTCATCGGGGAAGCCCCCATGCTGCCGTGCACGCACTTCAATGGAGGCTACCTTGACTTCTTTGGTAGGGTGGTGGAGGCGTTGGAGACCGGCGTCTCTCGGGTGGACAAGGACAACGAGGCCAGCGCACGCGACCTCCTGCACCTTGCTCTGATGTGCGTCTTCTTGAACCTGCACCGCCATGCCCCGGAGCTCGGTCTTCTACACATTGGAGAATGGGTGCCCAAGGAGCTCCAGAGGCACCTCCGGATGAGGTATGCCCACACGTGGAGTCCCTAGTGGAGAGGTTCGTCGAAGTGCCCTCCTCCGGCAAGGGCGACGGCTCCGACGCCGAGGCGGCCGGTGGTTCGGACGACGACAGTGGCTCCTCCGCCTAGGCATCCCCAGTTTTCTTTTTTTTGGTTCCTTTCATGTTGAAGAAAAACCCAGCCCCTGAGGGTGTCAAACTTTTGTGTATTATCTTTGTCCTCCTCCTTCATTTCCTTAAGTCGCCGGTTGCCTACTTGATGTGATGTGACTTCGTCTCTTGCGCAGGGCTTGGTGTTGTTGTTGATGCGGTCCGGTGATGGAGGCCTGCCGGGTCCTCGCGAGGTGTTACCTCTGAGGGCAAGCTTGCTGCTTTCAAATCCTAGGTTCTTATCGTCGTCGCTTGACGAGGCTGGACTCCTCCCCTTGTGCCGTCTTTTCCAGCACCCAGGGGCCACAAGAACCATGGTGGTAGCACATAGTGAACTGTAGCACCTGCAGTCTCACGTTAGTGCTCACACTTCCTACCCTGCATTCAGGATATCATTTTATTAGAAAGTTTTTACTCTATTCGGTGGTGTATTAGCTTATCGAGTGGTGGCGATCCCGTGCGTCGCGACGTGTAGCTGAGGCATCTAGAGAGCTTGAGGATCCCACCTAGGGAGCTTCTTCCTTGTTTGCGGAATGATTTAGGGTCCCTTTCGGCACTCTGTGTCTGCAGGACCCAATCACGAGCACGCCTTGACTGCCGTTGGGGCGTCCGGATCACCAGGACGAGACCAAAGGGGCGAGGCCTCGGGTACCGTTGGGGTGTACGGATCACCAGGACGAGACTAGGGGGCTCGGAGCCACGAGATTGGTGAGGTTCCCGGGGCATGTTGCTCAGGAAATCCACCTTGACGCTCAAGTAGTGCTCTACATCGTCAAGACCTCCCGTGCATTCCCCGACCACTATTGGGGCGTCCGGATCACCAGGACGGGACTAATGGGTGGGGCCCCGACCTCCGTTGGGGCGTCCGGATCACCCGGACGAGACCAACAGTGTGAGGGGCTATATGATCATTAAGGTTCCTAAGGGGCGTTGCTCAGTAGCCCCCCTTGACGCTCGAGCACCCCCCATACCATTCTATCGTCCATTGCCTCGGGAGGCGCCTGAGCCTCCCGAGGCCCCATGTTGTTGTGCTGCACTACGGTCGGAGCCCCCAAGATGGGGTCGACCGCCAAAAGATGTATGTTCCTGAGGCAACAGGTCCTTGCCGGCCTGCTCTGAGGTGCCCCGGGGAGGACCAAAGTGCGTAGGCCTTTGTAAGGCGCCTATTCAGAGAAAGAGACTCCAAGGCCAGAAAAATGAAAGTGCGATGAGAGAAAAGTTCCCGTCCCTTTTTTAAAATAGAGTTCTAAAATCTTCAAATTTCATTTCAAAGAGTGGCAATATGAACATCAAAAAAGAAGCAAGCAACTGTCGCGTCCGACACCTAGGCAAGTCTTAGCCTTCGTCTTCCCCTAGTGTGGAATGTAGGGCATCCTCGTTGCGTAGGCATAGTCATTGGAGGATAGTGTTGTCCGCCAGCGCGGAGCATGGGCCTTCCACTTGGGCGTGGGATGGAACCCCTCCACGTCATCAGGGGGATCCGGGTGTATACAATCCACTCATTATTACGTGAGAGTATCATAGCCAAAGATAGCTGTGCAAGCCCCCCCAGGCGCATGACCCAGGTTCTCCCAACTCCGTTAAGAGCCATCCCGTGCATTTCTGCTCGGTTGCGCGCCTCTACAGCCCAAACCCGAATGCATTGTTCCTTGCGTAGCCACGGTATTACGCTATCGCGGCCCAAGCATGAGCACAATGCACCCGCGCTGCCATAGAGGTGTTGTGTCGATGAAGCCACCTCATGAGGTGTCGGGGCGCCTGCCAAACCGTGGCTCGAGGGCCTCGTGAGGCCCGACCTCCCAAGGGCTGCGCTAGTGCCCCTATTTCCACAGATGGCCCGCGCTGCTCGTGCACTGTCGCTCCCCCTAGACTGTTGCTCCTGTGGCCTCGAGGCTTGGCTGCGTGTTGTTTGCTCGCGGGGCGGTAGCTGCGACATGCTCACATGCACACGGGGATGTCCTCCCCCTCTCCCGCTCACATCAACCTGTTCTAGTACCCCCTTGGTGGGATCTCCTGGCCCAGATCGGGGAGGACGTCCGAGGCACCTGCCTACTCCGGGAGGGTGTTGGCGCCTGTGGGGGGCGCCCAATCCATCGCACCATCCGCATGTATGATGTAGCTTGGAACATAGGCCTCTACATAAAGGCCTTGTTCCCCTCCTGAGCCATCCCCACGCGCACCAGTGACGGCCCCTCCGAGCGGCAATGCGATGCTGCCCTGGGTGCGTAGCATGCATACCCTCGTGCGGAGGGCCTCTGCCCGAAGTTGTTTACCTCTGTCGCTGTCGTGGGCTGGACCGTGCATGTCTTGACGTGGGTTGCCTGGTTATCTAATATGCCTTCGTTACTGTTACCTGCCTGTCCGGACGCCTGAGCCACATGCTCCCTGTGCTAGTTGGCACGCTCCCGTTGGGACGACCCAGGTTGTCGATGATCCATTGGGGCATGACGGTGCACATCGAGGCGCGTGCGGGAAGTCCCATCATTATCTTTGAAGGCTCGACCGACATGGCTGGGTGGCGCCCCAAAGCCGGTCACTGGGATTCGGAGGAGAAGGAGCACGGCGTGCAGCGTTCCTTGTCATGCTCGCCCGGGGTCAGAGCGGGAACATCGTCTACGGCGAGGCGACTGGCACGACGAACAAGCCCCCGACACCTAACGTCGGCAGTCGCGAAGAAGGGTGGGGAACCAAGGCCCTCCTCGCGACGGTGACCAACTCGGCGGTGTGGTCGGCCCAGGCGTCGAAGTCCCCGTGCGTCGCGCCATGGCGAAGCATTTCGCTCGCCATTAGTGGTGCGACATGCGCGTTGACATCCCTCACATGGGTGCTGTGCAACGTCGGCCCCGGGGGTGCCGCCCGTCCGCCGCATGCTTGGCCGGCACAAGCAACGCTGGTGGCAGAAACGACACTAGTGGCGTGGTACTGAGCACCCAGCGTCGCGCTGCCGGTCCATGGGTCTTGGACGGTAGCGGTGGGGTTGGTGATGGTAGATCCGCCGGGGCCGGAGAAAGCTTGTTGGGCATCAGCCATCGAAGTGGTGAAGTGGGGAAAGAGCGAAGCTTGAAGAAGACTTCGTCAGACCCCCTACCTGGCGCGCCAAATGTCGGATCTCGGGCTCCACAAAACCCAAGGAAATTCAAACCCTGGGGCGTGTGCGAAGATCCCCAATAAACCTGCCACTCCTAGCTCACAACCCGATAGCTTAGATGATGAACTCACACGATGACGAGGGAGAAGATTGCACATGATGATTTACCCAGGTTCAGGCCGCTGCGAAGCGTAAAACCCTACTCCTGCTTTGGTGGATTACCTCACGAGGAGGTTTGTGGATGAACTAGTATAGTGGTGAGTTGCCTCGTGAGGGCGTTCTGGTGGTCTTGCCTCTCTTTTTGTCTCTCCTCTCTACGGAGCAACCTAGCCTCTATTTATAGCGTCCCATGTCCTCTTCCCTTATCGCTGTGGCAGGAAGGGATCCCACAGTGGCCAAATTCGAAGGGGGACAAGGGGTACACCCTTATCCTGACGAAAGGTTGTCTTCGCCTGCAAAGTAGCTATTGATGATGCGGTGGTGGGCTCGGCGATCACGTCTGTCCTACGAAGCTCGTGGTCTTGGTCTTGTTGCACTGGAATGGAAACCTTTGGGGCGGCGCTTCGGGAACCGGCGTACGTCCTTGCTCCCCATTGCATCAAAGGGGAAAGTATTCCATCTGGCGTGGTGGCGCCCGCCTGTCCCGCTTTACGTCATCCTTGGCCTCCCGAGGCCGAGCATTGCATAGGGATCTCCGCTGCTCAAGAGGGGGCCTAGGGTGGCCTATTCCTCGCGGGTCTTGATGCTGCTTCCCTCGTGAGCTCAGGGCTCTCGCGAGGGCCTTGTCTTGAGTGGGGTCATGCTGTGTCATGCTTGGTTGTCGAGGTGGGCCATGCCCTGGGCCGCAGGCAGGCAGGTCTAGCTACCCCTATTCCCAGAATGTCGATAGTAGCCCCCATGCCCGAGGCGCGCTCGAGCTGGATTCCGGACGAAGCCATTGAGGACGGTATGAAGCGCCATAGGCCCCGAATGCCTGCGAGCCAGGCTTGACACGCATCGCTGACTGAGGCACTGACACCTCCACTCCCCGAGGACATTAGGAACCGCCCTAGGTCAAACTGATGCGACGCTTGTGGTCTGCGCCGGCCATATTACCCTTCCCTAAATGCGGCTGCTCCCTTGGGCCTTCACCCCTCGGGTTACGCGGATGTGACCCAACGGGAGTAGATGAAGAGATGTGGAGCAAGGCAGCACACCGTCCGAGCCTGCCTTGCGGCGCCCGAGGAGCGCACGACGCCTGCTCTCCCCACGACGCCCCGTGGCGGCAGTTACGCCTATAAGTCTTCCCTGCCCCGGGCGGTCTTGCAATCTTGGCGTGCCTTCTCACTTTCCATTATCCCAAATAAATCTCTCTCTCCTTCCTTGATCCCTTTACCCCATGGCGCCTGGAGAGAGTGATGCGGGCGCGGGGAAGCACGCGGGGACTTCGGCTTCTTCATGTTCCTCCGGAAGCGGTGGCGGGGGGGCCTCGAGGCCAGCCCAAGCTCACCGATGCTGAGTGAGTGCTCCGCCACCCATCTCCTTTCTTGTAGACCTGCCCAGCATGTCGGACAGGACCATCTCCCCTTCCCAGGGTGCCTGCGACCAAAAAGTGCACGCTCGGCAAGCTCTAGGAGGAGGCGGACGCGCTGTGGGCCCAACTAACGATGAAAGTACAATACGCTCCCGTGGTGGTTTTGATAATTCATGAAAACATACATTGTCTCTCAGACTAATACTTTCATCTAGTGTATTTCAGATAAAGTCCATAGAGAGAGATGGGTTGGCAAAAGGAGTGTGGAGAGTATCCCCATGAAGAAGAAGGTGAAGGAATATATTGGCAAAGCATCAAGCAAGAGGACTCTGCACTTTACTTTGTGAGAAATCACTTTGAGTCCATAGGAAAGCCAATACTATTTAAAGGGGTAAGGTAATGTTGGTGAACAAAATGCTCATACGTTCCCAAGTGATAGTCACCACATACACCCACAAGCTTTTCCACAAAAGTCTGTCAAAAGCCAAATATCCAAAATCGGTTCAACCTACACTTTCCACTCGGTGCCACCGATTCTCAGCCTCAGACAGACTCAGCCAAACCCTAGCCCTTCAGTGCAACCGATTCTCCTTTGGTGCCACTGAGTTTGGGCTGCCAACTTTCTGTTACGCAAATTAACAAAATCAGTACCATCGAGTTTGTTGAATCGGCGTCACCGAGTTTGGCAATCTGACGATTGGTCACCTTATCGGTGCAACCGAGTTTTATGTATCGGTCTCACCGAGATTCAAAAGTTGCTACCTTTGAGGCAACTCGGTACCACCGAGATTAACACATCGGTTTCACCTAGTCTAACTTATTAGGCATAACGGTTGGATTTTTGGAGATGCCTATATATACCCCTCCACCACCACTCACTCCAAAGAGAAGCACTCAGAATAGATCCCAACTTATCCCATCCGATTTTCTGAGAGAGAGAGCCACCTACTCATGTCTTGAGATCATGCCATTCCATTCCAACCATATGAATCTTGATCTCTAGCCTCCCCAACTTGCTTTCCACCCAATCAGTCTGTTCCACCAAAGCCATATCTGTGAGAGAGTGATTTTGAGTTGAGGAGTCTATCATCTTGAAGCACAAGAGCATGGAGTTCATCGACATTATCGAGCCTATTACCTTTTGGAGGGTGGTGCCTCCTAGATTTGTTAGGTGTCATTTGGAAGCCTCCTACTTTGTGATCTCGAGTGAACCAAGAAATCTATAAGGGCAAGGAGATCGCCTACTTCATGAAAATATACCCATAGCGAGGCTAGTCCTTCGTTGACGTAAGCCGTTATGGAATAGTCAAGGTTGCTACTTCGTGGACCCTTAAGGGTGGAGCCCTCCGTGGACTCTCGCGACAGTTACCCTCAGTGGGTTGAAGACTCCATAAACATGGATGTACAATAATACTACCTATCGGAACCACGGGAAAAATCTTCATGTCCTTCATGTGTTTGATCTCCCTATCCCAACTCTTTACTTCCGTGTGCAATGTCTTTACTTTCCGCTACTATACTTGATGACTTGCATGTGTAGGGTGTGCTAGACTTGTTATAATTGCTAAAATCTGCCAACACATAACTTTGCACCTTGGGTAGATTTTAAATTCCTTCTAGTAGTCTATTCACCCCCTCTATACATACTCTTCTAGTGATCCCACATACAAGCGCCGAGGCTGCCCTCCAGGCCGCCCTCAGGGGCAAAGGGGAGGCCTAGGCAGAGCTAGCATCCCTCTAGGCCCAGATCAAGGAGGTGGCTGACTCCGTGCAGGCCGCCCAGGACGAGGCGGCGTACGCAAAGATGCTGGAGGCGCAACACACCAAGTAGTACTTGGGCATTGCCCGCCGCGCGGCTGGTGCTATGGGCCGGTTCGTTGGGGAAGCCCTTGTGATGTCGTGCATGGACGACAACAAAGGCTACCTTGACTTCTTCGGTAGGGTGGTGGAGGCGCTGGAGACCGGCGTCTCTCGGGTGGACAAGGACAACGAGGCCAGTGCGTGCGACCTCCTGGACCTTGCTCTGATGTGCGTCTTCTCCAACCTACGCTGCCACGCCCCGGAGCTCGGTCTTCAGCGCATTGGAGAACGGGTGCCCGAGGAGCTCTAGAGGCTCCTCCAGGATGAGGTGCGCCCGCACGTGGAGTCCCTGGTGGAGCAGTTCGTCCAAGTGCCCTCCTCCGGCAAGGGCGACAGCTCCAACACCAAGGTGGCCAGTGGTTCGGACGACGACAGTGGCTCCTCCACCTAGGCATCCCCTGTTTTCTTTTTTTGTTCCTGTCATCTTCTAGAAAAACCCGGCCCCTGAGGTCATCAACCTTTTGTGTATTACCTTCGTCCTCCTCCTTCCTTTCCTTAAATCTCCGGTTGCATGCTTGACATGACGTGATGAGGCCCATGAGGGTGTCGTTGTTTATGCGGTCCGGTGATGGCGGCCTGCCGGGTCCTCGCGAGGCGTTCCCTCTCGAGGGGAAGCTTCCTGCTTTCAAATCCTAGGTTCTTATCGTCGTCACTTGATGAGGCCAGACTCCTCCCCTTGTGTCGTCTTTTCCGGCACCCAGGGCCACAAGAACCCTGGTGGTAGCACATAGTGAACCATAGCGCCTGCATTCTCACGTTAGTGCTCACACTTCTGAAAGCACATTTGCTCCCTTGGTGGTTTTGGTAATTCATAACAACATATAAGTCATTGAACTAATGTTTCCATCAAGTATATTTCAGGAAAAGTTCAATAATGGGTTGGCAAAGAGATTGTGGAACACCCCAAGATGCAAGGAAATGGATTGGCAAAGCTTCAAGCAAGAGGACTCTACATTTTATATTTGTGAGAAATCACCCTTAGTCCATAGGAAAGCCAATACTATTAAAAGGGGGTAAAGTTTTGTTGGTGAACAAAATGCTCATATGAGCACAAGTGATAGTCACCAAAGACACCCACGAACTCTCCCACCAAAGTCAGTCCTAAGCGAAACACTCAAAATTGGTGCAACCAACATTTCCATCCCGGTGCCACCGATTCCAAACCCTAGACAGACTCAGCCAAACCATAGCCACTTCGGTACAACCGATTCCATACCCGTGCCATAGAGTTCAGGCTGCCAACTTTCTGTTACGCAAGTTCACAGTTTCGGTCCCTCCGAGATTGTTGAATCAACGTCACCGAGAATGGGCATTCTGACCGTTGGTCACCTTATTGGTGCAACCGAGATTCCTACATCGGTCTCACTGAGATTCAAAAGTTGCCACCTTTTGGTCACTTCGGTACCACCGAGATTAACACATCGGTGTCACAGAGTTGGTCATTTTGTGTGTAATGGTTGGATTTTTGGGGATGCCTATATATACCCCTTCACCACCACCTACTCGAAAGAGAAGCACTCAGGACTATTCCATACCTATCCTATCAGTTTACTGAGAGAGAACCACCTACCCTTGTGTTGAGGTCGAGATCTTCCACTCCAACCATATGGATCTTGATTTCTAGCCTCCCCAAGTTGCTTTCCACCAATCCCATCTCTTCTACCAAGCCATATCAGTGAGAGAGTGATTGTGTGTTGAGGAGTCTATCATCTTGAATCACAAGAGCAAGGCGTTAATCGACATTATCGAGCCTATTACCTTTTGGAGGGTGGTGCCTCCTAGATTGGTTAGGTGTCGCTTGGGAGCCTCCTACTTCATGTTGTGGAGTGAACCAAGAAGTTTGTAAGGGCAAGGAGATCACCTACTTAATGAAGATCTACCTCGAGTAAGGCTAGTCCTCTATGGATGTAGGCCGTCATGGTATAGTCAAGGTTGCTTCTTCGTGGAACCCTCCGTGGGTAGAGCCCTCCATGGACTCGCGCGACCCTTACCCTCCGTGGGTTGAAGACTCCATGAACGTGGATGTACAATAGCACCACCTATCAGAACCACGGGAAAAATCATCGTGTCACCAATTGTGTTTGCTTTCCTTACCCTCTCTTTACTTACATGTGCAATGTCTTTACTTTCTGCTTCTATACTATTAGACATGCATGTGTAGGGTGTACTTGACACACTATGAATGCTAAAATCTGCCAAGAATTAAAATTGGGAAAAAGTAGTTTTTTATTTGGTCAAGTAGTCTAATCGCCCCCCTCTAGACCTACTTTCGATCCTACAAGTGGTATCAGAGCTTTAGTCTCCATTGCATTGGTTTCACAACCTAGGATAAGTATGGCATCTAGTGAGGGAAATTATCACTCTAGAGGTCCATACTTTGATCGGACAAATTTTGCTAGTTGGAAGCACAAAATAAAAATGCATTTGCTTGGTCATAACCCCCCCGTTTGGGCTATTGTTCATGTTGGCTTGCAAGGTGAATTCTTCGCGGAAGGAAAGGAACCCGATCGTGAAGCGACTACAGATGAATTGAAGCTGTTGCAACTCAATGATCAAGCATGTGACATTCTCTTCAACCGCCAATGCCACAAAGAATTCAAAAAAATCAGCAATCTTCAACATGCAAAAGAGATTTGGGATACTTTGGTTGATATGCACGAAGGAACTGAGTCCGTGAGAGAATTCAAGTTAGATGTTCTTGAAGCTAAGCTTGACAAGTTCAAGATGAAGGATGGTGAAGGAGTCGCTGAGATGTACTCTAGGCTAGCTCTCATCACCAATGAGATTGCCGGCTTAGGAAGTGAAGAAATTACAGACAAATTCTTCATCAAGAAGATACTTCGAGCTTTGGATGATCGATATGACACCGTTTGCACATTGATCCAAATGATGCCCAACTACAAAGATCTCAAACCAACAGAAGTGATTGGTAGAATTTTTGCCCATGAGATGACACTCAAAGACAAGGAAGAACTTCACCACAAGTCTAGCGGTGCTTACAAAGCCACAATCGATGCTCTCGCTACCTCAAGCGGCAACCTTGTCACAAATTAAGAGATAAGCCTTATGGTCAAGAAATTCAACAAGTTCTACAAGAATAGAAGCAAAGATTGTAAATCCAACTCAATATATGAAGAGAAGCGTTCGTCAAGTCGTGACCGAAACTACTACAATTGTGGGAAGCCTGGACACTACTCCAATGAGTGCACGGCTCCTTACAAACGAAGAGAAGAGTCACCAAGAAGACGAAGCTCAAGAGATGATTCACCTCAAAGAGAGAGAAGGAGTAGAGATGATCGTTATGAACGAAGACCCTCAAGGAGAACTAGGGACTCGGAGAAGAAGGACAAGTACACCAAGAGCTACTCAAGAAGGAAACATCAAGCTCATGTTGGTGAATGGGTTTCCGGCTCCGACTCCGACAACCACTCCGAGAGAAGCTATCACTCCAACTCCGACGATAGTCAAGATGAAGGTGTTGCCGGGATTGCACTAGTGACAACGGACTCCTATGATCTATTTGATTCACCAAATGAAGGGAGTGGAAGTTGCTTCATGGCTAAAGTCCCCAAGGTATCACACCCCGACTATCTTGATTTCAATAGTGATGAAGATGACTTGTTAATTGAAGATGACCTGCTATTTGACAAAACTAGTAATGATAGTCAAAATGAACTTACTAGTACTCACTCTAGTATAGATAAGTCATGTGATGACGATAAGTTAGAAATAGAACGACTAACTCAAGAACTAAAAATTCTTAAGTTAGATCATGAGTCAACTCTAGAAGATCATAGAGAGCTTGTAAGGACACATGAGAAGCTACGCTTCGAGAAGCTCAATTTAGAGCAAGAGCATGAGTTCCTTAAAGCTATCAATGCCTATCTTCGAAAGAAGACTTCCTCTTATCTAGCCAAACGACTTCTCTTATCTACATTCATGCCTCAAGTTAAGTCTAAGCAAGCTAGTAACAAAGGAAAGAAAGGTTCTTCAACTAGTAGCAAAATGATAAATCCAATGATATTGCTTCTAGTAGTTCTCTTGATCCCACTAACTCTTATCTTCCAAGTTACACTTGAGCAAGAAAATGAACTCTTGAAAGGTATTATAGAGAAAGGTATCTACAAGAGTCTTGAAGGGTGCAAACAATTTGAGGAGATTGTACACAGGCATGGAGTATACGGAAAGAATCATGGTGTTATCTACTTCAACGCTAATGGAGTTGAATGGGAAGAAGGTCAATATCCCAAGTTGGTTCCTCAAAAGGAGAAGTATGAAAATACTCATCCCAAGGGAATAAAAGCTCAATATGACCTTCCACCACAAGACACCAAGCTCAAGGACAAGAACAAGCTTCAAGAGGAATTTGACTCATATGAAGATGAATCCCAAGCTTTGGTGAAGTGGGTTCCCAAGGCACTACAATCTCAACTTCTACAAGTGCTAATTCGACACCAAGGATCCCCATCAACTTGATGTGGGTTCCCTAGAAGAAGAACTAGAGAGTTCTTATGGGGTGACTCTGCCAATGAAATTCAGTCATGTTCATCATTGGCAAGGACTATTTGCAATCAACATCAACTGTATGCAATAGTTCAAGGAGTCACACATTCCCTCAAAGGTAAGCAAGGGACAATGTAATCAACAAATCGATGGACATCATCACATAGGATTTGCACTTCATGTCCATAGATATCCTTGTATTTGTCTCTTGTGTGTTGGGACTAACCCATGTAGGTGAGAAGAGTAATGAAACAACAAGGATGCTCCCAACTCTTGGTGATCTGCATCAACTTTGAGCATCCACCACTACCTCACCAACATGAAGTCTTCACCGACAAAACCCAAGGTTAGTTTATCCCTCTTATGGGGGGATGTCACATCTAGGGGGAGCTTTACTCTAAGACTTGAGTTAAAGCATCTCAAAAGAATGCGACAACATTAAATGCTTTATGTGAAAACCCCACTTGTGCTTAAACGATGAGTATGACCTACAATCAAGTATTCTTACTTGGCTCCTAAGTCAAATACTCACATATAGATGACTCTGTCATCGCCAAAAGTGCTTGTTAGATGCTATTGTGTTTGAGCATGTGTG
This sequence comes from Hordeum marinum, assembly GCA_022496015.1. NCBI lineage: Eukaryota > Viridiplantae > Streptophyta > Magnoliopsida > Poales > Poaceae > Hordeum > Hordeum marinum. The sequence goes on along the minus strand of CM039675.1, from coordinate 366,817,588 downwards.
CCATGATTTCATTTGACATCTTATTGTGTGAGCATGTTGGTCTGCATTTATTTACTCATTCGAGGATATCCAATTGTTGCTATTTTGCTTTTCATATTTATTTGCCAATTGGATATACAAGAATGCCTACAACCACTTCTTTAGCTATTTATGCTCTCTCATCTCATACTCTATCCATGCTGCATGACACAATTTGAACAAGTGCTTCTCGATCTCTCTGTGTGTGTGGAGCACTCGGAGTTTCGTATCGACAAGGAGTGAGCATTAAAACCTCCCAAGTGCATCTCGATCGAACCAACATCAAAATCTCTGTCACACCGAATGCCTAGGGTTGATCTGGATTTCTTGCCTCGGTACTACCGATTCCTTATTCTCGGTTACACCGAGTTTCCCCTCCAGCTCACAGTTGAGAAACTCAGCGACACCAAAAATTTAGAATCGGTGTCACCCATAGTAAAGGGTATATATTCGGTGGTCCCGACGGTTCGAAAATTCACTCTTCATACCGTCGCACCCCAAGCCCTAAGCTGCCACAGAAGGACCCCTAGTCGGCGCCCTTGTCTTCCTGCACTCCTCCTTCGCTGGGAATCGCCACCGTCGACGAAATCTTCGCCCCCGTCGTTGCCATGGCGGATCCATCACCGAACTAGGGTACGGATTCAGACCCCTCTTGTGCTCCAACCTCCGAATCTTGCGCATTAGGGTTTGACCATTCTCTTGCCATAATTTGAGATTGTTCTATCCACAAGATTAACTCTATAGTCTAGCGAATCGGAAAATTTTAGGTTTAGTTGCCCGTGAAATTGCATCTCAGTGAGACCGAGTCAGAAAAATCGGTTCCACCAATTGCCTTTATTTGCTACTGAGGACAAAACTCGGTGAGACCAAGTAATAGTTTTCGGTCTGACCAAAACTGTTGCCATGTTTCGGTGAAGGGTTTTGTGAGTCTCGGCAGCACCGAAAGGTTTGACTCGATGAAACCAAAAATTCAATTTTGCAGTGAACTACATCTATAATTTTTCTGTTCAAACATTCAAAAACTAGCTGAATATTTTGTGATGACTTATCCTATTCCACTATTCTGTACTCTATTCACAGGGTCAACATGTTAGAGTTAGACAATCAGAATTTGCCAGAGCAGGGTGCTGACATGAGTTCAGGCACTAGCCCTGAGCCTAGTTCTTTTTCAGATCCAGGCACCCCCCATCTCCCATGGGTTGCCCAAGGCTGCCACTAGGGCCAGGAAGAAGCTGAATTCAGATGAGGAAGATTCAGATTTTGTGCCAGAGGAGGCTCTTGCCAAGAAGCAAGAGAAAGCTGCCAAGAAGTCAGCAAATGAGGCCACCTCTTCCAGGAGGGTGGTCAACAAAATTTATGTACCTGTGGAAACTTTCAAAGCATATGAGAGTGCTAGGGCAACAGTGACCATTGATCCCCCAAGGAAGTCTATGCCTAAGAAGGCAGGGGAGAAGAGAGCCAGAAAGAGGATAATCCATGACTGGCAGGCCTACATCTATGTATGAAGATCTAGAGGAGGCAGCTGCTACTGAAGAGGAGGATGAGCCAGCTGCAAAGGCTCCTCCCAAGAAGAAGGCCAAGAAACTTCTATCTGATGCTATGCCCAATTCTAGCACATCCAAAAGCACAAAATCTCAAAAAGCTACTGCTAAAAAACCTAAGAGGACATCCAGGCAGATTCCAGCTTCTGAAAAGAACAAGGAAACTACCTCCAGAGTTGAGAATGATGATGACTTGACAACCTTGATGAAACTTAGACCACACCTTTCGGTACATAATGCCAACTATCCACTTGCTGAAGATATGAAGAAGAGGAAAGACTCAGGGTTGAGGGCATGGAGAGCTATAGATCCATATGCCCAAAGTAAGAAGACAGTCGTGGACTATAGATTCTATACCAAAGAGCAACATGATTTCTATGAGACTGTGCTATTTGACAAGAGTCCAGCTGTGAGTGACATGAGGTATGTTGACTGGAAATTCATTAAGGAGAATGAGGACTATTTTCCAAGTGTCCAAGACAATTTCCACTGCATTAGTTTGGATGAGTTTGTTGGCAGAGAATTTACTGCATGGAATGATGAAATGATCATGCAATTCTACCCCACTACACATTTCTATGGAGATGGTAGGATTGTATGGATGACAGAAGGAGCAAGATATGAGTCCATAGTTGATAAATGGGCTGCACTTCTAGGAGTCCCAGAGGTTCAGGATGGAGACTTGGATCTCTACACGGAATCCAAGGCGACCCACAATGCCATGAAGGATATGTGTACTCCTATCCCTACAGACAAAGTGCAATCTCACAAGCTTGGATCCATCTACTATCTTCAAGCTGGCCTCCGCACCATGAACACCATTCCGAGGCATACCTTGATGCCCAAGTTAGGAGATGACAAGATGATCCGAGGGTACTCCATCAACATGCTGATCCACCTGGACAGTCACACCAGGGTCAGAGTCATGGACTTGATTGTTGAGAGTCAACAGGGTTGCTGTTGATCAGAAGCACTCTTGGTGCTATGCACCCTATATCCAGATGCTTATCAACTCTCAGATTGAGAAGCACATATTTGCTCTTGACAGTCCCCATTTGCCCCTACAGCCAGAGCTTGAGGATAACATCATGGTGATGGACCCAGATCATCCCACATCTACTACAGCTCAGGCAGAGGCAGAGGCAGCTCAAGCCACTAGTGCTCAAGTCCCTAGATCTAGAAATGATAAAATGGATTTGTTGATATCATCAGTTCAGGGCATGCAGAAGGACATTAAGGGGATTCTGGACATCTAGAACAGTCTTGTGAGGATCTTTGAAACTAGGATCAAGACCCTTAATGATAAGGTGGACAGGCTGACTAAGATAGTCATAGAGGTCCAGAAGGAAGTTGACTCAGTGCCACTTCCTCACACCACTTCTTCTTCTAATGATGATGATGATGAGGATGGATCACCTCAAAAAAGAGTGGCAATCTGAACATCAAAAAAGAAGCAAGCAACTGCTGCATCCGACACCAAGGCTACTCTTCGCCTTCATCTTCCCCTAGTGCGGAGCGTAGGGCATCCATGTTGCATGGGCATAGTCATTCGAGGATAGTGTCGTCTGCCAGCACAGAGCATGGGGCTTCCACTTGGCAAAGAGATTGTGGAACACCCCAAGATGCAAGGAAATGGATTGGCAAAGCTTCAAGCAAGAGGACTCTACATTTTATATTCGTGAGAAATCACCTTGAGTCCATAGGAAAGCCAATACTATTAAAAGGGGGTAAAGTTTTGTTGGTGAACAAAATGCTCATACATGCACAAGTGATAGTCACCAAAGACACCCACAAACTCTCCCACCAAAGTCTGTCCTAAGCCAAACACTCAAAATTGGTGCAACCCACATTTCCATCCCGGTGCCACTGATTCCAAACCCTAGACAGACTCAGCCAAACCCTAGCCACTTCGGTACAACCGATTCCATACCGATGCCACCAAGTTCAGGCTGCCAACTTTCGGTTACGCAAGTTCACAGTTTTGGTCCCTCCGAGATTGTTGAATCGGCGTCACCGAGAATGGGCATTTTGACCATTGGTCACCTTATCGGTGCAACCGAGATTCCTATATCGGTCTCACTGAGATTCAAAAGTTGCCACCTTTTGGTCACTTCGGTACCATCGAGATTACCACATCGGTGTCACCGAGTTGGTCATTTTGTGTGTAATAGTTGGATTTTTGGGGATGCCTATATATACCCCTTCACCACCACCTACCAGAAATAGAAGCACTCAGGACTATTCCATACCTATCATATCAGTTTTCTGATAGAGAGCCATCTACCCTTGTGTTGAGGTCAAGATCTTCCACACCAACCATATGGATCTTGATTTCTAGCCTCCCCAAGTTGCTTTCCACCAATTCCATCTCTTCTAGCAAGCCATATCTATGAGAGAGTGATTGTGTGTTGAGGAGTCTATCATCTTGAAGCACAAGAGCAAGGAGTTCATCGACATTATCGAGCCTATTACCTTTTGGAGGGTGGTGCCTCCTAGATTGGTTAGGTGTCACTTGGGAGCTTCCTACTTCGTGTTGTGGAGTGAACCAAGAAGTTTGAAAGGGCAAGGAGATCGCCTACTTCATGAAGATCTACCCCGAGTAAGGCTAGTCCTCCATGGATGTAGGCCGTCATGGTACAGTCAAGGTTGCTTCTTCGTGGAACCCTCCGTGGACTCTCGCGACTGTTACCCTCCGTGGGTTGAAGACTCCATGAACGTGGATGTACGATAGCACCACCTATCGGAACCATGGGAAAAATCATCGTGTCACCAATTGTGTTTGCTTTCCTTACCCTCTCTTTACTTTCTGCTGCTATACTCTTAGACATGCATGTGTAGGGTGTACTTGACATACTACGAATGCTAAAATCTGCCAAGAATTAAAATTGGGAAAAAGTAGTTTTTTAGTTGGTCAAGTAGTCTACTCCCCCCTCTAGACCTACTATCGAACCTACAACTTCCTACCGTGCATTCGGGCTATTAGTTGATCAGAAAGTTTTTGCTTTGTTCGGTGATAGTTAGCTTATCGAGTGGTGGCGACCCCGTGCGTCGCGAGGTGCAACTGAGACATCCATAGAGCTCGGGGATCCCACCAAGGGAGCTTATTCCTTGTTTGCAGAATGGTTTGGGGGCCCTTTCGGCACTCCGCGTCTGCGGAACCCAATCTTGAGCATGCCTCAACCGCCATTGGGGCATCCGGATCACTAGGACGAGACCAAAGGGGCGATGCCTTGGCCTCCGCTGGGGCATCTGGATCACCAGGACAAGACCAGGGGCATGAAGGCATGAGATTGGTGAGGTTCACGGGGCATGTTGCTTAGGGAACCCCCCTTGACACTCAAGAAGCGCTCTACGTTGGCAGGACCCAGTCCCGCGCATTCCCCAACCACCGTTGGGGCGTCCGGATCACTAGGACGAGACCAAGGGGTGGTGCCTCGACCTCTGCTGGGGCGTCTGGAACACCAGGACGAGACCAACAATGTGAGGGGCTATATGACTAGTAAGGCTCCTGAGGCGCGTTTCTTAGTAGCCCCCCTTGATGCTCGAGCGCCCCCCATACCGTTCTGCCGGCCGCTGCCTCGGGAGGCACGTGAACCTCCCGGGACCCCGTGTTGTTGTGCTGCAGCATGGTCGAAGCCCCCAAGTGGGGGGCGACCGCCAAAAGATGTATGTTCCTGAGGCAATGGGTCCTTTACAGCTTGCTTCGAGGCACCCCGAAGAGGGCCAAAGTGCGTAGGCCTATGTAAGGCGCCTATTCACAGAAAGGGACTCCATGGCCAGAAAAAAGAAAGTGCGATAAGAGAAAAGTCCTCGTCCCCTTTTTTCAAATAGAGTTCTAAAATCTTCAAATTTCATTTCAAAGAGTGGCAATCTGAACATCAAAAAAGAAGCAAACAACTACTGCATCCGGCACAAAGGCTACTCTTCGCTTTCATCTTCCCCCAGCACGGAGCGTAGGGCATCCATGTTGCATGGGCATAGTCATTCGAGGATAGTGTTGTCCGCCAGCACAGAGCATGGGGCTTCCACTTGGGCATGGGATGGAACCCCTCTACGTCATTCGGGGGCTCCGGGCATACAGGGCCCACTCATTATTACGTGAGAGTGTCATGGCCAAAGATAGCTGGGCAAGCCCCCAAGCGCATGGCCTAGGTGCTCCCAACTCCATTAAGAGCCATCTCGTGCATTTTTGCTCGGTTGCGCACCTCTACAGCCCAATCCTGAATCCATTGTTCCCCGCGTAGCAACGGGATTATGCTCCCGCGGCCCAAACAAGAGCACAATGCACCCGACGTAGCCATAGAGGTGTTGTGTCAATGAAGACACCTCGTGAGGTACCAGGGCGCCGGCCAGACCGCGGCTCGAGGGCCTCGTGAGGCCTTGCCTCTCGAGGGCTGTGACGGCGCCCTTGTTTCCACGGGTGGCCAGCGCTGCTCGTGCCCTGTCGCTCCCTCAAACCGTTGCTCCTGTCGCCGATGATGATTTACCCAGGTTCAGGCCGCTGCGAAGTGTAAAACCCTACTCCTTGTTTGGTGGATTGCCTCATGAGGAGGGTTGTCGTTGAACTAGTACAGTGGTGAGTTGCCTTGTGAGCGTGTTCTGGTGGTCTTGCCTCTCTTTTTGTCTCTCCTCTCTACGGAGCTACCTAGCCTCTATTTATAGCGGACCGGGTCCTCTTCCCTTATCGTTGTGGAGGGAAGGGATCCCACAACGGCCAAATTCGAAGGGGGACAAGGGGTATGCCCTTATCCTGACGAAAGGTGTTCTTCGCCTGCAAAGTAGCTATTGATGATGCAGTGGTGGGTTCGGCGATGATGTTTGTCTTGTGGAGCTCGTGGTCTTGGTCTTGTTGCACTAGAATGGAAACCTTTGGGTGGCGCTTTGGGAACTGGCGTACGTCCTTGCCCCCCTTTGCGCCAAAGGGGAAACTGTATCGTCTAGCACGCTGGTGCTCGCCTGTCCTGCTTTACGTCATCCTTGGCCTCCCGAGGCCGAGCGTTGCATAGGGATCTCCGCTGCTCAGGAGGGGGCCTGGGTGGCCTGTTCCTCATGGGTCTTGATGTTGCTTCCCTCGTGAGCTCAGGGCTCTTGCGAGGGCCTTGTCTTGAGTGGGGTCGTGCTGGGCCGTGCTTGGTTGTCGAGGTGTGCCATGCCCTAGGCCGCAGGCAGGCAACTCTGGTACCCCCGTTCCTAGAATGATGACAATGGTGCCATCCTGATAGTGTTGGATGACGAAGTGATAGAGGATTCCGACGCGTTGGCCGCCATGGTGGGGAACGGCAAATAGCGAGCTATCGCGGCCGCCGCCGCCTGGATAGAGGATTCTGACGCGTTGTCCTCCATGCCGGTCAATAGTCAACCATCATCTGCCACGACCGACGCTGCCGATTACCCCGAGTTTTAGCATCGGATGCAGATGGCCATCGCTCTATCCGTCAAGGAATCGGGCCTCGATGCGTTCCTTTGAGACGAGGACGAGCGCCGTCTCAATGTTGGTGTGGAACTATGGAGTGTGCGAAGAGGAAGCAAAAATCAGATGCAGAGGACAAAAAGAGGCGGGAGTAGGACCACAAGGCGGCAGAGTAGGCTGCCATATGCCTCTTAGCCATGTTGGAGGCCAGTGCATGCATTGTAGATGCCGCGACAGCCCTGGCAACAGCGGCCACAGTGACCAGGGACGCAGATGTAGCGAGAACGATGCTAGTCTATATCCTGATGGCCCACCTAGATGCCACGACATCTTCGTCAACAGGGGCAGACCTGGCAAGAAGCGCTACGGTCGCTCCGGCCGAGGTAGCCCCGCCGGTCTCCGTCGTGGAACTAGTGGAGCTCATCGACTTGACGAGATCCTCTGAATACTCATTGTGAGGCGAGTAAGGTCATGATGACAGTGGAGGCGCGATGTTTGTATGCATCCATAGCGTAGTTAATATTTTGTGCGGTTCATCTTCATGTAATTTGACGAACTGTTTGTAAATTACTGAGCATATGAACTAATGTCAACTAATCCGCTGGAAAATAAGACATTTTGTGTTGAAAATTTGCCAAATTTTTGTGTCATCTGTTTGTGGGCATGTGGAAATTTAGGATGAATTTGGCGTCTGCGACTGAAATTGAGGATGAACCTTGTGAGATGAACCCGCATTGAGAAATCTCAGAACGGGCTACCCGCCTCGAGCGAGGCAAAAATTCGTGGTTTTGCGACACGACATTTCTTTACAGCGAAGAGCATACACGCTTTATTATGTTTGGACTGTGTGCCATCTTGGTTGCTTCCACACAGTTCGTTTGCCAAAATTTATTTGGAAGCGGTATTTCAACTACATACTGCCTTTCCTCGTCCACCGCACTGATCCTATAGTAAAATTTTAGCTACCAAGGCATTTGAACCATCGCCATCCCTCATCCACCACCATCTCCACCCACACCGTTAGTACTAAAATTTTCAGCTAAAGCGGCACATCCGCAAACACCCCCCTCCCCGTCCGCACATAACCCCCTCCCCCTTCCTCCCCTGCTTGAACCCTAGGTCGCCGCCGCCGCCTCCCATCACCAACCTCAGTCGATCTTCCCATGCCTCATAGCTAAACAAGTTCAGGGTCCCCACCGATCCACATACACCATCGCTTCCCTGAGTTTTTAGATGAGGCCAGCGGTGTCCCTTTCCCCTATATCCCCATCCCGTACTCTAGAGAGTCGCAGCCTAATTAGGCCAACCACATCTCCCGTGGACCTCGAGGAGTATACAAGAAAAAAGAGGTCTATCAGGACCTCTCCGCCATATGATGGTGAGGTGGGCACCATTCGCGCCGACCCTTCGATCCCGGATGAACACCTCGCCGCGGGAGCCAGTGAGGACGCTGCCTATGTTGCCACATAGAAGGCTTCAAGTCTGCGGGAACACGTGTTCCTGTATCTTAGGAGAGCCGGCTACGACATCAAGCTTGTCAACATCACCGGCTTCACTCGGGCCATGTCACAAGTTAAGTGTTCCACCAGCAACACCTCTGGTTCATCCATCGTCGATCTCTCCAAAGGCCCCGCCACTGATCTCCTCCGCCTTGCGGTCATGGATTTGCTATCCTTCTATGCCATCAAGCCCCTTTTATCATTTCTGAAGGAAACGTTATACGGCGGTGGCTTGGGATCCTTAGCTCCGAAGTCAGATGTCATCCACCAAGATAATGGCACACACACTATGGCTGTTACAAGGGGAAACGTGCGATCTGTGACATCGGGGAGCGCACCCTGGGCACCTCATATCCCAAGTGGAAGGAGCCCATCCATGACAAGTGAGGCAACATCCTGTGAGCAAAGCATACCTTTTATAGCTAGCCGTTTCGTACCCATTCTTGTAGTAGCTTTTGCCATGCGATAATCATGTAGTGTTTAATTGAGAATTTGCCCAGTTGTCAAGAAGATGCCTTGCTTTTCTATATCTGGTTGTTAGGTTGGTTGCATTGAGTATTTGTCTAGTTTTCAATGGCTATAGTTGGTTGTTATAGTGATCCTGAATGCCTTGTTTCTTTCAGTTGTTCACATTGTGATGTTCATTACGTGCAAGTATGAACTGTGTAGTTCAATTTCGTCAATACCACCTGTTATGCCTGGTGTTGTTAACCTGTGCCCTTAACTCCCGTTTTAAACATTTATGCCTTGCTTCTCTGAATTTGGTTGCCAGGTTGGTTGCAGTGAGCATTTGTCTAGTTTTCAAGCAGATGCCTTGCTTTTCTGTATCTGGTTGTTAGGTTGATTGCAATGAGCATTTGTCTAGTTTTCAAGCAGATGCCTTGCTTTTTGTTATCTAGTTGTTAGGTTGGTTCCATTGAGCATTTGTCCAGTATCAAATGGGTATATTTAGTTGTTATAGTGAGCATATATGCCTTGTTTATTTCAAGCAGATACATCGTATACTTGGTTGATGTTAAGCCTGATGTACTTATCATGACTTTACATGTACTTGCACAGGACAACAATGGGAGTGGCCAACATTTTCCACCGAGGTTATTTTCATCCCTCCACTTATACTCCATCTGTTCCATCATGTAGTCCATATAGATTTTTATGATGTATCTACATATACGATCCAAAATGTATATAATATAATTTTTTGTGATGTATCTAATGAAATGAAATAGCAATTCTAGATGTAAATGTTTTTCTCTACAAACTTGGTCAAAGTAAGTAAATGTTGACTTCTCAAAATGTTTATATGCAACACATTGTGGAACTGATGGAATAATATATTACACCATTGTGCAACTGCATTTTAGCTTCTAATATTGGCTTCTTGCTTGTAGGTACATATGTCTTAGGTAACGATCCATTCCTGTACCCTTTTTGCGTGTGGGGTAATGAAATATTCATGAACCAACATGAAGTGAGGAAACTGAAAATGATTGTTTGGGAAAAGAGATGAACAATGCAAATTAGACTATTTGTTTATGCTCTATCCAACACAAGAGTTAGCTGTAGGATGGTAACTACGAACTCTGTAGGCTTCTATTAGTACTGCCCATAATGAGGTGTCACACAACAATGTCTGAATCTTTTTATTTTGCGGTGGTTCGCAAAGTAGTTTACTCAAGATTACCTCGCAAAGTACATGATTGCTGGACATGCAATTAAGGTTAAAATATATCATCGAGACTACAATGAGCATCGAGAAGTCGTAATGAAGACAATGAAGGATGGGCGGGTGGCCATCACTAGGGGTTGGCCTAGAGTCGTTCGTGCGTTAGGCATGGAGGAGGGCACAATATGGGCATTCTGCTTCACCTTCTCTAGCATACAAAATATCTTTCAGCTCTCTCTTTACCGTCTTTAGTAGAACCGTGCTTCCAACATTCTTTATTTGTCCCTTCTGCAGTTTTCCTTTCTTAAGAATTGATGCTTATGTAGTTCTTGAATATATGTACATGTGAATCCAATTATGCATTCATTCTTAAACCTAAACATGATTCGATATGAAATACATGAATTCCTACTTTCAAATTTAAATTATGTGAATTATGAACAAAGGTATTTAATTAGGGGAAAATCCTGCTCTGCATGCCATTACAATGCACACAATTTGAGAAAGCAAAACGTGTGCGATCAACTCTGACATCACACACGTTTCTCCATTCGGGGCGTGTGTGATGAATCTCGTCTTCGCGCACGGTCAGACGAGAAAGAATGTGTGAGATTAACAACACCAGCATTTGTGCTAGTCTCCTTATATCACAAGATTTCGTATTTTGAACTGTGTACCATCATAAACGTTGGTCAAAGAAGACATCATGTGATAGGCCTTCATCCAACACAATTATTCTGGATGAAACGTTTGGGAACTATGGATCATATGTTTGGGACATTTTATAAATCACAAACGTTTATGAGAAACCCCGCATGTGGGATATATTCAACCTTCACATACAATTTTATAATGATAAACGTATGCACTCTCATATCATATCACAGACGGTCATAGTGGAACTAACTATGTGTGATTGTCTCTTTATCATACACGCTTTATAGTCATGAATTGTTTGCAATTCAGTGCACATCGTAAATGTTGCTTCACAGAATAGCGTGTGTGATGTTAGTGTGATCTCACACAAGTTGCAAGGATGAACCGTGTGGGAAATACATATCTCAAACGATTATTCGGTGACCCTCGTTTGTGATAGGTGCAGACATCCCATACGCTTAGTTTTGCCAAACGTTTGCGTTCATTGGCCACCATCGCCGATGGGTTTGCCGTGTCGTGTGGGATGGACCCCACCCTATCTCCCACACATGCAAGGCGACGATTTGGAACTACGTCGCGAAAAGGGGATTAAAACCGTTTGTATAGCACGTTGCTGCACCCGTGTATATTAACAAAGCCCGTGATACATCAAGATCGTGACATCTCAAGAACATGAGAGAGAGAGAGAGAGAGATACCGAGAGAGAGGTCAAACACATAGCTACTAGTACATACCCTCAGCCCCGAGGGTGAACTACTCTCTCCTCGCCATGGACACCGTTGGGATGATGAAGATGGCCTCCCATGATGATTGCCCCCCTCTGGCTGGGTGCCAGAATAGGTATCCGGGTGAGTTTCCTTTGATACAAAGGCTTCGGAAGCAGAGCGGAAGTTGTAGGTTAACTTTCGGGAGTTTCTGGATTTATAGGAATTTTCAGCATAGGAATCACGTCAGCCGGAGCCACATGGGCCCCACAAGCTAACAGGGCGCGCCCTGTTGGATTGTGGCCCACAGGTGGCTCCTCTCTGATGGTTCTTCGCTCCGGTATTTCTTATTTTCTCTAGAAAAACTCATAAAAAAGTTTCGGGCGATTCAGAGAACTTTTATTTTTTGCACAAAAAACAACACCATGGTAATTCTGCTATATACAACGTCAGTCTAGGTTAGTTCTAAATAAATCATATAAAGTGCATCAAAACCATATAAAAGTATTGTAAACACATGCAAATATGGCATGAATACTTCATAAATTATCAATACATTGGAGACGCATCAGGTATGCTCCCTAGTCATCTGCGTGCTCATTATCACGTTATCCTCGTTACTGGTTTTGTTCTTCTTTCTCAATGATGTGTTTCAGCATCCCCGTGACATAGTCACCTGTGTCTGGACAGAAGATGAAAGATGTCATCACACCGAGAGGGCCCTAAGAATATCTCTCCATCGCCGGAGTAGCAAATCCAACTATCGAGCTATCTAGTCTCTTGTCAAACTTTTTGATGAACTTGTAAGTTGTCGTTATGATCACCTAGTTACAATGACATTTGAGCAACCCCGAACTTCACCATGCGAAGAAGTGACTATGATACTCTCATGGTCTAAGAAACATAAAGTACATTATAACACTCCGTGTTATAATAATTGATTTCAAACGATATTATCTGAAATTATAACAAACAAATTTTGGTCAATTAAATACGATCGTTTTTGTAGCGTCATACTCTCAATGTTGTTTTAGGACTATCATTACACCTAACGACATCCTAAGATCCGGAAAACATGATCACCAACAACACTTGAGCTAGTCTTAGAGGCAAGACTAGGAACCTTTTTTACCGTTTATCATTCCACACGTGCATGTGAGATTTCCACTGAATCACATATTCCAGAATCATAGCAGTTATAGCATAGAATTTAAACTCTTAATTGTGAAAATGGAAATATAATAATACAACATTGTTGACTCTAGGACACATTTCCAACATTGTATTTTATCGCAATTCTATGGCTCCCAAATCAATGGGGCTCAACAAGATTTCAAACATAAGGAGACAAAGAAAATATAATAGCAATCTGTGAAAACAGGATAGTCTGTAAAGATGCAGATGAAGCATATACTTCTATAACTTGGAAAATTCTAAAAAATTAGTACATAATAAATATTTTGCATAAAGTGTTGTGTAAAAAATTCAAAAAAATCCGCTCTAATAAAATATGAAAATTGAAACACTACAGAAAAACTTTATGTTTTTGTACAAGACATATCAAACAAGCAATTCAAACATCCTAAAGTTAAATCTTGCTACATTATTTTTAAAATATAATGGATTTGTACAAGGGAACAATTATGTTTGTTGTAAGTTTTTGTAATCAAGATTCACAAAGTTTCCATGGGCATGAACAAAGTTCAAGGCTAGTCCCCACTTCAGCGGTGCTCCTCTTTCTTGGTTTCACCTTTATTTTTCAAAACATTTTAAGTTCCCCACTTTATTTTTTGTTTTAAATTATTTTAAAAGAACACAATTGAATAAAATGACTCTCTAAACTTACGGGTTGTCTCCTTAACAATGCTTTCTTTAAAATCATTAATCTAGGCATATAGTGCTCAAGTAATTGATCCACCTAGATCCCAAGGTATATCAAAACCAGTTTTATTCAACAATGATTTATAATTAAGTAGTGAGCACAAATAAACATATAACATGCAACAATGATGTCTAACTCTCTTCCTATGCATTGGTATGTCCTAGAAGAACAATTCATTCACACAAAGTAAAGGCCAATGCATAGTATAAATAGTTTCTTGCAATTTTATCATATTGGAAACATAGAGAGGTGCAGATGTAGTTCCTCGCTCATAATAATTACAATTAGGAGGATCAAACACATGCATATTATATCCATCAAAATCATCATGTGTAATAGTAAAAAACAACCTATCAATATAACCCTTAATAAGTGCAAACTTCTCCAATATAATGTAGTTGGGGGAATTCAGAAAGATAATTGGACTATTATGTGCGGGTGCAATAGCAAAAATTTCATGTCTAACACAAGTAACTATAGCAAGTTCATCTCCATAAGCATAATTCATATTGGCATCATGGCCACAAGCATAGCAAGCATGAAATTCATCCAACAGGGATATTTCAAACAAATCCAAGGGATCATAGCATTTATCCTTCGGTAAGCACGGAGGGTAATTAAACAATTTATGGGATAAAGAGTTACTCTGATTATAAGGTAGGCATGGGTAGCTAATCTATTGTTCCTCCTTTTGTTCTTCGCTCTCCTCCTCATCTTTGTCATTTAATGAGTTCACAGTTTCAGCAATTTCTTCTTCCATAGATTCCTGCAAAATATTATTTTCTTCTTGGGCAGCAGAGCCTTACTAAGTAAATTTACCAATGGAGGCATTGTATTCATAATTCTCATAGCAATATTTAAGTATAACATCATTTTCAGATTTGTAAAGACCATCATCACAATTTTCACACTTTTCAAACGAAGATTCAATTTCATAGGCACCGTTAAACCAACAAATTATTATATTCATTCCACATCATAGTAATCATATATATCATTAGCATAAGAAGCCAAGGTTTTATTATCTTTAAATTCACATTTATAAGGAAGGTGTGGAGCCTTCATCTTAGAGCAACAAGTATAATCACATCTTAAGCAGAAATTCCAAGCATGCCAACGCAACATTTTAATTTGATCCCATAAGTGTTTCCCTTTTTCAGTCAAGCAATAATCTCTAAAGTATTCCCGGTGATCCAAAGCATCAATCATTATCAAGTTGATTGGAGATTTATCATGATTATCAAAGTAGTATTTATTGTTTTCCACATAACCAGCATCGAGGGTTTTAGGAGGTTCCCCATCTCCATGAGTAGCAAGTACAACTATTTTTTGGTATTTCATGTTCCATATCCATAACTAAAAATATAAACAACTTAGAATAGAAAATACAAACTACTTAGTGATAAAGCAAACAAGCACGCATGGGAATATCCACCCTACGCTATTGCTCCCCGGCAACGACGCCACAAAAAGGTCTTGATAACCCACAGGTATAGGGTATAAGTTGTTTTCACCCTCCCTATCGACTATAAGAAAATCATATATGTGTTGAAACACCCTACAAAGGGGATCCCACATGCTTGCATGAAATGGAGGGCGCCATAGGACATCACCAAAATAAAACATGCAACTCAAACCACTCAACATCATCAATCAACCTATAGAACAAAACAAATCTAGTCCAACATCATAGGATAATAATATGAATCATAAAGCACGATTTTCAAGTAGGAGGTACATCGGATTGTTGAAGAGTGGACCTCTGTAAATAGATGAGGGAAGGTGATGGTGGTGTTGAGGAAGTGATGTCTACTACACAACTTTATTCTTGTATACTCGTGTTGGGCCTCGAAGCGCACAGTTTTGTAGCACAGTAGCAATTTTCCCTCAAGTGGATGACCTAAGATTTATCAATCCATAGGAGGTGTAGGATGAAGATGGTCTCTCTCGAAAAACCCGGCAATAAAATACAAGAAATCTCTTGTGTCCCCAACACACCCAATACAATGGCAAATTGCATAGGTGCACTAGTTCAGCAAAGAGATGGCGATACAAGTGCAATATGGTTGGTAGATACAGGTTTTTGTAATCTGAAAATATAAAATAGCAACGTAATATTTAGTAAACAACAAGCAAACGGTATATTAATGCTTGGAAACGAGGCCTAGGGTTCACACTTTCACTAGTGCAATCTCCTAACAATGCTAACATAGTTGAATCATATGACCGTCCCTCAACATGCAGCAAAGAGATCTTTTGAGCTATTCCTATAAGTGTTTAACAATAATATGAAATTGGTGTAGGTAGTAGAACCACCTCAAAGTTATTTCTTTCTGATCAATCTTTTGAGATATTCCTATAAGTGTCACAAACAACCCTAGAGTTTGTACTTAAATGACAGCAATGATACATATCAATTAATCCTAATGGCACCTAGATACTCCAATGTCACCTCAAGTATCCATGGGTAAATTATGAGACATGCATCAAATAATTTCATATCTGCATATTCAATCCAACACAAAGAACTTCAAGGACTAGCGTAATATTTCTATCGGAGAACATAGGACAAGAACGTGTGTCAACCCCTATACATAGATTACCCAATGTCACCTCGGGAATCCGCCAGTTGAGTACGAAAACATACATCAAGTGAATAATTAGAACACCCCATTGTCACCACGGGTAACCACATGCAAGACATATAACATGTGTTCTCAAATCCAATATTCAATACAACATAATGAGATATCAAAGGAAAAGATTCAATTCATGACAACAAGATAGCAAGGGAAACACATCATATGATCCGACTATATTAACAAAGCCCATGATACATCAAGATAGTGTCATCTCAAGAACACGAGAGATAGATTGAACACAGAGCTACTGGTACATACCCTCAGTCCCGAGGGTGAACTACTCCCTCATCGTCATGGCTTCCATCGGGATGATGCAGATGGCCACTGTTGATGGTTTCCCATTTCCGGGAGGGTACTGCAATGGCTCGAGATTGTTTTTTCGTTGATACATAGAGTTGTGGCGGTGGAGCGGAGAGTTTCTTCTTATTTCTAGGATTTCTAGGATTTATAGGATTTTTCAGCGTTGGAATCACGCGCAAAGGAGCCATGTGGGCTTGACTACACATCAAGGCGCGACCTAGGGGTGCTTTGATGGCTTGCGGCCCACAGGTGGCTCCCCTCCGGTGGTTCTTCGCTCCAATATTACTTTTTTCCGCCAGAAAAAATCATCAAAAAGTTTCAGACAGTTCCGAGAACTTCCATTTTCTCCACAAAAACAACACCATGGTAATTCTACTTAAAACAACGTCAGTACGGGTAGTTCTAAATAAATCATATAAAGTGGATCAAAGCCATATAAAAATATTGTAAACATAGGCAAATATGGCATGGATACATCATAAATTATAGATACGTTGGAGATGTATCAGGAAGGCGGCGAAGTTGTTGGTGTAAATTGCAAATATGGCTAGTTCCCCGGCGGCACTCCGGCGCCACTGGGAGAGAGGGGGGAGACCCCCCTCTTTATTATTCTTCCTTCATCTCGCCCTAGATGGGAGGAGGGTTTACCCTCTAGTCCTTGGCCGCCATGGCTCCGAGAGTGAGGAACCCCTCCGAGATTGGATCTCTCTCTATGTTCCTCTTCTATTTCGATCTCTTGTTTTCTCGCATTTCACTGTTTCTTAAATTTCTGGAGATCCGTAACTCCTATTGGTATGAACTTTTGAGGGTATTTTATCCGGATATTAGATTCCTTGAGGCTAAAGGACACCCTTAACTAACCTCTGAGGTGCCCACGAGCTAGGGGGCACGCCCTACCCCCAAAGCATGCCCTGGTGGATCGTGTGCCACTCGAACATCGTTTGTTATTGATTACTTTTCCCAAAAATCACATATATTTGAAAATAAATCTCCATAAATTTCATCGCGTTTGGACTTCGTTTGATATGGATTTTCTACGAAAGATATATATGCAACAAGCATGAACTGGCATTGGGCGCTGGATCAATATGTTGGTCCAAGAAAATGATATAATTTTTTGCCAAAAGTAAATAAAAGTTATAAAATAATGACATATTACATTGAAAAATTATAGACATGATGGAGACATATCAACTCTGTATATGAAGAACATGGTGCCAATTTGAGGCACAAGTGTAGTTAAGGATAGTAACATTGCCCTCCTCTCTTTTTCTCTCATTTCTTTTCTTATTCTTTTATCTCTCTATCTCCCTTTTATTTTCTATTTTTTTCTTTGATGGGCTGAGTTGCCTCCCCACTTTCTATTTTCTTCCTGGAGTCCCATCCCGACCTGTGAGGGAATCATAGTATACATCATCCTTTTCTCACTGGAACAATGCTATAATAATGATAATCATCACACTTTTATTTACTTACAACTTGAAATTACAACTCAATAAAGAAAAATATGACTCTATATGAATGCCTATGGCAGTGTATCAGGATGTGCAATGATCTAGCATAACATGTAATCAATGATGAATGGTGGCTTTGCCACGAATTCTATGTCAGCTCTATATGATCATGCAAAGCAATATGACAATGAACACTGAAGTCATGTGGCGGAACGGTGGAATTTGCATGGAAATATATCTCGGAATGTCTATGGAAATGCCATGACAAGTAGCTATGGTGGCTTTTTTGGAAAATATAAGGTGGCTTATGTGCGATAAAGTGTATCATATCACGGGTTTGGATGCACCAGCAAAGTTTGCACCGACTCTCGAGGTGAGAAAGGGCTATGCACGGTACCAAGGAGGCTAGCAAGTTACGGAGAGTAGAGAGTGTGTATATACGTGGACTCGCATTACTCATAAAGAACTCATATACTTATTGTAAAGCCTTATTATCTTTCTCAAAGCAAAGCACTATCACATGCCCCTAGGGAGGAGGTTGGGAGGATTTGACCATTGCGTGTCGCCGATTCGAATAACATGATAGAATTTCATTCAGACAGAAAAATGCTCACACCACATCACCATGCCATGACCAATATTTAGATGATAAGTAAATAACAAACTTTAATACCAACATTCCTACTAACCAATGATCATGAAGCTATATCCTTTCATATTAGTACATCAATATAATTAGCTTATGTTTCATCTCTGGAGAGCTATATGAACGTTTTTTATTATATCCCTCTTGAATACCTATCCTTTTTGGACTAGTCTTATAACACGTGCAACTTACCATTTCTTTTGCCTTATACTCTCAAAAATATTTAAGTGAAGCATGAGAGTTCATCTATTTCTATAAAATATGACCACTGTCGTGCTCTAAAAGGATATAAGTGAAGCACTAGAGCAACTGCCTAGCTCAAAATTTATTAGTGAAGCACATAGAGTATCCTATCAAATTATGATGAAAATATGTATCTCTCATAAAGTGTGTCCAGCAAATGATGATTGTGGCAAACTAGAATGAAAATAAACTATAATACAAGACGCTTAATACGTCCATTTCGCATCATGAATTTTTATTAATATTTATGTTATTCTTGTCCATTATTCCTCATTATGATTAAATTCTTATGCATTTTATCTCTGAATATGCAAGCTACATCACAAAGAGGGAAATCACTCAAAATAGGAATTTTGGACATGAAAACCAAGAAAATGGCTGAAAATTAACTGGACCCGAAATGACCTACAACTTCACGGAAAAGTTTTATGGAATATATAAGAATTGTTGGGCCAAAATATACTAGAGGGGGCCACCTGCTGGCCAAAAGCCAACATGGCACGCCTACCCCCTGGGCGGGCCCTATTAGCTTGTGGGGCCCTAGCAGGTCTCCTCACCCCCCTCTTATCCTATTTGGTAAGTTTTAACCTAGAAAAAATCAAGATGATACTTTTGACAACCCACAAGTGTAGGGGATCATTTGTAGCCTTTTTTGATAAGTAAGATTGTCGAACCCAAGGAGGATCTAAAGGTAGAAAAAATATTCCCTCAAGTTCTATCGACCATCGATAAAACTCTATGCACGCTAATGCTTGCTTTACCTAGAACAAGTATGAAACTACTTTGCGGGAATAAAAGTAGAAGTACTTTGCAAGATAATAAATAACATGGAAATAAAAGTTAGGTGTTGTTTTTAATAAAAGAACAATAAAAGTAAATTGTTTAGTAGAGATATTTTTGTGAACGCAAGAGAAAGATTGTCCATAGGCAATTGAATATAATATGATAGATACTTGTCATATGCAATGAGGGAGAGGCTGTTGGGAGACGTAGTAGTAAATCAAAATTTTCCTACGTGTCACCAAGATCTATCTATGGAGAAACCAGCAACGAGACGGGAGAGATTGCATCTTCATACCTTTGAAGATCGCTAAGCGGAAGCGTTACAAGAACGCGGTTGATGGAGTCGTACTCGCAGCGATTCAGATCGCGGTAGATCCGATCAAGTGCCGAACGGACGGCACCTCCGCGTTGAACACACGTGCAGCCCGGTGACGTCTCCAACACCTTGATCCAGCAAGGAGGAAGGAGAGGTTGGGGAAGGGCTCCAACAGCAGCACGACGGCGTGGTGGTGGTGGAGTAGCAAGGTATTCCGACAGGGCTTCGCCTAAGCGCTGCGGAGGAGGAAGAAGAGAGGTAGGGCTTCGCCGTGAGAGAGAGAGATCAAATCCTATCTCAAAACATCCAAAACCTCAAGTATATATAGGAGGAGGGACGTGGAGGGCTGGCTTGGCCTCTACTCCAAAGAGGAGATGGCCGGCCGAATTAAAGGGAGAGTCCACCTCCCACAAGGGAGGTGGATCTCCTCCTTTTAAATCCTTTTTGCCTTATCTCCTTATCTCCAGCCACATGGGCCTTTAGCAAAAGTATTTCCCAGCCCAATAAGGGCTGACACACTTTATCTAACAGCCCATGAAGTCCTCTGGTCGTCACACCCCTCCCGGGGGTCCTCCGGCACCCTCCCAGCACTCCCGGTACAATACCGATGAGCCCGAAAACTTTCCGGTGACCGAAACTGGACTTCCTATATATCAATCTTTACCTCTGGACCATTCCGGAGCTCCTCGTGACGTCCGGGATCTCATCCGGGACTCCGAACAACCTTCGGTAATCACGTATACCTTTTCCCTATAACCCTAGCATCATCGAACCTTAAGTGTGTAGACCCTACGGGTTCGGGAGACACGTAGACATGACCGAGACACCTCTCCGGTCAATAACCAACAGAAGGATCTGGATACCCATGTTGGCTCCCACGTACTCCACGATGATCTCATCGGATGAACCACGATGTCAAGGATTCAATCAATCCCGTATACAATTCCCTTTGTCTATCGGTATGATACTTGCCCGAGATTCGATCGTCGGTATCCCTATACCTTGTTCAATCTCGTTACTGGCAAGTCTCTTTACTCGTTCCGTAATACATCATCCCGTGGCTAACTCCTTAGTCACATTGAGCTCATTATGATGATGTCTTACCGAGTGGGCCCAGAGATACCTCTCCGTCACACGGAGTGACAAATCCCAGTCTCGATTCGTGCCAACCCAACAGATACTTTCGGAGATACCCGTAGCGTACCTTTATAGCCACCCAGTTACGTTGTGACGTTTGGCACACCCAAAGCATTCCTACGGTATCCGGGAGTTGCACAATCTCATGGTCTAAGGAAACGATACTTGACATTGAAAAGCTTTAGCAAACGAACTACACGATCTTGTGCTATGCTTAGGATTGGGTCTTGTCCATCACATCATTCTCCTAATGATGTGATCCCGTTATCAACGACATCCAATGTCCATGGCCATGAAACCGTGACCATCTATTGATCAACGAGCTAGCCAACTAGAGGCTTACTAGGGACATGTTGTGGTCTATGTATTCACACATGTATTATGGTTTCCGGTTAACACAATTATAGCATGAACAATAGACAATTATCATGAACAAGGAAATACAATAATAACCATTTTATTATTGCCTCTAGGGCATATTTCCAACAGAGGCATGCGCCAACACACTTTCCGTACTTGGATCATATGCATTTATTATTGGAACTCTAGCAAGCATCCGCAACTACTAAAGTTCATTAAGGTAAAAACCAACCATAGCGTTAAGTATCAAGTCCTCTTTACTCCCATACGCAACAATCCACCTACTCGGGTTTGTGCTTCTGTCACTCATGCAACCCACCATAGGCAAATCATGAATATATTGCCACACCCTATAGCAGAGATCCCTCATGTTTGCGCGACACGGAGGGCACCAAAGGATAGCACCATATCAACATACACTCATATCAATAACATCATACCATAATTAACCTGCCGGACAAAAGAAATCTACTCAAACATCATAGGATAGCCAAATATCATTGGGAAATGATATATGGAGTTGAGCACCATTTTTAAGTAGAGATTACAGCAGGGAAGAGAGGTGTTACACCGCTGCATAGAGGGGGAGAGTTGGTGTTGACCACGGCAAAGTTGTTGGTGTAGATCGCCGTCACGATGATTGCCCCAGCGGTGTTTCGGTGCCACTGAGAGAGAGGGGGAGGGACCACTCCTCCTCCTTCTTCTTCTTACTTGGCCTCCCCCTAGATGTGAGGAGAGTTTCCCCTCTAGTCCATGGCCTCCATGGAGGCCGAGGGGCAGGAGCCCCTCCGAGATTGGATCTTCCTCTCCCTCCGAGATTGGGGAACGTTGCATGGGAAACAAAATTTTCCTATGTTCACGCAAGACATATCCATGGTGATGAGCATCTACGAGAGGGAGAGTGGATCTACGCACCCTTGTAGATCGCTAAGCGGGAAGCGTTAAGAAACGCGGTTGGTGTAGTCGAACGTCTTCGCGATCCAATGAGTAACTCGCCCATTCCATTGTTCCAGAGAACGGCGTTTTAGTCATCTTGCCCATGAGGCATGGTTCACATGTGTCAAGTGATTCTAAATCAAGTGACTCCAAAAGTCCATCAGCATGAACCTTCCTTATGCGTTTTACACCAATATGACCTAAACGGCAGTGCCACAAGAAAGTGGTACTATCATTATCAACTCTACATCTTTTGGCATCAATGTTATGAACATGTGTGTCATCACTATCAAGATTCAATATGAATAAACCCCTCACATTGGGTGCATGACCATAAAATATATTACTCATATAAATAGAACAACCTTTATTCTCTGATTTAAATGAGTAACCGTCTCGCAATAAACAAGATCCAGATATAATGTTCATGCTTAACGCAGGCACTAAATAACAATTATTCAGGTTCATCACTAATCCCGATGGTAATCGAAGAGAGAGCGTGCCCACGGCGATCCCATCAACCTTGGAACAATTTCCCACGCGCATCGTCACTTCATCCTTTGCCAGCCTTCGTCTATTCTGTAGTTCCTGTTTTGAGTTGCAAATGTGAGCAACCGAACCGGTATCAAATACCCAGGCACTACAACGAGAGCTAGTAAGGTACACATCAGTAACATGTATATCATATATACCTTGTTTCTCGTTGGCCACCTTCTTGTTAGCCAGGTACTTGGGGCAGTTCCGCTTCCAGTGACCAGTTCAAAGCACTCAGTTTCTGGCTTAGCTCCATGCTTGGGCTTCTTTACAGGAGTAGCAACTGCTTTTCCATCCTTCTTGGTTTTACCCTTCTTGCCCTTGCCCTTGCCATTCTTCTTGAAACTATTGGTTTTATTGACCATCAACACTTGATGTTCTTTCTGGATTTCAGACTCAGCGACTTTTAGCATCGCAAACAGCTCGACGACTGACTTGTTCATCCCGTGCATGTTATAGTTCATCACAAAGCTCTTGTAACTAGGTGGCAGTGATTGAAGAACTCTGTCAGTGATCGCCTCTGGCGGAAGGGCAATTCCCAACTCCGCTAGACGAGTTGAATACCCAGACATTCTGAGTATATGTTCACTGATAGACCTGTTCTCCTCCATCTTGCAAGCATAGAACTTATCGGAGGTCTCATACCTCTCGATCCGGGCATTCTTCTGAAAGATAAACTTCAACTCCTGGAACATCTCATATGCTCCATGACTCTCAAAACGTCTTTGAAGTCCAGGTTCTAAGCCATACAATATTGCACACTAAACTATTGAGTAATCTCCAGTACGTGCCTCCCAAGCGTTCTTAATGTCTTCGGAGGTCATGTCTTCTGGTTGGTCACCAAGTGGTGCATCAAGGGCATATGATTTCTGGGAAGCCGTGAGGATAATCCTCAGATTACGGGCCAAGTCAACAAAGTTACTTCCATCATCTTTCAACTTAGCTTTCTCTAGGAACGCCTTAAAATTTAGGGGTGCTATTGCGCGAGCCATTGATCTACAACATAAATATGCAAAGGTTTACTTAGACTATTGTTCAAGATATTGAGTTTAGTTAATCAAATTACTAAAGCTCCCACTCAAATTGGCATCCCTCAGGTCATCTGAGTCTCACATGATCCAAATTCACCAACTCAAGTCCGATCATCATGTGAGTTGAGGTGGCTTCAATGGTGAACATCATCATGTTGATCATATCTACTATATGACTCATGTTCGACCTTTCGGTCTCTTGTGTTCCGAGGCCATGTCTGTACATGCTAGGCTCGTCATGTTTAACCCGAGTGTTCTGCACGTGCAACACTGGCTTGCACCTGTTGTATGTGAACGTAGAGTCTATCACACCCGATCATCACGTGGTGTCTCGACACGACGAACTTTCACAACGGTGCACACTCGGGGAGAACACAATTCATCTTGAAATTTAAGTGAGGGATCACCTTATAATGCTACCGTCGTCCTAAGCAAAACAAGGTGCATAAAAGGATTAACATCACATGCAAATCATAAGTGACATGATATGGCCATGAACTTGTGCTTTTGATCTCCATCTTGAAAGCACCGGCATGATATCCATCGTCACCAGCACGACACCATGATCTCCATCATCTTGATCTCCATCAACGTGTCGCCATCAGGGTTGTCGCGCCCAACATGCTTCTACTACTATTGCCACCGTTTAGCGATAAAGTAAAGCATTACATAGCTCTTAATGATTGACACGTAGGTCATACAATAATTAAAGACAACCCTATGGCTCCTGCCGGTTGCCGTACTCATCGACATACAAGTCGTGATAATCTATACATCACATGATCATCTCATATATCACATATATCACATCTTGTAATTGGCCATATCACATCACAACATACCCTGCAAAAACAAGTTAGACGTCCTCTAATTGTTGTTGCATGTTTTACGTGGCTGCTATGGGTATCTAGCAAGAACAATTCTCATCTACGCAAAAACCACAACGGTGATACACTAGTTGCTTTTCAACCTTCTCAAGGACCGCCTTTGTCGAATCCGATCCAACTAAAGTGAGAGAAACTAGCACCCGCAAGCCGTCTATGCAACAAGTTAGGGTTGAGGGAACCGGTCTCTCGTAAGCGTACGAGTAATGTTGGTCTGGGCCGCTTCATCTCACAATACCGCTGAACCAAAAAACTACCAAGGGAGGAAGCAATCT
This sequence comes from Hordeum marinum, assembly GCA_022496015.1. NCBI lineage: Eukaryota > Viridiplantae > Streptophyta > Magnoliopsida > Poales > Poaceae > Hordeum > Hordeum marinum. The sequence continues at coordinate 366,792,670 of CM039675.1, read as the reverse complement.
AAGCATCAACGCCCACAAACTCTTTGTGTTCTACTCGAGATCTCATCTACACATAGACCTAACTCTAATACCACTATCGGGGAACGTTGCATGGGTAACAAAATTTTCCTATGTTCACGCGAGACCTATCCATGGTGATGAACATCTACGAGAGGGAGAGTGGATCTATGTACCCTTGTAGATCGCTAAGCGGGAAACGTTATGAATCACGATTGGTGTAGTCGAATGTCTTCGCGATCCAAATCGCGAGCATCCCGCGATACAATCATGATCCGTCCCGCGATACAATCACGATCCGTCCCGCGAACTTGATCATGATCTGTCCCGCGAACTCGATCATGGTCCTTCCGATCTAGCGCCGAACGGACGGCACCTCCGTGTTCAGCACACGTACGGCTTGATGACGATCTCCGCCATCTTGATCCAGCAAGAGGGAGCGGAGAGTAAGAAGAGTTCTCTGGCAGCGTGATGGCGCTCCGGTGATGGTGGTGGAGCTATTCCAGCAGGGCTTCGCCTAAGCACTGCAGAAATCTGATCTAGAGGAGAAACTATGCACTGGAGGAACGGGTAGCACGTGGCTGAAAATTCTGTGCAAAAACCCTAAAACCTCCAGTATATATAAGAGGGAGGTAGGAGAGGACTTGGCTCAAGGGCCAAGCCTCCTTGATTCGGCCAAAGTGGGGAGGAGAGGAGGACTCCTCCTCCAATCGTAGTAGGACTAGGATTCCTCCCTTTTTGCCTTTTTTCCACCTTTTCCCTTTGGGCTTTTCTTCCCTAGCCGCATGGGCCTTGTGTGGGACTTCCACCAGCCCAAGAAAGGATGGTATTTATTCTCCCACAACCCATGAAGCCGCTTGGGTCGAAATACCCCTCCCGATGGTCTCCCAGTAAACTACCGGCACGCCCGGTACACTATCGATTAGCCCAAAACTTTTTCGGCGACCAAAACAGGACTTCCTATATATGAATCTTTACCTCCGGACCATTCTAGAGCTCCTCGTGACGTCCGATATCTCATCCGGGACTCCGAACAACCTTTCGCTCACCACCATACATAACTCTATACTACCAAAACGTCACCAAACCTTAAGTGTGCAGACCCTGTGGGTTCGAGAACTATGTAGACATGACCGAGAGACCTCTACGGTCAATAACCAATAGTGGGACCTAGATGCCCATATTGGTTCCTACATATTCTACGAAGATCTTTATCGGTCGAACCTCTATGTCAAGGATTCAGTTAATCCCATATGATGTTCCCTTTGTTCTTCGATATGTTACTTGCCCGAGATTCGATCGTCGGTATCTCCATACCTATTTCAATCTTGTTACCGGCAAGTCTCTTTACTCATTCCGTAATACAAAATCCCGTGACTAACACTTAGTCACATTGCTTGCAAGGCTTATTGTGATGTTGTATTACCGAGTGGGCCCTGAGATACCTCTCCGTCACACGGAGTAACAAATCCCAGTCTTGATCCATGCAATTCAACAGACACCCTCGGAGATACCTATAGAGCACCTTTATATTCACCCAGTTACGTTGCGACATTTGATACACACAAGGCACTCCTCCGATGTCCGTGAGTTGCATGATCTCATGGTCATAGGAACATATAGTTGACATGCAAAAAACAATAGCAATAAGCTGACACGATCATATGCTACGTTTGAAGTTTGGGTCTTGTCCATCACATCATTCTACTAATGAGGTGATCTCGTTATCAACTGACATCACATGTCAATGGCTAGGAAACCTCGACCATCTTTGATAAACGAGCTAGTTCATTAGAGGCATACTAGGGACATAGTGTTGTCTATTTACCCACACATGTAATGTGTTTCCAATCAATACAATTATAGCATGGATAATAAACGATTATCATGAACAAGGAAATATAATAATAAACACTTTATTTATTGTCTCTAGGGCATATGTCCATCAAGTTGGTGTTGACCGCGGTGAAGTTGTTGGTGTAGATCATCGTCACGATGATTGCCCCCGTGGTGTTTTGGCACCACCGGGAGAGAGGGGGAGAGACCCCTCCTCCTTTTTCTTCTTCTTACTTGGCCTCCCCCTAGATGTGAGGAGAGTTTCCGCTCTAGTCCATGGCCTCCATGGAGGCCGAGGGGCAGGAGCCTCTCCGAGATTGGATCTCCCTCTCTCTTCTCTTCTGTTTCATGTTCCTATTTTCTGGCTAAAAACCGTTTCTTATATTCTTGGAGATCCGTAACTCCGATCAGGTTGAAATTTTCAGGGGAGTTTTATCTTAAAGTTATTTTCCTTGTGCCCAAAGGAGAGATCCAATCGACTTACGAGGAGGGCACAACCCATCACCACGCGTTTTGGCCCCTAGGCGCTCCCTAGTGTCTTGTGGTGGCTGTGGGCCCCCGTTTGTGTTGATTCAACCTCCCAAAATTGACAAATATTCCGAAATAATTCGCTATAAATTTTAATCATATTTGGACTTCATTTTATATGAAATTTCTGTGAAACAAAAAGCAGGAACTAGTGTTGAGCACTAAATCAATATGTTAGTCCAATAAATCATATAAAATATTGCCAAAAAATGTGAAAGTTGTATAATATTGGCATGAAACAATCAAAAATTATAGATACGATGGAGACGTATCAGCATCCCCAGCTTAATTCTTGCTCGTTCTCGAGTGGGTAAATGATACAAAAATGTATTTTTTGAGATGGAATGCTACCTAGCATAATCTTGATCATATATCTAGTCATGCATGAATATTAAGGCATGAGTGATTCAAAGCAATAGTCTATATTGACATAAAGACATTAATACTCACACAGCCAAACAAACAATCATGTCTTTCTGAATATCAAGGCTAAAGAATGCTATCCCTACAATATCATATAGCCTTGTCATGCTGTGTCTTCTTAACACAAATTACAAATCATGTACTACCCCGGTGTTAGCCAAGCAATTAGTTCATACTTTTTAACGCGCTTCAGCATTTTCAACTCTCATGCAATACGCAAGCGGAAGCCATGGATATAGTACTATGGGTGGAATAGAATGCGGTGGTAGACATTAATATAGAGAATACAAAAAGGAAGACAGACTCACATCAAGGTCGCTAATAAATGGGCAAGGGAGATGACCATCAATTGATATCAATGCGAGGAGTAGGGATTGACATGCAACGGATGCACTAAGAACTATAAGTGTATGAAAGCTCAATATGAAAACTAAGTGGGTGTGCATCTAACTCTATAGTGAAAAATTCCCACTAGTATATGGAAGTGACAACATAGGAGACTCTCTACTTTGAAGCAAAAGTGTGGAATTAGCATGCCCCTTCTCTCTTTGTATCTTTTTTCTTTTTTTTTATTTTCTTTTTCTTTCTTATTTTTTTTATATTTTCCGGAGCCTCATCCCAACTTGTGGGGAAATCATAATTTCCATCATCCTTTCCTCACTCGGACATGTTCTAATAATGAATAGTGATGATCATGACACTTATATTTACTTACAACTCAATATTACAACTCAAAAGTAGAACAAAGTATGACTCTATATGAATGCAATGATCTAGCATAGCAAAGATATCAAAAAATGGACAAGCCATGGAAACATCATGCTAGCTATCTTACGATCATGTAAAGCAATATGACAATGAATGCTCAAGTCGTCAAAACGAAAATGGTGGAAGTTGCATGGCAATATATCTCAGAATGGCTATGGAAATGCCATAATAGGTCTCCAACAATGGCGTACAATATATACACGAGATGTACAGTTGATATAGTGTTATCATACCTAACACTGATGGCATAGGACAGATGCATTTAATGCTCTGTCAGGCATCCCAGACCTTCTACGGACGAGACATGAGCCTGTCCCATCGACATGAGGGATCACTAGAAGAGTGTCTAGAGGGGGGGTGAATAGACTACTAGCAGGAAATTAAAACCTAACCTTTTCCCAAGTTAATTGGTTGGTAGATTTTAACACTTTTAGCAAGACTAGCAAGTCTACCCAACACATGCATGTCAACAAATATGGCAGCGGAAAGTAAATACATTGCACAAGAAGTAAAGAGTTGAGATATGGAGATCAAACACAATTGGAGACGCAAAGATTTTTCCCGTGGTTCCGATAGGTAGTGCTATCATACGTCCATGTTTATGGAGTCTTCAACCCATGGAGGGTAACGGTCGCGAGAATCCATGGAGGGCTCCACGCATATGGGTCCACGAAGTAGCAACATTGACTTGCCTCACTGTGGGTAGATCTTCACGAAGTAGGCGATCTCCTTGCCTGTACAAACTTCTTGGTTCAACTCCACAACACGAAGTAGGAGGCTCCCAAGCGACACCTAACCAATCTAGGAGGCACCACCCTCCAAAAGGTAATAGGCTCGCTAATGACGATGAACTCCTTGCTCTTGTGCTTCAAGATGATAGACTCCTCAACACACAATCACTCTCTCACAGATTTGGCTTGGTGGAAGAGATGAGATTGGTGGAAAGAAACTTGGGGAGGCTAGAAATCAAGATCCATATGGTTGGAGTGGAAGATCTTGACCTCAACACAAGGGTAGGTGGTTCTTTCAGAAAATTGGATGGGGCAAGTATGGAATAGTTCTGAGTGCATCCCTCTCGAGTAGGTGGTGGTGACATCTCCAAAAATCCAACCGTTACACACAATAAGTAAGACTCCGTGGAACCGATGTGTGAATCTCGGTTGTACCGAAGTGACTTAAAGTTAGCAACTTTTGAATCTCGGTGAGACCGATATAGGAAACTCGGTTGCACCGATAAGGTGACCAACGGTCAGAATGCCCAATCTCTGTGACGCCGATTCGACAATCTCGGAAGGACCAAAATATTGAACTTGCATAACATAAAGTTGGCAGACCAACTCGGTGGCACCGAATGTAGTATCGGTTGCACCGAAAAGCTAGGGTTTGGCTGAGTCTGTCTAGGGTTTGGAATCGGTGGCATCGTGTGTAGAATGTTGGTTGCACCGATTTTGAGTATTTGGCCTGGACAAACTTTGGTGGGAGAGTTTGTGGGTGTTTTTGGTGACTATCACTTGTGCACGTATGAGCATTTTGTTCACCAACAAAACCTTACCCCTTTTAATAGTATTGGTTTTCCAATGGACTCAAAGTGATTTCTCACGAATAAAAATGTAGAGTCCTGTGCTTTAAGCTTGTCCAACCTATTTCCTTGCATCTTAGGGTATCTCCACAAACCTTTTGCCAACCCAACTCTTGATGTACTATTATCTGAAATACACTGGATAAAAGTATTAGTCCATGAGACAATGTATGTTGTCATGAATTATCAAAACCATCAAGGGAGCATGTTGTGCTTTCAATCTCCCCTTTTTGGTAATTGATGACAACATACAATCAAATCATCAAATAAAGATATGCATGGATATAATGAAGACTTTGAGAGACACGTGACTTAGATTTGCTCCCCCTAAATGTGTGTAGTCCTTTAAAGAATAGTTGCTTTGGAATGCATGGACACACATATGGATGAAGGCATATAAGGAGTCATGTGTATATTGGCTATATGCATCAATATATATATATGAATGAGATGTGTCCTTGTTCAAGACTTCACTCTTGCAAACAATATGTGCAAGAAGCAAGAGATCATCTTGACCAAGAGTATGATGCAAATACTTACCTTGAGTTCTTGATCATTCTAGTAGTAGAAACACACGTGAGAAAACAATGTTGGGAAACACAAGAGTATTCTACTAATATAAAGATAACAGAACTCAAAAGTACCAAGATATGGAGAACATATAAGATGATAATCCTTAAGATTAATATGTCTCCAAGATCATTTAGAACTTTCTCCCCTTAGATATGAAAGTAGTAGTTCATCCTCTCCCCCTGAATCTCAGCATGTAGATATTGGGATTGGATAGGGTGAGAAAAGTTCTAAAGTGAACAGTCGAATAAAATAAGCTCAATAATATTATCCAAACATGTTTTCTCCCCCGCTTTGGCATTCGCACCTTTTTTATATAAGTAAAACCTTGATATCTGCTCTACCCCTTAATCATATCTCCCCCTTTGCATAAGCATGTAACTCTCCCTTTAGCATCAAGCTTCGTTATTCTCCCCCTTTGGCATTAATTTCCAAAAAGGACAAAATTAGGAGTAGGTACAGGGATCATTGACAAGGAAGGGATCCTCGAGAACAAGGGTCATTGAAAGTAGGGTTCATAGAAAAGAACTGAAGGAATCATTGAAGGTAACTTCTCTCCCTCTGGCAAATAGTAGTGAGGTCTTGTTAAATCTTCTCCTCCTTTGAGCTAGGGATATTTGAATAAAGAATTTATCCTCCTAAGTTTTGATTTTTACCCCCCCCCCCTAAATTTTTTTAGAAGGGATCATTGAAGTAACAGAAGAAGGACAAATAAGAGAAGAAAAACAAATCGATGATTCCAAGACAGATAGATCGGTGGTACCGAGATTTTGTAGTGCAACTTGTCTGCAATTTTGGTAGAACCGAGATATCTGAGTCGGAGGCTCCGAGGCTAAAACAGAAAGAAAGGAATAAGGGACCAAGTTTCTGTTTTCAAAGAGTCAAAATAAAATATTTTCAAAGGGAAAGTGAAGGACATCATCTAGAGAAGATCTGAGTTGTTACGAGAGATCATGCTAATAGAGAACAAACCACACAAGATTCTTAACTAGATGATGGGCGGTGACTAGGTCAGCTATATTAGAGTATATTGACTTAGGGAGCCAAGCAAGAATACTTGATCATAGGTCATACTCTACATTAAGCTCAAAATGGGGTTACCATTTTTCGACTAAGCATTTTTTAATGTCTTCATATCACTTGAGTTGCTTTAGATCATGACTTGGAGTAAAGCATTTTCAAGGATATGAGTGCATACCTTTGAGTGATGTTGATGACGTTGCTCGTAGGTGAACTTGTTGAGGATGCTCGAGGTTGATGAAGAACATCTTGAGTTGGGAGCCATCCTTCTCGTTCTAGTACACTTGTTACCTACAAAGGTTACTCATGCAAGGAAGAACAATAGGTATATCCATTTCACATGGTACCAATTGAGATTTTGCAATAATGATCAAGTATATGTCAAGGATATGTTTTTGTTATCTTCTTCCTTCCATCATCAAGAGGGGTTGTGGATACTTGGTCAAGACAAGATTGCTTATGATTGGAGTTGGTTGCAATCTCGTCGAATGAAGTTCTTCCAAGTACATACAAATGATTAGATGCAATACAAGGGAACATAGAATTCCATGGCATAAGATAACATGTTAGGAATATCATGGAAGTATCAAGAAGGCTCATGCCCTTGCAAGCATCCGAGTGAGTCTAGATCAAGTTTGAAGCATCAATGACGTTCAACTCACTCCTCAAATGACAAAAAGTTTTCTCATCAAGTGGCTTAGTAAAGATATCGGCCAATTTCTTGTTAGTGCGAACATGCTTAAGATTAATATCTCCTTTAGCAACATGATCACGAATGAAATGATGTCGAACTTGAATATGCTTAGTTCGAGAATGTTGCACAGGATTATGACCAATCTCAATAGCACTTTAATTGTCACAAAGTAATGGACCATTTTTAACATGGATCCCATAATCCTTAAGCGTTTGTGTCATACATAGTAATTGCGCACAACAAGATCCAGCAGCAATATATTCAGCTTTGACAGTAGATAGAGATACCGAGTTTTGTTTCTTGGAGGACCAAGACACAAGAGATCTACCCAAAAATTCACGAGTACCCGAGGTGGATTTTCTATCAACCTTGTTAGCGACATAGTCCGAATCAAAATAGCCAACAAGGTTAAAATAAGATCCCTTGGGATACCAAATGCCAAAGTTTGGTGTTTGTATCAAGTATCTCACAATACGTTTCACGGCAAAAAGATGACACTCCTTAGGTGCAGCTTGATATCTAGCACACATGCAAACACTAAGCATAATATCAGGATGAGATGCACATACATATAGCAATGAACCAATCATAGATCGATAAACCTTTTGATCAACTGGTAAATCCTCCTTGGTAAGATCAACATGTCCACTAGTTCGCATGGGAGTTTTCATACCTTTGCACTCCTGCATGTTGAACTTCTTGATCAAGTCTTTGGTATACTTAGTTTGAGAGATGAAAGTTCCTTCTTTTGATTGCTTGATTTGCAATCCAAGAAATAATTTCAGCTCACACATCATGGACATCTCATACCTCTCGGACATAAACCTTCCAAATATTTCACTAAATTGAGGGTTAGTGGAACCAAATATAATATCATCCACATAGATTTGGCACACAAAAAATTCACCATTAACTCTCTTAGTGAACAAGGTTGCATCAATTTTACCAATTTCAAAACCTTTTTCAATGAGAAACTTTGTTAAGCATTTGTACCAAGCACGACGGGCTTGCTTAAGATCATAAAGGGCTTTACGAAGATTGTAAACATGATTAGGTTTCTTAGGAGTCACAAAACCAGGTGGTTGCTTAACATAAACCTCTTCTTCAATTTCACCATTTAAAAAGGCGCTTTTAATGTCCATTTGATAAAGCGTGATATCATGGTGATTAGCGTAGGCAAGAAGAATGTGAATAGCTTCAAGTCTATAGATGGGGGCATAAGTCTCACCGTAGTCCATACCTTCAACTTGAGTATATCCTTGGGCCACGAGACGTGCCTTGTTGCGTATGACTTGACCGTCTTCGTCTTGCTTGTTCCGAAACACCCATTTGGTTCTGATGATGTTGTGCTCATCCTCGGGCTTCTCCACGAGTGTTCACACTTCGTTCCTTTCGAAGTTGTGAAGCTCTTCATGCATGGCATTCACCCAATCCGCATCTTCAAGAGTTTGTTCTACCTTCAAGGGCTCAATGATAGAGATGAAAGAATAATGCTCACAAAATTTAGCTAGACGAGTTTTAGAGCGAGCGATTCTCCCTGTTTGGATGTCACCAAAGATTTGGTTTAGGGGATGGTTCTTGGTCACTTGTGCTCGAACTCGGGGTAGCTTGGGCTTGTTAGATGGTGGAGCTTCTTCTTCATCATCATCATCTCCATCATCTTCATTGTTGTTGACGGTGTCATTCCCTTGAGGTGGTGGTGAAGGAGGTTGTGGTGGATCTTCATGATGTACATCCTCCTCTTCATCATCTTGCCGTGTACGCTTGTGGATGCCTCCATGTCATGTTGTGGTTCACCTTATCGTGAAGTAGGGGCTTCCACTTGAGTAGATGAAGTACTTTCCTTCACCTCAATGGGACGAATCTTGCTGATGGGTAAATCTAGGATAGCTTCCAAAGGGTCCTTATCACCTACATCATTTGGCAATTGTTCGACTTGCGAACCATTAGATTCATCAAAATTCACATCTACCGTCTCTTCAAATTTTCGAGTGAAGTTGGTGTAGACACGGTAAGTGTGAGAATTCGATCCATAACCAAGTAGGAATCCTTCATGAGATTTAGGAGCAAATTTAGTACGATGATGCTTGTCAAGATTGTAGCATTTGGAGCCGAATACCCGAAAGTATCCAACTTGGGGTTTGTTACCGGTGAGTAGCTCGTATGTCGTTTTACCGAGAAGGTTGTGCAAGTAAGTAAGTTTGTGGCATGACATGTTGTTTCCACGGCTTCTGCCCAAAAGTGTCTTGGCATCTTGTATTTGTCAAGCATCGTTCTAGCCATCTCAATAAGCGTTTGGTTCTTCCTCTCAACAACTCCATTTTGTTGAGGCGTGTACGTAGCCGAGAACTCTTGTGAGACATCTTCTTCGTGAAGAAAGGTATCCACATGGGTGTTCTTGAACTCTGATCCGTTATCACTTCGAACTTTCTTGATCTTCACTTCAAACTGATTTTGCGCTTTATGAACGAAGTTCTTGAAGATCTTTTGAACCTGTGACTTATCATCAAGGAATAATACCCACATAAGTCTAGAAAAATCATCAACTATAACTAGACCATAGGAATTTCCACCGAGACTCTTGTAAGCATTGGGACCGAAAAGATCCATGTGAAGTAACTCGAGTGGTCTCCTAGTAGTCATGATATTCTTAATAGGATGACTTCCACCTACTTGCTTTCTAGCTTGACAAGCACTACAAAGTATATGTTTGTCAAATATAACATCTTTAACACCAAGTATATGATCACCTTTGATAAGCTTGTCTAAATTACGCATGCCAACATATCCTAATCTTCTATGCCAAAGCCAACCTTTAGAAGATTTAGCAATTAAACAAGTGCGAGGCTTGGATCTCTTAGTAAAATCAACAATGTATAGATCACCTCTACGGATATCTGTAAAGACCATTTTATGATCATCTTGACGAAACACTTGGCAATCTACTTTTGTGAATAACACATTGAAACTGAAGTCGGCAAGTCTAGAATGGAAAGAAGATTGTAGCCAAGAGATTCAATGATCATAACATTTTGAATAGAGCTATCATGGGATATGTCCACCTTACCAAGACCAAGTACCTTACTCTTGGAGTTGTCTCCAAACGTTACGTACCTTCGTGGTCCATGGTTTGGTGTGATCTCTTCAAACATTTCTCTATCTCCGGTCATATGATCGATACATCCGCTATCGAGAATCCACTATTTTCCTCCGAAGATGTAATCCTTGAAGTTTTCCATGAGACTTAGATTCTTCATGATCTTCTCATACTCGCTGTCGAACAGCTCATCTTCATCATAGTAGCCATGTTCCGCATTGTCATCATCAAGTGGGAAATCCTCGTCATAAAGAACAAGACATTCGTTAGGATGGTGATCATGACCATGTTCAAGTTTATAAATGCGAAGCGCCTCTATAATGATATTGTTGATAGTTGTGACATCTCCTTTAGCACGCATGAGGTATCTAATCTCAAGTAGACAATCATCAAACATAGGATCACTAGGTGTCATTTTGTGAAAGGCAATAGTTTTATGAAGAATTTCATCAAGATTATTCAATGAATAATTTGGATATCGTTTGTCCAAATCATTCCACAAAGTATAAACACACGCAAAATTCTTCATTTGGTTGAGCTCATTTCTAGGCAAATCTCTAACAATAAGATTAACAGTTCTAAGATTGCATAGCATATCAATTTCCTCTTCATGTGTGGGATGGAAGGGATCAATAGGGGGCGCATAGGGGCGCATAACAGATTTGCTCAATTGAAATTCATTAAACAGCTCAAGCATCAAAGTTTTCCATTGACTATAGTACTCTCCATCAAGAATAGGCACTCTACAGCTCAAACTCCCTATACTAGACACATCCATCTTCCTCCTTGGTGATTAAACCGAAGCAATGGAGACCAATGCTCTGATACCAATTGAGGGATCACTAGAAGAGTGTCTAGAGGGAGGTGGATAGACTACCAGCAGGAAATTAAAACCTAACCTTTTCCCAAGTTAATTGTTTGGCATATTTTAACAGTTTTAGCAAGACTAGCAAGTCTATATACCCAACACATGCATGTCAACAAATATGGCAGCGGAAAGTAAATACATTGCACAAGAAGTAAAGAGTTGATAAATGGAGATCAAACGCAATTGGAGACGCAAAGATTTTTCCCGTGGTTCAGATAGGTGGTGCTATCGTACGTCCACATTTATGGAGTCTTCAACCCACGGAGGGTAACGGTCGCGAGAATCCACGGAGGGCTCCACCCATAAGGGTCCACGAAGTAGCAACCTTGACTATTCCATAACGACTTCCATCCATGAAGTACTAGCCTCACCATGGGTAGATCTTCACGAAGTAGGCGATCTCCTTGCCCATAGAAACTTCTTGGTTCAACTTCACCACACGAAGTAGGAGGCTCCCAAGCTACACCTAACCAATCTAGGAGGCACCACCCTCCAAAAGGTAATAGGCTCGGTAATGACGATGAAATCCTTGCTCTTGTGCTTCAAGATAATAGACTCCTCAACACACAATCACTCTCTCACTGATTTGGCTTGGTGGAAGAGATGAGATTGGTGGAAAGCAACTTGGGGAGGCTAGAAATCAAGATCCATATGGTTGGAGTGGAAGATCTTGACCTCAACACAAGGGTAGGTGGTTCTTTCTCGGAAAACTGGATGGGGCAAGTATGGAATAGTTCTAAGTGCTTCCCTCTTGAGTAGGTGGTGGTGAAGGGGTATATATAGACATCTCCAAAAATCCAACCGTTACACACAATAAGTCAGACTCGATGGAACCGTTGTGTGAATTTCGGTTGTATCGAAGTGACTTAAAGTTAGCAACTTTTGAATCACGGCGAGACCGATATAGGAAACCCGGTTGCACCGAAAAGGCGACCAACAATTAGAATGCCCGATCTTGGTGACACCGATTCGACAATCTCGGAGGGAACGAAACTGTGAACTTGCATAACAGAAAGTTGGCAGCCCAACTCTGTGGCACCGAATGCAGTATCGGTTGCACCGAAAAGCTAGGGTTTGGCTGAGTCTGTCTAGGGTTTGGAATCGTTGGCACCGAGTGTAGAATGTTGGTTGCTATTTGGCTTGGATAGACTTTGGTGGGAGAGTTTGTGGGTGTTTTTGGTGACTATCACTTGTGCACATATGAGCATTTTGTTCACCAACAAAACCTTAGCCCCTTTTAATAGTATTTGCTTTCCTATGGACTCAAAGTGATTTCTCACAAGTATAAAATGTAGAATCCTCTGCTTGAAGCTTGGCCAACCTATTTCCTTGCATCTTGCGGTATCTCCACAATACTTTTGACAACCCAACTCTCCTTGGACTATTATCTGAAATACACTAGATAAAAGTATTAGTCCAAGAGACAATGTATGTTGTCATGAATAATCAAAACCACCAAGGGAGCATGTTGTGCTTTCACGACACAACTTATCCTCCACCATCGCTGGATGCCTTGACATGTATCCAGGAGAGATGACACCTCGTCTTTGTGCTGACAGAATGGTGAGATCTTGCTGGGTGCACGTCTTGTCGAGGCTCCGTGAGTCATCCGACAAGATCTTTCAGGGGTCCCAGGTTTTGGTCTTCGGTCTTGTGATTGTTGTATTGAACGTTTTCTTGACATCTTCATACTTGCTTCCAGCAGTCCCCTGGCAGGCCTTGCTGCTGGTGTGTCTACAACTGTCTGTCAACAAGTAAGGGGTACTAAAAAGCCCAAACTTTAGTACACCGATAGGAGTCCCCGGGCCTAGGCCATACACGGGTGCGAGGCGTTGTTGGGCTAGCCCCAAACAGTGCACGGGCATGCGTGGCAGGAGTCTGCGGTCGTCATTTTTCTAGTTACCATGTCAGGTCGTTTCCGCCACATACGCCGCATGCATGGCGGGGAGTTGGCAAAGGGCGCCCGTGACTTGAAGTCCTGATCATGGAAAAAACCACAGCGCCATGGATTGGAGTAATGTTGTGGTTACCTGTTCGCCCATGATCGTGGGCGACGGGATTGGTGGAAATGGGCGGCGACTCCTAGGGCGGAGGAGAGCCAGCCTCCACGCCTCCCCCCTATAGATTGGGGAGTAGCAAGGGGTGATGCTCATCCATCCTTCCTTCCTCCTTGAGTGTGAATCTCCAAAGCTTGCCCTTCTACACCTTCCCGATCTTGAGTTGTGCTCTCCCTTAGCCATGGCTAGGGGGCAAGGGCGGCCATCGTCCTCCGCCCCAATGGCGAGGGGTTCCTGTCGGGATTATGCCACCGCTTCAGCCACGGAGGCGGAGGGTGGCTCGAGCGCGTGTGGTGGAAGAGGTATGAGGGGCCATGGTCGACATGGAGGCTATGGTCGGGGGAGGCGGAGCACTGTTCCACCCCTTTCTTCGACGCCAGCCCCCTTTCTCTCAGAGACCCATGCCGAGGGGACGACGCTGGAGTTTTTCATTAAGTTACGCGGCCCCCTTCGGAGCCATCTGTGCCTCCCTCACTCTTTCACCAGGGTGATGGAGGTTGACAAGCCGCCCGCTCTGTGGCTACGGGCGCATGGCTGTTGCAATGGCGCCGCACGGGTGGACTTTGAGTATCCAGAGAGTCGCATCATGCTCCTCAGGTGTGGTTGGAAAACCTTCGTCCACGCCCACAACCTCCTGGATGGGCATGTCCTTCTCTTCAAGATGGTGGAGGCCGACCTGCTCTCCTTCAAGATTTATGGACGCTCAGGCGCTCGCCTTAGCTGCTGTGAGGAGAGCTCGAGCAGTGCCGAAAGTTCCTCCTCAAGCGAAAGTGACAAGGAGGATAGTGTCGGTGAAGACAACGACGACGAGTCCAAGCTCCAGGCCGTCAAGTCAGAATACAATGACCTGGGCTCTCACTGATCGCCTGCCGCACCATCACCGTCATCTCACGCCCCTTCCACTCTAGGCAAAGTGACCTTGCCAGGGGTCCTTGTCCCGGGCGCTGCCTCATCTTCTACCTAGATCTCCTGGCAGACCCGAGGACTTTGGCTTCGCCTTCCCTTCTGGGAGTTCCGCCCTCCGCCAGTGCTGGTCCTGGAGGGGTCAGGCTGGGCTTCTATCGGGGGTCTCTCCCTATTTTTCTTTTTGCAAGCTGGCCTTGGGGGAGAAAGTCAAATAAAGATTTATTTAGGAAGAGATGCCATCTCGTGTAAATTTTATTCCCTTTGCAAGAATGTATGATATTCCTCTTTGTTAGATTTCTCTCTGTATGGTACACTCCCTATGCTTTATTAGAAACTTGCCAGCGCAGCCCTGCCACGAGCGCTTTGAGGAGCGGATCCTTAGTAGCCTACTGGCGGTGCCGTTGCCGGCAAGATACCTAGACATTTTTAGTGCAGCCACTTAAGCTGTTGAGCGGACTCGAAATAGAGTAAGGGCGCAACCGACCATGACAAGGTTACCTTGATGTTTTCAGTGCAGCCACTTAAGCTGTTGAGCGGACTCGAAACAGAGTAAGGGCGCAACCAATCACGACATGGTTCCTTCGCGTGCAGGTTTCCCATACAAAAGTTGAAATCGTCCAAGGAAAATAACTTTACAATAAAAGATTTACTTAGAGTTTTGCAACTTAGCTTTTTGTTGCAGTACTCCTTTCTGCAAGACGTCAACTTCGAACATCGCACGTTGGTGTCCATACCATCATCCCCTGGCAAACTTGTACACGAGGGAACCTTCTTTCCATTAAAGAAGAGAAAATAGAGATATGGAAACTTGGTGGTTCGTTACTACTTGCTAATAATAAGCGTAATGGAACATCTCAGATGAACATGCATATAAGTAAACATGGAAATCGGCAAGAGTTCTAGAACGTTTGATCTTATTCAACTATGCACAGGGTCTGCGCCTGGCTTTGTACAAAGGATTACAAGCCTCGCCGACAAGGCTTGTACAAAAGGTGGTTGCCGGGGAACCCGGCAACCGCGCCTTATGGATAGAACTTACGAAGATGTTCAATATTCCAGGAGTTGCTCACTAGAATGCCATCTACGGTCTCCAGGCGGACTGCGCTAGGCCTGGTAACTCGTACTACCCGATAAGGGCCTTCCCACTTTGGCGTCAACTTGTTTGAATTCTTGGCCGACTGAACGTGCCGAAGAACAAGGTCTCCTTCCTCGAGACTTCGGGCATGAATTTTGCAGATATGGTAGTGATGCAAAGCTTGCTGGTAGCATGTAGCTCGCACAACAGCCTGAAGACGAGCTTCCTCAAGCAGTGTTACGTCATCTTGTCGCAACTGCTCTTGCTCAAGCTCATCATAAGCGGGTGTTGGGGAACGTCGCATGGGAAACAAAAAATTTCCTACGCACACGCAAACCTATCCATGGTGATGAGCATCTACGAAAGGGAGAGTGGATCTACGTACCCTTGTAGATCGCTAAGCGGGAAGCGTTAAGAAACGCGGTTGGTGTAGTCGAACTTCTTCGCGATTCAAATCGCCGAGCGTCCCGCAATCCAATCATGAACCGTCCCGCGAACGAATCACGAACCGTCCCGCGATCCAATCACGAACCGTCCCGCGATCTCGTCACGATCTGTCCCGCGATCCAATCACGAACGTCTCGTGGCCTTGATCCCGAATCTTCCGATCTAGTACCGAACGGACGGCACCTCCGCGTTCAGCACACGTGCAGCTTGATGACAATCTCCACCGTATTGATCCAGCAAGAGGGGGTGGATGGGAGAAAGATTTCACCGGCAGCATGACGGCGCTCCGGTGATGGTGGTGGTGGAGCAATTTCGGCAGGGCTTCGCCTAAGCGCTGCAGAAATCCGATCTAGAGGAGCACCGATGAAACAGGTAGCACGTGGGCGTAAGTTGTGTGCAAAACCCTAGCTATCCACCAATATATATAGGAGGAGAGGAGGGGGAGAGGGGCTGGCGCACAAGTCCCCTTAGGGGAGTTGGCCGGCCAAGGTGGGAGCAATCCTACTCCTACTCCAATCGTAGTTGGAGTAGGATTGCTTCCTATTGGCTGATTTTTCCCTTTTCTCTTTAGGACTTCCTCTCCCTGTGCCATGGGCCTTTGTGGATGTTTCCCCAGCCTAGTAAGGGCTAGTTATTATTATACCACATCCCATGGACCTCTTGGGGTCAAAATACCCCCCTCGGAGGTCTCCCGGTACACTACCGGCACTCCCGGTACACTACCGATGAGCCCGAAACTTTTCCGGCGACCAAACTGGGACTTCCTATATATGAATCTTTACCTCCAGACCATTCCGGAGCTCCTCGTGATGTCTAGGATCTCATCCGGGACTCCGGACAAACTTCGGTCACCACCATACATAACTCTACTCTACCGAAACGTCACCGAACCTTAAGTGTGCAGACCCTACGGGTTCGAGAACTATGTAGACATGACCGAGACACCTATATGGTCAATAACCAATGGTGGGACCTGGACGTCCACATTGGTTCCTACATATTGTACGAATCTCTTCATCGGTCGAACCTCTATGTCAAGGATTCAGTTAATCCCGTATAACGTTCCCTTTGTTCTTCGGTATGTTACTTGCCCGAGATTCGATCGTCGGTATCTCTATACCTAGTTCAACCTCGTTACCGGCAAGTCTCTTTACTCGTTCCGTAATGGAAGATCCCGTGGCTAACATATTAGTCACATTGCTTGCAAGGCTTGTTGTGATGTTGCATTACCGAGTGGGCCCCGAGATACCTCTCCGTCACACGAAGTAAAAAATCCCAGTCTCGATCCATGCCAACTCAACAGACACCATCGGAGATACCTGTAGAGCACCTTTATAGTCACCCAGTTACGTTGCGACGTTTGATACACACAAGGCACTCCTCCGATATCCGTGAGTTGCATGATCTCATGGTCATAGGATCATATACATTGACATGCAGAAAACAGTAGCAATAAATTGACACGATCATATGCTACGTTTGTAGTTTGGGTCTTGTCCATCACATCATTCTCCCAATGATGTGATCCCGTTATCAAATGACATGTCATGTCCATGGCTACGAAACCTTAACCATCCTTTGATCAACGAGCTAGTTCACTAGAGGCATACTAGGGACATTGTGTTGTCTATTTACCTACACATGCAATGTGTTTCCAATCACTACAATTATAGCATGGATAATAAACGATTATCATGAACAAGGAAATATAATAATAAACACTTTATATATATTGCCTCTAGGGCATATTTCCAACAGCGGGCACTCGAGGTGGCCCGTATATGAGTTCCGTGGGGAGAACTGGTTCCACCCCATATACCAGGGACAAGGGTGTCTGGCCGGTGGCTCGATTTGGTGTGTTCTGATTGACCAAAGAACAGCCCACAGCTCATCAATCCAGCGTCTTATGCACTTGCGCAGTGTGTCAAAAGTTCTTGTCTTAAGTCCTCGCAGCACTTCAGAATTTTCCCTTTCCGCTTGGTCGTTGCTCCTTGGATGAGAAACAGAAGCAAAACAGATCGTGCCGCCAAGGTCTTGGACATATTGCATGAAGGTGCGGCTTGTGAACGGTGTGCCGTTGTCAGTGATGACTCTCTTTGGTACACCAAAATGGCAAACTTGTCCCTTGAAGAACTTGACGGCTAATTGTGCTGTCACCTTTCTCACCGCTTCCACTTCCGGCTACTTTGTGAACTTGTCGATCACGACATACAAGTACTCAAAGCCCCCGGTAGCACGAGGAAAAGAGCCCAAGATGTCGAGCCCCCAGACCGAAAATGGCCTGGAAAGAGGGATTGTCTGAAGAGCTTGAGATGGTTGATGTAGTTTCTTTGAATGGAACTGGCACGCTTCACACTTGGTTACTAGTGCGGTTGCATCTTGAAGAGCAGTGGGCCAAAAGAAACCTTGCCGGAATGCCTTACCGACAAGATCTCTTGATCCTATGTGGGAGCCACATATGCCTCCATGTATCTCTGCCAACAGCTCCAGTCCATCCTCCCGAGGAATGCACTTCAATTTCACACCATTCGGTCTCTTTCTGTATAGGACATTGTCCACGAACTTGTACATATTAGACTGACAGGCTACTTTCTCCGCTTCTTCCTGTTCCTCGGGGAGTTCTCCTATTTGAAGGGACTGAACAATGTGTTGTGCCCATGCTGGAGCCTGGGGCTCAAGGACAAGGACTAAAGGCATATCTTCTACCATGGGAGCATTTGTCTCTAAGGCAAGGACTCGATGTCCTGCCGAAGCCTGTTGCCCCCAGCAAGCTTGGCGTTGATCCCGGCAACTTCCTTGCCGATGGCTTTTGAGATCTCTACGGGATAGTACTAGCCGGAATTCGACTTCCTTCTCTTATTTTTCCTTGCTGATGGTGCTACGAATAGTTGAGTCAGTTGGAGCACAAAAGTCACTGGTTCCACAGGTAACTTGAGGGCAGCATGCGTTGACAGCTCGTCGGCAATGTTGTTCTCTGCACGAGGAACATGCTCTGTTTGTAGACCGTCAAAACCTCCAACTTCCTCACTTCATCAACGTAGGCTTCCATCAACGGGCTTTGATAATCTTTGTTAACTTGCTTGATGACAAGCTGTGAATCACCTCTGACTATGAGCTTTTTGATTCCAAGGTCTGCCGCGATCCTGAGACCGACAAGCAGCCCTTCATATTCTGCAGTGTTGTTTGTCGATCTCTCCTAGGGAAAGTGCATCTAAATCACATATTTGAGTTGCTCTCTGGTGGGCGTTACAAGCGGCACACCAGCACCGGCTCCTTGCAGGGAAAAAGCCCCATCAAAATACATAATCCATTCTTGATTTGTTTCCTTGTTGGGGAGAGTTGTTTCTTGGATTTCTTCATCTGGCATTGGGGTCCATTATACAATGAACTCCGCCAAGGCTCTTCTTTGTAGTTGGAGTACTTTCAAATCTGAGACGAAAGCTTGACAGCTCCAAAGCCCACTCCACAATCCTGGTCGCATCTGGATTTCGTAGAATCCGTTGCAACGGAAAGCGAGTGACGACGGTGATCTCATGTGCTTGGAAATAATGGCGCAACTTCCTCGAGTCCATAAGGAGGCCTAAGAGCAACTTCTGCACACCATAGTATCTTGTCCTAGCCCCCTACAAAAGGGAGTTGACAAAATAAACTGGACGTTGCACCATCTTCTTCTTCCAAGTTTCTTCATTTATCTGCATAGATTCTGACTTGTCGGCACCAGATTCTGTCAGGGAAGGTCCTGGCTTGTCGCTTGGAGGTCCTGCATTTGCCACTGCTTCTTCGTCAACTTCTCTCTGCGCCACCAATTCAGCGCTAACCACCTGATTCATTGCCGCCAAGTATAGAAACAACGGTTCTTGCGGTTTAGGTGCGACTAGTGTTGGTGGAGAGGAGAGGTACCTATTCAAATCCTGTAGCGCTGCCTCCGCTTCCGGAGTCCACTTCATTGGACCTGCCTCTTTCAAGATTTTGAAAAAGGGCAGGGCGCACTCAGCAGATTTAGAGATGAACCTACTCAGAGCCGCAACGCAGCCGGCAAGATGACACACATCTTTGACGTGTTTTGGTGCTTCAATCTGCTCAATTTCCTTGATCATGTCGGGATTCGCCTCGATTCCATGTCGGGAGACAAAAAATCCGAGAAGCTTGTCGAATGGAATGCCAAACACACACTTCTCAGGATTGAGCTTCAAATTGCTCTTGCACAGATTTGCAAATGTCTCCTCGAGATTTTTTATGGGTGTTTGTTTGTCCTTGGTCTTGACAACTATGTCATCCATATAAGATTCCATATTTCTATATAGCCGAGGCTCAAAACCGATATGGACTGCCGTTGCAAATGTTGAACCAACACTTTTCAAGCTAAAAGGCATATGCACGAAGCAATATGTACCACATGGGGTGATAAATGCGGTCTTCTCTTCGTCTTCCTTAGACATGAAGATTTGATGATATCCCGAATAAGCATCAAGAAATGACCGCAAATCACAGCCGGTAGTGGAGTCCACAATATGGTCCATGCGCAGAAAGGGAAAAGGATCTTTTGGACATGCTTTATTGATATCTATATAGTCAATACACAGCCTCCATTTTCCATTCGCCTTGCGTACTACCACTAGATTGGACAACCATGTTGGATGGAGCACTCCTCTGACCAAACCTGCCGCTTCCAACTTCCTGATTTCCTCGGCAATAAATTCTTGCCACTCCAAGGCTTGCTTCTTAACTTTCTGCTTGACGGGTCATGCATGAGGACAAATAGCAAGATGGTGCTCAATTACCTCCCTGGGAACACCAGGGACGTGAGATGGTTTCCATGCAAACACATCAACATTCGCCCGTAGGAAGGCCATGAGCGCGCTTTCCTATTTGTCGTCGAGGGTGGAACTTATGGTGAAAGTTCCTCCCGTACCATCCTCCTTGACGGGCGCCTTTTTGGATTCTGGTGGAGCTGCCTTGGATTTCTTGTTCTTGACGGTGAAGCTCTCTGGCACATCGTCAATAGGAGCGCAGCACTCCGAGGAGGTGCGCTTGTCGGAGTGTGTACCAGAGGCCTTGCCAGTCTTCTTCCCCCGGGAGCTTCAGCGGCATGAGCAGGTGCCTTGGTGGCAGGTGTTGCAACTGTTTCCCAATAAAGTTGGTCAACACAGACAAGTGCATCCTTCTTGTCAGAGTTGATTGTGATGACGCTCATCGGCCCGGGCATCTTCCATATATTGTAAGTGTAGTGTGATGCCGCCATGACCTTGGCCAACGTTGGACGGCCAAGGACCCCATTTTATGGCAATGGAATCTTGGCAATGTCAAAAGAATCTTCTCTACTCTAAAGTTTAGGTCACTACCAAATGTTACCAGTAGTGTGATATTGCCCTTTGATTGTCTCCTTCCTGGATTGATCCCCCAAAACATGCCCGTCTCCTCGAGATCTTCATCGGGAATTTGCAACCTTTTGATAACATCAGGTGAGATCAAGTTCAAACCGGCCCCACCGTCAACTAACATGTTTGTCTCCTTGAGGTTGCGAATTGTTGGCGAAACCAACAATGGCAGACACCCGACTGCAGTTGTGCGATCAGGGTGATCCTCGGTGTAAAAAATGATAAGCGTGTGAGACCATCTTAATGGCTTTTGGGCATCGATAGATGACTCTGCTGCATTAATCTCGCGCGCCCGCTATTTAAGTCAGCGGTGAGAAGAGTGCAATGAGGCGCCTCCATGGATGCACATGACTTCTGTAGCTCTTTGAAATTCGTGTTCGCTGGACTCATCATCCTCATTGCCATCGTCATTCCCCTTTTCCTTGTCGTGGCCTTGAGTGGGCCTCTCCTGTTGCTTGGCCTTTCCATGGCGACCTCCCCTGCCGCCGTGTTTCTTGCTGGACCCCTCTGAACCATCTTGGGCCTTCTCCTTATCTCGCCTCACATATTCAGCTTTCTAAATCTCGACAAGATGCACAACTTGCCGGCAGTTTTGGAGATTGTGGCTCTTGGTACGATGGATCTTGCAGTACTTCTTGTTGGAGCCCTCCGGCCTGTCACTAGCTGCCAAGGCCGAACAGGAGGTACACCCGGCAACCTCCTTGCTAGGGCCTTCAACCTTGGTCTTCTTGGCGGTGTTGATGTTGCCGGATTCCTCGACGGCAAGCACGGTCCTGTCCTTGCATTTGCCATTCTGCCGCCGGCCTTTCTTTGTCGGGGCAGCGATGCCTTCGTCTTCAGAGTCGACTCTAGCACCAGCGTCCTCGCGGGGAGTCTCCTCCCTTCTTCAGCTCGAGCAGATCTATCAGCCAGAGCATAGAGCTCGGCGGCATCCCTGACTTTGTTAATTGCTAGCTCTTTGTGCATCTTGTGGTTGCGCACGTTCTGATGAAACACGCTGATAACAGTAGCAAGACGAATGTCTGGGATGTTGTGATGTATACGGCTGAATCTCTGAATGTATTTGCGCAAGGTTTCACCTTGTTTCTGCGGGATGAGATGCAAATCATTATCCTGGCTAGGAGCTTGATGGCTTCTGGCAAAGGCGCTAACGAACTCATGGCATAGATCTGCCAAGGAAGAAATGGAATTCTCTGGCAGATGCATCAACCACGACCTCGCGTTGGACTTGAGAACCAATGGGAAGTAGTTGGCGAGAATCTTGTCATCGCGAGCCCCGGCAGCATGCACCGCAATGGTGTTAATGCTAAAGAACTCCGACAGATGAGTCTTGCCGTCGTACTTCTCCGGGACCTCCGGCTTGAACGTTCGAGAATTGGGCCACTGGACTCGCCGCAGCTCATGGGTAAACGCTGGACAACCCACCTCATAAGGTAGGTCGCAATGATACCCTGGCGCAGGCTTGTCTACAGTGGGTCCTGCACGCCTATCATATTGATGGTGTGCTTCCCGCCTCTGCTCAATGGTAGTCCGAGCGTCTGATGTCTATTACACAACCTTCTTCTTGTAGACTCGTGTTGGGCCTCCAAGCGCAGAGGTTTGTAGGATAGTGGCAATTTTTCCTCAAGTGGATGACCTAAGGTTTATCAATCCGTGGGAGGCGTAGGATGAAGATGGTCTCTCTTGAACAACCCTGCAACCAAATAACAAAGAGTCTCTTGTGTCCCCAACACACCCAATACAATGGTAAATTGTATAGGTGCACTAGTTCAGCGAAGAGATGGTGATACAAGTGTAATATGGATGGTAGATATAGGTTTTTGTAATCTAAAAATATAAAAACAGCAAGGTAACTAATTGTAAGCAACTACAAAGAGTTCACTCCAAAGTCACAAATAGCGGAGAACAAATGAAAAAATTATTGTAGGGTACGAAACCACCTGAAAGTTATCTTTTCTGATCAATCTTATGAGCTATCCCTATAAGTGTCACGAACAGCCCTAGAGTTCGTACTAAAATAACACCTTAAAAGACACATCAACCAAAACCCTAATGTCACCTAGATACTCCAATGCCACCGCAAGTACCCATGGGCTTGATTATACGATATGCATCACACAAGTTCAGATTCGTCATGTTCAATCCAACACAAATAACTTCAAAGAGTGCCCCAAAGTTTCAACCAGAAAGTCAAGAAAACGTGTGCCAACCCCTATGCATAGACTCCCAAGGTCACGGAACCACAAGTTGATCACCAAAACATACATCAAGTGGATCAATAGAACATCCCATTGTCACCACGGATATCCCATCGCAAGACATACATCAAGTGTTCTCAAATCCTTAAAGACTCAATCCGATAAGAAAACTTCAAAGGGAAAACTCAATTCATCACAACAAGATAGAGAGGGGAAAACTCCATATGATTCATCTATATCATTAAAAATCCATATTTACTATACAACCTTCTTCTTGTAGACTCGTGTTGGGCCTCCAAGCGCAGAGTTTTGTAGGACAGTGGCAATTTTACCTCAAGTGGATGACCTAAGGTTTATCAATCTGTGGGAGGCATAAAATGAAGATGGTCTCTCTCAAACAACCCTGCAACCAAATAACAATGAGTCTCTTGTGTCCCCAACACACCCAATAGAATGGTAAATAGTATAGGTGCACTAGTTCAGCGAAGAGATGGTGATACAAGTGTAATATGTATCGTAGATATAGGTTTTTGTAATCTGAAAATATAAAAACAGCAAGATAACTAATAGTAAACAGTGAGCAAAATGTTGTATAAATGCTTCGAAACAAGGCCTAGGGTCCATACTTTCACTACTACCATTTCTCTCAACAATACTAACATAGTTGAATCATATGTAAATACCTCTCGTGCGACAAAGAGTTCACTTTTTAAATATTTAAATACCTCTCGTCACAAATAGCAGAGAACAAAGGAAGAAATTATTGTAGGGTACAAAACCACCTCAATGTTATCTTTTCTGATCAATCTTATGAGCTATCCCTATAAGTGTCACGAACAGCCCTAGAGTTCGTACTAAAATAACACCTTAAGATACACATCAACCAAAACCCTTATGTCACCTAGATACTCTAATGTCACCACACGTACCCATGGGCTTGATTATGCGATATGCATCACACAATTTCGGATTTTTCATGTTCAATCCAACACAAAGAACTTCGAAGAGTGCTCCAAAGTTTCTACCAGAAAGTCAAGACAAAAACGTGTGCCAACCCCGATGCATAGATTCCCAAGGTCATGGAACCCGCAAGTTGCTTACCAAAACATACATCAAGTGGATCAATAGAACATCCCATTGTCACCATGGATATCCCATCGCAATACATACATCAAGTGTTCTCAAATCCTTAAAGACTCAATACCATCAGAAAACTTCAAAGGGGAAACTCAATTCATCACAACAAGATAGAGAGTGGAAAACTCCATATGATTCATCTATCTCAATAAAGCTTGCGGTACATCAAGCGTGTGCCATCTCAAGAACACAAGAGAGAGAGATCAAACTCATAGCTACTGGTACATACCCTTAGACCCAAGGGTGAACTACTCCCTCCTTGTCATGGAGAGCGTCGGGATGATGAAGATGGCCTCCGGTGATGGTTTCCCCCTCCGGCAGAGTGCCGAAACGGGCTCCTGATTGATTTTTCGTGGCTCTGAAGGCTTGCGGCAGCGAAACTCCCAATCTAGGTTTCTTTTCAGAGGTTTGGGTATTTATAGGAATTTTTGGCGTTGGTCTCACGTCAAGGGGTTCCACGAGGCGGTGACAAGCCTACTAGGCACGGCTAGGGGGTTGCCGCGCTTGGCAGGCTTGTGACCTCCTCGTGGCTCTTCTAGCCCAACTCCAATACGTCGGGGGTCTCTTTTTGTCCAGAAAAAATCATACTAAATTTTATCCATTTCGAGAACTTTTGTTTCCACACAAAAAATGACTCCATGTTAGTTCCGTTGAAAACAGCGTCGGTCCGGGTTAGTTCTAATAAAATCATACCAAAATCATATATAATTATTGTAAACGTGGCATGAATACTTCATAAATTATAGATACGTTGGAGGCATATCAGCGTCTTCTTTCCTTCGCTCCCGAAGAACTTGACGTTCATCGTGGCGAGTTCGCGGATCGGACGACGCCGTTGAGTAGCCATCACCAGCACCGATCTGTCGAGTTGGCAACTGTTGTTGCCGTCGCGGAGGAGAGTGCACCGTGGTCGCGCCACCTCTAGCCTTTTCGCCATCCATGCACGCCGGTTCAATGGACCGCCACCGCGAAGGCTCCGCTTGCTGCGGTCCATATCTATTAGTGAGGCTGAGGAGGCTATGAATAGTAGCTCTCCACTCGTCAAGCTTCTACGCAGCGGGAGGAAAATTCAGGAGTAGCTGTGCTCATGCCAACGCCTCTTCTGATGTAGTCGGCGGTGAAAGGTGCGAAGAACGTGAGGTGCTCTGACTCCTAATCCGTGTTAGAAGGAGCTCCATCACGGTCCCGCGAACATGCTCCACTTCCACCAGCACCTTGGCATCCATGCTGGTCGCGCGCATCTCGGGAGTGATGTTAAGGAGTCTTTCCATGGGGGTGCTTAGAACCACCAACGTCACGGCGATGCTCATCACGCGCAACCTGGGAAGGCTGCAGCGCGTGCGCTGGCGTGGGCGTCTTGGAAGGCACCCTCCCGTCCTTGGAGTTCACTGCGCCACCCATAGGCAGTATAGCTCCGTCCTTGGATCCAGTGACGCGTGGCTTGTCATTGTCGCTGCGAACGGCGCCGCTCACTTGGCCTTGATCACTAGAGCATCGTGGAAGCTCAAGATCTCCACCTCCTCTGCTTGCATCCACACCGTCACCTGCCCGAGTGGCTACAGGCGCACCAGACATGGACAGATCAACGGTCATAAAACCCTTCTTCTTGGGGGCCATGGCGGTGAAGATGATGATGCAACTGGTGCACTGATCGCTAGATCAGGTTCATGCAGCCAATACCCCTACCTGGAGCGCCAAAGATGTCAGGGAACGACACCTATGGGATCGCGTGGATCCGTTTACGGTTCGGCATGGAGATGGTGTGCACAAATAGAAGATCTAACGAGCAGCGTGCGGGATTTTTACCCAGGTTCGGGCTGCTGAGAAGCGTAAAACCGTACATTGATGTATTATGAGTGTTCGAGTTCTGGCTAAAGGAGCTCTTGTGTGATGAACATTACACAAGTGTTGCGCGTGTGAGCTAGAAGGTCCTCCCCAAAGTCCTCCAAAAGTCATCTCTCGTAACGCCTTGGGCCTCGTTTTATATGACTAAGGGGTCTCCAATAGTGGCGTATAGTATATACACGAGATGTACAATTGCTACAATGTTATCATACCTAACATTGATGGCATAGGACAGACGCATTTAATGCTCTGTCAAGCGTCCCTGACCTTCTCCGGACAGGACAGGAGCCCGTCCCATCGGCACAGCTAATCCTCCACCATCATTAGATGCCTTGACACGTATCTAGGAGGGATGACACCTGGTTTGTGTGCTGGTAGGATGGCGAGATCTTGCCGGGTGCACGTCTTGTCGGGGCTCCGTGGGTCATCCCGACAAGATCCTTCTAGGGTCCCATCTTTTGATCTTAGGTCTTCTGATTGTTGTATTGAACGTTTTCTTGACATCTTCGTACTTGCTTCCAGTAGTCCCCTGGTAGGCCTTGCCGCTGGTGTGGCTACAACTGTCCATGCACAAGTAAGGGGTACTAAAAAGCCAAAACTTTAGTACACCGACACCAAACTTCAAATGATATGAGTGAAGCACATGAAGCATTCTATAAGGCCATACTCAACAGATATAAGTGAAGTGCAATGAGCATTCTATAAATCAACCATGAATGTCGGGGGAATAACCCCGGGGTAACCTAAAGCGACCTGCAACACCAACTTTCTAAAACGACTAAAGGGCGAGCCGCCTTCCCCTGCAGCCCGGTTGTACCCCGCCAGCCATGCCATGCCAGCTCGGTCCTGCCGGCTACGCTCGGCCGGCTACGACGAACCTGCCAGTTAGGGGTGGGGACACCTGGCCCCGTAGCCGGTCATACCTTGGATGCCATAGCCAAGACGTGCGAGGCAACAGTGGCCCCCATCCCGTCAAGGGTCAGCGCCTGTATGGCCACAATGGAGGCAACAATGCCGGTAACTTTGGCTGACTGGCTCAGGCCACGGGTTCCTCACAGCGAAAATGACGCCCGCCTCCGCATCAACCGACTCGCGCAGTCGGCCCTCCTTGAGGAGGAGGGCTCGATCGGCCCGGCATGTTTTGGCCCTTGGATCTGCAACGAGCCGTTCCCGCCCGGCTTCACGCTTCCACGGGACACCTCGAAGTACAACGGGGCCGCCAAGCCCGAGGACTGGCTGATCGACTACACCACCGTAGTCGGCATCGCCAGGGGGAACAAGCACATAGGCGTCTGGTATGCTCCCCTCATGATGATCGGTTCGGCCCACACCTAGCTGAACAGCCTGGCAGCTGGCAGCATCAACACTTGGACGGACTTCGAAGAGGCTTTTGTCCGCAACTTCACAGGCACCTACAAGCGGCTCGGCCGCCCCTATGAACTGGCCATGTGCGTTCAGGGGCCAGATGAAGCCCTCCACGACTATCTCACTTGATGGACCGAGCTACACAACTCCCACGAAGGGGTGCATGAGGTGCAGGCCATTCAGTACTTCATCAAAGGCTGTCACGACGGCACCCACCTCAAGCGCAAGCTCCTGTGCTCCAACCCGGCTGCACTAGCAGAGCTCATGACCAAGGCAGACAAGTATGCCATGGCCGACTCCGCGATTCGAGTCAAGACAACCCCGCCCGCCAAGGCGACACCGACACCGGCTGCGTCACGACCGGTTGCCGACAACCGGCAGCCACAGAACAACAAGCGCAAGACCGACCAGCCAGACTCCTGCTACGGGAGCCAGCTAGTCGTCTCCATCGAGGAAGAGGAGTCGGTTGCCCAACCTGCTGGCCAGCATCAGCGCACCGACAAGGCTGCCTGGCAGCCCAATCTCACGTTTGAGCAAATGCTCGAGCTCCCCTACAAGAATCACTCTAGAACCAAGCCCTCCATGCACACGCTCCGGCAGTGCAGCTTCTCATGGCGACTGGCCCGGGGGACGGGCTTTTGGCTCCCCCCGCGCCGCCTGCCCGTGCGCCGGCCTGGCGCCAGCTGTCGCCCCGGTGCCGACTCTGGCTCCGTCCCAGAACGACGGTCGCTTGCTCGACCAATTCCCCAACCAAGACAGTTGCTACGTCGTCTTCACAAGTGAAGAGACAGACAAGCACGCCCAGCGCCGGCCCCACCACGAGGTGAATGCCACCATGCCCGCGACTCACCAGTTCATGCACTGGTTGGAGAAGCCGGTCAGTTGGAGCCGGGCTGGCCACCCGGCTGTGATGCCAAATCTCGGCAGGTACGCCCTGGTCCTCAACCACACCATTGCCTCCAAGAGGCGCACCTGCGACTTCTCATGGGTCTTGATCGATGGCGGCAGCAACATCAACACCCTCTACCTCGATACGATGCGGAAGCTGGGGCTCAAGGCAGAAGATCTGTAGGCGAGCCGGATGGTTTACCGTGTTATCATGCCGGGAAAGACCCGCTCCCCCAATGGCAAGATAAAGCTCGACGTCCTCTTCGATGGACCCGGCCACTTCCGTCGCGAGCCGATATGGTTCGAGGTAGTGGACCTCGCAAGTCCGTGCCATGTATTGCTGGGCCGCCAGCCCTCGTCAAGTTCATGGTTGTCCCCCACTAAGCCTACCTCAAGCTCAAGAGGTTGGGTCCCAAGGGGATCATCTCCATCGTCGGCGACTACAAGATGTTCATCAAGTGCGCGCGAGACAGCAGCCGCCTGGCCAAGGCCCTGGAGATAGCAGAGGAGAAGCGCCAGCTCGATCGGCTCGTGGCCCTCGCCGCCAGCCAGCCGGTCGTGCTGGTTCCTCCTTTGCAGCCAGTCGGCGAGGCGTCGTTCCATCCGTCCAAGGACACCAGGCGCATTCCGCTCGACCCGGCCAACCCCGAGCAGTGCGTCACCATCAGTTCCCGCCTCGACAGAAAATAGGAAGGCGAGCTCGTCGACTTCCTTTGTTAGAATCGAGAAATCTTTGCATGGTCCCCCAAGGACATGTCGGGTGTTCCGAGGAAGTTCGCTGAGCACAAACTTCAAGCAACCCCTGCGTCGTTTCTTCGAGGAGAAGCGGCGCACTATAGGAGAAGAGATTGCCCGGATGCTCGTAGCCAGCTTCATCATGGAGGTTTTCCACTTGGACTGGCTGGCGAACCGAGTCCTGGTGTTGAAGAAAAACAAGACCTGGCGCATGCGCATCGACTACACCAGCCTGAACAAGGTATGCCCCAAGGACCCGTTCGCCCTACTACGGATCGATCAAGTCATCGACTCCACGGCCGGCTGCGCCCTGCTGTCTTTCTTGGACGCCTACTCCCGCTACCACCAGATCAAGCTGGACTTGGACGACCGGCTCAAGACCTCCTTCATCACCCCCTTAGGGGCCTACTACTACATCACCATGTCCTTCGGCCTGAAGAATGCAGGCGCTACCTTCCAACACTGCATGCAGAAGTGTCTCCTACCTAAGATAGGCAGGAACGTCCACGTCTACATTGACGACATCATCGTCAAAACGAAGAAGCACTTCAGCCTCCTCGACGATCTTCGGGAGACGTTCGCGAACCTATGAGAGTACAAGATCAAGCTCAACCTAGAGAAGTGCGTCTTCGGCGTCCCAGTTGGCTAGCTTCTGGGTTTCTTCGTGTCCGCTCGCGGCATCGAAGCCAACACAGAGAAGATCAATGTGATCGAGCGCATGCCCAAGCCTACCTAGCTCGCGACGTCTAGAATTTCACCGGCTGCCTTGCCTCGCTCAGCTGGTTCGTCAGCCGGTTTGGAGAGAAGGCCCTGTCTCTCTACGGCCTCCTATGGAAGACGACTCTAGTCGAGCCAGGCCCCAACTCCTCGAAGAAGCCGGCCTGGTTCGACTCGCCCAATGAGGCGGACGAGCCCTTCCGCGGCCTCAAACGAACCCTCACCAATGCACCCATCTTGGATGCGCCGGCTAAGAAGGAGCCCTTGCTCGCCTACATCGCGGCTACCACACACGTTATCAGCATCGTCCTGGTGGTTGAGCGGCCGGAGGAGGGCAAGACACTGCCGGTCCAGCGCCCCGTCTACTACCTCAGCGAGGTCCTCTCTGCCTCCAAGCAGAACTATGCCCACTACTAGAAGATGTGCTACGGCATATACTTCACCGCCAAGAAGGTCAAGCAGTCATCACCTTTGTGAGCACGGACCCGCTCGGCGAGATCATGAGCGTTCGGGACTCCACCGGCCGGATTGCCAAATGGGTCAGCACCCTCGCAGACCACGAGATCCGGTACGAGATGCGCATCGCCATCAAGTAACAAGTGATGGCCGACTTCCTCGTCGATTGGGAAGAGACCGAGTTTGTGTTGCCTCCCCAGGACTCCACACATTGGCGCATGCACTTCGACAGCTCGAAGATGAGGACCAGCCTGGGAGCCGGTATCGTCCTCTCCTCCCCGAAGGGAGACCAACTCAAGTATGCCCTCCAAATCCATTTCGCCGCCTCCCACAATGTGGCCGAGTATGAGGCGCTCGTCCATGGCCTCCGACTCGCCAAGGAGATTGGCATCAGGCACATCCTATGCTTCAGCGACTCTGACCTCGTGGTGTAGCAGGTCTCTGGCGAATGGGACGCCAAGGACGCCAACATGGCCAGCTATCACTTCCTCGTCCAGCAGCTCACCGGCTGCTTCGAGGGTTGTGAGTTCCACCATGTCCCCCAGGCGGACAACGAGGTGGCCAATACGCTGGCAAAAATTGGCTCCACTTGGCAAGCCATTCCAGCCGACGTCTCCCTCGAACGGCTGCTCAAGCCGTCGATCAAACCCTCCTCCGAATCGAAGTCCATCTTCATGTCGGCTAACGCAGCAGGCCCATCAGCAGATCCGGCTGGTCCGCCGGCACCATCACCAACGGTTGCACCTCTAGCTCCATCAACTCTAGCTGCCTTGCCAACATCTTCGGCATCGGCTGCCCAGTCGACATCACCAGCCCGAACTGTCGAGCCAGCCGCATCCGAAGGCGTCGGCTCCAACGTCGCAGCGGTCATGATGGCAATCGACGTTCCTCCCACCGCCATGGCCTCGGGGACTGACGAGCCGGCCGCGGGGACTGGTGAGCCGGTCCCGAGGGCTGACCACTTAGGCTCGAGGGCTCCTGAGCCGGCCCATGTCTCGGCTCCCTCATAGGCCCAGCCCATCCTGGCGTTCCTCCTACGCGGCGAGCTCCCCCTGGCGAGACCACGGCAAGGCAGATTCAATGCCGAGCTCCGGCTTACAGCATCATCAACCGCGAGTTGGTTCACCGCAGCACCACCGACGTCTTCCAACAATGCGTCGAGTTGGAGAAAGGGTGAGAAATACTCCTCGACATCCACCAATGCGAGTGCGGCACCATGCCGCCTCTAGGACCCTAGTGGCCAAGGCGTTCCGCCATGGCTTCTACTGGCCGACTGCCTTGGAGGAGGCTAAGCAGCTGGTCGACAAGTGCGAAGGCTGCCAGCGCTTCAGCACACAGAGCCGCTTGCTAGCTATGGCCCTCCAGACCATCCCCCACTCGTGGGCCTTTGCCGTCTAGGGGCTGTACATGGTGGGGCCCTTCAAGACCGCTCGAGGTGGCATGACACATTTGCTGGTGGCCGTTGACAAGTTCACCAAATAGATCGAGGTCAGGCCGATCAAGAAGCTGGACGGCCCCACGGCCGTCTGGTTCGTCGAGGACATCACGGTCTGCTACGGCGTCCCCCACAGCATCATCACCGACAATGACACAAACTTCGCCAAGGGTGCGCTAGCACGCTTCTGTGCCAAGCAGGGCATTCGGCTCGACTTGGTGTCCGTCGGTCATCCTCAGTCGAATGGCTAGGTCGAGAGGGCAAACGGCCTGATCTTGGCCGGCATCAAGCCCCAGCTCGTGGCACCACTTGTCAGGTCAGCCAACTATTGGATCGAAGAGCTGTTGGCTATCCTATGGAGCCTTAGGACCACGCCCAACCGATCAATCGGCTACACTCCTTTCTTCCTTGTTTACGGGTCCGAGGCGATCATCCCCACTGACAACAAGTTTGACTTGCCTCGGTTCACCTTCTACACGGAGAAGGACGCAAACAAGGCAAGAGAAGACGACATCGACCTACTAAAAGAAGCATGCGAACTGGCCTTGAGCCGGACGGCCATCTACCAGTAGAAGCTCTGACACTACAACAGCAAGCGGATCCGGCCACTCTCCTTCGGCGAAGGAGACCTGGTGCTCACACAGATACAGGGAATAGCCGGCAAGCACAATCTGTCGTCCCCATGGGAGGGCCCGTTCATCATCAGCAAGGCGTTGCACAACAACGCGTAGTACTTGCTAGATGCCCAGAAGCCGCAGAAGCGCAAGAGAGACGCCTCCGGCGAGGAGACGGAGTGCCCGTGGAACACGGCGCTCCTCCGCCCATTTCACTTCTAAAAATAAGTGTATGTATGTATGTATCCTTCCCTTTTGGGGCTTATGAATGCAATGGGTGCCCCAAACCGGCTCTTGGGACACGCCCCTTTTGTTTCCTTCCAAGGTTTTCAACTCGTTCGTCGGCTCCCGGTCTCGGGGGCTAGCCGGCTAGTCCTGGCGTCCTCTCCCAAAGCCGACCAAGTAATGTGAGCTGAATAAGTCCTCCCACCCCTCCTAGCTACAGACCGGCTTCCGGCTAATCGGCTGACGGGTTCGCGGGGTGACGAAACTTAGCACACATGAAAAGTCGATCACAAGGGGGTCATCGGCTAGGTCTAGCCAGAACACTTTCTCGCCTCTGTCACTTGCCTTACCCAAAAAACTCTCACGGTTCCCAAACTCAGAGCCAGCTCCTTCGAGGTGGACGCCCCGTCCCAGCTATAGCCCGGCTCCCGGCTGTCAGGCTGACGGGGCCGAAACCAAGGGGGACAAGGATTTGAGAATACATAACCAAAAGAGAAAGCAAGGGTAAGGTCAAGCCGACACGCAAACAAAACAGAAAACAAACATTCCAGCAACCAAAAGCTTCATAAAACATAAAAAGGCCCACGGCCATTAGTTCATTACATTTACACCCCCAGTGGGTGGAATTGAGTTCTAATGGAAACACAGGAAGATAAAAAGAAAGCTCTAGGTGGCAGCCGCTCCGTCTTCTCCTCCATCACCTCCTACGGTGGCTCCCGTCTATGGGTCCCGAGCCGGCTTAGAGTCGGTGTAGTCGTCGGTGTTGGAGTCGGCATCTTCACCGTCCGTCTCGGCGTCGCTTCCCTCTGGGTCGCCCAGCGCGAGCGCTTACTGGACCTCTAGGATCACCGTGCCATCTGCCTAGCAGTCAAGGATGGATTCGTCCCATGCGGTGAAGGACGCAAGGTCGCTAGCCCGCACGGCCAGTGCGTCGGCCACCACCTCCAGATCTACGTCGGTGCCGGCACGCTGGGTTGTGAGCAGGCTCATGTCCAGCTCGGGGTACCATGACCTCGCAATGTGAAGGGCCATGCCCGCACCGGCACGCGGTGTGGAGGCCCTCTAGGCGTTCGCCCGTGCGGTCCTGAAACCCAACCACCGCGACAGCCGGCTCATCGAGGCCAGATCCACCACACTTGGCCAGAGGACATGGACTAGTGCCTCGCCGGCCGCCTGGAGCCACTTCAGGGCCCTCACCACCTATTGCAGCCTCACCATGGCGGCAATCCCCACCTCGGCCAAGGCCCAGGGGGCAAGCGGCCCAATGACCATCCCCTACGCCCGCTGGTCCTCACGGTGGGCCGCCACGGCCGCCTCCGTGGCCTCTTGTGTACCAAGGAAGAGCCCGAAGAAGAAAAAAGATGGGGATGAACAAAGAAGCAAGCCAAGAACCAAGAATCAACATGCAGAAAGGAGGAGACGGCAAGGACTTACCGCGCAGCATCCAGTCCACCCCGTGCCCTTGCTCCTATAGCTTCGACTCCCTCGCCGACCACTCCTAGAGCTGGATCTCGTGCTCGACCCGGGCCGCCTGCGCCTCGCCGGCCACCTTCGCTAGTGTGGCGTCCTTGGCCTCCAGCTCCTAGCGGAGGACCATCTCCCTCTCCTCCGCCTGCTAACGCAGGGCCGTGTCGCGGTGGGCTGCTTCACGTTCGGCCGCCTCCACCTACATCCGATCCGCCTCCTGGCGGAGCCGCTCGCACTCCGCGGTAAGGAGGCTCCGCTTATTGCCAAGCTCCACGACCTGGCGACAGAGGTCGACCGTCTCGACATTGGTTTCTGCTCAGGACAAGTAAGCCTCCGTTAGAAGATAAAAGAAGAAATAGGATTCGGCCCACCTCCGCGGCGACCGACTCGAACCTTGTAGGTCCTTGGACAAGGTGGCTAGCCGACCCTCGTTATCCCGGTACAGGCTCAGCAAGGAGTTGTATGCGGTCACCCGACGGTCGTGCATTGCCTGCAAGCAACAAAAATACGATGCAGCATTAGACTCGACCCGCCTATGCCACAGCCGGCTCGAGTCTTGGGGGCTACAGCAGTGGGTGCGCTAGCGCGCCCACAGGAAAAAAGCGCCAAGAGCAAGAAAGGGAAGGAAAGATAGAAGCTTACCGCAACGGTACACTCCAGCTATACCAGCCGGTCATTGGATACGCAAGCGTCTTGCATTGTTTGGGTGTGGCAGGTGGCGAACGCCTCGATCGCAGCAGACATCGTCATCCCGAGAGCACTCAGCGGGTCCCCAGCGACCGGGCGGCCGGCTGCTGCCCAGTTTTGCTAAGGCCGGCCCCCGTCTGCCCACCCCCCTTTGCCCAAGGTCACCAGGGGACCAGCTCCTCCTGACACCATTGTGCTAGGGGCTCCAGACAGGGAGCCTGCGCAGCCTGACCCCTCGGGCACCTCAGCCTCCCTCCTCGGTTCTTCGCCTCCGGTCTCTCCTGCCCGGCTCGACCCGGGCACTGGTGTATCCAGAGTTGGCTCGTTTGGAGTCGGCATTCCTGGGGCCTGGGTCTCTAGAGGCGGCACCTCCAAAGCCGGCGCGTCGGAGGCTTCCACTTCCGAGGGGCCTCCGCCCCTGGTGGCATGTTGCCCGCCCCTGGCGTATTCGTGCTGCGATCTGCCTCCTCCTTGCCATCAGCACGGGCCACACCGTCACCCGCCGCTCCGTGCACGTCCTTCGCATCCTTCGCATCCGCCTCCGCCCGCAGCGTGGGGTCATGGTGGTCCTTGGACCGTCTCTCCCGATCGTGGGGGAACGGCTTCCACGATTGGCCGTCCGCTTACACATTGGCTCCTCCCGGTGGCATCCACTTCTTCGCCGCCTCCTTTCACAGGCGGTGCCCCTCGGTGTGCAGCTCCTGCTGGGCCGCCTCTAGGTCACACCATGCTTCACGCTCCCTCTCCTCGTTGGTGCCTGATGGCGTCGTCCCCGCGGAGTCGCTTGTCGGGGTCCTCACCAGGGTGCGCGCCTCCCTAAACAAGTGAAATGAGAAGGCAAGGGGATAAGAAGAAATCGAAGGAGCAAGGCTGCAGGGAACGTGGCTTACCCGGTGACGACAGAGACCACCCTCCTCGCTAGGCCCGTCGGGGCGACCCTCCTCTTCTTCCTGCCACCTCCGCGGCTATTGCCCGGCAGCTCGGTGGCCGCTCGTTTGGATGCTGGCATGGAGCCGGCCGCCTGCTTGCCCTTGTCGCCGGCTATAGCATCGTCCTGGCCGGGCTCGTTGCCGGCACGGCAAGGGCGCCTAGGCGGCGCCGTGGACTCATCCTCCGAGGACTCGAGGTCCGCCGGAGCCTCTGCTTCGCATGACTCCTCTGACTCAGCGTTGTCATCAGTCCAATCCCATAAATTCGACTGGGGAGGGAACTCACCCATCGACTCGGTCGCCTCCGTCTCTGTCTATGCCCCGCCAGCTTCGGACGCTCCAGCTTGCTCCGAGTCCGCTAGATCCACGTCGTCGGCGTTCTCAACCTCCTCGGTTCCGAGCCCTCCACATCGGCGGTTGGCTCCCCGTAATCCTGCAGCTGGGGAAAAACCTGAAGGCGGGAGAATTCCTCTCACTACCAAAATGAGGCGGCGCCCCCGATGATGAAAGAGAGGGTGAGCCAGCTAGACACTTACCGGTGGCGCTGGATGGCTCTGGCTATAAGGGGCCTTCCCCCACTGCCAGCTCCCTTCCTTCAGCTTTGCCGTCGAGATGGCGTTTACCCTTCGCGGCACATGGACCAGCTTCAGCTCCTTGGTGGAGAGCCGGCAGGGATCGTGCCAGCCCTCCATCTGGCAGACAAGGTGCGGCCGGCTCTACAGCGGCTGCACTTGGCGCACCACGATTGCCGCCGGCAGGTCGGACGCCTTCAGGCCTTCCGACCCGTTCATCAACAGCAGACGCTTGTAGAGCCAGTCCGCCGTCTCCGAAGCATGGGGTGGAGTCGTCCGCCAGTTCAGCATCGTGACCAGTGGCTGATTGACGAAGTCGGGGAGGTTGATGTGGTCCTCCTCCATCTTCACATTCTTCATATAGAAGGCACCCTGCTGCCAATTCTTCATCGACTCTTGCAACGGGAGTTTCGAGAAGCCGGCTCCTTGGCGATGTGGATCAGGGCGCCCCGGAGGCGGTCATAACCTGTTGCAGCATCGCTGGGTCCTTCGCCGTCTACTGCTTGAGGAAGAAGAGGCGGAACCAGAGGTCGAGCCTCGGTTCCACCCCCCGATATCCCTCGTAAAGGGTGACGAAGTCCGACAGCTGTAGGACGGCATTGGGGGCGAGATGGTGCGGTTGCAGACCGAACCGCGTCAGGAACCTCTGAAAGAACATACTCGCCGGCAGCCCGAGCCCACGGAGGAAGTGTTCGACAAAGACGACCACCTCGTCATCCCACAGGGCCGGGGAGTTCTATGGCTCAGCAATGCCCACCTCCACAAGCTCCTCCGACGGCAGCTTGCGGCGGTGGCAGAGGTGCTCGATGAACTCCTCATCGACGATACTACCGTCCCACGCCCCTTACTCGCCATGGCTTCCCAAGGGGCTTGTGAGCGCGGCAACGGGCGCGGGAGTTCAGCTATGGACCGGTCTTCGACGGCGCCGGCTGGAGTACGGCGAGGAGAACGGGCGTTGCTCTCCTTCTCTCTTTCTCTCTGAGCGGGAGGGGGGCAACAAGAGCGATACGATAGGGGCGAGGGGAACAAATGTGTCGTTCCATTCCCCTCCCCCTTCCATTTATACCCCGCGCGAACGATCGTGGGCAGCGGATTCATTGTGCACGTCCCCCACGATTCCCGTCGCGTGTAGGGCGGAAGTTATTTCACTCGAGAACACCAACCGACGGCCCAAGCCGCAGGACATCCGCGCACGGGGGCCGAGGCCATGGCAGGCCCTGCCCCGCGGTTCGGTCTTGTCCCCCGTGCAGCCGGTCAGGCCGCGGCCCGTTGCATCTCCCACGTGGCATAGACGCTCCGCCCGATGGGGCGCCGGTGGCAGCGCACAAAGCGACGGCCGGCTACGCAGCCGGCCGTCGTCCGCCCACTAACGTTCGGCTCCCGTGGCGGGCTGCGGTACTGGAGCAATGTTCAAGCCAGCGAGGTCCGCTGCGGCTCGGCGGCGGGCCTCCCCCGCTTTCGGGACTATTGTCGGGGAATAACCCTGGGGTAGCCTAAAGCGACCCGCAACTTCAACTTTCTAAAACGACTGAAGGGCGAGCCACCTCCCCCTGCAGCCCGGTTGGACCTCGCCGGCCACGCCATGCCGGGTGGGTCGTGCCGACTATGCTCGGTCGGGTACGACGAGCCTTCCGGTTAGGGGCGGGGACATCTAGCCCCCTAGACGGCCATACCTTAGATTCCACGGCCAAGATGTGCGAGGGAACAGTGGCCCCGATCCCGTCAAGGGCCTGCGCCCGTATGGCCACAATGGAGGCAACAGTGTCGTTGACTTTGGCTGACCGCGACCAGGCTTCCAACAGTGCCGGCATGCCTCCAGCCACTCCATTACCTGCCCCGTCATGGCTACAATGCAACCGGCCATACCGTTGAGTTCGGTCGGCTACCACAAGACGACGCCCCGAAGGACGACCCATGCCGTGAAGCGACCGGCGCTGGGACCTACCGCACGGGCCCCTCCGTCTCTCGATAGGACCTCCCAGTTGGCGGGCCCTACCGATGACGAGACCCAACAGCCAGGGGCCCCATGGCCGGCTAAAGAGGCTGCCAACTAGGGCCCTCCCGTGGCTTTCCATTCATATTGTAATCCGGGGGATTGGATTGGTGTCTTGTGCTCTCCTCGACCCTCCTCTCCGGCACTTCTTTGGCCCACTGGATGTTTTCGGGCCCAAAAAATCACCAAAAAGTTTCATGGTGTTTGGGATTCGTTTGGTACTAATTTTGTCTGAAGTAAAAAACAAGAAAAAAACAGTGTCACTTGGCACTATATCAATAGTTTAGTCCCAAAAAATGATATAAAGTTGCTATAAAATGATTGTAAAACATCTAAGATTGATAATATAACATCATGGAACAATCAAAAGTTATGGATACGTTGGAGACATCTCACACCTCTTAGTCTCGAAACTTCTAAGAATAAAAAAATTTGGACTCACACCTTTTTCATATCACTACATCAATGTCATCAATCCACAACTTCTCTACATGTGATACACAATGGTTTTGATTATCATTATTGAATACTTAAATATTCTTTGACTAGTCTTATAACCCATGCAAATTACCGTCACTACTACTCAGCTCTCGAAGAAATTTAAGTGAAGAATGAGATCATATTATTTTCTATAAAATCTATACGCCACCATGCTCAAAAAGATATAAGTGAAGTACTAGAGCAGCTGCCTAGCTCAAAAGATATAAGTGAAGCACATAGAGTATTCTAGCAAATTATCATGAAGGTGTGTCTCTCTCAAATAGGTATCTCCAGAAAATGATGATTGTGACAAACTTAAAGTAAAAGCAAACAAAAGCAAATGATGCTCCAAGCAAAACACATATCATGTGATGAATAAAAATATAGCTCCAAGTGACATACCGATGGATTGTGACGAAAGAGGGGATGCCTTCCGGGGCAACCCAAAGCTTAGACGCTTGAGTATCCTCAGAATTATACTTAGGGTGCCTTGGTTATCCCCAAGCTTGGGCTCTTGCTACTCCTTATTCCGTAGTCCATCGTGATCACACCAAAACTTCAAAACTTCAATCACAGAAAACTCAACAAAACATCGTGAGATCCGTTAGTATAATAAAAATATTACATACTTGAGTTACTTTGATAAATTGATTCAAATTCATTTTTGCATCATAGGTACTGTATTCTAACTTCCCCATGGCTTACACGCCCGATATAGTCCATAACGTAATCAAAACAAGCAAACTATGCAAGCAAAATAGAATCTGATGAAAACAGAACAATATGTAGAAATACGTAAAGAGCACATACTTATGTAACTCTAAAAATTAGGAAAAATTAGTAAAGTGTAAAGAATTTGTATAGAAATACTGTTTTAAAATTTGAGATCAGGATCACGCTGTAGTAAAAAATGGAACTTCTTGTACTTGAGTCAAAGTTTCTGTTTCTGTTTCAACATCATTTCTACTCATCTTGTGAGTCATCCCGAAGGCTTTACTTGGTACAAACACTAATTAAAACATAAAATAATAATAATTACATAGGAAATAATCATGTTGTCGCACAAAAACATAAATTAAAAAAATAAAGATACATACTATGTTGCCTCCCAACAAGTGCTATTGTTTATGCCCTTAGCTAGGCATAATGCATAGTTTAAAGTGTTGTCATCTTTGACATTCCCTTGAGAAGGAGGTTTTTCAAATACAATATGGAACACATCATCAAGTAATATATTGGAATTTGTAATTCTGCTCCCCTTAAACCCTTCTGCATTCTCTCTTACTATCCAAGAATATTGTTTGTTGATGTTACTAAAAACCTGTTGGATAATATGTTGGGGAATGTTGCATGGGAAACAAAAAATTTCCTACGCACACGCAAGATCTATCCATGGTGATGAGCATCAACGAGAGGGAGAGTGGATCTACATACCCTTGTAGATCGCTAAGCGGGAAGCGTTAAGAAACATGGTTGGTGTAGTTGAATGTCTTCGCGATCCAAATCGCCAAACATCCCGCGATCTCATCACGATCCGTCCCGTGATCCAATCATGATCAGTCTCGCAAACTCATCATGATCCGTCCCGCGAACTCATCACGATCCGTCTCGCAATCTTGATCACGGTCCTTCCGATCTAGCGTCGAACGGACGACACCTCCGTGTTCAGCACACGTACAGCTCGATGACGATCTCCGCCTTCTTGATCCAGCAAGAGGGAGCGGAGAGATAGACGAGTTCTCTGGCAGCGCGACGGTGTTGCGGTGATGGTGGTGGAGCTATTCCGGCAGGGCTTCGCCTAAGCACTGTAGAAAACCGATCTAGAGGAGAAACTATGCACTAGAGGAACGGGGAGCACGTGGCTGAAAATCAAGTGCAAAAACCCTAAAACCTCTAGTATGTATAAGAGGAAGAGAGGAGGAGTCTTGGCGCAAGGGCCAAGCCCTCTAGGCTTCAGCCGACTTGGGAGGAGAGAAGGAATTCTCCTCCAATCCTAGTAGGACTTGGACTCCTTCCTTTTTTGCCTTTTTTTGCCATTTTCCACCTTTTCTCTTTGGGCTTTTCTTTCCCAGCCGCATCGGACTTGTGTGGGACTTCCACCAGCACACAAAGGGCTGGTATTCACTCTCCCACATCACATGTAGCCTCTTGGGTCGAAATACCCCTCCCGATGGTCTCCTGGTACACTATCGGCACTCCTGGTACACTACCGATGAGCCCAAAACTTTTCCGGCGACCAAAACAGGACTTCCTAAATATCAATCTTTACCTTCGGACCATTCCGGAGCTCCTCGTGAAGTCCAGGACTCCGAACAACCATCGGTCACCACCATGCATAACTCTATACTACCGAAACGTCACCAAACCTTAAGTGTGCGGACCCTGCGGGTTCGAGAACTTTGTAGACATGACGGAGACACCTCTACAGTCAATAACCAATAGCGGGACCTAGATGCCCATATTGGTTCCTACATATTCTATGAAGATCTTTATCGGTCGAACCTCTATGTCAAGGATTCAGTTAATCCCGTATGATGTTCCCTTTGTTCTTCGGTATGTTACTTGCCCGAGATTCGATCGTCGGTATATCCATACCTAGTTCAACCTTGTTATTGGCAAGTCTCTTTACTCGTTTCGTAATACAGGATCCCGTGACTAACACTTAGTCACATTGCTTGCAAGGCTTGTTGTGATGTTGTATTATCGAGTGGGCCCTGAGATACCTCTCCGTCACACGGAGTAACAAATCTCAGTCTTGATCCATGCCAATCCAACAGACACCCTTAGAGATATGTAACATCCCAAAATTCCATTTTGGAATGTTATGAAATATAGCTATGCATCATCATCATCATTGCTTGAATATATGAAATAGTTGAAATGCTCCTTCTAAATTTCTGAATTCCCTTTCTACTTTCAATGTGCTTCTTTCACCTAATTGAAATTCTTGGTAAAAAGTTCAAATAAGAGAGGAGGAACATGACACTCCACACCAGGACCTAATTGGTGTTTTATTAGAACAATAAAAAAAACCAGGGGTTGTTTTGAAAATATTTGCAAAAGGATTTAAAAGCAAATAGGCCATTTCTGAAAATAGTATTTTTTCAAAGTGTTCAAGTGACAGAATAAAAATGTTCAATAAATGGAATTTATTATTCTCTTAATTTTGATATATAATACTCCTATATTTGAAAATGTGTTGAATGCTTTTAAAGAGGTTTTACTGCTCTGAATATTAAAAAGAGTAACGGATTTGCATTTAAACGGGCCGGCCCACGGGCATTTATTCGCGAATTAACTACGAGCCGGTCGACCGACGCGCCTTCGCCGCTCCCTCTCTCTCTCTGACATCTGGACCCACCCGACCGACCGTTCGCACCGCGCGGTCGACTCCTTCCTCGCGCGCGCGCCACCGTCGCCGAGATTCCCTCGCCCTGGATCTCCCTCCTCTCTCCTCCCCGCACCCACCCGAGCACCCTATAAGTAGCCCCTGCCCCTCCTCTCTCCATTCCCCCCGAATCCCTTCTCTCCCTCGCCAAGACGCTGCCCAAACACCTCGCCGGAGCTCCTACGACCACCGAAGCTCTCTCCACTCGTGCCCGTCGCCTCGGACGTCCCCTCGCCCTTCCGACCCCACCACTCGATGCCCGACGTTCGCCGCCGTCGTGTGGACCACTCAACTGCTGCGGAAGGCCACCAGAGACGCGCCCCAACGACCACGTCGCCTTGGCCTCGCCGGAGAAGCCCTCACCGGCGACCCACCTCACGGTGAGCACCTCATCCGTTCGATCTGGATCTGACGATCCAGATTATAACATATTAACTCCGCGAACCGTTTTCTTTTCGGTTCGGTCGACCACCCGAAATCACTCAGCGCTCGCCCTCTCCGCCAATAGGATCTTGCCACGTAGCACTGACCGGTCGGTAGTTTATTTTTTTCTTTTTCTGTTTAGTTTTAGTTAACAGATTGTTTTCTAAATTGTTTTGCTTATATCTTTTAAACTATTTAATGTTTTGAGTTGATTCTTTTTGCATAAGATCACATTTGTCATGTAGTTTCACCCTGTAGTCTTAGATTTTCAAATTGAACTCTAAATTTGAATTTAGTCAAATTTGCTCAAATCACTCAAATCTGAATAACTAGAGTTTAAAAATAGATTTTGATATGAATCTTTTTGGTACTGCTTGGTATTAGTTAGGACTATCAGATTGCTTAGTTTGAGGATTTTTAGGATATATTTGTTTAGTGTTTTAGCTATAAACAGAATGTGCCTAGTATTATAGTATAGTTTTATTTGCTTAGTTTTAGTTAGTTTCAACTCTCATGAATCACACAACCAACCCCGTCTACTAATAGCATAGCAAAAAGTAAAACAACGTTTCCCGGGGCCAATGTGTCAAAGGTTGAGAGGGGGTACCTACCACATGATACTACAACCGTAACCAAGTTTCCAATTACCTACTTTCTATGCAATTGGGGGGATGGTAGAACTAATGCAATAAAACATGGGTAAACATGATCAAAGTGACTTGCCTGATTGACGATCTTCGTACTCGAGGGACTCTAAGTAACAAGCCTCGCACTCCGGATAATCTAACGAAGCAAACAAGAGCACTCAATAAGCATACAACAAAATAATGTAACTCACAAAATCAGCAAGGAAATAGTAAAAAATCAAGACAAACAATGCATAATCACAAGCAAGAAAACACAAAAAGTTTTGTTTTCTAGAAGATGATTGATAAAACACTACTAACATAATGAAACCTATTTGTAATAACAGAACAATAGTTGACGGCAAGAAAACAATAAAATATTTTATTAATAACAGAATTGAATTTCATTAAAGTTTGTTGGGAAAAACTTTAGTAAAGTTTTTAAAAGTTTTGATAAACACTATATGAACCAACTATAGTTTTACTAACAAAAGAGCAAAACAAAACTTATTATTTATTAACAAAACATGTTCTTAACAGGAAGGAATTTACAAATAAACTTGTCTTAGAAAACAGAATTAAATTATATAAAACTTTGTTGAAAGAAAAACTATTACTAACTAATTGTTTTAATCAAATTAAACCTATTTGAAAAGAAGTTGTGATTCCTATATTAACAAAGAAATAAACTAAAAAAATTTATATTTTTATTAACAGTAAGTAAAACACTAAATGTTCAAGCAACAGAACCTACTAAAACAAATTAAAACTAAATCTAATTGAAACTAATTAAAACTAAGCAAATA
Organism: Hordeum marinum; assembly: GCA_022496015.1. Lineage (NCBI taxonomy): Eukaryota > Viridiplantae > Streptophyta > Magnoliopsida > Poales > Poaceae > Hordeum > Hordeum marinum. The sequence continues at coordinate 366,748,441 of CM039675.1, read as the reverse complement.
AAACTATACTATAATACTAGGCAGATTCTGTTTATAGCTAAAACACTAAACAAATATATCCTAAAAATCCTCAAACTAAGAAATCTGATAGTCCTAACTAATACCAAGCAGTAGCAAAAAGATTCATATCAAAATCTATTTTTAAACTCTAGTTATTCAGATTTGAGTGATTTGAGCAAATTTGACTAAATTCAAATTTTAGAGTTCAATTTGAAAATCTAAGACTACAGGGTGAAACTACATGACAAATGTGATCTTATTCAAAAAGAATCAACTCAAAACATTAAATAGTTTAAAAGATATAAGCAAAACAATTTAGAAAACAATATGTTAACTAAAACTAAACAGAAAAAGAAAAAAAATAAACTACCGACCGGTCAGTGCTACGTGGCAAGATCCTATTGGCGGAGAGGGCGAGCGCTGAGTGATTTCGGGCGGTCGACCAAACCAAAAAGAAAATGGTTCGCGGAGTTAATATGTTATAATCTGGATCGTCAGATCCAGATCGAACGGATGAGGTGCTCACCGTGAGGTGGGTCGCCGGCGAGGGCTTCTCCGGCGAGGCCGAGGCGACGTGGTCGTCGGGGCGCATCTCCGGTGGTCTTCCGCGGTAGTTGAGTGGTCCAGACGACGGCGGCGAACGTCGGGCGTCGAGTGGTGGGGTCGGGGGGGCGAGGGGACGTCCGAGGCGACGAGCACGAGTGGAGAGAGCTTCGATGGTCGGAGCAGCTCCGGCGAGGTGTTTGGGCAGCATCTCGGCGAGGGAGACAGGGGATTCAGGGGAATGGAGAGAGGAGGGGCAGGGGCTACTTATAGGGTGCTCGGGTGGGTGCGGGGAGGAGAGAGGAGGGAGATCCGGGGCGAGGGAATCTCGGCGACGGTGGCGCGTGCGCGAGGAAGGAGGCGACCGCGCGGTGCGAACGGTCGGTCGGGTGGGTCCAGATGTCAGAGAGAGAGGGAGCGGCGAAGGCACGTCGGTCGACCGGCTCGTAGTTAATTCGCGAATAAATACCCGTGGGCCGGCCCGTTTAAATGCAAATCCGTTACTCTTTTTAATATTCAGAGCAGTAAAACCTCTTTAAAAGCATTCAACACATTTTCAAATGTAGGAGTATTATATATCAAAATTAACAGAATAATAAATGCCATTTATTGAAGATTTTTATTCTGTCATTTGAACACTCTGAAAACAATATTATTTTCAGAAATGGCCTATTTGCTTTTAAATCCTTTTGCAAATATTTTCAAAACAACCCCTGGTTTTTTTATTGTTCAAATAAAACACCAATTAGGTCCTGGTGTGGAGTGTCATCTTCCTCCTCTCTTCTTTGAACTTTTTACCAAGAATTTCAATTAGGTGAAAGAAGCACATTGAAAGTAGAAAGGGCTTTCAGAAATTTAGAAGGAGCATTTCAACTATTTCATATATTCAAGCAATGATGATGATGATGCATAGATATATTTCATAACATTCCAAAATGGAATTTTGGGATGTTACAAACCTACCCACCTTAAGATGAATCTCGCCCTCGAGATTCGGGTTGGCTAGAAAATAGGTGCGGGTGGTCTCTATGAAGATCTTCTTCGCGTTCCCAGGTGGCTTCTTCCTCGGTGTGGTGACTCCACAAAACCTTATAGAACTTGATGATCCTGCTGCGGGTAACTCTGTTGGCAGTCTCGAGGATTCTGACAGGCTTCTCTTCGTAGGTCAGATCACTATCAAGTTGTATGGCCTCTAGGGGCACGGTGTCTCTCAAAGGAATATCAGTCATCTCAGCATGACATTTCTTCAGCTGGGAAACATGGAAAACATCATGAACTCAGGATAATCCTTCCGGCAATTCCAGCTTGTATGCAACTTCGCCTCTACGTTCAAGAATTTTGTAGGGGCCTATGATCTAGGTGCTAACTTTCCTTTAACACCAAACCTCTTGATTCCTCGAAGTGGGGACACACGAAGATATGCCCGATCTCCCACTTCATACGTTACTTCCTTGTGTTTGTTGTCGGCATAGCTCTTCTGTCGGGATTGAGCTATTTTGAGTCTGTCACGAATCAACTTGACTTTATCTTCTGAATCTCGAATAAGGTCGGGACCAAAAAGTTGTCGGTCTCCAACACCATCCCACGTCAATGGTGTTCTGCACCTCCTTCCGTATAATGCTTCGAAAGGGGCCATCTTCAGACTGGTCTGATAACTGTTGTTGTACGAGAATTCTACGTAAGGTAAGTTGTCATCCCAACTAGATCCATAATCTAGCGCATAAGCTCTCAACATGTCCTCCAGAATCTGGTTGACTCTCTTAGTCTGTCCATCGGTCTGCGGATGAAAAGTTGTACTGAACTCCAGCCTTGTACCCAAAGTTTCATGTAACTGATGCCAAAACTTTGAGGTAAATTGTGTTCCTCTATCTGACACGATACTCCTCAGAACTCCATGCAGACATACGATCCTGGTCATATATATCTTGGCTAGCTTAGTGCTGGTATAAGTGGTCTTCACTGGAATGAAATGAACCACCTTGGTCAAGCGATCGACCACTACCCAGATGGAATCATAACTTGAACGGGTCCTGGGTAGTCCTGTGATGAAATCCATACCAAGCTTTTCCCATTTCCACTCGGGTATCGGCAAAGGTTGGAGTAACCCTGCTGGTTTCTGATGTTCTGCCTTTACTCGCTGACAAACATCACATATTGCCACATGTTCTGCAATATCCTTCTTCATACCTGTCCACCAATAACTTACCTTCAAATCCAGGTACATCTTGGTGTTGCCTGGGTGTATTGAGTAAGGGGAATCGTGGGCTTCTTGAAGTATCAACTTCTTGAGCTCTGGGTCATTGGGCACATAGATGCGGTTCTCAAACCACAGAGTTCCTTGTTCATCCTCACGAAAACCTTTAGCTTTATCATCTTTCATTCTTTGCTTAATCTCAGCTATCTCCTTGTCCGATTTCTGGGCTTCTCGAATTCTTTTGGTCAAGGTGGACTGGATTTCTAGTATGGCAACATATCCGCTTGGAACTATCTCTAGCATGAGCTCTCTAAGATCATCGGCTAACTCCTGGGGTAATCCTCCCACTGTGAGTGTGTTTACATAAGTTTTCCGACTCAAAGCATCTGCTACCACATTTGCCTTACCTGGATGGTAGTGTAATCTCATGTCATAGTCCTTGATTAACTCTAACCATCTCCTTTGTCTGAGGTTCAACTCTTTCTGCGTGAAGATATATTTCAGGCTCTTATGGTCGGTGTAAACATCACAACTATTTCCGATAAGGAAATGTCTCCAGGTCTTTAGTGCATGCACTACGGCTGCTAGTTCCAAATCATGGGTGGCATAATTCAACTCATGAGGTCGTAGTTGTCTGGATGCATAAGCTACAACCTTTCCATCTTGCATGAGTACTCCTCCAAGTCCTTGACGTGAAGCATCACAATAAACCTGGAAGTCCTTCCGAATATTGGGCAAAATCAACACTGGGGCTGTGACCAAACGTTTCTTCAATTCCTGGAAACTGGCTTCACATTTCTCAGTCCAAATATACTTAGACTCTTTCTTCAACAACTCTGTCATGGGCTTGGCTATCCTTGAGAAATTCTCAATGAACCTCCGGTAATATCCGGCAAGTCTGAGGAAACTGCGGACTCCTTAACTGAGGTGGGTGACTTCCACTCGTTGACGTCTTCAACCTTAGCAGGGTCTACAGCTATTCCTTCTCCGGAAATAACATGTCCAAGGAATCCGACTTCCGTCAGCCAAAATTCACATTTGCTGAACTTGGCATATGCTGGATAGCGGTTGATGTGAGGAGTAATAGAAGTAGATGTAGAGTCATTTCGGTCTACTTATCTTGGACGTGGTGCCTATAATATGATCATTGCCTGGATATCGTCATAATTATTTGATCTTCTATCAATTGCCCAACAGTAATTTGTTAACCCACCATGTGTTATAGTCATGAGAGAAGCCACTAGTGAATCCTACGGCCCCCGGGTCTACTTTTCGAACATATTGCTTTCCGATCTACTCTTTTTCTGTTTTTTCAGAGCTATTAATACAAAAAAAACTACCTTGCTGCACTTTTTATTTACTTCCTTTATTTTGTGTTCTTGGGAGATCTATTTGCTCAACCTCCTACAATCTAATCTATCTTTTTACTGTTGAGAGATTGACAACCTCTCTTAGATGTGGGGTTGCAAGTATTTGTACTTTGTGTGCATCTGTCGTTTACATAGCGTTGTGTGGTTTTCCTCCTTGGATTTATATCTTGGTTTCTTACCTGAGGGAAATACTTACCGTAGTTGTGTTGCATCATCCCTTCCTCTTTGGGGAAATGCCAACGCAGTCTCAAGCCATGTCAAGGTTTTAACTTGTTATTCATCTAAAAATTAAAGACGCATGGTGATCATGTGTGAGCATTTATATTCCTCGTTGAAATACGAGTGTTGTTTTGAGTCGGGGGCGCGCGATGGTTAAATCCTACCAACCTCCTCCCTCGGGGCATGCGAGGAGTACTTTGATTTGTGATAAAACTAATAAAATTTTGCAATAAATATGTGAGTTCTTTATGACTAATGTGACACCATGGACATACACATATTTACCTTCTCATATTTTCTATCCTCTTCGATATCGTGCATAGCCCATTCTCACCTTGAGGATCGGTGCAAATATTCGCCGATGCATCCACCCCGTGACATGATACACTCTCTTGCACGTAAGCCTCATTACATCTTCCTCAAAACAGCCACCATACCTACCTATTATGGCATTTCCATAGCCATTCTGAGATATATTGCCATGCAAATTTCATCATCACTTCACATGACTAGTTCGTTCAACATCATAATACTTTACATGATCATATAGAGCTGACATAGTATTTGTGGCAAAGCCACCGTTCTTCATATTTTAGATTAATGCCATGCTAGATCATTGCACATCCTGGTACACTGTCAGAGGCCTTCATACAGAGTCATATCTTCCTACCAGTTCTTCATGTTGAGTTGCTACAAAATAAAACTGTGATGATCATCATCAATAGAGCATTGTCCCAGTGAGGAAAGGATGATGGAGACCATGATGCCCCCACAAGTCGGGATGAGACTCCAGATGAAAAATGAATTAAAAATGGGCGAGGCCAAATGAGACCACCATATAAAAATAAATATAATGAGAGAAAAGAGAGAAGGGACTTTGCTACTATCCTTTACCACACTTGTTCCTCAAAGTGGCACCATGTTCTTCATATAGAGAGTCTCCTATGTTGACACTTCCATATGCTAGTGTGAATTACCATTTTCATATAATAAACTTGGCTTGTATAATCCTATGACGGGCTTCCTCAAATTCCCGAGGTCTTCATGAGCAAGAAAGTTTGATACACACCCCACTTAGCTTCAGTTGAGCTTTCATACACTTATAGCTCTAGTGCATCATTTGCATGGAAATCCCAACTCCTCGCATTGATATCTATCGATGAGCAGCAACATAGCTCGTTGGTACACCTAGTTGGTGCGAGACTATCTTATCCACTTTTTACCCCTTTGATACCTACCACCAAATTCTATTCCACCTATATGCTATTTCCAATGGTTCACGCTTATGTATTGCGTGAAGAATAAAAAGTTGATGCATGTTGAAAAATTACGATCCAATTGCCTGACCTCGACACTGTGGTGCTTAACATTTGTATCTATGTGGTGAAGACGGAGTCATGTCTTGCTAATATAATAAGATGAATAGGGGTAAAACATTCCTTTAGGATCGTATAATTTGAAAAAATAGCGATTTTGTTTATTATACTTATAAATATTACTATGTTGTTGTTTGTTAATTCATCATTTCTCAATGAGCATACATACCAAAGATTACACAATGGGTAGTCTGTCAAATCGAAAATTCTGTTTTTTATTTACCTACTCGAGGACGAACATGAATTAAGCTTGGGGATGCTGATACGTGACGTGGCTTGCGACTGCGTTGGTATTTCCTCAAAAAGGAAGGGATGATGCAGCACAATGACGGTAAGTATGTCCCTAGATTATGAAACCAAGGTATGAATCCGTAGAAGAAGATGACGCACCCACATAAACAACACCTGCACACAAGTAACAAATACTTGCAACCCGACGCAAAAGAGAGGTTGTCAAGCTCTCTACGTTAATAAGATAGATTAGGGAATGGTAGTTTTGGTAAATAGATCTCGCAAGAACACAAAATAAAACAAGTAAACAAAAAGCGCAACAAGGTTTTTTTTGGTTTTTTGGATTAATAGATCTGAAAACAAAAGATGCAAATAGTAGATCGGAAAGCAATATGTTGGAAAAGTAGACCCGGGGCCAGACCTTTCACTAGTGGCTTCTCTCATGAGTATAGCGCACGGTGGGTGAACAAATTTCTGTTAGGAAATTGATTGAGGATCAAATAATCATGAAGGTATCCAAGCAATTATCATTATATAGGCATCGCGTCCACGACAAGTAGACCGAAACAATTCCGCATCTACTTCTGTTACTCCACACATTGACCGCTATCCAGCATGCATCTAGTGTATTAATTTCATGGAGAAACAGAGTAATGCAATAAGAACGGTGACATGATGTAGACAAGATCTATTCATGTAGGAATAGACCCCATCTTGTTATCCTTAATGGCAATGATACATGCGTGTCTTGCTGCCCCTTCAGTCACTAGGAAAGAACACCACAAAATCGAACCCACAACAAAGCACCTCTTCCCATGGCAAGAAAAATCGATCTAGTTGGCCTAACTGAACCAAAGATTCGAAGAAGAAATACGAGTCTAAAGTAATCATGCAAATAAGAGTTCAAAGAAGACTCAAATCATATTCATGGATAGAAACTGATCATGAACTCAAAATTCACCGGATCCCAATAAACACACCGCAAAACTTATTACATCAAATAGATCTCCAAGAGACCATTGTATTGAGAATCATAGAGAGAGAGGAAGCCATGTAGCTACTACCTATGGAACCGTAAGTCTATGGTGGACTGCTCACGCATCATCGGAGAGGCACCTATGAGGAAGATGAACCCCTCCATGATGGTGTTAGATTGGATCTCGAGGTTCTCGATTGATCATCATATCTTTGTAATGCTCTCGGATCTATTAAGATAGTTTGGCCAACTAGATCGATATTTCTTCGGTGGGAGTGGTGCGTTGTAGTAGTTTCATCCTGACGAGTTTCTATATTCGACTGACAGAAGGGGACAAGTTGTGTCTTTGCGTTGTGGCTACTAAAGATAAAGTGATGGGGTTTACTCTTATTGGTTTAGTTTACTTTGTCTACATGATGTCTTTGTTCTCCAAGCATTACTCCGTTTTTCATGAACTTAATACGTAGAGAGGCAAGCATACAAGCGCTCTTGAAGTGAAGTAACAGTAGTAGGTGCAGGCAAGAGTTGACCTATTTTCTTATGGACGTGATGCCTATATACACAATATCATTGTTGTGAACACCGCATAATTATTCACTTTTCTATCCATTCCCCAACAGTAATTTGTTTACCCATTGTATGCTTTGCTTATGAGAGATGCCACTAGAGAACTCTATGGGCCCCGGGTCTATTCTCTTATAAATTCACAAATGCTATCATTATCTTGCTATTATTTATTCCATTTTATTTTATTTTGCACTTTACTATTATCTACAATTATCTACACAACTCAATTGCTTGCAAATAACGAGATCAAGGGATTCACAACCCTCTTGCTGACGTTGGGTGCAAGTTGTTTGTTCTTTTGTGTGTAGCCGCTGAAGATGGTTGAGGATTGGTATTCCTATTGGTTCGATAAACCTTGGTTTCATAATTGAGGGAAATACTTACCCACTTTTTTTTGTGATTACCCGTTCCTCTTCATGAAAAAACCAACGTAGATCACGAGTATCAGTGATTTGCGAGTAGTTACTTTTGTTCTTGGGGACATGGAAGAAGTCTTGTTATAAGTAATCATGTGAAGTTGGTATTCATTTTATATTTTGATGACGTGTATGTTGTTGCTTCTCTTAGTGGTGTTGTGTGAACGTCGACTACATGACACTTCACCATGTTATGGTCCTAAGGGAAGGTATTGTGGAATAACAAGTAGATGATGGGTTGTGAGAGTGGCATAAGCTTAAAACCCAATTTATGTGTTACTTCATAAGGGGCTGATTTGGATCCACACGTTTCAGGCTATGGTTATATTTATCTTAATTCTTCTTTCGTAGTTGCGGACGCTTGCGAGAGGGGGTAATCATAAGTAGGTTGTTTGTTCAAGTAAGAAAAGCACCTAAGCACCGGCCCTCCCACATATCAAATTATCAAAGTAACGAAAGTGAATCAACTCACATGATGAACATGACTAGACAAAAATTCACATGTGTCCCCGGGATAGCTTGCTTAATATAAGAGTACTTTCAGGCATGTCCTTTTCTATAAAAGGATTGGACTATCTTGTTGCACCCTTGCTATTATTGTTACTTGTTATGAATTAACTTGCTACAAAACTATCTACAACTATTACTCTTGTAGAGAATACCTTGCTAAAAACTACTTATCAATTCCTTCTGTGTGTCAGTGCCATCCCTGGATCAGTATGCTGGCACACACAGTACAACAATGTATATATCAAAGTGAAATCATATGTAAATAACACAAAACTAATATATACCTCAAAATCTCAGCAGAAACAACCAACGGGAGTGGAGTCCCAATAAACACCAACGACAGGTTGAGTGTAGACTATAACCCTAAATCATACTCTTACTCGTCATAGAAATATATACCTGCAACATGAAACATTGCAGCCGTGTAGGTCATCGTATTGAATATGCTGGCAAGTCACAAAAGAGAGGGGTGAAAAAATAGCATCTATACTATATGCATATATGGCAGGTGGGTTGTAAATTTAAGTTTAGCATAAAGAAAAAAATTCGTACAACACGAGAGGTCAAAGCAAAATTGTTACTACCAAGTTGGCATTTTAATGAGAAGGTTCCACCAATCAATTCTCATACCCAATTTAACAATAACACCCACATCATTCATATTATTTGTGTTGAGAGTTCCTCATAGTTTTTGTTCCTTTGGCTCAAGTTGTCCGTAACCGTGGACACGACTAATCGATTAGGTTTGGTACTCTGTAGAATTTTGCACACGTTCCCCACAAGATTTGATCGCCTCCATTGAAGTCCTCGCACTACAGGGTGTTTGAGAACCGGATGATGAAAATATGGTCTTCCAAAGGGTTCCTTTGGGCCATTGTCGGTGCCCATCCATTCCAAACGTTCTTCTACATCTCATAGCACCGTCCGTCCAAAGTCACCACGATGTCCAACCAAGCCAGAGCCCATAATGACTTGTGGTTGTGCAGGTAAGCCTCGGGTCTTGAAGTATCCATCCATCTCTTTGTGCCTGGGTAGACCTTTTTGCATGAATACTGGCGCTTCTCCAGCATCACCCAGGCTACCACTGGCTTCTCTAGGGTGTCGTTCTACCAATATCCACCCAGAGGTATATTACATCATGAAGTCTTGAAAATTCTTGGAGTCATCAGGTCTTAGTCATAAATTAATTCTCACAACTCCCATGATAAACACTCAACCAAACCTTGTCTACTAAAACCATAGCAAAACAAAATAAGGTGGGCCAAAGTGACAAGGGTTTATGGGGTTCCTACCACATGATACTACCCAAGAACCAAGTTTCCAAGTACATACTTTGCATGCAATAGGGAAAAAGGTTGAACTAATGCAATAAAAACCATAGGTAATACATTATCAATGTGAACTTGCCTGCTAAGGTTGGTGAAGATACACTACAACATGACAGAGCTTTGGTAAGACGGTCTTATGTTATTATATAATATGGCTCTTAGAAAATAACTTCATAGAACTATTCGTCACTCTTCTATGAAAATATATATAAATCAAACATTGCACTCATAAGCAAACACTTCTAGCAATCAATACTATCAATCAACAGGGCAACACAAATACTAAACACAATAGGGTTGTGATGAAGGAAATACTTAAGACAAAAGTTAAAACAAGAAAACTTCATCAAATCAACCAAAAGTAGTTTTCCCTACAAACAACCTAATTTCAATAGCAACAAAACAACAACAAAATAAAATCTAACAAAAGTATTATGGTAAATATTTTACTAGAGAAAGAATTACTTTTGAAGAACAACTTAGAACTAATAGAGAACCTTTTATCAAACTCAACTTATGAACTAGACAATGTTAACCTTGAATTAAACCACAAACAGCTTCAAATTTAAGACAAATTGTTTCTGATCTAAACTAAAGTTAATAGAAGAATAAAGCTCGTAAAACAATTTATTGAAAATATTTTCAAATAGGAAATAAAACTAGCAATGAAATCAATTTGCAAGTTATTATTGAACTAGAATTGATTTCATGCAATCAAATAATAATAAATAAAATAAAATTAGTTTTTGTTGAAATACTATTGTTAACTAACAGAAAACAAACAAAAACATGTCAAAAATCACAAAGGAAAACAAATTAAAAACAATTAAAACAAAATAAATTGCAACCAACCTAAAAAGAACTAAAACAGATTATGTTTTGCTTGAAACCCTAAATTTAAGATATTCTAAAAAAATCCCAAATTGTACTTACTGATAATGAAAGTCACAAGTGACCAGTAGCAAAAGGACTCAACCAAAACCTATTTTTAAACTCAAGTTATGAGCAACTTAGTGTTTGAATCAAATACGTTTGAATTCAAATTTAAAATATTCAAATATGGTCTTGATATCTACATAAACTACATAATTTGTGACACAATGCAAAAAGAATCACTCAAAAAAATATTGAAAATCCTACTAGATATTCAATTTCTAAAACAGAAACACATTATGTTTTTAAAACAGAAACTAAAAAGAAAACTATCTAACGGACACGGGTACGTGGCAGCTTATGAGTGGCTACGAGGGGTGCACGCGGTAGTTTAATCTAGCGAACGACCGGAACTTAAGAAAAACATTTTGGCTTAACTAAAATAGAGAAAAACTGGACAGTTCTTTTAGGTAAATCGGATCAGAATGCTGGGATGTAATCCTAGCCGTTGAGATTAGATCTAATGGAGGAGGGCTATGCCGGCGACTTAAAAGGGCGAAGCAAAGGTCCGGTGGGGTCTCGACAGCGGCAGGGCTTCGGGCTTGATGCTGGCGTCGCCTCCAATGGTCCTTGGCGTTGGTGAGACTCCTAGGAGATGGCAACATTTAGTGGCGGTGACGTCCGTCGAAGAGGTCGGAGACGAGTGACACGAGCTCGGGAAGCTTCGGTGGTGCGGCTACTCCGATGAGGTTGTGGCTACGGCATTCTGGTGATATAGGCTTAGGGATTTGGGGCGGAACGGGGTGCGGGGTGGTGGCTTAAATAGCCAGGGGGCGCTCAAATGGAAGGGGAGCGGTGCGACCGGATTGGATCCGGCGAGGTCTGTTGGGGTAGGAAAGAGAGGCTAAGTAAGGAAGGAGATGACTCGCGGGGTGCAGGATCAGGAAGTTGGGCCCCATGTGAGTGAGAGAGCGGGGAGGGAAAGGAAATCGATCACCGATGCGATCTTGATTCGGGTCGGTCGACTAGATGTGGGCCAGATCTTCTACTGGTCCGGCTCGGGGTTTCCTTTTTATAAAAACAGTAAAGTAAAACAAGGAAAAATAAAATAAATAAAACTCTAAATATACGAGTATTATATATCAAAATTTACGGACAAATAAAATCTACAACATGTACATAGTTTCATGCTCCAATAAAATTGTAAGAAATTTAAATAATTCAAACAGTGCTACTCTTTAATTTAAAATGCAATAAAATATTTTCAAAAATACCAAAATGATTTCAAATTAATCTTTCTCCATTTTTATATTGAAGGGAATCATTTAGCCTATTTTCCATATATTTTATTTTTGAGAAAATAAACTTTAAAAAGCACTTCATGAATGGCTTTGAATGTGAAAATCAAATCTATTCCAAATAGTTTTGCAAGTTTTATAAATTCAAATATATTTCAAATTGCCCCTGGTTTGGAGTGTCATAATGCTCCTCTCAAGATTCTGAATTTGGGCAAGGAACTTTGGATTCTTTCAAACTTTAACATAGAACCAAATATGAAATAGATTCCAAATAGAAAAGTTTTAGTAGTTTTCAAATTCACTTTTCAAGTCCTTTATTTTGAAGAAATCATGTCATCTTCTCTCACTGATTTGAATTGGATGAATTTTAAGTCAAAAGCAAAGGTTATAGTCACTTTATTCCCTCTCATTCAAAAGTTTCAAAAAGTTTCAAATTTCACTCAATTTCAATCAAGCATACAGTCAATCAATCATTCAATTCATTAATATAACATTCCAAAGTTTGGGGTGTTACAAACCTACCACACTTAAAATGAATCTCGACCTCCATATTCAAAGAGGCTAGAAATAAAATATTAGGGTTTGGGGTGCTTCTAGCAAATCCATTGACCTGAAAATTGTGGTTGTTACCACACTTAAAATGGGAGTTACTGGTCCCTCAAATTCTTGTCATTTCTCTCGTGTCTTTGGCAATATCTGTCTCTTCACATCCTTCACAGTAACTCCTTTGTTGATGCTCTTCCGTTATAGTCATAATGTTTCCTTCAAAATCTTGTGTTCTTTTGTCAATATAAGGTTCTTTAGATATTGGGTCTTCTTGACTGACAGGCCTCGTGACCATTCTAAATAACTTATCGATTATCTCATGGTGGCCTACAATTTGTGGTTATACTGCCGTGAAATGGGTCTTGTCTTCATCCTCATCATAAAATTCCTACGTGTGACAACGTTTGCCATGTACACGGGGTCATCATCATACCATTCTAAGGCTTAAACAAAATCTTCAAAGATCGCAGTCTCTTTACTATGGGCAAGTCACTCAGATTTACCATTCTGAATAGCAAGAGAAATGATAAGAATAAGTCGTCATGGTGCCCAAGCCATGTCGCATTCAAATCATTACCATGTATAAGGTTTAGCTAATCTCGTAATCTAACACTCGGGAATTCTCACAAGCATCATAGAATTTTCTCTTTTCCATGAAAAGAGTCTGGGTAAATCCATTGGTTCTGCAAGCTAAACAAATGATCTATCTTTTCTTCACAACTCTAAGGTTTACGTATGCTCCTAAAAAACGTTTGCTGACCAGCCATAGCTTCGTCCAAGTTCCTTCCTTCATAAAGGTAGTGCTTGATCCTTATCAGTCCCGAGGTCTGTGGTTTGTGGGCTCAGTTAAATACTTGTACAGTTTTAACTCACCCTTGGGGTTACTAGCATTTCATATTCCAACATTACCTTCAATTCATTCCGTCATACCCTTGGGGTAATCGAAATAAATCACAAACTTTTCTCATGTCAAGGCTCCACTTTGTGGAATTCATTTCCCTTTCCATTGGTCTGTTTACCAATAAGGTATTGGTTCATCATATTCAATCAATTCGCAGAACTCAACTTTCAAAAGTACTTTATTACAAATGTTTTCATCCACATAGTTTTATATGGTCCAACATTACCTTTACATGTATTCATTGGTTTAGACTCCTTGGCATGGACGGTACATTCTTTTTTTCCTTGGATTTTCCTATGGTTTTACCGCTTACTCCACACTTAAAATAAAATGTACTCTTGCATGTAGAGACCATATTTTCTCATATCCTCAAAAATGGTCAGAGATCTTTGTTTATAGAGCAACAACTCATACACTTCAACATATGAAATCACAACAGATTAATTTTCATGAATTCATTACAATCTCAGAGACTTCCATTACATAATTCAACGCCATATCCTCATGAATATAAAAGTCCTTACTACTATATTTGTTACATTCCTTATTATAGTACCAAAATTTGAAGTACAACACTTAAGCTTTCTTCTAATTTGAACACTCCCTAGCACCATGTCCTACCTTCTTGCAATGTAAACAGATGGCTTTTGACAAGTCATGGGGCTTTTCGATCATTATTTGTGCTCCTTGGGTTCTTTGCTCCTTTCCTGGGCACATATCGGCATAGTTACATGAGATCTTGCATTTAAAACATGGGATATAACACAGGTCCATATGTGCAGGGATTTGGCTCTTCTTGGTGTACTTTCTCCTCTTCCCGGACTTATTCATTCTGACTAGTTCTTCTATTTCACGTGGATCAAACTCCACTTTTTATGTCAGGAAGTCTCCTAGACACTTTTGGCTTTCCTTCGTGCAATCCTATGGAAAAATTCCTTCTTCTCCACATGAGTAGCAGTCATTGGAGGAAATTTTGTTTAGGCCTTGTCCATCAGGGTCTTCAATATGTTCCTTCATCATAGGTTCTTCTAAAATCTTCTTGAAGGTTTCCTTCATTGCTTCTTTCTGCTGCTTGACAACTTTTTGCACGCTGGGGTAAATGTGGCACTGAGTTGGGTAGTGGATGGTCCCATCACACAAGAAACAAGTCACCTAGATAGTTCGGCATTCCTTGGCTAGGTGATTTTCTTCACAATGAGGGCATCCTTCGTTGTGTTCTTCCTGGGTGTGTCCTATCTCTCTACATATCTTGCAGGCACAAATCTTCTTCTTTTCATTGCAGCGGGGATTTTGGGTGTTGGTGACAACATGAGATTTTTGCAGAGTCATCTTGAATTCTAACCAAGTGATTGATGCATGCCTTTCATGGATAGCTTCACGTGTCTTCCACCAAGTTGTAGCACCTTTTGCAAAGTACTGGAGAGCATATTGGACCATTTCTTTCCTTGCTACGAAGTTATTCCTCAGCTGATCCTCAATGTTCCGAATCCATTGTTCTGTCTCCAAGTGAGTCATCGATCCAGAAATCACGAGTCCATCTTCCTTCATCATCTATTGGGTCCAAGGGTTTTGAGGTGAGATGGGTAAGAGAGAGAGAAAGGGAAAGGAAACATACTATAACAACATCTCAAAGGCACAAAAACATCAAACTCAAGTCCACACTTTCATATAGTTCAATCAACACTATAGTATCGCCACCCACATAAGGTTGGTATGGTCGATTACTCTAATCTCAATAAATTCATAATTATTCTCTCATGGTGGGGCTACTACTCAGCTAGCTTATTTCATGTCTTCACCGTCAGTGGGCTTGTTCTGGTCACGCTTGATCTTCTCAAGTTCTTCAGAAAGATTATTCCTGTTGACTCAATGTTTCTTGTGTCCTCGTTGTATTTGAAGGAGTTGGTTCTTGTTCTTTTGGACTTCAACATCACCAGCATGTTTCATGGCCTGACTATTCTTCAATTCTTGACGAACCTTTTGAATCTCTGGATCGTGTTTATTCAAATTGGTTACCTTTAGCTTCTCGGTCTTGAGGTCCTCATGAAGTGTTTCTTTCTCAAATAATTATGCTAGAAGGTCCATTTGAAGGTTCTTGATGTAATGCTCTAGCTCTTAATTATACACTCGCACAGGTGAAAACTTCATCTTCTGTTCGTCTGTCAGGATGATGTGTGCTCCATCAGCCTTCTGCCATCCAAGCCTTCCAAAGTAGTGGGTGCCTAACTCGGCACGATGATGATAGCTCAAACGTGCGATAGCATCATGGACGACACTGTTCATGCCCATATCACAGTCATGGTTCAGTTTGCCATAGTTGATGTCTTTAGTCTTGGGGTCTTCTTTATGACCAAAACCTAGAGTCTTGATGCCCAAAAATCCAGACTTCCTCTTAGTCACCTTGATCTCATGTATCGGCATCTTCATCATCTGTACCAGCTCCATGAGGAATGGGCCTCCGAGAACATCCTCCTAGTGCTTTCTTTCGCTCAGAATGTAGCTCTCCATCTATAGTTTGAAATAGGGTAGGTTCACTAAAAGAATTAAGGAGCTACAAGAGTAGTAAAACCAAAAGTTGTTCCTATCAAGGTCTTCTTATCTCTAAGCCATTTCCTAGGGTCACGTACTCAAAATGAGTAAAGCCTATGTGTGTCAGTGCCGTCCCTAGATCAGTATGATGGCACACATAGTACATCAATGTATATATCAAAGTGAAATCAAATGTAAATAATGCAAAACTGATATATACCTCCAAATCTCAACGGAAACAGTCAACGGGAGTGGAGTCCCAATAAACACCAACGACAGGTTGAGTGTGGGCCGTAACCCTAAATCGTACTCTTACTCATCATACAAATATATACCTCCAACATGACACGTTGCAGCCGTGTAGGTCAGCATATTGAATATGCCAACAAGTCACAAAAGAGAGGGGTGAAAACATAACATCTATACTATATGCATATATGGCAGGTGGAGATGTAAACTTAAGTTTAGCGTAAAGCAAAAATTTCCTACAACAAGAGAGGTCAAAGCAAAACTATTACTATGAAGCTGGTTTCTAAATGAGAAGGTTCCACCAACAAATTCTCATACCCAAGTTAACAATAACACTCACATCATTAATATTATTTGTGTTGAGAGTTCTTGATAGTTTTAGTTCCTTTGGCCCAAGTTGTCTGTAAAAGTGGATGCAGCTAATCGATTAGGTTTGGTACTCTGCAGAGTTTTACACACATTCCTCACAAGATTTGATCGCCTCCGTTGAAGTCCTTGCACTTCACGGTGTTTGAGAAGTGGATGATCAAAACATGGTCTTCCAAAGGGTTCCTCTGGGCCACTGTCGGTGCCCATCCATTCCTACCGTTCTTCTACATCTCATAGCACCGCCCGTCCAGAGTCACCATGATGTCAACGTGGTGAGAGCCCATAATGACTTGTGGCTGTGCAGATAAGCCTCGGGTCTTGAAGTAGCCATCCATCTCTTTGTGCTTGGGTATACCTTTCCGCGTGAATGCTCGCGCTTCTCCAGCATCACCTAGGCTACCACTGGCTTCTCCATGCTGTCATTCTACCAATATCCACCCAAAGGTATATTGCATCATGAAGTCTTGAAAATTCTTGGAGTCTTGAGGTCTTAGTCATAAACTAATTATCACAAGTCTCATGATAAACACTCAACCATGTTGGAAATATGCCCTAGAGGCAATAATAAAATGGTTATTATTGTATTTCCTAGTTCATGATAATTGTCTGTTATTCATGCTATAATTGTGTTAACCGGAAACCGTAATACATGTGTGAATACATAGACCACAATGTGTCCCTAGTGAGCCTCTAGTTGGCTAGCTCGTTGATCAATAGATGGTCACAGTTTCATGACCATGGACATTGGATGTCGTTGATAACGGGATCACATCATTAGGAGAATGATGTGATGGACAAGACCCAATCCTAAGCATAGCACAAGATCGTGTAGTTCGTTTGCTAAAGCTTTTCAATGTCAAGTGTCGTTTCCTTAGACCATGAGATTGTGTAACTCCCGGATACCGTAGGAATGCTTTGGGTGTGCCAAACGTCACAACATAACTGGGTGGCTACAAAGGTACGCTACGGGTATCTCCGAAAGTGTCTGTTGGGTTGACACGAATCGAGACTGGGATTTGTCACTCCGTGTGACGGAGAGGTATCTCTGGGCCCACTCGGTAAGACATCATCATTATGAGCTCAATGTGACTAAGGAGTTAGTCACGGGATGATGTATTACGGAAGGAGTAAAGAGACTTGCCGGTAACAAGATTGAACAAGGTATGGGGATACCGACGATCGAATCTCGGGCAAGTACCATACCGATAGACAAAGGGAATTGTATACGGGATTGATTGAATCCTTGACATCGTGGTTCATCCGATGATATCATCGTGGAGTATGTGGGAGCCAACATGGGTATCCAGATCCCTCTGTTGGTTATTGGCCGGAGAGGTGTCTCGGTCATGTCTACGTGTCTCCCGAACCCGTAGGGTCTACACACTTAAGGTTCGATGACGCTAGGGTTATAGGGAAATAGTGTACGTGGTTAACGAAGGTTGTTCGGAGTCCCGGATGAGATCCCGGACATCACGAGGAGTCCCGGAATGGTCCGGAGACGAAGATTGATATATAGGAAGTGAGGTTTTGGTTACCGGAAGTGTTCCGGGTGTCTACGGTAGTGTATCGGGACCACCGGAAGGGTTCCGGGGGTCCACCAAGTGGGCCCACCTGACCCGGAAGGTTCCATGGGCCAAGAGTGGGAGGGAGCCAGCCCCTAGGTGGGCTGGTGCGCCTCCCACCCCAGCCCAAGGCGCAGCAAGGGTGGAGGGGGCAAACCCTAGGCTTAGATGGGCCTTAAGGCCCACCCTAGGGCGCCTCCACCTCTCCTTGCCCTGGCCGCCGGCCCGATGGGTTTCTGGAGGCTGCCGCCACCCCTAGGGTGGAACCCTAGGGCGCAGCACCTCTCCTCCCCTCCTCCTATATATAGTGGAGGTATTTGGGGCTGCAAAACACACGAGTTCATCTCCTCCCTGGTGCAGCCCTACTCCTCCCTCTCCTCGTTTCTCCGTAGTGCTTAGCGAAGCTCTATCGGAGTACCACGCAGCTCCACCGCCACCACGCCGTCGTGCTGCCGGAGCTCTCCCTCAACCTCTCCTCCCTCCTTGCTAGATCAAGGCGTAGGAGACGTCACCGGGCTGCACGTGTGTTGAACGCGGAGGTGTCGTCCGTTCGGCACTTGATCGGATCTACCGCGATCTAAATCGCTGCGAGTACGACTCCATCAACCGTGTTCTAGCAACGCTTCCGCTTAGCGATCTTCAAAGGTATGAAGATCCAATCTCTCCCCGCTCGTTTGCTGGTTTCTCCACAGATAGATCTTGGTGACACGTAAGAAAATTTTGATTTACTACTACGTCACCCAACAGTGGCATCATGAGCTAGGTCTATGCGTAGAATCTATGCACGAGTAGAACACAAAGCAGTTGTGGGTGTCGATTTTGTTAATATGCTTGCCGTTACTAGTCTTATCTTGATTCGACGGTATTGTGGGATGAAGCGGCCCAGACCAACCTTACACGTACGCTTACGTGAGACCGGTTCCACCGCCTGACATGCACTAGTTGCATAAGGTGGCTAGCGGGTGTCTGTCTCTCCCACCTTAGTCGGATTGGATTCGATGAAAAGGGTCCTTATGAAGGGTAAATAGCAATTGGCATATCACGTTGTGGTTTTGGCGTAGGTAAGAAACGTTCTTGCTAGAATCCTATAGCAACCACGTAAAAACTTGCAATTACAAATTAGAGGACGTCTAACTTGTTTTTGCAGCATATGCCTTGTGATGTGATATGGCCAGAAGGATGTGATGTGATGCATTGTGATGTATGAGATTGATCATGTTATTGTAATAGGGTTCACGACTTGCATGTCGATGACTATGACAACCGGCAGGAGCCATAGGAGTTGTCTTATATTATTGTATGACCTGCGTGTCAATCATAAACGCCATGTAATTACTTTACTTTATTGCTAAGCGTTAGCCATAGTAGCAGAAGTAATAGTTGGCGAGACAACTTCATGAAGACACAATGATGGAGATCATGATGATGGAGATCATGGTGTTGTGCCGGTGACAATGATGATCATCGTGCCCCGAAGATGGAGATCATAGGAGCAAGATGATATTGGCCATATCATGTCACTATATTGATTGCATGTGATGTTTATCATGATTACATCTTATTTGCTTAGAACAACGGTAGTAGATAAGATGATCTCTCAATAAAATTTCAAGAGAAGTGTTCACCCTAACTGTGCACCGTTGCTAAGGATCGTTGTTCCGAAGCACCACGTGATGATCGGGTGTGATAGGTTCTAACGTTCGCATACAACGGGTGTAAGCCAGATTTGCACACGCGAAACACTTAGGTTGACTTGACGAGCCTAGCATGTACAGACATGGCCTCGGAACACGGAAGACCGAAAGGTCGAACATGAGTCGTATAGAAGATACGATCAACATGGAGATGTTCACCATGGATGACTAGTCCGTCTCACGTGATGATCGGACACGGGCTAGTTGACATGGATCATGTGTCACTTAGATGACTAGAGAGATGTCTATCTGAGTGGGAGTTCATTGAATAATTTGATTATGTGAACTCGATTATCACGAACTTAGTCTAAAAATTGCCTTTAATATCTATATTGTAGATCCAATGGCCAACGCAAATGTCAACCTCAATTTCAACGCGTTCCTAGAGAAAACCAAGCTGAAAGATGATGGAAGCAACTATGCGGACTGGGTCCATGGCTTGAGGATCATCCTCATAGCTTCCAAGAGATTGTATGTCCTTGATGCACCGCTAGGTGACCCACCCGTTCTCCCAGCGGACTAAGACGTTACGAACGCTTGGCAGTCGCGCTGCGATGATTACTCCCTTGTTCAGTGCGGCATGCTTTACAGTTTAGAATCGGGGCTCCAAAAGCATTTTGAGCAACACGGAGCATATGAGATGTTCCAAGAGCTGAAACTGGTTTTCCAAGCTCATGCCCGAGTCGAGAGATATGACATCTCCGACAAGTTCTTCAACTGTAAGATGGAGGAGAACAATTCTGTTAGTGAGCACATCCTCAAGATGTCTGGGCTTCACAACCGCTTGACTCAGCTGGGAGTTAATCTCCCGGATGACTCAGTCATTGACAGAATCCTCCAGTCGCTTCCACCTAGCTACAAGAGCTTTGTGATGAACTACAACATGCAGGGTATGGAGAAGTCCATTCCCGAGTTGTACTCGATGCTGAAATCAGCGGAGGTCGAGATCAAAAAGGAGCATCAAGTGTTGATGGTAAACAAGACCACTAGTTTCAAGAAAGGCAAGGGTAAGAACTTCAAGAAGGACGGCAAAGCTGTTGCCGTGCCCGGTAAGCAAGTTGCCGGGAAGAAGAAGAACAAGAATGGACCCAAGCCTGAGACTGAGTGTTTCTATTGTAAGGGTACCGGTCACTGGAAGCGGAACTGCCCCAAGTATTTAGCGGATAAGAAGGACGGCAACATTAAAGGTATATGTGATATACTTGTTATTGATGTATACTTGACCAGCGCTCGTAGTAGCTCCTGGGTATTTGATACCGGTGCAGTTGCTCACATTTGTAACTCCAAGCAGGAGCTGCGGAATAAGCGGAGGCTGGCCAAGGACGAGGTGACGATGCGCGTCGGGAATGGTTCCAAGGTCGATGTGATCGCCGTCGGCACGCTACCTCTACATCTACCTTCGGGATTAGTTTTAAACCTTAATAATTGTTATTTAGTACCAGCTTTGAGCATGAACATTGTATCTGGATCTCGCTTGATGCGAGATGGCTACTCATTTAAATCCGAGAATAATGGTTGTTCTATTTATATGAGAGAAATGTTTTATGCTCATGCACCGCTGGTCAATGGTTTATTTTTGATGAATCTTGAACGTGATGTTACACATATCCATAGTGTGAGTACCAAAAAGTATAAAGTTGATAACGATAGTCCCACTTACATGTGGCACTGCCGACTTGGCCATATTAGTGTCAAACGCATGAAGAAGCTCCATGCTGATGGACTTTTGGAGTCACTTGATTTCGAATCATTTGACACATGCGAACCATGCCTCATGGGCAAGATGACCAAGACTCTATTCTCCGGAACAATGGAGCGAGCAACTGACTTGTTGGAGATAATACATACCAATGTATGCGGTCCAATGAGTGTCGAGGCTCGCGGTGGCTACCGTTATGTTCTCACCCTCACTGATGACTTGAGCAGATATGGGAATGTCTACTTAATGAAACACAAGTCTGAAACCTTTGAAAGGTTCAAGGAATTTCAGAGTGAGGTAGAGAATCAACGTGACAGGAAAATAAAATGCCTACGATCTGATCGTGGCGGAGAATATTTAAGTCACGAGTTTGGCACACACCTAAGGAAATGTGGAATTGTTTCACAACTCACGCCGCCCGACACACCTCAGCGAAATGGTGTGTCTGAATGTCGTAATCGCACTCTATTGGATATGGTGCGATCTATGATGTCTCTTACCGACTTACCGCTATCATTTTGGGGATATGCATTAGAGACTGCCGCATCCACTTTAAATAGGGCACCGTCTAAATCCGTTGAGACGACACCGTATGAATTATGGTTTGGAAAGAAACCTAAGCTGTCGTTTCTAAAAGTTTGGGGATGCGATGCTTATGTGAAGAAACTTCAACCTGAGAAGCTCGAACCCAAAGCGGAAAAGTGCGTCTTCATAGGATATCCCAAAGAGACTATTGGGTATACCTTCTACCTACGATCCGAGGGCAAAGTCTTTGTTGCCAAGAATGGATCCTTTCTCAAGAAAGAGTTTCTCTCGAAAGAAGTAAGTGGAAGGAAAATAGAACTTGATGAGGTAATTGTACCTCCACTCGACCCGGAGAGTAGCGCAGCACATGAAGTTGTTTCTGTGGAGCCTACACCGGCTAGAGAGGAAATTAATGATGATGATCATGAAGCTTTAGATCAAGTTGCTACTCGAAGGTCCACTAGGACACGTTCCGCACCAGAGTGGTACGGCAATCCTGTCCTAGAGATCATGTTGTTGGACAACGGTGAACCTTCGAACTATGAAGAAGCAATGGCGGGCCCGGATTCCAACAAATGGCTTGAGGCCATGAAATCCGAGATAGGATCCATGTATGAGAACAAAGTATGGACTTTGGTGGACTTGCCTCATGATAAGCGAGCCATTGAAAACAAATGGATCTTTAAGAAGAAGACTGACGCAAACGGTAATGTGACCGCCTATAAAGCTTGGCTTGTCGCTAAGGGTTATTGACAAGTTCAAGGAGTTGACTACGATGAGACTTTCTCACCCGTAGCGATGCTAAAGTCAGTTCGAATCATGTTAGCAGTTGCCGCATTTTATGATTATGAGATCTAGCAAATGGACGTCAAAACGGCATTCCTTAATGGCTTCCTCAAGGAAGAACTGTATATGATGCAGCCGGAAGGTTTTGTCGGTCCTAAAGATGCTAACAAGGTATGCAAGCTCCAGTGCTCCATCTATGGGCTGGCGCAAGCATCTCGGAGTTGGAACATTCACTTTAATGAGGTGATTAAAGCGTTTGGGTTTGTACAGGTTTATGGAGAACCCTGTATTTACAAGAAAGTGAGTGGGAGCTCTATAGCATTTCTTATACTGTATGTGGATGACATGCTGATAATGGGAAATAATATAGAACTCTTGGAAAGTATAAAGGCCTACTTGAATAAGTGTTTTTCAATGAAGAACCTTGGAGAAGCTGCTTACATATTAGGTATTAAGATCTATAGAGATAGATCGAAACGCCTCATTGGTCTTTCACAAAGCACATACCTTGAAAAGATATTGAAGAAGTTCAATATGGATCAGTCCAAGAAGGGGTTCTTGCCTGTGTTGCAAGGTGTGAGATTGAGTACGACTCAATGCCCGACCACGGCAAAGGATAGAGAAGAGATGAGTGTCATCCCCTATGCTTCAGCCATAGGCTCTATCATGTATGCCATGCTGTGTACCAGGCCTGATGTGAACCTTGCCATAAGTCTGGTAGGGAGGTACCAAAGTGATCCCGGAGCGGAACACTGGACAGCGGTCAAGAATATCCTGAAGTACCTGAAAAGGACAAAGGACATGTTTCTCGTTTATGGAGGTGCCAAAGAGCTCGTCGTAAAGGGTTACGTCGATGCTAGCTTCGACACAGATCCGGACGACTCCAAGTCGCAAACCGGATACGTGTATATTTTGAATGGAGGGGCAGTGAGCTGGAGCAGCAGCAAGCAAAGCGTCGTGGCAGCATCTACATGTGAAGCGGAGTACATAGCTGCTTCGGAAGCAGCAAAGGAGGGAGTCTGGATGAAGGAGTTCATCACCGACCTAGGAGTGATTCCGAATGCGTCGGGCCCGATGACTCTACTCTGTGACAACACTGGAGCTATTGCCCTTGTGAAGGAGCCCAGGTTTCACAAGAAGACAAGACACATCAAGCGCCGTTTCAACTCCATCCGTGATTACATTCAGGAGGGAGACATAGATATTTGTAAAGTGCATACGGATCTGAATGTCGCAGATCCATTGACTAAACCTCTCTCATGAGCAAAACATGATCAACACCAGAATGCTATGGGTGTTCGATTCATCACAATGTAACTAGATTATTGACTCTAGTGCAAGTGGGAGACTGTTGGAAATATGCACTAGAGGCAATAATAAAATGGTTATTATTGTATTTCCTAGTTCATGATAATTGTCTGTTATTCATGCTATAATTGTGTTAACCGGAAACCGTAATACATGTGTGAATACATAGACCACAATGTGTCCCTAGTGAGCCTCTAGTTGGCTAGCTCGTTGATCAATAGATGGTCACGGTTTCATGACCATGGACATTGGATGTCGTTGATAACGGTATCACATCATTAGGAGAATGATGTGATGGACAAGACCCAATCCTAAGCATAGCACAAGATCGTGTAGTTCGTTTGCTAAAGCTTTTCAATGTCAAGTGTCGTTTCCTTAGACCATGAGATTGTGTAAATCCCGGATACCGTAGTAATGCTTTGGGTGTGCCAAACGTCACAACATAACTGGGTGGCTATAAAGGTACGCTACGGGTATCTCCGAAAGTGTCTGTTGGGTTGACACGAATCGAGACTGGGATTTGTCACTCCGTGTGACGGAGAGGTATCTCTGGGCCCACTCGGTAAGACATCATCATTATGAGCTCAATGTGACTAAGGATTTAGTCACGGGATGATGTATTACGGAACGAGTAAAGAGACTTGCCGGTAACGAGATTGAACAAGGTATGGGGATACCGACGATCGAATCTCGGGCAAGTACCATACCGATAGACAAAGGGAATTGTATACGGGATTGATTGAATCCTTGACATCGTGGTTCATCTGATGATATCATCGTGGAGTACGTGGGAGCCAACATGGGTATCCAGATCCCGCTGTTGGTTATTGGCCGGAGAGGTGTCTCGGTCATGTCTACGTGTCTCCCGAACCCGTAGGGTCTACACACTTAAGGTTCGATGACGCTAGGGTTATAGGGAAATAGTGTACGTGGTTACCGAAGGTTGTTCGGAGTCCCGGATGAGATCCCGGACGTCACGAGGAGTCCCGGAATGGTCCGGAGACGAATATTGATATATAGGAAGTGAGGTTTTGGTTACCGGAAGTGTTCCGGGTGTCTACGGTAGTGTACCGGGACCACCGGAAGGGTTCCGGGGGTCCACCAAGTGGGCCCACCTGCCCCGGAAGGTTCCATGGGCCAAGAGTGGGAGGAAGCCAGCCCCTAGGTGGGCTGGTGCGCCTCCCACCCCAGCCCAAGGCGCAGCAAGGGTGGAGGGGGCAAACCCTAGGCTTAGATGGGCCTTAAGGCCCACCCTAGGGCGCCTCCACCTCTCCTTGCCCTGGCCGCCGGCCAGATGGGTTTCTGGAGGCTGCCGCCACCCCTAGGGTGGAACCCTAGGGCGCAGCACCTCTCCTCCCCTCCTCCTATATATAGTGGAGGTATTTGGGGCTGCAAAACACACGAGTTCATCTCCTCCCTGGTGCAGCCCTACTCCTCCCTCTCCTCGTTTCTCCGTAGTGCTTAGCGAAGCTCTATCGGAGTACCACGCAGCTAAACCGCCACCATGCCGTCGTGCTGCCGGAGCTCTCCCTCAACCTCTCCTCCCTCCTTGCTAGATCAAGGCGTAGGATACGTCACCGGGCTGCACGTGTGTTGAACGCGGAGGTGTCGTCCGTTCGGCACTTGATCGGATCTACCGCGATGTGAATCGCTGCGAGTACGACTCCATCAACCGCGTTCCAGCAACGCTTCCGCTTAGCGATCTTAAAAGGTATGAAGATCCAATCTCTCCCCGCTCGTTTGCTGGTTTCTCCATAGATAGATCTTGGTGACACGTAGGAAAATTTTGATTTACTACTACGTCTCCCAACAAACCAAACCCCGTCTACTAAAAGCATAGCAAAACAAAATAACGTTTCTCGGGGGCCAAAGTAACAAGGGTTTATGGGGTACCTACCACATGATACTACCCAAGAACCAAAATTCTAAGTACATACTTTGCATGCAATGGGGGAAAAGGTTGAACTAATGCAATAAAAACCATAGGTAATACATTATCAATGTGAACTTGCCTGGTAAGGTTGTTGAAGATAATACCACTCTTAAAAAATAACTTGATAGAACTTTTCGTCACTGTCCGATCAAAATCTATATAAAACAAACATTGCACTCATAAGTAAACATTCTAGCAATCAATACTATCAATCAAAAGGGCAACACAAATACTAAACACAATAGGGTTGTGATGAAGGAAATACTTAAGACAAAAGTTAAAACAACAAAACTTCATAAAATCAACCAAGAGTAGTTTTACCTACAACAACCTATTTTCAATAGGAACAAAACAACAACAAAATAAAATCTAACAAATGTATTTTAGTAATTCGTTTACTAGAAAAAGAATTACTTTTGAAGAACAACTAAGAACTAATAGAAAAGCTTTTTATCAAACTCAACTTATGACCTAGACAATGTTAACCTTGAATTACACCACAAACAATTTCAACTTTAATACAAATTTATTCTTATCTAAACTAAAGTTAACAAAATCATAAATCTTATAAAACAATTTATTGAAAATATTTTCGAATAGTAAATTAAACTAGCAATGAGATCAATTTGCAAGTTATTGTTGAACTAGAATTCATTTCATGCAATCAAATAATAATAAATAAAATAAAATTAGTTTTTAAAAACTATTGTTAACTAACAGAACACAAAAAAAACTTGTCAACAATTATAAAAGAAAACAAATTAAAAACAACTAAAACAAAAGCAAATTACAACAAACCTAAAAAGAACTAAAACATATCCTGTTATGCTTGAAACCCCAATTTTCATATAGTCTAAAATTTTCCAAATTGTACCTACTGATAAACAAAGTCACAAGTGACCAGTAGCAAAAAGAGAATTTGTTTTAAACTCAAGTTAATAATTGGTGTTTGAATCAAATCTGTTTGAATTCAAATTTAAAATAATCAAATCTGGTCAAACTTAATATCTGCAGAAACTACATATTTTGGTGACACAGTGTAAAAAGGATCACTCAAAAACATTAAAAATCCTAATAGTTATTCAATTTCTAAAACAGAAACACATTCTATTTTTAAAACAGAAACTGAAAAAACGAAAACCTATCTAACGAACATGGCTACGTGGGAGCTTCTGAGTGGCTATGTGTGGTGCGTGCGGTGTTTAATCTAGCGAACGGCCGCAACTTAAGAAAAAAATTCAGCTTAACTAAAATAGAGAAAAACCGGCCTATTCTTTTAACTAAACTGAATCGGTATGCTGGAATCTAATCCTAGTCGCTGGGATTAGATCTAACGGAGGAGGGCTACACCGGTGACTTACAAAGGGCGGAGCAGAGGTCCGGCCTGGTTTTGACGGAGGTGTAGCTTCGGGCTTGATGCCGGTGGTGCCTCCCGTGGTCCTCCGACATCGGTGAGACTCCCAGGCTACGGAGACAACCCTTCGACGATGTTTCGTGGCTATGGTGACGGTCGAGGAGGTCAGAGACGAGTGGCATGAGCTCGTGAAGCTTTGGTGGTGCGGCTCCTCCGTTGTGGTGGTGGCTACGGTGTTCTAGCGAGGTAGGCTTGGGTATTTAGGGCGGAACGGGGTGCATGGTAGTGACTTAAATAGCTAGAGTCTCGGGTGTTGGGGAACGTTGCATGGAAAACAAAAAAAATTCTTACTCACACGCAAGATCTATCCATGGTGATGAGCATCTATGAGAGGGAGAGTGGATCTACATACCCTTGTAGATCGCTAAGCGGGAAGCGTTAAGAAACGCGGTTGCTGTAGTCGAACGTCTTCGCGATCCAAATCGCTAAGCGTCCTAACAAAAATAAGATGTATAATAGGAGAACACTCCGACGACAAACTTTCGCAACGGTGCACACTCAGGGAGAACACAGTTTTATCTTGATATTTAAGTGAGGGGTCACCTTATAATGCTACAGTCATCCTAAGCAAAATAAGATGCATAAAAGTATTAACATCACATGCAAATCATAAGTGACATGATACGGCCATGAACTTGTGCTTTTGATCTTGATCTCCAAAGCACCGACATGATCTCCATCGTCACTGGCATGACACCATGATCTCCATCATCTTGATCTCCATCAATGTGTCGCCATCGGGGTTGCCGCGCCAACTGTTGCTTCTACGACTATTGCTAACTCACAGCGATAAAGTAAAGCAAAACGGCAAAAATAATTAAAGACAACCATGTGGATCCTGCCGGTTATTGTACTCATCGACATGCAAGTCGTGATATTCTATACATAATATTTTCACCTCATACATCACATATATCACATCATGTAATTGGCTATATCACATCATAGCATACCCTGCAAAAACAGGTTAGACGTCCTCTAATTTTGTTTGCATGTTTTACGTGGCTGCTACGGTATCTAGCAAGAACAATTCTCACCTACACAAAAACTACAACGGTGCTACAAAAATTTTGTTCAACCTTCTCAAGGACCACCTTTGTCGAATCCGGTCCAACTAGAGTAGGAGATATAGACACCCGCCAACCATCTTTATGCAACAAAGTCACATGTGTGTTGATGGAACCGGTCTCTCGTAAGCGTACGAGTAAGGTTGGTTTGGGCCGCTTCATCCCATGGTACCGCTGAATCAAAACACGACCAAGGGAGGAAGCAATCTTAGCATCAACACCCACAAACTTCTTTCTGTTCTACTCATGATCTCATCTACACATAGACCTAGCTCATGATGCCACTGTTGGGGAACGTTGCATGGGAAACAAAAAATCTCTTACACACATGCAAGATCTATCCATGGTGATGAGCATCTACGAGAGGGAGAGTGGATCTACATACCCTTGTAGATTGCTAAGCAGGAAGTGTTAAGAAATGCGGTTGATGTAGTCGAACGTCTTTGCGATCCAAATCACCGAGCATCCTGCGATCCAATCACGATCCGCCCCGATCTAGCGCCGAACGGACAGCACCTCCGCGTTCAGCACATGTGCAGCTCGATGATGATCTCCTCCTTCTTGATCTAGAAAGAGGGAGCGGAGAGGTAGATGAGTTCTCCGGTAGCACGACGGCATGGCAGCAACGATGGTGGAACTATTCCGGCAGGGCTTCGCCTAAGCACCTCTGAAACTAGACTAGAGGAAAAACGATCTAGAAGAAGAAGAGGACAACACATCGCAATTAGGGTTAGGGCTGCCCTCAAATCCTCCAGTATATATCGGAGGAAGGGGAGGGTGGCCGGCGCCCCAAGCGCTGGCCCTTTGGTGCATCCGAAGTGGGAGGTGGAGGAGTCCTACTCCAATCCTACTAGGAGTAGGATTCCTCCTATCCACTTGGAAACTCTTTCTACCTTTGGCTTTTTCCTTCCCCAGCCGCATGGGCCTTAGTGGGGGATTCGTCCAGCCCACCAGGGGATGGTTCGTCTCCTCCCACATCCCATGAGGACCTTTGGGGCGTGAGGCCCCTCCCGATGGTCCCTCGGTACCCTCCCGACACACCCAGTACACTACCTAAGTGCCCGAAACTTTTCCGGTGACCAAAACGGGACTTCCTATATATCAATATTTACTTCCGGACCATTCTGGAGCTCCTCGTGATGTCTGAGATCTCATACAGGACTCCGAACAACCTTCGGTCACCACCATCGATAACTCTATACTACCAAAACGTCACCGAACGTTAAGTGTGCAGACCCTACGGGTTCGAGAACTATGTAGACATGACCGAGACACCTCTATGGTCAATAACCAGTAGCAAGACCGGGATGCCCATATTGGTTTCTACATATTATATGAAGATCTTTATTGGTTGAACCTCTATGTCAAGGATTTAGTTAATCCTGTATGTTGTTCCCTTTGTTCTTCGGTATGTTACTTGCCCAAGATTCGGTCGTCAATATCTGTATACCTAGTTCAATCTTGTTACCGGAAAGTCTCTTTACTCGTTCCGTAATACAAGATCTTGTTGCTAACACTTTAGTCATGTTGCTTGCAAGGCTTGTTGTGATGTTGTATTACCGAGTGGGCCCTGGGAACCTCTCCGTCACACGGAGTAACAAATCCCAGTCTTGATCCATGCTCACTCAATAGACACCCTCGAAGATAGAAGTAGAGCATCTCTGTAGTCACCCAGTTACGTTGCGATGTTTCATACACACAAGGTACTCCTCCGATGTCAGTGAGTTTCATGATCTCATGGTTATAGGAACAAATACTTGACATGCAGAAAACTATAGCAATAAACTGACACGATCATATGCTATGTTTATTGTTTAGGTTTTGTAAATCACATCATTCTCCCAATGATGTGATCCCATTAACAAATGACATCTTATGTCCATGGCTAGGAAATCTTGACCATCTTTTCAACGAGCCAGTCTACTAGAGGCATACTAGGGACAAAGTGTTGTCTATGTATCCACACATGTAATGTGTTTCCTGTCAATACAATTATAGCATGGATAATAAACGACTATCATGAACAAGGAAATATGATAATAACCATTTATTATTGCCTCTAGGGCATATTTCCAATAGTCTCCCACTTGCACTAGAGTCAATAATCTAGCTCGTGTCACTATGTGATTTACATTGTAATGAATCTAACACCCATACAGTTCTGATGTTGATCATGTTTAGCCCTTGGAAGAGGTTTAGTCAACAGGTCTGCGACATTCAAATCCGTGTGCACTTTGCAAATATTTATGTCCTCCTCCTTAATGTAC
Source organism: Hordeum marinum (assembly GCA_022496015.1). Lineage (NCBI taxonomy): Eukaryota > Viridiplantae > Streptophyta > Magnoliopsida > Poales > Poaceae > Hordeum > Hordeum marinum. Next base: position 366,717,691 of record CM039675.1, on the reverse strand, counting down.
TCGTGGATGAAATTGAGGCGTCGCTTTATGTGTCTGATCCTCCTGTGAAACCTTGGTTCCTTGGCCAGAGCAATGGCACCAGTGTTGTCACAGAACAGATCCATTGGATTCAGTGCACTCGGCACTACTCCAAGATCTGTCATGAACTCCTTCATCCAGACACCTTCCTTCGCCGCCTCCGAGGTTGCGATGTACTCCGCTTCGCATGTAGAATTGGCTACCACGCTCTACTTGGAACTGCACCAGCTTACCGCTCCCCCATTGAGAATAAATATGATCCGGTTTGCGACTAAGAGTCATCCAGATCAGTGTCAAAGCTTGCATCGACGTAACCCTTTACGACGAGCTCTTGATCACCTCCATACACAAGAAACATTTCCTTAGTCCTTTTTAGGTACTTAACGATATTCTTGACCGATGTCTAGTGCTCCATTCCTGGATCACTTTGAAACCTTCTGACCATACTTATGGAAAGGCTGACATCGGGTCTTGTGCATAGCATTGCATAAATGATAGAGTCTATGGCTGAAGCATAGAGGATGACACTCATCTTTTCTCTATCTTTTGCAGTCACTGGGCCTTGAGTCTTACTCAACTTCACACCCTGTAACACAGGCAAGAACCCCATCTTGGACTGATCCATTTTGAACTTCTTCAACACTTTGTTAAGGTATGTGCTCTATGAAAGTCCTATTAAGCGTCTCGATCAATCTCTATAGATCTTAATGCCTAATATGAAAGCAGCTTCTCCTAGGTCCTTCATTGAAAAACTCTTGTTAAAATATTCCTTCACGCTTTCCAGCATTTCTATATTGTTTCCAATCAGCAATATGCCATCCACATATAATATTAGAAACACTGCAATATGCCATCCACATATAATATTAGAAACACTATAGAGCTCCCACTCACTTTCTTGTAAATACAAGCTTCTCCGTAAACTTGTATAAACCCGAATGCTTTGATCGCCTCATCAAAAGGCAGATTCCAACTCCGAGATGCTTGCACCAGTCCATAAATGGATCGCTGGAGTTTGCAAACTTTGTTAGCATTCTCTAGATCAACAAAAACTTCTGGTTGTTTGATATACAACTCTTCCTTAAGGAAACCATTAAGGAACGCTGTTTTGACATCCATCTGCCAAATTTCATAGTCGAAATATGCAGCTATTGCTAACATGATTCTGTCGGACTTAAGCATCGCTACGGGTGAGAAGGTCTTGTCGTAGTCAACTCCTTGAACTTGTGAAAAACCCTTTGCCACAAGTCGAGTTTTATATACGGTGGCATTACCGTTCGCATCCGTCTTCCTCTTAAAGATCCATTTGTTCTGAATGGACTTCCACCCTTCAGGTAATACTTCCAAAGTCCATACTTTGTTTCCATACATGGTCCAATTTTGGATTTCATGGCCTCTAACCATTTCTCGGAATCCGGGCCCATCATCGCTTCTCCATAGCTCGTAGGTTCATCGTTGTCGAACAACATGACCTCTAAGACAGGGTTGTCATACCATTCAGGAGCAACACGCGCCCTTGTCGACCTACGAGGTTCGATAGTAACTTGATCCGAAGCTTCATGATCATCATCATTAACTTCCTCTTCAACTGATGTAGGCTCTACAGAAACATCTTTCTGCGCTGCGCTACTCTATGGTTGAAGTAAAGGTTCAATAATCTCATCAAGTTCTATTTTCCTCCCACTCAATTCTTTCGAGAGAAACTCTTTCTCCAGAAATGTTCCATTCTTAGCGACAAACACTTTGCCTTCGGATCTGAGATAGAAGGTATACACAACTGTCTCTTTTGGGTATCGTATGAAGGCGCATTTCTCTGGTTTGGGTTCCGGCTCTTCAGGCTGAAGCTTTTTGACATAAGCATCACATCCCCAAACTTTAAGAAAAGACAACTTTGGCTTCTTGCTGAACCATAGTTCATATGGCGTCGTCTCAAGAGATTTCGATGGTGCCCTATTTAAACTAAATGCGGGTGTCTCTAATGCATAACCCCAAAACGATAGTGGCAAATCGGCAAGAGACATCATAGAACACACCATATCTAATAAGGTTCGATTACGACGTTTGGAAACACCATTACGCTGTGGTGTTCCAGGCGGTGTCAATTGTGAAACAAATCCACACCGTCTTAAGTGACTGCCAAACTCATAACTCGGATATCCTCCTCCTCGATTAGATCATAGGAACTTAATCTTCTTATTACGATGATTCTCAACTTCACTCTGAAATTCCATGAACTTTTCAAACGTTTCAAACTTGTGTTTCATTAAGTAAATATACCCATATCTACTTAAGTCATTAGTGAAGGTGAGAAATTAACGATATCCATCGCGCGCCTCAATGCGCATTGGACCGCACACATCAGTATGTATGATTTCCAACAAGTCACTTGCCCGTTCCATTGTTCCAGAGAACGGGGTCTTGGTCATCTTGCCCATGAGGCATGGTTCACACGTGTCAAGTGATTCAAAATCAAGTGACTCCAAAAGTCCATCAGCATGGAGCTTCTTCATGCATTTTACACCAAATATGACCTAAACGGCAGTGCCACAAGAAAGTGGTACTATCATTATCAACTCTACATCTTTTGGCATCAATGTTATGAACATGTGTATCATAACTATCGAGATTCAATAGGAATAAAACCCTCACATTGGGTGCATGACCATAAAAGATATTACTCATATAAATAGAACAATCATTATTCTCTAATTTAAATGAGTAACCGCCTCGTAATAAACAAGATCAAGATATAATGTTCATGCTTAATGCAGGCACCAAATAAAAATTATTTAGGTTCATAACTAATCCCAATGATAATCGAAGAGCGAGCATGCCGACGAAGATCAAATCAACCTTGGAACCATTTCCCAAGCGCATCATCACTTCGTCCTTAGCCAGCCTTCGTCTATTCCGTAGCTCCTATTTTGAGTTGCAAATGTGAGCAACCGAACTGGTATCAAATATCCAGGCACTACAATGAGAGTTGGTAAGGTACACATCAATAACATGTATATCATATATACCTTCTTTGGTGTTGTCCACCTTCTTGTCGGCCAGATACTTGGGGCAGTTCCGCTTCCACCGACCAGTTCCCTTGCAATGAAAGCACTCAGTTTCTGGCTTGGGTCCAGTCTTGGGTTTCTTCACGGGAGAGGCAACTGCTTTGCCACTCTTCTTGGATTTACCCTTCCTGCCCTTGCCATTCTTCTTGAAACTAGTGGTTTTATTGACCATCAACACTTGATGCTCTTTTTGGATTTCAGACTCAGTGATTTTCAGCATCGCAAACAGCTCGGCGACTGACTTGTTCATCCCGTGCATGTTATAGTTCATCACTAAGCTCTTGTAGCTAGGTGGCAATAATTGAAGAACTCTATTAGTGATCGCCTCCGGCGGAAGGGGCATCCGTAATTCAGCCTGACGGCTTGAATACCCAGACATTCTGAGTTTATGTTCACTGACAGACCCATTCTCCTCCATCTTGCAAGCATAGAACTTATCGGAGGTCTCATACCTCTCGATCCAGGCATTCTTCTCAAAGATAAACTTCAACTCCTGGAACATATCATATGCTCCATGACGTTCAAAAAATCTTTGAAGTCCCGGTTCTAAGCCATACAACATTGCACATTGAACTATTGAGTGATCTCCAGAACGTGTCTCCCAAGCGTTCTTAACGTCTTCGGACGACACATGAGCGGGTGGGTCACCAAGTGGTGCTTCAAGGACATAAGCCTTCTGGGAAGCCGTCAGGATAATCCTCAGAATACGGGCCCAGTCCACAAAGTTACTTCCATCATCTTTGAACTAGGCTTTCTCTAGGAACGCATTAAAATTTAGGGGAACTACCGTGTGAGCAATTGATCTACAACATAAATATGCAAAGGTTACTTAGACTGTTGTTCAAGATAATGAGTTTAGTTGATGAAATTACTAAATCTCCCACTCAAATTGACATCCCTCTGGTCATCTGAGTGATACATGATCCAAATTCACCAACTCAATTCCGATCATCACGTGAGTTGAGGTGGTTTCAATGATGAACATCATTATGTTGATCATATCTACTATATGACTCATGTTCGACCTTTCGGTCTCTTGTGTTCTGAGGCCATGTATGTACATACTAGGCTCGTCTAGTTTAACCCGAGTGTTCCACACGTGCAACACTGGCTTGCACCCATTGTATGTGAACATAGAGTCTATCACACCCGATCATCATGTGGTGTCTTGACACGACGAACTTTCGCAACGATGCACACTCGAGGAGAACACAATTTTATCTTGATATTTAAGTGAGGGGTCACCTTATAATGGTACCGTCGTCCTAAGGAAAATAAGATGCATAAAAGGATTAACATTACATGCAAATCATAAGTGACACGATACGGCCATGAACTCGTGCTTTTGATCTCCATCTCCAAAGCACTGGCATGATCTCCATCGTCGTCGGTATGACACCATGATCTCCATTAACGTGTCGCCATTGGGGTTGCCGCGCCAACTATTGCTTCTATGACTATTGCTAACTCATAGCGATAAAGTAAAGCAAAAATGGCAAAAATAATTAAAGACAACCCTATGGCTCCTGGCGGTTACCGTACTCATTGACATGCAACTCGTGATATTTTATACAAAATATTATTATCTCATACATGACATATATCACATCATGTAATTGGTCATATCAAATCACAGCATACCCTGCAATAACAAGTTAGACGTCCTCTAATTGTTGTTGCATGTTTTAGGTGGCTGCTACGGGTATCTAGCAAGGACAATTCTCACCTACGCAAAAACCACAATGGTGATACACAAATTCCTATTCAACCTTCTCAAGGACTGCCTTTGTCAAATCCGATCCAACTAGAGTAGGTGAGACAGACACCCGCCACACATCTTTATGCAACAAGGTGACATGTCTGTCGATGGAACCGGTCTCTTGTAAGCGTACGAGTAAGGTTGGTCGGGGCCGCTTCATCCTGCAATACCGCTGAATCAAAACACGACCAAGGGAGGAAGCAATCTGGGCATCGATGCCCACAAACTCCTTTGTGTTCTACTTGTGATCTCATCTACACATAGACCTAGCTCTTCATGCCATTGTTCAGGAACGTTGCATGGGAAAATTTTCTTACGAAGACGCAAGATCTATCCATGGTGATGAGTGTCAGCGTTTTGGGAACGGGTGTACCCAGACCTGCCTGCCTGCGACCCAGGACATGGCCCACTTCATCGACGAAATAGGACCAGGCAAGGCCCCACTCAAGACAAGGCCCTCGCGAGGTCGCAAGCCTCGCGAGGAGGAGCAGCGACAAGACCCGCAAAGGATGGGCCCCCTCAGGACCCCTCCAGAGCGGCGGAGATCTCTATGCAAGGCCCGGCCTTAGGAGTCAAAGATGACGCAAGGAAGGACAGGCAAGCACCAGTGCGCCAGGTGGCGCAGTTTCCCCTTTGGTGCAAAGGGAGCAAGGACATACGCGGGTCCCCAAGGCTCCCCTCAAAGGTTTCCATTCCGGTACAACAAGACTGCAAATAGCAGCTCCGTAGGATGGACGTCATTGCTGAGCCAGCCCCTGCGGCATCGACAGCTACTTTGAAGGCGAACACCGCCTTTGGGCTGGGCGAGCATGAACACTTGTCCCCCTTCAAAATTGGCCGTTGTGGGATTCCTTCCTGCCATTGCGATAAGGGAAGAGGACCCAGGCCATGGCTATATATAGAGGGTAGGTTGCTTCGTAGAGGGGGATCCCACCCCAATTGGCGGACTCCATCACTCATTAACCACCAAAACACAAGGAGCCTCAAATACCACTGAGATCCCGTAGGAGGCCCCGAAACGTTGTACTTGTTCATCCACCTCACCTCCACGAGAGGCAATCCACCAAAGCAGGAGTAGGGTATTACGCTTCCCAGCGGCCTAAACCTGGGTAAACTGCCGTGTTCATCTTCTTCCTCGTCATCGTGCGAGTTCTTAGATGTGTTCATCGAGTAGCGAGCTAGGTCGGGCGAGGCTGCATGTGATCTTTCCACACGCCCCTGTGTTCGAACCTTACTTGTTTTGCAGAGCCCGAAATCCGACATTTGGCGCACCAGGTAGGGGACGTGTTGGAGTTCCCCGCCTGCGGTGAAGGCCAAGCCCTGATTAAGCTACTCCATGGCGGGCATGATCCGCGACGACCGTCGGCTCTTGATGCAAGATGGTGTTTGGGCGCGCAGGGCCGACCCGACGGTCGCCTGCATCCTCGGCGGGTCGCAGGCGCCACCCTCCGGTCGCCATGTCAAGCGCTTCCTCCGCCATGTGGAAGCGGTTCAGCCACGGCCCGAGCCCGCGGAGCACCACGCATGGCCGGAAATCGTCATCACCTTCGGCCCCGACGACCACCCCAAGACCACGTCGGCCGCCGGGGCACTTCCCATGTTGTGCACGCCGACCATACGCGGCGTGGCCATCTCCAGGACCGTCATCGATGGTGGCACCGGCCTCAACGTCAGCTCCGTGGAGGCCTTCGACGCGTTGTAGTTACCCCGCGAGCATCTCGCCCCTTCAAGGCCCTTCTTTGGGGGGGTGGCTGGGTCTGTCGTTCCCGTGAGGCGGATGTGCCTCCCCGTCACCTTCGGCACCTACTCCAACTTCCGCATTGAGCAGATCGACTTTGACGTCGCCCACGTCCACCTCCCGTACAACGCGATACTAGGCTACCCCGCCCTTGCTCAGTTCATGGCGGCAATGTGTGATAGCCCAAGTGTTGTCCCTGCCTTGTTGGGCATGTAATCTTAAGTGAACCTTGTTGTCATGAGTTTAATGAGATGAGTTTGTTCCTTGTCATGCTTTGTCTCATGCATTCATCCATCATATCATTCATCATCATGCATGCATATTGATTTGTGATGTGCTATTGACTTGTTGCATATGTGAGTGTTCTTGTGGTTGTATTGGAGTGGGCTCTTCTCCTTCCCCCTCTCTTATTCTTTAAACATACCCAACCTTCTATCTCTATTCCCTTGTCATTTATCAATAGATTTAACTTGCTTTTAAAATTGTTTAAAAATGTGCAGGTGACAGCCTATAATATTTTAAGCATGTGAGTGTTGTCCTTTTGATGTTTTGAGCTTTGTGATTTGGGTTTTAAAATATAAGAGAGGGTTGTTTTATCATTGTATTAAAAATTTACTTGCTTCAAAAATCCCCTTGTCAATTTTATTAAATAGTTCTCATTTTCTTGTAGTCAAATGTATTTTGCTTTATCACAAATCCTTTTTATTTTCCTCCATGGGTTTTTCTTATCTTGCTGATTTATTTAAAAGGGAAAAAACTGTTTGTAATTGTCTGAGAGAGTAAGTGGGCCTCTCCCTTCCCCTCACGGCCCAGCCCAACACTGTCGACGGCCACCTGCTCCGTTTTGTTCTCCGTCAGGTTCAGAGAGACGCGCGTGAGGCAGCTCGACGCTGATGCCGGCCCCTTTATAAGGGCGCATGTCCCTAGGGTTCCCCCTCTTCCTCCTCGCCGCCGCTGCTCCCCTTTTCCCTCCTTCTCCCCTTCTCCTTATCCTTCCCTTCAGGTAAGTTCAGAGAGGCAGTGAGTTCAGAGTCCTCCGCCGGTCCTCCTCGCCGTTGTCCGTGCGGCTCCGTCGGCCCTCCTCTGTGCCCAGCGTGTCGTGGAGGCCAGGGACCGTCCCCGCAGCCCATTCTCGTTGCTAGGAGGGTCCGGGCTTGCCTTCCTCGACGACCTTGTCCTCGCCGAAGCTGCGGACAGGGTGCTCCCGCTCCACTTCTTCCTCTGCTTCGGGTCCGGTCGACGTCGCCTTCCTCCTCTTCCCTGCGAGCCGGTTCGTCGCCGTGCCCCTCCCCTGGATGAGCCCCGCATTCCCATCCTATTGCCGTGGCATGGCTCGCTGTCGCCGTAGCTCCTCGCTGTCACTGCCGGTATTTTAAGGCGTCGCCTTGAGGGCCTCGCCTCCGTCCCTCTCGTCGCGAGACGAGCAAGGGAACGGTTCCTCATAGGTTCTTGCTTTCCCCTCGGTAGGTTCCCTCGCCGGAGAGCCCCTGTGCCGCCGGAATTCGTCGCCACCGTTGCCTGTCGCCGTAGGTGTTCGTTGTTTTTCAGTTTCATCAGAAAATGTGTTTTGGTTAGTATTAGAGGGGCAAGTCCCCTACTTGGACAGAAATCGCGTCGTAGCGCAGTGGCAACCGGCTTGGGGGTGCAGGCCAGAGGTCTGGGGTTCGATCCCAAACCCCCCTTCTTTTGTTTTCTTTTCCTTGTTATTTTTTCTTCTTCTTTTCAGATTGTGTTGTGTATGTGTATAAATGCTTGTATAGGTGTTTTTATTTCTTTCTTCCTTTTCTATTTAGTAAAGCATGTGTATGAGTAGTGCATGTGTGTGGGGGGGCTTGAATACTTGTGTATGTGAGTGTGTATGTGTGTGAATGTGGTGTCACATGCATGTGTTTGTGCATATATGCACTTGTGCATATATGTGAGCATATGTGTGTGAGTGATGAGCACCCACACACATAGGTGAGTGTCTACTCATGAGTGTATGTGCCATATGCACTTGTGCCTATGTAGCCATGTATGTGTGCATGCCATGTGTGTGTGGTAGTGTGAGTGTAGGTTTGAGTGTGTGTGACAAGTGGGCCATGCCCCACTTGTCATACACTATTTATTTAGTATTTTCCATGTTTTGTAGGATATATTAGTTCACTTCCATTCATAGCTATATTGCGAAATCTGGACATGTTCATTTTTGCACATGAGCATTTAGGGTAAGTTTTCACTTATAAGAGTGGAGGATGTTTTGCTATGTATTTGTTGTCCTGATGCTCCATGGGACTATATGAGTATGATACATGATTTTGGGGTAGAAAGACCCAAGGAATAAATTGGTGAAATTAGATTTCACTTTTGAGCAAGTTTGCAAAACTGCTATGTTTTGTTGTGATGCTACTTTGTCATTTTTGCATGAATTAATCCATGCTTTCTTTGGGGCATGCGCCAACATGGAAGTGTTAGTGATTTATGCCTATTATGCCATGGTATTTTTGTTTGATATGAGAATCACCCATATAAGTGGGAAACTTGCTACAAAGTAGCTAAATTAATGTTACTGTTTTCACCATGCTAAATATTTGTTAAGTCTGAGAATCTGCTGTTATTTTTATACCATGAAGAGTGGTTTCTATCTTGTGATATGTTGTGAATTAGCTCAAGCCCAGTGCTAGTAATTTGGAGTAGATGTTGTCCTCTAGCATCCTGTTAATTTTCATGTCATGAGGTGGTCTCTAACACCATTAGTTTCTGCTGTCAACTTGCCATCAGGTTAACTCAGATTCCAAAAAACTGTTATTTTCACTAAGTCCCAGAAATCTGTTTCATCATGCCAACTTGTGAGCTTCATGCTTATTGATGTGTGCCTCCTTTCCAGATTGTGTAGTTGGATAAGTTCATAAGCATGTTATTTAGTTTCTGTCAATGCCTTGTTTGTGGTTGTAGGATTCTTGTAGCTCAAGTTGTTGGCTGTGAAAGTTGCTATGTTGCTGTTTTGTGGCTGATTGTTTGTTTTACTGTTTTGTGACTTGTGGGAGCTATACTCCATGGAATTTCTTGATCTTTAGCTCCATTGTGGTTGGTTTTTCATTGCCTAACCAGTGGCTACCTTGGAATGCCAAGGAATATCCCAGGTCTTTCTTGTCTTGTGTTTTGCCTTCATATCTTGTCGTGAGCGTATCGTGAGAACCGTAACTCTGTTTCTTGAGTTCTTCATATGCATTTTTATCATTTTCGCATGATGCATCCATATTTGCCATGTTCATGCATGTCTAAATACCTTAACATAAGGTTCTATACAGATTCATTAATAACCAACCCTTTGCATGTGAAACATGACTAGTTAAGATTGCCATGTCAAAAACTCTTCACCTAAGTATGCATCATTCTTGCTTGTGCATTGCACCATGGTTGTTTGTTTATTATTGCTCTTTATTTTGGGTAGACGCGAACGTTGAACCTGAGTATGAAGAGCCAGATGAGTACAACTATGAGGATCCCGCCACTTGTTCCACTAAAGAACCAACAGGCAAGACGATCGTACCCGGACCCCGATACTATTTTCGCTTGCTAGTTGTCTCGCTCTTACCGTTACAATTGCGTTACCTACCGCTTGAATGTCAGCCTCCTAATTTCCATGATAGCCTCTAACCCTCCACATCCTAGCAAACCTTTGATTGGCTAAGTTACCGCTGCTCAGCCCCTCTTATAGCGTTCTTAGTTGCAGGTGCAGGTTGTTCCATGCGATAACATGGATTTGGCATATCACAATATTATCTATTATTTAATTTAATGCACATATATATCTTGCTATTGGCGGAAGGCTTGGCATTTTGCTAGGTGTTTTGCTCCACTCTTACCGCCATAGTTTCTTGTTACCGGGGTTATGTTTCCATACTTTGCGCTCCTAACATGCTCGGGGTTGTTATGGGGACCCCCTTGTTATTCGGTTAAGACTAAAACTTGACTGGCAAGACCCAACTTTGGTACTACATTTGCTTAAAAACTTAATAAAATTTGCATAGGGCTTTGCAACCCCGTGGATAATTAATCAACCCCCGGGCCAGTGCTCCTCATGAGTGTTGGTCCAAACTAGAGTCGTGTGTGGGGCCAACCCGGGGCAACTCGGGAGATTTCTATCAGGCCACTATACGTTGCGCTCATCCGGTGGTGTCCTGAGAACTAGATACGCGGCTCTTATCGGGTTCGTCGACACATCGGGGGGTCTTGTTGGACTTGTTTTACCTTTATCGAGTGTCTTGCATGAGGAGCTCTGACTTTCATCGGGCTATCTCGAGGTGTCGGAATTCCTTTGGAGTTGCCTAGGATGATCACGAGATCTGTGGTCGAGGCTATTCCCACGAAGTGTGGTTAATTTGTGATGGACTAGTTGGAGCACCCCTGCAGGGTTAAATCTTTCGGAAAGTCATGCCCGCGGTTATGTGGCAACTTGGATATTTGTTTAACACCCGGTTATAGTTAACTTGAAGTAAACTCTAATAAAATGCACCAACTGTGTGAGTAACTGTGATCGTATCTGCTCGTGAACATGATCCGAGAGAGAACACAATGGTGTTATGATTGACGTAAATAAGTGTTCAGGATCTCATAGAGGTCATTCTAGATTCGATCGTTCATCGTAGGCCACTTTCAATTATCTTCATGTTACGTAAGTTTAGCCACCATAAATGCTTAGTGTTGCTGCAAACTAAACACATACCCCATCCCAACCTTTAAGCTTGAATAGTCTCGGGCCCCGGGCGCATGATTGCTGAGTCCTTGTGGCTCACAGATTACCACAACAATCCAGGTACAGGTATAGATGAGTTCGTGCAGGATGATCTGACCCAGCTCCAGTGGGAGTATGACGAGGAAAGGGGCAGGATGTACATGACTTATCCGAATGAGTAGAGGAACATGGTCGTGATCTTCGGGATAGCGAGATAGTATCATTTGCATCTGCTTTTATCGTTTGTTTTCGTTCATAGTCGGACCCTGTCTTCATATTGATGTTTGAACTCTTGTGTGGAATTGTAATTTAGTATGTGGCGAGTGTAAGCCAACTCTTATACTCATCTCTTCTCTAATGTATGATGTAATGATGCTACGCTTGCGAACGACAAGATGCACCTCTATCCCTTGTGAGGCCCTCATGCCATAATATGGATAGGCGCGCATCTTGGGCGTGACACAACGCACACGGGCTAAAATGTCGTCAAGATGCCCAGGAGCGGTGGCGTCCTCACCATCGTGGGGGATATCAAAGACGCGTCCCACGCACACAAGCTCTCCTATAAGACCGTGATCGCGGCGTGCACCAGCGTCGGGGGCACGGCCCGGGCCGCGGAGAACCCCCGGGGCGTCCCAGACGTCGCGCCTGTGAATAAGAAGCAGCTGTTCTCCCAGAACTGGGCGGAAACAAAGCATGTACCAGTGGATGAGGAAAACCCAGGCCCAACTTTCACCATTGGTGCTGACTTGCCTCAAGACCAAGAGGAGGCGTTGGTGACCTTCCTCGGGGCACACAAAGACGTGTTCGCATGAAGCACCTCTGACTTGGTGGGAGTCCCGAGGGACGTAATCGAGCACCACCTCATGATGTGCTCGAACGCGCGCCCGGTGAAGCAAAAGGCGAGGAGGCAGGCTCCAGAGAAGCGGGCATTCATCGCTCAGGAGGTTGGCAAGCTGAAGGAGGCAGGGGTCATCCAGGAGGTGTGCTACCCAGAGTGGGTGGCCAACCCGATGGTTGTCCCAAAGAAGTGCAGGAAGGAGCGTATGTGCGTCGACTTCACGAGCCTCAACAAGGCTTGCCCCCAGGACCCATTCCCACTTCCACGCATAGACCAGGTCGTGGACTCAACTGTGGAGTGTGATCTCCTATGCTTCCTGGACGCCTTCTTGGGTTACCACCAGATCAAGATGGCGGTGGAGGATGTGGAGAAGAAGGCCTTCCTCACCACGTGTGGGGTATTCTGCTACACGTGCATGCCTTCTGGGCTGCGGAACGCTAGGGCAACCTTCCAGAGACTAGTGCACATCGCCCTGGGGCCGCCGCTCGGTACGAATGCAGAAGCTTATGTCGACAACATTGTAGTCAAGTCTAGGGCGTCCATGACCTTGGTCGAGGGCTTGGAGGAGACATTCGCCAGCCTAAGGGAGGTAAATTTGAAGCTCAACCCCGAAAAGTGCATCTTCGGGGTTCCCTCAGGCAGCTTGCTCGGTTTCCTGGTGTCACACCGGAGAATCGAGGCGAACCCGGAGAGGATCAAGGCCATTAACAAGATGAGTGCGCCCAAAACCCTCAAGGAAATGCAAAAGTTGGAGGGGTGCGTGACCTACTTGGGGCGTTTCATCTCCAAGCTTGGCAAGCGGGCCTTGCCTTTCTTCAAGATCATGAAAAGGAAGGGCCCTTTCGAATGGACCCCGGAGGACGACGCAGCCTTCGAGGAACTCAAGCGATACCTCACGAGCCCATCGGTGATGGTAGCGCCTTGCCCACGGGAACCCTTGTTGCTATACCTGGCCGTCACCCCCCACTCTGCTAGCGCTACATTGGTGGCAGTCAGGGAAGAGCAAGCCGGCACACGTACCACATCGAAGGGCTTCGGCGGGCCCCCGCACGTAGAGCTAGGGGGCTCACACGATCAATAAGAGCCGGCTCCTTTTCAAGCTTGGGAACTCGAAGCCCAAGCCACTCTGACGGGCCAAGAAGCGCCCAACCCTCCTGAGGCCCTGGCTTCTTCCACGGACCGCGAGGCGCCCAGGCCTCCTGAGCCCGCCGCGGGGCAGGTCGCCTCAGGAGGCCTCGCCCTCGTCGAACACCCGGTGTACTATGCCTGCACGATGCTGTGGGACACGCATTCACGCTATCCCATGCAACAAAAGCTTCTCCTAGCGCTCCTCGACGCTTCAAGGAAACTGCACCACTACTTCCAGGGGCATCCAATCAAGGTCGTCTCTGCTTACCCCTTGGAGAAGATCCTACACAACCCCAATGCGGCGGGGAGGGTTGCCGAATGGAACATCGAACTCCAGGCCTTCAACATAGAGTTCAGCATGACTAGGGTCATCAAAGGAACAGCCCTAGCGGACTTCATGGCGGAATGTACAGACAGCCCAGACCGGGGGCTGGAAGGGAGCCAGTCCCTCGCTCTCGGAGACAAAGAACCCGAAGGATGGACCATGCATTTCGACGGAGCCTTCAAACGCAAGGGAGCGGGAGATGGAGTCGTGCTCACTTCCCCGACAAGAGACAAGCTCAGCTATGTTGTGTAGCTCTACTTCTAGCATGGGGAGAAGATCTCCAATAACATCGCGGAGAACGAAGGCCTGATCGCAGGCCTCAAGGCGGCGCGGCCTTGGGGGTTCGGTGGCTCACCGTCAAGGGCAACTCCCAGCTCCTCGTCAACTTCTCCAACAAAGAGTATACGCCCAAGGACGAGCTCATGGAGGCATATCCCAAGGAGGTACGTAAAATCAAAAACGTTTTCAGGGCTTGGAGCTGCAGCACATCTCGCGCGGCGCGAACAAGGAGGCGGGCGACATCGCCAAGAGAGCTTTGCGTTGCGAGCCTTAGGAGCCAGGCGTCTTCGAGGAGCGACTCTTCAAGCCCTCCACGACACCGTTGACCAAAGGCCTGGTGCCTCGAAGTGAGGAGCTTCCCCCAGCATCACCCTTGGGGGCTCCGCACTGTGGCCATGCCTCGGGGGCTCGGCTGCTCCTGGCGTTGGAGCCCCAGGCCAAAAGCTGGATGCAAGAATTCAGGGCGTACCTTCTTCACGGCACGCTACCGGAGAAGGAGGAGGACGCGGAGCGCGTGACCCGACAAGCCATAGCCTACTGCTTGCAAGACGGACATTTGTACCGTAGGTGCCCGAACAACATCGCGTTGTGGTGCATTTCCAAGGAGCAAGGGGGCCAACTGCTGGCCGACATCCACGCAGGAGACTGCGGGCACCACTCTTCCTCGCGCACGCTTGTAGGGAAGGCATTCCGATCAGGCTTCTACTGGCCTTCAGCGCTCAACGACGCCATCGAGCTGGTTCGGTCTTGTGAGGCCTGCCAGTTTCATGCCAGGCAGATTCACCAGCCCGCACAGGGCCTCTAAACCATTCCACTCTCCTAGCCCTTTGCGGTATGGGGGCTAGACATACTGGGGCCCTTCCCACGAGCAGCGGGCAGGTACCCCTACCTCTACATCACCATCGACAAGTTCACCAAGTGGGCGGAGGTGGAACCCGTGCACACCATTCCGGCCGGGTCGGCCATCAAGTTCATCAAGGGACTCGTGAGCCGCTTCGGCGTCCCCAACCGCATCATCACCGACAATGGTTCACAATTCACAAGCCACCTCTTCAAGACCTATTGTGCTAACCGTGGTACGCTGATATGTTATGCCTCGGTGGCCCACCGAAGGAGCAACGTCCAGGCGGAGCGTGCCAATGCGAAAGTCCTGCAGGGCCTCAAGGCGAAGAGCTTCAAGAAGAAGCTTGATGCCTGCGGCAAGGGTTGGATCGATGAGCTTTAGTTGTTGTTGTGGTCCATCCACACCACCCTGACTAAGCCCACTGGCGAAACCCTGTTCTTCCTCGTCAACGGAGCCAAAGTTGTCTTCCCTGTAACGCCCCGGACACACCCGCCGGTAGTGGTTACTCCTGGAGGGATCTAGAATGGCCTCATAGATCAACAATAGTTTTTTCTGCGCACTTTGTCCTCACTCATGCGCACCCGGGACTAACTTCCCGGTCGGTCACCCATCCCAGAACTACTCCAAGCCAAGTACGCTTAACCTGGGAGTTCCATTCGAATGGGCTCCCGGAAAAGAAGGAATTCCTTATTGATATGAGTAGTCTATCATCCCTAATAATCCAGGCTATCGCATACACCACCACTCAGAGGAACCGACGTCCTCGTCGGGTCACAAGAACGTTCCCTCTTGGCACAAACGTCTGTGCTTCCAGTCCGATGCATGTGTCATTCCGTGTGCCAAGATGGGTCACCAACTTCGTGACCAACATGACCGCGCACCTGTCGGCAAACATCCGTGTAACCGCGAGGGTCGTCTTTGATACCAACTAGTCACGCCCAAGATGCGTGCCTATCCATATTAAGGCACGGGGGCCTCGATAGGGATAGAGGCGCATCTCATCATTCGCAAGTACAGTATCATTACATCATACATTTAGGAAGAGATGAGTATATGAGTTGGCTTACACTCACCACATACTAAATTATAATTCCACATCAAAGAGTTCAAGCATCAATCCAAGACAGGGTCCGGCTACGGATGAAAAACAAACTATAAAATGAAGATGCAATGACACTGGCTTGCTAGCCCCGAAGATCACAACCACGGTCCTCTACTCGTCTGGATAAGTCACGTACATCATGCCACGCTCCTCGTCATACTCCCACTGGAGCTGCATCATATCATCTGGCATGACCTCATCTGTACCTGCACCTAGATTGTTGTAGGAATCTATGAGCCACGAGGACCTCGCGCCCGGATACCTAGACTATTCAAGCTTATAGGTTGGGATGGGGTATGTGTTTAGTTTGCAGCAGCACTAAGCATTTATGGTGGCTAATCTTACGAAACATGAAAGTAAATATGTGGTCTACGATAAGCGATCGAATCTAGAATGAGCTCTATGAGATCCTGAACACCTACTTACGTCAATCATAACCCCACTATGTTCTCTCTCGGATCATGTTCACGAGCAGAGACGATCACGGTTACTCACACAGTTGGTGTATTTTATTAGAGTTTACTTCAAGTTAACTATAACCGGGTGTTAAACAAATATCCAAGTTGCCACATAACCGCGGGCACGACTTTCCAAAAGTTTTAACCCTGCAGGGGTGCTCCAACTAGTCCATCATAAATTAACCACACTCCAAGGGAATAGCCTTGACCACGGATCTCGTGATTATCCTAGGAAACTCCAAAGGAATTCCAACACCTCGAGATAGCCCGAAGAAAGTCAGAGCCCCTCACGCAAGACACTCGATAAAGGTAAAACAAGACCAGCAAGACCGCCCGATGTGTCGACGAACCCGATAGGAGCCGCGTATCTCGTTCTCAGGACACGATAGATAAGCGAAGCGTATGGTGGCCTGATAGAAATCTCCCAAGTTGCCCCGGGTTGGCCCCGCACGGTGCTCTAGTTTGGACCAACACTCATGAGGAGCACTGGCCCGGGGGTTGATTAATTATCCACGGGGTTGCAAAGCCCTATGAAAATTTAATTAAGTTATTAAGCAAATGTAGTACCAAAGTTGGGTCTTGCCAAACAAGTTTTAATCTCAAACGAATAAACAAGGGGGTCTCCATAACAACCCCGAGCATGTTAGGAGCGCAAAGTATGGAAAACATAACACCGGTAACAAGAAACTATGGCGGTAACAACGGAACAAAACACCTAGCGAAAGTCCAAGCCTCCCACCATACCAAGATATATATGTGCCTTAAATTAAATAACATATAATAATATTGTGATATGCCAGAAATCCATGTTGTCACATGGAAACAACCTGCACCTGCAACTAGAATGCTATAAGAGGGGTTGAGCAGCGGTAACTTAGTCAATCAAAGGTTGCTAGGATATGGAGGGTTAGAGGCTATCATGGCAATTAGGAGGCTTGACATTCAAGTGGTAGGTAGCACAAAATACCGATAAGAGCGAGACAAATAGCAAGCGAAAATAGTATCAGGATCCGAGTATGATCATCTTGCTTGTTGGTTCTTCAGAGGGACAAGCAGCAGGATCCTCGTAGCGGTACTCTCCTGGATCTTCGTACTCAGGTTCAACGTTCGCGTCTACCCAAAAGAAACAGCAAAAATAAACAAGCAACCAAGGTGCAATGCACAAACAAGAATGATGCATGGTTTATTTGAAGAATTTAGCATGGCAATCCTAACTGTTTCGCATGCAATGGATTAGTTATTTAAGAATCTGGACAGAACCTTATGTTAAGTTATTTAGACATGCATGAACATGGCAAATATGGATGCATCGTGCAAAAATGATACAAATGCATATGTAGAACATAGGAAACGGAGTTACGGTTCTCACGCTACGCTCACGACAAGATACAAAGGCAAAACACAAGACAAGAAGTCCATGGGCTATTCCTTGGTATTCCAAGGTAGCTACTGGTTAGGCAATGAAAAACCAACCACAATAGATCTAAATATCAAGCAATTCCATGGAGTATAACTCCCACAAGTGACAAAACACTAAAACAAACAATCTGCCACAAAACAGCAACATAGCAACTTTAACAGCAAACAACTTGAGCTACAGGAAGTCTCTAACCACAAACAAGGCATTGACAGAAACTAGATAACATGCTTATCAACTTATCCAACTACACAATCTGGAATGGAGGCACACATCTATAAGCATGAAGCCCACAAGTTGGCATGATGAAACAGATTTCTGGGACTTAGTGAAAATAACAGCAAAAACTAATGGTGACATAGACCACCTCATGGCATGAAAATTAACAGGATGGTAGAGGGCAACCTCTACATCAAATCACTAGCACTGAGCTTGAGCTAATTCACAACATATCACAAGATAGCATCCACTCTTCATGGCATAAAAATAATACCAGATTCTCAGACTTAGAAGTATTTAGCAAGTTTGAAACAACAATATTTTAGTGGCTACTTTAGAGCATTATTCCCACTTATATGCAAGTTTAGCATGACAAAGATAAATATCATGGCATTCTACTCATCAAAAACTACCATATTCATGTTGGCACAATTATCATAGCATGCATGGATTAAATGTAACAAAAATGCCAAAATGGCAGTTTGAGACAAAATGACATTTTGTCAAACTTGCTCAAATGCCCAAACAAGTCACACCAATGGATTCCTTGGTTGATTCTACCCCAAATCATATGTCATACTCATATATTCACATGGAGCATCATGGCAAAACTCTAGTTAGATAAAAACCCAACAATCCTATAACTGAAACCCTGCCTAAAATGCACATGAGCATAAATGATCATATCCAGAATTGGAAATATTACTATAAATGGAAATACCCTAGTAAATCAATTAAAACAATAAAACCAAAAGAGATAGTGTATGACAAGTGGGGCATGGGCCCACTTGTCACACACACACTCAACACACACACACACAACACAAGCACACACACACATACACACATAGCACCACACTGGATCTGGGCTTTGGCCACACGGGATCTAACACACACACACACACACACGTCCAGCAAATCAGAAAAAGGAACAAAAAGGGGGGAGCCGGGATCGAACCCACGACCGGTCGGTCGTTTCCCCGAATCGAACACCAGTACGCCACTCGCTATTGACTGCACAGAGAGGGGGGAGCACTGAATAACTACTAAGCGCACAGGCCCTTAACTGACGAAACTGAAGATGCGGACACTGGCGACAAAGGACACGGCGGCGACGATTCCGACGGCTGCGAGGCAACTCCGGCAATGCGGACGGGCAGGCAGAGGCGGGGATCTACGGAGTTTTCGTTTCCCCTCTCAACTCGCGATGAGGAGGACGGGCGCGAAAGCCCTCAAGGCCGCGCCTTGGCTGCCAGCAGCGACGAACACTATGGTGGCGAGCACTACAGCATCTAGCATGGCCTACGCGAGGAAGAAAGGGCTGCGGTGTCGAACTGCTCACCGAGGGGATGAACGGAGATGCGGGGATGCACGAAGATGGCTCAACACAGCCTGAAGAAGCATAGCTCCACGCACTCTTATCGACGGGAGGCGTTGATGAGGCAACGCCACGGAGGAGCTAGGTCCTCCCTAGCACCGGGAACAGAGCACCGGCGGAGCCATGAACCACCTCATCATCCTGGAGGAGGGCGAAGAGGTCACCGGAGTCGACGACGGCGAGATGAACGACGGCGGCACTCTCTGAACCCTTACCTAACAGAAGAAAGGAGGGGGGAGGAGGAGGAGAAGAAGGCGGCAGCGGCAAGAAAGGGGAAGGAGGAACCCTAGGCTTCTGTGCCCTTATAAAGGGGGGCGAAACAGTGGCAGCCACGGTGTCCATGAGCCCTGACGGCGACACGCGCTCTCTCTCTCTTTGACGGACACGCTGATCTGACGGAGAACGACGGGGCAGGTTGCCGTTCCGCGTGCGGGCTGGGCCGCGCGGGGAGACTCCCTGGGCTGCGAGGAGGAGGGAGGCGGCCCACTTCTTCTCTCTCTCACAGAAAAAAACCAGCAGGGTTTTTCCATTAAATAAAAATAGCAAGATAAGGAAAAACAAAGGAAAATAAAAAGGATTCTGGTAAAACGAAAAAAAATTGTCTAAAAGAAAATGAGACCTATTTGATAAAATTAATAAGAGGATTTATCAAACAAGTATTTATTTAACTATTATGAAAACAGCACCCTGTTATTTTAAAACCCCAAACTCACATATCTCAAATCACCAAAAGGACAACACACATGGGCTCAATTAAATATTGGCTAACTCATGAACATTTTTAACAAATTTATAAAGCAGATTAATTCTGTTGATTAATGATAATAGGAATAAAAGGTACCAACTTGTCACGCCCAAGATGCGCACCTATTTATATTAAGGCACGGGGGCCTCGAAAGGGATAGAGGCGCATCTCGTCGTTCGCAAGTACAGTATCATTACATCATACATTTAGGAAGAGATGAGTATATGAGTTGGCTTACACTCGCCACATGCTAAATTACAATTCCACATCAAAGAGTACAAGCATCAATCCAAGATAGGGTACTGCTACGGACGAAAACAAACGATAAAATGAAGATGCAATGACAGTGGCTTGCTAGCCCCGAAGATCACGACCACGGTCCTCTACTCGTCTAGATAAGTCACGTACATCCTACCACACTCCTCATCATACTCCCACTAGAGCTGCATCATATCA
Source organism: Hordeum marinum (assembly GCA_022496015.1). NCBI lineage: Eukaryota > Viridiplantae > Streptophyta > Magnoliopsida > Poales > Poaceae > Hordeum > Hordeum marinum. The sequence continues at coordinate 366,697,205 of CM039675.1, read as the reverse complement.
TCTGGCACGACCTCATCTGTACCTACACCTGGATTGTTGTAGGAATATGTGAGCCACGAGGACTCAGCAATCTCGTGCCCGGGTACTGATACTATTCAAGCTTATACGTTGGGATGGGGTATGTGTTTAGTTTGCAGCAGCACTAGGCATTTATGGTGGCTAACCATACGAAACATGAAAGTAAATATGTGGTCTACGATAAGCGATTGAATCTAGAATGAGCTCTATGAGATCCTGAACACCTACTTAGGTCAATCATAACCCCACCGTGTTCTCTCTTGGATCATGTTCACGAGCAGAGACGATCACGGTTACTCACACAATTGGTGTATTTTATTAGAGTTTACTTCAAGTTAACTATAACTGGGTGTTAAACAAATATCCAAGTTGCCACATAACCGCGGGCACGGCTTTCTGAAAGTTTTAACCCTGCAGGGGTGTTCCAACTAGTCCATCATAAATTAACCACACTCCGTGGAAACAGCCTCGACCATGGATCTCGTGATCATCCTAGGAAACTCCAAAGGAATTCCAAAACCTCAAGATAGCCCGAAGAAAGTCAGAGCCCCTCACGCAAGACACTCGATAAAGGTAAAACAAGACCAGCAAGACCGCCCAACGTGTCGACGAACCCGATAAGAGTTGTGTATCTCGTTCTCAGGACACGACCCGATTGTCAAAACTTCCAGTAGGCCAATCACAGAGTTGCCCCTAGTGTCCACCGGTGGTTGACATTTTGGACCAACACTCATGAGGAGCACTGGCCCGGGTTGTTGATCAATCCACGGGGTTGAAAAGCCCTATGCAAAATTTATTAAGTTGTTTAGAAAATGTAGTACCAAAGTTGGGCCTTGCCAGACAAGTTTTAATCTTAACCGAATAAACAAGGGGGTCCCCATAACAACCCCGAGCATATTAGGAGCGCAAAGTATGGAAACATAACACCGGTAACAAGAAACTATGGCGGTAACAGCGGAACAAAACACCTAGCAAAAGGCCAAGCCTTCCACCAATACCAGATGTATATGTGCATTAAATTAAATAGCAAATAATATTGTGATATGCCAGATATCCATGTTATCACATGGAAACAACCTACACCTGCAACTAGAACGCTATAAGAGGGGCTGAGCAGCGGTAACTTAGCCAATCAAAGGTTGCTAGGATGTGGATGGTTAGAGTCTATCATGGCAATATAGGAGGCTTGACATTCAAGTGGTAGGTAGCGCAAAAGTAATGATAAGAGCGAGACACCTAGCAAGCGAAAATAGTATCGGGATCCGGGTACGATCATGTTGCCTGTTGGTTCTTTAGAGGGACAAGTAGCGGGATCCTCGTAGTGGTACTCTCCTGGATCTTCGTACTCAGGTTCAACATTCGCGTCTACCCAAAATAAACAGCAAGAATAAACAAGCAACCAAGGTGCAATGCTCAAACAAGAATGATGCATGGTTTATGTGAAGAATTTAACATGGCAACCCTAAACTACTCATGTTCCACATGCAATAGTTTGGTTATTTACAATTCTGGACAGAACCGCATGTTAAGTTATTTAAACATGCATGATCATGGCAAATATGGATGCATCATGCAAAAACAATACAAATCCATATGTAGAACATAGGAAACGGAGTTACGGTTCTCACGTTATGCTCACGGCAAGATACGAAGGCAAAACACAAGACAAGAAGACCATGGGCTATTCCTTGGCATTCCAAGGTGGCCACTGGTTAGGCAATTAAAAACCAGCCACAATAGAGCCAAAGATCAAGCAATTCCATGGAGTATAACTCCCACAAGTCACAAAACACTAAAACAAACAATCTGCCATAAAACAGCAACATAACAACTTACACAGCCCACATCTAGAGCTACAGGAAGTCTCCAACCACAAACAAGGCATTGACAGAAACTACATAACATGCTTATCAACTAATCCAACTACACAATCTGGAATGAAGACACACATCAATAATCATGAAGCCCACAAGTTGGCATGATGAAACAGATTTATGGGATTTAGTGAAAATAACTGTTTTCTGGAATCTGGGTTAAGCTGATAGCAAATTTATAGCAGAAACTAATGGTGATAGAGACCACCTAATGGCATGAAAATTAACACGATGGTAGAGGGCAACCTCTACATCAATTCACTAGAACTAATCTTGAGCTAATTCACAACATATCACAAGACAGCATCCACTCTTCATGGCATAAAAATATTAACAGATTCTCAGACTTAGAAATATTTAGCAAGTTTGAAACAACAATATTTTAGTGGCTACTTCAGAGCATGATTCCCACTTATATGCAAGTTTAATAGGACAAAAATAAATACCATGGCATTCTACTCATCAAAGACTACCATATTCATGTTGGCACAATTATCATAGCATGCATGGATTAAATATAACAAAAATGACAAAATGGCACTTTGAGACAAAATGACATTTCGACAAACTTGCTCAAAAGACCAAACCAATTGTATCAATGGATTCCTGAGATTTTTCTACCCCAAATTCATGTATCATACTCATATGTTAATATGGAGCATCAAGGCACAACACTAGATAGAAAATGCCATTCATTCCTATAAGTGAAAACCTACTAAAAATGCACATGTCCAAAAATGCTCATACCAGTTTTAGTAACATTGCCATAAATAGAAATAGTCCATTTATCTCACATAAAACATTAACAACCATAAAAGAAAAAAACAAGTTGGAGGGACCCACCTGGCATAGCACCAGGGCCCCTCTAGTGGATGACAAGTGGGGCCAGACCCACTTGTCATGCACACACTGCACCACACACACACAACAAGGTCACAAGAAGCACACTACATTTGCAATGCATGACATGATGATGAGATGATATGATGCATGATGCATGAATGCATGAGACAATGACATGGCAAGGAGAAACTCAAATACGTTCATCACATGACAAGGTTCACATAGGTTACATGCTATAAAAGGTAGGTACAGCACTTGGGCTATCACACTCCCCCACGAGATCAAGCACCAATCCCCGCGGGTCTTGGCATTTGATGAGGAGCGTCAGGAGACTACACGGGGAACGAACCTCGTGCTTGGAGAGGAGGCGCGTCGTCGGGCCTCGCTATGAGCTGCGCGGTATCAGCAAGCCTTGCGGCGCTACCACTGCCGCTACATCCGCACCAGGACCCTCAAAGTTGGTGACCTCGTCCTAAGGCGGGTTCTCTCTAGGGAGGGCTTGCATAAGCTCTCTCCCATGTGGGAGGGCCCGTTCAAGGTTGCTCACATCTCCAGGCCTAGCATCGTGCGCTTGGAGACTCAGGACGGGATCCCCATCCAGAACGCCTGGAACATCCAGCACCTCCGGAAGTTCCACCCATGAAACTCTCACGTAATAATGAGTGGGCTGAACACGCCCGCGGCCCCCCGAGGACGTGGAGGGGTCCCTCCCATGCAATGCGGCAGCCACAGCCCGGAGCTAGCAGAGAAGACAACATTGTCCATCAATGGCTATGCCCATGCAACGTGAATGTCCTACGCTCAGCGCTAGGGGAATACGAAGGCCAATCTAAGTGTCGGACGCGGCCATTATTTGCGTTTCTCTTGTTTGGATTTGCCAGCCTTTATAAAATCAAACCCGGGGTCTTTCCAAATCGTGTTTTAGTCAAAAATGTCAAAGATTTGTTTTCATTGCCATGTCTTATGTTGTTTTCTTCCTCCAAGTAAAGCATTCGCCTGCTCCCCTCCCCTCGTACCCCGCAAGCGGGGGCTGGGGGCACGGTGCTTACACCTCGACAAGGACTTGGCGCCCGGATCATCGCATGGTACTCACGGGTGGGTTAGTAGGAGCATGCCTCCTCGTACTCGCCCAGAGACTCCACTCTCGGCCCGATGCGCCATCTTGGAAAGGAAACAATTTTTTATTCAAACAGCTTGAGCGTTTAAGGGGGCTCCTAAGCATCAAGCCTTAGGAACCTTACCGGTCGCAATGCCACTCGACCCTCCTGGTGCATCAGGAGTGTCGAGGATTCCCCCCGTGAAGTGCGTCCTTGGTTTCCGGTCGTACCTAACATGGTGGGGAAATGTGCGGGACTGGGACCTATCGACGCAGGGCTACTTGAACTACAACTCGAAGCCTCATGAAGTCCAGCCTTCCCGGAGCATGAAGCAGAATCTATGGGGGGCACTTGAGCATCTAAAGGGGCTCTTGAGCATCGCGCCTCAGGAACCTAACCGGTCATAATGCCACCCGACTTCCTGGTGTTGTCCTTGGTTTCCAATCGGTATCAGGAGTACCATGGCCCCGCCTCGCGAGGAACGTCCATGGTAAGATGGTCATACCCCGTGATGGTAAGGAAATGCGTGGGACTGGGACCTGCTAACGTAGAGCTGCTTGAGTGTCAAAGGGGGATCCTAAGCATCGCGCCTCAGGAACCTTACCGGTCATAAGGCCACTTGACCCCCCTGGTGTCTTCCTTGGTTTTCGGTCGGCATCACGAGGTCGGGGCCCTGCCTCATGAGGAGCGTCTAGGGTAAGATGGTCGCACCTCGCGATGGTAGGGAAATGCATGGGACTGGGACCTACAGACATAGGGCATCATCAGAGCCCCCAACTCACCTCAACCGCAAGAAGAAGAAGCCCGTTGGGCACGCAGACCCTCCGGGCACCATAGTCACACCCCACAACCTGAAAGCCTACCACGGGCCTATCGAGCTAAGTATCCTAATTGCGATCGGGAGGCGACTCTAGTTGATGAAATGCGGAGGATACTAATAAAAAGGGGCAGGCGCCCGAATGCGTTACACGCCCACAGGGCCCCCTTAGTTTTTGTGTTGCAGGTGCAAAAGAAAAGGAGGAGAAAGAAAGTGAGAAGCCGCACGAGGGTTGTCGCCTTAGGATCTTGACGCTGGCGCACCGACATTCAGTCGATGTCCTCCTCCTCCTTCACGGCCCTGCGAAAGCGCACCGGGGTGGACGTCCCCAAAGCGGGAGAACGGCGCCTCGGCGGCGGACTACCCCCCGAGACCCAGGCATGTCGGCGTGGTGGTGCGACATAGCTGTTGTCGCTGCTGTCGCTCAGGCTCTCCTCGGAGGGGGTGTCGCTGCTGTTGGAGGTGCGGCGCCTGCCATGATGGGCAAGCTCATCCCCAGGATCACCGCGGCTGACATCTTCCGGGAAGCACCCCAGGCGCTCGCCCTCTCCCTCAAAGAACTTGACAAAGAGCGTCACCTCACCATCGTACTTGAAGTGGAAGATGCACCTCCCCCTCGGGCCATGGGCACGGACGAACGCTTGCCACCCGCGGTTCAGGTACACGTAGCCTTCGGGGGTGACCTAGACCTCCACCCAAGATGCCCAGCTGCAGCAGCCATCGGCCTGCAGCCATAGGCCGGCATGCACTCCAACGGGTAGGGCCTTCGCGAAGCAGCTTGGAAGCTGGAACCAGGAAGCTTCCGGCATGTCCGCCCACGTCACGAACTCTAGGGCCGAGTCGGCCGAATGGAGCTGCGGGTGTGGTGGACAGGTGGCCATCGCCAACCGCCCACCTCGGCCGCCACCGTGTTAACCGCCTCGGTCGCCCGCGCTAGATAGTGTTCCACCGCGGCCGCTACGGCACGCTGGGGCATGGCTGCACTCGTCGGGAGCCCCCGTCGGCGTCACGGCATATTTTCGGGGGCGATTGTGGCCCCTCCGAGACGGCGAGGTGGCGGGGCCATCCTCAGGAACCTTCCCCTTCTCTGTAGTAGAAAACTTCCTGATCTGCGCCATTGCTGGGAGAGGATGGTTCGAGAGGTGTGGAGGCAGAGAAGGGAAAGGTGGGTGAGGGTTTTGTCTCCCTCGCCCACTTATATACAACAGAGGACCGCCCGATGCCCCCCTCGTGTTCCAGGGGCACACAACCCTCTCAAGGGTCACATCTGCGCGACCCGAAGTGGTAGAAGCATTCAATGCAGAGCAATGATGTCCAGCACAGTGCCCGGACGTCGTGGCAGTTTGACCGGGAGCATTTCCGGACGTCTCGTGGAGCGGAGGCATCGCCACTTGGTCTTTCGACACATGTAAAGCCTGGCCCACAGTCAACTGGGGCCGCGGTGATCCGGGCCGTCCTCAAGGCTTCGCCCGGAAGCCAGCACGAGTGTGCCTTGGACCCGAGGGCTACTGTCGGCATTCTGGGAACGGGGGTACCCAAACCTGCCTGCCTGTGGCCCAGGACGTTGCCCATTTCATCTCAGACATGACATATATCACATCATGTAATTGTCCATATCAAATCACAAGATACCCTGCAAAAACAAGTTAGACGTCCTCTAATTGTTGTTGCATGTTTTAAGTGGCTGCTACGGGTATCTAGCAAGAACAATTCTCACCTACGCAAAAACCATAACGGTGATACACAAATTGCTATTCAACCTTCTCAAGGACCGCCTTTGTCGAATCCGTCCAACTAGAGTAGGAGAGACAGACACCCGTCGGACATCTTTATGCAACAAGGTGACATGTCTATCGATGGAACCGGTCTCTCATAAGCATATGAGTAAGGTTGGTCTAGGCCGCTTCATCCCGCAATACCGCTGAATCAAAACACGACCAAGGGAGGAAGCAATCTGGGCATCGACGCCCACAAACTCCTTTGTGTTCTACTCATGATCTCATCTACACATAGACCTAGCTCATGATGCCACTATTGGGGAACGTTGCATGGGAAAAAATTCTTACAGAGACGCAAGATCTATCCATGGTGATGAGTGTCGGCGTTCTGGGAACGGGGGTACCCAGACCTGCCTGCCTGTGGCCTAGGATGTGGCCCACTTCATCGACCAAATAGGACCACGCGAGGCCCCACTCAAGACAAGGCCCTCGCGAGGGCCCAAGCCTCACGAGGAGGAGCAGCGACAAGACCTACGAAGGATAGGCCCCCTCAGGACCCCTCCGGAGCGGCGGATATCTCTATGCAAGGTCCGGCCTCAGGAGTCAAAGATGACGCAAGGAAGGATAGGCAAGCACCAGTGCGCCAGGCGGCGCAGTTTCCCCTTTGGTGCAAATGGAGCAAGGATGTACGCGGGTCCCCAAGGCTCCCCTCAAAGGGTTCCATTCCGGTGCAACAAGACTACAAACACCAGCTCTGTAGGATGAACGTCATCGCTGATCCAGCCCCTGCGGCATGGACAGCTACTTTGCAGGCAAAGACCGCCTTTGGGCAGGGCGAGCACGAATCCCTGTCCCCCTTCAAAATTGGCCGTTGTGGGATCCCTTCCCGCCATTGTGATAAGGGAAGAGGACCCGAGCCACCGCTATGTATAGACGGTGGGTTCCTTCGTAGAGGAGGATCCCAACCCAATTGGCGAACTCCATCACTCATCGACCATCAAACCACAAGGAGCCTCGAACACCACTTAGAGCCCTCAAGAGGCCCCGAAACGTTGTACTTGTTCAACCACCTCACCTCCTCGAGAGGCAATCCACCAAAGCAGGAATAGGGTATTACGCTTCGCAACGGCATGAACCTGAGTAAATTTTCGTATTCATCTTCTTTCTCATCATCGTGCGAGTTCTTCGTTGTGTTCATCGATTAGCGAGCTAGGTCGGGAGAGGCTAGAGGTGATCTTCACACATGCCCCTGTGTTTGAACCTTCAGGGTTTTGTGGAGAGGGAGAGTGTATGTACATACCCTTGTAGATTGCTAAGCGGAAGCATTAAGAAACACGGTTGATTTAGTCGAACGTCTTCGCAATCCAAATCGCCGAGCGTCTCGCGATCCAATCACGATCCGTCCCGATCTAGCGCCGAACGGACGGCACCTCCGCGTTCAGCACACGTACAACTCGATGAAGATCTCTGCCTTCTTGATCCAGCAAGAGGGAGTGGATACGTAGATGAGTTCTCCGGCAGCGCGGCAGCACGGCGACGATGGTGGTGGAACTATTACGGCATGGCTTCACCTAAGCACCTTCAAAACTAGACTAGAGGAGAAAATGATCAAGAAGAAGAAGAGACTAGCACGTGGTAATTAGGGTTGGGGATGCCCTCAAATCCTCCAGTATATATAGTAGGGAGGGGAGGGAGGCCGGCGCCCCAAGGGCTGGCCCTTTGGAGCGGTCGAAGTGGCACGTGGAAGAGTCCTACTCCAATCCTACTAGGAGTAGGATTCCTCCTCTCCACTTGGAAACTGTTTCCATCTTTGGGTTTTTCCTTCCCCAGCTGCATGGGCCTTAGTGAGGGCTTCGTCCAGCCCACCAGGGGCTCGTTTGTCTCCTCCCACAGCCCATGAGGCCCTTTGGGGCGTGAGGCCTGATGTCTACTACACAACTTTCTTCTTGTAGACTCGTGTTGGGCCTCCAAGCAGAGAGTTTTGTAGGACAATGGCAATTTTCCCTCAAGTGGATGACCTAAAGTTTATCAATCTGCGAGAGGTGTAGGATGAAGATGGTCTCTCTCAAACAACCCTGCAATCAAATAGCAAAGAGTCTCTTGTGTCCCCAACACACCCAATACAATGGTAAATTGTATAGGTGCACTAGTTCGGCGAAGAGATGGTGATACAAGTGCAATATGGATGATAGATATAGTTTTTTGTAATCTGAAAATATAAAAACAGCAAGGTAACAAATAGTACACGGCGAGCAAAATGTTGTATAAATGCTTGGAAACAAGGCCTAGTCCATACTTTCACCAGTGCAATTTCTCTTAACAATATTGGCATAGTTGAATCATATGTAAATACCTCTCGTGCGACAAAGAGTTCACTCCAAAGTCACAAATAGCGTAGAACTAATGAAGAAATTATTGTAGGATATGAAACCACCTCAAACTTATCTTTTCTGATCAATATTATGAGCTATTCCTATAAGTGTCACAAAAATCCCTAGAGTTCGTACTAAAATAACACCTTAAGATACACATCAACCAAAACCCTAATGTCACCTAGATACTCCAATGTCACCACAAGTACCCATGGGCTTGATTATACGATATGCATCACATAATTTCAGATTCATCATGTTCAATCCAACACAAAGAACTTCAAGGAGTGCCCCAAAGTTTCTACCAGAACGTCAAGACAAGAACGTGTGCCAAACCCTATGCATAGATTCCCAAGGTCACGGAACCCACAAGTTGATCACCAAAACATACATCTAGTAGATCAATAGAACATCCCATTGTCACCATGGATATCCCATCACAAGACATACATCAAGTGTTCTCAAATCCTTAAATACTCAATCCGATAAGAAAACTTCAAAGGGAAAACTCAATTCATCACAAGAAGATAGAGAGGGGAAAACTCCATATGATTCAATCTATATCAATAAAGCTCGCTGTCGTGGATTTGTCACGGAAAATGTCCGGGTGAATGGACTTAGGTTCGGGGTGAAGCGCAACTATGTGGCGGCTTGAAGGGGTTGGTCGGAATTGAGAGACACGGAGTTTACCCAGGCCCGGCCCCTCCGATGGAGGTAAAAGCCTACGACCTACTTGTGTGATATTGATGATGAAGGAGATCTCTCGGTTACAAGGGTGTTGTTTGTTACCTCTAATCATGAGAGCCTCTAACCTGTCTATCTCTAATCTCTTGTATTGTCTAAACTTGTGGACTTGTGAATCTTGTCCCTCTAGGGGTGCTCTACCCCTTCTTATATAAGTGGAGAGGGTAGGTTTACAAATAGAGTCCTACTAGGAGTAGGATTAGGACTAGTCTCTCTAGAATCCTATTCCGGGTCTTGTTTCTCTTGTAAGGAAATCCTTTATCCTTTAGTCCTTCTCTTGTGAGCTGCCTGGCGCCGGCTTACACGCCGGGTCTTGGGCCTGGTTGTCTTGCGACCCGCCTGTCGGGTCATTAATAAAATGGCATGTCTTGACCGGGTCTCTTGTGAGTCGCCAGGCCGGGTCATACCGCGGGGTATATCCCCGACATTAGCCCCCAAGTTAGCTTGAATTTATTCATGGTAACCTCCTGAAATAGGAATAATAAATATGTTAAGTGGTTGGCTTGCTCCTTTGGCCGGCTTATGAAGTGGCTCCTCAGAAATCCGGGTCTTTTCTGCATATGAATGAGTCGTCTTGAAAATCATCTTGCTTGTCAATGTCCTCTAAAAAATATTGAGAATAGAACACTCATATGCCATTGAGTCGGCTTCCAATACTCTTGGCGGGTCATCGCCGTCGGGTCATAATCATTGATGATGTTGGGTCATTATCGTTGGTGACGCCGGGTCAAATAACTAGAATCCATCCGACTTGATAAACATATTGGGATGAAAATCCATCTGATGTAAATCCGTACTTCCATTGCTATGGAGCAAGGAGGCTTATAAAATCTGCCGGGTTATGATCTTTTGATAACACCAGGTTATGAATGTTGGTGACGCCGAGTCTAATAACTGAACTCCATAATTAACATCTTGAAAATTCTCCTCCAAGTTTTTGATATGTCCATATTACCTGTAGCCCCCAAGCTCCGAGATTATCCATGATAACTTGGTGCTTTGCAATAATATTTTTGACTGTGTAGCACCCAAGTGTCGGGTTGTCCTGCTTGCAGCAACCTGGGACTTATAAGTGTCTTATACCTTATGAAACTTCAGCAGGTGTAGCCCCCAAGGGCCGGCTCATTAGTATGTAATGCGCCGGGTCTTCAATTTGAACCTCACGATCTGTTTAAACAGTTGAATACTGTAGCCCCCAAGTGTCGGGTTGCACGCCTGCGGCGACTTGGGAGTTTAGAAAATTTTGATCTGAGTGGTGTAGCCCCCAAGTGCCGAGTCAGTAAGAATTACTGGGCTGGGACTTAGAAAAATATAGAAAGGCCGGCTCATCTCCTTGAGATAATATGGTCTTGCTGACAATGTAATGATTGAAAATTGGCTTGCATTAGCCCCCAAGTGCCGTGGTGCATTCCTGCAGCGACAAGGGACTTGCATACTTGATATAAACTGTATTTGAATAGTGTAGCCCCCAAGTGCCAGGTCGTCTGCGTGCGGCGACTCGGGACTATGTGAGAATAATATGACTCACCGCGATTTTTGAATGAATCTTTGACCGTGGTTGTAATATAACCCGGAATGGATATCCTGGAATAATTCCTTTGTCCTTGACACCAAATCCCTGCTCGTGGTTGCGATGTAACCCGGCAAATATATATTGGAGAAATCCATGAGTGTCGTAGATTACTACAGAGCACAATTGAAGAAATCCGAGAGCCGGTCAATGACATGGCTTTATATCTGACAGGGCGGATCTTGAAAAAATAATGAATTCTCCCAACTGGCTTGAAAACCCGAATCATTTAGTACTGGTTATGATAAATCATGAAGATCCAGCCATGTTGGCTATTAAAGATCCATTTGCTCTTTGCCGAAGTTTTTCATCATACTTAACGGCGACTCATCTTAAGAGACAAGACCTGCAAAAATAAACAAGACAGAATATATTCTGCATTGTTGTAAGGGCGACTTGAAAAAGCACAACCCGGAGATGTTATAACATTGCTCCTTCTTCCATAATCTTGCTCTGACCCAGCTTGATAAGCCGGCATGACATGTGAATATGATGAAATATATGATGCAATGTATGATGCTATGTATGATGCAATGTTTGATGTGATGATGCAATGCAATGTATGACTCAAGCTTTTCTTCATTTTTATTTTCAAAAAACTCATATGATGGTTCTTCTGGGTGGACTCGATGGTTGAACTCACACCAGTGCAGGGTCTCTAACAAGATTGACCGTCAACTCCTTTGAGTGGTTTAGGGTCTCTAGGCGAGATTAACTGATAAGAGCGCAACGAACCAGAAAGAGACACATCCACCAGTTCTTCTGGGTGGACTCGCTACTTGAAACTCAGAGCAACACTCAGTTTCCAGGCGAGAATTGATGAGCGCAACGAACCAGAAAGAGACACGGACGCTGGTTCCGCCGAGAAGACTCGCTACTTGAACTCATAACAATGATCGTTTTCGAGACGAGGATTGATGAGCGCAGCATCCCAACTAGAGACACAGCAGGGCATGAGTATCCCTTGTAGCCCATAAACTTCCTCTCACGTGACATAACGGAGAGTCGGCGGTAGATGAGAGAGTTTTATCCTTGCTTTCCATAAGGCGGCCCTCACGTGACAAGAACCGCCGGTTTCACCTTAACTGGTACAGGGTCTCTATCGAGATTGGCCATCAATTTCTTTGAGCGGCTCAGGGTCTCTAGGCGAGATTAACCGGTAAGAGTTCGGCGGGTCACATAGCAGAGAAGCATCAACTTACAGGCAGGTTTAATCCGAGCTTGCGGTGGCTTAAGAGCCGATCAAGAGGGTATGTAAGCTAAACCCGGTGGGTTGGAAATCCCCAAATGACCTTTTTTGACGGAGTCAACTTTTTGCACAATCTTGTAAGCCACCATCTTGTAAAACGCCATCTTGTATGAAGAAACAGAAGAAGCTCCAAGTGGCTTATGATGATCCAATAAATCTGGGCACCCATGTTTAAATGGTGCATCATGGCGGTTCGTCCTCTTGGGCAACTTTTAATCTTCCACAAAAATGTAGTAGCCCCCAGGATCGGGTTAACTTTGCCATGACCCGGGGTTCTCGTTGAAAACGACCACATGTGTCTTACCATGTCTGTAGCCCCCGAGTCTTAAGTGGACTCGAAGAGGTGGCTTGAGAATCTCCACTGAAAGTTGAAGTTGGCTGTGGCGGGTTATAGATGATCCCGCATGATTTTTTCAATGATCCGGTCGAGGGTTCGTTCCGGCTGGTTGTTGAAGTGAACCAAACTGTAGTGGCGGCGACTTGTGTGCCTGTTCGTCGGGCAGCTCATACTGGCGAGCACTGCATTGATATGTCAAATGCTGATTGGACCGCGGGGCAGCGATTCAGAACCGTCAGTTGGGCGACTTGTACTGTTGTATGCAGCCACTGTTGGGTTGATGTAGACGTAGCAAACACCCGCGACATTGTAAGCCGGTGTTGTTGTCAAAGACGCCACGTCGTTGTAAGCCGGTGCTATTGTCAAAGACGCCACGTCGTTATAAGCCAGCGCGGATGGCGAGAGACAGCCACGATGTTGTAAGCCGGAGCAGTGGCGAGAGACGGCCACGGTGTTGTAAGCCGGAGCGGTGGCGAGAGACGGCCACGGCATTGTAAGCTGGCGCAATAGTGATAGACGGCCACGGCTTTGTAAGCAGGCACGGATGGCGAGAGACGGCCACGGCGTTGTAAGCAGGCACGGATGGCGTGAGACGTCCATGGCGTTGTAAGCAGGTGCGGATGGCGAGAGACGGCCACGGTGTTTTAAGCAGGCGCAGATGGCGAGAGATGGCCACGGCATTGTAAGCAGGCGCTAATGGCGAGATACGGCCACGGTGTTGTAAGCAGGCGCGGATGGTGAGAGACGGCCACGGCATTGTAAGCCGGAGCGGTGGCGAGAGACGGCCACGGTGTTGTAAGCCGGAGCGGTGGCGAGAGACGGCCATGGTGTTGTAAACCGAAGCGGATGGCGAGAGATGGCCACGGCGTTGTAAGCAGACGCGGATGGCAAGAGACGGCCACAGCATTGTAAGCAGGCGCGGATGGCGAGAGACGGCCATGGTGTTTGTAAGCCGGTGCGACCGTAAGAGGCGGTCGTGGTGTCGGAAGCCAGCGGGCGAGTCCGTTCAATAATGCAATACGGACAAACACCAATGCAGAATGATGCTGGTGCATGCTCCTCCTCCGTGTTTTAATGCCAATTGTCCTGCATCACAAATATTGTAGGAAAAGTAATTGTTCTCAAAAAAAATTAATATGTACTTATAAAATAGATGGAACGGATAGCACCTGTATTTTTCGTCGAATGAGTACGGACACTATTGCACCTGTTTTACGATGCCACAACTTTATCTAGTCTGTCACAGTAATTGCTTTGGTGGCTGACAGTTGATGTTCCACATGGAATATTTTCTGACCCTGACGCACACATGCACCTGAAGCGAGTGGAACTAGCTTCCTGGTACTCGAATTTAAGCCACGGCGTGCATTGGCGCTGATCTTCTCAGCAGCAAACCGACGGGGGAGCCAGACAAGGCCGAGGCCGATTGGGCAGGCGACGACGGCCATGCGCGGGTGCATACCCAGGGACGTGAGCAGCAGGCAGCTGCGGCCGCGATAGTGGCGGGCATGTGGCTTGTTGCGGCAGCAATGCGCCGGCTCGGCAAACCGTCAACGTACGTAGGGAGGCGAGGTGACACCTTGGTGACGGCGGGGCCGGAAAATGAAGCAGTGATGGTGGAAGGCGTCTTGCGGCTTTGGCGGCGAAGGCGAGCCAGTGTGTGCGAGGTGAAGGCGGCGACTCGTGCATCAGCAGGCCAAGGACGAGGCGAGAGCCGGCGGGTGTAGCGACTCAGCAGTCGGCGAAGCGCAACGACAAGGGGTGCAGCGACCCATGGCCATGCCGCAGCGGCGGCTCAGACGCGTGGTGATCATTGCAGCGACGGCGGGGCCGGTGAGGGCGACTCAGATTCGTGACTGAGACGTGGCTGGGCAGGCGTCGGCAGGAGCGGCGGCTTACCAAGTGCCCAGCAAATATTTTAATACAAACCGAAACGATGTGGTGCTACTTTTAATATTAGTATAAGCCTTTTTTATGGGAGGAGGGTTGGATACGTATATGTAATCCATATTGTGACTATAGCACTAGTCTCCCTTGTCTTCCCATGAACCATTATCTGGCTAGTTAATTCATGTATGACTTGCCTTGGTCTCCGCATGTATAAGGTATGGATATGGCGTCGTTGGTTGATGGCGTAACAGCAGCTCGACCGGTTGATGCAAACACTCCTTTTAATCGCTGCCTATTCCTCGTGTAGGTTTCGTTTTTCTCGCACGTACACGGATTTGATACTGGCCGCTTGTAGCGGAAATTCTAGGCCGTCTTGACTCGGCGACCTGTGGTGTCGCACATGCACGAAACCATAATTCTGTTTTTCCTGTGCCTGATGCTTTTTGTACGCCGATGTTGAAACTTTTCCAATTTTGATCAATGAACTTGGAGTCGTTGAAGATTCTTTCGTGTCGGCTTTTTTGGATCCGGCGGGTAATAAACTTTTTGATCCCTGTAAGAGATCCCTTCAAGAACACAACACCATCGTGCAGCCCCACGATGGGCGTCAACTGTCGTGGATTTGTCACGGCAGATGTCCGGGTGAACGGACTTAGGTTCGGGGCGAAGCGCAACTATGTGGTGGCTTGAAGGGGTTGGTCGGAATTGAGAGATGCGGAGTTTACCCAGGTTCGGCCCCTCTGATGGAGGTAAAAGCCTACGTCCTACTTGTCTGGTATTGATGATGAAGGAGATCTCTCGGTTACAAGGGTGCTATTTGTTACCTCTAATCACGAGAGCCTCTAACCTATCTATCTCTAATCTCTTGTATTGTCTAAACTTGTGGACTTGTGAATCTTGTCCCTCTAGGGGTGCTCTACCCCTCCTTATATAAGTGGAGAGGGTAGGTTTACAAATAGAGTCCTACTAGGAGTAGTATTAGCACTAGTCTCTCTAGAATCCTATTCCGGGTCTTGTTTCTCTTGTAAGAAAATCCTTTCTCATTTAGGCCTTCTCTTGTGAGCTGCCTGGCGTCGGCTTACATGTCGGGTCTTGGGTCTGGTCGTCCTGCGACCCGCCTGCCGGGTCATTAATAAAATTTCATGTCTTGATCAGGTCTCTTGTGAGTCGCCAGGCCGGGTCATACTTCCGGCCAGGTCATACCGCGGGGTATATCCCCAACACTCACAGTACATCAAGATCGTGCCATCTCAAGAACACGAGAGAGAGAGATCAAACACATAGCTACTGGTACATACCCTCAGCCCCGAGGGTGAACTACTCCCTCCTCATCATGGCGAGCGTCGAGATGATGAAGATGGCGTCCGGTGATGGTTTCCCCCTCCGGTAGGGTGCCGGAATTGGCTCACGATTGGTTTTTCGTGGCTCTGGAGGTTTGCAGCGGCAGAACTCCCGATCTAGGTTCTGCGTTGGGGTTTTTGGTATTTATAGGAAATTATGGCGGTGGAAATAAGTCTGGATAGGCCACGAGGGAGTCACAAGCCTGCAGGGCGCGACCAGAGGGGTGGCCGCGACCCTGAAGCTTGTGACTGCCTCGTGGGTCTTCTGGCCCAACTCCGATGCTGCGTGGGTCTCTTCTGATCCAAAAAAATCACCATAAATTTTTATTCCGTTTGGACTCCGTTTGATATTCCTTTTCAGTAAAACCCCAAAACAAGGAAAAACAGGGAGTGGCACTGGGCTCTAGGTTAATAGGTTAGACCAACAAATAATATAAAGTTGTGGTAAAATGATTGTAAAACATCCAAGAATGATAATATAGCAGCATGAAAGAAGCAAAAATTATAGATACGTTGGAGACGTATCAAGGCCCCTCCCGATGGTCCCCCGTACCCTCCCGGCACTCCCGGTACACTACTGAAGTGCCCAAAACTATTCCAGCAACAAAACGGGACTTCCTATATATCAATCTTTACCTCCTGACCATTACGGAGCTCCTAGTGACGTCCGGTATCTCATCTGGTACTCCAAACAACCTTCGGTCACCACCATACATAAATCTATACTACCGAAACATCTCATAATGTTAAGTGTGCAGACCCTGCGGCTTCGAGAACTATGTCGACATGACTGAGACACCTCTATGGTCAATAACCAATAGAGGGACCTAGATGCCCATATTGGTCCCTACATATTCTATGAAGATCTTTATCGGTTGAACCTCTATGTAAAGTATTCAGTTAATCCCATATGATGTTCCCTTTGTTCTTTGGTATGTTACTTGCCCGAGATTCCATCGTCGGTATCTGTATACGTAGTTCAACCTCATTACCAACAAGTCTCTTTACTCATTCTGTAATACAAGATCCCATGGCTAACACTTTAGTCACATCTCTTGCAAGGCTTGTTGTGATGTTGTATTACCGAGTGGGCCCTGAGATACCTCTTCGTCACACGGAGTAACAAATCCCAGTCTTGATCCATGCATTCAACAGACACCCTCGGAGATACCTGTAGAGCATCTTTATAGTCACCCAGTTACAATACGGTGTTTGATACACATAAGGTACTCCTCCGGTGTCAGTGATTTGCATGATCGCATGGTCATAGGAATAGATACTTGACATGCAGAAAACTATAGCAATAAACTAACATGATCATATGCTATGTTTATAGTTTGGGTCTTGCCCATCACATCATTCTCCCAATGATGTGATCCCGTTAACAAATGACATGTTATGTCAATGGATGGGAAACCTTGACCATCTTTGATCAACGAGCTAGTCTACTAGAGGCATACTTGGGACAAAGTGTTTTCTCTCTATCCACACATGCAATGGGTTTCCAGTCAATACAATTATAGCATGGATAATAAAAGGTTATCAAGAACAAGGAAATATAATAATAACCATTTATTATTGCCTCTAGGGCATATTTCCAACATCGGGGCGCTCTCATGGTAGGGGATTGGCGCGATTGGATCAGATCCGGTGAGGTCTGTCAGGGTAGGAAAGAGAGTCGAGGGGAGGAAGGAGATGACCTGCCGGATGCAGGATCAGGCAATGGGGCCCCATTTCAATGAGAGAGCGAGGAGGGAAAGGAGATCGGTCACGGATCCGATCCTGATTCGGGTCGGTCTACTAGATCTGGGCCAGATCTGCTACTGTGCCGGCTCGGGGTTTCCTTTTTATAAAAATAGTGAAGTAAAATAAGGAAAAAGAAAATAAATATAACTTCGAATATATGAGTATTATATATCAAATTTTTCATAAGAAGAAAAATCTACAACATCAACATATTTTCACGCTCCAATAAAATTCTCACAATTTCAAATAATTCAAATAGTGCTACTCTTGAGTTTAGAATGCAATACAATATTTTCAAAAATACCAAAATGATTTCAAATACATTTTTATCCATTTTTATATTGAAAGAAATCATTTTACCCTATTTTCCATATATTTTATTTCTGGAGAAACTAAATTTTGAAAATCACTTCAAGAATGGCTATGAATTTGAAAATCAAATCTTTTCGAAATAGTTTTGCGAATTTTATAAATTCAAATATAATTCAAATAGGTTTGGAGTGTCATATTGCTCCTCTAAATTTTAGTTGATTCACGTTCGCTACTTTGATAATTTGATATGTGGTTGGACAAGTGATAGAGTGTAGTTCTTACTTGAACAAACAACCCACTTATGATTATCCTCTCTCGCAAGCATCCGCGACTACGAAACAATAATTAGGATAAATCTAACCATAACATTAAACGTGTGGATCCAAATAATCCCCTTACGGAATAACTCATAAACTAGGGTTTAAGCTTCTGTCACTCTTGTAGCCCATCATCTACTTATTGTTCCCCAATGCTTTCCTTTAGGCCCAAATATGGTGATATGTCATGTAGTGGACGTTCACACGACACCACTAAAGGAAGAGCAACGTACGTATCATGAAATATCGAACGAATACTCACATCACATGATTGTTTACGACAAGACTTCTCCCATGTCATCAAGAATGAAAGTAACTACTCACAAAGCATCATCATGTTCAAGATCAGAGGTGTAATGGATATGCCTAAGGTGTTGAAAATATGCCCTAGAGGCAATAATAAATTAGTTATTATCATATTTCCTTGTTCATGATAATCGTTTATTATCCATGCTAGAATTGTATTGATCGGAAACTCACATACATGTGTGGATACATAGACAACACCATGTCCCAAGTATGCCTCTTATAGACTAGATCGTTGATCAAATATGGTCAAGGTTTCCTAGCCATGGACATTAGATGTCATTTGATAACGAGATCACATCATTAGGAGAATGATGTGATGGACAAGACCCAAACTATAAACATAGCATATGATCGTGTCAGTTTATTGCTATAGTTTTCTTCATGTCAAGTATCTGTTCCTATGATCATGAGATCATGCAACTCACTAACACCGGAGGAGTACCTTGTGTGTATGATACGTCAAAACGTAACTGGGTGACTATAAAGATGCTCTACAGGTATCTCCAAGGGTGTCTATTCAGTGGGCATGGATCAAGACTGGATTTGTTACTTCGTCTGATGGAGAGGTATCTCAGGACCCACTCAGTAATACAACATCACAATGAGCCTTGCAAGCAAAGTGACTAAAGAGTTAGCCACCGGATCTTGTATTACGGAACGAGTAAAGAGACTTTCCGGTAATGAGATTGAACTAGGTATAGAGATGCCGATGATCAAATCTCGGGCAAGTAACATACCGAAGAACAAAGGGAACTGCATACGGGATTAACTGAATCCTTGACATAGAGGTTCAACCGATAAAGATCTTCGTAGAATATGTACGAACCAATATGGGCATCTAGGTCCCGCTATTGGTTATTGATTGTAGAGGTGTCACGGTACATAGTTCTCGAACCCGCAGGGTCTGCACACTTAACGTTCGGTGATGTTTCGGTATTAATGAGTTATGTATGTTGGTGACAGAAGGTTGTTCGGAGGCCCGGATGAGATCCTAGAAGTCACGAGGAGTTCCGTAATGGTTCGGAGGTAAAGATTTATATATGGGAAGCCATATTTTGGCTACCGGAAAAGCTCCGGGGTTTTCCGGTATTGTATGGGGAAGCTTCTAGAAGGTTCCAAAAACTTCTAGAAGAGTCTAGAAGTCCACCAAGGTGTAGGATAGAAAGTAGTGCTAGAGTGGGTGTGATTAGACTACTTGACCAAGTAAAAACTACTTTTTCCAATTTCAAGTCATGGCATATTTTAGCATTCATAGCAAGTCAAGTACACCCTACACATGCATGTCTACGAGTATTGCAGCGGAAAGTAAAGACAAGCATGTAAGTAGAGAAAGGGTAGGAAGATCAAACACAATTTGAAGACACGATGATTTTTCCCATGGTTCCGATAGGTGGTGCTATCGTACGTCCACGTTTATGGAGTCTTCAACCCACGGAGGGTAACGGTCGCGAGAGTCCACAAAGGGCTCTACCCAAAGAGGGTTCCATGAAGAAGCAACCTTAACTATTCCATAACGGCTTATATCCACAAAGGACTAGCCTCACTATGGGAAGATCTTCACGAAGTAGGCGATCTCCTTGCCCTTACAAACTTCTTGGTTCACTCCACAACACGAAGTAGGAGGCTCCCAAGCGACACATAACCAATCTAGGAGGCACCACCCTCCAAAAGGTAATAGGCTCGATAATGTCGATGAACTCCTTGATCTTGTGCTTCAAGATGATAGACTCCTCAACACACAATCACTCTCTCATACACTTGGCTACGGTGGAAGAGATTGATTGGGTGGAAACCAACTTGGGGAGGATAGAGATCAAGATTCATATGGTAGGAATGGAATGGCATGATCTCAACACATGAGTAGGTGGCTCTCTCTCAGAAAATCAGTAGGTATGAGTGGGAACTATTCTGAGGGCTTCTCTTACGAGTGAGTGGTGGTGGAGGGGTATATATAGGCATCTCCAAAAATCCAACTGTTACACCTAATAAGTCAGACTCAGTGACACCAATGTGTTAATCTCGGTGGTACCGAGTTGCCTCAAAGGTAGAAACTTTTGAATCTCGGTGAGACCGATACATAAAAGTCGGTTGCACCGATCAGGTGACCAACGGTCGGATTGCCAAACTCGATGACGCTGATTCAACAAACTTGGTGGGACCGATTTTGTGAATTTGCGTAATAGGAAGTTGGCAACCCAAACTCGATGGCACCAAAACAAAATCGGTTGCACCGAAGGGCTAGGGTTTGGCTGAGTGTTTCTGAGGCTGAGCATCAGTGGCACCGAGTGGAAAGTGTTGGTTGCACCGATTTTGGATATTTGGCTTTGGACAGACTTTTGTGGAAGAGCTTGAGGTTGTACGTGGTGAATATCACTTGTGCACGTATGAGCATTTTGTTCACCAACAGTACCTTACCCCCTTTTAATAGTATTGACTTTCCTATGGACTCAAAGTGATTTCTCACAAAGATAAAATGTAGAGTCCTCTTGCTTGAAGCTTTGCCAATCTATTTCCTTGCATCTTGGGGTATTCCACAATCTTTTTTCCAACCAATCATTGAAATTTTCCTGAAACATGCTTAGTGGAAACATTAGTTCAATGACACATATGTTGTTATTAATTACCAAAACCACCAAGGGAGAAAATGTGCTTTCAATCTCCCCCTTTTTGGTACTTGATGACAACATATAGATCACAGCCTCTACATATGATATAATCAATGCATGTAATCGTCACTTTGAGAAGTATGTGATAATAAAGAGCTCCCCCTAAATTTGTGCATTATTTTTAAATTTCCGTTTGAATGCAAATGCACAATCGATTAGGTACATGGGGCACTTCTTCCATGTCACATACATCTTGGTGGTGTGCGAGAGTAATGAGAGTTAACAACATAGCACAACGCATCAAGCAAAGTGAATGATCATCACATAAACATCAAAAGGATAGGAAATAGTAGCAAAACACATTAAAGCATGTAATCAAACACACCCAAAATTATATCACATCCAAACCAAAAGATTTTGAAAACAAGACGCTCTCTCGCTCGAAGCCTATAGATCTATATACAACTTCTCCCCCTTTGGCAACAAGTTACCAAAAAGTTCAAAGAGATATAGCTAATCGTCCTTCTAGGGCTGATCTTCTCCGGCGGTCGATGTCGAAGTCGAGAGAACTGCGTTGGCGAAGACCTCTGCTGATGTCCTAGACGGAGTTGGAGTACCAACGGGAGGCACTGAAGGAGCTGATGGAGCTGAAGTCATTGTGGCTGGAGCAGATGATGATGGTCTCGTGTTCGGAGTTGGCACTATAGGTGTCCTGGCCTGGGTATTGAACTCGGCAGTCGTCCTGACAGATGCACTATCCTCATCATCAGAAGAAGAATTAGACTCTGAAGAGGTGCGACAGATAGGAGCTTCATCTACTTCCTTCTTGAGCTTGTTGAAGGTCTTGGTCAACCCATCCACCTTGTCATTAAGATTTTCACTCTATCCTCAAATATGTTCACAAGGCTCTCCTGACCATCCAGTATGCTTTTGATGTCCTTCTTCATGTCCATCGCAGTAGAGATCAAGAGATCCATCTGCTCATTCCTAGATCTAGGGACCTAAGCACTAGTGGCTCTAGCTGCCTCTGCCTCTGCTTCTGCCTGAGCTTGAGCTACAGCTGATGTGGGATGGTATGGGTCCATCACCACAACATTGTCCTCGAAATCTGGCTTCAGTGGCAAGTGGGGTCTATCCAGAGCAAATATGTGCTTCTCAAGTATGGAGTTGATGAGCATCTAAATGTAGGGTGCATAGCAGCATGAGCGCTTCTGATCAGCAGCAACCCTCTTCACGGTTTCTACAATCAAGTCCATCACTCGAATCCTGGTATGACTGTCAAGATGGATCAGCATGTTGATGGAGTATCCTCAAATCATCTTCTCATCTCCAGACTTGGGCATCAGTGTATGCCTCAAGATGGTGTTCATGGTACGGAGGCCAGCCTGAAGGAAGTAAATAGATCCTAACTTGTGTGATTGCAAGTTAGCAGCAGGGATAGCATTATACATATCCTTCATAGCATTATGGCTCTCCTTGGATTCAGAGTAGGCATACAAGTCACCACCTTGCACTTCTGGGACTCCTAAGATGGTAGCCCATTCATCAACTAAAGACTCGCATCTTTCTCCTTCAATCATCGACACTATCGTGCCATCTCCATAGAAGTGAGCAGTGGAGTACAATTGCATTATCATCTCATCATTCCAAGCAGTAAACTCTTTGCCAACAAACTCATCTAGGCCAATGTAGTGAAAGTTGTCTTGAACACATGGGAAATAGTTCTCATTAGCCTTGATGTACTTCCAGTCATTGTTGAAGAAATCGTTAACTGGTAGCTGCTCGGTTGGCTAGCGAGTATGGGATTAATAGGCTAATCGGCAAGTTAATCGTCCTATTAATCAATTAATCAAGCAATTTATCAGTTAATCGGCTAATCGTTCACCCAACGAGTAGAGATTAATTGGCAATTTAACTGGTTAATTGGATGAATTCTTGAACAGGGCTTCCAATCAACGTATCTCATATCACTGACAGCTGGACTCTTATCAAGCAAGATTGTCTCATAGAAATCTTGTTGTTCCTTGGTGTAGAACCTATAGTCCACAACAGTTTTTCTCCTTTGGGCATATGGATCAATAGCTCCCCATGCCCTCAAACCATAATCCTTCCTCTTCTTCATATCCTCAGCAATTGGATGGCTGGTATTGTGTTCAGGAAGGTGAGGTCTAAGCTTCATCAAAGCTATCATAGCATCATATCATCAGCTTCTCTGAAAGTAGATCATTTGTTCTTCTCAGTAGCTGGAATATCTCTGGTAGTCCTCTTGGACTTCCCTGCAGCAACCTTCTTAGGTCCAGCCTTGGTGCTCTTGAAGGGACCTGGCTTTGGCATAGCATCTGCCAACAGCTTCTTTTGTTTCTTCTTGGGAGGGGCCTTGACAACCTGCTCTTCCTCCTCCTCCTCCTCCTCCTCCTCCTCAGTAGCACCAGCAGCCTCCTCTGGATCCTCATACATTGAGGTAGGCCTGCCAGTCACACGAATGATCCTCTTCATGTCCTTATTCTTTCCTGCCTTCTTAGGCAACGACTTCCTTGGGGGCTCAATAGTCATGGTAGCCCTAGCACTCTCAAATGCTCTTATTGTCTCTGGAGGTGCATAAGTTTTGCTGACCACCCTCCCGGATGAGGTGGTCTCATTGGCTGACTTCTTCTCTTGCTTCTTAGCAAGTACCTCCTCTGGCACAAAATCTGAATCCTCTTCATCAGAGTTTTGTCTCTTCCTGGTCCTTGTAGCAGCTTTAGGCAGCCCATGAGAGCTAGGGGTATCTAGATCTGAGAAAGAACTGGACTCAGGGCTAGTGCCTGGACTTATGTCAACATTCTGCTCTTGCAAGTTCTGGCTATCCTCTGAACCTGACATATCTGACCCTGTGAATAGAGTTGAGAAGAGTGGAATAGGATAAGTCATCACAAAATGCAGAGTTTTCGAAAGTTTGAAGAAGAGATTTCTCAAATTTTTGCATTCGGCCAAATGTATGTCGGTACAGCCGAGACAAAAAATTTGGTCACACTGAGCTAACAACCTGCTTTCTAGGAACTTGGCACCATTCTCGGTTACACCGAAAATAGGCACTTGGTTCCATCGAGGTGTTCTTAGTGTGCCAGAAAACCAAATTGGTGATACCGATTATTTTGCATCGGTTCTACCGAGATACATGAGGCGGACGGCAAAACCTAAAAAATCCATCATTCGCTATTCTATTGAGTTTTCTTGTGGATAGATATATGTGCAATCGGTGGCTTATAGATAAATCTAACTTCCTTGCGCAAGAATCGGACGGGGAGCGCAAGAAGAATCGGATCCGTACCCTAGCTTGCTGACGGTTCCGCTACAACAAGGACGGCGGCGAAGATGCCCGTCGACAGCGAAGATCCTAGCGGTGGAGGAGCGCGAGGAGACAAGGGCGATGACCAGGGGGTCCTTTTCGGCAGCTTAGGTTTTTGGGGCGCGATGATTTGAGATTGAAATTCAAAGCATCGGGGTCCACAGCTTATATACCCTTCACTGTCGGTGACACCGATTCTAAATTTTTGGTGTCACCGAGTTTCTCAACTATCGGCTGACAGGGAAACTCAGTGTAACCGAGAATATGGAATCGGCAGTACCGAGATTGAAAACCAGATCAACCCTAGGCATTCGGTGAGACCGATTTTTGGAGTTGGTTCAACTGAGATGCACTTGGGAGGTTTTAATGATCAGTCCTTTGTCGATACGGAACTCCGAGGGCTCCTCACACAAAGAGATCAAAAAGTACTTGTTCAAATTTTGTGATGCAGCATGAATAGAACATGAGGTGAGAAAGCATAGATAGCTAGAGGAGTGGTCCTAGGCATTCTTGCATATCCAATTGGAAAATGAAATCAAAAGCCAAATAGCAACAATTGGATATCCTCGAATGAGTAAATAAATGCAGACCAACATGCTCACACAATAGAATGTCAAATGAAAACATGGCAAACATGCACAAACACATTAGCATCTAACAAGCACTTTGGCGATGAAGAAGTCATCCATATATGAGTATATTGACTTAGGAGCCAAGTAATAATACTTGATCATAGGTCATACTCATCGTTTAAGCACAAGTGGGGTTACCACTTACCACTTTTACATAAAGCATTTAATGTCGTCACATGCTATGAGATGCTTTGACACAAGTCTTAGAGTAAAGCTCTCCCTTGATGTGACATCCCCCCATAGGAGGGATAAACTAACCTTGGGTTTTGTCGATGAAGACTTCATGTAGGTGAAGTAGTGGTGGATGCTCAAAGTTTATGAAGGTCACCAAGGGTTGGGAGCATCCCTGTTGTTACATTACTCTTCTCACCTACATGGGTTAGTCCCAACACGCAAGAGACAAATACAAGGATATCTATGGACATGGAGTGCAAAGCATATATGGTGATGTCCATTGATTTGTTGATTACCTTGTCCCTTGCTTACCTTTTAGGGAATGTGTGACTCCTTAAACTATTGCATGATGTTGATGTTGATTCAACTAGTTCTTGCCAATAATGAATATGAGTGGATTTCATTGGCGGAGTCACCCCTCAAGAACTTCTCTAGTTCTTCTTCTTGGGGACCCACATCAAGTTGATGGGGATCCTTGGTGTTGAAGTAGCACTTGTAGAAGTTGAGCTTGTGGTAGCCTTGGGAACCCACTTCACCAAAGCTTGGGATTCATCTTTAAATGAGTCAATGTCCTCTTGAATCTTATTCTTGCCCTTGAGCTTGCGGTCTTGGGATAGAAGGTCATCTTGAGCTTTTGTTACCTTGGGGAGAGTAGTTTCATATTTCTCCTTTTGAGGATCATACTTGGGATTGGGGTATTGACCTTCTTCCCATTCAACTCCATTAGCGTTGAAGTAGCCAACACCACGATTCTTCCGGTATCCTCTGTGCTTGAGTACAATCTGTTAGGGAACGTCGCATGGGAAACAAAAATTTTCCTACGCACACGCAAACCTATCCATGGTGATGAGCATCTACGAGAGGGAGAGTGGATCTACATACCCTTGTAGATCGCTAAGCGGGAAGCGTTAAGAAACGCGGTTGGTGTAGTCGAACATCTTCGCGATCCAAATCGCCGAGCGTCCCGCGATCTCATCACGATCGGTCCCGCGATCCAATCACGATCTGTCCCGTGAACTCATCACGATCCCTCCCACGATGTCATCACGATCCGTCTCACGATCTTGATCACGATCTATCCTGCGAACTCATCACGATCCGTTCCGCGATCTCATCACGAACCGTCTCGCGATCTCGATCACGGCCCTTCCGATCTAGCGCCGAACGGACGGCACCTCCGCGTTCAGCACACGTGCAGCTTGATGACGATCTCCACCGTCTCGATCCAGCGAGAGGAGGTGGAGAGGAGAGAGAGTTCACCGGCAGCGTGACGGCGCTCCGGTGATGGTGGTGGAGTGATTCCGGCAAGGCTTCGCCTAAGCGCTGCGGAAAACCGATCTAGAGGAGAAACTGTGCACCGGTGAAACGGGTAGCACGTGGCCGGAAATTCTGTCCAAAAACCACCCAATCCACTAGTATATATAGGAGGAGAGGAGAGGAGAGGCAGCCAAGGCCTTTGGGTCGGCCGAAATAGGAGGTGGGAGCAATCCTACTTCACCTCCAATCCTAGTTGGAGTAGGATTGCCTCCTATTGGCTGATTTTCCACTTTTTGCTTTAGGACTTTCTCTCCTGCACCATGGGCCTTTGTGGCTGTTTTCCCAGCCCACTAAGGGCTGGTTATTATTCTCCCACAGCCCATGGACCTCTTGGGGTCGACATACCCCTCCCGGAGGTCCTCCGGTACACTACCGGCACTCCCGGTACAATACCGATACTCCCGGTACACTACCGATGAGCCCGAAACTTTTCCGGAAACCAAACTGGGACTTCCTAAATATGAATATTTACCTCCGGACCATTCCGGAGCTCCTCGTGACGTCCAGGATCTCATCCGGGACTCCGAACAACCTTTGGTCACCACCATACATAACTCTACACTACCGAAACGTCACCGAACCTTAAGTGTGTAAACCCTGCGGGTTCGAGAACTATGTAGACATGACCGAGACACCTCTACGGTCAATAACCAATGGCGGGACCTGGACGTCCACATTGGTTCCTACATATTCTACGAAGATCTTTATCGGTCGAACCTCTATGTCAAGGATTCAGTTAATCCCGTATAACGTTCCCTTTGTTCTTCGGTATGTTACTTGCCCGAGATTCGATCGTCGGTATCTCCATACCTAGTTCAACCTCGTTACCGGCAAGTCTCTTTACTCGTTCTGTAATACAAGATCCCGCAACTAACAATTAGTCACATTGCTTGCAAGGCTTATTGTGATGTTGCATTACCGAGTGGGCCCCGAGATACCTCTCCGTCACACGGAGTAACAAATCCCAGTCTCGATCCATGCCAACTCAACAGACACCATCGAAGATACCTGTAGAGCACCTTTATAGTCACCCAGTTACGTTGCGACGTTTGATACACACAAGGCACTCCTCCGATATCCGTGAGTTGCATGATCTCATGGTCATAGGAACATATACTTGACATGCAGAAAACAGTAGCAATAAACTGACACGATCATATGCTATGTTTGTAGTTTGGGTCTTCTCCATCACATCATTCTCCTAATGATGTGATCCCGTTATCAAATGACATCTCATGTCCATGGCTAGGAAACCTTAACCATCCTTTGATCAACGAGCTAGTCCATTAGAGGCATACTAGGGACATGGTTTTGTCTATGTATCCACACATGCATTTAAGTCTCCGATCAATACAATTATAGCATGGATAATAAACGATTATCATGAACAAGGAAATATGATAATAACTAATTTATTATTGCCTATAGGGCATATTTCCAACAGTCTCCCACTTGCACTAGAGTCAATAATCTAGTTCACATCACCATGTGATTCGCATTGTTATGAATCTAACACCCAATGAGTTTTGGGGCTCGATCATGCTTTGCATGTGAGAGAGGTCTTATAGTCAACGGGTCTGCGATATTTAGATCCGTGTGTACTTTGCAAATCTCTATGTCAAATCGTAAACAGTGCTACCACACTCCACTTGGTACTATTTCCAAATGGCTGCTCCACTATACGTATCCAGATTGCTACTACTAGTCATCCGGATAGGTGTTAAAGCTTGCATCGACGTAACTCTTTACGACGAACTCTTTATCACCTCCATAATCAAGAAACATTTCCTTAGTCCTCTGGTTACTAAGGATAATTCCGACCGCTGTCCAGTGATCCACTCCTGGACCACCCTTGTACCCCTTGACAGACTCATGGCAAGGCACACATAGGTGCGGTACACAGCATGGCATAATATAGAGCCTATGGCTAAGGCATAGGGGACGACATTCGTCCTTTCTCTTTCTTCTGCCGTTGTCGAGCTTTGAGTCTCACTCAACTTCACGCCTTACAAATCAGACGAGAACTATTTCAAAATCTTTGTCAAGGTATGTACTCATTGAAAGTCTCATCAAGTCATCTTGATCTATCTCTATAGATCTTGATGCTCAACAATTTGGTAGCTTTATCCAGGTCTTCCTTTGAAAATCACTTTCCAAACAACCATTTATGCTTTTCAGAAATCCTACATTATTTCCGATCAACAATATGTCATCCACATATACTTATCAGAAATTCTATAGTGCTCCCACTCACTTTGTTGCAAATACAAGTTTCTCGTAAACTTTGTATAAACTCAAAAACTTTGATCAACTCATCAAAGCGTATATTCCAACTCCAAGATGCTTGGTTCAGTCCATGGAAGGATCACCAAAGCTTGCACACCTTTTAGCATCCTTAGGACTGACAAAACCTTCTGGTTGTATCACATACAACCTTTCCTCAAGTAAACCGTTAAGGAAACGATGTTTTGACATCCATCTGCCAGATTTCATAATTGAAAACACAGCAACTGCTAACATAATTCCAACAGACTTTAGCACCACTATGAATGAGAAAGTCTCATCGTAGTCAACTCCTTGAACTTGTCACAAACATCTTTGCAACAAGTCGAGCTTTACAAATAGTGACATTCACCATTAGTGTCTGTCTTCATTTTAAAGATCCATTTGTACTCAACGACCTGCCGTCCAACGAGCAAGTCTACCAAAGTCTACACTTGGTTTTCATACATGGATCCTATCTCGGATTTCATGGCCTCCAACCATTTGTCGGAATCCGGGCCCATCATCGCTTCTCCATACTCGTAGGTTCATCGTTGTCCAACAACATGACCTCCAAGACAGAGTTGTCGTACCGCTCAGGAGCAGTACACATCCTTGTCGACCTACGAAGTTCGATAGTAACTTGATCCTGAAGCTTCATGATCATCATCATTAACTTACTCTTCAACTAACATAGGCTTCACAAAAACATATTTCTGCGCTGCGCTACTCTCTGGTTGAACAAAGGTTTAACAACCTCATCAAGTTCTATCTTCCTCCCACTCAATTCTTTCGAGAGAAACATTTCCTCGAGAAAGGATCCGTTTAAGCAACAAACACTTTGCACTACGATCTGAGATTGAAGGTTCACCCAACTGATCTTAGGGTATTCTATGAAGATGCATTTTTCCGCCTTGGGTTCGACCTCATTAGGTGAAAACATTTTCCACACAAGTGTCACAGCCCCAAATATTAAGAAATGACAGCTTAGGTTTCTATCAAACCATAATTCACACGGTGTCATCTCAACGGATTTAGATGATGCCCTATTTAAAGTGAATGTAGTTGTCTCTACTGCATAACCCCAAAAATTATAGTAGTAAAACGATAAGAGACATCACAGTATGCACTATATCAATAGAGCATGACTATGATGTTCGGACACACCATCACACCATGGTGTTCCAGGTAGCGTTAGTTGTGAAACAAATTTCACATTGTCTTAAGTTGTATGCCAAACTCGTAACTCAGATATTCACCTCCACGATCATATCGTGGTAATTTTTATCTTCTTGTCACGATGATCTTTAAACTTCACTCTGAATTTGCTTGAACCTTTCAAACGATTCAGACTTGTGTTTCATTAAGTAAATATACGCTACAAGACTCACTATATTGCATACATCAATATGTATCATTTCCAATGAATCACTTGCCCGCTCCATCCAACGGGGTCCTTTAGTCATCTTGCCCAAGAGGCATGGTTCGCATGTCTCAACCGATTCGAAATCGAATGAGTCCAAATATCCATCACCATGGAGTTTCTTCATGCCCTTTATACCAATATGACATTTTGCGGCAGTGCCACAAGTATGTGGTACTATCATTATTTAACTTTGTATCTTTTGACATCAATGTTATAAACATGTGTACTACTACGATCAAGATTTCAACAAACCATTCTCACTGGGTGCATGCCAATTGAAGGTATTATTCATGTAACCAGAATAACTATTATTCTCTGACTTAAATGAATAAGCGTATTGCAACAAACATGATCTAATCATGTTCATGCTCAACGCAAAACACCAAATAACATTTATTTAGGTTCGTCACTAATCCTGAAGGTAGAGAGAGCGTGCGATGTTGATCACATCAACCTTGGAAACATTTCCAACACACATCGTCACCTCACCCTTAGCTAGTTCTCCGTTTATTCCATAGCTTTTATTTCGAGTTACTAACATTTAGCAACTGAACCGGTATCCAATACCCAGGTGCTACTAGGAGTACTAGCAAGGTACACATCAATAACTCGTATATCAAATATACTTCTGTCGATGTTGCCAGCCTTCTTATCTACCAAGTATCTAGGGTTGTTCCGCTTCAGCGACCTCTCACCTCATAATAGAAGCACTTAGTCTCGGGTTTGAGTTCAACTTTGGGTTGCTTCACTGGAGCAGCAACTGACTTGCTATCCATGAAGTTTCCCTCCTTGCTCTTGCCCTTTTCGAAACTAGTGGTTTGATTAACCATCAACACTTGACGCTCCTTCTTGATTTCTACCTTCGCGGTGTCAAACATCGCGAACAGCTCAGGGATCAATACTTCTATCCCTGGTGTATTATAGTTCATCACTAAGTTCTAGTAGCTTTAGTGACAGTGACTTGGAGAACTATATCAATCACTATCTTATCTGGAAGATCAACTCCCACTTGATTCAAGCGATTGTAGTACCCAGACAATCTGAGTACATGCTCAACAATTGAGCTATTCTCCTTCATCTTACAAGCAAAGAATCTTGTTGGAGATCTCATATCTCGCAACAAAGGCACGAGCCTGAGATCACAATCTCTGCTCCTAGAACATCTCATATGTTCCGTGACGTTCAAAACGTTTTGGAGCCTCAATTCTAAGCCGTAATGCATGACGCACTAAACTATCAAGTAGTCATCGAAACGTGCCTGTTAGATGTTCACAACATCTATAGACAACGCTAGAGGGGGTGGCGCACCAAGCGGTGCATTAAGGACATAAGCCTTCTGTGCAGCAATGAGGACAATCCTCAGATCATGGACCCAGTCCACAATTTTGCTACCAACATCTTTCAATTCTATTTCTCTAAGAACATATAAAAACACACGGGAGCTACAGCGCGAGCTAGTAATCTACAACATCATTTGCAAAGACACTTTGACTATGTTCATGATAATGAGTTCAATTAATCATATTACTTAAGAACTCCCACTCAAATTGACATCCCTCTGATCATTCGAGTGATCCATGATCCAAATTCACCAACTCAAGTCCGATCATCACGTGAGTTGAGGTGGCTGCAATGGTGAACATCATTATGTTGATCATATCTACTATATGACTCATGTTCGACCTTTCGGTCTCTCGTGTTCAGAGGCCATGTCTGTACATGCTAGGCTCGTCAAGTTTAACCCAAGTGTTTTGCGCGTGCAAATCTGGCTTGCACCCGTTGTATGTGAACGTAGAGTCTATCACACCCAATCATCACGTGGTGTCTCAACACGACGAACTTTCGCAACGGTGCACACTCGGGGAGAACACAATTTAGCTTGAAATTAAGTGAGGGATCACCTTATAATGCTACCGTCGTCCTAAGCAAAATTAGGTGCATAAAAAGGATTAACATCACATGCAAATCATAAGTGACATGATATGGCCATGAACTTGTGCTTTTGATCTCCATCTAGAAAGCACCGGCATGATCTCCATCGTCACCGGCACAACACCGTGATCTCCATCATCTTGATCTCCATCAATGTGTTGCCATTGGGGTTGTCACGCCCTGCATGCTTCTACTACTATTGCTACCGTAGCGATAAAGTAAAGCATTACATAGCGCTTAATGATTGACACGCAGGTCATACAATAATTAAAGACAACCCTATGGCTCCTGCTGGTTGCCGTACTCATCGACATGCAAGTCGTGATAATCTATACATCACATGATCATCTCATACATCACATATATCTCATCATGTAATTGGCCATATCACATCACAACATACCCTGCAAAAACAAGTTAGACGTCCTCTAATTGTTGTTGCATATTTTACGTGGCTGCTATGGGTATCTAGCAAGAACGATTCTCACCTACGCATAAACCACAACGGTGATACACTAGTTTGCTTTTCAACCTTCTCAAGGACAGCCTTTGTCGAATCCGATCCAACTAAAGTGAGAGAAACTGTCACCCGCAAGCCATCTAGGCAACAAGTTGCGTCGAGGGAACCGGTCTCTCGTAAGCGTACAAGTAATGTTGGTCCGGGCCGCTTCATCTCACAATCCCGCTGAACCAAAATACGACCAAGGGAGGAAGCAATCTAAGCATCAACGCCCACAAACCTTTTGTGTTCTACTCGAGATCTCATCGAACCATCAACCTAGCTCATGATGCCACTGTTGGGGAACGTCGCATGGGAAACAAAAATTTTCCTACGCACACGCAAACCTATCCATGGTGATGAGCATCTACGAGAGGGAGAGTGGATCTACATACCCTTGTAGATCGCTAAGCGGGAAGCGTTAAGAAACGCGGTTGGTGTATTCGAACATCTTCGCGATCCAAATCGCCGAGCGTCCCGCGATCTCATCACGATCCGTCCCGCGATCCAATCACGATCTGTCCCGTGAACTCATCACGATCCGTCCCGCGATCTCATCACGATCCGTCTCACGATCTTGATCACGATCTGTCCCGCGAACTCATCACGATCCGTTCCGCGATCTCATCACGAACCGTCTCGCGATCTCGATCACGGTCCTTCCGATCTAGTGCCGAACGGACGGCACCTCCGCGTTCAGCACACGTGCAGCTTGATGACGATCTCCACCGTCTCGATCCAGCAAGAGGAGGTGGAGAGGAGAGAGAGTTCACCGGCAGTGTGACGGCGCTCCGGTGATGGTGGTGGAGTGATTCCGGCAGGGCTTCGCCTAAGCGCTACGGAAAACCGATCTAGAGGAGAAACTGTGCACCGGTGAAACGGGTAGCACGTGGCCGGAAATTCTGTCCAAAAACCACCCAATCCACTAGTATATATAGGAGGAGAGGAGAGGAGAGGCAGACAAGGCCTTTGGGTCGGCCGAAATAGGAGGTGGGAGCAATCCTACTTCACCTCCAATCCTAGTTGGAGTAGGATTGCCTCCTATTGGCTGATTTTTCCACTTTTTGCTTTAGGACTTTCTCTCCTGCGCCATGGCCCTTTGTGGCTGTTTTCCCAGCCCACTAAGGGCTGGTCATTATTCTCCCACAGTCCATGGACCTCTTGGGGTCGACATACCCCTCCCGGAGGTCCTCCGGTACACTACCGGCACTCCCGGTACAATACCGATACTCCCGGTACACTACCGATGAGCCCGAAACTTTTCCGGAAACCAAACTGGGACTTCCTATATATGAATATTTACCTCTGGACCATTCCGGAGCTCCTCGTGACGTCCGGGATCTCATCTGGGACTCTGAACAACCTTTGGTCACCACCATACATAACTCTACACTACCGAAACGTCACCGAACCTTAAGTGTGTAGACCCTGCGGGTTCGAGAACTATGTAGACATGACCGAGACACCTCTACGGTCAATAACCAATGGCGGGACCTGGACGTCCACATTGGTTCCTACATATTCTACGAAGATCTTTATCGGTCGAACCTCTATGTCAAGGATTCAGTTAATCCCGTATAACGTTCCCTTTGTTCTTCGGTATGTTACTTGCCCGAGATTCGATCGTCGGTATCTCCATACCTAGTTCAACCTCGTTACCGGCAAGTCTCTTTACTCATTCTGTAATACAAGATCCCGCAACTAACAATTAGTCACATTGCTTGCAAGGCTTATTGTGATGTTGCATTACCGAGTGGGCCCCGAGATACCTCTCCGTCACACGGAGTAACAAATCCCAGTCTCGATCCATGCCAACTCAACAGACACCATCGAAGATACCTATAGAGCACCTTTATAGTCACCCAGTTACGTTGTGACGTTTGATACACACAAGGCACTCCTCCGATATCCGTGAGTTGCATGATCTCATGGTCATAGGAACATATACTTGACATGCAGAAAACAGTAGCAATAAACTGACACGATCATATGCTATGTTTGTAGTTTGGGTCTTATCCATCACATCATTCTCCTAATGATGTGATCCCGTTATCAAATGACATCTCATGTCCATGGCTAGGAAACCTTAACC
This sequence comes from Hordeum marinum, assembly GCA_022496015.1. Taxonomy (NCBI): domain Eukaryota; kingdom Viridiplantae; phylum Streptophyta; class Magnoliopsida; order Poales; family Poaceae; genus Hordeum; species Hordeum marinum. Next base: position 366,662,384 of record CM039675.1, on the reverse strand, counting down.
ATCCTTTGATCAACGAGCTAGTCCATTAGAGGCATACTAGGGACATGGTTTTGTCTATGTATCCACACATGCATTTAAGTCTCCGATCAATACAATTATAGCATGGATAATAAACGATTATCATGAACAAGGAAATATGATAATAACTAATTTATTATTGCCTCTAGGGCATATTTCCAACACAATCTCCTCAAATTATTTGCACCCTTCAAGACTCTTTTAGATACCTTTCTCTATAATCCTTTTCAAAAGTTAATTTTCTTGCTCAAGTGTAAATTGGCTAATAGAAGAGTTAGTGGGATCAATAGAGCTACTAGAAGCAATATCATTGGATTTATCATTTTTATTGCTACTAGTTGAAGAACCTTTCTTTCCTTTGTTACTAGCTTGCTTAGTATTAACTTGTGGCATGAACGTAGACAAGAGAAGTCACGTGGCTAGATAAGAGGAAGTATTATTTCGAAGATCGTCGTTGATAGCTTTAAGGAACTCATGCTCTTGCTCTAAATTGAGCTTGTTGAAGCGAAGCTTCTCATGTGTCCTTACAAGCTCTCTATGATCTTGTAGAGTAGACTCACGATCTAACTTAAGAGTGTTTAGTTCTTGAGTTAGTCATTCTATTTCCAACTTATCATCATCGCACGACTTATCAAGACTAGAGTGATTACTAGCAAGTTCATTTTGACTAACATTACTAGATTTGTCAAATAGCCAGTCATTTTTAATTAACAAGTCATCTTCATCACTATTGAAATCAAGATACTCGGGGTGTGATACCTTGGGGCCTTTAGCCATGAAGTAGCATCCACTCCCTTCATTTGGTGAATCAAATATGTCATAGGAGTCGGTTCTCACTAGTGCAAGTCCGGCAACACCTTCATCTTGACTATAGTCGGAGTTGGAGTGGTAGCTTCTCTTGGAGTGGTTGTCGGATTCGGAGCCGGAAACCCATTCACCAACATGAGCTTGATGTTTTCTTCTTGAGTAGCTCTTGGTGTACTTGTCCTTCTTCTCCGAGTCCCTACTTCTCCTTGAGGATCTTCGTTCATAACAATCATCCCTACTCCTCCCTCTTCGAGGTAACTCGTCTCTCGAGCTTCGTCTTCTTGGTGACTCTTCTTTCCTTTTGTAAGGAGCTTTGCAATCATTGGAGTAGTGTTCGGGCTTCCCACAATTGTAGCAGTTTCGTTCATGACTTGACGAGCGCTTCTCTTCATATCTTGAGTTGGAGCTTCGATCTATCCTTCTATTCTTGTAGAACTTGTTGAATTTCTTGACCATGAGGCTTATCTCTTCATTTGTGACAAGGTTGTCGCTTGAAGTTGTGGGAGCATCACTTGTGGCTTTGTAAGCACTGATATACTTGTGGTGAATCTCTTCCTTGTCCTTGAGTGTCATCTCATTAGCAACAATCCTTCCAATCACTTTCGTTGGCTTGAGATCTTTGTAGTTGGGCATCATTTGGATCAATGTGCATATGGTGTCATATCGATCATCCAAAGCTCTAAGTATCTTCTTGATGATGAACTTGTCGATCATTTCTTTGCTTCCTAAGCCGGCAATCTCATTGGTGATGAGAGCTAGCCTAGAGTACATCTCGGCGACTCCTTCACCATCCTTCATCTTGAACTTGTCAAGCTGACTTGGAAGAACATACAACTTGGATTCTCTCACAGATCATGCATATCAACCAAAGTATCCCAAATATCTTTAGCATTATCAAGACGACTAATTTTGTTGAATTCTACGGGGCATAGGCAGTTGAAGAGAATGTCGCATGCTTGAGCATTGAGTTGCAACATCTTCAATTCATTCGCAGTCGCTTCCCGATCTGGTTCCCTTCCATCCACAAGGAATTCATCTTGCAATCCAACACGAACAACAGCCCAAACGGCAGGGTTATGACTAAGTAGGTGCATTTTCATTTTGTGCTTCCAACTAGCAAAATTAGTGCCATCAAAGTATGGACCTCTACGGTGATAGTTTCCCTCACTAGACACCATACTCTCCTAGGTTGCAAAACCAATGCAATGGAGACCAAAGCTCTAATACCACTTGTAGAATCGAAAGTAGTGCTAGAGGGGGTGATTAGACTACTTGACCAATTAATCGACTTTTTACCAATTTTAAGTCTTGGCAGATTTAGCATTCATAGCAAGTCAAGTACACCCTACACATGCATGTCTACGAGTATTGTAGCGGAAAGTTAAGACAATAATGTAAGTAGAGAAAGGGTAGTAAGATCAAATGTTATTTGAAGACACCATGATTTTTCCCGTGTTTCCTATAGGTGGTGCAATCGTACGTCCACGTTAATGGAGTCTTCAACCCACGGAGGGTAACGGTCATGAGAGTCACGGAGGGATCTACCCATGGAGGGTTCCACGAAGAAGCAACCATGACTATTCCATAATGGCTTCCGCCCACGAAGGACTAGCCTCACTATGGGTAGATCTTCACGAAGTAGGCGATCTCCTTGCCCTTACAAACTTCTTGGTTCACTCCACAACATGAAGTAGGAGGCTCCCAAGCGACACCTAACCAATATAGGAGGCACCAACCTCCAAAAGGTAATAGGCTCGATAATGTCGATGAACTCCTTGATCTTATGCTTCAAGATGATAGACTCCTCAACACACAATAACTATCTCATAGACTTGGCTACGATGGAAGAGATTTATTGGGTGGAAACCAACTTGGGGAGGCTAGAGATCAAGATTCATATGGTAGGAATGGAATGGCATGATCTCAACACATGAGTAGGTGGCCCTCTCTCAGAAAACCAGTAGGTATGAGTGGGGAACTGTTTTGAGGGCTTTTCTTATGAGTGAGTGGTGGTGGACGGGTATATATAGGCATCTCCAAAAATCCAACCGTCACACCTAATAAGTCAAACTCAGTGACACCGATGTGTTAATATCGGTGGTACCGGGTGTTGGGAGACGTAGTAGTAAATAAAAAAAATCCTACAATCACCAAGATCTATCTATGGAGAAACCAACAACGAGTGGGGAGAGATTTCATCTTCATACCTTTGAAGATCACTAAGCGGAGGCATTACAAGAACACGGTTGGTGGAGTCATACTCGTAGCGATTCAGATCGCGGTGGACTCCGATCTTAGCGCCGAACAACGGCGCCTCCGCGTTCAACACACGTGCAGCCCAGTGACGTCTCCTACGCCTTGATCCAACAAGGAGGAAGGAGAGGTTGAGGGAGAGCTCTGGCAGCACGACGGCATGGTGATGGTGGATCTGTGTGGTACTCCGGCAGGGCTTCGCCAAGCGCTACGGAGGACGAGGAGGAGGAGGGGTAGGGCTGCGCCGAGAGAGAGAGGAACTCGTGTGTTGGTAGCCCCCAAAACCCCCCACTATATATAGGAGGAGGGGAGGAGGGTGCACAGCCCCTAGGTTTCCCACCCTACGGTGGTGCGGCAGCCCTAGATGGCCTTTGGCCGGCGGCCAAGAGGGGAGAGGGGGAGGGCGCAGCCCTAGTGGGCCTTAGGCCCATCTAGGTCTAGGGTTTCCCCTTCCTCCAACCTTTCCTGCGCCTTGGGCCAGGGTGGAGGGCGCACCAGCCCACTCTAGGGCTGGTCCCTTCCATTCTCGGCCCACGCAGCCCTCTGGGGCTGGTGGCCCCACTTGGTGGACCCCCGAAACCCTTCCGATGGTCCCGGTACGTTACCGGTAATTCCCGAAACACTTCCGATGGCCAAATCCTCACTTCCTATATATTATTCTTTACCTCCGGACCATTTCGGAACTCCTCGTGACGTCCGGGATCTCATCCGGGACTCTGAACTACCTTCGGTAACCATGTACACTATTTCCCTATAACCCTAGCGTCATCGAACCTTAAGTGTGTAGACCCTATGGGTTCGGGAGGCACGTAGACATGACCGAGACACCTCTCCGGTCAATAACCAACAGAGGGATCTGGATACCCATGTTGGCTCCCACATTCTCCATGATGATCTCATCGGATGAACCACGATGTCGGGGATTCAATCAATCCTGTATACAATTCCCTTTGTCTACCGGTATGATACTTGCCCGAGATTCGATCGTCCGTATCCCCATACCTTGTTCAATCTCGTTACCGACAAGTCTCTTTACTCGTTCCGTAACACATCATCCCGTGGCTAACTCCTTAGTCACATTGAGCTCATTATGATGATATCTTACTGAGTGGGCCCAGAGATACCTCTCCATCACACGGAGTGACAAATCCCAGTCTCGATTCGTGCCAACTCAACAGACACTTTCGAAGATACCCGTAGTGCACCTTTATAGCCACCTAGTTATGTTGTGATGTTTGGCACACCCAAAGCATTTCTACAGTACCCGGGAGTTGCACAATCTCATGGTCTAAGGAAACGATACTTGACATTAGAAAAGCTTTAGCAAACGAACTACATGATCTTGTGCTATCCTTAGGATTGGGTCTTGTCCATCACATCATTCTCCTAATGATGTGATCCTGTTATCAATGACATCCAATGTCCATGGTCATGAAACCGTGACCATCTATTGATCAACGAGCTAGCCAACTAGAGGCTCACTAGGGACATGTTGTGGTCTATGTATTCACACATGTATTACGGTTTCCGGTTAACACAATTATAGCATGAACAATAGACAATTATCATGAACAAGGAAATACAATAATAACCATTCTATTATTGCCTCTAGGGAATATTTCCAACAGTCTCCCACTTGCACTAGAGTCAATAATCAAGTTACATTGTGATGAATTGAACACCCATAGCATTCTGGTGTTGATCATGTTTTGCTCGTGAGAGAGGTTTAGTCAATGAATCTGCGACATTCAGATCCATATGTACTTTACAGATATCTATATCTCCCTCCTGAATGAAATTACGGATGGAATTGAAGTGGTGCTTGATGTGTCTTGTCTTCTTGTGAAACCTGGGCTCCTTCGCAAGGGCAATAGCTCCAGTGTTATCATAGAATAGAGTCATCGGGCCCGACGCATTGGGAATCACTCCTAGGTCGGTGATGAACTCCTTCATCCAGACTCCTTCCTTTGCTACTTCCGAAGCAGCTATGTACTCCGCTTCACATGTAGATGCCGCCACAACGCTTTGCTTGCTGCTGCACCAGCTGACTGCCCCTCCGTTCAAAATATACACATATCCGATTTGCGACTTGGAGTCGTCCGGATCTGTGTCGAAGCTAGCATCGACGTAACCCTTTACGATGAGCTCTTCGGCACCTCCATATACGAGAAACATGTCCTTTGTGCTTTTCAGGTACTTCAGGATATTCTTGACTGCTGTCCAGTTTTCCATTCCGGGATCACTTTGGTACCTCCCTACCAAACTTATGGCAAGGTTCACATCAGGTTTGGTACACAACATGGCATACATAATAGAGCCTATGGCTGAAGCATAGGGGATGACAGTCATCTCTTCTCTATCCTTTGCCGTGGTCGGGCATTGAGTCGTACTCAATCTCACGCCCTGTAACACAGGCAAGAACCCCTTCTTGGACTGATCCATATTGAACTTCTTCAATGTCTTTTTAAGGTATGTGCTTTGTGAAAGACCTATGAGGCGTCTCGATCTATCTCTATAGATCTTGATGCCTAATATGTAAGCAACTTCTTGGAGTTCCTTCATTGAAAAACATTTATTCAAGTAGGCATTTATACTTTCCAAAAGTTCTATATCATTTCCCATTATCAGTATGTCATCCACATATAATATGAGAAATGCTACAGAACTCCCACTCACTTTCTTGTAAATATAGGGTTCTCCATAAACCTGTACAAACCCAAACGCTTTAATATCCTCATTAAAGTGAATGTTCCAACTCTCAGATGCTTACACCAGCCCATAGATGGAGCGTTGGAGCTTGCATACCTTGTTAGCATCTTTAGGATCGACGAAACCTTTCGGATGCATCATATACAGTTCTTCCTTAAGGAAGACATTAAGGAATGCCATTTTGACGTCCATTTGATACATCTCGTAATCACAAAATGCGGCAATTGGTAACATGATTCGGACAGACTTCAGCATCGCTATGGGTGAGAAAGTCTCATCATAGTCAACTCCTTGAACTTGTCGATAACCCTTAGCGACAAGCCGAGCCTTATAGACTATCACATTACCATCAGCGTCAGTCTTCTTCTTAAAGATCCATTTATTTTCAATGGCTCGCTTATAATCAGGCAAGTCCACCAAAGTCCACACTTTGTTCTCATACATGGATCCTATCTCGGATTTCATGGCTTCAAGCCATTTGTTGGAATCCGGGCCCGCCATCGCTTCTTCATAGTTTGAAAGTTCACCGTTGTCCAACAACATGATCTCTAGGATAGGGTTGTCGTACCACTCTGGTGCGAGTGTCCTAGTGGACCTTCGATGTTCAATAGTAACTTGATCTGAAGTTTCACGATCATCATCATTAACTTCCTCTCCAGCCGGTGCAGGCTCCACAAAAACAACTTCCTGTGATGCGCTACTCTCCAGTTCGAGTAGAGGTACAATTACCTCATCAAGTTCTATTTTCCTCCCACTTACTTCTTTCGAGAGAAACTCTTTCTCGAGAAAGGATCCATTCTTGGCAACAAAGACTTTGCCTTCGGATCTGAGGTAGAAGGTATACCCAATAGTCTCTTTGGGATATACTATGAAGACGCGTTTTTCCGCTTTGGGTTCGAGCTTCTCAGGTTGAATTTTCTTCACATAAGCATCGCGTCCCCAAACTTTCAGAAATGACAGCTTAGGTTTCTTTCCAAACCATAATTCATACGATGTCGTCTCAACGGACTTTGACAGTGCCCTATTTAAAGTGAATGCGACAGTCTCTAATGCATATCCCCAAAATGATAGCGGTAAGTCGGTAAGAGACATCATAGATCGCACCATATCCAATAGAGTGCGATTACGATGTTCAGGCACACCATTTCGCTGAGGTGTGCCAAGCGGCATGAGTTGTGAAACAATTCCACATTTCCTTAGGTGCGTGCCAAACTCGTGACTTAAATATTCTCCGCCACGATTAGATCGTAGGCACTTTATTTTCCTTTCACGTTGATTCTCTACCTCACTTTGAAATTCCTTGAACCTTTCAAAGGTTTCAGACTTGTGTTTCATTAAATAGACATACCCATATCTGCTCAAGTCATCGGTGAGAGTGAGAACATAACGGTAGCCACCGCGAGCCTCGATGCTCATTGGACCGCATACATCGGTATGTATTATCTCCAATAAGTCAGTTGCTCGCTCCATTGTTTCGGAGAAAGGAGTCTTGGTCATCTTCAACATGAGGCATGGTTCGCATGTGTCAAATGATTCAAAATCAAGAGACTCCAAAAGTCCATCAGCATGAAGCTTCTTCATGCGTTTGACAGCAATATGACCAAGGCGGCAGTGCCACATGTAAGTGGGACTATCGTTATCAACCTTACACCTTTTGGTACTCACACTATGGACATGTGTAACATCACATTCGAGATTCATCAAAAATAAACCATTAACCAGCGGGGCATGACCATAAAACATTTCTCTCATATAAATAGAACAACCATTATTCTCAGATTTAAATGAGTAGCCATCTCGAATCAAACGAGATCCAGATACAATGTTCATGCTCAAAGCTGGTGCTAAATAACAATTATTGAGGTTTAAAACTAATCCCGAAGGTAGATGCAGAGGTAGCGTGCCGACAGCGATCACATCGACCTTGGAACCATTCTCGGCGCACATCGTCACCTCGTCCTTTGCTAGCCTCCGCTTATTCCACAGCTCCTGCTTGGACTTACAAATGTGAGCAATTGCACCGGTATCAAATACCCAGGAGCTACTACGAGCGCTGGTTAGGTACACATCGATAACAAGTATATGACATATACATTTAACGTTGCCGGCCTTCTTATCCGCTAAGTACTTCGGGTAGTTCTGCTTCCAGTGACTGGTACCCTTGCAATAAAAACACTCAGTCTCAGGCTTGGGTCCATTCTTGTTCTTCTTCCCGGCAACTTGCTTATCGGGCGCGGCAATAGCTTTGCCGTCCTTCTTGAAGTTCTTTTTACCCTTGCCTTTCTTGAAACTAGTGGTCTTATTGACCATCAACACTTGATGCTCCTTTTTGATCTCGACCTCCGCTGATTTCAGCATCGAGTACAACTCAGGAATGGACTTCTCCATACCCTGCATGTTGTAGTTCATCACAAAGCTCTTGTATCTCGGTGGAAGCGACTAGAGGATTCTTTCAATGACCGAGTCATCCGCGAGATTAACTCCCAGCTGAGTCAAGCGGTTGTGCAACCCAGACATTTTGAGTATGTGCTCACTGATAGAACTATTCTCCTCCATCTTACAGCTGAAGAACTTGTCGGAGACTTCATATCTCTCGACCCGAGCATGGGCTTGGAAAACCAGTTTCAGCTCTTGGAACATCTCATATGCTCCGTGTTGCTCAAAATGCTTTTGGAGCCCCGGTTCTAAACTGTAAAGCATGCCACACTAAACAAGGGAGTAATCATCGCAGTGTGACTGCCAAGCATTCGTAACGTCTTGGTCCGCTGGGAAAATGGGTGGGTCACCTAGCGGTGCATCAAGGACATACAATCTTTTGGAAGCTATGAGGATGATCCTCAAGCCACGGACCCAGTCCGCATAGTTGCTTCCATCGTCTTTCAGCTTAGTTTTCTCTAGGAACGTGTTGAAGTTCAGGGTGACATTAGCATTGGCCATTGTGGATCTACAATATAGATTGTAAAGATAATTTTAGACTAAGTTCATGATAATTAAGTTCACATAATCAAATTATTTAATGAACTCCCACTTAGATAGACATCTCTCTAGTCATCCAAGTGATACATGATCCATGTCAACTAGCCTGTGTCCGATCATCACGTGAGACGAACTAGTCATCCATGGTGAACATTTTCATGTTGATTGCATCTACTATACGACTCATGTTCAACCTTTCGGTCTTCTGTGTTCTGAGGCCATGTCTGTACATGCTAGGCTCGTCAAGTCAACCTAAGTATTTCTCGTGTGTAAATCTGGCTTACACCCGTTGTATACGAACGTTAGAACCTATCACACCCGATCATCATGTGGTGCTTCGGAACAACGATCCTTAGCAATGGTGCATATTTAGGGTGAACACCTTTCTTGAAATTTTAGAGAGATCATCTTATTCACTACGGTCGTTCTAAGCAAATAAGATGTAAACATGATAAACATCACATGCAATCAATATAGTGACATGATATGGCCAATATCATCTTGCTCCTTTGATCTCCATCTTCGGGGTACCATGATCATCACTGTCACCGGCATGACACCATGATCTCCATCATTGTGTCTTCATGAAGTTGTCTCACTAACTATTACTTCTACTACTATGGCTAACGATTAGAAATAAAGTAAATTAATTACATGGCGTTTATGATTGACACACAGGTCATACAATAAAATAAGACAACTCCTATGGCTCCTGCCGGTTGTCATACTCATCGACATGCAAGTCGTGAATCCTATTACAAGAACATGATCAATCTCATACATCACAATGCATCACATCACATCCTTTATCCATATCACATCACAAGGCATATGCTGCAAAAACAAGTTAGACGTCCTCTAACTTGTAGTTGCAAGTTTTTATGTGGCTGCTATAGGTTTCTAGCAAGAACGTTTCTTACCTACGCCAAAACCACAACGTGATATGCCAATTGCTATTTACCCTTCATAAGGACCCTTTTCATCGAATCCAATCTGACTAAGGTGGGAGAGACAGACACCCGCTAGCCACCTTATGCAACAAGTGCATGTCAGGCGGTGGAACCGGTCTCACATAAGTGTACGTGTAAAGTTGGTCTGGGCCGCTTCATCCCACAATACCGCCGAATCAAGATAAGACTAGTAGTGGTAAGCAAATTAACAAGATCGACGCCCACAATAACTTTGTGTTCTACTCGTGCATAGATTCTATGCATAGACCTAGCTCTGATACCATTGTTGGGAGACATAGTAGTAAATCAAAAAAATTCCTACGATCACCAAGATCTATCTATGGAGAAACCAGCAATGAGTGGGGAGAGATTGCATCTTCATACATTTGAAGATCGCTAAGCGAAAGCATTACAAGAACGCAGTTGGTGGAGTCGTACTCATAGCGATTCAGACCGCGGTGTTCTCCGATCTTAGCGCCGAACAACGGTGCCTCCGCGTTCAACACACATGCAGCCCGGTGACGTATCCTATGCCTTGATCTAGCAAGGAGGAAGTAGAGGTTGAGGGAGAGCTCCGGCAACACGATGGAGTGGTGACGGTGGAGCTGTGTGGTACTCCAGCAGGGCTTCGCCAAGCGCTACGGAGGACGAGAGAAGGAGGGGCAGGGCTGCGCCGAGAGAGAGAGAGGAACTCGTGTGTTGGCAGCCCCCAAACAACCCCACTATATATATGAGGAGGGGAGGAGGGTGCGCAGCCCCTAGGGTTCCCACCCTAGGGTGGTGCGGCAGCCCTAGATGGCCTTTGGCCGGCGGCCAAGAGGGGAGAGGGGGAGGGCGCAACCCTAGTGGGCCTTAGGCCCATATGGGTCTAGGGTTTCCCCTTCCTCCCACCTTTCCTGCGCCTTGGGCCAGGGTGGAGGGCGCACCAGCCCACTCTAGGGCTGGTCCCTTCCATTCTCGTCCCACGCAGCCCTCTGGGGCTGGTGGCCCCACTTGGTGGACCCCTGGAACCCTTCCGGTGGTCCCGGTACGTTACCGGTAATTCCCGAAACACTTCCGATGGCCAAATCCTCACTTCTAGTATATCATTATTTACCTATAGACCATTCCGGAACTCCTCTTGACATCCGAGATCTCATATGGGACTCCGAACTACCTTCGGTAACCACATACACTATTTCCCTATAACCCTAGCGTCATTGAACCTTAAGTGTGTAGACCCTATGGGTTCGGGAGGCACGTAGACATGACCGAGACACCTCTCCGGTCAATAACTAACAGCGGGATCGGGATACCCATGTTGGCTCCCACATGCTCCACGATGATCTCATCGGATGAACCATGATGTCGGGGATTCAATCAATCCCATATATAATTCCCTTTGTCTACGGGTATGATACTTGCCCGAGATTCGATCGTCGGTGTTCCCATACCTTGTTCAATCTCGTTACTGGCAAGTCTATTTACTTGTTCTGTAACACATCATCCCGTGGCTAACTCCTTAGTCACATTGAGATCATTATGATGATGTCTTACCGAGTGGGCCCAGAGATACCTCTCCGTCACACGGAGTGACAAATCCCAGTCTCGATTCGTGCCAACCCAACAGACACTTTTGGAGATACCCGTAGTGCACCTTTATAGACACCCAGTTACGTTGTGACGTTTGGCACACCCAAAGCATTCCTACAGTATCCGTGAGTTGCACAATCTCATGGTCTAAGGAAACGATACTTGACATTAGAAAAGCTTTAGCAGACGAATTACACGATCTTGTGCTATGATTAGGATTGGGTCTTGTCCATCACATCATTCTCCTAATGATGTGATCCAATTATCAATGACATCCAATGTCCATGGTCATGAAACCGTGACCATCTATTGATCAACGAGCTAGCCAACTAGAGGCTCACTAGGGACATGTTGTGGTCTATGTATTCACATATGTATTATGGTTTCCGGTTTACACAATTATAGCATGAACAATAGAGAATTATCATGAACAAGGAAATACAATAATAACCATTTTATTATTGCCTCTAGGGCATATTTCCAACACCGAGTTGCCTCAAAGGTATCAACTTTTGAATCTCGGTGAGACCGGTACATGAAACTTGGTTGCACTGATCTGGTGACCAACGGTCAGATTGCCAAACTCGGTGATGCCGATTCAACAAACTCGGTGGGACCGATTTTGTGAATTTGCGTAATAGGAAGTTGGCAACCCAAACTCGGTGGCACCGAAACGGAATCGGTTGCACCGAAGGTCTAGGGTTTGGCTGAGTCCGTGTGAGGATGAGAATCGGTGGCACCGAGTGGAAAGTGTTAGTTGCACCGATTTTGAATATTTTGCTTTGGACAGACTTTTGTGGAAGATCTTGTGGGTTTATGTGGTGACTATCACTTGTGCATGTATGAGCATTTTTTTCACCAACAGTACCTTACCCCCTTTTAATAGTATTTGCTTTCCTATGGACTCAAAGTGATTTCTCACAAAGATAAAATGTAGAGTCCTGTTGCTTGAATCTTTGCCAATCTATTTTCCTTGCATCTTTCGGTATTCCACAATCCTTTTGCCAACCCATCATTGAACTTTTCCTAAAATATGCTTAGTGGAAACATTAGTTCAATGACATATATGTTGTTATTAATTACCAAAACCACCAAGGGAGCAAATGTGCTTTCACAAGTGTTCCATCACGTACCAAGGGTTTGCATGGGCTGAGGGGAGGCGCCCTAGCCTTATTGGGCCAGGCGCACAAGTCCCTTAAGGCCCATGTGGCTTGGGACAGGTGGAAAGTCCACCTGTTTGTGGAAAGGGAGGGAATTGGACTAGGAGTCCAACTCCTCCCCCTTGGCTGCACCCTAGGGCTTGGAGGGGCTGATCTCAACATGCCTCCACCTATATATAGAGGGGAGGGGTGCCCCAAGAGCACACACGAAGCCCTTGGCGTCCCTTTCTCTTTCCTAGATCGTTTTCTCCTTCGTTCGCGGTTTCTGTAACGCTAGGCATAGGCCTGGCGGGATAACGCCACCACCACCGCCACCACGCCATCGTGTTGCGAGAGAACTCATCTACCTCTCCACCCTCGCTTGCTGGATCAAGGAGGCGGAGATCGTCATCAAGTTGTATGCGTGCTAAACGCGGAGGTGTCGTACATTCGGCGCTAGATCGGAAGGACCGTGACCGGATCGCGGGACGGATCGTGATTGGATCACGGGACGGATCATGATCGGATCGCAGGATGGCTAGCGATTTGGATCGCGAAGACGTTTGAATACATCAACCGCGTTTCTTAATTCTTCCTGCTTAGCGGTCTACAAGGGTATGTAGATCCACTCTCCCTCTCATAGATGCTCATCACCATGGATTGATCTTGCGTGTGCATAGGATTTTTTTTGCTTCCCACGCAACATTCCCTAAGAGTGGTATCAGAGCTAGGTCTATGTGTAGATGAGATCACGAGTAGAACACAAAGGAGTTTGTGGGCATTGATGCTCAGATTGCTTCCTCCCTTGGTCTTTTCTTGATTCAGCGGTATTGTGGGATGAAGCGGCTCGCACCAACCTTACTCGTACACTTACGAGAGACCGGTTCCATCAGCTGACATGTAACTTTGTTGCATAAAGATGGTTGGCGGGTGTCTTTCTCTCCTACTCTAGTCGGATCGGATTCGACAAAGGCGATCCTTGAGAAGGTTGAATAGCAATTTGTGTATCGTCGTTGTGGTTTTTGCGTAGGTAAGAATCGTTCTTGCTAGATACGCGTAGCAAACATGTAAAACATGCAACAACAATTAGAGGACGTCTAACTTGTTTTTGCAGGGTATATTGTGATATGATATGGACAATTACTTGAGGAGATATATGTGATGTATGAGATGATCATGTTTTGTATAGCATATCAGGACTTGCATGTCGATGAGTATGGCAACTGGCAGGAGCCATAGGGTTGTCTTTAATTATTGTATGACCCGAGTGTCAATCATTAAGCGTTGTGTAATGGCAATAGCAATAGTAGTAGAAGCATGGTGGGCACGACAGCCCCGATGGTGAAACAATGATGGAGATCATGATGATGGAGATCATGGTGTTATGCCGGTGACGATGGAGATCATGCCAGTGCTTTCAAGATGGAGATCAAAAGCCCAAGATCATGGCCATATCATGTCACTTATGATTTGCATGTGATGTTAATCCTTTTATGCATCTTATTTTGCTTAGGACGACAGTAGTATTATAAGGTGATCCCTCACTAAAATTTCAAGATTAAATTGTGGTCTCCTCGAGTGTGCACCGTTGCGAAATTTTGTCATTTCGAAGCACCACGTGATGATCGGGTGTGATAGACTCTACGTTCACATACAACGGGTGCAAGCCAGAGTTGCACATGCGAAACACTCGGGTTAAACTTGACGGGCCTAGCATGTATAGACAAGCCCTCGGAACACAAGAGACCGAAAGGTCGAATGAGTCATATAGTAGATATGATCAACATGGAGATGTTCACCATTGAAACCACCTCATCTCACGTGATGATCAGACTTGGGTTGGTGAATTTGGATCATGGGACACTCGAATGACCCGAGGGATGTCAACTTGAGTGGGAGTTTTTAAGTAATATGATTAACTAAACTCCTTATCATGAACATAGTCTAAAGTTGTCTTTGCAAAATTATGTTGCAGATCAATAGCTCGCGTTGTAGCTCTGTTGTGTTTTTGATACGTTCTTAGAGAAAATAGAGTTGAAATATGATGGTAGCAATTGTGCGAACTAGATCCGTGATCAGAGGATTGTCCTCAGTTGCTGCACAGAAGGGTTATGTCCTTAATGCACCGCTCGGTGCGCCACCCCCTCAAGTGGCGACTGTGGATGTTGTAAACATCTGACAGGCACGTTCTGATGACTACTTGAAAGTTCAGTGCGTCTTGCATTACGGCTTAGAATTGAGGCTCCAAATATGTTTTGAACGTCATGGAGCATATATGATGTTCCAAGAGCTAAAATTGGATTTCACGCTCGTGCCCGTGTTGAGAGGTATGAGACCTCCAACAAATATTCTTTACTAGATGAAGGAGAATGGCTCAATTGGTGAGCATGTGCTCAGATTGTATGGGTGCTACAATCGCTTGAATCGAGTGGGAGTTGATCGTCCAGATAAGATAGTGATTGATATAGTTCTCCAAGTCACTGCCACCAAGCTACTAGAGCTTCATGATGAACTATAAACATGCCAGGGATGGAAGAGATGATCTCTGAGCTATTCCCGATGTGTGACACCATGAAGGTAGAAATCAAGAAGGAGCATCAAGTGATGATGGTTAGTGACTTTTACATTTTAGCCCTTAACTCGAACCCACTACTCAGATTTACCCCTAATTTCAAAGTGTGCTCAAATTTGCCCCACTGTCATTATGTGGTATTATAGAAATACCCCTGAATGATGTTTTAATCAGCTCTTCCCTATTTTATCAGCTTCACAACATCACTTTGTAGCTGTTGGTGCTTTCTGTTCTTTTGTAGCATCCCTAAAAATATTTATTTTCCCTGAAAACATAAACACCCAAAAACAGGAACTGTCATCCGTGGAGATGCTCGGGAATGCTACAAAAGAATGGAAAGCACTAGTAGCTACAGAGGGACATTGCGAAGCTTATAAAGTAGAGAAGACCTGACAAAAACATCATTTAAGGGTATTTATATAATACCACATAATGGCAGAGGGTCAAATTTGAGCACACTTTGAAAATAGGGGTAAATCTAAGTAGTGGGTTCGAGTTAAGGGCTGAAATGTAAAAGTCCCTATTAATGATAGTACCACATACTTGTGGTACTGTCGCTAAAGATCATATTGGTGTAAAGCGCATGAATAAACTCCATGCTGATGGATCTTTGGACTCACTCGATTTCAAATTGGTTGAGACATGCGGACCATGCCTCTTGGGCAAGATGACTAAGACCCCGTTTTCGGTATGATGGAGCGGGAAAGTGACTTATTGGAAATGATACATGTTGATGAATGCAGTCCAATGAGTGTTGTAGCGTGTGGTGGATATCGTTATTTTCTTATCTTCACTGATGATTTGAGTAGATATGGCATATTTACTTATTGAAACACAAGTCTGGAACGTTTGAAAAGTTCAAGCAAATTCAGAGTGAAGTTTGAGATCATCGTGACAAGAAGATAAAATGTCACGATATGATCGTGGAGGTGAATATGTGAGTTACAAGTTTGGTATACAACTTAAGACAATGTGGAAGTTGTTTCACAACTCCCGCCATGTGGAACACCATAGTGTGATGGTGTGTTCAAACGTCGTAGTCGTGCTCTATCGGATATGGTGCGTACTATGATGTCTCTTATCATTTTGCTACTATCGTTTTGAGGTTATGCATTAAATACAACTACATTCACTTTAAATAGGGCACCATCTAAATCGGTTGAGATGACACCGTATGAACTATGGTTTGGCAGAAACCCAACCTGTCGTTTCTCAGAGTTTGGGAATGCGACGCTTATGTCTGATAAGCTTGAACCCAAAGCGGAAAGGTGAATCTTCATAGTATACCCTAAGGAAACAGTTGGGTATACCTTCTATCTCAGATCCGAGGGCAAAGCGTTTGTTGCTACAAACGGGTCCTTTCCCGAGAAAGAGTTTCTCTCGAAAGAATTGAGTGAGAGAAAAGTAGAACTTGATGAGGTTGTTGAACCGTCACTTCAGTTGGATAGTAGCACAACACAGAAAGATGTTTCTGCGACGCCTACACCAAGTGAAGAGGAAGCAAATGATGATGATCATGAAGCTTCGGATCAAGTTACTACCAAACCTCATAGGTCGACAAGGACTTGTACCACCCCTGAGTGATACGTCAATCCTGTCTTGGAGGTCATGTTGTTAGACAACAGTGAACCTACGAGCTATGAAGAAGCGATGGTGGGCCCGGATTCCAACAAATGTCTAGGAGCCATGAAATCCGAGAAAGGATCCATGTATGAAAACCAAGTATGGACTTTGGTAGACTTTTCCATTGAACGACAAGTCGTTGAGTACAAATGGACCTTTAAGAAGAAGACATACGCTGATGGTGAATGTCACCATTTATTAAGCTAGACTTGTCGCAAAGAAGTTTTCGACAAGTCCAAGGAGTTGACTACGATGAGACTTTCTCACCCATAGCGATGCTAAAGTCTGTTGGAATTATGTTAGCAGTTGCTGCATTTTTCAATTATGAAATATGGCATATGGATGTCAAAACGGAGTTTCCTTAACGGTTTCCATGAGGAAAGGTTGTATGTGATACAACCAGAAGGTTTTGTTAGTCCTAAGGATGCTAAAAGGTGAGCAAGCATCTCGGAGTTGGAATATACGCTTTGATGAGGTGATCAAAGTCTTTGGGTTTATACAAAGTTTATGAGAAACTTGTATTTACAAAAAAGTGAGTGGGAGCACTATAGAATTTCTGATATGTATATGTGGTTGACATATTGTTGATGGGAAATGATGTAGAATTTCTGGAAAGCATAAACAGTTGTTTGAAAAGAGTTTTTCAATGGAGGACCTGGATAAAGCTACTTAATTATTGGGCATCAAGATCTATAGAGATACATCATGAGACTTTCAATGCGTACATACCTTGACAAGATTTCGAAAGAGTTCAAAATGGATCAGTCAAAGAAGCAGTTCTTGCTTGATTTGTAAGGTGTGAAGTTGAGTGAGACTCAAAGCAAGACCACGGAAGAAGAAAGAGAAAGGACGAAGGTCGTCCCTATGCCTTAGCCACATGATCTATATAGTATGCCATGCTATGTACTGCACCTGTGTCTGCCTTGCCATGAGTCTGTCAAGGGCTACAAGAGTGGTCCAGGAATGGATCACTAGATGGTCGTCAAAATTATCCTTAGTAACTAGAGGACTAGGGAAATATTTCTCGATTATGGAGGTGATCAAGAGTTCTTCATAAAGGGTTACGCCGATGCAAGCTTTAACACCAATCCGGATGATTCTTAGTAGCAATCCAGATACGTATAGTGGAGCAGCCATTTGGAATAGCTCCAAGTGGAGCATGCTAGCAGTATCTACATTATGACATAGATATTTGCAAAGTACACACGGATCTGAATGTCGCAGACCATTGACTAAAACCTCTTTCACATGCAAAACATGATCGAACCCTAGAAATCATTGGGTGTGGGATTCATAACAATGTAAATCACATAGCGATGTGAGCTAGATTATTGACACTAGTGCAAGTGGTAGATTGTTGGAAATATGCCCTAGAGGCAATAATAAATTAGTTATTACCACATTTCCTTGTTCATGGTAATCGTTTATTATTCATGCTAGAATTGTATTGATCGGAAACTCGGATACATGTGTGACGGAGAGGTATGAACATGACAACACCATGTCCCTAGTATGCCTCTAATAGACTAGCATGTTAATCAAAGATGGTCAAGGTTTCCTAGCCATGAACATGAGGTGTCATTTGATAACGGGATCACATCATTAGGAGAATGATGTGATGGACAAGACCCAAACTATAAACATAGCATATGATCATGTCAGTTTATTGCTATAGTTTTCTGCATGTCAAGTATCTGTTCCTATGACCATGAGATCATGCAACTCACTGACACCGAAGGAGTACCTTGTGTGTATCAAATGTCGCAACGTAACTCGATGACTATAAAGATGCTCTACAGGTATCTCAGAGGGTGTTTGTTGAGTGGTCATGGATTAAGACTGGGATTTGTTACTCCGTGTGACGGAGAGGTATCTCAGGGCCCACTCGGTAATACAACTTCACAATGAGCCTTGCAATCAAAAGTGACTAAAGAGTTAGCCACAAGATCTTGCATTACCGAATGAGTAAAGAGGCTTACCGGTAATGAGATTGAACTAGGTATAGAGATACCGACGATTGAATCTCGGGCAAGTAACATACCGAAGAACAAAGGGAACTGCATGCGGGATTAACTGAATCTTTGACATAAAGGTTCAACCGATAAAGATCTTCGTAGAATATCTAGGAACCAATATGGGCATCCAGGTCCCACTATTGGTTATTGATTGTAGAGGTGTCTCGATCATGTCTACATAGTTCTCGAACCGCAGGGTTTGCACACTTAATGTTCGGTGACGTTCGGTATTATTGAGTTATGTATGTTGGTGACCGAAGGTTGTTCGGAGTCCCTTATGAGATCCCATACATCATGAGGAGTTCCGGAATGGTTCGGAGGTAAACATTTATATATGAGAAGTCATATTTTGGCTACCGGAAAAGTTTTGCGTTTTTCCGATATTGTACCAGGAAGCTTCTAGAAGGTTCCAGAAACTTCCAAAGGAGTCTGGAAATCCACCAAGGGTTCCATCACGTCCCAGGGGTTTGCATGGGCTAAGGGGAGGCGCCCTGGCCTTATTGGGCCAGGCGCACAAGTCCCTCAACGCCCGTGTGGCTTGGGAGAGGTGGAAAGTCCACTTGTTTGTGGAAAGGAAGGGGATTGGACTAGGAGTCCAACTCCTCCCCCTTGGATGCGCCCTAGGGCTTGGAGGGGATGATGTCCATGCCCCTCCACCTATATATAGAGGGGAGGGGCACCCCAAGATCCCACACGAAGCCCTTGGCGCCCCTCTCTCTCCCTAGATCGTTTTCTCTTCCGTTCACGGTTTTGGTAGCGCTAGGCATAGCCCTGTCGGGATAGCACCACCACCATCGCCACCACGCCGTCGTGTTGCCAAAGAACTCATCTACCTCTCCATCCTCGCTTGCTGGATCAAGGAGGTGGAGATCGTCAACGAGATGTACGTGTGCTGAACGCGGAGGTGTCGTACGTTCGGCGCTAGATAAGCAGTACTATGATTGGATCGCGGGACAGATCGTGATTGGATCGCGGGATGGATCATGATCGGATCGCGGGATGGCTAGCGATTTGGATCGCAAAGACGTTCGACTACATCAACCGCACTTGTTAACGCTTCCCGCTTAGCGATCTACAAGGGTATGTAGATCTGCTCTCCCTCTCGTAGATGCTCATCACCATGGATAGATCTTGCGTGCGCATAGGAAATTTATTGTTTCCCATGCAACGTTACCCAACATAAGGATCTGAACGTATAATCTCCCACCAATTAAACCAACTAGCATCAACTACAAGATGTAATCAACACTGCTAGAACCGATAGGTACCAATCTGAGGTTTGGGGACAAAGATTAAATACAAGAGATGATCTAGGGTTTGGGATGAGATGGTGTTGGTGAAGATGTTGATTAAGATTTGTCCTCCCATGATGGAGGAAACGTTGGTGATGATGATGGCTTCGATTTCCCACTCCCGGAGGGAAGTTTCCCCGATAGAATCTCCCCGTCAGAGAGCAAAAGTGCTCCTGCCCAGGTTCATCAGAAAGTTTGACAAGGGACTAGATAGCTCGAAAGTGGGATTTGCTCCTCGGACGATGGAGAGATATTCCTAGGGCCATCTTGGTGTGACTATATCAATCATCTGGCCATACATAGGTGACTCTGTCATGGGAATGCCGAAAACGAAAACAAGAGAGAAAAACAAAACGGGTAACGAGGATAACGATATAGTGAGCATGTGATGACTCAGGAGGATACTGATGCATATAGGGTTTTGTAAAGTATCGCGAAGCAAAGGTTGTCACATGGTAACCAAAGGTTAACTCAAGAATCACTTGTGTGCTTATAAGGATCAATATGGACGTCCACGGTTCCGCTATCGGCCATTGAGCGAAGGGGTTTTGTTCATGCCTATGAGTTACCAAACCTACGGGGTCACATTCTTAAGGTAACCACGATCTCCTGAGTGTTAGTAGGACGGAACTTATGAGAACATATTTGTGAAATTGTTTCATTAACGTGCAAAATAGTTTCGAGAGGATCCAAAAGCGTTTCGGGGTCACCGGATAGGGTTTCGAAGAGTATCGGGTAATACCGAGTATTATAGATAAATAATATATAGGTGGAAAATTTTCCCAGGGATGTTAAATTACATATAAAATGGTATGAAAATATTAAGAAGAATTTATATTTAATTAAATATCAACGAGACTTAAAAGGCCAAGAGGTGGAAGGCAAGTTGGGCCACAAGGGGAAGGGAGACACATTGAGGAGGGGGAGGAGTCCAACTCCTCCTTCCTTGGCCGGCCAAAGGGAGGGACTTTTCCTCCCCTTGTGGCGCCCTCCCTATTCCCTCTAACTTATATATACTTGAGGTATTGGCACCTATTGAAGACACAAGTTTTGGAGCCTCCTCTACTTCTTCTAGTTCTAGTTCTAGTTCTAGTTAGTCCTATGTGACTAATTAGAGCTAGGTCTAGTTTATGTAATCCTCATAATTATAAGCCCAATATGGTTCTAATCTCCTCCTTCTAATTCTCTGGAGTCGATTAGCTCTGGAGGGCGAAGCGCCGTCGGATCGTGAAGACCGTACACTTGCAACCAATTAGAGATGTTGTGCTTTCGGTATTCTGTTTGAGGGATCGTTCATCTATGGTTCGAGGGCCTCAAAGTACGATCTATACCGTCACGCTCTTCTTTCGCTACAACTCGGTGACGGTAACGATTGTAATCTCAACCCTTATTGTATCTTCATAGTGTTCCTGGTTTATCGTATGCCGATTTTTTTGTTTTGTACTACGTTACCCAACAAAATGCTCTTCCTGCTCGTCGGATGCCATCGAAAGGGTGGAAAAATGGTGGAAGGAGGAGATGGGGAGTGGCGGAGTGGTGCTATTCTTGCCTGGCGTCTGGCCTCCTTTAAATAGCGGGCGAGCGGGCGGAGCTTTTCCCGATGTTTGGCCTCCTTTAAATAGCGGGCGAGCGGGAGGAGCTTTCACGGCGTTTGTCCTCCTTTAAATAGCGGGCGGACGGGAGGAGATTGCCCGACGTTGTGTTTAATGCCGCCCGTCCATGAATGGTTGTGTGTCCGGAGTAGATATCTCGCCTGTCACGTGGGTTTAATGCAAGAGTTTGAATGCGGCGAGGAGGCGCGTTAGTCGGGTGTGCAACGCACGACGCGCTTGACCAGCACGCCGCTTCAATGGCGGAGCCAGTGAGAGGTCGTGTTCGTCCTAAGCCGTCTTAAGTGTGGAGCGGCCGCTCTATAACGTCATGAATGCGGGCAATTGATGTTGGATGAGAACGGGTGCGACGCCCTTGGCCGGCACGCCGCTCCAATGGCGGGGCCAGTGAGATGTTGCGTCCGTCCTGAATCATCTTCGGTGTGGAGCGGTCGCTCTACAACGCCATGAATGCGGGCAACTGACGCCGGGCGAGAACGCGCACGATGCCCTTGAACTGCGTGCCGCTTCAATGGTGGGGTCAGTGAGAGGTCATGTCCGTCCCGAGCCGTTTTCAATGTGAAGTGGTTGCTCTACATTGACATGAATGCAAGCAGTTCGCGCCAGGAGAGAATGTACGCGTGCGAGGATGAAGGGGTTTGGATGGGTCAGGATGGTTAGACATGGGCAAAGGCTCCACATCTGTCTCCGATTTATGGAAGAAAGTATATCCAGACCGTACTACGAACAGACACGAGTCGCCGTTGGTTGCCCTTAGCCGCTTTTGTGTTGCATATACATGCGGCAAACGAGCGAGGCGTTTTGGTGTCCAGACTCATGTGCACCCATTCAGTAAAAAAATCAAAATAAATACTAAAAAATTCATTTTTTTGAGGGGTGAAAGATAATTTCATGCGTGAGATTCGCTCCAATTTTGGTATCATTTGAACATCTGCACAGCTCTCAGCAAAAAAAAAACAAATCAAATCAAAACAGTGCGTGAACAGTAAACTTTTTTAGAGACCCCAAATTTGTCTTTTTTTTGTCGAGAGCTGCTCAGATGTCCAAATGATAAAAAGATTGGAACGAACCTCACGCATGAAATGTACCACCCAATTTTTTGGAGGAATTTTATGTATTTTGTTACCATTTGTTTTGATTTTTTTACTCAGCTGGGATACAGAAGAGCCCGGGCTTAAAAATGGATTTTTCGTGCGCAAACACCTTTTATTCCGGAAGTGGACGTGACTTATGCTATATTCGTCATAATTTACTCTTTATCCAGTACATCTCTATGTCCACCTCTTTTCTACTACTCCTAGGTCGCATGTGCAGGAGATCGCCGCTCCAAATCGTACGGCATACAACGCTTGTACATCACAGCGTCCAAGCCTCCCAAAGCTACAATACAACGAGCCCTCTTTCCCGTTTTCCAGCACCGATCCTCCTTTGTTTCCAAAGTCGCACAGCGTCCAACAGTAACACGCAGTTGCTTTCTTCGACAGCTACTAAAGGCTGGGCCGGTGCTGCTCGATGTGCAGTTCTTTTTTGTTGGGACTTGTTCTTGCTGGTGCGAGACGGCACCACACTCTGCCTACGATGGTGCCGCGTCGTCCATGTGGAGCGAGATCGTGCTTGCTCTACTACGTAGCTTGCATGCAACTTGATTCGGCCGGCGAAATTGACCGCGCTGGCTTCCGAACATCCAAGCACACGACAAATGTCCGGAGAATGAATCATGGAACACGCCGCGGCGATATATATGTATAACTATAATCCGGGAAGGCCTCACCAGCAACGTGACTAGAAGCTAAGCGATAAAACAAAGCTCACGGGAGGAGATAAGGGAGGACGGCGAGGCATCGAAATGATTGGGGGGAATCTCGTTCCTGGCCCGATCGTGAATTAAAGAAGCAAGCTTTCCGTCCTGTCGACGGGAATCGCATGGGGATGGAAATCTACTATTCTCGGGCCTCTTTTCCCCTCACCCCTACGACCATATTGTTCCAAAAAAAGAGGACTGTTGTAGCGTAGTACCACTATACATTTGACACCAAAGGTCGGAAAACCCGGCAAAAGGGCGGGCAACAGACGCTAGAAATAATAAAGCCCTACCGTACCGAGGCTACGATACCAAGTTGCTTTGGGCAAAGCGAGCGAGTCACGATCAACGGCAATGGCAGTGGCAATGGCTTTGGAAGAATCCAAAGGCAACGCGCCCGGCCGGGGGCCAAGAATCGGGGCCAAACGGGTAGCCGCCGGAGGGAAGAAAACGCGCGGCACGTTGCGTCCGCCTATTTTCGCGCCTCGCCGCGTTCGTGCGGCATGGCGAGTGCGAGCCGTACTTGCCGCGTTGTCGAGCAACGGCGCGAGCCGGAATATTTGCTGTTGCTGGTGTGATCGATTGACGTTTGCGATCGGATGTGGGCGCTGCTTTCCACAGCTCCAGGCTCTCTTTTATCTTTGTAGCTGCAACTCCATGCTCTCTTGGCGAGCCTTCATTTACTGGCAGCACAAATTCGACGCCGAACCGATCGAATCGCCCCTTGGTTCTCACGTGTCCAGCCGTAAATGTTACTCCTACTGCTAGTAGCAGACTAGCAGTGAGTACGTGGGCATCTTGAATGCAGTGCTGCTGAAGTTATCCCCCGCGGTAGTAGTAACTTTCTGATGCCTGCAATCCCATCTTCAAGTTAAAAAACGGATACCATTAATCCATAACCATATTTACCAAAGATGTGCAGTGACTTTATGCGCGCGTGCTTGGCATTCATGGATCCAGCCATCCTGGACTCGTACCTGGCGTCACTGTTGCTGTCCGCTCAAGACGGCCACATGAATCACGAGATCGCGTTCTCGTTAACAGTAGCGTTACTCATTGCTGTGCGTCGTTTGTGTTGTGGATGTGGATAGCCCTATCCAGGCCTCGATCTCGCACCAAGCGCCGGGCACCGGCCGGCAGCCACCTAACCGCGTCCACGACGAGTCGACGAGCTACGACCTGTCGGATCGCCAGTCTGCACACGTACGGCTACGTACGACTGCCAGCGGTCCAGGGTAAGACTGCTCAGTCAGTGGGCTCGACGCCTGGTCCAATAACTATATTTTTCAGAGAGAAAAAACCCGGTCCATTAGCCCAGCAACGTCTATAGCCCCGGGGTTCCGTTTGGGCCCTGTGAGGACGAGGCCTTCTCTGCAGCTTGGGCCGGGGGTGCAAGGCCCATAAGAGCAACTCCAATGAGGCGACCAATTTCGTTCGTCATTGTCCGTTTGGATCGGCGCGGACATAAAAGACGATCCAATGCGCCGATCCAAACGGACGCGCGTTCGTTTTTCATCCGTAGGTGACCCATTCCCGACACATTTTTGAGCCGGATTTGCGTCGGCGCGGACACGAGACGGACGCGCGCGCTCGTCCTCTTCCCTTTTCGGGCCCGCTGGTCGGTGACACATTGGCCTCCCCTCTCTCCCAGCCAACAGCAACCCTCGCCCGCCTCTTTCGTCGTCGTCGCCGCCGCCTCCACATCCGCCCATTTTTGCCGACGACTCTGCCAGCTGCCGCCGCCTCCACATTCGCCCATCAACGCCGTCCAACTCCCCCCGTCGCCCGCCACCGCTGTTTTGCCGCTGGGGAGCAAACTGCTTCCCACCGCCGCTCCCCCCACCGCACAGCCGCCCGTGACCAAGAAGCCGCCTCGCTGCCCCGGCCAAACCCGACCGGCATGCTCGTCGGACGCCGGCAGGGCAGCTAGCTGGTCCGTGCCCGCCGCGACTCCCCTCGTCCGCCCTCTCCTTCTTCGACATCTGCAAGTTGTTCGACAGTTTGCCAAGGTACGAAATGGACTCCGGTAGGACAGCTAGCTGGTCCATCCGAATGCTTGCATACGGAGTGCCCGGTGATCTCATTGACGAGTACGTCCATATGAGCGAGTCTACATGCCTAGAGTCCCTGTATAAATTTTGCAAGACTGTTATTGCTATGTTTGGCCCTGAGTACTTGAGAGAGCCGACAGCTGAAGATACAGCCTATTTGTTGGCGATGAATGCCAGAAGGGGCTTCACAGGGATACTTGGCAGCATAGATTGCATGCACTGGGAGTGAAAGAACTGTCTTTCAGCTTGGCAAGGGCAGTATAAGGGACATGTCATGGCTTGCACTGTCATACTAGAGGTCGTGGCGTCTCAAGATCTCTGGATGTGACACTCTTTCTTTGGCATGGCTGGATCACACAATGATATCAATGTGCTTCAGCGCTCGCCGGTGTTTGCTAGGCTTGCCGAAGGCAACAACCCATCGATGAACTTTACTGTCAACAGACACAACTACGACAAAGGATACTACCTGGGTGACGGTATCTATCCTCAGTGGACCATTATTGTCAAGACAATACCCAACCCTGTCGGAGAGAAGAGGAAAAGATTTGTCCAAGAGCAAGAGAGTGCTAGGAAGGATGTCGAGAGTGTCTTTGATGTTTTGCAATCTCTATGGGGGCATCGTTCGGTATCCTGCTAATATCTAGAGCACGCGGAAAATGTGGGAGGTGATGACTGCTTGTGCGATCATGCACAATATAATCGTAGAAGACGAGCGCCCGGAACGTCTGTACGATTAAGGCTTTCAGTTTCAGGGTGAGAATGTTGTGCCTGGGCATGGAGTAGCGGCAACGTTTGAACAGTTCAGTCAATTTCATGAAGACATGCGTGCTTGGAAAACTCATGTGCAGCTGCAAAATGATTTGATTGAGTATATGTGGGCTCATGTTGGCAATCAATAGATGTATATTCTTTTATTCGTTTCAAAACCGTGTGAAACATTTTTTTGTATCCGACTTGTAAAACTATGTTTATTTGACAATATGCTTGAATGCAATCAATGTAATATTGGGCGGCCAGTCGGCCATGCCGGCACATGTGGATCGACACGTTGAGCGCACTGTCGATCCAAATACAAAACTGGACGGACATCGGGCGGGCGGCCGACCCAAACGGACAAAAAATGAACAAATACGCCGTCTGTTTGGATCAGCCCGTTGGAGTTGCTCTGAGAGCTACCCACACGAGTAGATCACTCACGCTATGGGTCCAAGGCCCATCGTCGTAAGCGATCCACCACCACGTAAGTCCGCTCACCTGGCCACGTAGAGCACCCCTAAAAAGAAATCTGGCGCGCGGCAGGGAAGCACATTCCGAAGATGCTGTGCATATTCCACGGCGACACCGACTTCGTTTTCCATGACCGCCGGACGGAAATATTTTTTCAAACCGCCGTGCGAAAAGTTTATGCACCTCTCTGTTGTGGAATTTGTGGCTTGAGACATTTTCTTTACCCGTCTGATTGATAATCACTTTAAAAAACAATAAATATTCTTTTTTTTGCGGGGAAACACGAAATATTCATGGTTACCCGCAGAAAAAGCATATTTATGTTTTTGATTTAACATCTTGATATAATGATTCCATGACCCAAAAAATAGATATTTATTTCATTAAAAAAGGTATTATCATCCTATAAAAAAAGGATCTTATCAACCAGATGCTAAGTTTATACCGTTACTGGAGCGTCTCTTTCTCACCAAGTCGGTCTCGGCTTTCACCACGCCGCTAGTTTATTCGCGGCCGCGCCCGCCGACCCACGCCGGAAACGAAAAAATTAAAAAAGCGTCCCCAAACCCTAAAGCCCTGCGCCCACAGTCCGCCCAAAACTCTAGGGTTTAGTGACGACCGCCTTCTCTTCGCGCGATCCTCCTGCGCGCCGATCCGGTCACCCGCGCTCGTGTCCACGCCCCAGAGGCGGCGGCGGACTGGCGACGAGGGAGTGCGCTGATACAGACGGAGGCGAGCGTGGGGATGGCCGCCGCGACCGTGGACGGCGCCGCCGCCGTCGCCGCGCGGAGGTACTCGACGCAGCAGCAGCCGCAGCCGCAGCCGCAGCAGCACCACAACCAGCCCAAGCTTGGGACGACGCTCCACCTTCTCGCCGGAGGCGTCGCCGGCGCCGTCAGCAAGACCTGCACTGCGCCGCTCGCCCGCCTCACCATCCTGTTTCAGGTGCGCTGTTTGTCCAGAGTGCCCCAGTCGTCCTTCCTCTGCCCCTGTAATGCCCGCTCGGACTGCTTTATTCTCTGTTTTTTTCACCAGATTACTCTACCCTGTAATACTAACTGTTGGTCTGTATATTGGCGTCTTACTTCATTGAGCTTCTTTGGAGTGATTCTGCTTTGGGATGCTGGAGAAATGGGAATTTTGATGCATTTTTTGAGCAATTCTAGCACCACGGGAAAAGAAAAAACAAACTGTAAAGGCAAATCAAATCCTAATGCACATATATATGACTTGTGCTGTGGTGCGATGACGTGTATGCGCGGCATACCGTACACCTCAGCCAGACGTTATCATGAGCTTGTGCGCACATGGACGCACGGCCGACCGGACACTGCTGAACCCGGTTGCGCTTGTGCGCTAGATTAATTTTGTCCCCTTTTCTTAATAATAGTATGATTGCAATTGAAATTTGTATCATTTCTATGCGCAGGTGCAAGGAATGCACTCAGATGTGGCTACGATGCGCAACACCAGTATATGGCGTGAAGCGTCCCGCATTGTCTATGAAGAAGGGATACGAGCCTTCTGGAAAGGAAATCTTGTGACTATTGCACATCGGTTACCTTACTCCTCGATTAGTTTCTATACATATGAGAGATATAAGAATGTAAGTACAGTTGTTATTGTATAAAATTCGCATGCAATTCTTTGCCACTTATGATATGTGCTTAATTTGATTAATGTTGAGATGTGCAGTGGCTTCAGATGATACCTGGTCTCGACAACAATGGTGGATTGGGTGCCGATGTTGGTGTCAGAATGGTAGGCGGTGGCTTGTCTGGGATAACTGCAGCTTCTTTGACATATCCACTGGACTTGGTACGGACACGTCTGGCTGCTCAGGTAAGCTGCTATCACCAGCTCTGTTGAAATTCACAGAAACTATTGTGAAATTTGCACTCGAAACTTAAAATGCCCGTGACCGATTTAATATCCGTTTGGAGAATACTACTGTTCCAATAGCATGGTTGATCATTTCTTATTGGAGAGAAGTAACACCTTTGTCACTTCCTGCCATGCCCTGCAAAAATATGAGTAAACAAGCTGTTTGATGTTAGCGTTCCTTATTACATACATACTATTGGATGAGGACAGATAATTGCCAGCAATAAAACGTGGGCGATGCCCATGCCAAGCGCGAACACACACAGCCTGCATATTCTCCCCCTCCCCCCTCATGCTCCTTTTTATTGCCTTGCAGTCAGGATAGGAAGTTATTTGCTTTGAGCATACTTGAAGACTGTTTCCAACATTGCCTTACAGTGTTCACCTAGGCATCTGAAACATTTTTTCTTTTTCAATTGAATGATTGCAGACGAACACAACCTACTACAGGGGCATATCTCATGCTCTTTTTGCGATCTGCAGAGATGAGGGCCCCAAGGGGTTGTACAAGGGTCTTGGTCCCACTTTACTGGTATGGACATTTGGCACTTATTTGATTTTCCAGTTTATTGAGCTTTTCTATTATAAAATGTCATTTTGGTGATTCTTTGAAATACAGGGAGTAGGCCCCAGTATAGCAATAAGCTTCTCAGTTTATGAAACGCTGCGTTCACATTGGCTACTTGAGAGGTAAGTCATACAGGAAGGATACATGTTTGGTCATATTCGTGCAACTTCGTATCAATTTAATTTGTGTTACCTGCAATTCTTTTCAGGCCATGTGATTCCCCTATCTTTATCAGTTTGGCTTGTGGAAGTCTTTCAGGAGTTGCATCATCAACCAGTAAGTGACCTATAAATAAACTGCCCTTGTTGCCAGAAACTTATTGATAATCTAGTAGGCTTGATCAGATCTCAGAAACTTATTGGGCCAGTCCATATTGGAGAATACTTAGTTTTCAAAGAAAAGGCTAAATGCCTATATTTCTGTATAGAATGGTAGGTCTACCTAGTAATCTTGTTAAATTAGAAGCGAGGAATAATATCATATGCATTACTAGAACCGAGTTTGTAGTTGCTAAACTGTGCTGTGCTGTGCTGAACATATTTTATTATCTGCTGTGGGATTGTAGCCGTGGAGATGGGAAGAAGCCTGTTAGCCAACGATACATAGGAAAAGGCTTGACAGCCAAAAGGGATTATCATAATTGTCCACAAATGTTAAACAATAAACATAGCCTAACAATACAATATTTCTGAAAAAGAATTGACATGATTAAAATGTTTACCTGAATATGAAATTATATTCAAGCGAGACAGATAGCTGTCTTGTTGACAAATTGTCATGTACTGATATTAGTATTTTTGTTTATTACTTGACACTTGTCTATTCCTTTTAATTTGATCTCAAGTGATTTTGTATGTAAACTTCAAACACGAAAGGTGTTCTTATTTGAATTACATAGAAACATTTGCTTATTCTTTTGTTATTATTATACTGAACATGGTCCTGTCAAATTTAGTGAAGGTTGTTTTGATCATTCACGTTTATTATATTCCAGTTACATTTCCATTGGATCTTGTAAGACGCCGCAAGCAGTTGGAAGGTGCAGCTGGAAGGGCCAATGTCTACAAGACAGGACTTGTTGGAACGTTTGGGCATATTATTCAGACAGAAGGCTATAGAGGATTGTATAGAGGGATCTTGCCCGAGTACTGCAAAGTGGTTCCTAGCGTTGGCCTCATTTTTATGACATACGAGACACTGAAGTCCATGTTCGCAGAAGGGGCATCAGATGAATAGATCTCCAATGTGTGATCATGCTTGACAGTTTTGACACCTGGGCCAGAGTAGCATTGGAGGTGATTAGGAAGGGAGGGAGAGGAAGAGATGTGTTTGTAGCATATGGTAGGATTTAGGTGGTGCTAAATTTTGGAGTTCATAGCGTAGCAGTATTATCAGACAGTATTTATATGGCTATAGGTTTTCTTGTAGTGCACCCAAGAAGATCAGTAAGTGCCATAGGTCTTCCAAAATTTTGCTGTCCACCCTTGTTTTGTGTATGTTCACGTTTTCAGTTGGTAATGTACTGGCTACCATCTTCAGCCTGACGATTTCATAC
This sequence comes from Hordeum marinum, assembly GCA_022496015.1. Classification (NCBI taxonomy): domain Eukaryota; kingdom Viridiplantae; phylum Streptophyta; class Magnoliopsida; order Poales; family Poaceae; genus Hordeum; species Hordeum marinum. Next base: position 366,631,759 of record CM039675.1, on the reverse strand, counting down.
CTCTGGAATACGGCCTCTGATATAATTTATTTATGTTGTTACAGTGAGGTTATGACTCATGTCCAGTGATTTTGGTTGTAACATTGCAATTAGTATTGTCATTCGGTCATCTTGATATTGATCCTGGACCTGTTTGGTTTATGCCTGTAATGTACCCCAATTGTAGAATGCCAAAACTCTATCTCGATTTATATAGGTTGCACTATCTGGGATCTTCTCTTTTGTTAAACTTTTTGATGTATCAATCCTCTCGTGATAAACTGTCTGATGTATTGATCTTCTCTAATGTTAAACTGTCTGGTGTACCGATGTTGCAAAGTTTCTAGATCTAACAACTTCCTCCTGCCTCGGCCTCGCATGGTAATTATTTTTATGATCGACTGACTGCATTTTATTTCTTACCCCGCATGAGCCTGTGGCCTTTTACATAAAAGACACACGCAAACAACTCATGGTGAAGACAAAATGCAATATTTCGTTGAAATTTATGTTAATGTGTTTTATGCTGTACAGGCAGCCTAGCATCAGTCCTGGTGTATGAACTGCAAGAACTGATCCACAGCAGACGGCAACCGCATCTCTATTCCAAAGGTAAACTCAGTTTGATGCTTCATTTCTGACTTGCACTTTGTTAAGAATTGGTTAAAGAATGTAAAGGCACTGATTGGTGCTAATGGATAGGTTAGTGAGGCCTTCTTAAGATCTGTTGGATTTGAGGTCAATGTTTTTTTCTCTAGGTCTTAATTAGGATACTTTCGATTTTCTTTTCTTTACACTTCGCTTTATCCGTGCTCATGCTTATGTGCACATTAATAATAGAACTTGACTTTACACATACACATACACAAATACCTCAATACATTAGCATTGGCAATGCTGCTAGTTACATTGGTATTTCTTATGTCATCTTATTACACCTTCCATCCTGTTACTTCGAGCAAATGCAGTTCCTTCTCTGATTCACTCTGAATGACCCATCTGAAAATGCAAGGTCACTGAAATCTGAATCCTTCTTCTGTAGCACATTCATCTCCTTATGTATGTGCATATGATCTCTGCATTTCTCTGATATGGACCTGGTGTTTCCTTGTGTTACACAGGAAAACCTCCAGTTAAACGTATATGGTTCAGTGTCTGGCGAAGGCCATACTTGTTAACAGCTTTATAGGCAGTTCTGAATCCGTCGCCATATGCTGTTGAGGTGTCATTGGCAATCTGATGCATGAAGAACTCGCCGAGCTTCTTCTCGGTATGAGATATGCCACCCTTCTTCGATGATGGTGGTCGATATGAGGAAGACGATGAGGATGAAGCGTAAGAGGTTGAAGGTTGAGCGTGTCTTGTAGAAGCTGGAAGAATCTCTGATTCTAGCCACAAGTAAGACATGACTTGGCATATACCCTCTTCAACCTCTGGGCTTAGGTTTCGGTAACCTGAATGTGCCATTAATCGAACAAAGCTCATAATTCAACTCAGATAATAGAAATATGGCCGTAGAAGGTTGAGTCAGCACAAGTTGTTTGTACACGTACCTTTGAGGCGCAACCACCCGTGCATCAATTCATGGGCAAGGATGGATCCCGTTAGTAGCCTGCAAACATGCAGAGAATATTTTGATTCCATACAAATGATGCACTAGACATAGAATCACAAAGGACTCGAGCATTTGGTTGTTGTGTATATGTTGAAGTGCTCAGTCTCAGATCAGTGAAGAATGAACTGACCTGGGGAGTCCATACAAGACAAGAATTGCAGTGACTTCACATCGGCGAGTCAGCTTTTGTGGCTGGGTTCTCATATCTAGTAACCTATGTCCACCAATCCTGGGCCTTCTAAGTATCTGAGAAGCCAAGCCGCAAAGGGTCAAAAAGAATCATCTACTGGACAATTTGACCCCTAAAAGTCAATTTAGGCTGAGAGGTTGTACTCACACTGCTCACAGTCTGCTCCTCCGACAGACACAAGCCTCTTGTTTCAGGCATGTGGTGAGGACCCTGCAGAAGTGAAGACGATCATTAGCATTTGCAATGCGTCGATTTGCTTCGACGATCAACGGAACATAAGAACTCACTTTGCACTCTCCTTCCATTGCCTCGTTGAGGGCTTGCCGTTCAACCAGGAGCATGGGTATCTGCTGGTCGAGTTTCATGTTCATCCCTTCGTAGTAGTCTCTGATGGAGTGGTACAGGGGCTGGCATTCACCCGTGTCCATGACCGCAGAATCCAGGCATTCCATGCACAAACTGCGGCCGTCTCCCAGCGACATATACTTTGTGTTCCTTGGCTGCAGAATTTGCACAAGAAAGTTTCGTGGTTGGAGAGGCGATTCAAGGAAATTAAAATGCAGGAGCATCACCCTAAACGTTGTGGATGTTTCGCAACGCACTTATATAACTGGCAGTTCAAGCATTCATCTCCTGAAAATTGAAGGAAAAGCAGAAGGGAATATTTTACCTCCATTTTCTCACAGCTACAGCAACGAGGTGTGCGGTCAAGCTCATGTGAGGGGCAATACTTCTGGCCCCAGAATGGATGGGCTCTGTACTCTATCAAGCCTGTCCTGTTCGTTGCGATCTGCAGAAACGCACGTACAAAGAAATCAAGTTACATGATAATCCAAACATCAGCTCTAGCTCTTGTCAAACGGAGTTCATTCATAGAAGAGTCTTACAAATTGAAGGCAGACATCACATTTCGGGTGGTGTAGCTCCTTGTAGCACAACTTGTGGTATGGCTCTGCGCCTAGCAAGGTGAACTGGAAACACAAAGATAGGGAAAACGGGTGACGGTCACTCTCTATTTTCTACGACACCTGAGTTCTGTTTAAAGGATTTTCTGAAATACTCCCTCTGTAAAGAAATATAAGAGCGGGAGTACAAGAATTTCAATGGATTTGTAGCTCAAGGCTTAAAGGGAGTGTAGGATGGTCACCTCGGTCTCGCGGATAGGGTGGGTGCAGGAAGAGCAACGGAAGCACTGAGGATGCCAGTACATTCCCATGCAGCTCAAGTAATGGCCATGTCCTACCTCATGCTTGCAGCCACCACAGACCCTGCAGGATACACATAGCTTTTCTTCACACACTAGCTCTTACAAGGACATCGGAGGAAAGATGACGAACAAAGGTATGTAGCTAACCTTTGCCCTCTAGGCAAGGCCTGGGAGGGGGCAGGGGCATAGGGGTTGTGTGGCATGTAAGGATTCATGTTCAGACTGTCCTGCATTGCCTTGGCGAGGTCTTCATCGTTCTCTCCCTTGTTATGGTTTCGGTCTGCATTGGGATTCAACCAAAATCAAGCACTGTTAACAGACTTTTAACCAGAAAGGCACGACAGACATCGTTAAATGCTGTGTATTACCTTTAGGACGTTTGGCTTCCTCTGCAAGAGAGAGTGCAATCTGGCGGTCCAATTCTTCATTGTCATGTCTAGGTGGATCTTCCCTCTGAAAATAGTAAAGAAAAAACAAGGCTTAAGCGGCTATTTGTTCCAAGATCGCACAAAATAGGTTAACATGAAGTGCTTGTATAAATGTGGGGGCTAATTGAATGTGACTCATGCAATGGAATTTCGTGAAGACATGACAGCAAAATGTGACTCTGGCAAGGAGAGGGTATCAGCACCTTTGGCCTGATTGGTTCTTGTTGCCAGAGCGAGCTCTCTTCTCCCGCGGTCACCCGAGGTCGCCGCCGGTGGTTCGACTCCACGGGCTTCGTCCCCTTGAGGAAATTGCAGAGCCACTTCATGAAGCTGGATCTCCTTTCTGTGTGCAGCAACGTTACATTAACATCAAATAGGCCCAAGCGAAATGTGAGCAGGATTTCAAGCAAGTGGCTCAACTGAATTATGGAGAGCAACGTCCTACCAACTAATCCCTGTCAGGTGAAAGTTTGGAGTGACTATGGTCAGACAGAAGCTTTAGAACTTTCATGAGCAGCTCTGAACCTTCATGAGCCGACACTCTGACAGTTATATGTATATTGAATTTCAGTCACTATGTGATGTCCAGACTACAAGAACTGTTCTTGTTCGGCACCATGGAAATCCACGCAAATCAAATCAAATCTTAACTGCAGTTTTATTTCCTATTTTTTTTATAATAAGGCGCTTAATTGGAATATCATTGAAAGAAGGCCAGATGACGAATACGGAATACCTGCATTGAACAAGATCAAGAAACACATGGACAGAACACCGCAGGAAATTGCTTGGGTTGCTAACATGGCCGCCTCTACGCCGTGCTAATCACAGTTATATATCTTCCTTTTTTTTCCAGTTCTATCACCGATTCAGTCACCGACAGCAACGCATCAGTCACTATCTTGGTGGACCTCAGTTTATCCTGGATTGTAAGAGTCAGTTTCAGTCTAACTTTCCCTCTTGTGAATATAGCATGCATGACTGTTGGAAAATGTTGATTCAAAGCCTTTGCTACATTGATTGATTGCAACACAGTTTTCTCCACGCCATTAGCATGGGCTAGTGACCGTACATGACGTGACCGGCCTAATGGATATCAGCCTCAAAATACAGTAAGTGTATAAGAAAAAATGGCACCTCGATCGACCGGTAAATCGAAGTTTGCCATGAAAGGGATAGACTAAAACACAGCAGACAGAGACTAAACTGATTGTCGTTTTACGTTAAACAGAAAAGATAGCTGAAAACTCGTCTAGCCTTTTCTCAACTTGCTTCCTTTTGTCCTGAACCTATGTTGTTAAGATCGCCGACAGTTTGCTCTGTGTTGTGTAATCTAAGAGTTGAAACGAACCCACGATTCAAATAGAAAGGCAGCAAACAAAAGCTAATATCTAGCGGGACGAGACAAGGGCAAGGAGAAGGACGGCTGCTGCCGACGAAGTAGGTAAAATCTACGAGCAACCATGCACGTACGGCAACGGTAATGAATGAAAATAGAAGAGCAGAGAGTTGTGATTACCGTGGCCGTAGTGGTTATAAGGCCTCGAGGGGTAGGCCATCTACTGAGGAAGCACCGGTGTTCCAACCCGGCATATATATACACGACGCACCGCGCTGACAGCCGCCGAGGAATAACAGCGGGGAACTTTGCGGTGGCAAGAACAACGGCGGCGATCACGATGTTTGCGGGGAGCAGGGGAGAGGGGAGCTGGAATGGACGGAGGAGGAGGAGGAGGGAGAGGGAGAGGGGGGCTTAAGTTCTTGGAGAATAAAGCTAGGTGGTGGAGTTGGCCGCGACAGAAAGGAAAGGATTGAGGGTGAAGCGAAGGGCGGCCGGCCGCCCACACCTCACGGACGGCATCTCGGCTTCGTCCCCCGCGACCCTCCTCTCCTCCGCGTAAAAGCAACGGAGGGCGGGCGATTAGCGCGATCCCGGCCGTCGGCTTTAGGAAATTCTCTTGGCCGCTGGCGCCAGTTGATGGCGCATTAGCGGCGAGTGCACGGCCGGGGGGCGAATAATTTGCTGGTCTCGTGCTGGGCGGAGGGGAAAGAGGAGGGAGGAGAGATTCCTTGTGTCAACGGGAATGTATGCCCCTCGTTGGCTTTTCGATTTCTTTCTTGTTGTGTTTTTCGTGGAGGAGAAACGCGGGAACGGGCGGGGGAGAGAAGGAGGCCGGGCGACGATGCGGGAAGAGTACGCTTGCTTGGAATGGATTCTCGGGGGGAACCTCGAAAGCTGGCGTCGCCGTACGTGCAAGTGCGCAGCCTTTTCGCCGGGGCTGTGGCGCCTCGTCGTTCCAGGCAGGAAACGGTCTGAAGGCTCTCCTGCCCCCTGGGTTGAGCTTGGTGGTAATGGTAGCCACCGGGATAGGAACTCTCCGCCATTTCACGAATTTCGTAGTCTGCGTTGTCTGATTGTGGGTGGCTGAGTTTTGATGGGGATCTTCATGCAATCTCTCACGACCTCTACAGTATGGATTGAGTCGATGATCGCCTACCGCGAAGTTGGAGTCGTTTGCTCAAAGTGTAGGGATAATGTGATAGGTTTGTTTGGATCCAGTAGGCATGGGGATTTCGGTAGAGGTGGTAGGGTGTTACCTTCTCCCGCACCTGATGAGCTCCCGTCGGTGGCCATGGCGTAGGCGGCGCCGTGAGTGCGTGAGAGAGCGGGGTGACGGCGATGGTGCTTCCCGTGAGCACCGCGCTAACCTAGATCGGAAGGGAGTGTCGGTGGGGTTTGTGGCGGCGGCGAACTTCGTCGTACGTGCCCCGACTCTCCACCTCTGTTGATATAGCGCGGGTCATAGGGGCCCACCAACCATAACGGGTTGGACCCCCTGATCAGGGCGCATTGGATCAGGGGTCCGGTGGTCCGTTGGGCCCACATGGGAGAGATCATTCTAACATTTCCCCCCTTGATCTCAACTTTTACTTTTAACTTTATACTTTCTAGTTTATTGTTTCATCAGATATTGATACATAGAGCATGTTTCATCATCATAGCTTAATTGCCGATAGAATCATACAGCTACAACATACATTTTGTTTAGAAACAAATTCTATTCCTTTTGGGCCTCTCATGATCGAGGAATCATAAGGCTTTCCCTTAAACCCATGCTGGCTAAGTGTTCCTTGAACACACTGGGTGGTAAGCCTTTCGTAAGCGGATCCGCAAGCATACCATTTGTCTTTACATGCTCGAGACTTATAGTGTGATTCTGAATTTTATCTTTCACAACATACTACTTTATCTCTATTGTTTTGGCAGCATTACTCGACTTGTTGTTGTAAGCATAAAATATTGCGGGCTGGTTGTCATAGTACATCTTTAGTGGTTTGTGAATACAATCTACCACTTTCAAGTCAGGTATAAATTTCTTTAGCCATATCGCCTGTCCCGTGGTCTTGAAGTATGCTATGAATTCTGCATACATCGTGGATGATGCAACTATTGACTGTTTGGAGCTTTTCCACGAAATAGCCCTCCAGCGAGAGTGAAGACGTACCTGACGTGGATCTCCGTCCCTCGCAAAATCTGCGTCTGAATACCCTTTTATCTCTAGGGAATTAGATCTCCTGTATGTTAGCATGTAGTGCTTCGTGCCTTGCGCATAACGCAATGCCTTCTTTGCCATCTTCCAGTGCTCCATGCCTGGATTCTCTTGATACCTACCGAGTACCCCGGTAACAAAAGCTAAGTCAGGGCGAGTGCACACTTCTGCATACTGTAAGCTTCCAATAGCCGAAGCATATGGTACTGGTTTCATGAGATCGATCTCGTACTGGTTCTTGGGACATTGGAATTTCCGAAAACTATCGCCCTTGACTATAGGAGCAATTGTGGCTTTACTTTTATGCATATTATACTTTTGAAGAACCTTTTCTAAATATGCCTTCTGCGATAGTCCTAAGACTCCATTGTTCATATCTTTGAATTTCTATGCCCAAAACATATGATGCTTCACCTAGATCTATTATATCAAAATTTGAGGATAAGGACTAACATCACCGCTAGCAAACAGGATATCGTCCACATACAAGATTAGGAAAATATATTTCCCATTTTTAAACCTTGCATAAATGCAATTATCCTCAATATTTTCTTTGAACCCAAAACTTTTAATCGTTTGATTAAACTTTAGATACCACTGTCTAGAGGCTTGCCTTAATCCATAAATGGATTTCTTCAGGCGGCATCCCATATTTTCCTTGCCTTCCATGATAAAACCCTTGGGTTGTTTCATGTAGACCTTTTCTTTTAAATCACCATTTAGAAATGTCGTCTTGGCATCCATTTGATGCAACTCAAAATCAAAATGTGCAACTAATGCCATTATGATTATGAAGGAATCCTTACATGAGACTGGGGAAAAAAATCTCATTGTAATCTATCCCTTCTCTTTGTATGAATCCTTTTGCTACAAGTCGTGTTTTATACTTTTATACATTCCCATTAGGATCATACTTAGTTTTGTAGAACCATTTGCAGCCTACTGTCTTGGCTCCTTTAGGAATTTCCACTAAGTCCCAAACATCTTTGGAACTCATAGATTTCATCTCATCTTCCATTGCTTGTAGCCATTTTGACGAGTTAGGGCTTTTAATGGCTTCTTCATATGTAGTGGGATCACCTTCCATATGAACCATTTCTGTATTATAAACTTTATAATTAGTTGAAATAGCTAATCTTCTTGTTCTATTAGATCTTCTAAGTGCCTCAACTTGCGGCACATCTTCTACTATTGGCTGATGTATCTCCCTTTCATGCTTAACAACGGGTTCAGTCAGCTCCTGACAGACAGGTTCCGAGTCTTCTCCCATAGTTGTCATGGGTGGAGTGACAACTGGTAGTGAGAAAAATGGCTCCTGAATCATCGGATTAGGTGCATGCACCCTTTTCTCCTCAAGATCAATTTTCCGAGCTACCAAGTTCCCCCTCACCATTTCGTACTCTAAGAAGACTACATGTCTTGTTTCTACAAACTTTGTATATCTGTCTAGACAGTAGAAACGAAAACCCTTTGATCTGTCTGGATAGCCAATGAAGTGGCACTCACTGTTTTGGGATCCAACTTTGCAATGTTTGGATTAAACATCTTGGTCTCATGGGGGCACCCCCACACCCTGAAGTGTTGTAAAGAGGGCACTCTTCCTGTCCATAGCTCGTATGGTGTTTTGGGCACCGACTTGCTTGGCACTCCGTTGAGAATGTGAATGGCGGTTTTAAGCGCATCCATTCATAATCCCAATGGAAAGGTGGGGTAACTCATCATGCTACACACCATATCCATCAGAGTACGGTTACGCCTTTCAGATACTCCATTTTGCCGAGGCTTGCCCGATATTGAATACTAGGCTACTATGCCAGTCTCCTGTAAGAACTTTGCAAAAGGTCCAGGAACTTGGCCATATGGGGTGTGCCGACCGTAGTACTCTCCCCCACGGCCGGGCCTGACTATCTTTATTATTTTATCATGCTGATTTTCAACTCCAGCTTTGAATATTTTAAATTTATCCAATGCTTCAGATCTTTCTTTGATTGGATAAATATAACCAAAACGAGAGTAATCATCTGTGAATGTTATGAACGAGTCATATCCATCCACACTTTTCACCGGAAATGGTCCACAAATGTCAGTGTGGATGATTTCTAGTGTGCCTGTGCTATGGATTGCACCCTTTTGATTTGTTTTACATACTTTCTTTTAATGCAATCTATGCATTGTTCTAAGTCTAAGAACTCTAATGGAGGAAGAATTTCACTTTTGACTAATCTTTCTATTCTCCCCTTGGATATATGGCCCAAGCGACAGTGCCATAATTTCGATGAGTCGCGAGTTCTCTTTCTTTTCTTTTGTTCTTTGTTCGACGAGGAAGCATGCTCATTCACATTGGACACATAATGCACTTTTTCACGAAGTGATAGTAAATAAAGCTCATTGTGAAGTAAAGCAACACCCACATAAGCATTATTACACCATATGGCACACTTGCCATGTCCAAAATAACACTCATAATTGTCTTTGTCCAAACAAGAAACACTAATTAAGTTTCTATGACATGAAGGAACAAATAAGACATCTCTACGTAGAAGCTTGAACCCATCAGCTAACTCCAACGAGATGTCGCCGACAACTTCAACTTTTGCTTGGACTCCATTTGCGACTTCAATGCATCTTTCACTTCTTTGAGTAGTCCTCATCGAATGGGATCCCTGTAAAGAGTCTGCAACATGAACAATTGCTCCTGAGTCAATCCACCAAGTAGATTTCAAAAACTGTGTATACAAGGATTCATTTACAAAGGAAACGATGTCATTACCTCTCTTTGCCATTATAGACTTTAGCCAAGCAGGGCAATCCTTCTTGTAGTGTCATGTCTGCTTACAGTGGAGGCAAGTATCTTTGTCCATTGGAAAAGACTTCTGCTGATGCTGATGCTGATAGGGTGCTTTTCCATGTGACTTTGAAGGAGAACCTTTGCTATTTGGATTGAATTCTTTTTCTTATGGTCCTTCACATAGTTGAGAGAACCACCATGTGAGGCTTTCAGTCTGTCCTCTTCTTAGATGCACATGCCTATAGTCTTTTCTATGTCCCATTTTTCAGGTGACATGTTATAGTTGACAACAAATGTTTCAAACTCTTTAGGCAGTGAAGCCATGACCAGGTGGACCAGGAGCGCTGGTTTGGTCTCCAGATCCGCATCTATGGGCTTGAGCTTTGCTGCCATATTGCTCATCCTGAGGATGTGCTCTCTTATTCCATGACCACCGTTAGTGTAATTCTATGTTACCAATTGCTTTATCAACTAGGTGGCATATGTCTTTGAAGAACGAGTGAACTGGTTCTTTATCTTTGTAAGGAACTTCCCTACGAAAGTGCACTCTGCAATTGAGCCCACAATGGCGTTCTCAATTGTATTCTTTATAAATGCCATACACTTTTTGTTGGCGGTGATCCACTTTTTGTTGTCGAGGGTGTATGACATCTCTAATGGAGCATAGTCCCTCCTCTTTTTGTCCCATGCATCATCATCATCAGTGGCCTTTCTGACTGACTCTGTAGGTTAACCGGCTGTGGTTCATCCACAACCCAGTTGACCTCAGCACAGACAAATGCCAGGTCTACTTTCTTCCTCCACTCAGTGTAATTGTCACCTCTGAGTGTCAAAACATCTTTTAGGCAACTCATCAAGTGGCAGCCTCCTGAAATTATAACAATCATATGCATTAATCTAACGTTGGTGAAATTGAACATACAATTGTCTATGCAATTAAATCGATATTACCGTTGGGCAAAAGAATAGAAACAAATGCACCTTTAATAAAACATGATTATGTTATTAACAACGTTGGTCATAAAAATAACATAATCATATTCATTCTAATAATCACTTTAATGTAATCTTTAAATTTAATTCTCTCTAAACTTTTATTTTCTTAGTAAAAGAGCACTATTATTTATTTACACAGCGGAAAAACATGAATATAAATTCATGAACTTTTTATACCAAAAAAATTTCTTTTATTAAATAAAAAAATTCATGAACTTTATTATATTTTCTTTATAAAATTCAGGAACTTTTCTTTTTGTGATTTTTTTCATTTCCAGAAACTTTTACTGTTTACTATTTTCTAAACATTTTTCGTTGGAAAAAAATTGCATAGAAAAAGGAATTTAAAACTATATAATTTATTTTGCACAAAAAACTAGCCGGAACGCTAGGGCTCTCAGGGCCGAAACCGGCCGAGTCACCCAGCGCCCGCCGGCCTCAGCTTGGCGCGGGGCCTCTTTCTCCTCAGTGGCCCAACCGGCATAGCTAGCCCATTTGGCCCAATTTTCGCTAGGGTTCAATCTCAGACTTAGGTTTCAATCGGACGACCGACTGCTTGTCTCGCTGGATAAAAAACGGAGCAGTCGAAACGATCGAGGGGGAATCCCTCGGTCATTCCTCCCCCCGCGTGCCGCTTTCATCCCTCTGCCTCTCTGCAATGGCAGGTTAGGGCGTCGCCGGCCACCGGTAACGGCCCGGCCGCCAGCCGCGGCGGCGAAGCCAACGCGCTGCACAAGCCCTTTCCCTTTTCCTTTCTTTGTGGCAGAGAGGTCGAGGCGTGAGCCCCTCCCCCTTCCTCTACCCCCTTGTGCCGGTGTGTACAGCGACCGGAGATGGAGCAGCGGCCTCCCTGACCCTCTTGCCGGCGTGCGCGAACACCCGACGGTGAGCGCGCCGCCGTCAAGCGGCTCAGCGGGGTCTCCCTTTGCCCCCGGAGGGAGTGATTCTTCATCTCGGCGCCTCGGCTTGCCGATGTGCGTCGGGATCGAGGGGAACAAGCGCGACCTTGCGGCGACGCTCTTTGCCAGCGAGCCCGAGGCCCTGCTCCGAAGACCTTTTCTGTTTTTCTTTTTCTTTTTTCTTTTTGCTCTTTCTCTTCCCTGTTCTAGGGTTCCAAGGGAGGGGGGGACATCTTTTCCTATGATTTTGACCAAAAAAACCCAATGCCCAAACTTGTGTGGTACCATTGATAGATTTGTTTGGATCCAATAGGCATGGGGATTCCGGTAGAGGTGGTAGGGTGTTACCTTCTCCCACACCTGATGAGCTCCTGTCGGTGGCCATGGTGTAGGCGGCGGCATGAATGCGTGAGAGAGCGGGGTGAGGGCGATGGTGCTTCCCGTCAGCACTGCGCTAACCCTAGATCGGAAGGGAGTGTCAGTGGGGTTTGTGGCGGCGGTGAACTTCGTCGTACGTGCTCCAACCCCCACCTCTGTTGATATAGCGCGGGTCACAGGGGCCCACCAACCATAACAGGTTGGGCACCCCTGATCAGGGCGCATTGGATTAGGGGTCCGGTGGGCTGTTGGGCCCACACGAGAGAGATCATCCTAACATAATGATGTTTCCTTTAAGGGAGGAGTGATGACGATGACGCCTGTGTGCTGTCTCGTCGAGCCTTCCTTGTAGCGATGTGTGTGAGGTTTCTTATGTGTGTCGCTTAACGGTTGTGATGGTTTTCGTCCGGTTCTCCATGATTAACTGGGCAATCTGATTTTCGCTCAGTTTTCCTTAATTAGTTGAACAACTCTTTTCTTTATAATAAATGCATGTTAACAATCATTTCGAAAAAAGCTTCTCCATCATTAATCACACAGTTAAACAACAGAGCCAGCTTAGCACTAAGAACATCGACAAAAATGCATGGTAAAAGAAAATGTAGCATCAGAGGTTTTATGACCAACTGTCCTTGAGTGCATCCCTGCCGTTGGTGGTAATATTCAAGTAATTCCTTCGTCTAGGACACTAATTTTAGAACAAAGATAATACTAGCATAAAGCCTGTGCTTTGTTGCGGGTATTATTTGATGTTCCAGTGAGTTTACTTAGAGATGTTTAAATATAATTTATATTTGTTAAACATGAAGTTGCGGTGTTCAATTTTATTAAGTAGTATATAAATGAATTGAAATGTTAAATTTTGGTACATTAAACGGATTTCAATGGCTACATCATTTTGAAGTTGAAAAATGGATTTTGTAATGTGTTAATCTTACAATTGGTGTGCTTCTTTTCACTCTTATGTCATATATAATTCCACAAAGATGTATTCTCACCAAGGGATGTGTCTCTCTTCATGAAAAATTGATGAACTTCTAGAGTGCGGTGAACACTTGGATACAAATCATGCGTCCATAAGGAAGGAGCACAAAGGAAAAGAACAAACTTCATATATCCCTTTTTACCCAATCAAGAAACAACATTTTCTACCAACTGAGCTATCTTGCACTAACTGTTAAGATCTAATGAACTTAATAGATCCTTGACATAATTGAACAACTATACTTTTTAGGGCGATGTAGCTTAATGTGGATACAACATTAGTAGTCACATTAGAATAAAAAGGGAGTATTCACTAGACATAACTTAAGAAGCAAGTTAACAAATATTTAGTTGAATATCAATCTATGAGGTAATCCTCCTAGACTAATAAATCCTTGTATGACAAATCTCATGCCTCCATGACCTAACATTACATCAATCATACATGCAAGAAGGCACAAGCCCGAGTACGGACAAGAAGCACAAAGGCCTAAGATGCCAGCAAATAATTAAGCAACATCCACCTTGTTAATCTCAGATTGCCAACCGGGATTCCATCTTAATGAACGCCGTCGAAGAAGAATTAAAAGAAACTCCATGTAGGACTTTATTGCTCTTGTCTTACAGCAAAGCTTTACATGTATCTGCACCTGTGGTTGTTGCGGTATCCGTGAGTCATTGAGACTTAGCAATAACATTGCCAAGGGTACTAAGACTAACATCACTTAGCGATAGGATATGGTTAAGCGGTGAGTTTGTAGCAAGTAGCTAAGCAATGTAAACAGCTAGTCCTATGAATACTAGAATAAGATAAGATAATTCGTACGCATAAGAGGGTGCAACTAGTTGATCAAGAAGTGATCTTGGACACCTACTTACGAGTCACCCATAACCCCACCGTGTCCTCTTCTTGCTCTCACTCCCACAAGAAGAAACAATCACGATTACGTTCACGGTTTAACAACTTTTAGTCATTAGAATTTGTTCTACGGTTGACATTATAAAATTCCAAGTCATCCATAACCACGGACACGACTTCCCAAATTTTTTAACCCTGCAGAGGTGTTTCCGACTCTCCATCATAGATTCTGCATGCATAATCGTTCCTCCCTATTCGGGCCCATTACGACCTAGATTCATTTAAGGAGTTCGGAGTAACAAGTCCTCTAGCTAATGTAAAGCTAGTCCAGAAAGGCCTCCCGGTGTGTCAACTCCGGATAAGACACACGTATCTCTAACCCCAGACACCACTATATGGGCGAAGCTTACAGCTAGCCAAACTCGTTGGTGGCCCCATACATTGTCCTGTTGCGGCCATGGTTTTTCTCAGGCTCTGGCCTAAGTTGTTTATTAAGATACCTCGGATGTCGTCACACTCTATGAGTTAATGTTGAGCCTCTCTGGAAGAGTTCACACTAGATAAAGGGTTCAAGAGGGCCTCATACTACCCCACATATGCTAGGATGCGCTCATTAAGGAACATAATAAGCAGGTCATCAATGCCCAAGGTTGACTAGAGTGAAACAAAATGTTAGGGCATAGGCATGAGCCTTCCACCCTTATTCATGTGTATAGTCAAGTTTAACAATTAATCATGGTAATAAGGATATCCCAAGATATACATGTCACATGGAAAGAACTTTGCACTTGCAACTAGCAACGTTATAAAAGGGACTGAGCAAACAGTAACATAGCCAATCAAAGGTTTGCTAGGATAGCGGAGGTTAGAGGCTTTATCATGGCAATTTGAGTAGTGAAACCATTGTGCTTGATGTAGTTTTATTTTAGTCTTGAAATGTTTTTCTTAGTTTGTTTTGTACAGAGAAATATTTGCCATTGTTTTCTAAATTGTATCAACATATTACATATTATGGCCTTTTAAGTTTGTGTTTTAACCGACCTATGTTGCAGTGGTCAACTTGAGTATAATATGGTTTATTCCTTTCGGTTGCAGCTTCTACCAGAGAAGAGGTTTAGAGCTCAACAACCTCCTGAAGACTTGATTTACAGTAGCAAAGATGAAACAATCAATCAGTTGAGGTTGTAGAGTCTTTTCTTTCACCGCGAAGGGTAGGAGACGTGCTATTTGACTCAAAGGACAGAGGCTTCATCACATATGGTCGTCTTTAGGATATATACACAAAATAGGAAATTTCTTTTTGTATAGAACCAACTTATATGATGTAATTGACCAATCTTTCTAAGAGATTCTCCTCCTGTACACAATGTTCATCATGTATTAAGTACATTTTATTGTGTCACATATGTTTACCTCTTTTTTAGCGCAAGTTTACAACTATTTGGACTTTCTAATTGTAGGCTCAACTATTTGGACCCACGGATCTGATCTTGTTCGGTATGTACTGAAGTTTGGTGAATACCTAAGGATGAACCAAACTTCCATTCCTATCTAATTATATGCTATCTTAAATGTAAATAGTTAGCTACTTTAATCTCATGTTTGAAAGTGTGGTCGATTACAAATTGTGCATGCTCAAGTATATATTTGTAAAGAGAAATCCTTATTAAGGTTTGTTTAAAAGGCTTTGCATTGGTACCCTAAGAGGTTTCTCACATCTAATGTCACTAACAAATGCAAGTACTTTCAATGTGCCCATGGTTTTAAATGGGACTATGTGCCATTTGGTGCAACACAGAGACATTTCTTTTTCATCCACATGAAAAATAAAAGTTTAGTACTGCTAAAAAGTACCTCTTAATTGGTTTATACATGTTCTGAAAATATGTTTTTTTTCATACATGAAACTCGGAAAACCTGGCGTGATAAACATATTTTCAACATGACATGATTTAAACATAGGCTATCTGCTACCAAAATAGAATATGCATACACATCCAATTCTAAGCAACAATAGATTTATTACTTCACGTACCACATTTAAACCAACTAAATATAGATTTAGTTTCAGATAGGACTTTCTACTACCAAACCATAATGAGTATATACATCATCTGTCCGTACTAAAGGAAACTATTTTCATCGCGAACATGGGTTTAGCGAGTTTCTGTCCCATTTCGTGCAACGGGTCAATTAGTATATAAGAAGCAAAAGGGGTTTGTTTGTGAGTCCAATCCATGTTTTTTGGCAGTCTCTTTTTTGTAGTACAACTATAGTATGTGAACTCATGCACTAACACACACCACACACACACACACGCCAATCCATGGTTAGCGATGGTACATGTGTTAGCCATGAGCAGAGATTTCAAGAGAAGTGTGTATGACCGTGTGGAATGGGATTTTTGGAAACGATGATGCATAGAGTTAGTTTCATTGAGAGCTGGATAGATATAATTATGAGATGTGTAAAATCTGACAGGTTCTCTGTTAAGCTTAATGGGGATGTCGGTGTCAAAACCGACGGACCTCGTGTAGGGGGGCTCGAGTTGTGAGATCGGATCGATGGTAACAAGAGACATGGAACGTGAGGATTTTACCCAGGTTCATGCCCTTTTGATGGAGGTAAATCCCTATGTCCTTCTCTTGTTATATTGATGGTGTAACGTGAGGATTTCATCTAGTCACTTTCATCATGTTTGTTTTATTCATGTTCGCTACTTTGATAATTTGATATGTGGGTGGACCAGTGCTAAGGTGCTATTCTTACTTGAACTGACAACCTACTTATGATTAACCCCCTCGCAAGCATCCACAACTACGAGAAAAGTATTAGGAAAAAGTCTAACCATAGCATTAAACATGTGACCCAAATCAGCCCCTTACGAAGTAGCGCATAAACTAGGGTTTAAGTTTCTGTCACTCTAGCAACCCATCATCTAATAACTACTACACAATGTTGGGTTCTACCATAGGTGCATCGCATGCAAATCAAAAATTTGCTACACATAGAACAACCAAGAACATGCTACGGAGATGGATCATAGATCGTTACCACTAGATGCATAGTGCCGTGCAGGGAAAGTAGAGTTGGGGCAGCACGTTCGTGTGGTCCGTATCCTCCTTGTCCGATCTCCCACGAATAGCCGATACGATCTCCCTCGAAGAGCCAATCTAATCTTCCTCAAACCGCCGGTCGCCGGATTCCACGTACAGATTCCCCGGAGCGGCGCATGTGCACCGCCTCTAACGGTATCCGTGCGTGTAGGAGGAACACCGTGTGGCAGACTTCTAGGTCTGATCACATAGTTGGCGGCGGCGAGTGGAGGTGGCTAGTTGAAACACATGCAAAGCCCTAATGACGGCCCCGAAGCGATCAACCGGATGGGTGTGTCATAGCTCCACTATATATAGGCATCCGGTGCGGGCTCAACTCTTGGGCCTCGCATGGATCCTAAAGCCCATGTGTTCCTTCCCTTAACGTGCAACCCCTTAGGTTCTCGTTCACTTGGTCGCAAGTCAGATCACATCCGGCTCGACCAGTCGGTAGCGGCCTCTAGCAAGGCGTGCCGACTCCAAGTGTCTAATGAAGCTGGTTAGGCAAACTTGTACTTCACATTTCTTTTCCCTTTGCCACACGATATATGTTGTCATGCACAAGGCGACGTGGTCATCCTTGTTGCAGCACGACCTCTTTCTCGTTCCCGTGAATCCGACCAACACTTCAGATTATCTCATAATCCTCATCGCATGGCCATGCTTATCCAGGTCGGATCACCCGAGGGGCCTAGAGTATATCTCTCCCGATTGGAGGGGCAAATCCCATCTTGCTTGACCATGTCTCGCAAGATGGGTCTCGAAAAGCCCGAAACCTACCTTTGTAACTACCTAGTCACGGAGTAGAGTTTGGTCGGCCCAAAGCAAGTCTAGCACCATCCCTAGTACATGCGCCATCTCAGGTCTTAGGACATAGAACATATGTTGTACTAGAGACTCACAGATGACCTATCGCTGCGTCTCATAGTTGGGTCTGTCCAACTCAGACCTTATCTCGACTCGGATTCGACTATGTCGAATCTGACCAGACCTTTCTGAGTCCGTATAATCTGGCTAGCATCCAATGCTACATGGTCAGTGAGACCGGACCATCCACCATGTCATATGCTAGTCTAACTAGCTGCGAGTCTACACAACCCTTTCGACTAGGGACCATTTAGGAGTCATCATACAATGCATAGTCTCACAAACAAGTCACATACTTGTTAATACACATCAATGATAATGTACAAGGACTATATTTATTCATAAACACATAGAAAATATCATCATACATGATTGCCTCAAGGGCATATCTCCAACAGTCTCCCACTTGTACTAGAGTCAATCAAATAGACATCAAATGCCCATAGCTCTAACATGCCCCTCATGCTTGGGTTGTGGAAGCGGCTTAGTCAATAGATCTGCAACATTTGCATCCATATGAATCTTGCATAAATTGGTATCACCTTTCTCTACGAGCTTTCGTATCAAGTGATATTTTCAGTCTATGTGCCTGGTCTTGTGGTGTTGTCTCGGCTCCTTGGCTTGTGCGATGGCACCTGAATTATCGCAACAAAGGTCCAACGGTTTTGACCAGCACGGTAACACACCAACATCTTCCGGGAACTTCCGAATCCAAACACCTTCCTTTGCGGCTTCACAAGCCGCAATGTATTTGGCCTCTATTGTGGAGTCAGCCACCGTATCTTGCTTGGAACTCGTCCAGCTCACTGCTCCTCCATTCATGACATAGACGAATCCAGTTTGTGACAATCATCCGTGTCGGTTTGGAAACTAGCATCAGTGTAACCCTTCACGCAGATCTCCTCCTCACCTTCATAATCTAGGAACATCTCTTTAGTCATTTTTAGGTATTTCAAGATAGTTTTCACCGCTGCCCAGTGACTCTCACCTGGGTTGGCCTGGTATCTGCTTGTTAAGCTTGTTGCATAGGCAACATCAGGCCGTCTACATAGCATGGCATACATGATGGATCCTATTGCCGAGGCATATGGAATCCTAGTCATCAGGTTTCTCTCATCATAAGTTGTAGGATTCCGAGTCTTGCTTAGCCTTATGCCATGTGAGATGGGCAAGAACCCTTTCTTGGCCTCACTCATGTTGAACCTCTTCAACACTTTGTCTATGTACGTGCTCTGGCTTAAGCCGAGCATCCTCCTCGATCTATCTCTATAGATCTTGATGCCTAAAATGTACATTGCCTCTCCAAGGTCTTTCATCAAAAACTTGTCATTCAATGATTCCTTGACTGAGTTCAGCATCTAAACATCATTTTCAACCAGCAGTATGTCATCCACATACAAGATCAAAAATACTACCGAGTTCCCACTAGACTTCTTGTATAAACAATAGTCCTCTTCATTCTTGATGAAACCAAGATCAACGATGACTTCATCAAAACGGATGTTCCAACTCCGAGCTGCTTGCTTCAATCCATAAATGGATCTCTTGAGCTAGCATATTTTACCAGCGTTAGTTGGATCGACAAAACCTTCGAGCTATATCATGTATACATCCTCTTTTAAATTTCCATGAAGGAAAGCCGTTTTGACATCCATCTGCCATATCTCATAATCGAAATATGTAGCTATAGCTAGTATGATCCTCACCGACTTTAGCATCGCTACCGGCGAGTAGGTCTCGTCGTAGTCAATTCCTTGAACTTGTCCATAACCTTTAGCGACAAGCCGAGCTTTATGGATCTGAACATTTCATCCACCTTGGTTTTCTTCTTAAAGACTCATTTGCAATCAATGGCAACTACGCTAGGTGGCGGATCAACCAAGTCCCAGACTTGATTGTCATCCATGGACTTTAACTCGGATCTCATGGCGTCTAGCCATGCCTCGGAATCTGGGATCACCATCGCTTCCACATACATGGCCGTCTCATCGCTTTCTAGCAACAAAACATCACACACTCTGCGTAATCTTTCCGACCTCCGTGGCTCTGCTGCCGACTCCACTATGGGTTCTCTGACCGACTCCTGTGTGATCTCATCACCAACCGAGTTGTCCCCGAGTGGCTCTCGAATTTCTTCGAGTCGCACCATTCTCCCACTTGCCTCCCGACTAAGAAACTCTTTCTCTAGGAAAACCCCGTGATGTATAATACACAACCTTCTTCTTGTAGACTCTTGTTGGGCCTCCAAGCGCAGAGTTTTGTAGGACAGTAGCAAATTTCCCTCAAGTGGATGACCTAAGGTTTATCAATTCGTGGGAGGCGTAGGATGAATTGGTCTCTCTCAAACAACCCTACAACCAAATAACAAAGAGTCTCTTGTGTCCCCAACACACCCAATACAATGGTAAATTATATAGGTGCACTAGTTCGGTGAAGAGATGGTGAGAAAAGTGTAATATGGATGGTAGATATATGTTTTTGTAATATGAAAATATAAAAACAGAAAGGTAACAAGTAACAAAAGTGAGCAGAAACGGTATTGCAATGCTTGAAAACAAGGCCTAGGGTTCATACTTTCACTAGCGCAAGTTCTCTCAACAATACTGACATAGTTGAATCATATGTAAATCCCTCACGTGCGACAAAGAGTTCACTCCAAAGTCACAAATAGCGGAGAACAAACAAAGAAATTATTGTAGGGTACGAAACCACCTCAAAGTTATCTTTTCTGATCAATCTTATGAGTTATCCCTATAAGTATCATGAACAGCCCTAGAGATCATACTAAAATAACACCTTAAGATACACATCAACCAAAACCCTAATGTCACCTAGATACTCGAATGTCCCCACGAGTACCCATGGGCTTGATCATACGATATGCATCACACAATTTCACATTCATCATGTTCAATCCAACACAAAGAACTTCAAAGAGTGCCCCAAAGTTTCTACCGGAGAGTCAAGAAAAAACATGTGCCAACCCCTATGTAGATTCTCAAGGTCACAGAACCCACAAGTTGATCACCAAAACATACATCAAGTGGATCGATAGAACATCCCATAGTCACCATGGATATCCCATCGCAAGACATACATCAAGTGTTCTCAAATCCTTAAATATTCAATTCGATAAGAAAACTTCAAAGGGAAAACTCAATTCATCACAAGAAGATAGAGAGGGGAAAACTCCATATGATTCATCTATACCAATAAAGCTCGCGGTACATCAAGATCGTGTCATCTCAAGAACACGAGAGAGAGAGATCAAGCACATATCTACTAGTATATACCCTCATCCCCGAGGGTGAACTACTCCCTCCTCGTCATGGAGACCGTCGGGATGATGAAAATGGCCTTCGGTGATGGTTCCGCCTTTGGCAGGGTGCCGGAACAGGCTCCCGATTGTTTTTTGTGTGGCTCTAGAGGCTTGCGGTGGCGGAACTCGTGATCTAGGTTTCTTTTCGGAGGTTTGGGTATTTATAGGAGTATTTGGTATTGGTCCCATGTCTAGAAGGTTCCCAAGGAGGTCACAAGCTCGCTAGGCGCGACCAGGGGGTGGTCGTGCCTGGTAGGCTTGTGACTCCCTCGGGACTCTTCTCCGGTATCTTTTCGCTCCAGTATTTTTATATTTTCCAAAAATATTCTCTATAAATTTTCAGCTCATTCTGAGAACTTTTATTTCTGCACAAAAACGACACCATGGTAGTTCTGCTGAAAACAACGTCACTCTGGGTTAGTTCTAATAAAATCATACCAAAATCGTATAGAATTATTGTAAACATGGCATGGATACTTCATAAATTATAGATACATTGGACACGTATCAACATCCCCATGCTTAATTCCTCCTCGTCCTTGAGTAGGTAATTGATAAAAGAAATAATTTATGAAGTGTGAATGCTAGCATAGTGCATAAATTTGATCAATGATAGTTCCAACCACCTTTTCTAGCATCATTATATATCATAAATAGCAGCTCATCTCATAAAACTTCTCATCATGAAGTAACAAGCTATTCACATGTTAAAGTATAGACCATAAAGTTTCTTGAAAACTAACAACCTGTACTTTCGGTCACCAAGCAATTGCATTTCATCTTGTTTTTAGGAAGCTTCTATGTCAGAACTTTGATTTAGCAAATTCCACATACTCAACCATCATATAGTCTTCCATGATTGCTAACACTCAAAGCATATTTTTAGAGCAAATGGCATCCATCAAACACAGAGAAAGATAGGGGCTTAAAGTTTTGCCTCCCAACTTATTTATCATATAGATAATTGTCAACAATAATAATTCATGATCAAATATATTTGAATGTCCATATAAGCTTGGATCTTTCCCCACCACATGATGCTTTCCAAGAGGAAAAGGGAACTATAGGAAGTGGTGAAGATCACCATGACTCTTGTATAAAGGTGAGTACTAGAAAGTAAATGATATGCCCTTCGCAGAGGGAAGCATTGATTTGTAGAGGTGCCAGACCTCGAGCTTTTAAAACAGAGATGAATAATAATTTTGAGCGGTATGCTTTCATTGTCACCATAACAACCGAGAGATCTTGGTATCTTCCATGCTAGATACATTATAGGCGGTTCCCAAATAGAATGGTAAAGTTTTTACCCCCCTCCACCAATCAATCACACTCCACGGCGAGCCGAATCCACGGGTACCGTCCATACCAACAACATTCCTGGGGGAGTTTTGTTTAATTATTTGCATTTTTTCCTTTGATTTCGGGCCTAGGAATCCCTGTTACCAGCCACTTTCTTGTGAATGATAGTGAATCAACACATATCATGAGAATAACCCACCTAGCATGGAATATACTGAAACCCCTAGTTACTATATGAGCAATTCGGGCATACAAAACAGAATATTATTTGAATGTTAGGAGTTTGACACATGCAAATTTACTTGGAACGGCAGGTAAATACCGCATATATGTAGGTATGGTGGACTCATATGGAACAAATTTTGGTTTAAGGGTGTTTGGATGCACAAGTAGTATTTCTACTTGGTGCGGAAGTTTTGGCTAGTATGAGGTGGAAGCAAGCACCACATGTTGGAGGATTCCATAACAATATAACTTCTATACAAATATACCCAAGCATAACTCATTACGTTGACTTACTTGTCCAACTTCAACTAATTTGCTCAAGTTTGAAAATAATTAATGGGTATTCACAATCATAGAAGATGTCCAAGATAGTATTTTTATATGTGAAATCTCTCTTCCTTCAATATTCTTTCATGAATGGTTCAAGTGACCAATGTGGTGCTTGCTAACTTTCAATAAATTTTACCACCTATACTTCTTATATGTGAAGTCATTACTCCCCATGGGATGAGCATATAAAACATATATAATTTCAGATTTATGATATTCAATTCATTCAACCATTTACTCATAGGATATAAGTGAAGCATGAGAGTAAATGACAAGACTACTCCAAAACATATAAGTGAAGATCAATGAGTAGTCAAACAATTAAGTAGCTATGTGAGTACTTTATCTCCCTCTCAATTAATATTTTCTTATCTGAGTATTTTATTTAAATAACAAGACAAATAAAATAGCACTCCAAGAATAGCACGCATCATGTGAACGAATACAGATTTAGGCTCAACATAGGCTAACCGATAGTTGACGAAGAGAGGTGGGATGCGTAGCATCCCCAAGCTTGGATGCTTGAGACTTCTTGAAATATTTACTTGGGTTACCTTGGGCATCCCCAAGCTTGAGATTTTGTATTTCGTACAATCCTCTCATATCATGGTTTCACCTATTCTCAAAAACTCCATCCACACAAAACTCAAAAAGAACTCGTGAGATAGGTTAGTACACATAATAACAAATCAACACTTCATGTACTGACAAGACAAGTTGCACAATAATTTTCAAATGTTAGCTACTGTATACTATCATTTCCACAATTTATATCTACCAATATAGGCTATGGAAACTATAGGATAAGTAGATAACAAAACTATGACAACAATCTGTCCAAACAGAATAGTCTGTCACAATCTACTAAACTAGTGTACTTATGTAAATCAAACAATTATGAAAATTATGAAATGCTATAAAATTTATATTATAATACTGTGTAAAATTTTTAGAAACTTTTCACGTTCTAGCAAAATATGAAAATACAAACATTACAACAGAAGTTTCTGTTTTTACCCAGCACATATCAAAATATGCAATGCAAGCATCCTAAAGGAAATTCTTGGAACTTTTTATTGAAAAAAAAAGATTATAAATAAAACCTAACATAGAACAACAAAATAAAATGATGCTCCAAGCAAAACTCATATTATGTGACGAATAAAAATATAGCTCCAAGATATACCGATAGTGTTGAAGACGAAAGAGGGGATGCCTTTCGGGACCTCCCCAAGCTTAGACGCTTGAGTATTCCTTGAATATTAACTTGTGGGTGCCTTGGTCATCCCCAATATTATGTTATTTTTACTCCTTATTCTCCTCATATTGGTGTCTCACCCAAAACATGAAAACTTCAATCACACAAAACTTAACGGAACTTTGTGAGAAGGGTTAGTGTAATAAAGATAGATCATTCACTTAGGTAGTGTAAAGACAAGATTCATAATTGTTCTCACATGATACCTAGTGTATTCCATCATTAACACAATTTATATTACTCAATATAAGCTATAGTAACACTTGAAACAAGCAAACTATGCATGCAAAAAAGAATCTGTCAAAAAAAGAATAATCTGAAAAATCTGAATGATCACCATACTTCCCTAACTCTAAAAATTCCGAAAAATGAGGAAAACCCAAGTAATTTGCATATAAATGTTGTGTATAAAATTTATAAATTTTTGACGCTCCAGTAAAATCAGATAATTGATATACTGGACGCAAAAATTTCTGTTTTTGCACAAAATCAAACGAGCAAGTATCCACACTATCCCAAAGGCTTTACTTGGCACTTTATTGAAATAAAAGACACAAAACATGATTAATACAGTAGCTTAATCATGTTAACACATAAAATTAGAAGGTAAAAGTGTTGGGTTATCTCCCAACAAGCGCTTTTTTAATGCATTTTAGCTAGGCATGATGATTTCAATGATGCTCGTATAGGAATAATAATTGAAACATGAAAAGAGCATCATGAATCTCATGACACGCACATTTAAGTCTAACCCACTTCCAATTCATAGGGATTTTGTGAGCAAACAAATTATGGGAGCAAGAATCAACTAGCATAGGAAGACAAAACAAGCATAACTTCAAGACTTTCAACACATAGAGAGGAAACTTGATATTTTTGCAATTCCTACAAGCATAAGTTCCTCCCTCATAATAATTTTCAGTAGCATCATGAAGTAATTCAACAATATAACTATCACATACAGCATTCTTTTCATGATCTACAAGCATAGAAAATTTATCACTCTCCACATAAGCAAACTTCTTCTCATTCATAGTAATGGGAGCAAACTCAACAAAATAACTGTCATGACGTACTTGATTGACATAACCACTTTGCATATTAAAATCATGATAACAAGTTTCATGGTTACTATCACTCTTTATAGCATACGTGTCATCACAATAATCATCATATATAGGAGGCATGCCATCATCATACTAGTTTTGCTCATCAAAACTTGGGACGCTAAAAATACCATATTCATCAAACATAGCATCCCCAAGCTTGTGGCTTTGCATATCATTAGCATCATGGATATTCAGAGAATTCATACTAACAACATTGCAATCATTATCATCACTCAAAGATTTAGTGCCAAACATTTTAATAACTTCTTCTTCTAGCACTTGAGCACAATTTTCCTTTCCATCATTTTCACGAAAGACATTAAAAAGATGAAGCATATGAGGCATCCTCAATTCCATTTTTTCGTAGTTTTTTTA
Organism: Hordeum marinum; assembly: GCA_022496015.1. NCBI lineage: Eukaryota > Viridiplantae > Streptophyta > Magnoliopsida > Poales > Poaceae > Hordeum > Hordeum marinum. The sequence goes on along the minus strand of CM039675.1, from coordinate 366,606,008 downwards.
TAAAACCAAACTAGTGAAAAACAAGAAACTAAAATATTTGATTGCAAGATCTAAATATATACCTTAAAGCACTCACCTCCCCAGCAACGGCGCCAGAAAAGAGCTTGATGTATACTACACAACCTTCTTCTTGCAGACTCATGTTGGGCCTCCAAGCGCAGAGTTTTGTAGGACAGTAGCAAATTTCCCTCAAGTGGATGACCTAAGGTTTATCAATCCTTGGGAGGCTTAGGATGAAGAAGGTCTCTCTCAAACAACCCTGCAACCAAATAACAAAGAGTCTCTTGTGTACCCAACACACCCAATACAATGGTAAACTATATATGTGCACTAGTTCGGCGAAGAGATGGTGATACAAGTGTAATATGGATGGTAGATATAGGTTTTTGTAATATTAAAATATAAAAACAGCAAGGTAACAAGTAAAAAAGAGTGAGCACAAACGGTATTGCAATTCTTGAAAACAAGGCCTAGGATTCACACTTTCACTAGTGCAAGTTCTCTCAACAATACTGACATAGTTTTTTTTGAGGAAACAATACTGACATAGTTGAATCATATGTAAATCCCTCACGTGTGACAAAGAGTTCACTCCAAAGTCACAAATAGCGGAGAACAAACAAAGAAATTATTGTAGGGTACGAAACCACCTCAAAGTTATCTTTTCTGATCAATCTTATGAGCTATCCCTATAATTGTCACGAATAGCCCTAGAGTTCGTACTAAAGTAACACCTTAAGATACACATCAACCAAAACTCTAATTTCACCAAGATACTCCAATGTCACCACGAATACCCATGGGCTTGATTATACGATATGCATCACACAATTTCAGATTCATCATGTTCAATCCAACACAAAGAACTTCAAAGAGTGCCCCAAAGTTTCTACCGGAGAATCAAGAAAAAAACGTGTGCCAACCCTATGCATAGATTCCCATGTCACGAAACCCGCAAGTTGATCACCCAAAAATACATCAAGTGGATCAATAGAACATCCCATTGTCACCACAAATATCCCATCGCAAGACATACATCAAGTGTTCTCAAATCCTTAAAGATTCAATCCGATAAGAAAACTTCAAAGGAAAAACTCAATTCATCACAAGAAGATAGAGAGGGGGAAACTCCATATGATTCATCTATATCAATAATGCTCGCAGTACATCAAGATCATGTCATCTCAAGAACACGAGAGAAAGAGAGATCAAACACATAGCTACTGGTACATACCCTCATCCTCGAGGGTGAACTACTCCCTCCTCGTCATGGAGACTATCGGGATGACGAAGATGGCCTCCGGTGATGGTTTCCCCCTTCGGCAGGGTGCCGAAACGGGCTCCCAATTGGTTCTTCATGGCTCTAGAGGCTTGCGGTGGTGGAACTCCCGATCTAGGTTTATTTTCGGAGGTTTGGGTATTTATAGGAGTATTTGGCGTTGGTCCCACATCTAGAAGGTGAGGTCACAAGCTCACTACGCGTGGCCAGGGGGTGGCCACGCCTGGTAGGCTTGTGACTCCCTCGGGACTTTTCTCCGGTATCTTTTCGCTCCAATATTTTTCATATTTTCCAAAAATATTCTCCGTAAATTTTCAGCCCATTCCAAGAACTTTTATTTCTGCACAAAAACGACACCATGGTAGTTTTGCTGAAAACAGCGTTAGTCCGGGTTAGTTCTAATAAAATCATACCAAAATCATATAGAATTATTGTAAACATGGCATGAATACTTCATAAATTATAGATACGTTGGAGATGTATCACCCCGTTCCGAGCAACAAACACTTTGTTCTCTTCTCGGTTGTAGAAGTTATATCCCAAGGTTTCCCTCGAATATCCCACATATATGCATTTATCCGACTTGGGTGTAAGCTTGTGAGACATGGGTCGCTTGAAAAATGCTTCACAACCCCTAATCTTTAGAAATGACAAACTAGGACTCTTCCCAGTCCACATCTCATGTGGTGTCTTGTCTATGGATTTTGATGGTACCCTATTAAGTGTGAAAGTTGTAGTTTCTAGAGCGTATCCCCAGAATGGCAAGGGTAAATCCAATTTTCTCATCATCGACCGCACCATGTCCAACAAGGTTCAATTTCTCCTTTCTGACACACCGTTTCTCTGCGGCGTACCCGGAGGTGTGAGCTGAGGTACTATACCTCAGCTTTTCAGATGATTATCAAACTCTTGGCTCATGTACTCACCTCCACGATGTGATCGTAGAAGTTTTATCGTCTTGCCGAGCTAATTTTCAACCTCGTTCTGAAACTCTTTGAACTTTTCAAAAGTTTCCGACTTGTGCCTCATCAAATATATATATATCCATATCTACTCAAGTCGTCGGTAAAAGTCACGAAGTACTGATAGCCACCTCTGGCCGTTGTGCTCATTAGATGACACACATCACTATGCATAAGCTCCAACAGCTCGGACGCCCTCTCGCAACTCTTTGCAAAAGGTGACTTAGTCATCTTTCCTAGCAAGAATGATTCGCATGCCTCGAACGACATGAAGTCAGACGAAGTTAGGAGTCCATCATCATGGAGCTTCTTCATGCGTTTTAGACTAATGTGTCCAAGCCGGCAATGCCAGAAGTATGTCGGATTTATCTCATTAGGCTTATGCCTCTTGACATTCACATTATAGACTGGTTCCGTTTCTAGATTTAAAATAAATAGCCCATCTACTATGGGTGCATAGCCATGGAAACATTCCATTCAAATAAAATGAACAACCATTGTCCTTTATATTGAATTCATAACCTTGATTCATCAAGCATGAGGCAAAAATAATGCTCCGACTAAGTGCGGGAATGTAATAACAATTATTCAATTCCAAAATAAATCCAGAAGGAAGCTTGAGCTGCATCGTGCCGACCTCCAACGCAGAAAGTATTGCTTTGTTGATGACCCTTATGTCAATCTCCCCTTGTGCCACACGCCTAGTTCTTACCATTCGTGCATCGAGTTGCAAATATGAACAACTGATCTGGTATCAAATACCCAAGATCTACTAGGTATGTCAGCAAGGTCAATGTCTATAACATATGTAACAAGTGTATCTTTGCCTGAAGAAGCATCTCCGATCTTCTTGTCGTGCTCAGCAAGCCACTTGCTACAGTTGCTCTTCCAGTGACCAGCTTCCTTGCAGTGAAACCAAATGGTCTTTGAGTACGGTTCGGACTTCGACTCAGCAGCGGAGACAACCTTCTCCATGCCCTTTGCCTTACCCTTTTTCTTGGACCAACTCTTCTTGAACTTAGACGAGTTCTACACCATCAACACTTGATGCGTGCCTTTCTTAATATCTTTCACTGCCTCCTTGAGCATCCCATGCAATTTAGTGTGCTTCTTATCCATGCCGTGCATATGATAGTTCGATACGAATGTCCCATAGCTAGGTGGAAGAGAACCCAAAATTGCATCTATGGATAGCTCATCCCCAAGTGGGAAGCCTAACTGATCCAAAGGTTGCACGTACCCGATCATCTTGATCACATGCAGGCTCAGTGGATCACCCTCTTTCAGCTTACAATCCGTCAAGGATTGCCAGGCATTGAACCTCTCGGTCCTAGCCTCTACCTGAAACACGCTCTTCAAACTCTCGGTCATATCGAAAGCCTGAATGTTTTCGAAATGTTGTTGCAAATCGGGCTCCATACAAGCGAGCATGAGGCAGCTGATCTCGTTTGATTCATCAACGAGTTTCTGGTGGGCATTCTTTGTTGTGGCATTAGCATTCTCGGCAGGTTCCTCTGGAAGTGGATCCTCTAGAACATGTTCCTTTTTATCGTGCTTGAGAACAATTCTCAAATTTCTATACCAGGTGGTAAAGTTTGTTCCATTCAGTTTATCCTTTTCCAGAATTGATTTCAATGCAAAGTTGGGTTGAGCAGGTGGTGACATTGATCTACAATAGAAAATATGCAATCACTAAGCAATGTGTTTATGTAGAGTAATTCAAGCCTTAAATAGAACTACTCCCACTGAAGTCAACATCCCTCCGCAAACTCTCAGTGATATAGGAACCGTCTAGCGCAAGCGACTAGTGAGCTTTAGCATCACTGCTAGCCAACTTGCCTATTCGGTAAGCAACTCCTTGCTAATCGTATCTCTATACGACTCCTGACGGTCAGGTAGGTATCTTATACCCTGGCTCCCAACCTTCTTTGCCACAAGGCCCAAAACCGTTTTGATAGCCTTGTCAAGTTAACCTGATGCAGTGCATGTCCGTGTCCGACATGAACCCTCCAGTTCAAGGACACCTAGTAGCACCTCAATTTTATGATCCCACTACCAAACGTACTTGACGTGCGCAGGTGCAACATCCAGAATGGCAATATGCTTGATATTAACAAGGGATCTTTCTACCATTATAACATGCATAGAAACAATAAGCAATATCCATCACATATAAACATAAATATGTGAAATAGTATGCCTCCTTCATGGGCGTCCTTCCATGGTTGGCTCCTACTCCGATGACCAGGGAGGAACTCCATCTTGTCTGTCATGCCATGATGCCAAAGCCTCGAACTTGATCTCTGTCCTCCAACTACTAGAACTAGTAATGAATTTACAGAGAATCACAAGTCAACACACAGGTCATTATACAATATAATGACAGCACTTTGGCTCGTGGGCTAATAATCATGACACGCATGTCATGTTAAATTACACACATGCATCACATACATATGAGCCATATTATTCACATCAAACCTGCAAAACAAACTTATGCATAGAATCGCATTCTACCAATTTGTGTGATCGCGTATGAAATACAAGGCGCTACACACACGGCGGTCCCACTATAACATATGAGCCATACTATTCACATTAATCTATCCTGATGTGTATTTGATCTCATCAACCGTGCACATAGCCGATCTCATGAACGATGACAGATATCATCCGCTTCCTCCACATATCAATTATGCATCCGATCTAAATCCAAATCCTATAGCAGAGGCTCTGATACCACTCTTGGGTTCTATCGTAGGTGCATCGCATGCAAATCAAAAATTTCCTATGCATAGAACAACCAAGAAAATGCTATGCTGATGGATCATAGATCGTTACCACTAGACGAGCAGTGCCGTGCAGCGGAAGTAGAGTTGGGGCGGCATGTTCGTGTGGTCCTTATCCTCCTCGTCCGATCTCCCACCAGCAGCCGATACGATCTCCCTCAAATAGTCGATCTGATCTCCCTCGAACCCCCGGTCGCCGGATTCCACGTACAGGTTCTCCAGAGTGGTGCAGGTGCACCGCGTCTAACGGTATCCGCGCATGCAGGAGGAACACCATGCGGCGAACTGCTAGGTCCGATCACACAGTCGGCAGCGGCGAGTGGAGGTGGCTAGTTGCAACAAATGCAAAGCCCTAATGATGGCGCCAGAGCAATCAACCGGATGGGTGTGCTATACCTCCACTATATATAGGCATCCGGCGCGGGCTCAACTCTTGGGCCTCGCACGCATCCTAAAGCCCATGTGTTCCTTCCCTTAAGCGCGTGACCCCTTAGGTTCTCGTTCACTTGGTCGCGAGTCAAATCACATCCGGCTCGACCAGTCGGTAGTGGCCTCTAGCAAGGCGTGCCGACTCCAAGTGTATGATGAAGCTGGTTAGGCGAACCTGTACTTCACATTTCTATTCCCTTTGCCACACGATATATGTTGTCATGCACAAGACGACGTGGTCATCCTTGTTGCAGCACGACCTCTTTTTCGTTCCGATGAATCCGATCAACACTTCGGATTATCTCATAATCCTCGTCGCATGGCCATGCTTATCCAGGTCAGATCACCCGAGGGGCCCAGAGTATATCTCTCCTGATCGGAGGGGCAACTCCCATCTTGCTCGACGATGTCTCGCAGCATGGGTTTGGACAAGCCCGAAACTTACCTTTGTAACTACCCAGTCATGGAGTAGCGTTTGGTCAGCCCAAAGCAAGTCTGCCACCATCCCGAGTACATGCGCCAGCTCAGGTCTTAGGGCATAGAACGTATGTTGTACTAGAGACTCACAGATGACCTATCGTTGCGTCTCATAGTTGGGTCTGTCCAACTCAGACCTTATCTCGATTCGGATCTGACTATGTCGAATCCGGCCAGACCTTTCCGAGTCCATATTATCCGGCTAGCATCCAATGCTACATGGTCAGTGAGACCGAACAATTCACCGTGTCATATGCTAGTCTAACTGGCTACGCGTCCACACAACCCTTTCGACTTGGGACCATTTAGGACAATCATCATACAATGCATAGTCTCACAAACAAGTCACATACTTGTTAATACACATCAATGATAATGTCCAAGGACTATCTTTATTCATAAACACATAGGAAATATCATCATACATGATTGCCTCTAGGGCATATCTCGAACACACAATGCATTCCCTTAGGCCCAAGGATGGTGAAGTGTCATGTAGTCGACATTCACATGGCACCACTAAGGGAATCACAACATGCATATCATCAAAATATCGAACACATATCAAATTCACATCATTACTTGCAACATGACTTCTCCCGTGACTTCAAGAACAAAGGTAACTACTCACAAATAATATGCATGGTCAAGATCAGAGGTCTATTGAATAGCATAATGGATCTGAACATATAATCTTCCACCAAATAAACCATATAACAATCAACTACACAAGGTAATCAACACTACTAGTCACCCATAGATACCAATCTGAGGTTCTGGTACAAATATTGAACACAAGAGATGAACTAGGGTTTGAGAGGAGATGGTGTTGTTGAAGATGTTGATGAAGAATGGCCTCCCCAAGATGAGAGGGTTGTTGATGATGATGTTGGCTTTGATTCCCCCCTTCGGGAGGGAAGTTCCCCAAGTGGAATCGCTCTGTCGGAGGGCAAAAGTTCTCCTGCCCAAGTCCCGAAAGTCCTCTCCCTATTTTTTTAGGTTTTTGGGAGAATTTCTACCAGAAGATGGGCTCCGAAGGTGGGCCAGGATCAGCACATCCCACCAGGCCACGCCAGGGGGCCTGGCGCGCCCTGGTGTCTCGTGCTCGCCTGGTGGCCCCCTTTGGTAGTTTCCTGGTCCAATATTCCTCATTTATTCCACAAAAATGCTCCGTAAAATTTCAGCTTCATTGGGGGTGTGCAGAATAGGTATCTTTGACATGCATTTTCAGGTCCCGAATTCTAGTTGCCGGTATTCTCCCTCTTTGTATAATCCTTGCAAATTAAGATAGAGAAGGCATTAGAATTACTCCTCCAAAGCATTATTATGCATAAAAACATTATAAATAATAGTAGGAAAACATGATGCAAAATGGACATATCAACTCTCCCAATCTTAGACCTTGCTTGTCCTCAAGTGAAAGCCGATATCGAAGAACATGTCCACATGGTTTCAGAGAGAGGTGTCAATAAAAACAAAATGCGGACATAGTAGCATCATGCTTATTATTATAGCACAAACAAACTTTAACATAAAATTCTTTCTCATAAAACTTTTCTTTCATAACAACATCATATAACTTATTATGAGCAAGTAACAATTCATCACAACTAGGAAGTATAAAGTATAAACCTTATTGGAAACCAGCAAACTATGTTCTCAGTCAACTTTGCAACTACAATTCATCATATTTTCAGGAAGGGTCTCATGTAGGAGCCTTTTGGCAAGTCCATGCTCAACCATCATTTAGTCTTCTATGATTGCTAACACTCATAACATACCCATGAGCAAAAAGTTGCAACCGCACACATAGAAAGATAGGGGCTTCTAGTTTCACCTCCCAACGTGTTCATCTCAAGGGTGATGTCAACAATAATAACTCATGCTCACTCATATCCAACTGGATATATGTGCCTAGATCTTTCCTCACCACATGATGGTTGCAAAAGGAGAATAATAAAAAGGAATAGGAAAGAATACTTTGACTCTTGCATAAAAGTAAATACTTAGAGGTAAAAGATAGGACCTTCGCAGAGCAAAGCAGAGGTTGTCATGCGCTTTTTAATTTGTATGCCAAATCCATTAGCGCAAAAGAATGTCACGTTGTATTGCCCCTTGTGGTAGCAACCTTTATTATGCAGTCTGTTGTTTTTATTGCTTTGCCATCACAAGTTCGTGCAACTCTCAATTTTCTCTTACATTTATTGATTCAACACTTTTTAGGAGAAATTTTTATTGCCTTGATGCACCGATGACAACTTACTTGAAGGATCTTATTCAATCCATAGGTAGGTATGGTGGACTCTCAAACATGAGTTTGGGTTTGGGGTTTTTGGATGCACAAGTCGTATCTCTACTTAGTCCGGAATTTTTGGCTAGCAAAGATATTGAGAAAGCACCACATGTTGAAGGATCTATGACAATATAACTTCTATGTGAATATGAATAAACATAAATCATTACGTTATCTTCCTTGTCAAACGTCAACAATTTTGGCATATAATAATTAATGGGGGCTCACAATCATAAAAGATGTCCATGATAGTGTATTTTCATGTGAATCTTCTCTTCCTTAATTAATTCTATCATTAGTTGCATCATTGACCAATGATATGTTTGTCAATCTCCAATAAATTTTACTAACTACACTTTTCTTTATGTGATGTCATTACTCACCATAAGATTAGCATATGATCTCTCTCGTTTATTTTATTTTATTATGATTGCAACAAGAAACTAAAGGGGGGAAATATCAAACTAAACTTTATTATATAACTCCCACTCGATTACATAGATAGATAGATCACGAAACTAGCACACAAAAATAGATCATACTTAACTTTTATTCAACTAGATCATGAAAAAGCTAGGGATCGAAAATAGAAAGCAAAGGTAAAAAGTGTTGGAAATATGCCCTAGAGGCAATGATAAAGTGGTTGTTATTATATTTACTTGTTAATGATAATCGTTTATTATCCATGCTATAATTGTATTGATTGGAAACTCAAATGCATGTGTGGATACATAGACAACACCGTGTCCCTAGTATGCCTCTAGTAGACTAGCTCATTGATCAAAGATGGTCAAGGTTTCTTAGCCATTGACTTGATATGTCATTTGATAACGGGATGATATCATTAGGAGAATGATGTGATGGACAAGACCCAAACTATGAATGTAGCACATGATTGTGTCATTTTATTGCTATAGTTTTCTACATGTCAAGTATCTGTTCCTATGACCATGACATCATGAAACTCACTGACACCGGAGAAATACCTTGTGTGTATCAAACATTCCAAAGTAACTGGGTGACTATAAAGATGCTCTACAGGTATCTCCAAAGGTGTCCATTGAGTGGGCATGGATCAAGACTGGGATTTGTTACTCCGTGTGACGGAGAGGTATCTCATGGCCCACTTGGTAATACAACATCGCAACAAGCCTTGCAAGCAAAGTGACTAAAGTGTTAGCCACGGGATCATGTATTATGGAACGAGTAAAGAGACTTATCGGTAACGAGATTGAACTAGGTATAGAGATACCGACGATCAAATCTCGGTCAAGTAACATACCGAAGAACAAAGGGAACATCATAAAGGATTAACTGAATCCTTGAAATAGAGGTTCAACCGATAAAGATCTTCGTAGAATATGTACAAACCAATATGGGCATCCAGGTCCCGCTATTGGTTATTGACCGTAGAGGTGTCTTGGTCATGTCTACATAGTTCTCGAATCCGCAGGGTATGCACACTTAACGTTCGGTGACGTTTCAATATTATTGAGATATATGTGTTGGTGACCGAAGGTTGTTCGGAGTCCCGGATGAGATCCCGAACGCCACGAGGAGCTACGGAATGGTCCAAAGGTAAAGATTGATATATATATATATAGAAAGTCTTGTTTTGGTCTCCGGAAAAGTTTCAAGTATTACGAGAAGTGTACCGGGAGTGCCAGAAGGATTCCGGGGGCCCATCGGGAGGGGAAACCCTCGCCGGGAGGCCACATGGGCCTTAGGGGTGGCGCACCAGCCCTTAGTGGGCTAGGCAAGCCAGATCCTAAGGGCCCATGCGGCTAGAGGTGTGGGAAAGGGAAAAAAGAAGTGGGGGAAGGAAATCCAAGTAGGATTGAAATCCTACTTGGAGTAGGATTGGAGGTGGACTCCTCCATCTCCTGTTCGGCCGACTCCTAGGGGAAACCCTAGGGGTGCCGGACCCTCCCCTCCTAAGGGAGTCCTAGATTAGGGGGTCCTCGGATAGCCGGCCTATTGTTGTGGGACGGACTATGAGGCCTACTTACCGAACACCGAAGGATTTTAATGCCTAGTCTCCAGGATGGAAGCTTCGGGAAGCTCGGCTTGTGCTCCACGTCTGATGTATTAGTTAGGCATGTTTATCTCTTCAGAATCTAACCGACCATATGTAAACCCTAGGCATCTTCGGCATCTATATATGCCGGAGGGATTTAGAGTATACAGGTAGAACAACTCATCTAGGGTTAGCTATACGATCTCGAGGTAGATAAACTCTGTAACCCCTCACATCATCAATAAAACCAAGCAGGACGTAGGGTATTACCTCCATAGGAGGGCCCGTACCTGGGTAAACTCGTGTCCCTTTCGTCTCATGTTACCATTGATTCTAGTCTCACAGTTCGGGACCCCCTACCCGAGATCCACCAGTTTTGACACCGACATTGAGAGTTCCTCTATGAGCGAGATGGAATCGACGCCTCGCCTTGAGATCTCTGAAGAGGCCCGTAGCATGGACGTCTTTGTCCCCGGATAGATCTTCGCCTTCGGCAGCGTTGTGCTACACGCTGATTCCACTGGCTATCCAGGCCTTGTTGAGAGCTTCGCCCCTGATCGAGAGGTCAGATTTGGAAACCTAGATTTCTCCGTCGACTCTCGGGGTGACTTGACATTAATCAGGCTCGTAGCTTTGCATGTAGCCTCAGAGGACTGTGAGGCCTTAACCTCGAGCCCCTTCTTCGGACATGCCGATGGGGTCACCCCTGGCGACGAACCAATCTCTTATACCGGTCTGGCTGTTAAGCCAGATGACCGGACACATGTTCTTTCCGATCACTCCCCATGTCTGGACATCATGGAGGTAAACTCCACGAATTCCGAACAACTAGATCCGATCGGCCCCTCAGCGTTCTGCGGGGCCTTGGAGCGATTTTCGTCGATGAAGATCACTGATGATCCAGCCCCGATCTATGCTCGGCTCGTTTACGGTGCGGGCGGGGACGAATTTTTCAACCCACCCACCACCCACTTGATAGCCACCGTCGAAGATTTAACCGACGTACTGGACTATGCCTTCGAGGAGGCAGAATACATGGAAGAATAGGACCGTACTCCCACCACTGTTAACACCGGGAGTTGGGCCGCCACTTGTACATATGACGTCTACATGGTGGATACTCCTGCTACCAATGGCGAAAGTATGCCTCACAATGACGGCGACAAATCGGGTGATGCGCCATCAAGGCGTCAAAAATCACATAAGCGGTCTAAAAGTAAAAAGGAAAGGAGAGCTATTATCAGCAACGGGGATGGTAATGTCCCCATCGATCATGACAATCCCGATATCCCCGAGCACCAGTTTGAAGGTCCAGAGGGGCCTGAGGACCAAAACAACCCCAATAACGTCAATGACCCTGAAGGCAACGAGTACCTTCCCCCCGTCAAGGAGGAAGGTATACCAGAAGCCGATGACTTGTACATCCCTGATAACCTTGAAGATTAGGAAGATATCAGGCAGCGGCTTATAGCAACGGCTCGTAGCCTAAAGGCTAAAGAACGGCAACTCAAAGCCGAATAGGCCAACCTCAATGATCGATGGACGAAAGTCCTCTCAGCCGAGGAAGTATACGACACTGGTCTATCAAACCAGCCCAAAAGCTACCGTCGGAGAAGGCTGCTGCCGCAATTCGATGATGAAGTTACTGATACTCCATCTCTAGACCGTACTCCGTATGACAAGCCAGACCGCCCCCCCTCGTGGTCAGGACAGGACGGCTGACGATGCCGGGTATATACCAGCAGTGCCCCGGAGATGGGGTAAGGAGCCATTAGATCCCACTGACAGGTTTGACCTGCGAGATGACCTGGATCATAGAGCAGGTCGCACTAGATCCATCTATGGATCCAGAGAGTACTCGCCCGATAGATGCGGCGGATACAGACCATGGTTTGACCAAAACAACGGAGTCCGGGAATGCCACCGGCCCCATACAGATGCCAAATACAGGCAGGACATAGCTCGGGTCAGAGGCGCCGCTCACCCACTTAAGGGTTCCCTGAAGGGTTTAAACCCGTGAATATAGAACAATACGACGGGACCACTGACCCAACTATATGGATCTAGGACTTCCTCCTCCATATCTACATGGCACGAGGAGACGATCTCCATGCCATCAAATACCTCCCTCTTAAGCTTAAGGGGCCAGCTCGGCACTAGTTAAATAGCCTCCCAGAAAACTCCATTGGACATTGGGAAGACCTGGAAGATGCGTTCCAATCTAACTTCCACGGGACCTATGTCCGCTCGCCGGACTCTTCCGATCTCAACAACGTCGTCTAGAAGCCCGGCGAGTCTGCTCGGCAGTTCTGGAATCGGTTCTTGACTAATAAGTACCAAATCGTCGACTGTCCGGATGCTGAGGCCATAGCCTCCTTCCGGCACAATATTCGGGACGAATGGCTGGCCTGCCAGCTAGGCCAGGACAAGCCTCGGACTATGTCCGCCCTTACCTCCCTCATGACCTGCTTTTTCACAGGCAAAGATAACTGGCTGAAAAGACGCAACAACAATTCTGAAGATCCCGTGGCATTTGAAGCCCGAGACGACAACTCAAAACCAAAACACAATAATAATAAGCGCCGACACAATAATTGTGATGTCGATGACATGGCTGTTAATGCCAGATTCCTCAATTCTTGACCTGGGCAGCGGAAGAAGCCCCCGAAAGGCAATCGTGACGGACCCACTCAGCTCGAGAAGATCATGGAAAGGCCCTGCCAAATCCATGGGACTTCGGAAAAGCCCACCAACCACACACACCGCAACTATTGGGTGTTCAAACAGACCGGCAAGATACCACCCGAAGACCAAGGCAAAAGCTCTCGCAGTGAGGACGAAGATGAGCCTCGAGGTCCAATTGGTGGCGGACAGAAAAAATCCCCTCCCGAAGTAAAAATAGTGAACCTGATATACGCCACCCACATACCAAAGAAGGAGAGGAAGCACGCCCTCCGGGAAGTCTACGCGGTGGAACCTGTCGGGGATATACCCCCGGTATGACCTGGCCTGGCGACTCACAAGAGACCCGGTAAAGACATGACGTTTTATTGGTGATCTGGCTTGCGGGCCATAGGACAACCAAGCCCAAGACCCGGCATGTGATCCGGCGCCAGGCGGCTCACAAGAGAAGGCCTAAAGGAGAAAGGATTTCCTTAGAAGAGAAACTAGACCCAAAATAGGATTCTGAAGAGACTAGTCCTAATCCTACTCCTAGTAGGACTCTATTTGTAAACCTACCCTCTCCACTTATATAAGGAGGGGTAGAGCACCCCTAGAGGGACAAGATTCACAAGTCCACAAGTTTAGACAAATTGGAGGCTATCGTGATTAGAGGTAGCAAACAACACCCTTGTAACCGAGAGATCTCCTTCGTCGTCAATACTAGACAAGCAGGACGTAGGCTTTTACCTTCATCGGAGGGGACGAACCTGGGTAAACTCCGCATCTCTCGATTCCGACCAACCCCTTCAAGCCGCCACACAGTTGCGCTTCTGCCCCGAACCTAAGTCCACTCACCCGGACATCTGCCGTGACAAATCCACGACAGTTGGCGCCCACCATGGGGCCACGCATGGTGGTGTTGTGTTCTTGAAGGGATTTCTTGAGAGATCGAGAGGTTTGCGATCAGCCGGATGACGAAGAGTCGGCAAGGAAACAATTGCACTCGATAAACCGGCATGGGACGACGGAATTTGGAAGGTCATGGATCAATTACCAATCTCTGCTCGCGCCAGCAGAATATGAAGACCGAAGCACTGCGCCACGTAAAAGCTACCAGGAAAAAGGATCAAGCAAAATTGCAATGTTACACGAACTAGAAGAGAACGTGGAGGTGGATTCGGCCACGATCCAGAAACAGAGTCAACTTCGCCCCGTCATACTGACCTCCGCTGGTATCGCGCTTGCTCTCCCGCGCTGTCATCTCCCTAGATTGCTGTCGTCCGTGCCTAGGCTCACCATCGTGCCGCCCCACCCCGTGGCTGCCAGCGCCCCCCCTCCGAGCCGCCTTGCTTGGCCGCTCATTGGCCCCGCTTGCGCCACCTTCACGCGCCCGTGTCCGCGTGTTCTCCAGCAAGTTCCTCTGCCTCCTCGCTGCACGGCTCCACCGGCCCCTCCCATTGTGCACTCATGCCAGCTGCTACCACGTCACGGCCGCCGGGTCGCCCCGCCCATTCACCCCCTGCTCTGGTTTCCTGGAGATGGAGATGGATGTGGATTGGAAAAGAAAAAGAACCGCAACACGGGAATAGCCATGGACGCGGACTCGGCCTCCACCCATGCCACCAGCTGCACCTCGAGCTGCCCGCGGAACCTCAGCATCACCGTGAGTCGGCCGCGAGCTGCCTCGCCTGAGTCACGGTCGCACATCCGAGTGCGCCTCCTTTGAGCCGCCTCGTCGCGCCGTCGATGCCTCCACATCATGTCTGCCATGGCTTGCCGGTATACCTCCACCGACGCGGAACGGCGCCTCGGAGCTGCCCCGGCCATCCTCTGTTTCCTCCATGACCGAACCGCCGCCATGGTCTTCACCTCACACCGCTGCGTCGAAGCCGTCGTGGCCACCGTGGCCTCACCACACGCCAGCCGCCGCAGCTTCTGGCTCCCCCCACGGTCTGGCTCTCCCGTGCTGGTCAATCGTCTTTGCGCTTGCCCGCAGCCCCGTCGTGCGACGCCTGTGGAGCCAGACCAGTCTCGTCAAGCAGCCTGGCCACACCCGCCGCAGCTCCTGTCGGTGCCATCCGTGCCTGCCACCCGTTGAGGCCACACCTCAAGTCATCGCAGCTCGACCTCACGCCGGCCTCACGATGCCCACTACAACCCGGCTTCTACTCTGCGCTGAGCCGCCCCGGTTACCGTCGCGCCACCCCGCCCTCGTGCACGCCTGCACCTGGCCCTGAGCCGCCCCCATCGCGTTGCCGCAGCTATACTCTGACCAGTCGCGCCGGCTCGGCCTTGCCCCACCGCCTTCGCTTCTCTAGCGCCTGCCAGCCTTCACAGCTTGGCCTCGCCTTGAGACGGCCCTCTTCCTCGCTGCTGCGCTACACCGGAGCCGCCGTGCTCCCCGCCGCCGCCGTGCACTGGTCAGCCCAAAAATTTATTGGGGCGCACTTCCGCCATCATCAACCCCGTGACGGATGAATTCTGAGAAAAATATCAGGTATACGCGGTTGTCCGATAAAAAATCAGGTGATATCCTCTCAACCTGTTTTTTTTAAACACATATTATTTTTTATGAGAACAATTACTTTGTTCAGTGATGTCTTTTACGCAGGACATTTATTCAGTACTAAAATGGCGTGATACCACGAAGATGGAAGCATGCCAACATCATTATGCACCGGTGTCCGTCTGTGTCGGCTTATAATACCGCGACCGTCTCTTACGGCTGCACCGGCTTACAACACCACGACCGACTCTCGCGTTCATGTCATGTTGCCGGGTAACTCTCGCATTCAACTCGGCAAGCCAGGGCCGTGGCCGCCTATACCAGCCACCCAACGGACGCAAGACGCCGCCCATAGTTTGATCTACATCAACATATCGGCGCAGTGCTCGCCTGTACGAGCCATCCAACGGATGTGCGCAAGACGCCGCCCATAGTCTGACCTACATCAACATATTAGTGCGGTGCTCGTCGATACGAGCCACCCAACGGACAGGTGCACAAGTCGCCGCCACTACAGTTTGACTCACTAGAACAACCAGCTGAGACGAACCATCGAACGGATCATTGAAAAAATCATACGGGATCATCTATAACCCGCCACGGTCAACCTCGACCATCAGTGGAGACTCTCAAGCCGCCTCTTCGAGTCAACTTAAGACTTGGGGGCTACAGACATGGCGAGACTCATTTGGTCGTTTTCAATGAGAACCCCGGGTCTTTGCAAGAGAAAACCCAATCCTGGGGGCTATTACATTATTGGCGGAAGATTAAAAAAGTTGCCCAAAAAGACGAACCGCCATGATGCACCATTCAAACATGGGTGCCGAATTTATTGGATCATCATAAAGTCACTTGGAGCTTCTGCCATTTCTTCATACAAGATGGCGGTTTACAAGATGGTGACTTACAAGATGGTGCACAAAGTTGACTCCGTCAACATGGTTGTCGAAGGGGGCTTCCCACCCTCCGGGTGTAGCTTATCTAACCCTAACAGCCGACTCTTAAGCCAAAAAATGTTGACAAGTCAACATAGCTATCGAAGGGGGCTTCCCACCCTCCGGGTGTAGCTTATCTAACCCTAACAGCCAGCTTTTAAGCCAAAAAAAGTTGACAAGTCATCTTGGTTGCCGAAGGGGGCTTTCCACCTCCGGGTGTAGCTTATCTAACCCTAACAGTCGACTCTTAAGCCAAAAAATGTTGACAAGTCAACATAGCTGTCGAAGGGGGCTTCTCACCTCCGGGTGTAGCTTATCTAACCCTAACAGTCGGCTCTTAAGCCAAAAAAGTTGACTTGACAAGTCAACTTTTTTGTCGAAGGGGGCTTCCCACCCTCCGGGTATAGCTTATCTAACCCTAACAGCCGGCTCTTAAGCCAAAAAAGTTGACAAGTCAACTTGGTTGTCCAAGAGGGCTTCCCACCCTCCGGGTGTAGCTTATCTAACCCTTAACAGCTGGCTCTTAAGCCAAAAATGTTGAAAAGTCAACATTGCATCATACATTGCATCATACATAGCATCATACATTGCATCATATTCACATGTCATGCCAGCTTATCAAGCCGGGTCAGAGCAAGATTATGAAAGAAGGAGCAATGTTATGAAAGATTTTAACATCTCCGGGTCATGCTTTTTTAAGCCGCCCTTACAACAATGTAGAATATATTCTATCATGTTTGTTTTTGCAGGTCTTATCTCTTAAGATGAGCCGCCGTTAAGTATGATGAAAAACTTCGGCAAAGAGCAAATGGATCTTTAATAGCCAACTTGGCTGGATCTTCATGGTTTATGATAACCGGTACTAAATGATTGGGGTTTTCAAGCTAGTTCGGAGAATTCATTATTTTTCAAGAGCCGCCCTATCAGATATAATGTCGTGTCATCTAATTGACCGGTTCTTGAATTTCTTCAATTGTGCTCTATAGTAATCTACAACACTCATGGATTTCTCCAATATATATTTGCCGGGTTGCATCGCAACCACGAGTAGGGATTTCATGTCAAAGACAAAGGAATTATTCTAGGATATTCATTTTGGGTTATATTACAACCACGGTTAAGGATTCATCCAACAAATTGTGGTGAGTCATATTATTCTTACATAGTCCCAAGTCGCTGCAGGCAGACGACCCGGCACTTGGGGGCTACACTATTCAAAGCCAGTTTATATCAATTATGCAAGTCCCCTGTCACTGCAAGTAGCACCATGACACTTGGGGGCTAATGCAAGACGGTTTTCAAATCACTACTGTCAGCAAGACCCTGTTATCTCAAGAAGATGAGCCAGCCTTTCTATATTTTTCTAAGTCCCAGTCCAGTAATTCTTACTGACCCGACACTTGGGGGCTACACCGCTCAGATCAAATTTTGTGAAGTCCCAAGTCGCTGCAGGTGTGCGACCCGACACTTGGGGGCTACAGTATTCAGCTGTTCAAACATATTATATGGTTCAAATTGAAGACCCGGCCTGTCACATACTGATGAGCTGGCCCTTGGGGGCTACACATGCTGAAGTTTCATAAGGTATAAGACAATTATAAGTCCCAGGCTGCTGCAGGCAAGACAACCCGGCACTTGGGGGCTACACAGTCCAAAATATTATTGCAAAGCACCAAGTTATCATGGATAATCTTGGAGCTTGGGGGCTACAGGTAATATGGACATATCAAAAACTTTGAGGAACATTTTCAAGATGTTAATTATGGAGTTCAGTTATTAGAACCGGCGTCACCAACATTCATGACCCGGTGTTATCAAAAGATCATAACCCGCCAGAGTTTATATAAGCCGCCCTGCTTCACAACAATGGAAGTCCGGTTTCCCAATATTTTTATCAAGTCAGCTGGATTCTAGTTATTTGACCCGACATCACCAAGGATAATGACCCGGCATCATCAAAACATTATGACCCGACAGAGATGACCCGCCAAGAGTATTGGAAGCCGACTCAATGGCATATGGGTGTTCTATTCTCAATATTTCTCAAAGGACATTGACAAACAAGATGATTATCAAGACGACTCGTTCATATGCAGAAAAGTCCTGGATTTCTGAGGAGCCATTTTATAAGTCGGCCAAAGGAGCAAGCCGGTCAATTAACATATTTGTTACTCTTATTTGAGGAGCTTAGCATGAATAAATTCAAGCTAACCTGGGGGCTAATGTCGGGGATATAACCTGCGGTATGACCCGGCCTGGCGACTCATAGGAGACCCGGTAAAGACATGACGTTTTATTGGTGACCTGGCTTGCGGGCCGTAGGATGACCAGGCCCAAGACCCGACGTGTGAGCCGGAGCCAGGCGGCTCACAAGAGAAGGCCTAAAGGAGAAAGGATTTCCTTACAAGAGAAACAATACCCGGAATAGGATTCTAAAGAGACTAGTCCTAATCCTACTCCTAGTAGGACTCTATTTGTAAACCTACCCTCTCCACTTATATAAGGAGGGGTAGAGCACCCTAGATGGACAAGATTCACAAGTCCACAAGTTTAGACAGATTAGAGTCTATCGTGATTAGAGGTAGCAAACAACACCCTTGTAACCGAGAGATCTCCTTCATCATCAATACCAGACAAGCAGGACGTAGGCTTTTACCTCCATCGGAGGGGCCGAACCTGGGTAAACTCCACATCTCTTGATTCCGACCAACCCCTTCAAGCTGCCACACAGTTGCGCTTCTGCCTCAAACCTAAGTCCATTCACCCGGACATCTGCTATGACAAATCCACGACAGAACCCGTAGCCCTGAAGTACAACCCATGGTCGGCATACCCGATCACCTTTGATTGGCGTGATCATGCGACCAGTATCCATCATGGGGGTTCGGCGGCCCTCATCCTAGACCCCATTATAGATGGGTATCACCTCACAAAGGTCCTAATGGACGGAGGGAGTAGCCTTAACCTGATTTACTCAGATACGATGAAGAAGATGGGCATTGATCCGTCCAGGATCAAACCCAGCAGCACTACCTTCAAAGGAGTGATCCCGGGCATTGAGGCCCAATGCACGGGCTCGGTAACTCTAGAGGTCGTGTTCGGCTCACCCGATATCTTTCATAGCGAAGACATGATCTTCAACAGCGTGCCCTTCTGCAGCGGCTATCACGCGCTGTCGGGTCGGACAGTGTTCACTCATTTCAACGTAGTCCCACACTACGCATACCTCAAGCTCAAGATGTCGGGCCCCGGGGGGTCATTACTGTCAACGGCAACACCGAGCGCTCCCTTGGAACTGAGGAACATGCACTAGCCCTAGCTGCTGAATTCAGCTATAAAGAAGATCGGCAAGTTCCGACATCCTCCACAAAGGCGCATAAGGCTGGGAAGCGAGCTCGGCTTCAGACCAAAATCCCAAATCCTTCCTCATCCCCTCTATAGGAACTCACCCCCCATCGCGCAATTTCAGGACCAGCAAAGTATGTGCCGAGGAGGCACAACTTCGCACTTAAGATTCCAGGGGAAGCGGCGGGGGAAATAAAGGTGGATGTTCAACTGACCCGACCTACTACCACTAATACGTCTTCGAACAAAATGCAGGCACTCCTAAAAAAGCCTGCCTACGGCGTAAAGCTCACCCACAATCCGGCGGCCTCTCAAGATTTTGTTAGCAAAATCCGCGCGCCAAACACTAACACCCATGAAGGTACATCCAAGAGCAGGAGTCAACTAGCAAGGGGGCATATCAAGGACATCAGGTGACCAATTGAAGACTCCTGGTACAACAACTCAGGTATGATTTTATTTCTTATTTTCTTTCGCATACCTGTAAATAGTTGCTTCGGCAATCCGAGTTATAAGAGTTGTTGAGAAAATGCAAAATTGTGTGGGGCAAGTACGCCTCATCTGTCTTGTTTTTGGTGCATACTTTTTCTCCTTTCTCCCTCTTCTCATGAACCTGTTCGGTATGACACGAGGTAACCGGCTAATAGACCGGGGGCTCGCTTTCAAACACAAATCGCCTTAACTATCGTATGTTTGGCTTCTTGGTTTTCGCTTTATATGCATCGGTTCCGAACTATGTCTTTGGTCATTAAGTTGGGTTGCCCGGATCTTGTGCTTGCCCCTATATGTTCCACTCGTTTGGCTAAAAGGGCAAAGGGAGCACCCCTATGATTGTGTTCCCGGATAGTCTGGTCAAGCACCTCACGAGAGAAAGCTGAAAACGGACTGTCCTAGTATGCGTGATCCGATCTGTGAACCCCAAGCTAGAAGTATTACACTTCAAATCTCTTAAGCAATTATTCTGTGTTATACGAGGAACTTTCCCTTTGTGCAAACATTATGATGTTGGCTTCAGCCACGGTTCGTCCGAACATCGCAACACTCTGGTGGCTAATCGTACGCTTCCCGTAGTCCTTTTCGTGCCCCTTCGGTTAAGTGAAAGAAATAAAGCACTATAGTCTAATTACCTAGCCTCCCGCACTACACCACCTTCAGGTTCCGATAATAAGGCTAAGGGACACAGTGCATTGGCATAGACACCCCACGCAACATCTACGTGGGGGCTGAAGCCGACGACTCACATCATTTAGTATTAAACAGCCACATAGGAGTTATAAAGGAATGCAAAACCATATAAGAGCAGATACTGATATAAATAAAACTTATCATGAGTCTTCAGACATGTTACAAGCTCATTCGAATATTTTTCCACCCGAACACTGCGACACTATCACCCGAGCACTCTCCATCACTCCATTGAAGTATAGCTCGGGGCGTCGGTGCTCCTTCTCGGGTGGCGGTGGGTCGGTGGCGACCTTCATCGGATTTAGCCTTGGCCAGTGCACTTTGGCCTTGGCAAGGGCCATCTGGACTCCTTCGATGCAGGAGGAGAGCTTGACGGTGTCAAGGCGGGGCATGGCAGCGATCAGTCTCTGCACCAGGCCAAAGTAGTTGCCTGGTAGCGGCTCGTAAGGCTATAAGTGGATGCAGAGGTCCTTCATGGCTAGCTCCGCCATCTCGTGCAGCTCCATCCGTTGTTTCAGCTGCTCCACCAGAAGAGGAGGACGCTCGGGGGCTCCAAACTGTGCCCAGAACATCCGAGCTTCATCTTCCTCTCCCCGTGAGGCGAACAGCTGATTGGCATCCGCCATGCTCTTCTGGAGATTGGCTGATGCGCCCAAGGATCACCACACCTAGGTAAGAAACTCGAATCTGCTCTCCTCGAATACGCACTTTAATGAGTACGGCTTACCATCGACTATTTCATTGGCCTGGCGCACTTGCTTCTCGTAGAACCGTCTGTCCATCCGCTCCTTGTGAAGGTCGGCTTTCATGGTGGACAGTTCGGCCGAGCTCGCTTTATTCTTCTGCTCCATGGCCTCGCATCTCTCGCTGGCATCCTTGACCTCCTGTTGGACCTCTGCCATGCGAGCTTCATGCTTGCCACTAGTGGCCCGCATGGAGGAAAGGGAGGTAGCAGTTTCCTTAGCAGCCGCCCTCTCGTCGGCCGTCTCATCCTTCGCGCGCTGGAGCTCGGCCTTGAGCCTCTCCACCTCCTTTGCTGAGGTTGCACGTGCAGTGCACAAAGATAAAGAATCTGCATTGACTGTATTCGGACAATAAAACCTGGACAAAGGTATTCGGATTCTGTTTTGACATACCTTGAGCCTTGTCGAGCCTTCGGCTAAGGGCCTCAGCTTCCCCTTCGGCGCGCTTCAGGTTCCGATTTAGCTCCTCCAGTTCACAGCCATTTATGGCCGCCGCCGATGACGAAGCTTGCATCACACACAATTAATACATTACATGAGCTCTCAATTCCCGCATTGTATAAATTCGATCATATGTTAGGCTATTCGAACATGCTTGACACTTAAAGTGCTTCCAGGTTGGTATCACATTAAGATGTGACCCCTAGGTAAGCTTTTTCACCTCACCTAGGGATCGGGGGCTGCCATGCATACAATACGAATAAATGAAAATCTTTATAAATATCGCGCGACTTACTTGAAAGCCCGCAAGGAGACCTTTGAAGGCCTCCTTCAGTCTGTTGTCAATGGACTGGATGCTTTGTAGTACCGCACCCATAAGGGTGCGGTGATCCTGAGGGATGGAGGTGCTCGATAGAGCCTCCTCCATGGCCGACCACCTGTTGGTCGGCAGTGCCGAGGATGATCGGATTTCCCGATCATCCACCGGGGATTGGACCGCTGTCTCCAGAGGCATAGTGCGCTCCGGATATGTTCCCAGGGGGGACTGAGCATCCACTCGCCCAGCCTCCTTGGTGTCCGAGTGGGGTGGTGCCCCCTTGTCTTCAGTGGCCGAAGCATTGTCCTCGGCCACGATACGATCTCCCTCGCCCCCTGTGTCCGCCTCCATTGGAGTAGGCTGGGACGACACCTCCACGGCGTCCTTCATGGCACCTGGAGTGGTGGGTGCGAGGCATCCCCGCTCTCCGCCAATTCGACGGTCGGGGTCTCCCCGTCCGATACAACCTCGATAGGAATAACGCGTGGGGGGCTGGTAGGCCAATAACCTGCGTGTCAGCAAACTATAAATCTACTCATGATGAATAAGAGGGTCTTCGGATCCTAACCTTTTTGGAGGGGGCTTGACCCTTAGGCTCCTTCGTGGAACCTCATCAGGGTCTTCGGACGCAGAGCTCGAGTCCGAGTTGTCATTGGACAGAACCACCCGCATCTGTCGTGCCCTCTTCAGGGCAGGAGAAGCGACCTTCCCTGGGGCGTCCGAAGACTCCGCTCTCTTCTTGGCGCGGGGGGAGTTGCCTCCCCCCTCGCTCTCGACTTCGGCCTACTCCTCCTCCTCTTCCTCTTCCTCAGCCTCCTCCTGATTTGAGGAGGCGGGGGTATCTTCGGATGCGGCATCAAGCTGGTCCTTGATGCAAAGGCCAGCCTGGCCTGGTTTCTTCTTCTTCTCTTTCTTCATGGGAGCCTCGTAAGGCTTATCCATGAGCATCTTGGCTAATAGCTCGGTCCTCTCGTCTTCGGGCCGAGGAGCCAGACTGTTGATGTTGATGGCTTTCTTCAGCCATCTCTGTTCGAACAGATCGGATAAGAGGTTATAGGAATTGTCTGCATAATGAACCCGACCAAGATGGGGCGTATCATACCTCGGAATCAGGCTTGGCGGCGTGCAGACCCTTGTCCTCCTCCTCGGATGGCCAGCTCTTCATTGATTTGAAGAGCGCCTTCCACAACTTCTCCTGTGTAGTGTGGAAGAGATTCCGGACTCTAGGCTCGGCCTCGACTTCTCAAGCCCATAGGGGGGGTGTCCCGATGCTGGCAAGGGAGGATGCGTCTTCGGAGCATCACCTGGACTACATCGGCTAGCTTGATGTCCTCCTCGACCAAGGAGCGGATGCACTTTTGCAGATCGGTCACCTCCTTGCCTGATCCCCAGACCAGGCCCTTTTCAGGCCATGACGCCAGTCTGGTGGGGGACCGGATCTGAAGGCGGCGGCGGGGAGTTGGCGCTCTTCTTGTGGTTCAGTGACATAGAACCACTCCTTTTGTCATCCCTTGATAGTGTCGATACGGCCACCCGACACGGGCGAGCTTGTCGATGACTGCCCCACCGTAGTTCGCGTTCTTGTCGTCAACGCACTTGGGCTTGATGTTGAAGACTTGCAGCCAGAGCCCGAAGTGCGGCTCGACGCGCACGAAGGCCTCACAGACAAGGATGAACACCGAGATGTGCATGATGGAGTTTGGCGGGAGGTCATGGAAGTCTAGGCCGTAGAAGAACATTAACCCCATAACGAAGGGGTGGAGTGGGAAGCTCAACCCCCTGATGAAGTGGGGGATGAACACCACCCTCTCACCTGTCTTGGGGGTGGGGATCACTTGGCCCTCCTCCGCCGTGCGGTGAGGAATGTTGGCGGGGAGGTAACCGGCCTACTTGAGGTCAAGTATGTCCTTGTTGAAGACCGTGGAAGCTTCCCACTAGACATTGGAACCCGCCATTGCTGAGCTCGAAGGTGGGGGCGGAGAGACCTAGATCTATGCTCTGGAGATGCAAGGGAATGGGAGGCGGAGAAGTCAAATGGAGCGTAAAAAGCCTTTGGGATTTTTCTTCTCTTTTTATGAGGTCTATCGATGTGGACTCCCCTCGATGCGCCGTGAATCCCTCCACTTCCCGAGACGCGCGAGCCGTTGCATGCGCGTGATTAAGTATATCCCATATAAAACGGGACATGATCATATATTGATAGATCGTGATGATGAAAATGGCCTCGAACCGCGAATCAAGTCTACGCAACTGGCCTAGCGGTCATGGTGGGCTGTAGACTTTCGTCAAAAAGGTCGTCAGAGGGCCGTTGTTTACCCCATAATGTTTGGGATTCAAATCCAATCAATTTACAGCATTCGGACGTGCCACTAAGTGGGAGACTACTTGTCATCGAAGGTTGAACTATGGTTCGGTAGGAAGGAACTCACCTCGCAAGCCGAAGACTCTGTTCAAGCAGTTGGAGCTGAAGACCCTTGGCATTGGAGGCAAGATCGGGGGCTAGTGAGGGAGTCCTGGATTAGGGGGTCCTCGGATAGCCAACCTATTGTTGTGGGCTGGACTATGAGGGCCACTTACCGAACACCGAAGGATTTGAAGGCCCAGTCTCCAGGATGGAAGCTTCAGGAAGCTCGGCTTGTGGTCCACGTCTGATGTATTAGTTAGGCATGTTTATCTCTTTGGCATGTAACCGACCATATGTAAACCATAGGCATCTTCGGCATCTATATAAGCCAGAGGGTTTTAGGGTATAGAGGTAGAACAACTCATCTAGGGTTAGCTATACGATCTCGAGGTAGATCAACTCTCTAACCCCTCACATCATCAATACAACCAAGCAGGACGTAGGGTATTACCTCCATAGGAGGGCCCGAACCTGGGTAAACTCGTGTCCCCTTCGTCTCCTGTTACCGTCGATTCTAGTCTCACAGTTTGGAACCCCCTACTCGAGATCCGCTAGTGTTGACACTGACACCTCCATCCTATATATATTGGAGGGGAGAGAGGGCAGCCACACCCAGCCCTAAGCCATGGTGCAACCCTCTCTCCCCACTAGATCGTCTCCCCTAGTTTCAGTGGTGCTTAGGCGAAGCCCTACCGTAGTAGCTCCACTACCACCGTCGCTGCACCATCACATTGCTAGAGTTCTCATCTACCTCTCCACTCCCTCTTGTTGGATCAAGAAGGCACAGATCGTCATCCAGTTGTACGTGTCCTAAACGCGGAGGTGCCATTCGTTCGGCGCTAGATCGGGACGGATCGTGATTGGATCGCAGGACGACTAGCAATTTGGATC
The DNA here is from genome assembly GCA_022496015.1 of Hordeum marinum. Lineage (NCBI taxonomy): Eukaryota > Viridiplantae > Streptophyta > Magnoliopsida > Poales > Poaceae > Hordeum > Hordeum marinum. The sequence goes on along the minus strand of CM039675.1, from coordinate 366,580,332 downwards.
GCGAAGACGTTTGACTACATCAACTGCGTTTCTTAACACTTCCTGCTTAGTGATCTACAAGGGTATGTAGATCCACTCTCCTCTCGTAGATGCTCATCACCATGGATAGATCTTGCATGTGCGTAGGATTTTTTTGATTCCCATGCCCCAAAACCCAACAGTGGCATTGTCACACCCTGTGTTTTGCCTCATGACTAAGTTAACATGACTCAAAAATAGGGCCAATTAAAACTTTTTGTGTGTATTTGAATGCTTGACTTGTGTGTTATTTGCTTGCTTGTCTGATTGCTTGCTAGTGCTCTATAATTCATAAAACATCCTCCTACCCTCAAGAACTCTTTTCCTTGATCCCAAATCTTGTCCAATTATCATCCCATGTGAATAGGACTTAAAAATAGTTTACAAAATATTATTTTGGCCAAAAAGCATTTATTTAAATTAGGTTTCCAAAACCCCCTGATTTGAGATTTGCACTACAAGTCCCCAAATTGGGTGGATCCTCTTTCCCCAAATGCTTTATTTGAAACCCACTATATATATGACTTCACAAAAACACCAAATATTATTTTTAAAGATTATTTTACTATTTTATTTAAAGGATTTTTCTTAAGGCCAGAAATGGTCTTTTATAGGGAAAAATTATTTAAATGCTTTAAAAATATTTGAGAAAATTGAAGAAAACTCATAGGACATATATTGTCCATATATAAGAGTTTCAACACATGGTCATGTTAAAAATATTGGACAAAACCCTCCAAAACCATTTCTACCTATTTCAAGCATTTGAAATATTTTGATAAGAAATATTCTCAAATAAATCCAATAAAATTCTAGAATGACACATGTGACATATGTGACCATCTTGCCAAGTTTCATATCAATCCCAATTATTTTGGTTCACCAAAATATTCCAAAACCATTCCTGTCAAGAATCAAATTTGAGTAACTTTACATTGTAAAGTATCTCCTATTTATCCCAAACTTTGTGAGCATGTTCTATTACCCAAATGATGATGCTACACTAGGTGGTGCATCAAGGAGAATAGTTTTGCAGACCTAGATCTACAGAAACCTGATTCTATTGATTACTAGGGATTACAAAGTTTACATTGTCAACTTTGTTCATTTGAACTCAAAACTTGTGATCAGTACCAAATAGACTTCTAATTTAACCCTGGTTAATATAAAGGCCATAGGATTCCTCTACCTAGTCCAATCACAGCACAAACACCTTCATCCATAAGCTTGTGGACAAGCAAAGTGGGCCCAAAAAGATTCTCCTTGTCTCTAACTTTTTACCACAGCATGGCCTAGTCCCCTTCTACCCCCAATAACCTTTTCATGGCCTCTGCTCAATAATTTGGGGGTAACTCCCTTATCATTTCCCTCTTTTTACTAGGGCAACACCTCTCTCTCCTCTCTCCCACTATTTTGTTCAAGAATATCTCCCCAAACTTTTCTACAACCTCACTTGCATACTAATGCATCTTGGCACGCCCAAATATGGCATGCTCGTGTGGAAAATATGAGCAAACCATCTAAACTTAGCCTATGTCAGTAATTGTAGCATTGAACTACAAGTACCCTACAAACTTGTCTCCCTGAGCTAAGAATTGGTGGTCATGTAGCACCTCCATTCCCATGAACACTAGACAAGGTCTTTTCCCTAATGCTCTCCATTAGAAGCCCTTGATATAACTCCCAAGTTTGCTGCTGCAAACTTGCCTGCAATAGAAACAAGCCTCACCCAACTCCATTTACATCGAGACTCCACCAGAGCTCTCCTGCATGTGTGCCTCAAATGCCAGACTAGTTTGGCCGACCAAAAGAATTCTCTGGACAAGAGTTGGCGTGGTGACCAAGCTATTGGCATGCAGAAACGACGCTCTGCAGTCAAACATTGTCCTGTAGCCCGCGTCTGGCCTTAGCAGAGTGTCCCCGCGCCCCGGGCATATTACCTCGGCCTCCCCACGCCCCTCCCTGATGCCAGGATGCATCCAAGGCAGCTCTAATGCGCGTGCTCGCCACGCCCGAGAGCATCCGAGGTGCACCCAAGACTCCTTGGTCGCTCCATCTTTAAGACCGCTCCCGAACCCCCTTTTCCCCTCTTGCTCTCCCCTCCTCCTTTGAGTCCCCTGGACCGATCCATTGGAGCTCCCGAGCTCCCCATGCCTCTCATAGTCGCAGGGGTGCTGCCTCGGCCTCGGGAAAAATTTGGGCAGCCCTGCCTCCCCGTGTGTCCTACACTTCGCCAGCTCCCCCACCAGAGTTGTCGCGCTCCTCCCTATGCTCCAGATCTTGCTCAAGGCGGCTGATGCACTGCTCCCGTGGTCATCGTCATCGGCCTTGCTGCGGCCGGAGCCCCGCCACTCCGACGCTCCCCCTATAGGAATGGGACCGCCAGGTGGACGCGGACCTTCCTCCCAAGTGCGTCGGCGGTCGGGCGGTCGCTGGAGGTGGCCTGTTCCACCAGGGCGACATGGCGGGCATTCAGTTCCACGTCCCGTGCCTCCCCCCAATTCGGGCAAGAGGAGGGAGATGGACCTGACCGGCGGGGCCCCCATGTGAGTGACCCCAGCCGGCCCCCTGTTTTAAGTGGAGGCACCTCGCCCCTTTTCGCCTTCCTACACTGAAGGCGTACTCCAAGAGTACGCCATCAACGTCACCCGACCTCCACGCAACTGGGCTAGCCCAATCCCTTTTCTGCGCACTGTGTGCAGTACAACCCTGTAGGTATATTTCCTTTTCCATCTCTTTTCTTTTCACAAACTAGAAAATCCATAGAAAATTCATAGTAACTCCAATCTTGGTCATTCGAATCCCTATAGTTTCCAAAATCTTGATCTATCCAAAAATGTGGATTACACATTTTTCTTGCACTATTTTCTATAGAGTTAAAATTCAAACTTAAATTTGAACTATGTTTGAGCCCCATTGCCAAATTCCTAGAGATTTCAAATCAACTCCAAATAGAGTGGTTCAAAATCCCAGATGCTCTAAATATCAATGCCTATTTATTCAAGCCATGTTGAACATTTTATCATTCACCTATTCTGCTGGATCAAATAAATAGCTCCCTTTTCGAGTATTCCACCTTAGGAAAATCATAGGAAATTTATCCCACTTCCAATTCCAGTGAAACCACTTCTCAAATATTTCTTAAATATAGCCCTATTTGTTGAGAGCATCCACTCATTTTTACAAAAATATCCTCTATGGACATCTTATAGGATCATCATTTCCACCATTCAAAAATCCCCCTTGATCCACATCCTATGAAACCTCCTTGGTTATTTTTCTTGTGACTAGAGGTGTCCAAGAAAAATAAAACTCCTATTTATAGAGCACTTTTTTCTGCTTGTTGTGTTGCTTATTGCGGTTGTTTCCGACGATAGTTGACGAAGTAGATGAAGTGCTCGGAGTGGACGAGAAGCGTGTGAAGACCTCGAAAATGTTGCTAAGCCAGGCAAGCATCCCTTTGACCATGACTATGAAAACTTTTATTGCATGGCATATAGCACTTTATTTCGTTGTATTGATCATGATGATGTGGTATTCCCCTTCGGAGGGATGCCTCCGATATATTCTTGTTGATACTTGCATCGTGCATGACCCTACCTCCTTATGAGGGTTATGCGGGTGGGAGTAGTTAGGATGCTAGTAGTTGCTACGCAAGTGGGATGGGAATGTGCATGGTCATGGAAATAAAGAGATGATTTCAAAGACTTTTCGAAAAACCCGTCGGGTGCCACTAATGCCCGAGGGAGATGATGATGAGTTGGGTGACTACTTGAGAAAGAAGTGGTGTACCAGAACAAGTTGAGGGTATGTTTTCGAAAACGGAGAGTTTTAAGGTCTGTTGACCGTCCCAACCTTACATGTGTGACCACTCCATCCCTATATGGGAAGGGGCTTTGTTGATTACTTTGGTGGGTACTAGCATGGAGCCCGCATTACTAGTGGCGAGAGTGGCGTGGTCACTCTTGATACGGGGTCATGCTGGTATGGATGATCATGTGTTGTCTTCACAGGCACTAGGCACACCGTTGGTCCCTGCATGGATGCTATGTGTGATGTACATCATGTGGGTTGTGTACCAATCGAGTGGACTCTTTGTTTAGTGTTGCCAAGGGAAAGACATTTTTCAGATGCTTACCTCGGGTATGTAATATACCGCGAGTCGTGGATGACACAAAAGTTCCTCGACTCTTGTGGGTAAAGCGTGCAACCTCTGCAGAGTGTAAAACTATTCGAATAGCCGTGTCCACGGTCATGGACAGTTGGAGGTCCTTCTTAAACTACGTCCAGATGTTTTTGCAAACTTGGTGTGTGTGTGTGCGGAAGACAGAAGGATGATACTTGAGACAAGTCTGAAGACTTGATGTGATGAATGAACATGAGATGTTCAACCCCTGCTTATGATGATATCTGTAACTTGTTCATATGGATATCTACCAACGGTTGATGCATTCTTACACATAGTTGGTTGATCATGACATTGCATTCAAAATTGGCTTTTCAAAAAATACCTACTTAGTGCTATTTCATGCATTGTTATTGCCTTGTTCCAAACATGGGTTGCTTGCGAGTATATTCAAAGTACTCATTGGCTTGCCACTGGTTATTTTATTGGCCAGGCATGAAAGATCAGGTTATGATGAAGATTACCTTAGTGACGGACATGCGAGCTAGGATGCTTCCCAGTCAGAATGCCTGTAGGGTTAAGGCAGATGTCATGGGTTCACGTTATCGTTGAAGATTTCCGCTGCAATCATATGAAGACTTGGCCATAAAGGCCATATTTGAGTAAACCAGTATGTAATAGATGTAAGACTCTTGTTATTCAGTTTCTGTGTGTTCAGTGAGCATTGATCTCTGGGATCACTGTGCACGTACATTCGGTGATCACGACTTATGATTCGGGGTCCCCACAAGCATCATGAGCTAGGTCTATGCGCAGATGAGATCATGAGTAGAACACAAAAGAGTTTGTGGGTGTTGATGCTCAGATTGCTTCCTCCCTTGGTCTTTTGTTGATCCAGCGGTATTGTGGGATGAAGCGTCCCAGACCAACCTTACTCGTACGCTGACGAAAGACTGGTTCCATCGACTGACATGTGGCTTTGTTGCATAAAGATGGCTGGCGGGTGTCTTTCTCTCCTACTCTAGTTGGATTGGATTCAACAAAAGTGGTCCTTGAGAAGGTTGAATAGCAATTTGTGTATCACCGTTGTGGCTTTTGCATAGGTAAGAATATTTCTTGCTAGATATCCGTAGCAGCCACATAAAACATGCAATAACAATTAGAGGACGTCTAACTTGTTTTTGCAGGGTATGTTGTGATGTGATATGGAAAATTACATGATGAGATATATGTGATGTATGAGATGATCATGTTTTGTATAGAATATCATGACTTGCATGTCGATGAGTACGGCAACCAACGGGAGCCATAGGGTTGTCTTTAATTTATTTTCGTCATTTTTGCTTTACTTTATCACTATGAGATAGCAATATTCATAGAAGCAACAGTTCGCGCGACAACCTCATGGTGACACGTTGATGGAGATCATGGTGTCATGCCGGTGACGATGGAGATCATGTCGGTGCTTTGGAGATGGAGATCAAAGTTCATGGCCATATCAGGTCACTTATGATTTGCATGTGATGTTGATCCTTTTATGCACCTTGTTTTGCTTAGGATGACGGTAGCATTATAAGGTGATCCCTCACTAAAATTTCAAGATAAAATTGTGTTCTCCCCAAGTGTGCACCGTTGTGAAAGATCGTCATTTCGAAGCACCACATGATGATTGGGTGTGCTAGACTCTACGTTCACATATAACGGGTGCAAGCTAGTGTTGCACATGCAGAACACTCGGGTTAAACTTGACGAGCCTAGCATGTACAAACATGGCCTAGGAACACAAGAGACTGAAAGGTGGAACATGAGTCATAGTATATATGATCAACATGGAGATGTTCACCATTGAAACCACCTCATCTCACAATATGATCGGACTTGGATTGGTGAAATTGGATCATGTATCACTCGGATAACTGGAGGGATGTCAATTTGAGTGGGAGTTTTTAAGCAATTTGATTAACTAAATTCATTATCTTGAACAATAGTCTTAGTAACCTTTGCAAAATTATGTTGTAGATCAATGGCTCGCGCAGTAGTTCCCCTGAATTTCAATGTGTTCCTAGAGAAAGCCAAGTTGAAAGATGATGGAATTAATGTTGTAGACTAGGCCCGTAATCTAAGGATTATCCTCACGGCTCCCAAAAGTCTTATGTCCTTGATGCATCGCTTGGTGTCCACCCGCTCATGTGTCATCTCAAGACATTGTGAATGCTTGGGAGGCACGTTCTGGAGATTACTCGATAGTTCAATGTGCAATGGTGTATGGCTTAGAACCGGGACTTCAAAGACATTTTGAACATCATGGATCATATGAGATGTTCCAAGAGTTGATGTTTATATTTGATAAGAATGCCCGGATCGAGAGGTATGAGACCTCCGATAAGTTCTATAATTGCAAGATGGAGGAGAACGAGTCTGTCAGTGAACATATTCTCAAAATGTTTTGGTATTTGAACCACCTGTCTGAGTTAGGGACGCCCCTTCTGTCGGAGGCGATCACTGACAGAGTTCTTCAATCATTGACACCTAGCTACAAGAGCTTCGTGATGAACTATAACATGCAAGGGATGAACAAGTCAGTCGTCGAGCTATTTGTGATGTTAAAAGTCACCGAGTCTGAAATCCAGAAAGAGCATCAAGTGTTGATGGTCAATAAAACCACTAGTTTCAAGAAGAATGTCAAGGGCAAGAAGGGTAACTCCAAGAAGAGTGGAAAAGCAGTTGCCCTTCCCGTGAAGAAAACCAAGGCTGGACCCACACCAAAAATTGAGTGCTTTCATTGCAAGGGAATTGGTCACTGGAAGCGGAACTACCCCAAGTATCTAGCCGACAAGAAGGCGACCAACACCAAACAACATATATATGATATACATGTTATTCATGTGTACCTTACCAACTCTCGTTGTAGTGCCTGGGTATTTGATATTGGTTCGGTTGCTCACATTTGCAACTCAAAACAGGAGCTAGGGAATAGATAGAGGCTGGCAAAGGAGGAAGTGATGATGCGCATGGGAAATGCTTCCAAGGTTGATGTGATCACCGTCGGCACACTCGCTCTTCGATTACTATCAGGATTAGTGATGAACTTAAATAATAGTTATTTAGTGTCTGCATTAAGTATGAACATTATATCTGGATCTTGTTTATTGTGAGATGGTTACTCATTTAAACTAGAGAATAATGGTTGTTCTATTTATATGAGTAGTATCTTTTATGGTCATGCACCCAATGTGAGGGGTTTATTCTTATCTCGATAGTGATGATACACATGTTCATAACATTGATGTCAAAAGATGTAGAGTTGATAATGATAGTACCACTTTCTTGTGGCACTGTCGCTTAGGTCATATTGGTGTAAAACGCATGAAGAAGCTCCATGCTGATGTAATTTTGGACTCACTTGATTTAGAATTACTTTGACACATGTGAACCATGCCTCATGGGCAAGATGACTAAGAGCCCGTTCTCTGGAACAATGGAGCGGGCAAGTGACTTGTTGGAAATCATACATACCGATGTGTGTGGTCCAATAAGCATTGAGGCGCGCGGTGGATATCGTTACTTTCTCACATTCACTGATGACTTAAGTAGATATGGGTGTATTTACTTAATGAAACACAAGTCTGAAACATTTGAAAAGTTCAAGCAAATTCAGAGTGAAGTTGAGAATCATCGTAATAAGAAGATTAAGTTACTATGATTTGATCGAGGAGGAGAATATCTGAGTTATGAGTTTGGCAGTCACTTAAGACGGCGTGGAATTGTTTCACAATTGACACTGCCTGGAACACCACATCGTAATGGTGTGTCTGAACATCGTAATCGAACCTTATTGGATATGGTGTGTTCTATGATGTCTCTTGCCGATTTGCCACTATCGTTTTGGGGTTATGCATTAGAGACAACTGCATTCACTTTAAATAGGGCACCATCAAAATCCATTGAGATGACGCCATATGAATTGTGGTTTTGCAAGAAGCCAAAGTTGTCATTTCTTAAAGTTTGGGGATGTGATGCTTATGTCAAAAAGCTTCAGCCTGAAAAGCTGGAACCCAAAGCAGGGAAATGCGTCTTCATAGGATACCCAAAAGAGACAGTTGTGTATACCTTCTATCTCATATCATAAGGTAAAGTGTTTGTCGCTAAAAACGGAACATTACTTGAGAAAGAGTTTCTCTCGAAAGAATTGAGTGGGAGGAAGATAGAACTTGATGAGGTTGGAGGTTGTTGAACCTTTGTTTCGACTAGAGAGTAGTGCAGCGCAAAAAGATGTTTCTATGGGACCTACGCCAGTTGAAAATGAAGTTAATGATGATGATCATGAAGCTTCAGTTCAAGTTACTATCGAATCTCGTAGGTCGACAAGGATGCGTACTGCTCATGAGTGGTACGGCAACCCTGTCTTAGAGGTCATGTTGTTGGACAGCGATGAACCTACGAGCTATGGAGAAGCGATGATGGGCCCATATTCCAACAAATGGTTAGAGGCCATGAAATCCGAGATGGGATGCATGTATGAAAACAAAGTATGGACTTTGGAAGTATTACCTGAAGGGCGAAAGGCCATTCAGAACAAATAGATCTTTAAGAAGAAGACGGACGCGAACGGTAATCTCACCGTCTATAAAGCCCGACTTGTGGCAAAGGGTTTTTCACAAGTTCAAGGAGTTGACTACGATGAGACCTTCTCACCCGTAGCGATGCTTAAGTCCGTCTGGATCATGTTAGCAATAACTGCATTTTTCAATTATGAAATTTGGCAGATGGATGTCAAGACAGCGTTCCTTAACGGTTTCCTTAAGGAAGAGTTGTATATGATACAACCAGAAGGTTTTGTCGATCCAGAGAATGCTGAAAAAGTTTGCAAACTCTAGGGATCCATTATGTACTAGTGCAAGCATCCCGGAGTTGGAATCTCTGCTTTGATGAGGTGATCAAAGCGTCCGAGTTTATACAAGTTTACAGAGAAGCTTGTATTTACAAGAAAGTGAGTGTGAGGTCTATAGCATTTCTAATATTATATGTGGATGACATATTGCTGATTGGAAACAATATAGAAATATTAGAAAGTGTGAAGGAATAGTTGAACAAGAGTTTTTCAATGAAGAACCTAGGAGAAGCTGCTTTCATATTACGCATCAAGATCTATAGAGATAGATGGAGACGCTTAATAGGACTTTCACAGAGCACATACCTTGACAAAGTTTTGAAGAAGTTCAAAATGGATCAGTCCAAGAAGGGGTTCTTGCCTATATTGCAAGGTGTGAAGTTGAGTAAGACTCAATGCCTAGTGACTGCAGAAGATAGAGAAATATGAGTGTCATCCCCTATGCTTTAGCCATAGGCTCTATCATGTCTGCAATATTGTGCACAAGACCTGATGTCAGCCTTGCCATAAGTATGGCCGGAAGGTTTCAAAGTGATCCGGGAATGGACCACTAGATGACGGTCAAGAATATCCTGAAGTACCTAAAGAGGACTAAGGAAATGTTTCTCGTTTATGGAGGTGATCAAGAGCTCATCGTAAAAGGTTACGTCGATGCAAGCTTTGACACTCATCTGGATGACTCTAAGTCTCAAACTAGATACGTATTTTTCTCAATGGGGGAGCGGTAAGCTGGTGCAGTTCCAAGCAGAGCATGGTAGCTGATTCTACATGCGAAGCAGAGTACATCGCTGCATCGGAGGCGGCGAAGGAAGGTGTGTCGATGAAGGAGTTCATGATAGATCTTCGAGTAGTGCCCAATGCACTGAACCCAATGACTCTGTTCTGTGACAACACTCGTGCCATTACTATGGCCAAGGGACCAAGGTTTCACAAGAGGACCAGACACATAAAGAGATGCTTCAATTCCATTCGTGATTACATCAAGGAGGAGGACATAAATATTTGCAAAGTCCACACGGATCTGAATGTCGTAGACCCATTGACTAAACCTCTCCCAAGGGATAAACATGATCAACACCAGAACTTTATGGGTGTTAGATTCATTACAATGTAAATCACATAGTGATGTGAGCTAGATTATTGACTCTAGCGCAAGTGGGAGACTGTTTGGAATATGCCCTAGAGGCAATAATAAAGAGGTTATTATTATATTTCCTTGTTCATGATAATCGTTTATTATCCATGCTATAATTGTATTGATTGGAAACTCAAATGCATGTGTGGATACATAGACAACACTATGTCCCTAGCATGCCTCTAGGAGACTAACTCGTTGATCAAAGACGGTCAAGGTTTCCTAGCCATTGACATGAGATGTCATTTGATAATGGGATCACATCATTAGGAGAATGATGTGATGGATAAGACCCAAACTATGAATGTAGCAAATGATTGCGTTGGTTTATTGCCATAGTTTTCTGCATGTCAAGTATATGTTCGTATGACCATGAGATCATGCAACTCACTAACACGGGAGGAATACCTTGTGTCTATAAAACGTCGCAATATAACTGTGTGGCTATAAAGATGCTCTACAGGTATCTCCGGAGGTGTCTGTTGAGTGGGCATGGATCAAGACTGGGATTTGTTACTCCGTGTGATGGAGAGGTATCTCAGGGCCCACTCGGTAATACAACATCACAAAAAGCCTTGAAAGCAAAGTGAGTAAAGTGTTAGCCACGGGATCTTGTATTATGGGACGACTTAAGAGACTGGCCAGTAACGAGATTGAACTAGGTCTAGAGATACCGACGATTGAATCTCGGGCAAGTAACATACCGAAGAACAAAGGGAACAACATACGGGATTAACTAAATCCTTGACATAGACATTCAACCGATAAAGATCTTCATAGAATATGTAGGAACCAATATGGGCATCCAGGTCCCGCTATTGGTTATTGACCGTACAGGTGTCTCGGTCATGTTGATGTCTACTACGCAACCTTCTTCTTATAGACTCGTGTTGGGCCTCCAAGCGCAGAGTTTTGTAGGACAGTGGCAATTTTCCCTCAAGTGGATGACCTAAGGTTTATCAATCCGTGGGAGGCGTAGGATGAAGATGGTCTCTCTCAAACAACCCTGCAACCAAATAAAAAAGAGTCTCTTGTGTCCCCAATACATCCAATACAATGGTATATTGTATAGGTGCACTAATTCGGCAAAGAGATGGTGATACAAGTGTAATATGGATGGTAGATATAAGTTTTTGTAATCTGAAAATATAAAAACACCAAGGTAACAAGTAACAAAAGTTAGCACAAACAGTATTGCAATGCTTGAAAACAATGCCTAGGGTTCATACTTTCACTAGTGCAATCTCTCAACAATACTAACATAGTTGAATCATATGTAAATAACTCTCGTGCGACAAAGAGTTCACTCCAAAGTCACAAATAGCAGAGAACTAACAAAGAAATTATTGTAGGGTACGAAACCACCTCAAAGTTATATTTTTACGATCAATCTTATGAGCTATCCCTATAAGTGTCACGAACAGACCTAGAGTTCGTACTAAAATAACACCTTAAGATACACATCAACCAAAACCCTAATGTCACCTAGATACTCCAATGTCACCACAAGTACCCATGGGCTTGATTATATGATATGCATCACACAATTTCAGATTCATAAGTTCAATCCAACACAAAGAACTTCAAAGAGTGCCCCAAAGTTTCTACCGGAGATTCAAGACGAAAACATGTGCAAACCCCTATGCATAGATTCCCAAGGTCATAGAACCGGCAAGTTGATCACCAAAACACACATCTAGTGGATCAATAGAACATCGCATTGTCACCACGGATATCCCATCGCAAGACATACATCAAGTGTTCTCAAATCCTTACAGACTCAATCCGATAAGAAAACTGCAAGGGAAAACTCTATTCATCACAAGAAGATAGAAAGGGGAAAACTCCATATGATTCATCCATATCAATAAAGCTCGTGGTACATCAAGATTGTGTCATCTCAAGAACACGAGAGAGAGAAACTGGTCAAACACATAACTACTAGTACATACCCTCAGCCCCGAGGGTGAACTACTCCCTCCTCATCATGGAGACCATCGGGATGATGAAGATGGCCTCCGGTGATGGTTTCCCCCTTTGGCGGGGTGCCGGAACAGGATCTCGATTGGTTTTTTGTGGCTTTGGAGGCTTGCGGTGGAGGAACTCCCGATCTAGGTTTCTTTTCGGAGGTTTGCGTATTTATAGGAGTATTTGGCGTTGGTCCCATGTCCAGAAGGTTCCCGAGGAGGTCACAAGCTCGCTAGGCACGGCCAGGGGGGTGGCTGCGCCTGGAAGGCTTGTGACTCCCTCGGGACTCTTCTCCGGTATCTTTTTGCTCCAGTATTTTTTATATTTTCCAAAAATATTCTCCGTAAATTTTCAGCCCATTCCAAGAATTTTTATTTCTGCACAGAAATGACACCATGGTAGTTCTGCTGACAACAGCGCGAGTCCGGGTTAGTTCTAATAAAATCATACCAAAATCACATAGAATTATTGTAAACATGGCATGAATACTTCATAAATTATAGTTACTTTGGAGACGTATCAACATCCCCAAGCTTAATTCATGCTCGTCCTTGAGTAGGTAAATGATAGAAGAAATAATTTATGAAGTGTGAATGCTATCATAGTGCATAAATTTGATCAATGATAGTTCCAAACACTTTTTCTAGCATCATTATATATCATAAACAGTAGCTCATCTCATAAACCGTCTCATGATAAAATAACAAGCTATTCACATGTTAAAGTATAGACTAACAAACTATGCTTTCAGTCTCCAAATAATTGCAATTCATTTTATTTTCAGGAAGGGTCTATGTAAGAGCTTTGATTTGGCAAATCCCACATACTCAACTATCATATAGTCTTCCCTGATTGCTAACACTCAAAGCATATTTTTAGAGCAAATGGCATCCGTCGACCACAAAGAAAGATAGGGGCTTGAAGTTTCGTCTCCCAACTTATTTATCATATAGATAATTGTCAACAATAATAATTCATGACCAAATATATTTGAATGGTCATATATGCTTGGATCTTTCCCCAACACATGACGCTTGCCAAGAGAAAAAGGTGAAATATAGGAAGTGGTGAAGATCACCATGACTCTTGCATAAAGGTACGTACATGAAAGTAAAAGATATACCCTTCGCAGAGGGAAGCATGATTTGCAGAGGTGCTAGAGCTCGAGCTTTTAAAATAGAGATGAATAATAATTTTGGGCGGTATGATTTCATTGTCACCATAACAACCGAGAGATCTCGGTATCTTCCATGCTAGATAAATTATAGGCGGTTCCCAAACAGAAAGGTAAAGTTTTTACTCCCCCTCCACCAATCAATCACACTCCATGGCGAGCCGAATCCACGGGTACCGTCCATACAAACAACAATCCTGGGGGAGATTTTTTTCATTATTTGCATTTTTTTCCTTTGATTTCGGGACTGGGAATCCCTATTACCAGCCACTTTCTCGTGAATTATAGTGAATCAACACATATCGTGAGAATAACCCACCTAGCATGGAAGATACTGACAGCCCCTAGTTACTATATGAGCAATTTGGGCAAACAAAACATAATATTATTTGAAGGTTTAGAGTTTGGCACATGCAAATTTACTTGGAACGGCAGGTAAATACCGCATATAGGTAGGTATGGTGGACTCATATGGAACAACTTTGGGTTTAAGGGTGTTTGGATGCACAAGTAGTATTTCTACTTGGTGCGGAAGTTTTGGCTAATATGAAGTGGAAGCAAGCACCACATGTTGGAGGATCCATAACAATATAATTTCTATACAAATATATACAACCATAACTCATTACATTGTCTTCCTTGTCCAACTTCAACTAATTTGTGCAAGTTTGAAAATAATTAATGGGTATTCACAATCATAGAATATGTATAAGATAGTATATTTATATGTGAAATCTCTCTTCCTTCAGTATTCTTTCATGAATTGTTCAAGTGACCAATGCGGTGTTTGCTAACTTTTAATAAATTTTACCACCTATACTTATTATATGTGAAGTCATTAATCCCCATGGGATAAGCATATAAAACATATATAATTTCATATTTATGATATTCAATTCATTCAACCATTTACTCATAGGATATAAGTGAAGCATGAGAGTAAATGTCAAAACTACTCCAAAACATATAAGTGAAGATCAATGAGTAGTCAAACAATTAAGTAGATATGTGAGAAATTTATATATATTTATCAATAAATATTTTCAGATCTTAGTATTTTATTTAAACAACAATAAAAACAAAAATAGCACACATGATGTGAACGAATAAAAATTTAGGCTCAACATAGGCTAACCGATAGTTGACGAAGAGAGGTGGGATGCGTAGCATCCCCAAGCTTAGATGCTTGATACTTCTTGAAGTATTCACTTGGGGTGCCTTGGGCATACCCAAGCTTGAGCTTTTTTATCTTGGCCAATCCTCTCATATCATGGTTTCACCTATTCTCAAAAACTTCATCCACACAAAACTCAAAAAGAACTCGTGAGATAGGTTAGTGCACATAATTACAAATCAACACTTTATGTACTTCCAAGACAAGTTGCAAAATAATTTCAAATATTAGGTACTGTATACTATCATTTCCACAATTTATATCTACCAGTATAGGCTATGGAAACTATAGGATAGGTAGATAACAAAACTATGACAACAATCTGTCCAAACAGAACAGTCTGTAGAAATTTATGAAAACGGTGTACCTCTGTAACTCAATAAATTATAAAAATTTAGGAAATTATATAAAATTTATATGAAAACACTGTGTAAGAACTTCAGAAACTTTACGCTTTCCAGTAAAATATGAAAATTCAAACACTACAGCAGAAGTTTCTTATTTTACACAGCACATATCAAACATGCAATTCAAGCATCCTAAGGGCAATTCTTGGAACTTTTTATTTAAAAAAAAGATTATAAATAATACCTAGCAGAAAATAACAAAATATAATGACGCTCCAAGCAAAACACATATTATGTAATGAATAAAAATATATCTCCAAGTAAGATATACCGATAATGTTGAAGACGAAAGAGGGGATGCCTTCCGGGGCATCCCCAAGCTTAGGCCCTTGAGTATTACTTGGACATTACCTTGGGGTGCCTTGGACATCCCCAAGCTTAGGTTCTTGTCACTCCTTGTTCTCCTCATATCGGTGTCTCACCCAAAACTTGAAAACTTCAATCACACAAAACCTAACGAAACTTCGTGAGAAGGGTTAGTGTAGTAAAGATAAATCATTCACTTAGGTACTGTCAAGACAAGATTCACAATTGTTCCCACATGATACCTACTTTATTCCATCATTCACACAATTTATTTTACTCAATATAAGCTATAGTAACACTTGAAACCAGCAAAGTATGCATGCAAAACAGAATCTGTCAAAAGCACAACAGTCTGTAAAGATCTGAATTATAACCATACTTACCTGACTCTAACAATTCTGAAAAAGGAAAACTCAAGTAATTTGCATATAATGTTGGGCAAAAATTTCAGAATTTTTTTACGTTCCAGTAAAATCATATAATTCATACACTGGACGTAAAACTTTCTATTTTTGCACAGAATCAAACAAGCAAGTATCCACACTATCCCAACGGCTTTACTTGGCACTTTATTGAAATAAAAGACACAAAACAGGATTAATACAATATCTTAATCATTTGAACACATCAAAACGGAAGTTAAAAGTGTTGGGTTGTCTCCCAACAAGCGCTTTTCTTTAATGCCTTTTAGCTAGGCATGATGATTTCAATGATGCTCGTATAGGAATAACAATTGAAACATGCAAAAGAGCATCATGAATCTCATGACAAGCACATTTAAGTCTAACCCACTTCCTGTGCATAGGGATTTTGTGAGCAAACAATTTATAGTAGCAAGAATCAACTAGCATAGGAAGGCAAAACAAGCATAACTTCAAAACCTTGAACACACAGAGAGGAAACTTGATATTATTGCAGTTCCTACAAGCATATGTTCCTCCCTCATAATAATTTTCAGTAGCATCATGAAGGAATTCAACAATATAACCAGCACATAAAGCATTCTTTTCATGATCTACAAGCATAGAAAAAATTTCACTCCCCACATAAGCAATTTTCTTCTCATTCATTATAGTGGGAGCAAACTCGACAAAATAACTAGAATGTGACACTTGATTGACATAACCACATTGAATATTAAAATCATGCTAATAGGTTTCATGGTTTTAATTACTCTTTATAGCATACGTGTCATCACAATAATCATCATAGATAGGAGGCATGCCATAATCATAATAGTTTTGCTCATCAAAACTTGGGGGACTAAAAATATCTTCTTCATCAAACATAACATCCCCAAGCTTGTGGCTTTGCATACCATTAGCATCATGAATATTCAGAGAATTCATACTAACAACATTGCACACATATATATTCATGAAAACATAATAGGTTCAGATCTGAAATCATGGCACTCGGGCCCTAGTGACAAGCAATAAGCATGGCAAAGTCATAGCAACATCAATCTCAAAACATAGTGGATACTAGGGATCAAACCCTAACAAAACTAACTCGATTACATGATAAATATCATCCAACCCATCACCGTCCAGCAAGCCTACGATGGGATTACTCACGAACAATGGAGAGCATCACGGAATTGGTGATGAAGGATGTTTGGTGATGACGATGGCATCGATTTCCCCTCTTCGAAGCCCAAAACGGACTCCAGATATGGTCTCACAAGGAAGAACAGGAGGTGGCGGTGGCTCCGTATCGTGAAATGTGATGAACTCTTCTCTTCAATTTTTGTCTTTGCAAATAGGGTTATATGGAGCTGGAGAGGAGGTCGAGGAGCCACGAGGGCCCCACAAGCCTGTTAGGCGCGGCCAGGGGGTGGCCATGCCTAGCAGGCTTGTGGCCTGTGGGTGGCCCCCCTCTGGTTGATTCTTGCACAAGTATTTTTTATTAAATCCAAAAATATTCTCCATAAATTTTCAAGACGATCCAAGAACTTTTATTTCTGCACAAAAATACACCAAGGCAATTCTATTGAAAACAGCGTTGGTCTGGGTTAGTTCCATTTAAATCATGCAAATTAGAGTCCAAAACAAGGGCAAAAGAGTTTGGAAAAGTGGATACGATGGAGACGTATCAACTCCCCCAAACTTAACCCATTGCTTGTCCTCAAGCAATTCAGTTGATAAACTAAAAGTGATAAAGAAAAACTTTTACAAACTCTATTTGATCTTGTTGTTGTAAATACGTCTATCTGATGTTCAGATTTTAAGCAAAGATCATGGACTAACCACGTTCACAATAACATTTAGGTCTCACATTTACTCATATCAATGACATAATCAACTAGCGGGCAATAATAATAACTCTCGGATGACAACACTTTTTCAAAACAATCATGATACAATATGACAAAATGGTATCTCTCTAGCCCTTTCCGAGACCGCAAA
This sequence comes from Hordeum marinum, assembly GCA_022496015.1. Taxonomy (NCBI): domain Eukaryota; kingdom Viridiplantae; phylum Streptophyta; class Magnoliopsida; order Poales; family Poaceae; genus Hordeum; species Hordeum marinum. Next base: position 366,562,725 of record CM039675.1, on the reverse strand, counting down.
ACATAAATGCAAAGCACCTCTAAAGAACAAGGACTGACTAGACATTGTAATTCATGGTGAAAGAGATCCAGTCATGCTCATACTCAATATCAATTAACAGCAAAGCATACAAATGACGGTGGTGCCCTCTAACTGGTGCCTTTTATAAGAAGATGATGACTCAACAATAAAGTAAATGGAAAGGCCCTTTGCAGAGGGAAGCATTGAGTTACAAAGGTGCCAGAGCTCGAGTTTTTAAAATAGAGATGAATAATGATTTTTGAAGGGTATGCTTTCATTGCTCACATAATGACCAAGAGGTTTTCAATATCTTCCATGCTAGATATATTATAGGCGGTTCCCAAACAGAAAGATAAAGTTTTTACTCCCCCTTCACCAATCAGTCACACTCCACGGAGGGCCGAATTCATAGGTACCGTCCATACAAACACAGTTTTGGAGGAGTTTTGTTTCATTATATTTTACTTTTATTTCGAGCATGGAACTAGGCATCCCAATTACTAGCCACTTTCTCGTGAATGATAGTGAATCAATACATATCGTGAGAATAACCCACCTAGCATGGAAGATACTGATAGCCCCAGTCGCCATATGAGTGATTTGGGCATACAAAACATAATGTTTATTTGAAGGTTTGGAGTTTGGCACATGCAAATTTACTTGGAACGGCAGGTAAATACCGCATATAGGTAGGTATGGTGGACTCATATGAAACAACTTTGGGGTTGAGGAATTGGATGCACAAGCAGTATTCTCGCTTAGTACAAGTGAATGCTAGCAAAATAATAGGGAGCGACCAACTAGAGAGCGACACAGTCATCAACATGCTTTGAGATTAACCAACACTGAATGCAAGCATGAGTAGGATATAAATCACTATGAACATAAATATCGTGGAGGCTATGTTGATTTTGTTTCAACTACATGCATGAACATGTGCCAAGTCGAGCCACTTGAATCGTTCAGAGGAGGATACCATCCCATCATACCATATCACAACCATTTTAATATGCATGTTGGCACCCAAAACAAACCATTATCCACTCTTAGCTAATTAAGCATGGCATGAGTAACTATAATCTCTAATTGTCATTGCAAATATGTTTCACCCATGATGAACTGAATTCGGAATGATGAGCTAATCATATTTACAAAACCAAGATAGGTTGAGTTCATACCAGCTTTTCTCCATCTCAATCTTTTCATCAAATATCGTCATTATTGCCTTTCACTTGCACAACCGAACGGTGTGGATAATAATAAGAGTGCACGTGCATTGGACTAAGCTGGAATCTGCAAACAATGACTCAAAGGAGAAGACAAGGTAACATGGGCTTTCTAATAGGTAAACAATAATGCATATGAGAGCCACTCAACATTTTCATTGTTGTCTTCTCCTTACGATCCAAAGAAAGAAAATATCAAAACATGAACGAGAAAACTATTTACACGGGAAAGCTCCCAACAAACAAAAGAAGAACAAAAAATCTTTTTGGTTTTTCTTTTTAATGCTACAACTAAGCAACTGGAAAATAAAGCTAGAACTATTTTTTTGTATTTTTCTCAAAGTAAATTAAACACACAAGAAGAAAGCAAAACAAGGGAATAAAGTACCATGATAGTACAATGAAAAAGTATGAACACCGACTGCTAAGATGAGTGTGTGAACATGAATGTAAAGTCGGTGAGAAATACGTACTCCCCCAAGCTTAGGCTTTCGTCCTAAGTTGGTCTATGGCCATGGCTGGAAGGAGCTCTCTCCTAGATACTCAAGAGTGTCCTCAGGGTTCCATTGGTTGGCGAACTCCTGCGGCTCCCACTGAAACACTGGCTCCGGGTACGGATCGAAGTCTGGTGCCGACTCTAGAGCCGAGGGTTGCGTCAAACCCCAATATCTGTAAATGTCTCCGAGCATAATGGTGTACCTGCCTGAGCGAATATTGAACAAAGAAGAAGCAGGCAGAGTAATAATTTCACAAGTACCCTGGCTAAAAACTAAGTTGTAAAGTAGCCTCCTATCATCATTTTTCTTAATAACATCGTGAGCTACCATACAGTCATAATCTAAAAACTTCACGGGTAGCAGCCTCTCATCTTTCTCGTTAAGCCTAATGGGTATCTCAAAATGTTTGGCTAAATGAGATGCATAGATACCTCTGAATATGGGCCCCTTCGAATGGTTGGTGTTCAGGGGCACTAAGACTCCCACTCTCCCAGCGACCAACAAAACATGTTCCCGCAAATAATGAATAATAGCATAGCACAAGAAAATGTAAACTAGCTGCTCTTGCCTTTGACACACTTCTCTCTTCCCCTATAGTGACTGCGGCAATAAAATCTTCCATGTCTCTAGGACGTGGTTCCCTGATGCTGCCCTCATAGGGTATTTTGCAAACTTTGCAAAAATCATAAAGGTTCATTTTCTTAGGCACATCATATAAGTGAAATTCTACTATAGGAGGGTCCTCCATAGAATGGAAGTGAAAATTTTGCACAGAGGTATTTGTGAGCAAGAGGTACTAGTCACACTTACCGTTGAGGAAGTCAGTGATGCCTGCATTCTTGGCCAAATAATAGAAATCTTCATAAATTCCGGCCGCCCTCAAGAATGTGTCACATGGCCATTCACATGGTCGAACTTCTGCAACGCGAGGAAGATTATACTTGAGTTTCTCCCTCATATCATTCTCATCTTCCTTAGAACTCCGGCTTGAAGAGCCTCTTAATACTCTCCTCAACATCTCTTTCTCTGAAAAATTCTGAAATTTTTAGTGACTCAAAATAAAGGTGTACAAAACTCAACAAAACTCATAACAACTACTCCCACAGGTGCCTAGAGGATATATCATGCATCAAAAATACTTAGGACCATAAAAATTTGAAATGCAAGCTCAAGAACAAGGTCACCTCAGCAGCAATTTTTTTGCAAAATATAAAGTACTAGAACAAAAACTAATTGGACCATTGGAGGAGTCACATACCGAAGAACAATCTCCCAAAATAGTTTTGCGAATGAAGCTTTGAACAAGGAGATCAAAAATGGTAGCAAAATGAGAAAGAACACGGGTTTGAGCAATGGTGGGATTTTTCTGGAGGAAGATGAAGTGGATGGGTGCTGGAATAAGTGAAGGGGGCCACGTGGGACCCACAAGCCTGCTAGGTGCGACCAGGGGGTGGTCGCGCCTTGTGGGCTTGTGGCTGACTGGTGCAGCCCCCTGCAGTGTGCTTAGTGCCAAATATTTTTTAATATTCTAGAAAAAATCATACTCCATTTTGAGGACATTTGAAGAACTTTTATTTTCAGGTCACTTTTTTATTGCACGGGAAACTCAGAAAACATGAAAATAATAGGATTTTTACTTAATTTAATCTTACTAACACAAAGTAAAAGTTGGGTATAGAAAGTTGTCTTTCTAATTTCATCCATCTCATGCTCATCAAAAGGAATCCATCAATAAGGTTGATCAAGTCTTATTAACAAACTTCTTTCGAATAACATGAAACCGAAGAATTTTCGAATAATACTAAGTTACCTCAATGGGGACATGCATGTCCCCAACAATAAGTATATCATATTTCTTCTTGACAGTAGGAAGAGGGAACTCAAAGTATCCAATAATAATCGTTGGAATTTTTTTAATAGAGTTGATACTGGGAACTTGAGGTTGTTTCTTTGGAAAGTGTACCGTATGCTCATTACCATTAATATGAAAAGTGACATTACCCTTGTTGCAATCAATAATAGCCCCTGCAGTATTCAAAAATGCTCTACCAAGGATGATGGACATACTGTCGTCCTCGGGAATATCAAGAATAACAAAGTTTGTCAAGATAGTAGCATTTGCAACTACGACAGGTACATCCTTACAAATACTGATAGGTAGAGCAGTTGATTTATTAGCCAGTTGCAAAGAGATTTTAGTAGGTGTCAACTTATTCAAATCAAGTCTACGATATAAAGAGAAAGATATCACACTAACACGAGCTACCAAATCACATAAGGCAGTTTTAACATAATTCCCTTTTATAGAGCATGGTATAGTTGGTATTCCTGGATCTCCCAATTTCCTTGGTACTCCACCCTTAAAAGTATAATTAGCAAGCATGGGGGAAATCTCAGCTTTCGGTATCTTTCTTTTATTAGTCACAATATCTTTCATATACTTAGCATAAGGAGACATTTTCAGAATATCAGTCAAGCGCATACGCAAAAAGACAGGTCTAAGCACTTCAACAAAGCGCTCAAAATTCTTTTCATCCTTTTTCTTGGATGGTTTAGGAGGAAAGGGCATGGGTTTCTGAACCCACGGTTCTATTTATTTACCATGATTCCTAGCAATAAAATCTCTTTTGTCATATCTTTTATTCTTAGGTTGTGGGTTATCAAGATCAACAGCAGGTTCAATCTCCACATCATTATCATTACTAGGTTGAGCATCAACATGAACATCATCATTAATATTATCACTAGGCTCATGTTCATTACCAGATTGTGTCTTAGCATCAGAAATAGAAATATCATTTGGGTTTTCAAGAGTATCTATAACAGGTTCACTAGCAACATGCAAAGTTCTATCATCATCCTTGTTCCTCTTACTACTAGAGCGACTAGGTACATCAATATTACCCCTTTGAGAATCTTGTTCAATTCTGTTAGGGTGTCCCTCAGGGTATAGAGGTTCCCGAGTCATTCTTCCACCTCTAGTCACAACTTTAACAGAATGACCATTGTTCTTACTACTCATCTCATTAGGCAAATCATTCTGAGCTTTAAGTCCTTGTTCTACTTGAGTAGTTACCATGGAAGCATGTTCACTAATCAGTTTAAGATCATTGATAGTTCTACTCATATAATCACCTAAGCAATCAAGCATGAAAGCATTATGTTTCAATTATCTACTAACATAAGCATTAAAAATTTCTTGCTTAACAACAAAATTATCAAATGCATCCAAGCATTGGCTAGCAGACTTATTATAAGGAATATCGCTTTCATCAAATCTACGAAGAGAATTTACCTCTACTACCTGTGTCGGGTTATCAAAACCATGTATTTCTTCAATAGGTGGTAGATTCTTAACATCTTCAGCTTTAATACCTTTTTGTTTCATAGATTCCTTTGCCTCTTGCATAACTTTAGGACTGAGAAATAGAATGACTTTTTTCTTCGGAGTTGGCTTCAGAGGTGGTTAAGGAATAGTCTAATCATTATCATTGCTCAATATATTATTCAATAGTATTTCAGCTTGTTCAACAGTTTGTTCCCTGAAAACACAACCAACACAACTATCTAGGTGGTCCCTAGAAGCATCGGTTAATCCATTATAAAAGATATCAAGTATTTCATTTTTCTTGAGAGGATGATCAGGCAAAGCATTTAGTAATTGGAGAAGCCTCCCCCAAGCTTGTGGGAGACTCTCTTCTTCAATTTGCACAAAGTTAAATATTTCCTGCAAGGCAGCTTGTTTCTTATGGGCAGGAAAATATTTTTCAGAAAAGTGATATATCATATCCTGGGGACTACGCACACAACCAGGAGCAAGAGAATTAAACCATATCTTAGCATGACCCTTTAATGGGAAAGGAAACAACTTAAGGATATATTAATAATGAATTTATTCCTCATGAGTAAATAGGGTGGCTATATCATCAGTTTAGTAAGATGTGCCACAGCATTTTTAGATTCATAGCCATGGAAAGGATCAGATTCAACCAAGGTAATTAACTCAGGATCAATAGAGAATTCATAATCCTTATCAGTAACAAAGATGGGTGAAGTAGAAAACTTAGGATCGTATTTCATTCTAGCATTCAAAGATTTTTCTTTCCACTTGCATAGAAATTTCTTAAGATCATCTCTATCATTAAAAGCAAGAAAGTCCCTAGCTACCTCTCGTTCCATAACATAACCCTCAGGTATATCAGGAAATTCATATCTAGGAAAGCTAGGTCTAGCAGGTGTCTTATAGTGTTCAGTTTCAATAATTTCATCAGTTTTAGAAGTATCATAAATTTTAGCATTGACTCTAGCAATTTGTTCATCAAGAAATTCACCCAGTGGCACAGTATTATCAAGAAAAGTATCATCATAAGCATCATGCATAGCAGAAGTGGCATCATCAATTACTTGCGACATATCAAAATTACTAGCAGGTGGTGGTGTCGCAAAGTTACTCATAACAGAATGTGAATCAAGTGCAAAGCTAGATGGCAGTTCCTTACCTCCCCTCGTAGTAGAGGGATAGATCTTGGTTTTTGGATCTTTCAGATTCTTCATAGTGATCAAAAGATATAAATCCCAAGTGACTCAGAGAATAGAGCTATGCTCCCCGGCAACGGCGCTAGAAAATGGTCTTGATAACCCCACAAGTATAGGGGGTCACAACAGTTTTCGAGGGTATGGTATTCAAACCAGATTTATTGATTTGACACAAGGGGAGCCAAAGAATATTCCCGAGTATTCGCAGCTGAGTTGTCAATTCAACCACACCTGTAAGACTTAATATCTGCAGCAAAGTATTCAGTAGCAAAGTAGTATGGAAGTAACAATAACGGTAGCAAAAGTAACAGTAGCAGTTTTGTAGTGATTGTAATAGTAGCAACTTAAAAGTAACTTAGCAAAGATCAATATGTGGAAAGCTCATAGAAAATGGATCAGTGATGGATAATTATGTTGGATATCATTCATCATGCAACAGTTATAACATAGGGTGACACATAACTAGCTCCAATTCATCAATGTAATGTAGGCATGTATTCCATATATAAGCATACGTACTTATGGAAAAGAACTTGCATGACATCTTTTGTCCTACCCTCCCATGGCAACAGGGTCCTAATGGAAACTAAGGGATATTAAGGCCTCCTTTAGTAGAGAACCATACCACAGCATTAGCACTTAGTGAATACATGAACTCCTCAAACTACGGTAATCACCGGAAAGAATCCCAGTTATTGTCACCCTGGGGGATGCAGATCATAACTCATAATAGGTGTCTACAACTTGCAAGATAGGATCAAGAACACATATATATTCATGAAAACATAATAGGTTCAGATCTGAAATCATGGCACTCGGCCCTAGTGACAAGCATTAAGCATGGCAAAGTCATAGCAACATCAATCTCAGAACATAGTGGATACTAGGGATCAAACCCTAACAAAACTAACTTGATTACATGATAAATCTCATCCAACCCATCACCGTCTAGCAAACCTACAATGGGATTACTCACGAACGGCGGTGAGTATCATGGAATTGGTGATGAAGGATGGTCGGTGATGATGATGCCGTCGATTTCCCCTCTCTAGAGCCCCAAACGGACTCCAGATCTGGTCTCCCAAGGAAGAACAGGAGGTGGCGGCGGCTCCGTATTGTGAAACGCGATGAACTCTTCTCTCTGATTTTTTTTCTTCGCGAATAGGGTTACATGGAGCTGGAAAGGAGGTCGGAGGAGTCACGAGGGCCCCACAAGCCTGTTAGGCGCAACCAAGGGTGGTCGGCTTGTGGCCTGTAAGTGGCCCCCCTCTGGTTGATTCTTGCGCCATTATTTATTATTAAATCCAAAAATACTCTCCGTAAATTTTCAGGCTGATCCGAGAACTTTTATATCTGCACAAAAATAACACCAAGGCAATTCTGCTGAAAACAGTGTCAGTCCGGGTTAGTTCCATTCAAATCATGCAAATTAGAATCCAAAACAAGGGAAAAAGAGTTTGGAAAAGTGGATACGATGGAGACGTATCAATGACATATATCATGTTTACGTCCTTCACCTTGGAGGGAAACTGTTTTTGGGCGCCGCCACTCAGCCTCCGAGGTTCATCCTCGTCGTCGTCGCTCCTGGACAAACCCTGACTCTTCGGCTAGAGCCTTCCCAACCTGCTTGAACACCCAACAGTTTCTATTGGTGTGATTGGCAGGTTCATCTGGGGTGTGATGACCCACAAGTATAGGGTATCAATCGTAGTCCTTTCGATAAGTAAGAGTGTAAAACCCCACAAGGAGCAAAAGGAAATGACAAGTGATTTTTAGCAAGGTATTCTCTGCAAGTTCTATAGATAACGTGATAGATAGTTTTGTCACAAGATAATTCATAAAAAATAACAAGTAGTAATAGTAGAAAATGTGTAGCAAGGTAGCATAATCCTTTTTGTGGCAAAGGATAAGCCTGAAAGTTCTCTTACATAAAGCAAAGCACTCTCGAGGACACATGGACATTTCTTTCTAGCCACATTCATCATGTTAAGTTGATTCGTGTTTGCTACTTTGATAATTTGATATGTGGGTGGACCAGTGATAAGGTGTTGTTCTTACTTGAACAAACAACCCACTTATGATTACCCCCCCCCCCTCGCAAGCATCCACAACTACGCAAGAAGAATTAATATAAATCTAACCATAGCATTAAACATGTGGATCCAAATCAGCCCCTTATGGAACAACTCATAAACTAGGATTTAAGCTTATGTCACTCTCGCAACCCATCATCTACTTATCATTCCCCAATGCTTCCCTTTAGGTCCAAGCATGGTGAAGTGTCATGTAGTCGACGTTCACATGACACCACTAAAATAAGAGCAACATACATATCATCAAAATATCAAATGAATACCAACATCACATGATTACTTATAACAAGACTTCTCCCATGTCCATGAAAACAAAAGTAACTACTCATTTATAACCCACAAGTATAGGGGATTGCAACAATTTTTGAGGGTAGAGTATTCAACCCAAATTTATAGATTCGACACAAGGGGAACCAAAGAATATTTGAGAGTATTAGCAGTTGAGTTGTCAATTCAACCACACCTGGAGATAAATATCTACAGCAAAGTGATTAGTAGCACAATAATATGATAGTTTGATAGCAGTGGTAATAGTAACAGTAGCAGTAACAGTAGTAGCAATAGTTTTGTAGCAAGTGCAACAGTAGCAGCAATAGTAGTAACTTAGCAAGAGCAATAAGTGGAAGGATCGTAGGCACTGGATCAGAGTATTCATTGGATGATATTCATCATATAACACCCATAACCTAGGGCAAAACAGAACTAGATCCAGTTCGTCAATGTAATGTCGGCATGTATTCCGTATATAGTCATACATGCTTATGGAAAAGAACTTGCATGACATCTTTTGTCCTACCCTCTCATGGAAGCGGGGTCCATAAGGAAACTAAGGGATATTAAGGCCTCCTTTTAATAGAGAATTGAAACAAAGCATTAACACTTAGTGAATACATGAACTCCTCAAACTACGGTCATCACCGTGAAGTATCCCAAATATTGTCACTATTGGGTTGACGGATCATAACACGTAATAGGTGCATATGACTAGGCAAGATCGGATCAAGAACATAGATATAATGATGATAACATAAATGGTTGAGATCTGAAATCATGGCACTCGGGCCCTAGTGAAAAGCATTAAGCATGGCAAAGTCATAGCAACATCAATCTTAAAACATAGTCGATGCTAGGGATCAAGCCCTAACAAAACTAACTCGATTACATGATGAATCTCATCCAACTCCGCACCGACCAGCAAGCCTACGAAGGAATTACTCACTGCCGGTGGGGAGCATCATGAAATTGGCGATGGAGAAGGGTTGATGATGACGAAGACCGAAGATTCCCCTCTCTAGAGCCCCAAACGGACTCTAGATCTAGCCTCCTGATGAAGAACAGGTGGTGGCGGCGGCTCTGTATCATGAAACGCGATAATTCTTTCTCTTTGATTTTTTTCGGAGATTTGTGAATTTAAAGCGTTGGAATTAGGGTCGGGGGCACGAGGTGTCCACCATCCATCGGGCCGCGCTAGGGGGGCCTAGCGCGCCCTCGTAGAGGGTGGGCACCCTGGGCCCCCTCTCAGGTGGCTTCTGGCTCAATAATTCCTCATATATTCCAAAATAAATCTCCAAAAAAAATTGTTCCATTCCGAGAACTTTTATTTCTGCACAAAAAAACAACACCATGGCAGTTCTGCTGAAAACAGCATCAGTCCGTGTTAGTTTCATTCAAATCTTGCAAATTAGAGTCCAAAACAAGAGCAAAAGTGTTAGGAAAAGTAGATATGTTGGAGACATATCAACTCCCCCAAGATTAAACCATTGCTTGTCCTCAAGCAATTCATTTGACAAACTGAAAGTGAGAAAGACAAACTTTTACGAACTCTTTTGTTCTTGTTTACATACATATGCTTAAGTAGCACACAAGTTTTCAGCAAAAATCATGACTAGCCATGTCAACAATAACTCTGAAAGATTATATTAACTCATATCAATGACACAAGCAACTAGCGAGCAATAATAAGATATCTCAAGTGCAAACAGTTTGTCAAAACAATCATGATATAATATGACAATAGTGGTATCTCGCTAGCACTTTTTGAGACCGCAAAACATAAATGCAGACCACCACCAAAGTTCAAGAAGTGACTAAATATTGTAATTCATGGTAGAAAATATCTAGTCATGATGCATCCAACATTCACTATACACAATGCATGACGATGACAATAGTGCTCTCAGATCTGGCGCTTATTTTAGAAGGTGATGACTCAACTTTAAAATATATAGATAGTCCCTTTGAAGAGGGAAGTAGGGATTTGCAGAGGTGCGAGAGCTCAAGGATTAAATAAGATATAAGTATAATTTTTGGGAGGTGCACCCTTCCTGTCAACGTTACGACCAAGACCTATCAATATCTTCCATGCTAAAAAAATTAGCGGTGGTTCCCAAGCGGTAAAAGTGAACATTTACTCCCCCTCCACCAACAAACACACTCCATGGCGAGCCGAATCCATGGGTACCGTCCAAACCAACAACATTCCTGGGGAGTCTTGTTTAATTATTTACATTTATTTTGATTTTGGGGCTGGGAATCCCTATTACCGCCCTTCTCATGCAAGGACGAGTGAATAAATACTCATCGTGAAAATAATCCGCTTAACATGGAAGATACTGACCACCCCCTGTCGCTCCATGAGTGGTCCAGGCACACAAAATAGATTGTTCATTTAAAATTTTAGAGGTGGCACATGCAAATTTACTTGGAATGGCAGGGTAATACCGCATATAGGTAGATATGGTGGACTCATCTGGAATAACTTTGGTTTAAGGTTTTTTTATGCACAAGCAGAATTCCCACTTAGTACAGGTGAAGGCTAGCAAATAGGTTGAGAAGCGGCTAGCTAGAGAGCGAATACGGTCATAAACATGCATTGCGAATAATAAACATTGAATGCTATGATGAGTAGGATATGGACATCATGAACACAAATATCATGAAGGCTATATTGGTTTTGATTCAACTACATGCGTGAACGTGTACCAAGTCAAGCCGCTTGAAACATTCAAAGGAGGATACCATATCATCATACTACATCACAACCATTTTAATGCATGTTGACATCCAAGATAAATCATTATCCACCCCTAGCTACTTGAGCATGGCATGAACCACTATAATCTCTAATTATCATTAAAAAATGTTCAATCATAACATGCTGAATCATGGATACTAGGTTAAACATATTTACAAAAACAAGAACACATAGAGTTCATACCCGCTTTTCTCTGCCACAGTCAATTCATTAAATATTGCCATTATTGCCTTTCACTTGCACAATCGAATGATATGAAAATAAAAATAGTGCGAGAGTGTCGTGCACTAAGCTGGAATCTGCAAACATTTTATTCGAGAGGAGAAGACAACATAATATGGGCTCGGTGTTAGATCAACGATAATGCATATGAGAGCCAAGCAACATTTTCATCATGGTCTTCTCCTTGGTATGACTCGATAAGAGAGAAATAATTTCAGAGAAACACACTGAAATATTTTTGGAGTTTTTAGTTTTTCTTAAAGAAAGCAAACACGAGAAGGAAAAAACAAAAACGAGAAAAACTACTTACACAGGAGAACTCCCAACAAGCAAAAGAAGAAATTAGAAATCTTTTGGGGTTTTCTTTGAATACTAGAACTAACTAAAATGAAAAGAAAAACTGAAAAGAAACAAGAAGTATTTTGGATATTCTCAAAGTTTTTCAAACACACAAGAAGAAAACGAGAAGAACAAATCTAGCATGGATAATACAATGAAAGAGCGTGGACACCGACAACTGAAATGGAATGTGTGAACATGAATGTAATGTCGATGGAAATATGTACTCCCCCAAGCTTAGGCTTTTGGCCTATCTTGGTAATCACCATCTGTAGTTGTCGTCTGGTCCCATGTTGAAGTGCGGTGGTGGAGGTACCTGAGCATCCCACTCTTGGGGCTCCTCCTCTAGCGCGGCCTGGTTGTTCTGGTAGGCGATGATATCATGTGACAAAATTCTATATCTGTTCTTGGCAACATAATCAAACAAATCAGGTGCAGGAAATAGAATAACATCACGGTTTATGGCGCTAAATACCAGATTATAGCGAATATTATAAAACAGGCCAGCCTCATCAATAAATTGGTGATCCCTCAACGATCTGTGATCTAGATAAATAGTAGGCAAAAGATAATGATGTGGGCGTATCTGAACTCTGAGACGACTCGCTAAACGAGTAGCGTAAATGCCATCATGTATCTTTCCCTTACTCTTGTTAAGTTGTAGGCATCGTGCTACGATACCTCCTAGGCTAAAAGTGTGATCATTATATAACACACGTCACAAAACGACGAGATTCGGAGCACTGAGTGCACCGACCTTTTCCTTAGTAGTTAAACACTTAGAAATGAATATAGCAAAGTAGTGGCCACAAGGAAACTGCAAACTAGTGGCAGTTGTTTTCGACACGCCTTTGTCGTCACCCATTGTTAAAGTGAGGAGAAAGTCCTCAAACTCTTCTAGTCTAGGCTCTCGTAATTCCCCGTCAAAAGGAATAAGACATATGTCACAAAAGTCAGTGAATGGTATCTTGTAGTTTTTAGCATATAGATTAAACTGCATCTCGGGAGGGCTATTCCTACTCAGGAAATTAAAACTTTGCACGAAGGAATTTGTGAGGATGTGGTACTGGTCACACTTATTTGCGAGGAAATTGGTCAGCCCAACATTGTCAATAAATTGAGAAAAATCATGATAGAAACCGGCTTCCTCCATAAAGGGAATATGTGGCCATTCATATGGCCACACTTCTTCCTTCCTCGAAATGTGTAGGTCACTATCAGACAACTCCCCAATAACTCCCTTAGCATTCTTCTTGGAGGAGTACTTCCTGAAGAAATTCATCTTATTTTCTACAAGTAAAATTCTGAAAAAAAATTAGTCCACAAAATTTGTTAAGAAAACTAAATGAGATTGATAGCAACTACTCCTAGGGATGCATAGAGGCCATATAAAGTATTCAAACTACTTAGAACTTTAAGAATTCAACATGCAAGCTCATCTATAGAAGCACCAAGAGTAGCTAATTATTCTGAAAAATAAACCTCTAAATCAAAAACTAGTTGGAGCAATGGGGGAGTTACATACCGAGAAGCAATCCACGAAAAAGTTTCGGAAATGGAGCTTTGAGCAAAGAGATCGAAATCCACGAGTTCTTGAGCAAGAACATAAGAGAGAGAGAGAGAGCAATGGTGAATTTTTTTCAGGAGGTAAGAGATGACATGGTCCAAAGGGATAAGTGGGGGGACCCACCTGGGGCCCACCCTCTACCAGGCCACGCGAGGGGGGGTCTGGTGTGCCCTGGTGGAGGGTGGCCACCAGGTGCACCCCTCTAGTGTTATTTGTTCCATAAATTCACAAACATAAGAAAAAATCATTGTAATTTTTAGGGCATTCTGATAAATTTTATTTTGGGTCATTTTTTTATTGCATGGGGAAAACAAAAAACTGGATAAACATGACATTTTATTTTATTAACTAAGAAAAACAGAAACCTAAAAGTACGCACAGAGAGTTGTGTCTACTAAATTCATCAACTTCATACCTCTCGAAAATGATTCATTAATAAGGTTGATCAAGTCTTATTAACAACCGCTTTCAATTAGCATGAAACCGAAGAACTTTCGTAAAACACCAGGTTACCTCAGCGGGGATAGGCATATCCCCAATCATAATAATATCATATCTCTTTTTGACAGTAGGTAGATGTAATTGAAAGCTTCCAATAATGAGTGTGAAGAATTTGCAATAACATCCACACCATTCACTTGGAATTGATTCTTCGGAAAGTGCATCGTATGCTCATTACCATTGATATGAAAAGTGACCTTGATTTTATTGCAATCAATAACAGCCCCTGCAGTATTCAAGAAGGGTCTACCAAGGATAGTCGACATGTTGTCTGATACGTCTCCAACGTATCTATAATTTTTTATTGTTCCATGCTATTATATTATCTGTTTTGGATGTTTTATATGCATTAATATGCTATTTTATATTATTTTTGGGACTAACCTATTAATGTAGAGCCTAGTGTCAGTTTCTGTTTTTTCCTTGTTTTTGAGTTTCACAGATAAGGAATATTAAACGGAGTCCAAACAGAATAAAACCTACGGAATGATTTTTTCTACAATAAAAGGAAGCCACGAGACTTGAGAACGAAGGCAAAGGAGCTGCCACGGGGCCACAAGCCCGCTTGCTGCAGCCAGGGGGTACCCCGCGCTGGGAAGGCTTGTGGGCCCCTGGCAACTCCCCTAACCCTAATCTTCGGCCTATAAATACACAAATATTCCATCATTATCGAAATGGGCCACAAAAACACTTTTCCGCCGCCAGAAGCCTCTGTTCCCGAGAGATCCAATCTTGGAGCCTTTTTCGGTAATCTGCCAGAGGGGGATTCGATCACGAAGGGCATCTACATCAACTCCATTGCCCCTCCGATGATGCGTGAGTAGTTTACCACAGACCTACGGGTCCATAGCTAGTAGCTAGATGGCTTCTTCTCTCTCTTTGCTTCTCAATACCATGTTCCTCATGATCTTCATGGAGATCTATCCAATGTAATACTCTTTTGCGGTGTGTTTGTCGAGATCCGATGAATTGAGGGTTTATGTTCAGATTATCCATGAATATTATTTGAGTCTTTCCTGAATTCTTATATGCATGATTTCATATCTTTGCAAGTCTCTTCGAGTTATTGGTCTGGTTTGGCCAACTAGATTGGTAATTCTTGCAATGGGAGAAGTGTTTAGTTTTAGGTTCAATGTTGCGGTGTCCTCACCCAGTGACAAAGTAGGGGTAGCGATGCAAGTATTGTATTGTTGCCATCAAGGGTAAAAAGATGGGGTTTTCATCATGTTGCTTGAGTTTATCCCTCTACATCATGTCATCTTGCTTAATGCGTTACTCTGTTCTTCATGAACTTAATACTCTAGATGCAGGCAGGAGTCGGTCGATGTGTGTAGTAATAGTAGTAGATGCAAAATCATTTCGATCTACTTGTCACGTACGTGACACCTATATGCATAATCATTGCCTTGGATATCTTCATAATTATTCGCTTTTCTATCAATTGATCGATATTAATTTGTTCACCCACCATAATACTTGCCATCATGAGAGAAGCCATCTAGTGAAACCTATGGCCCCCGGGTCTATTTTCCATAATATATTTTCAGATCTAAAACCAAAAATACCAAAAATTCTTGCTGCCCTATTTTACTTTCATATTTACTTTCCGTTCAAGCATTCTATTATATCTATCTCTACTAGATCTCATCCTTGCAAATAACTATGAAGGGATTGACAACCCCTTTATAGCATTGGGTGCAAGAGTTTGATTCCTTGTACAGGTGCATATATTGGTGGCTCGCTTGTATCTTCTACTGGATTGATACCTTGGTTCTCAAAAACTGAAAATACTTATCTACTTTGCTGCATCAAACCATTCCTCTTCACGGGAAACCAACGCATGCTCGAGAAGTAGCATTGTCATCCTCGGGCATCTCAAGAATAACAAGGTCTGTTAAGATAGTAACATTTGCAACAACAATAGGCACATCCTCACAAAAACCGATAGGTATGGTAGTTGATTTGTCATCTGTTTGCAATGATATTTTTGCAGGTGTGAGTTTATTCAAATCAAGTCATTTATATAAAGAGAAAGGCATAACACTAACACCACCTCCTAAATCACACAAAGCAGTTTTGACATAATTTCTTTTATTGGAGCAAGGTATAGTTGGTATTCTAGGATCTCCTGGTTTTTTAGGTACTCCATCCTTAAAAGAATAATTAGCAAGCATGGTGGATATTTCTAATTCAGGTATCTTTCTTTTATTAGTGATGATGTCTTTCATATACTTAGCATAGGGAGGCATCTTGAAGATATTCATTAAACGGGTACACAAAAAGACTGGCCTAATCATTTCAGCAAAGTGTTCAAATTCTACATCACCCTTTTTCTTAGATGGTTTAGGTGGGAAAGGCATGGGTTTTTGAACCCATGGTTCTCTTTCTTTACCATGTTTTCTAGCCACAAAGTCTTTTTTATCATATTCTTTATTTTTAGGTTGTGGGTTATCAAGATCAACAGCACGCTCCATTTCTACATGATTGTCTGGTTCTTTATCATTACTAGGTTGGGTATCCTCATGAACATCACTATAATTATCATTATCACTAGGTGGATGTTCATTACTAGATTGAGTTTCAACATCAGAAATAGAAACATCACTTTTATCATCAGGAGGTTTTTCTATCTCAGGTTCACTAGAAGCATGCAAAGTCCTATAATCTTTCTTTTTCTTCTTCTTCTTAGAATGACTAGACGTATCATCATTAATTCCTTGAGAATCTTGTTCGATTCTTTTAGGATGCCCTTAGGGATAAAGAGGTTCTTGGGTCATTCTACCTCCTCTAGTTACTACTCTAATGGCATGATCATTCATATTATTATTCATTTCATCAAGAAATTCTCTTTGAGATTTAGCAACTTGTTCTAATTGAGTTTGAACCCTAGAGGCATGTTTTCCTACACCTCCAACATCATTAATGGTTCTAAATAACAAGTAACTCAATCAAGCAATCATATCGGAATTATATTTCAAGTGTTTCAGAACATTTGCATTGAAGTGCTCTTGCATCATAATGTAGTTATCAAACTTATATAAGCATTGACTAGGATGTTTATTGTAAGGGATATCACCTTCATCAAACTTTAATAAAGAATTTACCTCTACCACCTGTGAAGGTGGTGGTGTGTTGAGCCCATGTATTTCTTCAATTGGTGGTAAATTCTTAACATCCTCTGCTTTACTACCTTTTTCCTTCATACATTTCTTTGCCTCTTGCATATATTCAGGACTGAGAAATAAGATACCTCTCTTCTTTGGAGTGGGTTCAATTGGTGGTTCTGGGAGAGTCCAATCATCATAGTTTTTCAATATATTATTCAGTAGTTCCTCAGCTTGTTCAATAGTTCATTCCCTAAAAACACAACCAACACAACTATCTAGGAAGTCCCTAGAAGCATCAATTAGTCCACTATAGAAGATATCAAGTATTTCATGTTTCTTAAGAGGATGATCATGCAGAGCATTAAGCAATTGGAGAAGCCTCCCCCAAGCTTGTGAGAGACTCTCTTCTTCAATTTGCACAAATTTAAATATTTCCTGTAAGGCAGGTTGTTTCTTATGAGCAGGAAAATGTTTTCCAGAGAAGTAGTAAATCATATCCTAGGGACTACGCACACAACCAGGAGTAAGAGTATTGTACCATATCTTAGCATCACCCCTTAATGAGAACAGAAATAATTTGAGAATATAGTAGTAGCGAATCTTCTCATCATGAGCAAATAGGCTGGCTATATCATTCAACTTAGTAAGGTGTGCTACCACAGTTTCAGTTTCATAGCCATGAAAAGGATCAGATTCAACCAAAGTAATTAACTCTGGGTCGACAGAGAATTCATAATCCTTATCGCTAATAAAGATAGGTGAAGTAGCATGTTGGGGAACGTTGCATGGGAAACAAAAAAATTCCTACGCACACACAAGATCTATCCATGGTGATGAGCATCTACGAGAGGGAGAGTGGATCTACATACCCTTGTAGATCGCTAAGCGGAAGCGTTAAGAAACGCGGTTGATGTAGTCGAACGTCTTCGCGATCCGAATCACCGAGCGTCCCGCGATCCTATCATGTCCTTCTCACAATCCGTCCCGCGATCCCATCACGATCCATCTCGCGATCTTGATCATGGTCCTTCCGATCCAGCGCCGAATGGACGGCACCTCCACGTTCAACACATGTACGGCTTGATAACGCCTTCACCTCCTAGATCCAACGAGCGATGGTGAAGTAGTAGATGAGTTCTGGCAGCACGATGACATGGTAACAGTGTTGGTGAAGAACAATCTCCGCAGGGCTTCGCCAAGCACAATGGAAACTATGATGGAGGATAAACTAGAGGGACGGGGTTGCCAGCAAACAGCTTGGGGAATTCTTGATGTGTTCCAGGTGCTAGCCCTGCCCCTTTATTTATATGATGAGCCCTAGGGTCGAAACTTGGAGAAAAATCCTCCTCAAGGTCGGTTTGCCCGCAAGGCAAGAGTCCTCCTCGGACTCTAGGACCAAACGCCAAGGTCCTCGGCGTCTGGCCCTAGACGCCAGGGTCCCTGGCGTATGGCCTGTGGCCTCCGCAAAACACCTTTTGCACCTTCCTAAAGCCTCATGGGCTTTACCCCTTGGCCCAAATAAATTGTTCTTGTACCCCAAACATTTCGGGAAACATCCGAAACTCTTCTGGTGAATTTCGGTACCCTTACGGAGACCAAACACTATTATCTCATATATCAATCTTTACCTCCGGACTATTCCGGAGCTCCTCTTCATGTTCGGGATCTCATCTGGGACTCCAAACAACCTTCGGTCACCAACATAATAACTCAACTATACTTATATCGTCACCAAATGTTAAGTGTGTAGACCCTGCGGGTTCGAGAACTATGCAGACATGACCGAGACACCTCTACGATCAATAACCAATAGCGGGACCTGGATGCCCATATTGGTTCCTACATATTCTACGAAGATCTTTATCGGTTGAACCTCTATGTCAAGGATTCAGTTAATCCCGTATGCTGTTCCTTTGTTCTTCGGTATGTTACTTGCCCGAGATTCGATCGTCGGTATCTCTATACCTAGTTCAATCTCGTTACCGGCAAGTCTCTTTACTTGTTCCGTAATACAAGATCTCGTGGCTAACACTTAGTCACATTGCTTGCAAGGCTTTGTTGTGATGTTGTATTACCAAGTGGGCCCCGAGATACCTCTCTGTCACACAGAGTAACAAGCCCAGTCTTGATCCATGCCAACCCAACAAACACCCTTGGAGATACCTGTAGATCACCTTTATAGTCACCTAGTTACGTTGCGACATTTGATACACACAAGGCACTCCTCCGGTGTCAGTGAGTTGCATGATCTCATGGTCATAGGAACAGATACTTGACATGCAGAAAACTGTAGCAATAAACTGACATGATCATATGCTACATTTATAGATTGGGCATCACATCATTCTCCTAATGATGTGATCCCATTATCAAATAACATCTCATGTTCATGGCTAGGAAACCTTAACCATCTTTGATCAACGAGCTAGTCTACTAGAGGCATACTAGGGACACAGTGTTGTCTATATACCCACACATGTATTTTGTTTCCAATCAATACAATTATAGCATGGATAATGAACAATTATCACGAACAAGGAAATATAATAATAACCAATTTATTATTGCCTCTAGGGCATATTTCCAACATAGCAAACTTAGGATCATATTTCATTTTAGCATTCAAAGTCTTTTCTTTATACTTGCATAGTAGTTTCTTAACATCATTTCTATCCTTACAAGAAAGAATCTCTCTAGCTATTTCTCCATCCAAAGCATAACCTTCGGGTATCTTAGGCATTTAAAATCTAGGGGAGCTAGGCCGATTAGGTGTTTCATAATCATCAGTTTGAAAGATCTCATCACTTTTAGCAGATTCATCAGTTTCAATATTTTCATTCTCTTTAGCTCTAGCAATTTGTTCATCAAGAAATTCACCTCATGGCACACTATCATCAAGCATGGTACTAGCATCATCATAAGCATCATTCATAGCAGAAGTAGCATCATCAATATCATGATTAATAGCACGTGGTGGTGTTGCAAGTTTACACATAACAGAAGGCGAATAAAGTGCAGAGTGTGATGGCAGTTCCTTACATCCCCTTGTCTTAGAGGAAAAATCTTGGTTTTAGTATCCTTCATATTCTTCATAGCGATGAACTGCTATATATCCCAAGTGACTCAATGAATATAGCAATGTTCCCCGGCAACGGTGCCAGAAAAAGGTCTTGATAACCCACAAGTATAGGGGATCGCAATAGTTTTCGAGGGTAGAGTATTCAACCCAAATTTATAGATTCGACCCAAGGGGAGCCAAAGAATATTTGAGACTATTATTAGTTGAGTTGTCAATTTAACCACACCTGGAGATAAATATCTACAACAAAGTGATCAGTAGCACAGTAATATGATAGTTTGATAGCAGTGGTAACAGTAACCGTAGTAGCAATAGTTTTGTAGAAAGTGCAATAGTAATAACAACATTAGTAACTTAGAAAGAGCAATAAGTGGAGTGATCGTAGGCACTGGATCGGAGTATTCGTTGGATGATATTCAGCATATAACAGTCATAACCTAGGGCGACATAGAACTAGCTCCAGTTCGTCAATGTAATGTAGGCATGTATTCCGTATATATTCATACGTGCTTACGGAAAAGAACTTGCATGACATCTTTTGTCCTACCCTCCCATGGCATTGGGGTCCATAAGGAAACTAAGGGATATTAAGGCCTCCTTTTAATAGAGAACCAGAACAAACCATTAACACTTAGTGAATACATGACCTCCGCAAACTACGGTCATCACCATGAAGTATCCCAAATATTGTCACTATGGGGTTGACGGATCATAACACGTAATAGGTGCATATGACTAGGCAAGACCGGATCAATAACATAGATATAATGATGCTAACATAAACGGTTCAGATCTGAAATCATGGCAATCGGGCCCTAGTGACAAGCATTAAGCATGGCAAAGTCATAGCAACATCAATCTTAGAACATAGTGGATACTATGGATCAATCCCTAACAAAACTAACTCGATTACATGATGTCTCATCCAACTCCTCATCGACCAGCAAGCCTACGAAGGAATTACTCACTCCCGGTGGGTAGCATCATGGATTTGGTGATGGAGAAGGGTTGATGATGACGTAGACCGAAGATTCCCCTCTCCGGAGCCCCAAACGGAGCCTTGTGAGAGACAGGTGGCCCCCTCTCGTATATCTTGGTTCCGGTATTTTTTATATATTCCAAAAATATTCTTTGTAAAATTTCAGGTCATTTGGAGTCCAACAGAATAGGTATCTCTGATGTCGCTTTTTAACGTCCAGAATTCTAGCTGCAACTATTGTTCCTCTCCATGTAATCCTTGTAAATTCAGAGAGAAAAGGCATGACAATTATATCATAAAGTGAAGTAATGAACAAAAACAATATAAATAACAGTAGGAAATCATGATGCAAAATTAACTTACCAGGGTGTCGTGGATCTGGCATGGCTTTTCAAATATTTCGTCTAGAGAGCTTGGGCCGTCCTTGTTTCCTTTGAAGGATCTCTTATTGGGTCCACCCCGCGAGCTATTGAACCCTGCATTGACAGTTGGGTCCTCGGTGTCGATGTCGCTGTTCTTGTTTCAATGGTTATGTTTATTGCGCTTGGGCTTACCGTTCCCATCTCGGACTTCCGAGGTGTCGGGGTCGCTCCTGTGAGAGCTACGGGCCAACCAACTATCCTCGCCCGCGCAAAAGCAAGTCATCAATGCAGTGAGGGTCTCCATGGTCATCGGCTTATCATGTTCGAGCTGTCGGGCTAACCATTCATCTCGCATGCTGTGTTTGAAAGCTGCAATGGCCTCGACATTCGGGCAATCAACTATTTGGTTCTTCTTAGTTAAGAACCAATTCCCGAATTTCCAAGCCGATTCGCCCTCCTTATGGCTAGCATTGCTGAGGTCATCGACATCTGGGGACCGAACATAGGTCCCTTGAAAGTTGGACCTAAAAGCGTCCTCTAGCTCCTCCCAACTTCCGATAGAATTTCTGGGTAGGCTATGGAGTCAATGTCACACCGACCCCTTAAGCTTGAGTGGCGAGTATTTAATGGCATGAAGATCATCTCCTCGGGCCATGTGGATGTGTATAAGGAAATATTCTATCCAAACGGCTAGATCTGTCATGTTGTTGTATCGATTGATGTTGATGGGTTTAAACCCTTCTGGGAACTGTTGTTCCATGACCTCGTCCGTAAAACAGACAGGGTGTGCAGGAGCTCGATATTGAAACGTGTCTTGTCGGGTGTTGGTGATCACTCGCTCTCTTCTTAGTTCACGAGCTCGGCCTTGCCTGTCTATCCAGGCGTCTTACCCTTCCAAGCCGGCAGGCACATGGTCCCATACTCCATAGATGGATTGGGGAGGTGATCTCTCCCTATGTATTTTAGTGCGCGAGTCATAAGGCTCGGGATAGTCGACCGGGCTCTTGCAGTGAGGACGTGGCTTTGTCGAGGGTTCTTTATATGCCCGTGTTGGTCGATCTCATCCTCTAGGCAGGCGATCAGCTTGCTCCTTGTGGCCATATGCAAGAGGATCGATATCCACTTCGTCTTCAAAATCAAGCAGTAGGCGCTATCATGGAAATGACTTGGCCGTCTGATACGTCCATTTTGCATCATAATTTCCTACTATTATTTATAATGTTTTTATGCATAATAATGCTTTATGGAGTAATTCTAATGTCTTTTCTCTCATAATATGCAAGGTTTACACAAAGAGGGAGAATGTCGCCGGCTGGAATTCTGGACCTGAAAAAGCATATCAGAGATACCTATTCTGCACATCTTCAAATAAGTTGAAACTTCACACATAATTATTTTGGAATATATAAAAATACTGGAGAAAATAACTACCGGAGGGGGGCCACGTGGTGACCACAAGACACCACGGCGCGCCAGCCCCCCAGGCGCGCCCTGGGGGTTGTGTTCAGCCTAGCCCACCTCCGGTGCCCATCTTCTGGTATTTAAGGTGTTTTGACCTAGAAAATTCAAGAGGTGACTTTCGGTATGGAACGCCACCGTCTCGAGGCAGAACTTGGGCATGAGCACTTTTACCCTCCGGCGGAGCAATTCCGTCGGGGGAACTTCCCTCCTAGAGGGGGAAATCGAAGCCATCGTCATCACCAACAACCCTCTCATCTTTGGGAGGCCAATCTTCATCAAAATATTCAACAACACCATATCCTCTCAAACCCTAGTTCATCTCTTGTGTTCAATCTTTGTACCAGAACCTTAGATTGGTACCTGTGGGTGACTAGTGGTGTTGATTACATTACGTAGTTCATTACCATATGGTTTGTTTGGTGGAAGATCATATGTTCAGGTGCATTATGCTATTTAATACCCCTCTGATCTTGAACATGAATATAATTTGTGATTAGTTACCTTTGTTCTTGAGGTCACGGGAGAAGTCATGTTGCAATTAATCATGTGAATTTGATATGTGTTCGATGTTTTGATGATATGAATGTTGTGATTCCCTTAGTGGTGTCATGTGAAAGTCGACTACATGACACTTCACCATCTTTGTGCCTAAGGGAACGCATTGTGAAGTAGTTATTAGATGGTGGTTTGCTAGAGTGACAGAAGCTTAAACCCTAGTTTATGCGCTATTTCATAAGGGGCTGATTTAGATCCACATGTTTAATGTTATGGTTAGATTTTATCTTAATACTTTGCTCGTAGTTGCGGATGCTTGCGAGGGGGTTAATCATAAGTGGGAGGTTTGTTCAAGTAAGAACAACACCCAAGCACCGGTCCACCAACATATCAAATTACCAAGGTAGCGAACACGAATAGAACCAAGATGATGAAAGTGACTAGATGAAATTCCAGTGTACCCTCAAGAATGCTTTGCTTATTATAAGAGACAGTTTTGTCCCGTCCTTTGCCATAAAAGGATTGGGATACCTTTCTGCACTTTATTTACCGTTACTGTTACTTGCTATTTACCAATTATCTTGCTATCAAACTACCCGTTACCTACAATTTCAGTGCTTGCAGAAATTACCTTGGTGAAAACCGCTTGTCATTTCCTTCTGCTCCTCGTTGGGCTCGACACTCTTACTTATCTAAAGGACTACGATTGACCCCCTATACTTGTGGGTCATCAAGACTCTTTTCTGGCGTCGTTGCCGGGGAGTGAAGCGCTCTTGGTAAGTGGAAATCGGTAAGGAAAAACTTATACTATGTGCCGAAATTTATTGTCACTTGCTACTATGGAAAACAATCCTTTGAGGGGTTTGTTTGGGGTCTCTTCACCTCGACCGAAACCACAATTAGTTGCCCCTCAACCTACTGCACCTACTTAGGCAGGTCCGTTTTCTACCCCTCCCCCCTCCCCCGTGGGTCGTCTCCAGTTTGAAGACCGGAGTGGCTTCCTCTGAGACAACCGTTAGATCCGAAGATGGGCTCGACTTCGGCCTATCATGCAAGGAGGCATGAGTTTGGTCGGTCAGGACCGCCTACAAATCCATCTCTAGGGTCGTTTCCACCATGGGTTCAGATCCAAGGATCAGACCAGGACTCGATATGGAAAATCTATGCCCAAAGGGTCTTCACATTGGATTGAGATATGTTCCGATAGAACTAGATCGCCTCGGACGTCAGCGACATACTCCAAACTTCCGAACATGATGACCTGGTTCGGAGCGAAGGTCTTGATGTGACCCAAATGGCCAGTGGGATCAATATGCAGTACCACATTGCTAAAAGTGAGGAGTTGGCCAGAGACGAAGATTTCATCGCAACCGATGCTACTATCAAACTACAGACGAGCCATCAATCCTGATGATCACACACCGAGCTCTCAGTGAAAGCAAAAACGTTGGTGTCAAAACAGGGAGACCTCGGGTAGGGGGAGAGCTGTGAGATCGAATCAATGGTAACTAGAGACATGGAACACGAGGCTTTTATCTAGGTTCAGGCCCTTTCGATGGAGATAAAACCCTACGTCTGTTGGGGATCATACTAGTAAATCAAAAAAATTCCTACGTGTCATCAAGATCAATCTATGAAGAAACCAACAACGAGCAAAGGGGAGTGCATCTTCATACCTTTGAAGATCACAAAGCGGAAGCGTTACAAGAACGCGGTCGGTGAAGTCGTACTCGCAGCGATTCAGATCGCGGTGGATTCCGATCTAAGCGCCGAACAACGGCGCCTCCGCGTTCAACACACGTGCAGCCCGATAACATCTCCTACGCCTTGATCCAGCAAGGAGGAAGAACAGGTTGAGGGAGAGCTCCGGCAGCACGACGACGTCATGACGGTGGAGCTGTGTGGTACTCCGGCAGGGCTTCGCCAAGCACTACGGAGGACGAGGAGGAGGGGTAGGGCTACGCCGGGAGAGAGAGATGCGTGTTCTCGGCAGCCCCAAGGGATCCACTATATATAGGAGGAGGAAGAGGGGTGCGCAGCCCCTAGGGTTCCCACCCTAGGGCCAGCGGCAAACCTAGATGGGTCTAGGGCGGCGGCCAAGAGAGGGAAGAGGAGGGGCGGCGCCCTAGGTGGGCCTAGGGCCCATCTACGCCTAGGGTTTCCCTCCTCCCACCTTTGTTGCGCCTTGGGCCCTTGTGGGAGGCGCACCAGCCCACATAGGGGCTGGTTCCCTCCCACCTTCGGCCCACGCAGCCCTCTGGTGCCGGTGGCCCCACACGATGGACCCCCGGAACCCTTCCGGTGGTCCCGGTACGTTACCGGTGATGCCCGAAACACTTTCGGTGACCAAAACCTCACTTCGTGTATATGAATCTTTACCTCCAGACCATTCTAGAACTGCTCGTGACGTCCGGGATCTCATCCGAGACTCCAAACAACCTTCGGTAACCACGTACAGAATTTCCCTATAACCCTAGCGTCATCGAACCTTAAGTGTGTAGACCCTACGGGTTCGGGAGGCATGTAGACATGACCGAGACACCTCTCCGGTCAATAACCAACAGCGGGATCTGGATACCCATGTTGGCTCCCACATTCTCCACGATGATCTCATCGAATGAATCACGATGTCAGGGATCCAATCAATCCCGTATACAATTCCCTTTGTCTACCGGTATGACACTTGCCCGAGATTTGATCCTGGGTATCCCTACACCTTGTTGAATCTCGTTCCCGGCAAGTCTCTTTACTCATTTCGTAACACGTCATCCCGTGGCTAACTCCTTAGTCACATTGAGCTCATTATGATGATGTCTTACCGAGTGGGCCCAGAGATACCTCTCCGTCACACGGAGTGACAAATCCTAGTCTCGATTCGTGCCAACCCAGCAGATACTTTCGGGGATACCCGTAGTATACCTTTATATCCACCCACTTATGTTGTGATGTTTGGCACACCCAAAGTATTCCTACGGTATGCGGAAGTTGCACAATCTCATGGTTTAAGGAAACGATACTTGACATTATAAAAGCTTTAGCAGACGAACTACACGATCTTGTGCTATGCTTAGGATTGGGTCTTGTCCATCACATCATTCTCCTAATGATGTGATCCCGTTATCAACAACATCCAATGTCCATGGTCATGAAACCGTGACCATCTATTGATCAACGAGCTAGCCAGCTAGAGGCTCACTAGGGACATGTTGTGGTCTATGTATTCACACATGTATTACGGTTTCCGATTAATACAATTATAGCATGAACACTAGACAATTATCATGAACAAGGAAATATAATAATAACCATTTTATTATTGCCTCTAGGGCATATTTCCAACAACGTCCTGCTCTTGTTATATTGATGGTGTAACAAGTACACAACTGATCTACCTCTAGATCATATGTTGTGGTCTAACCCCTAGGGGTGATGATGTTGTGTATGGGTGTCCTCTATGGGCTAAACCCTACGGTTTATATAGGCACCGAGGGTATCTAGGGTTACATGAATGTCAGTTACTATATACGGATTACATGTCGAACAAATCATCATTTTCCTTGAGTGCACACCAAGTATTCAGTAGAATACGATATGCTCACGCTCCATCATAGGGCCTCCGAAGTCCTTCCACCAGGATGGGCCTCGAGCCCAACACATGGGCTAGACTAGCTCGGCTGGGACCCCCTAGTCGAAGACTCCCTCATGGGGTTACTCACATTATTTTGTTCCTTCCCAAGGTCTTCGACAGGGCCATCCTTTGTCTCATTACTTATTTTTGTTCCGCGTGGAAGGATTCACTAATCTTTTGAGAAAAGCTAAGATGGATAAAGAAATTTGTGGGGTATCATTTGAGAGCACTGGCCCCCATGTGACCCATCTTTTGTTCATTGATGACAATATCGTGTTCTTGGAGGGATCCCAAAGCAATCTCTAGACTCTTAGAAGTATCTTGCAGGTGTATGAGGAGGCATAAAGACAAAAAGTTAACTTGCATAAATATTTTATTTTATTTGGGAAGGGTTGCAATGATGGGGATAAAGGAATGCTAAAAGGGATTATTGGAATTAACTCGAAGGCCCTCAGTGAAAAATATTTGGGCCTGCCTACTGTGGTAGGGAGATCAAAAGAGGGCACTTTTAAGAATGTTAGGGAAAGCTCGAAAGGTAAAGTCACGGGATGGAAAGGTCATGGCCTTTCAAAGGCATCAAAGGAAGTCCTTGTCAAATCTAGCCTACAAGCTGCAACGACGTTCACTATGAGCTGTTTTCAACTCTCAAAGAAAATGTGCCAGAATCTGTCCACTATCTCTTCAAACTTTTGGTGAGAGTCAACAAATGGTGAGAAAAAGGTGCACTGTGTAGCTTGGAATAAGATGTGTACAACTAAAAGAGAAGGATGGATGGGGTTTAGAAATCATGAAGCATTTAATCAAGCCCTATTTGCGAAAAAAGCTTGGAGAATTCTGTAGGTCCCTGAGTCCCGTTGTGCATGTGTGCTTCATGATCGTTACTTCAATAATGGGTCCATCATGAATGCTACGTTTCTGGTTGGCGCATCATATATCATATACAGTTCTTTCTTAAGGAAACCATTAAGGAATTTCGTTTTGATGTCCATTTGCCAGATCTCATAATCATAAAATGCGGCAATTGCTAACATGATTCGGACGGACTTCAGCATCGCTACGGATGAGAAAGTCTCATCGTAGTCAACTCCTTGAACTTGTCGATAACCCTTAGCGACAAGCCGAGCCTTATAGACGGTCACATTGCCATCCGCATTAGTCTTCTTCTTAAAGATCCATCTATTTTCTATGGTTCGCTTATCATCGGGCAAGTCCACCAAAGTCCATACTTTGTTCTCATACATGGATCCTATCTCAAATTTCATGGCTTCAAGCCATTTGTTGGAATCTGGGCCCGCCATCGCTTCTTCATAGTTCGAAGGTTCATCGTTGTCCAACAATATGATCTCCAGGTAAGGGTTGTCGTACCACTCTGGTGCGGAACATGTCCTTGTGGACCTTCGAGGTTCGATAGCAACTTGATCTGAAGTTTCATGATCATCATCATTAACTTCAACTCCAGCCGGTGCAGGCTCCACAGAAACAACTTCCCATGCTGCGCTACTCTCCTGTTCGAGTGGAGGTACAATTACCTCATCAAGTTATATTTTCCTCCCACTTAGTTATTTTCAGAGAAACTCTTTCTCTAGAAAGGATCCATTCTTGGCAACAAAGACTTTGCCTTCGGATCTGAGGTAGAAGGTATACCCAACAATTTCTTTGGGGTATCCTATGAAGAGGCACTTTTCCGCTTTGGGTTCGAGCTTCTCAGGTTGAAGTTTTTTCACATAAGCATCGCATCCCCAAACTTTCAGAAATGACAGCTTATGTTTCTTTCCAAACCATAATTCATACAGTGTCGTCTCAACGGATTTAGACAGTGCCCTATTTAAAGTGAATGCGGTAGTCTTTAATGCATATCCCCAAAATGATAGCGGTAAGTCAGTAAGAGACATCATAGATCGCACCATATCCAATAGAGTGCGATTACGACATTTAGACACACCATTTCGCCGAGGTGTGCCAGGCAGCGTGAGTTGTGAAACAATTCCACATGTCCTTACGTGCATGCCAAACCCGTGACTCAAATATTCTCTGCTACGATCAGATCGTAGGCACTTTATTTTCCTATCACGTTGATTCTCTACCTCACTCTGAAATTCCTTGAACTTTTCAAAGGTTTCAGACTTGTGTTTCATTAAGTAGACATACCCATATCTACTTACGTCATCAGTGAGGGTGAGAACATAACGGTAGCCACCACGAGCCTCAACGCTCATTGGACCGCATACATCGGTATTATCTCCAACAAGACAGTTGCTCGCTCCATTGTTCTGGAGAACGGAGTCTTGGTCATCTCGCCCATGAGGCATGGTTCGTACGTGTCAAATGATTCAAAATCAAGAGACTCCAAAAGTCCATCAGCATGGAGTTTCTTCATGCGTTTGACACCAATATGACCAAGGCGGCAGTGCCACATCTAAGTGGGACTATTGTTATCAATCTTACTTATTTTGGTACTCACACTATGAACATGTGTAACATCACGTTCGAGATTCATCAAAAATAAACCATTAACCAGCGGGGCATGCCATAAAACATTTCTCTCATATAAATAGAACAATCACTATTCTCAGATTTAAATGAGTAGCCATCTCGCATCAAACGAGATCCAGATACAATGTTCATGCTCAAAGCTGGTACTAAATAACAATTATTAAGGTTTAAAACTAATCTCGAAGGTAGATGTAGAGGTAGCATGCTGACGGAGATCACATCGACCTTGGAACCATTCTCGACGTGCATCGTCACCTCATCCTTCGCCAATCTCCGCTTATTCCACAGCTCCTGCTTGGAGTTACAAATGTGAGCAACTGCACCGGTATCAAATACCCGGGAGCTACTACGAGCACTGGTAAGGTACACATCAATAAAAAGTATATCACATATACCTTTAACGTTACCGACCTTCTTATCCGCTAAGTACTTGGGGCAGTTCGCTTCCAGTGATCGGTACCCTTGCAATAAAAGCACTTAGTCTCAGGCTTGGGTCCATTCTTGTTCTTCTTCCCGGCAACTTGCTTACCGGGCGTGACAACTGCTTTGCCGTCCTTCTTGAAGTTCTTCTTACCCTTGCCTTTCTTGAAACTTGTGGTCTTATTGACCATCAACACTTGATGCTCCTTTTTGATCTCGACCTCCGCTGATTTCAGCATCGAATACAACTCAGGAATGGACTTCTCCATTCCTTGCATGTTGTAGTTCATAACAAAGCTCTTGTAGCTAGGTCGGAGCGACTAGAGGATTATGTCAATAACCGAGTCATCCGAAAGATTAACTCCCAGCTGAAACAAGCGGTTGTGCAACCTAGACATTTTGAGTATGTGCTCGCCGACAGAACTATTTTCCTCCAACTTACAGGTGAAGAACTTGTCAGAGACATCATATATATTGACCCGGGCATGAGCTTGGAAAACCATTCTCAGCTCTTGGAACATCTCATATGCTTCGTGTTGCTCAAAACGCTTTTGGAGCCCCGGTTCTAAGCTGTAAAGCATGCCGCACTGAACCAGGGAGTAATCATCACAACGCGACTTCCAGGCGTTCATAATGTCTTGAGTGTTGGGGAACGTCGCATGGGAAACAAAAAATTTCCTACGCACATGCAAACCTATCCATGGTGATGAGCATCTACGAGAGGGAGAGTGGATTTACGTACCCTTGTAGATCGCTAAGCGGGAAGCGTTAAGAAACACGGTTGGTGTAGTCGAACTTCTCCGCAATCCAAATTGCCGAGCGTCTCGCGATCCAATCAAGAACCGTCCCGCAAACCAATCACGAACCGTCTCGCGATCTCGTCACGATCCGTCCCGCGATCCAATCACGAACGTCTCGTGGCCTTGATCACGATCCTTCCGATCTAGTACCGAACGGACGGCACCTCCGCGTTCAGCACACGTGCAGCTTGATGACGATCTCCACCGTCTTGATCCAGCAAGAGGAGTTGGAGAGGAGAGAGAGTTCACCGGCAGCATGACGGCGCTCCGGTGATGGTGGTGGTGGAGCAATTTCGGCAGGGCTTCGCCTAAGCGCTGCAGAAATCCGATCTAGAGGAGCACCGGTGAAACGGGTAGCACGTGGCCATAAGTTGTGTCCAAAAACCACCCAATCCACTAGTATATATAGGAGGAGAGGAGGGGGAGAGGGGCTGGCGCACCAAGTCTCCCTAGGGGAGTCAGCCGGCTAGGAGGAGCAATCCTACTTCTCCTCCAATCCTAGTTGGAGTAGGATTGCTTCCTATTGGATGATTTTCCCTTTTTCCTTTAGGATTTCCACTCCCTGCGCCATGGGCCTTTGTGGCTGGTTTTCCCAGCCCACTAAGGGCTGGTTAACACTCTCCCACAGCCCATGGACCTCTTGGGGTCGAAATACCCCTCCCGGAGGCCTCCTGGTACACTACTGGCACTCCCGATACACTACCGATGAGCCCGAAACTTTTCCGGCGACCAAACTGGGACTTCCTATATATGATTCTTTACCTCCGGACCATTCCGGAGCTCCTCGTGACATCCGGGATCTCATCCGGGACTCCGAACAACCTTCGGTCACCACCATACATAACTCTATACTACCGAAACGTCACCGAACCTTAAGTGTGCAGACCCTGCGGGTTCGAGAACTATGTAGACATGACCGAGACACCTCTATGGTCAATAACCAATGGCGGGACCTGGACGTCCACATTGGTTCCTACATATTCTACGAAGATCTTTATCGGTCAAACCTCTATGTCAAGGATTCAGTTAATCCCGTATAACGTTCCCTTTGTTTTTCGGTATGTTACTTGCCCGAGATTCGATCATCGGTATCTCCATACCTAGTTCAACCTCGTTACCGACAAGTCTCTTTACTCGTTCCGTAGTACAAGATCCCGCAACTACCAATTAGTCACATTGCTTGCAAGGCTTATTGTGATGTTGCATTACCGAGTGGGCCCCGAGATACCTCTCCGTCACATGGAGTAACAAATCCCAGTCTCGATCCATGCCAACTCAACAGACACCATTGGAGATACCTGTAGAGCACCTTTATAGTCACCCAGTTACGTTGTCATGTTTGATACACACAAGTCACTCCTCCGATATCCGTGAGTTGCATGATCTCATGGTCATAGGAACATATACATTGACATGCAGAAAACAGTAGCAATAAACTGACACGATCATATGCTACGTTTGTAGTTTGGGTCTTGTCCACCACATCATTCTCCTAATGATGTGATCCCGTTATCAAATGACATCACATGTCAATGGCTAGGAAACCCTGACCATCTTTGATCAACGAGCTAGTTCACTAGAGGCATACTAGGGACACAGTGTTGTCTATTTACCCACACATGCAATGTGTTTCCAATCAATGCAATTCTAGCATGGATAATAAACGATTATCATGAACAAGGAAATATAATAATAAACACTTTATATATTGCCTCTAGGGCATATTTCCAACATTGAGTTGCTGGGAAAATGGGTCGTCACCTAGCGGTGCATCAAGGACATACAATTTCTTGGAAGCTATGAGGATGATCCTCAAGCTATTGACCCAGTCCGTATAGTTGCTTCCATCATCTTTCAGCTTGGTTTTCTCTAGGAACGCGTTGAAGTTGAGGGCAAGATTAGCGTGGGCCATTGGATCTACAATATAGATTGTAAAGACAATTTTAGGCAAAGTTCATGATAATTAAGTTCACATAATCAAATTATCTAATGAACTCCCACTTAGGTAGACATCTCTCTAGTCATCCAAGTGACACATGATCCACGTCAACTAGCCCGTGTCCGATCATCACGTGAGACGAACTAGTCATTAATGGTGAACATCTCCATGTTGATCGTATCTTCTATACGACTCATGTTCGACCTTTCGATCTCCCGTGTTCCGAGGCCATGTCTGTACATGCTAGGCTCGTTAAGTCAACCTAAGTATTGCGTGTGTAAATATGGCTTACACCCGTTGTATGCGAACATTAGAACCTATCACACCCAATCATCACGTGGTGCTTCGAAACAACGAACCTTAGCAACGGTGCACAATTAGGGGGAACACATTTCTTGAAATTTTAGTGAGAGATAATCTTATTTAAGCTACAGTCGTTCTAAGCAAATAAGATGTAAAACATGATAAACATCACATGCAATCATATAGTGACATGATATGGCCAATATCATCTTGCTCCTTTGATCTCCATCTTCGGGGCACCATGATCATTATTGTCACCGGCATGACACCATGATCTCCATCATTGTGTCTTCACGAAAGTCGTCTCGCCAACTATTACTTCTACTACTATAGCTAACGATTTAGCAATAAATTAATCACATGGCGTTGCATCTCATACAATAAATTAAGACAACCCTATGGCTCCTGCCAGTTGTCATACTCATTGGCATGCAAGTCGTGAATCCTATTACAAGAACATGATCAATCTCATACATCACATATATCACATCACATCCTTTGGCCACATCACATCACACGACATATGCTGCAAAAACAAGTTAGACGTCCTCTAATTGTTGTTGCAAGTTTTTACGTGGCTGCTATAGGTTTCTAGCAAGAACGTTTCTTACCTATGAAAAAAACCACAACGTGATATGCCAATTTCTATTTACCCTTCATAAGGACCCTTTTCATTGAATCCGATCCGACTAAAGTAGGAGAGACAGAGACCCGCCAGCCACCTTATGCAACTAGTGCATCTTTGGTGGAACAGGTCTCACGTAAGCGTACATGTAAGGTTGGTCCGAGCCGTTTCATCCCTTAATGCTGCCGAATCAAGATAAGACTAGTAACGACAGGCAAATTGACAAAATTGACGCCCACAACAACTTGGTTTCTACTCGTGCATAGATTCTACGAATAGACCTAGCTCATGATGCCACTGTTGGGGATTGTAGTAGTAAATCAAAAAATTCCCTACGTGTCACCAAGATCAATCTATGGAGAAACCAGCAACGAGCAAAGGGGGAGTGCATCTTCATACCTTTGAATATCGCAAAGCGGAAGCATTACAAGAACACGGTTGGTGGAGTCGTACTCGCAACGATTCAGATCGCGGTGGATTCTAATCTAAGCGCCGAACAACGGCGCCTCCGTGTTCAACACACGTGTAGCCCGATGACGTCTCCTATGCCTTGATCTACCAAGGAGGAAGGAGAGGTTAAGGGAGAGCTCCGGCAGCACGACGGCGTGGTGACGGTGGAGCTGCGTGGTACTCCAGCAGGGCTTTGCCAAGCACTACAGAGGACGACGAGGAGGAGGGGTAGGGCTGCGCCGAGAGAGAGAGATGCGTGTTCTCAGCAGCCCCAAGGGCTCCACTATATATAGGAGGAGGAGGAGGAGGGGTGCGCAGCCCCTAGGGTTCCCACCCTAGGGCCGGTCGCCAACCCTAGATGGGTCTAGGATGGCGGCCAAGAGAGGGAAGAGGAGGGGCGGCGCCCTAGGTGGGCCTAGGGCCCATCTGCGCCTAGGGTTTGCCCCCTCCCACCTTTGTTGTGCCATGGGCCCTTGTGAGAGGCGCACCAATCCATCTAGGGGCTGGTTCCCTCCCACCTTCAGCACATGCAGCCCTCTGGTGCCGGTGGCCCCACACGATGGACCCCTCGGAACCCTTCCGGTGGTCCCGGTACGTTACCGAGGATGCCCGAAACACTTCTGGGGACCAAAACCTCACTTCCTGTATATGAATCTTTACCTCCGGACCATTTCGGAACTCCTCATGACGTCTAGGATCTCATCTGGGACTCCTAACAACCTTCGGTAACCACGTACACAATTTCCCTATAACCCTAGCGTCATCGAACCTTAAGTGTGTAGACCCTACGGGTTCGGGAGGCATGTAGACATGACCGAGACACCTCTCCGGTCAATAACCAATAGTGGCATCTGGATACCCATGTTGGCTCCCACATGCTCCACGATGATCTCATCGGATGAACCATGATGTCGGGGATTCAATCAATCATGTATACAATTCCCTTTGTCTACCGGTATGACACTTGCCCGAGATTCGATCGTCGGTATCCCTATACCTTGTTCAATCTCATTACCGACAAGTCTATTTACTCATTCTGTAACACAACATCCTGTGTCTAACTCCTTAGTCACATTGAGCTCATTATGATGATGTCTTACCGAGTGGGCCCAGAGATACCTCTCCGTCACATGGAGTGACAAATCCCAGTCTCGATTCATGCCAACCCAACAGATACTTTCGGGGATACCCATAGTATACCTTTATAGCCACCCAGTTACGTTGTGACGTTTGGCACACCCAAAGTATTCCTACGGTATCCGGGAGTTGCACAATCTCATGGTCTAAGAAAACGATACTTGACATTAGAAAAGCTTTAGCACATGAACTACACGATCTTGTGCTATGCTTAGGATTGGGTCTTGTCCATCACATCATTCTCCTAATGATGTGATCCCGTTATCAACGACATCCAATGTCCATGGTCATGAAACCATGACCATCTATTGATCAACGAGCTAGCCAGCTAGAGGCTCACTAGGGACATGTTGTGGTTGTTGGGGAACGCAGCAGAAAACAAAAATTTCCCGACCTACGCACCAGCCCAGGACCACTATGGAGACTGCATACAAGGTTTGATCATTTTCATTACCGACTCGTAGCGTAGCGGAAGTAGAGTCGATGACGAACGGCGGTGCAGATCCCCGCAGCTAGGATTTACAACCTCCCAACCGCGAGGATGTATACCCTCATCTGCCCCTCGGACAGCCCTCCGGGAGGCGGTCACACAGTCCCCCGGACGGTGTCGTGGACAGCCCTTCGGGAGGACCTCCAAAACTTGGACTGTCACTCGGACAGCCCTTCGGGAGGACCTCCAAAACTCGGACGGTCACACGGACAGCCCTTCGGGAGGCACTCTCGAACTAAGACCGAAACTACGATCTCTCTACAAAGTTGCACACATACGGTGTCATCTATCCGGCAGGGCTTCGCCGTCCAGAACTAGTTCCTGCCGGAACCCAGACAGCCTTTCGGCTCTACGAAACTATTTCGCTGGGAGGGAGAGAGAGAGCTTGCAAAGCAAAGCATGTGTATGAGAGCACAAGGATGAGCATTTTGGGCTGCCTCCTCACCCCTATTTATAGGATGAGAGACTATGGTAAAAATACCAAAATGCCCTCAGATATTTTCACTATTCATAATAGTGATTCCACTATTCATAAAATAGTGTTTCCCACTATTCACAATAGTGTTTTCCACTATTTTCGTAATAGTGTTTTCACTAGTCATCAGATATTTTCTCCCAATAGTGTTTCCCACTATTCATAATAGTGTTTCCACTATTCACGAATAGTGTTTCCACTATTCACAAAATAGTGTTTCCAATAAAGTAATCCAAAAAGCACTTTCACTATTCATGACGATATTTTCCAGCGTCCGTTCGAACTAAAAATATTTATGTGGGCTTAGAACATTTCCAGTACCCACTAAAATAATTTTCAATACGATCCGGAACAATTCCGGAATAGTGATTTTCATCTGCGAAAAGCATCTGAAGCGGTTTCGGCAGCTCCGGAACATTTCCGGTTATTCTTCCGGAAAATTCCGAGAAGTTTCCAGAATGATTCTGGCACCCTCCAAGAATTATCAGGCATGTGCCAAAACCAATTTGACTTTATGGTATCCTCTGAAACAACTTTTCAGTTTCACCGAAATTGTTCCGGTGACCTGTCTACGGAACTTTTCTACTGTCCGAAACTTTTCCGGTGTCCGAAACTTTTCGGTGATTTTCTCTCAGACTCCCTGTCTAGTATTCAACAGATAGATGACCCTTAAGCGTGTGACCCTATAGGTTCGGTGAAGCATAGACATGACCCGGAACCCCTTCCGATCAATGATCAACATCGGAGCCGTGGACACCCATATCGATCCCTATACCCACACGAATAAATATTCGAGTGAACCTCCAGTTGACGTGTGCTATTCCTGTTGCTTCGCGATATGTTACAAATACCCGAGGTGAGACATGTTGGCATCCCCATGGATCAACAACTTGTCCACTATGCCAGTTACCTCGTTATCGGTATTGTTCTCTTTTCTCGTTCCCGTGTTCCGGCATCCCCGTGATCAAATCGCAAAGTGTCTGGCCAGACGATGATGGATACCGTAACACCGAGAGGGCCCAGAGATATCTCTCCATCGTCGGAGGAGCAAATCCCAATCTTGAGCTATCAAGTTACTTCACTTACTTTTCCATGAACCCGTAAGCCGCCGTAATAGCCACCCATTTACGGATGACGTTTAACAAACCCCAAAGTTCATGAAGCAAGCATGAAGAAACTCGATACTCTCATGGTCTAAGGAATTATGCAAACATTAACTTCTCTGTGTTATTAACCATTAACTTATGACGAATGTATCTCATAGCATAACATTAATTTGGGTCGATTCAACACAAATGTTCTTCTAACATTGTGCCCTCAAAATTGTCGGCATAGCCATGCCCATGATCAGGAAAACAGGATCATCATGCAATACTTGAGCCAGTCTTAGAGGCCAGACTAGGAATACATTTTACCATTTATTATCCCACACGTGCACATGAGTTTCCCTCCAAGCCTCGTTTTATTTGTAGACTCGAGAATCATTGCAGTTATAGCATGGAACATAAACATAATTATGAACAGGGAGATAATCAATAACATTTATTATTGCCTCTAGGGCATATCTCCTACAAACTCCCACTTGCACTAGAGTCAATAATCTAGTCAATGCTAATGCACTTTACACCTATGGCATACTGGTGTAAAATATGCTTCGCTTGTGGTATAGCCTGATGTCCAACGGATCTGACAACTTCAGCTCCGTGTGTAACTATGCATATCCTCGCGTTTTCACGCTATCACAAAATTCGTATTTTGTGTGAACTTGGCTTTTCATATGTGTGAATCATTGGTCGAAACCCGATTCCTCAGACTGAGCTATGGAGCAACTATCTGCAATAGTGTCTCATAGACCAAAACCATCTTGGAACCATACTAAGTTCATGAATGAACTATATGATTCAACAACTTCTTTGTCGCTTCCAAAGCGTCAACATACTTAGCCTTTGTTATAGAATTCGCCACAGTATCTTGTTTGGAACAATTTCCAACTACCGTGCCACCATATTGTGTATTACACAAAACCCTTAACTTAAATCGAAAATCGCATGGAGCATTGATTGAGACTGTATCGATGTAATTTCTTACAACGAGCACTTCATAATCTCTGCTTGCGAGAAACATGTCATCAGCACTACTCTAGTACTTAATGACATCTTTCACTATTGTCCCATGATCAGTGCTTGATCACTTTGGTATCTATACTCGCAACAACTTGGGAGTATTTGACATATCTGGTTGCTTTACATACCATGGAATACATGATTAATCCAAACACAAGAGTGTGTGGAATCTCCATCATGTATTTCACTCATCAGTGTTTTGGGACACTGAGTCTTGCAAAAACTCTTTCCATGTGACTTCGGCAAGAATCACTCCTTGGCATTTTAAATGCTAAAAGGTTTTAACACCTTGTCAATATGTATTCATTGCTTAGCCCCATTAGGTAAATCTATCTCCATAGATCATCATGCCTAATATTGAGGCTATTTAGCCTAAGCACTTCATGGAAAAAACTATTTTCAAATGAAGTCCTAATTCGTGTCAAGAAATTTATTTCCAATTAACAATGTGTCAATTACACAAGGTTTTTAGAAATAGTATTATGCTCTCACTTACTTTCTTGAATCACAAGCATCTTCGATACCCATTTGATGAAGTCAAACCCCTTTGACCATTCCATCAAAAACGAAGATTCCAACTCCACTTTTCTCTCTTCTGTCCATCGCTGGAACTCTGAAGTTTGCATACTTACTAGCATCCTCTGGATCGACAAATTACTTTGGACTGTATCACATACAAGTCCTGGGTTTCATTTACATCAGATGGAAATCCTTTTGTCATCCATGTTTCATATCTCATGATTGATATATGTATTAATTGCTAGTTCAACCCGAACCGACCTTAAGCATCGCTACGATGAAACAACCTCATCGTAGCCAACTCCTTGAACTTGTTATTTCAACAAGTCGAGCTTTATGGATAAAACATTTTTATCCGTATCAGTTTTTAGTTCCATAAATATTCGTTAGACTCTAAGTCCTCTGAAAGGTGTATCAAGGTTTTAATCTTGAATCACATATATGGAAACTATCTCAGATTGTATTGGCATTTAGCCAATCCCGGAGTCAGGGCCCATAAATGCTTCCTTGTGTATTGTAGGTATACTGTTGTCCAACAACAATATCTCCTTTGCGCACCTGATAGGTTTGCACGAGCTTTGCCTACGTGGTTCAGCTGCACGTTCGACCGAAGTCCATACATTTTATTGTAGATACTTACGTATCAGTCGTAGTAGGAAACAACGGAATCACTTCCAGGGTTTCTTTCCTTTGAACCGATGATGAAGATACTGGTTATCTCATCGAGTTGCACTGTCCTCCCACTCACCTTTTGTAAGAACTATTCTCTTTAAAAACATACCGTTTTGTGGCAAAACCCTTTGCCTCGGTATAGTGGTGGGGGAATACCCAATGACTTGGGATAACCATACAAAATAGTACTTGTCTGATTTGGAATAGGTTTGTAACCTTTTACACAAGCCCCATATTCCAAATGTTAAGAAAAGATATAACATGGTTGGGCGTACCATACCATGGCGTCATTTCAACAGACCTAATGGATCTCTTTTCAGTGTAAAAGCCGCAGTCTCTAAAGCATCACTCTATAAAAGGGATAATGGCAAATCTATTTATGTCATCTTTGATCTTACCATGTCATAAATGGTTCGATTACATCTTCACGGACTTTCCACTTTGGAGTAGTGTTCGGGGAGGTGCAAGTTATGAAACTCTTTTCACAACTCATCAGACATTCGCTAAACTTGTAACTCAAATATTCCTTTCCGCAATCAAATTGCAGAAACATAATTTTCTTGGTACAATAACTTCTACTTCAATTTTTAAAACCTTTCGAATGATTTCAAAAGATCCAGACTTACGTCTCATCAAGTAAATATCCATATATCTACTTGAGTCATTTTTGAAGGTAGACAAATCCACTGTTTTCAACAACATTTATCGGACTACATACATCAAATGTATGATCACTGATAAGTTCTTTGCTCATTCCTTATTGCCTGTGAACGGTATTTTAGTCACTTCACCGTTTGGAGGAAAGTTGCAAGTGTCATATGATT
Source organism: Hordeum marinum (assembly GCA_022496015.1). Classification (NCBI taxonomy): domain Eukaryota; kingdom Viridiplantae; phylum Streptophyta; class Magnoliopsida; order Poales; family Poaceae; genus Hordeum; species Hordeum marinum. The sequence goes on along the minus strand of CM039675.1, from coordinate 366,522,329 downwards.
CAAAATCAAACGACTTCAAAATCCATCATAATGGAATTTTCCATGCGGGTTTCTCCAATGTGACCAAATGCAGTGCCACACATATGTGGTATTCTTTTAGTCTTGCGACATTTAGCGTCAGTGTTATGGATGTATCATATTTCCATCAATATTCATAACATACATCCCATCTAGGATGGAAGCATGGCCCTTCATGTTATTCATAATACTGAACAACAATTGTTGTTTTTATGAACAAATCTTTTGCAACAAACATTGTGCAATGGGCTAGAGTGTATGCAACTCTAAAATGAACTATGAAAATAAACCCAGAGGTAATGTATTATTATCAATATTCATAACATACGTCTCATTCATAATGAAAATATGGCCCTTATGTTATTCATAACACCGAACATGAAAAGTTCTCTTATGAACAACCTTCTTGCAAGATACCTTATGCAAAGGGCTAGAGTGTGAAACTCTAAAATGAATTATGAAACTTAATACATAGGGAATACACCGATGGAAGGCATAGTAACATTTACTATGTTCCCTGCGTGTATCTAAGCCTCATATTTCTGGCTAGTCTTTCAGGCCATAGTAGTTCTTACATCGAGTTGCAACAGAATGCAATCGAGCGGTATCTTTGTGACCAACTCACAGTACCCAAGAATTAATGATTAACATGTTTAACCATAATTCCCAAGAACTATATCTTTGACCAGCCTTCTATACATCAAAAACTTGTATGACATTCATACATGAGCTGGATATTCCATTCTTCTTTCCTTTTTGCCATTATACTTCTAATAGTTTAACTTTCAGTATTTCTCCTACTCTCAGAAGAAGCACCCAACTTAAGAGTGGCGTTAGCCCCGGACTTCCTAGGCGTGAAAGTCTCACTAACACCCTTCGGACACTTCCTTTCTCTTTTGTTTTATTCACCTTTCATCATATGACAGGCGTTCTCCTGGATCCCTCTCTTATCAGTCTAATGCATAGTAAACTCCTTTACTAATAGTTTGCAAACAAACATTGCTTTGGATATCTCATATCTTTTTAGCCTTTGTCTATCTCTGAAAATGATTTTCAGATTCCATGAATATCACATAACTATCCAAACTTTCGAAGTTCGGGTCTCATGGAAGCAAACATATTTCACTTGACCGAAATGGAATTTTAGCTTTTGGATCGAAGGACGGGAGTCATATCATCCATAGCATTAGCGGGAGAATACCGAAAGCATGCGATAGGACAAGTCTTTCTCGGCACTCTTGAGGACAATCCTCACATTACGTTACCAACCGTAAAGTTTTAACCATATATTTAACAACTTATTCAATTTTAATAGGGAAGGTGGAAACGCGAGCCATTATCCTACAACTATTATGCAAATCACACTTAGACATTGTTCAAAATTAATTGCACTGAGAATTAAAACAAGTTAATTCTACAGTGAGCTCCCACTCAAATCAATATCTCTCATAATTGATTGTGGGTGATTCAAGATCCAAATTACAATTCAACGCCAAGGATGTATCCATCTCAAGTGACGAGAATTGCAATCGGTAGGCCAACTTGCCAATCACATCTCTATGTGACTCTCGTTCATCTTTCGATGCATGTGTTCCAAGCTCATGACTTTCATGCCTGAACGTCAAGACAACCAAGTGATCTCGCTGCGAGGTCTCAACTCACCCGCCTCACACTTCTCTAATCGTTCGTACCCATGTAACCATGTGATACCCCGAAGAGATAGGTGTCGTGACAGTGCTACACTTGGGAGAACACTAACTACTTGATATTTTGTGAGAGATCACCCTAATAAAAAGCGACTACCGCGCAATCAAGAAGGGTGCATCAAGAGGGATAAACATCTCAGGCAATTCATAATAGCATGATATGGTATAGCCCTTTCTGACGGAAGTCTTTCATTCCTTCGTCTTCGGCATTCGCGTCGGTGTTCACCTTTGCGAAGATTGCCACCACCTTGTTGATGCACCAAATAATATTGCTATCTCTATAGCTTAATAAAATAAGTGCATTACATAAGGTTGACACGCAGGTCATTAAAGTGCAATCATATGGCTCCAACCATCATGCCGAATCATGACACACAGGTCATGTTAATCAATTTACATCATATAGTCATCTCATACATAATCAAATTATTATGAACACTGCTATACCACATCACATGCACATGCAAACCATCCTGCAAAACCAAGTTAGACGCCTCTAATCGGTCCATGCAAAAACTTGTTTTACGTGGCTTCTAAGGTTTCGAAACAAACCGAATCTACCAACGTCCATCATCAAGTATGATAATTCAAGTTGCTAGATTAACTTTCCAGGGTGTATGAAACACGAGATAATAAAATCTCGAGCCCCATACTAAACTTCGTCATACGCGTGACCCCCGTGCAGATCACATCTGCATTGCCCTTTCGTCTGCGAAACATCCATATTTCTTTTGACTATGGTGGAACCCAAAGAACTGTTAGCACTTCGTTGATCTGTCAATCAGCATACTCAGGAGTAGCATGAAAGGATCGCGGATTGTCAGAACTTTGTAAGATTCCACCATTCCGTCAAGATATGGACTACACAAATTCACGGGAAGCAATAGGAACATCGGGTAACAGATTTCATCTGCTACCCGCACAAATAATTTTCAGCAATAGATCTCATCTACTACAAAATTATACTATGCAATACCCATACATCTCATGTATTCTAGATCATAACATGCATCTACTCATAGCCTGGCTCTTGATGCCACTGTTGGGGAACGCAGCAGAAAACAAAAATTTCCCGACCTACGCACCAGCCCAGGACCACTATGGAGACTGCATACAAGGTTTGATCATTTTCGTTACCGACTCGTAGCGTAGCGGAAGTAGAGTCGATGACGAACGGCGGTGCAGATCCCCGCAGCTAGGATTTACAACCTCCCAACCGCGAGGATGTATACCCTCATCTGCCCCTCGGACAGCCCTCCGGGAGGCGGTCACACAGTCCCCCGGACGGTGTCGCGGACAGCCCTTCGGGAGGACCTCCAAAACTTGGACTGTCACTCGGACAGCCCTTCGGGAGGACCTCCAAAACTCGGACGGTCACACGGACAGCCCTTCGGGAGGCACTCTCGAACTAAGACCGAAACTACGATCTCTCTACAAAGTTGCACACATACGGTGTCATCTATCCGGCAGGGCTTCGCCGTCCAGAACTAGTTCCTGCCGGAACCCAGACAGCCTTTCGGCTCTACGAAACTATTTCGCTGGGAGGGAGAGAGAGAGCTTGCAAAGCAAAGCATGTGTATGAGAGCACAAGGATGAGCATTTTGGGCTGCCTCCTCACCCCTATTTATAGGATGAGAGACTATGGTAAAAATACCAAAATGCCCTCAGATATTTTCACTATTCATAATAGTGATTCCACTATTCATAAAATAGTGTTTCCCACTATTCACAATAGTGTTTTCCACTATTTCGTAATAGTGTTTTCACTAGTCATCAGATATTTTCTCCCAATAGTGTTTCCCACTATTCATAATAGTGTTTCCACTATTCACGAATAGTGTTTCCACTATTCACAAAATAGTGTTTCCAATAAAGTAATCCAAAAAGCACTTTCACTATTCATGACGATATTTTCCAGCGTCCGTTCGAACTAAAAATATTTATGTGGGCTTAGAACATTTCCAGTACCCACTAAAATAATTTTCAATACGATCCGGAACAATTCCGGAATAGTGATTTTCATCTGCGAAAAGCATCTGAAGCGGTTCCGGCAGCTCCGGAACATTTCCGGTTATTCTTCCGGAAAATTCCGAGAAGTTTCCAGAATGATTCTGGCACCCTCCAAGAATTATCAGGCATGTGCCAAAACCAATTTGACTTTATGGTATCCTCTGAAACAACTTTTCAGTTTCACCGAAATTGTTCCGGTGACCTGTCTACGGAACTTTTCTACTGTCCGAAACTTTTCCGGTGTCCGAAACTTTTCGGTGATTTTCTCTCAGACTCCCTGTCTAGTATTCAACAGATAGATGACCCTTAAGCGTGTGACCCTATAGGTTCGGTGAAGCATAGACATGACCCGGAACCCCTTCCGATCAATGATCAACATCGGAGCCGTGGACACCCATATCGATCCCTATACCCACACGAATAAATATTCGAGTGAACCTCCAGTTGACGTGTGCTATTCCTGTTGCTTCGCGATATGTTACAAATACCCGAGGTGAGACATGTTGGCATCCCCATGGATCAACAACTTGTCCACTATGCCAGTTACCTCGTTATCGGTATTGTTCTCTTTTCTCGTTCCCGTGTTCCGGCATCCCCGTGATCAAATCGCAAAGTGTCTGGCCAGACGATGATGGATACCGTAACACCGAGAGGGCCCAGAGATATCTCTCCATCGTCGGAGGAGCAAATCCCAATCTTGAGCTATCAAGTTACTTCACTTACTTTTCCATGAACCCGTAAGCCGCCGTAATAGCCACCCATTTACGGATGACGTTTAACAAACCCCAAAGTTCATGAAGCAAGCATGAAGAAACTCGATACTCTCATGGTCTAAGGAATTATGCAAACATTAACTTCTCTGTGTTATTAACCATTAACTTATGACGAATGTATCTCATAGCATAACATTAATTTGGGTCGATTCAACACAAATGTTCTTCTAACATTGTGCCCTCAAAATTGCCGGCATAGCCATGCCCATGATCAGGAAAACAGGATCATCATGCAATACTTGAGCCAGTCTTAGAGGCCAGACTAGGAATACATTTTACCATTTATTATCCCACACGTGCACATGAGTTTCCCTCCAAGCCTCGTTTTATTTGTAGACTCGAGAATCATTGCAGTTATAGCATGGAACATAAACATAATTATGAACAGGGAGATAATCAATAACATTTATTATTGCCTCTAGGGCATATCTCCTACAGTGGTCTATGTATTCACACATGTATTACGGTTTCCGGTTAATACAATTATAGCATGAACACTAGACAATTATCATGAACAAGGAAATCTAATAATAACCATTTTATTATTGCCTCTAGGGCATATTTCCAACAACGTCCTACTCTTGTTATATTGATGGTGTAACAAGTACACAACTGATCTACCTCTAGATCATATGTTGTGGTCTAACCCCTAGGGGTGATGATGTTGTGTATGGGTGTCCTCTATGGGCTAAACCCTACGGTTTATATAGGCACAGAGGGTATCTAGGGTTACATGAATGTCAGTTACTATATACGGATTACATGTCGAACAAATCATCCTTTTCCTTGAGTGACCAAGTATTCAGTAGAATACGATATGCTCACGCTCCATCATAGGGCCTCCGAAGTCCTTCCTCCAGGATGGGCCTCGAGCCCAACACATGGGCTAGACTAGCTCGGCTGGGACCCCCTAGTCCAAGACTCCCTCATGGGGTTACTCACATTATTCTGTTCCTTCCCAAGGTCTTCGACAGGGCCATCCTTTGTCTCATTACTTATTTTTGTTCCGCGTGGAAGGATTCACTAATCTTTTGAGAAAAGCTAATATGGATAAAGAAATTCGTGGGGTATCATTTGGGAGCACTGGCCCCCATGTGACCCATCTTTTGTTCGTTGATGACAATATCGTGTTCTTGGAGGGATCCAAAGCAATCTCTAGACTCTTAGAAGTATCTTGCAGGTGTATGAGGAGGCATAAAGACAAAAAGTTAACTTGCATAAATCTTCTATTTTATTTGGGAAGGGTTGCAATGATAGGGATAAAGGAATGCTAAAAGGGATTATTGGAATTAACTCGGAGGCCCTTAGTGAAAAATATTTGGGTCTGCCTACTGTGGTAGGGAGATCAAAAGAGGGCACTTTCAAGAATGTTAGGGAAAGCTCGAAAGGTAAAGTCACGGGATGGAAAGGTCATGGCCTTTCAAAAGCATCAAAGGAAGTCCTTGTCAAATCTAGGCTACAAGCTGCACCGACGTTCACTATGAGCTGTTTTCAACTCTCAAAGAAAATGTGCCAGAATCTGTCCACTATCTCTTCAAACTTTTGGTGAGGGTCAACAAATGGTGAGAAAAAGGTGCACTGTGTAGCTTGGAATAAGATGTGTACAACTAAAAGAGAAGGATGAATGGGGTTTAGAAATTATGAAGCATTTAATCAAGCCCTATTGGCGAAAAAAGCTTGGAGAATTCTGTAGGTCCTTGAGTCCCTTTGTGCATGTGTGCTTCATGATCGTTACTTCAATAATGGGTCCATCATGAATGCTACGTTTCCGGTTGGCGCATCATATACATTCAGAAGCATTTTTTTGGGAGGGATCTGCTAAGAGGGGGGCTTGTATGGTGCATTGGTGATGGCTAAAAAATCCTTATCCATCATGATAACTGGATTCCACGAATGGGAAATGTATGACCACTGGGTCAGACTTATGTACATGGAGTCACAAGGGCGAGCAACCTGCTAAATGTGCGGGGAGAGGATTGGGATCATGCAAAAGTTGATAACATGTTCTTTACTGACGACACACGAGACATCAAGCAAATTTTGGTCGGTGGAATGGGCGCGGAGTATTTCCCTGCATGGAACCATACGGATGATGGAGTGTTCATAGCACGGTCTACTTATGATCTGCTCATGAACATGAAGAAGGCGAGTTCCAGACGACCGAAACCTTCGTCGAGTGCGAAAAGTCATAGAAGTTGGCTGGCACTTTGGGGTACCCATGTACCAAATAAGAGCAAAGTCCACTCATGGAGGATTATGCGGAATGGGCTGGCAGTGGGTTTGGAACTGCATAGGAGAGGTATTAAACCGGTCATTTTTTGTACTGCATGCGGTAGAGAAGAAACCCTGATCCATCGATTCTAGGCCTGCCCTCACTCACATCTTTTCTGGGATGAGCTGGAGGCGCGAAGGGGTGTTGTTGTTGTGCGGTCGCCAGTTAGCATTCATTCAAATAAACAGGTAGATGGATGCTCGACTGGATTGGTAATGCTAGAGATGAGGAGAAAGAGCCGATGCTCCACGGTGTGTATGATCTCTCGATGGCGTGCAATGAAGCACAAGATGGACTAAGAATTCAAGATTCACAGGAAATTGCAGGTTCTGTTTCTAGGTTCATGGATGAATGGAACGAGGCCGTGCTAAATAAAGCAAGAACATGTGTGCACAACCTGGCAGAGAGGTGGTTGACTCCCAAAGTGGGGGTGAACTAAGGCCAACACTGACGATGCTGTATCGAAAGATGCAGACAAGGACAGAGGAGGGGTGGTCTTGCGTGACCATGAAGATGCTTTCAAAGGTGGCGTGACCTTTTTTCTTCGTACTATGATGAAACCATAGATTATGGAGCTTATGGCATGCAAAAAGACACTTCAATTTTGCGTGTAATTTAAAAATACAGAAAATTCATGTCGAAATCGACTGCAAAGAGGTCGCATGTATGATTAATGATCCCAATAAAAACCTTTCTGCTGCAGGTCTAATCCTAGAGGACATCAAAGCGAAGATGCATGGATGGCAAGGTTGCAGAAAAAAAAGACTGTTAATCGAGCTATACATATCTTTGATAAGTTAGCTGTTAGTGAGGAACCTAGTGGCTAGGCATGTGTATCTTGCATGTAATATGAGACGAGATCCCTTGTTTCAATTAAGTAATGAATGTGTTTCTCCTCAAAAAAGAAAGAAAAAAAAAGAGTCCGTAGGAGAGCGGGCACGTACGTGGTAAGTCTCGGCGTGTCCGGCACATTGGTGTTGGTGTTGCAGACCAACCAGGCCACCGCGCAACGCCACAATTCCTCCACAAGCGCTGTCCGCGCAGATATATAGCAATAGAAACAGAAAAAAAAGTTAGAGAGGTTTTAATAACCAAGCAAAAAACAAAGGGAAACAAACCAAGCCGACGGGGCGAGTTTATCTAGCCATCGGCGGCCCACCACCCAATCTTTCTCCTCCTCTTCCTCGGCCACCTGCTCCTCCCGAAGCGCCGAAACCCTAACTCCACCGATCTCTCTCCACCCCGGGGGAGGCGATGGCGGCGGCGCCGGCGGCGGGAGGGCAGGGAGGCGGCATGGACGCCGCGCTCCTCGACGACATCATCCGCCGTCTGCTCGAGGTGCGGACGGCGCGCCCCGGCAAACAGGTGCAGCTCTCCGAGTCGGAGATCCGCCAGCTCTGCACCGCCTCCCGCGACATCTTCCTCACCCAGCCCAACCTCCTCGAGCTCGAGGCGCCCATCAAGATCTGCGGTGCGTGCGCCCAACTCCTCTCCTGCCCGCTTTGACTCCCCCTTCGCAGAATTAGATCTATTTTGGACTCATATCTGCGTCGCGGCGATAAGCAGAAACAATCATTTGTGGCATTAACCAGACTCTTCTCTTTTAGTGGTTCTATTACTGTTAGATGGTGGGCGTTATGATGTTATCATATTGATTTCTGCTCAAGTTTTTGCTGTATGCACACAAGCAATTGCCATTTGATGAGGTGTTTGAACAGGAGGAGGCCCCACAGACCACAGCAAAGATGCAATCATCAAAGGCACTTAGTGTTAATTTGGGTTGACAAAGTTTTCTTGTGCAACCACCTCTTGAAAATTACCACCTTAAGGGCAACATGTTATTTGCTGTTAGTTTTAATTGTTGTTATACATTAATTTGTTTTTCAAAATTCCTTGGTTGCAGCAGTAGCTAACATTACGTTGGACGAATATATACAACAATGCATATCGTGGCAAATATTTGCTGACATGGAATCTTATCACGTCTATTAGGCATTCAAAGTAGTCGTTTTAAACTGTTCTTTTTGTTAATGATGCTGTTTTTTATCATAAAGATTCCACTTGCTTCGTCTCAGTTAAAAATTTGAATATGCCCTCAAGGTTCTAGGCTTGATTCCAGACGCCCTACTCGTTTTCTCTATGCGCGGAATTTAGAACCAAATCCCAATCACTAATTCAGAACCCTATGATGTTATGCATGTGTGTTCCCTGTAATATCCTTGCAACTTGCAAGCTTCTTTGGTGACCCGCTTAATAACACTACTATTCTCTTGTGTGAGAACCTAATAAGAAACTTAACCTTGCGTGCATGTATGTACCTTAGTTTAGTATTAGCGCATCATCCTTTCACCTCTTTGCAAGTGAAAACCCCTCTCCAAACAAGATTACCTTCTTGTAACTAGGGCGTATCATGAAGCACACAGTACATATTGACAGCCAAGCAGCAACTTTCTGGTGCTCTTTTTCTGTCTTGACCTCTACCTATGTGCCTTTTAAGGCACACGATCCCTACAGGTTTTCAATACTGTGTGGTAGTATTTGCAGCAACGGCCTAGCAAGCATTTGTTCATTCAAAAACACTAGTTTCTAAAGTAGGCTAGACTATCTGTCCTCTGCTTTGATTGAGTTTTTTTATCCTCGGGTCTTACTGCTATTCCTCTGTCTGATAGAACTGTACTAGGGGACATGTTTTTTTTGCTTGCTTTTGTCTCCATCCTGATACATGCTTGTCATAGTAAGGTCTGACAAATTGCTTTCTACTTGGTATATGCTTCAGAGTTTCAAATTGTCAGTAGCTCGGTCTTAAATCTGTAGTTACCATAGTAGCAACTAATTTTGCTCTCCCTTGTTATCTGCCTCCAGGTGATATCCATGGTCAGTACAGTGATCTTTTAAGGCTATTTGAGTATGGAGGTTTTCCCCCAGAAGCCAACTATCTATTCTTAGGTGATTATGTTGATCGAGGCAAACAGAGTCTGGAAACTATATGCCTCCTCCTTGCATACAAAATCAAGTACCCTGAGAACTTTTTTCTTCTGAGAGGCAACCATGAGTGTGCTTCAATAAACAGAATATATGGATTTTATGATGAATGCAAGCGGCGATTTAATGTGCGGCTATGGAAGGTCTTCACTGACTGTTTTAACTGCCTACCTGTGGCTGCTCTAATTGATGATAAGATATTATGCATGCATGGAGGCCTTTCTCCTGATCTCGGACACCTAGACGAGATAAAAAACTTGCCCCGTCCTACCGATGTGCCAGATACAGGTCTACTATGCGATCTTCTTTGGTCTGATCCAGGAAAAGATGTCCAAGGGTGGGGCATGAATGATAGGGGTGTCTCATACACATTTGGCCATGACAAAGTGACGGAGTTCCTTCTAAAGCATGATCTTGATCTTATTTGCCGTGCCCACCAGGTACTACTCTAAATCTCCAATACATCATCTTATTTAGTACTTCTTCAGAAATTAAGGTTTTAACGTATGTCATCTGATATCAGGTTGTTGAGGATGGGTATGAATTCTTTGCTGACAGACAATTGGTCACCATATTTTCGGCTCCCAACTATTGTGGTGAATTTGATAATGCTGGAGCAATGATGAGTGTCGATGAAACTTTGATGTGTTCATTTCAAATTCTCAAACCTGCTGAGAGAAAAATCAAATTTATGGCGTCAAACAAAATGTGAAATGAGGAAGCTCTTTCCTCTTCCAGAGGCTCTGAGGTTAGTTGTGGCAGTCGCGCACTATCTTGCCCCATGCGTATGTACTTGCATTTAAGTTGCTAGAAAACATCGTAGGTACCAGGGAGTTCTATTCTGGGACTAATTGATTCTCTGCAACACTCATATCAGTCACGTGATTACCTCAATGACACTGGCAAAACCTTAGTAGTATATCTTCTGGAACTGGAATACATATTAGAGTATCGATTTAGGTTTCCATTTAAGATGTTGGAAATTAGGAATCTGACAGGTCTGCTTTGTAACTATTGCACTATCATTAACCCATTTCATTATCAGATTTGTCAAATGCTATCCTCCATGATATTTTGGCCCAATCATTTGTGAATTCTGAACATGCTTAAGCAACTTACATTGCACATAAAAACATTGATAGATGTACTGTGTTTAGCTTGGTTGAGGTTCCTTTACTTCCCATCATTAATGTCTTGCGGAAGAAATAAAAACTAGCATTTGTATATCTTGTTCATAACAGTAGACAAGTTTGTGGTGCCTTGCACACTGCTCAGTGACCTTAGACCACCAATATAGGTTCTCATGTGGACACAATCACATCAGATGGATCTCATCTCAATCTTATTTTAAGAAACCTGTAAGACGCCTTGCACACTGCTCAGTGACCTTAGACCACCAATATAGGTTCTCATGTGGACACGATCACATCAGATGGATCTCATCTCAATCTTATTTTAAGAAACCTGTAAGACTTAGATCACCAATTTAGTTAATGCAGATTTTTACTTGAACAAAGATTAATAGTTGTGATGTTGATGCGGGTCTTGTTAAGCTGATGGTACCCCTCTATACAAATGTTCCACTTTTATGTTCCAGCCAGATTATCACGTAGACATCCTACATATGGTACTCAAGATATTATTTGTGTTTTTTGTTTTGCTTTATACTTGACACTTGATTATTATGACCAATATAGGCCCTCATGTGGACACAATCACATCAAGACATCAACGTGCAGGCGCTAGGCTTGAAGGCAGCTCGGGCTAGTTCTACTGGAGAAGTCAAATAATATCATCTCTAACAGTTGGTCTGAAAGTTACTCTTCATAGCAAGTGCCGGATATTTTTTTCCTTTTCTGTTACCACCGTTTGTGAACCTATCTTGTAGCTGTAGATATATTGATTATGGAAGGCTGAAGTTCGCAATTGACGCAAGATCTCCTTCTCCAGCAAGGAAAAAGGTTCTGAATATGAGGGTTTTCTGTTTGGGAGTTCCACTATTTAAAAAGCACATGTATCACTTACTGAGGTAAGAACGAAAGCCAAGGCTGTGTTGTGTTGCTTGTAAGCAAATATTGGATGAGTTTTATTTTAGTTTTAGAGAGCGATAATGGTAACAATTCAAATAGTATGAGCACAAAGAATGCTGATGCTTGGCGGGAACACGATGAGAAAAAATTCAGCATGTTCCTGATGTAGACCTTTCAAATGCTGGCTGGGCTGGATTTTTGTTCTGTCAGACCGGCATGATGAAGAAATGCTTGATTAGCATTACGTGGATAAAAAAATCTGGCATTCAGAAAATAAGTCTGGAGGTTGTGATGCAGACTAGTATTTTCTAAATGTACCCTCTCAAATGACTTCAAGATGCAAATTTGATTAATTCATGGGTATGTTATATATGGAAAATCAAAATTACATTGAGCCAAAAAGAAAAATCTGGAATTCAGAAATCAAAATCGCGATGTCAACTACCCTCTCCGTCTCGTAATATAAGAGTGTTTTTGACACTATACTATGGGACTGACAGTTGTGGAGTTGGTACACCAGTCGTGTCTTTGTTCGCAGGCAGTCCAGTAGCTTGGCCGTGTTAGGCCCATTCCAGCGCACGATTCCATTCTGTCCGGTTGCGTCCGTTTGGGGTAAAACGACATACGTGACAAAAAATGCCAACACGCAACCTTGTAGCATCAATATATTACATGTGGTCATCACTGCATGAAATTTTCGTGTGTACGTGTGGACAATACATAAGCATACCCTAAAAAAAGACCATCAAGGTACCACATCATAGAAAAAGAAAACATACATCATCATCTTCCCCTCACACCAAATCATTTTTAATGAAATCCCAATAACACTAACCATGCAACAAAAGCGCAACCAATCCTTCTAGTATATATAATTCCTAAAGGGGTCCTTTATAAGATGCGTCTAGTTGCTAATTAGGAACTATATGAATAGTTCCTTTAGGCTCTTTTCAATACAAAGATGGTTATGTGAGGTGCTAAGTGTATGAGAACTCTTAACAACTAAATTCTTCAATGCGTAGGTGTTTAGCTTACAGTATCTAAGCTTTATTCATTTAACTGTTTAGCAGTTGAACTCTTCCATGCACAGTTGTTTTGCCTTGGCCTGTGTGCTTGGTATTGTTTTCTTGGGTTGCCAAAGTGTTCTCTCTCCTGTTTAATTATTTTGTCATGTCAGATTTTTACCTATTGTCATTCTTAGCACCTATACACAAAGGAGCATTGGGAAGGGTCATAAATCATGGATTAATTATAATTAATACTTCCTCCATCCCACAATATAAGAGATTTAGTACAAAGTTGGTAATACGGAGAACATGATGCAACTTATATAGTGATGATTGTATTTTTAAATTAACATATGTTAATTACTATTAACACCCTCCTAATTAATGATAATTCCTACTTTCCGGTATATAGGGTTCATTTTTTCTTCTTCAGATTTCCATTATATTAGGCTCACTTTGAGTCCAATTGAATTAAAAAGCTTTGACTGTCACACCACATTTAATGAAAGTGAGAGAATTAGTGCTCATGCATGACTCTTATTCTACATGCACCATGCTAGCACCATGCTAGTCCAATGAGAAGGAGGGTGATGCACTTATTACCTCGGAAGTTGAATAAGTGAGGAATATTTCATTGGGCAGTTTTGTATCTACAAAATTCGTCCCATCCACTCATTGTATACATTGGTTGATGAGATTTCAGATTTGAGCCCTATAAACTGAAAAGGAGGGAGTACATCCTTGTAATCAACATCTTGTAAAATGTGAGGATAATATTATTTGATATCTTGCTAAAATTCCAAACAGTGAAAAATTAAGGAGAATATGATACGGCGTATAGTGAGTCTCCTTGACTAGTCATGCGAGAAAACCTTACAAATGAAAAACCCGAGAGAGTTAAGAGTACAATAAATATGCCGTATATACTTCCTTTTCAAACCTAGGTAAGGGGAACAATGACATGATCTTGTGAAGATGGTGCCGCATTAAAACCTTGACGAGAACCTTGTGAGTAAACCCATAAAGGAATACTCTGAAATTCCTTGAACTTTTCAAAGGTTTTAGACTTGTTTTTCATTAAGTAGACATACCCATATCTGCTTAATTCATCAGTGAGGGTGAGAACATAACGATAGCCTCTGCGAGCCTCAACGCTCATTGGACCGCATACATCGGTATGTATTATCTCCAACAAGTCAGTTGCTCGCTCCATTGTTCTGGAGAACGGAGTCTTGGTCATCTTGCCCATGAGGCATGGTTCGCACGTGTCAAATGATTCAAAATCAAGAGACTCCAAAATCCCATCAACATGGAGTTTCTTCATGCGTTTGACACCAATATGACCAAGGCGACAGTGCCACATGTAAGTGGGACTATCGTTATCAACCTTACATTTTTTGATACTCACACTATGAACATGTGTAACATCACGTTCGAGATTCATCAAAAATAAACCATTGACCAGCGGGGCATGACCATAAAACATTTCTCTCATATAAATAGAACAATCATTATTCTCAGATTTAAATGAGTAGCCATCTCGCATCAAGCGAGATCCAGATACAATGTTCATGCTCAAAGCTGGTACTAAATAACAATTATTAAGGTTTAAAACTAATCTTGAAGGTAGATGTAGAGGTAGCGCGCCGACGGCGATCACATCAACCTTGGAACCATTCCCGACGCGCATCGTCACCTCGTCCTTCGCCAGTCCCCGCTTATTCCGCAGCTCCTGCTTGGAGTTACAAATGTGAGCAACTGCACTGGTATCAAATACCCAGGAGATACTACGAGCGCTGGTAAGGTACACATCAATAACAAGTATATCACATATACCTTTAACATTGCCGGCCTTCTTGTCCGCTAAGTACTTGAGGTAGTTCTGCTTCCAGGGACCGGTACCCTTGCAATAAAAGCACTCAGTCTCAGGCTTGGGTCCATTCTTGTTCTTCTTCCCGGCAACTTGCTTACCGGATGCGGCAACTGCTTTGCCGTCCTTCTTGAAGTTCTTCTTACCCTTGCCTTTCTTGAAACTAGTGGTCTTATTGACCATCAACACTTGATGTTCCTTTTTGATTTCCACCTCCGCTGATTTCAACATCGAATACAACTCAGGAATGGACTTCTCCGTCCCTTGCATATTGTAGTTCATCACAAAGCTCTTGTAGCTAGGTGGAAGCGACTGGAGGATTCTGTCAATAACCGAGTCATCCGGAAGATTAACTCCGAGCTGAGACAAGCGGTTGTGCAACCCAGACATTTTGAGTATGTGCTTGCTGACAGAACTATTTCCCTCCATCTTACAACTAAAGAACTTGTCGGAGACATCATATCTCTCGACCCGGGCATGAGCTTGGAAAACCATTCTCAGCTCTTGGAACATCTCATATGCTCCGTGTTGCTCAAAACGCTTTTGGAGCCCCGGTTCTAAGCTGTAAAGCATGCCACACTGAACCAGGGAGTAATCATCACTACGCGACTGCCAGGCGTTCATAACGTCTTGAGTTGCTGGGAAAACGGGTGCGTCACCTAGCGGTGCATGAAGGACATATAATTTCTTGGAATCTACAAGGATGATCCTCAAGCTACGGATCCAATCCGTATAGTTGCTTCCATCGTCTTTTAGCTTGGTTTTCTCTAGGAACGCGTTGAAGTTGAGGGCAAAATTAGCGTGTGCCATTGGATCTACAATATAGATTGTAAAGACAATTTTAGACTAAGTTCATGATAATTAAGTTCACATAATCAAATTATTTAATGAACTCCCACTTAGATAGACATCTCTCTAGTCATCGAAGTGACACATGATGCACGTCAACTAGCCCGTGTCCAATCATCACGTGAGACAGACTAGTCATCAATGGTGAACATCTCCATGTTGATCGTATCTTCTATACGATTCATGCTCGACCTTTCGGTCTCCCGTGTTCCGAGGCCATGTTTGTACATGCTAGGCTCGTCAAGTCAACCTAAGTGTATTGCGTGTGTAAATCTGGCTTACACCTGTTGTATGCGAACGTTAGAACCTATCACACCCGATCATCACATGGTGCTTCAAAACAATGAACCTTAGCAATGGTGCACAGTTAGGGAGAACACATTTCTTGAAATCTTAGTGAGAGATCATCTTATTTAAGCTACCGTCGTTCTAAGCAAATAAGATGTAAAACATGATAAACATCACATGCAATCATATAGTGACATGATATGGCCAATATCATCTTGCTCCTTTGATCTCCATCTTTGGGGCACCATGATCATCATTGTCACCGGCACGACACCATGATCTCCATCATCGTGTCTTCATGAAGTTGTCTCGCCAACTATTACTTCTACTACTATGGCCAACGGTTAGCAATAAAGTAAAGTAATTGCATGGCGGTTTTGATTGACACGCATGTCGTACAATAAATTAAGACAACTCCTATGGCTCCTACCGGTTGTCATACTCATCGACATGCAAGTCGTGAATCCTATTACAAGAACATGATCAATCTCATACATCACATATATCACATCACATCCTTTGGCCATATCACATCAGATCCTTTGGCCATATCACATCACACGACATATGCTACAAAAACAAGTTAGACGTCCTCTAATTGTTGTTGCAAGTTTTTACGTGGCTGCTATAGGTTTCTAGCAAGAACGTTTCTCAGCTACGCAAAAACCACAACGTGATATGCCAATTTCTATTTACCCTTCATAAGGACCCTTTTCATCGAATCCGATCCGACTAGAGTGGGAGAGACAGGCACCCGCTAGCCACCTTATGCAACAAGTGCATGTCAGGCGGTGGAACCAGTCTCACGTAAGCGTACGTGTAAAGTCGGTCAGGGCCGCTTCATCCCACAATGCCACCGAATCAAGATAAGACTAGTAACGGCAAGCAAATTGACAAAATCGACGCCTACAACAACTTGTGTTCTACTCGTGCATAGATTATACGCATTGACCTAGCTCATGATGCCACTGTTGGGGAACGTAGTAGTAAATCAAAAAATTTCTTACGTGTCACCAAGATCAATCTATGGAGAAACCAACAACGAGCAAAGGGGGAGTGCATCTTCATACCTTTGAAGATCGCAAAGTGGAAGCGTTACAAGAACGCGATTGGTGGAGTGGTACTCGCAACGATTCCGATCTAAGCGCCGAACAACGGCGCCTCCGCGTTCAACACACGTGCAGCCCGATGACGTCTCCTACGCCTTGATCCAGCAAGGAGGAAGGAGACATTGAGGGAGAGCTCCGGCATCACAACGTCGTGGTGACGGTGGAGCTGCATGGTACTACGGCAGGGCTTCACCAAGCGCTAAGGAGGACGAGGAGGAGGAGGGGTAGGGCTGCGCCGAGAGAGAGAGAGTGATCTGTTGTGTCGGCAGCCCAAAACCCTCCACTATTTATAGGAGGGGAGGGAGGAGGGTGCGCACCCTCTAGGTTTCCCACCCTAGGGGTGCTGCAGCCCTAGATTGGCCAGGAGGGCCGGCGACCGAGGTGGGGAGGAGGGGCGGCGCCCTAGGGTGGGCCTAGGGCCCCTTCATGCCTAGGGTTTGCCCCCCTCCACCCTTGGCTGCGCCTTGGGCTGAGGTGGGAGGCGCACCAGCCCACCTAGAGGCTGGTTCCCTCCCACTCTTGGCCCATGTAGTCTTCCGGGGCGTTGGCCTCTCCCGGTGGACCCCCGGAACCCTTCCGATGGTCCGGGTACATTACCGGTGATTCCCGAAACACTTTCGGTGACCAAATCCTCACTTCCTATATATGAATCTTTACCTCCGGACCATTCCGGAACTCCTCGTGACATATGGGATCTCATCCGGGACTCCGAACAACCTTCGGTAACCATGTACACAATTCCCCTATAAACCTAGCGTCATCAAACTTTAAGTGTGTAGACCCTACGGGTTCGGGTGGCATGTAGACATGACCGAGACACCTCTCCGGTCAATAACCAACAACGGGATCTGGATACCCATGTTGGCTCCCACATGCTCCACGATGATCTCATCAGATGAACCACGATGTCGGGGATTCAATCAACCCTGTATACAATTCCCTTTGTCTACCGGTATGACACTTGCCCGAGATTCGATCGTCGGTATCCCTATACCTTGTTCAATCTTGTTACCGGCAAGTCTCTTTACTCATTCCGCAACACATCATCCCGTGACTATCTCCTTAGTCACATTGAGCTCATTATGATGATGTATTACCGAGTGGGCCTAGAGATACTTCTCCGTCACACGGAGTGACAAATCCCAATCTCGATTCGTGCCAACCGAACAGATACTTTCAGGGATACCCGTAGTGTACGTTTATAGCCACCCAGTTACGTTGTGACGTTTGGCACACCCAAAGTATCCCTACGATATCCGGGTGTTGCACAATCTCATGGTCTAACGAAATGATACTTGACATTAGAAAAGCTTTAGCAGACGAACTACACGATCTTGCGCTATGCTTAGGATTGGGTCTTGTCCATCACATCATTCTCCTAATGATGCGATCCCGTTATCAACGAAATCCAATGTCCATGGTTATGTAACCGTGACCATCTATTGATCAACGAGCTAGCCAACTAGAGGCTCACTAGGGACTTGTTGTGGTCTATGTGTTCACACATGTATTACGGTTTCCGGTTAATACAATTATAGCATGAACAATAGACAATTATCATGAACAAGGAAATATAATAATAACCATTTTATTATTGCCTCTAGGGCATATTTCCAACAACCACATGATTTAACTTGCAATATATTTATCACCAACATTATTGTAACTCACGGAAATGAAAAAATATTAGAGCAAACATAACATTGCTCTTTATGTAAGCCATTTGCATCTAAGATAACATTATCTTAAATAAAATGGTTGGTGATTTGGTGGAATTTATGTTTGACATGACTTTGAATTTTTACATGATTTATCTTTGCGAGGCCACACACATACACACACATGCACACACACATGGGGATGCACATAACGTCTCTTATTTTGTAATGATTGTTGGACGTAGCCATTAGGGCCTATTAAGAAGACTTCCATGACATTACACCACACCGAGTAGGGACACAAATATTTTATTTGATCTAGCAATGTGAGGATATGATCAATGTATCTGATGATATTGAAGTTTAGATTTCCCTAAACTTGATAGAATATGCTAAGAGCTTTGGTGGCATGGAGATATCAAAAGATAATTCTTGACTCCCAATGAACTGTCTTTGGTGGGTCCAAAAGAAATGTGATATAGAACCTTGGGTCTCAATATATCTTTGCATATTCTCATGGTCTAAATGGATTGTTCTCTACGTCTAGAGGTGGAACAACCATGAGAGTTTTGAATAGATAGATTATGGATGTAGGCAGTTTGGTGTACGTCAACCAGATTCAGGTTTTACCCAAATTTTCATCTCAAATTTTAGCTTTACATGATCACGTGCTTGTAAATATCTCGTGTCTTACCAATAACATTTAAACCATTAACATACATTGATATAGTGTAAAACGATGTTCATGATTTCTTGCTGAACTTGCATGGACAATCATCATTGTTGGAGTAACCCTTTTATGTAAGGAACCAAGTAAGTTGGTTGCACCAAAAAATCAATTAATTTAAACCATGAAGTGACTTAATGAATTTACACAATGTATGATGTGTTTCATAAAATGATTGGGAACTGGGATCTCGTGACCTATATGTATGAATTAAGTGACACATAATAATATGGGATCACCGTATACAACTGCATAGGTTGGTGATTCTGAACTGCCATTGAGATAAGATATGAGAAAGTGATTCCACATACATCGGAGAGTTTCAGGGGTCTACATGAACCCTTGTTCTACAAGCCTTGCAATACCTCTCACCATCTTGTTCTCATCTCGTTTTGGAAGAATATTGGTGTACGTATTACTTGAATACCTTCCTTTTATTGAGCGAGGATATTTGTACTTGGATTGCATCCTTCGATTGGGTCCAATGTGAGTCATATTCACACATTTCCATAGCCACAAATTTTCAATTTGAATTACTATTAAGGTTGTTTGCAATCACAATTGAGAAGTTTATATCGATGGTTGTAGACTTTTGGTTATATGACTACTTTAGAATCTAAATATCATATACTCTACTGGAATCTAGTTTATCCTTGTTAAATTTTCATGGTTTTCCAATACAATCGAGACTCGGTATTTCAGTGTCCTAGTTATTGTATCGAGCTCTAGGTTGTGGATTTTATCCAGTCAATGCGTGTATACAATCAATTATGTGTTTATCGACATGATCTTGACTTGCATTTACTCATTTAGAGTTTTTTCCTCTACTTTCTTTGTTTCTTATGAGAACATAATTCATGTTGTGTGGCCCTAGTTCTCCCCTCTTGTTTTGATTAGGGAGTTGAGTGGTTTTTATCAGTACATCTACTCTTTTAGCGCATTTATTGTGGGTTATAGGATTTTGTGGCACCTACGTAGTGAGTAAATGAATTTGGAAGGTCATTTGAAATGTAGTGCAAATTAGTGATCCTCTCAAGTGGGGTTCATATCTTTGAGGACACGGATTTGAGGTGAAAATATCTTCACCATTCCAATTGATTTCTTACATTGTTTTCGATACATGAAATCTCCCTCTAATGCCTGAAAAATGCTTCTCATTGAATATATAGTCAACATACCAGGCTTGAATAACCATATCATTAGGGGTTTGAGGGATTGCAAAAGAAAACAACCATTCCTCAAATTGATCCCAAATATTCTAGAGGGTTCTGTTGAGGTGTTTCTCGATGTACCTAACAGCATTATGATAGTCACATGTAAGTTTGTATGACACCGGAACATAACCTCAAGTTAACACATTGACACATGTCACAAGTTTAACCTAGGTTTCGGACCCCACTATGCAATTAAAAACTTTATTCCTGCTTAAGAGGGTACGACACTTTGATGCGCCCTGACCAAGCCTAGGCCTTTGGTTGGTGCATGACTCCAAATTGACCACTCGGGTTCGAAAGTTAACCCAGGTGCTCGCAACTTGGAGGACCTGAAAAGAGGCAACCAACATGTGGCATTGTCCGGCAGGACCAAAAGGCATGAGCCCACGCTAGCTCAGCCAAATAAATAAGGTGAGCTATGGTCCCTCTCATCGAACGGCGGTGGGGATCCAACACATTCTAGACCATCTAAGGGAGTCTGGGATTAAGGGGTCCTCGAGTTGCTGTCCTATCTCTACGGGCCAGACAGTGGGCCGCCTTGTAATTTTCAATAAAGGTTCGAACACCATAACCAAGACGGAATCTCTCAGGACATGACATGCACTCCAAGTATAAGAAGATGGGTTCGACATATTCCTTTCTTGATGTAACCGGCATTGTGTAACCCTAGATATCCATGGTGACTATATAAACGAGAGGGTTTTAGTCTGTAGGGCAAGTTAAGCTCATTACTCTTAGGGTTTAGACCATATCATAAGATCTCGAGGTAGATGAACTCTATACTCGATACCCCATATTCAATACAATCAAAGAAGGACGTAGGGTTTTACCTCCATTAAGAGGGCCTGAACCTGGGTAAATATCGTCTCCCTTGTCTCTTGTAACCCATCAATGCAAGACCCACAGATCGGGACCCCCTACCCGAGATCTGTCGGTTTTGACACTGACATTGGTGCTTTCATTAAGAGATCCATTGTGAGATCGCTAGAGGATTGATGGCTCGCCTAATCATCAGCGATGAAGTCTGTAATAGGGACACCTTTGTCCCTGGACAAATTTTCGTGTTTGGCAGTGTTGTGCTGCATGCTAACCTGGCCGGCCATCTTGGCCAGGTCGTAAGTTTCGCCCCGATCAAGAGATCAGGTTCGGGAACCTAGATTTCTCCGCAGACTCCCGGGGTGACCTGCTCCTTACTGGGCTCGGGGTCTCTTCCGACAATCCCGAAAATCCCGAAGCTTTAACTTCGGGCCTCCTGCTCGACCCCGCCCTCAGGTCCATCCCTGCCCGGGGTCCGGCTTTAGGCTCAGACCCGATGACAACACCCGAGGACCAGGGGTCAGCCCTGGCCGAATATACTCTTCGTATGGACTCTCCAGAGGTTAGCTCCGAAGATGTCTGGCAGATTAATCCGGTTGACCTCTCACTTTTGAACGAGGCGCTGGATCGGATCCAGTCAATGAAAATCATGGATGACCTAACCTCGACCCACACTCAGATCGGTCTAGAGGTAGGCCAGGAGAAATTTTACGTCCCACCCACCACCCACTTGGTAGCCACTATCGAAGATTTAACCGATATGCTGGACTACGCCTCCGAGGAGGCAGAAGACATGGAGGAAGAGGCTGATCCACCCGTCCCTATCACCGCTAGACGACGGACAACCACCTCCACCTACGATGTTTACATGGTGGACACCCCTGATGATAAGGGCAACCATGCCCCCAAGAAGAATGGAAACAAATCCAAAAAGGAGTCGCCCAGGCACCAAAAACAGCGCAAACGATCCAAGGCGAACAAGGGAAAGGAAGGCAATGCAGGCACCGGGGAAAATGACACCCAGGAGGACCTCGGCGACCCGGAAGCCCCGAGAAACCACTCGAAGACCCGGAGAGGCCCGAGGATCAACGTGACCCTGAGGACCCCAATGATTCCGAGGACGACAAATACCTCCCCCTGTCGAGGAGTAGGATAGCCTCGAAGCTGAAGACTTCACCGTCTGTGAAAACACCCTGGATCAGGAATGGTTCGGGCGGCAGCTCTTAGCCACCGCCCGAAGCGTAAAGGCAAAGCAGAAGCAACTCAAAGACGAACAAGATACCCTCAACCATAGATGGGCGAAAGTCTTGGCAGCCGAAGAGGGGTACAACACCGAGCGTTCTGATCAAAACAAAAGTTACCCATACCGGCGTTTGCTGCCGCAATTCGACGACGAGGTCTTTGAGCCCGTATCTCCCAGGTGCACCCTGTACGATCTCGAGGAGGGGACATGCCTGCTCGAGATACCGAGTACAAACCCGCGTTTCCTTACAGGATAGGAAAGGATCCTATACATCCCGAGAATCGATATGACTTACATCAGAACTTGGACTATAGAGCAGGTCACACAAGATCCATCTACGGATCTAGAGAGTACTCCCCCGCTAGATGGGATGGGTACCAACTGTGGCTTGACCGCAACAACAGAGATCGGGATCAATACCGGGGTCAAACGATGGTCGATCTCACGCATGACGTAGTCCGAATTAGAGGCACTGCACACCCACTGTGCTTCATAGACGAGGTTATGCGACATCAGTTCTCCGAAGGGTTTAAACCTGTAAACATATAAAATTATGACGGGACCACATACCCAGCCTTGTGAATTGAAGACTTTCTTCTCCACATTCATATGGCCCGAGGAGATGATCTCCATGCCATCAAATACTTGCCCCTAAAGCTTGAAGGACCAACTTGGCACTAGTTAAATAGCCTACCTGAAAACTCCATCGAGAGCTAGGAAGAGCTCAAGGATGCCTTCTGATCTAACTTCCAGGGCACATATGTCCAGACCCAGACTCCTCCGACTTGAGCAATGTTGTCCAAAAAGCCGCGAATCAGCTAAACAATTTTGGAATCGGTTTCTAACCAAGAAGAACCAGATCATTGACTGCCTCGACGCCGAGACAATGACCTATTTTAGGCATAACATCCCGGATGAATGGCTAGCTCGTCAGCTCGTCCAGGACAAGCCGAGAACAATGTCCGCCCTTACCTCACTCATGACCCGCTTTTGCGCGGGCGAGGATAATTGGCTAGCTCGTCGAAGTCACAACCTTGAAGACCCTGGCACCTCTAAAGTGTGGCATGGAAATTGGAAACCATGGCTCAACAAGAACAAACACCGACACAACAACAGTGATGCTGAGGACACGGCCGTAAATGCCAGTTTCCACAACTCAAAATACGGACAACGGAAGAAGCCCTCCAAAGGAAATAGGGATGAACCTTCCATGCTGGACAAAATCATGGATAGGCCCTGCCAGATCCACGACACCCAAGAACAAGCCTGCCACCCACACCAACAGTAATTGTTGGGTATTCAAACAAGCTGGCAAACTTGTAGCCGAGGAGCAAGGCAAGGGCCCACGCAACAAGGATGATGAGGAGCCTCACAGGCTGAACAATGGAGGACATAAGCAATTCCCTCCCGAGGTGAAAACTGTGAACATGATATACATTACACACATACCCAGAAGGGAGAGGAAGCACGCCCTTCGGGAGGTCTACGCCGTAGAGACCATAGCCCCAAAATTTAACCCATGTCCAGCTTGCTCAATCACCTTCGGCCATACGGACTATCCGACGAGTATCCGTCATGGAGGCTCGGCATCCCTTGTATTAGATCCCATTATCGATGGGTATCACCTCACTAGACTCTTCATGGATGGAGGAAGTAGCCTTAACCTGATTTATTCAGACACGATGAAAAAGATGGGCATCGATCCGTCAAGGACCAAACCCACCAACACTACCTTTAAAGGAGTAATCCCAAGCGTCGAAGCCCGCTGCTCGGGCACCATAACTTTGGAAGTAGTGTTCGGCTCACCTAACAACTTCCATAGCGAGGACTTGATCTTCACATTGTCCCTTTCTACAATGGCTATCATGCATTGCTCGGACATGCATCGTTCGCTCACTTTAACGTTGTCCCCCATTATGCATATCTGAAGCTCAGGATGCCCGGACCCAAGGGGGTCATCACTGTAAATGGAAATATAGAGTGCTCCGTCCAAACTGAGGAACACACAGCGGCCCTGGCAGCCGACTTCCATAACTGCAATGAAGCACCAAAGCCGCAATCATCCATCAAGCCACGACAGGCGGGCAAACGAGCTCGAGCTCAATCTGATCTCCCGGAGCCATCCCCCGCTCAACACAAATAGGAATATGCGCCCCAAAGCATGGCTAAGTTACCCGCAAGGTACGTACTCCAGATTCATAATTTCACACTTACAATTCCTTGGGAAGCTGTAGGGACCTATCATCCAAAGGCCTAGTGTTCAGCTAAACCGAACAGTGGTCATATATATGTCTTCGGACAACACCAGGCTCCATCAAGGATCCGATCAACATCGTTAAGCTCACATAATTCGGCGACCTCTCAAGAATTTCTCTCACAAGGCCCACTCATTGACTACCACCTCCTCTAAAGGAGCACCCTCCAGGAGAACAAAGACACATACGTGCAGCGGGACATAGTAAGGGACACCAAGCCATTTTTTTCTAGGTCCTATGTAAACGTTTTTCCTGTAAATTTATTCTTGCATACTTGCACCAGTTGCGTGAGCAAAATAAAGTGTACGAAGCGTCAAGTGTCCATCGCAATAACGCTAAAAAATTACGATCCTAGGGAAGTTATTGATA
Source organism: Hordeum marinum (assembly GCA_022496015.1). Lineage (NCBI taxonomy): Eukaryota > Viridiplantae > Streptophyta > Magnoliopsida > Poales > Poaceae > Hordeum > Hordeum marinum. The sequence goes on along the minus strand of CM039675.1, from coordinate 366,497,133 downwards.
TTGTGCTTGCCTTTTTACTCTTCAATGCAAGTTAGTTCATTACGTATTTATTCAGATGCGGTTGGCCTAACTGGGGGCTTGATCAACTCGCCCTGCGCATCGCCCCAACACTATCTTGATATCATGTGTTCGACGTCTTGGATATTGTGTTATATGCATCAGTTCCGAATTGTGTCTTTGGTCAAAGGTTGGGTTTCCTGACTCCTGTGCTTCCCCTTTTATGTTTTGCTTGTTCGGATAAAAGGGGAAAGGGAGCACAGTTGTGATTATACTTCTAGTTTGTCTGGTTAAGTACCTTAGTGGAGAAAGCCGAAAACCGACTGGCATAATAAGCATGAATTGATCTGCGATCCAATGACAAGTGTTAAACTAAGAATCGTTGGAGTTTCACCGTGTTAAAACGGAGGGTTTGGAGTAACACAAGCCATGTGATACGGGTTTTCCACATTGTCAAACACCGAACATCACAAAGTACAGGGGGGCTAGTGCCCACTCCCAACATTTAAGCTCCTATGGTTAAGTGAAAGCAATAAAGCCGCATAGTCTGATTGCCTCGTTTTCTTCCGAACTACTGCCTATGGGTACCAAGACATTGGCTAAGGGTAATAGTGCGGATATCAAAAACACCCCTGTTAGTATCTATAGGGGGTTGAAGCCGACGACTAGTAACTTTCAGAATTAAAACAACCACACAGGAGTCAAAATTAATAAAAGCATAGTAAAACATATACCATGCAAATTCATAGACATTAATATACAATAAAGTTTCAACCATCAACCGGAAGGCAGTACTTTCACTCAAAAATTACATCCTTCAGACACAAGGCAGCTATGGCCCAAGCACCGTCCATAATAGTGGGGAAGTACAAAGCAGGGCGCCTATGGCCTTTCCTGGGCGACGGAGGAGACATGGACATCTCGAGCGGCTTTAGCTTCGGCCAGTGAACCATGGTCTTCGAGAATGCCATCTGAGCTCCCTTAATACATCCAGAACGTGTCAGGGCATCAACCCGGGGCGTGGCAACGGCGAACCTTTTCACCAAGCCGAAGTAGCTTCCTGACAGCGGCTCTATAGGCCATAGCCGGATACAGATATCCTTCATGGTCGGTTCAGTTATGCGGTGCAACTACATTAGCTGTTTCAGCTGATCAGAGACAAGGAGTGTCTGCAGAGGGGCCTGAAACTGCTCCCAAAACAGCCGTTGATCAGCATCCCCTTCCTGGGAGGCATAGTGTTGCATCACATCCACCACACTCTTTGGTAAATCCGCAAATGCGCTTGGAAAACTCCACACTCGGGTGAGCAACAACAACCTTTTTCCACCAATGGGGCATTGCAGTAATTTTCGCTTACCACTTGCAATCTACTTTATTGAGTGGAGTTCCTTCTCATGGCGCTGCACCTCCATGCATGCCTCCTGGAGGGTTGCAGAGTTCAAGGACAACTCGATAGATTGCTCCTCACTCTTCTGCTCAAGGGCATCGCACTTAGAGATGGCATCCTTGAGCTCCTGTTGCACTTCCGCAACCCTGGCCTCATGCCTGTTATTTTTGGATTTTTTTGATAACATATCAGGATCCGCTTGTTCGGAAGCCGCCTTATGTTCGGCGGTCTCCTGCTTCGCCTTCGATATCTTGGCCTTGAGATTCTTGATCTCCGTGGCCATGGCTGCATTGAGCATTAACATGTTCATTTTTAGGATACAACCATGAAAATTCATCGCTCATATGAGGTAAGTATCTACATCACTTGAGTTTAGACTTACCTTTCACATTGTCAAACCGCTTCTTAAGGCGACCAAGCTCGTCTTCGGAGCTTTTCAGCTTCCGACCCATCTTTGCCAACTCTACAACACTAGGGGGCTGTGGTCAGTGGCATAGCCTACATAGACCATTCACACACGTCAGATTCCCAGGTTATTGGATTTTAAAATCCTCTGTCTGGATGTTTTTCACATATCAGCAGAGTCTTGGGGGTTGCGGCCAAATTCAAACAGAAAAAGAAAAGACATGAATTTTACTTCGTATTCTTATCACATTCGACCCCCGCATGAGTTCTTCCGAACTCACACAGGGCTCGGGGGCTACTAAGTATGGCAACTGCATATAAAACCAAACATACTTTGAAAATTGGTGTTATACTATATAAATTACCTCGAAGCCTGCTAACAGGCTGCTGAAGGCTTCCTTCAATCCGTTGTCAACGGATTGAATACCTTGTAGTGCCGTGCCCAGAAGAGCACGGTGCTCTTCGGCAATGGAGGGATCATTTAGACCCCCCTCCATCATGCCCGTCCACCCGAACTGAGTCTGCTCTCTTATAGGCAGCTCCGGGTGCGACATTGTGGTTTCTCCCACTAGAGAAACTTGGGCAGACGACTCCAAAACCTTCAGGGGTTCTAGAGCTAGCTTTGGGGAAATCTCGGATTGAACGAGCTCTCCCTCCTTGTGTGACAGGAGGGATTCACCTTCCTATTCTTCGGTGGCTGAGGTATTAGCCTCGGCCATAGTATCGTCACCCCCTCCCCTCACCTCCTCGATGGCTTGGGGAAGGGATCCATGGGAGACGGTCCCACTCTCTACCAATGTGGCAGGTGGAGATTCCCCCTTCATGTTTTGATCGATAGGGAGCTCACGCATTGGACTGCAATGAGGAAAACAAAACACATACACAGTCTGTTATAAAACCTTTTGAGGGGATAAAAATGCCGAATTAAGGTAAATTCGTACCTTTGCGCCTGGGGTTTAACCCTGAGGGTCCTTCGAGGGACAACCTCGAAATTCTTGGACTCCTTGTCGGAATCCATAATATCATCGAGCAAGGCCACCTTAGGCATGCATGTTTTTTAGGGGAGGGAGCTGGGTCACCCTCGGAGTCTTCACACACCGCCCTCTTCTTTGCATGGGAAGAATCACTCTCCTCCCCATCCTGCCCCATCTCTCCTTCAAGAGTAGAGGGGGCGTGTGTCTCCTCGGATGTTGTGTCCGGGGGGCTCTTTGATCGGAGACCCCCTCGGGCCTCCTTCTCTTCTTTCTTCTCCTCCCTCCTCTTCGGTGCTGCATATGGCTTTTCGGCCAATACAGTCGTAAGCAGGGTGGTCCAGGGATCCTCGAGCAGCAGGGCCGGACAGTTGATCTGCTGGGATTTCGCCAGCCAGATCTGTCAAGGCAAGGAGGAAGAGGGATTAGAGCCTTCAAAAGGAGGAAAAATCCGAACACAAGAGAAAAGAATGTTACCAGTCCAGGAGGGGTAGAATCTTCCATGCCAAGGTCCTCCACTTCCACGGGCCAAATTTTCCGCGTCTTGAACAATAACTTCCATAGTTTCTTGTGGGAAATGCAGAAGAACTTCCACACGATAACATGGTCGTCTGAACTGTATTCCCACATGGCGGCGGCCCGACGTTGATAGGGGAGAATGCGATGGCAGAGCATGACTTGAACTACATTTGGTAGTTCGATATTCTTCTTCTCCACCAGGGTGGTGATGCACATTTGCAAGGTGTTCACCTCAGCTACACTCCCCCAATCGAGCCCCTTCTTCATCCATGATACTAGTGTAGTGGGAGGGCCAGATCTAAATTTGGGAGGTGCCTCTCATCCTTCCTCGTGTGGTTCAGTGATGTAGAACCACTCCTGTTGCCAAACCTTGATGGTGTCTATAAAGGAACCATCCGGCCATTGAACCAAGGGGAGCTTGCTAATCATCTCTCCCCCACAGTCGGCCTGCTCGCCGCTAACAACTTTTGGCTTGATGTTGAATATCTTCAACCATAGACCGAAGCGGGGTTGAACCCGGAGAAAGGCTTCACAGAAATTCATGAAGGAGGAGATATGCATAAAATAATTCGGGGGAATATCATGAAAATCCAGCCCATACTAGGACATAATGCCCCCCACAAAGGGGTGGAGGGGGAAGCCTAGGCCTCGGAGAAAGTGAGGAATGAAAACTACCCTCTCACCTTCTCTAGGCATGGGAATGGCCTGGTTCTTCTCCGGAGTTCGATGGACAATGCCCGCCGACAAGCAACCAACAAGCTTCAGCTCCATAGTGTCCTTCTCGGTCACCTGGGAGACCTCCCACTTGCCCTTGGAGCCTGCTCTAGCCATGAACGAATTGAGGGAGGACTCGATAGGTTTGGGAGGAATGGGGCTTGGAAGCTCTGGACACTTAAGGGAGATGGCAATGGGGGATTGGGAAAAGCGTACTAAAAATCATGGTGGGCATTTCCTTTTATTGGCCGCTGAAATACCAAGAGTCCCCTAGATGTGTCATGCACCTCGCCACTTCCCGATACACCGTGCAATTATGCACTCATGGGATAGCCCAAATCATAAACCATATCTCCGAAAAGGTGAGAGACAATCTCCATATTAATGAGACGTGTTGATTAAAGACAAAAACTGCCTCGAACCACGATTCGAGCTTTTTGGAGGACTGGTCACAATGACGTTCAAGCTATGACCTTTTGGTAGAATCTTGTCAGCGAAAAACACTGTTCTTGGTTGGCCGGTTGGCCTTCAAGGCTAAGTTACATATTCCAAAATCAGGAAATATTCGGTGGTTGAACTATCGTCGGTAGAATTTGAATTCGAAGACGGAACTCACCTCGCAAGCCAAATACCGGGGAGACCAACAAGCTGTTGGGCGCCAAGACTACGATATTGGAGGTTAGTTCGAGGGCTACTGGGGGAGTCCGGGATTAAGGGGTCCTCAGGCTGCCAGCCTATCTCCATGGTCCGGATAGTGGTCCGCCTTGTGATTGTCAATGAAGGTCCAGACACCATAACCAAGACGGTATCTCTCGGGATGTGATGTGCGCTCCAAGTACAAGAAGATGGGTTCGGCATATTCGTTTCCTGATGTAGCTAAGATTGTGTAACCCTAAATATTCCTGGTGACTATATAAACTAGAGGGTTTTAGTCCCTAGGACAAGTTAAGCTCATTACTCTTAGAGTTTAGATCACATCATACGAACCCGAGGTAGATCAACTCTGTACTCGATACCCCATATTCAGTACAATCAAAGCAATACGTAGGGTTGTACGTCCATTAAGAGTGCCCAAACCTGGGTAAATATCGTCTCCCTTGTCTCATATAACCCATCAATCCAAGATCCACAGTTCATGACCCCCTACCCGAGATCTGCCAGTTTTGACACCGACACCATCCTATAGACACGGCTCTCACCTACCACTATCTCCCCCTCTATAAGGTCGGGTATAACTTGTAACCCAAGAAGTAGATCTCTCTGGTGATCCTCCCTTGATTGCCGGCTAGCACTCGAACAATACAACTACCAAAGGAAGGAGAAGGGTCTTAGCTCCCCAAGAGGGCCAGAACCTGGGTAAATTCCTTGTCTCATGCCTTGCCATCTCGCTCCATCGCTCGCACACCCCTCTGAAAAAATATGCCCGCTCGACGACACCATCGGTTATGAAACACCGACAATTGGCATACTAGGTAGGGGTTGTGCGCACAGATCCAACTTATCATATCATAATCTCTTACATGCCTATCAAGATCGATGCCTTCACGCTTAGTCATGGTCTCTCCTTCGGATCCCCAAGTTTCTTCGCCAACACAATTACGAATATAGTTATTGACTTATCCTTACTCAAGGGATAGTCTTTCTGCTTCAGGCGCCTAGACTTTGTTGTCAACAACGTCGAAGAGTTGCGGCTATGAAATTAGTCACTTGATTTCTCACTATGTGTGACCCTCGCCATCCCGCTAGGCACCGATGGTGGAGGTGCATGACTAGTTGGGCGGATGGTCACATGGAGCTCTTGTCTTGCGATAAGAGATGGTGGATGCACGTGTCAACTCGCATGTAAGAACCACAGTGCCTCCTTAAGTGAGATCTTCTCCATGGTACGTGCTCTATGCGTATGAAGATCTTGGTGCGATACTCATGGGTTCCACTCCATTTTTGATGGCTCAAACAACCATGAGTACAAGTGCATCGTCCATCTCACCACCTGTGAGATCCACACCGAGAATCCTGTAGCAACATAGTTTTCGAAATGGTCCGAGGCACTGGTCACCTTTGGCCCGGCCAACCACCCAAAGTGCGCCCCTTGGATAGGTAGCTTCCCTTAGTTCGCCGGCACCATCATCGATGGATACAAGCTTACCAAGACGCTAATGGACAGCAGGAGTGGTTTCAATATCTTCTACCTCGACATCCTAGGCAAGATGGGGACCCCTCGCTCCGGAATCATACAAGACGGTGCACCCCTCCATGGGATTATCCATATACACCATGCCATGTCTTCTGGAAAATTAGACCTACCTGTCACTTTCAACACCCTTGATAACTACATGACCGAGATCCTACATTTTGAGGTTATTGAATTGCCAGGTTCCTTCCATCCGGTGTTGGAGTTCCCCTGCTATGCCAAGTTTATGACAACATCCAACTATGCCTAACTTCATATTCCAGGACCCAAAGGGGTCATCACGTTGCAAGGATACATCCACACACGTCAATGCGATCAAGAGAGCATATAACATGCCAATGCGTTGGTGGCGGATGTGGATTTTGTGTCCATCATACAAGCTCCTGAGAAGCTTTCCTAGGAAGCAACGCTGTTGAAGAAAGGCCATAAATCCTCATCCTTTTAGGAAGTGCAGTACACCAAGAAAATTCACAACGACCCGAACAATCCAACCAAAGTTGTCCAAAACGGCACCTAGGTCAACCTGAGCAGGAGGCAGAACTCATCCATTTCCTTCGAGAAACGAATGTGTTCGCATGGCAAGCCTCTGTCATACCCAAGGGTCCCCGAGGGACATTTTTGAATCCTTGAATATTTTTTAGTATATAAACCTCTCAAGAAATACCTTTATCACTTCGGCAAGTATCAACACAAGGCAATCAATGAAGAGATATCGTACCAAGTTTGATTCAAGGGCACGTTACCCATGTTATTTTAAACCATCCCACCAAGATTAGCACCTATAGTAGGATCAACATTTGATGAAAAGTCACATGTCAAAGACCATTTCACTAAAAGAGAATTGGCCCGGAGCACAAGGCAGAAGAAGGAGGTGGTCAAGAAAATCTATTGCATTCAAAAAGATGGTCGTAACTGTGCTACTTCAGATTTGATGTCAAATGATAAAAAGCCAATTAAAGTGTTGACATTGGCTATTAAAGACAAATAATGTAAAGAAATCAATCATAGAAAATATTAGTGCCAAAACTGAACAAAAGAAGTTGATATCAAAAATATCCAACATTGCTTAAAACAGAATCACAACTAAGGATCCCAATCGGCGTATCAATTTGGCAGAAGAAGAAATTGCAAATCTTAGTGCATAAGAACTTTAAAAGAGGAAGATCGCATGGGTTCCCAATGGAAGCAAAACAAGAATACAAGAATGGGTTCCCTTGCAATAAGTTTGTTATCTGTCTGCAAGTACATAAGGTTTAGTTGTAGCCATTTCAAAGTAAGAGTATTGATCCCACATGGAGCACATGAACGAGTCTTTGTCTCCTGTAGCGATTTATGTTGTGTGCATGTTGGTCCAGAGCAAAGCAGAAATGAAAGTTGAAAATGTTGGATGATTAGAGTGAACAAGGGAACACATTGCAAAAGTAAATAAAGTTGCTTGAGAGAGTAACATTTGTTGGAATCGATATAACTAAGGTGTTCCCAAGGAGTTTGTATTTCCCTCTAGTATGTATCTAACTCGACCATTGTCTGAGCCTAATTCTAAGTCGGATTCCTAAGCCACTTCATATGTTTATTTTTGTGGGCAGATCCAAGTACAGATACGTGCATAAGTGCAATACCTTGTATCACATAAGCTAGTACCATTCATCCCACTCCGTTTACCAAATGGTAATTAAGCCCCCCCCTCGTGGATGCAACTAAAGTGGTCTTCGTTTATCCCCTATTGAAATGATCTAGGAAGAAGGGAGATAGGCCCTGTCACTAACCTACCTCCTTAATCGACCTTCACACCAACCATAATAACCTTCAGTCCAAAACAGTCATATGTTGGATGGTCGACTTCATCGAACACTAAGAAAATTATTTACATAAATATATGAACATGACATCAAATCTTATTATCAAATGATCATAAACATACTAGTGTTCCTTCATATCCCAAAAACAAAGGAAACTTCTCGCATATCGTGGGTACAAACATCACGCGTCAAATTATGATGAACATGATGATAGCGTTGGAGTAATACACATGTTGATCCACACTGATTAATGTGTAACAAAGTGACGAGACGGGGTGGTGATGAAGACGACAAATGATAACGATGCCCTCTTGATGCGGTGATGTAGAGGCGAAGTCCTTGGATCGACCGCCCCTTCAAAATCCTTCTGGAGGCTAGGATTCTTCATTCTAGGTGTGTTTCTGGATGCATTCCGACTCCCTCTCCGATCTAGTTGTACATGGGCAAAGTAGTTCACCAGGTAGAGGCAGCAACTGGGCAGTCACGCTGGTGACCAGCTAGGATAATCCAACGGCCGGGTGGTCGATAAACCAGGGCATCCTTTTGACCAAATGAGGTGACACATGTTGACGTAGAGAAATGGGTCGTTGAGGAGATTGCACGACAACCAGAAATACGCATGGTCGGGGGTCAAACGTCTGAGTGGGCAGAAATCTAGGAAGGTGCCTCTCGAGATCGCGAGCTGAGGCTAACACCCCACAGACGATGTGACTCCATGTGTGCCCACGGCCCATGCATCGTGAACCTCCAAAGAATTCGACCGGGTGCGAAGTGCCTAGGGAGATTGTGAGGCATAGAGCATGCCAGGGCAGCTATGGGCATGAGGCACACACACACACACACTCCTCTCGTGTGTTATTGTCAAGCCAGTGGAGGGTTGCTGGGCTACGCCACCCATATGATGTGTAAACTAAGCAGAAGGCATTTCAACAAATTAAAAGCAATGCAAGATACAACTAATATCACTCTGCCAAGTTAAAAAAGTCGCATCATCAGTGGCATTTCAACAAATTAGAATCAGTGCAAGCTACACACCATACGAAAGATGCAACCAATGTGCTCTGCCAAGTTAAAAATGTCGCATCATAAGTGATTGATGTTAGATGCACAAGCGCCATTGTTGTCACGAACCCTGTCCGTTTGGTGCATGTGGGCCCTTTGCTGGGATCACATGTTGGTCTTACTTGAATGTGGATTACGAGGGAAAAAACATCGCATGCAAACTCGACCCCTCTGCCCGGTAGAACAAACGTCGGTCCCAACTACGAATTCACAGGGCGACACACACATGACGAGGGTAGTAGACAATTTATATATAGAGAGAATGAGGGTGGTATTTGAGAGTGAGATCGATAATGAGGGAGAAAGATAATGGGGGGGGGAGATAGAGCATGCTCGTGCGTGAGAGAAATAGGGCTTCATGTCTACTAGATGAAGAGATCGACAGTTGCCTTTGGACACCATGGTCTGCCCGGATGGCGTGTTTTGGCATGTACGTCTGGCCTTTGGATGTCGCACATGGCCGAATGCGTGTTTTGGAATCTTTGCATGGCCTTTGGACTCTACGGCCTTGACCGTTGGTGTATGTGGCTCAACATTCCCACTAATCGCGCTTTCCCCTCACATTTAAATTGTCTAGTCAGTTCGCTTGGCTTCCTTCTACTCGTGTAGTTTCGGGTGTGTGTGCACGGTTCTGATGGTTTGGATCATTTGCTATGGGGAGTGTCCTCGGTCTTTCTATCAATCCGATCGTTGGGTTGCCCTGACCGACCAACGAAGCATATAGGCAACGATCATCGTAGATTGGTAAATATACACGCGAATTACAAACGCAATACATATATAATTACTTACGGGAAATTCACCAAAAACTTCCTTTAATTGTTCACCTAATTTCCCATTCATTGTTTTTCTGTCTCAATTATGAGATGATAAAGGGTCAGAGCATTAAAATAATAATCTTAGAGTCCATTCATCTGCTCAAGCAAACCACCTATGTGTCGTCAAAGAAAGCTACAGGCAAAGATCATCCTCAAGGAAAAATAGAAATACCGTACAAACATAATAATTTGGAGATAGTTGAGAAAACAAATCCATCAAATAGTTTGCTTAACTTCCAGGCTCTAGTTGATCTCTATGCCAATGGCGCAACAGATCATCTAGTGTACTCAAACCACAAAGACAAGCATTTAAACTAGCATTTAATTACTAAAGCCCAAAACTTAAAACAACTAGGCTCACCTATGTGCACCAACAACTTATGCTAAGCAATATAATCAACTATGTGATAGCAAGATATGTAACAAGAAACAAATATGGCTATCACAAAGTAAAGTGTATAATTAAAGGCCTCGGGTAAGAGATAACCGAGGCACGCAAAGACGACGATCTATCTCGAAGTTCACACCCTTGCAGATGCTAATCTCCATTTGGAATGGTGTGGAGGCACAATGCTTCCCAAGAATCCACTAGGGCGATCGTAATCTCCTCATGCCCTTGCACAGTGCAAGATGCCATGGTTCCACTATGGAACCCTTGATGCTGGTAACCGAACCCGTAGAAATGGAAACCCTTGGGGGCGGTCACCGAACCCGTACACTTTGGCAACTTTTGGGGGCAGTCATCGGAACCCGTACAAATTGCTCGGGGCAACCTCCACAACCTAATTGGCGACCCCCGATACTTTCCCGGAGCTTTAAACCACAATGATTGAGTTTCGAGGCACCACCAACTGTCTAGGGCAACAAAGGATCCAAGAGGCACAAGCTCTAGGGTGCCCAAACATCCAAGAGTAATAAGCTTCTCAAGCTTCACTTCCATGTATCATCGTGGAGAACACAAACTGATGCAACTAATGCAATGGCAATAACACATGAAGTGGTCAAGTCCCTCACTCCCAAATCGCACCACAACAACAAAATCTATGGAGGAATGTGAGAGGAAGAACAAGGAGCTCAAAAGAACTCCAAGATCTAGATCCAAGGGGTTCCCCTCACATAAAGGAGAAAGTGATTGGTGGAAATGTGGATCCAGATCTCCTCTCTCTTTTCCCTCAAGAAGAAGCAAGAATCATTGGAGGGATTGAGAGTTAGCAAGCTCGAAGAAGCTCAAAAATGGGGGAAGAACACGAGCTCTAGAGTTAAAAAAGAAATGAGAAAGAAACCCCCCTTTTATATGCCTCCTCAAATCCAACCGTTATATGCACTGGTCGTGCACAAGAGGTACTACCGCTGGGCTGAGTGATACTACCGCTTAGCGCGGTAGTTCCATGAAAAACATGCAAACGATAGAAGCCTCAAGGCGCTAGTGCCGTCAGAGCTGTACTACCTGGCGACCCAACGGTACTACCATAGGGGATGCAGTACCAAGGTAAGCGGTAGTAGAGAGAGATAAGGGCAGTCATACCATTCCCTACTGCCGCCCTACTATGGCTGAGACGAATAAGAGACAATACCATAAAATAAGCGGTTGTAGCAGCGGTACTAGAGAGCGATAGTACTGCCCTACTACTGTGATACTGCCGTGAGTGAAGTGGAGACCAATGGAACCATCAAAATAAGCGGTAGTAGCAGCGGTAGTACATAGCAGAAGTACCACCTAAGCGGTACTACCGTGGTACCGAACGGTACTACCGCTTGAGCACTGAAAACTGTCATAAGAAATGAAAGTTCCATAACTTTCGCATACGAGCTCCAAATTAAGCAAACTCAAGTTTGTTGGTTATATTAAGAACAAGCAATGGAGAGTAGATGCCACTAGGATAAGGAAGATGACCTTCTCAAATATGATCCGACAAAATCTTAAACACTGAAAACACAAAGATGATGCATTTGAAATCTTTTTATGATGAACTTTGAGCTTATCACGACGAAGACCATAAGCTCCAAAACAATCATAGCAAAAAGCCAAACAAGAACCAAGAAACATGATGATGCCAAGAATGCAATGGTTTGAGATCTCAATGAATGATACAATCAAGCTACTCACTTGAGAGCCCCCCTTGATAGTACGACTATCGATCCTACACTACTGCAAGATGGTTCAAAGACGACACATCAATCAGAGACCCTTCGACCAAACTGTGTGTGATGCACGCATCACAAACGGTATAGTTCAAGCTCCATTGCCAATAACGTGAACTGTATGCGATGGTGGACCCATCAAATATGATTTAGAAAAGACTTACATGTGCGATATGTGGCACACAATTGTTCCAGACGAACTGCTTGCGATGAGCCACACGCTTAACCAGATAAAGGTGTGTGTGTGATGTATGGCATACAGTTCATCTGGATGAACTATTTGCGATGAGGCAAAATAACACAACCGATTCAGTGTCTGAATTTCTATGTGATACCCAGGAAACAGGTCGCTCTGATGTACTGGTTGCGATGATCAAAAGTAGCACACCTGATTTGGCGTAACAAGATGTGTGTGATACGTGACAAATATGTCAGTAATTGTAATAATGTGGGAAGACCGATAAAAAGACAGATGATCCATCATAATAAGCTATGTGTGCTGTGGGAAAACACTTGCTCGTACCCAATTGTGTGTGATTGTTGAAATCATCACCGACCTGTTCCTTTCTTTAATCATAAGCGATGTGATTTCCTGTGTCTGCATAGCATGTATGGTCTGTCTACAGAACAACAAAATGACCGCATAACCTAAATAGACATCGAAATACATTAGTGACTACATACAACATTTGCACACCTCAACTAACAAGTATATGCATACTAAGCTAGTTGTAACAATCATCAAATCATCTATAATTCTCGTGACGACGGGTGTCGGTCGGTGCAGGACGGAGGCACTTCCTCATGTCAATGATGCACCTGCATGTCTCGTAGCTTACGTACGCGTCCTTGGCCGTGTACTTTACATGCTATTTATCTAGTCTTCGGACCCAGGCGCGGTGCTAGACAACCTTCTTTTTCTTGGAGACATCATTGATGCCTTTGTAGTAGGGGTCGATGATGGCCATGGAAAGGTCAACTAGGGAGTCCTTATGCTTCTCCATGCTACCCAAGATCCTGTACTGGCATTGGATGTCCACAAGATTCCGACAGACCAAGCCCGTGGTCTTGAGCACCTTTTCATCGTTGGTGGTTTCCACCGGACCGAATATGTAGTCGGGGCTGTTGACAAATCTGGCGAAACGCTCGCAAGGCCTTGTGGCGAGGTAGTAGTGGTAGACGTGGACGTAATGGCCACGCAGAGCTGGGCGATGGAAACCTTCTGATCATGCCCGACATGATCGCAGTGTACTCGAGGTTAAAGCCGACGACTTTGTACTTGTCATCGGCAAGTAACTGCTCCATGGTGTGGATGGAGTTCTCCACCTAGACCGGGTAATTGGTGTACACCACCGAGAGGTCCTTGAATCTTAAGTGGGTGTCCACGTAGGCACGAGTGGTGAACTATCGCTTGTCGTCGACAACCGCTGGGAGCGCCGCCATTGGAGCAGAGTAGGATATCCTCTCTGTATTTGGTGTCGTGGGTGTGCTTCCTGCATTGTGTGAAAATGTTGAAGAGAGACAAGAGGTTAAATGAGCGGTGGAGTAAATGAGGGTTGGACATGCTATAATTGGCACGTCTTGTCAGCACGTTCCTAGCGGAGGATTGCTGCGCAAGCTTGACCAGCGTGCGAACACGCGGTTCGTTTGGCCACGCAGTGGCTCGAAGTGCCGCCAACGTATCATTGGTGAGCCCTTTCCCGAGCAACCACATAGGTTGCCGTGCGTAACCACACAAAGCATCCCCGTCCGTCTCGGTTGGCCATGCATCGGCTAGAAGAAGCTCCCATTAGTGTGGGCATTAAATGGAAAACGGTTGGCAAAACGAAGTGCGTGCAATGACTTAAAGCAGCGCACACGTTCAACACTAAGCAGCGGGTGCGACGATGTGAATGACCGCTGTGGGTTCTATAATATAGTTTGTTTGTGATGAGATCGAGAGGGGAAACACACGCCATAATGGTAATTAAATCCAGTCGATTAGATGTTAAGGTGAAGATATCAAATGTCCATTGCATATTTAAGTCAAAATGGTAATGCCATGAGAGTAAGCCTTTGTAATTCTTCACTATGGAGGAGTGGCGATATTAAAAACCATACTCTTCTCCCTTATTTAATGAAAATGGAAAATCTTTTGCCTCGTTTAAAAAAATAATGGTACTGCCAAAATACGACTCTCATACGATGCCAGTTCACTGGTTGTATCACAAAGGGCAGAAATATGGCAAGCCTTAGATTCGATGATTACAAGGTTCAAACTCATATTGGAAATGAAATTCATATTATGTAGAACCTTTGTCATGCAGCTATAGATGCTCGTGCTGAAACTGAACATATGGAAGTTCCAAACTGATATTTACAACTAGTCTCGCCAGTTCACTATTTTTGCAAAGGGATCTTCCAATGACAAGTCATGTAGGGGCTTGACACATAGATTTCCTAGTACTCTGCCACCAGAACTTTCAAAATGCAGCTCAACTTCTACAGAGCTTTTTCCATTCTACTAAAGACGCTGACGCTGATCAACAAACCATTCATTTGTGTGCACTATATGTATGCTCAACGTCATTACATTTAGCACACTTGCTTTTGCAACAAAGAACCTGGCGAATTTAATCTCCCGCAAGGTCCCCAGGTAGGAGTTCAAAGTAGTTTTAGTGAGATGAAGATCAAGGCATTCAATGGGAATGCCATGATATTGTGTCACATTATCCGCTGCTTGGCCTAATCGGATTTGCAAAAGAGAAGATAACATGTTAGTGTCTAGATGTAGTTTTGAACACTACGAGACTCTTTGATTTGCCTGATTTGTAAAATAAACGAATAGAGTGTCATGCTATATTCGATCCGACATGATCAACATGGTGTTTGATTACGCTCTAGGAAAACATAGGATTCTTTAGAATGGGTTGTAGTGGATGGAAACTTTGCAATGAAAACTAGTAGAAATGAATCCAAAGGATAAATACCTACAGAATGTAATCATATGAATCAAGAAACCACTATAGAAGAAAAAACATATATGTACTGAAATCCTTCAAAAATTCATTTAGAAATTGTAGCATAGTTGCATTGTAAACTGGGGAAAGGTTACCAAGAAATTGAAATCTGTCGTGGTTAACATTTAACAGGATAGTAGAATCATCTCTATATATAGCTTCTCCACACACGAAAAGCATTTCAAGAATCTAGCAACTTGATCCAGGTCGGGGCCGGTAGATTCTAGTGCCAAGACCTTCACTGTGTGTAGAGACGAGATCAAGCTTGACGACATTAGTTTTTGGGTGACAGAGGAACATACATGTTAAAAATTAGGAAAAATTAATTGGAGGAAGGAGAAGAATAAGAAGAATGGTGTACCTGAATAGTTATGTATACAATAACTAGTTTGGAGAATTTGAGAGACGAGCAGCCCAACACTATCAATTTCGGCTCATAAATGACACTGACTGTTGTTGGACCTAGTTGATAAACTACAACAAATCTCTCAAACAAAGGCGCGTCCTCATTGACCATATCATGATACTCCTTAAACGATCTCCTGTTGCAGCACCAACAACACACATAAATTGTTTAGAGATTCGTGGAGCCGATGTTGAGGCTAGTCAACCCCCTTACAACACCAAGACAAAGGTACTCGAGCATAGTACATCCAAAGAGTAGGCGCTGCATGTCCTCATTGGATATGCCGACAACGAAGAACATGATACGCTTCAGTCGAGGGAGAACAAGAGCGGGTGCGTCGTAAATATGGGGGAAACACAATTCATCAAACAAGCACGGCGTAGCATGGGCACGATGTGGAGCGCGAACCTTGGCAGTGAGGTCATATGTCCATAGTTAAACATGAGCTCCTCGAGCTTCTCTAGGGCGGAGGATAGGTACCACTAGTTAAGCTTGGCTTGGATCTTACCATCTGAATGGAACTTGTCAATTTTAAGGCCTCTGATTGGGCCATGACGCGTCCCAAGGATCTTGGACAATATGCCAATGGTTTTGCGATAGTTCAGCCAAGTTTCTGTTCGTTAATGAAGTTGAGGGGGAGGTGCGCCATAGGGGGCACCACCGCTGGGATAGGGCGGTTGTCTACACACCATTTTATATTTGGAGGAGGGAGCTGATGACTATAAACATATCACCGAGGAGGCTGTTGATGATGTCTACGCCCACTAGAGCCTCTTGCGGTTCTGGCTTGACACGCCTCCGCTTGTTGGCAGCCTCATCCTCCAACTCTATAGGTGGCGACAAAAGCAACTTCGGAGTCTCCTCGGCGACGGTGATTTCTGATAGGAGTGGAGGAGTGTGTTGGAAATATGCCCTAGAGGCAATAAATAAAGTGTTTATTATTATATTTCGTTGTTCATGATAATCATTTATTATCCATGCTATAATTGTATTGATTGGAAACACATTACATGTGTGGGTAAATAGACAAACACTTTGTCCCTAGTATGCCTCTAGTGAACTAGCTCGTTGATCAAAGATGGTCAAGGTTTACTAGCCATTGGCATGTGATGTCATTTGATAACGGGATCACATCATTAGGAGAATGATGTGATGGACAAGACCCAAACTACAAACGTAGCATATGATCGTGTCAGTTTATTGCTACTGTTTTCTGCATGTCAAGTATATGTTCCTATGACCATGAGATCATGTAAATCACGGACACCAGAGGAGTGCCTTGTGTGTATCAAATGTCGCAACGTAATCGAGGGACTATAAAGGTGCTCTACAGGTATATCCGAGGGTGTCTGTTGAGTTGGCATGGATCAAGACTGGGTTTTGTTACTCCGTGTGACGGAGAGGTATCTCAGGGCCCACTCGGTAATACAACATCACAATAAGCCTTGCAAGAAATGTGACTAAGTGTTAGTCACGAGATCTTGTATTACGGAACGAGTAAAGAGACTTGCTGGTAATGAGGTTGAACTAGGTATGGAGATACCGACGATCGAATCTTGGGCAAGTAACATACCGAAGAACAAAGGGAACATCATGCGGGATTAACTGAATCCTTGACATAGAGGTTCGATCGATAAAGATCTTCGTAGAATATGCAGGAACCAATATGGGCATCCAGGTCCCGCTATTGGTTATTGACCGTAGAGGTGTCTCGGTCATGTCTACATAGTTCTTGAACCCGCAGGGTCTGCACACTTAAGGTTTGGTGACATTTCGATAGTATAGAGTTATGTATGGTGGTGACCGAAAGTTTTTTGGAGTCCCGGATGAGATCTCGGAAATCATGAGGATCTCCGGAATGGTCCGGAGGTAAAGATTCATATATAGGAAGTCCTGTTTTGGTTGCCGGAAAAGTTTTGGGCTAATCGGTAGTGTACCGGGAGTGCCGGGAGTCTACCGGGAGACCACCGGGAGGGGTATTTGGACCCAAGAAGCTTCATGGGCTGTGGGAGAGTAAATACCAGCCCTTAGTGGGCTTGTGGAAGTCCCACACAAGGCCCATGTGGCTAGGGAAGAAAAGCCCAAAGGGAATAGGTGGAAAAAGGCAAAAAAGGAGGAATCCTAGTCCTACTAGGATTGGAGGAGGAGTCCTCCTCTCCTCCCCACTTCGGCCGAACCAAGGAGGCTTGGCCTTTGTGCCAAGGCCTCTCCTCCCTCCCTCTTATATATACTAGAGATTTTAGGGTTTTTGCACCAGATTTTCAGCCACGTGCTACCCGTTCCTCCAGTGCATAGTTTCTCCTCTAGATCGGATTTCTGCAGTGCTTAGGGGAAGCCCTACCGGAATAGCTCCAACACCATCACCGGAGCGCCGTCACGCTGCTGGAGAACTCTTCTTCCTCTCTGCCCCTCTTGCTGGATCAAGAAGGCGGAGATCATCATCAAGCTGTACGTGTGCTGAACGCGGAGGTGCCGTCCGTTCGGTGCTTGATCGGGATGAATCGTGATTGGATCACGGGATGCTCGGCGATTTGGATCGCGAAGATGTTCGACTACACCAACCGCGTTTCTTAACGCTTCCGGCTTAGCGATCTACAAGCGTACGTAGATCCACTCTCCCTCTCGTAGATGCTCATCACCATGGATAGGTCTTGCGTGAACGTAGGAATTTTTTTGTTTCCCATGCAACGTTCCCCATTAGAGTGGGACGACATGGATTATAATAGAACAAGGTATAACAATAGTTTGTTGTTAATTAACAGTTACTAGGTAGGAACAGACTTAACAGAGTCTGGGAATGAAATCAATTTTTTTTGGTTAAATACTACACAATTACTTCGATGTTGCTACTTAAATCAACATGCAGGTACTTGAAAGAACACTTACTTCGAATAAAGTTTGGACGAATGTTGTCATTGGGGAAGATAACATCTATGGTATGCCCAGGCTCCTTTAGGTAAAGTATAGTTTCAGTGTTGGCTTTCAGTACATCAAACTTAGAAATGTCTCCCCAAGAACCCACATGAAAATAGGAGTGACCATCTCGATCAAGTTGTACACAGACAACGATTCTAAATGCATGGTTAGCGACGAATATGATATCCCTGAAGTCTTCGGGTATGTGAAGGCCAAGATTTTGTACTACACATTTTGTTGCAAAGCAAGGGATGTACTATAGGAAACGGTAAGATTGTTACAGAACAATGTTTCATGATTTTGTGAGAGTAATTGAAAGATCAGTACATCAGTTGAAATTAAAGGACAAAAACATATAACTAAACAAATAATGTAACCATGATGTCATGCAAATATGAGAGTAATCGAAAGAACAATACACCATTATTTTTCCTAATATAAAAGGGAAAATCCCCTTTGATGTTGATGCTGCATGTGCCCCCCTTTATTCAAATTAGCAATATATATATATATATATATATATATATATATATTATGTTCACAAAAGTAGGCCGTGCCAACCGTGGTACGGTGAAACCGAACACACCGTGCGCTTCGTGAAGTCATCTGGAACACTGAGATGGAACTTCTCGGCTGTCTGCCAAGGGCCGCATATGCCTGATGTGTCCTTGCATTGCGCACTCTACAAATGAAAACCTCAAATACCTAGCGGAAAAATGAATTTATGACTATTTCGTTTGTAAATTAATAGGGAAAGACAGACTTGGATAAGAGACGAGTGAATATTTCAGTAAATTATTTACCTGGTTCTCCATGAGAGGAATCCCTAATCGGCGGAGCTGGTTTGACGGCGAGCCATGTCTAGAAAATCCATGCAACTAGCCAGCGACAAGCGGCAATAGTGAAATGCGGCGGAGTTTGGCGGCAGCCGGCGCCGACAACAGGTGTCGAGCTAAGGGGTCTCTGTGGCGATAGGGGGTGGCATGGAGAGTAGAGGAGGAGTGCGGGTGTGACTGGAGAATGTTGGAAATATGCCCTAGAGGCAATAATAAATTAGTTATTATCATATTTCCTTGTTCGTGATAATCGTTTATTATCCATGCTATAATTGTATTGAATGGAAACACATTACATGTGTGGGTAAATAGACAACACTCTGTCCCTAGTATGCCTCTAGTGAACTAGCTCGTTGATCAAAGATGGTCAAGGTTTCCTAGCCATTGACATGTGATGTCATTTGATAACGGGATCACATCATTAGGAGAATGATGTGATGGACAAGACCCAAACTACAAACGTAGCATATGATCGTGTCAGTTTATTGCTACTGTTTTCTGCATGTCAAAGTCTGTGTTCCTATGACCATGAGATCGTGCAACTCACTGACATCGGAGGAGTACCTTGTGTGTATCAAATGTTGCAACGTAACTGGGTGACTATAAAGGTGCTCTATAGGTATCTCCGAGGTTGTCTGTTGAGTTGGCATGGATCAAGACTGGGATTTGTTACTTCGTGTGACGGAGAGGTATCTCAGGGCCCACTAGGTAATACAACATCACAATAAGACTTGCAAGCAATGTGACTAAGTGTTAGTCATGGGATATTGTATTACGGAAGGAGTAAAGAGACTTGCCGGTAACGATGTTGAACTAGGTATGGAGATACCGACGATCGAATCTCGGGCAAGTAACATACCGAAGAACAAAGGGAACATCATACGGAATTAACTGAATCCTTGACATAGAGGTTCGACCGATAAAGATCTTCATAGAATATGTAGGAACCAATGTGGACATCTAGGTCCCGCCATTGATTATTGACCGTAGAGGTGTCTCGGTCATGTCTACTAGTTCTCGAACCCGCAGGGTCTGCACACTTAAGGTTTGGTGACGTTTCGGTAGTACAAAGTTATGTATGGTGGTGACCGAAGGTTGTTCGGAGTCCCGGATGAGATCCCGGACGTCACGAGGAGCTCCGGAATGGTCCGGAGGTAAAGATTCATATATAGGAAGTCCTATTTTGGTTGCCGGAATAGTTTCGGGCTCATCGGTAGTGTATCGGGAGACCTCCGGGAGGGGTATTTCGACCCAAGAGGCTTCATGGGATGTGGGAGAGTGAATATCAGCCCTTAGTGGGCTGGTGGAAACTCCCACACAAGGCCCATGTGGCTGGAGAAGAAAACCCAATAGGAAAAGGTGGAGAAAGGAAAAAAGGGGACGAATCCTAGTCCTACTAGGATTGGAGGAGAGTCCTCCAATCCTAATAGGTTCGGACGACCCTATGGGGCCTTGGCCCTTGCTCCAGCCCTCCTCCTCCCTCCCTCCTATATATATTGGTGGACTGGGGTGATTTGCACATGATTTTATGGCCAGGTGCTGCCCGTTCCACCGGTGCTCCTCTAGATCGGATTTCCGTAGTGCTTAGGCGAAGCCCTGCCGGAATTGGTCCACCACCATCGCCGGAGTGTCGTCACGCTGCGGGTGAACTCTTCCTCCTCTCCACTTCCTCTTTCTGGATAAAGACGGTGGAGATCATCATCAAGCTGCACGTGTGCTGAACGCGGAGGTACCGTCCGCTCGGCGCTAGATCGGAGGGACCGTGATCAAGATCGTGAGACGGTTCGTGATGAGTTCGCGGGACGGATCATGATGAGTTCACGGGATGGATCATGATGAGATCGCAGGACGGATCATGATGAGATCACGGGACGGATCATGATGAGTTCGCGGGAGGGATCGTGATTGGATCGCGGGACGGATCGTGATGTGATCGCGGGACGCTCTACGATTTGGATCGCGAAGATGTTTGACTACACCAACCGCGTCTCTTAACGCTTCCCGCTTAGCGATCTACAAGGGTATGTAGATCCACTCTCCCTCTCATAGATGCTCATCACCATGGATAGATCTTGCGTGTGCGTAGGAATTTTTTTGTTTCCCATGCAACGTTCCCCAACAGTGGCATCATGAGCTAGGTCTATGTGTTGATGAGATCTCGAGTAGAACACAAAAGGTTTGTGGGCGTTGATGCTTAGATTGCTTCCTCCCTTGGTTGGATTTTGTTTCAGCGGTATTGTGAGATGAAGCGGCCCAGACCAACATTACTCGTACGCTTACGAGAGACCGGTTCCCTCGACGCAACTTGTTGCCTAGATGGCTTGCGGGTGGCAGTTTCTCTCACTTTAGTTGGATCGGATTCGACAAAGGCGGTCCTTGAGAAGGTTGAAAAGCAAATTATGTATCACCGTTATGGTTTATGCGTAGGTGAGAATCGTTCTTGCTAGAAACCCATAGCAGCCACGTAAAACATGCAACAACAATTAGAGGACGTCTAACTTGTTTTTGCAGGGTATGTTGTGATGTGATATGGCCAATTACATGATGTGATATATGTGATGTATGAGATGATCATGTGATGTATAGAATTTCACGACTTGCATGTCGATGAGTACGGCAACTGGCAGGAGCCATAGGGTTGTCTTTAATTATTGTATGACCTGCGTGTCAATCATTAAGCGCTATGTAATGCTTTACTTTATCGCTAAACGGTAGCAATAGTAGTAGAAGCATGTTGGGCGCGACAACCCCGATGGCGACACGTTGATGGAGATCAAGATGATGGAGATCATGGTGTCTTGCCGGTGATGATGGAGATCATGCCGTTGCTTTCAAGATGGAGATCTAAAGCACAAGTTCATGGCCATATCATGTCACTTATGAATTGCATGTGATGTTAATCCTTTTATGCACCTTGTTTTGCTTAGTACGACGGTAGCATTATAAGGTGATCCCTCACTTAAATTTCAAGATAAATTGTGTTCTCCTCGAGTGTGCACCATTGTGAAAGTTCGTCGTGTTGAGACACCACGTGATGATCGGGTGTGATAGACTCTACGTTCACATACAACAGGTGCAAGTCAGTGTTGCACGCGCAGAACACTCGGGGTTAAACTTGACGAGCCTAGCATGTACAGACATGGCCTCGGAACACAAGAGACCGAAAGTTCGAACATGAGTCATATAGTAGATATGATCAACATGATGATGTTCACCATTGAAACCACCTCAACTCACGTGATGATCGGACTTGAGTTGGTGAATTTGGATCATGTATCACTCGAATGACTGGAGGGATGTCAATTTGAGTGGGAGTTCTTAAGTAATATGATTAATTGAAC
Organism: Hordeum marinum; assembly: GCA_022496015.1. Taxonomy (NCBI): domain Eukaryota; kingdom Viridiplantae; phylum Streptophyta; class Magnoliopsida; order Poales; family Poaceae; genus Hordeum; species Hordeum marinum. The sequence continues at coordinate 366,474,630 of CM039675.1, read as the reverse complement.
TCATTATCATGAACATAGTCAATAGTGTCTTTGCAAACTGTGTTGTAGATTACTAGCTCACGCTGTAGCTCCCTTGAATTTTTATATGTTCCTAGAGAAATAGAGTTGAAAGATGATGGTAGCAATATTGCGGACTGGCTCCGTGATCTGAGGATTGTCCTCATTGCTGCACAGAAGGCTTATGTCCTTAATGCACCGCCAAGTGCGCCAACCCCTCTAGCGTTGTTTGTAGATGTTGTGAACATCTGACAGGAACGTTTTGATAACTACTTGATAGTTTAGTGCATCATGCATTACAGCTTAGAATTGAGGCTCTGAAATGTTTTGAACGTCATGGAACATATGAGATGTTCTAAGAGCTGAAATTAGGATCTCAGGCTCGTGCCCGTGTTGCGAGATATGAGATCTCCAACAAGATTCTTTGCCTATAAGATGAAGGAGAATAGCTGAATCGTTGATCATGTGCTCAGATTGTCTGGGTGCTACAATCACTTGAATCGAGTGGGAGTTGATCTTCTAGATAAGATAGTGATTGATATTGTTCTCCAAGTCACTGTCACTAAGCTACTAGAACTTGGTGATGAACTATAAACGCCAGGGATAGAAATAATGATCCTTGAGCTGTTCGCGATGTTTGACACCGCGATGGTAGAAATCAAGAAGGAACATCAAGTGTTGATGGTTAGTAAAACCACTAGTTTTGAGAAGGGCAAGGGCAAGGAGGGAAACTTCATGGATAGCAAGTCAGTTGCTACTCCGGTGAAGCAACCCAAAGTTGAACCCAAACCCGAGACTAAGTGCTTCGATTATGAGGGGAGCGGTCGCTGAAGCGAAACAACCCTAGATACTTGGTAGATAAGAAGGCTGGCAACATCGACAGAAGTATATTTGATATACGTGTTATTGATGTGTACCTTGCTTGTACTCCTAGTAGCACCTGGGTATTGGATACCAGTTCGGTTGCTAAATGTTAGTAACTCGAAATAAAAGCTACAGAATAAACGGAGAACTAGCTAAGTGTGAGGTGACGATGTGTGTTGGAAATGTTTCCAAGGTTGATGTGATCAACATCGCACGCTCTCTCTACCTTCGAGATTAGTGACAAACCTAAATAAATGTTATTTGGTGTTTTTGCGTTGAGCATGAACATGATTAGATCATGTTCATTGCAAACACGGTTATTCATTTAAGTTAGAGAATAATGGTTATTCAGTTTACATGAATAATACCTTCAATGGTCAAGCACCCAGTGAGAATGGTTTGTTGAATCTTGATCGTAGTAATACACATGTTCATAACATTGATGGCAAAAGATACAAAGTTAATAATAATAGTACCACATACTTGTGGCACTGCCGCTAAATGTCATATTGGTATAAAACGCATGAAGAAACTCCATGCTCATGGATCTTTGGACTCATTCGATTTTGAATCAGTTGAGACATGAGAACCATGCCTCTTGGTCAAGATGACTAAGGACCCTGTTTTTCTGGTTTGATGGAGCGGGCAAGTGACTTATTGGAAATGATACATGTTGACAATCCAATGAGTCTTATAGCATGCGGTGGATATCGTTATTTTCTTTCCTTCACTGATGATTTGAGTAGATATAGTGTATATTTACTTAATGAAACACAAGTCTGAATCGTTTGAAAGGTTCAAGCAAATTCAGAGTGAAGTTGTAAGATCATCGTGACAAGAAGATAAAAATGTTTGCGATATGATCGTGGAGGTGAATATCTGAGTTACGAGTTTGGCACACAACTTTAGACATGTGAGAATTGTTTCACAACTCATGCCACCCGGAACACCCTAGTGTGATGGTGTGTCCGAACGTCATAGTCGTGCTCTATTGGATATGGTGCATGCTATGATGTCTCTTATCGTTTTATTACTGTAATTTTGGGGTTATGCATTAGAGACAACAACATTCACTTTAAATAGGGCACCATCTAAATCCATTGAGATGACACCGTGTGAATTATGGTTTGATAGAAACCTAAGCTGTCATTTCTTAACGTTTGGGGCTGTGACGCTTGGGTGGAAAATGTTTTCACCTAATGAGCTCGAACCCAAAGCGGACAAATGCATCTTCATAGAATACCCTAAGAACAGTTGGATGAACCTTCTATCTCAGATCCAAGCATAAAATGTTTGTTGCTAAAACTGGGTCCTTTCTCGAGGAAAAGTTTCTCTTGAAAGAATTGAGTGGGAGGAGGATAGAACTTGATGAGGTTGTTGAACCTCTGCTTCAACCAGAAAGCAGCGCAGCGTAGAAAGATGTTTCTGTGAAGCCTACGTCAGTTGAAGAGGAAGTTAATGATGATGATCATGAAGCTTCGGATCAAGTTACTATCAACCTATGAGGAAAATAGAGCTTGATGAGGTTATTGAACCTTTACTTCAACCAGAAAGTAGCGCAATGCAGAAAGATGTTTCTGTGAAGCCTACGTCAATTGAAGAGGAAGTTAATGATGATCATCATGAAGCTTCGGATCAAGTTACTATCGAACTTCATAGGTCGACAAGGACGTGTACTGCTACTGAGCAGTATGACAACCCTGTCTTGGAGGTCATGTTGTTGGACAACGACGAACCTACGAACTATGGAGAAGCGATGATGGGCCCAGAAACCAACAAATGGTTAGAGGCCATGAAATCCGAGAAAGGATCCATGTATGAAAACCAAGTATATACTTTGGTGGACTTGCTCGTTGGACGGCAGGTCGTTAAGTACAAATGGATCTTTAAAATGAAGACAAACGCTGATGGTAAATGTTACCATTTGTAAAGCTCGACTTATTGCAAAGTAGCTTACGACAAGTTCAAGGAGTTGACTGTGATGAGACTTTCTCACTCGTAGCGATGCTAAAGTCTGTTGAAACTATGTTAGCAGTTGCTGCACTTTCAATTATGAAATCTGGCAGATGGATGTCAAAACATCGTTTCCTTAATGGTTTACTTGAGGAAAGGTTGTATGAGATACAACCAGAAGGTTTTGTCAGTCCTAAAGATGCTAAAAGGTGTGCGAGCTTCAGTGATTCTTCTATGAACTAAAGCAAGCATCTCGGAGTTGGAATATACACTTTGATGAGGCGATCAAAGTTTTTGAGTCTATACAAAGTTTACGAGAAACTTGTATTTGCAATAAAGTGAGTGGGAGCACTATAGAGTTTCTGATAAGTATATGTGGATGACATATTGCTATTCGGAAATGATGTAGAATTTCTGGAGAGCATAAACGGTTGTTTGAAAAAAGTTTTTCAAAGGAAGACCTGGATAAAGCTACCTAATTGTTGAGCATCAAGATCTATAAAGATAGATCAAGATGTTTGATAAGACTTTCAATGAGTACATACCTTGACAAGATTTTGAAAGAGTTCAAAATGGATTAGTCAGAGAGAAGTGTTCTCGCCTGCTTTGTAAGGTATGAAGTTCAGTGAGACGCAAAGCTCGACCACAGCAAAAGAAAGAGAAAGGACGAATGTCGTCCCCTATGCCTTAGCCATAGGCTCTGTATAGTATGCCATGGTGTGTACCGCACCTATGTGTGCCTTGCCATGAGTCCGTCAAGGGGTACAAGAGTAATCCAGGAGTGGATCACTGGACAGCGGTCAAGATTATCCTTAGTAACTAAAAACTAAGGAGATGTTTCTCGATTATGGAGGTGATAAAGAGTTCTTCGTAAAGAGTTACGTCGATGCAAGCTTTAACTCCAATCCAGATAACTCATAGTAGAAATCTGGATACGTATAGTAGGAGCAGCCATTTGGAATAGTACCAAGTGTGGTAGCAGTGTTTACAGTTTGGCATAGAGATTTGCATAGTACACACGGATCTGAATGTCGCAGACCCGTTGACTATAAGACCTCTCTCACATGCAAAGCATGATCGAGCCCCAGAACTCATTGGGTGTTAGATTCATAACAATGCGAATCACATGGTGATGTGAACTAGATTATTGACTCTAGTGCAAGTGGGAGACGTGTGGAAATATGCCCTAGAGGCAATAATAAATTAGTTATTATCAAATTTCCTTGTTCGTGATAATCGTTTATTATCCATGCTATAATTGTATTGAATGGAAACACATTACATGTGTGGGTAAATAGACAACACTCTGTCCCTAGTATGCCTCTAGTGAACTAGCTCGTTGATCAAAGATGGTCAAGGTTTCCTAGCCATTGACATGTGATGTCATTTGATAACGGGATCACATCATTAGGTGAATGATGTGATGGACAAGACCCAAACTACAAACGTAGCATATGATCATGTCAGTTTATTGCTACTGTTTTCTGCATGTCAAAGTCTGTGTTACTATGACCATGAGATCGTGCAACTCACTGACATCAGAGGAGTACCTTGTGTGTATCAAACGTTGCAACGTAACTGGGTGACTATAAAGGTGATCTACAGGTATCTCCGAGGGTGTCTGTTGAGTTGGCATGGATCAAGACTGAGATTTGTTACTCCGTGTGACGGAGAGGTATCTCAAGGCCCACTTGGTAATACAACATCACAATAAGCCTTGCAAGCAATGTGACTAAGTGTTAGTAACGGGATCTTGTATTACGGAATGAGTAAAGAGACTTGCCGGTAACGAGGTTGAACTAGGTATGGAGATACCGACGATCGAATCTCGGGCAAGTAACATACCGAAGAACAAAGGCAACATCATACAGGATTAACTGAATCCTTGACATAGAGGTTCGACCGATAAAGATCTTCATAGAATACGTAGGAACCAATGTGGACATCCAGGTCCCGCCATTGGTTATTGATCGTAGAGGTGTCTCGGTCATGTCTACATAGTTCTCGAACCCGCAGGGTCTGCACACTTAAGGTTTGGTGACGTTTCAGTAGTATAGAGTTATGTATGGTGGTGACCGAAGGTTGTTCGGAGTCTCGTATGAGATCCCGGACGTCACGAGGAGCTACGGAATGGTCCGGAGGTAAAGATTCATATATAGGAAGTCCTATTTTGGTTGCCGGAAAAGTTTCGGGCTCATCGGTAGGTACCGGGAGTGCCAGTAGTGTACCGGGAGACCTCTGGGAGGGGTATTTCGACCCAAGAGGCTTCATGGGCTGTGGGAGAGTGAATATCAGCCCTTAGTGGGCTGGTGGAGGCTCCCACACAAGGCCCATGTGGCTGGAGAAGAAAACCCAATAGGAAAAGGTGGAAAAAGGAAAAAAAAGGGACGAATCCTAGTCCTACTAGGATTGGAGGAGAGTCCTCCAATCCTAATAGGTTCGGCCGACCCTATGGGGCCTTGGCCCTTGCGCCAGCCCTCCTCCTCCCTCCCTCCTATATATATTGGTGGACTTGGGTGATTTGCACCTGATTTTACGGCCACGTGCTGCCCGTTCCACCGATGCTCCTCTAGATCAGATTTCCGCAGTGCTTAGGCGAAGCCCTGCCGGAATTGCTCCACCACCATCGCCGAAGCGCCGTCACGCTGCCGGTGAACTCTTCCTCCTCTCCACTTCCTCTTGCTGGATCAAGACGGTGGAGATCGTCATCAAGCTGCACGTGTGCTGAACGTGGAGGTACCGTCCGTTCGGCGCTAGATCGGAAGGACCGTGATCAAGACCGCGAGACGGTTCGTGATGAGTTCGCGGGAAGGATCGTGATGAGTTCACGGGACGGATCGTGATGAGATCACGGGAAGGATCGTGATGAGATCGCGGGACGGATCATGATGAGTTCGCGGGACTGATCGTGATTGGATCGCGGGACGGATCGTGATGTTATCGCGGGACGCTCGGCGATTTGGATCTTGAAGATGTTCGACTACACCAACCGCGTCTCTTAACGCTTCCTGCTTAGCGATCTACAAGGGTATGTAGATCCACTCTCCCTCTCATAGATGCTCATCACCATGGATAGAACTTGCGTGTGCGTAGGAAATTTTTTGTTTCCCATGCAACGTTCCCCAACAGAGGGGTGGTGAGAGTTTTGTGATGAGGGGATCAATGCTGAGGGTTTTCTCGGACAGAAGACTAATGCGCTTCGAAGGTGACGATCCAGTAGGCACAACCGTGTGTGGTAAGTGCCACTCTGATGTACTGCCGTGATCAATGTAAATCCTATGGTCGCACACGTGCGATTAACGGGAATGCGTTCCGGACAATCAGGACACACATGTCGTGGCACAATGTTAGTCATCGCACTTGGTTTCAATCCGGGAAAATAACCAAGTTCCAAAATCGATTCCAAAATTCCTATTTCGTGTGACACCTGATTTTTTACCACAGTCAACAAGTTTCAAACCACATGACATATGTGGTAAGCAATTTAAATAAATTATTAAAAAATCAAGTTTCAAGGCAAGTCTAGCATTTTTACTGTAATATGCATAGTGTTAAAAAAAGCCAACACTCACAGTTAGATGTGCGTGTTGTGTGAAGTCTAAGATAAGCATGAATATTCCATCAACCAAACAGATTGCAGCTCAAGACTGCAATTACATTGCTCTACGTACTAGTTCATAAAACATAGTCTCACTAACATCTAGATCAACACATAATAAATATACTCAATCATGGATATAAGGCGCACAAAGTAGATAGCTAGGGTAGTGTTGGACATATATATATATATATAAGTCAATCCTATCATACCCACTAACAATGTAAACTTTCTCCAGGTACTCTGCGTACGCGGCGTGCACCGCCCTGCGAGAATACTCATGCCTGAAGGAGCCAATGGCTCGTTCTCTCGCATGCGCCAAAACACTTGCACACACGGGGTTAAGCCTTTGGGCGCAGAACGGGCATCCGAAGCCCCTGTTCCCAGTCCTGATACGACGATTATGCTTTCCCGCATAGTGCTAAGCTTTTGTTTCTTGTACCTCCTCTGGACATATTTATCGTTGTCAATGTCATCAAATAACACCCATACATATAATAAAAACATAACATTGATGAATGAAATGCATAAAATGACACCACAAATAACTTAGTGCAAAAAATATTAACTAATGACTATAAATGCATGAAGTGGTTATTGTCAAACAAATTAGTAACTCTCAAGTACTACTGTAGCGACCCGACCCAAATGGATCGGTGCCTCCTTGCTTTCTGTGCCATCCATGGATCAGTATGCTAGCACACACAGTACGTCGATGAAATACCATAACATCACATGTAAAATAAATACCATATATCCAGAGTATACCTTATATCACAGCGGAAACAAAACAATAGGGGTGTGTAGTCCCATCAATGCCAATGGCAAGTTGAGTGTAGACCGTAACCCTATATAGTACTCTTACTCATCATAGAGATATCTGCAACATAAGACATTGCAATTGTGTAGGTTAGTACATTTAATGTACCTGCAAGATCACAATAGAAAGCATATGAAAAGTCTATACTATATGCAATATCGCGTTGTGGCTCTGTGTTTGAGTTTTTGCATAAAAGCTGGCTTTATTTTTCTTTTTCCTACCACAATGGAATATCAAGAGTCTTCACTATAGAGTTATCTAATATGACATGCTTCCTCCAACCGATGTCTCATATCCCACAAGTAACATAAGTTGCCCACAAATTATTTATCAGTCCGATGTTAAGAGTTTAGAGATAGATCCAAGTCCAGAGGCTCAAAATTGTTCATAACCGGGGACACGACTAATCAATTAGGTTTTAACTCTGCAGATTGTGCACTTTACCCACAATAATCATGCCCTCCTTGTAAGTCCTCGCACTGTCGGGTGTTTGAGAACAGAAACATGGTATTTCAAAGAATTTCCCTGACCACTACGAGTGCCCATCCCGTCCTAGCATAATCCTACATCTCGTAACACTGGTCCAGTCAGAGTCACTATGATGATCAACCAAGCCAGAGCCCACAGTGACTTGTGGCTGGACAGGTAAGCATCCGGGCACGAAGTATTCTTCCATCCTTTTGAGTCTGGGTGGAACTTTCCTCATGAGTACTAGCCTACTCCAGCTCACTAGGTATCCACTGGGTACTCCATGGTGCCTCACAACCAGTCCACCCAGTAGTGTGTATTGAAATCCTGTCTCGAGTCTTGAAGTCTTGAGGTCTTGAAGATGTAATCCTTGAAGATGCCATCATGTAGTTGTCATCATTGACGTAGAATACTTCTTCTCACACCACTCCTGAGCACTCATACCAACCCCATCTACGATAGTATAGCATTAAAATAAGTACGTTCCTGAGGCTTGATGATAGGGGTATGGGATCCTACCTCATGCAATCTACTCAACTACAAAAATCAACATCACTACTGGAGGAGATGGTGAAATGGTGACTTATAATCTCCAAGTGCAAGGAATCATCATAGCAATTTCCAAAGGTGGAAGTGATAAGTATGGAGTGTCGAACCCACAAGGAGCTAAAGGTAAGATCAATATTCTCTCAAGTCCTATCTGCCACTGATACGACTCTACGTACACCGAACGTCTGCTTCCATCTGGAAACGAGAAATAAAACTATGTTGTGGGTATGAAGAGGATAGCTTTGCATGACATCGGAGAACTAAAATATAAAAGTAGGTGTTGTTATCAGAAAGTTAGAATATATTACAATATATTACAAATAGCGAGTGTGGAATGATGATGGGATGGTGTGCGGAATTATCCTAGGCAATTGTTAACAAGATCAGTAATCATTATTGCAATTTTATATGAGGGAGAGGCATAAGCTAACATACTTTCTCTACTTGGATCATATGCACCCATGATTGGAACTCTACCAAGCATCCGCAACTACTAAAGATCATTAAGGTAAAACCCAACCATAGCATTAAAGCATCAAGTCCCTTTTATCCCATACACAACAACTCCCTTACTCGGGTTATGCTTCTATCACTCAATCAACCCACTATAAGCGAATCATGAGCATATTGCAACACCCTACAATGGGAATCCTTCACGTGTGCGCGACACAGAAGGCACCATAGGACAACACGAAAATAAACGTACAACTCAAACCAATCTAGATCATCAATCAACCCAAAGGACAATAGAAATATACTAAAAACATCATAGGATGGCAACACATCATTGGATCATAATATGTGGCATAAAGCACCATGTTTAAGTAGGGGATTACAATGGGGTGCGGGAGAGTGGACCGCTAAAAGGAGATGAGGATGGTGATGAAGAAGGTGATGTTGATGAGGACGATCACCGCGGCGATGGCTCCCCTGGTGGCACTCCAGCACCATCGGGAGAGAGAGGGAGAAGGTCTCCCCCTTGTGCTTTCTCCTCAATGTCCCCCCCTCGGTGGGCAAAGGTTCTCCCTCTAGTCCTTGGCCTCCATCGTGTTGATGGCCCCTCCGAGATGATGAAGATGGCATCAGGTGATGGTGACCCCCTCTGGCAGGGTGTCGGAGAGGAGCAAGATTGGTTTTTCTTGGATCTGGAGGTTTGTGGTGGCGGAACTCCCAATCTAGGTTTCTTTTCGGAGGTTTCTATATTTATAGGAATTTTTTGGCGTCGATCTCATGTCAAGGGGGGCCACGAGGAAGTCACAAGCCTGCCAGGCGTGGCCACCCCCTCTGGTCGTGCCTGGGTGGCTAGTCGCCTCCTCGTGGCTCTTCTGGCCCAAGTCCAATGCTTCAGGGGTCTCTTTTGGTCCATAAAAAATCATACTAAATTTTCAGCCCATTCCGAGAACTTTTGTTTCTGCACAAAAACGACACCATGGTAGTTCTGCTGAAACAACGTTAGTCCGGGTTAGTTCTAATAAAATCATACCAAAATCATAAAGAATTATTGTAAACATGGCATGAATACTCCATAAATTATAGATACGTTGGAGACGTATCAACATCCCCAAGCTTAATTGCTGCTCGTCCTCGAGTAGGTAAATGATAAAAGAAATAATTTATGAAGTGTGAATGCTAGCAAGTGCACAAGTTTGATCAATGACAATTCCAATCACCTTTTCTAGCATCATTATGTATCATAAAGGTAGCTCATGTCATAAAGCTTCTCATGATGAAGTAACAAGCTATTCACATGTTAAAATATAGACCATAAAGTTTCTTGAAAACTAACAAACTATGCTTTCAGTCACCAAACAATTGCAATTCATCTTACTTTCAGGAAGGGTCTATGTAAGAGCTTTGATTTAGAAAATTCCACATACTCAACTATCATATAGTCTTCCATGATTGCTAACACTCAAAGCATATTTTTAGAGCAAATGACATCCGTCGAACACAGAGAAAGAAAGGGGGTTAAAGTTTTGCCTCCCAACTTATTTATTGTATAGATAATTTTCAACAATAATAATTCATGATCAAACATATTTGAATGGCCATATATGCCTAGATCATTCCCCACCACATGATGCTTGCCAAGAGAAAAAAGGCAAAATATAGGAAGTGGTGAAGATCCCCATGAGTCTTATATAAAGGTAAGTACTAGAAAGTAAAAGATAGGCCCTTCGCAGAGGGAAGCAGAGGTTGTCATGCGATTTTGTTTTTGGATGTGCAAACTCTTAATGCAAAGGAACGTCATGTTGTATTGCCCTTTGTGATAGCAACCTTTATTATGCAGCCTGTCGCTTTTATTTCTTTACCATCAAAAGTTCATACACCACTTATTTTCCCTAACAATAAAAGATCTTACATATTTAGGAGAAATTTTTATTGCGTTTTGCACCTATGACAACTTACTTGAAGGATCTTATTCAATCCACAGGTAGGTATAGTGGACTCTCATGGCAAAACTGGTTTAAGGGTGTTTGGATGCACAAGTAGTATTTATACTTATGTGTAAAGTCATTAATCCCCATGGGATAAGTATATGAAGCATTTTTAATTTCATATTTATGATATTCAATTCATTCAACCATTTACTCATAGGATATAAGTGAAGCACGAGAATAAATGACAAACTACTCCAAAACGATATAAGTGAAGATAATTGAGTAGACAATAACTATGTGAGGACTCTATCATCTAAGAATTTCAGGTCCAATAATTTTATTCAAACAGCAAAACAAAATAATAAATGCACTCCAAGAATAGCACACATCATGTGAACGAATAAAAATTTAGGCTCAACATAGGCTAATGGGTAATTGTTGATGAAGAGAGGTGGGATGCGTAGCATCCCCAAGCTTAGATACTTGAGACTTATTGAAATATTTACTTGGGGTGCCTTGGGCATGCCCAATATTGAGCTTTTGTACCTTTTTCAATCCTCTCATATCTCGGTTTCACCTATTCTCAAAAACTTCATCAACACAAAACTCGAAAAGAACTCGTGAAATAGGTTAGTACACATAAGAACAAATCAACACTTCATGTAATGCCAAACAAGTTGCACAATAATTTTCAAACATTAGGTACTGTATACTATCACTTTCACAATTTATATCTACCAATATAGGCTATGGAAACTATAGGATAAGTAGATAACAAAACTATGACAGCAATCTGTCTAAACAGAATAGTCTGTAGCAATTTATTAAACCAATGTACCTATATAACTCTAAAAATTATGAAACTTAGAACATGCTAATTAATTTAAATGACAACACTATGTAAAAATTTCAGATACTTTCCACTTTCCAGTAAATTATAAAAATTCAAACACTACATCAAAAGTTTATGTTTGTTACACATCACACATCAAACATGCCATGCAAGCATCCTACAACAATTCTTGGAACTTTTTATTGAAAAACAAGATTATAAATAACACCTAATAGGTAAAAACAAAATAAAATGACAATAAAAGCAAAACTCATATTATGTGACGAATAAAAATATAGCTCCAAGTAAGATATACCTATAGTGTTGAAGACGAAAGAGGGAATGCCTTCTGGGGCTTCCCAAGCTTAGACGCTTGAGTATTCCTTGAATATTACCTTGGGGGTGCCTTGTGCATCCCCAATCTTGGGTTCTTGTCACTCCTTATTCCCCTCATATCGGTATCTCACCCAAAACTTGAAAACTTCAATTACACAAAACCACACAAAACTTAACGGAACTTCGTGAGAAGGGTTAGTGTAATAAATATAAATCATTCACTTAGGTTCTGTCAAGACAAGATTTTTAATTGTTCCCACATGATACCTACTGTATTACATCGTTCCCATAATTTATATTACTCAATATAAGCTATAGGAACACTTGAAACAAGCAAACTATGGATGCAAAACAGAATCTGGCAAAAACAGAAAAGTCTGTAAAGATCTGAATGATCACCAAAATTCCTTAACACTAAAAATTCGAGAACTTAGTAAATATCACATAATTTGCATAGAAATGTTGTGTAAAAGTTTAAGAATTTTTTGACTTTCTAGTAAAATCAGATAATTCATATACTCGACGCAAAACTTTTTGTTTTTGCACAGAATCAAACAAGCAAGTATCCACACTATCCCAAAGGCTTTACTTGGCACTTTATTGAAATAAAAGGCACAAAACATGATTACTACAGTATATTAATCATGTTAACACTTCAAAACAGAAAGTAAAAGTGTTGAGTTGTCTCCCAACAAGCTCTTTTCTTTAATGACTTTTTAGCTAGGCATAACATTTTAATGATACTCTTCCAAGCCAAATCCCGATTATCATTTTATTCATACTCTAAAATATATAAGTGAAGTTCATATAGAATTATACAATTAATATAGATTAACCAATATCCAAGATCAATATACATAAGTCAAGCACACGAAGCATTCTATAAAGCCATACTAAAAAGATTTAAGTGACACACAAAGAGCATTCTACAAAGCCATACTCAAAAGATTTAAGAGAAGCGCATGAAGCATTCTACAAATCAATGAAGGACTAACTCATACTAAAATGGTGCATAAAGAAAAATAAAAACACTAAAGACGCATATCATGTGAACAAAACACAAACCGAGGTATACCGATAGTTGTTGAAGAATAAAGATGGGATGCCTTCCGGGGCATCCCCAAGCTTGGATGCTTGAGTTTCCTTGAAATATTTACTTGGGTTGCTTTGTGCATCCCCAAGATTGAACTCTTTTCTGTCCGTATTCTTCTTATATCGATACCTCCTTGATCTTCGAACACTTCATTCACACAAAACTTAACAAAATCCTCATGAGATCCGTTAGTGTAATAAAGAAAAATACTACTTTAACTACTATTGTGAACTCATTCCAAATTTATATTAGCATTATATATACTATAGTACAACTTCACCATGTTTCACCCCCCCGATACAACCCATAGATTCATCAAAATAAGAGAACAATGCATAGAAAACAGAATCTGTCAAAAACAGGACAGTCTATAGTAATCTGGAAACTTCGTATACTTATGTAACTCAAAAAATTCTGGAAATTTAGGAAAAATCATAAACATTGTGTAAAGGTACTGTGTAAAAAATTCAGAAACTTTTGAAGTTCCATTAAAAAATGTAAATTCACGCACTACAGCCAAAGTTTCTGTTTTGGCACTACACACACCAAACAAACAATCTAATCATCCTGAAAGCAAATCTTGGCACATTATTTTTATATACAACATATATATACAAGGGGATAATTATTTTTCAGAAGCTTCCATGAAAAATTCTACATTGTTTCCATGAGCATGAACACGAGTGTTCAAGGTCGACCCTCACTTCTCCAATGCACAACCTTCCAATCACTTCTCTTTTTAAAAACTTCTTAGGCATAAGGGGCAAGTAACTCTTTTTATATTTTTAATTATTTTTTTTTGTTTGTTTCACCCACAACTGAAGAAATCAAAAAGGGAAAACAAAATCTACTTAGTGAAGAAAGCAAACAAGCACACACGGAAATATCAACCCCACGCTATTGCTCCCCGGCAACGGTGCCAGAAAAGAGCTTGATAATACCCAAGTGCAAGGAATCATCATAGCATTTTCCAAAGGTGGAAGTGATAAGTATGGATTGTCGAACCCACAATGAGCTAAAGCTAAGATCAATATTCTCTCAAGTCCTATCTGCCACTGATACAACGCTACGTACACCGAACGTTTGCTTCCATCTAGAAATGATAAATAAAACTACGTTGTGGGTATGAAGAGGTTAACTTTTTATGATATCGGAGAACTAAAATATAAAAATAGGTGATGTTATCATAAATTTAGAATATATTATAATATATTACAAATAGCGAGTGTGGAATAATGATGGGTTGGTGTGCGGAATTATCCTAGGCAATTGTTAACAAGATTAGAAATCATTATTGCAATTTATATAAGGGAGAGGCATAAGCTAACATACTTTCTATACTTGGATCATATGCACTTATGATTGGAACTCTAGCAAGCATCCGCAACTACTAAAGATCATTCAGGTAAAACCCAACCATATCATTAAAGCATCAAGTCCCCTTTATCCCATACGCAAACCCCCCTTACTCGGGTTTATGCTTCTGTCACTCAAGCAACACACTATAAGCGAATCATGAACGTATTGCAACACCCTACATCGGGAATCCTTCACGTGCGCGCGGCACGGAAGGCCCCATAGGTCAGCACCAAAATAAACGTACAACTCAAACCAATCTAGATCATAAATCAACCCAAAGGACAAAAGAAATCTACTCAAAACATCATAGGATGGAACACATCATTGGATCATAATATGTGGAATAAAGCACCATGTTTAAGTAGGGGATTACAGCATGGTGAGGGAGAGTGGACCGCTAAAAGGAGATGAGGATGGTGATGAATAAGGTGATGTTGATGAGTACGATCACCGCGGCGATGGTTCCCCCGGTGGCTCTCCGGCACCATCGGGAGAGAGGGGGAGAAGGTCTCCCCCTTGTGCTTTCTCCTCCATGCCCCCCCTCAGTGGGGAGATGTTCTCCCTCTGGGCCATGGCCTCCATGGTGTTGATGGCCCCTCCGGGATGATGAAGATGGCCTCCGGTGATGGTGACCCCCTCCGGCAGGGTGCCAGAGAGGGCCAAAATTGGTTTTTCGTGGCTCTGGAGGTTTGCGGTGGCGGAACTCCCGATCTAGGTTTGTTTTCGGAGGTTTGTATATTTATAGTAATTTTTGGCGTCAATCTTGTTGGAAATATGCCCTAGAGGCAATAATAAATTAGTTATTATCATATTTCCTTGTTCATGATAATCGTTTATTATCCATGCTATAATTGTATTGATCGGAGACTTAAATGCATGTGTGGATACATAGACAAAACCATGTCCCTAGTATGCCTCTAATGGACTAGCTCGTTGATCAAAGGATGGTTAAGGTTTCCTAGCCATGGACATGAGATGTCATTTGATAACGGGATCACATCATTAGGAGAATGATGTGATGGATAAGACCCAAACTACAAACATAGCATATGATCGTGTCAGTTTATTGCTACTGTTTTCTGCATGTCAAGTATATGTTCCTATGACCATGAGATCATGCAAATCACGGATATCGGAGGAGTGCCTTGTGTGTATCAAACGTCGCAACGTAACTGGGTGACTATAAAGGTGCTCTACAGGTATCTCCGATGGTGTCTGTTGAGTTGGCATGGATCGAGACTGGGATTTGTTACTCCGTGTAACGGAGAGGTATCTCGGGGCCCACTCGGTAATGCAACATCACAATAAGCCTTGCAAGCAATGTGACTAATTGTTAGTTGCGGGATCTTGTATTATGGAACGAGTAAAGAGACTTGCCGGTAACGAGGTTGAACTAGGTATGGAGATACCGACGATCGAATCTCGGGCAAGTAACATACCGAAGAACAAAGGGAACGATATACGGGATTAACTGAATCCTTGACGTAGAGGTTCGACCGATAAAGATCTTCGTAGAATATGTAGGAACCAATGTGGACGTCCAGGTCCCGCCATTGGTTATTGACCGTAGAGGTGTCTCGGTCATGTCTACATAGTTCTCGAACCCGCAGGGTCTGCACACTTAAGGTTCGGTGACGTTTCGGTAGTGTAGAGTTATGTATGGTGGTGACCGAACGTTGTTCGGAGTCCCGGATGAGATCCCGGACGTCACGAGGAGCTCCGGAATGGTTCGGAGGTAAAAATTCATATATAGGAAGTCCCAGTTTGGTTTCCGGAAAAGTTTCGGGCTCATCGGTAGTGTACCGGGAGTATCGGTATTGTACCGGTTGTGCCGGTAGTGTACCGGAGGACCTCCGGGAGGGGTATTTCGACCCCAAGAGGTCCATGGGCTGTGGGATAATAATAACCAGCCCTTAGTGGGCTGGGAAAACAGCCACAAAGGCCCATGGCGCAGGAGAGAAAGTCCTAAAGCAAAAAGTGGAAAATCAGCCAATAGGAGGCAATCCTACTCCAACTAGGATTGGAGGTGAAGTAGGATTGCTCCCACCTCCTATTTCGGCCGACCCAAAGGCCTTGGCTGCCTCTCCTCTCCTCTCCTCCTATATATACTAGTGGATTGGGTGGTTTTTGGACAGAATTTCCGGCCACGTGCTACCCGTTTCACCGGTGCACAGGTTCTCCTCTAGATCGGTTTTCCGCAGCGCTTAGGCGAAGCCCTGCCGGAATCACTCCACCACCATCACCGGAGCGCCGTCACGCTGCCGGTGAACTCTCTCTCCTCTCCACCTCCTCTTGCTGGATCGAGACGGTGCAGATCGTCATCAAGCTGCACGTGTGGTGAACGTGGAGGTGCCGTCCGTTCGGCGCTAGATCGGAAGGACCGTGATCGAGATCGCGAGCCAGTTCTTGATGAGATCGCGGAATGGATCATGATGAGTTCGCCGGACAGATCGTGATCAAGATCGTGAGACGGATCGTGGGACAGATCGTGATGAGTTCACGGGACGGATCGTGATTGGATCGCGGGACGGATCGTGATGAGATCGCGGGACGCTCGGCGATTTGGATCGCGAAGATGTTCGACTACACCAACCGCGTTTCTTAACGCTTCCCGCTTAGCGATCTACAAGGGTATGTAGATCCACTCTCCCTCTCGTAGATGCTCAACACCATGGATAGGTTTGCGTGTGCGTAGGAAAATTTTTGTTTCCCATGCGACGTTCCCCAACAGTGGCATCATGAGCTAGGTTGATGGTTCGATGAGATCTCGAGTAGAACACAAAAGGTTTGTGGGCATTGATGCTTAGATTGCTTCCTCCCTTGGTCGTTTTTTGGTTCAGCGGGATTGTGAGATGAAGCGGCCCGGACCAACATTACTCGTACGCTTACGAGAGATCGGTTCCCTCGACGCAACTTGTTGCCTAGATGGCTTGCGGGTGACAGTTTCTCTCACTTTAGTTGGATCGGATTCGACAAAGGCGGTCCTTGAGAAGGTTGAAAAGCAAACTAGTGTATCACCATTGTGGTTTATGCGTAGGTGAGAATCGTTCTTGCTAGATACCCATAGCAGCCACGTAAAATATGCAACAACAATTAGAGGACGTCTAACTTGTTTTTGCAGGGTATGTTGTGATGTGATATGGCCAATTACATGATGAGATATATGTGATGTATGAGATGATCATGTGATGTATAGATTATCACGACTTGCATGTCGATGAGTACGGCAACCGGCAGGAGCCATAGGGTTGTCTTTAATTATTGTATGACCTGCATGTCAATCATTAAGCGCTATGTAATGCTTTACTTTATATCTACGGTAGCAATAGTAGTAGAAGCATGCAGGGCGTGACAACCCCAATGGCAACACATTGATGGAGATCAAGATGATGGAGATCATGGTGTTGTGCCGGTGACGATGGAGATCATGCCGGTGTTTCGAAGATGGAGATCTTAAACACAAGTTCATGGCCATATCATGTCACTTATGAATTGCATGAGATGTTAATCCTTTTATGCACCTTGTTATGCTTAGTACGGCGGTAGCATTATAAGGTGATCCCTCACTTGAATTTCAAGATGAACTGTGTTCTCCCCGAGTGTGCACCGTTGCGAAAGTTCGTCGTGTTGAGACACCACGTGATGATCGGGTGTGATAGACTCTACGTTCACATACAACGGGTGCAAGCCAGATTTGCACGCGCAGAACACTCGGGTTAAACTTGACGAGCCTAGCATGTACAGACATGGCCTCGGAACACGAGAGACCGAAAGGTCGAACATGAGTCATATAGTAGATATGATCAACATAATGATGTTCACCATTGCAGCCACCTCAACTCACGTGATGATCGGACTTGAGTTGGTGAATTTGGATCATGTATCACTCGAATGATCAGAGGGATGTCAATTTGAGTGGGAGTTCTTAAGTAATATGATTAATTGAACTCATTATCATGAACATAGTCAAAGTGTCTTTGCAAATTATGTTGTAGATTACTAGCTCGCGATGTAGCTCCCTTGTATTTTTATATGTTCCTAGAGAAATAGAATTGAAAGATGTTGGTAGCAAAATTGCGGACTGGGTCCGTGATCTTAGGATTGTCCTCATTGCTACACAGAAGGCTTATGTCCTTAATGCACCGCTCGGTGCGCCACCCCCTCTAGCGTCGTCTATAGATCTTGTGAACATCTAACAGGCACGTTTCGATGACTACTTGATAGTTTAGTGCGTCATGCATTACGGCTTAGAATTGAGGCTCCAAAACGTTTTGAACGTCACGGAACATATGAGATGTTCTAGGAGCAGAGATTGTGATCTCAGGCTCGTGCCTTTGTTGCGAGATATGAGATCTCCAACAAGATTCTTTGCTTGTAAGATGAAGGAGAATAGCTCAATCGTTGAGCATGTACTCAGATTGTCTGGGTACTACAATCGCTTGAATCAAGTGGGAGTTGATCTTCCAGATAAGATAGTGATTGATATAGTTCTCCAAGTCACTGTCACTAAAGCTACTAGAACTTAATGATGAACTATAATACACCAGGGATAGAAGTATTGATCCCTGAGTTGTTCGCGATGTTTGACACCGCGAAGGTAGAAATCAAGAAGGAGCGTCAAGTGTTGATGGTTAATCAAACCACTAGTTTCGAAAAGGGCAAGAGCAAGGAGGGAAACTTCATGGATAGCAAGTCAGTTGCTGCTCCAGTGAAGCAACCCAAAGTTGAACTCAAACCCGAGACTAAGTGCTTCTATTATGAGGTGAGAGGTCGCTGAAGCGGAACAACCCTAGATACTTGGTAGATAAGAAGGCTGGCAACATCGACAGAAGTATAGTTGATATACGAGTTATTGATGTGTACCTTGCTAGTACTCCTAGTAGCACCTGGGTATTGGATACCGGTTCGGTTGCTAAATGTTAGTAACTCGAAATAAAAGCTACGGAATAAACGGAGAACTAGCTAAGGGTGAGGTGACGATGTGTGTTGGAAATGCTTCCAAGGTTGATATGATCAACATCGCACGCTCTCTCTACCTTCAGGATTAGTGACGAACCTAAATAAATGTTATTTGGTGTTTTGCGTTGAGCATGAACATGATTAGATCATGTTTGTTGCAATACGGTTATTCATTTATGTCAGAGAATAATAGTTATTCTGGTTACATGAATAATACCTTCAATGGTCATGCACCGAGTGAGAATGGTTTGTTGAAATCTTGATCGTAGTAGTACACATGTTCATAACATTGATGTCAAAGTTAATAATGATAGTACCACATACTTGTGGCACTGCCGCTAAATGTCATATTGGTATAAAGCGCATGTAGAAACTCCATGCTGATGGATATTTGGACTCATCGATTTCGAATCGGTTGAGACATGCGAACCATGCCTCTTGGGCAAGATGACTAAAGGACCCCGTTGGATGGAGCAGGCAAGTGATTCATTGGAAATGATACATGTTGATGTATGCAATCTAGTGAGTCTTGTAGCGTGCAGTGGATATCGTTATTTTCTTACCTTCACTGATGATTTGAGTAGATATAGTGTATATTTACTTAATGAAACACAAGTCTGAATCGTTTGAAAGGTTCAAGCAAATTCAGAGTGAAGTTTAAAGATCATCGTGACAAGAAGATAAAAATGACCGCGATATGATCGTGGAGGTGAATATCTGAGTTACGAGTTTGGCATACAACTTAAGACAACGTGAAATTTGTTTCACAACTAACGCCACCTGGAACACCATGGTGTGATGGTGTGTCCGAACATCATAGTCATGCTCTATTGATATAGTGCATACTGTGATGTCTCTTATCGTTTTACTGCTATAATTTTTGGGGTTATGCATTAGAGACAACTACATTCACTTTAAATAGGGCATCATCTAAATCCGTTGAGATGACACCGTGTGAATTATGGTTTGATAGAAACCTAAGCTGTCATTTCTTAATGTTTGGGGCTGCGATGCTTGTGTGGAAAATGTTTTCACATAATAAGCTAGAACCCAAAGCGGACAAATGTATCTTCATAGAATACCCTAAGAACAGATGGGTATGCCTTCTATCTCAGATCCGAGTGCAAAGTGTTTGTTGCTAGAACTGGGTCCTTTCTCGAGAAAAAGTTTCTCTCGAAAGAATTGAGTGGGAGGAAGATAGAACTTGATGAGGTTGTTAAACCTTTGTTCAACCAGGGAGTAGCGCAGCGTAGAAAGATGTTACTGTGAAGCCTACGTTAGTTGAAGAGGAAGTTAATGATGATGATCATGAAGCTTCAGGATCAAGTTACTATCAAACTTCATAGGTCGACAAGGATGTGTACTGCTCCTAAGTGGTACGACAACTCGGTCTTGGAGGTCATGTTGTTGGACAACAATGAACCTACGAGCTATGGAGAAGCGATGATGGGCCCGGATTCCGACAAATGGTTGGAGGCCATGAAATCCGAGATAGGATCCATGTATTAAAACCAAGTGTAGACTTTGGTAGACTTTCTCGTTGGACGGCAGGTCGTTGAGTACAAATGGATCTTTAAAATGAAAACGGACATTGATGGTGAATGTCACTATTTGTAAAGCTCGACTTGTTGCAAAGATGTTTGTGACAAGTTCAAGGAGTTGACTACGATGAGACTTTCTCACTCGTAGCGATGCTAAAAGTCTGTTGGAATTATGTTAGCAGTTGCTGTGTTTTCAATTATGAAATCTGGCAGATGGATGTCAAAACATCGTTTCCTTAATGGTTTACTTGAGGAAAGGTTGTATGTGATACAACCAGAAGGTTTTGTCAGGCCTAAGGATGCTAAAAGGTGTGCAAGCTTCGGTGATCCTTCCATGGACTGAAGCAAGCATCTCGGAGTTGGAATATATGCTTTGATGAGGTGATCAAAGTTTTGATGTTTATACAAAGTTTATGAGAAACTTGTATTTGCAATAAAGTGAGTGGGAGCACTATAGAATTTCTGAGAAGTATATGTGGATGACATATTGTTGTTCAGAAATAATGTAGAGTTTCTGGAAAGCATAAAACGGTTATTTGGAAAGTGATTTTCAAAGGAAGACCTGGATAAAGCTACCTAATTGTTGAGCATCAAAATCTATAGAGATAGATCAAGATGCTTGATGAGACTTTCAATGAGTGCATACCTTCACAAGATTCTGAAAGAGTTCAAAATGGATCAGCCAGAGAAATAGTTCTCGTCTGATTTGTAAGGTGTGAAGTTGAGTGAGACTCAAAGCTCGACAACGGCAGAAGAAAGAGAAAGGACGAACGTCGTCCCCTATGCCTTAGCCATAGGCTCTATATTATGCCATGCTGTGTACCACACCTATGTGTGCCTTGCCATGAGTCTGTCAAGGGGTACAAGAGTGGTCCAGGAGTGGATCACTGGACAGCGGTCGGAATTATCCTTAGTAACCAGAGGACTAAGTAAATGTTTCTTGATTATGGAGGTGATAAAGAGTTCGATGTAAAGAGTTACATTGATGCAAGCTTTAACACCTATCCGGATGACTAGTAGTAGCAATCTGGATACGTATAGTGGAGCAGCCATTTGGAAATAGTACCAAGTGGAGTGTGGTAGCAGTGTTTACGGTTTGACATAGAGATATGCAAAGTACACACGGATCTGAATATCGCAGACCCGTTGACTATAAGACCTCTCTCACATGCAAAGCATGATCAAGCCCCAGAACTCATTGGGTGTTAGATTCATAACAATGCGAATCACATGGTGATGTGAACTAGATTATTGACTCTAGTGCAAGTGGGAGACTGTTGGAAATATGCCCTAGAGGCAATAATAAATTAGTTATTATCATATTTCCTTGTTCATGATAATCGTTTATTATCCATGCTATAATTGTATTGATCGGAGAGTTAAATGCATGTGTGGATACATAGACAAAACCATGTCCCTAGTATGCCTCTAATGGACTAGCTCGTTGATCAAAGGATGGTTAAGGTTTCCTAGCCATGTACATGAGATGTCATTTGATAACGGGACCACATCATTAGGAGAATGATGTGATGGATAAGACCCAAACTACAAACATAGCATATGATCGTGTCAGTTTATTGCTACTGTTTTCTGCATGTCAAGTATATGCTCCTATGACCATGAGATCATGCAAATCACGGATATCGGAGGAGTGCCTTGTGTGTATCAAACGTCGCAACGTAACTGGGTGACTATAAAGGTGCTCTACAGGTATCTCCGATGGTGTCTGTTGAGTTGGCATGGATCGAGACTGGGATTTGTTACTCCGTGTAACGGAGAGGTATCTCGGGGCCCACTCAGTAATGCAACATCACAATAAGCCTTGCAAGCAATGTGACTAATTTTTAGTTGCGGGATCTTGTATTACGGAACGAGTAAAGAGACTTGCCGGTAACGAGGTTGAACTAGGTATGGAGATACCGACGATCGAATCTCGGGCAAGTAACATACCGAAGAACAAAGGGAACGATATACGGGATTAACTGAATCCTTGACATAGAGGTTCGCCCGATAAAGATCTTCGTAGAATATGTAGGAACCAATGTGGACGTCCAGGTCCCGCCATTGGTTATTGACCGTAGAGGTGTCTCGGTCATGTCTACATAGTTCTCGAACCCGCAGGGTCTGCACACTTAAGGTTCGGTGACGTTTCGGTAGTGTAGAGTTATGTATGGTGGTGACCGAAGGTTGTTCGGAGTCCCGGATGAGATCCCAGACGTCACGAGGAGCTCCGTAATGGTCCGGAGGTAAAGATTCATATATAGGAAGTCCCAGTTTGGTTTCCGGAAAAGTTTCGGGCTCATCGGTAGTGTACCGGGAGTATCGGTATTGTACCGGGAGTGCCGGTAGTGTACCGGAGGACCTCCGGGAGGGGTATTTCGACCCCAAGAGGTCCATGGGCTGTGGGATAATAATAACCAGCCCTTAGTGGGCTGGGAAAACAGCCACAAAGGCCCATGGCGCAGGAGAGAAAGTCCTAAAGCAAAAAGTGGAAAATCAGCCAATAGGAGGCAATCCTACTCCAACTAGGATTGGAGGTGAAGTAGGATTGCTCCCACCTCCTATTTTGGCCGACCCAAAGGCCTTGGCTGCCTCTCCTCTCCTCTCCTCCTATATATACTAGTGGATTGGGTGGTTTTTGGACAGAATTTCCGGCCACGTGCTACCCGTTTCACCGGTGCACAGTTTCTCCTCTAGATCGGTTTTCCGCAGCGCTTAGGCGAAGCCCTGCCGGAATCACTCCACCACCATCACCGGAGCGCCGTCACGCTGCCAGTGAACTCTCTCTCCTCTCCACCTCCTCTCGCTGGATCGAGACGGTGCAGATCGTCATCAAGCTGCACGTGTGCTGAACGCGGAGGTGCCGTCCGTTCGACGCTAGATCGGAAGGACCGTGATCGAGATCGCGAGACAGTTCGTGATGAGATCGCGGAACGGATCGTGATGAGTTCGCGGGACAGATCGTGATCAAGATCGTGAGACGGATCGTGATGAGATCGCTGGACGGATCGTGATGAGTTCACGGGACGGATCGTGATTGGATCGCGGGACGGATCGTGATGAGATCGCGGGACGGATCGTGATGAGATCGCGTGACGCTCGGCGATTTGGATCGCGAAGATGTTCGACTACACCAACCGCGTTTCTTAACGCTTCCCGCTTAGCGATCTACAAGGGTATGTAGATCCACTCTCCCTCTCGTAGATGCTCATCACCATGGATAGGTTTGCGTGTGCGTAGGAAATTTTTTGTTTCCCATGCGACGTTCCCCAACAAATCTCACGTCAAGGGGGGCCATGAGGAATTCACAAGCCTCCCAGGCGCGACCACCCCCTGGCCGCGCCTGGGTGGCTTGTCGCCTCCTTGTGGCTCTTCTGGCCCAATTCCAATGCTTTGGGGGTCTCTTTTGTTCCATCAAAAATCATACTAATTTTTCAGCCCATTCCAAGAACTTTTATTTGTGCACAAAATGACACCATGGTAGTTCTCTTGAAAACAACATCAGTCCGGGTTAGTTCTAATAAAATCATACCAAAATCATAAGGAATTATTGTAAACATGGCATGAATACTTCATAAATTATAGATATGTTGGATACGTATGAGTGACACTAAATTCAATAAAAGCGTAGGTATGAAAATATGGTCAAAGTGAACTTGCATGGTAAGTTGATGAAGATAATACCACTCTTAGAAATAACTTGACAAAACTTTTCGTCACTCTATGATGAAATCTATTATAGTCAAACATGACATTCATAAGCATCCAATCTAGCAATCATTCTAACAATCAAGAAACAAATGCAAGTACTAAACAAACTAGTGTTGAGATGAAGGAAATACTTAAGACAAAAGTTAAAACAATAAATCTTTGTCAAAGCAACTAGGAATAGTTTTCCTATAAATAACCTATCATCAACATAGCCAAAGCATCAAAAATAAAGACTTAACATAAAATATTTTAGTAAAACTTTTATTAGGAAAAAGAATTTCTTTTGAAGAACAACTAGAGAAACTATGAAGAGTAACACACTAAGCAATACAAGTTTTCATCCTAACAAAACTTAACACCAAAGAAAACACTAAAAAATAATAAATTACAGAAAATAAAATATGAAACAACTAATTTAACAAAAAGTATTTAACTTAAATTTATAGTAGCAAAAATTAATAAATTGAAAAGCTTTTATAAAACTCTACTTATGAACAAAACAAGTTTCCATACAAAACAAAAGAAAAAAAATAATATAATTTATTTAACTACAAATAAAAGTGTCAACTGTTGACTAACGGAAACAAAATAAACAATTTAAACCTATTAAAAACAACAAAGAAAAGACTAAAAAAATAAGTCAAAACAGTATTGTTTTGGCTAAAAACTTAATTTAAAATAAAATAAACAAATAAACAAATAAATACTACTAGATAGATGATACGTCTTCAATGTATCTATAATTTTTGATTGCCCCATGCTGTTATATAATCAATCTTGGATGTTTTACAATCATTTTATAGCAACTTTATATCATTTTTGGGAATAACCTATTGGCATAGTGCCAAATGCGAGTTGTTGTCTTTTGCTTGTTTTTACTTCGCAAAATATTAGTACCAAACGAAGCCCAAACACCGTGAAACTTTTTGGAGATTTTCTTGGGCCAGAAGACAATTGGGGGGCTAGAGAAGCAACTGAGAGGAGGGCCTTGGAGGCCACAAGACATGAGGGCACGCCAGAGGCCCCTAGCGCGGCCTGGTGGGTTGTGCCCTCAACGGGACCCCTCTCCACAGCCTATCATCTCTATAAATACCCAAATATTCCAAAAACCCTTGGGGAGTCGACGAAACACAATTCCAGCCGCCGCAAGTTCCAGAACCACGAGATCCAATCTAACACCATCACGGAGGGGTGCATCATCTTCATGGGTGCCTCTTCGATGATTCGTGAGTAGTCCACCATACACCTACGGGTCCATAGGCAGTAGCTAGATCGCTTTCTCTCTCTCTTTTGATTCTCAATAAAATGGTCTCTTGGAGATCTATTTGATGTAATGCCTTTTTGCGGTGTGTTTATTGGGATCCGATGAAGTTTGAGTTCATGACCAGTTTCTATCCATGAATACTATTTGAGTCTTCCTTGATCTCTTATATGCATGATTACTTATAGCCTCGTATTTCTTCTTTGAATCTTTGGTTTAGTTAGGACAAATAGATTGATTTTTCTTGCCATGGGAAGAGGTGCTTTGTGATGGATTCGATATTGCGGTGTCCTCTCCTAGTGAGAGAAGGGGCATCAAGGCACACATGTATCGTTCTTATTGCATTAGTCCATTTCTTCATGAACTTAATACGCTAGATGTATGCTGGATAGTGGTCGGTGTGTGGAGTAATAGTAGTGGATGAATAATTGTTTAGGTCTACTAATCTTGGACATGATGCCTATATAATGATCATTGCCTTGGATATCATCATGATTATTTGATCTTTTGTCAGTTGCCCAACAGTAATTTTTTTACCCACTGTGTGCTATACTCATGAGAGAAGCCACTAGGGAAACCTACGTCCCCCGGGTCTATCTTTTAACATATTGCTTTCCGATCTATATTTTTCCGCATTTGCTTTTAGGGAATTCCAAGAACCCAAAAATACCTTGCTGCTGTCGGTGTACCAAAGTTTGGGCTTTTTAGTACCCCATACTTGTGCACGGGCAGTTGTAGCCACACTGGCGGCAAGGCCCGCCAAAGGACTGCTAGATGCAAATACAAGGACATCAATAGGTATTCAAGTCAACAAGCACAAGACGAAAAGCCAAAGGCTGGAATCCCGACAAGATCCTGCCGAGGGTGGCCCGCGGAGTCCAGACAAGGAGTGCACCCAGCAAGGCCTCGCCACCCTGCCAGCGTAGAGGCCAGGTGTCAACCCACCAGGATACGTGTCAAGGCGCTAGTGATGAAGAGGCTAAGCGATGTCGATGGGACGGGCTCCTGTCCCGTCTTGTAGAAGGTCAGGGACGCGTGATGGAGCATTAAATGCATTTTTCCTACATCGTCAGTGTTAGGTATGATAACACTGTAGCATTGTGCACCTCGTGCATGCACTGTACGCCATTGTTGGGATCCCCTTAGTCAAATAAAAGGAGGCCCAAGGCATTACGAGAGAGGACTTTTGGCTTTTTCCATCTTTTGGCTCATGCGCGTAGCAGCTGTTTGCAGCGCTCCTGTAGCCATAACCCTAAAAACACTCATAATACAGTAAAGCAGGAGTAGGGTTTTACGCTTCTCAGCGGACCGAACCTGGGTAAAATCTCCCCTCGTGCCGTCCATTTGATCCGCTCTTTGCGCATACCGTCCCCCTACCGAACCAAGAAGGGATCCACGCGATCCCATAGGTGTCGTGCCCCGACATCTTTGGCGCGCCAGGTAGGGGGTGAAGGTTGTTTGAACCCGATCCAATGATTGGTGCGCCAGTTACTTCGTCATCTTCATCGGCATGGCCCCCAAGAAGAAGGGTTTCATAGCGGTTGACCCATCCACGTCCTGCGTGCCCGTAGCTGCTCAGACGGGCAATTGTGTGGATGCGGGCGGCGGTCTCGAGCCTCCACGACGTTCTGGTGATCAAGGCCAGGCAAGTGGCACCGTTCGCAGTGACGGTGGCGATCCACGCGCCGCTAGATCTCAAGACGGAGCCGTGCGGCCTACGGGTGGCACGGTGAACTCCAGGGACGGAAGGGCGCCTTGAAAGACACCTATGCCGGCGCATACGCCGCGGTCTTCTCAGGTCGAGCGCGATGAGCAGCACCATGACGTTGGCGGTTCTAAGCGCCCCCATGGGAAGGCTCCTGCGCATCACTCCTGAGATGCATGGGACCAACATGCACGCCAAAATGCTGATGGAGGTGGCACGTGGTCGCGGGACCATGATGGAGCTCCTTCTAACACAGTTAGGAGTCATAGCACCTCACGTTCATCACACCTTCTACTACTAACCTCATCAGTAGAAGCATTGGCATGAGCGAAGCTGTACCTGAATTTCCCTCCTACGGCGGAGAAGCTTGATGAGTGGAGAGCTACTATCCAGAGCCTCGTTAGCTTCGATGATAGGGATGGACAGTAGCGGGCAGAACCTTCGCAGCAACGGTCCGTCGAGTCAGCGTGAACTAATGGCGTCAAGGCCGGAGGTGGCATGACCACGATGCATTCTCCTCCACGGCGACGGCGACAGTCGCCGATTCGACCGGTCGGCGCTAGTGGTGACGACTCCACGGTGTTGTCTGATCCACAAACTTGCTGCGATCAACGTCAAGTTCTTCAGGAGCGAACCAAAGAGGACATCGGACCACCATCGAGCGGCAGCGGGAAACGCGACATCAATCTGATAAGCGTGCGGGGCCCACTGTAGACGAGCCTGCGCCAGGGTATCCTATCGACCTACCTTATGAGGTAGGTTGTCCAACGTTTACCCATGAGCTGCGACAAGTCAAGTGGCCCAATTCCCGAACATTCAAATCGGAGGTCCTGGAGAAATATGATGGCAAGACCCACCCGTCGGAGTTCTTGAGCATCTACACCATTGCGGTGCAGGCTGCTAGGGCTCGCGGCGACAAGATACTCGCTAACTACTTCACGTTGGTGCTCAAGCCCAACTTCTGGTCGTGGTTGATGCATCTGCTAGAGAATTCCATTTCTTCCTGGGAAGACTTGTGCCATGAGTTTGTTGGCACCTTTACTTGAGGCCACCAAGCTCATGTCCAAGCAAGCAATTTGCATGTCATTCCCCAGAAGGAAGGAGAAACCTTGCGCAAGTACATTAAGAGATTCAGCCGTATACATCACAACATCCGAGACGTTCATCCTGCTACTATTATCAACGCGTTTCATCAGAACGTGCATAACCGTAGGATGCATGAAGAACTAGCGATGAATAAAGTCAAGGATGTCGTCGAGCTCTACGCTCTAGCTGATAGATGTGCTCGAGCTGAAGAAGGGAGGAGACTCCCCGGCGAGGATGCCAGAGCTGGAGTCGACTCTGACGAAGACACCACTACCCCGGCAAGGAAAGGCCGACGTCGGAACAAGAAACGCAAGGACAAGGCTGTGCTTGCTGTCGAGGAATCCAGTAACCCCAACCCCGCCAAGAAGACTAAGGTTGACAACCCTGACAAGTAGGTTGCCGGGTGCGCCTCTTGTCAGGCCTTGGCGGCCGCCGACAAGCCGGAGGGATCCAACAAGTAGTATTGCAAGATCCATCGCACCAAGGGCCACAATCTCCAAAACTGGCGACAAGTTGAGCAGCTTGCGGAGAGGCAGAAAGCTGAGTACGTAAGGCGAGACAAGGAGAAGGCCCAAGAAGGTGCAGAGGGTCCGGCAAGAAATGCGGTGGCCAAGGAGGTCGCCGCGGCAAGACCAAGAAACAAGAAAGGCCCGCTCGAGGCCGCGACAAGGAAGAGGAGGAGGATGATGGCAACAAAGAAGACAATGAGTCCAGCCAGCACAAGTTTCAAAGAGCTACATATTTCATGTGCGTCGATGGAGGCGCCTCGTTGCATTCTTCCCTCCGCTAACTCAAACAATGGGTGCACGAGATTAATGCGACATAACCATCTGTTGAAGCCCGAAAACCTCTTTGATGGTCCCATGTGCCTATCATTTTTGATGTTGAGGATCACCCTGATCGCACTATAGCGGTCGGGTGTCTGCCATTGTTGGTTTCGCCAACAATTCGCAACCTCAATGTGACAAAAATGTTAGTTGACGGTGGGGCCGGTCTGAATCTGATCTTGCCTGATGTGATCGAGAGGTTGCAAATTCCTGACGAAGATGTCGAGGAGAAAGGCACTTTTTGGGGGATCAATCCAGGAAGGACTCGGCCGAAGGGCAAGATCACATTGCCGGTAACATTTGGCAGTTACATGAACTTCAGGACAGAGAAGATTGTGTTTGACGTCGCCAAGATACCCTTGCCGTATAATGGGATCCTTGGACACCCGGTGCTGGCCAAGTTCATGGTGGCATCACACTATGCTTATAACGTGTTGAAGATGTCCGGGCCGATCAGCGTCATCACGATTGACTCTGACAAGAAGGACACACTTATCTGCGCCGACCAACTTTACCGAGAGGCAGTTGCAGCACCTGCCGCTGAAGCTCCTTAGGGGAAGAAGACCAACAAGACCTCTAGTGCACATTCTGGCAAGCGCACCTCTTTGGAGTGTCGTGCCCCCGTTGATGATGTGCTAGAGAGCTCCACCAGTAGGAACAAGAAATCCTAGGCAGCTCCACCAGAAACCAAGAAAGTGCCCATCAAGGAGGATGGTACAGGGGAACTTTCATTGTAAATTCCACCCCCGACAACAAATAGAAAAGCGTGCTCATTGCCTTCTTGCGGGCGAATGTCGATGTGTTTGCGTGGCAACCATATGATGTCCCCGGTGTTCCCAGGGAGGTAATTAAGCACCACCTTGCTGTCTGTCCTCATGCGCGGCCCACCAAGCGGAAAGTTAGGAAGCAAGCCTTGGAACAACAAGAATTTATTGCCGAGGAAATTAGGAAAAATTGGAATCGGTAGGCTTTTTCAGAGGAGTGCTCCACCCAACATGGTTGGCCAATCCTGTTGTAGTGCGCAAGGTGAATGGAAAATGGAGGTGTGCATTGATTATACATATCTCAATAAGTCTTGTCCAAAAGATCCTTTCCCCTTGCCACACATCGACCAGACTGTGGAGTCTACTACAGGCTATGATCTGCTATCATTCCTCGATGCTTATTCAGGATACCACCAGATCTTCATGTCCAAGGAGGACGAAGATAAGACCGCATTTATCACCCCATTTGGTATGTATTGCTTTGTACGTATGACTTTTGGGTTGAAAAGTGCTGGTTCGACATTTGCAAGAGCAGTCTAGATTGGTTTTGAGCCTCAACTACATAGAAATATGGAAGCCTATATGGACGACATAGTGGTTAAAACCAAGGACAAAGCAACGCTCAAACAAGATCTGGAAGAGACATTTGCAAATTTGTGCAAGATCAACTTGAAGCTCAATCCTGAGAAGTGTGTGTTCGGTGTTCCGTCCGGCAAGCTTCTCGGGTTCTTTGTGTCTCAGCGCAGGATCGAGGCAAACCCCGACAAGATCAAAGCAGTTGAGCAGATCAAGGCTCCAAAACACGTCAAGGATGTGCGTCGTCTTGCCAGCTGCATTGCGGCTCCGAGTAGGTTCATCTCAAAGTCTACTAAGGGTGCCCTTCCCTTTTTCAAAATTTTGAAGAAGGCGGGTCCAATGAAGTGGACTCCGAAAGCGGAGGCAGCGCTGTAGGATTTGAAGAGGTACCTCTCCTCTCCGCCAATACTAGTCGCGCCTAGACCACAAGAGCCGTTGTTGCTATACTTGGTGACAACAAATCAAGTGGCTACTCCTGCGTTAGTGGCGTAGAGAGAAGTCAACAAATAAGTAGCGATAGAAGCAGGATGACCAAGCAACGAGCCGGGATCTTCCCCGACAAGGTCTGGTGCCGACAAGTCAGGACCTGTGTAGATGAACGAAGTGACACAGAAGAAGAAGATGGTGCAGCGCCCAATGTACTTTGTCAGATCCCTTTTGCAAGGGGCTAGATCAAGGTACTCTGGTGTGCAAAAGTTACTTTTTGGCCTCCTCATGGCCTCAAGGAAACTGCACCATTATTTCCAAGCACATGAAATTACCATCGTCACTCGCTTTCCGCTGCAACGGATTTTGTGAAACCCAGACGCGACCGACATGATTATGGAGTGGGCTTTGGAGTTGTCAAGCTCTGGCCTCAAGTTCGAAAGCACTTCAACCATCCAGAGCAGAGCCTTGGCAGAATGCATTGCAGAATGGACTCCAACGCCAGATGAAGAGATCCAAGAAACGACCCTCCCCGGCAAGGAAACAAGCCAAGAATGGGTTATGTATTTTGATGGGGCTTTCTCCCTGCATGGAGACGGCGCTGACGTGCTGCTTGTCGCACCCACTGGAGAGCATCTCAAATATGTAATTCAGATGCACTTTCCCTGGGAGAGGTCGACAAACAACACCGCAGAATATGAGGGGTTGCTTGCCGGTCTCAGGATTGCGGCAGACCTTGGGATCAAGAAGCTTATTGTCAAAGGAGATTCACAGCTTGTTGGCTTGTCATTAAGAAAGTCAACAAGGATTATCAGAGCCCATTGATGAAGCTTACGTAGATGAAGTGAGGAAGTTGGAGGAGCATTTTGACGGTCTCCAAACAGAGCATGTTCCTTGTGCAGAGAATAGTGTTGCTAACAAACTGTCGAAGCTTGCTGCTCTCAAGTTACCTGTGGAACCAGGGACTTTTGTGCTCCAACTGACTCAGCCATCCGTATCGCCATTGGCAAAGCAGAGCAAGAGAAGGAAGTTGACTTTTGTGCTGCCCTCAAGTGGGAAGGCCCTTATCGGGTAGTACGAATCACCAAGCCTGGCGCAGTCCACCTGGAGACCGAGGATGGCGTCCCAGTGAGCAACTCCTGGAACATCGAACATCTTCATAAGTTCTATCCATAAGGTGTGGTTGCCGGGAACCCCGGCAACCATCTTTTGTTCAAGTCTTGCCGGCAGGGCATGTCATCCTTTGTACAAAGTCAGGCGCAGACCCTGTGCATAGTTGAATAAGATCGAGCGTCCTACAACTCTTGTCGATTCCCATGTTTCTTTACATGCATGTTTATCTGAGATGTTGCATTATGCTTATTTCTAGCAAGTGATAACGAACCGCCAAGGTTCCACACCTCTACTTTCTCTTCTTTCTTTTTCTTAGAGGATAGAAGGTTCCCTTACGTACAAGTTTGCCGGGGGGGATGAGATAGTGTGGACACTTACGGGCGATGTTTGAAGTTGGCACCTTGCGGAAAAGGAGTACAACAACGAAAAGCTAAGTTGCAAAACTCTAAGTAAACTTTTATTATGAGAGTATTTTCCTTGGACGATTTTTAAATTTTGTATGGAAAACCTGCACGCGAAGGAACCTTGCCACGATCAGTTGAGCCCTTGCTCTTTTTTGAGTCCGCTCAACAGTTTAAGTGGTCGTGCTGAAAATGTCATGGTAACTTGGCATGATTGGTTGCGCCCTTACTATGTTTTGAGTCTGCTCAACAATTTAGGTGGCTGCACTAAAAAAGTCAAGATATCTTGCCGGCAGCGGGACCGCCAGCAGGCTGCTAAGGATCCGCTCGTCAAAGCACCTGCGGCGGTGTTGTGTACGGTGGCAAGTTTCCGTTAAAGCGTAGGGATTATACCATACAGGGGAAATCAAACGAGAGGAGTAACATACATTCATTTAAAAGGAATGAAATTTACACGGGATGACGTCTTTTCCTAAGTACATCTTTATTTGACTTTCTCCCCTGGGGGCAGATTACAAGAAGAAAAAGATAGGAAGAGGCCCCCGACAGAAGCCCAGCCTGACCCCTCCTGGACCAGCACTGCGCGGAGGGCAGGACTCCCAAAAGGGAGGACGAAGCCGAAGTCCATAGGGCTGCCAGGAGATCCAACTGGAAGATGAGGCGGCGCCTGAGACAAGGACCCCCGACAAGATCGCTCCGTCGGGAGGGGGAGGGGCATGAGCTGACGGTGATGGTGCAGCCGGCGACTAGTCGAAGCTCAGGTTGTCATATTCCAACTTGATGGCGTGGAGCTTAGACCCGTCATCATCGTGTTCACCGACACCGTCCTCCTCATCACTGTCACTTGAGGAGGAGCTTTCGGCACCGCTCGAGCTTTCCTCGCAGCAGCTGAGGCGGGCGCCTGAATGCCCACAAATCCTGATGGAGAGCATGTCGGCCTCCATCATCTTGAAGCGGAGGACATGCCCATCTTGGGGGTTGTGGGCGTGGGCGAAGGTTTTCCAACCGCGCCTGAAGAGCATGACATGGCTCTCCGGTTATTCGATGTCCACCCATGCAGCACCCTTGCAGCAACCATGCGCCTGCAGCCACAAGGCGGGCGGCTTGTAAACCTCCATCTCCCTAGCAAAAGGGTGAGGGAGGCGCAGATGGCTCCGGAGGGGACCGCGCAGCTTGATGATGAATTCCAATGACATCCCCTCGGTGTGGATCTCTTCGAGGAGGGGGTTGGTGTTGGAGGGAGGGGTAGAGCGAAGCTCTGCCTCCCTCGGCCACGGCCTCCACGACGGCCCCGACCCCTTGTACCTCTCCCACCACACGCGCTGGGGCCACCCTCCACTTCTGTGGCTGAAGTGGTGGCATGATCCCGATAGGAACTCCTTGCCGGTCGTGCGGAGGATGGTGGCCGCCCTCGCCCCCTCGGCAATGCCTAAGGGTAAAGACAACCCAAGATCAGGAAGGTATAGAAGGGCAGGCTTTGGAGGTTTGCACTCAAGAAGGAAGAAGGATGGATGAGCATTGCCCCTTGCTACTCCCCCAATTTATAGGGGGAGGCGCGGGGGCTAGCTCTCCTCCGCCCGAAGAGTTGCTGCCCATCTCCACCAATCCCATCGCCCACGATCACGAGGAGAACAGGTAACCGCCCCATTGCTCCAATCCATGGCCCTATAATTTCTTCCACGATCAAGACTTTAAGTCATGGACGCCCGTTGCCAGCTGTAGGATCGAAAGTAGGTCTATAGGGGGGGGTGATTAGACTACTTGACCAAATAAAAGTTTTGCCTTTTTCCCAATTTTAGTTCTTGGCAAGTTTTAGCATCCATAGCATATCAAGTAACACCCTACACATGCATGACTAAGAGTGTAGCATCGGAAAATAAAGACATTGCACATGTAAGTAAAGAGAGGGTTAGAATGCAAACACAAGTCATGACACGATGATTTTTCCCGTGGTTCCGATAGGTGGTGCTATCGTACGTCCATGATCATGGAGTCTTCAACCCATGAAGGGTAACGGTCGCGAGAGTCCATGGAGGGCTCTACCCATGGAGGGTTCCACGAAGAAGCAACCTTGACTATTCCATGCGGCTTCCATCCATGAAGGACTAGCCTCAATACGGGTAGATCTTCACGAAGTAGGCAATATCCTTGCCCTTACAAACCTCTTGGTTCACTCCACAACACGAAGTAGGAGGCTCCCAAGCGAGACCTAACCAATCTAGGAGGCACCACCCTCCAAAAGGTAATAGGCTCGGTAATGACGACGAACTCCTTGCTCTTGTGCTTCGAGATGATAGACTCCTCAACACACAATCACTCTCTCATAGATTTGGCTTGGTAAAAGAGATGGGATTGGTGGAAAGCAATTTGGGGAGGCTAGAAATCAATATCCATATGGTTGGAGTGGAAGATCTTGACCTCAACACAAGGGTAGGTGGTTCTCTCTCAGAAAACTGAGTAGGATAGGTATGGAATAGTTCTGAGTGCTTCACTTTCGAGTGGGTGGTGGTGAAGGGGTATATATAGGCATCCCCAAAAATCCAACCGTTACACACAATAAGTCAGACTTGGTGAAACCGATGTGTAAATCTCGGTGGTACCGAAGTGACTAAAAGTGGCAACTTTTGAATCACGGAGGGACCGATATACAATTCTCGGTTGCACCGATGAGGTGACCAACGGTCAGATTTACCAATCTCAGTGATGCTGATTCACCATTCTCGGTCGGACTGAAAATGAGAACTTGTGTAACAGAAACTTGGCAACCCAACTCGATGGCACCGAGGGCAGTGTCGGCTGCACCGGAGTGTTAGTGTTTGGCTGAGTCCATATAGGGTTTGGAACTCGGTGGCACCGGGGTAGGAATGTTGGTTGCATCGATTTTGCATATGTGGCTTAGGACAGACTTTGGTGGGAGAGTTTGCGGATGTTTTGGTGACTGTCACTTGTGCATGTTTGAGCATATTGTTCACCATCAAAACTTTACCCCCTTTTAATAGTATTGGCTTTCCTATGGACTCAAGGTGATTTCTCACAAATGTAAAATGTAGAGTCCTCTTGCTTGAAGCTTGGCCAACCTATTTCCTTGCATCTTGGGGTAATTCCATAATCCTTTTGCCATTCCCATCATTGAACTTTTCCTGAAATATACTTGGTGAAGATATTAGTTCAATGACTTATATGTTGTTATTAATTACCAAAACCACCAAGGGAGCAAATGTGCTTTCACCAGCCCCCTGCTATGCATGCGGCGCACGTGGAAGAAACGGCCATTCTGCGCACGTATCCCACAACATGCACTTAACGCGCATCGTGGGGAGGTGCACTAAGTGGAATGATTACAATCGCAGGCTCCTGCCACGCGTGCCTGTGCACTATTTGGGCCTAGCCCAACAACGCCTCGCACCCGTGTGTGGCCCAGGCCCGAGGGCTCCTGTTAGTGTACCAAAGTTTGGGCTTTTTAGTACCCCATACTTGTGCATGGGAAGTTGTAGCCACACCAGCGGCAAGGACCTCCAAAGGACTGCTAGAAGCAAATACAAGGACGTCAAGAGGTATTCAAGTCAACAAGCATAAGACCACCGGCCAAAGGCTGGAACCCCAGCAAGATCCTGCCGGGGGTGGCCCACGGAGTCCCGGCAAGGAGCGCACCCGGCAAGGCCTCGCCACCCTGCCAGCGCACAGGCCAGGTGTCAACCCACCAGCATACATGTCGAGGCGCTGGCGATGGAGAGGCTAAGCCGTGCCGATGGGACGGGCTCCTGTCCCATCCCGTAGAAGGTCAGGCATGCCTAACGTAGCATCAAATGCATTTGTCCTACACCATAAGTGTTAGGTATGATAACACTGTAGCACTGTGCACCTCGTGCATGCACTGTACACCATTGTTGGGATCCCCTTAGTCGTATAAAAGGAGGCCCAAGGCGTTACGAGAGAGAACTTTTGGCTTCTTCCATCTTTTGGCTCATGCGCGTAGCAGCTGTTTGTAGCGCTCCTGTAGCTAGAACCCTAAAACACTCAAAATACACTAAAGCAGGAGTAGGGTTTTATGCTTCTTAGCGGCCCGAACCAGGGTAAAATCTCCCCTCGCGCCGTCCGTTCGATCCGCTCTTTGTGCATACCGTCCCCCTGCCGAACCACAAAGGGATCCACACGATCCCATAGGTGTCGTGCCCTGACAGTTGCAATTTTTATTTATATCTTTTTTGTGCTCTTGCTCGATCTATTTATCCAATCTCATAGAAATCGATCTATCTTTTACCATGGAGAGATTGACAACCTCTCTTATGCGTCGGGTTGCAAGTATTTGTTCCTTGTGTGTAGGTACCATTTACATAGTGTTGCTTGGTCCTCCTACTGGTTCGATAACCTTGGAATCATAACAGAGGGAAATACTTACCGTAGCTGTGCTGCATCATCCCTTCCTCTTTGGGGAAATACCGACGCAGTCTCAAGCCAGGTCAAAGGAATTTCTGGCGCCGTTGTTGGGGAGGAGATACGAAATTAGTCTCCCATCAACTTGGCAATTTCCGGCGGCATTGCGGGGGACACATCATCAACATCTATCAGGTTCCTAATCACAAATACCATCTCATTTAAATTTACATTAGGTGCCATTTGCCTCTCGTTTTCATCTTCCCCACTTCACAATTTTTTTCCATTTTATCCGCCCACTTTTTCAATTGCCTTTTTGCTTGCTTGCTATCTTTGCTTGTGTTTCCATGTGCCTTCTATTTGCTTGCATCTTCGCATGCTTAAAATCTGTTGATATAGATCCTCATCCACTTGCTAATCCTTTCAAAAGACCAAATTATGATGAACCAATTGCCAGTGAGTTGATTGCTCTTGATTATCCCTATGAAGTTTTGTTTGAAAATCGTGAATCTGGAAATTTTGATGAAGTGTTGAAAGAAGAAATTTATAAGATGATTCCTGATACCTCGTTGATTGAAAATCATGATTGAAATGATGTTATTATAAATTCTATTAATGTCGATTATGTTAATGATATGCAAAACTACAAGCTTGGGGATGATAATTTTGTCATGTCCACTTCTTAATGCAATGATCATGATTGGGGTCATAATGCTTCTTATGATCTTGAATTTTTTTAAGCCTCATGTTGAATATGTCATTGATAATAATTTTTGCAATAGTATCGAAAGTGGGTTTGGAGAGGTCATAACTTTAGTTGATGATAATCCCACTATTTTGGAAGATGATAAAAACTCTATGCATGTTGATCATAAAGAGTGTATTGTTTATGATAGATATATTGTTGAATTTGATTATGATCCTACATGTAATTATTATGAGAGAGGGAATTATAGCTATAGAAATTTTCATGATACTAAATTACCTCTATTTGTGTTGATATTGCAATTGTCTCTTTCTTCTTCCTTCCATATGCTAGTTTTTGCTTGCCTTGATAATTTGTTTGCTTATAAAATGCCTATGCATCGGAAGTATGTTAGACTTAAGTGTATTTTCCATATGCTTCATGATGCTCTCCTTTTGTTGCCATTATTACCTTTCACGAGGGCATCATTGAAATCTCAAGCCTATCTTAATGGCTATAAAGAAAGAGCTTGTTGGGAGGCAACCCAATGAATGAAATTTATTTTTGCCTTTTTCTTTCTGTTCTTGAGTGTTTACACAATTATCCTGCTGTTATTATTGTGTTTTTATGTTTTAATTTGTGTTTGTGCCAAGTAAATCCTTTAGGATCATGTTGGGTGATAGTTGATTTGATCTTGTTGAAAAACAGAAACTTTTGTGTCCAGTAAAAGGATTCTTAAAAATCATAAAATCTACGAAAAAATCTGATTTTTTACACAAGATTTATATACAAATTGCTAACTTTTTAATATTTTTCAGAATTTTTTTCAGCTACATAAGTATGGTTAGAGTACAAATTACTACAGACTCTTCTGTTTTTGATAGATTATGTTTTCGTTGCATTGTGTGCTTATTTTGATGAATCTATGGCTTGTATTGCAGGGTATAATCCATGGTAAAGTTATAATATAGTATATATATAATGCAATAATAAAATATGAATGGGTATGCAACATTGCTTACAGTGGTTATTTGCTTTATTATACTAATGGATCTTACGAAGATTTTGTTGTGTTTTGTGTGATTGAAGTTTTCAAGTTTTGGTTGAGATCACAATGGATGAAGGAATAAGGAGTTAAAAGAGCCTAAGCTTGGGGATGCTATAGCACCCCAAGATAATTTCAAAATAGGAACAATCAACTAAGCTTGGGGATGCCCCGGGTGGCATCCCATCTTTCTTCTAACAACCATCAGTATTTTACTTGGAGCTATATTTGTATTCGTCATATATCATGACTTTTGCTTGGAGCGTCTTGTATTATATGAGTTTTTGCTTGATTTTTTTTATTTTGTCAGAAGTATCCTTTCTGGACACACCTATTTCAGAGAGCCAAAATTATGCTATGTTTTGTTAGAATTTCTCTATATGCTTCACTTAAATTTTTTTGAGCTATGGAATTGCTCTAGTGCTTCACTTATATCATTTTGAGAACGGTGTGCTTTAATTTTTTTGAAGAAATACTTTCATGCTTAACTTAGATTAATTTGGGAGTTAGTGAATTTTGAATAAATTCTCTCATGCTTCACTTATATTATTTTGAGAGATGAAATTTTATGCTCATGTTCTTCACTTAAATCTATTTGAGCTTGTCACAAAGCAATGGTAATATATGAAACTAGTCCCAAAGTGATAGATATTCAAAAGGGATATAATAAAAACTTTCATGAAGATCATTAGACAAATTAAACTAGATTCCTTGTGATAGTTTTGAGACATGATGATAGTAATATGTGAGTCATGCTGGTGAGTAATTATGCTTTAGTAAGAATATTGGTGTTAAGGCTTGTGATTCCGTATGCAAGCACGAATGTCAATAGTTGTGCAATGAAATTACAACCTACTTATGGTGCATTATTCGATGTTAGTTATGCTTAATGCTCATTTATATGAACTTTTGTTTCTTGGTTGGTTGCTTCTCTATCTATTTGCTAGCCTCCACTTGTACTAAGTAGAAATACTACTTCTGCATCAAAAATCCTTAAACCCAGTTTTGCCATATGAGTCCAGCATACCTACCTATATGTGGTATTTCCATTTCGTTCCAAGCAAATTTGTATGTGCTATCTCTAATTTTCAAAATGAATTTCCTTTTTGTGTGCGCGTATCGCTCATGAAGCGGAAGAGGGTGACCGATATTTTTCCATGCTAGATGTATTATTCTCAAGATGAGTGTTTATTCACTTGTCATTGCACGAGAGTACGGCGATAGTAGGGATGCCCAGTCCCGAAATGAAAAAGAAATTTACTTTATGTTGTGATAATAAATTCCTTGGAAAGTGTTGGTATGGAAGGCAATCGTGGATTCGACTAGCCATGGATTGTGAAACAATGGCGGAAAAAGGAATAAACTTTATTTTCTGTTTGGGAAGCGCTTATGATATATCTAGCATGGAAAGGTATTGAAAGCTCTCGGTCGTTTTCGTTGACAGGAAAGGCATGCCACCCAAAATATTTTTCTCTCTCAATTTAAACTTTGAGCTCTGGCACCTCTACAAATCCCTACTTCCCTCTGCGAAGGGTCTATCTATTTACTTTATGCAATTTTTACTTTTAATTGAGTCTCCATCTTCTCTTATAAAGCACCAGCTAGGGGGCACTATGATCGTACATGAGCATTGGTTGTAGCTAATATCTTAGTATGTTTCATGAATGGATGAATGATTGATCATGATGGGCTAGGGATAACTTTATTTCGTGTTGATATTTTGAAAAACATAGTTGCTTGTTGGTATGCTTGAGTATTAAAGCCTTCATGTCAAAATTAGACTATTGCTTTGAACCATCTAAAAGTCCAAATGTCCATGCTACAATAGAAAAGAATATGTGATGAGCATGATAGGCAGCGTTCCACATCAAAATTCTATTTTTATCATTTACCTACTCGAGGACGAGCAGGAATTAAGCTTGGGGATGCTGATACGTCTCCAGCATATCTATATTTTTTTATTGCATCATGCTATTATATTATCAATATTGGATGTTTTACAATCATTTTATAGGAACTTTATGTCATTTTTTTGGTACTAACCTATTGACATAGTGCCAAGTGCCAATTGTTGTTTTTGCGTGTTTTTTACTTCGCAGAATATCACTACCAAATGAAGCCCAAACACTATGAAACTTTTTGGAGTTTTTTTGGTCCAGAAGACAACTGGGGGATGAGAGAAGCACCTGAGAGGAGGGTCGTGGAGGCCACGAGACACCAGGGCACGCCAAAGGCCCCTGGCGTGGCCTGGTGGGTTGTGCCCTCCACGAGACCCCTCTCCACCGCCTATTAGCTCTATAAATACCCAAATATTTAAAAAAAACATAGGGGAGTCGACGAAACACAATTCCAGCCGTAGAAAGTTCCAAAACCACAAGATCCAATCTAACACCATCATGGAGGGTTCATCGTCTTCATGGTGCCTCTCTGATGATGCGTGAGTAGTCCACCATAGACCTACAGGTCCATAGGCAGTAGCTAGATGGATTTATCTCTCTCTTTTGATTCTAAATACAATGGTCTCCTAGAGATCTATTTGATGTAATGACTTTTTGCGGTTTGTTTGTTGGGATCCGATGAAGTTTGAGTTCATGATCAGTTTCTATCCATGAATATTATTTGAGTCTTCTTTGATCTCTTATATGCATGACTACTTATGGCCTTGTATTTCTTCTTCGAATCTTTAGTTTAGTTAGGAAAACTAGATCAATTTTTCTTGCCATGGGAAGAGGTGCTTTGTGATGGGTTCGATCTTGCGGTGTCCTCTCCCAGTGATAGAAGGGGCAACGAGGCACACATGTATCGGTGCTATTAAGGATAACAAGATGGGGTGTATTCCTACATGAATGGATCTTGTCTACATTATTTCATCATTCTTATTGCATTACTCCATTTCTCCATGAACTTAATACACTAGATGCATGTTGGATAGCGGTCGATGTGTGGAGTAATAGTAGTAGATGCAGAATCATTTCGGTCTACTAATCTTGGACATGATGCCTATATAATGATTATTGCCTTGGATATCGTCATGATTATTTGATCTTCTATCAATTGACCAACAGTAATTTGTTTACCCATCGTGTGCTATACTAATGAGAGAAGCCACAAGTGAAACCTATGGCCCCAGGGTTTGTCTTTTAACATATTGATTTCTGATCTATCTTTTTCCGCATTTGCTTTCAGAGTATTCCAAAAACCAAAAATACCTTACTGCAGTTTTTATTTATATATTTTATTTTGAGCTCTTGCTCGATCTATTTATCCAATCTCATACAAACCGATCTATCTTTTACCATCGAGAGATTGACAACCTCTCTTACGCGTCGGGTTGCAAGTATTTGTTCTTTGTGTGTAGGTACCATTTACAAAGTGTTGCTTGGTCCTCCTACTGGTTCGATAACCTTGGTTCCATGACTGAGGGAAATACTTACCATAGCTGTGTTGCATCATCCCTTCCTCTTTGGGTAAATACCGATACAGTCTCAAGCCACATCAATAGAAAATTCACCCAGTGACTAGGAGCGAAAAGAATCAACTAAAAAACTATGTTTAAATAAAAATTTATTTGCAAAATAGGGTCTAAATCAAATCTGTTTGGATTCAAATTTAAATTATACAAATATGGCCAAACTTGGCATCTAAAGAAACTAGAAGAATTTTGTGAGACAATGCAATAACAATCACTCCGATTGGACCTACAAAATAAAATATATTGAATTTCTAAAAGAGCAACTGAAACTGAAAAATAGGAAAGAAAAAAACTAAAAACCTACGGATTGGGCACTTGACACGTGGTGTCTCCTAGTTCGCTATGGGCATGCACAATGCTTGCTAACGAGGGAACGACGGTTGGAAATATGCCCTAGAGGCAATAATAAAATAGACCACACCATGTCCCTAGTGAGCCTCTAGTTGACTAGCTCATTGATCAATAGATGGTCATGGTTTCCTATCCATGGACATTGGATGTTGTTGATAACGGGATCACATCATTAGGAGAATGATGTGATGGACAAGACCCAATCCTAAGCATAACACAAGATCGTGTAGTTCGTCTGCTAGAGATTTTCTAATGTCAAGTATCATTTCCTTAGACCATGAGATTGTGCAACTCCTAGATACCGTAGGAATGCCTTGGGTGTATCAAATGTCACAACGTAACTGGGTGACTGTAAAGGTGCACTACAGGTATCTCCGAAAGTGTCTATTGGGTTGGCACGAATCGAGACTGGGATTTGTCATTCCGTGTGATGGAGAGGTATCTCTGGGCCCACTCAGTAATACATCATCATAATGAGCTCAATGTGACTAAGGAGTTAGTCACGGGATCATGTGTTATAGAACGAGTAAAGAGAATTGCCAGTAACGAGATTGAACAAGGTATAGGGATACCAACGATTGAATCTCGGGCAAGTAACATACCGATGGACAAAGGGAATTGTATACAGGATTAATTGAATCCCCGACATCATGGTTCATTCTATGAGATCATCGTGGAACATGTGCAAGCCAATATGGGTATCCAGATCCCGCTATTGGTTATTGGCCGGAGAGTTGTCTCGGTCGTGACTGCATGGTTCCCGAACCCGTAGGGTCTACACACTTAAGGTTTGGTGACGCTAGAGTTGTAATGGGAATTGTATGTGGTTACCAAAAGTTGTTCAGAGTCCCGAATGATATCCCGGACATCACGAGGAGTTCCGGAATGGTCCGGAGGTGAAGAATAATATATGGGAAGTCCAGTTTCAGTGACCGGAAAGGTTTC
This sequence comes from Hordeum marinum, assembly GCA_022496015.1. Lineage (NCBI taxonomy): Eukaryota > Viridiplantae > Streptophyta > Magnoliopsida > Poales > Poaceae > Hordeum > Hordeum marinum. The sequence goes on along the minus strand of CM039675.1, from coordinate 366,431,138 downwards.
AGGGTTTATCGTATTGTATTGGGACCACCGAAGGGGTTCCGAGGGTCCATCGGGAGGGTCCACCTGCTCTGGAGGGCCTAATGGGCTGAGGTTGCATGGGAACTAGCCCCTTATTGGGCTGGTGTGCCCCCCAAGGGCCCATGGGGCCTAGGGTTGGAAACCCTAGGGGTGGGGGCGCCTCCACCTAACTTGGGAGGCAAGTTGCCCCCCCTTGGCTGCTGCCCCCCTCTAGATGGATCTAAGGGGGCCGGCTACCTCTCCCCTCCCCCTATAAATAGTGGAGGGGTGGGAGGGCAGCCGCACCCTTCCCCTGGCACAGCCCTCCCCCTTCCTACACCTCCTACTCCGTAGCGCTTAGTGAAGCTCTGTCGGAGAACCGCAAGCTCCACCGCCACCACGTCGTCATGCTACCGGAGCTCTCCCTCAACTTCTCCTCCCCCCTTGCTGGATCAAGAAGGAGGAGACGTCCCCGAGATGTATGTGTGTTGAATGCGGGGGCACCATCCGTTCGGTGCTTGGATCGGATCTTCTATGATTTGAATCGGCGCGAGTACGACTCCATCAACCGCATTCTTGTAACGCTTCTGCTTAGCGATCTTCAAGGGTATGAAGATGCACTACCTCTCTCTTGTTGCTAGCATCTCCTAGATTGATCTTGGTGAGATGTAGGCATTTTTTGAATTGTTACTATGTTCCCCAACAGTGGTATCAGAACTAGGTCTATGCGTAGATTCTATGCACGAGTAGAATACAAGTAGTTGTGGGCAATGATTTGGTCAATTTGCTTGTCGTTACCAGTATTATCTTGATTCGGCGACATTGTGGGATGAAGCGGCCCGGACCGACTTTACACGTACACTTATGTGAGACAGGTTCCACCGCTTGACATGCACTTGTTGCATAAGGTGACTAGTGGGTGTCTGTCTCTCCCACTTCAGTTGGATCGGATTCAATGAAAAGGGTCCTTATGAAGGGTAAATAGCAGTTGGCATATCAGCATTGTGGCTTTTGCGTAGGTAAGAAACGTTCTTGCTAGAAACCCATAGCATCCACGTAAAACTTGCAACAACAATTATAGGACGTCTAACTTGTTTTTGTAGGTATGCTATGTGATGTGATATGGCCAAAAGGATGTGATGAAATATATGTGATGTATGAGATTGATCATGTTCTTGTAATAGGAATCACGACTTGCATGTCTATGAGTATGACAACCGGCAGGAACCATATGAGTTGTCTTAATTTATTGTATGACCTGCGTGTCAATCAAAAATGCCATGTAATTACTTTACTTTATTGCTAACCGTTAGCCATAGTAGTAGAAGTAATAGTTGGAGAGACAACTTCACGAAGACACGATGATGGAGATCATGGTGTCATGCCGGTGATGATGGTGATCATGCCGCGCCCCGAAGATGGAGATCAAAGGCGCAAGATGATATTGGCCATATCATGTCACTTTATGATTTGCATGTGATGTTTATCATGTTCTTACATCTTATTTTCCTAGAATGATGGTAGGATAAATAATATGATCCCTCACTAAAATTTCAATAATATGTGTTCCCCCTAAGTGTGCACCGTTGTGAAGGATCGTTGTTTCGAAGCGCCACATGATGATCGGGTGTGATAGATTCTAATGTTCGCATACAACGGGTATAAGCCAGATTTACACACACGAAACACTTAGGTTGACTTGACGAGCCTAGCATGTATAGACATGACCTTGGAACACGAGAGACCGAAAGGTCGAACATGAGTCATATAGTAGATGCGATGAACATGGAGATGTTCACCATTGATGACTAGTCCGTATCACGTGATGATCGGACACGGCCTAGTTGATGTGGATCATGTATCACTTAGATGACTAGAGGGATGTCTATCTGAGTGGGAGTTCACTAAATAATTTGATTAGATGAACTTAATTATCATGAACTTAGTCTAAAATTGTCTTTACAGTCTATCATGTAGATCCAATGGCCCACGCTAATGTTGCCCTCAACTTCAACGTGTTCCTAGAGAAAATCCAGCTGAAAGATGATGGAAGCAACTATACGGATGGGGTCCGTAACTTGAGGATCATCCTCATAGCTTCCAAGAAATTATATGTCCTTGATGCACCGCTAGGTGACGCACCCGTTTTCCCAGCAACTCAGGACGTTATGAACACCTGGCAGTCGCGTAGTGATGATTACTCCCTGGTTCAGTGCGGTATGCTTTACAGCTTAGAACCGGGGCTTCAAAAGCATTTTGAGCAACACGGAGCATATGAGATGTTCCAAGAGCTGAGAATGGTTTTCCAAGGTCATGCCTGGGTCGAGAGATATGAAGTCTCCGACAAGTTGTTAAGTTGTAAGATGGAGGAAAATAGTTCTGTCAGGGAGCACATACTCAAAATGTCTGGGTTGCACAACCGCTTGTCTCAACTGGGAGTTAATCTTCCAGATGACTCGGTTATTGACAGAATCCTCCAGTCGCTTCCACCTAGCTACAAGAGGTTTGTGATGAACTACAATATGCAAGGGATGGAGAAGTCCATTCCTGAGTTATATTTGATGCTGAAATCAGCGGAGGTGGAAATCAAAAAGGAACATCAGGTGTTGATGGTGAATAAGACCGCTAGTTTCAAGAAAGGCAAGGGTAAGAAGAACTTCAAGAAGGACAGCCAAGCAGTTGCCGCGCCCAGTAAATTAGTTGCCAGGAAGAAGCCCAAGAATGGACCCAAGCGTGAGACTGAGTGCTTTTATTGCAAGGGAACCGGTCACTAGAAGCGGAACTACCTCAAGTACTTAGAAGATAAGAAGGCCGACAACATCAAAGGTATATATGATATACATCTTATTGATGTGTACCTTACCAACGCTCATAGTAGCTCCTGGGTATTTTATATCGGTGCGGTTGCTCACATTTGTAACTCAAAATAGGAGCTGCGGTATAAGCGGAGACTGGCAAAGGATGAGGTGAGGATGTGCGTCGGGAATGGTTCCAAGGTCGCCGTCGTCATGAGATCATGTGTTATGGAACGAGTAAAGAGACTTGCTGGTAATGAGATTGAACAAGGTATAGGGATACCAACGATCGAATCTCGGGCAAGTAACATACCAATGGACAAAGGGAATTGTATACGGGATTAATTGAATCCCCGACATCATGGTTCATCTGATGAGATCATCGTGGAACATGTGGAAGCCAATATGGGTATCCAGATCCTACTATTGGTTATTGGCCAGAGAGGTGTCTCGGTCATGACTACATGGTTCCCGAACCCGTAGGGTCTACACACTTAAGGTTTGGTGACGCTAGAGTTGTAATGGGAATTGTATGTGGTTACCGAAAGTTGTTTGGAGTCCTGGATGAGATCCCGGACATCAGGAGGAGTTTCGGAATGGTCCGGAGGTGAAATTTTGTATATGGGAAGTCCTGTTTCAGTCACCGGAAAGGTTTTGGGGTTAACGGTATTGTACCGGGACCATGAAGGGGTTCCGGGGGTCCACCGGGAGGGTCCACCTGCACCAAAGGGCCTAATGGGCTGAGGTTGCGTGGGAACCAGCCCCTTAGTGGGCTGGTGCACCCGCTCCCCAAGGGACAATGGCGGCTAGGGTTGGAAATCCTAGGGGTGGGGGCGCCTCCACCTAACTTGGGAGCCAAGTTGCCCCCCCCCTTGGCCGCCGCCCCCTCTAGATGGATCTAAGGGGGTTGGACACCTCTCCCCTTCCCCCAATAAATAGTAGAGGGATGGGAGGGCAGCCGCACCCTTCCCCTGGCGTAGCCCTCCCGTTCCTACACCTCCTCCTCCTCCGTAGCGCTTAGCGAAGCTCAATCGAAGAACCGCAAGCTCCACCGCCACCATGTCATCATGCTGCCGGAGCTCTCCCTCAACTTATCCTCCCCCTTGCTGGATCAAGAAGGAGGAGATGTCCCCGGGCTATAGGTGTGTTGAACACGGAGACGCCATCCATTCGGCGCTTGGATCAGATCTTCCGCAATTTGAATCGCCGTGAGTACGACTCCATCAACCGTGTTCTTGTAACGCTTCCGCTTAGCTATCTTCAAGGGTATGAAGATGCACTCCCTCTCTCTCGTTGCTAGCATCTCCTAGATTGATCTTGGTGACACGTAGGATTTTTTTTGAATTGTTACTACGTTCCCCAACAACGACCACTTTATAACAGAAAACATTTCGTGTATTAAAACTTCTACCTACGCGTGCGTTGTAGATGTAACAATGGAAATCAAGTGAAGGGCTCACAGTGGCGGGGTTGAAGTATTGTGAGGCTTCGGCGACGGTGGTGGCCTTGGATCAATGCGGGTGTTGGCTATGGGTGTCCTCGGCGACAGCGGAGCACACCAGGCGATGAGGTAGACCCCGCCACTGGTGGAAAGTTTGGTGGTGACGACGGCGGTTGAGGATGACCAGAGCGAGCTGGGCAATGTTGATGGCGGCGGTGGTGCTAGGGTGTCGACGGAGTTCTAGTGGGTTTTGGGCTCGGGCAAGTGGATGGTTGGGTGTAGCGGAGCAAGGCAAGGTAGATGGTGGTGATGGCTAGGGCTAAGGGTGAGCGAGGCGATGACCGCGAGCAAACGCAGGCGGAGGCCGAAGCTAGGTCCGGCGAGGGATTCTGACGAGGGGAGGGGTCGGGCGAGGGGTCTTCGGGCAAAAAAGAGTTGCGGGAGGGTGGTTTTTATAGGAGCAGGTCCTTGGAGAGAAGGGCGACATTAGAAGGAAAGAAATCACGAGGTGATTTGGCACGGTTGTCGGTGTCAAATCCAGCATATCTCGTAGTAGGGGTCCAAAGCTAGGCGTCTTGGAGCGATGGTAACATGGACACAGGATTTACCCAGGTTCGGGCTCTCTCAAGGAGATAATACCCTACATCCTGCTTTTGATTGTATTCATATGGGGATAGTACATAGTACAGGTATCTACTACGAGATTGTAGTAATAAATATGAGATGATCTATCGACTAGCCTGGCCTTGGTTTATATATGCACCGTAGGCCTAGCGTTTAGAGGAGTCCTTGTCTTGGGCGCCATGTCTTGTGGAATCCTCCTTGTATTCGGCATGGGCTGCCCAAAGTGGCCCATTAGTGAGTCACCCCGGGGGTCCTCAGCCCGACCCACTGGTCAGGAGACGACGTGGTGAGTACCCCCTAGTCCAGGACACCATCAGTAGCCCCTGAACCGGTCTTCAAGTTGGGGACGCTCCTCGATTCTTCCGAACTTTTCTTCGTGTTCGGTCATCGGTCTTGAAAACTGGTTCAACAAATCTTATAATTTCCGATCTCGAGAATTGCCTATGTGTATCTGAAGAGTTCATACGTCGGGCATCCAAGGAGCCCCTTTAAATTATCGGCTTTTATCAATGCCTTGTAATTTTTACGCCGCACCTTGGGTAATTTTTTTCCCGTGGGGCGATATCCTCTTGCATTCGAGCTCCCATGCCGAACTGCATCCGAGATGTATTTTTAGCCGAGCTCCAACACTGGTCAGCATCTGAGGTGTCATAGACTACCTCGGTCATGGAAAGTTTGGAGGACTTCAACCGAGCATAATGCTGGAAAAGCTCTCTAGGGAGACAACCACTCCGTCCGAGCTTGATGTCGAACTGCGTCCGAGGTGTCTTTTTGTAGCCAAAGTCTAATGCTGATCGACATCTGAGTGCCAATGACGGACTGCGTCTGAGCTCCAATGATGGTCAGCATCCGAGGTGTTGTAAATTACCTCGGTCTCTGAAAGTTTGAAGGACTTCACCCAAGCTTAAATTCCGGAATAGTCTTTTATGGAGCCAGCCATTCACATATGTGCTTTTATGCCGGACTGGTTCTGAGGCATCTCCAATCTTAAGCTTTATGTCGGACTGCTTCCGAGCTCCAACGCCGGACTGCATTCGAGCTCCAATGATGATCATCGTCCGAGGTATCATAAACTACCTTGGACGTTAAAAATTAAAGGAGTTCATCCGAGCTTAATGTCAGAAATGCTCTCTATGGAGCCAGCCACTTGCAGCCGAGCTTTATGCCGGACTGCTTCCGAGGTGGTGCACCCCCCGACCGTGGGCTGATTTTTGTGGATATTTTCGATTGGTGCAATTTATTCTCTACCGATATATATAGCCAGTAGCCCTCAAGGTGTGTGTGTCGGTCTAAAACCCAAGATGCACCTGAAGGATGACATAAAACCGCTGATCCCAATAGCCCCTGAGACTCAGGTCGATTTGCAAAATCGGCCTGAGGATCAACTCCTAGCTCGGCAGCATACTTCGGAACACAAAAGCGGTGTGCACAGACCTTGAGACTCGGGTTCGGTGCGGCCGACCAACCTGAGGACCATAATCTCCTCAGAAATTGTATTGCACTTAAATTTTCTGCATTGAATTGTCAATGCAGTAGCCCTCGAGACTTGGATTGGGCAGCATGACCGACCCTAGGATCGTACCTCCTCGGGAACTAGTTCAACTTTCATGTATGTTTTGACAATACAGAGGTGAAGTTCAGCCGGAAAGATGCGGAACTATAGTTTAGAAAAGAGTTTCATGTTGAACACCTCAAGCAAGAGAATGTCCCGCTTCCTGAAAGCAAAACATAAAATAGGTGAAAGATGTTATAAGCTCAAAAGACCAAAAAACGTGCGTAAAAAACTTTACGTCTAGATGAATCAAGTTTTTTGGTGCCAATATGAAATTGGTCTTAAAATTGTACTTTCTTCGTGCTTTCACATGACACATCTGATCTCTAGACTTCAAGTTGGCCAGCCTTCGGCTTCAACCTCCCTATCCAGAAGGCGGAGTGTTTCTCAGGCCAGTTTAGCTAACTAAACGTGAGCGGCTTTAGTGAGAAACTAGGCTACCCGGCTATTGATCATGCACTTGAGTCGAGAAAGAAGTGGTAGAAAAAATACTTTACAACGACTAAGAAGAAAACATCTATTACACTCATATTAATTTGAGAGCCCCCAAGTTACTTGGGAAAAAGAATTTTATGTATAATGATTGTATGTACCGAAGTACTTATATAATATATGTGTTCGCCCGAACTTTGAACGTGTCTTAACCGACCATCGACTTCTCCCTCTTCGGCCAAGGGCTGAAAAGTGTTATCTATTCTGCCTACCGAGAATATTGGCGGTGTTACGGATAATCAGGCAATCAGGCCATGAGGCTGTAACAGACAAAGCGCGCCCAGGGAACTTACTCTATATTACTTATGTAACATAAGAAGCATCTTCAAAGAAAATAGTGCCCCCAATGGTACCTTTCTTTGGTCGCTCATTATTACTATGAGAATTGTGCAATAGATTTGTGTACGCGTGAGTTCCGTCATGTGCCGACCATAGTTGAAAACAATAAGAGGGCTAGCTTTCAGCTTCACCCGTCTGAGGTACGAGTTTGAATGACCCGGTCGTAACAATCACAGAGGTGCTCCCTTTACTCCCTAGCCGAAAAATCGGGAACGTTGGGGTAAGCACAGGAGCCAGGCCACCCAGCTTTGGGAACACTTAAGTCAACATGATGCATGTTTGGGCGTAATACACGAGCAAGGAAAGAAGTTGTACAATAATAATCACATGCAAAGAGAAAAGGTTTCATAAAGGAAGCCCCCAAGTAAACGGTGTATTTGAATTTGTTTGTAACAAAGAAAATTTTGACAAAGAAAGTTTTTCACAAACAACTTTTTGTCAAAAAAGTATAACTCTTGGTCGAACCGAACAAAATTAGAAAGCTGAAAATATTTTAACATGAAAGCGACTTAGCTGGTTAATGTGCTCGGTGTCGATGACGCGATCCGGGCTTGTGGAAGGACGAGGACGCCCATCGAACTTTTGACAGATCCGATATGGTGCACGGTCTTTGGCATGACCGAGGTCCCAGCCCCCAAGCCCGAGATGACTGAGCGTGGAGCTCGGGATTCCAAAGTAGTGACACGGCTTGGCCTATGTGGTGAGGCGAAGCCTCCGATCCAGCCGAGGTGGTGGAGTAGGTCGACAAGGTGACGCTGAACTGACCGCGCGACGCAGCCGAAGCCGATTACCTACACACATAAAATAGTTCCAGCAAGAGATAATAACAAATAAAGGTAATAACATAGTTTTCAAAAATAATAATTCTTCTACTTAGTTAATTTAAGTGAAGCAAATAAGTAAAGGAATATGGCCTGGGCCCCGAGGTGCCTAAACGAAGAGTTTGGCTTGACGAAGTGGCGATGCTGCACGGTCGATGTGGCGAGATGAGGTCCTCGGTCCAGTTAGCATGGTGCAGCTGTGATCGGCGGACGCCGAAGTCTCGTGTAGGTCGGCTGCTGACGCCGAAGTCTCATGCCAGCCGAGGTGTTAAAGCAGGTCGGTTGATGACGCTCAAGTCCCTGGAGCAGGTTGATGAAGGAATGCCAAAGCCTCGGTCTAGCCGAGGTGATGGAGCAGGTCGACTGGTGACGTCGAAGTCTCAGGCCAGCCGAAGTGTCGAAGCTGGTCGGCTGGTGACGTCGAAGTCTCACGCCAGCCGAGGTGTCGAAGCTGATCGGCTATTGACGCCGAAGTCTCACACCAGCCGAGGTGTCAAAGCAGGTCGGCGTGCTGGACGTTAGCTTGAAAAAGTAACGGCACAACGATGCCGACGCAGGCCGGAATTTGTGACGAGGTCAATGCTGGCATGGTGAAGCAACGGAGCGCCCGAACCGTACAACCCGCGGATGACGATGTTCCCTTGATGATTATTCGGCCCTTGCGATGTCGAACTCTTGGTCGGATGACCGAGATGATGAGAAAATTTACTTCAAAAAGGACGCCCGACAACCCGTACATGAAAAAGATGAACTCAGGTCGGATTCGTTTTCGTGGAAAAAATAGATCCGAAATTCGTTGTACTCATTGGACTTTTTCCCGGAGTTTGAACGGTCGGATCGAGCTAAAACTTGGAGGGGTGCTCGATATAGGAATTCCTCAGCCGATGAACGGTGGGATTTTCCAACGGAAGTCCGAGCTAGATACTAGACATGTCGCCCTAAACTCATCCAGATTCCCGTCCAGATTTGACACGGCTTCGGTATATTGCAGATTGCCGGAGATTCCTCCACCGGAACGCGACGAAATTTTGCAGGGTTGTTCTAGACTCAATTCAGCACAATTTCACTAAAGCAATCGTCAAAACGACACTCGAGGAGGCGGGGATGACAAACACGAATCCGCTGTCCAGAAAAACTGCATGATCGTGCGAGGGCAATGTTGACGTTGAGCCCCCGAGCACCATGGAGGATTCTTCCATGGTCTTGGTTGAGATTGGAGTTGATGTTGATGAAGACACCCGTCCGATCTAGATGATCTGTCGTTGCGTTCAGTCCTCGGCCTAGCCAAGGTGACCAGTCAACCTGGCGACGAAGATGCCAATGTTGACGATGTAGCTCGGTTCCGATGCATAGATCACGATGGAGCCGATCTGAATTCCCATCGCACCGCAGCGACTACCTAGCAGGCTCTCAATGAAATCACCAATGTCGTGTCAAATCTAGCATATCTCGTAGTAGGCGTCTTGGAGCAATGGTAACATGGACACAAGATTTACCCAGGTTCGGGCTCTCTCAAGGAGATAATACCCTACGTCCTGCTTTTGATTGTATTGATATGGGGATACTACATAGTACATTATCTACTACGAGATTATAGTAATGAATATGAAATGATCTATCGACTAGCCTAGCCTCGATTTATATATGCACCGTAGGCCTAGGGTTTAGAGAAGTCCTTGTCTTGGGTGCCAAGTCTTGTGGAATCCTCCTTGTATTCGGCATGGGCTGCCCGAAGTGGCCCATTAGTGAGTCGCCCCGGGGGTCCTCGGCCTGACCCACTTGTCAAGAGACGACGTGGTGAGTACTCCCTAGTCCAGGACACCATCAACGGTGGTGGACTTCGACGAATTTTGAAAGAGGAAGAAGATGGTAGGCGCGGGATACAGGCGAAAAATGGGTCCCACACATCACGAAGAGAGAGGGGAAGTGATTACTTGGTTTGAGTGCAAGGAATCATCGTAGCAATTTCGAAAGGTGGAAGTGATAAGTATGGAGTGTCGAACCCATAAGGAGCTAAAGGTAAGATCAATATTCTCTCAAGTCCCCATAGGACAACACCAAAATAAACATACAATTCAAACCAATCTTGATCATCAATCAACCCAAAGGACAAAAGAAATCTACTCAAAATATCATAGGATGACAACACATCATTGGATCATAATATGTGGCATAAAGCACCATGTTCAAGTAGGGTATTACAGCAGGGTGTGGGAGACTGGACCGCTAAAAGCAGATGAGGATGGTGATGAAGAAGGTGATGTTGATGAAGACGATCACCACGGCGATGTGCTACCTCTTGAGCATGTGTTTGTTTTCCCTTGAAGAGGAAAGGGTGATGCAGCGAAGTAGGTAAGTATTTCCCTTAGTTTTTGAGAACTAAGGTATCAATCCAGTAGGAGGAACAAGCAAGTCACCAATGGATGCACCTACACAAATAATCAAACTCTTGCACCCAACGCTATAAAGGGGTTGTCAATCCCTTCACGGCTATTTGCAAGGATTAAATCTGATAGAGATAGATGTAACGAGTGCGGAAAGTAAAAGATAAATAAATTGCAGCAAGTATAGATCTGAAAATATATGATGGAAAATAGACCCGGGGGCCATAGGTTTCACTAGAGGCTTCTCTCTTGAAGGCAAATATCATGGTGGGTAAACAAATTACTGTCCAACAATTGATAGAAAAGCGAATAATCATGTAGTTATGCAAGGAAATGATCATGCATATAGGCATCACATCCGTGACAAGTAGACTGAAATGATTCTGCATCTATTACTATTACTCCACACATCGACCGACTCCTGCCTCCACACATCGACCGACTCCTGCCTGCATCTAGAGTATTAGGTTCATGAAGAACAGAGTAACGCATTAACAAAGATGACATGATGTAGACGGATAAACTCAAGCAATATGATGAAAACCTCATCTCGTTACCCTTGATGGCAACAATACAATACGTGCCTCGCTACCCCTACTATGTCACTAGGTGAGGACACCGAAAGATTGAACCCAAAACCAAGCACTTCTCCCATTGCAAGAATTACCAATCTAGTTGGCCAAACCAAACCAATAACTCAAAGAGACTTGCAAGGATATGAAATCATGCATATAATAATTTAGAGAAGATTCATGATAATCTGAACATAAACTCACAATTCATCAAATCTTGACAAACGCACCACAAAAGAGGATTACATCGGATAGATCTCCGTGAAGATCATGAAGAACATGGTATTGAAGATCAAAGAGAGAGAAGAAGCCATCTAGCTACTAGCTATGGACCCGTAGGTCTGTGGTGGACTACTCATGCATCATCGGAGGGGCAATGGAGTTGATGTAGATGCCCTCCGTGAGTGAAACCCCCTCCGGAAGATTACCGGAAAAGGCTCCAAGATTGGATCTCTCTGGAACGGAGGCTTCTCGCGGCGGAAAAGTATTTTTGTGGATATTTTTGATGTTGGGGGAATATTTGGGTATTTATAGGCCAAGAATTACGGTTCGGAGACCTGCCAGGAGGCAACAAGCCTCCTAGGCGCAGCCAGGGGGCCCTGGCACCTCCCCTGACGTGCACTCCAAGTTTGGATGACTTGTTTCCTTCCAGGAAAATTCCTTCCGCAGGTTTTATTCCGTTTGGAATCTGTTTAATATTCCATATCTACAAAACTCAAAAACAAGGAAAAACAGAAACTGACACTTGGCTCTAGATTAATAGGTTAGTCCCAAAAATAATATAAAATGGCATATAATGCATATAAAACATCCAAAACAGATAATATAATAGCATGGCATCTTCAAAAATTATAGATACGTTGGTGACGTATCAGCATCCCCAAGCTTAATTCCTGCTCGTCCTGGAGTAGGTAAATGATAAAAACAGAATTTTTGATGTGGAGTGCTACCTAACATATTTATCCAAGTAATATTCTTTATTGTGGCATGAATATTCAGATCCGTAAGACTCAAAGCAAAAGCTTAATATTGAAATAGAAACAATAACATTTCAAGCATACTAGCAAAGCAATTGCATCTCTTCAAAATATAATAACAAAAGAAAGTTATCCCTACAATATCATATGGTCTGGCTATGCTCCATCTTCGCCACACAAAGTATTTATATCATGCACAACCCTGATGAAAAGTAAAGCAATTGTTTTCACACCTTTATGTTCTCAAAAAAATTCAACCCTCACGCAATACATGAGCGCGAGCCATGGATATAACACTATAGGTGGAATAGAATATGGTGGAGGTTGTTAAGGAAAGGGAGAATATAGTCTCACATCAACTAGGCGTATCAACGAGCTATGGAGATGCCCATCAATCGATATCAATGTGAGTGAGTAGGGATTGCCATGCAACGGATGCACTAGAGCTATAAGTGTATGAAAGCTCAAAAAGAAACTAAGTGGACATGCATCATGAAGAAAAATATTCCACTAACTATATGAAAGTGACAAAATAGGAGACTCTCCATCATGAAGATCATGGTGCTACTTTGAAGCACAAGTGTGGAAAAAAGTAGTAGCAATGCCCCTCTCTCTTTCTCTCATTTTTTTCTGTTTTTTTGGTGGGCATCTAAGGCCTCTTTTATTCATTTTTTATTGGGCTTCGCAGGCCTCTTCTATTTTTCATATAGTCCGGAATCTCATCCCCACTTGTGAAGGAATCATAGCTTCCATCATCCTTTCCTCACATGGGACATGCTCTATAATGAAAATCATCACACTTTTATTTACTTACAACTCAAAAGAAAATTACAACTCGATACCTATGACAAAATATGACTCTATATGCAATATGGAACTGATGGTGCATGTCATAAAAGGAAATGGTGAAAGTTGCATGGCAATATATCTCAGAATGGCTACGTAAATGCCATAATAGGTAGGTATGGTGCCTGTTTTGAGGAAAAATATATGGTGGCTGTTTTGAGGAAGATATATGGTGGCTGTTTTGAGGAAATGTTTTGTTGCACCGGCGAAAGTTGCGCGGTACTAGAAAGTCTAACAAAAGTGGAAGGGTGAGAGTGCGTATAATCCATGGACTCAAAATTAGTCATAAAGAACTCACATACTTATTGCAAAAGTCTATTAGTCATTGAAGCAAAGCATTAAACGCATGCTCCTAGGGGGGAGGTTGGTAGGAGTTAACCATCGCACGCCCCCGACCCTCACAAAAAGGCCGACAATCTATAAACATGTCATGCTCCGACTTCCTTACATAGCGGTTCACCATACGTGCATGCTATGGGAATCACAAACCTTTACACAAGTATTTTTACCAAATCACAATTTAATTCCTAACATGTCTCTTAACACTACCATCTTTATATCTCAAAACTTTATGCAAGGAATCAAACTTCTCATAAATACTCAATGCACTTAATATGGAAGTTTTTATTATATCCCTTTTGGATGCCTATCATATTAGGACTAAATTCATAACCTAGACCAATTACCATGCTGTTTTTAGAAACTCTCAAAATAATATAAGTGAGGTACGAGAGTTCAAGTATTTCTCTAAAACGCAAACACCATCGTGCTCTAAAATATATAAGTGAAGCATATAGAGCAAAATTGCCCAACTCAAAAGATATAAGTGAAGCACATAGAGTATTCTAACAAATTCATGATTCAGCGTGTCTCTCTCAACAGATGTATGCATAAATGATTATTGTGGCAAAATAACAAGCAAAGACTCATAGCATACAAGACTCTCCAAGCAAAATACATATCATGTGGTGAATAAAAATATAGCCTCAAGTAAATTTACCAATGGATTGAAGACGAAGGAGGGGATGCCTTCCGGGGCATCCCCAAGCTTAGGATCTTTGGCATACTTGAATATGGCTTGGGGTGACTTTGGCATCCCCAATATTAGTCTCTTGCCACTCCTTATTCCATAGTCCATCCAATCTTTACCAAAAACTGCAAAACTTCACAACACAAAACTTAACAGAAAACTCATGAGATCCGTTAGTATAAGAAAATAAATCACCACTTTAGGTACTGTTTTGAACTCATTATTTATTTATATTTGTGTTATAAATACTGTAATATAACTTCTCCATGGCTCATACCACATGATACAACCCATAGATTCATCAAAATAGGCAAACAACTCAAAGAAAACAGAATTTGTCAAAAACAGAACGGTCTATAGCTATCTGGAAACTTCGTATACTTATGTAACTCAAAAAATTATAAAAAATTATTAAAACCTGGGAAATTTATATATAAATCTTGTGTAAAAATTTCAAATCAATTCGACGCTCTTAAAAAATTAAAAAATTCCTGTACTGAGTGCAAAAGTTTATGTTTTCAGCAAGACCAAATTAACAACTACCATAGATCACCCCAAAGGTTTTACCTGGCTCAAACACTAATTAAAACACCAAAACACAATTACTAAAGAATTAATAATGTGGTAAACACTCAAAAATAATCAAAAAACAGAATACAAAAATAAAATTGGGTTGCTTCCCAACAAGCGCTCTTGTTTAACGCCCCTAGCTAGGCAAAATGCAATATATCTAGGTATTGTCATCTTTGGTATGCAATTCAAAAGTAGCTATCATAATAGATTCATAAGGCAATCTTAATTTATTTCTAAGAAAGTGTTGCATGCCTTTCCTTAATGGAAATTTAAATCTAATGTTTCCTTCTTTCATGACAATAATTGCACCAATAGTCCTAAGGAAAGGTCTACCGAGAATAACAGGACATGTAGGATTGCAATCTATATCAAGAACAATGAAATCTATGGGAACATAATTCTTATTTGAAACAATAAGAACATAATTAATCCTTCCTATAGTTTTCTTAATAGTGGAATCCGCAAGATGCAAATTTAGAGAGCAATCATCAAGATCATGGTAACCTAGCACATCACATAAAGTTTTAGGAATTGTGGAAACACTAGCACCCAAACCACACAAAGCATGGCACTCATAATATTTGATTTTAATATTAATTGTAGGTTCCCAATCATCATGAAGCTTTCTAGGGATGGAAACTTCTAACTCAAGTTTTTCTTCAAAAGATTTCATCATAGCATCAACTATATGTTTAGTAAAAGCCTTATTTTGACTATAAGCATGAGGAGAATTCAACATGGATTGAATAAAGGAAATACAATAAATAAAATAGAAGATATCATAATTAAAGTCCTTGAAATCCAAAAGAGTGGGTTCATTGCTATTTAAAGTTTTGGCCTCTTCAATGCCACTTTTATCAATCTTAGCATTAAGATCAACTCCGAATTATGGGGACGTCTTTTAACTAAAGTTGACTTACCTCTAGTACCATCATTATCAATATTTATATTGGAAAATAAAGATTCAATAGGAGTCACATCAATCACTTTAAGATCTTCATCATTATTATCGCGAGAAAACACCTTTTCAAGCTATTCACGCTTATCACGAATTCTAGCGGTTCTTTCCCTACTTTCATCAATAGAAATCCTCATAGATTTTAAAGACTCATTAATATCATGCTTGGGTGGAGTAGATCTAGCTTTCAAACAATCAATCTCAAGAGAAATTCTATCAATGTTCCTAGCCAAATCATCAATCTTAAGCACTTTTTCTTCAATGGTAGCATTAAAAACTTTTTGGAACCAATAAAATCTTCAACAATATTATCAAGATCAGAGGGCATCTTATTATAATTTCCATGGGAATTGTTGTAGGAATTACCATAATTATTAGAGGAATTACTAGGGAACGTCCTAGGGTTGAAATTACCTCTATACGCATTGTTACCAAAATTGTTCCTACCAACAAAATTCACATCCATAGATTCATTATTATTTCCAACCAAGGAGGACGAAGGCATATAATTAGGATCAATAGGAGCACTCTTACTAGCAAACAATTTCATCAATTCATCCATCTTTTCACTCAAAGTATTTATTTCTTCAATAGCATGCACCTTTTTACTAGTATGAGATCTTTCGGTATGCCATTGAGATTAGTTTGTCATGATATTATCTAGGAGTTCAGTAGCTTATCCTAATGTGATTTCCATAAAAGTACCACCCGTGGCAGAATCTTAAAGATTTCTAGATGCAAAATTCAATCTTGCATAGAAAATTTATATAATCATCCATAAACTCAAACCATGTGCGGGACAATTCCTAGTCATTAATTTCATCCTCTCCAAAGATTGTGCAACATGCTCATGATCAAGTTGCTTAAAATTCATTATATTGTTCCTAAGGGAGATGATCTTAGCGGGCGGAAAGTACTTGGAAATAAAAGCATCTTTACACTTATTCCATGAATCAATACTATTTTTAGGCAAAGATGAAAACCAAGTTTTAGCACGATCTCCTATCGAGAATGGAAATAGATTCAATTTAACAATATCATTATCCACATCTTTCTTCTTTTGCATATCACACAACTCAATGAAAGTATTTAGATGGGATGCGGCATCTTCACTAGGAAGGCCAGAAAATTGTTCTTTCATAACAACATTTAGCAAAGCTGCATTGATTTCATAATATTCCACAGTAGTGGTGGGAGTAATATGAGTACTAATAAAATCTTGTTATTAGTATTGGAAAAGTCACACAACTTGGTATTCTCAGACATAGTGGCAAAAAAACCAGTCAAGCACACAAGCAAATGAAAGGCAAACAAAGGAAGGGCGAATAAAAAGGCAAATCTTTTTGGTATTTTCTGAAAATCATTTTAGAAGTGGGGGAGAGGATAGCGAGAGGCAAATGTCAAATAAAGTAAATGCAAGTGATGAGTTTGTGATGGGTACTTGGTAGGCTTGATGTGTATCCTCCACAGCAACGGTGCCAGAAATCCTTCTTGCTACCTCTTGAACATGTGTTGGTTTTCCCTTGAAACGGAAAGGGTGATGCAGTGAAGTAGGTAAGTATTTCCCTCAGTTGTTGAGAACCAAGGTATCAATCTAGTAGGAGGAACAAGCAATTCACCAATGGATGCACCTACACAAATAATCAAACTCTTGCACCCAACACTATAAAGGGGTTGTCAATCCCTTCACGGTTATTTGCAAGGATTAGATCTGATAGAGATAGATGTAACGAGTGCGGAAAGTAAAAGATAAATAAATTACAGCAAGTATAGGCATCACATCCGTAAAAAGTAAACCAAAACAATTTTGCATCTACTACTATTACTCCACACATCGACCAACTCATGCCTGCATCTAGAGTATTAAGTTCATGAAGAACAGAGTAACGCATTAAGGAATATGACATGATGTAGAGGGATAAACTCAAGCAATATGATGAAAACCCATCTTGTTACCCTTGATGGCAACAATACAATACGTGCCTCGCTACCCCTACTATGTCATTGGGTGAGGACTTCGCAAGATTGAACCCAAAACCAAGCACTTCTCCCATTGCAAGAATTACCAATCTAGTTGGCCAAAGCAAACCAATAACTCGAAGAGACTTGCAAGGATATGAAATCATGCATATAAGAATTCAGAGAAGATTCAAATAAGATTCATGGAAAATCTGAACATAAACTCACAATTCATCGGATCTTGACAAACACACCACAAAACAGGATTACATCAGATAGAACTCCATGAAGATCATGAATAACATCGCATTGAAGATCAAAGTGAGAACATAAGCCATCTAGCTACTAGCTATGGACCCCTAGGTCTGTGGTGGACTACTCACGCATCATCGGAGGGGAAATGGAGTTGATTTAGATTCCCTCCGTGATTGAAACCCCCTCCGGCAGATTATCGGAAAAGGCTCCAGGATTGGATCTCTTGGGAACAGAGGCTTTCGGCAGCGGAAAAGTATTTTCGTGGTTCTTTTTTATGTTGGGGGAATATTTGGGTATTTATTGGCCAAGAATTAGGGTTAAGAGACCTGCCAAGAGGCGACAAGCCTGCTAGGCGCGGCCAGGGGGACCGCGCCTAGTAGGCTTGTGGCCTCCTGGAACCTCCCCTGATGTGCACTCCAAGCTTGGATGACTTGTTTCCTTCCAGAAAAATTCCTTCCGTGGGTTTTATTCTATTTGGACTCCGTTTAATATTCCATATCTACAAAACTCAAAAACAAGGGAAAAACAGAAACTAACACTTGGCTCTAGATTAATAGGTTAGTCCCAAAAATAATATAATATAGCATATTAATGCATATAAAACATCCAAAACAGATAATATAATAGCATGCCATCATCAAAAATTATAGATATGTTGGAGACGTATCATGATGGTTCCCCCGATGGCACTCCAGCACCACCGGGAGAGAGGGGGAGAGGGTCTCCCCCTTGTGCTTCCTCCTCCATGGCCTCCCCCTCGACGGGGAAAGGTTCTCCCTCTGGTCCTTGGCCTCCATGGTGTTGATGGCCCCTCCGGGATGATGAAGATGGCCTCCGATGCGGTGACCCCCTCCGGCCAGGTGACGGAGAGGGCCAAGATTGGTTTTTCGTAGCTCTGGAGGTTTGCGGTGGCAGAACTCCCGATCTAGGTTCCTTTTCGGAGGTTTCTATATTTATAGGAATTTTTGGCGTCGATCTCACATCAAGGGGGCCATGAGGAAGTCACAAGCCTGCCAGGCGCGGCCACCTCCTGGCCGCGCCTAGGTGGCTTGTCACCTCCTCGTGGCTCTTCGGGCCCAGCTCCAATGCTTCGGGGGTCTCTTTTGGTCCATAAAAAATCATACTAAATTTTTAGTCCATTCCGAGAACTTTTATTTCTACACAAAAAACGACACCATGGTAGTTCTGCTGAAACTAGCGTTAGTCCGGGTTAGTTCTAATAAAATCATACCAAAATCATATAGAATTATTGTAAACATGGCATGAATACTTCATAAATTCTAGATATGTTGGAGACATATCAGCATCGCCCAGCTTAATTCCTTCTCGTCCTCGAGTAGGTAAATGATAAAAGAAATAATTTATGAAGTGTGAATGCTAGCAAGTGCACAGGTTTGATCAATGATAATTCCAATCACATTTTCTAGCATCATTATGTATCATAATAGTATCTCATCTCATAAAACTTCTCATGATCAATTAGCAAGCTATTCATATGTTAAAGTATAAACTAGAAAGTTTCTTGAAAACTAACAAACTATGCTTTCAGTCACCAAACAATTGCACTTCATCTTATTTTCAGGAAGGGTATATGTAAGAGCTTTGATTTAACAATTTCCACATACTCAACTATCATATAGTATTCCATGATTTCTAACACTCAAAGCATACTTTTAGAGCAAATGGCATCCGTCGAACACAGAGAAAGATAGGGGCTTAAAGTATTGCCTCCCAACTTATTTATCATATAGATAATTTTCAACAATAATAATTCATGATCAAATATATTAGAATGTCCACATATGCCTAGATCATTCCCCACCACATGATGCTTGCCAAGAGAAAAAGGCGAAATATAGGAAGTGGTGAAGATCACCATGACTCTTGTATAAAGGTAAGTACTAGAAAGTAAAAGATAGGCCCTTTGCAAAGGGAGGCAGAGGTTGTCATGCACTTTTTATTTTTGGATGTGCAAACTCTTAATGTGTAACATCCCAAAATTTCATTTTGAAATGTTATGATTATAGTTATGCATCTAGCAGCATCATTGCTTGAATGTATGTGTTTGTTGAAATGCCTTTTCTGACTTTCTGAAAGTCCTTTCTACTTTTCCCTAAGTTGCTTTCACCTATTTGAAATTTGGTTAAAAGTTCAAATAAGAGAGGAGGAACATGACACTCCACACCAGGGACTAATTGGTGGTTTATTTGAACAGTAATAACCAGGGGTTATTTTGAAAATATTTGCAAAAAAGGGTTTAAAAACAATTAGGCAATTTCTGAAAATATTATTTTTTTCAAACTGTTCAAATGACAGAATAGAAATGTTCATTAAATAGCATTTACTATTCTGTTAATTTTGATATATAATACCTCTATATTTAGAGACGATTTGAACGCTTTAAAAGCTTTTGAATGTCTCTGGAAAATTATTAAAGAAAAACGGTAACCGTTTCCGGTATTAAATGGGCTGGCCCACCGGCTTTAAAAGCCGAGACCGTTACCGGTCGGCCGACCGAGCGCAGTAACGCATCCCTCTCTCTCTGACGCTGGACCCCACCCGTCCGACCGTTTCTCTCGCGCGGTCGTCGCCTTCCTCCTCCGCGCGCGCCGTCGCCGGCAGTTTCTCCCTCCCGGATCTCTTCCCTCTTAACTCCCCGCACTCCCAACGCCCCTATATAAACCGGACACTCCCCGCATCCATTCCCCCCCCCGAGCCCCCTTTCTCTCTCGCCGAGACGCTGTCAATTGCTCGCCGGAGCTACTCCCCCACCGGAGCTCGCCATCGACCGTAGCCACCACGTCCGACCACCGTTCGCCCCATTGTTGCCACCAGTCGACTCCGAGAACCGTCGCCGTCGCCCGGACCATTTCCCCGTCCTCCACGACCACCGGAACGCCTCGCCGTCGTCCTCGCCGCCTTCGGATCGCCGGAGAAACCCCGACGCCGGCAACCTCTCCCCGTAAGCTCCCTCGACCATCGGATCCCGAATCAACGACCGTGATTAGATCGGATTTATTCCGAACCGGTATCCTCTTCCAATCGGTCGCCCGCCCGTAATCCTCGAGCGCACACCCCCCCTTAGCCAATCAGACAGCGCCACGTAGCCCCCTGACCGTCGCAAATTATTTTCCTTTTTTCAGTTTTTGTTTTAATTAACAGAATGTTTTTAAAAATTGTTTTGCTTATATCTTTTAATCTATTTAGTGTTTTGAGTTGATTCTTTTTGCAATAGCTCACAATTTTCATGTAGTTTCACCCTGTACTTTCAAATTTCAAATTTGAACTATAAAATTTGAACTTAATCAAATTTGCTCAAAATCTTCAAATCTGAATAACTAGAGTTTGAAAATAGATTTTGATATGAATCTTTTTGCTACTGTTTGGTATTAGTTAGGACTACCTTCATGCTTAGTTTGAAGATATTTAGGATATATTTGATTAATGTTTTAACCAAAAACAGAATCTGCTTAGTATTATAATATAGTTTTATAAACTCAATTTTAATTAGTTTGTTTTCGAATTTGGTTTTATTTGTTTATTAGGTTCTGTAGTAAACACTTAGTGTCTTCACTCACTATTAATAAAAAAATATAAATTTGCTTAGTTTAATTTTATTTAACATAGGAATCACAATGTCTTTTCAAATAGGCTTAATTTGACTAAACAACTAACTAGTAATAGTTTTGCTTTCAAACAAAGTTTTGTATATTTTGTTTCTGTTTTCTAAGACAGATTTAGTAGTAAATTATTTTCTATCAAGAACATGTTTTACTAATAAATAATAAGTTTAGTTTTTCATTCTTTTGTTAATATAACTATAGTTGATTCATATAGTGTTTATCACAAACTTGTATAAACTTTACTAAACTTTTCCCAACAAACTTAAATTGATTGTATTCTGTTTATTAATAAAATATTCTATTGTTTCCTTGCTGACAACAATTGTTTTGTTATTACAAATGGTTTCATTATGTCAGTAGTGTTTTCACCTCTCACCTTTTTGAAAACAAAATCTTGTGTGTTTTTCTTGCTAGTGATTTTGTGCATTGTTTGCCTTGATTGTTTAATACTTCTTTGCTGAATGTTATGAGTACTTATTTTGGTTGTATGCTTATTTGAGTGCTTGTTTGCTTCGTTAGATTATTCGGAGTGCGAAGCTTGTTACTTAGAGTCACTCACGTACGAAGATCATCAATCAGGCAAGTCACTTTGATCATGTTTACCAATGTTTTATATGCATTAGTTCTACCATCTCCCCAATTGCATGCAAGATAGGTTAGTTGGAAACTTGGTTACATTGTAGTAGTATCATGTGGTAGGTACCCCCCCTCAACCTCTTTGACACATTGGCCCCGGGAAACGTTGTTTTACCTTTTGCTATGCTATTAGTAGACGGGGTTGGTTGTGTGATTCATGAGAGTTGAGAGAGTTAATAATTTCAAGACCTACATAATGATCAAGATTTAAGACTCCGAGTTTTCAACATACCTCTGGGTGGATGATGGTTGAACGGCACCCTGGAGAAACCAGTGGATTTGCCTAGGTGATGCTAGAGATGGCCAGTATTCACGCGGAAAGGTCCACCCAGGCACAAAGAGATGGATGGATGCTTTAAAACCCAAGGCTTACCTGCACAGCCACAAGTCATTATGGGCTCTGGCTTGGTTGGATATCGTGGTGACCCTGGACAGGCGGTGCTACGAGAGGTAGAAGAACGGTAGGAAAGGATGGGCACCGACAAAGTCGCAGGGAAACCCTTTGGAAGACCATGTTTTGGTCATCCGTTTCTCAAACACCCTGAAGTGCGAGAAATCAAACGGAGGCGACCAAATCTTGTGGGGAACGTGTGCAAAACTCTGCAGAGTATTTCAAACCTAATCGATTAGCCGTGTCCATGGTCATGGACGACTTGAGCCAAAGGAATTGAAACTTCCGGAACTCTCAACACAATTAATATGATGATGTGGGTATTAACAATTTTGGGTATGAGAACTGGTTGGTGGAACCATCTCATTAATCAACCAACTTAGTAATATTTTGCTTAGCCCCTCTCTTGATGTAGGAAAAACTTGGCTTTACGCAAAAACTTACACCACCACCTGCCATATAAGCATATAGACTAGCTGATTATTTTCACCCCTCTCTTGTGACTTTGCCGGCATATTCCATATGTTGACCTACACGGCTGCAACGTATCATGTTGCAGACTACTTTTCCGACCAGGAGTGAGGACACGTTCTATGCTCAGTGAGATGCCCTTGGAGTCAGATGGACTCATCTACCTTGGACGCTTCCGCAAGATTTAGATATTCTCATGAGTTGGCTTTTAGCCACTTTATTGTAATTTTTATTGTAATAAAGGACTCTATGAGATTTCGATTAATATAATGTTGTGTGATTTCCCTTTGATATATACATGGATGTACCGTGTGTGTACCAGCATGATCTTGGGATGGTACGGAAACACCGGAGACTTGACCTTTCAGGTCGGGTCGCTACATAATGCAAAGGAACATCACATTTTATTGTCCTTTGTGGTAGCAACCTTTATTATGCAGTCCGTCGCTTTTATTTCTTTACCATCACAAGTTCGTACAACGCTTATTTTCCCTTACAATAAAAGATCTTACATATTTAGTAAAAAAATATTGCTTTTTGCACTGATGACAACTTACTTGAAGGATCTTATTCAATCCATAGGTAGGTATAGTGGACTCCCATGGCAAAACTGGTATAAGGGTGTTTGGATGCACAAGTACTATTTCTACTTGATGCGGAAGTTTTGGCTAGAATGAGGTGGAAGCAAGCACCACATGTTGGAGGATCCATAACAATATAACTTCTATACAAATATACCCAAGCATAACTCATTACATTGTCTTCCTTGTTCAACTTCAACTATTTTTCTCAAGTTTGAAAATAATTAATGGGGCTCACAATCGTAGAAGATGTCTAAGATAGTATATTTATATGTGAACTCTCTCTTCCTTCACTATTCTTCCATGAATTGTTCAAGTGACCAATGCAGTGTTTGCTAACTTTCAATAAATTTTACCACCTATACCTATTATGTGTGAAGTCATTAATCCCCATGGGATAAGTATATGAAGCATTTTTAATTTCAGATTTATGATATTCAATTCATTCAACCATTTACTCATAGGATATAAGTGAGGCACGAGAGTAAATGACAAACTACTCCAAAATGATATAAGTGAAGATCAATGAGTAGCCAATAACTATGTGAGGACTATCTCATCTAAGAATTTCAGATCCAATGATTTTTTTCAAACATCAAAACAAAATAAGAAAAGCACTCCAAGAATAGCACACATCATGTGAACGAATAAACTTTAGGCTCAACATAGGCTAACCGGTAATTGTTGATGAAGAGAGGTGAGATGCGTAGCATCCCCAAGCTTAGATACTTGAGAATTCTTGAAATATTTACTTGGGGTTCCTTGGTCATCCCCAAGCTTGAGATTTTTTACCTTTTTCAATCCTCTCATATCCCGGTTTCACCTATTCTCAAAAACTTCATCCACA
Organism: Hordeum marinum; assembly: GCA_022496015.1. Classification (NCBI taxonomy): domain Eukaryota; kingdom Viridiplantae; phylum Streptophyta; class Magnoliopsida; order Poales; family Poaceae; genus Hordeum; species Hordeum marinum. Next base: position 366,406,974 of record CM039675.1, on the reverse strand, counting down.
CAAAACTCAAAAAGAACTCGTGAGATTGGTTAGTACAGATAAGAACAAATCAACACTTGATGTACTTCGAAGACAAGTTACAAAACAATTTTAAAACATTGGGTACTTTATATTATCATTTCCACGATTTATATCTACCAATATAGGCTATGGAAACTATAGGATAAGTAGATAACACAACTATGACAGCAATCTGTCTAAACAGAATAGTCTATAGCAATTTATTAAACCTGTGTGCCTATGTAACTCTAAAAATTATGAAAATTTAGGAAATGCTAAGGAATTTAAGTGAAAACACTGTGTAAAAATTTCATAAACTTTCTAAGTTCGAGTAAAATACAAAAATTCAAACACTACAGCAAAAGTTTCTGTTTTTAACACAACACACATCAAACATGCAATGCAAGCATCCTAAGGCAATTCTTGGAAATTTTTATTGAAAAACCAGATTATAAATAACACCTAACATGGAACAAAAAAATAAAATGATGATCCAAGCAAAACTCATATTATGCGACGAATAAGAATATAGCTCCAAGTAAGATATTCCGATAGTGTTGAAGACGAAAGAGGCGATGCCGTCTGGGGCATCCCCAAGCTTAGATGCTTGAGTATTCCTTGAATATTACCTTGGGGTGCCTTGGGCATCCCCAGGCTTGGGTTCTTGTCACTCCTTATTCCCCTCATATCGGTATCTCACCCAAAACTTGAAAACTTCAATCACACAAAACCTAACGGAACTTCGTGAGAAGTGATGGTGTCCTGGACTAGGGGGTACTCACCACGTCGTCTCCCGACCAGTGGTTCGAGCCGAGGACCCCCAACACGATTCAATAATGGGCCAGTTGGGAGAGCGCATGATGCATACAAGGGAGATTCAAGAAGACTTGGCGCACAAGATAGGGACTCCTCTAAACCCTAGGCATACGGTGCATTATATAAACCGAGGCCAGGCTAGTCAATAGACGATCTCAATCTCATATTCATTACTTCAATCTCATGGTAGATACCTTTACTATGTACTATCCCCATATCAATACAATCAAAAGTAGGACATAGGGTATTATTTTCTTGAGAGAGCCCGAACTTGGGTAAAATCCTATGTCCATGTTACCATCGCTCCAAGACGCCTGGCTTAGGACCCCTACTGCAAGATCTTCCGGATTTGACACCGACATTAGTGCTTCCATTGAGAGACTTCTAGGTAGTCGTTGTGGTGTGATGGGAATTCCGATCGGCTCCATCGCGATCTACGCATCGGAATCAAGCTACATCATCAACGTAGGTATCTTCGTCGTCGTCTTGACTGGTCACCTCGGCTCATCTTGATCGGATGGGTGTCTTCATAAACATCAACTCCAACCTCAACCAAGACCATGTAAGAATCCTCCATAGTGCTCGGGGGCTCAACGTCAACATTGCCCTCGCGCGACCCTGTAGTTTTTCTAGACAGCGAATTCGTCTTCGTCGTCCCTGCCTCCTCGGGTGTCGCTTTGACGATTTCTTCCGTGCAATTGCGCGGAATTGACTCTAGAACAACCCTGCAAAATTTCGTCACGTTCCGGTGGAGGAATCTCCGGTGATCTACAATATATCAGACCCTATCGAATTTGGACAAGAATCTGGATGAGTTTAGGGCGAGGAGTCCAGCGTCTAGCTCAGACGTCCGTTGGAAAATTCCACCATTCATCGGCTGCGGAATTCTTGAACAGATCAACCCTCAAAATTTCAGCTTGATCCGACCGTCCAAACTCCGGGAAACATCTGATTAGTACAACAAATTTTGGATCTATTTTCTGCGTGAAAACGAATCCGACCCGAGTCCATCTTTTTCATGAACGGATTGTCAAACGTCCTTTTTGAAGAAAATGTTCTCATCATCTCGGTCATCTGACCAAGAGTTCAGCATCGCGATGGTCGAATAATCATCAAGCAAACCTCGTCATTCGCGGGTTGTATGGGTCAAACACTCCATTGCTTCATCAAGCCAGCATCAACTTCGTCACAAATTCCGACCTGCGTCAGCATTGCCGCGCCGTTACTTTTTCAAGCTGATGTCCACCACGCCGACTTTCTTTGACACGTCGGCTGGCATGAGGCTCTAGCGTCACCTTATAGATCTGCTCCGTCACCTCGGCTTGACCGAGGCTTTGGCATCCCTTCATCAACCTGCCCTGGGGACTTCGGCGTCACCAGCCGACCTGCTTCAACACATCAGCTGGCATGAGACTTCGGCATCACCAGCCGACCTGCTTCAGCACATCGGCTGGCATGAGACTTCGGCGTCACCAACCGACCTGTATGAGACATCAGCGTCCACTGATCACAGCTTCGCCATGTTAACTCGACCAAGGACTTCATCTCGGCACATTGACCGTGTAGCGTCGCCACTTCGTCAAGCCGAACTCTTCATTCAGGCACCTCGGTGCCCAGGCCATATTCCTTTACTTATTTGCTTCACTTAAATTAACTAAGTAGAAGAATTTTAAAATATATATATATTATTACCTTTATTTGTTATTACTCTTGGCTTGCACTATATTGTGTGCACATGTAATCGGCTTCGGTTGTGTCATGCGGTAACCTTGGCATGCCTACAGTTTTGTCGCGCCTCCATCAACCAAATTGTGTCGTCGACATGGCCGACAAACTAGGGGCTTCGCCGACACGCTGCCAAACTACTCCGTCTGCTCGACTCGCCCGGGGGTTTCTCCTCGGCCTTCGGAAGTGTTGTGTTGTCACTTCATCAAGTTGAGCTCTTCTTCGACTACCTCATAACCGGCTTGGGGCTGGGACCTTGACCCACTACAAGCTCGGCACACGTCACAAGCACATTAACCAGATAAGTCGCTTTCATGCTCACTTTTTTTAATTTTTAAATTTTGTTTGGTTCGACCAAGCATTATACTTTTTTGAAAAAAAGTTGTTTGCGAAAAACTTTCCGTGTCAAAACCTTGTTTTTATAAACAAATTAAAATACCTCGTTTACTTGGGGGCTTTCTTTATGAAGCCATTCCTCTTGCATATTATTATTAATGTCTCGCACCCTTCCTTGTTCATGTTTATGCCAATATCTGCATCATATTGACTTCAGTGTTCCGCAAAGCTGGGTTGCCTTGCTCCTGTGCTTACCCCTACATTCCCGACTGCTCGGCTAGGGAGTAAAGGGAGCACCTCTGCGATTGTTACGATCGGATCATCCGAACTCATACCTTAGACTGGTTAAGCCGAAAGCTAGCGCTCTTACTGTTTTCAACTATGGTCGGCCACGACGGAAGACAAACATACATAAATCTATTACACACCCTTCATGGTAATCATGAAAACCCAAATAAAGGAACCGGTGGCGGAACTATTTTCTTGGAAGACCCTTCTTACGTTAAATAGTAATATAGCATAAGTTCCCTGGGCGCGCTTTGTCTGTTATAGCCTAATGGCCTGATTGACTGGTTAATCGAAACACCTCTGATATCCTCGGATGGCGTAGTAGATAACACTTTTCAGCCCTGGGCCGAAGAGGGAGAAGCCGACGGTCGGTTTAAGACGCGTTTAAAGTTCGGGCGAGCACATATATGATATAAGTACTTCGGTACATACAATCATTATACATAAAGTTCTTTTACGCAAGTCACATGGGATCTCTTAAATTTGTATGAGCCATTTTATAATAAATGTTTCTCCTTAGTCGATGCAAAGTCTTTTTCTACTACCCCTTTTTCCGACACTAGCATGCGGCCAAGAGCCGAGTAGCCTAGTTTCTCTCTAAAGCCGCTTGAGATTAGTTCGCTAAACAGGCCTCGGAGAAACACTCCGCCCTCGGGATATGGAGGTTGAAGCCAAAGTCTGACCCGCTTGAAGTCTGAGAGACCGGATGTATCATGCTAAAGCACGACCGAAGCACATGTTCATTTTAAGACCAATTTTTGGATTGGCACCAAAAAAACAGTTGATTTAGTTCGAACGTCAAAGTTTTTACGTAAGTTTTTTGGCTTTTCGAGATCATGGCAGTTTTAAGCTACTTGTACGTGTTTTTTAGGAGGAGGGACATCATCTTGACTGAGGTGCCCTATGTAATAATTCAGCTCGAGAAATCATTTCTGACCCCGTGTTTGGCATCTTCTCGGCCGACCTCCACCTCGGCATCTCGGATGTTGCTCTATAATCATCAGTATTGAATTGTGTCTTCGGTCAATAGTTGGGTTGCCTTGCTCCCATGATTGCCTCCTACATTCCGCCTTATTCGTCTAGGAGTGCAAAGGGAGAACCACTGCAATTGTACTTCTTGTTTAATTAGTCAAGTACATCAGTGGAGAAAGCCGAAAACTAACTGTCACAATGAGCGTAAACCGGTCGGCGGTCCGATGACCATATTAAACAACGGGCCTTTCATAAAATTGGCCAGAGTGTTAACGGCTTGACCTCGTCTGACGCCGAACACTAACCGAGGGCTAGTAACTGGCCTCCCAAACTTTAAGCTTATGTGACTTAGTGAAAGTTATAAAGCCTAGATATGTGATTGCCTCGTTTCCGCTAACACAATGTCCTTCGGGCACTGAGACATCGGCTAAGGGTTGTCCTATTACTGCGGAAACACCCTGTGTAGCATTTACAAAGGGGTAGAAGCCGACGATGGGCCACTTTCAAATGATAAACAGTCACAAAGGAGTCAAAGTAGCATATAGCATTAAAGAATTTATATTCAATATGCGAGTGTTGCCTTTAATCATCGTTACAAAGCCATAAATATGCATCAATTTGACTTTAGATTTTAGGCAAGATGGGTTTCCAGGCTCCTATGCTTACCCCCTACGTTCCCGATTGTTCGGCTAGGAGGTAAAGGGAGCACCTCTGTGATTGTTACTTCCGGGTCATTCCTGTTAGTACCTCAGACTGGGTGAAGCCGAAAGCTAGCCATCTTAAGAATATAATTGGTCGACAACGACAAAAGTGAAAAATTTGGTTCATTAAAGACCATAGAGTTCGGGAACATCCCCGAACTAAATCCTCAATATTTTCCTCCCACATTGATCGGAGTTGAGGTTTCACGATCATGGTCAACATGACATCCTGGGAAAAGAAACTTATATAGGAACTATTTTTTCCAGAAGATGTTTCTTACGTTAATAGTAATATAACATATTTCTTCGTGTACCTTTGTTTATAAAACCATATGACCAGATTGCCTTGTTTGTCATAAATCTTTGCCGTTCTAAAGGCTTTATAAAGTGACAAACACTCCTTGGCTACTGGCCGAGGAGGCTGAAGCCGATGGTCGGTTAACAAAGTCTTGTACAATGCGAATTCAAGCATTAATGATGTAAAGTACTTGGATGCATAGAATCATTACACATAAGTCATGTCAAACGTAAAAAAGTTTGTGTCAAACACATATCGATCCTTAATTCGACCACCCGTGCCCAAAATTGAGGCTCGGGGGCTACTGCATTGCCTATTCAATGCAGCAAAGTCAAAGCGCAATATGGTGTCTGAGGAGATTTGATCCTTAGGTTGGTCGGCCGCACCCAACCCGAGTCTCAAAAACTATTGTGTACCACGTTTCCATCCCTAATGTATGCCATCGAGCAAGAACTTGATCCTCTGGCCGATTTTGCAAATCAACCTAAGTCTCACGGGCTACTGGGATCAGTGGTTTTATTTTCTTTATTATTATTTTTCCTTCAGGTGCATCTCGGGTTATAGACCGACACACATCTTGAGGACTATTGGCTATAATTCTCGACAGAGAATAAATTGCAGCGATCGGGAATAATTTCCACAAAAAATCAGCCCGCTACTAAGGTGATGCATTATTTCTGAAGCAGTCCGATGTAATGCTCGGATGCATGTGGTTGGCTCAATAGAGGGCATTGCCGGCATTAAGCTCGACTGAACTCGTTCAACCTTTTGAAAGACCGAAGTAATATAGGACACCTCGGATGCCGACCAGTGTTGGAGCTCGGCTGCACAAAACACCTCAGAAGTAGTCCAGCATAAAGCTTAGATGCAAATGGCTGGCTCCCTAAAAGACAATTCCGGCAGTTAAGCTAGGATAAGGTCCTTCAAATTTTCAGAGACCGAGGTAATTTATGACACCTCGGATGCAAACCGGTGTTGGAGCTCGGTTGCAAAAAGATACCTCGGACACAATCCGGCATTGGTTCTCGGACGCAAGGGGATACCTTGAACGCCGAATAGTGTTGGAGCTCGGCTATGAAAAGACACCTTAGATGTAGTTCGGCGTTGGAGCTCGGATCCAAGAGGTCGCCACCACACGGGAAACACTTCAAACCCCAAGTGTGCTGTAAAAAATTACAAGGCATTGATAAAGGCCGATAACTTAAAGGGGCTCCTCGGATGACCGACGTGTGAACTCTTTAGATACACCTCAGCGATCCTCAAGATCAGAGATGGGAAGATTTGTTGAACCAGTTTTCAAGACTGACAGCTAAAGATGAAGAACATTTCGGAAGAACCGAGGAGCATCCCCAACTTGAAGACCGGCTCACGAGGCTACTGATGGTGTCCTGCACTAGGGAGGTACTCACCACGTCGTCTCCCGACTAGTGGGTCGGGCCGAGGACCCCAGGGTGATTCACTAATGGGCCAGTTCGGAGAGCCCATGATGCATACAAGGGAGATTCCACAAGACTTGGCGCACAAGACAAGGATTCCTCTAAACCCTAGGCCTACGGTGCATTATATAAACCGAGGCCAGGCTAGTCAATAGACGATCTCAATCTCATATTCATTACTATAATCTCGTGGTAGGTACTTGTACTGTGTACTATCCCCATATCAATACAATCAAAAGCAGGATGTATGGTATTATCTCCTTGAGAGAGCCCGAACCTGGGTAAAATCATGTGTCCATGTTACCATCACTCCAAGACGCCTAGCTTAGGACCCCTACTACGAGATATGCCAGATTTGACACCGACAAGAAGGGTTAGTGTAATAAAGATAAATCATTCACTTAGGTACTGTCAAGACAAGATTCATAATTGTTACCACATGATACCTACTTTATTCCATCATTCCCATAATTTATATTACTCAATATAAGCTATAGGAACACTTGAACCAACCAAACTATGCATGCAAAATAGAATCTGTCAAAAATAAAACAGTCTGTAAAGATTTGAATGATCACCAAACTTTCTTAACTCTACAAATTCTGAAAAATTAATACATATCACATAATTTGGATATAAATGTTGTGTAAAAATTACAGAATTTTTTGACTCTCCAGTAAAATCATATAATTCATATAATGTACGCAAAACTTTCTGTTTTTGCACAAAATCAAACAAACAAGTATCCACACTATCCCGAAGGCTTTACTTGGCACTTTCTTGAAATAAAATGCACAAAACATGATTACTATAGTATCTTAATCATGTGAACACCTCAAAACAGAAAGTAAAAGTGTTGGGTTATCTCCCAACAAGAGTTTTTCTTTAATACCTTTTTAGCTAGGCATGACATTTTAATGATACTCTTCCAAGCCAAATTCTGATGATCTTTTTTATTCATACTCTAAAAGATATAAGTTAAGTTCATCGAACATTCTACAATTAATATAGATTAACCAATATCCAATCTCAAAATATATAAGTGAAGCACCAAAGCATTCTATAAAGCCATATTCAAAATATTTAAGTGAAGCACAAAGAGCATTCTTCAAAGCTACACTCAAAAGATTTAAGCGAAGCGCATGAAGCATTCTACAAATCAATGAAGGACTAACTCATACTAGAAGGGTTCATAAAGGAAAACAAAAACACTAAAGACGCATATCATCTAAACAAAACAAAAACCGAGGTATACCGATAGTTGTTGAAGAATAAAGATGGGATACCTTCCGGGGCATCCCCAATCTTGGATGCTTGAGTCTCCTTGAAATATTTACTTGGGGTGCCTTGGTCATCCCGAAGATTGAACTCTTGTTTCTCCGCATTCTTCTTATATCGATACCTCCTCGATCTTCGAACACTTCATTCACACAAAACTTAACAAAACCCTCGTGAGATCCGTTAGTATAATAAAGCAAAATACTACTTTAAGTACTGTTCTGAACTCATTCCAAATTCATATTAGCATTATATATACTGTATTCCAACTTCACCATGGTTCATACCCCCGATACAACCCATAGATTCATCAAAATAAGAGAACAATGCATAGAAAACAGAATCTATCAAAAACATGATAGTCTGTAGTAATCTGGAAACTTCGTATACTTCTCTAAGTCAAAAAAATCTGAAAATTTAGGACAAATTAAAAGAATTGTGTAGAAATATTGTGCAAAATTTCAGAATGTTTTGATGTTCCAGTAAAAAACGTAAATTAACACACTACAACCAAAGTTTTTGTTTTTGCACTGCACACACCAAACAGGCAATCTAATCATCCTAAAAGTAACTCTTGGCACATTATTTTTATAATACAATGGATATATACAAGGGGATAATTGTTTTTCAGAAGCTTCCATGAAAAATTCTACATTGTTTCCATGAGCATGAACACAAGTGTTCAAGGTCGACCCACACTTCTCCAATGCATAACCTTCCAATCACTTCTCTTTTTGATAAACTTATTAGGCATAAGGGGCAAGTAACTCTTTTTGTATTTTTCATTATTTAATTTTTTTGTTTGTTTCACCCACAACTAAAGAAAGCAAAAAGGGAAAACAAAATCGACTTAGTGAAGAAAGCAAACAAGCACACACGAGAATATCAACCCCACGCTATTGCTCCCCGGCAACGGCGCCAGAAAAGAGCTTGATAATCCCCAAGTGCAAGGAATCATCATAGCAATTTATGAAGGTGTAAGTGATAAGTATGGAGTGTCGAACCCACAAGGAGCTAAAGCTAAGATCAATGTTCTCTCAAGTCCTATCTGCCACTGATACGACTCTACGTATGCCGAACATTTGCTTCCAACTAGAAACGAGAGATAAAACTATGTTGTGGGTATGAAGAGAATAGCTTTGCATGAAATCAGAGTACAAAAATATAAAAATAGGTGATGTTATCATAATATTACAATATATTACAAATAGCAAGTGTGGAATAATGATGGGTCGGTGTGTGGAATTATCCTGGGCAATTGTTAACAAGATCGGAAATCATTATTGCAATTTTATTTGAGGGAGAGGCATAAACTAACATACTTTCTCTACTTGGATCATATGCACTTATGATTGGAACTATATCAAGCATCCACAACTACTAAAGATCATTAAGGTAAAACTCAACCATAGCATTAAAGCATCAAATCCCCTTTATCCCATATGCAACAACCCCCTTACTCGGGTTTATGCTTCTATTACCCAAGCAACCCACTATAAGCGAATCATGAACGTATTGCAACACCCTACAGCGGGAATCCTTCACGTGTGCGTGGCATGGAAGGCACCATAGGACAGCACCAAAATAAACATACAAGTCAAACCAATCTAGATCATCAATCAACCCAAAGGACAAAAGAAATCTACTCAAAACATCATAGGATGGCAACACATCATTGGATCATAATATGTGGCATAAAGCACCATGTTCAAGTAGGGGATTGCAGCGGGGTGCGAGAGAGTGGACCGCTAAAAGGAGATGAGTATGGTGATGAAGAAGGTGATGTTGATGAAGACGATCACCGCGGCAATGGTTCCCCCGGTGGCACTCCGGTACCACCGGGAGAGAGGGGAGAGGGTCTACCCCTTGTGCTTCCTCCTCCATGGACTCCCTCCTCAGTGGTGAGAGGTTCTCCCTCTGGTTCTTGGCCTCCATGGTGCTGATGGCCCCTCCGGGATGATGAAGATGGCATCCGTTGATGATGACCCCCTCCCACAGGGTGCCGGAGAGGGCCAAGATTGGTTTTTCATGGATCTGGAGGTTTGCCGCAGCGGAACTCCCAATCTAGGTTTCCTTTCGGAGGTTTCTATATTATAGAAATTTTTGGCATCGATCTCACGTCAAGGAAGGCACGAGGAAGTCACAAGCCTGCCAGGCATGGCCACCCCCTGGTTGCGCCTAGGTAGCTTGTCACCTCCTCGTGGCTCTTCTGCCCCAGCTCCAATGCTTCGAGGGTCTCTTTTGGTCCATAAAAAGTCATACTAAATTTTTAGCCCATTCTGAGAACTTTTATTTCTACACAAAAAACGACACCATGGTAGTTTTGCTGAAAATAGCATCAGTCCGGGTTAGTTCTAATAAAATCATACCAAAATTATATAGAATTATTGTAAACATAGCATGAATACTTCATAAATTATATATACATTGGAGAAGTATTAGGAAGCAAATAGATCGGGCGGCCGATCCGAAAAGATTCGGCCCGGGCGAGGGGCTAGGTGGGTCATGGGCCGTTCGGCTGGGCCAGCGTGGCTTTGGGCCCAGGGCTTCCCCCATTTTAAAGAAAAAATACATTTTCTTTTATTTAAAAGAAAGAAATAAAAGAATAAAAGTAAAAAAATGAAAATTGTATATAGGCATATAATATATCGAAATGATAAGAAAGATAAACTCTAAAACATTAACATATTTTCACAGGCATTTGAAATAATTTTCAAAAAAATTGTCCACAATTAAAACATGCCATTAACCCACAGATCAAATATTTTCCAAATATTGTTTCTGAGTTTATAAATTCAAATGCGATTCAAATTTGCCCCTGGTTTGGAGTGTCATATTGCTCCTCTCATTTTGAATATCTATAGGGAAATTTGAATTTGGAAATTCAAATGACTTAAAATGAAAAGTGACAACAAAATTTTGAATTTAACTTTTAAATAATCTTCACCTCACTTTCAAATATGGATTCACTTAACTTCCAACTCTCTTTCATTTGAAGAAATTATTGAAATTCATTGAGTTGCTAAAAGTTATGCTTTGAATCACTTTCAAATGAAAATTTCAAACCCATTTCATTTTCAAATGGAAGAAGTCATTTCATCTTCACTCTTGGGTTTGATTTTGAAATAACTTTTGAATCCCTTAAAAGGAAAATGATGAAAGCTTGGAAAAGTCCCTTTATTCCTTCTCACGTCAACTTTCAAAAATTTCAAATTTCACTAACTTTCAATCAATCAATCAAGCCAACAAATCAAAATACTTTGTTAAATATAACATTCCATAACTTATAGCTTTGTGATTTTACAACTACTACCTATATTACTAAAGTAGAGATATAAATGCTCTTATAAAGTATTTATTTACACAAGGGATACGTGTATTATCATCTATGTAGGACATTCAAATCGATAATAAAATATGTCTACGAATTATGAGCACAGTCAGTAATCCTAGACGTATTATTAGCAACATGATCATTTGTACATATCAACCATTAAATCATTAGAACCTTTCTCAGTCATCATTGGAGTTGTTACCGTCATAGTTTTCAGAGTCGTTGTCGTTGGAGTGGTCATCAGATACGTCGTAGTAGTCTCTGTGTGGCACCGCCTCTTGCTAGGGAGGCCTGACGAGGCTTACGATGTCATGGTCATGCTTCTGTCCGCGCGAGACCTCATCGGAGGGGATGGAAACCTCGTCATCCACCATCAAGAGATGCTTAGGTGCTTTGTCATCCCCAGGTTCAAACCCCGCATCACCACTCCCTCCGATGGTGCGCTTGGTCGCCATCTAATCCACTTATGAGAGCGTTTATGACTGGGAACGACAGTGAGGATGAAGGCGTTGTGCAGAGAGAGTGGGGAGTGTGGCGGCCTGTTATAATCAGCGGCACAAGCGCGATTAATATGGAGTGGTTGGGAGCTAGGCGGGAGGAAGTTAAACGGATCGCCTCTCTATGAGACTGTGCATCCCATGCCTCCCATTATTTCACACCCCTGCTCGCACGTCTCCCAATGAGCCTGCGTAGAGGACTGCTTGCATGCATCCCGTTAATTCACACACATGCTTGCACGTCTCCAGGTGAGTCAGCGCAGTGGCCTGCTCGCAGGCGTCCCGTCAATTTACACACATGATCGCACTTCAATTTACACACATGATCGCACTTCAAGTTTCTGATTGGTGTCATATATATACTTTTCAAGTTTCATGAATTTCAGCAGAGTTCTGGATTTACTTGAATTCAAAAATGAATATTTTCAATGTGTGTGACCGAGTTGTCTAAAAAACAAGATTTTCAATGTTTTCCACGACGCCGAGATGTTTGAGATTTCTTACCATTTATTGCATGGGGACTAAACATGAACCCAATTATGGCACATATGATTTCCCCTATGAATTGCTAGAAACTCAATTGATATATATTTTTGAATTATATACGAGCCTTTTCTAATGTTAACATGGATTCACATGTCATGTGTTTACTGCATAAAATAGTTTGACGCGCCTCTAACTTGTGGTTTGGGTGGTGGTCGGGGGGGTCATTTCGGCGCACTTCCGTGCCATGAGCCTTTATGTGTGGGATTGCCTATTTTATGAGGTAGTTGCCACACCAAAGTATCGAAGTTGTGCATTGAATATTTAAAACAAGACATAACACTAACACCGTACATATGTTTGGGACACATGCACACGATGTTGGTCGTCCCTCGGACAATCCCTCATGTGTTATTAGTGACGCGTCCATTTGTGGGCTCGCGTGGTCTATCACTTAGAATGGCAACGAGAGCGGTTTTGACCAATGTGGATTCATTTTGGTCAGTGTTGCGGTAGATCATGGTGAGATTTCACAACAAATATTGATGCGTGTGTACTCATGAGTCCCCCCTATTGCTCAAAGTTGAGGGGTGGGGTGGGAGGAGACATGTTGCACGTAGTTAACTTTAGTGTGGGGACCTTCCATTTTGGGAAGTAGTCACCGCATCTAAGTCATGCAGTAGGCATTTTGACATCAAAAAAAACACCCGTACATATGCTTGGGTCACATATAACTAGTGGTGGTCCTAAGTGGCTCCCTCACATGCATGGTCATCGGTGACGCATCCATCTATGGGGACCATGTGGTCAATCACCTGTGACTTCTTATGGTTTAGATCAAGGTGGATCCTTCTTGGTATGCATTACGATATGCCATGGTGAGACATCGAGACAAATGTTTGAGCTCATGCATACCCATGAACCCATCCCACCACCTTGAAACGAGGGGGCATATATATACTATATGCTTGTGTGATCCTTCTTATATGTGGACTTATAGTCCCTAAGAAGGTGACATTAAAGTTATCCATTGGGTACTAATTAAACAATCACTTAATTACATATATACATATATGTTTGTGCCTCATGTAGTAGTTGTTTTGTCAAACATCCTCTCATATGGTTATTGGCGTCACACCCATCCATGCTCACATCGGCTGTCACTTTGACCGACGGTAGTAGAGAGCTGTTAATTTAATCAAGGTGGATTCTTCTTGTTGGTATGTTACTGTATGTAGTAGACATGCATTGAAATTCCTGGAAAAAATTTGAACGCATGCATACACACTGAATCGCTCCCATCGGCTCGAAGTGTGGGTAGGGGCATATACTAGGTTTTTTTACATCTGTGCCCTTGGTTCCTTACCTCTAGTCATTCATCCCCACGCTCTTAACTTTTGCTCAGTTTTCCCCACTCCCTTGACCGAAACCCTCAGAACAGGTCAGAACAGACGTTGTTGTTGGATCAATGACTTGACAGTTAACTCTGACGAGTGGGGCCGCGCTAGACTGTGTCGCCCGTTGGACCTCACAAGTGGGGCCGCGTTGGGCGGTGTCGCTGTTTGACCGTTGGGTCGTGGTTTCGTTGGGACGTCCCTTCCATTAAACGCATGTGCGGGCCGCCATGACAGAAACCTACTATGCATGCACCCAGCAAGCCTGCCTGCATGGGTTGATGCGCGCCGCCACGATGTGCCGACCGAGCCTGCATGCGCCGATGCGTGCCGCCACAATGCACTGACCGAGCCGCTTTCGTGCGCGCCAGCCGCCACGGATGTAGCAACGGTCGCTATCGATGGTTCCTCTCTTCTCGCACGCTTGTCTCCTTGATTTAGAGCATCTTTTTTACGATCAGTTTCAGCCTTTTCGATCCACTCGCATCTACGCCCGTTTTGCTATGACAAATAAATTGAACAATATGTTTTATATTTTTGTGGCTGCATGCACTAGCTAGGTGGCTACATATTTGTGGCTTCTGTAAAAAAAGAGAAGGTTTTGTTGAGGCTGCATGCACTAGGTGGTTACTAACAAAGCGAGCTCTCTAAGAAAACATTCAACAAATATGTAGATCACATAGCATGATCACATAGTTCAAACTAGCAAGAACTTAATAATAGAATACATAGAAAACTTAATAATAGAACTTAATAAAAGGGCCAACAAGCCCATAGCATCTCCAACATAGTTCAATTAAAACTTAATTAACATAACATATATTCAAAAAAAGAAAAATAGATAGAAGGTTTAGAACCCTAGCAGTCGCCTTCTCCACCTCGCTCTTCCTCCAGGCGCCCTTCACTGCTCCTCTAGGGCGTTTTCGATGGGGTACGAAAGAGTGTGCATGCGCGACACGGCGAGGAAGATATTGGTGTACTCCGTGAACCTATTGTGGGTGGTGAAAGCGATGAACTCGCAACCACACCAAAACACCCGACCGAGGAGGTAGAAGGCATCGAATGTGTTGGTGAAGTGGGCAAGGAGAGCAACCACCACCCCGTTTTGTATGACCTCCTCGAAGCGGAACATCGTTGGAGATCCCTGCGGGAGGTGGCAGTAGCCGGCCACGAGGAAGAACTCAGTGAAGTTCCTTGCGGTCCTCCATGTTGATATTGCCCACACATGTAGTGTGCGCACAGCGTACACGCCGGTAGGGTAGAGCCTTTCCGGCACGGTGGGTGGGAAGCGGTAGGTTGGTCCGGTGTACTGCATGGCTGAGGGATGTGCAGAAGAAGGAGAAGGGGTCGAGGATCAAGAAGGGAAGATGGCAGAGGATGGGAGATGGATGAGGGATGGCACAGGCAGAGGGTGTCTTAAATAGTCGTAGTGCTACGTGTTATTTTGTTGTGGCAATAACGGGGTAAATTGTGAAGTAGCCTATTTTCACACCCACCGCAGCGTCGGGAGTGTACACGCATGGGAAACTATGGTTTGAAAAGAAGAAGAAAAAGAAGCTAATTACACACGTGGGAATCCGTGGTCATATATATTATATGAACAAAAAAGAGATATTTTTGAATAGTTTGTGGCCATTTTGCATGATAAAAATAAATTTGGCCCTTATAAATTTGGTCATTTTGCATTTGTATTGAACAAAAAGAACTAAATTTTCTAGGCAATGTCAATTGTTGTGTAATTTCAAACGATGCAAAAAAACAGAGCCAGCATGTTCACTAAAAGCAGAGCAAATGATGCAAAAAAAAGACGCAATTCGACGAACCAACAAGAGCTTGGTTTCCTTTTAGGCCCAATAACTATGTTTTTTTCGCGGAGTCAATGGTGGGCAAGCAGCCGAGCACAACCAATAGGATCGCCTCTTGCGGATCGCCCCACGATCCAACGATGTGGAGCCATCCATATGATCGGAAGGCTAACGTTCGGAGCTAGGGTTAGGAGGGGTTTATAGGGTTTTGAGCTGGTTAACGGGGTTTCTAAGGCTTTGACTGAGCATAACTAATTTAAAAAAATCGAAAAATATGAAACCTTCATTTTTCATCGTTTTATAAGACACGCTAACAAGGAAAAATACTAAACTTGGTATACGGTAATTTTTAAAAATAAACCTAGCTGGCATGATCGAGGTCAAATGAGCACCATTAATTTAAAAAATCAAAAAATATAAAACATACGCACAATGTTGTCTTATGTGACATGTTACCAACCAAAAATCGTAAACTTGGTCTATGGTCATTTTCATGAAAAAAAACCTTCCCACATATGAGCTATCACGTACAACATTTTATAGAGTTCAAAGAGAGGAGCTAGGGTTACCTTCTGTTTTTGAAAATAAAAAAATAAAAAAATCAGGAAAGCTTTATTTCAAAGTGAATAAGAAGGATTTGAACTTAGTTTTCCATTTTCATATTTTAAACGTGTTTTTAATAGTTTTTATATTAAAGAATATTTTTTCAAAAGAAAATGTAAAAATATGAAGATTAATTCAAAAAATAGTGAGACTTCGAATCTACACTATATAGATTGAATAGGTGTTAATAAAAAACATTTGCCTCATTTAGAGTAGGTCCAAAAAAACTTGATTACAAATGGGGTTGTTTACCCTAGCGTGGGAGCTCATTTGGAGCACATTTCTCAAATTCAAATTTCTTTGACCTCCTCTAAATCACCTCAATTTTTTTTGCATTTTTTTGAATTTATACTATCCTGTTGAATGTTGTTTTTTGCTCTGTTATTGGAATATTTGCTAAAATGATGGGCTATATAGATAGCCATACCATCATAGCATGTGTGATCATTGCAACACCTAAACTCAGAAAATAAACACTAAACCAAATCATAGCAGACAAATTTAAAAACACACAAATACCCAATATAGATAGCCATACATTATCCTACCATACCATCCATAGATAATTCACACACAAAGTTCACCAAACAACCAAAAGTAAGTAAAACACATCATCACATCATCACATCACTTGGGAAGGGGAGTCAGGACTTTCGCGAGGGCACCATGCTGCCTCCTGATCTTGAAGTCCTCTCCGTGGATGGCTACATCTTCTGCATGATCTAGAAGGTGAACGAAGTGGCTGGACTTTCGCTTTGGCTTGGTGGTGCAGTAGGGGCAGTGCCAAGTGTTGGTCTTGCTTTTGTAGTAGTAATCATCTCCCTTGGCCCTAATCTTCTCCTCTTCCTTCGCTTTGAAGGACGTGAAGTTTCCGTTGTCCACATCCACATATTCTCTAGAGACATACTGCATACACAAATAAATTACATTAATATATTATAGATTCATATACACCATGTCAAAGGAACTAAATGAACAATCTAAATTTCAAGTAGGCTTACCTCATACTATTCATCGTCACTATACCCTAGATCGTATGGGTCCTTGAACCCAGTAAGGTCCAGCTTCCACTTTTTCCCCCAACCATCATCTTCCTGAATATACAGTTACATCCATCACTAGTAAATACATGAGACAATTGAAAATTTAGATACGCACACATGACACATTGATCATAGGGCTAATATACTATGATCCTATTTGCATTTTCCATTGTCATGCACACACATTGAACAACAGAGCTAATATAACTACATATTGTGGAAAAAATTATATACTAATGAATCAAATAACTTCTTAATCAATGGATTCCATTTGGGCATATGACATTCAAAACCCCAATCTGCGTAGCATTCAAAAACAAATCTAATAGGGACCCAATCTAATAAGCATACATGTCTGTAGCATTAAAACCCCCAATTTGTGTAGCATTAAAAACAAAATCTAATAAGCATACATCTGTATAGCATTGAAGCACAGAGATCCCTATCTCTCATACAGATATATCTAGCATTTTTGCAAATAATGTAATCCAAAAAACCCTAGTACAAAAACTCCAATCCCCCCCATACAGAAAACCCCGGCCCATCCGTCAAACCAACTACTCTAACCATCTATACTACCGTACGAATCACAATCTAACCAATGAAACTAACTTTACAAGCTAAATATCGGAATTAACAAGCAAGTGCAAATACCTCCTGCTCCTCGCCAAGCTGCGCATCGGGATGGACTGCATCGCTCGACGCCGTCACCTTCAGCTCCCGCAGCACTGAGGCGAAGCCCGCCACCTCCTTCTCCACATCTGTAGCGGTTGCGAGTTTCCCCGCACCGCTGTGGACACCACCAACGTCCTTCACTTCATCCACGATCACCGCACCCTGCAACTTCACTACTAGATCCCCAGCCGCTACTCCAGCGTCGCCACGAGCGTCCGCCATCAGACAGATGGAGGCGATGAAGGTGAGGAAGAGGATGCGGTGGGGGAGAGCGAGACGGTGTGGTGGAGGCAGTGAAGGAAAGCGAGACAACATAGTGGGAGATAGGAAGACGATGCGGCAGGGAGGGAATTTGGGGAAAATGGTAGGGGCGATGCACCGGGAGGTGGTTCCCTCTCTTTATATGATGGGACGTTTCAGGCATGTCCCATGGACACATGCTACCCCACGACCACGGTCAGTTGCATGCGCGGGAGCGGCCCCACTCATCAGAGTTAACGGTGAGAGGCATTAACCCGATGACAACGTCCGTTGTAACCTGTTCTAAGGGTTTCGGGCAAGGGAGTGGGGAAAAATGAGCAAAAGTGAAGAGCGTGGGGATGAATGAGTACAACTAACGAACCAAGGGCACAGAAATAAAAAGGCCCATATACTATGGGTCGTGAACCTCCATATGGGGGACATTCTTGTTTGCAAGACACATGTGGCAAAATTTGTGCGTTTGGTATTTGAAAACATCGCACAACACTTAATTTCATACATATGTGTTTGGGGCCCCACATGCATGCGCTGATCTTTTCTCTCCCTCATGTGGTTATGGACGACATGCCAATCTATGGGCCCACATGGTCTATCACTTAAACCGGCGCATACTACGGTTTTGTTGACCAAGGTGGATACAGTCTTTTCAGTATTTGTTATGATATATTTCATGGTGAGATTCCAGACTAAAGTTTGAGCGCATGCACACACACACACATAGATGAACCGTCGACCCTCCCACGTAAACCGACACATAATGCGGGTCGTTTACCTATGTATTTGTACTCTCTGGCTTGCGAGGATGTCCGTGTGGATGTGTGATACGTCTCCATCATATCTACTTTTCCTAACGCTTTTGCTCTTATGCTGGACTCTAATCTGCATGATTTGAATGAAACTAACCCGGACTGCCGTTGTTTTCAGCAGAACTACCATGGTGTTGTTTTTGTGCGGAAATAAAATCTCTCGGAATCGAACGAAACTTTTTGGAGATTTATTTCAGAATAATACTGGAGCCAAAAAGCACTAGAGGAGGGGGCCTGGCTAGGCACGATACACCAAGGCGCGCCAGCCCCCCACGCGCGCCCTGGTGGATTGTGCCCACCTCGTGGCCCCGCTGGCCCTAATTCCGGCACTATAAATTCCTATTTCGGAGATAAAAATCAAGGAGAAAGTTTTATCGCGTTTCACCAGATGGAGCCGCCGCCACCTCCTGTTCTTCATCGGGAGGCCGGATCTGGAGTCAATTTGGGGCTCCGGAGAGCGGAATCTTCGGTCTTCGTCATCATTAACCCTCCTTCATTAACAATTCCATGATGCTTCCCACCGGGAGTGAGTAATTCCTTCATAGGCTTGCTGGTCGGTGAGGAGTTGGATGAGCTTCATCATGTAATCCCTAGTATCCACTATGTTCTAGGATTGATGTTGCTATGACTTTGCCATGCTTAATGCTTGTCACTAGGGTCCGAGTGCCATGATTTCAGATCTGGACTGTTTATGTTATCATCATTATATCTATGTTCTTGATCCGATCTTGCCTAGTCATATGCACCTATTACGTGTTATGATCCGTAAACCTCGGGGTGACAGTAATCGGGATACTTTCCGGTGGTGACCGTAGTTTGAGGAGTTCATGTATTCACTATGTGCTAATGCTTTGTTCCGGTTCTCTATTAAAAGGAGGCCTTAATAACCCTTAGTTTCCTTATGGACCCCGCTACCACGGGAGGGTAGGACAAAAGATGTCATGCAAGTTCTTTTCCATAAGCACGTGTGACTATTTACGGAACACATGCCTACATTACATTGATGAACTGGAGCTAGTTCTGTGTCGCCCTAGGTTATGACTATTATATGATGAATATCATCCAACGAATACACCGATCCCGTGCCTATGAGTTTTCCACTTATTGTTCTTGCTAAGTTACTACTGCTGTTGTTACTATTGCACTTGCTACCCAATCATTACTGCTACTGTTATTGTTACTACTACTGTTACCACTGCTATCAAACTATCATATTATTGTGCTAATAATCACTTTGCTATAGATATTTAATCTCCAGGTGTGGTTGAATTGACAATTCAACTGCTAATACTCTTAAATATTCTTTGGTTCCCCTTGTGTCAAATCTATAAATTTGGGTTGAATACTCTACCCTCGAAAATCGTTGCGACCCTTTATACTTGTGGGTTATCAATGTGTCACATCAAAGTTGAGTATATATATTTGGTATTTAAACATATCACACCACATTCACACGTACATACGCCCTTTGAATATTTTGAAGTGGAAATGATTTGTTGTTATGGACGACACACACCATATGTGTGCCCACGTGGCTGTCACTTTAGTTGTCATCAGGAGGGTATAGTATACTATATATATACATCACATATATGTGGCCTCTCGATTGATGGCTCGAAGTTGGTGGGGAAGGGGTTACTTTGACCAAGCTAGCTAGGCCTTGGTTTGTGTTGCGAAATAGCTAGGTCATGCTAATATATATATGCCCTCCTGACAACTCAAAGCGTGTGGGGGGTGAGGGTGGGGGAGGGGCAATAGTACATATACACAAAATCTTCGCGAGGTCAGATACTGTCTGAGTTGTGAGAGAGGCATGTGCCACATCAAAAAGTTATGCATATGGTATTGAAATATCACACCACCAATTAGTTGGGCCACACGGAGGTGGTCGTGGTCTCACCCATCTTGTGAAGTTCTCGAGACGCGCCCATCCATGGGCCCACACAGTCTACCCTCACACATAAACACAGGGGGGCGTTGTGTCACGGTTGTGTGAGATTGTAGACCTAGTATAAGTGCATACGTTCATATATTGTACCTACTATTCCCTCTCGCCGACTTGAAGCGGGGGGCGTACAAACCAATAGTACTATGCGCTCTACGAGACATGTGTGTGTCACATGAAAGTTGTGCATTCCGTATTTGAACATCATAACAACCTTTCCATACATACATTCGGTCCACATGCAGGAGTGTTTGTGCTCGAACCCTAGCTTTCTCGCATTTATTTTCCAATGTTGTTATATAAATGGCACATGAGTTTTTTTGAAACTTAAATAGCAGACGAGTCGAACGAGACAACTATGTGCGATTGTGAAGGCAGTAGACACGGTTCCCGCATGCTAACTGTGTGATATGCCCGTGTTTGTCACATCAGTATAGTCTACCTTTGCACCAACCCACCTAGAGAAATCTTAAAAATAGCTACCCGCATTGATCAATTTAAAAATTGGTTGTTCCGCGGGTTTTTCTCTTTGAATTGCACACGTGTATTATGTTTGGGCCATGTGCGATGTTTGTTCCTCTAGCACCACTTCAAACCCTTCATATAAATTTCAGTTGTCCCGGCTTTTCACTCCCTCCAAGTAAAATTTACTAGCAGCCACGGAATTTCCTCAAACACCTCCTAGGCCCCTCCTACCCCCACCCCCACACAACTCCTCCCTCGCTCGAATCCTAGCTAGCTCGCCGCCGCTGGCGCCCTCACCCCGCTTCCACGGTCAACCTCTCCAGCTCTCCCCGTGCAGGTTACCAACCCATCTCCATACCCTCGTTGTCCTGAAGTTCTTAGATGGAGCCTGCTAAATACCCCCTTCCTCACAAATCCCCATCCCCCACCGTAGACCGTCATAGCCTAATCCCATCTACGGTTCTAGGGGAGCTCGAGGAGCGAATGACCAAAAAGAGGTATATCGCGCCCTTTCCACTGGACGAGGCGAGGTGGTCGCCGAGGCCGCCGAGGAAGCTGACTACAATGATGAGGTGACTGTCAAGACCGTCGGAGAAGCTGACTACAATGACGAGGTGGCCGCTGGGGAAGCTAACTGCGATGACGAGTTGGCCTCCGAGGCCATCGGGGAATCTGACGACGTCGGTGCTGCAAGACAGTGTGCTCCCGTACGGATGTATATCGACGCAACCGACTACGACACCGAGCTCATCGATAGTGACACCTTGAAGTGGGCTATGTCACAGGTTAAGTGGCCCACCCCCAACCCCTCGGGTTCAACCCCCGTCGACCTTAGGCAAGGCCCAGCCGCTGATCTCCTTTGCTTTGCTGTCAAGAATTTACCTACCTTCATCACCATCGAGTCCCTTTTGTCATTTCTGAAGGCCATGTTCTATGGCAGTGGCTCGGCATCCTCAGCTGCCAAGTCAAACCTCATCAACGACGTCGACAAGGGCACCCTATTTGTCTCTTCCAACGAGAAAGAGCCCATCCATGACAGGGAGGGCACCCTGCAGCCGTGCTCTTCCAAGGTGAAGGCGCCCATCCACGACATCAGGGAGGGCATCCTGCATCCATGCTCTTCCAAGGGGAAGGATCCCATCTACGACAACAAGGAGCACACCCAAAATCCATGCTATTCTAAGGGGAAGGAGCCCATTTGTGACAGGTAAGTAAACCCATGTCATGTTTATTTCACTGATGCTAAATGTGTGGATTGTGCAGTTGAATTTAATCAATACATGTTTCAATAGCAGTATGTGGTTCCTGTTAAACCTGGTGTAGTTAACACGTCCACTGTTAATTTTAGTTCTTTCACATGTGATGTTCAGTTATACAATTTGATGTTTAACCATTAGCTATGTTCTATGCAATTTCAATAGTACATTATGAATGCCTATTTTTGGTTGCTATTAAGCCTGTTGTAGTGAGCATATGCCTTGTTTAACTGTTTTTCCTTACTTGGTTGTTTGTAGTGGGCATATGTCCAGATTCAGTTGTTATATGGTATGCCTTGTTTATTTCAGTTATTCACATTGTGAAGTTCTATATGTGCAAGTATGTACTTTCCAGTTCAATTTCATCATACCAGTTTCAACAGCCATATGTGATTCCTGTTATGTCTGGTGTAGATATCACGCCCACTATTTATTTTGCTTTTTTCACAATGTGATGTTTAGTTATACAATTTGATGTTCAAGCACCAGCTACGTTCTATGCAATTGCATCAGTACCATTGTGAATGGCTATATTTGGTTGCTATTAAGCATGTTGTAGTGAGCATGTGCCTTTCCATTTTTGTGTAACAATAACTACCGTGCTTAAACCCGCACAATACCTATTTGAATGACTATATTTTGTTGTTATTAAATGTTAAGCATATTGTGGTTAACACACCTCTCCACTTCTTCTTTGCTTAGCTAGCATGCTTAAACCAACACACTGAAGCTACCATTTTGTGATCATGTTGTTTACCATGCATATAAATTTTTGATGTTTAGCATGTCGTACTTAACATGCCTTTCGATGTACTTACCCATGAAAATATTGGGAATGGCTGTTTTTTTTCATCGAGGTTAGTTTCATCACATGGCTTATGTATACTCCCTCCGCCCCATAGTATAAGATGTTAATAAGATCTTATATACTGGTACATGGAATACTCTACTACGTCATTGTGCAATTTCAATTTACCTTTCAATACTAACTTGTTACTTGTGGGTACATATGTCACTGGTAAAGATTCGCGTGTCGACCCTTTTTGCGTATGAGGCAATGAGATATTCGTGAACCAGCATCACGTGAGGAAACTAATAAAGATCGTTAATAAAATGGGACAAAATGTGTCAATTAAACTATTTATTTACACCTTATCCAAGACAATAGTGAACCGCAGGATGATAACTAAGAACTTTCTACCCTTCTTTTACTGTCCATAATGAGTTGTTAGCTTACAAATTTGTGATGTCTGAATCTTTTTTGTTTGTAGTGGTTCGCAAAGCAGTTTACTCGAGATTACCTCTCAAGTTACATGATTGATGGACGTGCAAGTGTTAAAGTATATCTACCAGGCCATGATGACTGTCTAGATGTCTTTATCAATACACAGAAGGATGGGCAGTCCGCCATCACAAGGGGCTGGCCTAGAGTGATGCGTGCATTTTGTATGGAGGAAGACACAATATGGGCATTCTGCTTCACTTTGTACAGCTTCCAGAATGTCTTTCGCCTCTTTCTTTACCATATTTAATACAAGTATGCAATCGAGGTTCATCATTCTTTATTTGGTCCTCATGTAATTATTATTTCTTGATGTAATTCTTGAACATATGTACCTGTCAATGGAATAATGCATTGGTTATTGAACCTATATCTATATAAGATGGATAGGAAAAATGTTATAGGCTACTTTCAAATTCAAATTATGCGGAAATTTAAATTGCGGCAATTAAATTAGCGAAAAATATGCTCTGCATGTCATTACACCGCACACGGTTTATAAAAAACAACATATGTGATATACCTCATGATTCGACGTGCTTCAGAGAGAGAAACCGTGTGCGACAATGCACACAGTTGTCGTCTGAAAGTCGTGTGTGATGTTAGATAATATCAAAAATGGTTAAACTGACCCAAATGTTTGTGATAGTATCTTTATCATACACGCTTTATAATGTTTCATTGTTTGTTATGTCGTATGCATCCTACCCGATTATGATAGTTCAACCGTTTGGGAATATTGGTATGTTGCAAACGACGTGGTAGGAAAAAAATGTGTGTGATAGTATCCTTATCATACATAGTTTATAGTTACGAACTGTTTGTGATGCGGCGCACATCATAAACGGTGCACCACAGAGTAGCGTGTGCGATGGTATTGCAATCTCACACGAGTAGCAAAGATGGGCCATATGGGAAACATGGCATATCTCAAACGATTGACGGATAACTCTCGTTTGTGATAGATGCGGACATCCCATATGCTTAGTTTTGCCAAACATTTGTGTTCATCGGTCACCATCGTGACGATTTTATCGTGTGATGTGGGATGGACCCCCCTATCGTCCACACATGCAAGGCAACAGTTTAAAACTATGTCACGGAAAGGGGTTAGAAACCGTTTGTATAGCACGACGTTACACCAGTGCTATAACCCGGTCTCCCAACTACCACCATGAGACCGCTAAAATAGAAAACCTATCAAGGGAAAACCTTTGCCTTGCGCATAGTCCACTTGATCTAGATGATGACGATCTTGTCCTCCTCAAGATGGACCACCTTTCTTGATTGTGTCGGCTTGATGAAGACTAGTAGATTGCTTCCCCATACTCCACTATGGGTGAGCATCTCTTTGGCACATGTTCACAAGTCCATTGTCACCACAATGGATGGCAAGCTTCAAGCATGATCTCTTCGTGATGCTCCACTTGAACTTGCACAACACAATCTTGATGACGATCACCAGTTGATGTCATCCTCTATGGGTTGTATGAGATCTTCCTCTTGAAGCAAGCCCAAGGTCTTGAGTTCAAGTCCTGGTTTTCGCAATTTATCCAAAAATTGCTGCTGCCCCCCTTTGTCCACGTATAGGCCTCTTGAGCCATACCTCTGAGTATATCCATGTGTTGACTTTCCCCGTCACACGTGAATGGGGGTGTTGAAGTGTATATGTGGATTGTCTAGCCCTTACCATCAATTCAGACTTTTGGCTGTGTTGGCTAGTGCATGTAGCTTAACACATTTCAGCATCTCTTCATCCGCGTCTTCTCCTTCAACTCCTTGCTCCAAGGTGTGGCCCTTCCTCCATGCTTCTTTAACATATCATTGTACCAAAGCACACATATAGTTTCATTTTGGGATAGAAGCCATGTCTCATCAAAATGCATAGAGAGCTCAAAGAGGAGAGATGTTACCCTGGTTTGAATAGCACGTTCGTGAGTCCTGGTCATTGGTCTGCATAACAGTTGGAGCTTTGGTGTAGAATCCATGATGATGTATATGGGGTGCTCTTCATCAGGGCGGAACATTTTGTTTGAAATATATGTCACCCTTACTTTTGGAACATCATTTGCTACTTTTGTTGCTTTCCTTTGGCTTTCTTTGCAGGTTACCAAAACCATTATTGAAAAGAATAATCAACAAACAATGATAATCATCTACAAGTTGGTCCTATTCTCTAAAGGGTTATGTGGAGGCTAACGTGATTTTTTTAAAGGAGGATGACCCCCGGCCTCTGCATGTGGACGATGCATGCAACCATTTTATTAATTATTCATAAAGACCTTACATAGTAATACATCAATAAGTCTGAAGCCACCATCTTGACAACATTTGTCATTACTGCTATCCACTTAATGAAGGGGTGCATATTGTCTTAGTCGAATAACCAGATCTCACACCAAAGACTAACATCTAAAGTCGGAGGCCCCAACCAAGCCAAATTGTCGGGTCTGGATCACACATCGGTCAACGCACTCTCAGCAGACACCGCATGTGCACGCTGCACAAGTCGTCGCCACCGTCTTCCGCCGAACCATCTTCAGAGTGGGTACTGACGCATCAAACTTGTCAGGCTTGCCGTCAATGGCACCACGGTGCTAGACAACGCCACCTCCCTACGCACGTCCATCATCACGCATCTGTTGCCAAGACCTTGCTACGCCACGCCACTGAGACTACACGACGTCGATGCGTCGCAAGGAACGTCACTCCACCGCATATGTCGTCCACTAGTCCCTCGAGCCTACGCACACCTCCAAGAATGACGCCCAATGGGGGTACGACACAAGAGCGCCACCGTCATCTAATTGACTGATCTAGGGTTTCCCTAGGAGGTAGCGGATAGGGGGTCTAGAGCCTCTCCATGGTGATGCCTTCAAGAAGGGGACGTCACAGAAAAACGCCGTCATCGTCGGCCTTGGCAAGGGGCCAAGAGTGG
This sequence comes from Hordeum marinum, assembly GCA_022496015.1. Classification (NCBI taxonomy): domain Eukaryota; kingdom Viridiplantae; phylum Streptophyta; class Magnoliopsida; order Poales; family Poaceae; genus Hordeum; species Hordeum marinum. Next base: position 366,380,337 of record CM039675.1, on the reverse strand, counting down.
AGTATTCACCCGGATTCGCTCGAGGAGCCTCCATTCTGCCTCGTGTGCATGGGACTGCCACCGATCTTCGATATCGCAAAGGGAGCAAGCCGCACCGGCTAGATCAAATCTGGCTGGAGACCAAACCACGCGTTCAGCCGATCCGTCCACCATGCCCTCCATGCCATCACCGCCGGTCCGAGGTCAGATCTGCAGCCACAGAGTCGTCCGCCACTGCCGATCGCGGCCATCGCCGCCACTCGAAGCAGGGTCGGCCGCCGCGCCGCAAGGTCCCGACCAGCCATGCCTCCTCACGTCGGGTGGCCTCGGACCACCCCCAAGGACTACCCCCAAGCACAGGAGAGAGGGAGACCCCTGCCACCTCCGTCTGCCCCGGGCTTAGCCCAGCTGTGACGGAGGGAGGGGAGGAAGTAGATCGAGGCCCCTGCGGTTAGGGTTGCGGCCCACCCAAGTTGCCTATTGTGGAGACTAACGTGATGCGACGTTTTGTGCGGAACCAGAGAAGCAAGTGTTGGTTATTACATGATTATTAAGATCAGGTGGGGTGTGCTGAAAGATAAGAGGGGCAAAACTTCCATCTTGTGCTTGTGCCGAAGAGGTGAAGCCTGAGATTGTGCCCTTGGGCTAAGCGACATGCTACATTTGGTCGACGAGCATATAATCTTAGATGATTGTTCGACGATTCTGACATAGTGATTACCAACTTGCCTCCAAATATGAACCCTCTCTCTCTGCTTGGAGGGAACCTTACTTGGAGATGCTGGACTTATTGAGGGCAAAGCCAAATATTCATAGCCGCAAGATTGGTAGAGATAGCAACATAGTTGCACATGAGATGGCTAAGTTGTATAAGATCAATGATGATAGTGGCATCCTATTCGGATCCCCACTCACTCATGATCTGGCACATTTACTACAAATGCATTGTAATGCTGCTTAATATCATGAAATCATAATCATCTACTCCCTCCGTCCCATTATATAAGAGCATTTTTGACATGGAACGGAGGGAGTACAATATCATGAAATCACATCCTAACTATTTTGCCCTTTATTTTAAGGTGCAAAGTTAGGCACGAGGCAAACTAATTTTGTAGGCACCAAGAGAGCACTTGCCAAAATCACAAATAATCCAGTGCAAGCTAAATAAATGTCCACAGGGCTGACAATTGGTATACTGATTTTTCCTTTCATCGTTTCAGCCAGTTTACAAAATACATCAGCATAAACAATGTATACATCAGTACCACACATGTACAACAATGTTGATTGAACTCTACAAATTAAGAACTGCCTCATGAAGGTAGGCAGACACAGCAAAAAAAACATCCGATCAGTTTGTGGTGCAAGTGGTATCATAGCTGAGGTTTGCACTCATACCTCGGCAAAATCATATAATTGTCGCGTAAGTTTCTTGTTTCATTTTCATCAGATTACCCTCGATGTCCTTTAATACAGGTCTATATCTGCACATGAGACGAAAACAGTTTAATTTTACCAACACAAAATGGAGTCGACTAAGGAAAATATAAGAAAATGGCAGCAGACTTACAAGCGTGTCAGGTTATTCTGTACTTGGACTGCCTTTCTAAGCTGAGCTGAAAGTTTCATTATCTCTGCCGATAACCCCTCAGATCTGCTCTGTTCTTTGACGAGTTCATCCTACATGTGGTAGGAAGCTACTGTAAATCGATGACATGATATTAACTGGATTTGACCACAAGTTGGTCATTGCCCAAACAATAAAAAACGTTTTCACCAGTTTCAGTTATTAACCTTCAGAGAAAGATTCTCTGTGACCAGTTCTGGTGGGATGCTGCTCTCACTTTGGCCATCTAGCTGGACACTAGTATTGTTTGTTTTCAACAGGTTAGCTTGCTCAATTCTTAGCTTCTCTAAATGGAGACGAAGCTCTTCATTTTGCTTCAGACAATCTTTAACCTGCAAGTTTCAATTATGTCAGTAGGCAAGATGCAGATTTCACAATAAAAGGTTTTTAGCATACTCCATGCACAAACTGATGGAGAATACGAACAGCACACCTGGTTCTCCCATTGCATTGTAACAGAGATGGCTTCTTGATATGAAGTTGACAAGACTGAGTTCTCCTCAAACAGATTCTCTATTTCTATTGACTGGGAATCAATCTGTTGAACATATAAGAAATTAGTCACCATTTAGGAAACTTACTTTACCACAAATAAAAGGAAGGCAACGTCAAGCACCTCCATCAGCAGCTTTTGGCGGCTGCCCTCTAACCTCTCAACCATCAAAGCCATATCATGCAACTGGTTTTCAAGTTTTTCCCTATCTTGCTGCCATAACGAAAAAAGCGGTCAGTACAGATTGTTTTAAGAGCTGAGCTCAGCTACTATAATACTATCAACATACAATACTACATGTGCATGTGACAATTCTAGTCACCATTGCAATTTTTTGACTTTTAACTGTGCCTTCAGAACTACAGGTGCTCAATCACCAGGTACTGTATCATACATGATTTGATACCAGCTATACATACCTCCAAAGCTCTTGATCAATCTGGGGTATGGTGTTACTGTGAATGACCATAGCACCATGCCTAAACATGTGTCTATGCAGTCTAATGGTCTATACTGTAAGAATCTTACTTTCTGATGAAATTAACGAACATAAAGTTTGTTAGATGTGTTACCATTGAAAATGCCTTGCGTGCAGCAAATTCAGAAGCCTCTTCTGCATGGAAGGGAAAACTTATTTCAGCAAGTAGGTGCATAATTTTGAAAGCAACATGGTAGTAAGTACCTTAGCATGTGCTCCCTCCATCCCAAAATAAGTGTCTCAAGCTTAGTACAATTTTGTACTAAAGTTAGTACAAAGTTGAGACACTTATTTTGGGACGGAGGGAGTACTAGTAAGTAGTAACTATGTATCAGAAAAATATGGAATGTGTGAAGCAACACTACATGACTAAAAAAGGATAAAGCATGGCAGAAAACACCTACAGCAACATCTGGAGAATAGAGTTACATGTTTGCTTAAATTTTTCTACTTTCTCACTTCAGAGATGATATAATGCGGCAAAACAATTTTCATCCACACCTGAAGATTTCTTTGTTAATACAGCAATTTTCTCTTCCATCTCTCGCATTTCAGCCTCCAGAGAAGTGGTACGGGATTGTTCTTCAGCTAGCCTTTGCTGATCTTGCTGCCTCAGCAGGGACTCCTCAGCTAGTTTTTGCTGCTCCTGTTGCCTTAGCAGTGACTCTTGCTGTGTTTGCCATTTCTTTAGATGTCAGTTTTTTTGATAGACTAAACGAGAATGGAAGCAAGTACAACGCTAAAGTGGAAGGCATAAAAACCTTACCTTTAGCTGAGCTTGTAAATCCTGTATCTCCTTCTCCATGGCAAGAGTTTGCTCACTTGATGTTCCCACTGCATATCCACTGTAAGAGTTGCTCATTACTTGCTGCTGCAGGGTATTGAGCTGCGCTCTCAAGGATGCAGAGTCTTCTTCTGCCTGTTGAGTTGTGACATGAGAATGCTGACTGTAATACTAAGAAGGCACAAACTTTAAACATACCCTGTACTGCTCCTCTTCTGCCTCTCTCAACCGCTTCTTCATGCTCCTGAGTTGCACTAGAGCATCCTCCTAATTATCATACCAGAAAGAAATGATAAGGCATGCATGCACAGTTAGCAGAATATTGCATAAATATTCCTACAGAACAAGTATTGAATACCTTAGCGACAACTGCAGCATCTTTCTCCAATGAAATGTCATTTAGAGCCTTTTTCAACGAGGGCACTACATTTTTCTCCTGCAAGTCACAAATCAGGCAACAGATGGCTTAGATGAATGTTAACTCAGATGCGCTAGCAACAAATAGCTAGCTAGCAATAATACAAGATGTCACTCACGAGGTCATTCAATCGGTTAACCAGGGAATCCTTTTCGACTTCCTTCTCAGCAAACTGGGGGACGCATGCAGTGTGTGTTACGACTTGCTGTTCCACAAAATAACTACGCAATACATCAAATCACAGACAAAGATACCTTGGACATCAGCTTTTGGTTTTCCCTCTCCAATTCCAAGTTCCCATTCTCAAGTTGTTGAACTCGTGCAAGGAGCTATCATTCAGACGGAAAAAAAAAAAGGCCTTAGTCAGGGTTGCTACACATTTGCAACAAAAACCATTTTTTCAATGCCCAAATGCTGCCAAATGGCATAGCAAACACGCCCCAGCTCTTGGATACAAGGGAGGCAACTGAAAAACTAACCTCTGCCCCGGCTCTTTGGTTCCCTGCAGATAATAGCCGGTGTTTCAAAGGTCAGAATTAGCATCAAAGCGAAGCGGATTAAGCAAAGATCACAAAGACATTGCTCCGGCAGAGAGATGGGGAGAGAAGGATGGACCAACCATGAGGGTCGCCGTGGGACGCAGTCACGGCGGGCGTTTGCTGCTGCATCCTCTCGGCCGCCCTCTTCTGCCGGATCTCCTCCAGCTGCCACACACGGAACAGAGATCGGAGCCTGGGACATCAGAAGCTGACGGGCGAAGCGAGGCGCGGATCTGAGTCGCTTCCGGCCTCCGAAAAAGGAAAGAGGGTGGGAAAAAAGCGGGGGTGGAGGGAGGCGTACGGTGCGGCGGCCCCTGGAGGCGTGCTGGGACTCCATCGCGGCGAGCAATGGATCGGCCGGCGCGGGAGCTCGGGATGATTCGCGGGATTTCGGAACGAAGGAACCCGGAGCTCCTCCGGTTCTGCAATTGCCGCGGGTGGAGAGGTGGGGGAACGGGAGACACGACGAGGCAACCAACCGAAGCTTGTGTCGTGGGCTGGTCAGCGATGGGCTCATCAAAAGCACTAGCTAGGGCTATTACTTTGATGGGCCAAGATTGAGGCTCGGCCTTTCCGATTTCAATTAACGGAAAACACAATGTCTTACAGCAAGTATCACACTACACTTCCGCAAAAGGTAATAACATCTTTTGATCCTACGATGCGCCTCATGCAACGATGAAAAGACTATGACCACAACCCCTCGTTACATAGACAAGTTCACCTTCCTGCTAAACCCACAAGTCGGGCTCTTTGCATCAAAGAGGCTCAAAAATGCAAACAACAACTTCTTCATAACAGCCAAGAGTATCATACGTACATAGACTATAAGACTTAAGGGCAGACCAAAGTAAATAGCAAGGAGGGGGGATAACAGGAGGCAGGAAACCTCCAGGGAGCTATTCTTTTTTCTTCAGCCATCAGTGAGTCCATGCGTCAATTTCCACACGAGCGTCGCCCTGAAGACCCCCTTTGCTATTATCTCAATCTTTTTTACGCCCCCGTTCATTATTCTTCTTCGATTTGGATTTATGTGCAAAACAAACCAATCATACAACATTTTGATAAGCAAATTTATAGGCACACAAGGATCATAAAACTTGTTATTATCAAAACTACACCATTTTTTTGTTTTCATATGGTCCAAAAAATTGCTGCAATCCCAATAGTGACTAGGGATTCCTCATTTTTCTTAAAACGATTCAACCAAACCCCAAACAAGACGTGAACAGTGCCATGCATTTGTTGTAGATCAAAGGCACATTGTATAACATTTCACAGCTTTTTTTGTCATGGAACATCCTATAAACAGATGATCCACACTCTCATCTCTCATGCAAACAACACATTTTTCCCTTTCCACCCCCTTATCAAAAGGTTATCTCTAGTTAGAATGCTATTACACAATACTAACCACATAAAAGCTTTAAATCTCGGGGGAATTTTAATCTTCCACATATAATTATGTGGGTTTTAACACCATTTGCAATCAGATACTTGTAGTAAAATTTACTATGTATATCCCATTTTTACACGCACTCCAATAGACTCTGTCTTTATCTTCAGTAAGAACCACCTCACGACAACCGTCTTTAATATTGTTCCAAAGCTCCAAGGATCCCCTCCCCCTCTCAATCTAATATTATCAAGCCCTTGGCTCAGGACGTGTTTAACTGATTTATTTTTTATCAAAACATAGGTTATAAAGTCTAGCAAAAACATCCTTCAAAATTCTATTCCCAAGCCACCCATCCTCCCAAAACCTCAAAAATTTCGCCATTTCCCACTTCAAATCTATATAAGGCGAGGAAGTGTTTTTTTATGTTTAAGCAGCTCAGACCAAAATTGTGAGTTCCCCTCCTTACGTCTAACATCAGCCAGGCCACCTTTTTATATTTATTTAGCAGAATCTCCTGCCACATCCCCTCGGAATTAAAAAGTTTTCACCACCATTCCACAAGGACATACTTTGATATTTATTCATCAAGGCCATATTTTGTATTTCCAACCCCCCCCCATGTCTTCTGGCCTACATACCTCAGACCATTTCACTAAATGGTATTTTTTTTCTTATCTTTTGCGTCCTGCCACAGGAGCCTGGCTCTATAACAATCCATACTTTGATAAACCCCCATAGGCAGGCCATAAAAAGCAAATCATGAAATATGGAATGTCTTGTAGGGAAACGTTGCATGGGAAACAAAAATTTCCTACGCATACGCAAGATCTATCCATGGTCATGAGCATCTACGAGAGGGAAAGTGGATCTACATGCCCTTGTAGGTCGCTAAGCGGGAAGCGTTAAGGAACGCGGTCGATGTAGTCGAACGTCTTTGCGGTCCAAATCGCTAGCCGTCCAAAGATCCAATCACGATCTAGCGTCAAACGGACGGCACCTCCGTATTCAGCACACATACAGCTCGATGACGATCTCTGCCTTCTCGATCCAGCAAGAGGGAGCGGAGAGGTAGATGATTTTTTTGAAAATATGCCCTAGAGGCAATAAATAAAGTGTTTATTATTATATTTCCTTGTTCATGATAATTGTTTATTATTCATGCTATAATTGTATTCATTGGAAACACATTGCATGTGTGGATAAATAGACAACACTTTGTCCCTAGTATGCCTCTAGTGAACTAGCTCGTTGATCAAAGATGGTTAAGGTTTCCTAGCCATTGACATGTGATGTCATTTGATAACGGGATCACATCATTAGAAGAATGATGAGATGGACAAGACCCAAACTATAAACGTAGCACATGATCATGTCAGTTTATTGCTACAGTTTTCCTCCATGTCAAGTATATTTTCCTATGACCATGAGATCATGCAACTCACGGACACCGGAGGAGTACCTTGTGTGTATCAAACGTCGCAACCTAACGGTATGACTATAAAGGTGCTCTACAGGTATCTCCGAGGGTGTCTATTGGGTTGGCATGGATCAATACTGGGATTTGTTACTCCGTATGATGGAGAAGTATCTCAGGGCCCACTCGGTAATACAACATCACAATGAGCCTTGAAAGCAATGTGACTAAGTGTTAGCCACGAGATCTTGTATTACGGAAACGAGTAAAGAGACTTGCCGGCAACGAGATTGAACTAGGTATGGAGATACCGACGATCGGATCTCGGGCAAGTAACATATCGAAGAACAAAGGGAACATCATACGGGATTAACTGAATCCTTGACATAGAGGTTCGACCGATAAATATATTCGTAGAATATGTAGGAATCAATATGGGCATCCAGGTCCCGCTATTGGTTATTGACCGTAGAGGTGTATCGGTCATGTCTACATAGTTCTCGAACCCGCACGGTCTGCACACTTAAGGTTTGGTGACGTTTTGATAGTATAGAGTTATGCATGGTAGTGACCGAAGGTTGTTCGGAGTCCCGGATGAGATCTCGGACATCACGAGGAGCTCCGGAATGGTCCAGAGGTAAAGATTGATATATATAGGAAGTCCTGTTTTGGTCACCGGAAAAGTTCCGAGCTCATCGGTAGTGTACCGGGAGTGCCGGGAGGGTACCAGGGGACCATCGGGAGGGGTATTTCGACCCAAGAGGCTACATGGGCTGTGGGAGAAGGAATACTAGCCCTTAGTGGGCTGCCGAAGGCCCACAGGAAGCCCATGCGGCTAAGGAAGAAACCCAAGGTGGAAAGAAAGGCAAAAGTGGAAAAAGGAAGGAGTCCTAATCCTACTAGGAGTGGAGGAGGAGGACTCCTCCCTCCACTTCGGCCGAAGTGGATTTGGCTCCCTTGGGACCCAAGTCTCCTCCCTCCCCTCCTCCTATATATACTAGAGGTTTTGAGGGTTTTTGCTACAGAATTTTAGCCACGTGATGCCCTCTCCTCTAGTCCGTAGTTTCTCCTCTAGATCGGTTTCAGCAGTGCTTAGGCGAAGCCCTGCTCGAATTACTCCACCACCATCGCCGCATCGCCGTCGCGCTGCTGGAGAACTCGTCTACCTCTCCGCTCCCTCTTGCTAGATCAAGAAGGCGGAGATCGTCATCAAGCTGTACGTGTGCTGAACGCGGAGGTGTCGTCCGTTCGACGCTAGATCGGGACGAATCGTGATTAGATCGCGGGACGCTTGGTGATTTGGATCGCGAAGACATTGGACTACATCAACCGCGTTTCTTAACGCTTCTCGCTTAGCGATCTACAAGGGTATGTAGATCCACTCTCCCCTCTCGTAGATGCTCATCTCCTAGATTGATCTTGGTGAAGCGTAGGAAAAATTTTGTTCGCCATGCAATGTTCCCCAATAGTGGCATCATGAGCTAGGTCTATGTGTAGATGAGATCTCGAGTAGAACACAGAGTTTGTGAGCGTTGATGCTTAGATTGCTTCCTACCTTGGTCGTGTTTTGGTTCAGCGGTATTGTGGGGTGAAGCGGCCCGTACCAACCTTACTCGTATGCTTACGAGAGACCGGTTCCATCGACTAACGTGTAACTTTGTTGCACAAAGATGGCTGGCGGGTGTTTGTTTATCCTACTTTAGTTGGATCAGATTCGACAAAGGCGGTCCTTGAGAAGGCTGAAAAGCAACTTATGTATCACCTTGTGGTTTTGCGTAGGTGAGAATTGTTCTTGCTAGATACCCGTAGCTGCCACGTAAAACTTGCAACAACAATTAGAGGACGTCTAACTTGTTTTTGCAGGGTATGTTGTGATGTGATATGGCCAATTACATGATGAGATATATGTGATGTATGAGATGATCATGTGTTGTATAGAATATCATGACTTGCATGTTGATGAGTACGGCAACCGACAGGAGCCATAGGGTTGTCTTTAATTATTGTATGACTTGTGTGTCAATCATTAAGCGCTATGTAATGCTTTACTTTATCGCTAAACGGTAGCAATAGTAGTAGAAGCATGATGGGTGCGACAACCCCGATGGCGACACGTTGATGGAGATAAAGATGATGAAGATCATGGTGTCATGCCGGTGATGATGGAGATCATGTCGGTGCTTTCAAGGTGGAGATCAAAAGCACAAGTTCATGGCCATATCATGTCACTTATGATTTGCATGTGATGTTAATCCTTTTATGCACCTTGTTTTGCTTAGGACGACAGTAGCATTATAAGGTGATCCCTCACTTAAATTTCAAGGTAAAATTGTGTTCTCCCCGAGTGTGCACCGTTGCGAAAGTTCGTCGTGTCGAGACACCACGTGATGATCGGGTGTGATAAACTCTACGTTCACATACAATGGGTGCAAGCCAGTGTTACACGTGCAGAACACTCGGGGTAAACTTGACGAGCCTAGCATGTACATACATGGCCTCGTAACACAAGAGACCAAAAGGTTGAACATGAGTCATATAGTAGATATGATCAACATGATGATGTTCACCATTGAAACCACCTCAACTATCGTGATGATTGGACTTGAGTTGGTGAATTTGGATCATGTATCACTCAGATGACCTGAGGGATGTCAATTTGAGTGGGATATTTAGTAATTTTATTGACTAAACTCATTATCTTGAACAATAGTCTTAGTAACCTTTTCATATTTATGTTGTAGATCAATGGCTCGCGCAGTAGCACCCCCGAATTTTAATGCATTCCTAGAGAAAGCTAAGTTGAAAGATGATGGAAGTAACTTTGTGGACTGGGCCCGTAATCTGAGGATTATCCTCACGACTTCCCAGAAGTCATATGTCCTTGATGCACCACTTGGTGACCAACCCACTGACATGTCATCCGAAGACATTAAGAACGCTTGGGAGGCACGTTCTGGAGATTACTCAATAGTTCAGTGTGCAATATTGTATGGCTTGGAACCAGGACTTCAAAGACATTTTGAACGTCATGGAGCATATGAGATGTTCCAAGAGTTGGCGTTTATCTTTAAGAAGAATTCCCGGATCGAGAGGTATGAGACCTCCGATAAGTTCTATGCTTGCAAAATGGAGGAGAACGGGTCTATCAATGAACATATACTCAGAATGTCTAGATATTCGACTCTTCTGGCGGAGTTGGGAATGCCCCTTCCGCCAGAGGCGATCACTGACAGAGTTCTTCAATCACTGCCACCTAGCTACAAGAGCTTTGTGATGAACTATAACATGCACGGGATGAACAAGTCAGTCGCCAAGTTGTTTGCGATGCTGAAAGTGGCTGAGTTTGAAATCCAGAAAGAACATCAAGTGTTGATGGTCAATAAAACCACTAGTTTCAAGAAGAATGGCAAGGGCAAGAAGGGTAACTCCAAGAGGAGTGGCAAAACAGTTTCCCCTCCCATGAAGAAACCCAAGGCTGGACCCAAGCCAGAAACTGAGTGCTTTCATTGCAAGCGAACTGGTCACTGGAAGCGGAACTGCCCCAAGTATCTGGCTGACAAGAAGGCGGCCAACAACAAACAAGGTATATATGATATAAATTTTATTGATGTGTACCTTACTAGCTCTCGTTGTAGTGCCTGGGTATTTGATACCGGTTTGGTTGCTCAAATTTGCAACTCAAAACAGGAACTACGGAATAGACGAAGGACGAAGTGACGATGCACGTGGGAAATGGTTCCAAGGTTGATGTGATCGCCGTCGGCATGCTCTCTCTTAGATTACCATTGGGATTAGTGATGAACCTGAATAATTGTTATTTAGTGCCTGCGTTAAGCATGAACATTATATCTGGATCTTGTTTATTGCGAGACGGTTACTCATTTAAATCGAAGAATAATGGTTGTTCTATTTATATGAGTGATATCTTTTCTGGTCATGCACCCAATGTGAGGGGTTTATTCATATTGAATCTTGATAGTAATGATACACATGTTCATAACATTGATGCCAAAAGATGTAGAGTTGATAATGATAGTACCACTTTCTTGTGGCACTGCCATTTAGATCGTATTGGTGTAAAACGCATGAAGAAGCTCCATGCTGATGGACTTTTGGAGTCACTTGATTTTGAATCACTTGACACATGTGAACCATGCCTCATGGGCAAGATGACTAAAATGTCGTTCTCTGGAACAATGGAATCGACAAGTGACTTGTTGGAAATCATAAATACTGATGTGTGCGGTCAAATGAATGTTGCGACGCGTGGTGGATATCGTTATTTTCTCACCTTCACTGATGACTTAAGTAGATATGGGTATATTTACTTAATGAAACACAAGTCTGAAACATTTAAAAAGTTCAAGCAATTTCAGAGTGAAGTTGAGAATCACCGTAACAAGAAGATTAAATTTCTGCGATCTGATCGAGGAGGTGAATATCTGAGTTATGAGTTTGGCAGTCACTTAAGACAGTGTGGAATTGTTTCACAATTGGCACCGCCTGGAACACCACAACATAATGGTGAGTCCGATTGTCGTAATTGAACCTTATTACATATGGTGCGTTCTATGATGTCTCTTGCCAATTTGCCACTATCGTTCTGGGGTTATGCATTAGAGACAGCTGCATTCACTTTAAATAGGGCACCATCAAAATCCGCTGAGACGATGCCATATGAACTGTGGTTTGGCAACAAGCCAAAGTTGTCATTTCTTAAAGTTTGGGGATGTGATGCTTATGTCAAAAAACTTCAGCTTGGAAAGCTGGAACCCAAAGTGGAGAAATGAGTCTTCATAGGATACCCAAAAGAGACGGTTGGGTATAACTTCTATCTCAGATCCGAAGGCAAAGTGTTTGTCGCTAAAAACGGAACATTTCTTGAGAAAGAGTTTCTCTCGAAAGAATTAAGTGGGAGGAAATAGAGCTTGATGAGGTTATTGAACCTTTGCTTCAAACAGAGAGTAGCTCAGCACAGAAAGATGTTTTTGTGGAGCCTACGACAGTTGAAGAGGAAGTTAATGATGATGATCATGAAGCTTTGGATCAAGTTACTATTGAACCTCGTAGGTCGACAAGGGCGTGTACTGCTCCTGAGTGGTACGACAACCTTGTCTTGGAGGTCATGTTGTTGGACAACAACGGCCCGGATTCCGAGAAATGGTTAGAGGCCATGAAATCTGAGATGGGATCCATGTATGAAAACAAAGTATGGACTTTGGAAGTATTACCTGAAGGGCGAAAGGCCATTCAGAACAAATGGATCTTTAAGAAGAATACGGACGCAGACGGTAATATCACCGTCTATAAAGCTCGACTTGTGGCAAAGGGTTTTTCACAAGTTCAAGGAGTTGACTACGATGAGACCTTCTCACCTGTAGCGATGCTTAAGTCCGTCAGAATCATGTTAGAAATAGCTGCATATTTTGACTATGAAATTTGGCAGATGGATGTCAAAATAGCGTTCCTCAATGGTTTCCTTGAGGAAGAGTTGTATATGATGCAACCGAAAGGTTTTGTCGATCCAGAGAATGTTAACAAAGTTTGCAAACTCCAGCGATCCATTTATGGACTGGTGCAAGCATCTCGGAGTTGGAATAAGCGCTTTGATGAGGTGATCAAAGCGCTTGGGTTTATACAAGTTTATGGAGAACCTTGTATTTACAAGAAAGTGAGTGGGAGCTCTATAGCGTTTCTAATATTATATGTGGATGCCATATTGTTGATTGGAAACAATATAGAAATGTTGGAAAGCGTGAAGGAATATTTGAACAAGTGTTTTTCAATGAAGGACCTAGGAGAAGCTGCTTTCATATTAGGCATTAAGATCTATAGAGATAGATCAAGACGCTTAATAGCACTTTCACAAAGCACATACCTTGATAAAGTTTTGAAGAAGTTCAAAATGGATCAGTCCAAGAAGGGGTTCTTGCCTGTGTTACAAGGTGTGAAGTTGAGTAAGACTCAATGCCCAGTGACTGCAGAAGATAGAGAGAAGATGAGTGTCATCCCCTATGCTTCAGCAATAGGCTCTATCATGTATGCAATGCTATGCAAAATACCCGATGTCAGCCTTGCCATAAGTATGGCCGGAAGGTTTCAAAGTGATCCTAGAATGGAGTACTGGACGGCGGTCAAGAATATCCTTAAATACCTGAAGAGGACTAAGGAAATGTTTTTCATTTATGGAGGTGATAAAGACCTCGTCATAAAGGGTTACGTCGATACAAGCTTTGACACTGATCTGGATGACTCTAAGTCGTAAACCGGATACATATTTATTATCAACGGGGGAGCGGTAAGCTGGTGCAGTTCCAAGCAAAGTGTGGTAGCCGATTCTACATGCGAAGCGGAGTACATCGCAGCCTCGGAGGCAGCGAAGGAAGGTGTCTGGATGAAGCAGTTCATGACAGATCTTGTAGTAGTGCCCAGTGCACTGAATCCAATGACTCTATTCTGTGACAACATTGGTGCCATTGCTCTGGCCAAGGAACCAAGGTTTCACAAGAGGACCAGACACATAAAGCGACGCTTCAATTCCATCTGTGATTACATCGAGGAGAAGGATATAAATATTTGCAAAGTGCACACGAATCTGAATGTTGTAGACCCATTGACTAAACCTCTTCCAAGGGCTAAACATGATCAACACCAAAACTGCACGGGTGTTCGATTCATTACAATGTAAATCACATAGTGATGTGAACTAGATTATTGACTCTAGTGCAAGTGGGAGACTATTGGAAATATGCCCTAGAGGCAATAAATAAAGTGTTTATTATTATATTTCCTTGTTCATGATAATTTTTTATTATCCATGCTATAATTGTATTGATTGGAAACACATTGCATGTGTGGATAAATAGACAACACTTTGTCCCTAGTATGCCTCTAGTGAACTAGCTCATTGATCAAAGATGATCAAGGTTTCCTAGCCATGGACATGTGATGTCATTTGATAATGGGATCACATCATTAGGAGAATTATGGGATGGACAAGACCCAAACTATAAACGTAGCATATGATCGTGTCAGTTTATTGCTACAGTTTTTCTGCATGTCAAGTATATGTTCCTATGACCATGAGATCATGCAACTCATGGACACCGAAGGAGTACCTTGTGTGTATCAAACGTCACAACCTAACTCAATGACTATAAAGGTGCTCTACAGGTATCTCCGAGGGTGTCTATTGGGTTGGCATGGATCGATACTGTGATTTGTTACTCCGTATGACAGAGAGGTATCTCAAGGCCCACTCGGTAATACAACATCACAATGAGACTTGCAAGAAATGTGACTAAGTGTTAGCCACGGGATCTTGTATTACGGAAATGAGTAAAGAGACTTGTCGGCAACGAGATTGAACTAGGTATGGAGATACCGACGATCGAATCTCGGGCAAGTAACATATCGAAGAACAAAGGGAACATCATACGGGATTAACTGAATCCTTGGCATAGAGGTTCGACCGATAAAGATCTTCATAGAATATGTAGGAATCAATATGGGCATCCAGGTCCCTCTATTGGTTATTGACCGTAGAGGTGTCTCGGTCATGTCTACCAAGTTCTCGAACCTGCAGGGTCTGCACACTTAAGGTTTGGTGACGTTTCAGTAGTATAGAGTTATGCATGGTGGTGACCGAAGGTTGTTTGGAGTCTCGGATGAGATCCCGGACATCACGAGGACCTCCGGAATGGTCCGTAGGTAAATATTGGTATATAGGAAGTCATGTTTTGGTCACCGGAAAAGTTCCGGGCTCATCGGTAGTGTACCGGGAGTGCCGGGAGGGTACCGAGGGACCATCGGGAGGGGTATTTCGACCCAAGAGTCTACATGGACCGTGGGAGAAGGAATACCAGCCCTTAGTGGGCTGGCCGAAGTCCCATAGGAAGCCCATGCGGCTAAGGAAGAAACCCAAGGTGGAAATGTTAGTGCATCTAGTGCCCCTTAGTGATTTTGGTGTATTGAAGACTTATAGGTTAAGTTACTAATGTGTTTGTGAGTGTACACATGCTCTATAAGTCGACGAGGAGTTTGATATATTCAGAGATTATCGACCCCTAAAAATGTATGTCTTCTAGTGAAGACTTTGCTGAAGACTTTGTGAAGACTTTGGTGAAGACTTTGTGAAGACTTTGAAGATGAAGAAGTTGGTGTGACCTTGAAGATACTAATGAAGATTATGAAGCGTGAATACTTTTGTTTTTGTAGTTTCATTTCCTTTCTTGAGTCATAGGAAACACTGTACTGTTAAAGGGGGCCGAGGTAATACTAAGGAAAGTTCCCAACTGATGCTCAACTCAAAATCCTCAACCTATACAATCCTTCGAGTGAAGCCTTTGGAAATCTCTTACGGCTCAGTCAAGTTCTTAAGTGACAGAGACGATGTTGTTCTGGTCTCTGAGGAAATTGATCTGTCTGGGGAGTTAGGATTTCACCAGTGCGAATTGCCTACAAGTGAGTAACATGATATGTCCAAGGACTTTCATAGTTCGAAAATCCGACCATTGCTGTGCCTAGCACTAGCTGTCCCCAATCACAACTACCCACATAACGGTCATATCACTGGGGGCCATTTATGTCATATCATGTCGGGTTGCACCCTGGCTATAAATAGCCGACCCCCACAACCACTAGCTGGTTGGCTGCTCCGAGAGAGAACTGACACTTGTCATTTGAGAGCAACCCATCCTCCAAGGACTTTGAGTGAAAATCATCAGTGAGGAAAAACCCACAACCAAACCACCAAACCCAAAGTGATTGAGCATCACTGAAGAAATTCCTATGTGGAACCGACGCTTGTTACCTTTGAGGATTGTGCATCCTCCAAATGGTTAGGCGTCATGGTCTAGTGCTCCTGCAGTCAATTGGGGATCACGAAGTGACCTTGGTCTAGAGCATCCAGCAGTAAATGTGGATCGCCGGCTGACTAGTTTTTGAGGGTTTTGGAAGTCTACCCTGAAGACTTACCACGAGTGTTGGGCGAGGACTGTGTGACCTTAGCTTAAGGAGAATATGGTACGGACTGTGTGTCCTGGGACTGTGTGTCCTCTGGTTTAAATACCAGGCCGCTCCAAACCAGACGTACGACTGTCACAGCAGTTGGAACTGGGTCATCAAACCATTGTCTTCATCAAGCTACCTAGTTCTATTTCCTCAACCCTTTCATTTCCTCATATAACTGTTGATGAAATTGAACTTTGCTGTTTGAATAATTTGTCTAAAGACTTTCACAATTTCCTCACCTCAAATTCTTCAAGTTACCTTGTTCCTCACCTTCTTATCCTGTATCACGCGACTTGTACTCTGTGCATGTTTCATTTCATCATGATGACTATGTTGTCTCTATGTTCCTCATGCACTTGAGTACTTATTCCACTGCTAGTTATTCATCACATTTCAAATTCCTCAAAGTTGAAATTCCTCAAGTGATGAATTTGTAAAAATCGCCTATTCACCCCCTCTAGTCGATATAATGCACTTTCAATTGGTATCAAAGCAGGTACTCCCTCGCTCTGTGTGATTTTAGTTTAACCACCTGGAGTTCTGGTTATGTCGACTGCAGGTATGACCAAGGTTTCCGCGGGATGTCCTACCTTCGATGGGACAGACTACCCCTTCTGGAAGAACAAGATGCGTATGCACCTTGAAGCTATTGACAACGATCTCTGGTACGTTGTGGAAAATGGTGTGCCCTCTGTCACTCCCACTATTACTACTGCTGATGTGAAGAGATTCAAGCAACTCGATTCTCAAGCAAAGAATATCATCTGTGGTCATCTGAGAAAAGGTCAGTATGGCAGAGTGAGTGCTTTGGAGACTGCTAAGCTTATATGGGATAGGCTGTCCAAAGTCAACGAAGGTGTTTCCACTCAACGTGACTCTCATGTTGATGTTCTTCGCTATCTCTTCAACCACTTTAAGAGACTTGACAATGAAAATGTTCAGCAAACTTTTGATCGCCTCACTGATATCTCCAATGAGCTTCAAGCACTGGGTGTCACCGATATCACTGGCCATGAAGTGGAGAAGAAACTGCTAAGATCTCTTGACTCCTCATTCGATACTCTGGCTTTGATGATTCAAGAGTGGAGACTACAAATCACTTGATCCTGCTGATATTCTTGAGAGACTCAATACTCATGAATTCCAACAAGCTCAGAAGAGAGACCTCTACGGGCCAAGCTATGGAAGATCTCGTGCTCTGAAGGCAAAAGCAATTTCCTCATCTGAAGAAGAAGATTCTGACAGCAGCCTTGGTGATCCTAAAGAACTAAGTCAGGAACTAGCAATGCTTGTGAGGAAATTCTAGAAGTTCTCAAGGAGAGGTGGATTTGGAAAGTCATCAAAAAATGGCTTGAGGAAATCAGATTCCTCAGAAGACTACAGGAAAAGGACTTGTCATCGTTGCAACAAGCCTGGTCACTTTTTCTCTAACTGTCCTCTCTGGGAAAAAGATTCAAAGAAGAAGAAGAAATACAAGGATGATAGTTCTGATGACTCAAAGAAAAAGAAGAAATGTTCAAAGTCCTCATGTGCAAAATCCCCATCTTCAAAGTCCTCAAAGAACAAGAAGAATGGTTCCAGAAAGGCTCGAGCATTCATCGGCAAGGAAATGGATTCTGAGGAAGAATCTGAAGAATATGAAGAAGAGGAAGAATCTGAGGAGGAATCAGAATCTGGTGTCGCTAGCCTTGCTCTTGCTACTGCTTTCGTCAGCAAGTCCATCTTCAACAATGAAGAATATGACTACTCCAACGACTCTGATGTCAGCAATGATGGTTATGCTCCCACCTATTGCTTCATGGCAAAAGGCTCGAAGGTACACAAACATCATTCCTCATCTGAATCAAGTGAAGGTGAATCTAATGAATATGTGAAACCTAGCTATGATAAACTTGTTAAAATTGCCACTAAGCAACAAAGTGCACTTGAAAAGCTTCAGAAAATGCTAGACAAAAGCGATGATCTATTGAACTATGAAGTGGATCGGACTCAAACTCTGTCTGACGATCTCAAAAGTCTTCACACAAAGTATGATAACCTTCAGAGTCATCATAATGACCTCTTAGCCGTTCATGAGAAGCTTTCTTATGAATTTCTTCAAAGAAAGCAAGATCTTGAGAAACTGAGGGTGTCACATGAGGATCTCCAAAGGGAAAACTATTCCTTACTGGCTCAACAGATAAGTACCGCTTAGGAAGAATTTGCTCCACCTTGTTTGAAATGCATCGAATGTGAAACTGCTTATTCTTCACCTGAATGTTCAAATGCTTCTATTGCTGCAAATTCTTCAACTATTCCTGTGGTCTCAAATTCCTCATCTGAGGACACCACAAGTATCACTGATGACAATGCAGGGTTGAAGGAGTTGTATGTGACAGGCATCTACAAAAGTCTCAAAGAGCATCAAACCCTTTGCGATGTCCTCAAAAAGCAGATTCTGAACAGGAACCCTAGGAAAGAGGGTATTGCCTTTGTGAGGAAACTCAACGCTGATGGATCCTACTGGACACCTAAGCAGTATCCCAAAACCTTATGGGTTGCTGCGAAAGGACCTCCTGTAGATCCATCCACCTTATCTGGCTTTACGTGTGAAACTTCATATTTCTTTGATGAGTCACTTGACTCGAACTACAATTCTTCAAAAATCAGAAAGGTGAAGTATTTGCTAGATTTGTTGGAACTAACTATAGGAATGGCTCTCCTATGAAGAAAATCTGGGTTCCCAAGAGCTACCTTCAAAATCTTCAAGTGAATGCCCTCACGACACCACTCATGAAGAATAGGAACCCCAGATCAAAGTCCTCACTTGGACCAAATTCCTCAAATGGTCAAAAATATCCTCATGCTAATACTTCTGTTTCGCAGGAAAAATCTAAGAGTTATGAATATGGGTATTATTCTTCAAACCATTATGTTCATAAGTCCTCGAAGAATTTCTCTGCTTATTCATTTGAGTACTCTAATCCTCGTCCTGTGAAACGAAGCGCGTTTGCTTCAATGCCTCCTTTCTCACATAGTGCTCGCAGAATGATTAACTCTTTGCCACTCCTCCAGACGTGGGTGGTGAAAAAAGTGAACTAATTTCTTATGCAGGGTCAGGTCTCCAGATGAAACTGAACATCTGATGAACTTGCTAGAGACCTGAGGAAATGCTTGAAAGGACGCAAGCTAACCATGATGAAATGAATTCCTCATTTGTCACGTCCTCACACTGCTTGCTTACTATCTTGTGTGATGAAATCCTATCTGATGAAATTGATGTCATATTCTTCACTCTGAAGCATATGAGTTCGTAAGTTGTACTAATTCATCTACAGGATGATACTCCAAAAGCCACTGAGTGGGTCCTCGATAGTGGATGCACAAACCACATGATGGGTGACAAAAATCTACTGATGAATTTGCCACTCACTCCATCTCCTCTGAAGCATATCACCTACACAGACAAAGGAAAAAACAAAGTATTGGGACTAGGTAAGTTGCTATCTCAAAGGACCGAACCATGGATAAGGTGATGCTTGTTGAATCCCTTGGGTTCAACCTTATGTCTGTCTCAATGCTTTATGATCTTGATATGGTCGTAGTATTTGGAAAATATCATTGTGTTGTCATCATGGAATCTGACAATTCCAAACTCTTTGAAGGCTTTAGGAGAGGAGACTTGTATATTGTTGATTTCTCTACAGGTCCTCAACCTGCCACTTGCTTACTTGCAAAATCTTCAGAAGGCTGGTTGTGGCATGGATGACTTGGACATGCGGGTATGAGGAACTTGCACACGCTTGTGAAGAAAAAGCATGTCATTGGCATCGAGGCTGTCAAATTCCTCAAGGACCATCTCTGCGGTGCATGTGAATCTGGGAAGATGACCAGATCCAAGTATCCCTCGAAGACAATCATGACCACGACATGACCCTTTGAATTGCTTCACATGGATCTCTTTGGCCCCACTCATTACTCCATACTAACAAATGCTTCAAGTTTGTATGGCTTTGTCATTGTTGATGATTACTCTCGTTACACTTGGGTGCATATTATTCTGTACAAAAATCAAGTGCAGGATGTCTTCGGACGATTTGTTTCAAGGGCCTCCACCAACTTCGGCATCAAGATCAAGCATATTAGGACTTCGTGGAGCGCAAGAACACTAATCTTGATGAATATCTTGATGAACTTGGTATTACTCATGAGTTATCTGCCCCTTATACTCCTCAATAGAATGGCATCGTGGAGCGCAAGAACAGGACTCTCGTTGAGATGGCTTGCACCATGCTTGATGAATACAGGACTCCTCGTCGCTTCTAGCCTGAGGCAATTGATACTGCATGCCACATCATCAACAGGGTATATCTTCACAAATTCTTCAAGAAGATTTCATATGAACTTATGACTGGCAAGAAACCCAATGTAAGTTATCTTAAAGTCTTCGGTGCAAAATGTCGGATCAAAGATCCTCGCCATAATTCTAAGTTTGCACCAAAAGCACATGAAGGTTTTATGCTTGGTTACGGAAAGGACTCGCACACCTACAAAGTCTTCATCACCTATCATCACAAGGTTGTTGAAACTGTAGATGTGCGGTTTGATGAAACTAATGGCTCGCAAAGAGAGCACCTGCCTTCTGTGTTAGATGAACAGTCTCCTGAGGAATCCATGAAGCCAAAGGCAACTGAAGATATCATACCCACTGAGGAAGTCATTCCAACAAATGAAGACACTCATGCTGATACACCTAAAGAAAATGGTGCTGATGAAAATCCTCAGCCACGTCAACCTGCTCATCCTAGAGTTGCAAATGAAGTACAAATTGACAAAATCATCGATGACATCAATGCACCAAGTCCCCTCACTCGCTCAAAAGCTTCACATTTAACCAACTTTTGTGGGCACTTTGCCTTTGTCTCTATCGTAGAGCCCACAAAAGTTGATGAAGCATTCAAGGAGCCTGAGTGGATTCAAGCTGTGCAAGAGGAATTGCATCAGTTCAAGCTCAACAACGTGTGGGAACTTGTCAAGCGACCAGATCCTCGCAAACATAACATCATAGGTACCAAGTGGATCTACCACAACAAGCAATATGAAAATGTCCTTGTGGTGAGGAATAAGGCTCGTCTTGTAGCTCAAGGCTACACACAGGTTGAAGGAATTGACTTTGATGAAACGTTTGCACCTGTTGCTGGACTTGAAGCTATTCGCATATTACTTGCTTACGCTAACCATCATAATATCATCTTATATCAAATGGATGTGAAAAGTGCAATCCTCAATGGTAAGCTTGAGGAAGAAGTATATGTTGCTCAACCCCCAGGTTTTGAAGACCCTAAGCATCCTGACAAAGTCTTCAGACTAAACAAGGCCCTCTATGGCCTCAAGCAGGCCCCTCGGGCGTGGTACGACACTCTGAAGGAATTCCTCATGAAGAAAGGCTTCAAACCCGGTTCACTCGACCCCACTCTTTTCACAAAATCCTATGATAATGAACTCTTCATATGAAAAATATATGTGGATCATATTATCTTTGGCTGTACTGACAAACGTTACAGTGATGAATTTGCCTATATGACGAGTGAAGAATATCAAATGTCTATGATGGGAGAGTTGAAATTCTTCTTAGGTCTTCAAATTCGTCAACAAGACAACGGCATCTTCATCTCTCAAGAGAAATACCTCAAAGATGTTCTAAGGAAATTTGACATGCAAGATTGCAAAGGCGTCAAAACTCCAATGCCTTCAAAAGGCCACCTCTGCACTAATGAAAATGGTAAAGATTTCGATCAGAAGGTATACCGCTCCATGATTGGTTCATTATTGTATCTATGTGCATCTAGGCCCGATATTATGCTAAGTGTTTGCATGTGTGCCCGATTCCAAGCAACACCGAAGGAATCACACCACAAGGCTGTGTAACATATTCTTCGATACTTAGCTCACACACCAACACTTGGATTATGGTATCCCAAGGGCTCAAATCTTCACCTCGTCGGATACTCTGATGCTGACTATGCTGGAGATCATGTGGATCGCAAGTCAACCTCAGGCACATGTCATTTCCTTGGACGATCCTTAGTCTGTTGGTCCTCGAAGAAGTAGAACTGCGTTTCACTCTCTACTGCTGAAGCTGAGTACATCGATGCCGGTTCATGTTGCGCTCAGTTACTATGGATGAAGCAAACCCTCAAGGACTACGTCATCAAGTTGAAGAATGTGCATCTCTACTGCGACAACGAGAGTGCCATCAAGATTGCATACAACCCAGTTCAGCACTCCAAGACCAAGCACATCCAGATTCGTCATCACTTTCTTTGAGATCATGTACTCAAGGGTGACATCTCCATCGACCACATTCCCACTGAAGAACATCTGGCCGATATCTTCACAAAGCCCTTGGATGAAAAGAGATTTTGCAAGTTGCGGTGTGAGATAAATATCTTAGAATCTTCGAATGTTCTTTGAAAAAGGACACACATCCTAACACTCATGCAAAATTGATGACTTAGATGTGCAACACACGAAGTAACGTTTTTCTTCAATCAATGAAGAATAACCCTCTAAGTGTGAAGAGATTAATGAAGAATTTGATTCTTGGAACCCTATGACAATTGTACGCGGTGTCCGAAATCATCATTCTTATACGGTGGATCACGCCACCAACCAAAGTTAAAATTCTTCGAAATTGAGTTTTTCATCATTTTTGTAAATTCTTCAAATTATCAAATTCCTCAAGTTTTCAACTTCCTCAACTTTTCAAATTCTTCAAACCTTGAAACTCATGTTCTTCATTGACTATATATATATATATATATTTGAGTTTTCAATGTCCTCAACAACATTCACTTATTGATAATTCTTCAAGTTAATTTTCATCTAAGTGAATGTGATCAGACCCTTTCCCCCTCTATGCGAAACTCAACCCAGACTGTTCACAAATTCTTCATATGCGTTCTACATTGAAACTCGTTCAAAGTCTTCACTGTGTCCTTGACAGCTGAAGAATTTGCGAACGGAAGATTTGAAATTTTCACTATCAAAATTTTCAGCGGTTCCCGCTCAAACGGTTCCGATTCCCGTGCCTGGATAACCCACGATCCCCCACTATTGCGACCTCTAAGTACGTGGGTGACACCTGTCGCGTGGAGAGCAAGGGTCAAGGGCAATCTTGTCCAAAATCTTCGGGCAGATTGGTTTTCACTCCCTCTATAAATACCCCCTCCCCTTCAACTGTGCTCGGTTACTCCTCATCTCATCCCTCTCCCGAGCTCCAACCTAGCGCTGCCGCTAAAGTCATCGTCGCCGGTGAGGAAGAGCTTCACTGCCTCGACCTCGTTGTCGCCGTACTCGCATCGGCCGTGGAAGTCCTCACCCCGCTGCCGCTGTAGCTGTCTCCCTTTGCCAAGCTAGGGTGTGGGAGATCTAAACGGACGAACTTCCCAATCTCATCTCTTGTTCGTCGTGTTCTTCACCAGGGTAAATAAAATTTATTTCTACTGCCCTTGTTTGATCCTCAAATGCTCTTCATATTCCTCAAAAGGTGTTTATTCTTCATGAACCTTATTCTAAAAGCACCTTACATCTTAACATACTTGATGTTTTTCCCTAAGTAATGATTTTCTTCAAGATTCCTCAATTGTGTGAATCCTCAAAATTTGCACAACTTTGGAACCCGAGACAAAGAACACTTAGTGAAATTCCTCAAGACACCCATGGTCAAATTCCTCTCACCTATTTTATTTAGAAAAATTCTGAGAACGCATATGACCTCTTCAAATTCCTCGCACCTATACTCTGTTCACAGGTACAACATGTCCGCTGATGAATCACTAGGTTCTCATCAACTTAACTCATTTGCAATACTTCTTGAGGAAAAACTGTGTACTTCTTCAGAGTCCTCAAGAGTTCAAATTCCTCAAGTGAAGAAAATGACTGATGGAAAGAAACCTCAGAAAGGTGGAAAGAAGCCAGATGTGCACACTGCCTTTGAGATTCCAGATGACGTGTATGAAGAATATTGCACACCCGATGAAGAAACACATGGGAAAGAGATGACCAAGCAGAGAAAGATCCGTCTGCAAAATATTGAGAGGAGATGGGCAAAGGAATGGAGGGAATATCGTTATGTAACCCCAAAGTACATCATGAAATTTGCAGTGAAACCACCTTGCAGCAGGCCTCCTCTAGCTCAGAATCAAATCACTGATCCCATAAGCCTCAAGACTGGTGAGGACTTTCCTCATCTGTGGGAGAAGCAGCAAGCCAAGCTGGCGAGGAAAGCCAAAGAGGCTGTGAAGAAATTTAATGAGGATTCTGCTGCTGCTGTCTCTGCTGGAGCCTCTGCAAGTGCTCCGAAGAAAATGATGTTGAAGAAATCTACTTTGAAGACAAGTTCTTCAACATCAAAACCTTCAACAAATTCCTTAAGGTCAAAGGCCTCGGCCAACAAAGTCTTCAGCTCCTGGAACAGTTGCTGCTCAGTCTTCTGCGACAACTACAAAGTCCTCAACCCCAGTGCATCTGGCAACATGCAAAAGGACTGAAGGTTTCTCCAGAGTTCCAAAGATCATGGCAAGTCCCTCCACCACTGCAAAGTCTTCAACCAGCCCCTCTGTACTGAAGCTGAAGAAAACTGCTGGACGAGGTCAAAGACCAAGTCCTCACACAAGCAAGGCTGTGGTGACAATACCCTCAGGTTCTTCAGAGGGTGGTGATAATGATGATGATGATGATGATGAAACTGATGATGAGGAATTGGAAGAAATCATCAGACAAAGTCAACAAAGGGCTGCTATTGCAAAAGGCAGTTATGTTCCTCTTCTGTTGGATCCCAAAACGATCCTCAATTTCATCGACATTTGGCATGAAGACCCAAACACCCCACTCTCTTCACTAGATCTACCTCTGGGTGTAGATCATGTCCTCACCCACTTCATCTCTGAAGAAAAGTGCAAGAGAGAATAGGCTCTGAGAGCAAGGAGGAATAGAACTCGCAAAGAAAAGTTTCTGCAAGATAATGTGATGAACTTGACTCCAAAACAGCTAGTCATAGTTCAGTTTGAGATTCGTACTCTCTCTGAGGATCAAGAGAGGTATGATGCAGAATGGAAAGGAACAAAGGTCAGATTCGTTAGGGCTGCTCAAGCTGCAGTGAAGGATCACAACTCTAGGGTTGCAGCTCGATCGCAACCACAAAAGCCTCAGTCTCATGAAACTCCTCAGACTTTAGATGAAATTCCTCAGGCTGCTGATGAAACTACTCGGCCTAATGAAATTGTTGCTGAAAATGCTTCTGCACCAGAAGCCACTACCAGTGCTGCTGAGGAAACTCAGACCACTGATGATTATGCTAGGGAAACCTCCAATGTTGTGCGTGAAGAAACTGATAGGCCAGCTAAAGACTCTGCTGCTCCTGAAGAAACTGAACCCACCAGGGCGGCCGCATCAGTCGTTCCTGAAGAAACTAGCATTACTGAGGAAAAGACCCTCAAAAGAAAAGCATCAACTTCAGAAGCCCCAGCTTTGAAGAAGTTGAAGACTTTGCCAAGTTCTTCAACGAGACCAATTGATGCAACTCCAATTTCCTCAGCACCTGCCTATGCTATTGTGCCATTTGGGGTGGAGTATGTCATCCCGGAAGAAGACGGAAATCATTCCGCTGCTTCTACAAAGCAGATTGATGAAGAAATTGTTGTTGAAGATACTGCTTCAACCCCCAAGGTATCATCACCCCATCTTCAGTTAACTGCTGAGGAAGCTGGCGTAGAAGAAATTGATGAGGAAGTTGACATTGGTGACACTACTCCAATCATCAATGATGAATATTGGGAATCTGCACACCCAAATTCACCAATGACAACTCCTCTGTTGTTGATTCCTCAGTCGCCTTCTCCGACTGAAGAAATACCTGAAGAATCTGCAAATCTGAATATTCAAGTCAGTGAAGAAATTCCGGCTACAACAGCTGAGGAACATGATGCTCCCGTCACAGTTGAGGAACCTGTCCTCCAAATTACTCAGTCTGAAGTTCCTCCCATGCCAACAGAGATCAAGGGGCGCATCAAAACAAATCTTCAACCAAAGCCAAGACTGCCATTCAAAGGCACTGTTCGCCCCAAATTCCTCCAGAACAATTTCTTCAATGAACACATGTTCTTCACAGGTCCAAACCCATATGACTCTGCTAGGGCTAGACGCAACATATTCTGGACTGCAACACAACTCAACTACTATGCATCTGTTCTATATGAGAAGAAGAAAGTCTTCGAGCACCATCAGATTCCTCATGATGATATGGAAACTCTTCCAACATTCACACCGGTGCTTCAGGTTCTTCATGATGCGGGCATTCTTCCATTCTGTGTCGAAGAACTCATTCTTCAGTTCTATGCCACATTGCATATCAGCGGCAATTCTTCAGACATCAACTCCTGGATATTGGATTGGATGACAGGGACAACACACTTCACCGCTCAAGCCTCTGAACTACTTCAGTGTGTCCCTGTCCCAATTCCCTCAAATGAAGCCTGCAAGCTGTTTGATGAACCTCCACTTCCAAACCAGCTGATGCAAGTGCTGATGAAGACATTGCCTCCTGGAAAGCCTCAACGCACAATCTTCTTGGTGAAGGATCTACTGTATGTGCCAAGGACTGTATATCGTATCCTCACAAATACGCTATGTCCTCAGAAGGGCCACAATTCTGAAGAAGAAGTTGAAGGAGTCATGAAGAATATGCTCTTCAATATCATACATGGAATTCCCATTAACTTGCATGACTTCTTCATGAGGACTTTGGCCAGTGCTGCCGTAGCTCCATTTGAACAGAAGCCCTATGCGCCATGGATCATGAAATTCATCAGGGCAAAAATCTCAGTACCCTTCAAGGCTGACTTTCAGAACCACTTTGGCTTCCTGCCTCCCATTGAAGTCATCAAAAGTACAATTTCTTCAATTAAAGGAAAAGGCTAGTCTGTTATTGATGAAGGAACTCGTCCACTGGACGGACAGTGTCGCAAAGCTCCCTCCTTCTCTACAAATGATGACACTGCCACTCAAAACTACGATGCAAAGGCCTCAGCTCACAAACATCAAGAGTCTGCCCCTCATGTGATGACTGATCGCGAGCTTCTCATAAGTGTTCATCAGAAGGTCGATCGCAATCACAAGTGGGTAAAGTGTCAACTTGGATACATTGTGCAGAATATGACTGTGACGCAGAACATTGTCAAGAGGAACCACTATTATGCACATGAAAACCTCAAACGCTCTTGGGCTGTACTATCCCACATCATGTCTTCTGATGAACTGGATGAGCTGGATCTTGAAGAACATCCTAACTTCGCTCGTCGTCCTCAGAAGAAATTCAAGAAAGTTCAAGTTCCTATCATGTTCACAAGTTCATTTTCTTCATCTCGAGAGCGCGATGATGATGAAGACATTGAAGACACTGCCGCATGCCCTGCATCGACGAACGACCCCGACAACGTTGGCGCTCCTTCCTCACCAACAAGATGAAATTCTTCAAAGGAGCGTTAGTCATCACTTTTTCTTCCCTTCTGGTCTTTGATGACAAAGGGGGAGAAAATTTGAG
Source organism: Hordeum marinum (assembly GCA_022496015.1). Taxonomy (NCBI): domain Eukaryota; kingdom Viridiplantae; phylum Streptophyta; class Magnoliopsida; order Poales; family Poaceae; genus Hordeum; species Hordeum marinum. The sequence continues at coordinate 366,352,610 of CM039675.1, read as the reverse complement.
TTGGTCTTCAAGCGGGTCTCTATAAATGGGCTATTTTTGTTTAAGTTACAACTCTCGCTCTTCCGAAACTTTTGTTGATTGAGTTGTAAACTTAAGTCCAATGGTGGTCTGACACTTTTGAACTATTTCCTCGCATGTTTATTTCCTCAAATACCTTAATGCATGCATGCTGAATTTCGTCAGACACCATTTTCCTCACGCATTTCAAAATCTTCATATCATATGTTCAAATGCGTGTATGAATTACAAGATATAGGGGGAGTTCTCCATATTTTAACCTGTCATGTGCATTTGCAGTCCAAAGCAAATTCCTCAAATATGCACATCTTCAGGGGGAGTTCTTTTATATCTTGCAACCAAATTCCTCAAACTCTGTGCTTTCACTTCATATGTTTATCCCCGTTGAAAGCTTAACCTATTTGTCATCAATCACCAAAAAGGGGGAGATTGTTAGTCCATCTAGTGCCCCTTAGAGATTTTGGTGTATTGAAGACTTATAGGTTAAGGTACTAATGTGTTTGTGAGTGTACACAAGCTCTATAAGTCGACGAGGAGTTTGATATATTTGGAGATTATCGACCCCTAAAAATGTATGTCTTCTAGTGAAGACTTTGCTGAAGACTTTGTGAAGACTTTGGTGAAGACTTCGTGAAGACTTTGAAGATGAAGAAGTTGGTGTGACCTTGAAGATACTAACGAAGATTATGAAGCATGAAGACTTTTCTTTTCATAGTTTCATTTCCTTTCTTGAGTCATAGGAAACACTGTACTGTTAAAGGGGGCCGAGGTAATACTAAGGAAAGTTTCCAACTGATGCTCAACTCAAAATCCTCAACCTATACAATCCTTCGAGTGAAGCCTTTGGAAATCTCTTACGGCTCAGTCAAGTTCTTCAGTGACAGAGATGATGTTGTTCTGGTCTCTGAGGAAATTGATCTGTCTGAGGAGTTAGGATTTCGCCAGTGTGAATTGCCTACAAGTGAGGAACAAGATATGTCTAAGGACTTTCATAGTTTGAAAATCCGACCGTTGCTGTGCCTAGCGCCAGCTGTCCCCAATCACAACTACCCACATCACGGTCATATCACTGGGGGCATTTATGGCATATCATGTCGGGTTGCACCCTGGCTATAAATAGCCGACCCCCACAACCACTAGCTGGTTGGCTACTCCGAGAGAGAACTGACACTTGTCATTTGAGAGCAACCCATCCTCCGAGGACTTTGAGTGAAAATCATCAGTGAGGAAAACCCACAACCAAACCACCAAACCCAAAGTGATTGAGCATCACTGAAGAAATTCCTGTGTGGAACCGATGCTTGTTACCTTTGAGAACCGTGCATCCTCCAGATGGTTAGGCATCATGGTCTAGTGCTCCTGCAGTCAATTGGGGATCACGAAGTGACCTTGGTCTAGAGCATCAAACAGTAAATTGTGGATCGTTGGGTGACCAGTTTGTGAGGGTTTTGGAAGTCTACCCTGAAGACTTACCACTAGTGTTGGGCGAGGACTGTGTGACCTTAGCTCAAGGAGAATACGGTAAGGAATGTGTGTCCTCTGGTTTAAATACCGGGCCACTCCAAACCAGACGTACGACTGTCACAACAGTTGAAATAGGGTCATCAAACCATTGTCTTCATCAAGCTACCTGGTTGTACTTCCTCAACCCTTTCATTTCCTCGTATAACTATTGATGAAATTGAACTTTACTGTTTGAAGAATTTGTCTGAAGACTTTCACAATTTCCTCACCTCAAATTCTTCAAGTTACCTTGTTCCTCACCTGCTTATCCTGTATCACGCTACTTGTACTCTGTGCATGTTTCATTTCATCATGATGACTATGTTGTCGCTATGTTCCTCATGCACTTGAGTACTTATTCCGCTGCTAGTTATTCATCACATTTCAAATTCCTCAAAGTTGAAATTCCTCAAGTGATGAATTTGTAAAAATCGCCTATTCACCCCCTCTAGTCGATATAACACACTTTCAGGAAAGAAAGGCAAAAGTGGAAAAAGGAAGGAGTCCTAATCCTACTAGGAGTGGAGGAGGAGGACTCCTCCCTCCACTTCGTCCGAAGTGGATTTGGCTCCCTTGGGACCCAAGTCTCCTCCCTCCCCTCCTCCTATATATACTAGAGGATTTCAGGGTTTTGGGTACAGAATTTTAGCCACGTGCTGCCCTCTCCTCTAGTCTGCAGTTTCTTCTCTAGATCGGTTTCAGTAGTGCTTAGGCGAAGCCCTGCTGGAATTACTCCACCACCATCGCCGCAACGCCGTCACGCTGCCGGAGAACTCGTCTACCTCTCTGCTCCCTCTTGTTGGATCAAGAAGGCGGAGATTGTCATGAAGTCGTATGTGTGTTGAACGCGGAGGTGCCATCCGTTCGGCGTTAGATTGGGACGGATCGTGATTGGATCGCGGGACGCTCGGCGATTTGGATCGCGAAGACGTTTGACTACATGAACCGCATTTCTTAATGCTTCCCATTTAGCGATCTACAAGGGTATGTAGATCCACTCTCCCCTCTCGTAGATGCTCATCTCCTAGATTGATCTTGGTGAAGCGTAGGAATTTTTTTGTTTCCCATGCAACGTGCCCCAATAGAGTTCTCCGGCAGCGCGATGGCGCCGTGGCGGTGGTGGTGGAACTATTCCGGCAGGGCTTCGCCTAAGCACCGCTGGAAACTAGAGGATTTGATCTATCAAGGAGAGAGGGTTGCACCATGGCTATGTCTAGGGTGCAGTTGCCCTCTCTCCCCTCTAGTATATATAGGAGGGAGGGGAGGGGCTGGCCGCCCTAGGGCTCCTCCTAGGATTCGAACGAAAGGAGGTGGAGGTGGAGGGGTCCACCTCCAATCCTACTCCAAGTAGGACTCCTTCCCTTCCCCACTTGCTTTTTCCTTTTGCTACAAGTCCAGCCGCATAGGCCCTCTTGGGCTGGCCGCCCAACCCACCAGGGGATGGTGCGCCACCCTAAGGCCCATGTGGCCCTCTTGGGGTGTGGTGGCCCCACTTGGTGGACCTCCGAAACCCATTCGTCACTCCCGGTACACTGTCGGAAATGCCCGAAACCTTTCCGGAGTTCAAACACCACTTTCCTATATATCAATCTTTACCTCTGAACCATTCCGGAGCTCCTCGTGATGTCCTGAATCTCATCCGGGACTCCGAACAACCTTCGGTCACCAACATACATAACTCAATACTACTGAAATGACACCGAACGTTAAGTGTGTAGACACTGGGGTTTCGAGAACTATCTAGACATGACCGAGACACCTCTACGGTCAATAACCAATAGAGGGACCTGGATGACCATATTGGTTCCTACATATTCTACGAAGATCTTTATTAGTTAAACCTCCATGTCAAGGATTCAGTTAATCCCGTATGTTGTTCCCTTTGTTCTTTGGTGTGTTACTTGCCCGAGATTCGATCGTCGGTATCGCTATACCTAGTTAAATCTCGTTACCGGCAAGTCTCTTTACTCGTCCCGTAATAAAAGATCTCGTGTCTAACTCTTTAGTCACATTGCTTGGAAGGCTTGTTGTGATGTTGTATTACCGAGTGGGCCCTGGGATACCTCTCCGTCACACAAAGTAACAAATCCCAGTCTTGATCCATGCCCACTCAAGAGACACCCTCAGAGATACCTTTAGAGCATCTTTATAGTTACCCAGTTACGTTGCGGCATTTGATACACACAAGGTATTCCTATGGTGTCAGTGATTTGCATGATCTCATGGTCACAGGAACAGATACTTGACATGTAGAAAACTATAGCAATAAACTGATACGATCATATGCTACGTTCATAGTTTGGGTCTTGAGCAAGGAAATATAATATTAACCACTTTATTATTGCCTCTAGACATATTTCCAACAGTCTCCCACTTGCATTGGAGTCAATAATCTAGTTCACATCACTATGTGATTTACATTGTAATGAACCTAACACCCATATAGTTCTGGTGTTGATCATGTTCAGCCCTTGGAAGAGGTTTAGTCAATGGGTCTGCGACATTCAGATCCTTGTGCAGTTTGCAAATATTTATGTCCTCCTCCTTGATGTAATCGCGGATGGAATTGAAGCATCTTTTTATGTGTTTGGTCCTCTTGTGAAACCTTGGTTTCTTGGCCAGAGCAATGGCACCAGTGTTGTCACAGAACAGAGTCATTGGATTCAGTGCACTGGGCACTACTCCAAGATCTTTCATGAACTCCTTTATCCAGACACCTTCCTTTGCCGCCTCCGAGACAGCGATATACTCCGCTTCGCATGTAGAATGGGCTACCATGCTTTGCTTGGAACTGCATGAGCTTATTGCTCCCCCATTAAGAATAAATACCCGGTTTGAGACATAGAGTCATCCGGATCAGTGTCAAAGCTTGCATCGATGTAACCCTTTACGACGAGCTCTTGATCACCTACATAAACGAGAAACATTTCCTTAGTCCTTTTCAGGTACTTCAGGATATTCTTGACCGCCGTCCAATGCTCCACTCCTGGATCACTTTGAAACCGTCTGGCCAAACTTGTGGCAAGGCTGACATTGGGCCTTGTCGCGAGGATGACCCCCGGGTACCCCAAAGACGGAGGGTCGGACGGGGTGCCCGCCCGCCTAGGCCGGCTGCTCTGACTCACGCCCGTGGCCGGCTGCTTTGGCCAGACGGTTGCGCCCGCCCGCTGGTGGCCCGAAGCCAACTACGACGTCCCATCGGACACGCACGGAGCAGACATACGTATCCCATGGCAGTGCAATAGTGGCGAGCAGTAGTGCACTGCACGGGTATCATACAGTACTATCCATAGTGTATCCTGTCCCCTGGACATTGACTTATAAAGTGCACCAGGGGACAGACGTAGCTTAGTCCACAAGCTACATATGGCTTGACATGTAAGCTACCCATGGTAGCTTACACCTCAAGCTGCTTGGGATGTAAGCTACCCACTGTAGCTTACATCCCAAGCCGCCCACTCATGCCTATATAAAGGCCTCATTCCCACCGCATATAGAGGTTGGACTCCCACTCTCACGTGCTCACACACACACATGAGGCAAGAAGCCTCATGGCTCTTCTCTCCCATACAGCTCCAGGAGCAACAATGTACCGGATATTCCACAGATATACAGACATGCAGGAGTAGGGGTATTATCTCTCTGGAGAGCCCTGAACCTGGATAAACCACCACGTGCTATTCGCATACCCGTCCTGAATCATCCACGACAGCCTTGCTCTCACCTCGATAAGCCACCCCATGGCATCTGCCGTCTCGCGTGACCCCTCGTGAGAAAAGATGATAGTTGGCGCCCACCATGGGGCTTGCTGTTGTTGGAACCGCGGTCCAGGCGGGATCCTCTTTGTCATCACCACCGCGATGTCGCTGCTATCTTTCCGGGGGCTCGACTCCAACTCGCCCCCGGTGCGAATGTGTGCGACCCCGCGTCCTCACTGCCGGTTTCTTCATCGCCGCCGCGGCATCGCCGCTATCTTTTCCGGGAGCTAGATTCCAACTCGCCCCCGGGGGAGAATGTGTGTGATGCCACGTCCTCGCTGCCGATTTCGTCATCGCCGTCGTAGCGTCGCCGCTATCTTTCTGGGGGCTCAACTCCAACTCGCCCCAGGGGCGAATGCGTGCGACGCCGCGTCCCCGCCGCCGGTCTCGTTGCCGCCCCCGCGGCGTTGCTGTTATCTTTCCAGGGCACGACATCAACACGCCCCCGGGACGACTGCGCGGGACGGCGCGGCCACGTCTTCGCCGGTGTCCCCACACCTACGTTTGCCTCCGAGATGGCTACGCCCCAGCCTCCTGCGCGCCCCCGCGGCGCGTTTTGCTCCGGCGTGGTCGTCCACACGTCCCCGTGGCTGCTCCGGCCGTGCGCCCGTGGCGCCCCATCGCCCGCATCCGCGCGTTGTGTCTACTTCTCGGCTTGCTCTCACACGCTGCGGCCGCTGCTCTACTCGTGTCGTCCGCCCTCCGGGCACTCACGGCACCCGGCCTTCACGGGTCGCCGTCACATCCTCCTCGCGCTGATGCTGCTCGCGTCGGGCAAAGACTCTGGCGGTCGCGGCCTCTTTTTTACGCCATCGGCTGTGCTCGGGCTCCTGCGATGGCGAACGGCCCTGCCCCGACCTCCTCGGGCCCGGACCGGCTCGTCGCATCTCCGTGTCCGTGACCGCCTCCTCGCCGCTCCAGTCTCCCATCCCGCGGGCCGACAGCCGTCGCCTGGCTGCCCCCGGGCCCCCGCGCCATGCGGCAGCGGCCTCGCCGCCCTGTTTCTCCGCAGCCGGCCCCATCGGCTCCCCTCGGCTCCGTCCCCGACACCCCGACACACACTCCGCGTCCGTGGACGTGCGTCTGCGTGCCTCGTTGCAGCTCGGACGGGCAGCTGCGCATCGGTCGTCCGCCTCTCCTGCCTCGTCTGCCCCACACAGGGCGGCACCCATGGTCGCACCGCCCCCCACGCTCGGTGCGTCCGCAAGCCGGCCCGGCTGCCCGACCGCCTCCCCTCGGCTCCATCCCCGGCACCCCGGCGCACACTCCGCGTTCGTGGACGTGCATCTGTGTGCCTCATCGCCGCTCGGACGGGCAAATGCGCGTCAGTTCTCCGCCTCTCATGCCTCGTCTGCCCCACACAGGGCGGCACCCGTGGCCGCGCCGCCCCCGTGCCCGGCGCGTCCGCAAGGCGGCCTGGCAGCGTTGGCTGGCGGCTCTAATTCGCCTGACCTCCGCGGCTGTGCGCCCGCGCGTCACCTCCCCAGCCGGCTTCGCCCCCTCACGTCCGGCCCGGCTACCTCCTCATGCCGGTCCAGCCGCCGCCGCTCCTACCCCGCTGGCCCGGCAGCGTCTGCCGGTGGCTCTGCTCCGCCCGGCCTCCATGGCCGCACCATCGCGCGTCGCCTTCCCGCACGAGCCTGCCTCCCGTGGCCCTTCTCCTTCGATTAGCCGCACCGCTCCGCCCACCTGCCGGCTCGGCCTCGGCCTCGGCCGGCTCCGACTGTCCCCCCGCGAGGCCGACTCCCCCGCGCTACCTCTGCGGCTGTCATGCCGGCTCCCGCCGCTCGTCCGGCCCGGACACCTACTGGCTGGCACCTCCCGTGTCGCCCCGCGGCCGCCTCCACACCGCCAGGTGCGCCCGTAGCCGGCCGCTCTATAGCCGGCCGCCGCGCTCTACATCCCGGCCAGCATCCACGCATCGGCCGCCCGCGCTGGCGTGTCGCCATTGCGCACACCGGCCCCTGCTCTCAGAACGGCTCCCACGCGCCTCGGCCGGCTCCTCCCGCTCCATGCGGGGACAGAAGAGGAGTGGGGGAGGCCGGCTGGAAATCAAAAAAGGTGGAGCCGGTCGAAAAAAAACTTTTGCACAACCGTCAGCCTGCTTCGCCACTCGGACGACCCGCTGCGGCCCGCCCTGTCTAGCCGACCGGTCTGCCTGCCGCCTTCGACGCATGGCCGGCTGAGGGGCCGGCCCGGCCGCACGTCCGCCTCGATGCCCATTCGGTCAGATGCGACCGACAGGGACCCCCTTCGAGCACCCGGAGGCTCGAAGGCTACACCCAGCGGGTGTGCCGGCGCGCTCCGCAAGCGCCAGGCCACACCTCCTCTCTTCGTCAACAACCACCTCAGCAACGTCAAAAAAGCAATGAACCTCCTCGTCCGGAGGCTCGGAGGCTACCCTTGGAAGTGCCCTCACACTCACCAGCCGGCGGACCCCGCGTCCGCCTTCGGCAGCACCCTCGTGCTCATCAGTCAGCGGACCCCCGCGTTCACCCTCGGCAACGCCTCGCGCACACCAGTCAGTGGACTCTGCGTCCGCCCTCGGTAGCGCCCTCACGCACACAAGCCGGCGGACTCCGCATCCGCCCTTGGCAGCGCCCTCGCGATCATCAGTCGGCGGACCCCGTGTCCGCCCTCGGCAGCGCCCTCGTGCTCATCAGCCGACGGACCCCGCGCCCGCCCTTGGCAGCGCCTCGCGCTCATCAGCCGGCGGACCCCGCGTCCGCTCTCGGCAGCGCCTCGCGCTCATCAGCCGGCGGACCCCAAGTCAGTGCTCGGCAGCGCCTTGTGCGCGTCGGCAGGACCACATGGGCTACAAACCATGTTGGCCGACATTGACAAAACCGCCTTGCCGGCACCCAAGAGCAATGTGAGATCTCCACACGCGTACCCTTGCACCATACACACAAAACAAATAACCCCGAGCGGCCCTCGGGGGCCATCTCTGCATTTATTCTGCTGCCTTACTGCTCACCCCGGCGCCAGCTAGTCTCGGCCCGGGGCTGGCCGCTTGGCCCGATACGTTCGTTCCTACGGGACGGCTTAGTAGCGTGTACGGGACTGAAGGCCCACTCTTTGTCTCAGCTACAGATCGTACCGCGACAGTCCAGCTAGCGAGAGCACAAGCTAGAGGTCACCACACGCGAAAAGCGTCCAGGGAGAAAACGGCTTGGGCGACCCGGTTGTTTTCATTTATGAGTATCTGCTCGGTCGAGTCTGCTCCCAGAATCCGAGTACTGTACGCTCCATTTCGCGGCCCACTCTTCGTCTCAGCTACATACCGGCTCCCGACTGTCTGGCTAGCAAGAGCAAAAGCCAAAGAGCGGAGAGAACATGAAAAAGACTTAAGGGTGCTCAGACGAAACCGAGTCGGCACCCTTTGCATAAAGCTCATGCACAGCCAAAATCAAATATTTCATATATTTGTGCCGACTTAACCTTGTCTTTTGCATGATGCTCCCTAAGGAACCTCCTCACCCAGAGGCTCGGAGGCTACCCTTCGACAGGGCTCCGCGCCCATCAGCCGGCAGACTCTCCGTTCGAGCCCGACAGCGCCTCGCGCTCGACAGCCGGCGGACCCCGCGTCCGCCTTCGGCAAGGCTTCACACCCATCAGCCGGCGGACTCTCCGTCCACGCCCGGCAGCACCTCGCACTCGACAGCCGGCGGACCCCGCATCCGCCTTCGGCAGGGCTCCGCGCCCATCAGCCGACAGACTCTCCGTCCGCGCCCGGCAGCGCCTCGCGCTTGACAACCGGCGGGCCCCACGTCCGCCTTCGGCAGGGCTCCGCGCCCATCAGCCGGCGGACTCTCCGTCCGCGCCCGGCAGCGCCTCGCGCTCGACAGCCGACGGACCCTGCACCCGCCTTCGGCAGGGCTCCGCGCCCATCAGCCGGGGGACTCTCCGTCCGCGCCCGGCAGCGCCTCACGCTCGACAGCCGGCGGACCCCGCGTCCGCCTTCGGTAGGGCTCCGCGCCCATCGGCCGGGGCACTCTCCGTCTGTGCCAGGCAGCGCCTCGCGCTCGACTGCCGGCGGACCCTGCGGCCGTCTTTAGCAGGGCTCCATGCCCATAGGCCAGCGGACCCTCCGTCCGCGCCCAGCAACGCCTTGCGCTTGAAAACCGGCAGACCCCGCGTATGCCTTCGGCAAGGCTCCGCGCCCATCAGCCGGCAGACTCTCTGTCCGCGCCTAGCAGCGCCTCGTGCTTGACAACCGGCGGGCCCCACGGCCGCCTTCGGCAGGGCTCCGCGCCCATCAGCCGGCGGACTCTCCGTCCGCGCCCGGCAGCGCCTCGCGCTCGACAGCCGACAGACCCTGCACCCGCCTTCGGTAGGGCTCCGCGCCCATCAGCCGGGGGACTCTCCGTCCGCGCCCGGCAGCGCCTCACGCTCGACAGCCGGCGGACCCTGCGTCCGCCTTCGGCAGGGCTCCACGCCCATCAGCCGGAAAACTCTCCGTCCGCCCCCGGCAGCGCCTCGCGCTCGACAGTCGGCGGACTCCGCGTCCGTCTTCGGTAGGGCTCCGTGCCCATCAGCCGGCGAACTCTCCGCCCGTGCCCGGCAGTGCCTCGCACTCGACAGCCGATGGACCCTGCGTCCGCCTTCGACAGGGCCTCGCGCCCATCAGCCGGGGAACTCTCCGTTCGCGCCCGACAGCTAATCGCGCTTGACAGCCGGCGGACCCCGCGTCCGCCTTCGGCAGGGCCCCGCGCCCATCAGCCGGCGGACTCTCCGTCCGCGCCCGGCAACGCCTCGCGCTCGACAGCTGGCGAACCCCGCGTCCGCCTTCGGCAGGGCTCCACGCCCGGCAGCGCCTCGCGCTCGACAGCCGGCGGACCCCGCGTCCGCCTTCGGCAGGGCTCCGCGCCCGGTAGCGCCTCGCGCTCGAGAACCGGCGGACCCCGCGTCCGCCTTCTACAGGTCTCCACGCCCATCAGTCGGCGGACTCTCCGTCCGTGCCCGGTAGCACCTCGCGCTCGATAGCCGGTGGACCCTGCATCCGCCTTCGATAGGGCTTCGCGCCCATCAGCCGAGGGACTCTCCGTCCGCGCCCGGTAGCACCTCGCGCTCAACAGCCGACGGACCCCGTGTCCGCCTTCGGTAGGGCTCCACGCCCATCAGCCGGGGGACTCTCCATCCGCGCCTGGCAGCGCCTCACGCTTGACAACCGGCAGACCCCGCGTCCGCCTTCAGAAGGGCTCCGTGCCTATCAGACGGCGGGCTCTTTGTCCGTGCCCGGCAGCTCCTTGCGCTTGACAGCAGACGGACCCTGCGCCCGCCTTCAGCAGGGCTCCGCGCCCATCAATCGGGGGACTCTCCGTCCATGCCCAACAGCGCCTCGCACTCGACAGCCGGCGGACCCCGCGTCCGCCTTCGGCAGGGCTCCACGCCCATCAGCCGGCGGACTCCCCATCCACGCCCGACAGCGCCTCGTGCTTAACAGCCGGTAGACCCCGCATCCGCCTTCGGCAGGGGTCCGCGCCCATCGGCCGGGGCACTCTCTGTCTGTGCCAGGCAGCGCCTCGCGCTCGACAGCCGGCGGACCCTGCGGCCGCCTTTAGCAGGGCTCCATGCCCATAGGCCAGCGGACCCTCCGTGCGCGCCCAGCAGCGCCTTGCGCTTGACAACCGACAGACCCCGCGTACGCCTTTGGCAGGGCTCCGCACCCACAGGCCGGCGGATCCTCCGTTCGCACCCGGCAGCGCCTCGCGCTCGACAGCCGGCGGACCCTTCGTCCGCGCCCGATAGCGTCTCGCGCTCATCCGCCAGCAGACCCCATGTCCACACCTGGCACCTTAAACGCCACCATCTACTTCAGCAACAGCAAGGACCCTCCGCCCGACTCCTCGAGTCGCCCGGAGGCTACACCTAGCAGGTGCGCTGGCGCGCCCCCGCTGGAAATCGCTAGCCGGTGAACTCCGCGCTCGCCCCCGGCATCGCCTTGTGCCCTTTAGCCAGCAGACTCTACGTCCACGCCCGACATTCTCTACGCGATCATCCGCTTCAGCAATAGCAAAGATCGTCCGCACGACTCTTCGAGTCGCCCGGAGGCTACACCCAGCGGGTGCGCTGGCGTGCCCTCGTTGGAAGCGAGCCATGTTGTCCCCAACCCACGATCGACTGTCACCGACAACTTCTGCAACAACAACGACAACGACTACGAAAACCCTCCGCCCGACTCTGCGAGTCACCCGGAGGCTCGGAGGCTACTGTCGGGGGGATGACCCCCTGGGTACCCCAAAGACGGCGGGTCGGACGGGGTGTCCGCCCGTTTGGGCCGGCTGCTCCAACTCACGCCCGTGGCCGGCTGCTCTGGCCAGCCGGTTGCACCCGCCTGCCGGTGGCCCGAAGCCAACTATGACGTCCCATCGGACACGCGCGGACCAGACGGACGTATCCCGTGGTAGTGCAATAGCGACGAGCAGTAGTGCATTGCACGGGTGTCGCACAGTACTATCTACAGTGTATCCTATCCCTTGGACACTGACTTATAAAGTGCACCAGGGGACAGACGTAGCTTAGTCCACAAGCTACATATGGCTTGACATGTAAGCTACCCATGGTAGCTACACCTCAAGCTACTTAGCATGTAAGCTACCACTGTAGCTTACATCCCAAGCCGCCCACTCATGCCTATATAAAGGCCTCATGCCCACCGCATATAGAGGTTGGACTCCCACTCTCACGTGCTCACACACACACACATGAGGCAAGAAGCCTCATGGCTCTTCTCTCCCATACAGCTCCAGGAGCAACCATGTACCGGATATTCCATAGATATACAAACATGCATGAGTAGGGGTCTTATCTCTCCGGAGAGCCCCGAACCTGGGTAAACCACTGCGTGCTATTCGCATACCCGTCCCGGATCATCCACAACAGCCTTGCTCTCACCTTGATAAGCTACCCCATGGCATCTGCAGTCTCGCGTGACCCCCCGTGAGAAAACGACGACAAACCTTGTGCACATCATTGCATACATGATAGATCCTATGGTTGAAGCATAGGGGATGACACTCATCTTCTCTCTATCTTCTGCAGTCACTGGGCATTGAGTCTTACTGAACTTCACACCTTGCAATAGAGGAAAGTACCCCTTCTTGGACTGATCCATTTTGAACTTCTTCAAAACTTTGTCAAGGTATGTGCTCTCTGAAAGTCCTATTAAGCGTCTCGATCTATCTCTGTATATCTTGATGCCTAATATGAAAGCAGCTTCTCCTAGGTCCTTCATTGAAAAACTCTTGTTCAAATATTCCTTCATGCTTTCCAGCATTTCTATATTGTTTCCAATCAGCAATATGTCATCCACATATAATACTAGAAACGCTATAGAGCTCCCACTCACTTTCTTGTAAATACAAGCTTCTCCGTAAACTTGTATAAACTCAAATGCTTTGATCACCTCATCAAAGCGCTTATTCCAACTCCGAGATGCTTGCACCAGTCCATAAATGGATCGCTGGAGTTTGCAAACTTTGTCAGCATTCTCTGGATCGACAAAACCTTCGGGCTGCATCATATACAACTCTTCCTCAAGGAAACCATTGAGGAATGTTGTTTTGACATCCATCTGCCAAATTTCATAGTAGAAAAATGCAGCTATTGCTAACATGATTTTGATGGACTTAAGCATCGCTACGGGTGAGAAAGTCTCATCATAGTCAACTCCTTGAACTTGTGAAAAACCCTTTGCCATGAGTCGAGCTTTATAGTCTGTGACATTATCGTCCGCGTTTGTCTTCTTCTTAAAGATCGGTTTGTTCTGAATGGCCTTACGCCCTTTAGGTAATACTTCCAAAGTCAATACTTTGTTTTCATACATGGATCCCATCTTGGATTTCAAGGACTCTAATGATTTCTCAGAATTCGGGCCCATCATCGCTTCTCCATGCTCGTAGGTTCATCGTTGTCCAATAACATGACCTCTAAGATAGGGTTGTTGTACCACTCAGGAGTAGTATGTGCCCTTGTCGACCTACGAGGTTCGATAGTAACTTGATCTGAAGCTTCATGATCATCATTATTAACTTCCTCTTCAACTGACGTAGGCTCCACAGAAACATTTTTCTGCTCTGCGCTACTCTCTGGTTGAAACAAAGGTTCAACAACCTCATCAAGTTATGTTTTCCTCCCACTCAATTCTTTCGAGAGAAACTCTTTCTCAAGAAATGTTCCGTTTTTAGGGACAAACACTTTGCCTCCGGATCTGAGATAGAAGGCATACCCAACTATCTCTTTTGGTTATCCTATGAAGACTCATTTCTCCGCTTTGGGTTCTAGCTTTTCAAGCTGAAGCTTTTTGACATAAGCATCACATCCCCAAACTTTAAGAAACGACAACTTTGGCTTCTTGCCAAACCACAATTCCTATGGCGTCATCTCAACGGATTTCTATGACGCCCTATTTAAAGTGAATGTAGCTGTCTCTAATGCATAACCCCAAAATGATAGTGGCAAATCGGCAAGGGACATCATAGATTGCACCATATCTAACAAGGTTCGATTATGACATTCGGACACACCATTACGATGTCGTGTTCCACGTGGAGTCAATTGTGAAACAATTCCATACTGTCTTAAGTGACAGCCAAACTCATAACTCAGATATTCTCCTCCTCGATCAGATCATAGGAATTTAATCTTCTTGTTACGATGATTCTCAACTTCACTCTGAAAATTTCTTGAACTTTTCAAACATTTCAGACTTGTGCTTCATTAAGTAAATATACCCATATCTACTTAAGTCAGCAATGAAGGTGAGAAAATAATGGTATTCACCACGCACCTCAATGCTCATCGGACCACACACATCAGTATGTATGATTTCCAACAAGTCACACTTGCCCATTCCATAGTTCCAGAGAACGGGGTCTTAGTCATCTTGCCCATGAGGCATGGTTCACATGTGTCAAGTGATTCGAAATCAAGTGACTCCAAAAGTCCATTAGCATGGAGCTTCTTCATGCGTTTTACACCAATATGACCTAAGTGGCAGTGCCACAAGAAAGTGGTACTATCATAATCAACTCTACATCTTTTGGCATCACTGTTATGAACATGTGTATCATCACTATCGAGATTCAATCATAATAAACCCCTCACATTGATTGCATGACCATAAAAGATATTACCCATACAAATAGAACAACCATTATTCATAACAGTTCATGCTTATTGCAGGCACTAAATAACAATTATTCAGGTTCATCACTAATCCCGATGGTAATCGAAGAGCGAGCATGCCGACGGCGATCACATCAACCTTGGAACCATTTCCCACGCGCATCGTCACTTCGTCCTTAGCCAGCCTCCATCTATTCCATAGGTCATGCTTTGAGTTGCAAATGTGAGCAACCGAACCGGTATCAAATACCCAGGCACTACAACGAGAGCTGGTAAGGTACACATCAATAAGATGTATATCATATATACCTTGTTTGGTGTTGGCCGCCTTCTTGTCGGCCGAATACTTGGGGCGGTTCCGCTTCCAGTGACCGGTTCCCTTGCAATGAAAGCACTCAGTTTCTGGCTTGGGTCCAGCCTTGGTTTTTTTCACGTGAGCGGTAACTGCTTTTCCACTCTTCTTGGAGTTACCCTTCTTGCCCTTGCCATTCTTCTTGAAACTAGTGGTTTTATTGACCATCAACACTTGATGCTCCTTCTAGATTTCAGACTCATCGACTTTCAGCATCACAAACAGCTCGGACTTATTCATCCCTTGCATGTTACAGTTTGTCACAAAACTCTTGTAGCTAGGTGGCAATGATTGAAGAAGTCCGTCAGTGATCGTCTCTGGCAGAAGGGGCATCCCTAACTCAGCAAGACGGTTCGAATACCCAAACATTTTGAGTATATGTTCATTGACAGACCCGTTCTCCTCCATCTTGCAAGCATAGACCTTATCGGAGGTCTCATACCTCTCGATCTGGGCATTCTTCTCAAAGATAAACTTCAACTCCTGGAACATCTCATATGCTCCATGACGTTCAAAACGTCTTTCAAGTCCCGGTTCTAAGCCATACAACATTGCACATTGAACTATTGAGAAATCTCCAAAACGTGCCTCCCAAATGTTCTTAACGTCTTTGGACGACACGGGAGCAGGTGGATCACCAAGCGGTGCATCAAGGACATAAGCCTTTTGGGAAACCGTGAGGATAATCCTCAGATTATGGGCCCAGTCCACAAAGTTACTTCCATCATCTTTCAACTTGGCTTTCTCTAGGAGTGCATTAAAATTCAGGGGAACTATTGCGCGACCATTGATCTAAAACATAAATATGCAAATATTACTAAGACTATTGTTCAAGATAATGAGTTTAGTTAATTAAATTACTTAAAAACTCCCACTCAAATTGACATCCCTCTAGTCATCCGAGTGATACATGATCCAAATTCACCAACTCAAGTCCGATCATCACGTGAGTTGAGGTGGTTTTAGTGGTGAACATCATGATGTTGATCATATCTACTATATGACTCATGTTTTACCTTTAGGTCTCTTGTGTTCCGATGCCATGTCTGTACATGCTAGGCTCGTCAAGTTTAACCCGAGTGTCCAGCACGTGCAACACTGGCTTACACCCGTTGTATGTGACCCGTTGTATGTGAACGTAGAGTCTATCACACCCGATCATCATGTGGTATCTCGACACGATGAACTTTCGCAATGGTGCACACTCGGGGAGAACACAATTTATCTTGAAATTTTAGTGAGGGATCACCTTATAATGATACCGTCATCCTAAGCAAAACAGGGTGCATAAAAGGATTAACATCACATGCAAATCATAAGTGACATGATATGGCCATGAACTTGTGCTTTTGATCCCCATCTCTAAAGCACCGACATGATCTCCATCGTCACCGGCACAACACCATGATCTCCATCAACGTGTTGCCATGAGGTTGTCGCGCCAACTGTTGCTTCTACGACTATTGCTAACACATAGCAATAAAGTAAAGCAAAAAAACGGTGAAAATAATTAAAGACAACCCTATAGCTCCTGCCGGTTGCCGTACTCATCGACATTCAAATCGTGATATTCTATACAAAACATGATCATCTCATACATCACATATATCTAATCATGTAATTGTCCATAACATATCACAACATACCCTAAAAAACAAGTTAGACGTCCTCTAATTGTTGTTGCATGTTTTATGTGGCTGCTACGGGTATCTAGCAAGAACAATTCTCACCTAAGCAAAAAACCACAACGGTGATACACAAATTTCTATTCAACCTTCTCAAGGACCGCCTTTGTCGAATCCGATTCAACTAGAGTAGGAGAGACAGACACCCGCCAGCCATCTTTATGCAACAAAGTCACATGTCAGTCGATGGAACCGGTCTCTCGTAAGCGTACGATTAAGGTTGGTCCGGGCCGCTTCATCCCACAATACCGTCGAATAAAGAAAAGACCAAAGGGAGAAAGCAATCTGAGCGTTCGCTCACAAACTCCTTTGTGTTCTACTCGTGATCTCATCTACACATAAACCTAGCTCTGATACCATTGTAGGGGAACGTTACATGGGAAACAAAAAAATTCCTACGCACAAGCAAGATCTATCCATGGTGATGAGAATCTACGAGAAGGAGAGTTGATCTACATACCCTTGTAGATTGTTAAGCGGGAAGTGTTAAGAAACGCGGTTGATGTAGTCGAATGTCTTCACGGTCCAAATCGCTAGTCGTCCCGCGATCCAATCACGATCTAGCATCGAACGGACGGTGCCTCCGCGTTTAGCACACGTACAACTCAATGACGATCTCCGCCTTCTTGATCCAGCAAGAGGGAGCAAAGAGGTAGATGATTTCTTCGGCAGAGCGACGACGCGGTGGCGGTGATGGTGAAACTATTCCGATAAGGATTCGCCTAAGCACCACCGGAAACTAGAGGATTTTATCTATCGGGGAGCGAGGGCTGCATCGTGGCTATTGATACGTCTCCAACGTATCTATAATTTTTGATGATGGCATGCTATTATCTTATCTGTTTTGGATGTTATATATGCATTAATATGATATTTTATATTATTTTGGGGACTAACCTATTAATCTAGAGCCAAGTACCAGTTTATGTGCTTTCCTTGTTTTTGAGTTTTGCAGATATGGAAAATTAAACAGAGTCCAAATGGAATAAAACCTTCGAAAGGAACTTTTATGGAAGGAAACAAGTCATCCAAGCTTGGAGTGCATGTCATGGGAGATTCAAGGACGCCACAAGCCTGCTAGGCGCGGCCCCCCCGCTGGCCACGCCTAGCAGGCTTGTCGCCTCCTGGCAGGTCTCCTAACCCTAAATCAATTGGAAATATGCCCTAGAGGCAATAAATAACGTGTTTATTATTGTATTTCCTTGTTCATGATAATCGTTTATTATCCGTGCTATAATTGTATTAATTGGAAACATGGATACATGTGTGGATACATAGACAAACACAATGTCCCTAGTATACCTCTAGTGAACTAGCTCGTTAATCGAAAGATGGTTAAAGTTTCCTAGACATGGACATGAGATTTCATTTGATAACGGGATCACATCATTAGGAGAATGATGTGATGGACAAGACCCGAACTACAAACATAGCTTATGATCGTGTCAGTTTATTGCTACTGTTTTCTGCATGTCAAGTATATGTTCCTATGACCATGAGATCATGCAACTCACAGATATCAGAGGAGTAACTTGTGTGTATCAAACGCCGCAACGTAACTGGGTGACTATAAAGGTGCTCTACAGGTGTCTCCGAGGGTGTCTGTTGAGTTGGCATGGATCAAGACTGGGATTTGTTACTCCGTGTGACCGAGAGGTATCTCAGGTCCCACTCGGTAATACAACATCACAATAAGCCTTGCAAGCAATGTGACTAAGTGTTAGTTACGGGATCTTGTATTATAGAACGAGTAAAGAGACTTGCCAGTAACAAGGTTGAACTAGGTATGGAGATACCGACGATCAAATCTCGAGCAAGTAACATACCGAAGAACAAAGGGAACATCATACGGGATTAACTGAATCCTTGACATAGAGGTTCGACCGATAAAGATATTCGTAGAACATGTAGGAACCAATGTGGACATCCAGGTCCCGCCATTGGTTATTGACCGTAGAGGTGTCTCGGTCATGTCTACATAGTTCTCGAACCCGCAGGGTCTGCACACTTAAGGTTTGGTGACGTTTCGGTAGTATAGAGTTATGTATGGTGGTGACTGAAGTTTGTTCGGAGTCCCGGATGAGATCCCGGACATCACGAGGAGCTCCAGAATGGTCCGGAGGTAAAGATTCATATATAGGAAGTCCTATTTTGGTCGCCGGAAAAGTTTCGGGCTCATCGATAGTGTTCCGGGAGTGCCGGTAGTGTACCGGGAGACCTCCGGGAGGGGTATTTCGACCCAAGAGGCTTCATGGGCTGTGGGAGAGTGAATATCAACCCTTAGTGGGCTGTTGGAAACTCCCACACAAGGCCCATGTAGCTGGATAAGAAAACCCAATAGGAAAAGGTGGGAAAAAGGCAAAATTGGGTGAATCCTAGTCCTACTAGGAGTGGAGGTGGACTCCACCTCCACCACTTGGTTCGGCCAAAGCCTCCAAGGCTTGGAGGCCAAGCTGCCTCTCCTCCTCCCTCCCTCCTATATATACTTGTGGATTTCTAGGGTTTTGCACTTGATTTTCAGCCACGTGCAAACCCTAATCTCTAGTGCATAGTTTCTCCTCTAGATCGGTTTTCTGCAGTGCTTAGGCGAAGCCCTGCCGGAATTGCTCCACCACCATCGCCGGAGCGCCGTCAGGCTGCCGGAGAACTCTTCTTCCTCTTCACTCCTTCTTGCTGGATCAAGACGGTGGAGATCGTCATCAA
This sequence comes from Hordeum marinum, assembly GCA_022496015.1. Lineage (NCBI taxonomy): Eukaryota > Viridiplantae > Streptophyta > Magnoliopsida > Poales > Poaceae > Hordeum > Hordeum marinum. Next base: position 366,333,462 of record CM039675.1, on the reverse strand, counting down.
GCTGTACGTGTGCTGAACGCGGAGGTGCCGTCCGTTCGGTGCTAGCTCGGAAGGATCGTGATCAAGTTCGTGAGACGGATCGTGATCAAGTTCGTGGGACGGATCATGATCGGATCGCGGGACAGATCGTGATTGGATCGTGGGACGGATCGTGTTTGGATCATGGACGCACGGCGATTTGGATCGCGAAGACGTTCGACTACACCAACCACGTTTCTTAACGCTTCCCGCTTAGCAATCTACAAGGGTATGTAGATCCACTCTCCCTCTCGTAGATGCTCATCACCATGGATAGATCTGTCTGTGAGTAGGAAATTTTTTGTTTCCCATGCAACGCTCCCGAACAGTGGCATCATGAGCTAGGTCTATGTGTAGATGAGATCTCGAGTAGAACACAAAAGGTTTGTGGGCGTTGATGCTTAGATTGCTTCCTCCCTTGGTTGGATTTTGGTTCAGCGGTATTGTGAGATGAAGCGGCCTGGACCAACATTACTCGTACGCTTACGAGAGACCGGTTCCCTCGACGCAACTTGTTGCCTAGATGGCTTGCGGGTGGCATTTTCTCTCATTTTAGTTGGATCGGATTCAACAAAGGCGGTCCTTGAGAAGGTTGAAAATAAAATTATGTATCACCGTTGTGGTTTATGCGTAGGTGAGAATCGTTCTTGCTAGAAACCCATAGCAGCCACGTAAAACATGCAACAACAATTAGAGGACGTTTAACTTGTTTCTGCAGGGTATGTTGTGATGTGATATGGCCAATTACATGATGTGATATATGTGATGTATGAGATGATCATGTGATGTATAGAATTTCACGACTTGCTTGTCGATGAGTACGGCAACCGGTAGGAGCCATAGGGTTGTCTTTAATTATTGTATGACCTGCATGTCAATCATTAAGCGCCATGTAATGCTTTACTTTATCGCTAAACGGTAGCAATAGTAGTAGAAGCATGCAGGGCGTGACCACCTTGATGGTGACACGTTGATGGAGATCAAGATGATGGAGATCATGGTGTCGTGCCGGTGACGATGAAGATCATGCCGGTGCTTTCAAGATGGAGATCTAAAGCACAAGTTCATGGCCATATCATGTCACTTATGAATTGCATGTGATGTTAATCCTTTTATGCACCTTGTTTTGCTTAGTACGACGATAGCATTATAAGGTGATCCCTCACTTAAATTTAAAGATAAAATTGTGTTCTCCCCGAGTGTGCATCATTGCGAAAGTTCATCGTGTTGAGACACCACGTGATGATCGGGTGTGATAGACTCTACGTTCACATACAATGGGTGCAAGCCAGTGTTGCACGCGCAGAACACTCGGGTTAAACTTGACGAGCCTAGCATGTATAGACATGGCCTCGGAACACAAGAGACCGAAATGTCAAACATGAGTCATATAGTAGATATGATCAACATAATGATGTTCACCATTGAAGCCACCTCAACTCACATGATGATTGGACTTGAGTTGGTGGATTTGGATCATGTGACACTCAGATGACCTGAGGGATGTCAATTTGAGTGGGAGCTTTAGTAATTTGATTAACTAAACTAATTATCTTGAACAATAGTCTAAGTGAACTTTGCATATTTATGTTGTAGATCAATGGCTCGCGCAGTAGCACCCCTGAATTTTAATGCGTTCCTAGAGAAAGCTAAACTAAAAGATGATGGAAGTAACTTTGTTGAATGGGCCCGTAATCTGAGGATTATCCTCACGGCTTCCCAGAAATCATATGTCCTTGATGCACCGCTTGGTGACCAACCATAAGACATGACCTCCGAATACGTTAAGAACGCTTGGGAGGCACGTACTGGAGACTACTCAATAGTTCAGTGTGCAATATTGTATGGCTTAGAACCGGGACTTCAAAGACGTTTTGAACGTCATGGAGCATATGAGATGTTCCAGGAGTTGAATTTCATCTTTCAAAAGAACGCCCGGATCGAGAGGTATGAAACCTCCGATAAGTTCTATGCTTGCAAGATGGAGGAGAACGGGTCTATCAGTGATCATATACTCAGAATGTCTGGGTATTCAACTCGTCTAGCGGAGTTGGGAATTGCCCTTCCGCCAGAGGCGATCACTAATAGAGTTCTTCAATCACTGCCACTTAGTTACAAGAGCTTTGTGATGAACTATAACATGCACGGGATGAACAAGTCAGTCGCCGAGCTGTTTGCGATGCTAAAAGTCGCTGAGTCTGAAATCCAGAAAGAACATCAAGTGTTGATGGTCAATAAAACCACTAGTTTCAAGAAAAATGGCAAAGTCAAGGGCAAGGGCAAGAAGGGTAAAACCAAGAAGGGTGGCAAAGCAGTTGCTACTCCTGCAAAGAAGCCCAAGCATGGACCCAAGCCAGAAACTGAGTGCTTTCATTGCAAGGGAACTGGTCACTGGAAGCAGAACTGCCTCAAGTACCTGGCTAACAAGAAGGCGGCCAACGACAAACAAGGTATATATGATATAGATGTTATTGATGTGTACCTTACTAGCTCTCGTAGTAGTGCCTGGGTATTCGATACCGGTTCAGTTTCTCACATTTGCAACTCAAAGCAGGAACTACGAATAAACGAAGGCTGGCAAAGGACGAAGTGTTGATGCGCGTGGGAAATGGTTCCAAGGTTGATGTGATCGCCATCGGCACGCTCTCTCTTTGATTACCATCGAGATTAGTGATGAACCTGAATAAATGTTATTTAGTGCCTGCGTTAAGCATGAACATTATATCTGGATCTTGTTTATTGCGAGACGGTTACTCATTTAAATCAGAGAATAAAGTTGTTCTATTTATATGAGTAATATCTTTTATGGTCATGCACCCAATGTTAGGGGTTTATTCATATTGAATCTTGATAGTGATGACACACATGTTCATAACATTGATGCCAAAAGATGTAGAGTTGATAATGATAGTACCACTTTCTTGTGGCACTGCAGTTTAGGTCATATTGGTGTAAAACGCATGAGGAAGCTCCATGCTGATGGAATTTTGGAGTCACTTGATTTTGAATCACTTGACACATGTGAACCATGCCTCATGGGCAAGATGAATAAAACGTCGTTCTCTAGAACAATGAAACGGGTGAGTGACTTATTGGAAATCATACATATTGATGTGTGCGGTCTCATGAATGTTACAGCGCGTGGTGGATATCGTTATTTTCTCACCTTCACTGATGACTTAAGTAGATATGGGTATATTTACTTAATGAAACACAAGTCTGAAACATTTGAAAGTTCAAGCAATTTCAGAGTGAAGTTGAGAATCATCATAACAAGAAGATTAAGTTCCTTCGATCTGATCGAGGAGGTGAATATCCGAGTTATGAGTTTGGTAGTCACTTAAGACAGTGTGGAATTGTTTTCACTGTTGACACCGCCCGGAACACCACAGCATAATGGTGTGTCCGAACGTCGTAATCGAACCTTATTAGATATGGTGGGTTCTATGATGTGTCTTGCTGATTTGCCACTATCGTTTTGGGGTTATGCATTAGAGATAGCTGCATTCACTTTAAATAGGGTACCATCAAAATCCGTTGAGACGACGCCATATGAACTATGGTTTGGCAAGAAGCCAAAGTTGTCGTTTCTTAAAGTTTGGGGATGTGATGCTTGTGTCAAAAAGCTTCAGCCTGAAAAGCTGGAACCCAAAGCGGAGAAATGCGTCTTCATAGGATACCCGAAAGAGACAGTCGAGTATACCTTCTATCTCAGATCCGAAGGCAAAGTGTTTTTCGCTAAGAACAGAACATTTCTTGAGAAAGAGTTTCTCTCGAAAGAATTGAGTGGGAGGAAAATAGAGCTTGATGAGGTTATTGAACCTTTACTTCAACCAGAAAGTAGCGCAACACAGAAAGATGTTTCTATGGAACCTACAACGGTAAAAGAGGAAGTTAATGATGATGATCATGAAGCTTCAGATCAAATTGCTATTGAACCTCGTAGGTCGACAAGGCCGCGTACTACCCCTGAGTGGTACGGCAACCCTGTCTTGGAGGTTATGTTGTTGGACAACAATGAACCTACGAGCTATGGAGGAGTAGTGATGGGCCCGGATTCCGAGAAATGGTTAGAGGCCTTGAAATCCGAGATGGGATCCATGTATGAAAACAAAGTATGTACTTTGGAAGTATTACCTAAAGGGCGAAAGGCCATTCAGAACAAATGGATCTTTAAGAATAAGAGATACGCGGACGGTAATGTCACCGTCTATAAAGCTCGACTTGTGGCAAAGGGTTTTTCACAAGTTCAAGGAGTTGACTACGATGAGACTTTCTCACCCGTAGCGATGCTTAAGTCTGTCAGAATCATGTTAGCAATAGCTGCTTATTTCGACTATGAAATTTGGCAGATGGATGTCCAAACAGCATTCCTCAATGGTTTCCTTGAGGAAGAGTTGTATATGATGCAGCCCGAAGGTTTTGTCGATCCAGAGAATGCTGACAAAGTTTGCAAACTCCAGCGATCCATTTATGGACTGGTGCAAGCATCTCGGAGTTGGAATAAGCGCTTTGATGAGGTGATCAAAGCATTTGAGTTTATACAAGTTTACGGAGAAGCTTGTATTTACAAGAAAGTGAGTGGGAGCTCTATAGCGTTTCTAGTATTATATGTGGATGACATATTGCTGATTGGAAACAATATAGAAATGCTGGAAAGCATGAAGGAATATTTGAACAAGAGTTTTTCAATGAAGGACCTAGGAGAAGCTGCTTTCATATTAGGCATTAAGATCTATAGAGATAGATCGAGATGCTTAATAGCACTTTCATAGAGCACATACCTTGATAAAGTTTTGAAGAAGTTCAAAATGGAACAGTCCAAGAAGGGGTTCTTGCCTGTGTTACAAGGTGTGAAGTTGAGTAAGACTCAATGCCCAGTAACTGCAGAAGATAGAGAAAAGATGAGTGTCATCCCCTATGCTTCAGCCATAGGCTCTATCATGTATGCAATGCTGTGCACAAGACCCGATGTCAGCCTTGCCATAAGTATGGCTGGAAGGTTTCAAAGTGATCCTGGAATGGAGCACTGGCAAGCGGTCAAGAATATCCTTAAGTACGTGAAAAGTACTAAGGAAATGTTTCTCGTTTATGGAGGTGATGAAGAGCTCGTCGTAAAGGGTTACGTCAATGCGAGCTTTGACACTGATCCGGACGACTCTAAGTCGCAAACCGGATATGTATTTATTCTTAACGGGGGAGCGGTAAGCTGGTGTAGTTCCAAGCAAAGCGTGGTAGCTGATTCTACGTGCGAAGCGGAATACATCGCAGCCTCGGAGGCAGCGAAGGAAGGTGTCTGGATGAAACAGTTCATGACAGATCTTGGAGTAGTGCCCAGTGCACTGAATCCAATGAACCTGTTTTGTGACAACACTGGTGCCATTGCTCTGGCCAAGGAACCAAGGTTTCACAAGAGGACCAGATACATAAAGCGACACTTCAACTCCATCCGCGATTACATCATGGAGAAAGACATAAATATTTGCAAAGTGCACACGGATCTGAATGTTGCAGACCCGTTGACTAAACCTCTTCCAAGGGCTAAACATGATCAACACCAGAACTGCATGGGTGTTCGATTCATTACAATGTAAATCACATAGTGATGTGAACTAGATTATTGACTCTAGTGTAAGTGGGAGACTATTGGAAATATGCCCTAGAGGCAATAAATAAAGTGTTTATTATTGTATTTCCTTGTTCATGATAATCGTTTATTATCCATGCTATAATTGTATTAATTGGAAACATGGATACATGTGTGGATACATAGACAAACACAATGTCCCTAGTATACCTCTAGTGAACTAGCTCGTTGATCGAAAGATGGTTAAAGTTTCCTAGCCATGGACATGAGATGTCATTTGATAACGGGATCACATCATTAGGAGAATGATGTGATGGACAAGACCCAAACAACAAACGTAGCTTATGATCGTGTCAGTTTATTGCTACTATTTTCTGCATGTCAAGTATATGTTCCAATGACCATGAGATCATGCAACTCACAGATATCGAAGGAGTACCTTGTGTGTATCAAACATCGCAACGTAACTGGGTGACTATAAACGTACTCTACAGGTGTCTCCGAGGGTGTCTGTTGAGTTGGCATGGATCAAGACTGGGATTTGTTACTCCGTGTGACGGAGAGGTATCTCAGGGCCCACTCGGTAATACAACATCACAATAAGCCTTGCAAGCAATGTGACTAAGTGTTAGTTACGGGATCTTGTATTACGGAACGAGTAAAGAGACTTGCCAGTAACGAGGTTGAACTAGGTATGGAGATACCAACGATCAAATCTCGGGCAAGTAACATACCGAAGAACAAAGGGAACATCATACGGGATTAACTGAATCCTTGACATAGAGGTTCGACCGATAAAGATATTTGTAGAACATGTAGGAACCAATGTGGACATCCAGGTCCCGCCATTGGTTATTGACCGTAGAGGTGTCTCGGTCATGTCTACATAGTTCTCGAACCCGCAGGGTCTGCACACTTAAGGTTTGGTGACGTTTCGGTAGTATAGAGTTATGTATGGTGGTGACCGAAGTTTGTTAGGAGTCTCAGATGAGATCCCGGAAGTCACGAGGAGCTCCGGAATGGTCCGGAGTTAAAGATTCATATATAGGAAGTCCTATTTTGGTCGCCGGAAAAGTTTCGGGCTCATCGATAGTGTACCGGGAGTGCCGGTAGTGTACCGAGAGACCTCTGGGAGGGGTATTTCGACCCAAGAGGCTTCATGGGCTGTGGGAGAGTGAATATCAGCCCTTAGTGGGCTGGTGGAAATTCCCATACAAGACCCATGTAGCTGGAGAAGAAAACCCAATAGGAAAAGGTAGAAAAAAGGCAAAATTGGGTGAATCCTAGTCCTACTAGGAGTGGAGGTGGACTCCACCTCCACCACTTGGTTCGGCCGAAGCCTCCAAGGCTTGGAGGCCAAGCTGCCTCTCCTCCTCCCTTCCTCCTATATATACTAGTGGATTTCTAGGGTTTTGCACTTGATTTTCAGCCACGTGCAAACCCTAATCTCTAGTGCATAGTTTCTCCTCTAGATCGGTTTTCTGCAGTGCTTAGGCGAAGCCCTGCCGGAATTGCTCCACCACCATCGCCGGAGCGCCGTCAGGCTGCCGGAGAACTCTTATTCCTCTCCACTCCTTCTTGCTGGATCAAGACGGTGGAGATCGTCATCAAGCTGTACGTGTGCTGAACGCGGAGGTGTCGTCCGTTCGGTGCTAGATCGGAAGGTTCGTGATCAAGTTCGTGAGACGGATCGTGATCAAGTTCGTGGGACGGATCGTCATTGGATCACGGGACGGATCGTGATTGGATCGCGGGACGCAAGGCGATTTGGATCGCGAAGACGTTCGACTACACCAACCGCGTTTCTTAACGCTTCCCGCTTAGCGATCTACAAGGGTATGTAGATCCACTCTCCCTCTCGTAGATGCTCATCACCATGGATAGATCTGCGTGTGCGTAGGAAAATTTATGTTTCCCATGCAATGTTCCCCAACAAATTCTTGGCCTATAAATATCCAAATATTCCCCAACATCAGAAAGAGCCACGCAAATACTTTTCCGCCACCAGAAGCCTTCGTTCCCGAGAGATCCAATCTTGGAGCCTTTCCCGGTAATCCATCGGAGGGGGTTTCGATCACGGAGGGAATATACATCAACTCAATTGCCCCTCCGATGATGCGTGAGTAGTCCACCACAGACCTACGGGTCCATAGATAGTATCTAGATGGCTTCTTCTCCCTCTTTCATCTGCAATACCATGTTCTTCATGATCTTCATGGAAATCTATCCGATGTAATCCTGTTTTGTGGTGTGTTTGTCAAGATCCGATGAATTGTGAGTTTATGTTCAGATTATCCATGAATCTTATTTGAATCTTCTCTGATTTCTTATATGCATGATTTCATATCCTTGCAAGTCTCTTCGAGTTATTGGTTTGGAATGGCCAACTAGATTGGTAATTCTTGCAATGGGAGAAGTGCATGGTTTTGGGTTCAATCTTGCGGTGTCCTCACCCACTGACAAAGTAGGGGTAGCGACGCATGTATTGCATTGTTTCCATCAAGGGTAACAAGATGGGGTTTTCATCATATTTCTTGAGTTTATCCTTCTACATCATGTCATCTTTCTTAATGCGTTACTCTAATCTTCATGAACTTAATACTCTAGATGCAGGCAGGAGTCGGTTGATGTGTGGAGTAATAGTAGTAGATGCAGAATCTTTTCGGTCTACTTTTCACGGACGTGATGCCTATATGCATGACCATTGCCTTGGATAACTACATGATTATTCACTTTTCTATCAATTGCTTGACAGTAATTTGTTTACCCACCATGATATTTGCCTTCAAGAGAGAAGCCTCTAGTGAAACCTATGGCCCCCGGGTCTATTTTCCCTTATATATTCAGATCTATACTTTCTGCAATTTATTTACCTTTTACTTTCCGCACTCATTACATCTATCTATATCGGATCTAATCCTTGCAAATAACCATGAAGGGATTGACAACCCCTTTATAGCGTTGGGTGCAAGAGTTTGATTATTTGTGTTGGTGCGTTCATTGGTGACTTGCTTGTTCCTCCTACTAGATTGATACCTTGGTTCTCAAAAACTGAGGGAAATACTTATCTACTTCGCTGCACCCTTTCCTCTTCAAGGGAAAACCAACGCATGCTCAAGAGGTAGCAAGAAGGATTTCTGGCGCCGTTGTCGGGGAGGATACACATCAAGCCTACCAAGTACCCATCACAAACTCATCTCTTGCATTTACTTTATTTGCCATTTGCCTCTCGTTTTCCTCTCCCCCACTTCTAAAACGATTCAGAAAATACCAAAAATATTTGCTTTTTTATTCGCCTTTATTTCGTTTGCCTTTCTTTTGCTTGTGTGCTTGATTGCTATCTTCGCCACCATGTCTGAAGTAAGGGAGGTTATCGCCTAAAATCTAGAGGGTATTGCTAGTACTAGTCCTGAAGAAAAATTCGAATCTTGCTCTTTAGAACATGAAACTGAATCTCCTCCTATTTATAAAACTAAAACTTTTCAAGCAGGAGATGGGAATATTATTGGGAAGAGTGTTATTCAAGCGTTCTTTGATTGTACGGGGGTAATGCCTATGAGTAAGAGGTATATTCTTCTTAGCACTAATAGTTATGCAGACGCTATTGTCATGCTCATTGAAAAATTGGAAAGAAAATTTGTGCACCTTCATCCCGCTTTGCAAAAAGTATTTTATGAACTTCCCAATATTAGTCACCCTAAGGCTAAGAAGATTGCTACCATCATCCTTATGCAAGAATTTTATTTCATCATACAAGAAGCTAGGGATATTTTTTCTTTATATGATAAATATGTTGAACACCCTCCAATTTAAGAAATTCTCCATGATAAAGAAACTTTGCGTAGTCTAGAAGCTAGAGACTATCAATCTTATAGTGAAAATCTTAGGAGAATAGCTCCCCACGAGGAAATCTCTCAAGCCTTGTATCTTGAGACTTATGAGGAATTTGATTAGATTACTAGGGGAATTTCCGTAGGATGATTTTCTTCAAAATATGGTTAAGGAACCCGTTAGGAATAGGATACGTGTTTTCTACGATGATATATATGGCGATAATCTAGATTACACGGTCATGAATGTTAAAATCACTAGCCGAAGTCCTTTTCATGATTTAAGTTCATATACTAGGAAGGAAATAAAGGAAATGATAGATATAGTAAGAAAAGCTTTTGATGGTTTAATCAAGTTTGGATTGCATACCAAAGATGACAATACCTAGATCTATTGCGTTTTGCCTAGCTAGGGGCGTTAAACAATAGCGCTTGTTGGGAGGCAACCCAATTTTATTTTTGTGTTCTGTTTTTTATTTTGTTTTTGAGTGTTTTCCATATTATTATTTCTGTATTAATTGTTTTTTTGGGTGTTTTAATTAGTTTTTGATCCGAGTAAAACCTTTAGGGTGATCTATGGTAGTTGTTGATTTGATCTTGCTGAAAAACAGAAACTTTTGCGCACAGTCAAGGAATTTTATAATTTTTTCAGAGCGCCTCATTGATCTGAAATTTTTACAAAAGATTTATTTATAAATTTCCGAGGCTTTCATATTTTTTCATAATTGTTTGAGTTACATAAGTATACGAAGTTTTCAGTTTTCTACAGACTGTTCTGTTTTTGGCAGATTCTGTTTTCTTTCAGTTGTTTGCCTATTTTGATGAATCTATGGGTTGTATCATGTGGTATGAACCATGAAGAAGTTATATTACAGTAGGTATAACACCAATATAAATAAATAATGAGTTCACAACAGTACCTAAAGTTGTGATTTATTTTCTTATACTAATGGATCTCACGAGTTTTCTGTTAAGTTTTGTGTTGTGAAGTTTTCAAGTTTTGGGTAAAGAATGGATGGACTATGGAATAAGGAGTGGCAAGAGTCTAAGCTTGGGGATGCCCAAGGAACCCCAAGTCATATTCAAGGATGCCAAAGAGCCTAATCTTGGGGATGTCCCGGAAGGCATCCCCTCTTTCGTCTTCAATCCATCGGTAAATTTACTTGAGGGTGTATTTTTATTCACCACATGATATGTGTTTTGCTTGGAGCATCTTGTATGATATGAGTCTTTTCTTGTTAGTTTGACACAATCATCCTTTATGCACACATCTTTTGAGAGAGACACGCTGAATCGTGAATTTATTAGAATACTCTATGTGCTTCACTTATATCTTTTGAGTTGGGCAATTTTGCTCTATATGTTTCACTTATATCTTTTAGAGCACGGTGGTGTTTTCATTTTATAGAAATACTTGAACTCTCGTACCTCACTTATATTATTTTGAGACTTTATAAAAACATCATGGTAATTGGTATAGGTTATGAATTTAGTCCTAATACGATAGGCATCCAAAAGGGATATAATAAAAACTTCCACATTAAGTGCACTGAGTATTTATGAGAAGTTTGATTCCTTGCATAAAGTTTTGAGATATAAAGATGATAATCTTACGAGACATGTAAGGAAGTAAATTGTGATTTGGTAAAAATACTTGTGTAAAGGTTTGTGATTCCCGTAGCATGCACGTATGGTGAACCGCTATGTAAGGAAGTTGGAGCATGACTTGTTTATAGATTGTCGACCTTTGTCTGAGGGTCGGGGGCGTGCGATGGTTAACTCCTACCAACATCCCCCCTAGGAGCATGTGTTTAATGCTTTGCTTAAATGACTAATAGACTTTTGCAATAACTATGTAAGTTCTTTATGACTAATGTTGAGTCCATGGATTATACACACTCTCACCCTTCCACTTTTGCTAGCCCTTCTAGTATTGTGCAACTTTCGCCGATGCAACAAACACCTTCCTCAAAACAGACACCATATACCTTCCTCAAAACAGACACCATATATCTTTCCTCAAAACAGCCACCATACCTACCTATTATGGCATTTCCATAGCCATTCCGAGATATATTGCTATGCAACTTCCACAGTTTTCTTTTATGACATGCACCCCATCACTTCCATATTGCATATAGAGTCATATTTTGTCATAGGTATCGAGTTGTAATTTTCCTTTTGACTTGTAAGTAAATAAAAGTGTGATGATTTTCATTATAGAGCATGTCCCATGTGAGGAAAGGATGATGGAAGCTATGATGCCCTTACTAGTAGGGATGAGAGTCCGGACTTTATGAAAAATAAAAGAGGCCAGCGAAGCCCAAATAAAAAATGAATAAAAGAGGCCTTATATGCCCAATAAAAAAAGAGAGAAAAAAGAGAGAAAATAGAGAAGGGACATTGCTACTACCTTTTGCCACACTTGTGCTTCAAAGTAGCACCATGATCTTCATGATAGAGAGTCTCCTATTTTGTCACTTTCATATAGCTAGTGGAATATTTTTCTTCATGATGCATGTCCACTTAGTTTCTTTTTGAGCTTTCATACACTTATAGCTCTAGTGCATCCGTTGCATGGCAATCCCTACTCACTCACATTGATATCTATTGATGGGCATCTCCATAGCCCGCTGATACGCCTAGTTGATGTGAGACTACCTTCTCCCTTTTCCTTGACAACCTCCACCATATTCTATTCCACCTATAGTGCTATATCCATGGCTCGCGCTCATGTATTGCCTGAGAGTTGAAAAAGTTTGAGAAAATAAAGGTGTGAAAACAATTGCTTGACTTTTCATCGGGGTTGTGCATGATGTAAATACTTTGTGTAGGGAAGATGGAGCATAGCCACACCATATGATATTGTAGGGATAACTTTCTTTTGCCATTATATTTTGAAGAGATACACTTGTTTTGCTAGTATGCTTCAAATGTTATTGTTTCTATATCAATATTAAGCTTTTGTTTTGAGTCTTACGGATCTGAATATTCATGCCACAATAAAGAATATTACTTGGATAAATATGCTAGGTAGCACTCCACATCAAAAATTCTGTTTTTATCATTTACCTACTCGAGGACGAGCAACAATTAAGCTTGGGGATGTTGATACGTCTCCAACGCATCTATAATTTTTGATGATGGCATGCTATTATATTATCTGTTTTGGATGTTTTATATGCATTAATATGCTATTTTATATTATTTTTAGGACTAACCTATTAATCTAGAGCCAAGTGTTAGTTTCTGTTTTCCCCCCTTCTTTTTGAGTTTTGCAGATATGGAATATTAAACGAAGTCCAAACGGAATAAAACCTTCGGAAGGAATTTTTATGGAAGGAAACAAGTCATCCAAGCTTGGAGTGCACGTCGGGGGAGGTGCTAGGGCGCCACAAGCCTGCTAGGCGCGGCCCCCCTGGCCGTGCCTAGAAGGCTTGTCGCCTCCCTGGTAAGTCTCATAACCCTAATTCTTGGCCTATAAATACCCAAATATTCCCCCAACATCAAAAAGAGCCACGCAAATACTTTTCCGCTGCCGGAAGCCTCCGTTCCCGAGAGATCCAATCTTGGAGCCTTTTCCAGTAATCTGTCGGAGGGGGTTTCGATCACGGAAGGCATCTACATCAACTCCATTGCCCCTGCGATGATGCATGAGTAGTCCACCACAGACCTACGGGTCCATAGCTAGTAGCTAGATGGCTTCTTATCTCTCTATGATCTTCAATACCATGTTCTTCATGATCTTCATGGAGATCTATCCGATGTAATCCTATTTTGTGGTGTGTTTGTCAAGATCCGATGAATTGTGAGTTTATGTTCAGATTATCCATGAATCGTATTTGAATCTCCTCTGATTTCTTATATGCATGATTTCATATCCTTGAAAGTCCCTTCGAGTTATTGGTTTGGTTTGGCCAACTAGATTGGTAATTCTTGCAATGGAAGAAGTGCTTGGTTTTGGGTTCAATCTTGCGGTGTCTTCACCAAGTGACAAAGTTGGGGTAGCAAGGCACGTATTGTATTGTTGCCATCAAGGGTAGCAAGATGTGGTTTTCATCATATTGCTTGAGTTTATCCCTCTACATCATGTCATCTTTCTTAATGTGTTACTCTGTTCTTCATGAACTTAATACTCTAGATGCAGGCAGGAGTCGGTCGATGTGTGGAGTAATAGTAGTAGATGCAGAATCGATTTTGTCTACTTGTCACAAACGTGATGTCTATATGCATGGTCATTGCCTTGGATAATTACATGATTATTCGCTTTTCAATCAATTGCTTGACAGTAATTTATTTACCCACCATGATATTTGCCTTCAATAGAGAAACCTCTAGTGAAACCTATGGCCCCCGTGGTCTATTTTCCTTCATATATTTTCATATCTATACTTGCTGCAATTTATTTACCTTTTACTTTTCGCACTCTTTACATCTATCTTTATCGGATCTAATCCTTGCAAATAACCGTGAAGGGATTGACAAGCCCTTTATAGCGTTGGGTGGAAGGGTTTGATTATTTGTGTAGGTGCATCCATTGGTGACTTGCTTGTTCATCCTACTGGATTGATACCTTGGTTCTCAAAAACTGAGGGAAATACTTACCTACTTCGCTGCATCACCCTTTCCTCTTCAAGGGAAAACCAACGCATGCTCAAGAGGTAGCAGCTATGTCTAGGATGTGGCTGCCCTCTCTCCCCTCTAGTATATATAGGAGGGAGGGGTCTGGACACCCTTGGGCTCCTCCTAGGAGTCAACTGAAAGAAGGTGGACGTGGAGGAGTCCACCTCCAATCCTACTACAAGTAGGACTCCTTCCCTTCCCCACTTTGGTTTTCCTTTTCCTACAAGTCCAGCCGCATAGGCCCGCTTGGGCTGGCCGCCTAGCCCACCAGGGGCTGGTGCGCCACCCTAAGGCCCATGTGGGCCTCTTGGGGTGTGGTGCACCCACTTGGTGGATCCCCGGAACCCATTCGTCACTCCCGGTACACTGCCGGAAATGCCCAAAACCTTTTCGGAGTTCAAACACCACTTTCCTATATATCAGTCTTTACCTCCGGACCATTCCGGAGCTCCTCATGATTTCTTGGATCTCATTCGGGACTCCGAACAACCTTCGGTCACCAACATACATAACTCAATACTACCAAAATGTCACCGAACGTTAAGTGTGCAGACCCTGCTGGTTTGAGAACTATGTAGATATGACCGAGACACCTCTACGGTCAATAACCAATAGTGGTACCTGGATGCCCATATTGGTTCCTACATATTATACAAAGATCTTTATCAGTTGGACCTCTATGTCAAGGATTCAGTTAATCCCGTATGTTGTTCCCTTTGTTCTTCCGTATGTTACTTGCCCGAGATTTGATCGTTGGTATCTCTATACCTAGTTCAATCTCGTTACCAACAAGTCTCTTTACTCGTTCCGTAATACAAGATCCCGCAGCTAACACTTTAGTCACATTGCTTGCAAGGCTTGTTGTGATGTTGTATTATCAAGTGGGCCCTGAGATACCTTTCCGTCACACGGAGTAACAAATATTAGTCTTGATCCATGCCCACTCAACAGACACCCTCGGAGATACCTGTAGAGCATCTTTATAGTCACCCAGTTACGTTGCGACGTTTGATACACACAACGTATTCCTCCGGTGTCAGTGAGTTGCATGATCTCATGGTCATAGGAACAGATACTTGAGATGCAGAAAACTATACCAATAAACTGACACGGTTATATGCTACATTCATAGTTTGGGTCTTGTCCATCACATCATTCTCCTAATGATGTGATCCCGTTATCAAATGACATCTCATGTCTATGGCTAGGAAACCTTGACCATCTTTGATCAATGAGCTAGTCTACTAGAGGCATACTAGGTACACAGTGTTGTTTATGTATCCACACATGCAAGTTGAGTTTCCAATCAATACAATTGTAGCATGGATAATAAATGATTATCATGAGCAAGGAAATGTAATAATAACCACTTTATTATTGCCTCTAGGGCATATTTCCAACATGCCTGGCATTAAAGACTAAATCAATGTAATCCTAGCAGGATTATAACAAGCAATCTGCCCTGCTAGTTACTACACTTCTTCCCCATCTTCTCTTCAGGAGGTTTCCAACTTCTATTTCTAATTATCTTACGATCTACACGTAGACCTGGATATCCCATAGGGAGAGTCCCCAAGGGACAGGCAAATATTTGAGCATAATGTGCAGCTTTGTCAGCATCCCTCCCGAAACAAGAACATTTCACTCTTGTGGAAATTAAGTTTTAAACTAGACATATTTTCAAACAAGCAAAGTATAAATTTGAGATTATGAGCACTTTTCAAATCATCTTGAAGCAGAAAAATGGTTCCATCTGCATATTGTAACATATTCACACTCTTATCAACAGTGTCTTCCAACACCCCTCTATAAATATTTTTCCATGGCTCTGTCCATCAGCATAGCAAATGCATCGGCAAACAAAGCAAAAATAAGTGGAAAAAGAGAATCTCATTGTCACAGCCCTTTTATGAGTTCGAAAGTAAGTTCCCATATTTTCATTAACTTTCACACACACATCTTCCCCTTCCCATAATGGTATGCATGATCCAATCTACCCGTTTATTTGGGAAACCTTCAATTTTTAACATTTGAAGAACAAAAGGCCATTTGACCTTGTCATATGCCTTTTCAAAGTCAACTTTAAAAAGCAGTGCACTTTGTTCCTTATGATGTATGTTGTTCAAAGCTATGAAGTATAAGCACCGCCTTAATAATATACCTCCCTTTGACAAACGCAATCTGAATAGGGGAGATAACTTCACTAGCAACATTATTGAGTCTATACATCAAAACTTCAGTAAATATATTAAAATTTACATTCAGCAAACAAATTGGTCTAAATTTTGCACTTGATTAGTCCTTTTAGTTTTAGGCACCAAGGTAATAATACCATAATTATCTAGAAATATCCAAATTACCAACATGAAAGTCATCAAACAAAGCTTTAACATCATTTTTCACCGGATCCCAATAGTGTTTATAAAATTTAGCAGTGAACCCATTGGGGCTTGGCGATTTATTGTTTGCCATAACAAAAATAGCAAACTTAATTTCTTCCATAGTAAACTCAGGTGTCAAATAATCAATATAATTTCTAGGTATATTCCTAGGATTATCAATATCCATAGCAATATTAGATGTCTCTGGTTGACCAAATAGGTCTTTACAATATTTAGTAATATATTCTAAAACTTCCCTATCTCCCTCTACACATCCCTCATCTTGTTCATGTCTAGTGATTTTATTCTTCCTCCTCCTTCCATTGGCTCTAGCATGGAAGAATTTAGTGTTGTTGTCTCAATCTAAGAGCTCATCCACCTTCGCCCTTTGTTTCCACTTAGCTTCTTCTGAAGCAACAACCTATGCAGTTGTGTCCTAAGATCCATCTGTTCTTGTCTATCAAAGCAGTAAGCCCATATGTCTCACAATGCTTATCAATGGCATCTAGCTCATCGAGGATATATTTTTAAGATCTCTGTACCAAGATTGAGGCTACCACACCCTTGAGGGGCAATAACAACGAACCATCATACGCTCGAAAGGAACATGACGACCCATCCACACACGCACAAGTGGGAGCTTGGACTCAAAAAAGGGAACTTGGACTAGAAAAGGCACAAGTGGGAACTTGGACTCAAAAAAGGAACTTGGACTAAAAAAGAGGCACAAGTGGGAATAGGGAAGTAGCCGCTAGCAGAAACTCTAGTTAGATGCGGCGGCAGCAGGGGACACTGCAAATGGAAACGATGTGGTCATTGCATGTGTGACAACTCTGGAAAGGGGGGAGGCAAGCATAGAGCTTGAATGAGCTTCGTGTAGCCTATCAAACATGACACAAATTAAGAAACAACGGTGTGTATAGAAAATTTGGGACAAGTGGATGCAAACCCAAAAACCCAAAGGTCCTTTCGTTGAGGCTTGCCCCTCACATGGACGCCCTCGTCTCCAACGCCCAAAGCGCTTTCATTAAGAGAAGAAGTATTCATGACAACTACATGTATGTGAGGAATTTTGCCCGACGCCTTCATAAATACAAGAACCCCGCCCTCCTCTTCAATCTTGACATCAAGAAAGCTTTCGACTATGTCAAATTGAAATACATTCTTGACCTCTTGCAACGCAAGGGTATCCCAAACAAATTTCGGGAATGGGTAGTCGCACTTTTGTGCTCATCCTCCTAGAGAATCCTTCTCAATGGGATGCCTAGTGCCCCCCATCAAACATGGCTGCAGGCTATGACAAGGGGATTCCTTGTCCCCCTACTCTTTGCCACTGCAATTGACCCTCTACATCAAGTTCTCGACTTGGCAACTCGTAAGGGCCTTCTTCACAAGATTCGTGGGTGGGGAACCATGATGAGAACCTCCCTCTATGCGGATGACGCGACCGTATTCTTGGCCCCCATTAAGCGGGATATTGACAACCTCTCAACCATTTTAAGGGGTTTTGGCCATGGCACATGGCTTTGCACCAACTTCCACAAAATCTCAGTTGTGCCAATCCATTGTGCCAACTGCAACTTGGACCATATTCTTAGCGGTGTGGCGCTGACTAGGGCATCCTTTACAATAAAGTACTTGGGGCTGCCTCTCTTAGTTTGGCAACTCAGAAAACTGGATTTTCAATTTCTGGAAGACAAGGTGGCAAGCAAGTTGGTCACTTGGGATGGGCAAAACGTCACCATTATCGGACGTATGACCCTTGTGAAGTCGGTTATCACCTCCTAGGTGGTGTTTGCCATGACGCCCCTTATTATCCCGCCGAGGTCTCTCCACAACATTAACAAATTAGAAAGGGCTTTCCTGTAGTCTGGCTCGGATAGGACAACCGAGGCCAAGTGCAAGGTTAACTGAAAGGTGGTATGTCGCCCAAAAGAATATGGCAGGCTCGGGGTCCTCAACACCGACAAGTTTGCTAGATTCTGTGGCTTTTTTGGCCATGGTATGAGTGGAAAGAAGCAAACAAGCTTTGGTTGGGGCTTAGGAACCCATGTACTCTAGAGGACTTTGACTTTTTCTATGCCTCAGTGACTATTTTGGTTGGCAATGGTGCCAGAACGTCATTTTGGGACTCCTCGTGGCTTCTTGGCCGGAAACCTAAGGACATTGCTCCCCTCATATATGAGGCATCATCAAGAAAGAGTTGGAAAGTGAGAGAGGCCCTCCATGGACAAGCTTGGATACTGAATATCAATCACGGCTTCTTCTTTTCCGGACCTCACATCTGCCAATTCTTTACCCTGCTCCTGAACGAGTTTCATCTGGATGAGAATGTTGACAATGACATTGTATGGAAACATGCCAATGATGGAATTTACTCAACGGCTACCGCTTATAAGGCCTAATTCCTGGGATTAACACTTTTGCCAATGGACTTCATGGTTTGGAAAGCTTGAGTGCCACCCAAGGTCAATTTTTTTGCTTGGCTAACCATTCAAGACCAAATTTAGATTGTGGACCAGATTGATCAATGTGGATAGTCTAACTGTGGTTTATGCCCTCTATGCAAAAGAGAATATGAGACGGACGCACAACTCTTCTTCAATTTCCGCTAGACTATTAGGCTGTGGAATGCAATCATCCATGAGTTTGGCCTTGTGCACTTAGACACTTCCTCCTGGCACTTAGAGGAGTCTGTCATGGCGTGGTGGGATAGACGAACCTCTCTACATAACCCCAACAAACGTGCTATGGCCTCCCTTACAATGCTTGTCTCTTGGACAATCTGGAATGAGAGGAACGCACGCATCTTCTGACACAAGAGTGCACCTCTGCCGATCCTTCTAAAAGCAATCATCGGTGAGGCTAAACTATGGGTTACTGCGGGTGCTAAGAAACTAGGGCATATTATCTTGCGTGAGTAATTTTCATGTCGTATGTACGGGTCTTCTTGTAACACTTTCAAAACTCTATTCTCTCTTATTTAATGGATGAGGCAAATCTTTTGCCTTCGTTTTGAAAAAAATAAGAAGGAGGAGATACTCGATTTTGAGCACAGCAACAGAATGTCCGGATGCAAACCGAGGGAAATAAGAGAGCCTACTGTTTTGATATCTCCTGCTGGGATCAATCCATGCTCTTGCAAGAACTGGCGACACAAGTGGCGATCATAAAATAGGTTTTTTTTGAAACGGAGGCAAAAGTTTTGCCTCATCCATTAAATAAGAGATAATAGAGTTTGTTTGTTACAACACATCCAAAAATACACGGCATGCGAATTACTCGCATGAAATAAAAGACCCTAACTTTTTTGCACCGGCGACAGTCCACAGGTTAGCCTCGGTGCAGATTGAAGCGAGCAAGATAGGCAGTGGAGCACTCTTGTGCTTGAAAACCCTAGCGTTTCGCTCGTTCCATAAAGTACAAGAGACAAGCATGGTTAGGGAGGCCCTGGCATGATGGTTTGGCATACCATCGACACAAGTGCTTGCCCACCACGCCTCCACTATGTCGAACAGGGGCCAAGCGGAAGTGTCTAGCTCGAGCAAGTGAAATTTCTCGATGACCAAAGACCAAAGTCGCATGGAGAAGAGGCATTTGTAGAACAGTTGTGGTCCGCATTCTTGCACCCTCTTGCATAGCGGGCAAAGATCACAATTTGGCCATCCACACTTTCTAATCTATCCTTCGTCCAAATTCTATCTTGAAGAGCCAACCAAGCAAAAAAACACTTTTGGAGGCGCCCAAACCCTCCAAACCATCTAATCCATGGGAGAAAGGACCATCCCAAGAAATTGCGCCTTATATGCGGAGGCCGCCGAGTAGTGCCCACTAGTCGTATGCTTCCATATGATGTCGTCCTCTTCCAGCTCGTCAAGATGGACCTCATTAAGTAGAATCCAAAGGGCAAAGAATTGTGAGATGTGCTCGATGTAGGCGTTAATGGGGGGTTTTATCTTTAGAATCCATGCATTGTGCTTGAGGGCCTCCCTCACCTTCCAATCCTTTCTCATCGATGCTTCATAGATGAGTGGTGCAATGTCCTTTGGCATCCGCCCAAGAAGCTAAGGAGAGTCCCAAAAAGGCGTCCTTGCGTCGTTACCAACGGTGATGGTGGTGGAAGCATAGAAAAAGTTAAGGTCCTCCTCGTCACATGGGTTTCCCATGCCAACCCACAACTTGGTAGGCTCCTTCCATTGGTACCACGACCACCGCAAATGAAGAGCCCTTGTAAAGTTGTCGGTGTTGGGTACCCCGAGCCCTCCAAACTCAAGAGGCCGACAAACAATCTCCCAATTCACCTTGCACTTTTCCCCCGTTGTCTTGTCCGGAATGGACCAAAGGAAGGCTCTCCCGAGCTTATTGACGCCGAGGAGGAGGATTGGTGGGATGACCAACGGGGTGGCAGGATAGACCACTTGGGAAGTGATCACGGATTTGACAAGAGTCGTTCGCCCAATGTTGGTGATTTTTTGGCCATCATAAATTGATAATTTGCGAGACACCTTGTCCACGAGAAATTGGAAGTCCACCAACTTTATCTTCCAAATGGATGGGGGCAGCCCCAAGTATCACAAGGGGAACGAGGTTCGAGCAGCCGGCAAGCTTTGGGTTAAGCTACCCACATAAGGATGGTTGCAACGAATGGGAACCACAGATCTCTTTTGGAAATTGGTGCAAAGGCCCGTGACTTCCCCAAAACCCTGTAAAATGCTTGCAAGGTTGTCCACATCCTTTTTGATCGGAGCCAAGAAGACGGTCGTGTCGTCCGCATAGAGAGAGGTCATCATCGCGACACCCCTACCACGGATTTTGTGGAGGATCCCCTTACTTGTAGCCACGTCGAGGATTTTTTGGAGCGGGTCGATGGCGATGACGAATAGAAGCGGTGATATGGGGTCTCCCTGCCGAAGGCCCTGTCCATGCTTGATTGGGCACTCGGCAATCCCGTTGAGGATGATCCTCGAGGATGAGGAGCAAAGGAGCGCTGCATTCCAATCTCTGAATTTACTAGGGAAGCCACGTCGGTGGAGGAGATCAAGCAAGTACTCCCACTTGACGGAGTCAAAGGCATTGCGAATATCAATTTTTAAGAGGAGGTATGGAGTCTTCCTCGTGTGAAGGCGTCGAGCAAGATCACGAACATACAAAAAGTTGTCATGAATGGATCTTCTTTTGATGAAGGCACTTTGGGCATTGAAGACGAGCTTGGACATGTGAGGGCCAAGCCTCAAGGAGAGCACCTGTAACGTCCCGGACACACCAGCCGGTGGTCGTTACTCCTGGCGGGATCTATACTGGCCTCACACATCAATACTAGCCTTTTCTGCACACTTTGTCCTCACTCATGCACACCAAGGACTAACTTCCCGATCGGTCAGCCATCCTAGTGTTGGGAGACGTAGTAGTAAATCAAAATTTTCCTACGTGTCACCAAGATCTATCTATGGAGAAACCAGCAAACGAGCGGGGAGAGATTGGATCTTCATACCTTTGAAGATCGCTAAGCGGAAGCGTTGCTATAACGCGGTTGATGGAGTCGTACTCGAAGCGATTCAGATCGCGGTAGATCGAATCAAGTGCCGAACGGACGGCACCTCCGCGTTCAACACACGTGCAGCCTGGTGACGTCTCCTACGCCTCGATCCAGCAAGGAGGGAGGACAGGTTGAGGGAGAGCTCCGGAAACACGACGGCGTGGTGGCGGTGGAGCTGCGTGGTACTCCGGCAGAGCTTCGCTAAGCACTACGGAGAATGAGGAGAGGGAGGAGTAGGGCTGCACCAGGGAGGAGATGAACTCGTGTGTTGTGCAGCCCCAAATACCTCCACTATATATAGGAGGAAGGGAGGAGAGGTGCTGCGCCCTAGGGTTCCACCCTAGGGGTGGCGGCAGCCTCCAGAAACCCATCTGGCCGGCGGCCAGGGCAAGGAGAGGTGGAGGCGCCCTAGGGTGGGCCTTAAGGCCCATCTAAGCCTAGGGTTTGCCCCCCTCCACCCTTGCTGCGCCTTGGGCTGGGGTGGGAGGCGCACAAGCCCACCTAGGGGCTGGCTCCCTCCCACTCTTGTCCCATGGAACCTTCCGGGGCAGGTGGGCCCACTTGGTGGACCCCCGGAACCCTTCCGGTGGTCCCGGTACACTACCGGAGACACCCGGAACACTTCCGGTAACCAAAACCTCACTTCCTATATATCAATCTTCGTCTCCGGACCATTCCGGGACTCCTCGTGACGTCCGGGATCTCATCCGGGACTCCAAACAACCTTCGGTAACCACGTACACTATTTCCCTATAACCCTAGCGTCATCGAACCTTAAGTGTGTAGACCCTACGGGTTCGGGAGACACGTAGACATGACCGAGACACCTCTCCGGCCAATAACCAACAGCGGGATCTGGATACCCATGTTGGCTCCCACGTACTCCATGATGATATCATCGGATGAACCACGATGTCAAGGATTCAATCAATCCCGTATACAATTCCCTTTGTCTATCGGTATGGTACTTGCCCGAGATTCGATCGTCGGTATCCCCATACCTTGTTCAATCTCGTTACCGGCAAGTCTCTTTACTCGTTCCATAATACATCATCCCGTGACTAACTCCTTAGTCACATTGAGCTCATAATGATGATGTATTACCGAGTGGGCCCAGAGATACCTCTCCGTCACACGGAGTGACAAATCCCAGTCTCGATTCGTGTCAACCCAACAGACACTTTCGGAGATACCCGTAGCGTACCTTTATAGCCACCCAGTTACGTTGTGACGTTTGGCACACCCAAAGCATTCCTACGGTATCCGGGAGTTACACAATCTCATGGTCTAAGGAAACGACACTTGACATTGAAAAGCTTTAGCAAACGAACTACACGATCTTGTGCTATGCTTAGGATTGGGTCTTGTCCATCACATCATTCTCCTGATGATGTGATCCCGTTATCAACGACATCCAATGTCCATGGTCATGAAACCGTGACCATCTGTCGATCAACGAGCTAGCCAACTAGAGGCTCACTAGGGACACGTTGTGGTCTATGTATTCACACATGTATTACAGTTTCCGGTTAACACAATTATAGCATGAATAACAGACAATTATCATGAACTAGGAAATACAATAATAACCATTTTATTATTGCCTCTAGGGCATATTTCCAGCAGTCTCCCACTTGCACTAGAGTCAATAATCTAGTTACATTGTGATCAATCGAACACCCATAGCATTCTGGTGTTGATCATGTTTTGCTCGTGAGAGAGGTTTAGTCAACGGATCTGCGACATTCAGATCCGTATGCACTTTACAAATATCTATGTCTCCCTCCTGAATGTAATCACGGATGGAGTTGAAGCGGCGCTTGATGTGTCTTGTCTTCTTGTGAAACCTGGGCTCCTTCGCAAGGGCAATAGTTCCAGTGTTGTCACAGAGTAGAGTCATCGGGCCCGACGCATTCGGAATCCCTCCTAGGTCGGTGATGAACTCCTTCATCCAGACTCCCTCCTTTGCTGCTTCCGAAGCAGCTATGTACTCCGCTTCACATGTAGATGCTGCCACGACGCTTTGCTTGCTGCTGCTCCAGCTCACTGCCCCTCCATTCAAAATATACACGTATCCGGTTTGCGACTTGGAGTCGTCCGGATCTGTGTCGAAGCTAGCATCGACGTAACCCTTTACGACGAGCTCTTTGGCACCTCCATAAACGAGAAACATGTACTTTGTCCTTTTCAGGTATTTCAGGATATTCTTGACCGCTGTCCAGTGTTCCGCTCCGGGATCACTTTGGTACCTCCCTACCAAACTTATGGCAAGGTTCACATCAGGCCTGGTACACAGCATGGCATACATGATAGAGCCTATGGCTGAAGCATAGGGGATGACACTCATCATTTCTCTATCCTTTGACGTGGTCGGGCATTGAGTCGTACTCAATCTCACACCTTGCAACACAGGCAAGAACCCCTTCTTGGACTGATCCATATTGAACTTCTTCAATATCTTTTCAAGGTATGTGCTTTGTGAAAGACCAATGAGGCGTTTCGATCTATCTCTATAGATCTTAATACCTAATATGTAAGCAGCTTCTCCAAGGTCCTTCATTGAAAAACACTTATTCAAGTAGGCCTTTATACTTTCCAAGAGTTCTATATTATTTCCCATTATCAGCATGTCATCCACATACAGTATAAGAAATGCTATAGAGCTCTCACTCACTTTCTTGTAAATACAGGGTTCTCCATAAACCTGTACAAACCCAAACGCTTTAATCACATCATTAAAGCGAATGTTCCAACTCCGAGATGCTTGCACCAGCCCATAGATGGAGCGCTGGAGCTTGCATACCTTGTTAACATCTTTAGGATCGACAAAACCTTCCGGCTGCATCATATACAGTTCTTCCTTGAGGAAGCCATTAAGGAATGCCGTTTTGACGTCCATTTGCCAGATCTCATACTCATAAAATGCGGCAACTGCTAACATGATTCGGACTGACTTCAGCATCTTCACGGGTGAGAAAGTCTCATCGTAGTCAACTCCTTGAACTTGTCGATAACCTTTAGCGACAAGCCGAGCTTTATAGGCAGTCACATTACCGTTTGCGTCAGTCTTCTTCTTAAAGATCCATTTGTTTTCAATGGCTCGCTTATCATCAGGCAAGTCCACCAAAGTCCATACTTTGTTCTCATACATGGATCCTATCTCGGATTTCATGGCCTCAAGCTATTTGTTGGAATCCGGGCCCGCCATCGCTTCTTCATAGTTCGAAGGTTCACCGTTGTCCAACAACATGATCTCTAGGACAGGATTGCCGTACCACTCTGGTGCGGAACGTGTCCTAGTGGACCTTCGAGTAGCAACTTGATCTGAAGCTTCATGATCATCATCATTAACTTCCTCTCTAGCCGGTGTAGGCTCCACAGAAACAACTTCCTGTGCTGCGCTACTCTCCGGGTCGAGTGGAGGTACAATTACCTCATCAAGTTCTATTTTCCTCCCACTTACTTCTTTCGAGAGAAACTCTTTCTCGAGAAAGGATCCATTCTTGGCAACAAAGACTTTGCCCTCGGATCGTAGGTAGAAGGTATACCCAATAGTCTCTTTGGGATATCCTATGAAGACGCACTTTTCCGCTTTGGGTTCGAGCTTCTCAGGTTGAAGTTTCTTCACATAAGCATCGCATCCCCAAACTTTTAGAAACGACAGCTTAGGTTTCTTTCCAAACCATAATTCATACGGTGTCGTCTCAACGGATTTAGACGGTGCCCTATTTAAAGTGAATGCGGCAGTCTCTAATGCATATCCCCAAAATGATAGCGGTAAGTCGGTAAGAGACATCATAGATCCAACCATATCCAATAGAGTGCGATTACGACGTTCAGACACACCATTTCGCTGAGGTGTGCCGGGTGGCGTGAGTTGTGAAACAATTCCACATTTCCTAAGGTGTGTGCCAAACTCGTGTCTTAAATATTCTCCGCCACGATCAGATCGTAGGCATTTTTATTTTCCTGTCACGTTGATTCTCTACCTCACTCTGAAATTCCTTGAACCTTTCAAAGGTTTCAGACTTGTGTTTCATTAAGTAGACATACCCATATCTTCTCAAGTCATCAGTGAGGGTGAGAACATAACGGTAGCCACCGCGAGCCTCGACACTCATTGGACCGCATACATCGGTATGTATTATCTCCAACAAGTCAGTTGCTCGCTCCATTGTTCCGGAGAACGGAGTCTTGGTCATCTTGCCCATGAGGCATGGTTCGCATGTGTCAAATGATTCGAAATCAAGTGACTCCAAAAGTCCATCAGCATGGAGCTTCTTCATGCGTTTGACACCAATATGGCCAAGACGGCAGTGCCACATGTAAGTGGGACTATCGATATCAACTTTACACTTTTTGGTACTCACACTATGGATATGTGTAACATCTCGTTCGAGATTCATCAAAAATAAACCATTGACCAGCGGGGCATGAGCATAAAACATTTCTCTCATATAAATAGAACAACCATTATTCTCGGATTTAAATGAGTAGCCATCTCGCATCAAGCGAGATCCAGATACAATGTTCATGCTCAAAGCTGGTACTAAATAACAATTATTAAGGTTTAAAACTAATCCCGAAGGTAGATGTAGAGGTAGCGTGCCAACGGCGATCACATCGACCTTGGAACCATTCCCGACGCGCATCGTCACCTCGTCCTTGGCCAGCCTCCGCTTATTCCGCAGCTCCTGCTTGGAGTTACAAATGTGAGCAACTGCACCGGTATCAAATACCTAGGAGCTACTCCGAGCGCTGGTCAAGTAAACATCAATAACAAGTATATCACATATACCTTTAATGTTGTCGTCCTTCTTATCCGCTAAGTACTTGGGGCAGTTCCGCTTCCAGTGACCGGTACCCTTACAATAGAAACACTCAGTCTCAGGCTTGGGTCCATTCTTGTTCTTCTTCTTCCCGGCAACTTGCTTACCGGGCGCGGCAACAGCTTTGTCATCCTTCTTGAAGTTCTTCTTACCCTTGCCTTTCTTGAAACTAGTGGTCTTGTTTACCATCAACACTTGATGCTCCTTTCTCATCTCGACCTCTGCTGATTTCAGCATCGAGTACAACTCAGGAATGGACTTCTCCATCCCCTGCATGTTGTAGTTCATCACAAAGCTCTTGTAGCTAGGTGGAAGCGACTGGAGGATTCTGTCAATGACCGAGTCATCCGGGATGTTAACTCCCAGCTGAGTCAAGCGGTTGTGAAGCCCAGACATCTTGAGGATGTGCTCACTGACAGAACTGTTCTCCTCCATCTTACAACTAAAGAACTTGTCGGAGACTTCATATCTCTCGACCCAGGCATGAGCTTGAAAGACCAGTTTCAGCTCTTGGAACATCTCATATGCTCCGTGTTGCTCAAAACGCTTTTGGAGCCCCGGTTCTAAACTGTAAAGCATGCCGCACTGAACAAGGGAGTAATCATCGCAGCGAGAATGCCAAGCGTTCGCAACGTCTTGTTCTGCTGGGAGAAGGGGTGGGTCGCCTAGCGGTGCATCAAGGACATACAGTTTCTTGGAAGCTATGAGGATGATCCTCAAGCCACGGACCCAGTCCGCATAGTTGCTTCCATCATCTTTCAGCTTGGTTTTCTCTAGGAACGCATTGAAATTGAGGTTGACATTTGCGTTGGCCATTGGATCTACAATATAGATATTAAAGGCAATTTTAGACTAAGTTCATGATAATTAAGTTCACATAATCATATTATTCAATGAACTCCCACTTAGATAGACATCTCTCTAGTCATCCAAGTGATACATGATCCATGTCAACTAGCCCGTGTCCAATCATCACGTGAGACGGACTAGTCATCCATGGTGAACATCTTCATGTTGATCGTATCTTCTATACGACTCATGTTCGACCTTTCGGTCTTCCGTGTTCCGAGGCCATGTCTGTACATGCTAGGCTCGTCAAGTCAACCTAAGTGTTTCGCGTGTGTAAATCTGGCTTACACCCGTTGTATGCGAACGTTAGAACCTATCACACCCGATCATCATGTGGTGCTTCGGAACAACGATCCTTAGCAACGGTGCACAGTTAGGGTGAACACTTCTCTTGAAATTTTATTGAGAGATCATCTTATTTACTACCGTCGTTCTAAGCAAATAAGATGTAAACATGATAAACATCACATGCAATCAATATAGTGACATGATATGGCCAATATCATCTTGCTCCTATGATCTCCATCTTCGGGGCACGATGATCATCATTGTCACCGGCACGACACCATGATCTCCATCATCATGATCTCCATCATTGTGTCTTCATGAAGTTGTCTCGCCAACTATTACTTCTACTACTATGGCTAACGCTTAGCAATAAAGTAAAGTAATTACATGGCGTTTATGATTGACACGCAGGTCATACAATAATATAAGACAACTCCTATGGCTCCTGCCGGTTGTCATAGTCATTGACATGCAAGTCGTGAACCCTATTACAAGAACATGATCAATCTCATACATCACAATGCATCACATCACATCCTTCTGGCCATATCACATCACAAGGCATATGCTGCAAAAACAAGTTAGACGTCCTCTAATTTGTAGTTGCAAGTTTTTACGTGGTTGCTATAGGATTCTAGCAAGAACGTTTCTTACCTATGCCAAAACCACAACGTGATATGCCAATTTCTATTTACCCTTCATAAGGACCCTTTTCATCGAATCCAATCCGACTAAGGTGGGAGAGACAGACACCTGCTAGCCACCTTATGCAACTAGTGCATGTCAGGCGGTGGAACCGGTCTCACGTAAGCGTACGTGTAAGGTTGGTCCGGGCCGCTTCATCCCACAATACCGTCGAATCAAGATAAGACTAGTAACGGCAAGCATATTAACAAAATCGACGCCCACAACTGCTTTGTGTTCTACTCGTGCATAGATTCTACGCATAAACCTCGCTCTGATACCATTGTCGGGAGACGTAGTAGTAAATCAAAATTTTCCTACGTGTCACCAAGATCTATCTATGGAGAAAACAGCAAACGAGCGGGGAGAGATTGGATCTTCATATCTTTGAAGATCGCTAAGCGGAAGCGTTGCTATAACGCGGTTGATGGAGTCGTACTCGAAGCGATTCAGATCGCGGTAGATCCGATCAAGTGCCGAACGGACGGCACCTCCGCGTTCAACACACGTGCAGCCCGGTGACGTCTCCTACGCCTTGATCCAGCAAGGAGGGAGGAGAGGTTGAGGGAGAGCTCCGGCAACACGACGGCATGGTGGCGGTGGAGCTGCGTGGTACTCCGGCAGAGCTTCGCTAAGCACTACGGAGAATGAGGAGAGGGAGGAGTAGGGCTGCACCAGGGAGGAGATGAACTCGTGTGTTGTGCAGCCCCAAATACCTCCACTATATATAGGAGGAGGGGAGGAGAGGTGCTGCGCCCTAGGGTTTCACCCTAGGGGTGGCGGCAGCCTCCAGAAACCCATCTCGCCGGCGGCCAGGGCAAGGAGAGGTGGAGGCGCCCTAGGGTGGGCCTTAAGGCCCATCTAAGCCTAGGGTTTGCCCCCCTCCACCCTTGCTGCGCCTTGGGCTGGGGTGGGAGGCGCACCAACCCACCTAGGGGCTGGCTCCCTCCCACTCTTGGCTCATGGAACCTTCCGGGGCAGGTGGGCCCACTTGGTGGACCCCCGGAACCCTTCCGGTGGTCCCGGTACACTACCGGAGACACCCGGAACACTTCCGGTAACCAAAACCTCACTTCCTATATATCAATCTTCGTCTCCGGACCATTCTAGGACTCCTCGTGACGTCCGGGATCTCATCCGGGACTCCGAACAACCTTCGGTAACCACGTACACTATTTCCCTATAACCCTAGCGTCATCGAACCTTAAGTGTGTAGACCCTAAGGGTTCGGGAGACACGTAGACATGACCGAGACACCTCTCCGGCCAATAACCAACAGTGGGATCTGGATACCCATGTTGGCTCCCACGTACTCCATGATGATATCATCGGATGAACCACGATGTCAAGGATTCAATCAATCCCGTATACAATTCCCTTTGTCTATCGGTATGGTACTTGCCCGAGATTCGATCGTCGGTATCCCCATACCTTGTTCAATCTCGTTACCGGCAAGTCTCTTTAATCGTTCCGTAATACATCATCCCGTGACTAACTCCTTAGTCACATTGAGCTCATAATGATGATGTATTACCAAGTGGGCCCAGAGATACCTCTCCGTCACACGGAGTGACAAATCCCAGTCTCGATTCGTGTCAACCCAACAGACACTTTCGGAGATACCCGTAGCGTACCTTTATAGCCACCCAGTTACGTTGTGACATTTGGCACACCCAAAGCATTCCTACGGTATCCGGGAGTTACACAATCTCATGGTCTAAGGAAACGACACTTGACATTGAAAAGCTTTAGCAAACGAACTACACGATCTTGTGCTATGCTTAGGATTGGGTCTTGTCCATCACATCATTATCCTAATGATGTGATCCCATTATCAACGACATCCAATGTCCATGGTCATGAAACCATGACCATTTGTCGATCAACGAGGTAGCCAACTAGAGGCTCACTAGGGACACGTTGTGGTCTATGTATTCACACATGTATTACGGTTTCCGGTTAACACAATTATAGCATGAATAACAGACAATTATCATGAACTAGGAAATACAATAATAACCATTTTATTATTGCCTCTAGGGCATATTTCCAACACCTAGAACTACTCCGAGCCAAGCACGCTTAACTTGGAAGTTCTGTTCGAATGGGCTCCCAGAAAAGAAGGAATTCCTTATTGATATGAGTAGTCTATGATCCCTAATAAGCCAGGCTATCACATACACCACCACTCAGAGGAACCGACGTCCTCGTCGGGTCACAGGAATGTTCCCTCTTGGCACAAACGTCTGTGCTTCCAGTCCGATACATGTGTCATTCTGTATGCCACGACGGGTCACAAACTTCATGAACAACATGACCGCGCACCTGTCGGCAAACATCCATGTAACCGCAAGGGTCGGCTCTGATACCAACTTGTAACGTTCCGGACACACCCGTCGGTGGTCGTTACTCCTGGCGGGATCTAGACTGGCCTCACAAATCAATACTAGCCTTTTCTACGCACTTTGTCCTCACTCATGCGTACCCGGGACCAACTTTCCGGTCGGTCACCCATCCTAGAACTACTCCAGGCCAAGCACGCTTAACCTGGGAGTTCTATTCGAATGGGCTCCCAGAAAAGAAGGAATTCCTTATTGATATGAGTAGTCTATTATCCCTAATAAGCCAGGCTATCACAACACCTTCGCAATGATCTTGACAATTGCGTGGATGAGGCTAATGCGTCTGTAGTCGGCGATCCCCTCTGCACCTTCCTTCTTCGGCAAGAGCACCACATTTGCTGAGTTGAGCCAATGGAGATTTGTGATGTGCAGGGAGTCAAAATGCGTAATGACCCTCATGAAGTCAAGTTTGATAATGTCCCAACACCTCTTGAAAAAGAGGCCCGTGAATCTGTCCGGTCCCAGTGTGCTTAGCATGTCGTTGATCGCTTCGAGGACCTCACTTTCGTTCATTGGGGAGACCAAACTATGTAAATCAAGCGGCTTGAAATCTAGCTCTTCCCAGTTGAAATCTTTGCGGCTTCGGGGGCCTCTCATGATGACATTGGAAAAATGATCATGGATAAGATTTTCTTTCGTGTCGTGCTTAGTGACCCAACCAAGCTCGTTCTTGATTCTATGGATATGGTCCTTTCTCCTCCTTTCATTTACCTGGCGGTGGAAGAATTTGGTGTTGGCATCCCCTTCTTTAAGATTGAATATTCTAGCGCATTGTCTCTTGCGCGATCGCTCTAGCACGGCTAAGGCGATGACTCTCCGCTTGAGCCGAGACCGGAGATCATTTTCCTCAGTGGAGAGTGCCCTATCCTCTTGGGCAATGTTGAGGCGGAGAATCACCATGAGGGCGGCCTGGTGATGGACTTTGGCCTTTGAGAAGAGGCCTTTACTCCACTCGGAGAGGTGGAGTGCCATCTTTTTGAGCTTCTAGAAGAGGATTTGGTAGGGTCAACCCTCTCGCTCCATGCATGTTGGACCACGTCATTAAAAATGGGTGTCGATGCCCAGAAATTCTCAAATTGGAAAACTCGAGGTCTTCTCAGACCCTTGTCGTCTGCAAGCAGGAGCGGACAATGGTCAGAGAGGGAGGAGGAGAGCGCATTGAGAACATGGGTGTTGAAGTAAGTGTCCCACTCGACGTTGCAAAAGAAAGAGTCTAGCTTGCATAAAGTTGGGTTTGCCCTCTCGTTGCTCCAAGTGAACCGTCGGTTTTGGAGGTGAGTTTCTTTGAGCTCACAGCTTTGTAGCATTGTCCTGAAGCGATTTATCCTACTACGGTTGACATTTCTCTTATTTTTATCTTGTGCTCGGTATATTTGATTAAAATCACCAGCAGCAAGCCAAGCCATCCCTAACAACAGCTTCTCAGCTAGGAGCTCGGCAAAGAAGGCGTCTTTGCAAGCGAGTTCTATGGGGCCGTAAACAGAAGTAATCTTGAAGCGCATGTCATTTCCTCTCACATGGACCATGGCGAAAAGGCAATACACCGTGTAGTTGATGCATGCAACATCCACCAGGAGATCGTCCCAAAGCATTCGCAAGCCACCCCTAGTGCCAGAAGTCGGACGTTGCACGAAGCTACAAAGCCTATGCCCGTCAAGGAAAGCAGTCGTGAACTGATCAATGTTGTCGAGCTTAGTCTCTTGGAGACATACGATATGACACGTCGAGGAAGTGATCGTGGCACTGACAGTGGACCGGCGGTCTAGACAGTTTAGTCCCCTCACGTTCCAACATAGGAAGTTGATTGGCTGCTCTAACATGTGAAATAGGGGACACCTTGAGTCTTGTACGCATAGAGTAGGCATAGAAGAAAATCATCAGCAAGTATTGCCAACTAGTAGTAGCAACCATCTAACCCAGTACAGATACATGGTTGTAGGCCAACACAACTCTTGCTCAAAACATGGAGAGCGGCGCGAGGCACTGGAGGCCAACAACGCCTCCAACTGCAGCAGCTCCTCTATGCAGCCGCACCGGAGAAGGCGTACGCCGCAGCGGCTCACTGGAGATCAAAGGGGGCATTGGGGACGCCTCAAAGCTAGGCGGCCTCGCAGGAGAGAGCAGCGGCGCCTGCAGGGAGTGTTGGCAGTGTCCCGACGTCACAGCGATCCGCCTGTGCTTTCCGGCGAAACGACGAACGACGAACCAGGCTGGAGACACACGTAGCAAAGCTAAGCACCCAAGCTAGCATCTGGATGGATAGTTCACGGACGTAGGAACTAGTACATGCATGCACGTATGTATCAGCACGACACCGGCGAGACGCACACACGAGAAATCATAAGTTGATGGATGGCTGAACAGGACCGTGTCGGACCTATCGTAATATTGTATTGCTTTGATCTGAGTTTACAGGGGGGCTTGTATAGATATATATACTACCTATCCTATCTAGTACAAGCCGAGTCGGCCACAAGTCCAAGTCCGTGTCGGACTGGTTTTACCTAATCGTGATTATTCCTAACAATCACCCCCTAAACACGATGTCCTCACTTTACAGCCTGGACGCCGATCCTTCTCCGCATCTCCGTGAACTTCTGCCGTACTAAAGACTTGGTCAGGATATCTGCAAGCTGGTCGTCGGTGCAAACATAGTTGACTTCAATCTGGCCTTCTTCCATGCACTATCGTATGTAGTGATACCTTATGTCGATGTGCTTGGTCCTGTCATGATGCACTGGATTCTTACACAGGACAATCGCAGACTTGTTGTCAACATTGAGCACCACTCTTTCTGGTTCCTTATCTGTGAGGTCACCGAGTAGCCTTTCTAGCCATACATCTTGACCCACCGCGGTTGCAGCTGCTATATACTCTGCTTCACAGGATGATAATGCAACCACCTTTTGCTTTTGTGATAGCCAAGTCACTATACTCCTGCCCAAGAAATATGCCAGACCCGAGGTACTTTTACGGTCATCCACATCTCCTGCCAGGTCGCTATCACTATAGCCAAGTAGTTCCACCACCTCCTTCTTCTCCTCTCTCAAATAGACACAACCGAAGTTTGTTGTCCCTTTGATGTACCTGAGTATATGTTTGACAGCTGCCCAATGTTCAGTCGTGGGTGCTTCCATGAAGCGACTCACTATACCAACAAAATAGGCCAAGTCTGGTCGTGTATTCACAAGATACCTTAGGCTTCCGACCACACTTCTATAATCCGTTACATCAACCGCGGGAGCTTCACTCCTTTTGCTAAGTTTAAGCTGAGGCTCCATTGGAGCATAAGTTGGTTTGCAATCCTCCATGCTATAGCTTTCAAGTATCTTCTTTGCATATGCCTCTTGGCATAGTGTGATTCCCTCCGGCTTTTGTTGTACCTCGATCCCAAGGTAGTAAGTCAAGAGCCCGAGATCACTCATCTTGAACAGCTCCTTCATTTGTAGCGTGAATCTTGCAATCTCCTCTTCGTCTGCTCCAGTTATCAAGAGATCATCAACATGGATGCCCACTAAGAGACGATCCTTGCCTTTACCTTGCTTGTACATAGCATGCTTGAGTGGACTTTTCTCAAAACCAAGAGAAATCAATGTACGATCAAGCTTGATGTTCCATGCCCGAGGAGCTTGATGTAGCCCGTACAACGCCTTGTGTAGCTTCAATACCTTGTGTTCTTCTCCGTCTTTGATGTACCCTAGCGGTTGCTTCACGTATACTTCTTCTTCCAACTCCCCATTCAAAAACGCGGATTTTACATCCATGTGATGTAGCCTCCAGGATTCTTGAGCCGCGAGAGCTATAACTAGCCTCACCGATTCCATCCTTGTGACTGGAGCGAACACTTCCGCGAAGTCCACACCTTGCTCTTGCCCAAATCCTTTAGCTACGAGCCGAGCTTTATGCTTGACCAAGTTCCCATCGGCATCCTTCTTGACTTTGTACACCCACTTGAGCCCTATGGATTTGTGACCGTTGGGAAGATCTGCGAGCTCCCATACTTTGTTGTCTCGTATCGATCCCAATTCTTCATCCATAGCACAACGCCAACACTCCTCAGTATTTGCTTCTTCAAATTTTGTCGGTTCTTCGACGCTAAGCAAACATTGTCGTCCTCTTCTTATAATTTTGTTATAGTACGAAGTGCTTCCTCCGGATATAAATCCATTACTGGTCGAAGACGGACTGGTGTCGGTGGACGTTCCCTTGTCTCCTGTTCTGTCGAAGACGAGGAATTTTCATCTTGCGGAGTTGCCAAACTCCTGTTTTCTGGCGATCCAGGCTCTCCTGTACTATGTACAGTTGCATGTTCACTGTGTGAATTAGCCAACGTCTGGGATCCTTCACGTGCATGCAGTTTTGGATCTTCTGGAGTGCATGTTATGTGCTCTCCTGGAGTGTGAGCAGCGGTTGTACCCACTGGCACTTTTGTTGCTGGGCCGTCCTCCGGTGTAGTCTCCGGTTGATTATCTGCACGCTCATATTCGTTGTAAACAACATGAAAAATGTCATCGGAAGTCGGGTATACCGGTTCAGAGGAGTTCCAATTCCATGACCTTGCTTCTTCAAAGACCACATCACGCGTCACAACCACCTTATTGGTCGAGGGGTTGCACGCACGGTAAGCCTTCGTGCCCGCTTCATAGCCAACCAATATCATTGGAGTACTCCGATCCGCCAACTTGCTTGTATGCCCGGCCACCGTCTTCACATGCGCCACACACCCGAACGTGCGAAGATGATCAACTGCAGGCTTGTGTCCGTACCATGATTCGTACGGGGTCATCCCAACCACACTCTTGGTTGGAGCCCGGTTCAACAGATAAACAGCCGTATTGACCGCCTCACCCCAAAACTTGCCCGGCATCCCTTTGCTCTTCATCATGCTTCGTGCCATCGCCACCACGGTTTGATTCCTCCGCTCCACAACACCGTTCTGCTGCGGTGAATATGGTGCCGTAAGATACCGCTTGATCCCATGTGCTTCGCAAAAATCCGTGAATTCACGAGACTTGAACTCACCCCCCCCCCCCCGATCGGTGCGGAGGGCCTTCAGCTTGGCTTCGGATTCTACCTCGGCCGCCATCTTTACTTTCCTGAAGGCTTGCAAAGCTTGGTCCTTCGTCTTCAACAACACAATCCACATGTATCTGCTGAAGTCGTCGACGATGAACAAGAAGTATTTGTTCCCGACTGGGGTAGCCGGTGTAATGGGTCCGCACAAGTCTCCATGGACCAACTCAAGAGCTTTACTTGCTCTAAAGTTTCCCTCTCTCGGGAACGAGGCCCGCCTTTGTTTCCCAACAAGGCAACCGTCGCACACCTGCTCAACATGATCGATGCACGATAGACCACGTATCATCTCCTTTTGTCCAAGTTGCCGAAGAGCCTGGAAATTTAGATGACCGTAGCGCGCGTGCCACTTCCATGCCGAGTCCTCCATGCTTGACAAGAGACATACTGGATCCACACGATCCAAGTTGAGGATGTAGAGTCTGTTGGGCGACCTCTGCACCTTCATGATCAACATCCTTTGACGGTCATACCCCCATAGATAGCCATCTTCGAGCACAATCTTGCAACCACGCTCCTCGAGCTGACCAAGGCTAATAATGTTGCTCTTTAGCTTGGGAATATAGTACACATCCGTGAGTACCTTGTGACCGCCATTCTTCAGCTCAAACAGGACAGTGCCTCGCCCTATGATGTCAACGGTCCGCCCGTCACCGAATCGAACCGTGCCTCCAACCGAGAGATTTAGCTCAGAAAACTGGTCCTTGTCGCCGGTCATGTGGTTGCTTGCTCCTGTGTTGATGTACCACACGTGCCTTGCCGTGTTCATCCTCTTCTTGTTGTGAAGGTAAACCTTCTCTTCGTCGAGCGTGACAACCTCGGTAGCCGGCGCCTTTGGAGCTGGACCGTCCTCGTCCATAAGCTCGCATACTTCGACCATGAGCATCATATCGCTATCATCGCCTCCCTTGGCCATGAGAGCTCTCTCCTTCGGCGGATTCTTGCAATCAGACTTGAAGTGACCGAGGATTCCACAATTGTGACACCTTACTTTTTTATGTCAAATTTTCTCCTTGGTTTTCTAGCCTTTTCTTCCTGTCCAGCGAGGTCCTTTTTCACCGGGCCTTGCTTCTCCTTTGCTTTACTGTCGCTCGTGGATCCACCTTGCTTTCCTTTCGACAGGGCCATCCATTGCGACATTGTAAGCATGAGATGCTCACTCTCCTTCGAATCGCCGAAGCTGAGACGAATTCTCTCGTCGTGGGCCTTGAACCTTCCGACGAGATCCTCAACCGTGAGAGTCTTTAGGTCGAGACATTGTTCGATCGACGTGACGATCTGGATGTAGCGTGCCGGTGCGGCACGCAAAAATCGTCGGACGATCGCAACTTCTTCTAGGGTTGAACCATAGCCACGTATGCCGTTGATGAGGGTCTTGAGACGTGCGGCAAACTGATCAACCGTCTCACTTTCCTCCATCTTCAGGCACTCGTAGCTTCTCATCAGGGACTGAAGGTGTGCTTCCTTGACACGGTCATGACCCTGGTGCAGGATCTTGATGGTCTCCCATGCCTCCTTCGCCGATTTCTTTCCGACGAGGTGCTGCAACACATCCTTCGGCATGGCGGAGTAGATCGCCGTTAACGCCCGGCGATCCGTCCGGTACTTTGCTGCTCCCTTCGCGTACTCTGCGTCGCCGTCCTCGACAGCTTCCCAGAGCTCAACGCCCTCCATCGCGACCTCCATGTTCATCGCCCATAGTGCGTAGTCCTCTCGATCCAGCCGGGGGAATTGCGACACCCTCACCATCGGCATCGGTGCTCCTGCTCCCGCTTCTGCCACAACGATCTCCTTGCTTTGGCTCGACATGATCCTTCGATTACTTTTCGAAAATCACGTCAATCAATCAAGCTCTAGATACCAATTGTTGGCAGTGTCCCGACGTCGCAGCGATCCGCCGTGTGCTTTCCGGCGAAACGACGAACGACGAACCAGGCTGGAGACACACGTAGCAAAGCTAAGCACCCAAGCTAGCAGTTGGATGGATAGTTCACGGACATAGAAACTAGTACATGCATGCACGTACGTATCAGCACGACACCGGCGAGACGCACACACGAGAAATCGTAAGTTGATGGATGGCTGAATAGGACCGTGTCGGACCTGTCGTGATATTGTATTGCTTTGATCTGAGTTTACATGGGGCTTGTATAGATATATATATATACTACCTATCCTATCTAGTACGTCGAGTCAGGCCACAAGTCCAAGTCCGTGCCGGACCGGTTTTACCTAATAGTGATTATTCCTAACAGGGAGGTCGGCGCAAAGCTGGAGCAGCGCCTCGCTGGGGCGGGCCTGCGAGAGCGGGGAGGGTTGGCCATCGCTCCTCCTAGAGCGCGGCGAGGGCGGCAGCACCGTCTTGGGAGACAACGGTGGGGAAGCAGGTGGCGTGAGGGCCTCCTGCGAGCGCCGGCGAGCCCCCCGCGGCGATGGCTGGCGCGCTGGGCTTCGACCACACCGAACAGCAGGAGCTAGATGGGCTGCCTGCACCGGAATGGACTCCAGGATGCGGGCTGCAGCACCACTTGCAGAGCCAGAGCCCCGAAGCACCGCAGCTTGCGCCACAACCAAGCTTGGCTCGGCCGAGCGACGACGGCCACCACCCTCACGACGACCATCCCGCCCCTCTTTACGACGATTGCCTCGCGAGGCATCCCGGGAAGTATGGCGCGAGAGGCTGCGCCGGAGGCGGTCGCCCCATCCCTCGTGGCTCCGTGAATTGTCGCGGCCGCGGCGGTCACCCCCACGGTCAGGGTCTTCGTCACGGTCCCTCCTCTGGTGCTCAAGGGGACGAGAGATGCGCTCCCGGGGGTCACGCGCCTGCCGCTCGCCGTCGATGACACCCTTCTGGAAGTTGTAGCCCTTGGAGACGATCCGAGGCCCTTGCGTGCGATCTTCGTGGATGGAGAGGTGGATGATGACCCGACGCTCCAAACCGCGCCGTCCAACGGTTGGCTAGCCCCCGGCGCGCGCCGGCAGGGTCACCCAGTTCACGCGCGGGATGTTGGCCGGTGATGCCATCCAAGCCCACACGCCTAGCATCTTGAGCTTGGAGGCGGTCTCGACGTAGTCGATGGAGCATCCTGGCCCGATGGCCTGCGCGATGGTGAAGTCATCCCAAGCCTGCAGCGGGAGCCCGTCCAGGCAGAGGCGGACGTGGTGGACGAGGTCGACGTTCTCGGAGTGAGCTTCAAGCCGCCACGGGCACATCTGCAACCTGGTGTCCCAGAACGGCAGGTCCCGGCGGCGGTCGCGTCCACACAGTGGTGCTGGTGGAAGAAGCGCACCAGGAAGGCCTCGGGAAGTGCTTGACGACCGAGACGTCGTCTGCCAGCATGCCGATCTCCAGGACGATGGCAGCGGCGATATCTTGCGTGGAGGCCCGGATGTCGCGGTCGAGTCAGGCCACGACGGCGTTGGAGCCAAGGAGCGCCGCCTCCTGGTGCATGGCCGGTGTGGCGTGGATCACCGTAAAGACCTCAGCCGGCCGCTGGGAGTGGTCACGGTACCAAGCCATGGCACGGGGGGGAGCTCGGTGGGACCAAGCCATGGCACGGGGGGGAGCTCGGTGGCGAGGCGGAGCGGCAGGAGGCACCGGTGCAGGAGCCGCACGCACAGGAGGCGGACGGCTGGGACGCGCAGGAAGAGCTCTAGGTTGAAGCAGGCAGCATAACAGTAAACCATAGACAGCCAGTACGACCCCTTCAGCCCAAGAAATAAATAACGAGTAAGCAGTCTGTTTACATCATGACCATGGCTGCAGCCTTAATTGGTACAGAATAAAGTAAGCATAAGTTAAGAACACGCGCACACACACCTCACGTTACGATTGTAGTTTGGGCAATTACACTGGATTTCTGCTACATTCGGACACTAATCTCACGATCTCTAGCGTGGCTATCTTACACGCCCTCTTTTGGGCCAACAAATATATGTACAAATGAAAGAATATTTTACAAGTCAGCCCGCAAGAAGGCCCACCGGCAGCGGTCAGTGACTTGGGCATTGCAACTGGCTGAGCCTTGCGTTGAGGGCTTCAATGTATGTCCGCAGTCGGTGTCGGTCAGATCTAGTCAGGGACAAAGGCGGGTTGAGGGCGAGCGATGGCGCCTCGATCAGGAGAAAACGCAGCAAGCATATTGCCTTTGTATACCGTGACATGGCCGTCGCCACTTTCCCCATCATCTCAACAACCTGCAATCAAGACCAGAAAGAAAACTAAATGAGTGGGCGGTCAAAATCGTAAAACACTAACTGCTGTTGGTTCTGGGATGAAAGAAAGCATGATGTACTTACACCACCATGCCTTCCATATTCTAGTGCATATTGAAATATTATTTCAACCGCGTCGGGCATCGCCGTAGCATCTGCATGCATTAGCTCACTA
Source organism: Hordeum marinum (assembly GCA_022496015.1). Taxonomy (NCBI): domain Eukaryota; kingdom Viridiplantae; phylum Streptophyta; class Magnoliopsida; order Poales; family Poaceae; genus Hordeum; species Hordeum marinum. The sequence goes on along the minus strand of CM039675.1, from coordinate 366,292,972 downwards.
TCAGCACAAAAGAAAGTCTTACAAAACAGATGATAATGGCTCACGGCCCCAAGCAAGGTACAGTACCAGGTATCTGCCCTACAGTGCTTGCAAGTTCTTCAGCATGTTCAACTTCAGCGAGAAACTGCCTCTCAATCTGTGTGCATTCTTCATCAGCCATTTGAGAGTTTGCAAGCAAATGGGGAGCGTCAGTATCAAGCCCCTTCATAGTGATATCATGTGAGGGACTCTCTCTGGCAGCTGAAGCCGCATAGGAATTGCATATGTGAATTGCTTGCTTCCAGGTTGCAAGAATAATTAGCTGGATCGAGAATGCCTCCAAGTGCCTGCCACCTTTTATCTTCAAAGATTTTGGGTGGTTGGTCAACAAGATGTAAAAAGAAGTTAGCAGTCACATAGATCATGCTTACAAACTTACTTTAGGCAGATCAATGTGATAGAAAAACATAATAGCTTTCCGCAGCAAGAAAAGCACACAAACATCTGAACAAAAAGTTCCAGCATCTCAAAAAGTTGAGATGAAATAAAATATAAGTGAATTTAAAAGGAAAGCAAGGAAACTAAGACGAAAGAGTCATCAAAGCATATGAATTTACCTCTTCTTTGACCAAGTCCACTATGGTAGAAGCATACCGCCCCAATAATCTAATCCTGGTCAAATAATCAGATGGTGGTTGATCCAAGCCATCACTCAGGTACGCAGATCCCTGTGAAGTACCAGATATTGGAGAGCAATGACTGTCCAAGCTACCAGTTCCAGCAGACTGTTGCCTGTTTATTGCAGTGCCATTTATTGGCATCGGTGCACTCGGAGCAGCTAAGTTTGGTGGCGAAACAGAAGGATTCTCATACTTAGCCGGCAAATTGCGCTGTAGAGAGGCACTTGTTGAAGAGGAGGATCCTTCCGCATGTCCAGACACAAAGACATATTCCTGATCTACAAACTCTAATGAATCAATGATAGGAGAATCTACATTACAAAGCAAAAATAATAAATTCAGTAAGAACTATTCACGATGATAAAGAAGAAATGTGTGATAATCACAAGACTTCGGTACCTTCTGGATAAACACCTTTAGCGCCGTATCCTTCACCAATCTTGCTTTCTTTGGTCCTTTGACCAGGATGGTCCAGACGTTGACTGCTAGGTGCATAATTGTTGCCCATAATGTATCTGGAGAACAGACCTGTATGCTTCGACGGACTCTGGCCTGAAGTTTTATCCAACTTTTTACTAGTAGCAAACCCATAAGATTTCAGTGGGGCATTACTCTCAGGAACATGACTTTCCTCCTGTCCAGTTGACAGATCTAAAGGAAAAGGCATACAATCTTCTTGAGAACTTTGGCTCGAAAGCCTCGTTGGACTGCTTTTAATGAAGGGAAAGCCATCTCTTGTGTCTGATGGTGTCTGACTGCCAATGCGCTACATAATATCAAATACATTGCATGATGTGGTATAAAGAGCAAAAGTAGCAGATATTACCTCAAATTTTTCTCTGGAGCATGTTCAGAGAGAAATGGATGATTCACAAACTCTTCAACTGTGAGGCGTTCCACTGCATCAATTACACAGATTAGAATAGTACCATTAATACTCCTTAATTTATATCGTAACAGATTTCATAATGTGATTTAATCTATTTCTTTTGAACAACTCGTAATGTTCAATGATACGCTGTACATGATTACCAGTCACTACTGTTAATTGTTCATGAAGAAAACATGCAATTGTGATGACTTTAAAACTTAAAATTGCACAGGCAAAAGATAATTGTGCATTAATAAACAATATCTTCCTCTGATACAGCCTAATTCACAACTCACATGTTGTTATAATACTCCATCCGTCCCAAAATAATTGTCGTGGTTTTAGTTAAAAATTTGAACTTTTTGAACTAAAACCATGACACTTATTTTGGGACGGAGGGAGTAGATTTATCTAGCAATGATTAATACTCTGATACAATTTATTTATTTTGCACGGTAACTGTTAAGGCATAATGAGTCAGTGAATCCAGAAGAGTGCAAATGAAGTCAAAGAGAAGAAAAAGGACCAATTACAATGCCACCCAAATTTACTTTTGAAAGATACCATTCATTTTCGACCAGATGTCTGTTAGATCACAGTAATGAGTACTTCTGAATACTTCACCCCACCATGTAGCAATACTTATGCCGGAAAAGAAACAAGTAGCGGTAGAAGAAATAATGACATGAGGAAGTGCCTACTGCCTGGCATAAATTGTTTCTATATAAGTAAAGATGATGATTTGTACCTGAACTGATTCGCAGTAACTTTCTGCACAAGTCAATGCAATCATGGCTCAACTCACAATCAGATGGAAATCGTAATTGACCTGACTTTAGTATGTTTTTCATCAACTGATGAAGTAACAATAGTTTCCATTAGCACTTGTAGGCACATACTATTTCAACAATGTTGAAGTAATCATATCATGTTAAAAATGACATAAACCTGGATTTGACTATCCCCGTTAAAAGGTGGAGATCCAGTAACAAGTTGATATAAAATAATACCAACGCTCCAAAGATCTGCCTGTTCTGTCAGAAATTGAGCATGAAACACAAAGTCAAGAACAGGCAACGGTCTACACAAAGCCCAACAGAAACAGAAATGGAAAAAAAAGCTCCGACCTTTGCATCATACTTCTGAGCTTGCATGACTTCTGGAGCCATGTAAAGGGGTGAACCACAGAGTGTTTCAGCTAGACCAGAAGGTTGCAAAAATCTGCTCACGCACACAAATATAAAATGGGTGAAACTAAAACAGATAAAGTATCATATGCCTGACATACTTAAGTTATCCGATAGTTGACGGCTCATTCGCCCATTATTAAACCCACTTGATCAGCAGCATGGAATGAAAGCCGATATGCGAGTTCATGAAAGCATGTAATTTTCAAATGTTGTAAAAACTATCTCAAAATGAAGCAGATGTAACTTTAAAGGGTCCAGGTGTGTTTTTCTTTCTGTCAAGATTATTGCAGACAAACTTTGTATATTGCAGCGGTTTTCTTAGAAAATGTGGGATATTTTTTCTCTAGCAATGGCACAATATCAATTCAGATTACACAAGTCACTGCATACATGTTGAGGGAACATTTGAACCTGACACTACACATTTTTGCTAAACTAGGTAAAATGGATCTACCAATGAAAGACGTGAGTCCATTAAGCGTTAGGAAAGGGGTGGACTAGGTAGTGTGCTACTCCCTCCGTCCGGAATTACTTGTCGCTCAAATGGATTATCTAGACTGTATCTAGTACTGAAATTCATCTAGATACATCCATTTGAGCAACAAATAATTCCAGATGGGAGGGAGTATTTTGCAATTGAAATTGAACACTGACCTATCAGTGCAGGATACACATCAGTTAAGAAAGGAGAAGACCCGTTTGGCCATGGCATGGTGTCTATTCCAATATTCCGGTCCACATCAGTTGACATAGCGCTAGTCGCTCAGGAAAAGAAAATCAAATAACGGTGAAAAACAAGCAGAAGCTGGTGGACCCCACAAAGAACTGTGGCATCAAGAAATAAAGGTTGCCATATGTCATTCTGATGATTGTAGCATGCTAACACTATGTTACATGTCATCCACTAGAGCAAAGATTAAAGGCAGAGATTTGTGATTCAGTTCATTAAATCAAGGTCATGCGAGGAAAGTAGCAACTAATGTTCTATCTCCGAAAATGAATGAAATAGAACAGGAGTAACTCACTTTGCAAACCCGAAGTCAGCAATCTTCAAAATGGAAGTTCCATTATTTGAAACAAGAAGAATGTTCTGTTTGGACAAGCACAAAATTTATAATTCAATGGTTTGATAAAATTATCAAGCAACCGTATTGAGAGGTTGTATTTCTTTTGTGAGACTCTTGATCAGGAAATACAGAGAAATGTAAACAAATACTCCCTCCGTCCCATAATATAAGAAGCTTAAAAAACGTTCTTATATTATATGGGACGGAGGGAGTAGTTGACAGCGATAACTGACCTGTGGTTTAAGATCCCGATGAACCACGTTGCTTTCACGAAGCTTCTGCAGACCACATGCTGCAGAAACAAGAGATTTATGAACAAGGCACATAATATGAATCAACCATGGGAAGGGACGGGAGATGGGGGAAGATACTTGCCTAGCTGCCGAATGAAATGCTTAGCAACAGTTTCAGGAACCCTCTTATGCCGTAGAAGATACGCGTACAAGTCACCACCTCGACAATACTCCAATATGAGATATATCCTCCCACCATCCTAGAAGATATACGCAAGACAAATTACGGACGGAGGGAGTAGTAAATAAGTCTAGATACATTTGAGCGACGACAAATTCCAGACCGAAGGAGTACGTAGTAAATAAGGAAAAACAGTTATTCTTCTGGAATCTATGTGGATAAAAACTAAAATAGTTAAAAAGTTTTGCTGAATCTACGTGGGTAGTAATAGGAGAGGGGGAGACATCAAGTTCCAACCTATCATTTGCTTGGGTTGTCTACCTAGCGAGCATTCCAAACCAAATCGAACTAGAGATCGTCATCAGCGGGTCCCAATTCTAGCATATATCAGGCTAATAATGCACAGCAGACATCGGCATATAAACAAATACTAAAGAAAACTAACAGATCGAAAGCAATTGCGCAGGAGGGAGACAGAGAGGGTACCCTACCCTAATGGAGTCGTGGAGCGCGATGATGTTGGGGTGCGTGATGCGGCGGAGGATGTCGACCTCGGAGAGGAGGCTGTCGCGGAGCTTGGCGCTGAGGCGGTCCATGGCGATCTCCTTGACGGCCACCTCGGTGCCCCGCGCGACGTGCTTCCCCAGCCAGACCTGCGAGTAGGCCCCCGAACCGATCGGGCGCAACAGCAAGTACTCCCCCACCCGCCGCCCGCCCCCGCCCCCGGCGCCGCGGTCCTCCATCGCCCGGCTGCTCGGGGGCTCTAGGGCGCCGTCGCAATTTACCCGTCGAGTCCCGCCCGGCGCCGGGGGAGGAGAGATTCGAGACTCCGCCGCTGGGGGAGAAGCAACCGTGTTGGCGTTGGTGTTGCTGCGGAACAACGGGAAGACGGAGAAGAGAAGAGGAAAAAGAAAATGAGAAGGACTTGTTCACTCGGCCTCGGCGGCACGCGGCGTGCGTGGTTTTCATGGTTATCCCTATCCGCTGCTCTCGCCAGATTCCCCGTCTTTTGCAAGATTCTCCCTGCTCCAACATCACATATCCGCTTCTGCGTCATCAATCATGTTGCTATACTATTTTGTTTCTTTTTTTTTTCTCTCTCAAAATTTAAAAAGTGCTCCCTCTATTTCAAATTATAAGATGTTTTAGTGTATGTATAAAACTAAAAAATGTTTTACTGTGCAAAAATTTAATCGGATGTATATAGACGCGTTTTAGTGCGTGTGTTTGTGTCACTATGAATTTGGTCGGAATCGTGTGAGGTGGACGGAGATATGCATATGGGACGGATGATGCGTCGAGTGGGGGCCAATTGCTGCCAGAAGCAAACACGACGCCTCACGTCATCGCTTGCTGGTTGGTGCTCGCTCCTGCTGCTGCTGCCCGGCACGTAGGCCACTCGACCAAAAGCCCTCCTGGGTTTCAACAGGTGGCACGCATGAACGGAGCAATATATACAGACAAGACTTTTTTCAAGTGGGCGAAGAGCAGCAGCACATAGAGCAGCAGCCCAACACGGTAGTTGCCACGCATGTTACAGTATGTTACAAAGCATACATACATACATGCCACTTGACGATGAGACCGTCGCACTGCCGAGCGCTTCAACTTTGCAAATTAACAACAGCACTCCTCACCTGCTGGTAGACTTCACAATCGCCAGAGACAGTTATGACGCAAACCTGATGGACGACACCAAGGAAAAGTCAAACGGTAATCCTTTTCAGAGCACAGATGTTTCCGTTTCGGAGTTAGTTTCCTCAGCCCCACAACTGGACTGCAATTAGTTGTGAACTTGTATGATCGACGGTGACGGCACAGAGGTGGAAAGGCTATAGTCCCTGGGGTCTCCACCCGAGCTCCTTGCGCTGCTGTTCATCCGGCTGCAGGCTATTCGGTATCGCGCCAAACACACAGCGGGCGGCTTCAAACCCGGAGATGGTGTTGTGCACGAACGCCGACGCCTCTTCCATGTTCTTCTTCAGCTCATCCGGGTTGATGTACATGAAACGCTGCGAAGTGGAAGGATGCTGCTTGGCGGGCGTGGCTGGGGCGATTTCGGCAACCCTGACAAACCTCTCCGTCGCTGCCTCCCAGGAAAGCTCGTGCCTCAGTTCGTCTGTCAGTGGGATCGGCTCTTCTGACAGTGCTTTCATGGTTAGCCTCACAAACTCTTTCTCCGTGCTGTACATGTGGCAGTTCGGAAATCTTTTGAAAAATTCATTTGAAGGATGGTTCGCACAGATCACAATCTTCCCCATCGCCAAGGCTTCTGCAGTTGTAGTGCAAACTACATCTGTTGTGCTTGGGTTTATGAAAACCTTGTAGCTGAAACAAACAATAGATAATATAACTCAGTTGGATTAGGATTAAATTGATGACAGAAAACACTTGTGGTAAAATGTATAGCTCGAACTAGCAATAGCGGCTACGTCACTTGTGTGGCCCTTTGGAGCACATGGAAACGATAAATTAAGGAACAGGAAAGAAGCAGGATCTCACTCGTGAAATATTGAATCTGCATGGTCACGACCAGGATAGACTCTAACATCCAGATTGAGTTTCTCAGCTGCTGCTTTAACTTCATCCGAATCTTCTCCACTGCCATACAGCTCCATCTTGAGACCAGACAATTCCTTTTGGTGCTTCTGAAGGAGCTGGAGCAGCTCTGTGTAACCTTTACTCCAGATCATCTTTCCAATATAATATGCACCCTTGAAGAATGATTGCTCTCTTTGAGATATTTGCCGATGCTTTAATTTGCCGATTTCAATAAATTTTGGGTTTACTCCATGAACATTACAAATCACAGATCTGGGGACTTCCTGAGTTGCTCCCGATAATCTTATAACCTAGAAAAAACATCACGGGCAACAAAAGTCAGAATCTGCACATAACACAAAACTACATCAAAAAATTATTGTCCACCAGAGGAGAAAATGGAGCACATGTTTGCGTATCAAATCATGGATGGATGATGTTCTTGTACCAATACAACAACAACAACAACAACAAAGCCTTTAGTCCCAAACAAGTTGGGGTAGGCTAGAGGTGAAACCCATAAGATCTCGCGACCAACTCATGGTTCTGGCACATGGATAGCAAGCTTCCACGCACCCCTGTCCATGGCTAGTTCTTTGTTGATGCTCCAGTCCTTCAGATCTCTCTTTACGGACTCTTCCCATGTCAAGTTCGGTCTACCCCGGCCTCTTTTGACATTATCAGCATGCTTAAGCCGTCCCCTGTGCACTGGGGCTTCTAGAGGCCTGCGCTGAATATGCCCAAACCATCTCAGACGATGTTGGACAAGCTTCTCTTCAATTGGCGCTACCCCAACTTTATCTCGTATATCATCTCAGACGATGTTCTTGTACCAATACAGATATGAAAATTTTACCATTCATGAATGAATTACAACAGTGCATTACGCAGTTGCCACAATGGCTTACGCTGCAGATGACAAGTGGGGCAGCCCTAGGTAGACAATAACGGTAAAAAAATATGGACCAGCTTTGTCTGATCACTATGCAAATATGGTAATTCCATGTATGCTATCGATGTTAAATTGGCAACTATGCATCCGTCAAATCATCTATAAAATATTCAGCTTAATGAGACTGGAAAACCAGGAGGTTTCATAAAACCAACTGGATGTTAATGCTTAATGAAATGCTTGAAATAAAATGAGATGACAGTAAACAGAATAGAAAATAAAACTGCTAACCTTATGGCAATAGATGTCGGTGACCCAAGAATTGATATGTTTTAAGAGAAATGCATGGATGTACCCATTTTTCTCCCTCTTCACGTATTCCAGATAGTTGGTGTGAACAACACCTATAACTTTACGGAATTTGTTTTTCCACCTCCGTCCATGATGGTACCAGGTAAGATGTTCTGGCTCTTCTAGAACTGCAATATCTGCTTTTTCATCAGATATCGTCTCAGTTATATCCCCAACAGGTAGAATGCTTCTTTTCTCCATTGAGAACTGCATGAGAACATAGTTAGACTAGCTTACCAGGCGATCAAAATATAAAGAATATCATCAGCAACAAATCAATTTATGCTGCCCTTTCGTATATGAATAGAGGCAAGTGCAAAGTCATTAGATAGTTTCCCTCTCCCTCTATTTCTATGCACAATTTACTGCTCTGCCATGTATCATCAAAGGTGTGAATACAAGTTATGTACTATCAAGTACTCCCTCTGTAAATAAATATATGACGTTTTAGATATTTCAATATGGACTACATACGGACTGAAATGAGTGAACATATACACTAAAATGCATCTCCGTAAAGTTAGATCACTAGTGATCTAAACGCTCTTATATTTCTTTACGGAGGGGGTACATCAGAATCAGAAAAGAGTTAAAATTGTCTTATATTTGTTTACGGAGGAAGCACTTCTTAGTTTCTACTTGTCCTGGCTCAACTACCACAGTATTGCAAGTGCTGGATACATAAACACATCAAAATTGAGCACCTTCTACAGTCTACTTCGTTGATGTTTCCAACACTCCGTATCCAACAAGGCAGGCTGTTCTACAACACTTTGGTTCCACAAGTAACATAGGTTCACAGAGATGCCTGTAGTGTATAGTTGAATAGATAGGGCCAAACACCAGACAGTAGGTGATGCATTTTCAGGTGTTGCAAAAAATTGGGAGGCTTCATTTGTACTTTCTACCAATCACCAAACCACACAGCATGAACACATATTCAAGGGATATTTTGATCAGGATAACAAGAGATAATACATTTTGGCAAATTGTTCAAATTTACCTTCCCAGGATAGAAATTTATGTTGAATCTCGGCAACGGCCCAGTCCGCTCCTCAAGCCACCGCCGCACATAGCCTTCTTGCTCTGCCGGCCCACTGAATTTCATCTTGTTAGGATAGACCAGCGTCTGGTCCCCCTTTGACAGCCACGGCACCACCAGCATGACCTCCCAGTCCCCGGCCTTGGCGAGGTAAGCCGCCCGGAACAGGGGGTTGACAGCAGTGCCGGTCATCCACGGCAGGCTCGCCGTGGTGAATATTGTGATGTGCTGCTTCCTCGCCATCGCCATAGCCCCGCAGACCACCCCACCGCACACGGCCACTGCAATTTCCAAGGAAAACGGCCACTGTCCCTTAAATGATACTCCCTCTGCTCCGGACTATAAGATGTTCTGGATATTTCAATACTGACTACGTACAGACTGAAATGACTGAACAAACACACTAAATCGCGTTTTATAATAGAGAAGGGAGAAAGTAACATCAAAGAATAGCACGTGACAGTAACAGAAGAATCCAGTTCTCCACTTATCCTCCCGCTCACTCCATTTCCCCCATTGCATTTAGGGATTGATTCATTCGTTGTGGATCAAAAGTTAGAGACTCGGGACCAGGGGCATCCAATTCGACGCCCACGGGTGCAATGTGACACATGCACCGAGGCTCGCATGGCCCGTGGGAGACCCCACCCAGGAACTCGGGGGGGGGGGGGGGGGGATCCGGCGATGAACATGACCAGAGTGCGTCGTTCGATCTGAGCTCCAGGCCTCTGATCGAGCAAGCTACGAGCCCTAACTGCGATTGTGAGACGAGACCGGCGCGAACGGAGGGGGATTAGGATGGAGCAGGAGGAGGAGGAGGAACGATTACCTGTGCGATGGGTGGCGCCGCAGTTGGGGCGAGCGGTTGCTGGGGCGAGGGCGGGGGCGGGGAAGAAGATGACAGCCGGGGGTGCAGATGGGGTTGGGGGCTGGGGGTATCTACACCGCTGTTCCTGTCGTCTCGTTTCGTCCGGAACGGAACGGAACCGGGACCCACCAGAATCTCGGCCTGTGGGTCCGAATTCTCAGTACAGCCGAGCCGGGCTTGAGCAACGGTGTGTGTGGTTGTATCCGTTTGGATCGTGACGGCCGGGATAGAAACAGGCCTGAAAAGTCGGCCCAAAAGATGGTGGCTCTAATCTTGTTGGGTTTTCTCCTAATTAAAAACCCCTCAGATAATGCTCTCATTGACACTCTTGTTTCTTCCGGGGACATTGACAGTTTGACACTCTCTTTGAGCAGCCTGCAGCTGATATAATCAAGAAGATCGCTATTATCCGAAGTGAAAGCAAAATAAACAACTACACTTTTGCTCTTAGTTATGACAGCGGAAACAAAATGAACAATTACACTTTGGTTCTTAGTTGTCCCAGCGCGTGAATATTGCCCTTACTTTTCGGCGTTATTCAAATTTTGCCCTTAAATTTGCCTCCGAGGCGTCTGAATGTCATTTGACCGTTCAACCAATATTTTGAAAATTCATAACAAATTCATGTAAACACATAAAAATGCAAATAAGATATTAAAATGTTTAAAAAACATTATCTTTATGTGCATGTCATTTGCATTCAGAAGAAGTATTGTTTAAAAAACCCGAGGTTATTAATGTTATTAACATTATTAAAAATAAAAAGGTATAAATATCATCTTTTTCATAAATAAAAATTACATGCAAATATAGATGATATTCTCTGAACATTATGATATCTTATTTGCATTTTTTTGATATCATATTAACTTGTTATGAAGTTTTAAAATAATGGTCAAACTCATTTGAATATTCAGAACAGCCCATCCGTACTGTTGTATATTATTTGTATGTATAATGGTGAATGTTTATTTTTTTCTTGGTAAGAAGAGAACATATTTATCAATGAACGCTTCGTTTATATTATGTAGGAAAAAAATAAAAAATAAAGCAACGGTTTTATTGATGAGCACCAGACGGACAGCACACTGTTTTACACAGAAGTAGGTAAAGATACATCCGTAAAGTTTTGTCTAATCTCAACTAAAAACACACAGGCAAGAAGAAACACAGATAGTAATGCAGCTGGAAGGAAATAAACCAACTCCACCTAAACTTTAGTAAATAATATAAAACTGATGAATAATCTAAGCTTAGATTATCCCGATGGAACCTCTTGTTCAATTTGTGCCAATAATGAAGTGATAGAGTGCTTTTGCAAAGAGTTGCAGACGGCCTATTGGTGGGCGCTCACCTGCATAACTGATAATACGATCTTGAGTGTATGGACGCTGTGTATGCATTCGGAGTGGAATCACGTCAGAGAAGTCATCACATATAGGCGCTAAGACTTCTGTCTGCTGCGTTAAGGCTTCTTTGTGCCTTGCGAGCTCAGCTTGCTGACCAGCCATTTCTTGCTTGGCCATGTTGAACTGCCACTGTTTTGTGCGAAGTTTATCTTGGGTGGAGAGCAGCTTCTCCTTTGTTACCTGCAACATATAATGATTATAATCGTTGATGGTAATACTACGATCGACACATATGTAATCAGCTTCTCCTTTGTTACATGCAACATGCAATGATTATAATCGTTGATGGTAATACTACGATCGGCACAGATGTAATCCAGTGCTGTTTGAGCAGCTACTTCTTTAGCCTCGTCTTGCGTCATGGCTGGGTCTCCTTTAAATACCATGGGGTCTGTGTTGGCATTACGTGGAGCTGCCTGTACTGTACCATCAGGATAGGTATAGTGGAGATATCCTTGGACATCTTGCTTCATTGCCGAGCCAACCATCTCAAAAATGACACGCCTTGGTATATATACCATTAAATCTTCTTGCTAGACACGCACAAAAAAGACGATTAGCACATTGTATTATGAGGGAAAATAGCTTAAATGTAAAGAAATCTGACATTAAACTGGATAGTTACCATATTAGGACAGCTATTGCCTGCGGAAGAACTTGAACAAACTTCGTTGCCTTCTTTGAGCTCTTTCCTCGCGGATAATTTTTGGTGGATGAGTTGGTACTCATTACCTATGCTTTTACTCTTTACAGTGTGGGGTGGATGAGTTCCGTATAGGATACCATGTAACACTACGGGATTGAGCTTAGATGCCGACGGTCAAATGTCGGGACCGTCGGCGTAGATGGCCCACCTCGTCAGCCCTGGCAGCGGGTCGTCGGCGTCCGCGAGCCATCGGCGTAGGCCGCTTTAGGCCGAGGGCCGTCGTCGGCGTAGGTCCATTTTAGGCCGAGGGCCGCCGTCGGCGTAGGACTGTCAGATGGGCCCCGGTGACGGTCGGGCGGTAACGCCGTCAGCCCAGTAAAGGCTACGTCGACGGCCCCGACCTTTGGCCGTCGGCGTAGACCCTGTTTTTAATTTTTTTCATTTTTTTCCTTTTGTTTAACCGTTTAATCTTATATTACTAATACATAAAATAATATTGGAAATGGGATTATAATATATATCATCTCATTTCAACCCTCGATATACGCCTCTTTATTCTTTTTGTGTCTACTAATTAATACATAAAATAATATATTAATAAATTATAATATTTATGCTACTAAATTAAAATATATTATGCTACTATTACTATATTAATATGTATGCTCCATAGTTGAACCTCGTGCGGAGAAAGCTATAAGGGTAAACCGCCGCCCCCTCCCCGGCCCCCTCGCGCCCGGACTAGGCCGGGTTTCGGTGAAGAAAGACCGCCGGAGCGCCGTAGTACCGCATGAACTTGCATGTGATTGTAGGGTATGTGTCCAAGTGTGGTGTAAGATCCATAGATGCAATGTCTAGCTCCTTGGTGTGACCATCTTCACATTCACGCGATAACACTATGCAAAGTCATGGACATGTAGGTGGAATACACCCGTTTGCGGGTATACCGTGGGGTACGATGTGTTACAAGGTCCCAACCTTGTTTTCCATGTAGTTATGTCCTAAACAAACCTTAACAAATAAAAAAGTACATTGTTTGACATCGTGCGGAGAAAGCTATAGGGGTAGACCGCCAGGCCTCCCTCTGGAGCAGGATGTCGCAGGTGAATTACCGCCGAAGCGTCGGAATCCTACCAAAACTTGCATGTGGACCTAGGGTATGTGTACAAGTGTGGTGGAAGGCCCATAGATGCAAAACATAGATCCCGGGTGTGACCTTATTCACACATGAATGTGATAACACTCAGAGAGATTCGTGCACACGTGTAGACAGAATACTCCCGGTTCGGCTTAACCAGAGGCTACGATGTGTTACAAAGGTCTCAAACCTAGTTTTCCATGTAGCTATGGAGTAAACAAAACTAAGCCAATGAAAAAGTACATTGTTGGAGCCTCGTGCGGAGAAAGCTATAGGGGGTACATTGTCGGGCCCACATTATTCCCCCTCCGGAGCAGAATGTTGCAGGTGAATGACCGCCGCGGAGCGTCAGAATCCCACAAAAACATGCACGTGGACCTAGGTTATGTGTACAAGTGTGGTGGAAGGCCCATAGATGCAAGACATGGATCCCGGGTGTGACCTAGCTTCTTCACACATGAATGCGATAACACTTAGAGACATTCGTGCACGTGTAGACGGAATACTCCCGGTTCGGCTTAACCGGAGGCTACAATGTGTTACAAGGTCCCAAACCTAGTTTTCCATGGAGCTATGGAGTAAACAAACCTAAGCCAATGAAAAAGTACATTGGTGGAGCCTGTTGCGGAGAAAGCTATAGGGGGTACAGCGTCGGGCCCACATTTCCCCCTCCGGAGCAGGATGTCGCAGATGAATGATCGTCGGAGCGCCGAAATAGGCCCAACCTTGGTTTTCCATTACATATGTGCTAAACAAACATAGATAGAGAAAAAAGTCCATTGGTCCACCCTCGTACGGAGAAAGCCATAGGGGTAGATCTGCGGGTCCCCCCGATCTAGGGTTTCGCCGGAGGAAGACCGTCGGAGCGTCGGAATCACTACAGGGGTAGATCAATGAAAAATTGTTTGGCTGAACTTGCCTATACTTGAACCGTGTCTTGAGATCTCCAATGGTGTCCTCGTAGTCTAGATTATAATACTCTTCAAGCTCATTCTCAAGCTCCACCTTGTCCTTGAGAGAAATCTTACCCTTTCTTTTCTCGCCTACCTCCTCACCATTTGCAAGCTCCTTGTTTTTCTTCTTCTTTTTTCTTTTCACCAGTGGAAGTACACCCTTCTTTACCATCAAGGGCCCAATCTTTAGGTAGCCCAAGCAATTCATCTTCCTTGTCAAAATCAGGTTTACCCAAATCCAAATCGTCTCCACTTCCAAACTCAGGATCAACCTGAGTAAAATCCTGGATCTGTATGTCGAAACTCCCGGTACGGGTCAACCAATGTGAATAATTTGGTGAAATGTGTCCAACCTTGGTTCTCCATGTACATATGTGCTAAACAAACATAGATAGAGAAAAAAAGTCCATTGGTCAACCCTCGTACGGAGAAATTTATAGGGGTAGATCTGCGGGTCCCCCCGATCTAGGGTTTCAGAGGTGAATGACCGCCGGAGCGTCGGAATCGCTTGAAAACCTGCATGTGTCCCTAACATATGTGTAGAAGTGTGATGTAATGTTGGTAGATGGCATATCCAGGTCATGTGTCTGACGTTGTTCACAGACATGGGCTAACACTTAGTAAAATCCTGGATTTGTATGTCGAAACTCACAGTACGGGTCAACCGGTGTGAATAATTTGGTGAAATTTGTCCAACATTGGTTCTCCATGTACATATGTGCTAAACAAACATAGATAGAGAAAAAAAGTCCATTGGTCAACCCTAGTACGAAGAAATTTATAGGGGTAGATCTGCGGGTCCCCCCGATCTAGGGTTTCGGAGGTGAATGACCGCCGGAGCGTCGGAATCACTCGAAAACCTGCATGTGTCCCTAACATATGTGCAGAAGTGTGATGCAATGTTGGTAGATGGCATATCCAGGTCATGTGTCTGACGTTATTCACAGACATGGGAAATAAGGAAATAAAAAAAATTAAATGGCCCTAAGCCGACGGCCAGGCCGTCGGCGTATACGAATTAAAAAAAATTAAATAGACCTAAGCCGGCGGCCAGGCCATCGGCGTAGGTCCTCGTCCCCTAGATTCGGACACACGCCCGCGGGAACCTTATCCATCCCCTCACTTCCCTCGTGCCCCCACGCTTCCCCGACCCCGCCGCCGGCATCGCTGCCCCTCCCGTCCCGCAGCCGCCGGCCGCGCCTCCCGTCTCGCCGCCGCCGCCGCCCGCCCACCCTCCCGTGAGCTCCCTCTTGCTGGCCCGCCCCTCCCGCGAGCGCCTCCCATCCCACCGTTGGCCGCACTGCCCCTCGCGCCTCATGCCGCCGGCCGCCCTCCCACGAGCTCCCTGCCGTCAGCCCGCCCCTCCCGTGAGCTCCCTCCCGTCCCTGCCGCCGGCCTGCCCCTCCCCTGTTCCTCCCTCATCCCTCAACCGGTCGCCGGCCGGACCCCGCTGCCGCTGGAGCCCGAGCCCGAGCCCGCCGCCACCTGAGCCAGACCCCACCTCCGGCTTGACCCCGACGCCGGCCCGACCCCAAGCTGACCCCCACCTCGGTAGTAAGTTGCTCCCTCCACTCTCTTCTCCATTTTTTAGATTTTCTGTTTTAATATCCATAGAAATATACATATTTTGATGTGACATGATACTGTACTAAGAAAATTTTAATTACAAATTCATTTTCAAAAATCTTATCGTATCATGATTTTCACGATCTAATTACAGACTATCTCGGAGCCGCCGCCGTCTCTGAGCCCCCTCCGTCGCCTTGCACCCCCCGTCGTCGATCACGCTTCAAGGGTGAGAATTCGTTCACCCCTCTCGTGTACCTAGGTTTATTTTCGTGTCTAGATCACCAAGTCAAGTCGCGTCACCTAGGCGTCATCCCGACTGTAAGCGTTACGCAGATAAATATGCATTAGTGGTCTCGCATATTTTGAACCGTAACACTTACGGCTTTTATCGGGCAGTCAGCGGATTCGTAGTTGGGTATGGTTCTCGCTGGCTCTTCCTCGATTCGAGACAGGATTTCGGCGGCGCCTCCTCGTTGTTCTCCGGATGCACATTCTTTCGGCTTTTTGTCGAGATGTGTATCGGGAGAGCAGCGGGAGGTGCTGCCAAAATTCTGCTCGGATCGGGGTAGAGCCAGGGAGAACTTACCCAATCTACGGATCCGGCGGCTGGTTAGGACCCACTTTCCTATTAGACATGTAGGTTGATTTTTGCGTAAAAATGAAGCATTTTAATCTCCTGTTTGATATGAAATGCTATGTTTTTTGTTTGGCTCTCAATAAAGCAGAAGAGGATGACTGATAATGGGTGGATGTATAGTAGCCGTACTAGTGCTGTTGACAAAACAGATGAGTGGGCATGGAAGACCGAAATGGTAGTGCAGGAGATAGCCCGTGGTCCAAAGACACTTGATCCCCGTTGCCCTTGCGCTCGTTGTAGGAACCGTCGATGCGCTAAAAAGGAGATTATGAAACAACACCTTTGGGCTTCTGGGTATATGCCGGGCTTTGTCACGACGGTCGACTTTACTCAGAACGAACGTGACAGAGGTGATGTGATGCGGCAGCGGATCGATGGCATAGAGTACAATGGCATGCGAAACTTGCTGGAGGATTTCCGTGATGCCATGCCGGAGTCTCCACCTTCTGTTGAACCAGAGGGACTGCCGGAACCGGAGCAACCGCCTAAACCACAAGATCCCGAGCCATCCGCTAAGGCGTTCTATGATATGATGGAATCGGCTAAGAGACCTATGTACCCGGGTGCAAATGTTTCTCAACTCGATACCATCACGCAAGCACTAGCCACAAAGCTCCGGTTCAACATGACCCGTTCATGCTTTGAAGCCAATCTGGTAAAACATGGTAACACGTTGCCCGAAGGGCATTGTCTGCCTAAAACCTTGTACGAATGCAAGAAAATCATGCGAGCACTCAGCATGGACTACACAAAGATAGATTGTTGTCCAAAAGGTTGCCTTCTATTTTGGAAACAGTTTGCAGATGACAAGTATTGTAGCTTGTGTGGGGCCTCTAGGTATCTTGAGTCCAAGGGAACCGATGGTGAGCCCAAGGTGCAGACAAAGATCCCCGCTTCGATTCTTCGTTATCTCCCATTCATAAAAAGAATCCAGCGGCTTTACATGACCTTGGAGTCTGCCAAACAGATGACGTGGCACAAGGACGGGAAGAGATACCCTGACGAGCACGGACGGGAAACAATGGGACATCCATCTGATGGCAGGGCATGGAGGAAGTTCGATGAGACCACCCCGATCTGGCGGGAGAGGCCCGACACTACAGAATTGCCATATCTTTGGATGGGTTCAATCCATATGGCATGTCGAGTTCCTCGTACAACTATTGGCCGGTGTTTGTTATTCCGCTCAATCTCCCTTCCCAGCCCTAATGCAAAGGAATACCATATTCTTGACGCTCATCATTCCAGGGCCTGACTACCCGGGGACGAATTTGAGTGTCTACATGCAGCCGCTTGTGAATGATCTAAACCACTCTTGGCACCACCCAACGTTGACATACGACCGTGCATCGAAGACAAACTTCTTCATGAAAGTTTGGTACCAATATTCCATGCACGACATGCCTGGGTACGCCCTATTCTGCGGCCACTGTACAACTGGTAAGTGGCCATGCCCAGTGTGCAGGCAACTACTTGAGTTCCTTTGGCTAAAAGCGGGTAAAAAATATTCCGCCTTTGACATGCATCGGCCGTTCCTAAAAAGAGATCATCCGTTCAGACAGGACATAAGGAACTTCAAGAAGGGCAAAGTTGTGCTTGAAGAAAGACAGATACCAACGTTCGATGGTGCAGCTGTTAAGGCCGAGCTAGCTGCTCACGTGCGTACTGAATCCGGTGTCCCAGTATTTGATGGATATGGTAAGGAGCACAACTAGACTCATGAGGCAGGCATAACGAAGCTCGACTATTACCATGAATTAGCACTTCCCCATAACATCGATGTGATGCACACCGAAAAGAATGTCGTAGAGTCCCTCTTTAACACAATCCTGAACATTCCTGAGAAGACAAAAGATAATGTCAAGGCTAGAGTCGATGTTAAGGAGCTATGTGATAGGCCAAGACAACACATGCAGCCTCCTCAAGGCAAACGAAAAGGGTGGTTGAAGCCGCATTCGCAGTTTGTGCTTGATAAGGACCAAAAGAAGGAGTCATTCACGTGGCTGAAAAACATCGTGATGTTTCCTGATGGTTATTGTTCGAATATAAGCAAGGGAGTCAATATTGAGAAGGGAAAAGTCATTGGGATGAAGAGTCACGACTATCATATATGGATTGAGCGGTTGATGCCGGTGATGCTTCGAGGTTATCTCCCTGAGCATATCTGGCGAGTGCTAGCGGAGTTGAGCCATTTCTTCTGCACGGTCTATGCTAAGCAGATATGTCCCCTGATGATTGAGAAGCTGCATGATCTATTGCGAGAGTTGTTATGCAAGTTAGAGAAGATATTTCTGCCAGGCTTCTTTACTCCAATGCTACATCTCATTGTGCATCTCGCGAACGAGGCACTCTTGGGTGCACCGGTGCAGTTTCGTTGGCAGTTTTGTATTGAGAGATAGTTCAAGTATATTCGGCTCAAATGTGGAAACAAAAATAAGATTGAAGCATGCATAGCTGAGGCAACTATCCTCCAGGAGATAGCAAACGCCACGACAGCGTACTATGCCGATGAAGTTCCCACTATGCATAACCAGGTACCTCGGTACAATGTCGACGAGCCCAAGCGTGACCCCAAGCTCCTCCTCTTCAAGTTTCCCGGTGGCAAGACCGGTGGCGCAAAACCTCATACCTTGTCCAACCAAGATAAGGAGTGCATAATGCTCTATGTGCTTATGAACATGGGGGAAGTGGTGGACAACCAGAAGAAAGAGAGCGGGGAGGAGGAGGAGGTGGTGCCCAGTTTCCTTAGGTAAAATGGCGACTTAATTACTTTGTAACTAGTAACTCAGTTTCGTTCTAATACCTATTTTCTCCTTCTAGCCAATTCGTGGATGAGGTGTGGCCGGGACCAACAGATCCCGATGCTGCGCAGTTGGATGCTCTTCTGAAAGGGGGTTCCTCAGGAAGAAGTTTCACATCATGGTTCAGGGAAAAGGTAATTCGTAACCTATCCCTCTTAATTACCTGGCAACTTGGCCCTCTTATTACACGTAACTAATGCACAATTCGTACTAAACTTGTAGGGAGCTGATCCCACGGTGATGATGTCGGATGAGTTGAGATGTGTCTCCCACGGTTTTAACAGTAAAGTCAATATGTATGAGAAGTATGATGTGAATGGGTATCGCTTCCATACAGAGGGCCACCCAAATAGTCGCCCGGGTGCAAAAACTATAAATACCGGGGTCTTCACCAAGGGACAAGATGACTTTGATTACTATGGAAGGTTGCAGAACGTATACGAGCTAACGTTCAACAATGGTCCCATAGAACTCAAGCTCGTTGTGTTCAGATGCCACTGGTTCGATCCACGCGATGGACAGAGAAATACCCCTTCCATTGGGTTAGTTGAAGTTAGGCCTTCAACTACCTATAGCGGATCCGTTGTATTTGTTGTGGCTCACCAAGCCAAGCAAGTTTATTACTTGCCCTACCCATGCCAGAAAGAATACCTCCAGGGCTAGGAAGTCGTGTACCAGGTGTCGCCACATGGTAAGCTACCCATGCCCTCCGAGGACGATTACAACAACATTAACCCTCAAACATACGAGGGAATTTTCTATCAAGAGCAAGATAACTTTGGGGACTTTGGCTTAGAAGGTCTTGAGGACCTCGAGAACGATGCACACACCCGTGGTGAGATAGTCACGAATCTAAGTGACATAGAGATGCTCACCAAGGCACATGACAATGATGAGCCTCCACCGTGCGAGGATCCTAACGCTTTATACGCACGTGATAGTGATACTGATGATGGCGATGAGAATGAGCCTGAGAGTGATGATGATGAGTATTAGTATTTATGGTGAAGAACAGATGATGGTGAGGGTCTTTTATGTCTTTATTATGTCTTACTTGCCCAATCACTTGGTGGTTGCTAACTACTGCTCAAACGTGTAGGGAATGGGAGGATCCAGGACTAGACGTGTAGAATGATATTACTATGTATCTCGATACTATATGTATGTTATTTTGGATGATGATGATGATGATTGTATGCGGATGTGCTATGATGAATTGATGATGATGTTATTTTTTATCTCGTCGATGTGCACGTGCTATTTAAATTGCATGTTCCATGACAATGATGAGCCTCCACCGTGCGAGGATCCCGAGGCTTAGAGTGATGATGAGTATTAGTATTTATTTTTCATCTTAATTGCATTGCGTATTTATGCTTAATTGTTTTCTTTTTCTCAATCCAGGTGATTGGTCAATATGAGCAGTGGCAAGGCATCACCGCAGTCCTTGCTTCAGGGGATAAAGAAGACGAAGAGTGGAAGAGCAACAACCTCAAGGTACGCCACCGAGGAGGTAGGAGGAGGAGATGCAGGACGAGGAGGAGGAATCAGGGGAGGATGTCCCCCGAGGTCAAGATGAGGAGGTACATTGCCTCTTCATTATTCTTGGTATTTATTTTTCAACATGCTTCTTAATTGTTTACCTTTTCGCATTGCGGGAGGTCGAGGACGAGGGCAAGGACAAGGGCGAGCTACCCTCCTTTTGAGTGACATACCCTCCGCTTCCGACAACGTGGCTTCACAGACCGCGTTCTCAGAGTTTCGAGACGAGGAGATGGACTCTCGAGACTTGGAGTGGACTCTCGAGACGAGGAGGGGGGTCTCGAGCCACGGAGATGGTGATGTCGGGGGCATCGAGGGCGTCGACGAAGAAGGTAAAGGTTTGTGGGGAAACAGAAGTCCCTAAGGAGGAACCTGCCCCGGAGGCTCGGGTCCTCATTGAACCTAGCAAATCTGAGTAAGTGGCTATAGTAACTTTGAACATGTAGTTTCATTTTGTTGATAACAACTTGGCATGTACTAATGTTTGATTCTTGTGCAGCAATTGGATGCATCCTCCGGGGACTCGAGTCCCTAGCTGCATGCTTGGAGCTATCATCAGGAAGTTTTGGCCGGGCTTCTACAACGCCGAAAACGGCGAGAGGAAGCTAGCCACGACTTGGAGACACTACGAGCTCGCAGATTGTCCCCCTATGGGAAAGCTTCTGACACCGTGATCAACAAGTTTTGGGTAAGGCAAACTCATGACTCTCACACTTATTTTGTTCATAGTTCATGACCCTGCCATGCAAACTCATGAATCTCACACTTTTTTATGCATGACTGAAGAGATTCTATAGGGTGGTTCCGGAGCAGCAGGAGGCGGCGGACAAGACTTTGCGGAATCATTGTAAGAGGTTGACAAATCAACAATTCTATAACCAGGGTCATACCGTGAGGAGTCAATACAACACGGCGATATTGGGCAAACCGTCGCCGAAGTATGAGAGTGTCAAGTCACCAACGATGATGAGCGCGGCAGAGTACGACGAGGTAAGTAAATTGTCAATGAGATTCCATGTTGATGCTAATTTGCAATTGCATCATCTGTTCTTCACATGAGTATTGATTTTTTAGGTTAGGCCCGATTGGGCCTATGGCAAGGAGGATGCATGGAGGGCGTTGACTGCGAGGTGGCGCGGGGAAGACGAGGAGTGGAACGCCTTGAGCGAGCGGAACAAGGCGAACCGCGGTAGCGCGGGGACACATCGGGCGGGAAACCTCGACAGTGAGCGCTACAAGGCTAGGCTGGTATACACATACATGGAACAACCTTCATTTATTTCCCCTCATGGATGTTCATACTTGGTACTCATAACATCTCTTTGGCGGTGCAGGAGGAGAAACTAGGGAGGCATGTCAGCGATTATAAGTCATGGGACTCGATGAGGATGAAGGCGCCCGATCTCTCCCAGCCTCAGCCTCAGCTTCCCGAGTACTTCGGCACTGCCCAGGAGGACGGTGCTAAGTACCTCGAGACGCTGGTCGCTCTTAATCCGGAGGTGGACGACCCTAGAAGTGTGGATCCCGATGAGAGAGCGTTGGTCGTGTGTGAGGGAGGCCTTCAGCACGGCCGTCTGCGCGTTATGGATAAGATGACTCCGCACACTCCCACTTTGAGCCTCACGCGGATCAAGGCTACCCTCAGCGCTAATGACCCTGCACCGCCTCCTCAACGACGACCTTCCCAGCCTGGCTACGATGTAAGTTTCTCTCATTTCCATCCTTTCTCTAACAATACTACTTCCTCAGTGGCTTGGTTGATGAGATGGTTCAATTTTTGTAATTGTAGGCTGCTTTCGAGGCGGCTTACAAGGCCCACAACGACGCCTATTTGGTGGAGCTTGCGCAGTGGAGGCAGAGAGCAGAAGTACACGAGGCGTGGAAAGAGGCAAAAGAAGATGTAAGTTCCAACCTTTATTTTTGCAAAAGATGACAAGTCTCACTTTTCATACTTTTGTGCAATGCCTGACATGTTAACTATCTTGCAGGCTCAAGAGAGGGCTCGGCTTACGGGAGTGCCGGTCGATATACCGCCACGACCTCCTCGGGCCGGCCTTAAGCCAGAGTTTGTATCGAAGGAAGAGTTCGCCCAGAACTTCTACTACACCGGCTTAACCCCGGTAATTTACTTGCCCAATCACTTGTTACCGCTTTCATGTGCCTTGGCGGTTACTAACTATTGCTCAAACGTGTAGGGAACGGGAGCCTCCGGGACTGGACCCTTTGGTCGTGCTGCTGCCTCGCCGTCGTCGGCCCGTGCGGTCACACCGCCGCAACCTAGCCCGTATGGTAGTGGTGCCTCGCGTGAGACCACACCGGTTCATGGTGGCGCGGGATCACCTGCTTCCGATGCTGATTCGACGGCGTCTCCGTGCCGTCAGTCGCCTATCTTCACACGCGGAGACCTGGGTTTCTCCGGCTCGACTCCCTCTCCGGACGCGATGAGTTGATGATGATGCTACCCCGGACGTGTAGAGGTCTCGTTTGTACCGATACGATGTTTGGGATGTTGTTATACTTTGTATCCATACTATGTCTCTTATTTTGCATGTTTGGAACTTGTTATGCTATGTATGTATAAGATGTTTGGTTATTATGGTCTTTGTCAATGTGCATGTGCTATATAAATGCCTATAATGCCTGGCTCTGATTTTGATATGAATACTATAATGCCTATATGCTTATGAGAATTTTAAATATGCAGGAAATGAACCATAAATGAAGAAGAAGAAAACCTGTCAGGACCTACGCCGACGGCCTGGCCATCGGCGTAGGCCTTGTCCTGTGCCAAATGTCACAGCCTACGCCGACGGCCCGGCCGTCGGCGTAGGCCCGAAGCACAGATGCCTTCAGGGCCTGTCGCGTGGCGTCCCTGGCGGTAGGCTAGGCCGACGGCCCGACCGTCGGCGTAGCGGACAACCAGGCCTAACGGCCGTTATGCCCTGCGTGGGGCCCACATGAGATACGCCGACGGCCTCTACGCCGATGGCCACGACGAGCCGTCGCTTTATCCCTCTACGCCGACGGCCGGTGGTACGCCGACGGCTACTGGAGCAAGCCCGAGGGAAATCTACCCCGACGGCTTTACGCCGACGGCTGCCGTCGGCGTAGACCTAAGCCGACGGCTTTGGGGCCTACGCCGACGGTGGCCGGCTGTCGGCGTATAAGCTCAGTCCCGTAGTGTAAATATATTGCAAGTGAAAAGAGGTGACTCATACCACTATTGACATAGCTGTGACAAATGGCAATCACTACGTGACATTAATATAATCATCAATCTCACTTCTCCCGGTAGGCCGGGCCACTGTAAAAACACCAGAAGGTCTATCATTCACATCAACACGCATTCGAACAGAGTCCGGACCCTTCATAAGATATTTAAACAAATACTTCAACAAATTTGTCTTGTTGCACCACTCCACATTGACGTGAGCATCAAACTTTTTCAACAAATTCATATTATAAGGTACGACCCATTGATTCCCAAGCCGAAGAGAATCTTGTTGCTTTAATACATAACGTCCATTATAACGTCTTCGATATACAGGAAACCCAACATTATCGATCATCGTCACATCACTAAATGGATTAGGAAACCGCTTGGAACAAGAATTATTCCTCATGCAAGGACACTTGGAATTATACACGCAACAGGGCCCGTGCACCATGAACTCGTCAACCAGAGCATAACTGAGAGGATCAACCGTAGGGTCCGGCAGCTCGGCACAAATAATATTGTCAATAAATGCAGCCGAGGGCTCTTTGGTGTCCGCCTTCAACCACACAAGTGTATGTGTGTGTGGAAGACCTCGCTTTTGAAACTCAACACGTGGACCACCAGTAAAACTTCCATGCAGAATGAACTGAACACCAACATTCTTCCCGGTACTATTACCTTCACCCATTGCATCACATACACCATGATAAGTCTCCGATCGAAGCTTATCTTGTTTCCAAAAATGATACTCCAAACGATCAGACTCAACACAAGAGTAAGCATTGACACACACCTGACTTAATCGACCACACGCTGTGTACGGATTTACCTCGCCCTCACGATAATGAAAATAGTAAGCATAGTACTCCAACATAGTCACCTATCCACGGCCAGCAACACGATGAACACCATCCGCCTGCCCACTATCATCATCACTATCACTTTCGTTGGATAAGCCGTCTTCATGAGCAGAAGAGGCTAACTGAGAATAGCTACTACCCTCAACATATTTGATTCCCAAGTGATAGCTCTTATCTCCGTAAGAAGCAAAAGAGGATATTGCAAAACCATCAGATTACAGTTAAGAGAAGATATGTGCTTCAAAACTCCAGAATGACTCTCAGCAACAACGTCAAATTTCCTACACTGAGGAGTCAAATCACCTACTATCAGCGCAGCAACCTCAGACACTGTAGGACCAGAAAAACGCGTACCATGCGGACCACCATCATCGCCTAAAAAATGTATGGACACCTTTGGCACATCTGGAATACACAAACTTTGCTGGGCAAGCCTAAATTTCTGAAGCAAACAGTGATGTGTATTCAGCATTCTAATAAGAGCCGCTACAACTGTCGGATCAGCACTAAGAGAACCACCATCTTTTCCGCCAAACACGCTAATTCTACTGTCAACCTCATCAGCCGAATCAACCATATACAGCTGTGCAAACTTAGGCGGAAAACCTCGAGGAGGTAAGAGTGGACCAATACGGTGGTACACGACACCATTCATCTTAAACACGTATGGAGCACCACCAACATTGATACTTTGATCAATATAGGCACCCAATGATGTGAAACAGAACATTGAGTTATACTACCTAATCAATCGCATAAACCGGCTAGCAGCCACATCCCCATCAATATAGACACCCAAAGGAGAAGGCCAATCACGAAATTTGGGCAGAGAAACTTTACCACCACGACAACAACCAGTGTATACAGGACGGCGAGCAGTAGCGGCTGCATGATGAACCGACCCCTCACGGAACCAGTAAAATGCACCACACCACTCACAGGTCAAATTCGGGCCACCATAATACGAACGGTCACTGCAAACAGCTACAACACATAGCCAAATATTGAGAAAGGCAGCACAAAAAATATCACACAATTCAGACGCAGAATAAAGAAATCATAAAACCGTATTCTTAAGTTGTTGAAAATATGCCCTAGAGGCAATAATAAAGTAATTATTATTATATTTTCTTGTTCATGATAATTGTCTATTGTTCATGCTACAATTGTATTAACCGAAAACCGTAATACATGTGTGAATATATAGACCACAACATGTTCTTAGTGAGCCTCTAGTTGGCTAGCTCGTTGATCAATAGATGGTCACGGTTTCATGACCATGGACATTGGATGTCGTTGATAACGGGATCACATCATTAGGAGAATGATGTGATGGACAAGACCCAACCCTAAGCATAGCACAAGATCGTGTAGTTTGTCTGCTAAAGCTTTTCTAATGTCAAGTATCATTTCCTTAGACCATGAGATTATGCAACTCCCGGATACCGTAGGAATACTTTGGGTGTGCCAAATGTCACAACGTAACTGAATGGCTATAAAGGTACACTACGGGTATCCCCGAAAGTATCTGTTGGGTTGGCACGAATCGAGACTGGGATTTGTCACTAAGTGTGACGGAGAGGTATCTCTGGGACCACTCGGTAATACATCATAATAATGAGATCAATATGACTAAGGAGTTAGTAACGGGATCATGTGTTACGGAATGAGTAAAGAGACTTGCCGGTAACGAGATTGAACAAGGTATAGGGATACCGACGATCGAATCTCGCGCAAGTAACATACCGATGGACAAAGGGAATTGCATACGGGATTGATTGAATCCCCGACATCGTAGTTCATCCGATGAGATCATCGTGGAACATGTGAGAGACAATATGGGTATCCAGATCCTGCTATTGGTTATTGGCCGGAGAGGTGTCTCGGTCATGTCTGCATGCTTCCCAAACCCGTAGGGTCTACACACTTAAGGTTCGATGACGCTAGGGTTATATGGGAATAGTGTACATGATTACCGAAGGTTGTTCGGAGTCCCGGATGAGATCCCGTACGTCACGAGGAGTTCCGGAATGGTCCGGGTAAAGATTCATATATAGGAAGTGAGGATTTGGTCACCGGAAGTGTTTCGGGCATCACCGGTAATGTACCGGGACCACCGGAAGGGTTTTGGGGGTCCACAGGGAGGGGCCATCGGCCCCGGAAGGCTACATGGGCCAAGAGTGGGAGGGAACCAGTCCCCAGGTGGGCTGGTGCGCCTCCTACCTCATCCCAAGGCACAACAAAGGGTGGAGAGGGGCAAACCCTAGGCGTGGAGGGGCCCTAGGCCCACCCTAGGGCGCCGCCCCTCCTCCCCACCTTGGACGCCGGCCCTCCTGGCCATCTAGGGCTGGCCGCCGCCCTAGGGTGGGAACCCTAGGGGGTGTGCCCCCCTTCTCCTCCTCCTATATATAGTGGAGGGTTTTGGGGCTGTGCACACACAATTCTCTCTCTCTCTCTCTCTCTCTCTCTCTCTCTCTCTCTCTCTCTCTCTCTCGGCGCAGCCCTACCCCTCCTCGTCCTCGTCCTCCGTAGTGCTTGGCGAAGCCCTGCCGGAGTGCCATGCAGCTCCACCGTCACCACGCCGTCGTGCTACCAGAGCTCTCCCTCAACCTCTCCTTCCTCCTTGCTGGATCAAGGCGTTGGAGACGTCACCGGGCTGCACATGTGTTGAACACGGAGGCGCCGTCGTTCGGCGCTTAGATCGGAATCCACCGCGATCTGAATCGCTGCGAGTATGACTCCACCAACCGCATTCATAGTAATGCTTCCACTTTGCGATCTTCAAAGGTATGAAGATGCACTCCCCCTTTGCTCGTTGCTGGTTTCTCCATAGATTGATCTTGGTGACACGTAGGAATTTTTTAGAATTGTTACTACGTTCCCCAATAGTGGTATCGGAGCTAGGTCTATGCGTAGAATCTATGCACGAGTAGAACACAAGTTGTTGTGGGCGTCGATTTTGTCAATTTGCTTGCCGTTACTAGTCTTATCTTGATTCGGTGGCATTGTGGGATGAAGCGGCCCGGACCGACTTTACACATACGCTTATGTGAGACTGGTTCCACCGCCTAACATGCACTTGTTGCATAAGGTGGCTAGCGGGTGTCTGTCTCTCCCACTTTAGTCGGATCAGATTCGATGAAAAGGGTCCTTATGAAGGGTAAATAGAAATTGGCATACCACGTTGTGGTTTTTGCGTATGTAAGAAACGTTCTTGCTATAAACCTATAGCAACCACGTAAAAACTTGCAACAACAATTAGAGGACATCTAACTTGTTTTTGCAGCATATGTCATGTGATGTGACATGGACAAAGGATGTGATGTGATATATGTGATGTATGAGATTGATCATGTTCTTGTAATAGGAATCACGACTTGCATGTCGATGAGTATGACAACAGGTAGGAGCCATAGGAGTTGTCTTAATTTATTGTATGACATGCGTGTCAATCAAAAACACCATGTAATTACTTTACTTTATTGCTAACCGTTAGCCATAGTAGTAGAAGTAATACTTGGCCAGACAACTTCATGAAGACATGATGATGGAGATCATGGTGTCATGTCAGTGACAATGATGATCATGGTGCCCCGAAGATGGAGATCAAAGGAGCAAGATGATATTGGCCATATCATGTAACTATATGATTGCATGTGATGTTTATCATGTTTTACATCTTATTTGCTTAGAACGACGGTAGCTTAAATAAGATGATCTATCACTAAAATTTCAAGAAATGTGTTCCCCCTAACTATGCACCGTTGCTAAGGTTTGTTGTTCCGAAGCACCACGTGATGATCGGGTGTGATAGGTTCTAACGTTCGCATACAACGGGTGTAAGTCAGATTTACACACGTAATACACTTAGGTTGACTTGACGAGCCTAGCATGTACAGACATGGCCTCGGAACACGGGAGACCGAAAGGTCAAACATGAGTCATATAGAAGATACGATCAACATGGAGATGTTCACCATTGATGACTAGTCCGTCTCACGTGATGATCGAACACGAGCTAGTTGACGTGGATCATGTGTCACTTGGATGACTAGAGAGATGTCTATCTAAGTGGGAGTTTATTAAATAATTTGATTATGTGAACTTAATTATCATGAACTTAGTCTAAAATTGTCTTTAAATCTATCTTGTAGATCCAATGGCCCACGCTAATGGTGCCCTCAACTTCAACGCGTACCTAGAGAAAACCAAGCTGAAAGACGATGGAAGCAACTATACGGACTAGGTCCATAACTTGAGGATCATACTCATAGATTCCAAGAAATTATATGTCCTTGATGCACCGCTAGGTGACGCACCCGTTTTCCCAGCAACTCAAGACGTTATGAACGCCTGGCAGTCGCGTAGTGATGATTACTCCCTGGTTTAGTGTGGCATGCTTTACAGCTTAGAACCGGGGCTCCAAAAGCGTTTTGAGCAACACGAAGCATATGAGATGTTCCAAGAGCTAAGAATGGTTTTCCAAGCTCATTCCTGGGTCGAGAGATATGAAGTATCCGACAAGTTCTTTAGTTGTAAGATGGAGGAAAATAGTTTTGTCAGTGAGCACATACTCAAAATTTCTGGGTTGCACGACCGCTTGTCTCAGCTGGGAGTTAATCTTCCGGATGACTCGGTTATTGACAGAATCCTCCAGATGCTTCCACCTAGCTACAAGAGCTTTGTGATGAACTACAACATGCAGGGTATGGAGAAGTTTATTCCTGAGTTGTACTCGATGCTGAAATCGGCGGAGATCGAGATAAAAAAAGGAGCATCAAGTGTTGGTGGTCAATAAGACCACTAGTTTCATGAAAGGCAAGGGTAAGAAGAACTTCAAGAAGGATGGAAAAGCAGTTGCCGCACCCGGTAAGTAAGTTGCCGGGAAGAAGAACAAGAATGGACCCAAGCCTGAGACTGAGTGCTTTTATTGCAAGGGTACCGGTCACTGGAAGCGGAACTGCCCCAAGTACTTAGCGGATAAGAACGCCGACAATGTTAAAGGTATATGTGATACACTTGTTATTGATGTGTACCTTACCAGCATTCGTAGTAGCTCCTGGGTATTTGATACCGGTGTAGTTTCTCACATTTGTAACTCCAAGCAGGAGCTGCGGAATAAGCGGAGACTGGCGAAGGACGAGGTGATGATGCATGTCGGGAATGGTTCCAAGGTCGATGTGACCGTCGTCGGCACGCTACCTCTACATCTACCTTAGGGATTAGTTTTAAACCTTAATAATTGTTATTTAGTACCA
This sequence comes from Hordeum marinum, assembly GCA_022496015.1. Taxonomy (NCBI): domain Eukaryota; kingdom Viridiplantae; phylum Streptophyta; class Magnoliopsida; order Poales; family Poaceae; genus Hordeum; species Hordeum marinum. The sequence goes on along the minus strand of CM039675.1, from coordinate 366,263,047 downwards.
GCTTTGAGCATGAACATTGTATCTAGATCTCGCTTGATGCGAGATGGCTACTCATTTAAATCTGAGAATAATGGTTGTTCTATTTATATGAGAGAAATGTTTTATGGTCATGCCCCGCTTGTCAATGGTTTATTTTTGATGAATCTCGAACGTGATGTTACACATGTTCATAGTGTGAGTACCAAAAGATGTAAGGTTTATAACGCTAGTCCCACTTACATGTGGCACTGCCGCCTTGGTCATATTGGTCTCAAGCACATGAAGAAACTCCATGCCGATGGACTTTTGGAGTCTCTTGATTTTGAATCATTTGACATGTGTGAACCATGCGTGTTGGGGATATACCCCGCGGTATGACCCGCCTTGGCGACTCACAGGAGACCCGGCCGAAGACATGACATTCTATTAAAGACCCGGCAGGCGAGTCACAGGATGACCAAGCCCAAGACCCGGCAGGTGAGTCACAGGATGACCAAGCCCAAGACCCGATGGGTGAGCCGGCGCCAGGCGGCTCACGGGATAAGACCCGATGGGTGAGCTGGCGCCAGGTGGCTCACAAGAGAAGGCCCACAAGAGAAGGCCCGAAGAGAGAAGGATTCCATTAAAGGAAATAATACCCGGAGTAGGATTCGTGATGAGTCCTACTCCTACTCCTAGTAGGACTCTATTTGTAAAACCTACCTCTCCACTTATATAAGGAGGGGTAGAGCACCCCTAGAGGGACAGATTCAGAAGAGGCACAAGTCCACAAGTTTAGACAACACAATTAGAGATAGACAGATTAGAGGCTCTCGTGATTAGAGGTAGCAATTAGCACCCTTGTAACCGAGAGATCTTCATCATCATCAATACCAGACAAGCAGGACGTAGGCTTTTACCTCGACTTGAGGGGCCGAACCTGGGTAAACTCCGTGTCTTCTCGATTCTGACCAACCCCTTCAAGCCACCACGTAGTTGCGTCTCGCCCCGAACCTAAGTCCATGACCCGGACATCTGCCGTGACAAAACCACGACAGTTGGCGCCCACCGTGGGGCTCGCATGGTGGTACTGTGTTCTTGCAGGAATATTTTCTGGGATCGAGGAACCCGTGACTGACCGGATGAAAAAGAAACCTGTGAGAAAAAGATCTGGATCATCTTCATGGAAAACGGTGGAATGTGTATACAACATTGAGCTCAAGAAATTTATTGTTGCGTGCGTCACCGCATGAGGTGATCTGTCAAATTCAACCGGAGATCAATTTCCTCCGAAGCCCCGTTGCAGAATACAATCGGAACAATGGTCAAGACCGACGTTATCTTGGAGTCATGGTAGTTGTCTACAGCCACAGGACGTGATCCCTTTCCGTGTCCAGTATGGAGGTTGATCTGGTCCAGAGGGCGTGCATAAGATAATTGCAGTTTCAGTTGTGTAAAGAAAAAACTCTGGCAACAGCAAATCAGTGTATATGTTGCCGTCGGTACTTTTTCCGACGTGAAGACTGAGTCAAGACCAAAGGAAATCCGAAGCATTAAGTATGGCAACGGACACATCCGAGACGACTAGGGAAAACAAGGAAATAAAAAAAAGGGCCACGACCCAGAGCTGGACTCGGAGGTGGATGTACCCAGCCACGATCTGGAACGGTCACGGTCTCGGTCTCGCCCAGAGTCGCCGGCTGCCTGCATCGCCGAGCGGCACTCCAAGGTCAACCTGATCCGCCTTGCATGCCTTGGCCGCCACGATTATGCCTTCGAGCCGGCCAGTCATCACCGCGGCCTCCACCCTGTGCACCAGCTCATCACCGTGACTTCCACCCCGTGCGCCGGCTCACAACCGTCTCGACTGTGCTCCACCTCCGCACGTCGCGCTTGCTGTCGAGCCGCCCGTGTGAGCTACCACCATCGAACGCCGCTCCTCCTCACCCCATGTTTATGCCTCGCCCTCCAGCCGCCGTTTTTGCTTTGCCTCGACCGCTCGGGGAGGCAGCCCTCCGTCGTGGCTCCGCTCGCCTCGCCCGTCTACATCGGCCATGGCACACCGGCTCTCCTGCGGCCTGCCGGGTCAGCCCCGAGCCGGTCTCGCCCGTGCCGCTTCGTTCTGCCCGGCACCCTCACCGGGACGGCTTTGCCCCGTGCTGCCGCTGAGCCGGCCTCCGCGTGTCAGCACCCCGGTGCACCAGCTGCTGCACTTCGGTGGCCCGCGCTGCCGCCTCTCCCCGTATCCGCCATAGCGCCGCTACCACCGAGCCACCGCAAGATCCCATGCCACCGCCGCCGCAAGCCTCGCCTCTGCCATGGACCGGTGCCGCCGAGCCGCCACCTCGAGCTCTTGCGCCGCCGCCGCTGCAAGCCCCACCTCTGTCACGGACCGGCGCCGCCGAGCCACCGCCGCTGGTACTGCCGTCGTCGTGGCCTCACCCCGACCCCGCATCGGTTGCCTCCCCCTCCCTTGTGTTTGTGGTCAGGAGAAGAAGGAGAAGTGGGAGCCAGGTGGTCGGGGAAGGAGAGGTGGGAGCAGGGTGGATAAGGAAAAGAAGGGGTAGGGCCTGGTTGGATGGAAGACAGTTGTTCGTCCGTCTGTAGATGGATCATCGGTAGTTTCTACAAAAATCATCAGGTGATATTTTTCGAAATTGTTGTTTCGTCTATATTAAATATCATCAAACAGTTTTATTTTCGAGCTATGCTATTATGTACGCAGGTTAGTCAGTTCACAGCCAGAGAACGGTCCTGTCCTTGCGCGCCTTCATCAGAAGCCGCGTCCGCATATGCACCATGAGGAGCTACTGGACGGATACATACAACCCACCGCTCATACGGTTGGGTCTACATCAGTGCACCGACTTACAACGTCATAGCCGCCTCTAGCGTCAGCACAGGCTTACAACGCAACAACTACTTCTCGTGACTGCGCCGGTTTACAACGTTGTGGCTGATTCTCGCCACCACGCCGGCTTACAATGCCGTGACAGTCTCTCGCCACTGCGCCGGTTTACAACGCCTTGCCGACTCTCGCCACCCGTGCCGGTTCTCAATATTATGGCCGTTTCTCATCCGTCTGCACCGGCTTACAACACCCGCGGATGATCCAACCGTCCTGCCGGCTTATATCACCCGCGACCGACTCATCCGTCGACACCAGCTTACAATACCGTGGCCGTTTCTCACAACAGATCCGGCTTACAATACAGCGGTTGGTTTTCTACGTCTACATCAAAATATCGGTGCAGTGTTCGTTGATATGAGCCGCCCAACGGACAGGCGCACAAGTCGCTGCCACTACAGTTTGATTCATTTCGACAAACAACCAGAACATCGACCGGATCATTGAAATAGTTCATACGGGACCATTTATCACCCGCCACGGACAACCTCAACTTTCGATGAAAGATTATCAAGTCGCCTCTTTGAGTCAACTTGAGACTCGGGGCTACAGACATGGCAAGACACATTTGGTCATTTTCAATGAGAAGTCGGGATCTTTTGCCAAGATGAAATTTTCCGGCTCAACAAGTTTAAGTCAAAGTGGTTTGTGACCCACCGAAGTTCTTCTCAGTCAATCTCGCCTTAGAGACCCTAAGCCGGTTCACAGAGTTGACGGCCAATCTCGCTTTAGAGACCCTGAACTGATGTCAATACAATAAGTTCTTCTTAGTCAATCTCGCCCTAGAGACCCTGAGCCGGTTAACAAAGTTGACGGCCAATCTCGCCTTAGAGACCCTGAACCGATGTTACTCTTACCAGTCAATCTCGCTTTAGAGACCTTGAGCCGGTTCACAAAGTTGACAGCCAATCTCGCTTTAGAGACCCTGAACTGCCGTAAGTTACACACTTAAGCTCTTATCAGTCAATCTCGCCTTAGAGACCCTGAGCCGGCTCACATAGTTGACGGCCAATCTCGCTTTAGAGACCCTGAACTGATATGATGCATAGTTTGAGTACATTAAGCGCTGTTGTTGATGGAGGCTTATTACCTTTGGTATAGCTTAAAAAATTCCCCTAAGGCAACAGCGTGTACATCAAATTCCAGTTGCTTATCAACTGCGGCCATCGAAGGGGGCTTCTTACCGACGGGTATCGCTTATCTCACCCTAATGGTCGGCTTTATGCCACTTCCGGTTACTTATTAACCGCGGTTGTCGAAGGGGGCTTCTTACCGATGGGTTCGCTTATCTCACCCTAACAACCGGAGTTTACACCAAAAAAAAGTTGCGGAAGGAGGCTTCTTGCCCTTGGGTATAGCTTACATAAGCCCTTCACGCAGCCGGCTAGTACAATTAGTAGTCGCGGCTGTCGAATGGATGCTTCTTACCATAAGGTATAGCTTACATAATACCATCGGCAGCCGGCCCTATACAACATTGGCTGATTGGAGGTGGCTTCTTACCTTTGTGTATAGCTTACATCACCCTCCAACAACAGGCTTTTTGAGCTGCGGTTGTCAGTAGAGGCTTCTTACCTTTGGCATAGCTTACATAAACCTATTGACAACCGGTGTTGGAATACAATGGATAAGTATTTGCTGTTAAAAGGAGGTTTTTTACCATCATGGCACAATTTACATCACCCTTCATGCAGCCGGCTGTAGGCCGCTTCAAGTTCATCAACAGTCGCCATTGTCAATAGAGGCTTCCTACTATCAGTTGTTGGCTTTAGGCCGCTTCCGGCTCTTCATTAGTCGCGGTTGTCAATGGAGGCTTCTTACATTGGAGTACAACTCATATTACCCTACGACAACCGGTCATCAACAGAGCTCATAAAGACTTGGAGTCATGCTACTCCGGTTGACATCTCGCAGGTGGATTATTCAAGGGGGGCTTCCCACCTCCAGATAAACATGCTGGCTTATAAAAGCCGGATCAGAGCAAGATTATGAGAAATGAGCAATGTTATGCAAGGTATGAACATCTCCGGGTTGAGCTTCTTCAAGCCGCCCTCACAACAATGCAGAATGTATTCTGTCTTGTTTATTTTTTGTAGGTATTATCTCTTAATATGAGCCGCTATTAAATATTTGGCAAGACCAAATGGATCTTTTAAATAGCCAACATGGTTGGATCTTCATGGTTATCATAACCAGTGTTAAATGATTGGGGTTTTTAAGCCAGCTCGGAGAAGTTTATTATTTTTCAAGAGTCGCCCTATCAGATATAATGCCGTGTCATCTAATTGACCGGCTCTCGGATTTTTTCAAATGTGCTCTGTAGTAATCTACAACACTCATGGATTTCTCAAAACTTATATTTGCCGGGTTGCACCGCAACCACAAGCAGGAATTTCATATCAGAGACAAAGGAATTATTTCAAGATATTCATTCCGGGTTATATTACAACCACGGTCAAAAATTCATTCAAATAAATTGTGGTGAAGTCATATTACTCTCACATAGTCCCGAATCGCCGCAGGCAGACGACCCGACACTTGGGGGCTACATTATTCAAGTCCAAGTTTATATCAATTATGCAAGTCCCATGTCGCTGCAAGCATGCACCACGACACTTGGGGGCTAATGCAAGCCGGCTTTCAAATTATTACATTGTCAGGAAGACCATATTATCTCAAAGAGATGACCCGGCCCTTTTATATTTTCTCAAGAAGATGAGCCGGCCTTTTTATATTTTTATAAGTCCCAGCCCAGTAAATTCTTATTGACCCGACACTTGGGGGCTACAGTATTCAGCCGTTTAAACAGATTATAAGGTTCTAAATTGAAGACCCGGCACATCACATTCTGATGAGCCGGCCCTTGGGGGCTACACCCACCGAAGCTTTCTTATGAGCCGGCCCTTGTGGGGCTACACCCGCTGAAGCGTTCTGGTGAGTTGGCCCTTGGGGGCTACACTCGCCGAAACATTATAAGGTATAAAGCAATTATGAGTCCCAGGTTGCTGCAAGCAGGACAACCCGGCACTTGGGGGCTACACAATCCAAAATGTTATTTGCAAAGCACCAAGTTATCATGGATAATCTTGGAGCTTGGGGGCTACAGGTAATATGGACATATCAAAAACTTTTGAGGACAGTTTTCAAGATTTTAAAGTTGAGCTGTTAGACCCGGAGTCTTCAACACTTATGACCCGGTGTTATCAAAAGGTCATAACCCGTCAGATTTTATAAGCCGCCTTGTTTTACAACAATGGAAGTCCGACTTTACATCAGATGGATTTTCATCCCAATATTTTTATCAAGTCATCTGGATTCTACTTATTTAAACCCGGAGTCACCAACGATAATGACCCGGCATCATCAATGATTATAACCCGGCGGAGATCACCCGCCAAAGAGCATTGGAAGCCAGCTCAATGGCATATGGGTATTCTATTCTCAATATTTTTCAAAAGGACATTGACAATCAAGATTATCAAAACGGTTCATTCATATATAGAGAAGACCCGGATTCCTGAGAAGCCATTTTATAAGCCGGCCAAAGGAGCAAGCCGGCCACTTAACATATTTGCTATTCCTATTTCAGGAGGTTACCATGAATAAATTCAAGCTAACCTGGGGGCTAATGTCGGGGATATACCCCGCGGTATGACCCGCCCTGGCGACTCACAGGAGACCCGTCCGAGGACATGACATTCTATTAAAGACCCGGCAGGTGAGTCACAGGATGACCAAGCCCAAGACCCGGCAGCCGAGTCACAGGATGACCAAGCCCAAGACCTGGCGGGTGAGCCGCGCGCCAGGGGGCTCACGGGATAAGACCCGATGGGTGAGCCGGCGCCAGGCGGCTCAAAAGAGAAGGCCCACAAGAGAAGGCCCGAAGAGAGAAGGATTCCATTAAAGGAAATAAGACCCGGAGTAGGATTCGTGATGAGTCCTAATCCTACTCCTAGTAGGACACTATTTGTAAAACCTACCTCTCCACTTATATAAGGAGGGGTAGAGCACCCCTAGAGGGACAGATTCAGAAGAGGCACAAGTCCACAAGTTTAGACAACACAATTAGAGATAGACAGATTAGAGGCTCTCGTGATTAGAGGTAGCAATTAGCACCCTTGTAACCGAGAGATCTTCATCATCATCAATACCAGACAAGCAGGACGTAGGCTTTTACCTCGACTTGAGGGGCCGAACCTGGGTAAACTCCGTGTCTTCTCGATTCCGACCAACCCCTTCAAGCCACCACGTAGTTGCGTCTCGCCCCGAACCTAAGTCCATGACCCGGACATCTGCCGTGACAAAACCACGACAATGCCTCATGGGCAAGATGACCAAGACTCCGTTCTCCGAAACAATGGAGCGAGCAACTGACTTGTTGGAGATAATACATACCGATGTACGCGGTCCAATGAGCATTGAGGCTCGCGGTGGATACCGTTATGTTCTCACCCTCACTAATGATTTGAGAAGATATGGGTATGTCTACTTAATGAAACACAAGTCTGAAACCTTTGAAAAGTTCAAGGAATTTTAGAGTGAGGTAGAGAATCAACGTGACAGGAAAATAAAGTGCCTATGATTTGATCGTGGTGAAGAATATTTGAGTCACGAGTTTGGCACACACCTAAGGAAATGTGGAATTGTTTCACAACTAACGCCGCCTGGCACACATCAGCGAAATGGTGTGTCTGAATGTCATAATCGTACTCTATTGGATATGGTGCGATCTATGATGTCCCTTACCGACTTACCGCTATCATTTTAGGGATATGCATTAGAGACTGCCACATTCACTTTAAATAGGGCACCGTCTAAGTCCGTTGAGCCGACACCGTATGAATTATGGTTTGGAAAGATACCTAAGCTATCGTTTTTGAAAGTTTGGGGATGCGATGCTTATGTAAAGAAACTTCAACCTGAGAAGCTCGAACCCAAAGCGGAAACGTGCGTCTTCATAGGATACCCCAAAGAAACTGTTGGGTATACCTTCTACCTCATATGCGAAGGCAAAGTCTTTGTTGCCAAGAATGGATCCTTTCTAGAGAAAGAGTTTCTCTCGAAAGAAGTAAGTGGGAGGAAAATAGAACTTGATGAGGCAATTGTACCTCCACTCGAACCAGAGAGTAGCGCAACACAGGAAGTTGTTTCTGTGGAGCCTGCACCGGCTAGATAGGAAGTTAATGATGATGATCATGAAACTACAGATCAAGTTGCTATTAAACCTCGAAGGTCCACAAGGACACGTTCCGCACCAGAGTGGTACGGCAACCCTGTCCTAGAGATCATGTTGTTGGACAACGGTGAACCTTCAAACTATGAAGAAGTGATAGCGGGCCTAGATTCCAAAAAATGGTTTGAAGCCATGAAATCCGACATAGGATCCATGTATGAGAACAAAGTATGGACTTTGGTGGACTTGCCCGATGATCGGCGAGCCATAGAAAATAAATGGATCTTTAAGAAGAAGACTGACGCGGATGGTAATATGACCGTTTATAAGGCTCGGCTTGTTGCTAAGGGTTATCGACAAGTTCAAGGAGTTGACTACGATGAGACTTTCTCACCCGCAGCGATGTTGAAGTCCGTCAGAATCATGTTAGCAATTGCCGCATTTTATGATTATGAGATCTAGCAAATGGACGTCAAAACGGCATTCCTTAATGGATTCCTTAAGGAAGAATTGTATATGATGCAGTTGGAAGGTTTTGTCGATCCTAAAGATGCTAACAAAGTATGCAAGCTTCAGCGCTCCATCTATGGGCTGGTGCAAGCATCTCGGAGTTGGAACATTCACTTTAATGAGGTGATTAAAGCGTTTGGATTTATACAGGTTTATGGAGAACCCTGTATTTACAAGAAAGTGAGTGAGAGCTATGTAGCATTTCTCATATTATATGTGGATGACATATTGTTGACGGGAAATGATATAGAACTTTTGGAAAGCATAAAGGCCTACTTGAATAAGTGTTTTTCAATGAAGGACCTTGGAGAAGCTGCTTACATATTAGGCATCAAGATCTATAGAGATAGATCGAGACGCCTCATAGGTCTTTCGCAAAGTACATACCTTGACAAGATATTGAAGAAGTTCAATATGGATCAGTCCAAGAAGGGGTTCTTGCCTGTGTTATAGGGTGTGAGATTGCGTATGACTCAATGCTCGACCACGACAGAGGATAGAGAAAATATGAGTGTCATCCCCTATGCTTTAGCCATAGGCTCTATTATGTATGCCATGCTATGTACCAGACCTGATGTGAACCTTGCCATAAGTTTGTAGGGAGGTACCGAAGTGATCCCGGAGCGGAACACTAGACAACGGTCAAGAATATCCTAAAGTACCTAAAAAGGACCAAGGACATGTTTCTCGTATATGGAGATGCCGAAGAGCTCATCGTAAAGGGTTACGTCGATGCTAGCTTTAACACAGATCCGGATGACTCCAAGTCACAAACCGGATACGTGTATATTTTGAACGGAGGGACAGTCAGCTTGTGCAGCATCAAGCAAAGCATCGTGGCGGCATCTTCATGTGAAGCGGAGTACATAGCCGCTTCGAAAGGAGTCTGAATGAAGGAGTTCATCACTGACCTAGGAGTGATTCCTAATGCGTCGGGCCCGATGACTCTACTCTGTGACAACACTGGAGCTATTGCCCTTGCCAAGGAGCCCAGGTTTCACAAGAAGACAAGACACATGAAGCGCCGCTTAAACTCCATTCGTGGATATGTCCAGGATGGGGATATAGATATTTGTAAAGTACATACAGATTTGAATGTCGCAGATCCATTGACTAAACCTCTCTCACGAGCAAAACATGATCAACACCAGAACTCTATGGGTGTTCGATACATCACAATGTAACTAGATTATTGACTCTAGTGCAAGTGGGAGACTGTTGGAAATATGCCCTAGAGGCAATATAAAATGATTATTATTATATTTTCTTGTTCATGATAATTGTCTATTGTTCCTGCTACAATTGTATTAACCGGAAACCGTAATACATGTGTGAAACATAGACCACAACATATCCGTAGTGAGCCTCTAGTTGGCTAGCTCGTTGATCAATAGATGGTCACGGTTTCATGACCATGGACATTGGATGTCACTGATAACGGGATCACATTATTAGGAGAATGATGTGATGGACAAGACCCAATCCTAAGCATAGCACCAGATCGTGTAGTTCGTTTGCTAAAGCTTTTCTAATGTCAAGTATCATTTCCTTAGACCATGAGATTGTGCAACTCCCGGATACCGTAGGAATACTTTGGGTGTGCCAAACGTCACAACGTAACTGGGTGGCTATAAAGGTACACTACGGGTGTCCCCTAAAGTATCTGTTGGGTTGGCACGAATCGATATTGGGATTTGTCACTTCGTGTGACGGAGAGGTTTCTCTAGGCCCACTCGGCAATACATCATCATAATGAGCTCAATATGACTAAGGAGTTAGTCACGGGATCATGTGTTACAGAATGAGTAAAGAGACTTGATGGTAACGAGATTGAACAAGGTATAGGGATACCGACGATCGAATCTCGCGCAAGTAACATACCGATGGACAAAGGCAATTGCATACGGGATTTATTGAATCCCCGACATCGTGGTTCATCCGATGAGATCATCGTGGAACATGTGGGAGACAATATGGGTATCCAGATCCCGCTATTGGTTATTGGTCGGAGAGGTGTCTCGGTCATGTCTGCATGCTTCCCGAACCCATAGGGTCTACACACTTAAGGTTTGATGACGCTAGGGTTATATGGGAATAGTGTACATGGTTACCGAAGGTTGTTCGGAGTCCCGAATGAGATCCCGAACGTCACAACGAGTTCCGAAATGGTCCGGAGGTAAATATTCATATATAGGAAGTGAGGATTTGGTCACCGGAAGTGTTTCGGGCATCACCGGTAATGTACTGGGACCACCGGAAGGGTTCCGGGGTCCACCGGGAGGGGCCACCTGCCCCGGAAGGCTACACGGGCCAAGAGTGGGAGGGAACTAGCCCCTAGGTGGGCTGGTGCGCCTCCCACCTCAGCCCAAGGCGCAGCAAAGCGTGGAGGGGGAAAACCCTAGGCATGGAGGGGCCCTAGGTCCACCCTAGGGCGCCGCCCCTCCTCCCCACCTTGGTCGCCGGTCCTCCTGGCCATCTAGGGCTGGCCGCCACCCTAGGGTGGGAACCCTAGGGGGTGCGCCCCTCCTCCTCCTCCTATATATAATGGAGGGTTTGGGGGCTGTGCACACACAATTCTCTCTCTCTCGGCGCAGCCCTACCCCTCCTCCTTGTCTTCCGTAGCGCTTGGCGAAGCCCTGCCGGAGTGCCACGCAGCTCCGCCGTCACCACGTCGTCGTGCTGCCGGAGCTCTCCCTCAACCTCTCCTTCCTCCTTGTTGGATCAAGGTGTTGGATACGTCACTGGGCTGCACGTGTGTTGAACGCGGAGGCGCCGTTGTTCGGTGCTTAGATCGGAATCCACCACGATCTGAATCGCTGCGAGTACGACTCCACCAACCGCGTTCATAGTAACGCTTCCGCTTTGCGATCTTCAAAGGTATGAAGATAAACTCCCCCTTTACTCGTTGTTGGTTTTTTCCATAGATTGATCTTGATGACACATAGGAATTTTTTTGAATTGTTACTACGTTTCCCAATAGTGGTATCAGAGCTAGGACTGCTGGATCGTAACCTTCTTGACATGCATTATGCCGTCTACCTTTGTGTCAGGTGCTCCCGTGTCTCGCAGGCCTTCAGGTGTTCATGTCCTGATGAATGGATGGGGTGCTGCGTGATGTGTGCTGGGATGGATGGATGTGTGTGTAGCGTGAGGATGGATGGATCTCTAGCTATGCGTGCTTGATGGAAGAATGGATGGCATGTTGAACAAGAGGCTCGGTCGAGTGGAGGACCTCGACGTGGAATGAGCAAGATTTATACGAGCTGAAGGCGGTGAAAGGTGGTGACTGGAGTTTTCTCGAAAGAAAGAGAAGGAACATCAACATCGCCATCGCCTCAAAATAATCAACACGAGTCGTACATGCAGCCCTCAAGCATACGTGACCAAATCAAACTTGCATACCTAAAAACCAGTCGTACATGCAGCCCTCCAAGAAGCATATGTGACCAAATCAAACCTGCATGCCTAAAAATGGTAGGCACACACAAACAATCTCAAATCTAGTTAACAAAATTTACAACACACTTATAGCCAGTACCATATTGTACCTACTCATTTCCCAAAGTAATGCACGTGTCACACAATCACACATCCATTTGGTCACTTTCAGCCAAGTGGTGTAACGTAGGGCGAAAATCTTCATTGGAGTTAGATGTTCGGGTATGTCTTTCTAAACATTTTGATATCTTATTTTCATTGTTATAAATTTTCAAAGTATTGATCGAACAGTCAAAGGGCATCCGGACGCCCCGAGTGACAAATCTAAGGGCAAAACTGGACAAAGCTGAAAAGTAAGAGCAAAACCTGTAGGATGGTTCCCGCAATAACGCGCGGGGCATCATCTAGTTCTTTCAACATTTGAAGATAAAGTATATATATGGATTTTAAATTGCAGCCACAAGTTTTGCGCTTACTTTTCAATTGCCGGTCTGAGAGGTGGCTCCTACTAAGCGCAAAAACAAATCTACTCCCTCTATTCTTTTTTATAAGACGTTTCAGATAGCTCAAATTGAACTGTTTTGGGCACTGTCTAAAATGGCTAGAACGTCTTATAAAAATGAATAGAGGGAGTATAATAGATGCTAAAAGACTAAAACTATGGTAAAATTAAATTTAGAATGCTCTTGGGATATATTTAAAAAATTATAAAGTATATAAAGCATGTCATAAAATGTTGTATAAAAGAAATCTATTGGATTGGAATCAAACGGGGGTGTCATTTAAGAAAAATGTGTAATATGACCTACATATTTTTGCTCCAAGTGTCCAACATACAAATATATGTAGGTTGTGCTGCAAAAATATGTAACATGACAATCTATGCCGCGCATAAAAATAGTGGAACAAATCCGTGGTTTTGTCATGGCATATGTCCTCATAGGAGAACTTAAGTGTGAGGCCATCGCCGCTATGTGGCAACTCAAAGGGGTAGATCGGGAACGAGATACGAGTTTACCCAAGTTTGGCCCCTCTTGATCGAGGTAATAGCCTACGTACTGCTTTGTGTGTGTCGATGATGATCTCGATTACAAGGGCGCGAGATCACCAAAGGGTATGATGGAGCCGACCGCGAGGAAGTCCACGTCCTCGAGGCGGCAATTGTTGTCGTCGACGTAGTCGAGCACACCATAGCGCACGACCAAGCCATGCGTGATGCGTGCGCTAGAGGCGGTGAAGGGTCCCGCCCAGAACGTAACTTCGACCGGCATCGCTTCCGGTCCCATGGTGGGTGCCAACTATCATGGTATTTCCTCGACAGATGATGGGGGTAGCTTAGATCGTGGTTTGGGGCCGACGGGCGCCGGCGGCGTCCGAGAACAGGTGGAGGCACAAGACACATGACGTCGATCTACCCAGGTTCAGGGCCCTCTGATGGAGGTCAAACCCCTAGTCCTGCCAGAGTGACTATAGGTGGTCACAATACAGGATGCTCCTCGAGCTGTTCGCGAGGGAGAAGACGAGCTCTCGCTACCAACCTTGCTGCCTCTATGTGTGCATGTATGTGTGTGGATTCTACATGTGCCCCCTGCTCATAGAGGGGGTGGCGGTCGGCTTTATAGTCCACCCGGAGGATTACAATAAGGGGTGAAAAGGGGGCGTGGGCCTCGGCGACCAGCCTCTTGGGTCGGCCGTGGGGCCGTCAACTGTCGCGTTGTAAGTGCATCTAGTGCCCATTAGTGATTTTGGTGTATTGAAGACTTATAGGTTAAGAGACTGATGCGTTTGTAAGTGTACACATGCTCTATAAGTCAATGAGGAGTTTGATATATTCAGAGATTATCGACCCCTAAAAATGTATGTCTTCAACTGAAGACTTTGGTATTCCATGAAGACTTTGCACATGAAGAAGTTGGTGTGACCTTGAAGATATGAACGAGGACTATGAAGCGTGAAGACTTTTGTTTTCGTAGTTTCATTTCCTTTCTTTGAGTCAAAGGAAACACCATACTGTTAAAGGGGGCCGAGGTAATACTAAGGAAAATTTCCAACTGATGCTCAACTCAAAAGCCTCAACCTATCCAATCCTTCAAGTGAAGCCTTTGGAAATCTCTTACAGTTCAGTCAAGTTCTTTAGTGATAGAGACAGAGTTCTTCTGGTCTTTGATGAAATTGGTCTGACTGAGGAGTTAGATTTTCACCAGTTCGAATTGCCTACAAGTGAGGAATATGATAAGCCTGAGGACTTTCATAGTTCGAAATTTCGACCATTGTTGTGCTTAGCGTCAGCTGTCCCCAATCATCCTATCCACATAACGGTCATATCATTGGGGGCATTTATGTCTTATCATGTTAGGTTGCACCCTGGCTATAAATAGCCACCCCCGACAACCACTAGTTGGTTGGCTGCTCCGAGAGAGAACTGACACTTGTCATTTGAGAGCAACCCGTCCTCCAAAGACATTGAGAGAAAATCATCAGTGAGGAAAAACCCAAATACAAACCACCAAACCCAAAGTGATTGATGATACGTCTCCAACGTATCTATAATTTATGATGTATTCATGCCATGTTTACAATAATTCTATATGATTTTGGTATGATTTTATTAGAACTAACCCGGACTGACGTTCTTTTTAACAGAACTACCATGGTGTCGTTTTTTGTGCAAAAATTAAAGTTCTCAAAATGGGCTGAAAATTTAGTATGATTATTTTGGACCAAAAGAGACCCCCGAAGCATTGAAGTTGGTCCAGAAGAGCCACGAGGAGGTCACAAGCCTGCCAGGCGCGACCACCCCCAGGTCGCGCCTAGCAGGATTGTCACCGCCTCGTGGCACCCCTTGACGTGAGATCAATGCCAAAATTTCTATAAATATAGAAACCTCCGAAAAGAAACCTAGATCAGGAGTTCCGCCGCCGCAAGCCTCCAGAGCCACGAAAAACCAATCGGGAGTCCGTTCTAGCACCCTACCGGAGGGGGAAACCATCACCGGAGGCCATCTTCATCATCCCGGCGCTCTCCATGACGAGGATGGAGTAGTTCACCCTCGGGTCCGAGGGTATGTACGAGTAGCTATGTGTTTGATCTCTCTCTCTCTCGCGTTCTTGAGATGGCATGATCTTGATGTACCGCGAGCTTTATTGATATAGATGAATCATATGGAGTTTTCCCCTCTCTATCTTGTTGTTATGAATTGAGTTTACCCTTTGAAGTTTTCTTATCGGATTGAGTCTTTAAGGATTTGAGAACAGTTGATGTATGTCTTGCGATGGGATATCCTTGGGAAACTTTCGGGCACTCTTTGAAGTTCTTTGTGTTGGATTGAACATGATGAATCTGAAATTATGTGATGCATATCGTATAATCAAGCCCATGGGTACTTGTGGTGACATTGTAGTATCTAGGTGACATTAGAGTTTTGGTTGATGTGTATCTTAAGGTGTTATTTTAGTACGAACTCTAGGGCTATTCGTGACACTTATGGGGATAGCTCATAAGATTGATCAGCAAAGATAACTTTGAGGTGGTTTCGTACCCTACAATAATTTCTTTGTTAGTTCTCCGCTATTTGTGACTTTGGAGTGAACTCTTTGTCACACGAGAGGTCCTTACATATGATTCAACTATGTTAGTATTGTTGACAAAAATTGCACTAGTGAAAGTATGAACCCTAGGCCTTGTTTTCAAGCATTGCAATACCGTTTGTGCTTACTTTTGTTACTAGTTACCTTGCTGTTTTTATATTTTCAGATTACAAAAACCTATATCTACCATCCATATTGCACTTGTATTACCATCTCTTTGCCAAACTAGTGCACCTATACAATTTGCAATTGTATTGGGTGTGTTGGGGACACAAGAGATTTCTTGTATTTGATTGCAGTGTTGTTTGAGAGAGACCATCCTCATCCTACACCTCCCACGGATTGATAAACCTTAGGTCATCCACTTGAGGGAAAATTGCAACTGTCCTACAAAACTCTGCGCTTGGAGGCCCAACACGAGTCTACAAGAAGAAGGTTGTGTAGTAGACATCAAGCTCTTTTCTGGCGCCGTTGCCGGGGAGGTGAGTGCTTGAAGGTATATCTTTAGATCTTGCAATCAAATCTTTTTAGTTTCTTGTTTTTCACTAGTTTGGTTTTATAAAAGAAAACTAAAAAATGGAATTGAGGTTGCCTCATATGCTTAATCTTTTTAATGTCTTTCGTGAAAATGATGGAAAGGAAAATTGTGGTCAAGTGTTAGAAGAAGAAGTTATTAAACTGTTTGGCACTAAATCTTTGAGTGATGAGAATGATTGTAATGTTGTTAGTATGAATTCTCTAAATATTCATGATGCTAATGATATGCAAATCCACAAGCTTTGGGATGCTATGTTTGATGAAGATGATATTTTTTGCCCCCCAAGTTTTGATGAGCAAAACTGTTATAATGATAGCATGCCTCCTATATATGTTGATTATTGTGATGACACATATGCTATAAAGAGTAATGAAAACCATGAAACTTGTCATCATGATTTCAATATTCAAAGTGGTTATGTCAATCAAGTATCTCATGATAGTTATTTTGTTGAGTTTGCTCGCACTATTATGAATGAGAAGAAAATTGCTTATGAGGAGAGTAGTAAAATTTCTATGCTTGTAGATCATGAAAAGAATGCTTTATGTGCTGGTTATATTGTGGAATTCCTTCATGATGCTACTGAAAATTATTACGAGGGAGGAACATATGCTTGTAGGAATTGCAATAATATCAAGTTTCCTATCTATGTGTTCAAAGTTTTGAAGTTGTGCTTGTTTTGCCTTCCTATGCAAGTTGAGTCTTGTTCCCATGATTTGTTTCCTCACAAAATCCCTATGCATAGGAAGTGGATTACAATTAAATGTGCTTGTCATGAGATTCATGATGCTCTTTTGCATGCTTCAAATATTATTCCTATACGAGCATCATTGAAATCATCATGCCTAGCTAGAAGGCATTAAAGAAAAGCGCTTGTTGGGAGACAACCCAACGCTTTTACTTTATGTTTTATGTGTTCACATGGTTAATATACTTTATTAATCATGTTTTCTGTCTTTTATTTCAATAAAGTGCCAAGTAAAGCCTTTGGGATTGTGTTGTTACTTGCTTGTTTGATTATGTGCAAAAATAAAAAGTTTTGCGCCCAGTATATGAATTATCTGATTTTACTGGAGCATCAAAAAATTCTGAAATTTTTACACAACATTTCTAAGCAAATTATGTTGTATTTAATAATGTTTTAGAATTTGTGTAGTCTGGAAAGTATGGTGATTATTCGTATCTTTACAGACTGTTCTGTTTTTGACAGATTCTGTTTTGCATGCATAGTTTGCTTGTTTCAAGTGTTCCTATAGCTTATATTGGGTAATATAAATTGTGGGAATGATGGAATACAGTAGGTATAATGTGGGAATAATTATTAATCTTGTATTGACTATACCTAAGCGAACGATTTATCTTTACTACACTAACCCTTCTCACAAAGTTCCGTTAAGTTTTGTGTGATTCAAGTTTTCAAGGTTCGGGTGAGACACCGATATGAGGAGAATAAGGAGTGACAAGAACCTAAGATTGGGTATGCCCAAGTCAACCCAAGGTAATTCGAGGAAGACTCAAGCGTCTAAGCTTGGGGATGGCCCGGAAGGCATCCCCTCTTTTTCGTCTTCAACACTATCGGTATATCTTACTTGGAGCTATATTTTTATTCGTCACATAATATTAGTTTTGCTTGGAGCTTCATTTTATTTTGTTGTTCTCTGTTAGGAGTTATTTATAATATTGTTTTTCAATAAAAAGTTCCAAGAATTACCTTTAGGATGCTTGTATTGCATGTTTGATGTGTGCTGTGTAAAAACAGAAACTTCTGTTGTAGTGTTTGAATTTTCATATTTTACTGGAACGTGGAAATTTTCGGAATTTTTTACATAACCTGGTCATATAAAGTATATAGAATTTCCTAAATTTTCAGATTTTTTTGAGTTACATAATTACACTGTTATAATACATTTCTACAGACTATTCCGTTTGGACAGATTGATGTCATAGTTTTGTTATCTACTTAGCCTATAGTTTCCATAGCCTATATTGCTAGATATAAATTGTGGAAATGATAGTATACAGTACCTAATGTTTTAAAATTATTGTGCAACTTGTATTGGCAGTACATGAAGTGTTGATTTGTTCTTATGTGTACTAACCTATCTCACGAGTTCTTTTTGAATTTTGTGTGGATGAAGTTTTTGAGAATAGGTGAAACCATGATATGAGAGGATTGTACAAGATAAAAAGTCTCAAGCTTGGGGTTTCCCAAGGCACCCCAAGTAAATATTTCAAGAAGTCTCAAGCATCTAAGCTTGGGGATACTACGTATCCCACCTCTCTTCATCAACAATTATCGGTTAGCCTATGTTGAGCCTAAATTTTAATTCGTTCACATGATGCATGCTATTCTTGGAGTGCTATTTTTATTTTGCTTGTTTTTGAATAAAATATTAAGATCTTAAAATCTTTATTGAGTGAGAGAGAGAAAGTCCTCACATAGCTACTTAATTGTTTGACTACTCATTGATCTTCACTTGTATGTTTTGGAGTAGTTTTGTCATTTACTCTCGTGCTTCACTTATATCCTGAATTATATATGTTTAATATGCTTATCCCATGGGGAGTAATGACTTCACATATAAGAAGTATAGGTGGTAAAATTTATTGAAAGTTAGCAAACACCGCATTGGTCACTTGAACAATTCATGAAAGAATATTGAAGGAAGAGAGATTTCACATATAAATATACTATCTTGGACATGTTCTATGATTGTGAATACCCATTAATTATTTTCAAACTTGAGAAAATTAGTTGAAGTTGGATAAGTAAGACAACGTAATGAGTTATGCTTGGGTATATTTGTATAGAAGTTATATTGTTATGGATCCTCCAACATGTGGTGCTTGCTTCCACCTCATACTAGCCAAAACTTCCGCATCGAGTAGAAATACTACTTGTGCATCTTAACATCCTTAAACCCAAAGTTGGTCCAAATGAGTCCACCATACCTACCTATATGCGGTATTTACCTGCCTTTCCAAGTAAATTTGCATGTGCCAAACTCTAAACCTTCAAATAATATTTTGTTTTGTATGCTTGAATCGCTCATATATTAACTAGGGGCTGTCAGTATCTTCCATGCTAGGTGGGTTATTCTCACAATATGTGTTGATTCACTATTATTCACGAGAAAGTGGCTGGTAATAGGGATTTCTAGTCCTGAAATAAAAAAGAATGCAAATAATTAAACAAAACTCCCCCAGGAATGTTGTTAGTATGGACGATACCCTTGGATTCGACTCGCCGTGGAGTGTGATTGATTGGTGGAGGGGGAGTAAAAACTTTACCATTTTGTTTGGGAATCGACTATAATGTATCTAGCATGCAAGATACCGAGATCTCTTGGTTGCTATGGTGACAATGAAAGCATACCGCTCAAAATTATTATTCATCTCTATTTTAAAAGCTTGAGCTCTGGCACATATGCAGATCCCTGCTTCCCTATGCGAAGGGCCTATCTTTTACTTTCATGTATTTACTTTTATGCAAGAGTCAATAGTATTCCTTTTTAGTTCAACCTCAATTATTCTTTAGTTGGCAAGAATCATGTGGTGGGGAAAGAACCAAGCATATATGGCCATTCAAATATATTTGATCATGAATTATTATTGTTGACAATTATCTATATGATAAATAAGTTGGGAGGCGAAACATTAAGCCCCTATCTTTCTCTATGTTCGATGAATGCTATTTGCTCTAAAAGTATGCTTTGAGCACTAGCAATCATGGAAGACTATATGATAGTTGAGTATGTGGAATTTGCTAAATCAAAGCTCTTACATAGACCCTTCCTGAAAATAAGATGAATTGCAATTGTTTGGTGACTGAAAGCATAGTTTGTTAGTCTATACTTTAACATGTGGATATCTTGTTATTTCATCATGAGAAGGTTTATGAGATGAGCTACTGTTTCTGATATATAATGACGCTATAAAAAGTGTTTGGAATTATCATTGATCAAACTTGTGCACTTGCTAGCATTCACACTTCATAAATTATTTCTTTTATCATTTGCCTACTCGAGGACGAGCAGGAATTAAGCTTGGGGATGCTGATATGTCTCCAACGTATCTATAATTTATGAAGTATTCATGCCATGTTTACAATAATTCTATATGATTTTGGTATGATTTTATTAGAACTAACCTGGGCTCACACTGTTTTTAGCAGAACTACCATGGTGTCGTTTTTTGTGCAGAAATAAAAGTTCTCGGAATGGGATGAAAATTTAGTATGATTTTTTGGGACCAAAAGAGACCTTCGAAGCATTGGAGTTGGGCCCGAAGAGCCATGAGGAGGTCACAAGCCTACCAGGTGCGGCCACCCCCTGGTCGCGCCTAGCACGCTTGTCACCGCCTCGTGGCACCCCTTGACGTGAGATCGACGCCAAAAATTCCTATAAATATAGAAACCTTTGAAAAGAAACCTAGATCGGGAGTTCCGCCACCGCAAGCCTCCAAAGCCACGAAAAACCAATCGGGAGCTCGTTTCGGCACCCTGCCGGAGGGGGAAACCATCATCGGAGGCCATCTACATCATCCCGGCGCTCTCCATGACGAGGAGGGAGTAGTTCACCCTCGGGACTGAGGGTATTTACCAGTAGCTATGTGTTTGACCTCTCTCTCTCTCTCTCTCTCGTGTTCTTGAGATGGCATGATCTTGATGTACCGCGAGCTTTATTGATATAGATGAATCATATGGAGTTTTCCCCTCTCTATCTTGTTGTGATGAATTGAGTTTACCCTTTGAAGTTCACTTATCGGATTGAGTCTTTAAGGATTTGAGAACACTTGATGTATGTCTTGCGATGGGATATCCGTGGTGACAATGGGATGTTCTATTGATCCACTTGATGTATGTTTTGGTGATCAACTTGCGGGTTCCATGACCTTGGGAATCTATGCATAGGGGTTGGCACACGTTTTTGTCTTGACTTTCAGGTAGAAACTTTGGGGCACTATTTGAAGTTCTTTGTGTTGGATTGAAAATGATGAATCTGAAATTATGTGATGCATATCATATAATCAAGCCCATGGGTACTTGTGGTGACATTGTAGTATCTAGGTGACATTAGGGTTTTGGTTGATGTGTATCTTAAGGTGTTATTTTAGTATGAACTCTAGGGCTGTTCGTGACACTTATAGGGATAGCTCATAAGATTGATCAGAAAAGAGAACTTTGAGGTGGTTTCGTACCCTACAATAATTTCTTCATTAGTTCTCTCTTATTTGTGACTTTGGAGTGAACTCTTTGTCGCACGAGAGGTCCTTACTTATGATTCAACTATGTTAGTATTGTTGAGAGAAATTGCACTAGTGAAAGTATGAACCCTAGACCTTGTTTTCAAGCATTGCAATACCATTTGTGCTCACTTTTGTTACTAGTTACCTTGCTTTTTTTATATTTTTAGATTACAAAAACCTATATCTATCATCCATATTGCACTTGTATCAGCATCTCTTTGCCGATCTAGTGCACCTATACAATTTACCATTGTATTGGGTGTGTTGGGGACACAAAGAGATTTCTTGTATTTGCTTGCAGGGTTATTTGAGAGAGACCATCTTCATCCTACACCTCCCACGGATTGATAAACCTTAGGTCATCCACTTGAGGGAAAATTGCCACTGTCCTACAAAACTCTGCGCTTGGAGGCCCAACATGTGTCTATAAGAAGAAGGTTGTGTAGTAGAGATTGTTGGAAATATGCCCTAGAGGAAATAATAAAATGGTTATTATTGTATTTCCTTGTTCATGATAATTGTCTAGTGTTCATGCTACAATTGTGTTAACCGGAAACCATACTTCATGTGTGAATACACAGACCACAATGTGTCCCTAGTGAGCCTCTAGATGGCTAGCTCATTGATCAATAGATTGTCACGGTTTCATGACGATGGACATTGGATGTCGTTGATAATTGGATCACATCATTAGGAGAATGATGTGATGGCAAGACCCAATCCTAAGCATAGCACAAGATCGTGTAGTTCGTCTGCTAAAGCTTTTCTAATGTCAAGTATCGTTTCCTTAGACCATGAGATTGTGCAACTCCCGGATACTGTAGGAATGCTTTGGGTGTGCCAAACGTCACAACGTAACTGGGTGGCTATAAAGGTGAATTATTGGGATTTGTCACTCCGTGTGACGGAGAGGTATCTCTGGGCCCACTCGGTAAGACATCATCATAATGAGCTCAATGTGACTAAAGAGTTAGCCATGGGATGATGTGTTACAGAACGATTAAAGAGACTTTCCGGTAACGATATTGAACAAGGTATAGGGATACCAACGATCGAATCTCGGGCAAGTATCATACCGGTAGACAAAGGGAATTGTATATGGGATTGATTGAATCCCCGACACCGTGGTTATCTGATGAGATCATCGTGGAGCATGTGGGAGCCAACATGGGTATCCAAATCCCGCTGTTGGTTATTGACCGGAGAGGTGTCACGGTCATGTCTACGTGCCTCCCGAACCCGTAGGGTCTACACACTTAAGGTTCGATGATGCTAGGGTTATAGGGAAATGGTGGACATGGTTACCGAAGGTTGTTCGGAGTCCCGAATGAGATCCCGGACTTCACGAGGAGTTTCGGAATGGTCCGGAGACAAAGATTGATATATAGGAAGTGAGGTTTTGGTTACCGAAAATGTTTTGGGTGCCACGTGTAACGTACCGGGACCACCGAAAGGGTTCTAGGGTCCACCGGGAGGGTCCATGGCCCCCGGAGGGCTGCATGGGTCGAAGGTGGAGGGAACCAGCCCCTAGGTGGGCTGGTGCGCCCCTCCCACCTGGCCCAAGGCATAGAAAGGAGAGAAGGGGGCAAACCCTAGGCCCAGATGGGCCCTAGGCCCACCCTAGGGCTGCTAGGGCTGTTGCACCACCTCTCCCTCCCTTGGCCGCCGCCAAAGTCCCATCTAGGGCTGCCGCCAACCCCTAGGGTGGGAACCCTAGGGCGCAGCCCTCCCTCCTCCTCCTCCTATATATAGTGGTGCCCTTGGGGCTGTTTGATACACGCATCTCTTTCTCCCACGACGCAGCCCTACTCCTCCCTCTCCTCGTTCTCCGTAGTGCTTGGCGAGGCCCTGCCGAAGACCACGCAGCTCCACCGTCACCATGCCGTCATGCTGACGGAGCTCTCCCTCAACCTCTCCTTCCTCCTTGCTGGATCAGGCGTGGGAGACGTCACCGGGTTGCACGTGTGTTGAACGCGGAGGCGCCGTTGTTCGACGCTAAGATCGGAGTCCACCGCGATGTGAATCGCTACGAGTACGACTCCACCTATCGTGTTCTTGTAATTCTTCCGCTTGGAGATCTTCAAAGGTATGAAGATGCACTCTCCCCTTACTCGTTGTTGGTTTCTCCATAGATAGATCTTGGTGAACATATAGGAATTTTTTTTGATTTACTACTACGTCTCCCAACAGTGGCATCATGAGCTAGGTCTATGTGTAGAATCTATGCACGAGTAGAACACAAAGTAGTTATGGGTGTCGATCTTGTTAATTTGCTTACCACTACTAGTCTTATCTTGATTCGGCAGTATTGTGGGATGAAGCGGCCCGAACCAACTTTACACGTACGCTTACGTGAGACCGGTTCCACCGCCTGACATGCACTTGTTGCATAAGGTGGCTAGCGGGTGTCTGTCTCTCCCACCTTAGTCGGATTGGATTCGATGAAAAGGGTCCTTATGAGGGGTAAATAGCAATTGTCATATCACGTTGTGGTTTTGGCGTAGGTAAGAAACATTCTTGCTAGAAACCTATAGCAGCCACGTAAAAACTTGCAACTACAAATTAGAGGACGTCTAACTTGTTTTCGCAGCATATGCCTTGTGATGTGATATGGCCAAAGGATGTGATGTGATGCATTGTGATGTATGAGACTGATCATGTTCTTGTAATAGGATTCATGACTTGCATGTCGATGAGTATGACAACCGGCAGGAGCCATATGAGTTGTCTTATTTTATTGTATGATCTGCGTGTCAATCATCAACGCCATGCAATTACTTTACTTTATTGCTAAACGTTAGCCATAGTAGTAGAAGTAATAGTTGGCGAGACAACTTCATGAAGACACGATGATGGAGATCATGATGATGGAAATCATGGTGTCGTGCCGGTGACAGTGATGATCATGGTGCCCCAAAGATGGAGATCAAAGGAGCAAGATGATATTGGCCATATCATGTCACTATATTGATTGCATGTGATGTTTATCATGTTTACATATTATTTGCTTAGAACGATGGTAGTAAATAAGATGATCTCTCAATAAAAATTTCAAGAAAGGTGTTCATCCTAACTGTGCACCGTTGCTAAGGATCGTTGTTCCGAAGCACCACGTGATGAGCGGGTGTGATAGGTTCTAACGTTCGCATACAACGGGTGTAAGCCAGATTTACACACGCGAAACACTTAGGTTGACTTGACGAGCCTAGCATGTACAGACATGGCCTCGGAACACGGAAGACCGAAAGGTTGAACATGAGTCGTATAGAAGATACGATCAACATGGAGATGTTCATCATGGATGACTAGTCAGTCTCACGTGATGATCGGACACGGGCTAGTTGACATGGATCATGTGTCACTTGGATGACTAGAGAGATGTCTATCTAAGTGGGAGGTCATTAAATAATTTGATTATGTGAACTTAATTGTCATGAACTTAGTCTAAAATTGTCTTTACAATCTATATTGTAGATCCAATGGCAACGCTAATGTCACCCTCAACTTCAATGCGTTCTTAGAGAAAACCAAGCTGAAAGATGATGGAAGCAACTATGTGAACTGGGTTCGTAGCTTGAGGATCATCCTCATAGCTTCCAATAGATTGTATGTCCTTGATGCACCGCTAGGTGACCCACCCATTTTCCTAGCGGACCAAGACGTTATGAACACTTGGCATTCACGCTGTGATAATTACTCCCTGGTTCAATGCGGCATGCTTTATAGTTTAGAACCGGGGCTCCAAAAGCGTTTTGAGCAACACAAAGCATATGAGATGTTCCAAAAGCTGAAACTGGTTTTCCAAGCTCATGCCCGGGTCGAGAGATATGACCTCTCCAACAAGTTCTTCAGCTGTAAGATGGAGGAGAATAGTTCTATCAGTGAGCACATACTCAAAATGTCTTGGGTGCACAACCACTTGACTCAGCTGGGAGTTAATCTCCCAGATGACTCGGTCATTGAAAGAATCCTCCTGTCGCTTCCACCTAGCTACAAGAGCTTTGTGATGAACTACAACATGCAGGGTATGGAGAAGTCCATTCTTGAGTTGTACTCGATGCTGAAATCAGCGGAGGTCGAGATAAAAAAGGAACATCAAGTGTTGATGGTGAATAAGACCACTAGTTTCAAGAAGAGCAAGGGTAAGAAGAACTTCAAGAAGGACGACAAAGCTGTTGCCGCGCCTGGTAAGCAAGTTGCCAGGAAGAAGAACAAGAATGGACCCAAGCCTGAGACTGAGTGTTTTTATTGCAAGTGTACCAGTCACTGGAAGCGGAACTGCCCCAAGTACTTAGCGGATAAGAAGGCCAACAACGTTAAAGGTATATGTGATATACTTGTTATTGATGTGTACCTAACCAGCGCTCGTAGTAGCTCCTGGGTATTTGATACCGGTGCAGTTGCTCAAATTTGTAACTCCAAGCAGAAGCTGCGGAATAAGCGGAGGCTGGCAAAGGACGAGGTGATGATGCGCGTCGGGAATGGTTCCAAGGTCGATGTGATCGCCGTCGGCATGCTACCTCTACACCTACCTTCGGGATTAGTTTTAAACCTCAATAATTGTTATTTAGTACCAGCTTTGAGCATGAACATTGTATCTGGATCTCACCTGATGCGAGATGGCTACTCATTTAAATATGAGAATAATGGTTGTTCTATTTATATGAGAGAAATGTTTTATGGTCATGCTCCGCTGGTCAATGGTTTATTTTTGATGAATCTTGAACATGATGTTACACATATTCATAGTGTGAGTACCAAAAAGTGTAAGGTTGATAACGATAGTCCCACTTACATGTGGCACTGCCGCCTTCGTCATATTGGTGTCAAACGCATGAAGAAGCTCTATGCTGATGGACTTTTGGAGTCTCTTGATTTTGAATCATTTGACATGTGCGAACCATGCCTCATGGGAAAGATGACCAAGACTCCGTTCTCCGGAACAATGGAGCAAGCAACTGACTTGCTGGAAATAATGCATACCGATGTATGCGGTCCAATGAGCGACGAGTCTCGCGGTGGCTACCATTATGTTCTCACCCTCACTGATGACTTGAGCAGATATGGGTATGTCTACTTAATGAAACACAAGTCTGAAACCTTTGAAAGGTTCAAGGAATTTCAGAGTGAGGTAGAGAATCAACGTGACAGGAAAATAAAGTGCCTACAATCTCATCGTGGTGGAGAATATTTGAGTCATGAGTTTGGAACGCACCTAAGGAAATGTGGAATTGTTTCACAACTCACGTCGCCTGGCACACCTCAGCGAAATGGTGTGTCTGAACGTCGTAATCGCACTCTATTGGATATGGTGCGATCTATGATGTCTCTTACCGATTTACCGCTATCAGTTTGGGGATATGCATTAGAGACTGCCGCATTCACTTTAAATAGGGCACCGTCAAAGTCCGTTGAGACGACACCGTATGAACTATGGTTTGGAAATAAACCTAAGCCATCGTTTCTAAAAGTTTGGGGATGCGATGCTTATGTGAATAAACTTCAACCTGAGAAGCTCAAACCCAAAGCGGAAAAGTGCGTCTTTGTAGGATATCCCAAAGAGACTATTGGATATACCTTCTTCCTCAGATCCGAAGGCAAAGTCTTTGTTTCCAAGAATGGATCCTTTCTCGAGAAAGAGTTTCTCTCGAAATAAGTAAGTGGGAGAAAAATAGAACTTGATGAGGTAATTGTACCTCTAATCGAACCGGAGAGTAGCGCAGCACAGGAAGTTGTTTCTATGGAGCCTACACCGGATGGTGAGGAAGTTAATGATGATGATCATGAAACTTCAGATCAAGTTACCATTGAACATCGAAGGTCCACTAGGACACGTTCCGCACCAGAGTGGTACGACAACCCTGTCCTGGAGATCATGTTGTTGGACAATGGTGAACCTTCGAACTATGAAGAAGCAATGGCGGGCCCGGATTCCAACAAATGGCTTGAAGCCATGAAATCCAAGATAGGATCCATGTATGAGAACAAAGTGTGGACTATGGTGGACTTGCCTGATGATAAGCGAGCCATTGAAAATAAATGGATATTTAAGAAGAAGACTGACGCGGATGGTAATGTGACCGTCTATAAGGCTCGGCTTGTCTATAAGGGTTATCGACAAGTTCAAGGAGCTGAGTACGATGAGACATTCTCACCCGTAGCGATGCTGACGTCTGTCCAAATCATGTTAGCAATTGCTGCATTTTATGATTATGAGATCTGGCAAATGGACGTCAAAACAATATTCCTTAATGGCTTCCTTAAGGAAGAACTGTATATGATGCAGCCGGAAGGTTTTGTCGATCCTAAAGATGCTAACAAAGTATGCAAGCTCCAATGCTCCATCTATGGGTTGGTGCAAGCATCTCGGAGTTGGAACATTCGCTTTAATGAGGTGATTAAAGCGTTTGGGTTTATGCAGGTTTATGGAGAACCATGTATTTACAAGAAAGTTAGTGGGAGCTCTGTAGCATTTCTCATATTATATGTGGATGACATATTGTTGATGGGAAATGATATAGAGCTTTTGGAAAGTGTAAAGGCCTACTTGAATAAATGTTTTTCAATGAAGGACCTTGGAGAAGCTGCTTACATATTATGTATTAAGATCTATAGAGATAAATCGAAACGCCTCATAGGTCTTTCACAAAGCACATACCTTGAAAAGATATTGAAGAAGTTCAATATGAATCAGTCCAAGAAGGGGTTCTTGCCTGTGTTACAGGGTGTGAGATTGAGTACGACTCAATGCCCGACCACGGCAAAGGATAGAGAAGAGATGAGTGTCATCCCCTATGCTTCAGCCATAGGCTCTATTATGTATGCCATGCTATGTACCAGACCTGATGTGAACCTTGCCATAAGTTTGGTAGGGAGGTACCAAAGTGATCCCGGAACGGAATAGTGGACAGCGGTCAAGAATATCTTGAAGTACCTGAAAAGGATAAAGGACATGTTTCTCGTATATGGAGGTGCAAAAAAACTCGTCGTAAAGGGTTACGTCGATGCTAGCTTCAACACAGATCCGGACGACTCCAAGTTGCAAACTGGATACGTGTATATTTTGACCGGAGGGGCACTCAGCTAGTGCAGCAGCAAGCAAAGCATCGTGGCGGCATCTACATGTGAAGCAGAGTACATAGCTGCTTCGGAAACAGCAAAGGAAGGAGTCTGGATGAAGGAGTTCATCACCGACCTAGGAGTGATTCCAAATGCGTCGGGCCCGATGACTCTATTCTGTGACAACACTGGAGCTATTGCCCTTGCGAAAGAGCCCAGGTTTCACAAGAAGACAAGACACATCAAGCTCCACTTCAATTCCATCCGTGATTACATACGGATCTGAATGTCGCAGATCTGTTGACTAAACCTCTCTCACGAGCAAAACATGATCAACACCAGAATGCTGTGGGTGTTCGATTCATCACAATGTAACTAGATTATTGACTCTAGTGCAAGTGGGAGACTGTTGGAAATATGCCCTAGAGGCAATAATAAAATGGTTATTATTGTATTTCCTTGTTCATGATAATTGTCTATTTTTCATGCTATAATTGTGTTAACCGGAAACCATAATGCATGTGTGAATACATAGACCACAATCTGTCCCTAGCGAGCCTCTAGTTGGCTAGCTTGTTGATCAATAGATGATCATAGTTTCATGACCATGGACATTGGATGTCGTTGATAACGGGATCACATCATTAGGAGAATGATGTGATGGACAAGACCCAATCCTAAGCATAGCACAAGATCGTGTAGTTTGTCTGCTAAAGCATTCCTACTGTCAAGTATCGTTTCCTTAGACCATGAGATTGTGCAACTCCCGGATACTGTAGGAATGCTTTGGGTGTGCCAAATGTCACAACGTAACTGGGTGTCTATAAAGGTGCATTACGGGTATCTCCGAAAGTGTCTGTTGGGTTGGCACGAATCTAGACTGGAATTTGTCACTCCATGTGACGGAGAGGTATCTCTGGGCCCACCCAGTAAGTCATTATCATAATGAGCTCAATGTGACTAAGGAGTTAGACATGAGATGATGTGTTACGGAACGAGTAAAGAGACTTGCCGATAACGAGATTGAACAAGGTATAGGGATACCGATGATCAAATCTCGGGCAAGTATCATACCGGTAGACAAAGGGAATTGTATACGCGATTGATTGAATCCCCGACATCGTGGTTCATCCGATGAGATCATCGTGGAGCATGTGGGAACCAACATGGGTATCCAGATCCCGTTGTTGGTTATTGACGGAAAAGGTGTCTCGGTCATGTCTACATGCCTCCCGAACCCGTAGGGTCTACACACATAAGGTTCGATGACGCTAGGGTTATAGGGAAATAGTGGACGTGGTTACCGAAGGTTGTTCGGAGTCCCGGATGAGATCCCAGACGTCACGAGGAGTTTCAGAATGGTCCGGAGACAAAGATTGATATATAGGAAGTGAGGTTTTGGTTACCGGAAATGTTTCGGGCGTCACCGGTAACGTACCGAGACCACCGGAAGGGTTCCGGGGGTCCACCGGGAGGGGCCACGGGCCCTGGAGGGCTGCATGGGCCGAAGCTGGAGGGAACCAGCCCCTAGGTGGGCTGGTGCACCCCTCCCACCTGGCCCAAGGTGTAGCAAGGAGAGAAGGGGGGCAAACCCTAGGCCCAGATGGGCCCTAGGCCCACCCTAGGGCTGCTAGTGCTGTCGCACCACCTCTCCCTCCCTTGGCCACCGCCCAAGTCCCATCTAGGGCTGCCGCTGGCCCCTAGGGTGGGAACCCTAGTGCACAGCCCTCCCTCCTCCTCCTCCTATATATAGTGGTGCCCTTGGGCCTGTTTGAGACACGCATCTCTTTCTCCCACGTCACAGCCCTACTCCTCCCTCTCCTCGTTCTCCGTATCTTCTAGACGGTTAGGCATCATGGTCTAGTGCATCCTGCAGTCAATTGGGATCACTGAGTGAACTTGGTCCAGTGCATCCAATAGTCAATTGTGGATCACCGAGTGACCAGTTTGTGAGGGTTTTGGAAGTCTATCCTGAAGACTTACCACGAGTGTTGGGTGAGGACTGTGTGACCTTAGCTCAAGGAGAATACGGTAAGGACTGTGAGTCCTCTGGTTTAAATACCAGGCCGCTCTGAACTAGATGTACGACTGTCACAACAGTTGGAACTGGGTCATCAAACCATTGTCTTCATCGAGCTACCTGGTTCTATTTCCTCAACCCTTACATTTCCTCGTATACTTGTTGATGAAATTGATCGTTACTGTTTGAAGAATTTGACTAAAGACTTTCTCAATTTTCTCATCTCAAATTCTTCAAGTTACCTTGTTCCGCACCTTCTTATCCTGTATCACGTTGCCTATAATCTGTGCATGCTTTATTTCATCATGATGACTATGCTACCGCTATGTTTCTCATGCACTTAAGTACTTATTCCGCCGCTAGTTATTCATCACATTTCAAATTCCTCAAATTGAAATTCCCGAGTGATGATTTTTAAAAATCACCTATTGACCCCCCTCTAGTCGATATAAGCACTTTCAATTGGTATCAGAGCAAGGTACTCCCTTGTTCTGTGTGATTTTGGTTTGACCACCTGGAGTTCTAGTTATGTCAACTGCAGGTATGATCAAGGTTTCCGCAGGTTGTCCTACCTTTGATGGGTCACACTATCCCTACTGGAAGAAGAAGATGTGCATGCATCTTCAAGCAATTGACAATGATCTCTGGTACATTGTGAAAAATGGTGTTCCCTCTGTTTCTCCCACGGTCAACACTGCTGATGTGAAGAGATTCAAGTAACTTGATTCACAAGCGAAGAATATCATCCGTGGCCATCTACGCAAAGGTCAGTATGGCAGAGTGAGTGCTTTGGAGTCTGCTAAATTTATCTGGGATAGGCTGTCCAAAGTCAACGAAGGTGTTTCCACTCAACGTGACTCCCGTGTTGATGTTCTTCACAATCTCTTCAACCGCTTCAAAAGACTCGACAATGAGAATGTTCAGCAAACTTTTGATTGTCTCACTAATATCTCCAACGAGCTTCAAGCACTGGGTGCCACTGACATCACCGACCACGAGGTGGTGAAGAAACTACTGAGATCTCTTGATTCCTCATTTGATACTCTGGCTTTGATGATTCAAGAGCGTGTAGACTACAAGTCACTTGATCTTGCTGATATATTTGAGAGACTCAATACTCATGAATTCCAACAAGCTGAGAAGATAGACCTATATGGGCCAAGCTATGGAAGATCTTGTGCTCTGAAGGCAAACACAATTTCCTCATCCGAAGGCGAAGATTCTGATAGTAGCCTTGGTGATCCTGAAGAACTGAGTCAGGAGCTGGCAATGCTCTGAGGAAATTCCAGAAGTTCTCAAGGAGAGGCCGATTTGGAAAGTCATCAAAAAGTGGCTTGAGGAAATCAGATTCCTCAAGCGACTATAAGAAGAGAACTTGTCACAAATGCAAGAAATCTGGTCACTTTATCTCTTACTGTCCTCTTTGGGAAAAAGAATCGAAGAAGATGAAGTACAAGGACGATAGTTCTGATGACTCAAAGAAAAGAAGAAACCTTCAAAGTCCTCATCTACAAAGTCCTCATCTTTGAAGTCCTCAACGCACAAGAAGAATGGTTGCAGAAAGGCTCGGGCTTTCATTGGAAAGGAAATGGATTCTAAAGAAGAATCTGAAGAATATGAAGAAGAGGAAGAATCTGAGGTGGAGTCAAAATCTGGTGTTGCTAGCCTTGCTCTTGCTACTACTTTTGTGAGTAAGTCTGTCTGTAATGATGAAAAAATGACTACTCCAATGACTCTGACGTCAACAATGATGAATATGCTCCCACTTACTACTTCATGACGAAAGGTTTCAAGTCATTCACAGAATGTTCCAATCTTGATGACAATGTATATCCTAGATGGAAAGTTCTGATGAAGAAGCATCTCATATCAGTGAACAATGAGCTATGGACTGTTACTGAACTTGGACTGACTGAACTCTGCAAGATGGCAAATGCTGAGGAAATTTTTAAGTACACTCAACTTGATGCTTAGGCGAGGAACGTCATCTGCTCAAGCCTATCAAGGATCATGTTCAAGCGCATCTGGCATCTCCAAAACACAAAGCTCATCTGGAATAGGATCATGGACATCAATGAAGGCTACACACTCATCAAGACCCCATGTTCATAAAACTCAAGAAATTCCTCAACCCAGGAAGTAGATCCTGGTTCATCTTGTTCACTGTGTCTTATGGCAAAAGGTTCCAAGGATGAAACTCCAAAAGCTACTGAGTGGGTCCTCGACAGTGGAATCACCAACCACATGACTGATGAAAAGAATCTACTGATGAATATACCACTTGGCCCATCTCATCTGAAGCATATCACCAACGCTGACAAAGGAAAAAAGCAAGGTATTGGGTCTAGGTAAGGTTGCAATCTCAAAGGACCAACCCATGGATAAGGTGATGCTTGTCGAATCCCTCGGGTTCAACCTCATGTCTGTCTCAATGCTTTGTGATATTGATATGGTTGTCATCTTTGGAAAATATCGTTGTGGTGTCATCATGGAAGCTGACAATTCCAAAGTCTTCAAAGGCTTTAGGAGAGGAGACTTGTATATTGTTGATTTCTCTACAGGTCCTCAGCCTACCACGTGCCTACTTGCAAAGTCCTTAGAAGGCTGGTTGTGGCATTGACGACTTGGACATGTTGGTATGAGGAACTTGCACACGCTCGTGAAGAAAAAGCATGTCATTAGCATTCAAGGTGTCAAATTCCTCAAGGACCACCTCCGTGGTGCTTGTGAATCTGGGAAGATGACCAGATCCAAGCATCCCTCAAAGACAATCATAACCACTACTTGACTTTTTCACATGGACCTCTTTGGCCCCACTCATTATTCCACACTAACAAATTCCTCAAGTTTGTATGGCTTTGTCATTGTTGATGATTACTCTCGTTACACTTGGGTGCATATTATTCTGTACAAAAATGAAGTGCAGGATGTCTTCAGGCGATTTGCTTCAAGGGCCACAACAAACTTCAACGTCAAGATCAAGCATATTAGGAGTGATAATGTGACTGAGTTCAAGAACACCAATCTTGATGAATATCTTGATGAACTTGGTATTACTCATGAGTTATCTGCCCCATATACTCCTCAGCAGAATGGCATCATGGAGCGGAAGAACATGACTCTTGTTGAGATGGCTTGCACCATGCTTGATGAACACAAGACTCCTCGTCACTTCTGGCCTGAGGCAATTGATACGGCTTGCCACATCATCGACATGGTATATCTTCACAAATTCTTCAAGAATACTTCATATGAACTCATGACTGGCAAGAAACCCAATGTAAGTTATGTCAAAGTTTTCGGTGCAAAATGTTGGATTAGAGATCCTCACCATAGTTCTAAATTTGCACCGAAAGCACATGAAGGTTTTATGCTTGGCTACGGAAAGGACTCACACACCTACAGAGTCTACAAGGTTGTTGAAACTATAGATGTGCAGTTCGATGAAACTAATGTCTCGCAAAGAGAGCACCTGCCTCCTGTGCTAGGTGAAAAGCCTCATGAGGAATCCATAAGTTGAAGGCCACTGAAGATGTCATACCCACTTAACAACCTCAACCTACCGAGGAAGTCATTCCAACCAATGAAAACATTCATGCTGATACACCTGAAGAAAATGGTGCTGAAGAAAATCCTCAGCCACATCAACCTGCTCATCCAAGAGTTGCAAATGAAGTGCAGATTGACAAAATCATCGACGACATCAATGCACCAGGTCCTCTCACTCGCTCAAGATCTTCACATTTGACTAACTTTCGTGGGCACTTTGCTTTTGTCTCTATCACAGAGCCTGCCAAGGTTGATGAAGCATTCAAGGAGCCTGAGTGGATTGAAGCTATGCAAGAGTAATTACATCAATTCAAGCTGAACAATGTGTGGGAACTTGTCAAGTGGCCATATCCTCGCAAGCACAACATCATAGGTACCAAGTGGATCTACCGCAACAAGCAAGATGAAAATGGCCTTGTGGTAAGGAATAAGGCTCGTCTTGTGATACGTCTCCAACGTATCTAATTTTTTTGATGATGTCATGCTATTATATTATATGTTTTGGATGTTTTATATTCATTAATATGCTATTTTATATTATTTTTGGACTAACCTATTAATCTAGAGGCTAGTGCCAGGCTTAGTTTTTTCCTTGTTTTTGAGTTTTGTAGATATGGAATATTAAACGGAGTCCAAATGGAATAAAATTTTCAGAATGTTTTTTTGGAAGGAAACAAATCCAACAAGCTTGGAGTTCACACCAAGGCACCTGCCAAGAGGTCACAAGCCTGGTAGGCGCGGCCTGATACGTCTCCAACGTATCTATAATTTATGAAGTATTCATGCTATTATGTTATCATTCTTGGATGTTTTACAATCATTTTATAGCAACTTTATATCATTTTTTGGGACTAACCTATTGACCTAGTGCCCAATGCCAGTTGTTGTTTTTTGCTTGGTTTTTGCATTGCAGGAAATCAATATCAAACGGAGTCCAAACACCACGAAACTTTTTGGAGATTTTTTTGGACTATAAGGAACCCAATGGGCCAGAGCTGCACCTGGGGGGTACCCCGAGGGGGGCACAACCCACCAGGGCACGCCAGGGCCCCCTCGCACGCCCAGGTGGGTTGCGCCCACCTCGGTGGCCTCCCGCACCCCTCTTTGCACTATAAATTCCCAAATATTCTGAAACCCTTGGGGATTAACCTAGATCAGAAGTTCCATGCCACAAGGCTCTATAGCCACCGAAAACCAATCTAGACCCCGTTCCGGCACCCTGCCTGAGGGGGGAATCATCTTTGGTGGCCATCTTTATCATCCCGGCGGCCACCACGATGAGGAGGGAGTAGTCCACCCTTGGGGCTGAGGGTTTGTACAAGTAGCTATGTGTTTAATCTCTCTCTCTCTCGTGATCTTGATATGTCACGATCTTGATATATCATGGGCTTTGTTAACATAGATGGGTCATATGATGTTTCTCCCCTCTATACTCTTCTTGTGATGAATTGATTTTTCCCTTTGAGATTTCGTTGTTATCGGATTAAATACTTTAATGGATTTGAGAACACTTGATATATGTCTTGCAATTGAATACTTATGGTGACAATGGGGTATCATATTGATTCACTTGATATGTATTTTGGCATTCAACTTTTGGATTCTCGCGGTGACATTGGGGTAATCTATGCATAGGGGTTGATGCACGTTCTTGTCTTCGTTTCTCTGGTAGAAATCTTGGGGCACTCCTTGAAGTTCTTTGTGTTGGATTGAGTATTATGAATCTGAAATTATTTGGTGTTGTTTAAGTACGAACTCTTGATTAGATCGATCGGAAAGAATAGCTTCTGTTATTTTAGTACGAACTCCAGGATAGATCAAACGGAAAGAATAGCTTTGAGGTGGTTTCGTACCCTACAAAAAATTTCTTCTTATGTTCTCCGCTAGATAGGAACTTTGGAGTGATTCTTCGTTGCACGTTGAGGGATGGTTATATGATCCAACTATGTTAGCACTGTTGAGAGATTGCACTAGCGAAAGTATGGACCCTAGGCCTTGTTTTCAAGCATTGCAATACCGTTTTTGTGCCCGTTTACTATTTGCTACCTTGATGTTTTTATTTATTCAGATTATAAAAATATATTCCTACCATCCATATTACACTTTTATCACAATCTCTTCGCCGAACTAGTGCACCCATACAATTTGCCATTGTATTGGGTATGTTGGGGACACAAGAGATTTCTTGTATTTGGTTGCAGGGTCGTTTGAGAGAGACCATCTTCATCCTACACTTCTCACGGATTGATAAACCTTAGGTCACCCACTTGAGGGGAAATTGCTACTATCCTACAAAACTCTGCGCTTGGAGGCCCAACACGTGTCTACAAGAATAAAGTTGCATAGTAGACATCAAGCTCTTTTCTGGCACCGTTGCTGGGGAGGTGAGTGCATGAATGTATATCTTTAGATCTTGCAATCAAAACTTTTAGTTTCTTGTTTTATCACTAGTTTGGTTTATTAAAGAAAACTACAAAAAATGGAATTGAGGTTGCATCATATTATTGATCATCTTTATAATATCTTTCTTGAAAATGATGGATCGGAAAATTGTGCTCAATTGTTAGAAGAAGAAGTCAGTAAAATGTTTGTCACAAAATATATGAATGACGAGCATGATTGCAATGTTGTTAGTATGAATTCTTTGAATATCCATGGTGCTAATGATAAGCAAAGCCATAAGCTTGGGGATGCTATGTTTGATGAAGATGATATTTTTTGTCCCCCAAGTTTTGATGTGGGAATTTGTTATAATGAAAGCATGCTTCCTATTTATGATTATTATATTGATGAGAGTGGATTTGGAGAGGTCATAAATTTGTTTAATGATGAATCCACTATTTTGGAGGAGGTTGCTATTGATTATGATAACAAAGTTCCTATATATGATGATTATGGTGATGACATGTATGCTATAAATAATAATTATAACCATGAACTTTTCATCATGATTTTAATTTTCAATCGCATGATAGTTATTTTTATTGAGTTTGCTCCCACTACTATTGATAAGAATAAATTTGCTTATGTGGAGAGTAACAAAATCTCTATTCTTATGCATCATGAAAAGAATGCTTTATGTGATAGATATATTGTTGGATTCATTCATGATGCTACTGAAAATAATTATGAGAGAGGAACATATGCTTGTAGGTATTGCAATAATATCAAGCTTCCTCTCTATGTGTTGAAAATCTTGAAGCTATGCTTGTTTTGCCTTCCTATGCTAGTTGATTCTTGCTCCCATAAATTGTTTTCTCACAAAATCCATATGCATAGGAAGTGGGTTAGGCTTAAATGTGCTAGTCATATGCTTCATGATGCACTCTTTATGTTTCAATTCTTTACTTTTATGCGAGCATCATTGAAATCATCATGCCTAGCTTAATAGGCATAAAAGAAAAAGCGCTTGTTGGGAGACAACCCAACACTTTTACCTACTGTTTTTGTGTGTTCACATGATTAAGCTACTATATTAATCATGTTTCATAGTTTTTGTTTCAATAAAGTACCAAGTAAAGCCTTTGGGATCATGTGGGGTGATAATTGATTTGATCTTGCTGAAAAACAAAAACTTTTGCGCTCATGAAAATAATTCTAATTTTTAACCGAAGAGTGCTTTTGAGTTGATTCTTTTTTCAGAAGATTAATATGAAATTTATCACGTGGTCATAATTTTTCTGAATTTTTAGAGTAGCAGAAGTATGGTTGGAGTACAGATTACTATAGACTGTTTTGTTTTTGATAGATTCTGTTTTCAATGCATAGTTTTCTTGTTTTCTAGTTTCTATGACTTATATTGCTCAATATAAATTGTGTAAATGATATGATACAGTAGTAATTGTGTGAGAACAAGATCTTGTGTTGACAGTACCAAAGTGAAATGGTTTGCTCTTTATCATATTAACCCATCTCACGAAGTTTCGTTAAGTTTTGTGTGATTGAAGTTTTCAAGTTTTGGGTGAGATGTCGATATGAGAAAAATTATTAGTGAAAAGGACCTAAGATTGGGGATGACCAATGAAACACCGAGGTAACATTCAAGTAATATCCAAGGAACTAAGCTTGGGGATGCCCCGGAAGGCATCCCCTCTATCGTCTCCAACATTATCGGTAACCTTACTTGGAGCTATGTTTTCATTCGTCACATGATATGTGTTTTACTTGGAGCGTCAATTTATTTTGTTCATATTTGTTTGATGTTATTTATAATAATGTTTTGCATATTTTATTTCAATAAATATGTCAAGGATAGCCCTCACCATGCTTATTTTGCAAGTATACATGTTGCTGTTTCAAAACAGAAAGTTTACCGCTGTTGCAAAAATTCCCTAGAAAAGTCAGAATGTGATAATATGTTGAAACGTTTTTCATAATAAGCTATGATAAATTTTATACAGTGTGGTAAATTTTCATAACATTTGGAGTTTAATAAGTATTGATACGCTTGCATTCTTTACATACTGTATTGTTTTAGCAGATTGCTGTTATGTTTGCATTGTTTGCATATGTTTGCTTGTTTAGTGATTCTATTTGAGGATAGGAGTATTAAATATGCAGAGGCGTTTAGTATGCAATGTTGAATAATAATTTTAGTGATTTTCTACAGTAGATAATGATAAGGTTTTTGCATTGGTTTATACTAACTTATATCACGAGTACTTATTGAGTTTTGTGTGGATGAAGCTTTTGAGATTTAGGAAAACCGTGATATGAGAAGAATAAAGGAGACACAAAAGCTCAAGTTTGGGGATGACCAAGGCATCCCAATATAATATTCAAGAAGTCTCAAGCATCTAAGCTTGGGGATGCCTTGGTAGGCATCCCACCTTTCTTCTTCAACAATTATCAGTTAGCATCGGTTGAGCCTAAGTTTTTGCTTCTTCACATGAGTTGTGCTATTTTTAGAATGTCATTTTATTTTTGTTTTACTTGATGTTTTAATAAAATACTTAGATCTTAAAGTTTTAAACATAATAGAGTCCTCAAATAGTCGCCAAGGAGGCTAAGTAAGCGGCATTCACATCCCGTCAACGAAGCTGTTTTCTTTGGAATTGGTCTTGTGCTTCACTTATATCCTATGAGTAAATTTTTGAATAAATTGAATGTCATGAAGTTGAAATCATATCATGCTTAGTGGTAGCTTCACATTGGGTTTATAAAGTGAAATATTTTGAGGATTGACAATCACAATATTGGTCATGCAAGCAATTCACGAATAATTAGTATAAGGAAGAGAATTTTCACATGCAAATACACTATCCTGGAAATCTTTTGTGATTGTGAGCCCCCATCAAAATATTATATGCCAAAATTATTGATGTTAGACAAGGAATACAATGTAATGAATTATGTTTGTTCATATTCACATAGAAGTTATATTGTCATAGATCCTGTGGTGCTTGCCCCCCATCTTTGCTAGCTAAAAATTCCGCATCAAGTAGAGCTACTACTTGTGCATCCAAAAACCCTTAAACCCAAATCTTATTTTCAAGAGTCCACCATACCTACCTAAGGATTGAGAAATATCCTTCAAGTAAGTTGTCATCGGTGCAATAAGGCAATAAAATTGCTTCTAAAAGTGTTAGATCATTTGGTGTAAGAGAAAATTGAGCGTTATACGAGCTTGTGATGGCAAAGTAATGAAAGCGATGGACTGCATAATAAAGGTTGCTATCATAAGGGGCAATATAACATGACGTTCTTTTGCACTAAGGGGATGAGCATACAAACAAATAAGCGCATGGAAACCTCTGCTTCCCTCTGCAAAGGGCCTATCTTTTAATTTATGTATTTAGTTTTATGCAAGAGTCAAAGTTTTTCTCTCTATTCCTTTTTATTTTTCTCCTTTGACAAGCATCATGTGGTGAGGAAATATCTAGGCACATATGTCCAGTTGAATATGGGTAGCATGAGTTATTATTGTTGACATCACCCTTGAGGTACGTTGGGAGGCGAAGCAATAA
Organism: Hordeum marinum; assembly: GCA_022496015.1. Lineage (NCBI taxonomy): Eukaryota > Viridiplantae > Streptophyta > Magnoliopsida > Poales > Poaceae > Hordeum > Hordeum marinum. The sequence continues at coordinate 366,223,094 of CM039675.1, read as the reverse complement.
GCCCCTATCTTTCTATGTGTCCGGTTGAAACATTTTGCCCATGTGTATGCGGTGAGTGTTAGCAATCATAGAAGACTATATGATGGTTGAGTATGTGGAGCTGTTACTTAAACTCTGTTGAATAAGTTGAATTGCAATTGCTTGGTGACTAAGAACATAGGTTGTTGGGTTTCAAGAGAATTCATTGTTTGAACCTTAACTTGTGAGTTGGTTGCTACTTTAACATGAGAAAATTTTATGAGAAAAGAATTGTTGTAATGATGCTAGGAAAAGTGATTGAAATTATTATTGATCAAACTTATGCACTTCTCTAGCATTCACACTTCATAAATTATTTCTTTTATCATTTACGTACTCGAGGACGAGTAGGAATTAAGCTTGGGGATGCTGATACGTCTCCAATGTATCTATAATTTATGAAGTATTCATGCTGTTATTTTATCATTCTTGGATGTTTTATAGTCATTTTACAGCTACTTTATATCATTTTTTGGGACTAACCTATTGACCCAGTGCCCAGTGCCACTTGCAGGTTTTTGCTTGTTTTTTACATCGCAGCAAATCAATATCAAAGGGAGTCCAAACACCACGAAACTTTTTGGAGATTTTTTGGACCAGAAAGAACCCAATGGACCAGATCTGCACCTGGGGGGTGCCCCGAGGGGGCACAACCCACCAAGGCATGCCAGGGGCCCCTGGCACGCCCATGTGGGATGTGCCCACCTCGGTGGCCTCCCACACCCACTCTTTGCACTGTAAATTCCCAAATATTCTGAAACCCTTGGGGATTAACCTAGACCAGAATTTCCTCCGCCGCAAGGCTCTGTAGCCACCGAAAACCAATCTAGACCCCGTTCCGGCACCCTACCGGAGGGGGGAATCATCTCCGGTGGCCATTTTCGTCATCCGACGGCGACCACGATGAGGAGGGAGTAGTCCACCCTCAGGGCTGAGGGTTTGTACCAGTAGCTATGTGTTTAATCTCTCTCTCTCTCTCATGATCTTGAGATGGCACAATCTTGATATATCATGGGCTTTGTTAACATAGATGGATCATATGATGTTTCTCCCCTCTATACTCTTCTTGTGAGAAATTGAGTTTTCCCTTTGAGATTTCATTGTTATCGGATTGAATACTTTAATGGATTTGAGAACACTTGATATATTTCTTGAAATCGAATACCCATGGTGACAATGGGGTATCGTATTGATTCACTTGATATGTATTTTGGCACTCAACTTGTGGATTCCCGCGGTGATATTGGGGTAATCTATGCATAGGGGTTGATGCACGTTCTTGTCTTTGTTTCTCCGGTAGAAATCTTGGGGCACTCCTTGAAGTTCTTTGTGTTGGATTGAGTATTATGAATCTGAAATTATTTGGTGTTGTTTTAGTACGAACTCTTGATTAGATCGATCGGAAAGAATAGCTTCTGTTATTTTAGTACAAACTCTAGGATAGATCGAACGGAAAGAATAGCTTTGAGGTGGTTTCGTACCCTACAAACAATTTCTTCTTATGTTCTCCACTAGATATGGACTTTGGAGTGATTCTTCGTTGCACGTTGTGGGATGGTTATATGATCCAACTATGTTAGCACTGTTGAGAGATTGCACTAGCGAAAGTATGGACCCTAGGCCTTGTTTTCAAGCATTGGAATATCGTTTTTGTGCCCATTTACTATTTGATACCTTGCTGTTTTTATATATTCAGATTATAAAAATATATTTCTACCATCCATATTACACTTTTATCACCATCTCTTTGCCAAACTAGTGCACCCATACAATTTGCCATTGTATTGGGTGTGTTGCGAACACAAGAGATTTCTTGTATTTGGTTGCAGGGTCGTTTGAGAGAGACCATCTTCATCCTACACCTCTCACATATTGATAAACCTTAGGTCGTCCACTTGAGGGAAAATTGCTACTGCCCTACAAAACTCTGAGCTTGGAGGCCCAACACGTGTCTACAAGAATAAAGTTGCGTAATCCCCCCTGGCCATGCCTAGCAGGCTTGTCGTCTCCTGACAGGTCTCCTAACCCTATTCTTCATCCTATAAATACCCAAATATTCCCCCAACACCAGAACGAGCCACACAAATACTTTTCCACCGCTAGAAGCCTCCGTTCCCGAGAGATCCAATCTTGGAGCCTTTTCCGGTAATCTGCCAGAGGGGGTTTCAATCATGGAGGGCATCTACATTAACTCCATTGCCCCTCCGATGATGTGTGAGTAGTCCACCACAGACCTACGGGTCCATAGCTAGTAGCTAGATGGCTTCTTCTCTCTCTTTGATCTTGAATACCATGTTGTTCATGATCTTCATGGGGATCTATCCGATGTAATACTCTTTTGTGGTGTGTTTGTCAAGATCCGATAAATTGTGGGTTTATGTTCAGATTATCCATGAATCTTATTTGAATCTTCTCTGAATTCTTATATGCATGATTTCATATCCTTGTATGTCTCTTTGAGTTATTGGTTTAGTTTGGCGAACTAGATTAGTAATTCTTGCAATGGGAGAAGTGCTTGGTTTTGGGTTCAATCTTGTGGTGTCCCCACCCAGTGACATAGTAGGGGTAGCGAGGCACGTATTGTATTGTTGCCATCAAGGGTAACAACATGGGGTTTTCATAATATTGCTTGAGTTATCCCTCTACATCATGTCATCTTTCTTAATGCGTTACTCTGTTCTTCATGAACTTAATACTCTAGATGCAAGCAGGAGTCGGTCGATGTGTGGAGTAATAGTAGTAGATGCAAAATCGTTTCGGTCTACTTGACATAGACGTGATGCCTATATGTATGATCATTGCCTTGGATAACTATATGATTATTCGCTTTTCTATCAATTGCTTGACAATAATTTGTTTACCCACCATGATATTTTCCTTCAAGAGAGAAGCCTTTAGTGAAATCTATGGCCCCGGGTCTACTTTCCATAATATATTTTTAGATCTATAAACAAAAAATACCAAAAATACTTTGCTGCAATTTACTTATCTTTTACTTTCCGTTTTCGTTTACATCTATCTCTATCGGATCTAATCCTTGCAAATAACCGTGAAGGGATTGACAACCCCTTTATTGCGTTGGGTGCAAGAGATTGATTGTTTGTGTAGGTGCATCCATTGGTAAATTGCTTGTTCCTCCTACTGGATTGATATCTTGGTTCTCATCAACTGAGGGAAATACTTATCTACTGCGCTGGATCACACTTTCCTCTTCAAGGGAAAACCAAGACAAGCTCAAGAGGTAGCATCTTGTAGCTCAAGGCTACACACAGGTTGAAGGAATTGACTTTGATGAAACTTTTGCACCTATTGCTAGACTTGAAGCTATTCGCATATTGCTTGCTTATGCTAACCATCATGATATCATCTTATATCAAATGGATGTGAAAAGTACATTCCTCAATGGTAAGCTTGAGGAAGAAGTATATGTTGCTCAACCCCCAGGTTTTGAAGACCCTAAGCATCCTGACAAAGTCTCCAGACTCAACAAGGCCCTCTATGGCCTCAAGCAGGCCCCTCGGGCGTGGTACGACACTCTAAAGGAATTCCTCATGAAGAAAGGATTCAAACCCTGTTCACTTAACCCAACTCTTTTCACTAAATCCTATGACAATGAATTATTCGTGTGCCAAATATACGTAGACGATATTATCTTTGGCTGTACTGACAAACGTTGCAGTGATGAATTTGCCTATATGATGAGTGAATAATATCAAATGTCTATGATGGGGTAGTTTAAATTCTTCTTAGGTCTTCAAATTTGTCAGCAACACAATGGCATCTTCATCTCACAAGAGAAATACATCAAGGATGTTCTGAGGAAACTCAACATGCAAGACTGCAAAAGCGTCAAAACTCCAATGCCTTCAAAAGGCCACATCTACACTCATGAAAATGCTAAAGATTTTGATCAGAAGGTATATCCCTCCATGATTGTATATTTATTGTATCTATGTGCATCTAGGCCAGATATTATGCTAAGTGTTTGCATGTGTGCCTGATTCCAAGCAACACCGAAGGAATCACACGATAAGGCCGTGAAACATATTCTTCGATACTTAGCTCACACTCCAACGCTTGGATTATGGTATCCCAAGGGCTCAAAACTCCACCTCTTCGGATACTCATATGCTGACTATGCTGGAGATCGGGTTGATTGCAAGTCAACCTCAGGCACATGTCATTTCCTCGAACGATCCTTAGTTTGTTGGTCCTCGAAGAAGCAGAACTATGTGTCACTATCTACTACTGAAGTAGAGTATATTTTTTCTGGTTCATGTTGCGCTCAATTGCTGTGGATGAAGCAAACCCTCAAGGACTATGGCATCAAGGTGAAGAATGTGCCTCTCTTTTGCGACAATGAGCGCGCTATCAAGACTGCTTACAACCCAGTTCACCACTCCAAGACCAAGCACATCCAGATTCGTCATCATTTCTTCAAGATCATGTACTCAAGGGCGATATCTCCATCGACTACATTCCCAGTGAAGAACAACTGGATGATATCTTCACTAACCCCTTGGACAAAAAAAGATTTTGCAAGTTGCGGTGTGAGCTAAATATCTTAGAATCTTCGAATGTTCTTTGAAAAGACACACATCCTAACATTTTTGCAAAATTGATGACTTAGATATGCAACACACGAAGTAACGCTTTCTTCAATCAATGAAGAATAACCCCCTAAGTGTGAAGAAATTAATGAAGAATTTGATTCTCAGAACCCTATGACAATTGTACGTGGTATCTGAAATCATCATTCTTATACGGTGGGTCACGCCACCAACCATAGTTGAAATTCTTCAAAGTTGAGTTTTTTTATTTTGAAAATTCTTCAATTTTTTTAAATTCCTCAAGTTTGCAAATTCCTCAAATTTTCAAATTCTTCAAACTATGAAACTGATGATATTCATTGACTATATATATATTGAGTTTTCAAATCCTCAACAACATTCACTTATTGCTAATTCTTCAAGATGATTTTTCATCTAAGTGAATGTGATTGAACCCGTTCCCCCTCTATGCTAAACTCAACCCAGTCTGTTCACAAATTTCTCATATGTGTTCTACTTTGAAACTCGTTCAAAGTCTTCACTGTGTCCTTGACAACCGAAGAATTTGCGAACGAAAAACTTTAAAATTTTCACTATCAAAATTTTTGGCGCTTCCCGCTCAAACTGTTCTGACTCCCAAGACTAGATAACCCACGATCCCCCCACTATCTCAACTACACAGTACATGGGTGACACATGTCGCATGGAGAGCAAGGGTCAGGGGCAATCGGTCCAAAATCTTTGGACTAGTCAGTTTTCACCTCCGCTATAAATACCCCTTCCCTTTCACTATGCTCGAGTTACTCCCCACTTCCCTCTCTCTCCCGAGCTCAGACCTAGCGCCGCCGCTACAATCATTGCCACCAGAGAGGAAGAGCTTCATTGCCTCGACCCTGCCATCGCCGTACTCACATCGGCCACGGAAATCTTCACCCCGCCGCTGCTGTAGCTGTCTCCCTCTGCCAAGCTAGGGCATGGGAGATCTGAACTGACGAACTTCTCCACTTCCTCTCACTGTTTATCGTGTTCTTCATAAGGGTAATTAAAATCCAATTTTACTGCCCTATTTTGATCTTCATGTTCTTACACAAATTCATCAAAGGTGTTTATTCTTCAAGTATCATCTTCTTAAACACCCTATAAACTTATTTCCCTTGATGTGTTTCTCTAAGTTACGATTTTCTTCAAGATTCCTCAATTGTGTGGATCCACAAATCTGCACAACTCTGGAACCTAAGTTAAGAACACTTAGTTAAATTCCTCAAGACACCTATGGTAAAAATCCTCAACTTGATGTATTTTGAAAAACTTCCGAGAACGCATATGACCTCTTCAAATTCCTCGCACCTATACTTTGTTTAGAGGTACAAAATGTGTGCTGATGAATCACTAGGTTCTTGTCAACTTAACTAATTTGCAGCGTTCCTTGAGGAAAAATTGTATACATCTTTAGAATCATCAAAAGTTCAAAGTCATCAAGTGAAGAAAATGGCTGATGGGAAAAAGCCACAGAAAGGTGGAAAGAAACCTGAAGTGCAAACTGCATTTGAGATCCCTGATGAAAAGTATGAGGAATATTGCACACCTGATGAACAAACTCATGGCAAGGAAACCAAAAAGCAGCGATAGATTCGCATACAGAGAATTGAGAGGAGATGGGCATGAGAACGGAAATAATATCGATATGTCACTCCAAAGTACGTGAAGAAATTCGTTGTTAAACCCCCTTGCAATAGGCCACCTTTGGCTCCAAACCAGCCTGCTGATCCCACCAGCCTAAAAACCGGTGAAGACTTTCCTCAAGAATGGGAAAGACAACAAGCCAAGCTAGCAAAGAAGGCAAAAGAGGCTTTGAGGAAATTCAATGAAGACTCTGCTGTTGTTGCCTCTGCGGGAGCGTCTGCTAGTGCTCCGAAGAAATCCATAGTGAAGATGTCTGCGGTGATGCCAAAGTCCTCAACTTCCAAGTCCTCACTGCATAATCCTCAAGCAAGTTCTTCAAAGGCTACTACAATGCCTTCAATTGCTACACAATGCTTAGCCACAGCCACAAAGTCCTCAACTCCAGTGCATCTTGCAAAATGTCAGAGGACAACAGGTTTTGCTATTGCTTTAGGGGCCTCTGCAAGTTCATCTGTCCAGGCAAATTCCTCAACTAGTCCTTCTCCACTAAAGGTGAAAGCTACTGCTGGACGAGGAGTGATATGTCCATTTTGCATCATGCTTTTATATTGATATTTATTGCATTATGGGCTATTATTACATGTTATGGTACAATACTTATGCCTTTCCTCTCTTATTTTATAAGGTTTACATGAAGAAGGAGAATGCTGACAGCTGGAATTCTGGACTAGAAAAGGAGCAAATCTGAGATACCTATTCTACACAACTCCAAAAGCCCTGAAAATTGATGGAGAATTATTTTGGAATAAAAAATACTAGGCTAAACAGATACCTGAGGGGGCCCACCAGGAGGTGGCAAGCCTGCTAGGCGCGGCCACCCCCGGCCGCGCCTAGCAGGCCCCTGACGCCCATCTTCTGCTATATGAAGGGTTTTGACCTAGAAAAAATCATACGGAAGCTTTCGGGATGAAGCGTCGCCGTCTCGAGGCGGAACTTGGACATAACCAATCTAGAGCTCTAACAGGGCTGTTCTACCGGGGAAACTTCCCTCCCAGAGGGGGAAATCGAAGCCATCACCATCACCAACGATCCTCTCATCGAGAGGGGATCAATCTCCATCAACATATTCACCAGCACCATCTCCTCTCCAAACCCTAGTTCATCTGTTGTATCCGATCTTTGTCTCAAACCTTAGATTGGTACATGTCGGTTGCTAGTAGTGTTGATTACACCATGTAGTTGATGCTAGTTGGTTTACTTGGTGAAAGATCATATGTTCGGATCCTTTATGATAATTAATACTCCTCTGATTATGAACATGAACATGCTTTGTGAGTAGTTACGTTTGTTCCTGAGGACATGGGATAAGTCTTGTTATAAGTAATCATGTGAATTTGGTATTCATTTGATATTTTGATGAGATGTATGTTGTCTCTCCTCTAGTGGTGTTATGTGAACGTCGACTACATAACACTTCACCATTATTTGGGCCTAGGGGAAGGCATTGGGAAGTAATAAGTAGATGATGGGTTGCTAGAGTGACAGAAGCTTAAACCCTAGTTTTTGCGTTGCTTCGTAAGGGGCTGATTTGGATCCACATGTTTCATGCTATGGTTAGTTTTATCTTAATTCTTCTTTCGTAGTTGCAGATGCTTGCGATATGGGTTAATAATAAGTGGGAGGTTTTTCCAAGCAAGAGCAACATCCAAGCATCGGTCCACCCACATATCAAATTATCAAAGTAACGAATGCGAGTCAAATGAGCATGATGAAAACTAGCTTGACAGAAATTCCCATGCGTCCTCGGGAGCGCTTTGCTTTATATAAGAGTTTGTACAGGCATGTCCTTTGCTACAAAAAGGATTGGTCTACCTTGCTGCACCTTTGTTACACTTTTTACTTGTTACTCGTTACGAATTATCTTATCACAAAACTATCTGTTACCAATAATTTCAGTGCTTGCAGAGAATACCTTACTGGAAACTGCTTGTCATTTCCTTCTGCTCCTCGTTGGGTTCGACACTCTTACTTATCGAAAGGACTACGATAGATCCCCTATACTTGTGGGTCATCAAGACTCTTTTATGGCACCATTTCCGAGGAGTGAAGCGCCTTTGGTGAGTTGAATCTGGTAAGGAAAATTTTATATAGTGTGCTAAAATTTACTGTCACTTGTTACTATGGAAAGTAATTCTTTGAGGGGCTTGTTCGAGGTATATTTACCTTGACCGGAAACACAAAGAGTTGTCCCTCAACCTACTAAACCTACTGAAAATATTTATTATGAAATTCCATCGGGTATGATAGAGAAACTACTAGCTAGTCCTTATGGAGGAGATGGAACACTACATCCTGATTTGCATGTAATCTATGTGGATGAAGTTTGTGGATTATTTAAGCTTGCAGGTCTTCCCGAGGATCACGTCAAGAAGAAGGTCTTTCCTTTATCTTTGGAGGAGAAGTCATTGAAATGGTATAGGCTATGTGATGATATTGGATCATGGAGCTATAATCGATTGAAAATGGAATTTCATCAGAAGTTCTATCCTATGCATCTAGTTCGTCGTGATCGGAATTATATTTATAATTTTTGGCCTCATGGAGGAGAAAGAATCTCTCAAGCTTGGGGGAGGCTTAAGTAAATGTTATATTCATGCCCCAATCATGAGCTCTCGAGAGAAATTATTATTCAGAATTTTTATGCTCGACTTTCTCGTAATGATCAATCCATGCTCGATACTTCTTGTGTTGGTTCCTATATTAAGAAAGATATTAACTTTAAATGGGATTTATTGGAAAGAATAAAATGCAACTCTAAAGATTGGGAACTCGGCGAAGGTAAGCAGTCAGGTATGAACCTTAAGTTTGATTGTGTTAAATCCTTCGTAGACACCGATGCTTTTCGTGAATTTAGCACTAAATATGGACTTGACTCTAAGATAGTAGCTTCTTTTTCTGAATCTTTTGCTGCTCATGTTGATCTCCCTAAGGAGAAGTGGTTTAAATATCTTCCTCCCATTTAAGTGAAATTAGTTGAACCTATTAAAGTTGAAGAGAAATATATTACTTATAATGTTGATCCTGTTATTCCCGATGCTTATATTGAAAGACCACCTTTCCCTGTTAGAATAAAGGAACATGCTAAAGCTTCAACTGTGGTTCATAAGAGTTGTGCTAGAACACCTACACCCCCTGAGCAAATTGAAGTTGAGCCTAGTATTGCTATGGTTAAAGATCTCTTGGTTGATAATATTGATGGGCATGTTATTCAATTCTGTGATGAAGCTGCTAGAATTGCCAAACCTGATGCTAAAGATAGACATAGACCATTGTTGGCACGCCTGTTGTTTCTGTTAAAATAGGAGATCATTGTTATCATGGCTTATGTGATATGGGTGCTAGTGTGAGTGCAATTCCCTTTACCTTATATAAAGAGATTATGAATGATATCGCACCAGCCGAGTTAGAGGAAATTGATGTTACAATTAAGCTTGCTAATAGAGATACTATATCACCAGTTGGGATTATTAGAGATGTTGAAGTCTTGTGTGGGAAAATAAAATATCCTACTGATTTTCTTGTTCTTGGCTCTCCACAGGATGATTTGGTCCCATTATATTTGGTAGACCCTTCTTGAATACTGTTAATGCTAGGATAGATTGTGAGGAGGAAACTGTTACCGTAAGTTTTGGGGATATGTCTCATGAGTTTAATTTCTCTAAATTTCATAGACAACCCCATGATGAATAATTTCCTAGTAAGGATGAAATTATTGGTCTTGCTTCTATTGTTGTGCCTCCTACTGATCCTTTAGAACAATATTTGTTAGACCATGAAAATGATATGCATATGAATGAAAGGAATGGAATAGATAATATTTTCTTTGATCAACATCCTATTTCGAAACACAACTTGCCTGTTGAAATACTTGGGGATCCTCCTCCACCCAAGGGTGATCCCGTGTTTGAGCTTAAACAATTACCGGATACTCTGAAATATGCTTATCTTGATGAAAAGAAGATATATCCTGTTATTATTAGTGCTAACCTTTCAGAGCATGAAGAACAAAGATTATTGAAAACTCTGAGGAAGCACCATGCTGCTATTGGATATACTCTTGATGATCTTAAGGGCATTAGTCCCACTCTATGTCAGCATAAAATTAAAATGGAGCCCAATGCTAAACCAGTTGTTGATCACCAACTATGGTTAAATCCTAAAATGAATGAAGTGGTAAGAAATGAAATATTAAAGCTTCTGGAGGTAGCTATCATTTACCCCATTGCTGATAGTAGATGGGTTAGTCCAGTTCATTGTGTCCCTAAGAAAGGAGGCATTACCGTAGTTCCTAATGATAAAAATGAATTGACCCCGTAGAGAATTGTTACAGGATATAGAATGGTAATTGATTTTAGGAAATTAAATAAAGCTACTAAAAAAGATCATTACCCCCTACCTTTTATTGATCAAATGCTAGAAAGACTATCCAAGCACACACATTTCTGCTTTTTAGATGGTTATTATGGTTTCTCTCAAATACCTGTGTCAAAAGAGGACCAAGAGAAGACCACTTTTACCTACCCTTTTGGTACCTTTGCTTATAGACGTATGCCTTTTGGTTTATGCAATGCACCTGCTACCTTTCAAAGATGTATGACTGCTATATTCTCTGACTTTTGTGAAAGGATTGTTGAGGTTTTCATGGATGATTTTTCCATTTACAGAACTTCTTTTGATGATTGTTTGAGCAACCTTGATCGAGTTTTGCAGAGATGCAAAGAAACTAATCTTGTCTTGAATTGGGAGAAGTGCCACGTTATGGTGAATGAAGGTATTGTCTTAGGACATAAAATTTCCGAAAGAGGTATTGAAGTTGACAAGGCTAAAGTTGATGCTATTGAAAAACTACTGTGTCCTACGGATATTAGAGGTATAAGAAGTTTCCTTGGTCATGCTAGTTTCTATAGGATATTTATTAAAGACTTCTCTAAGATTTCTAGGTCGCTCACTAATCTCTTGCAAAAAGATGTTCCATTCGTTTTTGATGATGATTGTGTAGAAGCTTTTGAAATTCTTAAGAATGCCTTGATTTCTGCACCTGTTGTTCAACCACCTGATTGGAACCTACCCTTTGAAATCATGTGTGATGCTAGTGATTATGCCATTGGTGCTGTCCTAGGACAAAGAGTTGATAAGAAATTAAACGTTATTCATTATGCTAGCAAAACTCTAGACAGTTCTCAAAGAAACTATGCTACCACTAAAAAAGAATTTTTAGCAGTTGTGTTCGCTTGTGATAAGTTTAGACCCTATATTGTTGATTCTAAAGTAATTGTTCACACTGATCATGCTGCTATTAAATATCTTATGGAAAAGAAAGATGCTAAACCTAGACTTATCAGGTGGGTCCTTCTGCTACAAGAATTTGATTTGCATATTGTTGATAGAAACGGTGCTGATAACCCCGTAGCAGATAACTTGTCTAGGTTAGAGAATGTTCGTGATGACCCGCTACCTATTGATGATAGCTTTCCTGATGAACAATTAGCTATCATAAATGCTTATTGTAATGCTCCTTGGTATGCTAATTATGATAATTATATTGTCGCTAAATTTATACCGCCTAGTTTCACATACCAACAAAAGAAAAAGTTCTTCTATGATTTAAGACATTACTTTTGGGATGACCCACACCTTTATAAAGAAGGAGTAGATGGTGTTATCAGACGTTGTGTACCTGAGCATGAACAGGAACAGATCCTACACAAGTGTCATTACGAGGCCTACATTGGACACCACGCTGGAGATAGAACTGCACATAAGGTACTACAATCTGGTTTTTATTGGCCTACTCTCTTCAAGGATGCTCGTAAGTTTGTCTTGTCATGTGATGAATGTCAAAGAATTGGCAATATTAGTAGACGTCAGGAAATGCCTATGAATTACTCTCTTGTTATTGAACCATTTGTGTTTGGTTTTTTTATTATATGGGACCTTTTCCAACATCCAACGGGTACACTCATATTTTACTTGATGTTGATTATGTTACTAAGTGTTAGTGCTGATCATAACACCTCTATTAAGATGCTTAAAGAAGTTATTTTACCTAGATTTGGAGTCCCCAGATATTTAATGACTGATGGTGGTTCACATTTTATTCAAGGTGCTTTCCGTAAATTGCTTGCTAAGTATGATGTTAATCATAGAATTGCATCTCCTTATCATCCTTAGTCTAGTGGTCAAGTAGAATTAAGAAATAGAGAAATTAAATTGATCCTGCAAAAGACGGTTAATAGATCTAGGAAGAATTGGTCTAAGAAAATTGACGATGCATTATGGGCTTACAAAACTTCTTACAAGAATCCTATGGGTATGTCTCCGTATAAAATGGTTTACGGTAAAGCATGTCACTTACCTCTAGAGCTAGAGCACAAAGCTTATTGGGCAATCAAAGAGCTCAACTATGATTTCGAACTTGCTGGTGAGAAGAGTTTATTTGATATTAGCTCACTTGATGAATGGAGAACCCAGGCTTATGAGAATGCCAAGTTGTTGAAAGAAAAAGTTAAGAGATGGTACGATAAAATGATACAAAAGCATGAATTCAATGTAGGTGATCATGTCTTGCTATACAATTCTCGGTTAATATTTTTTGCAGGAAAACTTCTCTCTAAATGGGAAGGGCCTTACGTTGTCGAGGAAGTTTATCGTTCCGGTGCCATCAACATCAACAACGCCGAAGGCACAAATCCGAAGGTGGTAAACAGGCAAAGAATCAAACATTATATCTCAGCTACTCCATTAAACGTTCAAACCAATGTTATCAATACCATAACTCTGGAAGAGTATATTAGGGAGACCTACCAGAATGTTTCAGACTCCGAAAAGGAATTGGTATGTGGTACGGTAAGTAAACTGACTCCAAAACTTTCCCAATAGAAATTTTACTCAGTTTTGGAATATTTAAAAAATTAGAAAAATCAAAAGTAGTCTGAAAGATGCACGAGGAGGTGACAAGCCTGCTAGGCACGGCCACCCCCTGGCCGCGCCTAGGGGGCTTGCCACCACCATCCCATGCACCCTCTGGACTCCGTTTTCTTGTGGAACACCCTTCGGGTCGGCAAAAATTCATTATATAATATCCCGAAGGTTTGGACTTTCGTATCACGACAATACCTCCTGTTTTTGTTTCTAGCTGTTTCTGTTACAGACTTAGAACTTCATGGCATCCCCAAGTGCTTCGAAGGACAAGTTCTTCGAGAAGGTCATCAACCCGTATCTTGCAAAAGTGCTGCGACACCCTTAAGCCATTGAGATGTATGAGGGGGTGTTGCACATTCGTGACGTTGAAGGCCCAAAGAAGACCAGAAGCGTGGAAACAAGGCTCGAAGCAATGGAGCAAAAAGTCTTCAAGTGCCAAGGGATGGTGGAACGTGGACTCAATGCCAATCATATGATGATCTCAGAGTTTACCCATAAGCACAAGCTGGACACCAAGGACATCGGGGAGCACATCTTCAAGCTCTACGAGAAAATTGAGCCTCTCCAAGCCCAGATCTATGATCTGCAAAACCAAAACTATGAGTATGAATGTAGATTTAAGAGAATGAGTTTGGCTGCAGATTTGAGGTTTCCGAAGACTCGTTCATCTTTTTACGATGGTGAGCCTATGCCTTGGAAGACTAAGGACAAGCTTCCAACCTCATCAACAACTCCACCACCATCACCTCTGAAGAAGTACATCTAAGCACATGGGTATGGGCACTCCCCTTGGCTTGTGCCAAGCTTGGGGGAGGTGCCCCGGTATCATATCACCATCACACGTTTTTATGTTTTCCTTTCTCTTGTTTTTCTTAGTTCGATCCTTTTTCAGTTTTTTTGATCTAGTAGAATAAATTTTTAGTATGATCTAGCTTTTAGTTTTTGCTTTTTATTCCCCTTATGTAAGCAAGTCCTAGAGTTATATAATAAAAAGTAGTTTTGATGTGAGGGCTCTACTAGCTTACTATGCTCTTGAGAGTAATAAATAAAAGAAGAATAGAATAAAAGAAATGAGTATACATAATGATCTTGTGGGGAGTGATGACTTCACATATAAAAAATATGTCAATTGAAATTTGTTGGGAATTAACAAACATAGTGATTGTTCATTGGTGCAATTGAAAAGGAAGTGCTAAAGAAAGAGAGATTCACATATAAATATATTATCTTGGACATCTTTTATGATTGTGACCACTCATTAAAATATTACATGCCAAGAAGTTGATGTTGGACAAGGAAGACAACATAATGGGTTATGTTTGCTTGCCTCTGGATAGAAGTTATATGGTTTTAGATCCTCCAACATGCAGTGCTTGTTTCCACTCATATTAGCCAAAACTTCCACAACAAGTAGAGATACTACTTGTGCATCCAAACACCTCAACCCAATTTTGCCATGAGAGTCCACCATACCTACCTATGGATTGAATAAGATCCTTCAAGTAAGTTTTCATTGGTGCAAAAGGCAATAAAAATTGCTCCTAAATATGTGTGATCTTTTTGTAAGGTAAATAAGCATTGTACGAACTTGTGATAGTAAAGAAATAAAAGCGACGGACTGCATAATAAAGGTTGCTATCAGAAAGGGCAATACAACGCGACATTCCTTTGCACTAAGGGTTTGTGCATCCCAAAACAAAAAGCGCATGCCAACCTCTGCTTCCCTCTGCGAAGGGCCTATCTATTGCTTTTACTTTTTAAGTACTTACCTTTATACAAGAGTCGCGGTGATCCTCACCACTTCCTATATTGTGCCTCTCTCTTGGCAAGCATTATGTGTTGGGGAATGATCTAGATGCATATATCTACTCGGATATGGGTGATCATGAGTTATTATTGTTGACATCACCCTTGAGGTGAATAGTTGGGAGGCAAAACTATAAGCCCCTATCTTTCTCTCTGTCCGATTGAAGCTTTGATCTTATGAGTACCGCATGAGTGTTAGCAATTGTGAAACATTAAAAGATGATTGAGTATGTAGGTTTGCTTTACAAGCTCTTATATTGACTCTTTCCGATGTTATGATAAATTGCCAATTGCTTCAATGACTAAGATCATAGTTTGTTAGTTGTCAATAGAGTTCTTTGTTCATACTTTATCTTGTGAGTGAATTATTACTTTAGCATAAGAAATCTTATACAATAAGTATTGCTGTCTTAAAGATGTTCATGAAGCCCTCATGTCCGTATTGTATTTTATCGACACCTCTATCTCTAAACATGTGGACATATTTATCGATCTCGGCTTTCGCTTGAGGGCAAGCGAGGTCTAAGCTTGGGGGAGTCGATACATCCATTTTGCATCATGCTTTTATATTGATATTTATTGCATTATGGGCTGTTATTACACATTATGGTACAATACTTTAACCCTTTCTCTCTTATTTTATAAGGATTACATGAATAGGGAGAATGCCGACAGCTGGAATTCTGGATTGGAAAAGGAGCAAATCTGAGATACCTATTCTGCACAACTCCAAAAGTCCTGAAAATTTATGGAGAATTATTTTGGAATATATAAAAAATACTGGGCAAAATAGATACCTAAGCCCCCCTAGGAGGTGGCAAGCCTACCAGGCGCGGCCACCCCCTGGTCGCGCCTAGCAGGCTTGTGACCACCTGGCAAGCCCCCGACGCCCATCTTCTGCTATATGGAGGGTTTTGACCTGCAAAAAAACCATACAAAACTTTCGAGATGAAGCGCCCCCGTCTCGAGGCAAAACTTGGACAAAACCAATCTAGAGCTCCGGCAGGGCTGTTCTGCCGGGGAAACTTCCCTCCCGGAGGGGGGAAATCTAAGCCATTGTCATCACCAATGATCCTCTCATCAAGAGGGAGGCAATCTCCATCAACATCTTCACCAGCACCATCTCCTCTCCAAACCCTAGTTCATCTCTTGTATCCGATCGTTGTCTCAAACCTCAGATTGGTACCTCCGGGTTGCTTGTAGTGTTGATTACTCCTTGTAGTTGATGCTAGTTGGTTTACTTGATGGAAGATCATATGTTCAGATCCTTCATGATAATTAATACTCCTCTTATTATGAACATGAACATGCTTTGTGAGTAGTTACGTTTGTTCTTGAGGACATGGGATAAGTCTTGTTATAAGTAATCATGTGAATTTGTTATTCGTTCGATATTTTGATGAGATGTATGTTGTCTCTCCTCTAGTGGTGTTATGTTAACATCGACTGCATAACGCTTCACCATTATTTGGGCCTAGGGGAAGGCATTGGGAAGTAATAATTAGATGATGGGTTGCTAGAGTGACAGAAGCTTAAACCCTAGTTTATGCGTTGCTTCGTAAGGGGCTGATTTGGATCCACATTTTTCATGCTATGGTTAGATTTATCTTAATTCTTCTTTCGTAGTTGTGGATACTTGCAAGAGGGGTTAATCATAAGTGGGAGGTTTGTCCAAGTAAGGGTAGCACCCAAGTACCGGTCCACCCACATATCAAATTATCAAAGTAACGAATGCGAATCAAATGAGGATGATGAAAACTAGCTTGATAGAAATTACCATGCGTCCTCGGGAGCGCTTTGCTTTATATAAGAGTTTACCCAGGCCTGTCCTTTGCTACAAAAAGATTGTGCTAACTTGCTGCACCATTGTTACACTTGTTACTTGTTACTCGTTATGAATTATCTCATCACAAAACTACTTGTTACTGATAATTTCAGTGGTTGCAGAGAATACCTTACTGGAAACCGCTTCCCATTTCCTTCTGCTCCTCGTTGGGTTTGATAGTCTTACTTATCGAAAGGACTACGATAGATCCCCGATACTTTTGGATCATCAAGGAGCTCGACCAAGTCCTCAACCAAAGAAAGTTGTGTTCCAGGTTCCATGAAATTCTTTAGATGATGAAGCTGATGATGAGAATTTGAGGAAATCATCAGAAGCAAGCAAGAAAGAGTGGCTCAAGCTAAGGGCACTCAAATTACTCTGATGATGGACCCAAATACTATGCTCAACTTCATCGACATGTGACACCAGGGCCCAAACACTCCGATTGATGATTTGAATCTGCCTCCTGGTCCAAGCCATGCTATCACTGCCTTCATTGCTGAAGAAAAGTGGAAGTATGAGAAGGCTCGACAAATGAAGAAGGCTCAGTACAAGAAGGAGCATTTCTTGAAGAACAATGTTCTAAAGCTTTCTCCAGAGCAACTTGTGACTATGCAACCTCAGATCAAAGGACTCAATGATGAATTCAGTCGATACTATGCTGATTGGCAACGTGCCAAGGTCCATTTCATCAAAGTGGCTAACAGAGCCATCAATGAACGCAACAAGAGGATTGCAGCTCAATCACAACCACAAATTCCTGAGGCTGAATCCTCTGCTCAGCCTGCTGAAGAAACTAAAAGTGCAAATGAAGAAATTCGGGCTGCTGAAGAACCTGTCAGGGCAACCTCCACTGTTGTGCCAGAAGAAATAGCCAGGCCAGCTGAAGCTTTTGTTGTGCCTGAAGAAATTGAGAACACTAGGACGACTGCATCAGTCATGCCTGAAGAAACTGCTTCCCCTTCACCCTCTGCTGAAACTGCAAAATCTTCAAGGGTGAAGAATATCAACCTTCCTTCTGCATCAGAAGCAAAGAAAACAAAGGCAACGGAGAAGAGAGCTGCTGAGAAAAGAAAAGCATCAACTTCACATTCCTCAGCTGCGAAGAAGTTGAAGACTATGCCAAGTTCTTCAACTGAGCCCGTTGATGCTACCCCAATCACCTCCGTGCCTGCCTGTGAGATAGTTCCATTTGGCATTGACTATGTTATCCCAAATGATAAAAATGAAGAAGATCATTCTGCTGCTTCCTCAGAGCATATTGATGAAGAAATTGAGGTGGAAGCAAATGCTTCAACCCCTCTGGTATCATCGCCCCAACCTTAGTTAACTATTGAAGAGGGCATCGTTGAAGAAATTGAAGAGGATGTGGACATTGGTAATACCACTCCACTTATAAATGATGATTATTGGGAAGCTGCACACCCAAATTCTCCAATGCACCCAAACTCCTCAGTCACCAGCCCAGACTGAAGAAATTCATACATGATCTGATGATTTGGCCACACCTCTCACTTCAATTCCTAAAGATACTCCAGCTGCATCAGCTGAAGAAATCGCTCCTCCTACTGCATCTGAGGAACTTGTTGTTCAAATTCCTCAGTCTGAAGAAGTTCATGCTACGCCAAAGGAAATTATGGGCCGCTTCAAGCCAAATCTTCAGCCGAAGCCAAAAATGCCATTCGAAGGCTCAAAGCGCCCCAAATTCATCAAGGCGAATTTCTTCAACGAGCACATATTCTTCACGGGACCAAATCCATTTGATTCAGCAAGGGCCGGTCGCAGCAGATTCTGGACCCCTACACAGATGAACTTCTATGCATCAGTGCTGCTCGACAAAGAGAAAGTCTTCGAGCATCAGCAAATTCCTCATGCGGATATGGAAACTATCCCTTGCTTCACACTGGTGCTTGCATTTCTTCACGATGATGGAATTCTTCCATTGTGTGTGGACATATGTGATTGGAATGAAGAGCTCATTCTTCAATTCTATGCAACCTTGCACATCACAGGTGATGCTTCTGATGTCAATTCTTGGATTTTGGACTGGATGACTGGATCCACTCACTACACTGCCCCAGCCTCTAAATTGCTTCGAGACGTGCCAATAGAAATTCCCTCAGAAGGTGCAAGATGCTTGTTTGATGAACCTGAATTTCCCAATCACATGATGCAAGTGCTAATGAAGCCTTTGGCTCCTGGAAAACCTCAAAGGACTACCTTCCTTGTGAAGGATTTTCTCTATGTACCTAGGACCATATACCGCATTGTGACCAAAACCCTCAGTCCTCTCAAGGGTCACAATTGTGAAGAAGAAGAAGTGGAGGAAATCATGAAGAATATGATATTCAACATCATTCATGGGATTCCCATCAATTACCATGATTTCTTTATGAGGACTTTGGGTCCCGTGAAGACTTTGGAATTCCCATCAATTATCATGATTTCTTTATGAGGACCATGATTTCTTTATGAGGACTTTGGAAATCATGAAGATGTATGTTGTCTCTCCATTTGAATTGAAGCCTTACGCTCCCTGGATCATGAAATTCATCAGATCAAGGTCTTCAATTCCATTCAAGGATGACTTTCAGAATCACTTCAGCTTTCTGCCTCCGATAGAAGTCCTCAAAAACACATTTTCTTCAGTTGAGGGCAAAGGCAAAGCTGTCATTGATGAAGGTCCTCGTCCATTGGATGGCCAGTTTCGCAAAGCTGCATCTTATTCCACCAATGATGGCACTGCTACCCAAAATTCTACTGCAAAAGCCTCAGCGCAAAATCCTCAAGAAGCTGCCCCTCGTGTGATAACATATCAAAGCTTCTCCTAAGTCTTCATTAGAAGGTTGATTGCACTCACAAGTGGGTAAAGCGTCGGTTGGCTTCAATTATCCAGAACATGACTATGACACAAAACTCTGTGAGGAAAAATCACTACTATGTGCATGAAATCTTCGACCGCGCGTGGGCCGTTCTCACACATCTCAGGAACTCAAGGTGATGGACTTTTCACAGAACTTTGACTAGTCTCACCCCCTCAGAAGAAATTCAGAAAAGTTCAAGTTTCTCAGCTGGTTACAAGCTCATATTCTTCATTGCGCGAGGCAGATGAAGCTAAGGATATTGACGACACTACGGCAGGCCCTGCATTGACAAACGACCCCGAGAACGCTGGCGCTCCTCCATCTCCTTCAAGATGAAATTCTTCAGGGTCATTAGTCCTTAGTTTTCGTCCCTTTTGGTCTTTGGTGAAAAAGGGGGAGAAAATTTGAGTTAGTCTTCAAGCGGGTCTATATATATGGGTTGTTTTTGTTTAAGTTACAACTCTCGCTCTACTGAAGCTTTTGTTGGTTGAGTTGTAAACTTAAGTCCGATGGTGGTCTGGCTTTTTCGAAGTGCTTTCTGCATGCGTATTTCCTCAAGTACCTTAATGCATGCATGCTGAATTTTGCCAGACACCATTTTCATCATGCATTTCAAATTCTTCATAGCATATGTTAAATGCGTGTATGAATTACAAGATATAGGGGGAGTTCTCCATGTTTTTTACCTATCATGTGCATTTGCAGACCAAAGCAAATTCCTCAAATATGCACATTTTCAGGGGGAGTTCTTCTATATCTTGCAATCAAATTCCTCAAACTCGGTACTTACACTTCATATTATTATCCCTGTTGAAAACTTAACCTATTTGTCATCAATCACCAAAAAGCGGGAGATTGTAAGTGCATCTAGTGCCCCTTAGTGATTTATGTGTATTAAATACTTATAGGTTAAGAGACTGATGCATTTTTAAGTGTACACAGACTCTATAAGTCAATGATGAGTTTTGATATATTCGGAGATTACTGACCCCTAATAATGTATGTCTTCCAGTGAAGACTTTGGTGAATACTTTGCTAAAGACTTTGGTATTCCCTGAAGACTTTGAACATGAAGAAGTTGGTGTGACCTTGAAGATATGAACGAGGACTATGAAGCATGAAGACTTTTGTTTTCATAGTTTCATTTCCTTTCTTTGAGTCATAGGAAACACCGTACTGATAAAGGGGGCCGAGGTAATACTAAGGAAAATTTCCAACTGATGCTCAACTCAAAAGCCTCAACCTATCCAATGTTGGAAATATGCCCTAGAGGCAATTATAAATTAGTTATTATCATATTTCCTTGTTCATGATAATCGTTTATTATCCATGCCAGAATTTTATTGATTGGAAACTCAGATACATGTGTGGATACATAAACAACACCATGTCCCGAGTATGCCTCTAAAAGACTAGCTCATTGATCAAAGATGGTTAAGGTTTCCTAGACATGGACATGAGATGTCATTTGATAACAGGATCACATCATTAGGAGAATGATGTGATGGACAAGACCCAAACTGTAAACGTAGCATATGATCGTGTGACTTTATTGCTACAGTTTTCTGCATGTCAAGTATCTGTTCCTATGACTATGAGATCATGCAACTCACTGACACCGGAGGAATACCTTGTGTGTATCAAACATTGCAACATAACTGGGTGACTATAAAGGTGCTCTAAAGGTATCTTGAAGGGTGTCTATTGGGTTGGCATGGATCAAGACCGGGATTTGTTACTCCGTATGATGGAGAGGTATCTTAGGGCCCACTCGGTAATACAACATCACAATAAGCCTTGCAAGCAATGTGAGTAAGTATTAGCCACGGGATCTTTTATTACAAAATGAGTAAAGAGACTTGCCAGTAACGAGATTGAACTAGGTATAGAGATACCGACGATCGAATCTCGGGCAAGTAACATACCGAAGAACAAAGGGAACATCATACGGGATTAACTGAATCCTTGCAATAGAGGTTCAATTGATAAAGATCTTCGTAGAATATGTAGGAATCAATATGGGCATCCAGTTCCCGCTATTGGTTATTGACCGTAGAGGTGTCTCGGTCATGTCTACATAGTTCTCGAACCCGCAGGGTCTACACACTTAAGGTTCAGTGACGTTTTGGTAGTATAGAGTTATGTATGGTGGTGACCAAAGGTTTTTTGGAGTCTCGGATGAGATCTTGGACATCACGAGGAGCTCCGAAATGGTCCGGAGGTAAAGATTGATATATGGTAAGTCCTGTTTTGGTCACCGGAAAAGTTTTGGGCTCATCGGTAGTGTACCGGGAGTGCTGGGAGGGTACCTGGGACCATTGGGAGGGGTATTTCGACCCATGAGGCTACACGGGCTGTGGGAGAAGGAATACCAGCCCTTAGTGGCAGAAGTCCCATAGAAGTCCCATGCGGCTAGGGAAGAAAACCCAAGGTGGAAAGAAGGCCAAAGTGGAAAAAATAGGAAGGAGTCCTAATCCTACTAGGAGTGGAGGAGGAGGACTCCTCCCTCCCACTTTGGCCGAAGCAAAGGGCTGGCCCCGTGCGGGCCAAGCCTCCTCCTCACCTCCTCCTATATATACTAGAGGTTTGAGGGTTTTTTTGACACAGAAAGATAGCCACGTGCTGCCCTCTCCTCTAGATCGTAGTTTCTCCTCTAGATTGGTTTCAGCGGTGCTTAGGCGAAGCCCTGTTGGAATAGCTCCACCAGCATCACCGCAATGCCATCGCGCTGCCGGAGAACTCTTATACCTCTCCGCTCCCTCTTGCTGGATCAAGACGGTAGAGATCGTCATCGAGCTGTACGTGTGCTGAACGTGGAGGTGCCATCCGTTCGGCCTAGATCGGAAGGACCGTGATCAAGATCGCGAGACGATTCGTGATTGGATAGCGGGACGGATCGTGATTGGATTGCGGGATGGATCGTGATGAGATCACGGGACGCTCGGTGATTTGGATCACGAAGACGTTTGACTACATCAACCGCATTTCTTAACGCTTCCCACTTAGCGATCTACAAGAGTATGTAGATCCACTCTCCCTCTCATAGATGCTCATCACCATGGATAGATCTTGCGTGTGTGTAGGAATTTTTTTGTTTCCCATGCAACGTTCCCCAACAATGACATCATGAGCTAGGTCTATGTGTAGATGAGATCTCGAGTAGAACACAAAGAGTCTGTGGGTGTTGATGCTTAGATTGCTTCCTCCCTTGGTCATGTTTTGGTTCAGCGGTATTGTGGGATGAAGCGGCCCGGACAAACCTTACTCGTATGCTTACGAGAGACCGGTTCCATCGGCTGACGTGTAACTTCGTTGCACAAAGATGGTTGGCGGGTGTCTGTTTCTCCTACTTTAGTTGGATCGGATTCGACAAAGGCGATCCTTGAGAAGGTTGAAAAGCAACTTATGTATCACTGTTGTGGTTTTTGCGTAGGTGAGAATTGTTCTTGCTAGATACCCGTAGCAGCCATGTAAAACATGCAACACCAATTAGAGGATGTCTAACTTGTTTTTGCAGGGTATGTTGTGATGTGATATGGCCAATTACATGATGAGATATATGTGATGTATGAGATGATCATCTATTGTATATAATATCATGACTTGCATGTCGATGAGTACGGCTACCGGCAGGAGCCATTGGGTTGTCTTTAATTATTGTAAGACCTGTGTGTCAATCATTAAGCGCTATGTAATGCTTTACTTTATTGCTAAGCGGTAGCAATAGTAGTAGAAGCATGGTGGGCATGACAACCCCGATGGCGACACGTTGATGGATATCAAGATGATGGAGATCATGGTGCCATGCCAGTGACGATGGAGATCACGTCCATGCTTTATAGATGGAGATCAAAAGCACAAGTTCATGGCCATATCATGTCACTTATGATTTGCATGTGATGTTAATCTTTTTATGCACCTTGTTTTGCTTACGACGACGGTAGCCTTATAAGGTGATCCCTCACTTAAATTTCAAGATAAATTGTGTTCTCCCCGAGTGTGCACCATTGTGAAAGTTTGTCGTGTCGAGACACCACGTGATGATCGGGTGTGATAGACTCTATGTTCACATACAATGGGTGCAAGCCAGTGTTGCACGTGCAGAACACTTGAGTTAAACTTGATGAGCCTATCATGGACAGACATGGCCTCAGAACACAAGAGACCGAGAGGTCAAACATGAGTCATATAGTAGACATGATCAACATGATGATGTTCACCATTCAAACCACCTAAACTCACGTGATGATCGGACTTGAGTTGGTACATTTGGATCACGTGACACTCGAATGACCAGAGGGATGTTAATTTGAGTGGGAGTTCTTAAGTAATATGATTAATTGAACTCATTATCATGAACATAGTTAGTAGTGTCTTTGCAAATTATGTTGTAGATAACTAGCTCACGACGTAGCTCCCTTGAATTTTTATATGTTCCTAGAGAAATAGAGTTGAAAGATGATGGTAGCAATATTGCGGACTGGGTCCATGATCTAAGGATTGTCCTCATTGCTGCATAGAAGGCTTATGTCCTTAATGCACTGCTCGGTGCGCCATCCCCTCTAGCGTCGTCTGTAGATGTTGTGAACATTTGACAGGCACGTTCCGATGACTACTTGATAGCTTAGTGCATAATGCTTTACGGCTTAGAATTGAGGCTCCAAAAACGTTTTGAACATCACGGAACACATGAGATGTTCTAAAGAGCTGAAATTGGGATCTCAGGCTCGTGCCCGTGTTGTGACATATGAGATCTCCAACAAGATTCCTTGCCTACAAGATGAAGGAGAATAGCTCAGTCGTTGAACATGTGCTCAGACTGTCTAGGTGCTACAATCGCTTGAATCGAGTGGGAGTTGATCTTCTAGATAAGAAAGTGATTGATATAGTTTTCTAGGTCACTGCCACTAAGCTACTAGAGCTTCGTGATGAACTATAAAATGCTAGGGATGGAAATAATGATCCCCGAGCCATTCGCGATGTTTGACACCGCAAAGGTAGATATCAAGAAGGAGCATCAAGTGTTGATTGTTAGTAAAACCACTAGTTTTGAAAAGGGAAAGGGTAAGGAGGGAAACTTTATGGATGGCAAATCACTTGCTTCTCTAGTGAAGCAACCCAAAGTTGAACCCAAACCCGAGACTAGGTGCTTCTATTATGAGGAGAGCGGTCGCTGAAGCGGAACAACCCAAGATACCTGGTAGATAAGAAGGCTGGCAATATCAACAGAAGTATATTTGATATACGTGTTATTAATGTGTACCTTGCTAGTACTCCTAGTAGCACTTGGGTATTGGATACCGGTTCGGTTGCTAAATGTTAGTAACTCAAAATAAAAGATACGGAATAAACAGAGACTAGCTAAAGTGTGAGGTGACGATGTGTGTTGGAAGTGTTTCCAATGATGATGTGATCAACATCGCACACTCTCTCTACCTTCGGGATTAGTGACAAACCTAAATAAATGTTATTTGGTGTTTGCGTTAAGCTTGAACATGATTGGATTGTCTGTATTGCAATACGGTTATTCATTTAAGTGAGAGAATAATGGTTATTCTGTTTACATGAATAATACCTTCAATATTCATGCACCCAATGAATGGTTTGTTGAATCTTGATCGTAGTAGTACACATGTTCATAACATAGATGCCAAAAGATACAAAGTTAATAATGATAGTACCACATACTTGTGGCACTGCTGCTAAATGTCATATTGGTGTAAAGCGCATGAAGAAACTCCATGTATCTTTGGACTCTTTCGATTTTGAATCGGTTGAGACATGCAGACCATGCCTCATGGGCAAGATGACTAAAACCCCATTTTCTGGCTTGATGGAGCGGGCAAGTGACTTATTGGAAAAAATATATGTTTATATATGCAATCCAATGAGTGTTGTAGCATGCAGTGGATATCATTATTTTCTTACCTTCACTTATGATTTGAGTATATATATATATGAGTATATTTACTTAATGAAACACAAGTCTGAAACGTTTGAAAAGTTCAAACAAATTCAGAGTGAAGTTTAAGATCATCGTGACAAGAAGATAAGTGTTGTCGTTTTCTCACGACAGATGCCATAGGGTGGCTTGTCGTAGGTGGTTGGGGCCGAAGGACGCCGACGGGCTCCGGGTGCGAGATTGGGCACAAGCGGTGATGACACAAGATGTACCCAGGTTCAGGGCCCTCCGGGGGAGGTAATGCCCCTAGTCCTACTTTGTTTAGTTAGATGGATGGGTATAGATACAATGGTGCTCCTGGAGCTGTGTCTAGAGGAGGAAGAAGGGGCAACCGGCTCCTCTTCCTCCACTGCTAGAAGGGGTTGAGTGTGTGTGCGAGAGTGATCGTCCGTCCCCATTGCATGGGGGGGTGGGGGCTCGGGTTTTTTTATAGGCCAACCCCCCACTCTTATAATATGTTCTAAGTACAAAGGTGGGGGGACCCGGCTAGCAGTCTCTCCGGCTAGCTAGAGGGTCCCACCATTCGTGCTGTATTGTCATTGGTGGGGTCCGCCGGCCGAGCGGTCCCATCTCCCGTTGGGGCCTGACAACCGGCTCTGCGATTGGCCCTCGCCCACCTGCCGCGGCCCGGGTCGCCGGGGGGGGGGGGTGTCGTCTAGCGCCAACCGGCCGAAGTCTCCGGTATGGCCGACCACGTTGTAGCCATGCCGGGGTAGTAATCAAGTGGCGAGGGCATGCTGGCACTGTTCCCATGCCCGGTCACGCTCGCCGAGGTCAGCGGCCGGGATGGTTGGACTATAGCCATGCGCTGTAGTGCATCAGCAGCCACTGTAGCCACAGGGCCGCCTGTCGTGCTGGTTGCGTCGTGTCGTCGTACCCCTGCGCAGAGGGACAGGACGTTGCATGTCCATCCCAAGGTCAATGGAAGAGCCGGCCCGGAGGTAGCCGGCCACGCCCAGCCGGCCGAGGGTCCAGCCGGCTCCTCGACCAACCGTCCGGGGCACCAGCCGACATCGGCTTGTGCCAGACGTCCTCCAGCCGGCCACGGCTAGCCGGCCGTGTAGTTATTCTTCCAAGCGAAAGGGGGAAGACCCCGTTGCTTTGGCCTACCTAGGGGTAATAATCCCGTCAGTAGTCCCCTAAGCCGGCGGGGGCCTGCTTCTGGCAGACGGTGGGGAGCCGGCGGCTTCCCCTCAGTGATACCCGCCTCCAGCTCGAAGGCGAAGGGGCAGCCGGGTCGATCATCGAACCCGACGCCTCGGGTACTGGTGCGCCACCCCGGGACCCATGCCGGCATGCAGCATGCCACGCGGTGAGTAATGATGCGAAGGATCCCACGCATGCAGGAAGATGGGACGTTGCCTGGGCCTAGCCCGCTAGGACCCAGGCGTAGCCCAGTAGGCCTCGGGGCGCAGGCTAGGATCCTCTGCACCTCGAAGCGGAAGTTATGGCCCGAGGGCACCCTCGTGTGCGTGGAGTTTCCGAGGGGAGTGGACGCAATCAATCCCACGTCCCCCGGTCGTGGCCTCCCTATAAAAGGAGAGGAAGGGCAGGAGGCGGAGGTACCCGCACCTCACTTGCCCCTTTGCTGCCCGTCTTTGTTGCCTCCCTGCCTTCCTCGCGCACCAGCGCACCCGAGCATGCAACCATGCCCGCACGCTGTACCGCCGGCATGATGGCCGATGGACGCGGTGGAAGCTGGGCTGGCTACTTTGTGGTCGAGGTGAACATCGCCGAGCTTCGCCGGGCGCACATGATGCCGCAGGAGGAGCGGGTGGTCACACGCGTCGGGCGACGGGATAGCGCCGACACCACAGCCAGGGGAACACGTTGTGTTCCTCTAGCACTTCTCCTGGGGCTTCGGGCTCTCGGTTAGTATCTTATTTTGCCTCCTCCTCGATACCTTCGACCTCCAGCCGCACAACCTTGGTCTGAACTCGATTCTATACCTCTCTGCCTTCGTGATGTTGTGCGAGGGGTACCTCGCCACTATTCCATTCATCGAACTCTTCAATGCTCTTTTCTACCTCAAACCTTTGAACAGCGGCGCGTGCAGGGGCACGGTGGTGTGCTGCCGTAGCGTCGCTCGCTTTCCCCCTCTCTCTCTTCTTTACTCCATCAACGGGTGGCACCAAATGTTCTTCTACGTGAAGAACGCCTACCCGAGGACGGACTACGTCCAGCTGCCGCCAATTGAAGATAGGCAGTCCACCCAGTTGAACTGGCTGGGGGCTGCTCCGTGCGGCATGGCCCTGGAGGAGCTTGTCCGGCTCATGTAGCTGAAGAGCTCTGAGGGCCTGGTCGCCGCCGACCTGGTGGCACCCTTTATCTTGCGTCAGGTGTCGCCCCTCTAGCTAAGGCCACACCAGATCTGCGACATGTCTGGCCGGCGCTACCCCTACCGGTGGAGTCGACCCGTATGTCGAGGCAGGTGGATCACCGCGAGCGTCGGACTCGGTGGCGGAGTCGACCCGTATGTCGAGGCCTCCGTCGAGCGAGCCGCGAGGAATGGCCATGTATCCGCCGGCGCCCCCGTCCATGTAGGAGGCAACCCAAGTGGGGGCGACGACGGTAGAGCCAGCTCCCGAGGCAGCCCAGCTCGAGGTACCGGAGGTGACCCTGCCTGCGGCCGAGCTAGTCCGGGTCGAGGTGCCGGAGGCCCCGGTGGCCCCAGAGGCAACGCCAGAGGTGGCGGCCATGGAGGTGGAGGTGCCCACCGTCGCGACCGACGCACCGGAGAGGCAGGAAGAGGAGGCGGCAACGGCGCTATGTGGGGGACCGGCGGGAGGCGACTCCCGACCCCTTGCCATCATCAACCCGCCCCCGGCGGCTGGAGCCGCGGCAAGCCCGGGTGGCAGCGTCGGCCGGGCCCGGAGGACCCTGCGGTCGATGCAGGAGGTGCTCCGAGACTGGGAGGCATTGGCGCATGCGCGAGCCTTGCCGTCTCCTCAAGCGGGCAGCCCGGTCCCCTCCTTCGGGGACTTGGGGAGCATCTTGGACCGGTGCCGGCAGGAGCTGGCCCGGTTTGTAGAGGCGGCAGACGCCACGCTGCAGCATGCAGAGGTAAGCCTGATAGCTTTGTCTTAGAGTTTTCAGTAGGGGCGCGCGAGTGCACCCACTGGGTGTAGCCCCCGAGATGCGGGCCGGCTGGACGGCCGACGGACAGCCGGGCCGAATGTCTTTTGAGCGCATCTTGATCTTTTGCCTCCTTGCTCCAGGAGGGAACCTCCTTGAGGCAGAAGCTATTCGCGGAGGCGGTCTCCATCCACGACCGTGGAAAATACGGCTTCTACCGCCTGGAGGAGGAGCTGGCACGTGTGCATGGTCGGTTGCACTTCGCAGGAGGGGCACATAGCCCCCGAGAGCCGGCTGACGCGTGTTGTGTCTTGCAGGTAAGCTGGCCACCCTTCGGGAGGAGAGAACCGGGCTTGTCTCCGAGCGGGACCGGCTGGCACAAGGCATCCAGGCAGCCACGCAGGAGAAGGACCGGCTGGCCGCATTGCTGGCCGACGGGTAGGCGGTCCGGGACCGGCTCAAGGCCGAGGCGGCGAAGGAGGTGGCAGCCCGGGAGACGGCCGTCAAGGAGGCGGTTGATGCCTCCCTGAGGACTGCCGCCCTCCAAGGCAAGGTGACCCAGATCGAGAGGACGCTCGAGGAGGTCAGGGGTTCCCTCGCCGCGTCGAAGGCGGCTCGAGAATCGAAGCGCAAGGCGGTGCTCAACTTCGCCCTTGGAGTGGATAACGCGATTCAAGGTAGGTGCCGGTTTTTCTCTTCCTCAGCCGGTCGCTTTTCCCTTTGTCATTTGTTGTGGTTCAACTTGCCTTTCTTTCCTTCTCTTCTTCTGTCTTCTAGGGCGCTTCCAGGAAACTCAGCGCCGCGCCGTGCGCGCCGTTGAGGAGCACCGGGAGTACCTTCGGGAGTGCGGTCGCTCCATCGAGGAGGATGCCGCATGGGACGTGGATGAGATCGGGCTCGCCATCGAGATGCAGATGACCCATCTTGAGCGGAGCGTGGAGCAGCTCAAGACCGCTGGCAAAGAGGTCATCGTCACGCTGTGGCCAGGCCACAGGGGAGCTCCGACGCATCACGTGGCTCAGTGGCTGGAGCACGCCGTCCCCAGCCTCGAAGCCTGGAAGGCGTCGGCTTCCCGAGCCGGGCGCATATGGCAATCCGGTTCGTCACGTCGTGGTACCGTGGCCTGGATCTAGGCTGGCTGGTGACCATGCGGGACGTGCCAGCTGCAGAGCGGGAGGTCCGTGAGCCGACCCTTGTCCACCAAGCCAACGAGCTCGCGTCGTATGTCGATGCGGACGAGTTCTTGCTGGCCCTTGGTAAGGATGGCGAGCCGCTGCCCGAGGACTCCTTCAGCATCCCCCAAGGCCCGGCGGATGATGAAGTTGCCTACGAGAGCACAGACTCGAGCGGTAAGACGTCCGAGACCGAGGAGCCCACCTCGAAGGCCGCGACCACCTACAAGGCGAGAGCCGAGCCGCCCAGCGACGCGTCGGTTGGGGGCACGCCGGTTGGCGACGCGCCAGCGGCCTGAGCCCCCAGGCGTTTTTTATCTTTCTCTTTTTCCTCCTTGCATGTTAAGCTTGAATCCACCCACTGGGGGTGTTTATCTAATGAACTAATGCTGGCCGCGGTCCGCTTTTGCCCTAACATTTATGCCATGAATAGTTTGCCTTGTTACTCATGTCGTCTCATCCTTATCCTTTTTTGCCCGCTCGACTCTTTCGTTCTTCTCCTTTTCCCCTTTGGTTTCGGCCTCGCCAGCCCAACAGCCGGGAACCGGTCTATACCTGGGTCGGGGTGTCCGCCTCAAGGGAGCCGGTTCAAAACTTAGGAATCACGAGGGCTTTTCGGGATAAGTAGAGTGGTAGATACGCGGCAATGGTCCGGCTGGGCCTAGCCGGGGTCTCCCTTTGTTTTGACCTTTCATGTGAGCCGAACTTTGCCGCCCCGACGCCCCGTCAGCCGGACAGCCGGGAGCCAGTTCTGTAGCTGGTAGGGGTGGAGAGGTTTGGCCGGCTCACATTACTTAGCCAACTTCTAGGAGAAGCGCTCTAGGTCCAGCCGGCTAGCCCCCGGGTCGGGGAGCCGGGTCGGGGAGACGGTGAGTGAGGAACACTTTTGAGGGAAACGAAACGGGGCATGCCCCAAGAGCCGGCTTGGGGCGCCCATTGCATTCATAAGCCCAAAAGGGTGGGGATACATACATACACTGGTTTCTTCAGTAGTAAAACGGGCACAAGAGGGCCGCGTTCCATGGGCACTCATATCCTCTCCGGAGGCATCTCTCTTGCGCTTCTGCGGCTTCTGGGCATCTATTAGATAGTATGCGTTGTTGTGAAGTGCCCTGCTGATGATGAATGGGCCCTCCCATGGGGAGGACAGCTTGTGTTGTCCGGCTGTTCGCTGGATCCGCCTGAGGACCAGGTCCCCCTCGCGGAACAAGAGTGGCCGGATTCGCTTGCTGTGGTAGTGCCGGAGCTTCTGCTGGTAGATTGCCGTCCGGCTTAAGGCCGGTTCGCGAGATTCCTCGAGTAGGTCGACACCGTCTTCTCTTGCCTCCTTTGCGTCCTTCTCCGTGTATAGGGCGACCCGAGGCGAATCGAACTCGATGTCGGTGGGGATAATCGCCTCGGACC
This sequence comes from Hordeum marinum, assembly GCA_022496015.1. Taxonomy (NCBI): domain Eukaryota; kingdom Viridiplantae; phylum Streptophyta; class Magnoliopsida; order Poales; family Poaceae; genus Hordeum; species Hordeum marinum. The sequence continues at coordinate 366,191,814 of CM039675.1, read as the reverse complement.
CATACACAAGGAAGAAGGGAGTGTAGCCGATTGAACGGTTCGGGGTGGTCCTAAGACTCCAAAGGACGGCCGACAGCTCATCGATCCAGCAGTCAGCCAACCTCACCAGCGTCATCATGAGCCGGGGCTTGATGTCGGACAGGATAAGGCCGTTTTCCCTCTCGACCCGGCCGTTTGATCGCGGATGAGCGACGAAGGCCAGATTGAGCCGGATTCCCTGCTTGGAGCAGAAGCGTGCGAGTGCACCCTTGGCGAAGTTCGTGCCGTTGTCGGTGATGATGCTTTGGGGGATGCCGTAGCGGACTGTGATGATGTCGTTGATGGACCGGACGATCGTAGGGCCGTCCAGCTTCTTGATTGGTCGCACCTAGATCCACTTGGTGAATTTGTCCACATCCACCAGTAAGTGCGTCATGCCGCCTCGAGCGGTTTTGAAGGGGCCCACCATGTCCAGGCCCCAGACAGTGAATGGCCACGAGAGGGGTATGGTCTGGAGGGCCTACGTCGGCAGGTGGCTCTGCATGCTGAAACGTTGGCAGCCCTCGCACTCGTTGACCAATTTCTTGGCCGCCTCGAGGGCCGTGGGATAGAAAAAGCCATGCCGGAAGGCCTTTGCCACCAGGGTCCTGGATGCGGCATGATGCCCGCACTCACCCTGGTTGATGTCGAGGAGGATTTCCAGGCCCTTTTTTGGCTCAACACATCGCTGAACGATGCTGGTAGTGCTATGACGAACGAGCTCGTTGTTAATGATGCTGTATGCCGAGGCCCGGCGTTGGACTTGCCTAGCCAAGGTCTCGTCCGGAGGGAGCTCCCCTCGTAGGAGGAAAGCCAGGATAGGTTGGGCCCATGAGGGGGCCGAGATGGGTGCCGGCCCGGGAGCCCCCGGAACCGGCTGATCAGCTCCTGGGACCGGATCGGGAGCCCCCGGGACTGGCTGATCAGCTCCTGGGACCGGATTGGGAGCCCCTAGGACTGGTTGATCAGCCCCCGGGCCCGGCTTGCCCGCCCCCAGGTCTGGCTGGTCGATGACCACCATGACGGACGCGGCGCTGACGCTGGCTGCCTCGGACGCCACCGGCTCGATCGGAGCCGGTTGGGCGGCCAACGGTTCGGGAGCCGGTGGTGAAAGTGCCGGAGAGGCGTCCGGGGCCGTTGATGGGCCGATGACACCCGCCGGCACGAAGATTGACTCTGACTCTAAGGAAGGCTTGATCGATGGCTTGAGTAGCCGCTCGAGGGAGACGCCGGCTGGGATGGCCTGCCGGGTGGAGCCGATCTTTGCCAGCGCGTCGGACGCCTCATTGTCCGCTCGTGGGATGTGATGAAACTCACAGCCCTCAAAAGAGCCGGTGAGCTATTGCATGAGGAAGCAGTAGCTAGCCATGTTGGCGTCCCTGGCGTCCCATTCACCAGAGACTTGCTGCACCACGAGGTCGGAATCCCCAAATCATAGAATGCACCTGATGCTGATTTCCTTGGCGAGCTGGAGGCCATGGACGATGGCCTTGTACTCGGCCACGTTGTTGGAGGCGGCGAAGTGGATTTGGAGGGCGTATTTGAGCTGGTCGCCCTTCGGGGAGGAGAGGACTATGCCGGCACCCAGGCTGGTCCTCATTTTCGAGCCGTCGAAGTGCATGCGCCAATGTATGGAGTTTGGGGGATGCGGGACGAACTCCGTCTCCGCCCAGTCGACGAGGAAGTCAACCAACGCGCGTGACTTGATCACGGTTCTTGGCTCGTACCAGATCTCATGATCGGCGAGGGCGATGACCCAGTTGGCGATCCGGCCGGTGGAGTCCCGGTCGCTCATGATCTCGCCGAGCGGGGCCGTGCTCACCACGGTAATGGTATGCTCCTCGAAGTATTTCTTGACCTTCTTGCGGGTGAAGTATATGCCATAACACATCTTTTGGTAGTGGGGGTAGTTTTCCTTGGACGCGGAGAGGACCTCGCTGAGGTAGTAGACGGGCCGTTGGACCGGCAGGGACTTGCCCTCTTCCGGCCGCTCGACCACCAGGACGACACTGATGACGCGGGTGGTTGCCGTGATGTAGGCGAGTAGCGGTTCCTTCTCAGCCGGCGCAACCAGGATGGGCGAGTGGGTGAGCGCCTTCTTGAGGCCGCAGAAGGCTCGTCCGCCTCGTCAGGCCAATTGAACACGCCCGGTTTCTTGGTGTGGCCCGGCTCGACCAGAGCCGTCTTGCGGAGGATCCCGTAGAGGGGCAAGGCCTTTTCCCCCAGTCGGATGATAAACCGGCTGAGTGAGGCAAGGCAGCCGGTGAACTTCTAGATGTCACGGAGCCAGGTCGGCTTGGGCATGCGCTCGATCGTGCTGATCTTCTTCGGGTTAGCTTTGATACCATGGGCTGACACGAAGAAACCCAAGATTTGACCGGCCAGGACGCCGAAGACACACTTCTCCGGGTTGAGCTTGATCTTGTAATCGCGCAAGTTCGCAAAGGTCTCCCAGAGATCATCGAGGAGGCTGAAATGCTTCTTGGTTTTGATGATAATGTCGTCGACGTAGACATGGACATTCCTGCCTATCTGAGTCAGGATGCATTTCTGCATTCATCGTTGGAAGGTGGCGCCTGCGTTCTTATGGCCGGAGGACATGGTGATGTAGCAGTAGGCCTCGAAGGGCGTGATGAAGTAGGTCTTGAGCCGGTCTTTCGGGTCCAGCTTGATCTGGTGGTAGCCGGAGTAGGCGTCCAGGAAGGACAGCAAGTCGCAGCCGTCCATGGAGTCCATGACTTGATCGATCCGTGGCAGAGCGAACGGGTCCTTGGGACACGCCTTGTTCAGGCTAGTGTAGTTGATGCACATGCGTCAAGTCTTGTTCTTCTTCAGCACCAGGACAGGGTTGGCCAGCCAGTCTGGGTGGAACACTTCCATGATGTACCCGGCTGCGAGCAGTCGGGCGATCTCTTCGCCTATAGTATGTTGCTTCTCCTTGGAGAAGCGGCGCAGGGGTTGCTTGACTGGCTTGACGCCTGGCTGGACGTGTAGTTTGTGCTCGGCGAACTTCCTCGGAACACCTAGCATGTCCTTGGGGGACCATGCGAAGATGTCCCGATTCTCACGAAGGAAGTCTACAAGCTCGCCTTCCTATTTGCTGTTGAGGCGAGAGCCGATGGTGACACATTGAGCCGGGTTGGCCGGGTCGAGCGGAATTTGCTTAGTGTCCTTGGACGGCTGGAAGGAGGCCTCGCCGACGGATTGCGAGGGAGGAGCCGACAAGGCCGGCTGGCTGGCAGCAAGGGCCACGAGCCGGTCGAGCTCCCGTTTCTCCTTGCCGATTTCCACGGCCTCAGCCAGCCAGCTGCCATCTCGAGCGCACTCGAGCGACATTTGTAGTCACCTGTGATGGTGATGATTCCCTTGCGGCCCGACATCTTGAGCTTGAGGTAGGCGTAATGGGGGACTGCCATGAAGCTGACGAGGGTCGGCCGGCCTAACAGCGGGTGGTAGGGGCTCGCGTGGTCCACGACCTCGAATAGCACCGGCTCGTGGCGGAAGTGGCAAGGTCCACTGAAGAGGACATCGAGCGTGATCTTGCTAACAGGGGAGCAGGACTTCCTAGGCACGATGCCGTGGAAGACCGTCCGGCTCGCCTACAGGTCTTCTATTTTCAGCCCCAGCTTGTGCATCGTGTCGAGGTAGAGGATGTTGATGCTGCTGCCGCCATCTATCAGCACCCGGGAGAAGCGGCAAGTTCGCTCCTTGGTGGCGATGGTGGGGTCTAGGACCAAAGCATAGCTGCCGGGATTCAGCATCACGGTAGAGTGATCGGTCTGGCTCCAAGTGACCGGCTTCTCCGACCAGTGCATGAACTGAGGAGTTGCTGACATGGTGGCGTTCACCTCACGGCGGAGCTGGTGTTGAGCGTGTTTGCCCATCTCTTCACTAGTGAAGACGACGTAGCAACCGTCCTGGTTGGGAAACTGGTCGATTAGACGACCGTCATTCTGGGCCGAAGCCGGAGCCGACGCCGGGGTGGCAGCTTGGGTCGGGGCCGACGCGCAGGAGGAGCTGGAAGACCGCCCCTGGGCCAATCGCTATGAGAAGCTGCACTGTCGAAGCGTGTGCGTAGAGGGCTTGGCCCCTGAGTGGTTCTTGCAAGGGAGATCGAGCATTTGCTCGAAGGTGAGCTTCGGCTGCTAGGCATCCTTGCCAGTGCGCTGGCGCTGGTCGGAAGGCTGGGCAGCCGGCTCCTTCTCTTCGATGGTGTTAACCTGCCGGCTCCCGTAGCGGGGATCCGGCTGGTCGTTCTTGCCTTTGTTGTTCTACGGCTACCAGTTGTCGGCAGCCGGCCGGGACGTGGCCGGTGTTATCGTCGCCTTGGCAGGCAGGGTTGTCTTGACCCAGATGGCCGAATCGGCCGTGGCGTACTTGTCCTCCTTGGTCATTAGCTCGGCAAGCGTGGCTGGCTCGGAGCACATGAGCTTATGTTTGAGAGTTAGTACTGCACGGTTTGCACCTCGTGCACCCCCTCGCATGAATTGTGGAGCTCGGTCCACCGAGTGAGGTAGTCGCGGAGGGATTCGTCGGGCCCGTGAACACACATGGCGAGTTCATAGGGACGGCCAGGCCGCTTGTAGGTGTTGGTGAAGTTGCGGACGAAGGCCTCATCGAAGTCCGTCTAGGTGTTGATGCTGCCGCCCGCCAGGCTGTTGAGCCAGGAGCGGGCCGAGCCGATCAACTTGAGGGGGCGTAACAAACGGCTACGCGCTTGTTCCCCCTGACGATGCCAACCGCGGTGGTGTAGTCGATCAGCCAGTCTTCGGGCTTGGTGGCCCCGTTGTATTTCGGGGTGTCTCTAGGGAGCGTGAAGCCAGTTGGGAACGGCTTAGTGCGGATTCGAGGGACGAAGTAAGCCAGACCAATCGAGCCCTCCTCCTCGAGAAGGGCGGATTGCAAGAGTCTGTCGAGGTGGTTGCGGGCGTCGTTCTCGCTATGGGGGACGCGTGGTCCGAGCCGAGCCGAGAGCTCGGGACGAACAATGGGTGGCACCGACTGCCCTGACTCGCGCTGCGGGGGCGGCACATGCCCGTGGCTGCCTCAGCTGTCGGATGCCGGCACTTCGTGGTGGCGGCCGCTTTGAGGCGTATTGTTGGTGCGCCGGCTGTTGACAACCGGTTTCTCTCTTACCGATGTCTGAGAGGGCCGGGGGTTGTTTGCTCCGGTTCGGCCGCCGGAGACGCGACGGTAGTAGGAGTACTGGGCTGCCTGGCGGCTGACAGTTCCCGTGCCCTAGCGCTCGGGCCGGGGGCCTTCAGTGCCAGCGCCGCCCGTCGCGAGCAGATGTTGCTATGAATCAGCAACATTGATGAGCACCTTGATGTGGCGCTCATGGGCGGCACACTCTTCGCCCTACAAGGTGGATAATTCCTCGTAGGTCACCTTGAGAGCCCACAGGTTGGCTACGGGGGTGTCATAGACCGGCATCTTGCGGCCGAGGAATTCAGCGACCACGCGACCACGGTCGCGCACAGCCCCACGCCAGCTGGGCTCGGTGCCAGCCGGGGTGAGTCCATAGGCGGAAGTGTACTTCCGCTGCGCCACTTCCATGCGGCACCGCGTGGCCGCGAGGGCAGTGGCATCCTCAAATAGGATGCGACGAGTCGCCTCGAGATCGGTCGCGGCAGTGTTAGGGTTCGCCGTCGGGGCGATCGGAGTGCTCAAGCCCCGGAGGGCCGCGCTGAGCGGGCCGGACGTGCCGACGCGGGCAGTGGCAATGCTAGCTGCGACCCGCGCCCATCGGGAAGCGATGGAGGAAGTGATGGCCATTACTCCCACGTGACCATGAGAGCCGCAGGACTGAGTCACAGCGAGTACGCCCACGGTCGTGGGCGGATCGGCGCAGATGAGCACCTACGCGGGGTACTCGTCAGCGGTCGGAGTCTCGACGAGGTTGAGCCTGTCGAAGCGCTCGGTGAGCGCGTCGATGTCGGCCATGAGGCCGATGGAGTCTCTCGCAGGGCATGCCGGAGCAAGCCCCATGACCCCCCCCACGGTTTCGGCCGAACGAGCAGCGACGGCAGGGAATGGCAAGGGGTCCCGCCCGGAGCATGAATCCGGCCGGCGCCGCGTACGGCCCCACGATGGGCGCCAACTATCATTGTTTTCTCACGACAGATGCCATAGGGTAGCTTATCGTGGGTGGTTGGGGCTGAAGGACGCCGATGGGCTCCGGATGCGAGATTGGGAACAAGCAGTGATGACACATGATGTACCCAGGTTCAGGGCCCTCCGGCGGAGGTAATACCCCTAGTCCTGCTTGGTTTAGTTGGATGGATGGGTATAGATACAATGGTGCTCCTGGAGCTATGTCTAGAGGAGGAAGAAGGGGCAGCCGGCTCCTCTTCCTCCACTGCTAGAAGGGGTTGAGTGTGTGTGCGAGAGTGATCGTCCGTCACCGTTGCATGGGGGGCCCGGGGGGTTTTATAGGCCAACCCCCAGCTCTTATAATATGTTCTAAGTACAAAGGTGGGGGGACCCGGCTGGCAGTCTCTCCGGCTGGCCAGAGGGTCCCGCCATTCGTGCCGTCTCGTCGTTGGTGGCGTCCGCCAGCCGAGCGGTCCCATCTCCCATTGGGGCCTGCCAGCCGGCTCTGCAATTGGCCCTCGCCCACCTGCCGTGGCCCGGGTCGCCCGGGGGGGCGTCTTCTAGAGCTAGCCGGCTGAAGTCTTCGGTACGGCCGACCGCGCTGTAGCCACGTCGGGCTAGTAATCGAGTGGCGAGGGCATGCCGGCACTGTTCCCACACCCGGTCGCGCTCACCGAGGTCAGCGGCCGGGATGGTTGGACTGTAGCCATGCGTTGTAGTGCGTCAGCGGCCACTATAGCCACAGGGCCGCCCGTCGTGCTGGTCGCATCGTGTCGTCGTACCCGTGCGTAGAGGGATGGGACGTCGCATATCCATCCCAAGGTCAATGGAAGAGCCGGCCCGGAGGCAGCCGGCCACGCCCAGCCGGCCGAGGGTCCAGCCGGCTCCTCGACCAATCGTCCGGGGCGCCAGCCGGCACCGGCTTGTGCCGGACGTCCTCCAGCCGGCCATGGCCAGCCGGCCGCGTAGTTATTCTTTCAAGCGAAAGGGGGAAGATCCCGTTGCTTTGGCCTACCTAGGGGTAATTACCCAATCAATAAGAATGTCTACGATATGATTGTGGAGGTGAATATCTGAGTTACGAGTTTGGCATACAACTTTAGATAATGTGAAAGTTTTTTCACAACTCACGCCATCTGGAACACCATAGTGTGATGGTGTGTCCAAACTTCATAGTCGTGCTCTATTAGCTATGGTGCATACTATGATGTCTCTTATCGTTTTTGCCACTATTGTTTTGGGGTTATGCATTAGAGACAACTACATTCACTTTAAATAGGGCACCATCTAAATCCGTTGAGATGACACCATATGGTTTGGCAAAAACCTAAGCTGTCATTTCTTAAATTTGGGAATGCGACACTTATGTCTGATAAGCTCGAACCCAAAGCGGAAAAATGCATCTTCATAGAATACCCTGAGAACAGTTGGGTATACCTTCTATCTCAGATCCGAGTGCAAAGTGTTTGTTGCTAAAACAGATCTTTTCTCGAGAAAGAGTTTCTCTCGAAATAATTGAGAGGGAGGAAGATAGAACTTGATGAGGTTGTTGAACCTTTGTTTCAACCAGAGAGTAGCGCAACGCAGAAAGATGTTTCTATGGAGCCTACATTAGTTGAAGAGGAAGTTAATGATGATGATCATGAAGCTTCGGATCATGTTACTATCGAACCTCGTAGGTCGATAAGGACGCGTACTGCTCCTGAGTGGTGCGACAACCCTGTCTTAGAGGTCATGTTGCTGGACAACGATGTACCTACGAACTATGGAGAAGCGATGATGGGCCCGGATTCCGACAAATGGTTAGGGGCCATGAAATCCAAGAAAGGATCCATGTATGAAAACCAAGTATAGACTTTGGTAGACTTGCTCGTTGTACGGCAGGTCATTGAGTACAAATGGACCTTTAAGATGAAGACAGATGCTGATGGTGAATGTCCACATTTATAATGCTCGACTTGTCCCAAAGAAATTTCTGCCAAGTTCAAGGAGTTGAATACGATGAGACTTTCTCACTTGTAGCAATGCTAAAGTCTGTTGGAATTATGTTAGCAGTTGCTGCACTTTTCAATTATGAAATCTGGTAGATGGATGTCAAAACATTCTTTCCTTCCTTGAGGAAAGGTTGTATGAGATACAATCAGAAGGTTTTGTCAGTCCTAAGGATACTAAATGGTGTGCAAGCTTCAGTGATCCTTCTATGGACTGAAGCAAGCATCTCAGAGTTGGAATATACGCTTTGATGAGGTAATCAAAGTTTTTGAGTCTATACAAAGTTTATGAGAAACTTGTATTTACAATAAAGTGAGTGGGAACACTATAGAGTTTCTGATAAGCATATGTGGATGACATATTGTTGATCGAAATGATGTAGAATTTCTGGAAAGCATAAAGGGTTGTTCGAGAAGAGTTTTTCAAAGGAAGACCTGGATAAAGCTACTTGATTGTTGGGCATCGAGATCTATAGAGATAGATCAAGATATCTGATAAGTCTTTCAATGAGTACATACCTTGACAAGATTTTGAAAGAGTTCAAAATGGACCAGTCAAAGAAAGAGTTCTTGCTTGATTTGTAAGGTGTGAAGTTGAGTGAGACTCAAAGCTCGACCACGGCAGAAGAAAGAGAAAGGATGAATGTCGTCCCCTATGCCTTAGCCATAGGCTTTATATAGTATGCCATGTTGTGTACCGCACCTGTGTGTGCCTTGCCATAAGCCTGTCAAGGGGTACAAGAGTAATCCAGGAGTGGATTACTGGATAGCGGTCAAAATTATCCTGAGTAACTAGAGGACTAAGCAGATGTTTCTCGATTATGGAGGTGATAAAGAGTTCATCGTAAAGAGTTACGTTGATGCAAGCTTTAACACCAATCTGGATGACTCTCAGTAGCAATCCGAATACGTATAGTGGAGCAGCCATTTGGAATAGTTCCAAGTGCAGTGTGGTAGTAGTATTTACAGTATGACATAGAGATTTGCAAAGTACACACGAATCTCAATATCGCAGACCCGTTGACTAAAAGACCTCTCTCACATGCAAAGCATGATCGAGCCCCAGAACTCATTGGGTGTTAGATTCATAACAATGCGAATCACATGGTGATGTGAACTAGATTATTGACTCTAGTGCAAGTGGGAGACTGTAGGAAATATGCCCTAGAGGCAATAATAAATTAGTTATTATCATATTTCCTTGTTCATGATAATTGTTTATTATCCATGCTAGAATTGTATAGATCAGAAACTCAGATACATGTGTGGATACATAGACAACACCATGTCCCTAGTATGCCTCTAATAGACTAGCTCGTTGATCAAAGATGGTTAAGGTTTCCTAGCCATGGACATGAGATATCATTTGATAACGGGATCACATCATTAGGAGAATGATGTGATGGACAAGACCCAAAATATAAACGTAACATATGATCATGTCAGTTTATTGCTACAGTTTTCTCTTGGGAGACGTAGTAGTAAATCAAAAAAATTCCTACGTGCTCACCAAGATCCATATATGGAGAAACCATCAACAATCGGGGAGAGTGCATCTTCATACCTTTGAATATTGCAAAGAGGAAGCGTTACAAGTACGCAGTTGGAGGAGTCGTACTCGCAGCGATTCACATCGCGGTGGATTCCGATCTTAGCCTCCGCGTTCAACACACGTGCAGCCGAGTGACGTCTCCTATGCCTTGATCCAGCAAGGAGGAAGGAGAGGTTGAGGGAGAGCTCTGGCAGCACGACGATGTGGTGACGGTGGAGCTGTGTGGTCTCCGGCAGGGCTAAGCCAAGCACCACGGAGAACGAAGAAGAGGAAGGGTAGGGCTCCGCCGAGAGAGAGAGAGAACTCGTGTGTCTGGCAGCCCCAAAACCCTCCACTATATATAGGAGGAGGAGGAGGGAGGGAGCAGCCCTAGGGTTCCCACCCTAGGAGTTGCGGCTGGCCCTAGATGCCATCTGGCCGGAGGCCAGAGAGAGGGAGAGGGGAAGGGCGCAGCCCTAGAGGGCCTTAGGCCCATCTGGGTCTAGGGTTTCCCCTCCCTCCCACCTTCCTGCAGCTTGGGCCAGGGTGGAGGGTGCACCAGCCCACTATGGGGCTGGTCCCTTCCACTCTCGGCCCACGCAACCCTCTGGGCCGGTGGCCCCACTTGGTGGACCCCCGGAACCCTTTCGGTGGTCCCGGTACGTTATTGGTAATTTTCAAAACACTTCCGGTGGCCAAATCCTCACTTCCTATATATCATTCTTTACCTCCGGACCATTCCGGAACTCCTCGTGATGTCCGGGATCTCATACGGAACTCCGAACTACCTTCGGTAACCACGTACACTATTTCCCGATAACCCTAGCGTCATCAAACCAAAAGTTTGTAGACCCTACGGGTTCGGGAGACACGTAGACATGACCGAGACACCTCTCCGGTCAATAACCAACAACGGGATCTGGATACCCATGTTGGCTCCCACATGGTCCACGATGATCTCATTGGATGAACCACGACGTTGGGGATTCAATCAATCCCGTATAAAATTCCCTTTGTCTATCGATATGATACTTGCCCGAGATTCGATCGTCGGTATCCCTATACCTTGTTCAATCTTGTTACCGACAAGTATCTTTACTCGTTCTGTAACACATCATCCCGTGGCTAACTCCTTAGTCACATTGAGCTCATTATGATGATGTCTTACCGAGTGGGCCCAGAGATACCTCTCCGTCACGCAGAGTGACAAATCCCAGTCTCAATTCGTGCCAACCCAACACACTTTCAGAGATACCCGTAGTGCACCTTTATAGCCACCCAGTTACGTTGTGATGTTTGGCAGACCCAAAGCATTCCTACGGTATCTGGGAGTTGCACAATCTCATGGTCTAAGGAAATGATACTTGACATTAGAAAAGCTTTAGCAGACAAACTACACGATCTTGTGCTATGCTTAGGATTGGGTCTTGTCCATCACATCATTCTCCTAATGATGTGATCCCGTTATCAATGACATCCAATGTACATGGTCATGAAACCGTGACCATCTATTGATCAACAAGCTAGCCAACTAGAGGCTCACTAGGGACATGTTGTGGTCTATGTATTCACACATGCATTACGATTTCCGGTTAACACAATTATAGCATGAACAATAGACAATTATTCTGAACAAGGAAATACAATAATAACCGTTTTATTATTGCCTCTAGGGCATATTTCCAACAGTCTCCCACTTGCACTAGAGTCAATAATCTAGCTCACATCACCATGTGATTAACACTTACATCACCATGTGATCATATCATCATGTGATTAACACCCAATTAGTTCTGGGGTTTGATCATGTTTTGCTCGTGAAAAAGGTTTTAGTCAACGGGTCTATGACATTCAGATCCGTGTATACCTTGGAAACTTCTGTGTCCTACTATAGATACTGCTCCCACGCTCCACTTGGAGCTATTCCAAATGCCAACTCCACTATACGTATCCAGATTTCTACTAAGAGTCATCCGGATTGGTGTTAAAGCTTGCATCGACGTAACCCTTTACGATGAACTCTTTATCACCTCCATAATCGAGAAATATTTCCTTAGTCCTCTAGTTTCTAAGGATAATTTCGACCGTTGTCTAGTGATCCACTCCTGGATCTCTCTTGTACCCCTTGACAAACTCATGGCAAGGCACACACACAGGTGCGATACACAGCATGTCATACTATATAGAGCCTATGGCTGAAGCATAGGGGATGACACTCATCTTTCCTCTATTTTCTGCCGTGGTTGAGCATTGCGCTGTGCTCAATCTCACACCTTCTAATGCAGGCAAGAACCCTTTCTTGGACTGGTCCATATTGAACTTCTTCAATATCTTGTCAAGGTATGTACTCACTGAAATTATTGTCAAGCATTTTGATCTATCTCCATAAATATTGATGCCCAACAATTAGGTAGATTTATCTAGGTCTTCCTCTGAAGAACTTTTTCCAAACAACCATTTATGCTTTGTAGAAATTATACATCATTTCCGATCAATAATATGTCAACTACATATTCTTATCAGAAATTCTATAGTGCTCCCACTCACTTTCTTGTAAATACAAGTTTATCATAAACTTTGTATAAACTCAAAAACTTTGATCACTTCATCAAAGCTCATATTCCAACTCCGCGATGCTTGCTCCAGCCCATAGAAGGACCGCTGTAGTTTGCATACCTTTAAGCATCCTTAGGATTGACAAAACCTTCTGGTTGTATCACATACAACTCTTCCTCATGGAAACCATTAAGGAAGCCTTGTTTTGACATCCATCTGCCAGATTTCATAATCGAAAAATGTAGCAACTGCTAACATAATTTTAACAGACTTTGAGCATCACTACGGATGAGAAAATCTCATCGCAGTCAACTCCTTGAACTTGGAGGAAACTTATTTGTGACAAGTCGAGCTTTATAAATCGTGACATTTCACCTTTAGTGTCTGTGTTCATCTCAAAGGTCCATTTGTACTCAACGACCTACCGTTCAACGGGCAAGTCTACCAAAGTCCATACTTGGTTTCCATACATGGATCCTTTCTCGGATTTCATGGCTCCTAGCCATTTGTTGGAATCCGGGCCCACCATCGCTTCTCCATAGTTCATAGGTTCATCGTTGTCTAACAACATGACCTCCAAGACAGGGTTGACGTACTACTTAGGAGCAGTACGCGTCCTTGTCGACCTATGAGGTTTGATAGTAACTTGATCTGAAGCTTCATGATCATCATCATTAACTTCCTCTTCAACTAACGTAGGCTCCACCGAAACATCTTTCTTGTGCTGCGCTACTCTCTGGTTGAAACAAAGGTTCGACAACCTCATCAAGTTCTATCTTCCTCCCACTCATTTCTTTCGAGAGAAACTCTTTCTTGAGAAAGGACCCATTCTTAGCCACAAACACTTTTGCACTTGGATCTGAGATAGAAGGTATACCCAATGTCTCCTTAGGGTATTCTATGAAGATGCATTCGTCTGCTTTGGGTTCGAGCTCACTAGGTGAAAACCCTTTTCACATAAGGGTCGCAGCCCCAAACATTAAGAGATGACAGCTTAGGCTTCTGTCAAACCATAATTCACACGGTGTCATCTCAATAGACTTAGATGGTGCCCTATTAAAGTGAATGGATTTGTATTTAATGCATAACCCCATAACGATAATGGCAAAATGATAAGAGACATCATAGTACTCACTATATCCAATAGAGAACGACTACGACGTTCGGACACACCATCACACTATGGTGTTCCAGGAGGTGTGAGATGTGAAACAATTTCCACATTGTCTAAAATTGAATACCAAACTCGTAACTCAGATATTCACCTCCACGATCATATCGTAGACATTTTATCTTCTTGTCACGATGATCTTTAACTTCACTCTAAAACTCCTTGAACCTTTGAAACATTTCAGACTCGTGTTTCATTAAGTAAATATCCACATATTCACTCAAATCATCAGTGAAGGTAAAGAAAATAACGATATCCACTGCGTGTTTCAACACTCATTGGACCACATACATCAACATGTATCAATTCCAATAAGCCACCAACCCGCTCCATCATACCGGAAGAAAGGGAATTAGTCATCTTGCCCAAGAGGCATGGTCCGCATGTCTCAACCGATTCGAAATTGAATGAGTCCAAAGATCCATCAACATGGAGTTTCTTCATGCGCTTTACACCAATATGACGTTTGTGACAGTGCCACAAGAATGTGGTACTATCATTATTAACTTTATATCTTTGGTACCAACGTTATGGGCATATGTATTACTATGATCAAGATTCAATAAACCATTCCCATTGGGTGCATGACCATTGAAGGCATTATTCATGTAAACAGAATAACCATTATTGTCTAACTTAAATGAATAATCGTATTGCACTAAACACGACCCAATCATGTTCATGCTCAACGCAAACACCAAATAACATTTATTTAGGTTCATTACTAATCCCGAAGGTAGAGAAAGCGTGTGATGGTGATCACATCAACCTTGGAAACACTTCCAACACACATCGTCACCTTTCACTTATCTAGCCTCCATTCGTTCCGTAGATTTTATTTCGAGTTGCTAACATTTAGCAACTGAACCGGTATCTTATACACGAGTGCTACTAGGAGTACTAGCAAGGTACACATCAATAACATGTATATCAAATATACTTCTGTCGACATTGCCAGCTTCTTATCTACCAAGTATCTAGGGTTGTTCCTCTTAAGCGAACGTTCTCCTCATAATAGAAGCACATAGTCTCGGGTTTGGGCTCAACCTTGGGGTTCTTCACCAAAGCGGCAACTGGCTTGTCATTCCTGAAGTTTTTCCCTTCCTTCCCTTGCCCTTCTTGAAACTAGTGGTTTTCACTTAACCATCAACACTTGATGCTCCTTCTTTATTTCTACCTTCACAGTGTCAGACAACACGAATAGCTCAGGGATCATTATCTCCATCCCAGGCATTTCATAGTTCATCATGAAGCTCTAGTAGCTTGGTGGCAATGACTTGGAGAACTGTATTAATCACTATCTTATCTGGAAGATTAACTCCCACTCGATTGAAGTGATTGTAGCACCCCAGACAATCTAAGCACATGCTCACCGATTGAGCTATTCTCTTTTATCCTGCCGGCAAAGAATCTTGTTGGAGGTCTCATACGTCTCAACACAGGCATGAACCTGATATCCCAATCTTAGCTCTTAGAACATCTCATATGTTCCGTGACGTTCAAAACGTTTTGAAGCCTCAATTCTAAATCGTAAACATGCCGCACTGAACTATCAAGTAGACATCATAGAGTGCATGTCAGATTTTCACAACATCTACAGACAACGCTTGAGGGAGTGGTGCACTGAGCAGTGCATCAAGGACACAAGCTTTCTGTGCAGCAATGAGGACAATCCTCAGATCACGGACCCAGTCCACATTATTGCTACCATCATCTTTCAACTTACTTTTCTCTAGGAACGTATCAATAAGTTAGGGGAGCTATAGCGTGAGCTATATCTACAACGTAATTTGCAAAGACACTTTTAGACTAAGTTCATGATAATTAAGTTCACATAATCAAATTATTTAATGAACTCTCACTTAGATAGACATTCCTCTAGTCATCTAAGTGATACATGATCCACGTCAACTAGCCCGTGTCCGATCATCACGTGAGATGGACTAGTCATCCATGGTGAACATCTCCATGTTGATCGTATCTTCTATATGACTCATGTTCAACCTTTCGGTCTTCCGTGTTCTAAGGCCATGTGTGTACACGCTAGGCTCGTCAAGTCAACCTAAGTGTATCGCATGTGTAAATCTGGCTTACACCCGTTGTATGCGAACGTTAGAACCTATCACACCCGATCATCACGTGGTGCTTCGGAAAAACGATCCTTAGCAACGGTGCACAGTTAGGGTGAACACATTTCTTGAAATTTTATAAAGGGATCATCTTATTTACTACCGTCGTTCTAAGAAAATAAGATGTAAACATGATAAACATCACATGCAATCAGTATAGTGACATGATATGGCCAATATCATCTTGCTCCTTTGATCTCCATCTTTGGGGCACCATGATCATCACTGTCACCGGCACGACACCATGATTTCCATCATCATGATCTCCATCATCGTGTCTTCATGAAGTTGTCTCGCCAACTATTACTTCTACTACTATGATAACGTTTAGCAATAAAGTAAAGTAATTACATGGCATTTATGATTGACACACAGGTCATACAATAAAATAAGACAACTCCTATGGCTCCTGCCGGTTGTCATACTCATCGACATGCAAGTCATGAATCCTATTACAAGAACATGATCAATCTCATACATCACAATGCACCACATCAAATCCTTTGGCCATATCACATCACAAGGCATATGCTGCAAAAACAAGTTAGACGTCCTCTAATTTGTTGTTGCAAGTTTTTACGTGGCTGCTATAGGTTTCTAGCAAGAACGTTTCTTACCTACGCCAAAAACCACAACGTGATATGCCAATTGGTATTTACCCTTCATAAGGACCCTTTTCATCGAATCCGATCCGACTAAGGTGGGAGAGACAGACACCCGCTAGCCACCTTATGCAACAAGTGCATGTCAGGCGGTGGAACCGGTCTCACGTAAGCGTACGTGTAAAGTTGGTACGGGCCGCTTCATCCCACAATACCGTCGAATCAAGATAAGACTAGTAACGGCAAGCAAATTAAAAAGATAGACGTCCCTTAGTGGGCTGGACAAAGTCCCATAGACGGCCCATGCAGATAGGGAAGAAAACCCAAGGTGGAAAGAAGGCCAAAGTGGAAAAAAGGAAGGAGTCCTAATCCTACTAGGAGTGGAGGAGGAGGACTCCTCCCTCCCACTTCGGCCAAAGCAAAGGGCTGGCCCCTTGGGTTCCAAGCCTCCTCCTCCCCTCCTCCTATATATACTAGAGGTTTGAGGGTTTTTCTGACACAGAAAGATAGCCATGTGCTGCCCTCTCCTCTAGATCGTAGTTTCTCCTCTAGATTGGTTTCAGCGGTGCTTAGGCGAAGCCCTGTTGGAATAGATCCACCACCATCGCCGCAACACCATCGCTCTGCCGGATAACTCTTCTACCTCTCCGCTCCCTCTTGTTGGATCAAGAAGGCGGAGATCATTATCGAGTTGTATGTGTGTTGAACGCGGCGGTGCCGTCCGTTTGGTGCTAGATCGGAAGGACCGTGATTAAGATCGCGAGATGATTCATGATTGGATCATGGGACGGATCATGATTGGATCGTGGGACGGATCATGAGAAGATCGCGGGACGCACGGCAATTTGGATCGCGATGACATTCGACTACATCAACTGCGTTTCTTAACCCTTCCCGCTTAGCAATCTAGAAGGGTATGTAGATCCACTCTCCCTCTCGTAGATGCTCATCACCATGGATAGATCTTGTGTGTGTGTAGGTAAATGTTTGTTTCCCATGCCACGTTCCCCAACATCCAATCTTTCGAGTGAAGCCTTTGGAAATCTCTTACAGTTCAGTCAAGTTCTTCAGTGACAGAGACGAAGTTCTTCTGGTTTCTGATGAAATTGGTCTGACTGAGGAGTTAGGATTTTGCCAGTGAGAGTTGCCTACAAGTGAGTAATATGATAGGTCTAAGGACTTTCATAGTTCGAAATTCTGACCTGTGCTTAGTGCCAACTGTTCCCAATCATCCTGTCCACATAATGGTCATATCATTGGGGGCATTTATGTCTTATCATGTCAGGTTGCATCCTGGCTATAAATAGCCAACCCCACAACCACTAGTTGGTTGGCTGCCCCGAGAGAGAACTAACACTTGTCATTTGAGAGCAACCAATCCTCCGAGGACTTTGAGAGAAAATCATGAGTGAGGAAAAACCCAAATCCAAACCACCAAACCCAAAGTGATTGAGCATCACTAAAGAGATTGTTCCTGTGTGGAACCGAAGTTTGTTACCTTTGAAGATTGTCTATCTTCCAGACGGTTAGGCGTCATGGTCTAGTGCATCCTGCAGCCAATTGGGGATCACTGAGTGACCTTGGTCTAGTGCATCCAACAGTCAATTGTGGATCGCCGGGTGACCAATTTGTGAGGGTTTTGGAAGTCTACTCCTACCTCTTGAGCTTGCGTTGGTTTTCCCCTGAAGAGGAAAGGATGATGCATTATGGTAGACAAGTATTTCCCTTAGTTGATGAGAACCAAATTATCAATCCAATAGGAGGAACAAGCAAGTCACCAATGGATGCACTTACACAAACAATCAAAATCTTGCACCCAACGCTATAAAGGGGTTGTCAATCCCTTCACGGTTATTTGCAAGGATTAGATCCGATAGAGATAGATGTAAATGAGAACGAAAAGTAAAATATAAATAAATTGCAGAAAAGTATTTTTGGTATTTTTGGTTTATAGATCTAAAAATATATTATGGAAAGTAGACCCGGGGGTCATAGGTTTCACTAGAGGCTTCTCTCTTGAAGGAAAATAGCATGGTGGGTAAACAAATCACTGTCAAGCAATTGATAGAAAAGCGAATAACTATGTAGTTATTCAAGGCAATAATCATGCATATAGGCATCACGTCTGTGTCAAGTAAACCGAAACGATTCTGCATCTACTACTATTACTCCACACATCGACCGACTCCTTCCTGCATCTAGAGTATTAAGTTCATGAAGAACAGAGTAACACATTAAGTAAGATGACATGATACAGAGGGATAAACTCAAGCAATATGAAGAAAACCCCATCTTGTTACCCTTCATCGCAACAATACAATACGTGCCTCGCTACACCTACTATGTCACTGGGTGAGGACACCGCAAGATTGAACCCCAAACCAAGCACTTCTCCGATTGCAAGAATTACCAATCTAGTTGGCCAAACCAAACCAATAACTCGAAGAGACTTACAAGGAGATGAAATCATGCATAGAAGAATTTAGAGAAGATTCAAATAAGATTCATGGATAATCTGAACATAAACCCACAATTCATCGGATATTGACAAACACACCACAAAATAGTATTACATCAGATAGATCTCCATGAAGATCATGAAGAACATGGTATTGAAGATCAAAGAGAGAGAAGAAGCCATCTATCTACTAGCTATGGACCCGTAGGTCTGTGGTGGACTAATCACGCATCATCGGAGGGGCAATGGAGTTGATGTAGGTGCCCTCCGTGATCGAAATCCCCTCCGGCAGATTACCGAAGAAGCCTCCAAGATTGGATCTCTCGGGAACGGAGGCTTCTGGCGACGGAAAAGTATTTTTGTGGCTCCCTTTGGTGTTGAGGGAATATTTGAGTATTTATAGGAATAAGAATAGGGTTACGATACCTGCCAGGAGACGACAAGCCTGCCAGGCACGACCAGGGGGGTGGCCGCGCCTGCCAGGCTTGTGATCTCATGGTAGATCCCCTGGCATGCACTCTAAGCCTGGTGGATTTGTTTCCTTCCAGAAAAAATCATTTAGAAGATTTTATTCCATTTGGACTCCGTTTAATATTCCATATCTATAAAACTCAAAAACAAGGAAAAAACAGAAACTAACACTTGGCTCTAGATTAATAGGTTAGTCCCAAAAATAATACGAAATAGCATATTAATGCATATAAAACATTCGAAACAGATAATATAATAGCATGCCATCATCAAAAATTATAGATACATTGGAGACGTATCAGCATCCCCAAGCTTAATTCCTGCTCATCCTCGAGTAGGTAAATGATAAAGATAGAATTTTTGATGTGGAGTGCTATCTAACATATATATCCATGTAATATTCTCTATTGTGGCATGAATATTCAGATCCATAAGACTCAAAAACAAAAGCTTAGTATTGATATAAAAACAATAACATTTCAAGCATACTAGCAAAGCAATTGTATATCTTCAAAATATAATGGCAAAAGAAAGTTACCCCTACAATATCATATGGTCTGGCTATGCTCCATCTTCCCTACACACAGTATTTATATCATGCACAACCCCGATGACAAGTCAAGCAATTGTTTTCACACTTCTATTTTCTCAAACTTTTTCAACTCTCACGCAATACATGAGCGTGAGCCATGGATATAGCACTATAGGTGGAATAGAATATGGTGGAGGTTGTTAGGGAAAGGGAGAAGATAGTCTCACATCAACTAGGCGTATCAACGGGCCATGGAGATGACCATCAAGAGATATCAATGTGAGTGAGTAGGGATTGACATGCAACGGATGCATTAGAGCTATAAGTGTATGAAAGCTCAAGAGGAAACTAAGTGGGTGTGCATCCAACTTGGTTGCTCATGAAGACCTAGGGCAATTTGGGGAAGCCCATTATTGGAATAGACAAGCCAAGTTATATAAAGAAAAATTCCCACTAGTATATGAAAGTGACAAAATAGCAAACTCTCTATAATGAAGATCATGGTGCTACTTTGAAGCACAAGTGTGGAAAAAATATAGTAGCAATGTCCCTTCTCTCTTTTCTCTCATTTTTTTCTCTTTTTTTGGTGGGCATCTAAGGCCTCTTTTTTTATTTGGGCTTCGCTGGCCTCTTTTATTTTTCATAAAGTCTGGAATCTCATCCCCACTTGTGAGGGAATCATAGCTTCCATCATCATTTCCTCAATGGGACATGCTCTAATAATGATAATCATCACACTTTTATTTACTTACAACTCAAAATAAAGTTACAACTTGATACCTATGACAAAATATGACACTGTATGCAATATGGAAGTGATGTTGCATGTCTTAAACGAAAACGATGGAAGTTGCATGGCAATATAAATTAGAATGGCTATGGAAAGGCCATAATAGGTAGGTATGGTGACTGTTTTGAGGAAGGTATATGGTGGGTGTTTTGAGGAAGGTATATGGTGGCTGTTTTGAGGAAGGGGGATTTGTTGTACTGACAGAAGTTGCACGGTACTAGAGAAGCTAGCAAAGGTGGAATGGTGAGAGTGTGTATAATCCACGGTACTAGAGTTGCACGGTCCTTCTTCAACCTTAGGCCGCAACCATGGAATCGAACCAGAGCATCTCCGACCTTGCCGTCACCTCCTATGGAATCGTCATGAGCTGTTGACTCCTTATCTCACCTCCTCCCTCTCATATTCTTTCTCTAGCGTCGTTCCTTGCTAGGCCCGAAGCTAGCCGTTGCTACCTCTTCAGCATGCATTGGTTTTCCCTTGAAGAGGAAAGAGTGATGCAACAAAGTAGATAAGTATTTCCCTCAGTTTTTGAGAACCAAGGTATCAATCCAGTAGGAGGAACAAGCAAGTCACCAATGGATGCACCTACACAAATAATCAAACTCTTGCACCCAATGCTATAAAGGGGTTGTCAATCCCTTCACGATTATTTGCAAGCATTAGAACTGATAGAGATAGATGTAACGAGTCCGGAAAGTAAAAGGTAAGTAAATTGCAGCAAGTATAGATCTGAAAATATACTATGGAAAATAGACCCGGAGACCACAGGTTTCACTAGGGGCTTCTCTCTTGAAGGCAAATATCATGGTGGGTAAACAAATTACTGTCAAGCAATTGATAGAAAAGCGAATAATCATGTAGTTATCCAAGGCAATGATCATGCATATAGGCATCACGTCTATGACAAGTAGACCGAAACGATTCTGCATCTACTACTATTACTCCACACATCGAGTGACTCCTGCCTACATCTAGAGTATTAAGTTCATGAAGAATAGAGTAACACATTAAGAAAGATGACATGATGTAGAGGGATAAAATCAAGCAATATGATGAAAACCCCATCTTTTTACCCTTGATGGCAACAATACAATACGTGCCTAGCTATCCCTAATTTGTCACTGGGAGAGGACACCGCAAGATTGAACCCAAAACCAAGCACTTCTCCCATTGCAAGCATTACCAATCTAGTTGGCCAAACCAAACCAATAACTCGAAGAGACTTGCAAGGATATGAAATCATGCATATAACAAATTAGAGGGGATTCAAATAAAATTCATGGATAATCTAAACATAAACTCACAATTCATCGGATCTTGACAAACACACCACAAAAGGGGATTACATCGGATAGATCTCCATGAAGATCATGAAGAACATGGTATTGAAGAACAAAGAGAGAGAAGAAGTCATCTAGATACTAGCTATGGACTCGTAGGTCTATGGTGGACTACTCCCGCATCATCGGAGGGGTAATGGAATTGATGTACATGACCTCTGTGATCGAAACCCCCTCCAATAGATTACCGGAAAAGTCTCCAAGATTGGATCTCTCGGGAACGGAGGCTTCCAGCGGCGGAAAAGTATTTTCGATGCTCTTTTTAATGTTGCGGGAATATTTGGGTATTTACACGCCAAAGAATAGGGTTAGGAGACCCGCTAGGAGGCGACAAGCCTTCTAGGCGCGACCAAGGGGGGCACGCGCCTAGCAGGTTTGTGGCGCCGTGGCACCTCCCCCAACGTGCACTCCAAGCTTGGAAGGCTTGTTTCCTTCCAGATTAATTCATTCTGAAGGTTTTTTTCCGTTTGGACTCCGTTTAATATTCCACATCTGCAAAACTCAAAAACAAGGAAAAAACAGAAACTGGCACTTGGCTCTAGATTAATAGGTTAGTCCCAAAAATAGTATAAAATAGCATATTAATGCATATAAAACATCCAAAATAGATAATATAATAGCATGCCATCATCAAAAGTTATAGATCGTTGGAGACGTATCAGCATCCCCAAGCTTAATTCCTGCTCGTCCTCGCGTAGGTAAATGATAAAAACAGAATTTTTGAGTGGAGTGCTACCTAACATATTTATCCAAGTAATATTCTTTATTGTGGCATGAATATTCAAATACGTAAGACTCAAAACAAAAGCTTAATATTGATATAGAAAGAATACCATTTCAAGCATACTACCAAAGCAATTGTATCTCTTCAAAATATAATGGCAAAAGAAAGTTATCCCTACAATATCATATGGTCTGGCTATGCCCCATCTTCCCCACACAAAGTATTTACATCGTGCACAACCCCGATGAAAAGTCAAGCAATTGTTTTCACACCTTTATTTTCTCAAACTTTTTCAACTCTCACGCAATACATGAGCGCGAGCCATGGATATAGCATTATAGGTGGAATAGTATATGGTGGAGGTTGTCGAGGAAAGGGAGAAGATAGTCTCACATCAACTAGGCATATCAACGGGCTATGGAGATGCCCATCAATAGATATCAATGTGAGTGAGTAGGGATTTCCATGCAACCGATGCACTAGAGCTATAAGTGTATGAAAGCTCAAAAACAAACTAAGTGGATGTGCATCATGAAGAAAAATATTCCACTAGCTATATGAAAGTGACAAAATAGGAGACTCTCTATCATGAAGATCATGGTGCTACTTTGAAGCACAAGTGCGGAAAAAGGTAGTAGCAATGTCCCTTCTCTCTTTTATCTCATTTTTTTGTTGGGCATCTAAGGCCTCTTTTATTCATTTTTTTATTTGGGCTTCGCTGGCCTCTTTTATTTTTCATAAAGTCCGGACTCTCATCCCTACTAATAAGGGAATCATATCTTCCATCATACTTTCCTCACATGGGATATGCTATATAATGAAAATCATCACACTTTTATTTACTTACAATTCAAAAGGAAAATTAAAACTTGATACCTATGACAAAATGTGACTCTATATGCAATATGGAAGTGATGGTGCATATCATAAAAGGAAACGGTGGAAGTTGCATGGCAATATATCTCGGATGGCTATGGAAATTCCATAATAGGTAGGTATGGTGGCTGTTTTGAGAAAATATATATGGTGGCTGTTTTGAGGAAGGTTTATGGTGGCTGTTTTGAGGAAGGTGTTTGTTGCACCGGCGAAAGTTGCGCGGTACTAGAAAGGCTAGCAAAAGTGGAAGGGTGAGAGTGCGTATAATCCATGGACTCAACATTAGTCATAAAGAACTCACATACTTATTGCAAAAGTCTATTAGTCATTGAAGAAAAGCATTAAATACATGCTCCTAGGGGAGGTTGGTAGGAGTTAACCATTGCGTGCCCCCGACCCTCACACAAAGGTCGACAATCTATAAACAAGTCATGCTCCAACTTCCTTACATAGCGGTTCACCATACGTGCATGCTACGGGAATCACAAACCTTTACACAAGTATTTTTGCCAAATCACAATTTAATTCCTAACATGTCTCTTAACATTACCATCTTTATATCTCAAAACATTATGCAAGGAATCAAACTTCTCATAAATACTCAATGCACTTAATATGGAAGTTTTTATTATATCCCTTTTGGATGCCTATCAAATAGGACTAAATTCATAACCTAGACCAATTACCATGCTGTTTTAGGAACTCACAAAAAAATATAAGTGAGGTATGAGAGTTCAAGTATTTCTATAAAACGAAAACACCACCATGCTCTTAAAGATATAAGTGAAGCATATAGAGCAAAACTGCCCAACTCAAAAGATATAAGTGAAGCACAAAGAGTATTCTAATAAATACACGATTCAGTGTGTCTCTCTCAAAATATGT
The DNA here is from genome assembly GCA_022496015.1 of Hordeum marinum. Classification (NCBI taxonomy): domain Eukaryota; kingdom Viridiplantae; phylum Streptophyta; class Magnoliopsida; order Poales; family Poaceae; genus Hordeum; species Hordeum marinum. Next base: position 366,167,647 of record CM039675.1, on the reverse strand, counting down.
GTGTAGCAAGGATGATTCTGGCAAACTAACAAGCAAAGACTCATATCATACAAGACGCTCCAAGCAAATCACATATCATGTGGTGAATAAAAATATAGCCTCAAGTAAATTACAGACGGATTGAAGACGAAAGAGGGGATAACTTCCGGGGTATCCCCAAGCTTAGGATCTTTGGCATCCTTGAATATGACTTGGGGTGCCTTGGGCGTACCCAATATGAGGCTCTTCCCACTCCTTATTCCATAGTCCATCCAATCTTTACCCAAAACTTGAAAACTTCACAACACACAACTTAACAGAAAACTCATGAGATCCGTTAGTATAAGAAAATAAATCACCACTTTAGGTACTGTTTTGAACTCATTATTTATTTATATTGGTGTTATACCTACTATAATCTAACTTCTCCAAGGATCATGCCACATGATGCAACCCATAGATTCATCAAAATAGGCAAACAACTCAAAGAAAACGGAATCTGTCAAAAACAAATCAGTCTATAGCAATCTGGAAACATCATATACTTCTGTAACTCAAAAAATTCTGAAATATTAGGAAAACCTGGGCAATTTTATATCAATCTTTTGTAAAAATTTCATATCAATTCGATGCTCAGAAAAAATTATAAAATCCCTGGACTGGACTGAGCGCATAAGCTTCTGTTTTTTCAGCAAGATCAAATCAACAACTACCATATATCACCCCAAAGGTTTTACTTGGCTCAAACACTAATTTAAACACCAAAACAAAATTACTAAAGAAGTAATAATGTGGGAAGCACTAAAAACAGACGCAAAAACAGAACACAAAAATAAAATTGGGTTGCCTCCCAACAAGCGCTATTGTTTAAAAACTTTTAGCTAGGCATGATGATTCCAATGATGCTCACTTAAAAAGTAGTAGTTGAAACATGCAAGAGAGAATCGTGAATCTCATGACAAGCACATTTAAGTCTAACCCACTTCCTATGCATAGGGGTTTTGTGAGCAAACAATTTATGAGAGCAAGAATCAACTAGCATAGGAAGGCAGAACAAGCATAACTTCAAAACTTTGAACACATAGGGCAGAAACTTGATATTATTGAAATTCCTACAAGCATATGTTCCTCCCTCATAATAATTTTCAGTAGCATCATGAAGGAATATCACAATATAACTATCACACAAAGCATTCTTTTTATGAGCAATTATAGCATATGTGTCATCACCAAAACTTGGGGCACAAAAAATATCATGTTCATCAAGCATAGCATCCCCATGCTTGTGGTTTTGCATATCATTAGCATCATGGATATTTAGAGAATTCATACTAACAACATGGAAATCATGCTTTTCATTCAAGGATATATCATGAATCACCTTATAAATTTCTTCTTCCTCTTCATCAAAATTTTCAGATTCATGATTTTCAAACAAAACTTCATAGAGCCAATCAAGTTCACTCAACTCACTAGCAATTAGTTCATCATACTTTGGTCTTTTGAAAAGATTAGCAAGTGGATGAGGATCCATATCAATAGATTTTTAACAAGTGAAGATGCAAGCAAATAGAAGGCATATGGCAACACAAGCAAACATAGCAACGAAAAGGCGAATCGAAGAAGGGCGAATAAAAGGCAAATCTTTTTGGCATTTTCTGAAAATTGTTTTAGAAGTTGGGGAGAGGAAAACGAGAGGAAAATGGAAAATAATGTAAATGCAAGAGATGAGTTTGTGATGGGTACTTTGTAGGCTTGATGTGTGTCCCCCCTGGCAACGGCGCCAGAAATCCTTCTTGCTACCTCTTGAGCATGCGTTGGTTTTCCCTTGAAGAGGAAAGGGTGATGCAGCAAAGTAGATAAGTATTTCCCTCAGTTTTTGAGAACCAAGGTATCAATACAGTAGGAGGAACAAGCAATTCACCAATGGATGCACCTACACAAATAATCAAAATCTTGCACCCAACACTATAAAGGGGTTGTCAATCCCTTCACACTTATTTGCGAGGATAAGATCCGATGGATATAGATGTAACGAGTGCAAAAATTAAATGGTAAATAAATTGCAGGAAATATAGATCTGAAAATATATTATGGAAAATAGACCCGGGCGCCATAGGTTTCACTAGAGGCTTCACTCTTGAAGGCAAATATCATGGTGGGTAAACAAATTACTGTCAAGCAATTGATAGAAAAGCGAATAATCATGTAGTTAGCCAAGGAAATGATCATGCATATCGGCATCACATCCGTGACAAGTAGACTGAAACAATTCTGCATCTACTACTATTACTCCACACATCGGCCGACTCCTGCCTGCATCTAGAGTATTAAGTTCATGAAGAATAGAGTAACGCATTAAGAAAGTTGACATGATGTAGAGGGATAAAATCAAGCAACCTGATGAAAAGCCCATATTGTTACCCTTGATGGCAACAATACAATACGTGCCTCGCTACCACTACTTTGTCACTGGGTGACGACACCGCAAGATTGAACCCAAAACCAAGCACTTCTTCCATTGCAAGAATTACCAATCTAGTTGGCCAAACCAAACCAATAACTCGAATAGACTTGCAAGGATATGAAATCATGCATATAAGAAATCAAAGGAGATTCAAATAAGATTCATGGATAATCTGAACATAAACTCACAATTCATCAGATCTTGAAAAACACACCACAAAGAGGATTACATCGGATAGATCTCCATGAAGATCATGAAGAACATGGTATTGAAGATCAAAGAGAGAGAAGAAGACATCTAGCTACTAGCTATGGACCCTAGGTATGTGGTGGACTACTCACGCATCATCGGAGGGGTAACGGAGTTGATGTAGATGCCCTCCATGATCGAAACCCCCTCCGACAGATTACCAAAAAAGGCGCCAAGATTGGATCTCTCGGGAACGAAGGCTTCCGGCGGCAAAAAAGTATTTTTGATGCTATTTTTTATGTTGTGGGAATATTTGGGTATTTGTAGGCCAAAGAATAGGGTTAGGAGACCTTCTAGGAGGTGACAAGCCTGCTAGGCGCGGCTAGGGGGGGGGGGCGTGCCTAGCAGGCTTATGGCGTCCTGGCACCTACCCTAACGTGCACTCAAAGCTTGGATGACTTTTTTCCTTCTAGAAAAATTCCTTCCAAAGGTTTTATTCCCTTTGGACTCTGTTCAGTATTCCATATCTGCAAAACTCAAAAACAAGGAAAAAACAAAAACTAGCACTTGGCTCTAGATTAATAGGTTAGTCCCAAAAATAGTATAAAATAGCATATTAATGCATATAAAACATCCAAAATAGATAATATAATAGCATGCCATCATAAAAAATTATAGATACATTGGAGAAGTATTAGCCTCCATTGAGCATCTCGTCGCCAATGTTGTGGTTCACCACCGGCGTGTCCAAGCTCAAAGCCAAGCTCCTCGAGCTCCATAGAGGTCGTAGGGCCATCGTTCCAGCTTGCCCGCGCCCCGTAACCCCGCAGCTGTGCAAGGCCGAGCTCCGGCCACCGCATTGGTCATTGCCGATCACTATTCTGGCGACCCCATGACCTCCCTTGTGCCCTGTAGGATCCACGCGAGCATGGGCTACGCCCGAGTGCCTTCAGCGCGTGGAGCCACCCCCTGTAGCGTAACTCCGGTGCGAAGCCGCCGCCAGTTTGGTCGCCGACGGCTAGCCCCGGCCACGCTGACGTGGCCCGCGTAATTAGCACTAATAACAAGATTAGTTTAGCCCTAAGTCACTGACACATGGGCCGAGGTGCCCTAATTAAACCCTCGTTATTTTAACTAAATCAGGTTAGCCACTGTGCCTATGACACACGGGTCCCACCGACCAGGTTTGACCTGCACCGGTTTTGTTGACCGATGATGTCACAATGACCTCATGCTGATGCAGTAATTCATTTCTAGAGTTGAAATAAATATTAAATGATTTATTATATTTCAAAAAATGTTATAAACTTTAAAAAATCATAGAAAGTCAACCGTAACTCAGATGACAATAATATATATATATAAATGATCAGAAAAATCCAATGAATCTGTTTATGCCATGATCATGCATATTTGAACAAGTTAACATCACCAAGTAGGGCATTTCATGATTAGGACAATTTAATAAATAGTGTCGGAGTTGCAATTTGGTATATATTTAAATTCCACTTCACTTAATATGACTATGTATTGCACTAGGTCAATTTGATGCTTTAACATGCCATTTCATACATCATGTTGTTGAATTGCATTGAATGTGTTCCTTTCCTGTTTGTTGGTGATGTTCCTTCTCAGTAGACGATGGTTCTGACGATGTGATCGTTGACTCTAATGAAGATAAGTAATATCTCCAGGACTTTCAGGCAAGCACCCCCCCCCCTTGAGCATACTAATATGAACCCACTCTCTCGCTACTCCTCTCTTTTATTGCATTAGGACAATCACGATTCAACTGTTACATGTTCTCGATAGTTGAACCCATTCCTTTGCATGACCTGTCTTTACCATAGTAAATACTTGAAACCACTTAGCATGAGTAGCAACTACTTGAGGCTTGTTATGCTACTCATCCATGCTCGCTTTCTATGCTCAAAGTTGAGTTGGTTTGATCCATCTAGGTAATGGATTGGAATAATCGTGTCCTAATGATGAGATTTAAGTGTCTTGATCCGTCTTGGTCAAGATGGTGATGAGAGGCCATGTTGGAGAACATGGTGGATTGTATTGTGATACGGCTCATAGGAACTGGGTTCCGTGCTTATCAGAGCCTACCTCGCTGTTACGTGGACATGTGCAGGTCAGGTGCATGGGCACGTGGCGCATGGCGCATGTGGCTCGTTGTGGAACATGGCGCGTGTGGCCTATCGTGGCACATGACGCGTGTGGCCCGTCGTGACACATGGCATGGCACATGTGCCGGACTGGACGCAGATACGTGTTCCAGGAGGGAATGTTGCAAATGGCACGAGGACGTCAGTTCCTCTGAGTCAGGGTGAATCAATCTGTTCAAATAGCCTCGTCCTCGGATATGGACTACTTGGAGAACTTATGTGGTACATAGACAAGTGAAATGGATACTCTAAAATGCGCAAGATAAGCGTGAGTGCTATGGATGGCCTTCTCATAGAGAGATGGAAGTGGATCCATAGTGGTATATTGATTTGGAGAATATGTGGACTCATGTGCGATATCCCACCTCAAAGAAAGTAATCGTAGTCATAGTACAGGTTAACCAAGAGTCAAAGCTGGCTTGCTGCAATAAACTCCACAATCCCCTTCATTGATACTGATGCATATGTAGTTAGTTCTAATGTAAGTCTTGCTGAGTACCTTTGTACTCACATTTGCTTAATTTATGTTTTTGCAGATGAGACGTCAGTCTCATTAGTTATTCTTATGACGTGAAGTACGATGTTAACCGGATTAGTTTGGGAATTCCAGACAGAGGTCTGGTTCCTGTGGTAGGGTCGTTGCAGTTTTTCAGGCTCCTCCGGCCACTTTTAGTAGATGTCTGTACCCATACATAAGTCTTCTGCTTGTTGGTTGTATGCTCTGAATGATGGGTCATGTGACACCTATTTGTATCATTATTCTATAGAGGTTCTCTGGAGCCTTCTAAATAAATGATATGTTGTTGTATGGTTATGTTGTGATGCCATAGTTGTATCTATGCATATCAGGAATGTCGTGCGTACGTGTGACGTGCAATGGTATGTATGGGATCTGATACCTAGTCGTGTGCCTTAGGAGTACTCTTTATAGGGAACTGCTTCTTTGTGCTTCCATCGAGCCTTGGTAGCTTGCTATTGATCCTGACGCATTGATTGACCGGTGTGTATCCTTCTTTGATGTTGTGTCTATCCCTTCGGGGAAATGTCTTGCGGTGTAATGGAGTCTTTTTAGCCTGCTATGACTCGTCTATGTGTGGTTGATGACAGAAATGTCTCACGGCTTAATGGAGTCCATGTAGCTTGCTACGACTCGTCTACACACCCTAGAGGCTGACACCTGCATTGCTGGGTTATGTATGCATGTCCCTGTATGGATGTGCTACTTGGGTTCTACGACTGGTCATGTCAGCCCGGGTTCTCTAACATTTGAATGCTAGCGACACATTCACATACATGAGACAAAAGACGCAAACTATCCCGACCTAGGTAAGGCAGCAGCCGTGGAGATAACTATGAGTGAGGCTGCAAAGTGATGGGATGTGTTACAAGCTGGATTCTTATGGCTTAGGATCGGGGTCCTGACAATGTTGGTATCAGAGCTTGACTGCCTATAGGATGACCAAGCCAAACTGGTCCATTTTGAGTCTAGAACTACTTTAGTTATATAAGGGAACTGATTGTGGAAGGGAACGCAAGATTCTTTTTACTCCTTTCCTTGTGTCATTCTAATTCTGAGTCACCCTCTTCTTTTCTATGGGGATTAAGAACTAGGCTTTCTCATCTATCTATCAGGATGACGAGTTACTATACTAGAGACCTATAGGAAAGTTGTTGTCTTCCTGGATCGATCTCTCCAAAAGAATTCATTGTTATGTTGCCAGTTTTCTTGTGAAACTTGCCTCTTATTTCATGCCCGTACAACCGTTATGTTGTCTGAGTTATCCAAGGTTTCTTAATTATCTAATGGAATTGCAAAAGTCTTACATCTTGAGTCAATGTCTTTCAGGACAGACTAAGCACACTAATTTTTGTGTTGGAGTACTCCATTACCTTGACGTGTTTGTTGAAGTGTTAGGAAACCATGTCCTTTTAGTGAACAACCCAACAGTCTAGTTGGGTTTGTGTTTCGAGTGTGATAATTCTGGCCACCATTATCGAAAGCATCTTGTGATGCCACTTAGTCATAGGTACCATATCTCTTGGTTCTTGAACCCAAGGATCATTCTGCTCACCCCCGTTGACAGTATTTGCTCGTCCCTTTAGGATATTAGTGACCTTTGTGATAATCCTCAAGGTTTGTGGTAAATGAGTCTTCCCAAACCATGAACCAGTTATGGCAGAAGTTCTTTGTGAACGAAAGATCACAACATGAGTGTTCATGATGAGTTCTCCATTCCATAGTCTTGACTCTCCCAATCCTACTCTTCTACATGGGTTATCCGGAAGAATTGTGTTGAACTCGTTCGACATGCAAAACTATGCATCTACAACTCAAGAAATTCATGTGCTCTTGAGTTGCCCCTCTTTATTTGTATTCCGACCTTCATCTATCAATGGATAGTCAAGAGTAGTTGTGCATTCATGTTCATTGATGCCCATTATTCTTGTGGTCCGTCAAACCATTCTATTTTAGAATGGCTAGGAGAATCAAACTCCAGTACCTCATCCATTTCTAGGATTGGGTCAAAGCAATTTTATTCCGCCGATCAAAATGTCAATCCAGCTTTTGTTCTATTCTACCTTGAAGTATTACCCTCATTGTCGAGAATGTCATGAGAATTGCATGGCCTCTTATGCATTCTAGATATAGTGGTACTTCTCACCATCATTATTCATTCCTCGGTCTCCGTGTTGGTTGTAACCGGAATACCGATAAGTGAACCGTGATGCGTGGAATCAATACTTCTAGCAATCCTATTTCTTGGAGGTTAATTGACAATAATCTCATTCCTAGTGTGATGGTTACTAAACCACCACTCTAAAGATTGATCATGCTACCTAGTCCATTTTCCATGGTGCACATTTTGATCAATGAGTTAGGATTGTGTCAATCCTTCGCTATGTTGATCATATCGTCTTGCCTTGACAAGCAAGATTGTTCTCGAGCATGACAACATATCGGTGGATGGTGATTTTCCGAATATCTTCTCGGAAGTTTTACGAAGGTGTTCCTTGACTATTATGTAGAGTTCGTGATCAAGATGGTTTTTCTATAAACCACCTTTTCTCCAAGACCTGTGTTGGATACCCCTAAGCTACTTGGTTAAGCTACACAATACCTTGGAGAGTTGAAAGATAAAATCTTGATCTAACTTAGTTCATGTCAAGGAGTATCTTTTGTGTTGTGAGTGTGTCAAGGAAGGATGATATATTCACCGATTGATCTTCGTGGTCAACTGTTGCATTTGTTGTCTTGTTCAATATCTGATTTGAGCATGGGCTATCATCAAATCAAAATCAGAACCAAAGATTTCCCTAATCTTGTTTTACTCATGGATATTCCTCAAGCATACACCATTATATCTTTTGGCCTGACCAATGCTAACACTTTGTTCTCATAGTTGTGGAATTCCATCCATAAGGATACTTTGATGAATTGTTGTTGAGCCCATCGACATCATTTTTCATGTGTTCCATGATTCATGATGAACATAAAGCTAGCATTGGAAACTTTGTAGGCATATCTTCATGTGTAGCGACCCGACTCAAAACGAGTCAAGCCTCTGTGTTTTCTGTGCCATCCCTGGATCAGTATGCTGGCACACACAGTACATCAATGTATATATCAAAGTGCAATCACATGTAATTAACGTAAAACTGACATATACCTTAAAATAGCAGCGGATACAGTCAACGGGAGTGGAGTCCCAATAACACCAACGGCAGGTTGAGTGCGGACCGTAACCCTGAATCGTACTCTTACCCGTCGTAGAAGAGTATCTGCAACATAAGACGTTGCAGCCGTGTAGGTCAGTACATTGAATGTACTGGCAAGATCACCATAGAAGAACAGAAGAATAAAGACTATTCTATATGCAAAGGCTTTGTGGCGCTGAGTTTTTTCCGTAAAAGCTGATTTTATTTTCCTACAACAAAGGAATATCAGGAATTTCACAATGGAGTTACCTATCATGACATGGTTCCGCCAACCAATGTCTCAATGCCCATAAGTATCATTAAGTTGCCCACAATTAATTATCAGTCCACTGTTGAGAGTTTAGAGATAGATGCAAGTCCAGAGGCTCAAATTGTCTGTAACCGGGGACACGGCTAATCGATTAGGTTTAACTCGGCAGAGTGTTGTGTACTTTACCCACAAGATTCGTTCCCTCCTAGTAAGTCCTTGCACTGCATGGTGTTTGAGGACAGGATGAACGAAACATGGTCTTTCAGAGTGCTTCCCTGACTATCCGACAGTGCCCATCCAATCCTAACGTCGACTACATCTCGTAGCACTGCCTAGACAGAGTCACAACAAAGATCAACCAAGCCAGAGCCCATAATGACTTATGGCTACACAGGTAAGCTTCCGGGCATGAAGTATTCATCCTTCCCTTTGAGTCTGGGTGAGGCTTTCCGCGTGAATACTGACACATCTCCAGCAACACCTAGGCAAATCCATTGGCTTCTCCAGGATGCCGTTCCAACCATCCCTCACCCAGTAGTGTGTATTGAAAAACTTCTTTCTCGAGTCTCGAAGTCTTGAGGTCTTGAATATGCAGGTCTTGAAGAAGCCTTCATGAACTCGTCGTTTTGACGTGGAGTCCTCCTTCTCACACCACTCACGAACACTCATACCATACCCCGTCTACTTTAGCATAGCATTGCACTAACTAGCGTTCCTAGGGCTTTAGTAACAAGTGGTGGGTTCCTACCTCATGCATTCTACTCAACTACAAAAATTTCAATAACACTATGGGAGGGATTTGTTGAATGATGTCACTACATGCAATAAAACATAGGTATGAACAAAATGGTCAAAGTGAACTTGCATGTACTGTTGAAGAAGATAAGTATCGCTCTCAGAAAATACTTGATAGAACTATACATCACTCTCCGATGAAATCTATAATAACAAACATTGCATTCATAAGCAAACACTTCTAGCAATCAATACTAACAATCACAAGGTAACACAAGAACCAAAAGTAACAAGGTTGATGAAGGAAATACTTAAGACAAATCTCAAAAATCAACAAAGTTTTCATGAACACAACTAAGGTGGGATTTCCCCTACAAACAACTATTTTCAAATAGTAACAAAACAAAAACAAAGTAAAATATAACAAAACTAGTTTAGTATATATTTTACTAGCAAAAAGAATTACTTTTGAAAAACAAGTAAAACTATGAAAACAACATCCTAAACAAGATAAGTGTTTGCTAAGTAAAACAATAAAATATTAAACAAAGTATAAAACAACTAAGTTAATAGAAAGAATTAATAAAAACTTTGTTATAAAACATTACCTAATGAAGAGGGATATAGATTCCTATAGTAAACTAAACTATTTTTGTTTAAAACATTTCTTAACAGAAAAGTATTACCAAAAACTTTATTTGAAAACAGAATATAATTACTTAAAACTTTTGTTAAAAGAATTATTACTGACTAATTTGTTTTTAATAAACTATACCTATTTGAAAAAAGGTATAGGTTCCTACAATAAAATTCATAAACTAAACAAATTATTTTTTGTTAACAGCAAGTATAATCCTAAAGTTTAGAACAACAACAACTAATGAAATCTAAAACATAAGTTAAATCAAATTCAGATTTCAAAAGATAGAACAAAGGAAATCAAACTAATTAAACTAATAGGAAACTAAACAGATTCTGTTTTTAGTTAAAACCCAAATCAAATTTTTTCTAAAATTTCTCAAACTTAGTGAGATGATAAACCTAACTAATACAATTCAGTGGCAAAAAGATTCATTCAAAAATAAAATTTTAAACTCAAGTTATTCAGAAAACAAGATGTAATTCAAATCTGTTTAAATTCAAATTTAAATATTCAAACATAGTCAAACTTGGTATCTACGGAAACTAGAAATTTTTTTTGAATTAATGCAAAAATAATAAAATTAAAACAACTAAAAACATAAAATATATGATTAAAACAAAATCAGAACTAAATCTGTTTTTAAAACAGAAAACAGAAAAAAGAAAAACTTAACTAACGGTCAGCGGTCTATGTGGCTCTCTATGATTGGTTGGAAGGGTGTGCGCGCGGTTGTTTGCGGGTGGATGACCGATCATGAGAACAAAACTGTTCGGGGTTTTAAGTGATCTAATCTGGATCGTTCGATCCAGATCCAATGGTTAAGAGAGGGGGAGGGGAGCTCACAGGGGAGGTCGCCGGCGAGGGAGCTTCTCCGGCGTGGCCGAGGCGTCGAGGTTGACGGGGAGGCGTCTCCGGTGGTCGGGGATGGCGTCGGAGGGGTCCAGGTGACGGCGGCTGGCGGCCGGCGTCGAGTGGTGGTGCCGGACGAGGCTGAGGGCGAGGGAGACGACGGCCAGGAGCTCGGGGAGGGTTCGATCGGGGCAGAGCTCCGGCGAACTCGAGTGGGTGTTCTGGCGAGGGAGAGAGAGAGGGGTTCTAGGGGGGCCAGAGTGCGGAGGAGTCCTGCTATTTATAGGGCCGGTGAGGGGGCGAGAGAAGGAAGGAGGGGGGAGATCCGAGGGAGAGATCCCCGGCGACGGCGGCGCGCGCGCGAGGAAGATGGTGACCGCGCTGATCGAGCGGTCTGTCGGGGTGGGGCCCGCTGTCAGAGAGAGGGAGAGCGCGGCAGTGGCGTCGGTGACCGAATAGAAGGAAGGTCGGGATGGGGCGTTAACTGCGGATGGGCCGACCGGCCTTTAAAGCTTTAAAGATTTTCCTATTTTATTTTACTAGCGAATCAAAACCATCAAATGTCCATAAATACTTTCCCAAAAATAAATTTTTTATACCAAAATTATAAGGGAAATAAATTCCATTTAATGAACATTTTTCCACGGCCAAATTAAATACTTTGAAAAAAATTATTTTCAAAAAATGCCTAAATGGCTTTATTTATTTTTGCAAAATATTTTTCAAATAACCCCATGGGTTTTATGGTTCAAAAACGTCACAAAATACCCCCTGGTTTGGAGTGTCACATTACTCCTCTCAAAAAAAATTCTAGGGTTTTGAATGCTTTGAAAATTTGAATAGGAACCAAATATGACATGGATTCCAAAAGCATAATTTAGAGGTTTTCAAAAGCACTGTCAAATTCTTCCTTTAAACTTCCAACTCATATTTCATATAATTTTAAGAAGTCCTTTTATCCTCTCTCATGAAAATCATTGAGTTGCATAAAGTTTCTGAATTTGAAATATTTTCAAAATGGAATTCAAATCTCATGGGAAAGTCATTTTATTCCCTCTCATTCAAAAGTTTTCAAAAGTTTCAAATTTTCACTCAATTTCAATCCCTCAAGCAAACAAGCATTCATTCTAACATTTATTATAACATTCCAAAATTTGGGATGTTACAAACCTACCACACTTAAAATGAATCTTGTCCTCGAGATTCGAAGAGGCTAGAAAGAAAAGGTTAGGGTTTGGGGTCTTCTAACAAATCCACTGACCAAGAAGGTGTGGGGTCTTCCAACAAGACTCCATTGACCTAGAAGGTGTGGGGTCTACCACACTTAAAATGAGAGTTACTGGTCAAAATCCTGGTATTCTTGTGGGTGCATCTGTCTGTGCACATTCTTCAAGATAGCTCCTTCGGTGATGCTCTTCCGTTATATCTAAATCTTGAGTTACAACAACATGTATTTCCTCCGATTACTGGGTCTTCTTAACTGACAGGTCTCGTGTTCATTCTAAGTAACCTATCGAGGATCTCATGGTGGTCTACCATTAGTGGTTACCCTGCAATGAAATGGGTCTTGGCTTCATTCCTCACCGTAATATTCCTACGTGTGACAGCAACTGTCATGTACAAGGGGTTTCATCATACCATTCTAGGGCTTAAACAAAAAGCTTCAAAGAACGTCGTCTCTTTACTATGGGTAAGTCACTCAGATTTACCAATCCGAATAGCAAGAGAATGATAAGAGTAAGTCGTCATGGTGGCCAAGCCATGTCGCACTGAAATCGTTACCTTGTATAAGGTTTAGTGAATCTCGTATTCTAACACTTGGGCTTCCTCACAAGCATTGCAGAAATTTCTCTTGTCAACGAACGAGGTTCGGATAAATCCATTGATTCTGCAAGCCAAACAAAAACATATATCATTTTCTTCACAACTCTCAGGTTATCGTATACTCCTAAGAAAAACGTTTAATGATCTGGCGTAGCTTCTTCCAAGTTTCTTCCTTCACCAAGGTGGGGTTTGGTCCCTATCAATCCTGAGGTCAGTGACCTGTGGGTTCACTTGAATACTTGATTAGTACTTATCTCACTCTTGGGGTTACTACCGTTTCATATTCCAACATTACCTTCAGTTCACTACATCATACCCTTGAGGTAACAAATCACAGACCTATTATTGTCTGGATTCCACTTTGTGGAATTCATTTTCCTTTCCATTGGTTTGTTTAACCTTGGGTATGGTTTCATCACAATCATTCCTTTGCTCAATATTCCAACTTCAAAATCACTTGTCACAAAGGTTATCATCCAGATATTTTGAGGTGGTTCCACATTGTCTTCACCTGTATTTCAGTTATCCAAACTCCTTAATATGAATGGTATTCTCTTCATTCTTTTGTCCCTGTGGTTACTACCACACTTAAAATGAAATGCACTCATGCCTGCATAGACCATATTTTCTCATATCCTCGAAAATTGGTCAGAGATCTTTGTTCATGGGGTACAACTCATAGGAGAATCATGACACCATAAATTCCATTGATCTCATGATTTTATTACAAACTCTAAGACTTCCATTACATAACTTCAAAATGATAAGAGTGCTACCTATTACATTTATCACTTCCAAAATCCGAAACTCAAACTACTCATGTTTAGCCTTTTTCTCCGAGCAGGTATAGGAGTAATGTCCTGTCTTCTTGCACCGGAAACACATGACCTGACTCAGATCCTTCTTTGCAGAAATTGGGTTGTTCTGAGAACGTCTTCGGTTTCTCTTCTTGGGCTGCTTTGTTCCGATCAAACTTTCAATTTCCTGTGGGTCAAACTCCACTTCTTCTGTAGGAAAGTTTCCCAGATACTCTTTTCTTTCCTTCGTACAGTCCTGTGAGAAATGTCCTTCTTCTCCACATGAATAGCAGGCATTGGAGTAAAATCTGGTTAGGCCTTCTCCATTAGGGTCTTCAACATCTTCCTTCATCACAAGTTTTCCTAAATTTTCTCTGAATGCTTCCTTCATGGATTCCTTCTGCTGCTTGATGACTTCTTGTACCTTGGGGTACATTTGGCATTAAGCCGGGTAATGATTGGTTCCTTCACACAAGAAATAGGTCACTTGCCCGCTTGGGCATTCCTCAGCAGGGTGATTTTCTTCACAATGAGGGCATCCATCCTTGTGTTCTTCCTGGGTGTGTCCTATCTCTGTACATATCTTGCAGGCACAAATATTCTTCACAACTTGGCAACGGGGCTTTTGGGTGTTGGTGACCACATGAGATTCTTGCAGAGTCATCTTGAATTCTTCCAAGTGATTGATGCTTGACTATCAAGGATAGCTTCGTGCATCTTCCACCAATTTGCAGCACCTTCTGCAAAGTACCAAAGAGCATATTGGACCATATCGTTCCTTGTAACAAGGTTACTCCTTAGGTGATCCTCCATGGTCTGAATCCATTCTTCTGTCTCTAACCGAGTCATTGATCTAGAATACACGAGTCCAGCTTCATTCGTCATCTATTGGGTTCAAGGTTTTGGGGATGATATGGGTAAGAGAGAGAAAAGAGGGGATACACACAATACAAACAATGGTTTTGAAAATAGATTTTAGTTGTGGTTGTCAAAAATTACACACAAATGACAGCTCACAAATCATCATATCTAACGTAAGTATACAACAGGGGTTTGGTCTTCTAAGGCATAATATCTTGGAAATTCTTCATGGTCTTCAATCTCTTCGGGTCTTCATAGTCTTCAACTCGTGTAGCTTCAACTCTTCAAATGCATGGTGAAATCTTCTTTACTTTGAAGTGACCATCAGTTGTTTCGATATCTTGTCCTTCTCGAAGTGGCCTCAGTTGATCCGTAGTGTGGTCAAGGGAAAGGGTATTTTCTAACTTTTTGAGGTAAGAGAGATCATTTGATAAGGCTCAAATAAGATGAGAAGTAAAGGGTCTTTTGAAAACAAAGTTTTTTGAGAAATCATTTCCTAAGGGCTTTCCAGTTTCTAGGGTCACGTCCTACAGTCAACATGTGCTCTAATACCATTTCTGTAGCGACCCGACTCAAAACGAGTCAAACCTCTGTGTTTTCTGTGCCATCCCTGGATCAGTATGCTGGCACACACAGTATATCAATGTATATATCAAAGTGCAATCACATGTAATTAACGTAAAACTGATATATACCTTAAAATAGCAGCGGATACAGTCAACGGGAGTGGAGTCCCAGTAACACCAACGACAGCTTGAGTGCGGACCGTAACCCTGAATCGTACTCTTACCCGTCGTAGAAGAGTATCTGTAACATAAGACGTTGCAACCGTGTAGGTCAGTACATTGAATGTACTGGGAAGATCACCATAGAAGAACAGAAGAATAAAGACTATTCTATATGCAAAGGCTTTGTGGCTCTATGTCTATGTTTTTTGCATAAAAGCTGATTTTATTTTCCTACAACAAAGGAATATCAGGAATTTCACTATGGAGTTACCTATCATAACATGGTTCCGCCAACCAATGTCTCAATTCCCATAAGTATCAGTAAGTTGCCCACAATTAATTATCAGTCCACTCTTGAGAGTTTAGAGATAGATCCAAGTCCAGAGGCTCAAATTGTCTGTAATCGGGGACACGGCTAATCGATTAGGTTTAACTCTGTAGAGTGTTGTGTACTTTACCCACAAGATTCGTTCCCTCCTAGTAAGTCCTTGCACTGCATGGTGTTTGAGGATAGGATGAACGAAACATGGTCTTTCAGAGTGCTTCCCTGACTATCTGACAGTGCCCATCCAATCCTAACGTCGACTACATCTCATAGCACTGCCTAGATAGAGTCACAACAAAGATCAACCAAGCAAGAGCCCATAATGACTTGTGGCTACACAGGTAAGCTTCCGGGCATGAAGTATTCATCCTTCCCTTTGAGTCTGGGTGAGGCTTTCCGCGTGAATACTGACACATCTCCAGCAACACCTAGGCAAATCCACTGGCTTCTCTAGGGTGCCGTTCCAACCATCCCTCACCCAGTAGTGTGTATTGAAAAACTTGTTTCTTGAGTCTCGAAGTCTTGAGGTCTTGAATATGCAGGTCTTCAAGAAGCCTTCATGAAGTCGTCGTTTTGACGTGGAGTCCTCCTTCTCACACCACCCACGAACACTCATACCAGACCCCGTCTACTTTAGCATAGCATTGCACTAACTTGCATTCCCGGGGCTTTAGTAACAAGTGGTGGGTTCCTACCTCATGCATTCTACTCACCTACAAGAATTTCAATAACACTACGGGAGGGATTTGTTGAATGATGTCACTACATGCAATAAAACATAGTTATGAACAAAATGGTCAAAGTGAACTTGCCTGTACTGTTGAAGAAGATAAGTATCGCTCTCAGAAAATACTTGATAGAACTATATGTCACTCTCCGATGAAATTTATAATAACAAACATTGCATTCATAAGCAAACATTCTAGCAATCAATACTAACAATCACAAGGTAACACAAGAACCAAAAGTAACAAGGTTGATGAAGGAAATACTTAAGACAAATCTCAAAAATCGACAAAGTTTTCACGAACACAACTAAGGTGGGTTTTCCCCTACAAAAAACTATTTTCAAATAGTAACAAAACAAAAACAAAGTAAAATATAACAAAACTATTTTAGTAAATATTTTACTAGCAAAAAGAATTACTTTTGAAAAACAAGTAAAACTATGAAAACAACATCCTAAACAACATAAGTGTTTGCCAAGTAAAACAATAAAATATTAAACAAAGTATAAAACAACTAAGTTAACATAAAGAATTAATAAAAACTTTGTTATAAACTAGGATTAAATCATACAAAAGTTTTTGTGAAAAGGATTTCTACTAAACTAAGTTGTTTTATAAAACATTACCTAATGAAGAGGGATATAGATTCCTATAGTAAACTAAACTATTTTTGTTTAAAACATTTCTTAACAGAAAATTATTACCAAAAATCTTATTTGCAAACAGAATCTAATTACTTAAAACTTTTGTTAAAAGAATTATTACTGACTAATTTGTTTTTAATAAACTATACCTATTTGAAAAAAGGTATAGGTTCCTACAATAAAATTCATAAACTAAACAAATTATTTTTTGTCAACAGCAAGTATAAGCCTAAAGTTTAGAACAACAACAACTAATGAAATCTAAAACATAAGTTAAATCAAATTCAGATTTCAAAAGATAAAACAAAGGAAATCAAACTAATTAAACTAATAGGAAACTAAAAAGATTCTGTTTTTAGTTTAAACACAAATCAAATTTTTTCTAAAATTTCTCAAACTTAGTGAGATGATAAACCTAACTAATACAATTCAGTGGCAAAAAAATTCATTCAAAAATAAATTTTTAAACTCAAGTTATTCAGAAAACAAGATTTAATTCAAATCTGTTTAAATTCAAATTTAAGTATTCAAACATAGTCAAACTTGGTATCTACGGAAACTATAACAAATTTTCGACCTAATGCAAAAAGAATCAAATTAAAACAACTAAAAACATAAAAGATATGATTAAAACAAAATCAGAACTAAATCTGTTTTTAAAACAGAAAACAGAAAAAAGAAAAACTTAACTAACGGTCAGGGGTCTACGTGGCTCTCTGTGATTGGTTGGAAGGGTGTGCGTGCGGGTGTTTGCGGGCGGATGACCGATCATGAGAACAAAACTGTTCGGGGTTTTAAGTGATCTAATCTGGATCGTTAGATCCAGATCCAATGGTTAAGAGAGGGGGAGGGGAGCTCACAGGGGAGGTCGCCGGCGAGGGAGCTTCTCCGGCGTGGCCGAGGCGTCGAGGTTGACGGGGAGGCGTCTCCGGTGGTCGGGGATGGCGTCGGAGGGGTCCAGGTGACGGCGGCTGGCGGCCGGCGTCGAGTGGTGGTGCCGGACGAGGCTGAGGGCGAGGGAGACGACGGCCAGGAGCTCGGGGAGGGTTCGATCGGGGCAGAGCTCCGGCGAACTCGAGTGGGTGTTCTGGCAAGGGAGAGAGAGAGGGGTTCTAGGGGGGCCAGAGTGCGGAGGAGTCCTGCTATTTATAGGGCCGGTGAGGGGCGAGAGAAGGAAGGAGGGGGGAGATCCGAGGGAGAGATCCCCGGCGACGGCGGCGCGCGCGCGAGGAAGATGGTGACCGCGCTGATCGAGCGGTCTGTCGGGGTGGGGCCCGCTGTCAGAGAGAGGGAGAGCGCGGCAGTGGCGTCGGTGACCGAATAGAAGGAAGGTCGGGATGGGGCGTTAACTGCGGATGGGCCGACCGGCCTTTAAAGCTTTAAAGATTTTCCTATTTTATTTTACTAGCGAATCAAAACCATTAAATGTCCATAAATACTTTCCCAAAAATAAAAAGTTTTATACCAAAATTGTCAGGGAAATAAAGTCATTTAATGAACATTTTTCCATGGCCAAATTAAATACTTGAAAAAAATATTTTCATAAAATGCCTAAATGGCTTTAGTTATTTTTGCAAAATATTTTTCAAATAACCCCATGGGTTTTATGGATCAAAAACTTCACAAAATACACGCTGGTTTGGAGTGTCACATTACTCCTCTCAAAAATTTGTCTAGGGTTTTGAATGCTTTAAAAATTTGAATAGGAACCAAATATGACATGGATTCTAAAAGAATAATTCAGAGGTTTTCAAAAGCACTTTCAAATCCTTCCTTTAAACTTCCAACTCATATTTCATATAATTTTAAGAAGTACTTTTATCCTCTCTCATGAAAATCATTGAGTTGCATAAAGTTTCTGAATTTGAAATATTTTCAAAATGGAATTCAAATCTCATGGGAAAGTCATTTTATTCCCTCTCATTCAAAAGTTTTCAAAAGTTTCAAATCTTCACTCAATTTCAATCCCTCAAGCAAACAAGCATTCACTCTAACATTTATTATAACATTCCAAAATTTGGGATGTTACATCATGTTCTGTTGAAGTATATGTTAGGTGTAAGAAGCGACTCTCTCTAAGTTCATGTGCATTCGATGCAAGTTGCCGCCCTGACTTCGAGAAAAGTTGTTTTGGTTTGTTTGGAATCATCCCAAGTAATTCATGCATGTGCGAAGTATGATATGGTTTGATATATTAGCTACCTCCATTCTATATGTATTATCTAGCATCCCAAGCCACTGATTGACTTGTTCAAGGAGAAGAAGTTCCTTCTTAAGAGCTAGATTTATGCAAGGGCTTCGATATCCTTGATATGATTCCCAACCAGAACTCGGTAGTGTTTTGCTGTAAGACTTCTATGTGATCATACTTGTCTTGGATAGTGTGCTCTCATCCGTCTTGCAATCCAGCTCATTTTTTTGGAGCTGGCTTCCGTAGTTCATTTCCAGAGAATCTCGCAACATCATCTCATCGATATGTGTTGCAAACTCTCCTCTCGGACATGCTGAGTCTGAAACACCCTATCACCAACCAGATCTAAATCTCAGGCAGACATGATGGTTGGAACGTTACCCAAGAGTTATAATATTGGTCTCTCTATAACCCGGTGAAGTGATGTTGTGGCTAGCATACCTAGCCAGAAGACCTATTATTGTAATATCTTGTATCACCATGTCACACCCTGTGTTTGTAGCACATTGTTATGTTTGGGTTTATAAAATTTGGAGCCAACTAAAACTTTTCAAGGTTCTTGTTTTGCTATGTTGTTTTCTTGCTTGTTGATTGTGTTATGTGGGACTCATAGATTCTATTCCACTTCATCCTCATCTTTCTTGTCCCAAACCTCTGGCCTAATGATCATGCCATGTGAATAGTGCCCAAAACTATTTTTATCAAATTTTGTTTTAACTAAAAATGATTTATTTAATTTAAGTTTCCAAACCCCCTGAAATGAGGTTTGCACTTCAAGTCCACAAATCAGGTGGACCCTTCTTTCCCAAAGGCTTTATTTCAAACCTACTATATGTATGACTTCCCAAAACCACCAAATATTATTTTTAAAGATTATTTTCATAATTTATTTAAAGGCTTTTTCTTAAGGCCAGAAAAGGTTTTTCCTAGGGAAAAATTATTTAAATACTTTGAAAATATTTGAGAAAATTTAGAGAAACTCAGTGGACATATATTTTCCATATATATGAGTTTCAACACAAGGGCATGATCAGCTCATAGGCAAAACCCCTCAAAACCCTTTCTATTCAAATCAAATTTTTGGAGTATTTCTATAAGAAATATTCTCAATAAAATTCTAGCAAGTCAGCACTATCATGGGTGATGATCTTGCAAAGTTTCATCTCAATCCAAGTTGGGTTGATTCGTCAAATCATCCCAAAACCATTCCTGTCCAGAATCAAATTTGAGAAACTTTACATTGTGAAGTGTCTCCCCTTGGCCTCAAACTTTGTGGGCATGCTCTAATGGCCAAATAGTGATGATACACTAAGTGTTGCATCAAGGGTAAAAGCCTAGCATCAATGGATCTACAGAAATCTGATTATGCTAATTTCTAGGGTTCATCAAATCTCCATTGTCAACTTCTTCCTCTTAAGCTCAAACTTGGTGAATCCCCTCATTTCTACCTAGCCTTTGACCCTGGTAAATATCTCAGTAAGGTGGAAACATCTTCTTGCCCAAAATCTTACCAAACACCTTCTGGTGATTTAGTAAAACCCATATTTTTACCTCTTATCCTTTTACCCTTGGCCCCAACTTTTTACCACAGCCTCTGGTAAGTGCCTTCCACCTGTAGTAAAAGTCCCAAGCCAGCTGGCCACCCTAAGGTGGGGTAAAACCCCTATTTTCACCCCTGGCAGCATCTTTTTCTATCCTCCCCTACCCATTTCTTTTCTCCCCTAGCGCTCCTTAGCCTCTAAGGCATCCAAAGAGCATCTCCGGGTCCCCTAGGAGCTAGTGGACAAGGTGGGCACCCCAAAGAGAGCAGGAAACGGGAATGTCGGCCATACGAACGCTTTGGAGCATGCTACAATGCGCTCCCATACTGTAGCTGCCGCCCAATGGCCAGCCCCAACCAGCTTGGGCCTCCCTCGCGTGTCCCCCGAGGCGCCCTCGGCGTCCGTGACACGCCAAGCTGTCGGCCCCCTCTCTCTCCTCTCTCCTCCGCCCTCCCACAGGCATGCCCGGTGCCGCCCAGTTCGGCCAACCGGGGAGCTCACACGCGCGGTCATCTCTCCCTCTCTCTTTCATCCCTCTGGCCTAGACCGACCCTAGGAACACCTTTGGCTCGCCCTCTCTCTCTCTCTCTCTCGTGGCCTCTGGCCTTGGCCACGAGCTCGCCGGCACACCAGCGTTTGGTGGACTCGCCCCGCCTATAAAAGGGCCTCCCGGGCCCCTCTCTCCCCTCTGACCCCCTCTTCTCTCCCCCCAAAACCTCCCTGAGCCCCCGTGAGAGCCCCCGACGTCTCTATGCTCGGGATCGACCCGAGGGCCTCCGCGGCAATCTCCCCATAGATCTCCGGGTACGAAGCCTCTCCGCCCCATTTCTCTCCTGTTGGTCCTCCCTTGCCCTCTTGATGCGATCCCCCTCCTTACCATCCTTTTTGCAGTCTGAATCGGCCCCGACGACCACCTCCTGAAGCCACCTCCATAGTGGGTGGTCGCCACCGGCGGCTCCGGCCACCTCCGGCCTCCGTTCTACCTCCAGGAGACCGGTGAGTCTTTCCCAAGCCCGTTCCAACCATCACCCACCATCGCCGTGCCCCGTGCCGCCGCCGGTGAGCAGCTCCCCTCCCTGTCCCGAGGTGGGAGAAGGACCCGATAGGTGGGGCCCACCTATCGGCCTCTCTTTCCCTCTCCCGCGCGCTCTCTCTCTCACCCCCGAGTCGCTGACGACCGGGTCCCACGCGTCAAGTACGAACCTGACCGCGCGCGAGGCCGGTTGGCTAGCCAGCTGGGCCGGCCCAGGCACTAGCCGCCTCTGGCCCAGGTCCCCGTGGCTTTTCATTTTCTTTTTCCTTTTTATTTTTCTGTGAACTTGGTAAAAATCCCACAGAAATAAATATTAGTCCAATGCCAATATTTCTTACTCCAAAAATCTTAGAATATTCCATAGAATTTATTAATGCCATTTGTAAAAATGTTTGAAAAACTTTTTAGTATTGTTTTTAATTAAAAATCCCTATTTGGCATTTCCTGCCTCTGTTTAATAGTTTTTAAAAATATTTTTCATAGTAACATATTAAACAAACATTTTTAAGATAGTCCTTAGTATTTATCAGAATAGGTTAGCATTTTTATTAGTAGCTTCAGTGCTCTGTTTTTGTGTGTTGATTATTTTTATTGTTATTTTATCACGACGATAGTTTGCGCTGTTGACGAAGAAGTTGGACCCAAAGAGTTCGAAGACCCCGGAGATTTTGTTGAGCTTTGTTGATTTCCCTTATGGGACGGGGCTTTGTTGATTTCCTTGGTGGGTACTGGCAAGGATCCGGCGTTACTAGTGGCGGGAGTGGCGGCGTCACTCTCGATACGGGGTCGTACTAGTATGTACGATCATGCGCTGTCTTCACAGGCACCGGGGACACCATTGGTCCCCTCATGGATGGTACAATTAGAGCGAGGGTCGTGTGATGTACATCATGAGGGCTGGGTACCAATCGAGTGGACTCTTTGTTTAGTATCACTGGGGGAAAGGGATTGTACGGGTGCTTACCTCGGGTATGTTATGTACCGTGAGTCGTGGATGACACGGAAGTCCCCCGAGTCTTGTGGGTGAACTGTGCAACCTCTGCAGAGTGTAAAACTATTAAAATATCTGTGTCCACGATCAAGGATAGTTGGGTGGTGCTTCTTATGCCACGTCCGAATGTTTTCGTGAAACTTGGTGTGAGTAGGGGTGTGATGGTGACAAGAGGTCACATGAGCTAAGTCCGATGGCTTAGCGTGAGGATGGAACTAAGTCTGATGACTTAGCATGAAGAGTGAACATGATATGTTCAACCAATACTTATGATGATATCTGCAATTTGTTCACATGGATATCTGCTAGTTGTTGATGCATGCTCACTAGTTACTTGATCATGTCATTTGCATACAAAATTAGCTTTCTGCAAATTTACCTACTTAGTGCTATATCATGCATCATTGTTACCTTGTTCCACAACTTGGGTTGCTTGCGAGTACATTCAAAGTACTCATTGGCTTGCCACTAGTTATTTAATTGGCCAGGCATGGAAGAAAAGGAGTATGTTGAAGAGTTCGTTGGAGATGAACATGCAAACTAGGACGCTTCCTAGTCAGAATGCATGTAGGTTAAGGCAGATGGCATGGGTTCACGCTTTCGATCAAGATTTCCGCTGCTTGTTCTATTTTAAGTGTTTGGCCCGTGTGGCCATATCTATGTAAGACTTGACCTTCATGGTCTTTATTTGTGTAAGTTGTTAAGTGTGGATGTAAGACTCTTGTTATTCAGCTTTTGTGTGTTCACTGAGCATTGATCTCTAGGATCACTGTACACGTGCATTTGGTGATCACGACTTATGAGTCAGGGTCCCCACAGAGCTGGTATCAGAGCCATCCTGACTGTAGGAAGCCCTTAGTTAGCATGGACATTAGTTAGGATAAAACCGGCTTTCAAAACTACACTTAGTATTTGTACTTAGGAATTCTGCACTATTTACCTCTTCTCATCTTCACACAACACCCTGCTGACTCTCCTCCTTTCAAACCCTTGTAGATGGCCGTCGTACCCGAAGCCTTCCTGACCTTCGGCTTTCCCTTACTTCTTGGGGATAGCCTGGAGAAGTGCCTGTTTCGCCAACCACCCATTTTCCTCTACCACGAGCCCATGGTCAATGCTGTCACGAAGGAGTACCACGTGGATGTGGTCATGAGGGCAAACGACTCCCCGACCAGTTGGTTCTTTGAGGGACCATGGATGGAGACTATGAAGCTTGTGGTCGAGACAGCTGCACGCAAGGCCCTCCTGCAAGTTCGAGGCATCATTCCAGAGATGGTTGACGAACCGACTACTCGCTACCTTCCTTTCAGGAAGGTTGATCTTGGCGAGAGTTGGACACTGGTTTTGACTCTGGAGGATGGCACCCCACTCAGGTTACAGACCTACTTCAGCCTCTCTGCCGATAGCCTGGTTCACCACCTAGTTAAGGAGTCCGTGAAGCTCCATGAGGAACTTCACCACACCCGAGAGTTGCTTCGACAAGCCAAGACGAAGCCAGACAAGATCAAGAAAGATGGAGCCCCCGAGGGACGACCAGCTGTCTCCTATCGAGGAGGAGTACCCCTAGCTAGTGATGCACCCACATGTCGTCATCGCATGAGTGTGAAGGAGTACCATGAACTCTTCACCGACACGCTAGCAAAGCATCGTCGGGATGGACCTCCTCGTTCCCCGACCCCTTCGACCGGGAACGATGCCTGTTCAGATGATGAACCGGAGGAAGACCCAGAGGAGCGTGACTACGAGACCGAGCACTCGATCACCTGAGTCTGAGAACCCCTAGGGTAGGATCAGTCATGTACCCCTCATGCAAAGTTGAGTCCATGTAATGGTTCATATGAAACCATGTGAGCTTGTTGTTTGTTTTGTTGTTTGTGTTCTGATGCAAGTCGTGCTTTTGCCCTAGGCAACATGTAAGCGACTCCATCGTCTATCTTAATATATGTTGGTCTTTCGACCTTTGTTTTAGCACACTTGCACTTGACCGACCCCCTTAGGCGCGCTTTTCCATATTGTGTATCCTCTTGTCAATCCTAGTTGTTTGACTTGGCTGCTCCAAACAGGATGGTGACTGCTACCCGCAACAACTCCTTCACCAACCCTGAAGCCGGCAACTCAAGCCAGCAACAGGGAGCTGGTGGGGCTGCTCACGCTGGAGGACACCAGAAGCAGCCACAAGGCGACATTCCCTCGCCACCACCTCCGCACAGAACATGACCATAGTTCAGTTTCTCCAAGTTCTCCGGCAGGAGCGCCAAGCCAACAATGCTGCTATCCAGTAGATGGCTCAGGCCCTTGTGAACAACCAACAACAAGGCAGGAACGACAATGGCCGCTCCATGCTGTCTGAGTTCATGAGGAACTCGCCCCCAACCTTCACCGAGACAGCTAAACCATTGGATGCTGATGACTGGATCTGCACCATCGAGGACCTCCTTGCGCTGGTCAATTGCAATGAGGATGATCAGAAGGTGCTTTATGCCTCTCACTACCTCATAGGTACTGCCCGAGCTTGGTGGGATGGATTCAAGGTCATGCAAGGGGAACGTGTGATCACGTGGAATGACTTCAAGGAAGGATTCCGCACTGCCCATATTCCTTCTGGGATCATGGCTATCAAGAAGAGAGAATTCCGAGCGCTGAAGCAAGGAAGTGGCTCTGTCAAGGAGTACCTGCAAAAGTTCAACCTGCTGTCGAGGTATGCACCTGAAGATGTCAGCACGGAGGCTACCAATAAGGAACGCTTCATGGAAGGACTCCAACAGGTCCTGCAATATCAGCTCATCGTTTGCGACTGTCGTACCTTCTTCGGTTTGGTGAACAAGGCTCTAATGCTAGAAGACAAGTGTCATGCCATAGACGACACTCGCAAGCGCAATATGATCAACAAGGGTAGCCCTAGCAACCAGAAGCCTCGCCCTTGGCAGCCAGCCCCAGCCAAGCCAACCTATCAGCCGCAGCAGGCTAGACCTCCTGCGCCTCGTCTGAGCTACCAGCCTCAGCAGTATGCCAATACCAGGCCAGCTTACAACAACAACCCCAATAACAACAACGGTGGCAGAAACTTCAACAACAACCCTGGACAAGTCGCTTGCTTTGGATGTGGTCAGCCTGGACACATCTTTAGGTTGAGTCCCAACAAGAAGCCAGATGCACCGCCCCCAATGCGCCAGCTCAAGGTCAAGCTCGTGGAGCACCACCGAGGAACCCCGCTCCCCGTAACCAGCCCAACAATGGCAAGGGTCATGTGAATCACGTCACCGTAGAGGAAGCCCAGGAAGACCCGGACGTCATACTGGGTACGTTCCTTGTCAAGTCAACCCCACCAACAGTATTGTTTGATTGTGAAGTTTCTCATTCTTTTGTCACCCAAAAGTTTGCACTAGAGAGTGGCAAGAAGCCTACATCCTTGGGTAGCCGTTTGTTGATACAAACCTCAGGATCAGTTATGAAGTCTGGGATAGGTTGTAAGGGAGTTGAGATTAACATCAACGGGGTAGACTTCCTAGCAGACCTTATAGTTCTAGATTCACCCCGCTTGGACGTAATCCTTGGCATGAATTGGTTGACCAAGCACCAAGGCATGCTAGACTGTGCCAAGAGGATTGTCACCATGACCAATAGCCAAGGAGTGGAAGTCAAGTATGTTCCCAACCCTGCCTCCACTCAAGCCCCCCAGGCTAACTGCCTATCGGGAGTTGAGTTGGATCAAGTGCCAGTGGTATGTAAATACCCGGATGTGTTTCCTGATGAGCTGCCTGGAATGCCTCCTGATCGCGACATTGAGTTCATCATTGAGCTTATGCCTGGATCAAGGCCCATCTATAAGAAGGCCTACAGGATGGGATCCGAAGAGTTGGCTGAGTTGAAGAAGCAACTGGCAGAGCAGCTCAGAAAAGGATTTATTCGCCCTAGTGCCTCTCCTTGGGGATCGCCTCTTCTATTTGTGTAAAAGAGGGACGGAACCATTGAACTTTGTGTCGATTACCGTTCTCTCAATGAGGTCACGATAAAGAACAAGTACCCACTCCCCAAGATTGAAGACCTGTTTGATCAGTTGAATGGAGCCAAGGTGTTCTCCAAGATCGATCTTAGGTATGGGTACTATCAGCTGAAGATCAGACCCCAAGACATTCCGAAGATTACATTTGTAACCCGCTATGGCCTGTATGAGTACACGGTCATGTCATTCGGGTTAACCAATGCCCCTGCCTACTTCATGTACCTCGTGAATAAAGTCTTCATGGAGTACTTGGATAAGTTCGATGTTGTCTTCATTGATGACATACTCGTCTTCTCCAAGTCTGAAGAAGAACATGAGGAAGACTTGAGATTGGTCCTAGAGAAGCTTCGAGAGCACCAGCTTTATGCCAAGTTTAGCAAGTGTGAATTTTGGCTACATGAAGTTAGATTCTTGGGTCATGTGTTGACTGCAGAAGGATTATAAGTGGATCCTGCCAAGATTGAAGCCGTGACTGAGTGGCAAACCCCAACCACCATGAAGGAAGTCAGGAGCTTCCTCGGACTTGCTGGGTATTACAGCAAGTTCGTGGAAGGGTTCTCAAGCATTGCCCGACCCATGACCCAACTTTTGAGGAAGGAAAAGAAGTTCAAATGGATGGCTAAGTGCGAGGAAAGCTTCCAGGAGCTCAAGAAGAGATTAACCACAGCCCCTATTTTGGCCACCCCTCATATTCACAAGGAGTTTGTGATTTATTGCGATGCATCAAGGACCGGGCTTGGAGGTGTTCTGATGCAAGAAGGCAGAGTCATAGCATATCTATCTAGATAGCTACGTCCTCATGAAGATAACTACGCCACTCATGATCTTAAGTTAGCCAGCCTCTACATCGAACATATCATGAGCCTCCACGGAGTTCCAAAGGAGATCGTGTTGGATCGAGGCACCCAGTTCAGCTCAAGATTCTGGAAGATGTTTCAAGAAGCTATGGGAACCAAGCTCTCCTTCAGCACTGCTTTTCATCCCCAGACCGGCGGACAAACGGAACGAGTAAATCAGATACTCGATGATATGCTCCGCGCTTGTGTTTTGGCATATGGAGCCAAGTGGGAAGATTGCCTATCGTTCGCCGAGTTCTCCTACAACAATAGCTATCAGTCAAGTCTTCAGATGGCACCATTTGAGGTGTTGTATGGACGCAAGTGCCGTACTCCCCTCAACTGGTCACAGACCGGAGAAGGATTAAATTTTGGATCGGACATCCTCCGCGAAGCCGAAGAGCAAGTTCAATTTGTTTGAGAGCGCCTTGAGACCGCCAAGTCAAGATAGAAGAGCCACACCGACTCTCACCGCCGAGAACTGAACCTCAACGTCAGAGATTATGTCTACCTTCGTGTCACGCCTCTCAAGGGAACCAAGCGTTTCCATGTCAAAGGAGAGCTCGCACCCAAATACATTGCCCCCTTCAAGATCACCGCAAGACGACGAGAAGTTGCATATCAGCTAGAGTTACCTTCCGAGCTGTCAGATGTGCACAACGTCTTTGATGTGTCACAACTCCGGAAGTGTCTGCAAGTTCCCAACCGCCCCGACCTCTACAAGGACATCGACCATCAAGCCATTGATCTTCAGCCAGACCTCACTTATCATGAGAGGCCAGTTCGCATGTTGGATGAAGTCGAGTGTTGCACCCAAAGCCGCACCATCAAGTACTTCAAGGTCCAGTGTAGCAACCACACTGAAGTAGAAGCAACCTGGGAGCATGAAGATTATGTTAGATCGGAGTTCCCTTATCTTTTTAGCGCTTAGCATAGGAATCTCGAGGACGAGATTCTTGTAAGGGGGGAAGGTCTGTCACACCCTATGTTTGTAGCACATTGTTATGTTTGGGTTTATAAAACTTGGAGCCAACTAAAACTTTTCAAGGTGCTTGTTTTGCTATGTTGTTTGCTTGCTTGTTGATTGTGTTATGTGGCACTCCTAGATTCTATTCCACTTCATCCTCATCTTTCTTGTCCCAAACCTCTGGCCTAATGATCATGCCATGTGAATAGTACCCAAAACTATTTTTATCAAATTTTGTTTTAACTAAAAAGGATTTATTTAATTTAAGTTTCCAAAACCCCCTCAAATGAGGTTTGCACTGCAAGTCCTCAAATCAGGTGGACCCTTCTTCCCTATAGGCTTTATTTCAAACCTATTATATGTATGAATTCCCAAAACCACCAAATATTATTTTTAAAGATTATTTTCATAATTTATTTCAAGGCTTTTTCTTAAGGCTAGAAAAGGTTTTTCCTAGGGAAAAATTATTTAAGGCAGATGGCATGGGTTCACGCTTTCGATCAAGATTTCCGTTGCTTGTTCTATTTTAAGTGTTTGGCCTGTGTGGCCCTATCTATGTTAGACTTGACCTTCATGGTCTTTATTTGTGGAAGACGTTAAGTGTGGATGTAAGACTCTTGTGATTCAGCTTCTGTGTGTTCAGTGAGCATTGATCTCTAGGATCACTGTACACGTGCATACGATGATCACGACTTATGAGTCGGAGTCCCCACACACCAACATTAGCCACTTCCCCATGGGGATTTTGGTTTGACTTATTCTAAAAGTTGTTCCTCATGGACCCTTTGGCGCCCCAAAGTCCAACCTTTTACGTGATGTTGTAGATACCAAACATTATTGATATTAGGGTTATGCTAGTACATCAAGGGGAATATTAGAAGCGGAGTGCTAAATGTCTCTCGATCGATCATCCAAATTTCGTTTCCTTGGCTTAGCTAAGCTAAAATCTGAGAAAGTGTTGTCTTCCTTGGCATCTGCATCCTCCATCGTTATTCGTCATGGTAGTAAGATGTGTTGCCAGGATCCTTGGCATGGATGTTGGTAAAACTCTGATGAATATGGAGATGCTCAAGTTCTTGAGGGCACGTTCAGACATTGGGTTATATCCTCGGTATCAATTGGAATGTGCCTTCCGTTTGTGGAGTTGTCCTATAACCCTAGTTTCCTCTCAAAACTGAGTATTCCATTCTATTGAATTCCTTCACACGATCGTTGTGAATTACCTTAGCCTGGTATGAAGTGTTGGGAGATGTAGTAGTAAATGAAAAAAATTCCTACGGTCACCATGATCAATCTATGGAGAAACCAGCAATGAGCAAGGGGAGTGCATCTTCATACCTTTGAAGATCGCGAAGCGGAAGCATTACAAGAACGCGGTTGGTGGAGTCGTACTCGCAATGATTCAGATCGCGGTGGATTCCGATCTAAGCGTCGAATACAATGCCTCCGCGTTCAACACACGTGCAGCCCGGTGATGTTTCCTACCCCTTGATCCAGCAAGGAGGAAGGAGAGGTTGAGGGAGAGCTTCGGCAGCATGATGGCGTAGTGATGGTGGAGCTGCATGGTACTCCAACAGGGCTTCGCCAAGCACCATGGAGGACGAGGAGGAGGAGTGGTAGGGCTGCGCCGAGAGGGAGAAAGACTTGTGTGTCGGCAGCCCCCAAAACACCCACTATATATAGGAGGAGGATTAGGGAGGGAGCAGCCCCTAGGGTTCCCACCCTAGGGCCGGCGGCAGACCTAGATGGCCCTTGGGGCGGCGGCCACAAAGGGGAGAGCTGGGGCGGCGCCCTAGGTGGGCCGAGGTCCATCTGCGCCTAGGATTTGCCCCCCCTTCCACCTTTGTTGTGTCTTGGGTTGCTGGAGGCCCACTAGCCCACTTACGGGTTGGTTCCCTCCAACCTTCGGCCCATGCAGCCCTCTGGTGCCGGTGGCCCCACACGATGGACCCCAGAACCCTTCCGGTGGTCCCCGTACGTTACCAGTGAAGCCCGAAACACTTCCGGTGACCAAAACCTCACTTCCTATATATGAATCTTTACCTCCGGACCATTCCGGAGCTCCTCGTGACATCCGGGAGCTCATACGGGACTGCGAACAGCCTTCGCTAACCACGTACACAATTTCCCTATAACCCTAGTGTCATCGAACCTTAATGTGTAGACCCTACGGGTTCGGGAGACATGTAGACATGACTGAGACACCTCTCTGGTCAATAACCAATAGCGGGATCTGGATACCCATGTTGGCTCCCACATGCTCCACGATGACCTCATCGGATGAACCACGATGTCGGGGATTCAATCAATCCTGTATAGAATTCCCTTTGTCTATCATGACACTTGCCCTAGATTCGATCGTCGTTATCCCCATACCTTGTTCAATCTCATTACCGGAAAGTCTCTTTACTCATTCCGTAACACATCATCCTATGGCTAACTCCTTAGTCACATTGAGCTCATTATGATGATGTCTTACCGAGTGGGCCCAGAGATACCTTTCCGTCACACGGAGTGACAAATCCCAGTCTCGATTCTTGCCAACCCAACGGACACTTTCGGGGATATCTGTAGTGTACCTTTATAGCCACCTAGTCACGTTGTGACGTTTGGCACACCCAATGTATTCCTACGGTATCCGGGAGTTGCACAATCTCATGTCTAAGGAAATGATACTTGACATTAGAAAAGCTTTAGCAGACGAACTACATGATCTTGTGCTATGCTTAGGATTGGGTCTTGTCCATCACATCATTCTCCTAATGATGTGATCCCGTTATCAATGACATCCAATGTCCATGGTCATGAAACTGTGACCATCCATTGATCAATGAGCTTGCCAACTAGAGGCTCACTAGGGACATGTTGTGGTCTATGTATTCACGCATGCATTACGGTTTCCGGTTAATACAATTATAGCATGATAATAGACAATTATCATGAACAAGGAGATACAATAATAACCATTTTATTATTGCCTCTAGGGCATATTTCCAACATTCTCCCACTTGCACTAGAGTCAATAATGTAGTTACATGGTGATGAATCGAACACCCATAGAGTTCTAGTGTTGATCATGTTTTTCTCGTGAGAGAGGTTTATTCAACGGATCTGCGACATTCAAATCCGTATGTACTTTACAAATATCTATATCTCCTTCCTGAATGTAATCACGAATGGATTTGAAGCGGCGCTTGATGTGTCTTGTCTTCTTGTGAAACCTAGGCTCCTTGGCAAGGGCAATAGCTCCAGTGTTATCACAGAATGGAGTCATCGGGCCCGACGCATTGGGAATCACTCCTAGGTCGGTGATGAACTCCTTCATCCAGACTCCTTCCTTTGGTGCTTCCGAAGCAGCTATGTACTCCGCTTCACATGTAGATGCCGCCACGATCTTTTGCTTGCTACTGCACCAGCTGACTGCCCCTCCATTCAAAATATACACATATCCGGTTTGTGACTTGGAGTCATCCGGATCTGTGTTGAAGCTAGCATCAACGTGACCCTTTACGATGAGCTCTTCGGCACCTCCACATACGAGAAACATGTCCTTGGTCCTTTTCAGGTACTTCAGGATATTCTTGACCATTGTCTAGTGTTCCACTCCGGGATCACTTTGGTACCTTTCTACCAAACTTATGGCAAGGTCCACATCAGGTCTTGTACACAGCATGGCATACAAAATAGAACCTATGGCTAAAGCATAGGGGATGACACTCATCTCTTCTCTATATTTTACCATGGTCGGGCATTGAGTCGTACTCAATCTCACACCCTGCAACACAGGCAAGAACCCCTTCTTGGACTGATCCATATTGAACTTCTTCAATATCTTGTCAAGGTATGTGCTTTGTGAAAGACCTATGAGGTGTTTTGATCTATCTCTATAGATCTTGATGCCTAATATGTAAGCAACTTCTCCAAGGTCCTTCATTGAAAAACACTTATTTAAGTAGGCCTTTACGCTTTCCAAAAGTTCTATATCATTTCCCATCAACAATATGTCATCCACATATAATATGAGAAATGCTAAAGAGCTCCCACTCACTTTCTTGTAAATACAGGTTCTCCATAAACCTGTATAAATCCAAACGCTTTAATCACCTCATTAAAGCGAATGTTCCAACTCTGAGATGCTTGCACCAGCCCATAGATGGAGCGCTAAAGCTTGCATACTTTGTTAGCATCCTTAGGATCGACAAAACCTTCCGGCTGCATCATATACAGTTCTTCCTTAAGGAAACCATTAAGGAATGCCGTTTTGACGTCCATTTGCCAGATCTCATAATCATAAAATGCGGCAATTGCTAACATGATTCGGACGGACTTCAGCATCGCTATGGGTGAGAAAGTCTCATCGTAGTCAATTCATTGAACTTGTCGATAACCCTTAGCGACAAGTCGAGCCTTATAGACGGTAACATTACCATCCGCGTCAGTCTTCTTCTTGAAGATCCATTTATTTTCTCTGGCTCGCTTATCATCGGGCAAGTCCACCAAAGTCCATACTTTGTTCTCATGCATGGATCCTATACCGGATTTCATGGCTTCAAGTCATTTGTTGGAATCTGGGCCCGCCATCACTTCTTCATAGTTCGAATGTTCATCGTTGTCCAACAACATGATTTCTAGGACAGGGTTGTCATACCACTCTGGTGCAGAACGTGTCCTTGTGGACCTTTGAGGTTCAATAGCAACTGGATCTAAAGTTTCATGATCATCATCATTAACTTCCTCTCCAGCCGGTGTAAGCTCCACAGAAACAACTTTTTGTGCTGCGCTACTCTCCGGTTTGAGTGGAGGTACGATTACCTCATCAAGTTCTATTTTCCTCCCACTTATTTCTTTCAAGAGAAACTCTTTCTCTAGAAAGGATCCATTATTGGCAACAAAGACTTTGCCTTCATATCTGAGGTAGAAGGTATACCCAATAGTTTCTTTGGGGTATCCTATGAAGACGCACTTTTGCACTTTGGGTTCGAGCTTCTCAGTTTGAAGTTTCTTACATAAGCATCGCATCACCAAACTTTCAGAAACGACAGCTTAGGTTTCTTTCCAAACCATAATTCATAAGGTGTCATCTCAACGGACTTAGACGGTGCCCTAATGCAACAGTCTCTATTGCATATCCCAAAATTATAGCGGTAAGTCGGAAAGAGACATCATAGATCGCACCATATCCAATAGAGTGCGATTACAATGTTCAGACACACCATTTCACCGAGGTGTGCCAGGCGACGTGAGTTGTGAAACAATTCCACATTCCCTTAGGTGCGTGCCAAACTCGTGACTCAAATATTCTCCGCCACGATCAGATCGTAAGCACTTTATTTTCCTGTCAAGTTGATTCTCTACCTCACTCTGAAATTCCTTGAACTTTCAAAGGTTTCAGACTTGTGTTTCATTAAGTAGAAATACCCATATCTGCTTAAGTCATCAGTGAGGGTGAGAACATAACGGTAGCCACCGCGAGCCTTAACGCTCATTGGACCGCATACATCAGTATGTATTAACTCCAACAAGTCAGTTACTCACTCCATTGTTCCGGAGAACGATGTCTTGGTCATCTTGCCCATGAGGCATGGTTCACACGTGTCAAATGATTCAAAATCAAGAGACTCCAAAAGTCCATCAGCATGGAGTTTCTTCATGCGTTTGACACCAATATGACCAAGGCAACAGTGCCACATGTAAGTGGGACTATCGTTATCAACCTTACATCTTTTGGTACTCACACTATGAACGTGTGTAACATCCCGTTCGTGATTCATCAAAAATAAACTAATGACCAGCGAGGCATGACCATAAAACATTTCTCTCATATAAATAGAACAACCATTATTCTCAAATTTAAATGAGTAGCCATCTCGCATCAAGCGAGATCCAGATACAATGTTCATGCTCAAAGCTGGTACTAAATAACAATTATTAAGGTTTAAAACTAATCCCGAAGGTATATGTAGAGGTAGCGTGCCGACGGCAATCACATCGATGTTGGAACCATTCCTGGTGCGCCTCGTCGCCTCGTCCTTTGCCATTCTCTGCTTATTCCGCAGCTCCTGCTTGGAGTTACAAATGTGAGCAACTGCACCGGTATCAAATACCCAGGAGCCACTACGAGCGCTGGTTAAGTACACATCAATAACAAGTATATCACATATACCTTTAACATTGCTGGCCTTCTTATCTGCTAAGTATTTGGGGTAGTTCCGCTTCCAGTGATCGGTACCCTTGCAATAAAAGCACTCAGTCTCAGGCTTGGGTCCATTCTTGTTCTTCTTCCCGGCAACTAGCTTACCGGGCGCAGCAACTACTTTGTCATCCTTCTTGAAGTTCTTCTTACCCTTGCCTTTCTTGAAACTAGTGGTCTTATTCACCATCAACACTTGATGCTCCTTTTTGATCTCGACCTCCGCTGATTTCAGCATCAAGTACAACTGAGGAATGGACTTCTCCATACCTTGCATGTTGTAGTTCATCACAAAGCTCTTGTAGCTAGGTGGAAGCGATTGGAGGATTCTGTCAATAACCGAGTCATCCGGAAGATTAACTCCCAACTGAGACAAGTGTTTGTGCAACCCAGACATTTTGAGTATGTGCTCGCTGACAGATCTATTTTCCTCTATCTTACAACTGAAGAACTTGTCAGAGACATCATATGTCTCGACCCGAGCATGAGCTTGGAAAACCAATCTCAGCTCTTGGAACATCTCATATGCTCCGTGTTGCTCAAAACGCTTTTGGAGCCCCGGTTCTAAACTGTAAAGCATGCTGCACTGAACAAGGGAGTAATCATCACAACGCGACTACTAGGCATTCATAACGTCTTGAGTTGCTGGGAAAATGGGTGCGTCACCTAGCGGTGCATCAAGGACATATAATTTCTTGGAAGCTATGAGGATGATCCTCAAGCTAAGGACCCAGTCTGTATAGTTGCTTCCATCGTCTTTCAGCTTGGTTTTCTCTAGGAACGCATTGAAGTGGAGGGCAAACGTTAGAAACTATCACACCCGATCATCACATGGTGCTTCGGAACAACGCACCTTAGCAACAATGCACAATTAGGGTGAACACATTTCTAGAAATTTTAGTGAGAGATCATCTTATTTAAGCTACCGTCGTTCTAAGCAAATAAGATGTAAAACATGATAAACATCACATGCAATCAATATAGTGACATGATATGGCCAATAACATCTTGCTCCTTTGATCTCCATCTTCGGGGCACCATGATCATCATTGTCACTGGCACGACACCATGATCTCCATCATCATGATCTCCATCATTGTGTCTTCATGAAGTTGTCTCGCCAACTATTACTTCTGCTACTATGGCTAACGGTTAGCAATAAAGTAAAGTAATTACATGGCGTTTTGATTGACACGCAGGTCATACAATAAATTAAGACAACTCCTATGGCTCCTGCTGGTTGTCATACTCATCGACATGCAAGTCGTGAATCCTATTAAAAGAACATGATCAATCTCATACATCACATATATCATATCACATCCTTTGGCCATATCACATCACACAACATATGCTGCAAGAACAAGTTAGACGTCCTCTAGTTGTTGTTGCAAGTTTTTACGTGGCTGCTATAGGTTTCTAGCAGGAACATTTCTTACCTGCGCAAAAACCACAATGTGATATGCTAATTTCTAATTACCCTTCATAAGGACCCTTTTCATCGAATCCGATCCGACTAGAGTGTGAGAGACACACATCCGCTAGCCACCTTATGCAACAAGTGCATGTCAGGCGGTGGAACCAGTCTCACGTAAGCGTACGTGTAAAGTCGGTCCGGGCCGCTTCATCCCACAATACCGCCGAATCAAGATAAGACTAGTAACGGCAAGCAAATTGACAAAATCAACGCCCACAACAACTTGTGTTCTACTCGTGCATAGATTCTAGGCATAGACCTAGCTCTGATACCACTGTTGAGAGACCTAGTAGTAAATCAAAAAAAATCCTACGTGTCACCAAGATCAATCTATGGAGAAAATAGCAACGAGCAAGGCGAGTGCATCACCACGCCGTTGTGCTGCTGGAGCTCTCCCTCAACCTCTCCTTCCTCCTTGCTGGATCAAGGCATAGGAGACGCCACTGGGCTGCACGTGTGTTGAACGCGGAGGCGCTCTTTGTCGGCGCTTAGATTGGAATCCACCGCGATCTGAATCGCTACGAGTACGACTCCACCAACCACGTTCTTGTAACGCTTCCGCTTTGCGATCTTCAAAGGTATGATGACGGTGGAGCTGCGTGGTACTCCGGCACGGCTTCACCAAGCACCATGGAGGACGAGAAGGAGGAGTGGTAGGGCTGCGCCGAGAGGGAGAGAGACTTGTGTGCCGGTAGCCCCCCAAGCCCCCACTATATATTGGAGGAGGAGGAGGGAGGGTCCAGCACCTAGGGTTCCCACCCTAGGGCCGGCAGAAACCCTAGAGAGGGGAGAGGAGGGGCGACGCCCTTGGTGGGCCCAGGGCCCATCTGCGCCTAGGGTTTGCCCGCCTCCCACCTTTGCTGCGCCTTGGGATGGGTGGAGGCACACAAGCCCACTTAGGGGTTCGTTCCCTCCCATCTTCGGCCCATGCCTCCCTCTGGTGTTAGTGGCCCCACACGATGGACCCCGAAACCCTTCCAGTGGTCCCGGTACGTTACCGATGAAGCCCGAAACACTTCCAGTGACCAAAACCTCACTTCCTATATATGAATATTTACCTCCGGACCATTACGGAGCTCCTCGTGACGTCCGGGATCTCATACGGGACTCCGAACAACCTTCGGTAACCACGTACATAATTTCCCTATAACCCTAGCGTCATCGAACCGTAAGTGTGTAGACCCTACGGGTTCGGGAGACATGTAGACATGACCGAGACACCTCTCCGGTCAATAACCAACAGCGGGATCTGGATACCCATGTTGGCTCCCACATGCTCCATGATGATCTGATCAGATGAACCATGATGTCGGGGATTCAATCAATCTTGTATACAATTCCCTTTGTCTATCGGTATGACACTTGCCCGAGATTCGTTCGTCGGTATCCCCATACATTGTTCAATCTCGTTATCGGCAAATCTCTTTACTCGTTCCGTAAAACATCATCCCATGGCTAAATCCTTAGTCACATTGATCTCATTATGATGATGTCTTACCGAGTGGGCCCAGAGATACCTCTTCGTCACACGGAGTGACAAATCTCAGTCTCGATTCGTGCCAACCCAACACACACTTTTGGGGATACCTATAGTGTACCTTTATAGCCACCCAGTTATGTTGTCACGTTTGGCACACCCAAAGTATTCCTACGGTATCTGGGAGTTGCACAATCTCATGGTCTAAGGAAATGATACTTGACATTAGAAAAGCTTTAGCAGACGAACTACACGATCTTATGCTATGCTTAGGATTGGGTCTTGTCCATCACATCATACTCCTAATGATGTGATCCCGTTATCAACGACATCCAATGTCCATGGTCATGAAACTGTGACCATCCATTAATTAATGAGCTAGCCAACTAGAGGCTCACTAGGGACATGTTGTGGTCTATGTATTCACACATGCATTACGGTTTTCGGTTAATACAACTATAGCATGAACAATAGACAATTATCATGAACAAGGAAATACAATAATAACCATTTTATTATTGCCTCTAGGGCTTATTTCCAACATGAAGAGTTTCAATGATCTATGTGTCAAAAGTAATTATTTTTGCCACTTAACGGAATAACTCTACGAAACACCTTCCCTAAGGTGCCCCGTTGTGGAATCTTGGCAACTTAACACCTCGCTACTTTGAAACCTTTTCACCATCTGTTTCAGTGTGGAATTGTTGCCTACCAATTGAACCTTTGTCATCTACCTTGCTCCATCATTATTGATGTGTTTTGTGTCTCAGCTCAAGAGACGTTCTTACTTCTCACTCCATGGGCCGATCATGAGTTGCTCGATCTTCGAGAAGATCGATTCTTGTAGAGTTTTCCTGTTCTCCTTGTCCTTGTGTTTAGATGAAAATCCCGAAGGAAAATATTTCAAGATCAACATGACGCAAGGAATCAACATCCTCGAGAAGGGCAATTGCATCAAGAAGATTGTGTTAGTTTGTGATCCCTCTCTCCTCTGACCCTATGCCTGAATCTCGGGACGAGATTCTTGTTTAGTGGGGGTGAGTTGTCACAACCCTAGTTCTATCTTGCTTGTCATTGCACATTCATTCATTCATTCTACTTTTTAAACGAATTTGAATTGGGTAATTGTCAAGCCTCGGAAATATATTTTTCAAAACAAGAAAGATAAAAAAATGCTTCAAATCAGTCCAAAAAAAGTTCCTAATATCATGTGAACATATTGGGATGAGGTAAAATTGCCAACCAATATTTTGGAATCACAGAAAAAATAAATATTGGACATTTGACTTAATCCAAATAATATTTGTATTGGATTTATATTTCTGTATGTAAAATATAAGTCCAATGAATCTGAAACTTTATGTGTGGCATTGGTCAATTCCACTTGGTCTGCATAATAAATTTCAGGTTTTTATAAAATGGTATGGAACCAAGACATATTGAATTAATAGAAAACATAAAGCAAATTAGAAGAGAGAGAGGGAGAGAGAGAGTTACCTGACTTACCTGGCCCAACAAACCGGCCAAGCCCATACCGCAATGCCAGTCATCTTCTAGCTCGCGCCAGAAGGACTGGGCGCGTCCCGGCGGTGAGCACGCACGCGTGAGGCCACCTCTTGCCTCCTTGCTAGCTTCCCGGACGCCCTGAAGACGCCACACACGATCCCAAGACCAACCCTCTCATTCTCACCCTGATGCCCTGTTTCTCCCTGGCTCTCTTCCTCGGACCCGAGTGCCCCCATCACCATCTCTCACTGTCACCGCGGCCACCGACAACCCCCAGCCTCATAGAGCTGCGCAAAGCCTCCACCACCACGAGCTGAGCCTCTACATCGAGGGAATCGAGCTGAAGCACTGCCACTCAAGTGAATCAGCCCTTCTTCAACCTTAGGCCGTAGCCGTGGAATTGAAGCTTGCTAGAGAACCAGAGCATCTCCGACCTTGTCGTCGCCTCCTATGGAATCGCCGTGAGCTGGTGAGTCCTTCCCTCACCTCCTCCCTCTCATATTCTTTCTCTAGCGCCACTCTCCGTCGGGCCTAAAGCTAACCGCCACTGAGCATCTTGTCACTAACGTTGTGGTTCACCACCGGCGCGTCCAATCTCAAAACCGAGCTCCTGGAGCTCCATAGAGGCCGTGGGGCCATCGTTCCAGCTTGCCCGCGCCCCGTAACCCCACAGTCGTGCAAGGCCGAGCTTTGGCCACCGCATTGGTCATCGTCGGCCACTATTCCGGCGACCCCACGACCTCCCCTGTGCCCTGTAGGATCCACGCAAGCACGGGCTATGCCCGAGTGCCTTCAGCGTGTGGAGCCGCACCTTGTAGTGCAACTCCGGCGCGAAGCCACCGCCTGTTTGGTCACCGGTGGCTAGCCCCGGCCACGCTGACGTGGCCCACTTAATTAGCACTAATCATAGGATTAGTTTATCCCTAAGTCACTGACACATGCGCCCAGGTGCCCTAATTAAACCCTGGTTAGTTTAATTAAATCGGGTGAGCCAGTATGCCTATGACACACGGGTCCCACCGGCCAGGTTTGACCTGGACCGGTTCTCTTAACCGATGATGTCATAGTGACCTCATGCTGACGCAGTAATTCATTTATAGATATGAAATCAATATTAAATGATTTATTATATTTCAGAAAATGTTATAAACTTTGAAAAATCATAGAAAATCAACTGTAACTCAGTTGACAATAATTTATATATGAAAAATGATCAGAAAAATTCAATGAATCTGTTTATGCCATGATCATGCATATTTGAGCAAGTTAAAATCACCAAGTAGTACATTTCATGATTAGGACAATTTAATAAATAGTGTTGGAGTTGGAATTTGGTATATATTTAACTTCCACTTCAGTTAATATGACTATATATTGCACTAGGTCAATTTGATGCTTTAACATGCCATTTCATACATCATGTTGTTGCATTGCATTGAATGTGTTCCTTTCCTGTTTGTTGGTGATGTTCCCTCTCAGTAGACGATGGTTTTGACGGTGTGATCGTCGACACTAATGAAGAGAAGTAATATCTTCAGGATTGTCAAGCAA
Source organism: Hordeum marinum (assembly GCA_022496015.1). Taxonomy (NCBI): domain Eukaryota; kingdom Viridiplantae; phylum Streptophyta; class Magnoliopsida; order Poales; family Poaceae; genus Hordeum; species Hordeum marinum. The sequence continues at coordinate 366,126,977 of CM039675.1, read as the reverse complement.
GCACCCCCCTTGAGCATACTGATATGAACCTACTCTCTCGTTCCTACTCTCTTTTATTGCATTAGGACAATCACGATTCAACTATTACATGTTCTCGGTAGTTGAACCCGTCCCTTTGCATGACCTATCTTTGCCATAGTAAATAGTTGAAACCGCTTAGCATGAGTAGCAACTGCTTGAGCCTTGTTGTGCTACTCAGCCATGCTTGCTTGGTATGCTTAGAGTTGAGTTGGTCTGATCCATCTGGGTGATGGATTAGAATGATCATGTCCTAATGATGAGATTTAAGTGTCCTAACCCGTTTTGGTCAAGATGGTGATGAGAGGCCATGTTGGAGAACATGGTGGATTATATTGTGATACGGCTCATAGGAACTGGGTTTCGTGCTTAATCAGAGCATACCTCGTTGTTACATGGACATGTGCGGGTAAGGTGTGCGGGCATGTGGCGCATGGCGTTTGTGGCTCGTTGTGGCACATGGCGCATGTGGCCTGTCATGGCACATGGCGCGTGTGGCCCGTCGTGACACATGGCATGGCACATGTGCCGGACTGGACGCAGAAACGTGTTCCAGGAGGGAACGTTGCTGATGGCACGAGGACGTCGGTTCCTCTGAGTCAGGGTGAATCAATCTGTTCGAATAGCCGCGTCCTCAGATATGGACTACTTGGAGAACTTACGTGGTACATAGACAAGTGAAATGGATACTCTAAAATGCACAAGATAAGCGTGAGTGCTATGGATGGCCTTCTCGTAGAGAGATGGGAGTGGATCCATAGTGGTGTATTGCTCTTGAGTTGCATCTCTTTATTTGTATTCCGACCTTCATCTATCAATGGATAGTTAAGAGTAGTTGTGCATTGATGTTCATTGATGCCCATTATTCTTGTGGTCCGTCAAGCCATTCTATTTCAGAATGGCTAGGAGAATCAAACTCCAGTACCTCATACATTTCTAGGATTGGGTCAAAGCAGTTTTATTCCGTGGATCAAAATGCCAATCCAGCTTTTGTTCTGTTCTACCTTGAAGTATTACCCTCTTATTGTCGAGAATGTCATGAGAATTGCATGGCCTCTTATGCATTCTAGATACAGTGGTACTTCTCACCATCATTATTCATTCCTCGGTCTCCATGTTGGTTGTAACCAGAATACCGATAAGTGATCCGTGATGTGTGGAATCAATACTTCTAGCAATCCTATTTCTTGGAGGTTAATGGACAATAATCTCATTCCTAGTGTGATGGTTATTGAACCACCACTCAAAAGATTGATCGGGCTACCTAGTCCATTTTCCATGGTGCACATTTTGATCAATGAGTTAGGATTGTGTCAATCCTTCGCTTTGTTGGTCGTATCATCTTGCCTTGAAAAGCAAGATTGTTCTCAAGCGTGATAACATATCGGTGGATGTTGATTTTCCGAATATCTTCTCGAAAGTTTTACGAAGGTGTTCCTTGACTGTTATGTAGAGTTCATGATCAAGATGGTTTTTCTATAAACCACCTTTTCTCCAAGACCTGTGTTGGATACCCCTAAGCTACTTGGTTAAGCTACACAATAGCTTGGAGAGTTGAAAGATAAAATCTTGATCTAACTTAGTTCATGTCAAAGGATATCTTTTGTGTTGTGAGTGTGTCAAGGAAGGATGATATCTTCATCGATTGATCTTCGTGGTCAATTGTTGCATTTATTGTCTTGTTCAATATCTTATTTGAGCATGGGCTATCGTCAAATCAAAATTAGAATCAAGGATTTTCCTAATGTTGTTTTACTCGTGGATATTCCTTGAGCATACACCATTATATCTTTTGGCCTGACCAATGCTAACACTTTGTTCTCATAGTTGTGGAATTCCATCCATAGGGATACCTTGATGAATTGTTGTTGAGCCCATCGACAACATTTTTCATGTGTTCCATGATTCATGATGAACAGAAAGCTAGCATTGGAAACTTTGTAGGCATATCTTCATGTTCCGTTCGTGAAGTACATGTTAGGTGTAAGAAGCGACTCTCTCTAAGTTCATGTGCATTCGATGCAAGTTGCTGCCCTGACTTCGAGAAAAGTTGTTTTGATTTCTTTGGAATCATCCCAAGTAATTCATGCATGTGCGAAGTATGCTATGGTTTGATATATTAGCTACCTCCATTCTATATGTATTATCTAGCATCCCAAGCCACTGATTGACTTGTTCAAGGAGAAGAAGTTCCTTCTTAAGAGCTAGACTTATGCAAGGGCTTCGATATCCTTAACATGATTCCCAACCAGAACTCGGTAGTGTTTTGTTGTAAGACTTCTATGTGATCATACTTTTCTTGGACAGTGTGCTCACATCTGCTTGCAATCCAACTCATTTTTTTGGAGCTGGCTTCCGTAGTTCATTTCTCGAGAATCTCGCAACATCATCTCGTCGATTTGTGTTGCAAACTCTCATCTCCGACATGCTGAGTCTGAAACACCCTATCACCAACCAGATCTGAATCTCAGGTAGACATGATGGTTGGAACGTTACCCAAGAGTTATAATATTGGTCTCTCTATAACCCGGTGAAGTGATGTTGTGGCTAGCATACCTAGCCAGAAGACCTATTATTGTAATATCTTGTATCACCATGTCAGACCCTATGTTTGTAGCACATTGTTATGTTTGGGTTTATAAAATTTGGAGCCAACTAAAACTTTTCAAGGTGCTTGTTTTGCTATGTTGTTTGCTTGCTTGTTGATTGTGTTATGTGGCAATCCTAGATTCTATTCCACTTCATCCTCATCTTTCTTGTCCCAAACCTCTGGCCTAATGATCATGCCATCTGAATAGTGCCCAAAACTATTTTTATCAAATTTTATTTTAAATAAAAATTATTTATTTAATTTAAGTTTCCAAAACCCCCTACAATGAGGTTTGCACTTCAAGTCCTCAAATCAGGTGGACCCTTCTTTCCCAAAGGCTTTATTTCAAACCTACTATATGTATGACTTCCTAAAACCACCAAATATTATTTTTAAAGATTATTTTCATAATTTATTTAAAGGCTTTTTCTTAAGGCTAGAAAAGGTTTTTCCTAGGGAAAAATTATATAAATACTTTGAAAATATTTGAGAAAATTTAGAGAAACTCAGTGGACATATATTTGTGAGTTTCAACACAAGGGCATGATCAGATCATAGGCAAAATACATCAAAACCCTTTCTGTTCAAATCAAACTTTTGGAATATTTCTATAAGAAATATTCTCAATAAAATTCCAGCAAGTCAACACTGTCATGGGTGATGATCTTGCAAAGTTTCATCTCAATCCAAGTTGGTTTGATTCATCAAACCATCCCAAAACCATTCCTGTCCAAAATCAAATTTGAGAAACTTTACATTGTGAAGTGTCTCCCCTTGGCCTCAAACTTTGTGGGCATGCTCTAATGGCAAAATAGTGATGATACATTAAGTGGTGCATCAAGGGTAAAGCGTAGCATCAATGGATCTACAAAAATTTGATTCTGCTAATTTCTAAGGTTCATCAAATCTCCACTGTCAACTTCTTCCTCTTAAGCTCAAACTTGGTGAATCCCCTCATTTCTACCTACACTTTGACCCTGGTAAATATCTCAGTAAGGTGGAAAAATCTTCTTGCCCAAATCTTACCAAACACCTTCTGGTGATTTAGTAAAACCCCTATTTTTACCTCTTATCCTTTTACCCTTGCCCCAACTTTTTACCACAGCCTCTGGTAAGTGCCTTGCACCACCAGTAAAAGTCCCAAGCCATCTGGCCACTCTGAGGCGGGGTAAAACCCCTATTTTCACCCTTGGCAGCATCTTTTTCTATCCTCCCCTGCCCATTTCTTTTCTCTCCTACCCCTCCTTAGCCTCTAAGGCATCCAAAGAGCATCTCTAGGTCCCCCAGGAGCTAGTGGATAAGGTGGGCACCCTAGAGAATGCAAGAAATGGCAATGTCGTCCATACGCACGTTCTGGAGCGTGCTATAGTGCGCTCCCACACTGTAGCCGCCGCCCAATGGCCGGCCCCGACCACCTTGGGCCTTCCCCGCGTGTCCCCCGAGGCGCCCTCAGTGTCCGTGACACGCCAAGCTCTCGGCCCCCTCTCTTTCCTCCCTCCTCCTCCCTCCCACGCGCGTGCTCGGCACCGCCCGGTTCGGCCAACCGGGGAGCTCACACGCGCGGGCATCTCTCCCTTTCTATTTCTTCCCTTTGGCCTAGACCGACCCCAGGAACGCCTCTGGCTTGCCCTCTCTCTCTCTCTCGTGGCCTTTGGCCTTGGCCACGAGCTCGCCGGCGCACCAGCGTTTGGTGGACTCGCCACCGCCTATAAAAGGGCCTCCCGGGCCCCTCTCTCCCCTCTGCCCTCCCCCCTCTTCTCACCCCAAAAACCTCCCTGAGCCCCCCTGAGAGCCCTCGAAGTCTCTGTGCTCGGGATCGACCTGAGGGTCACCGTGGCCATCTCCCCATCAATCTCCGAGTACGAAGCCTCTTCAGCCCCCATTTCTCTCCCGTTGGTCCTCCCTTGCCCTCTTGATGCGATCCTCCCTCCTTCATGTCCTCTTTGCAAGCTGAATCAGCCCCGATGACCACCTCCCGAAATCACCTCCACCATGGGTAATCACCGCCGCTGGCTCCGACCACCTCCAGCCTCAGTTCTACCTCGAGGAGACCGGCGACTCTTCCACGAGCCCGTTCCAACCATCACCCACCATCGTCGTGCCCCGTGCCGCCGCCGGTGAGCAGCTCCCCTCCCTGTCCTGAGGTGGGAGAAGGACCCGATAGGTGGGGCCCATCTGTCAGCCTCTCTTTTCCTCTCCCGTGCTCTCTCTCTCCCCCGAGTCGCTGACGACCGAGCCCCACGCGTCAGGTTTGAACCTGACCGCGCGCGAGGCCGGCTGGCTGGCCAGCTGGGCCGACCCAGCCTCTAGCCGCCTCTGGCCTGGGTCTCGTGGCTTTTCCTTTTCTTTTTCCTTTTTCTTTTTTTGTGGACTTGGTAAAAATCCCACAAAAAGAAATATTAGTCCAATGCCAATATTTCTTCCACCAAAAATCTTAGAATATTCCATAGAATTTATTAGTGCCATTTGTAAAAATGTTTGAAAAACTTTTTAGTACTATTTTTAACTAAAAATCCGTATTTGGAATTTCCTGCCTCTGTTTAATAGTTTTTAAAAATATTTTTCATGGTAACATATTAAACAAACATTTTTAAGATAGTCCTTAGTATTTATCAGAATAGGTTAGCATTTTTATTAGTAGCTTGAGTGCTCTGTTTTTGTGTATTGATTATTTTTAATGTTATTTTATCACGACAATAGATTGCACTGTTGACGAAGATATTGGACCCGAAGACTTCAAAGACCCCGAAGATTTTGTTGAGCCAGGCAAGCAGCCCTTTGACCATGATGAGAAACCATTTTTATTGCATGTCATATAGCACTTTACTTTCATCATATTTGATCATGTGATGTGGTGTTCCCCTTTCGGTGGAATGCCTTCGGTACTTCTCCATTGACACTTGCATCATGCATGACCCTACCACCTTATGAGGGTTGTGCGGGTGGGTGTAGTTAGGACGCTAGTAGATGCTACGCAAGTGGGAAGGGACTTTATGCATAGTGAAGTGAAGGGAAATGGTTTCAAAGACATTTTCAAAAAACCCGTCGGGTGCCACTAATGCCCGAGGGAGATGTTGATAAGATGGGTGACCACTTGAGGAAGAAGTGGTGTGCCGGAACAAGATGAGGATGTGTTTTTGAAAACAGAGGTTTTAAGATTTGTCGACCGTCCCAACCTTACATGCGCAACCACGATACCCCTTATGGGACGGGGCTTTGTTGATTACCTTGGTGGGCACTGGCAAGGAGCCCGCATTACTAGTGACGGGAGTGGCATGGTCACTCTCGATACGGGGTTATACCGGTATGTACGATCATGCGCTATCTTCACAGGCATCGGGCACACCATTGGTCCCCTCATGGATGGTACGATTAGGGTGAGGCTCATGTGATGTACATCATGAGGGTTGGGTACCAATCAAGTGGACTCTTTGTTTAGTATCGCTGGGGGAAAGGCATTGCTCGGGTGCTTACCTCGGGTATGTTATATACCGCGAGTCGTGGATGACATGGAAATTCCCCGAGTCTTGTGGATAAAGTGTGCAACCTCTGTAGAGTGTAAAACTATTAGAATAGTCGTGTCCACGGTCAAGGACAGTTGGGTGGTGCTGCTTATGCCACGTCCGGATGTTTTTGTGAAACTTGGTGTGAGTAGGGGTGTGATGGTGACAAGAGGTCACATGAGCTAAGTTCGATGGCTTAGCGTGAGGATGGAACTAAGTCCGATGACTTAGCATGAAGAGTGAACATGAGATGTTCAACCAATACTTATGATGATATCTACAATTTCTTCACATGGATATCTACTAGTTGTTGATGCATGCTCACTAGTTACTTGATCATGTCATTTGCATACAAAATTAGCTTTCCACAAATTTACCTACTTAGTGCTATATCATGCATCATTGTTACCTTGTTCCACAACTTGGGTTGCTTGCGAGTACATTCAAAGTACTCATTGGCTTGCCACTAGTTATTTAATTGGCCAGGCCTGGAAGAACAGGAGTATGTTGAAGAGTTCGTTGGAGACGAACATGCAAACTAGGACGCTTCCCGGTCAGAATGCATGTAGGTTAAGGCAGATGGCATGGGTTCACGCTTTTGATCAAGATTTCCGCTGCTTGTTCTATTTTAAGTGTTTGGCCCGTGTGGCCCTATCTATGTAAGACTTGACCTTCATGGTCTTTATTTGTGTAAGACGTTAAGTGTGGATGTAAGACTCTTGTTATTCAGGTTCTGTGTGTTCAGTGACCATTGATCTCTGGGATCACTGTACACGTGCATTCGGTGATCACGACTTATGAGTCGGGGTCCCCATAGAGCTGGTATCAGAGCCATCCTGACTGTAGGAAGACCTTAGTTAGCATGGACATTAGTTAGGATAAAACCGGTTTCAAAACTACACTTAGCATTTGTACTTAGAAATTCTGCACTATTTACCTCTTCTCATCTTCACACAACACCCTGCTGACTCTACTCCTTTCAAACCCTTGTAGATGGCCGACATACCCGAAGCCTTCCTAACCTCCAGTTTTCCCTTACTTCTTGGGGATAGCCTGGAGAAGTGCCTGTTTCGCCAACCACCCATTTTCCTCTACCACGAGCACTGGGTTGATATCGTCACGAAGGAGTACCACGTGGATGTGGTCATGAGGGCAAACAACTCCCCGACCAGTTGGTTCTTTGAGGGACCATGGATGGAGACTATGAAGCTTGCGGTCGAGACAGCTGCATGCAAGGCCCTCCTGCACCTTCAAGGCATCATTCCAGAGATGGTTGACGAACCGGCTACTCGATACCTTCCTTTCAGGAAGGATGATCTTGGCGAGAGTTGGACACTAGTTCCGACCCCGGAGGATGGCACCCCACTCAGGTTCCAGACCTACTTCAGCCTCTTTGCTGATAGCCTGGTTCACCACCTGGTTAAGGAGTCCATGAAGCTTCGTGAGGAACTTCACCACACCCGAGAGTTGCTTCGACAAGCCAAGACGAAGCCAGACAAGATCAAGAACGATGGAGCCCCCGAGGGACGACTAGCTGTCGCCTATCGAGGAGGAGTACCCCTAGCTAGTGATGCACCCGCACATCGTCATCGCATGAGTGAGAAGGAGTACCGTGAACTCTTCACCGACACACCAGCAAAGCGTCGTCGGGGTGGACCTTCTCGTTCACCGACCCCTTCAACCGGGAACGATGCCCGTTCAGATGATGAACCGGAGGAAGACCCAGAGGAGCATGACTACGAGACCGAGAACTCCACCACCTGAGTCCGAGAACCCCTAGGGTAGGATCACTCATGTACCCCTCATGCAAAGTCAAGTCCATGTAATGGTTCATATGAAACCATGTGAGCTTGTTGTTTGTTTTGTTGTTTGTGTTCTGATGCAAGTCGCGATTTTGCCTTAGGCAACATGTAAGGGACTCCATCGTCTGTCTTAATATATGTTGGTCTTTCAAACTTTGGTTTAGCACACTTGCACTTGACCGACACCCTTAGGCACGCTTTTCCATATTGTTTATCCTCTTGTCAATCCCAGTTGTTTGACTTGGCTGCTCCAAACAGGATGGTGACTGCTACCCGCAACAACTCCTTCACCAACCCTGAAGCCGGCAACTCAAGCCAGCAACAGGGAGATGGTGGGGCTGCTCACGCTGGAGGACACCAGGAGCAGCCACAAGGCGACATTCCCTCGCCACCACCTCCATCGGAGAACATGACCATAGCTCAGTTTCTCCAAGTTCTCCAGGAGGAGCGCTGACGAGGATATGTACCTAGGGTAGGGTCCTAGGCATGGCCCACATACCCTACCTAAGGACACCGCATGGGAGGACTTGAAGATCAAGCATGAACTTCCGAGTGGATCCCTGGAGACATTCAAAGCCACTCGACAGTAATCATCTCGAAGACTCCCGCTCTCACTCGGCACTCGCATGTCACTCGGAAGACCTTGCTTTCACTCGACGCCAGAAGATCAGGAGCCATCATCAAGAGCCCAACGGGCAGACGCTGGTTCAATGGTCATTAATAGCTTTTATTATGTACGTTACCTGTAATGGCAGACTTTAATCCCATGACCAGGCCCTTCGATGCGGGGCAATTATGAGGGGCAGCAAACTCTATATAAGCCGCCCCTCCCCTCCTGCACAAGGGTTCACAACCATTGTAATATCTACACTCCACTCGACATAAAGCTCCCGAGCACTGAGACGTAGGGTTGTTACCTCCACGAGAGGGGCTTGAACTCATACATCCGTGTGTACACCCTCGCCGTAGCTAGGACTCTGCCCTATCCCTTCATACCCCTACCATCTACTGTCAGGCTCGTTCCCATGACAGTTGGCGCCCATCGTGGAGCAGGCATCTAAGAGACTTCCGGTGAGGTTGCGATTTTCATCCTTCGACATGTCTTCCGACGGTGTTTTTGCTCTGGGCCACGAGATCCGTTTCGGAGCACTCACCTTCATCGTCGATGATTCGGCATGGCTCCAAGAGGCGCCTCTCGATGTCGAGGCGCTCCCGGTCTGCGGGGCTGCGCACTTACGCGCGAGCCCCTGTGGCGTGTTGCTTCGTCAGCCGTCGACCCCCTACGCGTCGGCTCCTCTCGCCGTTCGCGATCGCAAGCGGTCCGGCCGCTCATGACTCCAGCGGTGGGTCGAACACGCAGCAGCGCGTCAAGCTTCTCCGCAAGTTGCAACGCTCGAGCCCGCCGAGTCCCTTCATGGCATGTTCGAGTCAGATTCCAATCCATCCGACGTGCCTTCCGAGTGCGAAAGCTGTGATCCCGCAACGGAGGTCTTGATGGCGGGATCTCATCAGAGTTCACCGCCTGGCTTCGGCTGTGTCAAGCGCGAGGCTGGAGGTCCATCGAATGTGCAGCTGCATCGTGATGAGGAGGTCCTTCATACCCCCATCGTCGGTGCGACTGTTGAGGCCCAAGCTTTGGAGGCCGCATGCATTCGTCTGGAAGAGATCGACGAGCGCGCCCGCCAGCGCCAGCCGCGCCCCAGTCGACGTCATCGACAATTGTTTCCGACTGGATCTCACAATGGCATTGAGGTATACCGAACTCCTGTGCTAAATGTTGTTGTTGCTGCTAGGATAGCGGATTCCATTCAGCCGTCCTGGTCAGAGGCTGGTAGAGGGCTGTTGCAGATCAGAGCACTGTTGGATGCAGCACAACATTAGAATTCAGCAGTTTCTCAGTCCCGTAATAGGATATACAACAATTCACCCAAGGCGGAGACCGTTCAGTCGGCACACAGCCCTGGATCGCCCTTGCATCATCGAGGCAGCAGTTTTCGTGAAGGCCAAGATAGAGATCAACATCACCACAAAGACCACCGTCGAGTGCCCACTCCTCCGTGGAGTGGTCCATACATGCCCCGGCGCCAGGAGGACAGGCACTCCCACGGTGATGAGCGGGACGCGGACTTTGATGCCCGCACCTATCTGGTTCAGAAGCAGATCGACAAGAGCAGAGCCTATAGGGAAGGACTCAACAGAGATGTTCCAAGTGGAAGCTCAGCTGTGATGTCTGGTCTAGAGTGTTTTAGCAGAGCTAAGCGTTCTTCAGAGATTCCCCCCAATTTCAGAATGGCGGCGGGGATCGGAAAGTTTTCTGGTGAAACAAAACCAGAGACTTGGTTAGATAATTACCGAGTGGCTGTGTAGATTGGCGGCGGAAATGACTATGTCACAATGAAGCACCTGCCCCTCATGTTGGATGGTTCAGCTCAAGCTTGGTTGAATCGTTTGGCTCCTTCCAGCATACATTGTTGGGAAGATCTTGCCCGAGTGTTTGTCCAGACCTTTGAGGGCACTTGCAAGCACCCCGCGGGTCTGGTCGACTTACAGCATTGCGTCCAGAAGCCCAATGAAACCTTAAGGGTTTATATTCAGCGATGGTCCACCCTGGATCATACGGTGGAGAATGTGATGGAACACCAGGCTGTTTGTGCCTTCAAGGCCAGTGTGAGATACAGGGAGCTGTACCTGAAGTTCAGGCGCACTGGTGACATTTCACTCGGCAAGATGATGGAAATTGCCACTCGCTACGCCAATGGCAAGGAAGAAGACCGCCTCCATAGCGGTAAAGGAAAAAACAGTCGCCAACAAGTCTGGCGGCGGCAACAATCGGAAACAGAAGCGAGAGGCTGAAGACCCGGCCCTGGCAGAGGTAGCAGCACTGGCGACTCAGTCGAAGAACAAGGGCAAAGCCAAGGCTCAGTATGCCCCCAAGAAGGGGAAGGGCAGTCAGGAACTGATATCTTGGATCAGTCGTGTGTAATTCACACGAGGAAAGATGCAAAAGGCAACCTGATTTTGCCCAAGCACACCACTTGACAGTGTCGAACCCTTATCCAGCAATTCAAGGGAGACCAGTCGAGTGCGAAATCTCTTGAAAAAGAAGATGAAGATGAGGAAAAGGAAATATTCCTGGATGTCACTGCTACACTGGTGATCTTTGCTAATGTCGACAACAAGAGTCGTCTGAAAGTCATCAATAGAGAAATCAACATGGTTGTGCCAGACACCCCCACCTACCTCAAATGGTCTCAATATGTTGTCACATTTGACTAGACAGACCATCCTGCTCGTGTGGCCACTCCCGGTCGACAGGCTCTGGTAGTTGATTCGGTGGTTCAAGGGACTCGACTCAGAAAGGTCCTCATGGACGGCGGCAGCGGATTGAACATTCTGTATGTGGATACCTTGAAAGGGATGGGCATTCCGATGTCCCGTCTGAGTGAGAGCAGCATGCATTTTCACGGGGTCATCCCAGGAAAGAAGGCCAAGTCACTCGGCCAGATAGCATTGGATGTGACATTCGGAGATAGCAAAAATTTCCGAAAAGAAAAGTTGACATTTGAAGTCGTGGATTTCAAGAGTGCTTACCATGCCATCTTGGGTCGACCCGCTTATGCACGTTTCATGGCCCGACCATGTCACGTGTATCTCAAGTTGAAAATGCCAGGCCCTAAGGGCATGATCACGGTCACTGGCAATCGACAGCGGGCCAAAGAGTGTTTCCACCAAGGATCCAAGATCGCCGATCAATAGATGGCCATGGTCAAGCTGGAGAAGTACAAGAAAACCGCTGACCCTGCTGATTTGCTCCGCACAAAAAAGCCAGCTTCCGAGTCAGCATTTCAGTCAGCAGGGGAAGTGAAGAAGGTGCACATCCAGCCGACGGATCCAACTGCTGCCCCGACAAATATCTCAACAACACTCGACAGTAAATAGGAAGCCGAGCTCATCTAGTTCCTCTATGAGAACTGGGATATCTTTGCATGGAAGCCTGCTGACATGCCGGGGATTCCCAGAGAGTTGGCTGAGCACCGTCTGCAACTGGATCCGAAAGCCAAGCCCGTTAGGGAGCATTTGCATCGATCCGTGGCGGAGAAGAAGTGGCCCATCTCTTGCAAGCCAAGTTCATTCGGGAGATTTACCACTCCGAGTGGCTCTCGAATGTTGTGATGGTGCCCAAGAAAGATAAGTCGTTGCCCATGTGCATTGACTTCAAACATCTCAATAAGGTGTGCCCAAAAGATCATTTTTTGCTCCCCTGCATAGATCAAATTGTTTACTCGATAGCGGGGTGTGAGCGTTTATCGTTTTTGGATGCCTATTCTGGGTACCATCAGATCCGTCTGTATGGCCTGGACGAAATAAAGACAGCCTTCATCACCCCGTTCGGGTGCTTTTGCTGCATCACCATGCCTTTTGGTCTTAAGAATGCCGGCGCTAATTTTATGCGCATGATTCAGAAATGCTTACTAGACCAAATCCCTCGGAATGTTGAGGCGTACATGGACGATATAGTGGTCAAGTCCCGCAAAGGATCCGACCTGCTGGTTGACTTGGCCGAGACGTTCGCTAATCTGAGGCGATTCGACATAAAGCTGAGCCCGGTCAAATGTACCTTCGGTGTCCTTGGTGGCAAGTTGCTCGGTTTTCTCGTTTCCGAGCGAGGAATTGATGTCAATCCCAAGAAGATCAGCGCCATTACCCATATGGAGACTCCCGTGCGAGTGCATGACGCTCAGAAGCTCATAGGTTGCTTCGCAGCATTGAGTCGATTCATTTCTCGTCTTGGTGAGAAGGCTCTACCCTTATATCAGTTGATGAAGAAGTCTGACACATTCGACTGGACTCACGAAGCCAAAGTAGTGTTTGTTGAGCTCAAAGCCCTGCTCTCCACCCAGCCGGTGCTTGCCACTCCTGCCAGCAAAGAGCCCTTGCTCCTGTACATCGCGGCCACGAATCAGGTCGTCAGTACAGTGCTGAATGTCAAGCGAGAAGAGGAGGGTAAAGCCTATAAAGTCCAACGGCCAGTTTATTATGTCTCGGAAGTATTGTCCCCCTCAAAGCAAAGATATCCACACTATCAGAAGCTGGTGTATGGTATTTACCTGTCAGCAAAGAAGGTGGCGCATTATTTCCAAGACCATTCGATCTCAGTCATCAGTGATGCTCCTTTATCTGAGATCTTCAATAATCGCGACACACCAGGTCGAGTGGCTAAATGGGCAATTGAGCTTGGACACTTTGACATCATATTTGAGGCCAAGAAGGCAATCAAGTCCCAAGCATTGGCAGATTTCATGGCCGAGTGGACTGAACAGCAACAGCCCATCCAAGTTCACTCGGCGCATTGGACAATGTTCTTCGACTGCTCCAAAATGTTGAATGGGTCCGGTGCTGGTGTTGTTTTGATATCCCCCAGAGGCGACAAGCTCAGCTATGTCTTGCAGATTCATTTTGATTCCTCCAACAATGAGGCAGAGTATGAAGCACTTTTGTATGGGTTGCGCATGGCTATCTCACTCGGCGTCAAGCACCTGATGGTTTATGGGGACTCAGATTTGGTGGTGAATCAAGTGATGAAACAATGGGATGTTAGAAACCCCACCATGACCGGATACTGCAATGCAATCCAAAAGTTGGAGAAGAAATTTGAAGGCCTGGAACTTCACCATGTTCCTCGACTGAAAAATCAAGCTGCTGATGAGTTGTCCAAGATTGGTTCCACTCGACGGCCTGTCCCCAACGGGGTGTTCCTGGAGCATTTGCACGCTCCTTCTATTCAAGAGGATCCCTTCACCTAAGAGCCCCCGCAGACAAGAGCTCCCTGAAGATGAAGCAGAGGCTCGACAGATTGTGCGCAGGTCCAAGGCTTTCACTGTGATGGGAGATCAGCTATTCAGAGAGAGTGTGACTGGTGTCACCCAGCGCTGCATTTCCCCCGAGGAAGGTCGGATGATTCTAGACAAAATACACTCGAGAACTTGTGGCCACCATGCGTCTTCAAGGGCAATCATTGCTAAAGCATATCGAGCTGGTTTTTACTGGCCATGAGCTAATGAGTTGGCTAAGGACATCGTTGATCACTGCGAAGGCTGCCAGTTCTATGTGAATCTGTCACACAAGCCGGCGTATTCTCTAAAGACAATCCCTCTCGTCTGGCCGTTTTCAGTTTGGGGACTCTACATGGTTGGTCCCTTCTGACCTGGAAAAGGAGGAGTCACCCACCTGTTGGTAGCAGCCGACAAATTCACAAAGTGGATTGAAGCCAAGCCCGTCAAGAAGCCGAATTCCCGCACGGCGGTCACATTCATGAGGGAGATCATTATCCGGTACGGCATTCCGCACACCATCATCACGGACAATGGCACTAATTTTGACTCGGAAGAATTCAAGAGATTCTATAACTCCCAAGGCACCTAAGTGGATTATGCTTCCGTTGCACATCCTCAAACCAATGGGCAAGTCGAGCGGGCTAATGGTCTCATTCTGCAAGGTCTGAAGCCTCGTCTCATGCGTGATTTGGATCATGCCGCCGGTGCGTGGGTAACTGAGCTGCCGTCTGTTTTGTGGGGATTGAGGACAACGCCTAATCGGTCAACTGGGCGAACTCCTTTCTTCCTTGTCTATGGTGCTGAAGCCATATTGCCGAGTGACTTGGCCCACAATTCTCCCCGAGTGGAGGTATATTCTGAAGCTGAAGCTGAACAGGCCAGATAGTATGGGGTAAATCTTCTGGAGGAGGAGCGTGAGACGGCTCTGATCTGGACCACTGCCTATCAGCAAGACCTACAGCGCTTACATGCAAGGAATGTCAAAAGCCGAGCATTCCATGAAGGAGATTTGGTGCTCCGAGTGAATCAACACCGACCTCACAAGCTTGCTCCTGCATGGGAAGGTCCTTTTGTCGTCACTAAGGTGCTAAACTACGGAGCCTATCACCTGTATAATCTCATGAAATAGATAGATGAGCCACGAGCCTGGAATGCAGACCTGCTCCGGTGTTTTTACACTTGAGACAAGAGTTTTTTGATGTAATAAGAGTACTTCATCAATGCAATTCATGTTTCTGTGATTAATACTTCGTTGATTCCAACTGTGCAGTTACATTCTTGGGGATACTCCGAGTGATGAGCAATCCTCACACTTGGGGGCTTAGCTGCGAAACATGTTTTGCCTAAGTTAAAACCCCTGTCGGGTGGATAGGAGTCTATTCACTCGACGGCCTATTTGCGAATCCGTCTTCGCTTGGGTTAAAAAACCTTGTCGAGATGATGGTAATCTATTCACTCGACAACTTAGCTGGGAATCGACATTCGTCTAAATTCAAATATACTTCGAGTGATGAGCAATCCTCACACTCAGGGGATTAGCTGCGAACATGTTTCGCCTAAGTTAAAAACCTCATCGAGTGTATAATAATCCATTCACTCGACAACTTAGCTGCGAATCGACATTCGCCTAAGTTCAAATATACTTCGAGTGATGAGCAATCCTCACACTCAGGGGCTTAGCTGCGAACACGTTTCGCCTAAGTTAAAAACCTCATTGAGTGGATAATAATCCATTCACTCGACAACTTAGCTACGAATCGACATTCGCCTAAGTTCAAATATACTTCGAGTGATGAGCAATCCTCACACTCGGGGGCTTAGCTGCGAACACGTTTCGCCTAAGTTAAAAACTTCGACGAGTGGATAATAATCCATTCACTCGACAACTTAGCTGCGAATCGACATTTTCCTAAGTTCAAATATACTTCGAGTGATGAGCAATCCTCACACTCAGGGGCTTAGCTGCGGACACGTTTCGCCTAAGTTAAAAACTTTGTCGAGTGGATAATAATCCATTCACTTGACAACTTAGTTGTAAAATGACATTCGCCTAAGTTCAAATATACTTCGAGTGATGAGCAATCCTCACACTCGAGGGCTTAGCTGCGAAACACATTTCGCCTAAGTTAAAAACCTCGTCGGGTGGATAGTAATCCATCCACTCGACAACTTAGTTGCGGATCGACATTCGCCTAAGTTCGAAAATACTCCGAGTAATGAGCAATCCTCACACTTAGGGGCTTAGCTGCGAACACGCTTTGCCTAAGTTAAAAACAAACTCAGTCGAACAGACGATTGAAAGCCAAATACGAACAAAATACAAAGGGTAAACCATGGATAAACGTTTCGTATGAAAGCAAATGTGCTCAGACCCAAGGCCTGAACGAAGTTTTTAAGGATACAAATCCACTCGGCATACCGAGGCAAATTTAACTGTTTCTTTCAAAGACAAGTTTTTCAAGCAGGAGACGGACTGGCGGGCTCGACGAAAGTGTCCAGCTCAATGCCGTCGGCGATTCTGGTGGGCGCTTCGGTGAAGGTGTCCATGAAGTCCTTGAACTGGAGTTTCTTCGTGTTGACCACATGAAGCTCCTTCAGCCTCTCCTCCTTCACGTCCCTACAATGGACCCTGACGAGTGATAACGCCACGTCGGCCCCACAACGAGCGGCAGATTTCTTCCAGGCCTGCACTCGACTTGGAAGTTCGTCTAGGCGAGCCATCATAGAGTTGAGGTCAAGCTGAAGAGTGTCCTCAGGCCATAGCTCTTTGTCGATTCTCTCCATCACAGACTTCAGTCGAACAAGATACGCCTAGACGCCCTGGAGCCAGAAATTGAGTCGAAGCATGTTCATGGCCACCGCGTCTGCGATAGGAGACTTGGTGGGATCCAGATTGGGCTCAACCTCCTTCGTCTCCTTCTCAAAGTCTTGGCAGAATTCTGTTGAAGAATGGGGAATGGGAGGAGAATTGGTGAACTGCGACCCTCGAAGATTTTATAAAGCTTAGTCGACAAAAATACTTACCGGTCGAGCAGAATATACATCTTCCTTGAGAACTTACCCAAATGCTTCTCTAGGCCATTGCTCCTCTTGTTCAGCTGCTCGGCCCTTTTGACGAGGTCCGAGCGCTCCTGCTTCAGCTTGGTGTTCTCCTCTTCCAGCTTCTGGGCAGCCGCCAGCTTCTGATCTGTAGCTTCAGTTTTGTCCCTGGCCACCCATTCGGCGTCGACAAGTGCTTTGTCCTTCTCCTCTAGTGCCTTGTTCATGGAATCTAAAGAAACAACATTGTTGAGTTGCGCTTGGAGTCGATGGTTTTCATTGCGCATGTCTGTTCGAGTGAGAGCACTCGGTTCAAAACGTGAAAACTGAAGATGGGAATGCTGACAGTCGACAGTAATTACCTCCCAGAGACTTCAGCTCAGCACGCGCTCGCTCCAGGGCGTTGTTGGCGGCTGCCAGATCCACTTGCAACCAGTTCCTCTAATCCTCCATGTCCTTGTACTGCGTCCCAAGTTCGCAAGCCGTCTGGAACCAACAAAAGACAGGAGTTCAATCAGCAAGTAGTTCCTGGACGGTTGACTGAGTTATGAACATTGGCGAATGACCATCTTGGAAGAATTCAAGCAAAAAGTCCACTCGACATGTCAAGTGGCTCTGGCGCTCCGTGCACCATAAACAAATTCAAAAGTTGTCTCTATTAAGACCCCTGCCGATGCAAGCACTCGATAGTGGTCTCGGGGACTACACCCAGTGGGTGCGCTAAGAGCGCCCCCACTAAGACGGTTAACTCTCGATCCATCGAGTAACTCATCAAGAAAAAAACACTGGACATGTCGAGTAACCCCAGTACCACGCGTACGACAAGTTTTCAAGCCTACTGTTTATCGTCTAGGATTTAAAGTAGCCTCAGGGACTACACCCAGTGGGTGCACTTAGCATGCCCTCACTGGTTATTCAAACATTCAACAAGGTTAGCCCTGTCACGACACTCGACCCATCGAGTGACGCACCTCCCTAATCTATGAAGTATAGTCTATCCTTATTCAGCGTCATATCATGGTTTGCCACTAATGTCTATGAAACCTGCAAGGTAGCTATGGAGTGGTGTGATTCAAAAGCAAAATGTATCCCATATACAATAAACTCTAAAGACCCCTACCGATGCAAGCATTTGACAGCGGTCTTGAGGACTACACCCAGTGGGTGCGCTAAGAGCGCCCCCACTGAGACGGTTAATTCTCGATCCGTCGAGTAACTCGTCAGAAAATACACTCGACATGTCGAGTGACACTAGTACCACACGTACTATCAATTCGAATCCTACTCGACTATGATCCAATCTATTCGAGTGGAGAAAGTTCAAACATTCCATGGCAATCACCCAGTGAGTGTACAACAGCCAAGAAAAGACAAGAATTCAATCGACAATGGACTTACAATCAAACTTACTCAGACATTGGTGCGGAGGGCTGCGCTGACGTCAAAAGCCAATTTGCTGGCCTTCTACGCCTCCTTGGTCCTCAGCACGAGCTGCTCCGCCTGGATCATGGCTTCCTTCACAGCCCTGGTTTGATCTTTCGGGGTGCGATGCAGAGAGAAGGCCATCACAGGTGGGGTCAGCGTGGTCGTAGGAGCAGCTGAGGCAGTCTGAGGGGGCCCAGTTGGAGTCGACGCCACACCGGTCGAAACGGTTGGAGGAGCATGTGACAAAGGTACTACAGGTTCAGCCCTGGGTTGTGTCGATCCACCTCCCCCCTAGGAAGACTCTGCAGTTGACTGCTGAAGTGCTTGCGCCGATGATGCTCCTTGAATGCGAGGGCACGAAGTGTCAAGTCGCTCCTTGTCGTCCTCCACCTGAATGACCTCTACATCGACAACCGACGGTGTTAACATCTGCATATGTCGTGTCCCATTCGGACGAACCAACAACTATCTAACCTCTATGAGAAGTGGTCGCGTCAGCAATGTCGAAATCCATTGCATCCCCACCATCTCGATGAGGCGAAGACACAGATGTAGCAGCTCTAACGAATTGAGTGGCATTCGGTCAAATACAACTCCAGACTTCAGTCGACAGAACAAGTATGGAAATAAACTCTTACGTGGAGACGATAGGCACTGCCACCCTCATGCGAGGCAGAGCCTTGCGAGGCTTGGTGATGGCTTGCTTGGGCTGCTTAGCCAGTTTTTCGCTCGGCTCAGCGGTCAAGGGGCGGCTGCACTTCAGGTTCTTCTCACTAGGGCCCAAAGCCCTGTCCTCAACAGTCGACGGATCTTGGCAGGACTTGGTGCGGCTTTCGCGGCGGGGAGGTGACTCGATTTCTTCCTCCTCGCCAGAGTCCTTGTATTCTTCCTCGGAGTCGGAAGAACTGTCGCCGTCCACACTGTCGCCCTCGTTCACCATGCCGTCTTCAACATGGTTCCCGTTAGGAACGGGCGAGTGCATGTGCGTCCATTCTTGCATGATTCAAGTAAAGAAGTCAGTTCAATATATCACTCGACAGTACAATACATCAGTCGACATCACACAACTCACCAGGTTCTTAGGCGGGTTTTCAGCCGAATATGGCTGGATCCTCTTGGCTCCCAAAGGATTGTCGCAGGCCCTGGTGATGCTATGGAGCCACTGCTCGACTGTTTTCTGAGGAACTTCCTCAGGATGCATCCTTGTCGAGTCCTTAGGGCCCGCATAGTGCAACATGGTGTGGTCTCTAGCTTGGAGCGGCTGGATACGTCGACCGAGAAATGTCTCCAACAGATCCATGCCGGTCACCCCGCCCTGGATCAGCTGCACCACCGCTTCAACCAAGATGCCTACTTGGACATGCTCCTCTTAAGTCACCTTCAGGGACTTGGGAACAGCCAGACGGTCGGGTGTATATGGGGGAAGGCCAGTCGACATATTGGGCGATGTTGCATCCTTGCAGTAGAACCAGGTCGACTGCCAACCCCTTACAGACTCAGGAAAGGTCATGGCAGGGAAGGAGCTACGAGCTCTTTTCTGAACTCCTAACCCTCCGCACAGCTGGAGCATGTGGGTCTTCCTATCAGCGAGGAGGGCTTTCTTCATGGTCTGGGATCTGACCGTGAAGAGGTGTTTGAACAATCCCCAATGGGGAGAGTAGCCCAGGAAACATTTGCACAGAGTGAAGAATGCAGACAGATAGACTATGGTGTTGGGCGAGAGGTGGTGCAGTTGGGCACCGAAAAAATTCAGAAAGCCCCTAAACAACGGGTGGGGCGGCAGAGAAAAACCTCGCTCGACGTGGGAGAGAAGGAGGACCCGCTCCCCATCACGCGGCTCCGGCTCGCACTCCTCCCCCGACAGCCTCCAGGCATCGTCCGCCACAAGCCCGTCGGAGACGAGGCCCTCCATGTCTTCGCGGGTGACGACAGAGGGGAGAAAATCCCCCTGCATCCAGCCCGCCGGCGCGGGGAATCAGGCGGTCGAGGGCTTCTTGCCCTTGAGCTTCACCGCCCCCTTCTTCACTCGCTCCAGCTTCTCCATCGGATTCTTCATCTTCGTCGCGACAGATCTCGTCGAGGGAGATCGGAGTTGGGCATTGGGAACGGAGGAAGCGGAGGAAAAGAGAGAAAGAACTGGCGGAGGTACTGTGCAAACCACAGCAAAGACAGCTTTATACGCTGCCGAGTGTCTCACTGACCAGTGGACCCATGAGGTTACCACACACACCAACCATTGACGGCACTCGGTACGTGGCGATACGACCGGCACGAAAATCGAGGCGTCGTGCCCCCACTTGCCCCGATCGTGACATAATCTTCGTGCGACCGTGCGCACTTCCCAAATTTTCGTATCCCGGAAAATTTGGGTTTGTCAGACCGACCCGTCGCCTCCCAAGATACTACCAACTCACTTGGACCAAACCAAATGTTGAACATCCACTTGGACACCTTTAAGGCTAAATGGATCCGGGCGAGCAGAGAGGAATTCAATCGACACAAGTTTCGTTGAAGCCCCGAATATCATTCGGAAGATTTTGCGTGTTGACCCTGAATGAATGCTAATGCTCAGAGTTCAATCGACACAAGTTTCATGGAAATCCCAAATATCATTCGGAGGATCTGATGCACTAACTCAAGGCCCTCGAAGATACCTCTTTCCAGCACTCAAACCCCGATTCATTTGGGGGCTAATGACGAGGATATGTACCTAGGGTAGGGTCCTAGGCACGGCCCACATACCCTACCTAAAGACACCGCATAGGAGGACTTGAAGATCAAGCATGAACTTCCTGAGTGGATCCCTGGAGACGTTCAAAGCCACTCGATAGTAATCATCTCGGAGACTCCCGCTCTCACTCAGCAGTCGCGTGTCACTCGGAAGACCTCGCTTTCACTCGATGCCAGAAGACCAGGAGCCATCATCAAGAGCCCAACAGGCAGACGCTGGTTCAATGGTCATTAATAGCTTTTATTACGTACGTTACCTATAACGGCAGACTTTAATCCCACGACCAAGCCCTTTGATGCGTGGCCATTATGAGGGGCAGCGAACTCTATATAAGCCGCCCCTCCCCTCCTGCACAAGGGTTCGCAACCATTGTAATATATACACTCCACTCGACATAAAGCTCCCGAGCACTGAGACGTAGGGCTGTTACCTTCACAAGAGGGGCCTGAACTCATACATCCGTGTGTACACCCTCGCCGTAGCTAGGACTCTGCCCTCTCCCTTCATACCTCTACCATCTACTGTCAGGCTCGTTCCCACGACAAGCGCCAAGCTAACAATGCTGCTATCCAGCAGATGGCTCGGGCCCTTGTGAACAACCAACAGCAAGGCAGGAACGGCAATGGCCGCTCCATGTTGTCTGAGTTCATGAGGAACTCGCCCCCAACCTTCATCGAGACTGCTAAACCATTGGATGATGATGAATGGATCCGCACCATCGAGGACCTCCTTGCACTGGTCAATTGCAATGAGGATCATGAGAAGGTGCTTTATGCCTCTCACTGCCTCGGAGGTACCGCCCGAGCTTGGTGGGATGGATTCAAGGTCATGCAAGGGGAACGTGTGATCACGTGGAATGACTTCAAGGAAGGATTTCGCACTGCCCATATTCCTTCTGGGATCATGGCTATCAAGAAGAGATAATTCCGAGCGCTGAAGCAAGGAAGTGGCTCTATCAAGGAGTATCTGTAGAAGTTCAACCTGTTGTCAAGGTATGCACCTAAAGATGACAGCATGGAGGCTGCCAAGAAGGAACGCTTCATGGAAGGACTCCAACAGGTCCTGCAATATCAGCTCATCGTTTGTGACTGTTGTACCTTCTTCGACTTGGTGAACAAGGTCCTAATGCTAGAAGACAAGTGTCGTGCGATAGACGACACTCGCAAGCGCAAGATGATCAGCAAGGGTGCCCCCAGCAACCAGAAGCCTCGCCCCTGGCAGACAGCCCCAGCCAAGCCAACCTATCAGCCGCAGCAGGCTAGACCTCCTGCACCTCGTCCGAGCTACCAGCCTTAGCAGTATGCCAATCCCAGGCCAGCTTACAACAACAACCCCAATAACAACAACGGTGGCAGAAACTTCAACAACAACCCTGGACAAGTCGCTTGCTTTGGATGTGGTCAGCCTGGACACATCTCTAGGTTGTGTCCTAACAAGAAGCCAGATGCACCGCGCCCCAATGCGCCAGCTCAAGGTCAAGCCCGTGGAGCACCACCGAGGAACCCCGCTCCCCATAACCAGCCCAACAATGGCAAGGGTCGTGTGAATCACATCACCGCAGAGGAAGCCCAGGAAGACCCGGACGTCATACTGGGTACGTTCCTTATCAACTCAACCCCAGCAACAGTATTGTTTGATTGTGGAGCTTCGCATTCTTTTGTCACCCAAAAGTTTGCACTAGAGAGTGGCATGAAGCCTACACCCCTGGGTAGCCGTATGTTGATACAAACCCCAGGATCAGTTATGAAGTCTGGGATAGGTTGTAAGGGAGTTGAGATTAATATCAATGGGTAGACTTCCTAGCAGACCTTATAGTTCTGGATTCACCCGGCTTGGACGTAATCCTTGGCACGAGTTGGTTGACCAAGCACCAAGGCATGCTAGACTGTGCCAAGAGGATTGTCACCATGACCAATAGAAAAGGAGTGGAAGTCAAGTATGTTCCCAACCCTGCCTCCACTCAAGCCCCCCAGGCTAACTCCCTGTCAGGAGTTGAGTTGGATCAAGTGCCAGTGGTATGTGAGTACCCGGATGTGTTTCCTGATGAGCTGCCCAGAATGCCTCCTGACCACGACATTGAGTTCATCATTGAGCTTATGCCCGGATCAAGGCCCATCTATAAGAAGGCCTAGAGGATGGGATCCGAAGAGTTGGCTAAGTTGCAGAAGCAACTAGCAGAGCAGCTCAGAAAAGGATTTATTCACCCTAGTGCCTCTCCTTGGGATCGCTTGTTCTATTTGTGTCAAAGAGGAACGGAACCATCGGACTTTGTGTCGATTACAGTTCTCTCAATGAGGTCACGATAAAGAACAAGTACGCACTCCCCAAGATTGAAGACATGTTTGATCAGTTGAATGGAGCCAAGGTGTTCTCCAAGATCAATCTCAGGTCTGGGTACTATCAGCTGAAGATCAGACCCCAAGACATTCTGAAGACGGCATTTGTAACCCGGTATGGCCTGTATGAATACACGGTCATGTCATTCGGGTTAACCAATGCCCCTGCCTACTTCATGTACCTCATGAATAAAGTCTTCATGGAGTACTTGGATAAGTTCGTTGTTGTCTTCATTGATGACATACTCGTCTTCTCCAAGTCTGAAGAAGAACATGAGGAACACTTGAGATTGGTCCTAGATAAGCTTCGAGAGCACCAGCTTTATGCCAAGTTCAGCAAGTGTGAATTTTGGCTGCATGAAGTTAGATTCTTGGGTCATGTGTTGACTGCAGAAGGGTTATCAGTGGATCCTGCCAAGATTGAAGCCATGACTGAGTGGCAAACCCCAACCATCGCGAAGGAAGTCAGGAGCTTCCTCGGACTCGCGGGGTATTACCGCAAGTTCGTGGAAGGGTCTCAAGCATTGCTCGACCCATGACCCAACTTTTGAGGAAGGACAAGAAGTTCGAATGGATAGCTAAGTGTGAGGAAAGCTTCCAGGAGCTCAAGAAGAGATTAACCACAGCCCCTGTTTTGGCCACCCCCGATATTCACAAGGACTTTGTGATTTATTGTGGTGCATCAAGGACCAGGCTTGGAGGTGTTATGATGCAAGAAGGCAGAGTCATAGCATATCTATCCAGACAGCTACTCCCTCATGAAGAGAACTACGCCACTCATGATCGTAAGTTAGCCAGCCTCTACATCGAGTGTATCGTGAGCCTCCATGGAGTTCCAAAGGAGATCGTGTCGGATCGATGCACCTAGTTCACCTCAAGGTTGTGGAAGATGTTTCAAGAATCTGTGGGAACCAAGCTCTCCTTTAGCACTGCTTTTCATCCGTAGACCGGTGGACAAACGGAACGAGTAAATCAGATACTCGAAGATATGCTCCGCGCTTGTGTTTTGGCATATGGAGCCAAGTGGGAAGATTGCTTACCGTTCGCCTAGTTCTCCTACAACAACAGCTATCAGTCAAGTCTTCACATGGCAGCATTGGAGGTGTTGTATGGACGCAAGTGCCGTACTCCCCTCAACTGGTCAGAGACCGGAGAAGGATTAACTTTTGGACCAGACATCCTCCGCGAAGCCGAAGAGCAAGTTCAACTTGTCCGAGAGCGCCTTGAGACCGCCAAGTCAAGATAGAAGAGCCACGCTGACTCTCACCGCCGACAATTGAACCTCAACGTCGGAGATTATGTCTACCTCCATGTCCCACCTCTCAAGGGAACCAAGTGTTTCCATGTCAAAGGAGAGCTCGCACCCAGATACATCGGCCCCTTCAAGATCACCGCAAGACGAGGAGAAGTTGCATATCAGCTAGAGTTAACTTGCGAGCTATCAGATGTGCACAACGTCTTTCATGTGTCACAACTCCGGAAGTGTCTACAAGTTCCCAACCGCCCCGACCTCTACAAGGACATCGACCATCAAGCCATTGATCTTCAGCCAGACCTCACTTATCGTGAGAGGGCCAGTTCGCATTTTGGATGAAGCCGAGCGCTGCACCCGAAGCCGCACCATCAAGTACTTCAAGGTCCAGTGGAGCAACCACACTGAAGCAGAAGCAACCTGGGAGCATGAAGACTATGTTAGATCGGAGTTCCCTTATATTTTTAGCGCTTAGCCTAGGAATCTCGGGGACGAGATTCTTGTAAGGGGGAAGGTCTGTCACACCCTGTGTTTGTAGCACATTGTTATGTTTGGGTTTATAAAATTTGAAGCCAACTAAAACTTTTAAAGGTGCTTGTTTTGCTATGTTGTTTGCTTGCTTGTTGATTGTGTTATGTGGCACTCCTAGATTCTATTCCACTTAATCCTCATCTTTCTTGTCCCAAACCTCTGGCCTAATGATCATGCCATGTGAATAGTGCCCAAAACTATTTTTATCAAATTTTGTTTTAACTAAAAATGATTTATTTACTTTAAGTTTCCAAAAACCCCTAAAATGAGGTTTGCACTACAAGTCCTCAAATCAGGTGGACCCTTCTTCCCCAAAGGCTTTATTTCAAACCTATTATATGTATGACTTCCAAAAACCACCAAATATTATTTTTAAAGATTATTTTCATAATTTATTTCAAGGATTTTTCTTAAGGCCAGAAAAGGGTTTTCCTAGGGAACAATTATTTAAATACTTTGAACATATTTGAGAAAATTTAGAGAAACTCAGTGGACATATATTTTCCATATATATGAGTTTAAACACAAGGGCATGATCAGATCATAGGCAAAACCCCTCAAAACCCTTTTTGTTCAAATCAAACTTTTGGAATATTTCTATAAGAAATATTCTCAATAAAATTCCAGGAAAAATCCAGCAAGTCAACACTATCATGGGTGATGATCTTGCAAAGTTTCATCTCAATCCAAGTTGGTTTGATTCATCAAACCATCCCAAAAACATTCATGTCCAAAATCAAATTTGAGAAACTTTACATTGTGAAGTGTCTCCCCTTGGCCTCAAACTTTGTGGGCATGCTCTAATGGCCAAATAGTGATGATACACTAAGTGGTGCATCAAGGGTAAAAGCCTAGCATCAATGGATCTACAGAAATCTGATTCTGCTAATTTCTAGGGTTCATCGAATCTCCATTGTCAACTTATTCCTCTTAAGCTCAAACTTGGTGAATCCCCTCATTTCTACCTAGCCTTTGACCCTGGTAAATATGTTAGTAAGGTGGAAACATCTTATGACCCAAAACCTTACCAAACACCTTCCGGTGATTTAGTACAACCCCTATTTTTACCTCTTATCCTTTTACCCTTGGCCCCAACTTTTACCAGAGCCTCTAGTAAGTGCCTTGCACCTCCAGTAAAAGTAAAAGTCCCAAGCCATCTGGCCACTGTGAGATGGGGTAAAACCCCTATTTTCACCCCTGGCAGCATATTTTTCTATCCTCCTCTGCCCATTTCTTTTTTCCCCTAGATCTCCTTAGCCTCTAAGGCATCCAAAGAGCATCTCCAGGCCCCCCAGGAGCTAGTGGACAAGGTGGGCACCCCAGAGCGCGTAGGCAAAGGCAATGCCGACCATACGCATGCTCTGGAGCGTGCTACAGTGCACTCTCGCACCGTAGCCGCCGCCCAATGGCCGGCACCGACCACCTTGGGCATCCCCTGCGTGTCCCCCGAGGCGCCCTCGATATCCGTGACACGCCAAGCTGTCGGCCCCCTCTCTCTCCTCTCTCCTCCGCCCTCCCACACGCGTGCCCGGCGCCGCCCGGTTCGGCCAACCGGGGAGCTCACACGCGCGGGCA
This sequence comes from Hordeum marinum, assembly GCA_022496015.1. Taxonomy (NCBI): domain Eukaryota; kingdom Viridiplantae; phylum Streptophyta; class Magnoliopsida; order Poales; family Poaceae; genus Hordeum; species Hordeum marinum. The sequence goes on along the minus strand of CM039675.1, from coordinate 366,100,341 downwards.
TCTCTCCCTCTATCTTTCTTCCCTCTAACCTAGACCGACCCCAGGAACGCCCTTGGCTCGCCCTCTCTCTCTCGTGGCCTCTGGCCTCGGCCACGAGCTCGCCGGCGCACCAGCGTTCAATGGACTCGCCCCCGCCTCTAAAAGGGCCTCCCAGGCCCCTCTCTCCCCTCTAGCCCCCTCTTCTCTCCCTAGAACCCTCCCTGAGCCCCCCTGAGAGTCCCCGACATCTCTGTGCTCGGTATCGACCCGAGGGCCACCGTGGCCATCTTCCCATCGATCTCTGGGTACGAAGCCTCTCCGGCCCCCATTTCTCTCCTGTTGGTCCTCCCTTGCCCTCCTGATGCGACCCCCTCCTTCCCGTCCTCTTTGCAGGATGAATTGGCCCGGCGACCACCTCCCGAAGCCACCTTCGCCATGGGTGCTCGCCGCCGGCGACTCTGGCCACCTCCAGCCTCCGTTCCACCTCCAGGAGACCGGCGACTCTTCCCCAAGCCCGTTCCCACCATCACCCGCCGTCGTCGTGCCTTGTGCCGCCACCGGTGAGCAGCTCCCCTCCCTGTCCCAAGGTGGGAGAAGGACCTGACAGGTGGGGCCCACCTGTCGGCCTCTCTTTCCCTCTCCTGCGGGCTCTTTCTCCCCCCGAGTCGCTGACGATCGGGCCCCGCGCGTCAGGTTTGAACCTGACCACGCGCGAGGCCGGCTGGCTGGCCAGCTGGGCCGGCCCAGCCTCTAGCCGCCTCTGGTCTAGGTCCCCGTGGCTTTTCCTTTTGTTTTTCCTTTTTCTTTTACCGTGGACTTTGTAAAAATCCCACAGAAATAAATATTAGTCCAATGCCAATATTTCTTCCACCAAAAATCTTAGAATATTTCATAGAATTTATTAGTGCCATTTGTAAAAATATTTGGAAAAAATTTAGTACTGTTTTTAATTAAAAATCCCTATTTGGCATTTCCTGCCTCTATTTAATAGTTTTTAAAAATATTTTTCATAGTAACATATTAAACAAACATTTTTAAGATAGTCCTTAGTATTTATCAGAATAGGTTAGCATTTTTATTAGTACCTTGAGTGCTCTGTTTTTGTGTGTTGATTATTTTTATCGTTATTTTATCGCGACGATAGATTGCGCTGTTGACGAAGAAGTTGGACCCGAAGACTTCGAAGACCCCGGAGATTTTGTTGAGCCAGGCAAGCAGCCCTTTGACCATGATGAGAAACCATTTTTATTGCATGTCATATAGCACTTTACTTTCATCATATTTGATCATGTGATGTGGTGTTCCCCTTTCGGTGGAATGCCTCTCGTACTTCTCCATTGACACTTGCATCATGCATGACCCTACCACCTTATGAGGGTTGTGCGGGTGGGTGTAGTTAGGATGCTAGTAGATGCTACGCAAGTGGGAAAGGACTTTATGCATAGTGAAGTGAGGGGAAATGGTTTCAAAGACGTTTTTGAAAACCCCGTCGGGTGCCACTAATGCCCGAGGGAGATGTTGATAAGATGGGTGACCACTTGAGGAAGAAGTGGCGTGCCGGAACAAGATGAGGATGTGTTTTCAAAAACGGAGGGTTTAAGATTTGTCGACCATCCCAACCTTACATGCGAAACCATGATACCCCTTATGGGACGGGGCTTTGTTGATTACCTTGGTGGGTACTAGCAAGGAGCCCGCATTACTAGTGGCGGGATTGGCATCATCACTCTTGATACGGGGTCATACCAGTATGTACGATCATGCGTTGTCTTCACATGCACCGGGCACACCATTGGTCCCCTCATGGATGGTACGATTAGAACGAGGCTCGTGTGATGTACATCATGAGGGCTGGGTACCAATCGAGTGGACTCTTTGTTTAGTATCGTTGGGGGAAAGTCATTGTTCGGGTGCTTACCTCAGGTATGTTATATACCGTGAGTCGTGGATGACACGGAAGTTCCCCGAGTCTTGTGGGTAAAGTGTGCAACCTCTACAGATTGTAAAACTATTCGAATAGCCATGTCCACGGTCAAGGACAGTTAGGTGGTGCTGCTTATGCCACGTCCGGATGTTTTCGTGAAACTTGGTGTGAGTAGGGGTGTGATGGTGACAAGAGGTCACATGAGCTAAGTTCGATGGCTTAGCATGACGATTGAACTAAGTCCGATGACTCAGCGTGAAGAGTGAACATGAGATGTTCAATTAATACTTATGATGATATCTGCAATTTGTTCACATGGATTTCTGCTAGTTGTTGATGCATGCTCACTAGTTACTTGATCATATCATTTGCATACAAAATTAGCTTTCCGCAAATTTACCTACTTAGTGCTATATCATGCATCATTGTTACCTTGTTCCATAACTTGGGTTGCTTGCGAGTACATTCAAAGTACTCATTGGCTTGCCACTAGTTATTTCATTTGGCCAGGCCTAGAAGAACAGGAGTATGTTGAAGAGTTCGTTGGAGACGAACATGCGAACTAGGACGCTTCCCAGTCAGAATGCCTGTAGGTTAAGGCAGATGGCATGGGTTCACACTTTCGATCAAGATTTCCGCTGCTTGTTCTATTTTAAGTGTTTGGCCCGCGTGGCCCTATCTATGTAAGACTTGACCTTCATGGTCTTTATTTGTTTAAGACGTTAAGTGTGGATGTAAGACTCTTGTTATTCAGCTTCTATGTGTTCAGTGAGCATTGATCTCTGGGATCACTGTACATGTGCATTCGGTGATCACGACTTATGAGTCGGGGTCCCGCACACCAACATTAGCCACTTCCCCATGAGGATTTTGGTTTGACTTATTCTAAAAGTTGTTCCTCATGGACCCTTTGGGGCCCCAAAGTCCGACCTTTTACTTGATGTTGTAGATACCAAGCATTACTGATATTAGGGTTATGCTAGTACATCAAGAGAACATTAGAAGCGGAGTGCTAAATGTCACTTAGTCGATCATCCAGATTTCGTTTCCTTGGCTTAGCTAAGCTGAAATCTAAGCAAGTGTTGTATTCCTTGGCATCTGCATCCTCCATCGTTATTCATCATGGTAGTATGATGTGTCGCCAGGATCCTTGGCATGGATGTTGGTAAAACTCTGATGAATATGGAGATGCTCAAGTTCTTGAGAGCACGTCCAGACATTGGGTTATATCATCGGTATCAATTGGAATGTGCCTTCCATTTGCGGAGTTGTCCTATAACCCTAGTTTCCTCTCCAAACTGAGTATGCCATTCTATTGAATTCCTTCACACGATCGTTGTGAATTGCCTTAGCCTGGTATGAAGTGTTGGGAGATGTAGTAGTAAATCAAAAAAAATCCTACATGTCACCAAGATCAATCTATGGAGAAACCAGCAACGAGCAAGGGGAGTGCATCTTCATACCTTTGAAGATCGCAAAGCGGAAGCATTACAAGAACGCGGTTGGTGGAGTCATACTCACAACAATTCAGATCATGGTGGATTCCGATATAAGCGCCGAACACGACGCCTCCGCGTTCAACACACGTGCAGCCCGGCGATGTCTCCTATGCCTTGATCCAGCAAGGAGGAAGGAGAGGTTGAGGGAGAGCTTTGGCAGCACGACAGCATGGTGATGGTGGAGCTGCGTGGTACTCCGGCAGGGCTTCGCCAAGCACCACGGAGGATGAGGAGGAGGAGTGGTAGGGTTGCGCCGAGAGGGAGAGAGACTTGTGTGTCAGCAGCCCCCAAAACCCCCACTATAGATAGGAGGAGGAGGAGGAGGAGGAGGGAGGGTGCAGCCCCTAGGATTCCACCCTAGGGCCAGCGGCAGACCTAGATGGCCCTTGGGGCGGCGACCACAGAGGGGAGAGGAGGGGCGGCTCCCTAGGTGGGTCGAGGCCCATCTGCGCCTAGGGTTTGCCCCCTTCCACCTTTGGTGCGCCTTGGGCTGAGTGGAGGCGCACTAGCCCACTTAGGGGTTGGTTCCCTCCCACCTTCATCCCATGCAGCCCTCTGGTGCCGGTGGCCCCACACGATGGACCCCGGAACCCTTCCGGTGGTCCCGGTACGTTACCGGTGAAGCCCGAAACACTTCTGGTGACCAAAACCTCACTTCCTATATATGAATGTTTACCTCCGGACCATTCCGCAGCTCCTCATGACGTCCAGGATGTCATCCGGGACTCCGAACAACCTTCGGTAACCACGTACACAATTTCCCTATAACCCTAGTGTCATCGAACCTTAAGTGTGTAGACCCTACGGGTTCGGGAGACATGTAGACATGACCGAGACACCTCTCCGGTCAATAACAAATAGCGGGATCTGGATACCCATGTTGCCTCCCACATGCTCCACGATGATCTCATCGGATGAACCACGATGTCGGGGATTTAATCAATCCCGTATACAATTCCCTTTTCTATCGGTATCACACTTGTCCGAGATTCGATCGTCGATATCCCCATACCTTGTTCAATCTCGTTAATGGCAAGTCTCTTTACTCATTTCGTAACACATCATCTCGTGGCTAACTCCTTAGTCACATTGATCTCATTATGATGATGTGTTACCGAGTGGGCTCACAGATACCTCTCCGTCACACGGAGTGACAAATCCCAGTCTCGATTCATGCCAACTCAACAGACACTTTTGGGGATACCTGTAGTGTACCTTTATAGCCACCCAGTTACGTTGTGACGTTTGGCACACCCAAAGTATTCCTACGGTATCCGGGAGTTGCACAATCTCATGGTCTAAGGAAATGATACTTGACATTAGAAAAGCTTTAGCAGACGAACTACACGATCTTCTGCTATGCTTAGGATTGGGTCTTGTCCATCACATCATTCTCCTAATGATGTGATCCCATTATCAATGACATCCAATGTCCATGGTCATGAAACCGTGCCCATCCATTGATCAACGAGCTAGCCAACTAGAGGCTCACTAGAGACATGTTGTGGTCTATGTATTCACACATGCATTACGGTTTCCGGTTAATACAGTTATAGCATGAACAATAGACAATTATCATGAACAAGGAAATACAATAATAACCATTTTATTATTGCCTCTAGGGCATATTTCCAACATTCTCCCACTTGCACTAGAGTCAATAATCTAGTTACATTGTGATGAATCGAACACCCATAGAGTTCTGGTGTTGATCATGTTTTGCTCGTGAGAGAGGTTTAGTCAACGGATCTGCGACATTCAAATCCGTATGTACTTTACAAATATCTATATCTCCTTCCTGAATGTAATCACGAATGTATTTGAAGCGGTGCTTGATGTGTCTTGTCTTCTTGTGAAACCTGGGCTCCTTGGCAAGGGCAATAGCTCCAGTGTTGTCACAGAATGGAGCCATCGGGCCCGACGCATTGGGAATCGCTCCTAGGTCGGTGATGAACTCCTTCATCCAGACTCCTTCCTTTGCTGCTTCCAAAGCAGCTATGTACTCCGCTTCACATGTAGATGCCGCCATGACGTTTTGCTTGCTGCTGCACCAGCTGACTGCCCCTCCGTTCAAAATATACACGTATCCGGTTTGTGACTTGGAGTCATCCGGATCTGTGTTGAAGCTAGCATCAATGTAACCCTTTACGACGAGCTCTTCGACACCTCCATATATGAGAAACATGTCCTTGGTCCTTTTCAGGTACTTCAGGATATTCTTGACCGTTGTCCAGTGTTCCGTTCCGGGATCACTTTGGTACCTCCCTACCAAACTTATGGCAAGGTTCACATCAGGTCTGGTACACAGCATGGCATACATAATAGAACCTATGGCTGAAGCATAGGGGATGACACTCATCTCTTCCCTATATTTTGCCATGGTCAGGCATTGAGTCGTACTCAATCTCACACCCTGCAACACAGGCAAGAACCCCTTCTTCGACTGATCCATATTGAACTTCTTCAATATCTTGTCAAGGTATGTGCTTTGTGAAAGACCTATGAGGCGTTTCGATCTATCTCTATAGATCTTGATGCCTAATATGTAAGCAGCTTCTCCAAGATCCTTCATTGAAAAACACTTATTTAAGTAGGCCTTTACGCTTTCCAAAAGTTCTATATCATTTCCCATCAACAATATGGCATACACATATAATATGAGAAATGCTACAGATCTCCCACTCACTTTCTTGTAAATACAGGGTTCTCCATAAACCTGTATAAATCCAAACGCTTTAATCACCTCATTAAAGCGAATGTTCCAACTCCGAGATGCTTGCACCAGCCCATAGATGGAGCACTGAAGCTTGCATACTTTGTCAGGATCTTTAGGATCAACAAAACCTTCCGGCTGCATCATATACAGTTCTTCCTTAAGGAAACCATTAAGGAATGCCATTTTGACGTCCATTTGATAGATCTCATAATCATAAAATGCGGCAATTGCTAACATGATTCAGACAGACTTCAGCATCACTATGGGTGAGAAATTCTCATCATAGTCAACTCCTTGAACTTGTCGATAACCCTTAGCGACAAGTCGAGCCTTATAGACGGTAACATTACCATCCGCGTCAGTCTTCTTCTTAAAGATCCATTTATTTTCTATGGCTCGCTTATCATCGGGCAAGTCCACCAAAGTCCATACTTTGTTCTCATACATGGATCCTATCTCGGATTTCATGGCTTCAAGCCATTTGTTGGAATCTGGGCCTGCCATCGCTTCTTCATAGTTCGAAGGTTCACCGTTGTCCAACAACATGATTTCCTGAACAGGGTTGTCATACCACTCTGGTCTAGAACGTGTCCTTGTGGACCTTCGAGGTTCAATAGCAACTTGATCTGAAGTTTCATGATCATCATCATTAACTTCCTCTCCAGCCGGTGTAAGCTCCATAGAAACAACTTTTTTGTGCTGCGCCACTCTCCGGTTCGAGTGGAGGTACGATTACCTCATCAAGTTCTATTTTCCTCCCACTTATTTCTTTCGAGAGAAACTTTTTCCCTAGAAAGGATCCATTCTTGGCAACAAAGACTTTGCCTTCAGATCTGAGGTAGAAGGTATACCCAATAGTTTCTTTGGGGTATCCTATGAAGACGCACTTTTCTGCTTTGGGTTCGAGCTTCTCAGGTTGAAGTTTCTTCACATAAGCATCGCATCCCCAAAATTTCAGAAATGACAGCTTAGGTTTCTTTCCAAACCATAATTCATATGGTGTCATCTCAACGGACTTAGACGGTGCCCTGTTTAAAGTGAATGCGACAGTCTCTAATGCATATCCCCAAAATTATAGTGGTAAGTCGGTAAGAGACATCATAGATCGCACCATATCCAATAGGGTGCGATTATAACGTTCAGACACACCATTTCGCTGAGGTGTGCCAGGCGGCATGAGTTGTGAAACAATTCCACATTCCCTTAGGTGCGTGCCAAACTCGTGACTCGAATATTCTCCGCCACGATTAGATCGTAGGCACTTTATTTTCCTGTCACATTGATTCTTTACCTCACTCTGAAATTCCATGAACTTTTCAAAGGTTTCAGACTTGTGTTTCATTAAGTAGACATACCCATATCTGCTTAAGTCATCAGTGAGGGTGAGAACATAACGGTAGCCACCCGAGCCTTAACGCTCATTGGACCGCACACATCGGTATGCATTATCTCCAACAAGTCAGTTGCTTGCTCCATTGTTTTGGAGAACGGAGTCTTGGTCATCTTGCCCAAGAGGCATGGTTCGCACGTGTCAAATGATTCAAAATCAAGAGACTCCAAAAGTCCATCACCATGGAGTTTCTTCATGCGTTTGACACCAATATGACCAAGGCGGCAGTGCCACATGTAAGTGGGACTATCATTATCAACCTTACATATTTTGGTACTCACACTATGAACGTGTGTAACATCATGTTCGAGATTCATCAAAAATAAACAATTGACCAGCGAGGCATGACCATAAAACATTTCTCTCATATAAATAGAACAACCACTATTGTCAGATTTAAATGAGTAGCCATCTCGCATCAAGCGAGATCCAGATACAATGTTCATGCTCAAAGCTGGTACTAAATAAGAATTATTAAGGTTTAAAACTAATCCTCAAGGTAGATGTAGAGGTAGCGTGCCGACGGTGATCACATCGACGTTGGAACAATTCCTAAAGCGCATCATCGCCTCATCCTTTGCCATTCTCCTCTTATTCCGTAGCTCCTGCTTGGAGTTACAAATGTGAGCAACTACACCAGTATCAAATACCCAGGAGCCACTACGAGCGCTAGTAAGGTACACATCAATAACAAGTATATCACATATACCTTTAACGTTGCCGGCCTTCTTATCTGCTAAGTACTTGGGGCAGTTCCGCTTCCAGCGATCCGTACCCTTGCAATAAAAGCACTCAGTCTCAGGCTTGGGTCCATTCTTGTTCTTCTTCCCGGTAACTTGCTTACCGGGCATGACAACTGCTTTGTCGTCCTTCTTGAAGTTCTTCTTACCCTTGCCTTTCTTGAAACTAGTGGTCTTATTCACCATCAACACTTGATGCTCCTTTCTGATCTCGACCTCCGCTGATTTCAGCATCAAGTACAACTCAGGAATGGACTTCTCCATACCCTGCATGTTGTAGTTCATCACAAAGCTCTTGTAGCTAGGTGGAAGTGACTGGAGGATTCTGTCAATAACCGAGTCATTCAGAAGATTAACTCCCAGCTGAGACAAGCGGTTGTGCAACCCAGACATTTTGAGTATGTGCTTGCTGACAGATCTATTTTCCTCCATCTTACAACTGAAGAACTTGTCGGAGACATCATATCTCTCAACCCAGGCATGAGCTTGGAAAATCATCCTCGGCTCTTGGAACATCTCATATGCTCCGTGTTTCTCAAAAGGCTTTTGGAGCCCCGGTTCTAAACTATAAAGCATGCCGCACTAAACCAGGGAGTAATCATCACAACGCGACTACCAGGCATTCATAACGTCTTGAGTTCCTGGGAAAATGGGTGCGTCACCTAGCGGTGCATCAAGGACATATAATTTCTTGGAAGCTATGAGGATGATCCTAAAGCTACGGACCCAATCTGTATAGTTGCTTCCATCGTCTTTCAGCTTGGTTTTCTCTAGGAACGCGTTGAAGTTGAGGGCGCACGTTAGAACCTATCACACCCGATCATCACGTGGTGCTTCAGAACAACGAACCTTAGCAACGATGCACAGTTAGGGCGAACACATTTCTTGAAATTTTAGTGAGAGATCATCTTATTTAAGCTACCGTCGTTATAAGAAAATAAGATGTAAAACAAGATAAACATCACATGCAATCAATATAGTGACATGATATGGTCAATATCATCTTGCTCCTTTGATCTCCATCTTCGGGGCACCATGATCATCATTGTCACCGGCACGACACCATGATCTCCATCATTGTGTCTTCATGAGTTGTCTCATCAACTATTACTTCTACTACTATGGCTAACGGTTAGCAATAAAGTAAAGTAATTACATGGCGTTTTGATTGACATGCAGGTCATACAATAAATTAAGACAACTCCTATGGCTCCTGCCGGTTGTCATACTCATTGACATGCAAGTCGTGAATCCTATTACAAGAAAATGATCAATCTCATACATCACATATATCATATCACATCCTTTGGCCATATCACATCACACGACATATGCTGCAAGAACAAGTTAGACGTCCTCTAATTGTTGTTGCAAGTTTTTACGTGGCTGCTATAGGTTTCTAGAGGGAATGTTTCTTACCTACGCAAAAAACACAATGTGATATGCTAATTTCTATTTACCCTTCATAAGGACCCTTTTCATCCAATCCGATCCGACTAGAGTGGGAGAGACAGACACCCGCTAGCCACCTTATACAACAAGTGCATGTCAGGCGGTGGAACCAGTCTCACGTAAGCGTACGTAAAAAGTCGGTCCGGGCCGCTTTATCCCACAATACTGACGAATCAAGATAAGACTAGTAATGGCAAGCAAATTGACAAAATTGACGCCCACAACAACTTGTGTTCTACTCGTGCATAGATTCTGCGCATAGACCTAGCTCTGATACCACTGTTGGGAGACGTAGTAGTAAATCAAAAACATTCCGACATGTCACCAAGATCAATCTATGGAGAAACCAGCAACGAGCAAGGCGAGTGCATCACCACGCCGTCGTGCTGCTGGAGCTCTCCCTCAACCTCTCCTTCCTCCTTGCTGGATCAAGGCGTAGGAGACGTCACCGGGCTGCGCGTGTGTTGAACACGAAGGCGCTGTTGTTCGGCGCTTAGATCGGAATCCACCGCGATCTGAATCGCTACGAGTACGACTCCACCAACCACGTTCTTGTAACGCTTCCGCTTTGCGATCTTCAAAGGTATGAATACGGTGGAACTGCGTGGTACTCCGGCGGGGCTTCGCCAAGCACCATGGAGGACGAGGAGGACGAGTGGTAGGGATGCGCCGAGAGGGAGAGAGACGTGTGTGTCAGCAGCCCCCCAAACCCTCACTATATATAGGAGGAGGAGGAGGGAGGGCGCAGCCCCTAGGGTTCCCACCCTAGGGCCAGCGGCAACCCTAGATGGCTCTTGGGGCGGCGTTCAGAGAGGGGAGAGGAGGGGCGACTTTCTAGGTGGGCCTAGGGCCCATCTGCGCCTAGGGATTGCCCTCCTCCCACCTTTGCTGCGCCTTGGGATGGGTGGAGGTGCACAAGCCCACTTAGGGGCTGGTTCCCTCCCACCTTCGGTCCATGCAGCCCTCTAGTGTCGGTGGCCCCACACGATGGACCCCGGAACCCTTCCGGTGGTCCCGGTACGTTACCGGTGAAGCCCGAAACACTTTCGGTGACCAAAACCTCACTTCCTATATATGAATATTTACCTCCGGACCATTTCGGAGCTCCTCGTGACGTCCGGAATCTCATATGGGACTCCGAACAACCTTCAGTAACCATGTACATAATTTCCCTATAACCCTAGCGTCATTGAGCCTTAAGTGTGTAGACCCTACGGGTTCGGGAGACATGTAGACATGACCGAGACACCTCTCCGGTCAATAACCAACAGCGGGATTTGGATACCCATGTTGGCTCCCACATGATCCACGATGATCTCATCAGATGAACCACGATGTCGGGGATTCAATCAATCCCGTATACAATTCCCTTTGTCTATCGGTATGACACTTGTCCGAGATTTGATTGTCGGTATCCCCATACCTTGTTCAATCTCGTTACCGGCAAATCTCTTTACTCGTTTCGTAACACATCATCCCGTGGCTGACTCCTTGGTCACATTGAGCTCATTATGATGATATCTTATCGAGTGGGCCTAGAGATACCTCTCCGTCACACGGAGTGACAAATCCCAGTCTCAATTCGTGCCAACCCAACAGACACTTTTGGGGATACCTGCAGTGTACCTTTATAGCCACCCAGTTACGTTGTGACATTTGGCACACCCAAAGTATTCCTATGGTATCTGGGAGTTGCACAATCTCATGGTCTAAGGAAATGATACTTGACATTAGAAAAGCTTTAGCAGACGAACTACACGATCTTGTGCTATGCTTAGGATTGGGTCTTGTCCATCACATCATTCTCCTAATGATGTGATCCTGTTATCAACAACATCCAATGTCCATGGTCATGAAACATGACCATCCATTGATCAACGAGCTAGCCAACTAGAGGCTCACTAGGGACATGTTGTGGTCTATGTATTCACACATGCATTACGGTTTCCAGTTAATACAATTATAGCATGAACACTAGACAATTATCATGAACAAGGAAATACAATAATAACAATTTTATTATTGCCTCTAGGGCATATTTCCAACATGAAGAGTTTCAATGATCTATGTATCAAAAGTAATTATTTTTTCCACTTAAGGGAATAACTCTACGAGACACCTTCCCTAAGGTGCCCCGTTGTGGACTCTTGGCAACTTAACACCTCGCTACTTTGAAACCTTTTCACCATCTGTTTCAGCGTGGAATTGTTTCCTACCAATTGAACCTTTGTCATCCGCCTTGCTCCGTCGTTCTTGATGTGTTTTGTGTCTCAGCTCAAGAGATGTTCCTACGTCTCACTCCATGGGCCGATCATGAGTTGCTCGATCTTCGAGAAGATCGATTCTTGTAGAGTTTTCCTGTTCTCCTTGTCCTTGTGTTTAGATGAAGATCCCAAAGGAAAAGATTTCAAGATCAACATGACGCAAGGAATCAACATCCTCGAGAAGGGCAATTGCATCAAGAAGATTGTGTTAGTTTGTGATCCCTCTCTCCTCTTACCCTCCGCCTGAATCTCGGGAGGAGGTTGTTGTTTAGTGGGGGTGAGTTCTCACAACCCTAGTTCTAGCTTGCTTGTCATTGCACATTCATTCATGCATTCTAATTTTTAAATGAATTTGAATTGGGGAATTGTCAAGCCTCAGAAATATATTTTTCAAAACAAGCAAGATAAAAAATGCTTCAAATCAGTCCAAGAAAAAGTTCCTGATATCCTATGAAAATATTGGGATGAGGTAAAATTGCCAACCAATATTTTGGAATCTCAAAAAATTATATATTGGACATTTGACTTAATCCAAATAATATTTGTATTGGATTTATATTTCTGTATATAAAATATAAGTCCAATGAATCAGAAACTTTATGTGTGGCATTGGTCAATTCCACTTGGTCCGACGCGAAGCCGCCGCCTGTTTGGTCACCGGTGGCTAGCCCCGGCCACGCTGATGTGGACCGCTTAATTAGCACTAATCATAGGATTAGTTTATCCCTAAGTCACTCACACATGGGCCCAGGCGCCCTAATTAAACACTGGTTAGTTTAACTAAATCGGGTGAGCCAGTGTGCCTATGACACACGGGTCCCACCGGCCAGGTTTGACCTGGACCGGTTCTGTTGACCGATGACGTCACAGTGACCTCATGCTGACGTAGTAATTCATTTATAGATATGAAATAAATATTAAATGATTTATTATATTCGGAAAATGTTATAAACTTTGAAAAATGATAGAAAATCAACCGTAACTTAGTTGACAATAATTTATATATGAAAAATGATCAGAAAAATTCAATGAATCTATTTATGCCGTGATCGTGCATATTTTAGCAAGTTAAAATCACCAAGTAGTACATTTCATGATTAGGAAAATTTAATAAATAGTGTTGGAGTTGGAATTTGGTATATATTTAACTTCCACTTCAGTTAATATGACTATCTATAGCACTAGGTCAATTTGATGCTTTAACATGCCATTTCATAAATCATGTTGTTGCATTGCATTGAATGTGTTCCTTTCCTGTTTGTCGGTGATGTTCCCTCTCAGTAGACGATGGTTCTGACGATGTGATCGTCGACACTAATGAAGAGAAGTAATATCTTCAGGACTGTCAAGCAAGCACCCCCCCTTGAGCATATTGATATGAACCTACTCTCTCGCTCCTGCTCTCTTTTATTGCATTAGGACAATCACGATTCAACTGTTACATGTTCTCGGTAGTTGAACCCATCCCTTTGCATGACCTATCTTTGCCACAGTAAATAGTTGAAACCACTTAGCATGAGTAGCAACTGCTTGAGCCTTGTTGTGCTACTCAGCCATGCTTGCTTGCTATGCTTAGAGTTGAGTTGGTCTGATCCATCTGGGTGATGGATTGGAATGATCATGTCCTAATGATGAGATTTAAGTGTCCTAACCCGTTTTGGTCAAGATGGTGATGAGAGGCCGTGTTGGAGAACATGGTGGATTATATTGTGATATGGCTCATAGGAACTGGGTTTCGTGCTTATCAGAGCATACCTCATTGTTACATGGACATGTGCGGGTCAGGTGCGCGGGCATGTGGCGCATGGCGCGTGTGGCTCGTTGTGGCACATGGCGCGTGTGGCCCATCGTGACACATGGCATGGCACATGTGCCGGACTGGACACAGATACGTGTTCCGGGAGGGAACGTTGCTGATGGCATGAGGACGTCAGTTCCTCTGTGTCAGGGTGAATCAATCTGTTCGAATAGCCGCGTCCTCGGATAAGGACTACTTGGAGAACTTACATGGTACATAGACAAGTGAAATGGATACTCTAAAATGCACAAGATAAGCGTGAGTGCTATGGATGGCCTTCTCGTAGAGAGATGGGAGTGGATCCATAGTGGTGTATTGCTTTGGAGAATATGTGGACTCGTGTGCGCTATCCCACCTCAAAGAAAGTACTCGTAGTCATAGTACAGGTTAGCCAAGAGTCAAAGCTAGCTTGCTGCAATAAACTCCACAACCCCCTTCATTGATACTGATGCATATGTAGTTAGTTCTGATGTAAGTCTTGTTGAGTACCTTTGTACTTACATTTGCTTAATTTATGTTTTTGCAGATGAGACGTCAGTCTCATTAGTTATTCTTATGACGTGAAGTACGATGTTGACCGGATTAGTTTGGGAATTCCAGACAGAGGTCTGGTTCCTATGGTAGGCTCATTGTAGTTTTTCAGGCTCCTCTGACCACTTTTAGTAGATGTTTGTACCCATACATATGTCTTCCGCTTGTTGGTTGTATGCTCTGAATGATGGGTCATGTGACACCTATTTGTATCATTATTTTACGGAGGTTCTCTGGAGCCTTCTAAATAAATGATATGTTGTTGTATGGTTATGTTGTGATGCCATAGTTGTACCTATGCATATCGGGAATGTCGTGCGTATGTGTGACGTGCAACAGTATGTATGAGATTCGACACCTAGTCATGTGCCTTAGGAGTACTCTTTACAGGGAACTGCCTCTTTGTGCTTCCATCAAGCCTTGGTAGCTTGCTACTGATCCTGACGCATTGATTGACCGGTGTGTATCCTTCTTTGATGATGTGTCTGTCCCTTCGGGGAAATGTCTCGCGGTGTAATGGAGTCATTCTAGCCTGCTATGACTCGTCTACGTGCGGTTGATGATAGAAATGTCTCACGGCGTAATGGAGTCCATGTAGCTTGCTACGACTCGTCTACGCACGCTAGAGGCTGACACCTGCATTGCTGGGTTATGTATGTCTGTCCCTGTACGGATGTGCTACTTGGGTTCTACGACTAGTCATGTCGGCCCGGGTTCTCTGACATTTGAATGCTAGTGACACATTCACATACGTGAGCCAAAAGACGCAAACGGTCCCGGGCCAGGTAAGGCGGCAGCCATGGAGATAACCATGCGTGAGGCCGCAAAGTGATGTGATGTGTTACAGTATGGATTCTTATGGCTTAGGACCAGGGTCCCGACAAGACGTATCATCTACCCTGAAGACTTATCGCGAGTTTTGGGCGAGGACTCTGTGACCTTAGCTCAAGGATAATACGGTAAGGACTGTGTGTCATGGGGTTGTGTGTCCTCTCGTTTAAATACAAGGCCGCTACAAACCAGACGTACGACTGTCACAGTAGTTGGAACTGGATCATCAAACCATTGTCTTCATCGAGCTAGCTGGTTCTATTTCATCAACTCTTACATTTCCTCATATACTCGTTTATGAAATTGATCGTTAATGTTTGAAGAATTTGACTGGAGACTTTCTCAATTTCCTCACCTCAAATTCTTCATGTTACCTTGTTCCTCACCTGCTCATCCTGTATCACACTGCGTGTAATCTGTGCATGCTTTATTTCATCATGATGACTATGGTACTGCTATGTTTCTCATGCACTTGAGTACTTATTCCGCTCCTAGTTATTCATCATATATCAAATTCCTCAAGTTGAAATTCCTCAGCGATGAGTTTGTAAAAATCGCCTATTCACCCCTCTCTAGTCGATATAACGCACTTTCACGCGTCTTGTCAGGTGCAGGGCCCGTCAACCGCGTGCCACTGTGTCTGGCATGCTCCGTCGTCATGGATTAGGTAGAGGCACGCCCGCTACAGGGCCGCCCCGCGTGGGCAAGTCTAGCAATGACCGCGGTCGTGTAGCCTCGTCTTGCTTGCAATAGGGGGGCCTGTAGCCACGTGAGCCCTATCAACGTGTCGTGTGGCCACATGTGGCTCTAGCGTGGGTCTTGTCTTGTCGTCGTACGCCGGTACGGGTGGATGGGACGTGCGCTGACCCGCCGGCTGTCGTCGTGGCCGGCCGGACAGGCCGGTTGTCGCCAGTTGGCCAACAGTAAAGCGACCAGACGGGCCGACTGCCGCCAGCCGGCCCCCCAAATGTCTTGGTGTGGGATTTCCTCCGCTTTGATATACCCAGGGGTCATATCCTCATCATCAGTCATTTGAGAGCATGAGGTTGAGACATTTTCTTACAAAATTCAAACATTTTCAGAGTAAGAACACGGATTCATGGCCTCAACTAGACAAATATATGATTTGTCCAGTCCAAAAGCAATATTTTTTTGGTATCTAACAAACAAACGATCAACTAAGATGAATAGAAGCCATTTGATCAACACAAGGCCATATTAAAGCAGACATTTTTGGCCAATTTAACAAGGCATGGCCTTTATCCGGCATGAATGTCGTGGGAACGATTTCGACAATAGAGACGGGTAGTGTGAAGGAGCATGATCTATCGAGGTGCAAATGGGTGACACGGTGATTTTAGCGAGTCTGGGCCTCTCACGATGGAGATAATAACCCTACGTCTCGTGCTCCGAAGAGTGTTTGCTTATCTGTCACGAACACGGAGTTACATGGTGTATTTGAGAGAGAGAGAGAGAGAGAGAGAGAGAGCGGATCTCCATGTCCGCGCTAAGTCCTTGAGACTAATGGGAGCCAGAGCCCCGAGTGAAGGAGAAGCTAGCCCTGAGCTATTCGGTGGGGGTGGCTTATATGGAGTGTGCCAACCCCTCACCTCCTATGTTACAAGATAAGACATTGATGCCATAATGTCATCCCGCTATGAAACCTCCAGTGTATGGATGATGTCTCGACTACCTTGTGGGTTGCTTGTCATCACATATCCGAGTGAGTTAGGATGTCGAGTGTTTGACTGTCATCCGGGTGGAGGGAATGTACATTTCCGAGTGGATAGTATGTACTCCCTCCATTTCATAATATAGTGCGTCCTTGATTTTCAAGCTTTAAGTTTGACGATGATTTTAACCAATAAGACCGATTGCGGCGGGAATAAAAATTGTACCATCGAAAACTTGATTCGAATACGAATTCAATGATATATTTTTTACGCCCGCCGCAATCGGTCTCGTTAGTTAAATTTATGATCAAACTTAGATTTGGAAAAGCGTGGGCGCACTACGTTGTGGAATGGAGGGAGTATGTATTTATCTGAACCCACCTGATGTGTGGACTCCATGCTGTCATGATATTTCGACTCTTTATGGGCCTATTTGTGTATCCCAACAATGACAGCAGTGCACAATAAAGTGCTATATGTCTTTTTACCACTTTCTTGTGCATCAGATTTGATGATCATCGCTTAAATTTACTTGAAATACATTGTAAGGGGAATGGATTTCAATTATTTTCTGTGTGTTACTAGCTGTATCTCTTTACATGTGAAATTTAATATGCATTATGCTTACATATGCAACCAGTATTTTTTTAGAAGCTCGTAACAACGCACGGTCATTCTATTAGTAGTAGTAGAGATAGAGATATTGCAAGACCCTGTAACATAAGCTTGAGTATTGCCGAAAAAAAATGGTTAGAGTAACAATATCATTTGCTCCCACATCATCAAATGCTGATGATGCTCTCCCCGTATCGGGGTTCGTCTCCCCTGAGCGTGCTCCAATCAGAAGCCGCCCCTATTCCATTGACCTGCTCAACCCAATCAGTTTGTTTAGGTGAGAGGTCCTCTTCGCTCAACCCAGAAAGCAAGGGATGGCCTTCCGATCGCACGATCGGCTTACGTGATCTTGCTCCTCTCGACTCTCAAGTACAATTCTCCCGTCCTTGGATGGAATCTCAACACGCCAGCTTCTGAATCCAGCTACGCCTTTGTTAAGGTCAAGTGCCTGCGGCCGCCGGATCCAATAGAAACTTCTTCTGTCAGGTGGAGAGAGCACTTGTTTAAAGTGCAGGTGGGAGACAGAATCCTTACCAGCACCCAGAGACTAAAAGTACACGCCATGGCCAGGCGATACTGCCTGGAGTTGAGCGTTTCTGGTTAAAGTTTGTGCTTGAAGAAACAGTCTCGTGTTGTTCCGAGTTTTTTATATGCCGCGGAGTATCTGTCAGTTGCTATCATCATACAGCTAACGATCGGTGCGCACAAATTTTATTGCAACTTGCACTTCACCAGGACAAGCTGCTTCAGTTCCTTGCCATTTGCCAGCATAAATATACTCAGGATCAGAAGCTTCCGCACCACTGCCACAATGCCGCCACAACTGGCCACCTACATGAAAACGTGGCTGAGTCCACGGTCCGCGTGACGTGGACATCATACCAAACCACAACTCCAGAAGAACGCAGTACGACTCGCTTGTACTATCCAGCCGTGTTTTCCGTAAAATAAACCGGCGATTGCTGAAGAATGCAGTGCAGATTGTATGACTTCTGAGTCATGGAACAACGCATCACACAGAAATGGTGGTAAAACTGGTCCTTTATTCCCGTTCATCTGACACCTATCTACAAATTAAAGCCGGGGCTTAAATTTAACCGAGACACGTTTCGTCTTCCAAAAAGAAAGAAAGAAAAAACTCGCGACACGTCTAAACATACGCAGAGCCTGACAGACACTTGGCAGTTGAGGACATACAGCTCTGTTTACACCTGCAGACACACGGCTCGACGACGAATGAAACAACGAACACATGAAGAAATTTCGCCATGTCCTCAACGACAATGGACATACAGCTCTGGTTACACCCAATTTCGCCATGTGGCGCGGGTGCGGGAACGGCGGCTCGATCGTCACGCTCACATGACGATCTCGGGCTTGAGGATGCTGGACTTGATCTCCTTGTGCGGGAGCACGACGCCGCCGTTGCTGTACACCTCGTCGCAGACGTGCACGTCCTCGCCGAGGATGGTCATGTTCTCCACGCGCGCCCACTTGCCCACCGTCGAGTGCCACCCCACGATGCTGCCGGAGATGCACGCGTGCTTCTTCACGCGGGCGCCCCGCATCACGGTGCACCTCGACAGCCGCACCCCGGCCTCCACCACGCACCCGGGGCCGACGGCCACGTCCGGCCCGATCAGGCACCCCTCGCCGATCGTCGCCGTCTCGTGGACCAGCACGTTGCCCAGGACGTGCGCGCCGGAGGCCAGCCTCGCCGGCGACCTCTTCCTCAGGGACTCCAGGTAGAGCCTCAGCCCCGTGATGTAGTCCCTCGGCTGCCCGATGTCCATCCAGAACCCCGGCAGCACCATGGCGAACAGGCCCTTGTCGGCGGCGATGCGCGGGAACACCTCCTTCTCGATGGACGTCGGCTTCAGCTCGATGCGGTCCAGCACGGACGGGCTCAGCAGGTAGATGCCGGCGTTGATCTTGTTGCCCACGAACACCTTGGGCTTCTCCACGAACCGCTCCACCTTCCCGGTCTCTTCCTCCGTCACCACCACGCCGTACTTGGAAGGCTCGTCCACCTTTTTATTTTATTATAATCAGCATTAGCGACATTTCTCAGCATACTAATCATTCCTTCAAGGCCAATTCTACTCATGACTAGGCCTTGGTCACCACGTACCTTGGTGACCATGATCGTGGCCTCGCCGCAGTGGGATTTATGGAACTCGATGAGCTCTGCGAATGGGTACTCGCTGATCACGTCACTGTTGAGGACGAAGAAAGGCTCGCCGGATCCGTCGTCGAGCTTGTCACGGGCAAGGGCCAGCGGTCCGGCAGTTCCCATTGGCTCTGTCTCCTGGGAGCAGGTGATCTTGATGCCAAGCTTGCTCTCGAAGTCCTTGAGAAAGTTGAGCATGACCTGCAATTTGTTTGACCAAAGGAAGACGGTGAGATCTGGGATTCTGACGAAACAACAGGTTTCCAAGGCGTGGCATATTATGCTCAATTACCTCTGGCTGGTAATTGATGGCCAGGACAACTTCTGTGACTCCCACATCTTTCAGAGCCTCGATCTAGTGACAGAAGGCATTACAAAAAAAAGTTAATCACAAGATACTCTGAACAATTAAAGTCTCGCCGGAAAAAAGATGCCTGAATCAGATATTAATTTGGCTAGGACAGGGAAATGGTCAATTATTGGTTACCCCTTTTAAATTCATATATTTTGTTTCTATCGTCACAATTATTTGAGACACAGACGGTGATGCATACAGGTCGAGGACTGTTGCTCTTAGGAATCTATTCACATGGATCCACCTAGCAAATCATGGACTGATGAGACCTTGCATAATCAAACTCCAGAAGGCGTGACAAGACGCTAATAATAAGATGATTGAACTACATAATACTGCTTTTCATTTTGCCTGCACTGCAATTTCCCCAAAAATCACCCCTCCTCGACTCCTCGTAGCGTAGTAATAAAATTATTAATCCTGAATAACTGAAGTATACTGATAAGAAGTAAATGTGGAGTTTTTGTGCTGACCTGATGCAGGATCATGGGCTTGTTGGCGAAATCGACGAGCGGCTTGGGCACGCTGAGCGTCAGCGGCCGCAGGCGAGTGCCGAATCCTCCCACAAGAATGAGGGCCTTCATGGTCGCAGTCCTCCTGACTCAACCTCCACACCCTGTGAAACTGCAGCAGGCAACAGAAGAAGAAACGAATGAGATGATCTGATCCAGACTCTGTGGTCACCGAGGGTCGGAGCATACAGTTCAGACTTTCAGAACGAGACAGTCCAAAGAATCCCTCGCTGCCCTGCCGATGCAGATGCCATGTGTCCCAATACAGCGACCACCTTTGCATCGGCAGGAGCAGCCGGAATTTGCATGGGCAATTCAAGGGGCAAGAACATCGTACACACATAGTAGTACATAGGAAAGCAAAAAACGGCAGCATTGATTTGAAGGCACTGGGATAGAAGGTCAACCTGATCCTCTAGCGCTGGAGACAATCTGCGGCTACGTTCGGGAGACGGGATTTCTCTCAGATTTAAGGAAGCAGACGATGGTCCTTTATGCGGTAGTGGGTGAGGAGGAAGACGGCAAAAATGCAGGTGGAGGAAGAAATAGATGAGATGCCAGCAGAGGTGGCATGGAGGGGCCGCTCCACTTTAAGCCCAATCCGTCCATCTATCTCTCTATCCATCTATCTATCAACCTATGTGCTGTTGAAAGTGTAGTTTTCCGGACGCATGTATTGCTGTCGTGTTGCTTCCACCAGGAAACCAACCCAAATACCGCTAGATCTCCAGCCAACAGCCCGGCACAAAACACAAAAAGAGCCGGGCTTTATTCCGTTGATCCTCCTTGGCTCCTTCTCCGTGACGCCTCTGTTTTTGGTTCCGGGGCCAAAATGATTCACAGGCTGGATCCATGATGAGATGGAGATGGAGATGGAGACGAGACGAGCAAAGATGACGAAAGTGGTGGCCTCGCAACCGTCGAGCTCGAGCACCCACCTAACCCCGCACGTAAGATGACAAACAGAGGGGGAGACGAGTAGTAGTGATGAACAGTGGTGGGTTCGCTCGTTGCAGATCTGGTCTCCTGCCGCGTCGAGGAACCAGACCGACACCTCTCTCGTTACCATGATGCAATGGCCAGGCCGAGGGAGGAGTAACTCTAATGGCGGAGGTAGATAGATAGAGTACACAGCATGGCAACAGAGACAAAACATTCAAACGCGTAGCAGCCAAGAACAGAGCAAGGGGCGGGATCGATCAGCGTGGCGCTGCGTGCGTGCGTGCGTACGTACCTCGACGCGAGGGCGGCCGGCGGAGCAGGAGACGGCGGCGCGCCTGAGTCGTCGTCCTCCTCCGGGGCCTCGTCAACGGCGGGCGCCGAGGAGGAGGAGAATTGGGGCGGTGGGAACTAAGGAGGATGGAGCGAGGGACGGGTCAGAGGGGGGAAGGGAAAACCGTCGGCCGAGTCGCGGGATCGCTGCTGGCCAACGACGCGGCGTTGGTTTTATACTGGTGGCTGGCTTCCTCGCTGGCTCCTCCCTCCCTCCGGCTGCTGCGTGGGATTGACGGTTTGACACTGGCTGGCTTCCGCCCTAATGAACCCCTGCAACCTTTTCCCCTCTTCTCTTTCATCTGCTTCCTCTGTTCGTTTCTTTTGGCAATGATGATTTGCTGCGCCCGGGCTAATCCCACCCGCCGACGCGTGATCCAGGAGCGGGACCGGCCGGCCGGCCGCCAGCTTATCCGCGGCGCGTGAATGGCCTGTGGGCGCGAGGGTTACCTTCCTGTTTTACAGGGCGAAGTTTTCAGTTAGTAGTACAGTTATTCCCTCTGTTCCTTCTGGTTGAAGTTTCCACAGGACGCCCCTAAGGCAACCTCCAACAGAAAAGACAAGTACAAGGACGCAGTTGGAGCCTGACCCCCTCCACTGGCGCTTTTGCGGGCAGCAGGGGAGGAACCCTAGCCGCTGTCGGCCCCAACCTCTTCCTCCGGTCACCTTCCCCCGTTGCATGGCAGTGTCGTCGGATGAAGCCTGACCGGCGTAGGTAACGACGGGACTTGTTGTTCCTCTCTGGTAGTGGCGCGGGACGGCATGCTAACGGAGGCACCAACCTAATGTGGTGGGGCACAGCAACAGGCGCTGGGAAGGCGACGATGACATCTGGTGACAATGTAGCGTTGCGGCGGCTAGATGATCCGATGGTGGCAGAGTGGCCTCGTCCCGACCAAATCTGGCAAGTGCGGATAGCCGTACATTTTTTGCCATCTAAAGTCATCTCCAATGGTGGCCCGTAAAATTTCTCCTGCGTCCATCCACGGACACGGATGCCGGAGGACGCCATCCAATGCTAGCATGTACATGCCCGCCAATAAATTCAAATTCAAATGATTCGATCCACTTAGCACGCTGGATCGCATGCCCGATCAAAACAAAAAGAGGCAAATATTTTACATGTTCGAATCCAAAAGAACAACAGCCCGACTGTCCGTGAATTCTTCCCTGTCGGACCGACAATCCCAATGAGATGCTCCCTGATCAAGGAGGTGTCGTCGCTGCCGCATAGGCAGCCTCCGCCCTCGCCTCCGCGCCCACCTCCGCCGCGTCCTCATAGTCAGACGCCGCCAATGCATCTTTCTAGCACTTCAACGTTTGGTCTACCACTGCAACGTCTGAAAGCGGGCGGATTGCACGATCATTCTTGCGTCGCCATCCAAAGAGTTGATATTCAAGGTCAACATCTTGGCGTCCTCCACATTGGCGGCGATCTTCAGCCTTTTTTGCTCAAGCACGACCTTCCTCTCTTCAATCATGGTCCTTCTCTCTTCGAGCTTGAGCTTCTTGTCTGCCGCGTCCATCAACAGTTTGAACATCTCCGCCTTCTTCTCCTCCTTGATCTTTGAGCGCCTCACGCATGCCTCCTCCTTCTTCGCCAAGATGTTCATGATCCTCTCCGTCAGCTTGGTCACCGCACCTTCTCGCTTCGCCCTATCCTCCTCTCACTTCTTCCCCCGTAGATTTTAATCTAACCTTCTTTGACGGTTGTTGGGTTGGGTCGGTAGGGTCACCAGTTTCTTCCTCGTTGGCTTGAACGATGATCTTGGCAATGAAAAGGGTTCACTTCGGTTTCCCATTCAACTTAAACCAACAATGCATGACGGTGAAGGACTTCTTCTCCAACTTCTTGTACACCACACATGCACGAGTAGGCTACAAAGTGAAACAATGTTGACAATGCATATCCGTCTAGTGAGCAACAAAACAATACATGTCCGACTAGTGAGCAACAAAACCAAAGCATATTCGGTTGTGATCAACAAAACTAAAGCATGTACGACTAGTGATCAACAAAACTAAAGCATATCCGACTAGTGATCAACTTAGTTGCTCGGTGAGTTGTGCACCGCTAGGACGCCGTGCGATGAGATGCTTCAAGTGCCCACAATTCTTGGACACGACCTCTTGGGTGGTGTACCATCGATGGTTGGGGGAGTTCCATTCACGGTTGCGGATGACCGCGTCGGACTTGGGCGCGAAATGTTTGTGTTCGTGGATCCATATGTGAATGTGCCTCCAAAAGGTTGTGCCCTTCTGGTCCATGCCATGGAACGGATCAAGGCTAGTGGACAACCATGCCTTGCACAACAGCTCGCCCCCCCCCGCCGCATGTTGAAGATTTATCCTATTCCCTTCTTCTTTAGATCACCGGTTGTATCATCTGGATCGTCGTCGTCGTCGCCTGCTACTTGTAAACTGCGTTGGGATTTTTCCTGAAGAGGAGAGCAGATGCAGCATAGTAGAGATAAGTATTTCCCTCAGTGAGAACCAAGGTTATCGAACCAATTGGAGGACCACGCAAATTCCCGTCTTCAACACCTACACATAAAAGAGCACACACTTTCATCCAAGCGGGCAAAAGGGTTGTCAAGCCCCTTGAACACGTTACTTGCAAGTGATAAGTAGTGATGGATAGATGATAGAAAAAAGTCCATTTTACTCCCCTCAACAAAGTGGGTGGTTCACTTTACCCCCTGATCTTTATTTGTGTTCCCTTACCCCCCTCAACAAACCCAAACCGGACTGAAAACCCCCCAGGCTGGTTTCTCTCCATCCACTGTTGATGTGGCGCAGTCAACGACGGTATTGACACTGGTGGGCCCCACTTGTCAGGTCGGGCTGGGGATGAGGTGGCGCTGCCGGTTCGGTGTGGGGGGAAATCCCCATTTCTTCTCCTTCCCTTCCCGAATCCCTAACCCTAGTTGCCATGGGCGGCAGCAATGTGAGATCGAGCAACTTATGGGCGGACGGCGTGAGCATTGACGGCGATGGTGGCGTGACCCCGGTAATGAAGAAAAATCTCAGCTTGGGGCAAGGCTAGTGGCATTGTCCTGCTACTGCTAGTAGAGTAGCAGCGGGAGACGACGGAAAGAGGGAGAAAGAGCTCACATGGTCCATTGTTTTCTACCTGTAGCAAATTTTGGATCCCCTCCACCCGAAGTCATTGTGGCGGCTCAGGCACCACGACGAGCCCCGTGCTACTTCTCAAGAGGAGGAGGGAGTCGGTCAAGGATGAGGGGACGACGCATGGCTGGAGGTTGGCTGGGCGACGAAGGAAGGAGGAGTCAATGCAGCACCGGGGCCTCGCAAGCTGCTGCCGCCTAGACCGTGCACCATCGCTCACTGGTTCTCTAGACCGTGCCCGGCCACGGCGCAGCCAGATCCGCATGCGATCGCCACGGGAAAAGCAGAGCGGAGATGGTGGGGCGTAGCGGAACCAGAGCCATGGAGACACGGGCAGGGCATGACGAGCTGAGTCATAGGCGGAGCTGGGCGGGTTGAGTTGCAGGCGGCAGCGGCGTTTCCGGGAAGAGGAGAGAAAATAGGGATTTTTTCTCACACCGAACCGGCAGCGCCACCTCATCCCCAGCCCGACCTGACAAGTGGGGCCCACCAGGGTCAATACCATCGTTGACTGCGCCACATCAGCAGTGGATGGAGAGAAACTGGCCTGGGTTTTTTTGGTCCGGTTTGGTTTGTTGAGGGGGGTAAGGGTACACAAATAAAGATCACGGGGTAAAGTGAACCACCCACTTTGTTCAGGGGAGTAAAATGGACTTTTTTCTAGATAATATAAATATGAAATAAAATAACATTAAATAAATGGCAGCAATATTTTTGGTGTTTTTGTAATATATATTTTGTGGAGACCCGGGGGATCTTGGTTATCGCTAGAGGCTTCTCTCTCGAAGAAAGCATACAATGGGTAAACAAATTACTGTTGGGCAATTGATAGAAAAACACATTGTTATGCAATATTTATTCACCATAGTGATCAAGTATATAGGCATCACGTCCATAAATAAGTAGACCGACTCCTACCTACTACTATTATTCCACCCATCGACCATTATCCAACATGCATCTAGAGTATTAAGTAGAAACAGAATAACGCTTGGAGCAAGATGACATCATGTAGACAAAGTAAATCCAATCAATATGAATAAACTATTGGAAATATGCCCTAGAGACAATAATAAAATGGTTATTATTGTATTTCCTTGTTCATGATAATTGTCTATTGTTCATGCTATGATTGTATTAACCGGAAACCGTAATGCATGTGTGAATACATAGACCACAACATGTCCCTAGTGAGCCTCTAGTTGGCTAGCTCATTGATCGATAGATGGTCATGGTTTCATGACCATGGACATTGGATGTCATTGATAACAGGATCACATCATTGGGAGAATGATGTGATGGATAAGACCCAATCCTAAGCATACCACAAGATCATGTAGTTCGTTTGCTAAAGCTTTTCTAATGTCAAGTATCATTTCGTTAGACCATGAGATTGTGCAACTCTCGGATACCGTAGGAATACTTTGGGTGTGCCAAACGTCATAGCGTAACTGGGTGGCTATAAAGGTATGCTATGGGTATCCCCGACAGTATTTGTTGGGTTGGCACGAATCAGGACTGGGATTTGTCACTCCGTATGACGGAAAGGTATCTCTGGGACCACTCGGTAAGACATCGTCATAATGAGCTCAATGTGACTAAGGAGTTAGCCACGGGATGATGTGTTACGGAATGAGTAAAGAGACTTTCCGGTAACGAGATTGAACAAGGTATAGGGATACCGACGATCGAATCTCGGGCAAGTATCATACTGGTAGACAAAGGGAATTGTATACGGGATTGATTGAATCCCCGACATCGTGGTTCATCCGATGAGATCATCGTGGAGCATGTGGGAGCCAACATGGGTATCCAGATCCCGCTGTTGGTTATTGAACGGAGAGGTGTCTCGGTCATGTCTACGTGTCTCCCGAACCCGTAGGATCTACACACTTAAGGTTCAATGACGCTAGGGTTATAGTGAAATAGTGTACGTGGTTACCGAAGGTTGTTCAGAGTACTGGATGAGATCCTGGACGTCACGAGGAGCTCAGGAATGGTCCAGAGGTAAATATTCATATATAGGAAGTGAGGTTTTGGTCACCGGAAGTGTTTCGGGGATTACCGGTAACGTACCGGGACCACACGAAGGGTTCCGAGGGTCCACCAAGTGGGGCCACCAGCACCAGAGGGCTGTATGGGCCGCAAGTGGGACGGAACCAGCCCCTAGGTGGGCTGGTGCGCCCCCCACAAGGTCCCAAGGCGCGGCTGGAGGTGGGAGGGGGGCAAACCCTAGGGCAGATGGGCCCTAAGGCCCACCCTAGGGCAGCCGCACCCCTCCCCCTCTGTGGCCGCTGACAAGATGGGATCTGGGGGCTGTCGCACCACCCTAGGGCGCAACCCTCCCTCCTCCTCCTCCTATAAATAGAGGATCCCTTGGGGCTGCTGGGAACATGCATCTCTCTCTCCCACGACGTAGCCCTACTCCTCCCTCTCCTCGTTCTCCATAGTGCTTGGCGAAGCCCTGCCGGAGATCATGCAGCTCCACCGTCACCACGCCGTCGTGTTGCCAGATCTCTCCCTCAACCTATCCTTCCTCCTTGCTGGATCAAGGCGTAGGAGACGTCATCAGGCTGCACGTGTGTTGAACGCGGAGGCGCCGTTGTTCGGCACTTAGATCGTATTCCACCGCGATCTGAATCACTGTGAGTACGACTCCACCAACCGCGTTCCAGTAACGCTTTTGATTTGCGATCTTCAAAGGTATGAAGATGCACTCTTCCCTTACTCTATGCTGGTTTCTCCATAGATGGATCTTGGTGATTGTAGGAAATTTTGTTGATTTACTACTACGTCTCCCAACAGTGCCATCATGAGCTAGGTCTATGCGTAGAATCTATGCACGAGTAGAACACAAGTTGTTGTGGGCATCGATCTTGTTAATTTTCTTGTCGTTACTAGTCTTATCTTGACTCGACGGTATTGTGGGATGAAGCGGCCCGGACCAACTTTACACGTACGCTTACGTGAGACCGTTTCCACCACCTAACATGCACTTGTTGCATAAGGTGGCTAGCGGGTGTCTGTCTCTCCCACCTTAGTCGGATTGGATTTGATGAAAAGGGTCCTTATGAAGGGTAATAGCAATTGGCATATCATGTTGTGGTTTTGGCGTTGGTAAGAAACGTTCTTGCTAGAAACCTATAGCAGCCACGTAAAAACTTGCAACTACAAATTAGAGGACGTCTAACTTGTTTTTGCAGCATATGCCTTGTGATGTGATATGGCTAAAGTATGTGATGTGATGCATTGTGATGTATGAGATTGATCATGTTTTTAATAGGATTCACGACTTGCATGTCGATGAATATGACAACCGGCAGGAGCCATAGGAGTTGTCTTATTTTATTGTGTGACCTACATGTCAATCATAAACGCCATGTAATTACTTTACTTTATTGCTAAATGTTAGCCATAGTAGTAGAAGTAATAGTTGGCGAGACAACTTCATGAAGACATGATGATGGAGATCATGATGATCGAGATCATGGTGTCGTGCCG
Source organism: Hordeum marinum (assembly GCA_022496015.1). Lineage (NCBI taxonomy): Eukaryota > Viridiplantae > Streptophyta > Magnoliopsida > Poales > Poaceae > Hordeum > Hordeum marinum. The sequence continues at coordinate 366,071,990 of CM039675.1, read as the reverse complement.
GTGATAGTGATGATCATGGTGCCCCGAAGATGGAGATCAGAAGAGCAAGATGATATTGGCCATATCATGTCACTATATTGATTGCATGTGATGTTTATCATGTTTACATCTTATTTGCTTAGAACGACGGTAGTAAATAAGATGATCTCTCAATAAAATTTCAAAAAATGTGTTCCCCCTAACTATGCACCGTTGCTAAGGATCGTTGTTCCGAAGCACCACGTGATGATCGGGTGTGATAGGTTCTAATGTTCGCATACAATGGGTGTAAGCCAGATTTACACACGCGAAACACTTAGGTTGACTTGACGAGCCTAGCATGTAGAGACATGGCCTCGGAACACAGAAGACCGAAAGGTCAAACATGAGTCGTATAGTAGATGCGATCAACATGGAGATGTTCATCATGGATGACTAGTCCATCTCACGTGATGATCGGACACGGGCTAGTTGACGTGGATCATGTGTCACTTGGATGACTAGAGAGATGTCTATATAAGTGGGAGTTCATTAAATAATATGATTATGTGAACTTAATTATCATGAACTTAGTCTAAAAATTGTCTTTACAATCTATATTGTAGATCCAATGGCCAACGCTAATGTCACCCTCAACTTCAACGCATTCCTAGAGAAAACCAAGCTGAAAGACGATGGAAGCAACTATGCGGATTGGGTCCGTATCTTGAGGATCATCCTCATAGCTTCCAAGAGATTGTATGTCCTTGATGCACTGCTAGGTGACCAACCCATTTTCCCAGCAGACAAAGATGTTACGAACGCTTGGTAGTCACGATGTGATGATTACTCCCTGGTTCAGTGCGGCATGCTTTACAATTTAGAACCGAGGCTCCAATAGCATTTTGAGAAACACGGAGCATATGAGATGTTCGAAGAGCTAAAACTGGTTTTCCAAGCTCATGCCCGGGTCAAGAGATATGCCGTCTCTGACAAGTTCTTTAGCTGTAAGATGGAGGAGAATAGTTCTGCAAGTGAGCACATACTCAAAATGTCTGGGTTGCACAACCGCTTGACTCAGCTGGGAGTTTATCTCCCGGATGACTCGGTCATTGACAGAATCCTCCAGTCGCTTCCACCTAGCTACAAGAGCTTTGTGATGAACTACAACATGCAAGGTATGGAGAAGTCCATTCCTGAGTTGTACTCGATGCTGAAATCAGTGGAGGTCGAGATCAAAAAGGAGCATCAAGTGTTGATGGTGAATAAGACCACTATTTTCAAGAAAGGCAAGGGTAAGAAGAACTTCAAGAAGGACGGCAAAGCTGTTGCCGCGGCCGGTAAGCAAGTTGCCGGGAAGAAGAACAAGAATGGACCCAAGCCTAAGACTGAGTGCTTTTATTGCAAGGGTACCGGTCACTGGAAGCGGAACTGTCCCAAGTACTTAGCGGATAAGAAGGTCGACAACGTTAAAGGTATATGTGATATACTTGTTATTGATGTGTACCTTACCAGTGCTCGTAGTAGCTCCTGGGTATTTGATACCGATGCAGTTGCTCACATTTGTAACTCCAAGCAGGAGCTACGGAATAAGCGGAGACTGGCAAAGGACGAGGCGACGATGCGCGTCGGGAATGGTTCCAAGGTCGATGTGCTCGTCGTTGGCACGCTACCTCTACATCTACCTTCAGGATTAGTTTTAAACCTCAATAATTGTTATTAGTACCAGCTTTGAGCATGAACATTGTATCTGGATCTCGCTTGATGCGAGATGGCTACTCATTTAAATCTGAGAATAATGGGCGTTCTATTTATATGAGAGAAATGTTTTATGGTCATGCCCCGCTGGTCAATGGTTTATTTTTGATGAATCTCGAACGTGATGTTACACATGTCCATAGTGTGAGTACCAAAAGGTGTAAGGTTGATAACGATAGTCCCACTTACATGTGGCACTGCCGCCTTGGTCATATTGGTGTCAAACGCATGAAGAAACTCCATGCTGATGGACTTTTGGAGTCTCTTGATTTCGAATCATTTGACACGTGCGAACCATGCCTCATGGGCAAGATGACCAAGACTCCGTTTTTCGGAACAATGGAGAGAGCAACTGACTTGTTGGAAATAATACATATCGATGTATGCGGTCCAATGAGTGTCGAGGCTCGCGGTAGCTACCGTTATGTTCTCACCCTCACTAATGACTTGAGCAGATATGGGTATGTCTACTTAATGAAACACAAGTCTGAAACCTTTGAAAGGTCCAAGGAATTTCAGAGTGAGGTAGAGAATCAACTTGACAGGAAAATAAAGTGCCTACAATCTGATTGTGGCGGAGAATATTTAAGTCACGAGTTTGGCACGCGCCTAAGGAAATGTGGAATTGTTTCACAACTCACGCCGCCTGGCACACCTTAGCGAAATGGTGTGTCTGAACGTCGTAATCACACTCTATTGGATATGGTGCTATCTATGATGTCTCTTACCGACTTACTGCTATCATTTTGGGGATATGCATTAGAGACTGCCGCATTCACTTTAAATAAGGCTCCGTCAAAGTTCGTTGAGACGACACCGTATGAATTATGGTTTGGAAAGAAACCTAAGCTGTCGTTTCTGAAAGTTTGGGGATGCGATTCTTATGTGAAGAAACTTCAACCTGAGAAGCTTGAACCCAAAGCGGAAAAGTGCGTCTTCATAGGATACCCCAAGGAAACTATTGGCTATACCTTCTACCTCAGATCCGAAGGCAAAGTCTTTGTTGCCAAGAATGGATCCTTTCTAGAGAAAGAGTTTCTCTCGAAAGAAGTAAGTGGGAGGAAAATAGAACTTGATGAGGTAATTGTACCTCCACTCGAACCGGAGAGTAGCGCAGCACAGGAAGTTGTTTCTGTGGAGCCTACACCGGCTCGAGAGGAAGTTAATGATGATGATCACAAAACTTCAGATCAAGTTACTATTAAATGTCGAAGGTTCACCAGGACACGTTCCGCACCAGAGTGGTACGGCAACCCGGTCCTGGAGATCATGCTGTTGGACAACGGTGAACCTTCGAACTATGAAGAAGCGATGGCAGGCCCGGATTCCAACAAATGGCTTGAAGCCATGAAATCCGAGAGAGGATCCATGTATGAGAATAAAGTATGGACTCTGGTGGACTTGCCTAATGATAAGCGAGCCATAGAAAATAAATGGATCTTTAAGAAGAAGACTGACTACGATGAGACTTTCTCACCCGTAGCGATGCTGAAGTCTGTCTGAATCATGTTAGCAATTGCCGCATTGTATGATTATGAGATCTGGAAAATGGACGTCAAAGCGGCATTCCTTAATGGTTTCCTTAAGGAAGAACTGTATATGATGCAGCCGGAAAGTTTTGTCGATCCTAAAGATGCTAACAAGATATGCAAGCTCTAGCGCTCCATCTATGGGTTGGTGCAAGCATCTCGAAGTTGGAACATTCACTTTAATGAGGTGATTAAAGTGTTTGGATTTATACAGGTTTATGAAGAACCCTGTATTTACAAGAAAGTGAGTGGGAGCTTTGTAGCATTCCTCATATTATATGTAGACGACATATTGTTCATGGGAAATGATACAGAAATCTTGGAAAGTGTAAAGGCCTACTTGAATAAATGTTTTTCAATGAAGAACCTTGGAGAAGCTGCTTACATATTAGTGTTGGAAATATGCCCTAGAGGCAATAATAAATTGGTTATTATCATATTTCCTTGTTCATGATAATCGTTTATTATCCATGCTATAATTGTGTTGATCAGAAACTCATATACATGTGTGGATACATAGACAACACCATGTCCCTAGTATGCCTCTAATAGACTAGCTCGTTGATCAAAGATGGCTATGGTTTCCTAGTCATGTACATGAGATGTCATTTGATAACGGGATCATGTCGTTAGGAGAATGATGTGATGTACAAGACCCAAACTACAAACGTAGCATATGATCGTGTCAGTTTATTGCTACTGTTTTCTGCATGTCAAGTATTTGTTCCTATGACCATGAGATCATGCAACTCACTGACACTGGAGGAGTACCTTGTGTGTATCAAACATCGCAACGTAACTGGGTGACTATAAAGGTGCTCTATAGGTATCTCCGAGGGTGTATGTTGGGTTGGCATGGATCAAGACTACGATTTGTTACTCTGTGTGACGGAGAGGTATCTCAGGGCCCACTTGGTAATACAACATCACAATAAGCCTTGCAAGCAATGTGACTAAGTGTCAGTCACGGGATCTTGTATTACAGAACATGTAAATAGACTTGCCGGTAACGAGGTTGAACTAGGTATGGAGATACCGACGATCGAATCTCGGGCAAGTAACATACCGAAGAACAAAGGGAACATCATACGGGATTAACTGAATCCTTGACATGGAGGTTCGACCGATAAAGATCTTCATAGAATATGTAGGAACCGATATGGGAATCCAGGTCCTGCTATTGGTTATTGACCATAGAGGTGTCTCGGTCATGTCTACATAGTTCTCGAACCCGCAGGGTCTACACACTTAAGGTTCGATGACGTTTTGGTAGTATAGAGTTATGTATGGTGGTGACCGAAGGTTGTTCGGAGTCCCAGATGAGATCCCGAACATCACGAGGAGCTCCAGAATGGTCCGGAGGTAAAGAATGATATATAGGAAGTCCTGTTTTGGTCGCCAGAAAAGTTTCGGGCTCATCGGTAGTGTACCGGGAATGTCGGTAGTGTACCAGGGGACCATCGGGAGAGGTATTTCGACCCAAGAGGCTACATGGGCTGTGGTAGGAGGTAAACCAGACCCTGGTGGGATTGCCGAAGCCTCCTCTAAGGGCCCATGTGGCTGGAGTGGTTTGAGAAGGAAAAAATCCAAAGGTGGAGGGGTGGAAAGAGTTTCCAAGTGGAAAGGAGGAATCCTACTCCTAATAGGATTGGAGTAGGACTCCTCCACCTCCAATTCCGACCAAACCTTGAGGGTTTGAGGCTGACTCCTCCCCTCCCTCCCTCCTATATATACTAGAGGATTTAGAGGAAAAAGCTAACCCTAATAGCCACGTGCTACCTCTCCTCTAGATCGCAGTTTCTCCTCTAGATCGGTTTTCGGTGGTGTTTAGGCGAAGCCCTGCTGGAATAGCTCCACCACCATCACCGCAACGCCATCGCACTGTCAAAGAACTCATCTACCTCTCCTCTCCCTTTGCTGGATCAAGAAGGCGGAGATCGTCATCGAGCTGTACGTGTGATGAACGCGTAGGTGTCGTCCGTTCGGCGCTAGATCGGAAGGACCGTGATCAAGATCGCGAGACGGGTCGTGATGAGATCGCGGGACAGATCGTGATGAGTTCACGGGACAAATCATGATTGGATCGTGGGACGGATCGTGATGAGACCACGGCATGCTCGGCGATTTGAATCGCGAAGACGTTCGACTACACCAACCGCGTTTCTTAACGCTTCCCGCTTAGCGATCTACAAGGGTATGTAGATAAACTCTCCCTCTCGTAGATGCTCGTTACCATGGATAGATCTTGCTTGTGCGTAGGAAATTTTTTGTTTCCCATGCAACGTTCCCCAACAGTGGCATCATGAGCTAGGTCTATGTGTAGATGAGATCTCGAGTAGAACACAAAGAGTTTGTGGGCATTGATGCTTAGACTGCTTCCTCCCTTGGTCGTGTTTTGGTTCAGCGGTATTGTGGGATGAAATGGCCCGGACCAACCTTACTCGTAGGCTTATGAGAGACCGGTTCCATCGACTGACGTGTAACTTCGTTGCACAAAGATGGCTGGCGGGTGTCTGTTTCTCCTACTTTAGTTGGATCGGATCCGACTAAGGCGGTCCTTGAGAAGGTTGAAAAGCAAATTATGTATCACCGTTGTGGTTTATGCATAGGTGAGAATTGTTCTTGCTAGATACCCGTAGCAGCCACGTAAAACATGCAACAACAATTAGAGGACGTCTAACTTGTTTTTGCAGGGTATGTTGTGATGTGATATGGCCAATTACATGATGAGATATATGTGATGTATGAGATGATCATGTGTTGTATAGAATATCACGACTTGCATGTCGATGAGTACGGCAACCGGCAGGAGCCATAGGGTTGTCTTTAATTATTTTATGACCTGCGTCTCAATCATTAAGCGCTATGTAATTCTTTACTTTATCGCTAAATGGTAACAATAGTAGTAGAAGCATGGTGTGCGCGACAACCCCGATAGAGACACGTTGATGGAGATCATGGTGTCATGCCGGTGACGATGGAGATCATGCCGGTGCTTTCAAGATGGAGATCAAAAGCACAAGTTCATGGCCATATCATGTCACTTATGATTTGCATGTGATGTTAATCCTTTTATGCACCTTGTTTTGCTTAGGACGATGGTAGCATTATAAGGTGATCCCTCACTTAATTTCAAGATAAATTGTGTTCTCCTCGAGTGTGCACCGTTGCGAAAGTTCGTCGTGTCGAGACACCACGTGATGATTGGGTGTGATAGACTCTACATTCACATACAACGGGTGCAAGCCAGTGTTCCACATGTAGAACACTCGGGTTAAACTTGACGAGCCTAGCATGTACAGACATGGCCTTGGAACACAAGAGACCGAAAGGTCGAACATGAATCATATAGTAGATATGATCAACATGATGATGTTCACCATTGAAACCACCTCAACTCACGTGATGATCAGACTTGAGTTGGTGAATTTGGATCATGTATCACTCGAATGACCGGAGGGATGTCAATTTGAGTGGGAGTTCTTAAGTAATATGATTAATTTAACTCATTATCATGAACATAGTCAGTAGTGTCTTTGCAAATTATGTTGTAGATTACTTTCTCGTGCTCTAGCTCCCTTGAGTTTTTTATATGTTCCTAGAGAAATAGAGTTGAAAGATGATGGTAGCAAGATTGTGGACTTGGGTCCGTGATCTGAGGATTGTCCTCATTGCTGCACAGAAGGCTTATGTCCTTAATGCACCTCTCGGTGCACCACCCCCTCTAGCGTTGTCTGTAGATGTTGTGAACATCTGACAGGCGCGTTTAGATGACTACTTGATAGTTTAGTGCATCATGCATTACGGCTTAGAATTGAGGCTCCAAAACGTTTTGAATGTCACGGAACATATGAGATGTTCTAATAGCTGAAATTAGGATCTCAGGCTCGTGCCCGTGTTGTGAGATATGAGATCTCCAACAAGATTCTTTGCCTGCAAGATAAAAGAGAATAGCTCAATCGGTGAGCATGTGCTCAGATTGTCTGGGTGCTACAATTGGTTGAATCGAGTGGGAGTTGATCTTCCAGATAAGAGAGTGATTGATATAGTTCTCCAAGTCACTGTCACTAAGCTACTAGAACTTGGTGATGAACTATAAAATGCCAGGGATAGAAATAATGATCCCTGAGCTGTTCGCGATGTTTGACACCGCGAAGGTTGAAATCAAGAAGGAGCGTCAAGTGTTGATGGTTAGTAAAACCACTAGTTTTGAGAAGGGCAAGGGCAAGGAGGGAAACTTCATGGATGGCAAGTCGTTTGCTGCTCCAATGAAGCAACCCAAAGTTGAACCCAAACCCAAGACTAAGTGCTTCGATTATGAGAAGAGTGGTCGCTGAAGCGGAACAACCCTAGATACTTGATAGATAAGAAGGCTGGCAACATCGACACAAGTGTATTTGATATACATGTTATTGATGTGTACCTTGCTAGTACTCCTAATAGCACCTGGGTATTGGATACCGGTTCGGTTGCTAAATTTTACTAACTCGATGTAAAAGCTATGGAATAAACAGAGACTAGCTAAGGGTGAGGTGACGATGTGTGTTGGAAATGTTTCCAAGGTTGATGTGATCGACATCGCACGCTCTCTACCTTTGGGATTAGTGACGAACCTAAATAAATGTTATTTGGTGTTTTGCGTTGAGCATGAACGTGATTAGATCGTGTTTATTGCAACACGGTTATTCATTTAAGTTAGAGAATAATTGTTATTCTGTTTACATGAATAATACCTTCAATTGTCATGCACCCAGTGAGAATGGTTTGTTGAATCTTGATCATAGTAATACACATGTTCATAACATTGATGCCAAAAGATACAAAGTTAATAATGATAGTACCACATACTTGTGGCACTGCCGCTAAATGTCATATTGGTATAAAGCGCATGAAGAAACTCCATGTTGATGGATCTTTGGACTCATTCGATTTCGAATCGGGTGAACCATGCCTCTTGGGCAAGATGACTAAGGACCCCGTTTTCTAGATTGATGGAGCGGGCAAGTGATTTATTGGAAATGATACATGTTTATGTATGCAATCCAATGAGTCTTGTAGCGTGCGGTGGATATCGTTATTTTCTTACCTTCACTAATGATTTGAGTAGATATAGTGTATATTTACTTAATGAAACACAAGTCTGAATCGTTTGAAAAGTTCAAGCAAATTCAGAGTGAAGTTTAAGATCATCGTGACAACAAGATAAAAATGTCTACGATATGATCATGGAGGTGAATATCTGAGTTACGAGTTTGGCATACAACTTTAGACAATGTGAAAGTCGTTTCACAACTCACGCCACCTGGAACACCATAGTGTGATGGTGTGTCCGAACGTCATAGTGCTCTATTGGATATGGTGCGGGCTATGATGTCTCTTATCGTTTTGCTACTATAGTTTTGGGGTTATGCATTAGAGACAACTACATTCACTTTAAATAGGGCACCATCTAAATCCATTGAGATGACACTGTGTGAATTATGGTTTGATAGAAACCTAAGCTGTCATTTCTTAATGTTTGGGGCTGCGACGCTTGTGTGGAAAAATGTTTTCACCTAATGAGCTCGAACCCAAAGCGGACAAATGCATCTTCATAGATTACCCTAAGAACAGTTAGGTGAACCTTCTATCTCAGATCCAAGCATAAAGTGTTTGTTGCTAAAACTGGTCCTTTCCCGAGAAAAAGTTTCTCTCGAAAGAATTGAGTGGGAGGAAGTTAGAACTTGATGAGGTTGTTGAACCTTTGTTTCCACCAGAGAGTAGCGCAGCGTAGAAAGATGTTTCTATGGAACCTGCATCAGTTGAAGAGGAAGTAAATGATGATGATCATGAAGCTTCGGATCAAGTTACTATCGAACCTCGTAGGTCGACAAGGATGCGTACTGCTCCTGAGTGGTACGACAACCCTCTCTTGGAGGTCATGTTGTTGGATAACGATGAACCTATGAGATATGGATAAGCGATGATGGGCCCGGATTCCGACAAATGGTTAGAGGCCATGAAATCCGAGAAAGGATCCATGTATGAAAACCAAGTATAGACTTTAGTAGACTTGCTCGTTGGACGGCAGGTCGTCGAGTACAAATGGACCTTTGAGATGAAGACAGACACCGATGGTAAATGTCACCATTTATAAAGCTCGACTTGTCACAAAGAAGTTTCCGACAAGTTCAAAGAGTTGACTGCGATGAGACTTTCTCACTCGTAGCTATGCTAAAGTCTGTTGGAATTATGTTAGCAGTTGCTACATTTTTCAATTATGAAACCTGGCAGATGGATGACAAAACATCGTTTCCTTAACAGTTTACTTGAGGAAAAGTTGTATGTGATACAACCAGAAGGTTTTGTCAGTCCTAAGGATGCTAAAAGGTGAGCAAGCTTCATTGATCCTTCTGTGGACTGAAGCAAGCATCTCGGAGTTGGAATATACACTTTGATGAGGTGATCAAAGTTTTTGAGTCCATACAAAGTTTATGAGAAACTTGTATTTACAATAAAGTGAGTGGGAGCACTATAGAGTTTCTGATAAGCATATGTGGTTGAGATATTGTTGATCGGAAATGATGTAGAATTTCTGGAAAGCATAAAGGGTTGTTTGAAAGGAGTTTTTCAAAGGTAGACCTGGATAAAGCTACCCAATTGTTGAGCATCAAGATCTATAGAGATAGATCAAGATGCTTGATGAGACTTTGAATGAGTACATACCTTGACAAGTGTTCTCGCCTGCTTTGTAAGGTGTGAAGTTGAGTGAGACTCAAAGCTCGACCACGGCAGAAGAAAGAGAAAGGACGAATGTCGTCCCCTATGCCTTAGCCATAGGCTCTGTATAGTATGCCATGCTGTGTACCACACCTGTGTGTGCCTTGACATGAGTCCGTCAAGGGGTACAAGAGTGATCTAGGAGTGGATCACTGGACAGCGGTCAAGATCATCCTTAGTAACTAAAAGACTAAGGAAATGTTTCTCGATTATGGAGGTAAGAAAGAGTTCGTCGTAAAGAGTTACGTCGATGCAAGCTTTGACATCAATCCGGATGACTCTTAGTAGCAATCCGGATACGTATAGTAGAGAATCCATTTGGAATAGCTCCAAGTGGAGTGTGGTAGCAGTGTTTATAGTTTGACATAGAGAGTTGCAAAGTACACACGGATCTAAATGTCGCAGACCCATTGACTATAAGACCTCTCTCACATGCAAAGCATGATTGAGCCCCAGAACTCATTGGGTGTTAGATTCATAACAATGTGAATCACATGGTGATGTGAACTAGATTATTGACTCTAGTGCAAATGGGAGACTGTTGGAAATATTCCCTAGAGGCAATAATAAATTGGTTATTATCATATTTCTTTGTTCATGATAATCGTTTATTATCCATGCTATAATTGTGTTGATCGGAAACTCAGATACATGTGTGGATACATAGACAACATCATGTGCCTAGTATGCCTCTAATAGACTACCTCGTTGATCAAAGATGGCTATGGTTTCCTAGTTTTTGGACATGAGATGTCATTTGATAACGGGGTCACGTCATTAGGAGAATGATGTGATGGACAAGACCCAAAATACAAACGTAGCATATGATCGTGTCAGTTTATTGTTACTGTTTCTGCATGTCAAGTATTTGTTCCTATGACCATGAGATCATGCAACTCACTGACACTAGAGGAGTACCTTGTGTGTATCAAACATCGCAACGTAACTGGGTGACTATAAAGGTGCTCTACAGGTATCTTCGAGGGTGTTTGTTGGGTTGGCATGGATCAAGACTGGGATTTGTTACTCTGTGTGACGGAGAGGTATCTCAGGGCCCACTCGGTAATACAACATCACAATAAACCTTGCAAGCAATGTGACTAAGTGTTAGTCACGGGATCTTGTATTACGGAACGAGTAAAGAGACTTGCCGGTAAGGAGGTTGAACTAGGTATGGAAATACCGACGATCGAATCTCGGGCAAGTAACATACCGAAGAACAAAGGGAACATCATACGGGATTAACTGAATCCTTGACATAGAGGTTCGACCGATAAAGATCTTCATAGAATATGTAGAAACCAATATGGGCATCTAGGTCCCGCTATTGGTTATTAACCGTAGAGGTGTCTTGGTCATGTCTACATAGTTCTCGAACCCACAGGGTCTACACACTTAAGGTTCGGTGATGTTTCGATAGTATAGAGTTATGTATGGTGGTGACCGAAGGTTGTTCGGAGTCCCGGATAAGATCCCGGATGTCACAAGGAGCTCCAGAATGGTCCGGAGGTAAATATTGATATATAGGAAGTCCTGTTTTGGTCGCCGGAAAAGTTTCGGGCTCATTGGTAGTGTACCGGGAGTGTCGGTAGTGTACCGGGGGACCATCGGGAGAGGTATTTCGACCCAAGAGGCTACATGGGCTGTGGGAGGAGGTAAACCAGCCCTTGGTGGGCTTGCCGAAGCCTCCTCTAAGGGCCCATGTGACTGGAGTGGTTTGAGAAGGAAAAAAATCCAAAGGTGGAGAGGTGGAAAGAGTTTCCAAGTGGAAAGGAGGAATCCTACTCCTAATAGGATTGGAGTAGGACTCCTCCACCTCCAATTTCGACCAAACCTTGAGGGTTTGAGGCTGCCTCCTCCCCTCCCTCCCTCCTATATATACTAGAGGATTTAGAGGAAAAAGCTAACCCTAATAGCCACGTGCTACCTCTCCTCTAGATCGTAGTTTCTCCTCTAGATCGCTTTTCAGCGGTGCTTAGGCGAAGCCCTGCTGGAATAGCTCCACCACCATCGCCGCAACGCCGTCGCGCTGCCAGAGAACTCATCTACCTCTCCACTCCCTCTTGCTGGATCAATAAGGCGGAGATCGTCATCGAGTTGTACGTGTGCTGAACGTGGAGGTGCCGTCCGTTCGACGCTAGATCGGAAGGACCGTGATCAAGACCGCGAGATGGATCGTGATCAAGATCGCGAGACAGATCGTGATGAGAGCGGGACGGATCGTGATGAGTTCGTAGGACGGATCGTGGTTGGATCACGGTACGGATCGTGATAAGATCGCGCATGCTCAGCGATTTGAATCGCGAAGACGTTCGACTACACCAACCGCATTTCTTAACGCTTCCCGCTTAGCGATCTACAAGGGTATGTAGATCCACTCTCCCTCTCGTAGATGCTCATCACCATGGATAGATCTTGCGTGTGCGTAGGAAATTTTTTGTTTCCCATGCAACGTTCCCCAACAATTAGACATCAAGATCTATAGAGATAGATCAAAACGCCTCATAGGTCTTTCACAAAGCACATACCTTGACAAGATATTGAAGAAGTTCAATATGGATCAGTCCAAGAAGGGGTTCTTGCCTGTGTTACAGGGTGTGAGATGGAGTATGACTCAATGCCTGACCACGACAAAGGATAGAGAAGAGATGAGTGTCATCCCCTATGCTTCAGCCATAGGCTCTATTATGTATGCCATGCTGTGTACTAAACTTGATGTGAACCTTGCCATAAGTTTGGTAGGGAGGTACCAAAGTGATCCCGGAGCGGAACTCTGGACAGCGGTCAAGAATATCCTGAAGTACCTGAAAAGGACAAAGGACATGTTTCTTGTATATGAAGGTGACGAAGAGCTCGTCGTAAAGGGTTACGTCGATGCTAGCTTCGACACATATCCGGATGACTCCAAGTCACAAACCGGATACGTGTGTATTTTGAACGGAGGGGCAGTGAGCTGGTGCAGCAGCAAGCAAAGCGTCATGGCAGCATCTACATGTGAAGCAGAGTATATAGCTGCTTCGGAAGCAGCAAAGGAAGGAGTCTCGATGAAGGATTTCATCACCGACCTAGGAGTAATTCCCAATGTGTCGGGCCCGATGACTCTATTGTGTGACAACACTGGAGCTATTGCCCTTGCCAAGGAGCCCAGGTTTCACAAGAAGACAAGACACATCAAGTGCCACTTCAACTCCATCCGTGATTACATTCATGAAGGATATATAGATATTTGTAAAGTACATACAGATCTGAATGTCACAGATCCGTTGACTAAACCTCTCTCACGAGCGAAACATGATCAACACCAGAACTCTATGGGTATTCGATTCATCACAATGTAACTAGATTATTGACTCTAGTGCAAGTGGGAGACCGTTAGAAATATGCCCTATAGGCAATAATAAAATGGTTATTATTGTATTTCCTTGTTCATGATAATTGTCTATTGTTCATGCTATAATTGTATTAACCAGAAACCATAATGCATGTGTGAATACATAGACCACAACATGTCCCTAGTGAGCCTCTAGTTGGCTAGCTCATTGATCGATAGATGGTCATGGTTTCATGACCATGGACATTGGATGTCGTTGATAACGGGATCACATCATTGGGAGAATGATGTGATGGACATGACCCAATCCTAAGCATAGCAAAGATCGTATAGTTCGTCTGCTAAAGATTTTCTAATGCCAAGTATCATTTCCTTAGACCATGTGATTGTGCAACTCCTGGATACCATAGGAATACTTTGGGTATGCCAAATGTCACAATGTAACTGGGTGGCTATAAAGGTATGCTACGGGTATACCCGAAAGTATTTGTTGGGTTGGCACGAATCGAGACTGGGATTTGTCACTCCATATGACGAAGAGGTATCTCTAGGCCCACTCGGTAAGACATCATCATAATGAGCTCAATGTGACTAAGGAGTTAGACACGGGATGATGTGTTACGAAACGAGTAAAGAGACTTGCGGATAACGAGATTGAACAAGGTATAGGGATACCGACGATCGAATCTCGGGCAAGTATCATACCGGTAGACAAAGGGAATTGTATAGGGATTGATTGAATCCCTGACATCGTGGTTCATCCGATGAGATCATCGTGGAGCATGTGGGAGCCAACATGGGTATCCAGATCCCGCTGTTGGTTATTGACCGGAGAGGTGTCTTGATCATGTCTACGTGTCTCCCGATCCCGTAGGGTCTACACACTTAAGGTTCGATGATGCTAGGGTTATAGGGAAATAGTGTATGTGGTTACTGAAGGTTGTTCGGAGTCCTGGATGAGATCCCGGACGTCACGAGGAGCTCCGGAATGGTTCGGAGGTAAAGATTCATATATAGGAAGTGAGGTTTTGGTCACCGGAAGTGTTTCAGGGATTATCGGTAACATACCGGGACCACCGGAAGGGTTCCGGGGGTCCACCAAGTGGGGCCACTAGTACCAGAGGGCTGCATGGGCTGCAAGTGGGAGGGAACCATCCCCTAGGTGGGCTGGTGCACCCCCCACAAGGGCCCAAGGTGCAGCTGGAGGTGGGAGGGGGGCAAACCCTAGGGCAGATGGGCCCTAGGGCAGCCGCACCCCTCTCCCTCTGTGGCCGCCGGCCAGATGGGATGTGGGGGGCTGCCGCACCACCCTAGGGTGGGAACCCTAGGCACATCCCTCCCTCCTCCTCCTGCTCCTCCTATAAATAGAGGAGCCCTTGGGGCTACTGGGGACACGCATCTCTCTCTCCCACGGCGCAGCCCTACTCCTCCCTCTCCCCGTTCTCCGTAGTAATTGGCGAAGCCCTGTCGGAGACCACGCAGCTCCACCATCACCACGTCGTTGTACTGCCGGAGCTCTCCCTCAACCTCTCCGTCCTCCTTGCTGGATCAAGGCGTAGGAGACGTCACCGGGCTGCACGTGTATTGAACGTGGAGGCACCGTTGTTCGGCGCTTAGATCAGATTCCATCGCGATCTGAATTGCTGCGAGTACAACTCCACCAACCAAGTTCCAGTAATGCTTCCGCTTTGAGATCTTCAAAGGTATGAAGATGCACTCTTCCCTTACTCGTTGCTGGTTTCTCCATGGATGGATCTTGGTGATCGTAGGATTTTTTTTGATTTACTACTACGTCTCCCAACATAAACCCCATTGTTTTTTACCTTAATGGTAGTAATACAATATGTGTCTTGACCCTTCTGTCACGGCGATAGAGCATCGCAAGATTAAATCCATCACAACGCACCACTCCCGCTGAAGACAAATCAATCTAGTTGGCCAAGCCAAACCGATAGATCGGAGAGCAATACAAAGCTATGACAATCATGCATATAAGAAGTCAATAAATACTCAATATATTTTCATGAATAATCTGAACATAAACTCACAATTCATCAAATCCCAACAAACACACTGCAAAGGAAGATTACATCGGATAGATCACCGTGACAATCGTGATGAACTTTGTATTGGAGATCATAAAGAGAGAAAGCCCTCTAGGAACTAACCATGGACCCATAGGTCTATGGTAAACTACTCAAACATCATCATGGAGGCAGCAAGGTTGATATGAAGGCCCTCCGTAATCGACCCGCCTCTCTGGCAGGGCACTGGAACAGGGCTCCAGATGGCCTCCTGTCGTAACAGAGAATTCCGGAAACGGAAAAAGTATTTTGGCTGGCTCTCGGATGTTTTCCCGATTTTAGAGAATATATAGAGGCGGAATTAGGTCAGGAGGCCGTGGGAGGTGGTCCCAAGCCATCAGGGCGCGACCACCCCCCGAGCATACCCTGTTGGCTTGGTGCCAGCCCATGTGGCCTCCGGTCTTCCTCCAAAGCTTCCAGGTCTTATGTTTGTCTAGAAAAAATCATCAAAAAGTTTCGGGGCATTTTGACTTCGTTTGGTAATTGGTATAGTATTCCTGAAAGACAAAAACAAGCAGAAAACAACAAATGACACTGGACACTAGGTTAATAGGTTACTTCACAAAAATGATGCAAAACTGCATATAAATGCATATAAAGTATCTAAGAATGATAATATAGTAGCATGGAACAATCAAAATTATAGATATGTTGGAGACGTATCAAGATGCCCAAGCTTAATTATTGCTCGTCCTCGAGTAGGTAAATGATAAAAACAGAAGATGCGACATGCTACCCAACATGTAATCTCTTTTAGGTATGATCTTTGAGAAACAATGAACCAATAAACATCAACATAGTAATATCCATAAACATAAGCAACATAATCATTAACTTTCAAAATATATGATCATTAAAGAACGTTACTCCCCACTCATTTTATCATATTAGGATGGCATGAATCCCTCTTCACCACATAAATACAAATCATGGGAACCATAGTGTCAAGTCAGGCAATTGGATCATACTTCTAATGTGCTTCAGCATTTTCAACCTCACTCAATACATGAGCATGAACCATGGATATAGCAAAAGGATGGAATAGAATATGATGATAGATATCAAGAGGAGTCAAGGTGGAAGAAAGTCTTGCATCAACTAGGCGTATCAATGGGCTATGGAAATGCTCATCAGTAGATATCAATGCAAGGAGTAGGGATTGCCATGCAACGGATGCACTATAGCTATAATTGTATGAAACAAATGCAAGGAGTAGGGATTGCCATGCAACGAGCGGCTGCCATAGGTGGGCTGGCGGCCCTTGCGCCTCCTGCCAGGCAGGAGGCGTCTACACCACCTCTAGACGTGGAAGCGACGGTGACCATGTGTCTGCACCCACCCACACGGGCGACATGGACACATACTCCGACGTGCATGGCCTCATCTCCGTCCACGTCCACAACTGGTCCACCAATGACAGGTTCCAGGTTGTGGTGGTAGGCTCCTCGATGGCCTCCTCCTTGACATGCACCTCCTTCATGGCATCTTCCTTGACCTGCAGCGCCGGGATGGCGACGCCGCCGACGGCCGACATGGCCATCATCTCGGCAGTGCCCTCCCATTGGGTGTGGTCATGCTCATGAAGGGAGTCCTCCATGAACCTCCTCACCAACTCCTCCTCCTCCCCGGCAAACATGATGGGAGGTGGTGGTGGTGGGGACGACGAGAGGGAGGCCATCGGCGTGAGCCTGTGCACCCGCAAACGGCCACATGAATGGGGCGGGCTGGGAGCACGCACACGTGTGGCAGAGCACGTCCGTGGCGGGCTCAGAGCATGACCGACAAAGAACAATTGGCGCCGCAGGTCATGCTCGTCGAGGAGCCACGCATGCCAGAGCGGGGAGTCGACAGTGTATCTTGGGTCATGGACGAGGTCCGACAACAAACGGGTACGGCGATGACAGATCTCTTGATGGTGGGCGCGACCACTCACAGGGATCGGAGGAATGGGCATCCAATCTGCGAGAGGTGCCAGTTGTTGTGGAGATGCACGTCGCTCCATGGCAACGGTGTGCACGTCTCCTAATAACGCTGGCAGATCTCGACCTTCACGTACGGGTGTACGCGAGGCGGGACCGCCGGCGGGTTGATGCTGAATGCATGCAGGGTGGGCGGCCCAGAGTTGTCGGAGTGGCGGCGGCCGGAGGACGAACTAGTCTCGCGGTTGTGCTTCTCCTACTGGAGATCCACTCCCACGCCATGGTGGCCGTCGGCGAGATGTCGAGGCGAGCTAGGGTTCACGGAGTGTCGGGGTTAGAGAAGGCACACATGGAAGCGAAAGTGTATGGATTGGTCGGTCCAGTATTTCCACATTAAATACGAAGTTTGGGACAGCTGGGTGGCTGACTTGTGGGCCCGCACGGGTGTGAGACTTAAGTGGGTCTGGTGGAAAGTAGGTAGGTGGCTGACACGCGGGCCCACGACGAACGAGGAGAGGGCACGTGTGCATCTGTTCGATGTCCGTGTGGACGCAAACCAAGAACAAGTTTGTTTCAAAAATGGGTCAAGCCGAACGTTAAACAAACATTTTTACGATTGCGATCACACATTGAACCGTCTCATTTATTTGTTTGGGTCCAAAGAAACACAGACGGACCATTTGAATCTACTCGAGTTGGCTTTAGAAACCCTGCTGTAGATGTTCTAAGATAGGCAAGCCGTAGAGGACGCTATTAAAATTAGGCGTGTTGCGGCGGATAGTGCATTATATTGGAGGGATCCTTCCACGACGAGGCGGTGACCGGTCTAATTAAGCCGGAGATCGAAAGAGGCAAACATGAGGCATGGTTTGGCTCAACTGCTATCTCTCTCTGTCTATCTTTCCCTATGGCTCATGGTCTAGCGTGTTTTAGGTGGGCTCGCTTGCTCCATGACCAAACAGCGCCTCCACGCGACCTCGTCGGCGCACCACCGTACCTGCCACACGCATCGTGTTCGCCCAGAAGTAATGTATGCGCAGTCATGGAACGAACTAGCCAACGGCCGGACAGGGTCCATCTTGCCTGCCACAAACTCCTACTCCTAGGTCAACGAAACGAAAGGGTATCGTGCGACCATGGGAAGATCGCTCTCTCTTTTACTTTCTCACGTTTGACCGCGGATTCGATGCATGCCTTCTTCGACATGTGCGTCGGAAGCGATCTTGCACATGAGCCAAAAAGGACGTAGTACTTGCTCACGCTGATTTGTTAAACCCCATAGCCTTGTCGTGCTTGTGCATAGCGTGTGCCTTTGAGTGGGTAGGAGAAGACAAGGAATTGGCTACAAATCACACAGAAAAAAGGTGCCCTTTAAGTGCTTCGCACAAGAGAAATCAAGAGATACAGAGGCTACAAATTAAGCAGGTAGGACCATGAAGGGAAAACAAATTATGAAATCAGATTGGCACGGAGGATCAGCACGACGGCAACGGAGACACGCGTCGTCCATATATATGGACGATGTTTATGCATGCCACACCAGATCTACTGCTCTAGGATCCAGACTGAAGCCATGCATGGGCCATTCATCTTAGCTGTCATGGAACTGAAAGCCAAACTGTACGCGCTCAGATCTCAGCATCTCCATAACAGAACTAGCGCAAACCACGGACTAAACAATGACTAAAACACGAAATTCAGTCGACCTGACTGCTATATAGTACTACGATCAGTGCTGGGAGCTTATATTAGTCACAAGATTGGTGTGTATGTATGCAGTTTCCCGGTATGTCAGACTCACATGATCAGCTTAGATCACATTGACTTGATGCCTAGCTGATGTGATGAGATGCGTTGCCCATCGGTGGCTATTCAATTAGTCAATCAATCACTGATGGTTAGATCCGACGAGGCCTTGCGTCGCCTCCTGCCCCTGCAACATTCAGTGGGCGGCACGGCTCCCAGGCCCTACATGCATTTTGGGACCTGGGCGGAGAATTCACTGCCCCACATTATCTTGTTTGATTTCATGCGTAGTGCTGTTTCAGCAGCAGCTTTGATGGCTGAGGAGAAAATGCTCGTAAGACTGTAGCACCTTCAGTTTACAGGGTTACATAGAAGTACTATGGAAGAACACGTGTTTCTACTCCTACTAGCATTGTGCAGCTTTTCCTAGGCATCTCGTGAACTGATCTCAGCCATCTTGCCCGGTAGGTGAAGCTAGTATTATTTTGTCGGTGAGACTGTCGGCTGCAAGGGGCAACGCTCGGCTATGTGTCGTACAAACTGTCAAAGCAACATGTGTGTATGTTTTACTTATCGAAATTGCTTCACACACGACTGTGTACATACGATTTGTACGATCCTTCCATCAAAGCTGGTTCTTCCTGCCCCGTGCCTAGAGTCCAGCCCGAACCCAAACCCAAACCCAGTCTGCTATCCAAACCCATAAACTTTCACGCTTTCTCCTCTTCCCTCCACTGCCTTTCCACGCCTTCTCCTCTTCTCTCCACTGCCCTTTCCACGCCTTCTTCTCTTCCCTCCAAACATGTCCGTCCAGCTTTTTCACCACCCCTTCACTGCTTATTTGCGAATCAATCCCACTCTTGCGTAATCTGCAGCGAGTGCAGAGAAGTTCAATATCCCTTCCTTGCTGGTCAGAAGGTAATCCACACTTATCATATGCATTGCCCGGATCCAATCTACACATGCCCGAGATTTAATTTATGGGCCTCACACAATATCTTTGATCTTTTTGTTGGCAGTTTTAAATTCGTGATGGAGCCAGATCTGATTTTTGGTGAAGTAGCAGATAAGAACAAAGCATTTGAAGATGCTGATGAAGATGCTTTCATCTTTGAGGAGATTAGGGATTCTTCGGATGATCAACAAGTAGAGCAGATCATGATGTTGCAGCCTAAGAAGGGGATGGCGTTCGATAGTGAGGATGCTGCTGTTAGTTTCTACAAAGATTATGCCAAAAGGGAGGGCTTTGGTGTAATAAGAAGAACCACTAGACATGGAGAAGACAACAAGCTTGTTTATTTTACTCTTGCTTGTAGCAGGCAAGGGAAGGCTCAATACTCATCCAAGAACTCATTTAAACCTAATCCATCAACGAGGATGCAATGCCCAGCTAAGATTAATTTCTCACGTAGTGAGGAGAAGTTCTGCATTACGTCTATTACGCTTGACCACAATCATCCTATAAGTCCAAGTAAAGCCAGATTTCTGAGATGTCATAAGAAACTGGACTTGTATGCCAAGAGAAGGCTGGAATTGAATGATCAAGCAGGAATCCGTATGAATAAAAAATTTGGTTCTCTTGTTATGGAAGCTGGTGGGTATGGTAATCTTGAGTTCGGTGAAAAGGAGTGCAGGAACTATTTGCAAGAGACAAGAAGGCTGAAACTTGGTGCCAGAGATGCACATGCTGTCTATCAATATTTTCTTCGGATGCAGTCAAAAGATCCTGACTTTTTCCATCTTATGGATGTGGATAAGGATGGAAGACTGAGAAATGTCTTTTGGG
Source organism: Hordeum marinum (assembly GCA_022496015.1). Lineage (NCBI taxonomy): Eukaryota > Viridiplantae > Streptophyta > Magnoliopsida > Poales > Poaceae > Hordeum > Hordeum marinum. The sequence goes on along the minus strand of CM039675.1, from coordinate 366,051,120 downwards.
CAGATGCAAGAAGTAGGGCAGCATATGAATCTTATTGTGATGTCATCACATTTGACACTACATACTTAACAAACAAGTATAGCATGCCATTTGCTCCCTTTGTTGGCGTAAATCATCATGGAGAATCAGTTCTATTGGGTTGTGGCCTTCTATCCAACGAAGACACTGACACTTTTGCGTGGTTGTTCAAATCTTGGCTATGTTGTATGTCAAACAAACCACCAAATGCTATAATCACTGACCAGTGCAAAGCAATGCAGAATGCTATTGAGCAAGTTTTTCCTCAAGCTCGTCACAGATGGTGTATATGGCATATCATGAAGAAGATTCCTGAGAAGCTTAGTGGGTATGACAAGGTAGAGAAAGAAACCAAGGCTGATTCTAAGTCGTTCCAAGAGGAAATTCCATGCATTACTCATTTTGACTTCGAGAAGCAATTTCAAGCAGCATATACCAATGCAAAGTTTCAAGAGTTTCAAGAGCAATTAAGAGGGAAAATATATTGCTATCCATCTCTGCTGAACAATGAAGGGCCACTTCTTACATTTAGAGTTAGAGAGGACCGCAAGATTTTTTTTGAAGGAGAGGATGGCAGCATTAAAGAGAAATGGATTATTTCAGATTTCACTGTCTTGTTCAAGCAAGAGGAATGTGAGGTGCAGTGTATTTGTAGGCTTTTTGAATTTCGAGGTATCTTGTGTAGCCACATCATTACCGTGCTTGCTCTCATGGGGATCAAAGATGTACCTTCTAGGTATATATTGCAGCGATGGAGAAAGGATTTTAAGCGCAAGCACGTATTTATTAAATGCTCCTATGATGATATGTTGAATACACCAGTTGTGCAGCGTTATGATGAATTATGCAAGCGTTCTCACGTATTTATTAAATGCTCCTATGATGATATGTTGAATACACCAGTTGTGCAGCGTTATGATGAATTATGCAAGCGTTCTCACGAAGTGGCAGAGAAAGGTGCAGAGTCCGATGCATTGCGTGACTTGGTGATGGATGGGCTTGATCGGTTAGAAAGAAAGGTTGGTGCATACCGTGCTAGCCAGGCCGTTCAAGTACAGGCAGAAGATCCAACATCAAAGCATGAAGATACAATGTTAAACAAAGAAAAACTTGTACTCAGTCCAATCCCTGTTCGCCGTGCAGGCCGTCCTCGTTCAAAGAGAAAGATATCTAAAGTGGATCAAGTGATCCAAAAACTGAGAGCAAAGAAGCGGCAGGTGCCAACAAGTACAACCAAAGTGCAGACTCATAAGGGGAGAAAGGTATCTAGATTTACAATTATTTTCTTTCTTGCTATTGTAACTTGCTAAACTGTAAGAACTACCTATAGCAGAACCACGTTAGCAAATCGAAAAGTGGGCAAGACGCTAATCTCCAGAGTTCACAACAAACAGAGGTAATATTTCATTCAGATATTGTTATTATAGTATTTCAACATGTTTCCCTTTATCTGTAATTTTTTTTTCTTCAGGGAAATATTCACTATGAAGGATATGGGAATCGAAGTTCTTGGTTCTTTCCAAATGAGTTTCAGGTACTTAGTTTGAGACGTTGTAATCTACAGTACAGTACCAATATATAAGACACTCAAGCATTGCTACATGCTACTTGTGCCAGGAACTACAAACAAATGAGTGTGCTACCCCAACTCATTTCATGTCTTCCATTGATATTCTCCAGGTGCTATACATATTCACAGTCAACTACTTGTTGTCAGAATGTATTTGTTAATGACTAATTCTGTTCTTTCAATTTCAAAGGGAAACAAAAATGCCATGGATCTGCTAGCTGCCAACCTGAAGGAATGAAAGATACATGCTGTGGAGTCTGGAGTACTTCTGAATGGATTTGACGACAGTGTCGCTTATAATATTGGATGCCACCATTTATTTTCATTAATGTAATTGTATTGTGAGAGCCATCTGCTGTGTCATCAAGAACAGCTTGTGAATACTAATTTATTTCTTTTGGAGATAGAGTTATCTAGATCAGCTTTTGGAGATATGTACATGAGCAATTCTGGTTTGCATTATCTTACTTTCATTTAAATGTTTTTGTGTTTCACTTATGTTTTTTGAAATATTTCTGTATTTGTAGTTTAAACTCTTGACCAACATATTGTTAGAGCCATATGTTTGTGTCATCTAGATCAGCTTGTTTGGTTTAACTCTGTAATCTGAGAAAATGTTCTGAATTTAAGTCAACGTTCTGAATTTAAGTCAACTAGCAGTAGCTCTGACCGGAGAGATACAGAACATCACGACAACTCTCTTCAACCTCAGATCAACATGACATGAAGACAAGTGATTGATGAGATGCGCCGCGGCGGCCAAGACTACGATGGCATGCACCAACGGCCACCGCGTCGGCTGCGCACGAGAGAGAGGGGGCGGGGGCGATTGGATCAATGTCAATTCGGGCTGGTCTTGGGCTATGGGTTGGCCTTGGGTTTCAGATTTAGGTGGATGGTCCTCCGTTGCCTCGTGCGTGCACGCTCACTCCAGCGCTGCCACGTATGATCTTATTGGCATCCGATGCAAATGTGTATACTCCCTCAGTCCCAAAATAAGTGTCTCAAGCTTAGTACAACTTTGTACTAAAGCTAATACAAAGTTTTAGACAATTATTTTGGGACAGAGGAAGTAGCATTTACGACCGGATCCGTACCCATCCAAACCGCCGGGACGAGCTGTTCAGTCAGTGTACGAACGAAAAAATGCTATCAAACCAATTTTTTCTTAACCGGCTCAAATGTCCCCGGCACTCTTCGTATCCTGCCCAAATCTAGGGTGGATATGAGGATACCCGGATTAACCACTAGTGTTCACGTCAATTCATTCATATTCGCCTCCCCTTTCCTTGCTCGAGCAATACACTTTTCTTCTCTGTTCGCCCTTCTCCACATAACCGTCACCTGACTTCCGTCGCTATCGTTGCTCCGTCGTCATCCACAACTCAAGGCTTCGCTACCAGTCACCCCAACCCACACCGCCGCCGACCAGGCCGCAACCTTGAGGTTGTGGCCACCGAACGTCGTCCCAATATGTCAAACTCCCCCATATTTTTACCTCGCGCTCTATGTAGGAGATATTTCCTAGAGGCAATAATAAATGTTATTGATCATATCCCTGTTCATAATTAGGTTTATGTTCCATGCTATAACTACTATGGTTCTCGAGTCTACAATAACCACGAGGCTTGAAGGAAGACTCATATGCACGTGTGGAATAATAAACGGTAAAATGTATTCCTAGTCTGGCCTCTAAGACTGGCTCAAGTATTGCATGATGATCTTGTTTTCCTGATCATGGGCATGGCTATGCCGGCAATTTTGAGGGCACAATGTTAGAAGAACATTTGTGTTGAATCGACCCGAATTGATGTTATGCTATGAGATACATTCGTCATAAGTTAATGGTTAATAACACAGAGAAGTTAATGTTTGCATAATTCCTTAGACCATGAGAGTATAGAGTTTCTTCATGCTTGCTTCATGAACTTTTGGGTTTGTTAAATGTCATCCGTAAATGGGTGGCTATTACGGCGGCTTACGGGTTCATGGAAAAGTATGTTAAGTAACTTGATAGCTCAAGATTGGGATTTGCTCCTTCGACGATGGAGAGATATCTCTGGGCCCTCTCGGTGTTACGGTATCCATCATCGTCTGGCCAGACACTTTGTGATTTGATCACGGGGATGCCGGAACACGGTAACGAGAAAAGAGAACAATACCGACAACGAGGTAACTGGCATAGTGGACAAGTTGTTGATCCACGGGGATGCCAACATGTCTCACCTCGAGTATTTGTAACATATCGCGAAGCAACAGGAATAGCACACGGCAACTGGAGGTTCACTCGAATATTCATTCGTGTGGGTATAGGGGTCAGTATGGGTGTCCACGGCTCCGATGTTGATCATTGATCGGAAGGGGTTCCGGGTCATGTCTATACTTCACCGAACCTATAGGGTCACATGCTTAAGGGCCATCTATCTGCTGAATACTAGACAGGGAGTCTGAGAGAAAATCACCGAAAAAGTTTCGGACACCGGAAAAGTTTCGGACAGTGGAAAAGTTCCGCAGGGAGAACACCGGAACATTTTCGGTAAAACTAAAAAGTTGTTTCAGGGGATACCATTAAGTCAAATTGGTTTCGGCACATGCCTGATAATTCCTGGAGGGTGCCAGAATCATTCTGGAAACTTTTGGGAATTTTCCGGAAGAAAAACCGGAAATGTTCCGGAGCTGCCGGAACCGCTTCAGATGCTTTTCGCAGATGAAAATCACTAAACCAGAATTGTTTCGAAAAGTGTTGAAAATTATTTTAGTGGGTACTGGAAATGTTCTAAGCCCACATAAGTATTTTCAATTCGATCAGACGATGAAAAATGTCGTCGTGAATAGTGAAATCAGCTTTATGGTTACTTTTTGGAAAGCCACCTTTTTGGGCTTTTGCTCCAAAATATCTTGGAGATGACATGGATGGATGTGGCTGAAATTTCAGCCCCTCCACCCCTCCTTCTCCTGTAAATAGAGGTGGAGGGGGCAGCCCAAAACTCAATCCCTTCTCACATACAAGTGTTATGCATGATTTGGCTTCTTCTCTCCCTCCCAGCGAAATAGTTTCGTAGAGCTGAAAGGTTGTCTGGGTTCCGGCAGGAACTAGTTCTGGACGGCGAAGCCCTGCCGGATAGATGACACCGTATGTGTGAAACTCTGTAGAGAGATCGTAGTTTCGGTCTTAGTTCGAGAGTGCCTCCCGAAGGGCTGTCCGTGTGACCGTCCGAGTTTCGAAGGTCCTCCCGAAGGGCTGTCCGTGTGACCGTGTGTGTTTTGGAGGTCCTCCCGAAGGGTTGTCCGAGTGACAGTCCAAGTTTCGGAGGTCCTCCCGAAGGGCTGTCCGTGACACCATCCGGGGGACTGTCCGACCGCCTCCCGGAGGGCTGTCCGCGGGGCAGATGAGGGTATACATCCTCGCAGTTGGGAGGTTGTAAAATCCTAGTTGCGGGGATCTGCACTGCCGTTCGTCATCGACTCTACTTTCGCTACGCTACGAGTCGGTAACGAAAACGATCAAACCTTGTATGTAGTCTCCATAGTGGTCCTGGGCTGGTGCGTAGGTCGGAATTTTTTTGTTTTCTGCTGCGTTACCCTACACTCTACGTGTTCAATAAAATGTCCGGGCCAGTTTTTGATTCTTTCGGTCATTACTTTCTGGGTGACCAATGAATTCGGCGTGGAATGATGGATACAGAAACAATGATCTCGATGAATTCATATTCAATGAGTTCATCGCGACATAGGATTCAGATGATGAGGATGCCAAGATGATGATGATGATGATGATAATGATGATGATGATGATGATGATGATGATGATGATGATGATGATGATGATGATCAGCATCCAAGTGGAGTTTGAGAAGGCAAAGGAGCACGTCCTAAACTTCAAGGGTTCCATTAAGGGCTGGAGAGTGATTCCACGTGATAGGATTGCTGGTGCACAACTTTTTGAAAGTTCTAGTTATCGACTAGAGGGGGTGGTGCATGAGCGGTTTTTATGAAAAGCTTCAAAACTGTAAATGTATTCAAAGTATGCGGAAGCGAAACATGATCAAGTAGGGATAGCAATCAAGGATCTAAGCAAAGCATGGAATACTACGAAGACATTCAGACATGTATAGCATGGTCATTATACACACTAAGATATATCGAAGATAAACTTGGGTAGTATGAAGATAAATGGCAGGTAAGGAATGTCTTTGGTGTATGTCTTCGAATAGAGACGATCAAGCAATGGCTTCATAGTACAATACATAAAGTAAGAGAGTGAATAATAGAACCAGTTGCTCGACCAAGACACGTGATTTGTTGGACGACTTCCAGTTGTTGTGGCAGATGTACGTCTGGTTGGGGAGGCTGAAATTGAACTCCGAAGACCTCGTATTCACCTTGTTCCCCTTGAGCCGAGGTCACTTAGACCACGCCAAATCACTCTGGTAAGTCTTCAGTGGAGACTTCTGAAACCCGTACAAACTCGGTCACCTGGCAATCAACAATGACTCTTGGATGCTCTAGACCCAGACGCCTAACCATCTGGAAGATCACAGTCTTCAAGTGTAATAAGTCTTCAGTTCTCTTAGAACAGAATGACTTCGATGATGCTCAAACACAATAGCTCTAGGTGTTTGGATTTATCCTCACGGGATAGCTCTCTCTCTCTCAATGTCTTCGAGGTGGGTTGCTCCAAAACGACAACAACCATATCTGTCGAAATCAGGGTTCCGAGGACCCAAAAGAGGTTCGAACTCAGGGGTGCGCCGGCTCTCCAACTAAGCTCACTCTCTCTATCCTACCGCGATGCTCCGGCATGCTCGAGCTTGGGGGAAGAACAAGGACACCATGATCTACCCAGGTTCAGGCCACCTTGCGGTGTAAAAACCCTACTCCTGCTTGTCTGAATTGCTTGGTTGGAGGGCGGAGAATACAATCTACCCGATTCTGATGCCCCCTCCTTCTACTTATATAGCCACAACCCTCTTCCCTCGAAAACACCCGGCGGGAAGGGTCTCCACAATTGGCCAGTTCGAAGGGGGATAGGACTACGGCCTATCCGGACGAAAGTAGTTTTCGCCTGCAAAAGCTTCTCGTCGTGACGCGTTGGTGGGCTCGGTGATGACCTCTCTCCCAACGAGCCCCCGTCCTTGGTATTATTTCACCCAAAAGGAAATCTTTGGGGGTCGCTCTGGGACATGACAGGCTAGTCCTGCCCCTTTAGCAGGAAAGGGGCAAACTCCCTGCTCGCGCGTGATGATAGGTCTCCTAGCGCTCCTGGGCACAACTCCTATCACCCACGTGACCCCCCAGGGCCGTACGTCCTCATTGGGCTATCGCGATGGAGCTGCCTCACGAGGGCCTTGGGAGGTCACCCCACGGGGGGCCCTCGAGGTCCCGAACGCAGGTCATACGTCTCCATCGTATCTATAATTCTTGATTGTTTCATGCCAATATTCTACAACTTTCATATACTTTTAGCAACTTTTTATATTATTTTTAGGACTAACATATTGATCCAGTGCCTAGTGCCAGTTCCTGTTAGTTGCATGTTTTTTGTTTCGCAGAAAATCCAAATCAAACGAAGTCCAAACAGGATAAAAACTGATGGAGATTTGTTTTGGAATATATGTGAATTTTGGGAAGTGGAATCAACAGAAGGCGGTGCCCGAGGGGCCCACAATCCAGGATGGCGCGCCCAGGGGGGTAGGGCGCACCCCGAGAGCTTGTGGACACCCCTTAGGTTGGTAGGAGTTGTCCTTTGTCCACAAGAAAGCTAATTTTTGGATAGAGATCCCCTGAAAATTTCAGCCTGATCGGAGTTACGGATCTCTGGATATTTAAGAAACGGTGAAAGGCCAGAATCGGAGAGCGCAAAAACAGAAGGCAACACAGAGAGAGAGAGAGAGAGGTCCAATCTCGGAAGGGCTCTCGCCCCTCCGCCGCCATGGAGGCCATGGACCAGAGGGTAAACCCTTCTCCCATCTAGGGGGAAGGTCAAGGAAGAATAAGAACGAGGGGGGCTCTCTCCCCCTCTCTCCCGGTGGTGCCGGTATGCCGCCGGGGCCATCATCGTGACGGCGATCTACTCCAACAACTCCATCATCTTCATCAACACCTCCATCACCTCCCCCCATCTATCTACAGTGGTCCACTCTCCCGCAACCCGATGTACCCTCTACTTGAACATGACGCTTTATGCTTCCAATGATGTGTTGCCATCCTATGATGTCTGAGTAGATTTCTGTTGTCCTATGGGTTGATTGACGATCATGATTGGTTTGAGTTGCATGTTTTATTATTGGTGCTGTCCTATGGTGCTCTCTGTGTCGCGCAAGCGTGAGGGATCCTCGTTGTAGGGTGTTGCAATGTGTTCATGATTCTCCTATGGTGGGTTGCTTGAGTGATAGAAGCATAAACCCGAGTAGGTGGGTTGTTGCATATGGGAGTAAAGAGGACTTGATACCTTATAATGCTATGGTTGGGTTTTACCTTAATGATCTTTAGTAGTTGCGGATTCTTGCTAGAGTTCCAATCATAAGGGCATATGATCCAAGTAGAGAAAGTATGTGAGGTTATGCCTCTCCGTCATATAAAATTGCCATAATGATTACCGGTCTAGTTATCGATTGCCTAGGGACAATTCCGCAACTCCTACCACCACTTTTCCACACTCGTTAAACTAACTTAGTTGTTTCTTTATCTTACCAGCCCCTAGTTTTTATTTCCGTGCTCTTTATGATCTTGCAAACCTATCCTATCACACCTACAAAGTACTTCTAGTTTCATATTTGTTCTAGGTAAAGCGAATGTTAAGCGTGTGTAGAGTTGTATCGGTGGTCAATAGAACTTGAGGGACTATTTGTTCTACCTTTAGCTCCTCGTTGGGTTCTACACTCTTACTTATCGAAAGAGGCTACAAATGATCCTCTATACTTGTGGGTTATCAAGACCTTTTTGTGGCGCCGTTGCCGGGGAGCAATAGCGTGGGGTGAATATTCTCGTGTGTGCTTGTTTGCTTTATCACTAAGTAGATTTTATTTGGTGTTCTAAGTTGTTCTCTATCTTCAGTTATAGATATGGAACACGAAATACCAAAAAAAATAGGTGTAATTGCTACTCATGGAGATGGGGAACCTCCTAAAACCCTCGATGCTCGTTATGTGAAAGATATTATGCACTACTTTGATAATCCTAAGAAAACCCCATTCAACTTGATAATGGGAGACACTTTGGATCAATGTGAATACTTTAGGGATTACCGCCTGACTCAAAAAGGTAAACTGTTATGGGATCAAATTTATATGTTGAAATGGTATGCTTGGAATCTATGCCAGAGATATGATTATACTTGTTTCTCTAGGATGAAGGCTCCACACCTTCCTTTTTCATGTAAATTTAATGATAATGAAACCTTGGCTTCTTATGCTAATCGTATTTATGATTACTATGATGTGGAACTAATAGAAAAATTCATTGCTTTTAAGGGTGCTTATGAAATTGAATCTTTGTTTGAGAAGTGTGAAAATTATGATGATGTTGTTTATAGACGTGAAAATTTTGCTATACTTAAATATTGCTATGAGAATTATGAATATAATTCCGATATTGATGCATTTATTGAGAGAATGTCTGCTGGCTTGGAGGAGACTAATATTTTGCATGAATCTATGGAAGAAGAAATTGCTAAAACTGTGAGCTCATTAGATGAAAAAGATGAGGAGGAGAGCGAAGAACAAAAGGAGGAAGAGCGGATTAGCTACCCGTTCCCACCTTCTAATGAGAGTAACTATTCAACTCATACATTGTTTAATTTCCCTTTGTGCTTACCGAAGGATGAATGCTATGTTGATTGCTATGATCCCTTGGATTCATTTGAAATATCCCTTTTTGATGAACTTGATGCTTGCTATGCTTGTGGCCATGATGCCAATATGAAAGATGCTTATGGAGATGAACTTGCTATAGATCCTTATGTTAAGAATGAAATTGTTACTATTGCACCCACGCATGATAGTCCTATTATCTTTTTGAATTCTCCCAACTACACTATATCGGAGAAGTTTGCACTTATTAAGGATTATATAGATGGGTTGCGTTTTACCATTACACATGATGATTTCGATAGATATAATATGCTTGTGCTTGCTGCTCCTACTTGCAATTATTATGAGAGAGGAACTAGATATCTATCTCTCTATGTTTCCAATATGATAAAATTGCAAGAAACTGCTTATGCTGTGCATTGGCCTTTACTTTGTGTGCATGAATTGTTCTTTTATGACATGCCGATGCATAGGAAGAGAGTTAAACTTCGTCATTGCATGATATACATTACTTTGTGTTAAATACTATATTAAAAATCATTGTTAATTAAAATTGGCTTTGATATACCTTGGGATCTGGGTGGATCCATTACTTGAGCACTTTATGCCTAGCTTAATGGCTTTACAGAAAGCGCTGCCAGGGAGACAACCCAGAAGTTTTAGAGCATCATTTTATTATGTTGTGTGATTTATAAAGTTTAAAAACAAAATAATAAAAAAGAGGGGAACCTAAAACTTTTTCAAAAAGAGAAGTGAAAGTAAGAAGGACGAGCACCGTTGAAGTGGGGGGCTCCTTGAACTTTGTTTATGCCCATGGAAACTTTGCAACTCTTAATTACAGAAACTTTTCAACAAAAATAATTATCCCCTTGTATAAATCCATTGTATTATAAAAATAATGTGCCAAGATTTTCCTTTAGGATGATTAGATTGCTTGTTTGGTGTGTGCAGTGCAAAAACAGAAACTTTGGCTATAGTGAGTGAATTTACATTTTTTACTGGAATGTCAAAAGTTTCTGAAATTTTTACACAGTACTTCTATGATTTGTTTCCCATTTTTTTAAGAATTTTTAGAGTTACAGAAGTATGGTGAATGTCCAGATTACTACGGACTGTCCTGTTTAAGACAGATTCTGTTTTGATGCATTGTTTTGCTCGTTTTGATGAAACTATCGATTGTATTGGTGGTATAATCCATGGAAAAATTATAATATAGTATATAAAATGCAAAAATAAAATATGAATTGGTTGGCGATAGTACATAAAGTTGTGATTTGCTTTATTATAGTAACGGATCTCATGAGGGTTTTGTTAAGTTTTGTGTGATTGAAGTTTTCAAGTTTTGGGTGAGATCACGATGGATGAAGGAATAAGGAGTGGAAAGAGACTAAGATTGGGGATGACCGAGGCACCACAAGGTAATATTCAAGGACTCCCAAGAAACTAAGCTTGGGGATGCCCCGGAAGGCATCCCCTCTTTCTTCTAACAACCATCGGTAATTTTATTTGGAGCTATATTTTTATTCGTCACATGATATGCGTAAATCTTGGAGCATCGTGTGCTTTTTATTTTTATTTTAATAATGCACCATGTTGTTATGAGAAAGTCCTTGGTTGATTTATAGAAGGCTCTTTGCACCTCACTTATATCTTTTGAGTATGGCTTTGTAGAATGCTTCATGTGCTTCACTTATATCATTTGAAGTTTGGATTGCCTGTTTCTCTACCCATAGAAAACCACCATTTGTAGAATGCTCTTTTGCTTCACTTATATTTGTTAGAGCGTGGGCATATCTTTTGTAGAAGTAATTAAACTCTCATGCTTCACTTATATCTATTTAGAGAGTTAACAAGAGTTGGTCATTCATATGGTTAGTCATAAAATCCTACATAAAATTTGTAGATCACTGAATATGATATGTTTGATTCCTTGCAATAGTTTTGCGATATGAAGATGATAATATGAGAGTCATGCTAGTGAGTAGTTGTGAATTGGAGAAATACATGTGTTGAAGTTTGTGATTCTCGTAGCATGCACGTATGGTGAACCATTATGTAACGAAGTTGGAGCATGATTTGTTTAATGATTGTCAACCTTTGTGTGAGGGTCGGGAGCACGCGATGGTTAACACCTACCAACCTCTCCCCTAGGATCATGCGTCTAATGCTTTGCTTGATAACTAATAGACTTTTGCAATAAGTATGTGAGTTCTTTATGACTAATGTTGAGTCCATGGATTATACGCACTCTCACCCTTCCACCTTTGCTAGCCTCTCTAGTACCGCGCAACTTTCACCAGTACATCAAGCCACCTTCCTCAAAATAGCCACCATATATTTTCCTCAAAACAACCACCATACCTACTTATTATGTCATTTCCATAGCCGTTCTGAGATATATTGCCATGCAACTTCCACCGTTCCGTTTTTCATGACATGCATCATCACTTTCATATTGCATATAGAGTCATATTTTGTTCTAGGTATTGAGTTGTAAGTAAATAAAAGTGTTATAATTTTCATTATTAGAGCATTTGTCCCGTGTGATAAAAGGATGATGGAAGCTATGAATCCCTCACAAGTTGGGATGTGTCTCCGGACTATACAAAAAATAAAAGAGGCTAGCGAAGCCCAAATAAATAAATAAAAGAGGCCAAAGATGCCCACCAAAATAAAAAAAAGAAAAAAATGAGAGAAAGAGAGAAGGGACAATTGCTACTATCTTTTTGCACACTTGTGCTTCAAAGTAGCACCATGATCTTTATGATAGAGAGTCTCCTATTTTTTCACTTTCATATAACTAGTGGAATTTTTTGCATGACCACTTAGTTTTCTTTTTGAGCTTTCATACACTTATATCTCTAAGTGCATTCGTTGCATGGCAATCCCTACTCACTCACATTGATATCTATTGATGGGCATCTCCATAGACCGTTGATACGCCTAGTTGATGTGAGACTATCTTCTCTTTTTTCCTCATCACCTCCACCATATTCTATTCCACCTATAATGCTATATCCATGGCTCATGCTCATGTATTGCGTGAGAGTTGAAAAAGTTAGAGAACATAAAAAAGTGTGAAACAATTGCTTGACTTGTCATCAGCGTTGTGCATGATTTAGATACTTTGTGTGGGGAAGATGGAGCATAGCCAGACCATATGATTTTGTAGGGATAACTTTCTAAGGCCATGTTATTTTGAAACGCCACAATTGCCTTGTTGGTGTGCTCGAAGTATTACTGTTTTTATGTCAATATAGACTATTGCTTTGAATCACTCGTGTCTTAATATTTATGCCATGATTATATTATATGATCAAGATTATGCTAGGTAGCATTCCACATCATTTTTTTTATCATTTACCTACTCAAGGACGAGCAGGAATTAAGCTTGGGGATGCTGATACATATCCGACGTATCTATATTTTTTTATTGTTTCATGCCAATATTCTACAACTTTCATATACTTTTGGCAACTTTTTATATTATTTTTGGGACTAACATATTGATCCAGTGCCCAGTGCCAGTTCCTATTTGTTGCATGTTTTTTGTTTTGCAGAAAATCCATAACAAACGAAGTTCAGACGGGATAAAAACTTACGTATATTTTTTCTGGAATATATGTAAATTTTGGGAAGTGGAATCAACAGAAGGCGGTGCCCGAGGGGCCCACAAGCTAGGAGGGCACGCCCTGAGGGCTTATGGCCACCCCTTAGGTCGGTTGGAGCTGTCCTTTGGCCGCAAGAAAGCTAATTTTTGGATAAAGATCCCCTCAAAATTAAAGCCCGATCGGAGTTACAGATCTTTGGATATTTAAGAAACGGTGAAAGGCTAGAATCGAAGAGCGCAGAAACAAAAGGAAACACACACACACACACACATAGAGAAAGAGAGAGATCCAATGTCGGAGGGGCTCTCGCCCCTCCGCCACCATGGAGGCCATGGACCAGAGGGGAAACCCTTCTCCCATCTAGGGGGAAGGTCAAGGAAGAAGAAGAAGGAGGGGGATCTCTCCCCCTCTCCCCCGGTGGCGCGGGAACGCCGCCGGGGCCATCATCGTGACGATGATCTACTCCAACAACTCCATCATCTTCATCAACACCTCCATCACCTTCCACCATCTATCTACAGTGGTCCACTATCCCGCAACCCGCTGTACCCTCTACTTGAACATGATGCTTTATGCTTCATAGTATTATCCAATGATGTGTTGCCATCCTATGATGTGTGAGTAGATTTTTGTTGTCCTATGGGTTGATTGACGATCATGATTGGTTTGAGTTGCATGTTTTATTATTAGTGCTGTCCTATGGTGCTCTATGTGTCGCGGAAGCAGGAGGGATCCTCACTGTAGGGTGTTGCAATGTGTTCATGATTCACTTATGGTGGGTTGCTTGAGTGATAGAAGCATAAACCCGAATAGGTGGGTTATTGCATACGGGAGTAAAGAGGACTTGATAACTTATAATGATATGGTTGGGTTTTACCTTAATGATCTTTAGTAGTTGCGGATGCTTGCTAGAGTTCCAATCATAAGTGCATATGATCCAAGTAGAGAAAGTATGTTAGCTTATACCTCTCCCTCATATAAAATGGCAATAATGATTACCGGTCTAGTTATCAATTGCCTAGGGACAATTCCGTAACTCCCACCACCACTTTTCCTCGGTCATTAAACTAACTTAGTTGTTTATTTATCTTAGCAGCCCATAGTTTTTATTTCCGTACTATTTATTATCTTTCAGACCTATCCTACCACACCTACAAAGTACTTCTAGTTTCATACTTGTTCTAGGTAAAGCGAACGTTAAGCGTGCGTAGAGTTGTATCGATGGTCAATAGAACTTGAGGGAATATGTGTTGTTCCTTTAGATCCTCGTTGGGTTCGACATTCTTACTTATCAAAAGAGGCTAGAACTGATCCCCTATACTTGTGGGTTATCAAGACCTTTTTCTGGCGCCGTTGCCGGGGAGCAATAGCGTGGGGTGAATATTCTCCTGTGTGCTTGTTTGCTTTATCACTAAGTATGTTTTATTTTCTGTTCTAAGTTGTTCTCTATATTTAGTTATGGATATGGAACACGAAATACCAAAAAATAGGTGTACTTGCTACTCATGGAGATGGGGAACCTCCTAAAACCCTCGATGCTCGTTATGTGAAAGATATTATGCACTACTTTGATAATCCTGAGAAAACCCCATTCAACTTGATAATGGGAGACACGTTGGATCAACGTGAATACTTTAGGGACTATCGCCTGACTGAAAAAAGGGAAACTGTTATGGGATGAAATTTATATGTTCACTGCGTGCTGACGCTCATCTTCTCCAACCTCCGATGCTTCGATCCTGCCTTCGACCTCTCCCGCGTGATATAACCGGTGCCTGCAGAGCTTCGAAGTCCCCTCAGGGACAAGGTGCACGAGCAAGTGGAGTCCTTGGTTGGGCGGTTCGCTCAAGCTGTGTCTTCCGAGGAGAGCGGCAACCCTAGTGTAGACCTCCCCGGCAGCCGTGACAAAGACACTGCCTCCTCTACTTAAGTCATGTTCTCCCTCGTGTCACATCGTCTTCTTAAGTCATGTTCTCACTCCTGTCATATCTTGAACCATACTTCCCCATGGGGCCCAAAAAACCTTGGTAGGACGCTTTTTTTATGCGGCAGTTGCTTGTCATGCTTGGTGCACCTTTGCTCCCTTTGCAGGGCCTTCTCAGTTTTATTTGTGTTGTCCTCTTGCCCTACGTCTTTGGGGACCATTCTCCTAGCATGCCCTATGTCTTCGGCAGGGCCCCGCCCTTGTGTGAGCTCCAGAGTCTCCTCAGGGGGTGAGGACTTTCGGGACCTTTGTGGTGCAGTGTGCAAGGTCCTCCTCTCGATGCGCGAGGGGCCCCGTGGCAGCATCCCGAGGGGCTGCAGCGCCCAGCTATTGCCCTGCCTGGGTGTTGTCTCTCGCTAGGCGCACCTCGGGAGACCCTCGGGCGATGCTTTGTGAGGAGGGTCCTCCGCAGGGTGCCCTACTTCGGAAGCCGCACGTTCGCCAGCTTGCACTTTGGCTTCGAGTGAGGTTGGTAGTGTTGCGGAATGTTGCACGGGAAACAAAAAATTTCCTACGCACACTCAAGATCTATCAATGATGATGAGCATCTACAAGGGGGATAGTGGATATACATACCCTTGTAGATCGCTAAGCGAGAAGCGTTAAGAAACGGGGTTGATGTAGACAAACGTCTTCACGATCCAAATCGCCGAGCGTCCCACGATCCAATCACGATCCGTCCCGATCTAGCGCCGAACGGACGACACCTCCACATTCAGCACACATACAGATCAATGACGATCTCTGCCTTCTTGATCTAGCAAGAGGGAGCTAAGAGGTAGATGAGTTCTGCTGTGATGTCTACTACGCAACCTTCTTCTTGTAGACTCATGTTGGGCCTCGAAGCGCAGAGTTTTTTAGGAAAATGGCAATTTTGCCTCAAGTGGATGACCTAAGGTTTATCAATCCGTGGGAGGTGTAGGATGAAGATGGTCTCTCTCAAACAACCCTGCAATCAAATACAAGATATCTCTTGTGTACCCAACACACCCAATACAATGGCAAATTGTATAGGTGCACTAGTTCGGTGAAGAGATAGTGATACAAGTGCAATATGTATGGTTGATATAGTTTTTTGTAATATGAAAATATAAAAACAGAAAGGTAACAAGTAACAAAAGTGAGCACAAACGGTATTGCAATGCTTGAAAACAAGGCCTAGGGTTCATACTTTCACTAGTGCAATCTCTCACAATACTAACATAGTTGAATCATATGTAAATGTCTCACGTGCAACAAAGAGTTCACTCCAAAGTCACAAATAGCGGAGAACAAACGAAGAAATTATTGGAGGGTATGAAACCACCTCAAAGTTATCTTTTCCAATCAATCTTATGAGCTATCCCTATAAGTTTCACAAACTGCCCTAGAGTTCGTACTAAAATAACACCTTAAGATATACATCAACCGAAACCCTAATGTCACCTAGATACTCCAATGTCACCACGAGTACCCATGGGCTTGATTATACGATATGCATCACACAATTTCAGATTCGTCATGTTCAATCTAACAGAAAGAACTTGAAAGAGTGCCCCAAAGTTTCTACCAAAGATTCAAGACGAAAACATGTGCCAACCCCTATGCATAGATTCCCAAGGTCACGGAACCCGCAAGTTGATCACCAAAACATACATCAAGTGGATCAGTAGAACATCCCATTGTCACCACGGATATCCCATCGCAAGACATACATCAAGTGTTCTGAAACCTTAAAGACTCAATCCGATAAGAAAACTTCAAAGGGAAAACTCAATTCATCATAAGAAGATAGAGAGGGAAAACTCCATATGATTCATCTATATCAATAAAGCTCGCGGTACATCAAGATCGTGTCATCTCAAGAACACGACAGAGAGAGAGATCGAACACATAGCGACTGGTACATACCCTCAGCCCCGAGGGTGAACTACTCCCTCCTCATCATGGAGACCATCGGGATGATGAAGATAACGTCCGGTGATGGTTTCCCCCTTCGGCAGGGTGCCGGAATGGGCTCGCAATTGGTTTTTCATGGCTATAGAGGCTTACGGTGGCGGAACTCTAGATTTAGGTTTCTTTCTGGAGGATTTAGTACTTATAGTAATTTTTGGCGTCGGTCTCACATCAAGGTGGTGCTCAAGGAGTCAACAAGCCACACGGGGGTGGCCGCGCCCAGCAGGCTTGTGGCCTCCTCGTCCACTTCTTGGCCCAGCTCTTCGCTGCAGTATTTTTTTATTTTCCAAAAATATTCTCCGTAAATTTTCAGCCCATTCCGAGGAATTTTATTTCTGCACAAAAACAACTTCACGGTAGTTCTGCTGAAAACAACGTCAGTCCGGGTTAGTTCTAATAAAATCATACCAAAATCATATAAAATTATTATAAACATGGCATGAATACTTCATAAATTATAGATACGTTGGAGGCGTATCAGCATCCCCAAGCTTAATTCCTGCTCATCCTCGAGTAGGTAAATGATAAAAGAAATAATTTATAAAGTGTGAATGCTAGCATGGTGCATAAATTTGATCAATGATAGTTCCAAACACTTCTTCTAGCATCATTATATATCATAAACAGTAGCTCATCTCATAAAACTTCTCATGATGTAGTAAACGGCTATTCACATGTTAAAGTATAGACCATAAAGTTTCTTGAAAACTAACAAGCTATGCTTTCAGTCACCAAATAATTGCAATTCATCTTATTTTTAGGAAGGGTCTATGTAAGATCTTTGATTTAGAAAATTCCACATACTCAACTATCATATAGTCTTCCATGATTGCTAACACTCAAAGCATATTTTTAGAGCAAATGGCATCCATCGAACACAGAGAAAGATAGGGGCTTAAAGTTTCGCCTCCCAACTTATTTATCATATAGATAATTGTCAACAATAATAATTCATGATCAAATATATTTGAAGGCGATATATGCTTGGATCTTTCCCCACCACATGATGCTTGCCAAGAGAAAAAGGAAAAATATAGGAAGTGGTGAAGATCACCATGACTCTTATATAAAAGTAAATACAAGAAAGTAAAAGATAGGCCCTTCGGAGAGGGAAGCATTGATTTGCAGAGGTGCCAGAGCTCGAGCTTTGAAAACAGAGATGAATAATAATTTTGAGTGGTATGCTTTCATTGTCAACATAACAACCGACAGATATCGATATCTTCCATGCTAGATACATTATAGGCGGTTCCCAAACAGAATGGTAAAGTTTTTACTCCCCCTCCACCAATCAATCACACTCCACGACGAGCCGAATCCACGGGTACCGTCCATACACAAACAATCCTGGGGGAGTTTTGTTTCATTATATTTTAATTTGATTTTTGAGTATGGAACTAGGCATCCCAAATACCATCCACTTTCTCATGAATGATAGTGAATCAACACATGTCGTAAGAATAACCCACTTAGCATGGAAGATACTAACAGCCCCTAGTCACTATGTGAGCAATTCGGGCATACAAAACAGAATATTATTTGAAGGTTTAGAGTTTGGCACATGCAAATTTACTAGGAACGGCAGGTAAATACCGCATATAGGTAGGTATGGTGGACTCTCATGGCAAAACTGGTTTAAGGGTGTTTGGATGCACAAGTAGTATTTCTACTTGGCGCGGAAGTTTTGGCTAGTATGAAGTGGAAGCAAGCACCACATGTTGGAGGATCCATAACAATATAACTTCTATACAAATATACCCAAGCATAACTCATTACGTTGTCTTCCTTGTCCAACTTCAACTAATTTTCTCAAGGTTGAAAATAATTAATGGGTATTCACAATCATAGAAGATGTCCAAGATAGTATATTTATATGTGAAATCTCTCTTCTTTCAACATTCTTTCATGAATGATTCAAGTGACCAATGCGGTGTTTGCTAACTTTCAATAAATTTTACAACCTATACTTCTTATATGTGAAGTCATTACTCCCCATGGTTTAAGCATATAAAACATATATAATTTTAGATTTATGATATTCAATTCATTCAACCATTTAGTCATAGGATATACGTGAAGAACGAGAGTACATGACAAAACTACTCCAAAACATATAAGTGAATATCAATGAGTAGTCAAACAATTAAGTAGCTATGTGAGGAATTTCTCTCTCTCTCTCTCTCAATAAAGATTTTAAGATATGAGTATTTTACTTAAACATCAAGAAAAATAAAAATATCACTCCAAGAATAGGACGCATCATGTGAACGGAAAAAAATTTAGGCTCAACATAGGCTAACTGATAGTTGACGAAGAGAGGTGGGATGCATAGCATCCCCAAGCTTAGATGCTTGAGAGTTCTTGAAATATTTACTTGGGGTGCCTTGGGCATCGCCAAGATTGAGCTTTTGTATCTCGTTCAATCCTATCATATCCCAGTTTCACCTATTCTCAAAGACTTCATCCACACAAAACTCAAAAAGAACTCGTGAGATAGGATAGTACACATAAGAACAAATCAACACTTCATGTACTGCCATGACAAGTTGCACAATAATTTTCAATCAGTAGGTACTCTATACTATTATTTTCACAATATATAGTTACCAATACAAGCTATGGAAACTATAGGATAAGTAGATAAAAAAACTATGACAACAATCTGTCTAAATAGAACAATCTCTAGCAATTTATTAAACCAGTGTACTTATATAACTCAAAAAATTATGAAACTTTAGTACATGCGAAATAATTTATATGAAAATAATGTGTAAGAATTTCAGAAACTTTCCACTGTCCAGTAAAGTATCAAAATTCAAACACTACAACATAAGTTTCTATTTATACCCAGCACACATCAAACATGCAATTCAAGCATCCTAAAGGCAATTCTTGGAACTTTTTATTGAAAAACAAGATTATAAATAACATCTAACAAAGAAAAACAAAATAAAATGACGCTCCAAGAAAAACTCATATTATGTGACGAATAAAAATATAGCTCCAAGTAAGATATATCGATAGTGTTGAATGCAAAAGAGGGGATGCCCCAAAACTTGAAAACTTCAATCACACAAAACTTAACGGAACTTCGTGAGAAGGGTTAGTGTAATAAAGATAGATGATTCACTTAGGTACTATCAAGACAAGATATATAATTATTACATCATTCCCACAATTATATTACTCAATATAAGCTACACGAACACGTGAAACAAGCAAACTATGCATGCAAAACAGAATCTGTCAAAAATAGAACAGTCTGTAAATATTTGAATGATTACCAAACTTCCCTGACTCTAAAAGTTCTGCACAATTAGGACATATCACAGAATTTTGATATCAATGTTGTGTAGAAGTTTCAGAATTTTTTGACTCTCCTGTAAAATTAGATAATTCATATATTGGACGCAAAATTTTGTATTTTTGCACAGAATCAAACAAGCAAGTATCCACACTATCCCAAAGGCTTTACTTGGCACCTTATTGAAATAAAAGACACAAAACATGATTACTACAATAGCTTAATCATGTGAACACATAAAAACAGAAGGTAAAAGTGTTGGGTTGTCTCCCAACAAGCACTTTTCTTTAATGCCTTTTAGCTAGGCATGATGATTTTAATGATGCTCGTATAGGAATAATAATTGAAACATGCAAAAGAGCATCATGAATCTTATGACAAGCACACTTAAGTCTAACCCACTTCCTATTCATAGGGATTTTGTGAGCAAACAATTTATGGGAGCAAGAATCAACTAGCATAGGAATGCAAAACAAGCATAACTTCAAAACCTTGAACACATGTAGAGGAAACTTGATATTATTGCAATTCCTACAAGCATATGTTCCTCCCTCATAATAATTTTCAGTAGAATCATAAAGGAATTCCACAATATTACTAGCACATAAATAATTCGTTTCATGATCTACAAGCATAGAATTTTTATCACTCTCCACATAAGCAAACTTCTTCTCATTCATAATAGTGGGAGCAAACTCAAGAAAATAACTATCATGTGACACTTGATTGACATAACCACATTAAATATTAAAATCATGCTAACAAGTTTCATGGTTGTCATTACTATTTATAGCATACATGTCATCACAATAATCATCATAGGTAGGAGGCATGCCATCATCATAATAGTTTTGCTCATCAAAACTTGGGGGACTAAAATATCATATTGATCAAACATCGCATCCCTAAGCTTGTGGCTTTGCATATCATTAGCATTATGAATATTCAAAGAATTCATACTAACAATATTGCAATCATGCTCATCACTCAAAGATTTTGTGCCAAACATTTTAATAACTTCTTATTCTAATACTTCAACACAATTTTCCTTTCCATCATTTTCATGAAAGACCTTAAAAAGATAAAGCATATGAGGCAACCTGAATTCCATATTATATTTTTGTAGTTTTATTTTATAAAACCAAACTAGTGAAAAACAATAAAATAAAAAATTCAATTGCAAGATCTAAAGATATACCTTCAAGCACTCAACTCCCCGGCAATGGCGCCAGAAAAGAGCTTGATGTCTACTCGCAACCTTCTTCTAGTAGACTCATGTTGGGCCTTCAAGCGTAGAGTTTTGTAGGACAGTGGCAAATTTCCCTCAAGTGGATGACCTAAGGTTTATCAATCCATGAGAGGTGTAGGATGAAGATGGTCTCTCTCAAATAACCCTGCAATCAAATATAAGAAATCTCTTGTGTACCCAACACGCCCAATACAATGGCAAATTGTATAGGTGCACTAGTTCGGCGAAGAGATGGTGATACAAGTGCAATATGTATGGTTGATATAGTTTTTTGTAATATGAAAATATAAAAACAGCAAGGTAACAAGTAACAAAAGTGATCACAAACGGTATTGCAATGCTTGAAATCAAGGCCTAGGGTTCGTACTTTCACTAGTGCAATCTCTCACAATACTAACATAGTTGAATCATATGTAAATGTCTCACGTGCAACAAAGAGTTCACTCCAAAGTCACAAATAGTGGAGAAAAAATGAAGAAATTATTGGAGGGTATGAAACCACCTCAAAGTTATCTTTTCCAATCAATCTTATGAGCTATCCCTATAAGTGTCACGAACTGCCCTAGAGTTCGTACTAAAATAACACCTTAAGATACACATCAACCAAAATCCTAATGTCACCTAGATACTCCAATATCACCATGAGTACCCATGGGCTTGATTATATGATATGCATCACACAATTTCGGATTCGTCATGTTCAATCCAACACAAAGAACTTCAAAGAGTGCCCCAAAGTTTCTACCAGAGATTCAAGACGAAACATGTGCCAACCCCTATGCATAGATTCCCAAGGTCACGGAACCCGCAAGTTGATCACCAAAACATACATCAAGTGGATCAGTAGAACATCCCATTGTCACCATGGATATCCCATTGCAAGACATACATCAAGTGTTCTGAAACCTTAAAGACTCAATCCGATAAGAAAACTTCAAAGGGAAAACTCAATTCATCACAAGAAGATAGAGAGGGAAAACTCCATATGATTCATCTATATCAATAAAGCTCGCGGTACATCAAGATCGTGTCATCTCAATAACACAAGAGAGAGAGAGATCAAATACATAGCTACTGGTACATACCCTCAGCCCCGAGGGTGAACTACTCCCTCCTCGTCGTGGAGACCGTCGGGATGATGAAGATGGCCTCCGGTGATGGTTTCCCCCTTCGCAGGGTGCCAGAACGGGCTCGCAATTGGTTTTTCGTGGCTATAGAGGCTTACGGCAATGGAACTCCAGATTTAGGTTTCTTTCTGGAGGATTTAGTACTGATAGGAATTTTTGGCGTTGGTCTCACGTCAAGGTGGTGCTCAAGGAGTTAACAAGCCACACGGGCGCGACCTAGGGGGGTGGCCGCGCCCAGCAGGCTTGTGGCCTCCTCGTCCACTTCCTGGCCCAGATCTTCGCTCCAGTATTTTTTTATTTACCAAAAATATTCTCCGTAAATTTTCAGCCCATTCCGAGGAATTTTATTTCTGCACAAAAACAACACCACGGTAGTTCTGCTAAAAACAGCGTCAGTCCGGGTTAGTTCTAATAAAATCATACCCAAATCATATAGAATTATTGTAAACATGGCATGAATACTTTATAAATTATAGATACGTTGGAGACATATCATCCGGTAGGGCAATGGCGTGGCGGCGGCGGTGGTGGAACTATTCCGATAGGGCTTCTCCTAAGCACCACAGAAATAGACTAGAGGAGAAAACCGATCTAGATGAAGTAGAGGGAGCACATGGCAACTAGGGTTAGCACTCACCTCTAAACCTCTAGTATATATAGGAGGAGGGGGAGGGTAGGCTTCCTTGGATCCTCCTTCAAGGAGGCCTTTGGCTGAAGTGGGGAAGGGAGGAGTCCTACTCCAATCCTACTACGAGTAGGATTCCTTGTCCCACTTTGGAAACCCTTTCCACCTCTTCCACGTTTGGGTTTCTCCACCTCAGCCACATGAGCCTTTAGCGAGGGCTTCGGCCTGCCCACTAGGGGATGGTTTGCCTCCTCCCACAGCCCATGTGGCCCCTTGGGTTGAGACACCCCTCCCGATGGTCCCCCGACACCCTGCGGGCACTCCCGGTACACTATCGATGAGCCCGAAACTTTTCCGGTGACCAAAACAGAACTTCCTATATATCAATCTTTACCTCCGGACCATTACGGAGCTCCTCGTGACATATAGGATCTCATTCGGGATTCCGCACAACCTTCGGTCACCACCATACATAACTCTATACTACTGAAACGTCACCGAACCTTAAGTGTGCAGACCCTGCGGGTTCGAGAACTATGTAGACATGGCCGAGACACCTCTACGGTCAATAACCAATAGCAAGACCTGGATGCCCATATTGGTTCCTACATATTCCATGAAGATCTTTATCAGTTGAACCTCTATGTCAAGGATTCAGTTAATGACGTATGATGTTCCCTTTGTTCATCAGTATGTTACTTGGCCGAGATTCGATTGTCGGTATCTGTATACCTAGTTGAATCCCGTTACCGGCAAGTATCTTTACTCGTTCCGTAATACAAGATCTTATGTATAACACTTGAGTCACATTGCTTGCAAGGCTTGTTGTGATGTTGTATTACCGAGTGGGCCCTGACATACCTCTCCATCACACGGAGTAACAAATCCCAGTCTTGATCCATACCCACTCAACAGACGCCCTCGGAGATACCTATAGAGCACCTTTATAGTCACCCAGTTACGTTGCGATGTTTGATACACACAAGGCAATCCTCCGGTGTTAGTGAGTTGCATGATCTCATGGTCATAGGAACAGCTACTTGACATGCATAAAATTATAGCAATAAACTCACACGATCATATGCTGTGTTTATAGTTTGGGTCTTGTCCATCACATCATTCTCCCAATGATGTGACCCCGTTATCAAATGACGTCACATTTCAATGTCTAGGAAAACTTAACCATATTTGATCAACGAGCTAGTCTACTAGAGGCATACTAGGGATGAAGTGTTGTCCATGTATCCACACATGCAATGTGTTTCCAGTCAATACAATTATAGCATGGATAATAAACGATTATCATGAACAAGGAAATATAATAATAACCATTTATTATTGCCTCTAGGGCATATTTCCAACAGTCTCCCACTTGCACTAGAGTCAATAATCTAGCTCACATCACTATGTGATTTACATTGTAATGAATCTAACACCCATAGAGTTCTGGTGTTGATCATGTCTAGCCCTTGGAAGAGGTTTAGTCAACGGGTCTACAACATTCAGATCTGTGTGCACTTTGCAAATATTTATGTCCTCCTCCTTGACATACTCTTGGATGGAATGGAAGCGTCATTTTATGTGTCTGGTCCTCTTGTGAAACCTTGGTTCCTTGGCCAGAGCAATGGCACTAGTGTTATCACAGAAGAGTTCCATTGGATTCAGTGCACTGGACTACTTCAAGATCTGTCATGAACTCCTTCATCCAGACACCTTCCTTTGCCGCCTCCAAGGCTGTGATGTACTCCACTTCGCATGTAGAATCGGCTACCATGCTCTGCTTGGAATTACACCAGATTACCACTCCCTCATTAAGAATAAATACGTATCCGGTTTGCGACTTAGAGTCATCCGGGTCAGTGTCAAAGCTTGCATCGATGTAACCCTTTACGACGAGCTCTTGATCACCTCCATAAAATGAGAAACATTTCCTTAGTCCTTTTCAGGTGCTTAAGGATATTCTTGACCACCGTCCAGTGCTCCATTCCTGGATCACTTTGAAACCTTCTGGCCATACTTATGGCAAGGATGACATCTGGTCTTGTGCACAACATTGTATACATGATAAAGCCTAGTGCTGAAGCATAGGGGATGACACTCATCTTTTCTCTATCTTCTGCAGTTACTGGGCATTGAGCCTTGATCCATTTTAAACTTCTTCAAAACTTTATCAAGGTATGTGCTCTATGAAAGTCCTATTAAGCGCCTCGATCTATCTCTATAGATCTTAACGCCTAACATGAAACCAACTTATCCTAGGTCCTTCATTAAAAAACTCTTGTTCAAATATTCCTTCACGCTTTCTAGCATTTCTATATTGTTTCCAATCACCAATATGTCTTCCGCATATAATATTAGAAACACTATAGAGCTCCCACTCACTTTCTTGTAAATACAAGCTTCTCCGTAAACTTGTATAAACCGGAACGCTTTGATCACCTCATCAAAGCGCAGATTCCAAATCCTAGATGCTTGCACCAGTCCATAAATGGATCGCTGGAGTTTACAAACTTTGTTAGCATTCTTTGGATCAACAAAACCTTCTGGTTGTATCATATAAAACTCTTCCTTAAGGAAACCGTTAAGGAACGCTATTTTGACATCCATCTGCCAAATTTCATAGTCAAAATATGCATCTATTGCTAACATTATTCTGATAGACTTAAGCATCGCTACGGGTGAGAAGGTCTCATCTTAGTAAACTCCTTGAAATTGTGAAAAAACCTTTGCCACAAGTTGAGCTTTATAGACAGTGACATTATCGTCCGCGTCCATCTTCCTCTTAAAGATCCATTTGTTTTGAATGGCCTTTTGCCCTTCAGGTAATACTTCCAAATTACGTACTTTGTTTTCATACATGGATCCCATCTCGGATTTCATGGCCTCTAACCATTTCTCGGAATCCGGTCCCATCATCGCTTATCCATAGCTCGTAGGTTCATCATTGTCTAACAACATGACCTCTAAGACAGGGTTGTCGTACCACTCGGGAGAAGTACTTGTCCTTGTCGATCTACGAGGTTCGATAGTAAATTGATCCGAAGCTTCACGATCATCATCATTAACTTCCTCTTCAACCGATGTAGGCTCTATAGAAACATATTTCTGTGCTACGCTACTCTCTGGTTGAAGTAAGGGTTTAATAACCTCATGAAGTTCTATTTTCCTCCCACTCAATTCTTTTGAGAGAAACTCTCTTTCTCAAGAAATTTTCCGTTCTTAGTGACGAACACTTTGCCTTAGGATCTGAGATAGACGGTATACCCAACTGTCTCTTTTGGGTATCCTATGAAGACGCATTTCTCCGCTTTGGGTTCTAGCTTTTCAGGCTGAAGCTTTTTGACATAAGCATCACGTCCCCAAACTTTAAGAAACGACAACTTTGGCTTCTTGCCAAACCATAGTTCATATGGTGTCGTCTCAACGGATTTCGATGGTGCCCTATTTAAAGTGAATGCAGCTATCTCTAATGCATAACCCAATAGTGGTAAATCGGCAAGAGACATCATAGAACGCACCATATCTAATAAGGTTCGATTACGACGTTTGGATACACCATTACGATGTGGTGTTTGAGGCGGTGTCAATTGTGAAACAATTCCACACTGTCTTAAGTGACTGTGAAACTCATAACTCAGATATTCACCTCATCGATCAGATCATAGGAATTTAATCTTCTTGTTACGATGATTCTCAACTTCACTCTGAAATTGCTTGAACTTTTCAAGCGTTTCAGACTTGTGCTTCATTAAGTAAATACACCCATATCTACTTAAGTCATCAGTGAAGGTGAGAAAATAACGATATCCACCGCATGCCTCAATGCTCATCGGATCGCACGCATCAGTATGTATGATCTCCTACAAGTCACTTGCCCATTCCATTGTTCCAGAGAACGGGGTTTTACTCATCTTGCCCATGAGGCATTGTTCACATGTGTCAAGTGATTCAAATTCAAGTGGCTCCAAAAGTCCATCAGCATGGAGCTTCTTCATGCGTTCTACACCAATATGACCTAAATGATAGTGCCACAAGAAAGTGGTACTATCATTATCAACTCTACATCTTTTGGCATCAATGTTATGAACATGTGTATCATCACTATCGAGATTCAATATGAATAAACTCCTCACATTGGATGCATGACCATAAAAGATATTACTCATATAAATAGAACAACCATTATTCTCTGATTTAAATGAGTAATCGTCTCGCGATAAACAAGATCCAGATATAATGTTCATTGTTAACAAAGGCACTAAATAACAATTATTGAGGTTCATCACGGAGAGAGTGTGCCGAAGGCGATCACATCAACCTTGGAACCATTTCCCACGCGCATCGTCACTTCGTCCTTTGCTAGCCTTCGTCTATTCTGTAGCTCCTGTTTTGAGTTGCAAATGTGAGCAACCGAACCGGTATCAAATACCCAGGCACTACAACGAGAGTTCGCAAGGTACACATCAATAACATGTATATCATATATACCTTGCTTAGTATTGGCCGCCTTCTTGTCGGCCAGATACTTGGGGTAGTTCTGCTTCTAGTGATCAGTTCCCTTGCAATGAAAGCACTCAGTTTCTGGCTTGGGTCCAGCCTTGGGTTTCTTCATGGGAGGGGCAATTTCTTTGCCACTTTTCTTGTAGTTACCCTTCTTGACCTTGCCATTCTTCTTGAAACTAGTGATTTTATTGACCATCAACACTTGACGCTCTTTCTGGATTTCAGACTCAACGATTTTCAGCATCTCAACCAGCTTGGCAACTGACTTGTTCATCCCTTGCATGTTATAGTTCATCACAAATCTCTTGTAGCTAGGTGGCAATGATTGAAGAACTCTGTCCGTGATCGCCTCCAGCGGAAGGGGCATCCCTAACTTAGCAAGACGATTCGAATACCCAGACATTCCAAGTATATGTTTATTGACAAACCGTTTTCCTCCATCTTGTAAGCATAGAACTTATCGAAGGTCTCATACCTCTCGGTCCGGGCATTCTTCTCAAAGATAAACTTTAACTCCTAGAAGATCTCATATGCTACATGACGATCAAAACGTCTTTCTAGTCCCGGTTCTAAGCCATACAACATTGCACATTGAACTATTGAGTGATCTCCAAAACATGTCTCCCAAGCGTTCTTAACGTCTTCGGATGACACGGGACCGGGTGGGTCACCAAGCGGCACATCAAGGACATAAGCCTTCTGTGAAGCCATGAGGATAATCCTCAGATTATGGGCCCAGTCCACAAAGTTACTTCCATCATCTTTCAACTTGGCTTTCTCTAGGAACCCATTAGAATTCAGGGGAACTACTGCGTGAGCCATTGATCTACAACATAAATATGCAAAGATTACTAAGACTATTGTTCAAGATAATGAGTTTAGTTAATAAAATTACTAAATCTCCCACTCAAATTGACATCCCTCTGGTTATCTGAGTGATACATGATCCAAATTCACCAACTCAAGTCCAATCATCATGTGAATTGAGGTGGTTACAATGGTGAACATCATCATGTTGATCATATCTACTATATGACTCATTTTTGACATTTTGGTCTCTTGTGTTCCAGGACATGTCTATACATGCTAGGCTCATCAAGTTTGACCCGAGTGTTTTGCATGTGCAACACTGGCTTGCACCCGTTGTATGTGAATATAGAGTCTATCACACCCGATCATCACGTGGTGTCTCGACACGACGGACTTTCGCAATGGTGCACACTCGGGGAGAACACAATTTATCTTCAAATTTAAGTGAGGGATCACCTTATAATGCTACCATTGTCCTAAGCAAAATAAGATTCATAAAAGGATTAACAACACATGCAAATCATAAGTGACATGATATGGCCATGATCTTGTGCTTTTGTTCTCCATCTCCAAAGCACCGGCATGATCTCCATCGTCACCGGCATGACACCATGATCTCCATCATCTTGATCTCCATCAACGTGTCGCCGTCGGGGTTGCCGCACCGACTGTTGCTTCCATGCCTATTGCTAACTCACAGCGATAAAGTAAAGCAAAAAATGGCGAAACTAATTAAAGACAACCCTATGGCTCATGCTGATTGCCATACTCATCGACATGCAATCTTGATATTCTATACAAAAACATGATCATCTCATACACCACATATATCTCATCATGTAATTAGCCATATCACATGACAACATACCCGGCAAAAACAAGTTAGACGTCCTCTAATTGTTGTTGCAAGTTTTGCGTGGCTACTATGGGTATCTAGCAAGAACAATTCTCACCTACACAAAATCACAACGGTGATACACAAATTGCTATTCAACCTTCTCAAGGACCTCCTTTGTCGAATCTGATACAACTAGAGTAGGAGAGACAAACATCCGCCAGCCATCTTTGTGCAACAAAGTTACACGTCAGTCGATACAACTGGTCTCTCGTAAGTGTACGAGTAAGGTTGGTCCGAGCCGCTTCATCCCACAATACCGCTGAATCAAAAAATGACCAAGGGAGGAAGCAATCTGAGCATCAACACCCACAAAATCCTTTGTGTTCTACTCATGATCTCATCTACACATAGACCTAGCTCATGATGCCATTGTTGAGGAACGTTGCATGGGAAACAAAAAATTCCAACGCACACGCAAGATCTATCCATGGTGATGAGCATCTACGAGGGGGATAGCGGATCTACATACCCTTGTAGATCGCTAAGAGGGAAGCATTAAGACATGCGGTTGATGTAGTCGAACATCTTCGCGATCCAAATCGCCGAGAGTCCCACGATCCAATCGTGATTCCTCCCGATCTAGCGCCGAACGGATGGCACCTCCGTGTTCAGCAAATGTACAGATCAATGATGATATCCGCGTTCTTGATCCGGCAAGAGGGATCAAAGAGGTAGATGAGTTCTCCAGAAGCACAATGGCGTGGCGGCGATGGTGGTGGAACTATTCCGACAGGGCTTCGCCTAAGCACCGCCGAACTATACTAGAGGAGAAAACCGATCTAGATGAAGTAGAGGGAGCACGTGGCAATTAGGGTTAGCCCTCACCTCTAAACCTATAGTATATATAGGAGGATGGGGAGGCTTCCTTTGCCCCTCCTTCAAGGAGGCCTTTGGCCGAAGTGGGGAAGGGAGGAGTCCTACTCCAATCCTACTACGAGTAGGATTCCTTCTCCCACTTTGGAAACCCTTTCCACCTCTTCCACCTTTGGGTTTCTCCACCCAGCCGCATGGGCCTTTAGTGGGGGCTTCGGCCAGCCCACTAGGGGATGGTTTTCCTCCTCCCATAGCCCTTGTGGCCCCTTGGGTCGATACACCCCTCCCGATGGTCCCTCGGCACCCTCTGGGCACTCCCGGTACACTACCGATGAGCCCGAAATTTTTTCGGTGACCAACACAGGACTTCCTATATATCAATATTTACCTCCAAACCATTATGGAGATCCTCGTGACGTCTAGGATCTTATCCGGGACTCCGAACAACTTTCTGTCACCACCATACATAACTCTATACTACCAAAACGTCACCGAACCTTAACTATGCAGACCCTGCGGGTTCGAGAACTATGTAGACATGACCGAGACACCTCTACGGTCAATAATCAATAGTGGGACCTGGATGCCCATATTAGTTCCGACATATTCTATGAAGATCTTTATCGGTTGAACCTCTATGTCAAGGATTAACTTAACCCCGTATGTCGTTCCCTTTGTTCATCGGTATGTTACTTACCCAAGATTCGATCGTTGGTATCTGTATACCTAGTTCAATCCCATTACCGGCAAGTCTCTTTACTCGTTCCATAATACAAGATCCCACGGATAATACTTTAGTCACAGTGCTTGCAAGGCTTGTTGTGATGTTGTATTGCCGAGTGGGCCCTGAGATACCTCTCCCTCACACGGAGTAACAAATCCCAGTCTTGATCCATACCCACTCAAGAGACACCGAGTGGGCCCTGTAGAGCACCTTTATAGTCACCTAGTTACGTTGTGACGTTTGATACACACAAGGAACTCCTCTAGTGTCAGTTAGTTGCATGATCCCATGGCCATAGGAACAGATACTTGACATGCAGAAAACTATAGCAATAAACTGACACGATCATATGCTATGTTTATAGTTTGCGTCTTGTCCATCACATCATTCTTTCAATGATGTGATCCCGTTATAAAATGACATCTCATGTTAATGGCTAGGAAACCTTGACCATCTTTGATCAACGAGCTGGTCTACTAGAGGCATACTAGGGACAAAGTGTTGTCGTTGTATCCACACATGCAATGTGTTTCTAGTCAATACAATTATAGCATGGATAATAAACGATTATCATGAACAAGGAAATATAATAATAACCATTTATTATTGCCTCTAGGGCATATTTCCAACAGGTAGGCCCCAAGGGCCTTAGCGGGGTGGCGTGCACGAGGGTAGGCCCACGAGCCAGGGCCCGGTCCCTTAGGACTTTCGGCACTACCGGGGCCATCTGCCGAGCGCGGGCACCATGCCCATAGCCCTCGCTCGTGCGAGGAGAAAGGGGAACTAGTTGGCGTACGTCGCCTTGCTCTAGCGCGGAGCATGGGGCTTCCACTTGGCGTGGGCATAGTCACGGTTCAACATTCATTCCGCTAGCATGGAGCATGGGGCTTCCACTCGGGCGTGGGCATAGTCGCGGTTCTACAGTTATTCCGCCAACACGGAGCATGGAGCTTCCACTTGGGCATGGGCGAGAGTCCTCCTGAGGTCAAGTACGACGCTTCGGGAGGCTCTGGGGTGTGTACAACCACAAACTCAATATTACGTGTGAGGGTCACGAGCGGCGATAGGGGGTCAAGCATTCCAAGCGCTGGTCTTGGGTACACTCCCCTCGATTCTTCAGGCAATGTGCACATCATTTCTGGCGCGGCTGTGCGCTCTATGGCAGGGGTGCGGCACGCGCCGTGTGGCCACCAGGGTGCAATGCTTGGCTTGGCAAACCACATTGCAGGCAGCCACGCGAGATGATCCATGTTTCAATACCCTTCCGTGACGGTGCCCGTGGGGACTAGACACTAAGGACCTTCGAGGTGGCGTATGCGCGGGGGGGGGGGGAGCCCGCTAGCCAGAGCTCGACCGCTTAGATTTCTCGGTGCTGCGAGGACGGATCTTGGTGTAGATGACGTGTCTTAGCCCCCAGTCATGTGAATGTTGGAGGGGTGGGTGTGGGAGGCGCTTCAATTACAAGGGACAAGGAGGCATCAGAACCCAGCATTTAAACAAGTGACATAAACTCACATAGAACGGTTAATTGGGTTCACTACATGGCGAGGAAGTACCAGACAACCCGAGGGAAGTGCAACAAGACGGGGGAAAGACGCTAAATTTAAAACGGACCAAGAAAATTACCTGGTAATCGTGCCTCTGAGGGGCACTGGACATTTGTCGTTGCGGGTTGCGAGGGTGCTTGTGGCACCCGGGGCCTCAGGAGGCCTAGTCACGCTCCCACCTGAGGCGCAAGATGTACTCGCGCAAAGTCTCCCAGGGAGTGCCTCTCCTACCGTAGACTACGATCGGAGGAGGATATGTCGGGGCGGGTGCGGCCATGTGCGTCCTTGAAATTGCCGATGAATAGCTCGCGGAGCTCGCTCCATGAAGAGACCGATTCCTTAGGCAAACCCACGAGCCACGAACGCGCGTCGCCCTTGAGGACCTTGGGGAACTAGTTTGCCATGACCTTGTCATTGTCACTCACCGCCCTGGCACTTATCATGTAGAGTTGGAGGAATTCTGTGGGATCTAGGACTCCATCATACCGTAGGGGCAGCTCGGGCTTGAACTTGTTGGGCCAAACCACCTCACGCAGCTCGCGAGCGAAAGCTTGGCATCTCGCGCTACTGAATGAAGTCTTGTGCGTGCGAGCGGGCTAGCCCTGGTGTTTGGTCTCTGCAGCGTCTTGAGTTACCTGACACTGATGATGGCGACCCGACTCCCGCTCAGTGGACAATGACTACTTCTTCCTTGGGGTGAGGCTTCACGGTGTCGGGTGCCTTCTGCGTTGCCCGAGTGCCCAATCGCGGAAACTCAACGAGTGCGCTCGAGGGACAAGGATGCCTTATCCTCACCACAAGTGACAGTAATGATGTTGCTATAGCCCAGCGTCTTAAGTATGTTGTAGCCATAGTGGATCACCGCCATGAACTTGGCCAGCGCTAGGTAACCAAAGATAACATTGTATAGGAGGCGAATTCATGCCATGTCGAAGTCGATGAGCTCGACGCGGTGGTTTTCATGCGTGTCGAAGGTGATAGGGAGGCTAATCCACCCAAGAGGAGTGGTAGAGCCACCGGCCACCCCGAAGAACAACTTTGTTGGCGCCAACCGGTCATAGAGCACCCTGAGCTTTTTGAAGGTTACGACGAAGAGCACGTTTAGGCCCGTGCCTCCGTGATAATACCCAAGTGCAAGGAATCATCATAGAAATTTCCAAAGGTGGAAGTGATAAGTATGGAGTGTCTAACCCACAAGGAGCTAAAGGTAAGATCAATATTCTCTCAAGTCCTATCTGCCACTGATATGACTCTAGGTACGCCGAACGTTTGCTTCTAACTAGAAACGAGAAATAAAACTACGTTGTGGGTATGAAGATAATAGCTTTGCACGATAACGGAGAACTAAAATATAAAAATAGGCGTTGTTATCATAAAGTTAGAATATATTACAATATATTACAAATAGCGAGTGTGGAATAATGATGGGAGAGGCATAAGCTAACATACTTTCTCTACTTGGATCATATGCACTTATGATTGGAACTCTAGCAAGCATCCGCAACTACTAAAGATCATTAAGGTCAAACCCAACCATAGCATTAAAGCATCAAGTCCCCTTTATCCTATACGCAACAACCCCCTTACTTGGGTTGATGCTTCTGTCACTCAAGCAACCCACTATAAATGAATCATGAACGTATTACAACACCCTACAGCGGGAATCCTTCATGTGTGCACGGCACAGAAGGCACCATAGGACAACACCAAAATAAACATACAACTCATACCAATCTAGATCATCAATCAACCCATAAGACTAGAGAAATCTACTCGAAACATCATAGGATGGAAACACATCATTGGATCATAATATGTGGCATAAAGCACATGTTCAAGTAGGGGATTACAGAGGGATGCGGGAGAGTGGACTACTGAAAAGATATGAGGACGATGATGAAGAAGGTGATGTTGATGAAGACAATCGAAACAGTGATGGTTCCCCAGATGGCACTCCGGCGCCACCGACAGAGAGGGGGAGAGGGTCTCCCCCTTATGCTTCCTCCTCCATGGCCTCCCCCTAGGTGCGAAGAGGTTCTCCCTCTGGTCCTTGGCCTCAATGGTGATAATGGCCCCTTCGGGATGATGAAGATGGCCTCCGGTGATGGTGACCCCCTCCGGAAGGGTGCCAGAGAGGGCCAAGATTGGTTTTTCATGGCTACGAAGACTTGTAGCGTCAGTACTTCTGATCTAGGTTTCTTTTCGGAGGTTTCTATATTTATGGGAATTTTTGGTGTCGGTCTCATGTCAGGGGGCCACGAGGCGATGACAAGCCACTCTGACGCGGCCAGGGGGCGCGCCCTCCTGGCTTGTGGCCTCCTCGTGGCTCTTCTGGCCAAACTCCAATGCTTCGGGGGTTTCTTTTGGTCCATAAAAAATCATACTAAATTTTCATCCCATTCCAAGAACTTTTATTTCTGCACACTAAAAAATGACACCATGGTAGTTCTGCTGAAAACATCGCCAGTCCAGGTTAGTTCTAATAAAATCATACCAAAATCATATATAATTATTGTAAACATGGCATGAATACTTCATAAATTATAGATACGCTGGAGACGTATCAGCATCCCCAAGCTTAATTCCTGCTCGTCCTCGAGTAGGTAAATGATAAAAGAAATAATTTATGAAGTATGAATGCTAGCAAGTGCACAAGTTTGATCAATGATAGTTCCAAACACTTTTTCTAGCATCATTAAATATCACAAACAGTAGGTCATCTCATAAAACTTCTCATGATGAAGTAACAAGCTATTCACATGTTAAAGTATAGACCATAAAGTTTCTTGAAAATTAACAAACTATGCTTTCAGTGACGAAACAATTGAAATTCATATTATTTTTAGGAAGGGTCTATGTAAGAGCTTTGATTTAGCAAATTCCACATACTCAACTATCATATAGTCTTCCATGATTGCTAACACTCAAAGCATATTTTTAGAGAAAATGCCATCTGTCGAACACAGACAAAGATAGGGGCTTAAAGTTTTGCCTCCCAACTTATTGATCATATAGATAATTATCAACAATAATAATTCATGGTCAAATATATTATAATGGCCATATATTCCTAGATCATTCCCCAACACATGACGCTTTCCAAGAGAAAAAGGCGAAATATTGGAAGTGGTGAAGATCACCATGACTCTTGCATAGAGGTAAGACTAGAAAGTAAAAGATAGGCCCACCGCAGAGGGAAGCCGAGGTTGTCATGCACTTTTTGTTTTTGTATGTGCAAACACTTGATGCAAAGGAATGTCACATTGTATTGCCCTTTGTGATAGCAACCTTTATTATGCAGTCCGTCGCTTTTATTTCTTTACCATCACAAGTTCGTACAACGCTTATTTTCACTTACAATAAAAGATCGTACATATTTAGGAGCAATTTTTATTGCATTTTGCACCGATGACAACTTAATTGAAGGATCTTAGTCAATCCAAAGGTAGGTATGGTGGACTCTCATGGCAAAACTAGTTTCAGGGTGTTTGGATGCACAAGTAGTATTTCTACTTGGTGCGTAAGTTTTGGCTAGTATGAGGTGGAAGCAAGCACCACATGTTGGAGGATCCAAAACAATATAACTTATACACAAATATACCCAAACATAATTCATTAAGTTGTCTTCCTTGTCCAACTTCAACTAATTTTGTCGAGTTTGAAAATAATTAATTAGCTCACAATCATATAAGATGTCCAAGATAGTATATTTATATGTGGAATCTCTCCTCCTTCAATATTCTTTCATGAATTGTTCAAGTGACCAATGCGGTGTTTTCTAACTTTAAATACATTTTACCACCTATACTTATTATGTATGAAGTCATAACTCCCCATGGGATAAGTATATTAAGCATATTAAATTTCAAATTTATGATATTCAATTCATTCCACAATTTACTCATAGGATATAAGTGAAACACGAGAGTGAATGACAAACTACTCCAGAAAGATATACGTGAAGATCAATGCATAGTCAATTAGTTAAATAGCCATGTGAGGACTCTATCTTATTCAGATTTTAAAATTCAATGATTTTATTTAAACAAAAAATAAAATAAAATGTCATTAAAGGATAGCACACATCATGTGAACGAATAAAAAATCAGGCTCAACATAAGCTAACCGATAATTATTGATGAAGAGAGGTGGGGTGCGTAGCATCCCCAAGCTTAGATACTTGAGACTTCTTTAAATATTTACTTGGCGTGTCTTGGGCATCCCCAAACTTGAGATTTTGTATCTTGTTCAATCCTCTCATATCTCGGTTTCACCTATTCTCAAAAACTTCATCCACACAAAACTCAAAAAGAACTCGTGAGATAGGTTAGTACACATAAGAATAAATCAACACTTCATGTACTGCCAAGAAAAGTTGCACATCAATTCTCAAACATTAGTTACTGTATACTATCATTTCCTCAATTTATATCTACCAATATAGGCTATGGAAATTCTAGGATAAGCAGATAACAAAACCATGACAACAATCTGTCTAAACAGAACAGTATGTAGAAATATATTAAACTAGTGCAATAATGTAACTCTAAAAATTATGAAACTTTAGGAAAATCTAAGAAATTTATATTGAAAAACTTTGTAAAAATTTCTGAAACTTTGCATGCAGTAAAATATGAAAAATCAAACACTACAGCAGAAGTTTCTGTTTTTACCCAGCACAAATCAAAACATGCAATGCAAGAATCCTAAGGCAATTCTTGGAACTTTTTATTGAAAAAAATATTATAAATAACACCTAACAAAGAACAACAAAATAAAATGACGCTCCAAGCAAAAATTATATTATGTGACGAATTAAAATATAGCTCCAAGTAAGATATACCGATAGTGCTGAAGACGAAAGAGGGGATGCCTTCCGGGGCATCCCCAAGCTTAGGCGCTTGAGTATTCCTTGTACATTACCTTAGGTGTGCCTTGGGAATACCCAAGTTAGGTTCTTGTCACTCCTTATTCTCCTCATATCGGTGTCTCACCCAAAACATGAAAACTTCAATCACACAAAACTTAACGGAACTTCGTGAGAAGGGTTAGTGTAATAGAGATGAATCATTCACTTAGGTACTATCAAGACAAGATTCATAATTGTTATCTCATAATACTTACTGTATTCTACCATTCACATTATTTATATCACTGAATATAATCTATGGAAACACTAAAACAAGCAAACTATGCATGCAAAACAGAATCTGTCAAAAACAGAACAGTCTGTGAAATATGTAGTATAGCCATACTTACCTCTCTCTAAAAATTCTGAAAAATGAGGAAAATCTGGGAAATTTGTATATCCAGACTGTGTAAAAATTTCAGATCATTATCACGCTACATTAAAACATTAAAATTCCTGTACTAGAGTCAAAAGTTTCTGTTTTGGTTCAGCATCAATTCTACTCATCTGGTGAGTTATCCCAAAGGTTTTACTTCTCACTTTATTTAAATAAAATATAAAAAACATGATTACTACAGTTGCTTAATCATATGGACACTCAAAATCAGAAAGTAAAAGTGTTGGGTTGTCTCCCAACAAGCGCTTTTCTTTAATGCCTTTTAGCTAGGCATGACATTTTAATGGTACTCTTTCAAGCCTAATTCCGACGATCATTTTATTCATACTATAAAAAATATAAGTGAAGTTCATAGATAAATCTAAACATAATACATATTAACCAATATCCAAGCTCAAAATATATAAGTGAAGCACACGAAGCATTCTATAAAGCCATACTCAAAAGACTTAAGTGAAGCACAAAGAGCATTCTACAAAGCCATACTCAAAATATTTAAGTGAAGTGCATGAAGCTTCTAAAAATCAATGGAGGACAATCCTATACTATAATTGTGCATAAAGGAAAAAAACACTAAAGACACATATCATGTGAACAAAACAAAACCTAGGTATACCGATAATTGTTGAAGAATAAAGATGGGATGCCTTCTGGGGAATCCCCAAGCTTAGATTCTTGAGTCTCCTTGAAATATTTACTTGGGGTGCCTTGGGCATCCCCGATCTTGAACTCTTGTATCTCCATATTCTTCTTATATCGATACCCCTCGATCTTCGAACACTTCATTCACACAAAACTTAACAAAACCCTCGTGAGATCCGTTAGTATAATAAAGCAAATTACTACCTTTACGTAAAGTTGTAAACTCATTCCAATTTCATGTTAGCATTATATATACTATATTCCAACTTTACTAAGGTTCATACCCCCCGATACAACCCATAGATTCGTCAAAATAAGTGAACAACACATAGAAAACAGAATCTGTCAAAAACAAGACAGTTTGTAGCAATCTGGAAACTTCGTATACTTATGTAACTCAGAAAATCCTGAAACATTAGGAAAAATTAATAAATGTTCGTAGCAGCACCGTGTAAAAATTTCAGAAACTTTTGACATTCTAGTAAAAAATGTAAATTCACGCACTACAGCCAAAGTTTATGTTTTTGCACTGCACACACCAAACAAGCAATCTAATCATCCTAAAAGCAAATCTTGGCACATTATTTTTTAGGGTTTTTTTACATCTGTGCCCCTAGTTCCTTAGCTATGCTCATTCATCCCCATGTCCTTAAATTTTGCTCAATTTTCCCCACTCCCTAGCCCGAAACCCTCACCAAAGGTCAAAACGGAGGATGCCGTCGGGTCAATGGTTTGATCGTTAACTCTAACGAGTGGGGCCACGCTGAGTCCGTCCCGCCCCATTTCTAGCCACACAGACGCTGAATGGACGTGCATGCGCTTTCTCCTCATCTGCCTCGGGGACACATGGCGGCCTTCCAACTACCCCCACAACCAAAAGTAAATGTGCACGCGCGGCGGGCCCGGTCGTCAGCCATCGATGTTCGGGTCGTCGTCCTTCTTTAAATGGAAACTGGCTAATCCACGTCACCTTCCATCCTTCCAGAGAAGCACCTGCGCCCTCCACCCCCAGCAGGATACAAACGCTAGTCCGCTGGCGACCGCAAAACCAAACCCTAGGCAGTAGCCACCATGGGCATCTTCTTAGGGGTTGGATCGAGCTTCGGCAAGAAGAAGGGCAAGGCCCTCGCCGTCCCTTGGCACGTGCTACCCCCACTGTCCTCTTCCCATCCGCCACGGCAGCGGATTCGTGTCCCAATGCACCAGGCGATGTGGGACTGGGAGCACATCGTCCCTCTCCCCTATGCCAATGTGATCCTGCCACAAGACTAGCACTTGGATCCGGAGAGGATCCTAGTGCCGGCGGTTCCACGATCGGCGCGGGCGCATGCGAAGGAGGTGAGGTGCCGATGGTAGCAGCTCACGCCCGAACAACGGCTCGATCCGGCCTATGCTGTAGACTCTCCCAATTGCGAGGTCTGGTTTGCGTTTGAGCGCGCGGAGCAGCACCGGCATGGCGTCCGCGATGTGCGGGCTTGCACCCTGCTGCCCCTCGTCGTGCGCGATGAGGACCAGGAGGGGGAGGCCGCATAACAAGAGGCGCTGGCACTGGCAGCTGTCCTCTGCAAAAGCAAGGATGAAGAGCGGCACAAGGAAGAGGAGGAGGAGGAGGCTTACCAGGCACGGATGGTGGAGGTCATTGCGCTCTTTGCTGCTGGCGACTATGTCATGCCGCTGCCAGCACCGTCGTCCCCTACCAGGCTTGAGCATGCACCGGCCGCCCTCACGCCCACGAGTATGTGTGGGAGGGGGTGGTGCAGGAGTGCGTGAGCGCACCACCCATATGGATCCTAGCAAAGCCGTTTCAGGAGCGGGACTACCTTGAGTTCTGGCGAGAACGGCACTTGCGGGCGGAGTGTCTTGAGGGTCAGCGACTCGAGGAGTTGGAGAAGGACACCGAGGCAAAGGAGGACGAGCACCGTGCCGAAGCGCAGGCAGCGGCGGTGCAGCCATCGGCGAACGATGTCGCCACCACCTGGGAGACGTCGTTCTCCTGGGCTAGCCCGGCGCCGACCATCGTTGACCTAACCAGCCCCGACGATGACGACGACGAGGACGCCTAGGGGACAGCGCATCTCCTCGTTTTCATTTTTAGTTTTAATGTCTTTAGTTAATGCATGGCAGACTTGTGAACTCTCACCTGACAGACTTGTGAACTCTCGCCGTGTCACACCCAAGATGCGCGCCTATCCGTTTAAGGCACGAGGGCCTCGTAAGGGATAGAGGCACATCTTGCCGTTAGCAAGAATAGTCTCATCACAACATACAATACTGAATGAGAAGAGTATACAAGTTGGCTTACACTCGCCACGTGCTAACTTACAATGTCACTCAAATCATAGCATCAAGATGAACACAGGGTCCGACTACGGACGAAATCAAACGATAAAAGAAGTTGCAAATGATACTATCAAGCTATCCCAAAGATCACGACCAGGTCCTCTACTCATCCGGATATGTCACGTACATCCTGCCTCTCTCCTCGTCATACTCCCACTGAAGCTGGGTAAGATCATCCTGCACGAACTCATCTGATCCTGTACCTGAATTGTGGTAGTAAACTATGAGCCATAGAGGACTCATCTATCATGTGCCCGGGTAGCAAGACTATTTAAGCTTTAGGAAGGAAGGGGGTGATAGTTAGTTTGCAGCAGCACTAGGCATTATATGGTGGCTAACTTACGCAACAAGAATGTAAATGTGAGTGGTCTACGTTAAGCAATCGAATCTATAGTAACCTCTATGAGATCCTGAACACTTACTTACGTCAATCATAACCCCACCATGTTCTCTCTCGGATCATGTTCACGAGCAGAGACGATCACGATTACTCACACAATTGGTGTATTTTAATTAGAGTTAACTTCAAGTTTTCCATAACCGGGTGTTAAACAATTATCCAAGTTGCCACATAACCGCGAGCACGGCTTTTCGAAAGATTTAACCCTACAGGGGTGCTCCAACTAATCCATTACCAAATTAACCACACTCCATGGGAACACCTCGACCGCGGATCTCGCGATCATCATAGGTAAATCCAAAGGAATTCCACCACCTCGAGTAAACCCGAAGAAAGTCAGACTCCACACGCAAGGCACTTGATAAAGGTAAAACAAATCCAGCAAGACCACCCGACGTGTCGACGAACCCGATAAGAGCCGCGTATCTCAGTCTCAGGACACGACGGATAAGCTACGCGTACAGAGGCCTGCCAGAAATCTCCCAAGTTGCCGTGGGTTGGCCCTGCACAGTGCTCTAGTTTGGACCAGCACTCATGCGGAGCATTGGCCCGGGGGTTGATTAAATTATCCACGGGTTTGCAAGACCCTATGCAATATTATTGAGTTGTTAAGAAAATGTAGTACCAATGTTGGGTCTTGCCAGACAAGTTTTAATCTCAACCGAATAACAAGGGGATCCCCATAACAACCCCGAGCATGTTAGGAGCGCAAAGTATGGAAAACATAACACCGGTAACAAGGAACTAATGGCGGTAGCAGTGGAACAAAACACTCAGCAAAATGCCAAGCCTTCCACTAATACCAGATATATATGTGCATTAAATTAAATAACAGAATTATTGTGATATCCAATCCATGTTGTCACATGGAACAACCCGCACCTGCAACTAAGAATGCTATAAGAGGGGCTGAGCAGCGGTAACATAGCCAATCAACAGTTTGCTAGGATGTGGAGGTTAGAGGCTGTCATGGCAACATGGGGGATGATATCATGTGGTAGGTAGCGCAATTGTAATGATAAGAATGAGAAACTAGCAAGCAAAGATAGTATCGGGATCCGGGTACGATCATCTTGCATGTTGGTTCTTCAGCGGAACAAGTAGCGGGATCCTCGTAGTGGCAC
This sequence comes from Hordeum marinum, assembly GCA_022496015.1. Taxonomy (NCBI): domain Eukaryota; kingdom Viridiplantae; phylum Streptophyta; class Magnoliopsida; order Poales; family Poaceae; genus Hordeum; species Hordeum marinum. Next base: position 366,008,779 of record CM039675.1, on the reverse strand, counting down.
TCTCCAGGGTCCTCGAACTCAGTTTCGACACTCGCGTCTACCCAAGAGAAACAGCAAATAAATAACCAACCAAGGTGCAATGCACACCCAAGATGATGCATGATTCATTTAGTGAAGACTTTAACATGGCAATCCAATTCTAGTCAAGTTTCACATGCAAAGTTTGTATATTAGTGAACCTGGACAGAACCTCATGTTAAGTTATTTAAACATGCATGAACATGGAAAATATGGATGCATCATGCAAAATCGATGGAAATTCATATAGAGATCACGACAAACGGAGCTACGGTTCTCGAGATATGCTCATGACAAGGTACAGAGGCAAAACACAAGATCACCAAATACCTGGGCTAATTCTTGGCATTCAAGGTAGCCACTGGACAGGTGATGAAAAACCAATCACAATAGACTGAAGAATCACTCAATTCCATGGAGTATAGCTCCCACAACTCACAAAACAAAATAACACCCAATCTGCCACAAAACAGCAACATAGCAATTTGTAAAGATCACAACTAGAGCTATAGGAGTCCTACAGCCACAAACAAGATATGGACAGGATCTACTCAACACCCACATCATTTCATTCAAATATGCAATCAGCAAAAGGGGCACAAATCAATATGCATGGAGCAATCAAGTTGGCATGATGAATCAGTTTTTCAGGGACTTAGTGAAAATTCCAGTTTTCTGGAATCTGGGTTAACAAAGTAGCAAGTTGACAGCACTGGTTAAATATGCTAGAGAGCTCTTATTGTCATGAAAACTAACATGATGGAATATGACAATAACTACTACAAATACCTAACACTGAGCATGCTCAAATAAGAACCACAGCACTAGCTACACCCTACTCTACATGACAAAACGATAACAGCAGGGTCTCCAGACAGCCAATCTAAGCAGGATGAACAGTAACAGAAAGTAGCCAACTAAACAGCATGGTTCCCACTGGTCTTGGGACTTATCATAAATAACAAAAATTCATGGATGATCACAGAAACTTTAACTAGCAATCTCATGTTGACAAGAACTTAAAAACATGCATGGATTAATTCATATGGAAAAGACAAAAGGGCATCACAACATAAAAATGCAGTTTTATCAAAGTGTCCCAAAGTCAAATCTGACTTCACAAATGCATTCATGGGTTGATTCTATCCCAAAATCATTACTCATACCTATATGCTTGCATGGAACATGAGGGGGCAATGCTAGGTCGAAATTAGGCCCTATAATTCATGGATGACTTATGACACATAAGTTAAATGATGGGAATGCCCAAAATTGACATGAGACCTATGCATACAAGTAGTAAATGCTTAAATAGCAACCTAGGAACATGTTAAATGGCATGGCATCAATATGCAAGTATGAAACTAGCTAGAAGAAGAACCATGGTCATATGCACATAAGAGGGAAAACTACACATGGAGCTATTCATACACATGTGGGTGTGTATGTAGAACATACACACACATCTCACACAAACATACCACACATGGCATCACCTCTATATGCCAATCACACACACACACAAGTATGTATGTGGGCATGGTGCATACACACACACACACACACTCACTACTCAAGCATATACACTCACAACACATCACATGCATATGTGCATGTGCAAGGCACACACACACACCTACAACACAAGCACATACAGCATATACAATTCCTATGCATAGCATGTATGCATACATATGCATATGCACCCCTAGGTGCATACACACACATACATGCTACAACACACACACACTCTAAGGCACACACACACTAAATACATGAGACAGAAAAAAGGAACCTGATCCTACACATACATACATACACACTCAACAAATAAAAGGAAATAAAACAAGCAAAAGAAAAGAAAACAAAAAAGGGGAGATAAGGGATTCGAACCCAAGACCTCCCTGGTCTCACCACACAACAGTGACCACTAAGCTACGACGCCGGCTCTTAACAGAAGAGAGGCCTTACTCCTTTAATACACACACATAATGCAGAACCTGACGAAACTAAAGAAGCAACAGGCACGGCAACAGGGCAACGGCGGCGATGAATTCCGGCAACCGCAGGGGTTTTCCGGCGACACAAACGGGCGGAAACGAAAGGGGGAACGACGGAGAATCCATCCCTCGCCTCATCTTGCGAAGAGGGGGATCGGAGGCGATCACAAGCTCGAGCCTTCCGGCCGGCGGCGATGACACTACGGCGACGCGCTCCTACGGACTACGATGAGGAGAGGGGACCGCGGGGACGTGCTTCTCACCGAGAGCTTCTCGGAGACGTGGGGGCACGAGCGACGGCGACGAAGGGGACGGAACGGCTCGGGGATGCGGCGGTGATGGAGGGGAAGAAGACCGGCTCCGCTCCGGCGACGAGGAGGAAGAAGAGGCCTCCTAGGCTTGCCTAGCTCCGGGAATGGGACGCGGACGGCACCAGGAACGCGGTGGCCATCTTGACGGCGGCGATGCACCACCGGAGGGACGCCGGCGACGAGCCCGTCGACCCCGACACCACTCTGGACCACCTCACTCTCTGAACCCGAAGAGAAGAAGAAGAAAACAGAGGAAGAAGGCAGAGGAGGGAGAAGAGGGGAGTGGCGGTGGCGAGGAGAAAGAGGGGAACCCTAGGGATGCGCACACTTAAGAAGGGGAGGCCGGCCTTGACGTTGGAGCTAACGGCGACGGCGACGGCGCGCACCCTCGCTCTCTGCTCTGCTCGCTCCACACACAACACTGACGGAGAGGGAACGGGGCAGGTGGCCGTCACTGTTTGGATGGGCTGGGCCTCGGCCCACATGACCTCTCACTCTCTCTCAAACAATAAGCAGAGAAGGTTTTTCTTTAAATAAAAGAGCCAGGATAAATAATAATGCCCAGAGCAAAATAAAAAGGTTTGGTTGGAAACAAAATAGATTTGGGAAGGAAATATTATGCTCCTGTTTATAAAAATGTTAAATGGAATTATTGCACAGGTTATTTTTAATATTTTATTAAAACAGCCCCTGTTTTAAATAGGTTTAAAAATCCAAACACATTCAAATATCAAAAACTTCACTTCCAATATTTATAAGACATATAGGGCTAACACATGAACAATTTTAAAATCATTTAATTAGCAACTTAAATCTGGTCATATAATTTAAAAGAAGAGAGGGGAAGATGGGAGGTGAGGTTGATGTAGAAGGAGAGGGAGAAGAGGTTGCACCCACATGGCCCCAACCACCTCAACACACAAGCATATCACATCACAAGTCACACACACAATCATGCAAGGACACATGAAAACACAACATGGCAAGATGATGAAATGATGGATGAGATGATGCATGAAAGTAAAACACAATGAAGACAAGGTGCAAATCATCTCATAGCTCATGACCCAAGGTTCACACAAATGTTACATGCCCAAATAAGGTAGGGACATCACTTGGGATGTCACAACTCTCCCACACTACAAGAGGATCTCGACCCGAGATCTAGGAACGAAAGAAGTCTAAAAATTCGGAACGGAGCAGGTCCTCGCGTTCCCAAGTAGCTTCTTTGTCGGAATGATGAGACCACTTCACCTTGAGGAATTTGATAGAATTGTTGCGAGTCTTACGCTCAGTTTCTTCAAGAATATCGGGCTACCGTGACGGAACCGCCTCACGAGGGCCTCGGGAGGCCACCTTGTGGGGGCCCTCGAGGGGCCTTCGGGAGGTCTCGGACGATGTGCGCGCCGTACATCTCACGAGGTCTGATCCATCGGAGGGGTATGACTGCGGAACCCATCGATGAGCCCTGCAATGTGCAAGGTACGAGTTGCGTCCTAGGCTACGGGCAGACGGGCCTGGGTACTCCCAGCCCCAAAGGCCCGACAATATCCCACTCTAAGCAGCCATCTTCTTATCATGGAGGGGTCGGCTATTTATAGACAACAAGCAACCCAACATGATATGACTGAAATGATCATGGGTCAATGGCCAACCGATATATGTCACAACAGTCGGATTTCAAGGACCCACGAGGCAATATTACTTGGGCTACAAGCAATGCTGACTCAACCAACTTTGGAAGAGATTTCCTCTCATTGTTTTCACTCGAAGACATAGGTGTATGGGTTGAGCATGACATCAGCTTCTGACTTCGATCACCTCAACCCCACCTAATAGTATGGTGGTTCCTATGACTCAGGAAAGAATAAACAAGAAAACCAAAAGACCTCGTCTTCGTGTTTCATTATCTTCAAGCGATTATCTTCACGCACCCCCAATGGCTTTGACCATCATCTTCTTTTTTAAGGGTCATCTTTGATAGTTAAATTGAATCTCCAGGGACTTCTATCTATGTTATTTTCTGAACTCTCACAAACACATTAGTCCCTCAACCATGTTTGTCTTCAATACTCCAAAACCAACAACGGGTGGCACTAAATGCACTTACAATCTCCCCCTTTTTGGTGATTGATGACAAATTGGTTGAAGTCTTCAATGGGGATAAAATATTTGAAGATAAAGACTTCGATATTATGATTGCAAGATATAGAGAGCTCCCCCTGAAGATGTGCTTATGAAGTTTTTTCTTTGAATGCAAAAGCACATGGCAGGTTTTAATTTGTGGAGATCTGCCCCTATAACTTGTAATTCAATCACAATGCATTTAGGAGTTTTATGAAGATAATGAAATGCATAGTGAAAAATGGGTATCTACAGAATGAATTCGAGTGCATAAAATATGATTGAGATAAGAGCCAAAATTAAAGTAAACATGAAGTGTGCAGACGTTCATCCGGATTTAAGTTTTACAACACAAAATAGCAAATGTTCAGAACTAGAGTTGTAAACTTAAAAAATAGCAACTACCCAGCCCAATAGACCCATTTGAATACTATCAACTCGACGCTCCCCCCTTTGTCATCAATGACCAAAAATGGTGAAGCTATTGGGCACTACACATCCTCGGCGAGAGTAGAAGCCGATGGTGCAGTCAAGTCGACGTTGTGTGGTGCAGAGGGGGCTGATGCAACGTCATTGCGTTCAGTTGGGGCTGGCAGAGAAGTGACATCTTCAGCTTCATCATCTCCGAGATAGACATTGACGGATCGTGCCGAAGAATGATAGTCACTATCTTTGAGAGATGGCATCCTTCGCCACATCTTCATTCTAGGAGGAAGGGCACATAATCTCAAGTTCTTCTCAAAGCCATCCTCACGAAGACCATCCACCAGAGCCAGCATAGTCAATGTCTTCCAGTAAAGCTTGCATGTTTCATGGGCCACAAAAGTGTTCCTCGTGGTGAGGTTGCGAATGCGATTGATATCAATCATAACTGATTGTATTTGCCTCCTGGTCCATTCATGATGCTGATCTTGCTTTTGATAAAGAGATAGTAGAAGCTCTCAGTCTGTCATAGCACGTTCCCTTCTGGGTTGGGTCTATGTAGGCACAGTGCTAGCAATGGCTTCAGTTACAGTAGCACTGGGCTGAGGATGGCAAATGGCGCCAATCATTCTAGCCATCACAGGATCATTGGGAATGTGAAGACCTTAAATATGAGTTGTGCCACTCGTGCCTTAGATAATGGGGTTCTTAGCTTTTGAAGGATAAATATCTTCATGAATGCCTTCCACTTCCGGAAGGAATACAATATGGTTGTGAGCAGAGGGAAGATACTTTGTGTTTGTTCTACGCTTGATGAAGCGCATGATCCATGGTGCATAAATATTCGGTTCAAATAGATCCATACCAGAAGCAGCGAGGTCGCGAATCAATAGGTCTTGAAGATTGAACATGATGGCATAGACTATCAATGTCTTCACGACACCTTCCAGCTTGGTTGAGATGAATGCCCCTTGACTATCCATATGGTATGATGATGAATATGGTAGATAGTCTTCGGTAGTTACTGAACATCATCACCAAAGAATGCCATGGGCAAGGGTGCATCACGTGCCATTGGCTTCAGCAGTGTCAGCATATTTGTCATGTTGGGCTCAGGTGCTTGGAAGATGCTCTTTGTAGCTTCAGCATGAGCAGCAGATTGCAAATGGAAGCTTTCGCCAGATGAAGCAAGTGGAGTGGTGGCAAAGAATTCCATAGTAGGAGCTTTGATATGCTCATCTCGCATCATGAACTCCATTGCCCATGTCTTCAAATTGCTGCTAAGTCCTGAGATGTGGAGAGTTGCATAAAATTGAAGAATGAGTTCTTCGTTCCTGTCTTCCGAATCAACAACGAAGGGTAGCAGTACAACATCCCGAAGACATTCAAGGGCCTAATCAAAACAAGCAAGCACACTCATGGATTCAAAGCTAAGATGCTTGTGGGGGGTCCTATTCTGGCCATAGAGCACACATGTATAGTAGTGGTGTTGTTGAGCACTCCAGAACCGATCAGATCAAACCTTTTAACGCGTATAGGGATTTCGGTTAGAGTCCAAGAAGGTGTTGTCAAGTCTGAAATCCTTGACACTGAAGACAAGAGGACGTGTTGGACCTTGTTGAGGAAGACATGGAAGCCTTGTCTTCGGGTTGATAACTTGTGGGCGATGATGAATGTTGAATCATATTGAGGACTAATCTGTGGTGGAGGAACCATCCTAGGCCATCTAGTGGGCACCATCTCTCCTCCCAGATTGTGAGCCATGACAATGTTTTTAGAATTGTCATCAGCTGATGGCGTGGTAGGGATAGGAGGACCATCAGGAGATGGGGAATTTGCTTCACCCTCAGGAGTTGCTATGGGTTGGGGTTCGGGTGGGACATTAGCAGTTACAGCCGCAATATCTTCAACAAGTTTGGCTTCAATTTCTGGCTATTCATGAACAATGTCTTCAGCCATAGGGTTCTCCACGACTGATGTAGTCGGGTTAGCATGCACTTCTTCTTCTGTTAGGATAGACATAGAAGATATTATTGGCCTTGGTCCTTTGTGAAGCCTTTTGAGGGGCGAGACATGCTCAGAAGTTTCAACCTCCATATCTTCATATGGAGACTAAGGTGATCGCAACACTCGAGTTGAAATAGGAGCAGGTGGAGTGCAAGGACTAACTTCGTGCTTGGGGTGTTGGGGTGAGTTTGTTCCCAAAACTCATCAAGAATGAGTGGTGTTGCAGGGGAGCCAATGTCCACATGTTCACTGGCTTCTCGCAGTGCCGATGATACCACAGGTGCATCCAGTTGATCCACCACTTCAAGTTCTTCTTCAACATTGTCGTCGTGTATAGCAGTATCAGGACCAATGTCTTAGGCTACATCGGCAGCAATGTCTTCAGCTGCGGTGGGTTCAACAGCTGGAATCTCTTTAGTTGTCTGAGCCTGTGTAGTAGTAGACTCATGCAGAACGACATGTCTATCAACATTTTCACACGCTTGATAGGTCTCTAACATATCTATAATTTATGAAGTATTCATGCCATGTCTACAATAATTCTATATGATTTTGGTATGATTTTATTAGAACTAACCCGGACTGACGTTGTTTTCAGCAAAACTACCATGGTATCGTTTTTGTGTGCAGAAATAAAAGTTCTCGGAATGGGCTGAAAATTTACGGTGATTTTTTATGGACCAAAAGAGACCCCCGAAGCACAAGAGCTAGGCCAGGAAGTGGATGAGGAGGCCACAAGCTTGCTGGGCGCCCCCTAGGGTGTGCCCCTGCGAATTGTGGACTCCTCAAGCAGCCCCTTGACGTGAGACCGACGCCAAAAATTCCTATAAATACCAAAATCCCTAGAAACAAACCTAGATCGGGAGTTCCGCCGCCGCAAGCCTCTGTAGCCATGAAAAACCAATCGGGAGCCCATTTTGGCACCCTGGCGGTGGGGGAACCCATCACCGGAGGCCATCTTCATCATCCTAGCGGTCTCCATGATGAGGAGGGAGTAGTTCACCCTCAGGGCTAACGGTATGTACCAGTAGCTATGTGTTTGATCTCTCTCTCCCTCCCTCTCTCTCGTGTTCTTGAGATGACACAAGCTTGATGTATCGCGAGCTTTATTGATATAGATGAATCATATGGAGTTTTCCCCTCTCTATGTTCTTGTGATGAATTGAGTTTTCCCCTTTGAAGCTTTCTTATCGGATTGAGTCTTTAAAAGGATTTGAGAACACTTGATGTATGTCTTGCGATGGGATATCCGTGGTGACAATGGGATGTTCTATTGATCCACTTGATGTATGTTTTGGTGATCAACTTGCGGGTTCCGTGACCTTGGGAATCTATGCATATGGGTTGGCACATGTTTTAGTCTTGACTCTCCAGTAGAAACTTTGGGGCACTCTTTGAATTTGTTTGTTTTGGATTGAACATGATGAATCTGAAATTGTGTGATGCATATCGTATAATCAAGCCCATGGGTACTCGTGGTGACATTGGAGTATCTAGGTGACATTAGGGTTTTGGTTGATGTGTATATTAAGGTGTTATTTTAGTACGAACTCCAAAGCTATTCGTGACACTTATAGGGATAACTCATAAGATTGATCGTAAAATATAACTTTGAGGTGGTTTTGTACTCTACAATAATTTCTTTGTTTTTTCTCTGCTATTTTTGGCTTTGGAGTGAACTTTTTGTCGCACGTGAGGGATTTACATATGATTCAACTATGTCAGTATTGTTGAGAGAAAGTGCACTAGTGAAAGTATGAACCCTAGGCCTTGTTTTCAAGCATTGCAATACCATTTTTGCTCACTTTTGTTAGTAGCTACCTTGCTGTTTTTATATTTTCAGATTACAAAAACCTATATCTACCATCCATATTACACTTGTATCACCATCTCTTCGCCGAACTAGTGCACCTATACAATTTACCATTGTAATGGGTGTGTTGGGGACACAAGAGACTCTTTGTTATTTGGTTGCAGGGTTGTTCGAGAGAGACCATCTTCATCCTACTGAGGGATCACTAGAAGAGTGTCTAGAGGGGGGGGGGGTGAATAGACTACTAGCAGGAATTTAAAATCTAACCTTTCCCAAGTTAATTGGTTGGCAGATTTTAACAGTTTTAGCAAAGCTAGCAAGTCTAATAACCCTACACATGCATGTCAACAAATATGGCAGCAGAAAGTAAAGACATTGCATATGAAGTAAAGTGTTGAGATAGGTAGATCAAACGCAGTTGGAGACGCATGTATTTTTCCCGTGGTTCCAATAGGTGGCGCTATCGTACATCCACGTTTATGGAGTCTTCAACCCACGGAGGGTAACGGTCGCGAGAGTCCACGGAGGGCTCCACCCAAAAGGGTGCACGAAGTAGCAACCTTGACTATTCCATAAAAGCTTCTGTCGACGAAGGACTAGCCACACTATGGGTATATATTCATGAAGTAGGCGATCTCCTTGCCCTTACAAACTTCTTGGTTCACTCCACAACACAAAGTAGGAGGCTCCCAAGCGACACCTAACCAATCTAGGAGGCACCACCCTCCAAAAGGTAATAGGCTCGGTAATGACGATGAACTCCTTGCTCTTGTGCTTCAAGATGAGAGACTCCTCAACACCCAATCACTCTCTCATAGATTCGGCATGGTGGAAGAGATGGGATTTGTGGAAATCTACTTGGGGAGGAAACAGATCAAGATCCATATGATTGGAGTGGAAGATCTTGACCTCAACACAAGGGTAGGTGGTTCTCTCTTAGAAAATCTGATAGGATAGGTATGGAATAGTTCTAAGTGCTTCTCATTCGAGTAGGTGGTGGTGAAGGGGTATATAGGCATCCACCAAAATCCAACCATTACACACAAAATGACCAACTCGGTGACACCGATGTGTTAATCTCGGTGGTACCGAAGTGACTAAAAGGTGGCAACTTTTTAATCTTGGTGAGACTGATATAGGAAACTTGGTTGCACTGATAAGGTGACCAACGGTTAGATTTCCAATCTTGGTGAAGCCGATCCAACATTCTCGATGGTACCGATAATATGAATTTGCGTAACAGAAAGTTGGCAACCTAAACTCGATGGCACCGGTATGGAGTCGGTTGCACCGAAGTGGCTAGGATTTGGCTGAGTCTGTCTAGGTTCTGGAATCGGTGGCACCAGTATGGGAAAGTTGGTTGCACCGATTTTGAGTGTTATGTATAGAACAGACTTTGGTTGGAGAGTTTGTGGTTGTTTTTGGCGACTATCACTTGTGCACGTTTGAGCATATTGTTCACCAACAAAACCTTACCCCCCTTTTAATAGTATTGGCTTTCCTATGGACTCAAAGTGATTTATCACAAATATAAAATGTAGAGTCCTCTTGCTTGAAGCTTGTCCAACCTATTTCCTTGCATCTTGGGGTATCTCCACAATCTCCTTTTGCCAAACCTCTCTATGGACTGTATCTAAAATACACCAGGTAAAAGTATCAGTCCAAGAGACAATGTATGTTGTCATGAATTATCAAAACCACCAAGGGAGCATGTTGTGCTTTCACCTACACCTCCCACGGATTGATAAACCTTAGGTCATCCACTTGAGGGAAGTTTGCTACTGTCCTACAAACTCTGCGCTTGGAGGCCCAACACGAGTCTACAAGAAGAAGGTTGCATAGTAGACGTCAAACTCTTTTCTGGCGCCTTTGCCGGGGAGGTGAGTGCTTGAAGGCATACCTTTAGATATTGCAATTAAATATTTTTAGTCTCTTGTTTTTCACTAGTTTGGTTTTATAAAATAAAACTAGAAAAAATATGGAATTGAGGTTGCCTCATATGCTTCATCTCTTTAATGTCTTTCGTGAAAATGATGGTTTGGAAAATTGTGCTAAATTGGTAGAGGAATAATTTATGAAAATACTTAATGAGAATTCCTTGAATGATGAGCATGATTTCAATATTGCTAGTATTAATTCTCTGAATATCCATGATGCTAACGATATGCAAAGCCACAAGCTTAAGGATTCTATGTTTGATGAAGATGATATTTTTAGTCCCCCAAGTTTTGATGAGCAAATTTGTTATGATTATGGCATGCCTCCTATATATGATGATTATGATGATGACATGTATGCTATAAAGAGTGATACTAACCATGAAACTTGTCATCGTGATTTTAATATTGAATGTGGTTAGGTCAATCAAGTATCTCATGATAGTTATTTTGTTGAGTTTGCTCCCACTATTATGAATGAGAAGAAAATTGCTTATGTGGAGAATGATAAATTTTCTATGCTTGTAGATCATGAAAAGAATGATGTATGTGATAGTTATATTGTGAAATTACTTCATGATGCTACTAAAAATTATTATGAGGGAGGAACATATGCTTGTAGGAATTGCAATAATATGAAGTTTCCTCCCTACGTGTTCAAAATTTTAAAGTTATGCTTGTTTTGCCTTCCTATGCTAGTTGATTCTTGCTCCCATAAATTGTTTTCTCACAAAATCCCTATGCATAGGAAGTGGGTTATACTTAAGTGTGCTTGTCATAAGATTCATGATGCTCTTTTGCATGTTTCAATTATTATTCCTATACGAGCATCATCGAAATCATCATGCCTAATTAAAAGGCATTAAATAAAAGTGCTTGTTGGTAGACAACACAACACTTTTACCTTCTGTTTTTATGTGTTCAGATCATTAAGCTACTGTAGTAATCATGTTTTGTGTCTTTTATTTCAATAAAGTGCCAAGTAAAGCCTTTGGGATAGTGTGGATACTTGCTTGTTTGATTGTGTGCAAAAATAGAAAGTTTTGCGTCTAGTATATGAATTCTCTGATTTTACTCGACAGTCAAAAACTTCTGAAATTTTTACAAAACATTGATATGGAAATTATGTGATATGTCCTAATTGTGCAGAACTTTTAGAGTTAGGGAAGTTTGGCGATTATTCAGATCTTTACAGACTGTTTCGTTTTTGATAGATTCTGTTTTGCACGCATAGTTTGCTTGTTTCAAGTGTTCCTATAGCTTATATTGAGTAATGTAAATTGTGGGAATTATGTAATATAGTAGGTATCATGTGGGAATAATTATTAATCTTGTCTTGACAGTACCTAAGTGAATGATCTATCTTTATTACACTAACCCTTCTCACAAAGTTCCGTTAAGTTTTGCGTGATTGAAGTTTTCAAGTTTTGGGTGACACCAATATGAGGAGAATAAGGAGTGACAATAAACTAAGATTGGGGATTCATAAGGCACCCCCAAGGTAATATCCAAGGAATATTCAAGCACCTAAGCTTGGGGACACCCCGGAAGGCATCCCCTCTTTCGTCTTCAACACTATCGGTATATCTCACTTGGAGCTATATTGTTATTCGTTACATAATATGAATTTTTTTGGAGCATCATCTTTTTTTTCTCTGTTATTTGTTATTTATAATCTTGTTTTCAATAAGAGTTGCAAGAATTTCCTTAGGATGCTTGCATTGCATGTTTTGATATTTGCTAGGTAAAAGCAGAAACTTTTGCTGTAGTGTTTGAATTTTCATATTTTACTGGAATGTGGAAAGTTTCTGAAATATTTACACAGTGTTTTCATATAAATTTTATAGCATGTCCTAAATTTTCATAAGTTTTTGATTTACATAAGTATACTGGTTTAATAGATTCCTAAAGACTGCTCTGTTTGGACAGATTGCTGTCATATTTTTGTTATCTACTTATCCTATAGTTTCCATAGTCTATATTGGTGGATATAAATTGTGGAAATGATAGTATAGAGTATCTAATGTTTGAAAGTTATTGTGCAACTTGTCTTATTATCACATGAACCGTTGATTTGTTCTTATGTGTACTAACCTATCTCACGAGTTCTTTCTGAGTTTTGTGTGGGTGAAGTTTTGAGAATAGGTGAAACCGGGATATGAGAGGATCGAAGAAGAAAGAAAATATCAAGATTGGGGATGCCCAAGGCACCCCAAGTAAATAATTCAAGAAATCTTGAGCATGTAAGCTTGGGGATGCTACGCATCCCACCTCTCTTCGTCAACTATTGGTTAGCCTATGTTGAGCTTAAATTTTATTCGTTCACATGATGCGTCCCGTTCTTGGATTGCTATTTTTATTTTGTTTGTTGTTTTAAAAAATACCCACATCTGAAAATTTTCATTCAGAGAGAGAGAAAGTCCTCACAAACCTACTTAATTGTTTGACTACTCATTGATCTTCACTTATATGTTTTGGGGTAGTTTTGTCATTTACTCTCGTGCTTCACTTATATCCTTTGAGTAAATGGTTGAATGAATTGAATGTCATAAATCTAAAATTATATATGTTTTATATGCGTATACCATGGGGAGTAATGACTTCACATATAATAAGTATAGGTGGTAAAATTTATTGAAAGTTAGCAATCACCGCATTGGTCACTTGAACAATTCATGAAAGAATATTGAAGGAAGGGAGACTTCACATACAAATATACTATCTTTGACATATTCTATGGTTGTGAGGCCCATTAATTATTTTCAAACTTCATCAAATTAGTTGAAGTTGGACAAGGAAGACAACATAACGAGTTATGCATGGGTATATTTGCATAGAAGTTATGTTGTTATGAATCCTGCAACATGTGGTGCTTGCTTCCACCTCATACTAGACCAAACTTATGCACCAAGTAGAAATACTAATTGTGCATCCAAACACGCTTAAACCCAAAGTTGTTCCATATGAGTCCACCATACCTACCTATATGCGGTATTTACCTGTCGTTCCAAGTAAATTTGCATGTGCCAAACTCTAAACCTTCAAATAATATTCTATTTTGTATGCCCGAATCAGTCATATAGTGACTAGGGGATGTCAGTATCTTCCAAGCTAGGTGGGTTATTCTCGCGATATGTGTTGATTCGTTGTCATTCATGAGAAAGTGGCTGGTATTCAGGATGCCCAGTTCCATGCTCAAAAATCAAATCAAAACATAATGAAACAAAACTCCCCCGGGATTGTAGTTTGTATGGATGATACCCGTGAATTCGGCTCGCCGTGGAGTGTGATTGGTTGGTGGAGGCAGACTAAAAACTTTACCATTGTTTTTGGGAACCGCCCATAACTTATCTAGCATGGAAGATACCGAGATCTCTTGGTTGTTATGTGGACAATGAAAGCATACCGCTGAAAATTATTATTCATCTCTATTTTGAAAGCTCGAGCTTTGGCACCTTTGCAAATCAATGCTTCCCTCTATGAAGGGCCTATCTTTTACTTTCAAGTACTTACCTTTATACAAGATTCATGGTGATCTTCACTACTTCCTATATTTTGCCTTTTCTCTTGGCAAGCATCATGTGGTGGGGAAAGATCCAAGCATATATGGTCATTCAAATATATTCGATCATGAATTATTATTGTTGATAATTATCTATATGAAAAATAAATTGGGAGGTGAAAATTTAAGCCCCTATCTTTCTCTGTGTTCGACGGATGCCATTTGCTCTAAAAATATGCTTTAAGTGTTAGCAATCATGGAAAACTATAAGATAGTTGAGTATGTGGAATTTGCTAAATCAAATCTCTTACATAGACCCTTCCTGAAAATAACATGAATTGTAATTGTTTGGTGACTGAAAGCATAGTTTCTTAGTTTTCAAGAAACTTTATGGTCTATACTTTAACATGTGAATAGCTTGTTACTTCATCATCAGAAGTTTTATTAGATGAGCTACTGTTTCTAATATATATTGATGCTAGAAAAAGTGTTTGGAACTATCATTGATCAAATTTATGCACTATGCTAGCCTTCACACTTCATAAATTGTTTCTTTTATCATTTACCTACTTGAGGACGAGTAGGAATTAAGCTTGGGGATGCCGATACGTCTCCAACGTATCTATAATTTATGAAGTATGCATGCCATGTCTATAATAATTCTATATGATTTTGGTATGATTTTATTAGAACTAACCCGGACTGACGCTATTTTCAGCAGAACTACCATGGTGTCATTTTTTTTGTGCAAAAATAAAAGTTCTCAGAATGGGCTGAGAAATTATGGTGATTTTTTATGGACCAAAAGAGACCCCCAAAGCACAAGAGATGGGCCAAGAAGTGGGCTAGGAGGCCACAAGCCTGCTGGGCGCCCTCAAGCACCCCCTTGACATGAGACCGACGCTAAAACTTCGTGTAAATACCAAAAACCCCCAAAACGAACCTAGATCGAGATATCCTCTGCCACAAGCCTCTATAGCCATGAAAAACCAATCGGGAGCCCGTTCCGGCACCTTGTCCGAGGGGAAACCATCACCGGAGGTCATCTTCGTCATCCCGGCGGTCTCCATGATGAGGAGGGAGTAGTTCACCCTCGGGGCTGAGGGTATGTACCAGTAGCTATGTATTTCATCTCTCTCTCTCTCTCTCGTGTTCTTGAGATGACACGATATTGATGTACTGCAAGCTTTATTTATATAGATGAATCATATGGAGTTTTCCCCTCTCTATCTTCTTGTGATGAATTGAGTTTTCCCTTTGAAGTTTTCTTATCGGATTGAGTCTTTAAAGGATTTGAGAACACTTGATGTATGTCTTGCGATGGGATATCTGTGGTGACAATGGGATGTTCTATTGATCCACTTGATGTATGTTTTGGTGATCAACTTGCGGGTTCCGTGACCTTGGGAATCTATGCATAGGGGTTGGAACATATTTTCGTCTTGACTCTCCGGTAGAAACTTTGGGGCACTCTTTGAAGTTCTTTGTGTTGGATTGAACATGATGATTCTGAAATTGTGTGATGCATATCGTATAACCAAACCCATGGGTACTCATGACGACATTGGAGTATCTAGGTGAAATTAGGGTTTTGGTTGATGTGTATCTTAAGGTGTTATTATAGTACGAACTCTAGGGCTGTTCGTGACACTTATAGGGATAGATCATAAGATTGATCGGAGAAGATAACTTTGAGGTGGTTTCGTACCCTACAATAATTTATTCGTTTGTTCTCCGCTATTTGTGAATTTGGAGTGAACTCTTTTGTCACGTTGAGGGATTTACATATGATTCAACTATGTCAGTATTGTTGAGAGAACGTGCACTAGTGAAAGTATTAACCCTATGCCTTCTTTTCAAGCGTTGCAATATCGTTTTTGTTATTAGCTACCTTGTTGTTTATATATTTTCAGATTACAAAAACCTACATCTACCATCCATATTACACTTGTATCACCATCTCTTTGCCGAACTAGTGCACCTATACAATTTACCATTGTATTGGGGATGTTGGGGATACAAGAGACTCTTTGTTATTTGGTTGTAGGGTTGTTCGAGAGAAACCATCTTCATCCTATATATGATGATTATGATGATGACATGTATGCTATAAAGAGTGATAGTAACCATGAAACTTGTCATCATGATTTTAATATTGAATGTGGTTATGTCAATCAAGTATATCATGATAGTCATTTTTTTGAGTTTGCTCCCACTATTATGAATGAGAATAAAATTTCTTATGTGGAGAGTGATAAATTTTCTATTCTTGTAGATCATGAAAAGATTGTTGTATGTGATATTTATATTGTGAAATTCCTTCATGATGCTACTGAAAGTTATTATGAGGGAGGAACATATGCTTGTATGAATTGCAATAATATGAAGTTTCCTCCCTACATGTTCAAAGTTTTAAAGTTAGGCTTGTTTTGCCTTCCTATGCTAGTTGATTCTTGCTCCCATAAATTGTTTGCTCCCAAAATCCCTATGCACGGGAAGTGTATTAGACTTAAGTGTGCTTTTCATTGGATTCATGAAGCTCTTTTGCATGTTTCAATTATTATCCCTATACGAGCATCATTGAAATCATATTGCCTAGCTAAAAGGCATTAAATAAAAGCGCTTGTTGGGTGACAACCCAACAGTTTTACCTTCTATTTTTATGTGTTCACATGATTAAGATACTATAGTAATCATGATTTTTTGTCTTTTATTTCAATAAAGTGCCAAGTAAAGCCTTTGGGATAGTGTGAATACTTGCTTGTTTGATACTGTGCAAAAACAGAAATTTTTGCGTGCAGTATACGAATTCTCTAATTTTACTCGAGAGTCAAAAATTCTGAAATTTTTACACAAAGTAGCTATGAAAATGATATGTTATGTCCTAATTTCATAGAATTTTTAGAGTCTGGGAAGTTTGGTGATCATTCAGATCCTTACAGAATGTTCTATTTTTGACACATTCTATTTTGCATGCATAGTTTGCTTGTTTCAAGTGTTCCTATAGCTTATATTGAGTAATATAAATTATGGGAATGATGGAATACATTAAGTATCATGTGGGAATAATTATGAATCTTGTCTTGATAGTACCTAAGTGAATGATCTATCTTGAGCAGGTGGAGTCACGGATGGGGCTTTAGAAGGCACTTGACGGTGGCTCGAAGACTTTGATTTCTTGGTAGACTTATTAGAAGGTTGAGCTTTAGTAGGTTGAACAACATTGCACTTTCTAGATTTAGCCTCAACAGTTTTGGTCTTCTTGCTGGATGCAGCAGAGGAAGGAGGAGGTGATCTGGAGCCAAAGAAGCCAGCAGGAAAAATGATGCTTGGCATTTCTTGTCTCTCCTGTGCAGGCTGTCTTGAAGACTTTAAAGCCTGCTTGGACTTCTAAAGAACTCGGGGGTCAAGAGCAGGTTGGTGCTACCTATTGAGCATGCGTTTGTTTCCCTTAAAAAGGAAAGGGTGATGTAGGGAAGTAGATAAGTATTTCCCTCAGTTGTTGAGAACCAAGGTATCAATCAAGTAGGAGGAACAAGCAAGTCACCAATGCATGCACCTACACAAATAATCAAACCGTTGCACCCAATGCTATAAAGGGGTTGTCAATCCCTTCACGGTTATTTGCAAGGATTAGATCTAATAGAGATAGATGTGAAAGATTGTGGAAAGTAAAAAGGAAATAAATTGCAGAAAGGTAGTTTTGGTATTTTTGGTTTATAGATCTGAAATATATTGTGGAAAGTATCCCGGTGGCCATAGGTTTCAATCGAGGCTTCTCTCTTGAAGGAAAGTATCATGATGGGTGAACAAATTACTGTCGAGCAATTGATAGAAAAGCAAATAATCATGAAGATATCCAAGGCAATGATTATGCATATAAGCATCACGTCCGTGTCAAGTAGACCGAAACGATTCTGCATCTACTACTATTACTCCACACATCGAACGACTCCTACCTACATCTAGAGTATTAAGTTCATGAAGAACAGAGTAACGCATTAGGTAAGATGACATGATGTAGAGGGATAAACTCAAGCAATATGATGAAAACCCCATCTTTTTACCCTTGATGGCAACAATACAATACGTGCCTCGCTACACCTAATTTGTCACTGGGTGAGGACACCGCAAGATTGAACCCAAAACTAAGCACTTCTCCATTGCAAGTATTACCAATCTAGTTGGCCAAACCAAACCAATAACTCAAAGAGACTTGCAAAGATATGAAATCATGCATATAAGAATTCAGAAAAGAATCAAATAATATTCATGGATAATCTGGACATAAACCCACAATTCATCAGATCACGACAAACACACTGCAAAAGAGTATTACATCAGATAGATCTCCATGAAGATCACGAAGAACATGGTATTGAGGCACAAAGAGAGAGAAGAAGACATCTAGCTACTAGCTATGGACTCGTAGGTCTGTGGTGGACTACTCACGCATCATCGGAGGGGCAATGGAGTTGATGTAGATGCCCTCCGTGATCGAATCCCCCTCGGGCAGATTACCGGAAAAGGCTCCAAGATTGGATCTCTCGGGAACGGAGGCTTCTGGCAGCGGAAAAGTATTTGTGTGGTTCTTTTTGGTATTGGGGGAATACTTGGGTATTTATAGGATGAAGATTAGGGCTAGGAGACCTGCCAGGAGGTGGCAAGCCTACCAGGCACGGCCAGGGGGGTTGGCCGCACCTCCCTGGCTTGTGACCTCCTGGCAGGTGCCCTGGCGTGCACTCCAAGTCTGGTACATCTCTTTCCTTCGAGAAAAAATCATTCCGGAAATTTTATTCCGTTTGGACTCCGTTTAATATTCCATATCTACAGTACTCAAAAACAAGGAAAAAACAGAAATTGGCACTGGGCTCTAGATTAATACTTTAGTCCCAAAAATAATATAAAATAGCATCTTATTGCATATGAAACATCCAAAACAGATAATATACCATGACATCGTCAAAAATTATAGATACGTTGGGGACGTATCAAGCATACCCAAGCTTAATTCCTGCTCGTCCTCGAGTAGGTAAATAATAAAACCTAAATTTTTGATGTGGAGTGCTACCTTTCATATTTATCCATGTAATATTCTTTATTGTGGCATGAATATTTAGATCCGTAAGATTCAAAACAAAAGTTTAATATTGACATAAAAACAATAATACTTCAAGCATAGTAACAAGGCAATTGTGTCCTTTTGAAATAACATGGCCTAAGAAAGTTATCCCTACAAAATCATATGGTCTGGCTGTGCTCCATCTTCCCCACACAAAGTATTTAAATCATGCATAACCCCGATGAAAAGCCAAGAAATTGTTTCACACTTTTTATGTTCTCAAACCTTTTCAACTCTCACGCAATACATGAGCGTGAGCCATGGATATAGCACTATAGGTGGAGTAGAAATATGGTGGTGGTTGGGAATAAAAAGGGAGAAGATAGTCTCACACCAACTAGGCGTATCAACGGGCCGTGGAGATTCCCATCAATAGATATCAATGTGAGTGAGTAGGGATTGCCATGCAACGGGTGCACTAGAGCTATAAGTGTATGAGAGCTCAAAAAGAAACTAAGTGGGTGTGCATTACAAAAAATATCCCACTAGTTATGTGAAAGTGACAAAACAGGAGACTCTTTATCATGAAGACCAAGGTGCTACTTTGAAGCACAACTATGGAAAAATATAGTAGCATTGTCCCTTCTCTATTTCTCTCATTTTTTGGTGGGCATCTAAAGCCTCTTTTTTATTTGGGCTTAGCTCGCCTCTTTTATTTTTGATAAAGTCTGGAGTCTCATCCCAACATGTGAGGGAATCATAGCTTCCATCATCCTTTTCTCTCACGGGACAATGCTCTAATAATGATGATCATCACACTTTTATTTACTTACAACTCAAAAATGACAACTCGAAACCTAGAACAAAATATGACTCTATATGAAAAAGCAATATGAAAATGATGACACGTGTCATAACAAACAGAACGATGGGAAGTTGCATGGCAATATATCTCGGAATGGCTATGGAAATGCCATAATAGGTAGGTATGGTGGCTGTTTTGAGGAAGGGGATATGGTGGCTGTTTTGAGGAAGGTGGGTTTAATGCACCGACGAAAGTTGCGCAGTACTAGAGAGGCTAGCAAGGTGGAAGGGTGAGAGTGCGTATAATCCATGGACTCACATTAGTCATAAAGAACTCACATACTTATTGTAAAATTCTATTAGTTATCGAAGCAAAGTATGAAACGCATGCTCCTAGGGGAGAGGTTGGTAGGACTTAACCATCGCGCGCTCCTGACCATCACACAAAGGATGACAGTCGATAAACAAATCATGCTCCGACTTCGTTACATAACGGTTCACCATACGTGCATGCTACGGGAATCACAAACTTCAACACAAGTATTTCTACCATTCCACAATTACTCACTAGCATGACTCTAATATCACCATCTTTATATCTCAAAACTATATGCGAGGAATCAAACTTCTCATAGCATCCAATGCACTTTATATGAAAGTTTTTATTATATCCCTCTTGGATGCCTATTATATTAGGACTAAATTCATATCCTAACCAATTACCATACTGTTTAAATACTATGAAAATAATATAAGTGAGGTACAAGAGTTCAATAATTTCTATAAAACCAAACACCGCCGTGCTCTAAAAAGGTATAAGTGAAGCACTAGAGCAAAATTGCCTATCTCAAAAGATATAAGTGAAGCACAAAGAGTATTCTAATAAATTCATGATTCAGCATGTATCTCTCAAAATATGTTTGCAGCAAGGATGATTGTGGAAAACTAAAAATCAAAGACTCATATAATACAAGACGCTCCAAGCAAAACACATACCATGTGGTGAATAAAAATATAGCCTCAAGTAATTTACTGATGGATTGAAGATGGAAGAAGGGATGCATTCTGGGGCATCCCCAAGTTTAGGCTCTTTTTAATCCTTGAATATGACTTGGGGTGCCTTGGGCATCCCCAGGCTTAGGATTTTTCAACTCTTTATTACATAGTTCATCAAATCTTTACCCAAAACTTGAAAACTTCACAACACAAAACTCAACAGAAAACTCGTGAGATCCGTTAGTATAAGAAAATAAATCACCACTTTATGTACTATTGTGAACTCATTATTTATTTATATTTTTTTATACCTACTTTATTCTAACTTCTCCATGGTTCATACCCCCCGATACAACCCATAGATACATAAAAATAGGTAAACAACTCAAAGAAAACAGAATATGTGAAAAACGGAACAATCTGTAGCAATCTAAAAACTTCGTATACTTATGTAACTCATAAAATTCTGAACAATTATGATAATCTGGTAAATTTGTATATAAATCTTGTGTAAATATTTCACACTAATTCGACGCTCTGAAAAAATTATAAAATTCCTGGACTGAGCACAAAAGTTTCTGTTTTTCAGCAAGATCAAATCAACAACCACCATAGACCATCCCAAAGGTCTTACTTGGCTCAAACACTAATTAAAACACCAAAACACAATTAATACATAATTAATCATGTGGTAAACACTCAAAAAGATAAGCAAAATCAGAACATA
Source organism: Hordeum marinum (assembly GCA_022496015.1). Lineage (NCBI taxonomy): Eukaryota > Viridiplantae > Streptophyta > Magnoliopsida > Poales > Poaceae > Hordeum > Hordeum marinum. Next base: position 365,987,055 of record CM039675.1, on the reverse strand, counting down.
AAAATAAAATTGAGTTGCCTCCCAACAAGCGTTATTGTTTAACGCCCCTAGCTAGGCAAAACACAATATATCTAGGTATTGTCATCTTTGGTATGCAATCCAAAAGTATCTATCATAATAGATTCATAAGGAAATATTCTTTTTTCTAGGTAAGTGTTCCATGCCTTTCCTTAATGGAAATAGGAATCTAATGTTTCCTTCTTTCATGTCAACAATTGCACCAACCGTTCTAAGAAAAGGTCTACCAAGAATAATAGGGCATGTAGGATTGCAATCTATATCAAGAACAATGAAATCTATGGGCACATAATTCCTATTTTAAACAATAATAACATCATTAATTCTTCCCATAGGTTGCTTAATAGTGGAATCCGCAAGGTGCAAATTCAAAGAGCAATCATCAAGATCATGGTAACCTAGCACATCACATAAAGTTTTCGGAATCGTGGAAACACTAGCACCCAAATCACACAAAGCATGGCACTCATAATATTTAATTTTAATCTTAATAGTAGGTTCCCACTCTTCATGAAGCTTTCTAGGGATAGAAACTTCCAACTCAAGTTTTTCTTCAAAAGATTTCATCATAGCATCACCGATATGTTTAGTAATAGCCTTATTTTGATTATAAGCATGCGGAGAATTCATCATGGATTGCAACAAGGAAATTAAATAATCAAAGATCATCTTTCATAATTAAATTTCTTGAAATCCAAAAGAGTGGGTACATTGCTATTTAAAGTTTTGACCTCTTCTATCCCACTTTAATCAATTTTAGCATTAAGATCTATAAACTCTGAATCATTGGGGTGACTTTTAACAAAATTTGACTTATCTCTAGACCCATCATTATCAAGATTTATATTGGAAACAAATATTCAATAGGAGTCACATCAATCACTTTGAGATCTTCATCATTATTATCACGAGAACACACTTTTTCAAGCCATTCACGCTTAGCACGTATTCTAGCGGTTCTTTCCTTACTTTCATAAATAGAAATTCTCATAGATTTTAAAGAATCAATAATATCATGCTTGGGTGGAGTAGATCTAATTATCAAAGGATGAATCTCAAGCGAAATTCTATCAACGTTCCTAGCCAAATCATCAATCTTGAGCAATTTTTCTTCAATCGTAGCATTGAAAACCTTTTGCGAACCAATAAATTATTTAACCATATTATCAAGATCATATGGCATCTTATTATAATTTCCATAATAATTTATGTAGTAATTACCATAATTATTAGAGGAATTACTAGGAAACGGCCTAGGGTTGAAATTACCTCTATACTCGTTATTACCAAAATTGTTCCTACCAACAAAATTCCCATCCATAGATTCATTATTATTTCCAACCAAAGAAGACAAAGGCATATCATTAGGATCAATAGGATAAATCTTACTAGCAAACAATTTCATCAATTGATCCATCTTTTCACTCAAAGTATTTATTTCTTCAATAGCATGCACTTTTTTACTAGTAGGAGATCTTTCGGTATGCCATTGAGAATAATTTGCCATAATATTATCTAGGAGTTTAGTACATTCTCCTAATGTGATTTCCATAAAAGTACCACCGCGGTGGAACCTAAAAGATTCCTAGATGCAAAATTTAACCCCTTAGAAAAAAATGTATAATCATCCATAAACTCAAACCATGCGCGGGACAATTTCTAATCATTAATTTCATCCTCTCCCAAGATTGTGCAACATGCTAATGATCAATTTGCTTAAAATTCATTATATAGTTCCTAAGGGAGATGATCTTATACGGCGGAAAGTACTTGGAAATAAAAGCATCTTTACACTTATTCCATGAATCAATACTATTTTTAGGCAAAGATGAATACCAAGTTTTAGCACGATCTCGTAGTGAGAACGGATATAGCTTCAATTTAACAATACCGTTATCCACATCTTACTTATTTTGCATATCGCACAACTCAATGAAAGTATTTAGATGGGCTGCGACATCTTCACTAGGAAGGCTAGAAAATTGCTCTTTCATAACAAGATTAAGCAAGGCATCATTGATTTCATAAGATTCCGCACTAGTGGCAGGAGCAATCAGAGTACTAATAAAATAATTATTATTAGTATTGGAAAAGTCACACAAGTTGGCATTCTCAGACATCGTGACAAAGCAAGCAATCAAGCACACAATCAAACAAAAGGCAAACAAAAAGGCGAACAGAAGAAGGGCGAATAAAAAGGCAAATATTTTTGGTATTTTTTGAAAATTGTTTTAGAAGTGGGGGAGAGGAAAACAAGAGACAACTAGCAAATAATGTAAATGCAAGAGATGAGTTTGTGATGGGTACTTGGTAGGCTTCATGTGTATCCTCCCCGGCAACGGCGCCAGAAATCCTTCTATCTACCTCTTGAGCATGCGTTGGTTTTCCCTTGAAGAGGAAAGGGTGATGCAGCAAAGTAGATAAGTATTCCCCTCAGTTGTTGAGAACCAAGGTATCAATCCAGTAGGAGGAACAAGCAAGTCACCAATGGATGCACCTACACAGATACTCAAACTCTCGCACCCAACGCTATAGAGGGGTTGTTTGCAAGGATTAGATCTGATAGAGATAGATGTGAAAGATTGCGGAAAGTAAAAAAGGAAATAAATTGCAGCAAGGAATTTTTGGTATTTTTGGTTTAGAGACCTGAAAACATATTGTGGAAAGTAGACCCGGGGGGCATAGATTTCACTAGAAGCTTCTCTCTTGAAGGAAAGTATCACGGTGGGTGAACAAATTATTGTCGAGCAATTGATAGAAAAGTGAACAATCATGAAGATATCCAAGGCAATGATTATGCATATAGGCATCACGTCCATGTCAAGTAGATCAAAACGGTTCTACATCTACTACTATTACTCCACACATCGACCGACTCCTGCCTGCATCTAGAGTATTAAGTTCATGAAGAACAGAGTAACGCATTAGATAAGATGACATGATGTAGAGGGATAAACTCAAGCAATATGATGAAACCCCCATCTTTTTACCCTTGATGACAATAATACAATACTGCCTCGCTACCCCTACTTTTTCACTGGGTGAGGACACTGCAAGATTGAACCCAAAACTAAGCACTTATCCCATTGCAAGAATTACCAATCTAGTTGGCCAAACCAAACCAATAACTCGAAGAGACTTGCAAAGATATGAAATCATGCATATAAGAATTCAGAAAATACTCAAATAATATTCATGGATAATCTGAAAATAAACCCACAATCCATCATATCTCGACAAACACACCACAAAAGAGTATTACATCAGATAGATCTCCGTGAAGATCATGAAGAACATGGTATTGAAGCACAAACAGAGAGAGAGAAGAATCCATCTAGCTACGAGCTATGGACCCGTAGGTCTATGGTGGAATACTCACGCATCATCGGTGGGGCAATGGAGTTGATGTAGATGCCCTTCGTGATCGAATCCCCCTCCGGTAGATTACCGAAAAAGGCTCCAAGATCGGATCTCTTGGGAACGGAGGCTTCTAGTGGTGGAAAAGTATTTGCTTGGATCTTTTTGGTATTGGGGGAATATTTGGGTACTTATAAGACGAAGATTAGGGCTAGGAGACCTGCCAGGAGGTGGCAAGCCTGCCAGGTACGACCAAGGGGGCTGGCCGCGACTCACTGGCTTGTGACCTCATGGCAGGTGCCCTGGTGTGCACTCAAAGTCGGGTAGATCTCTTTCCTTCCAGAAAAAAATCATTCTGAATATTTTATTCCATTTGGACTCCGTTTAATATTCCATATCTGCAATACTCAAAAACAAGGAAAAAACTGAAACTGGCATTGGGCTCTACATTAGTAAGTTAGTCCCAAAAATAATATAAAATAGCATATTAATGCATATAAAACATCCAAAACATATAATATAATAGCATGACATCATCAAAATTATAGATACGTTGGAGACGTATCAGTTGGCCAAGAGCTTTTCTCCTAAGCATGTCATTGTGGACATCCACCATCAATTTGGCCTTTCTCTTCAAGCGCACAAGGGCACCATGAACATTGTCTTGATGCTTGACAAATACAGCCTTGAGATTAGACATCATCTGCTGATACCCTTGGATTTGTTTGACTCCAAGTTTGTCCTTAGGTTTCTTGAAGAGTGCCTTTTCATGGCAAATCTTCTTGCATTGCACCACAAGTTGTTTTGCAAAAGCGAGCTCTTCATTCACAAGCCCCTGGAAGGTTACGGTCAAGCCAAGGGGAAGCTGAAGCACATCAATGGTGATGGAGGGATCACAAAACCATTTGTCAATGAAGTGGTCCAATATGTGTACATCAAAGAGAGACATATCTTCCAGGCATTTGGCTTCCTCTTCCTTTTGATGAATAGGTCTTGCAAGGGCTTCAGCATCAAACTCATCATCTGAAATCTCAATTATATTATCACCATCTATCAACGTGACGGATGGCTTCAGTCCATGACCAGTAGTTTGCTTTATCTTCATTCTTCGACAGGTGCGAGACTCATCTTCAGTTTGTAAGCTGGTTTCAGCAGTTTTAGCAGGCCTTGATCGCGAAGCTTGTGGTGTTGCGGGGGCTGGCCTTGAAGCCCTTATGTCTTTTGGCTCGGTAGCCTTCTTTCTTTTCAGTGTCTTCGGTCCAGCAGTAGGAGAATCATTGTAAGGATACCATACGAGGCTGGATGGATCTGGATTTGCTGGCATATGTGGCTTGACCATACATGGATAGGCTAATCTTGATGGTGTCAGCTTTTGTCTTCGGATGAAGGTTCTTGCAGACAATGTTAGTCCATGGAGCTTGAGTTGCATGCTTTTCAGCGTATTTATCAATGACGAAGCGATAATAGAACCATTCCTCTGCCCAATGTCTTTGGATCCATTTAATCTGGTTCTTGCACCGAGTCTAATTATCTTGAGGATCAGACTTGTATTTTTCATAGAGATCAGGTGAAAGTTTTTTTGTTGTATTCAGACGCCTTTGCCTCCCATCTTTATTGGGGGCAGAATTTTTAGCCATTGTCTTCAGCTGATGTATTGGCTTCACACAAGAATCCAAACGTGAACTAGCTTCAGGTGAGTCCAAATGAATCTACAAGTAGTCTACAAACGAATTCGGACTATGAGATCTGAGTGATTCTACCGCGGACATGTAAATGTGAAAGAATTAGAGATACAAAGGGAATAGAAGAGGTCATATGCACTCTCAAAAGATTTTTAAAACAAAACATGGTTTGAAGATAATGACCTCATTCACTGAAGACATTCAGTTTTGCACAAGATAAGGTGGATTTAGATTTGTGCAAATCCAAAAAGTTGCACATGTGATAAATCAAACAAAATTTCCAACATAAGTGAGGGCATTTAGTAAATTGAGATCGATGGAAGGTGAAAAAAATATTCAAAAAATATTTGGTAATTTTTTGGGGATCAAACGAGCGATAAAAATAAGCATTTTATTTACCGCGATGAAGAACACAAAGTACTGCTGACGAGGCAGAGAAGCCGAGCGGTTCGATCTTCCATACCCTATCTTGGTGGTATCAGACGACTATGGTGGCATTGAGGTGAAGATAATTGCGTCTGACGTGAGTACGGCAACGAAAAAGGCAAGGCACCTAAGCGTTTCTCCTCCGGAGACAATGAATTCCAGCGGCAGCGCTAGGGTTTGGAGCTCGAGAGCGTATGCGAGAGAGGTAAGACTAATAAATGAGCCGAGGGTCATGTATTTATAAGGAGGGTGGAAGTAGGATAGCCCGAAAAATTTGGATGAATATGCCTCTAACCTTTCGGCATAGTCGAACGTGTGGCGAGCATGCACACGTCTGACAAACCACTACCTCTGATATGTAGTGACGAGTGTGGCAACTGTTGTGATAAGGGCGGTAAAAGATAAGATTGAAATTTAATCGTTTGGTTGAATTTGTATTCCACAACCAAGGATGCAATGAAGATAATCAAGACGTGCCAAGTAGAATGCATATGACTAGAGTTGAACAGTGTTAGGAGAGATAAGCAGAGATGAGGTTTGCGGGTCCAATCACATTTGCCTAGATAAAATTCGAAGATATAGCTATAGGTGAAATGCTATAGAGGACAAAACTCCATAATATTAGCATGATATATTCAATTGAAAAGTGTGCAAATTTGAAGATGGACATTCAATGCGTATATAAACTCAGTTTTCGAAGACATAGACAAGAGCACGAAGATAAAAGAAATGTATTTTAGTGGGGGTGGTGGGATTACCCACCGTATAAGAATGTTAGACCCAGACACGGCGCACAATTATCATGGCGCTCTAAGGTCATGTTCTCCATTAATGTATTCACACTTAGATTGTAAATTTTCATGAATTGAAGACATATATTACTTCCTATGTTGTGCATCAAAGTCAGCAAAATGCATATGCGTTAGCATGTGTGTCCATTCAGAGGACATTTGAGGATTCTAAGGTATTTAGCTCACTCCAAGGCTTGCAAAACCTCTTCTCATCCAAAGGCTTCGTGAAGATATCTGATAGTTGGCCTTCTATCTTCACATGCCTCATGATGATGTCTCCCTTCAATACATGATCATGAAGGAAATGATGTCATACCTGGATATGCTTTGTCTTCGAGTGCTGCACTAGGTTGTTGGTGATCTTGATAGCACCCTCATAGTCATATAAGATTGGAACTTTCTTCTTGTTGATGCCATAGTCCTTGAGGGGTTTCTTCATCCAGAGAAGCCGAGTGCAGCAGGCACCAACAACAATATATATAACTTCAGTAGGGGAGAGTGATACACGGTTATACTTCTTCGAAGACCAACATACAAGAGATCATCCCAGAAAGTGACAAGTGTCTGATGTAGACTTGCAATCAACTATGTCGCCAACAAAATATGAATCTGAATAGCCAATGATATCGAACTTTGAGACCTTTGGATACCATAATCCTAGCGTTGGGGTGTGAGCCGAATATCAAAGTATTCGCTTCACAGCGAGGTGATGTGATTCCTTTGGTGTCGCTTGAAACAGGGCACACATGCAAACACTAAGCATTATGTATAGCCTAGATACACATAGGTACAATAAGGAGACAATCATGGAGCTATATACCTTCTTATCGGAATATTTACCATTTTGATCAGTGTAGAGGTGATCATTTGTTGGCATTGGGGTCTTCTAGCCTTTGCATTCATGCATGTCAAACTTCTTGAGGCGGTCCTTTAGGTACTTCTCCTGAGATATGAAGATGTCATTTGGTTGATGTAAAATCTGAAGCCCTAGAAAGAACTTCAGATCTCCCATGACATCTGATATGGCTCTTGCATCATGAAGCTAAACACATCACTATATTGATTGTTAGTACAACCGAAGATAATGTCATCCACATAGATTTGACATATAAACATTTCACCATCATATGATTTAGTGACGAGAGTAGGGTCGAGTGAACCAGGTTTGAATCCTGTCTACTTGAGAAATTCCTTGAGTATGCCATACCAGGCCCTTGGTGCTTGCTTGAGGCCATACAATACCTTGTTGAGCTTGTAGACCATGCCAGCGTGTTTTGGATCTTCAAACACTGGTGGTTGAGCAACATATACTTCTTCCTCAATCTAACCATTGAGGAATGCACTTTTGACATCCATTTGATATATGGATATATCATAGAGATTGGCATAAGTAAGCAGTATATGCATGGCTTCAAGTCTAGCAACAGGTGCAAATGTTTAATGGAAATCAATACCCTCAACCCGTGTGTAGCCTTGAGCAACAAGTCGAGCCTTGTTTCTAACAACTTGGCCATATTCATCCTGTTTGTTGTGGTAGATCCACCTTGTACCAATGATGTTGTGCTTGCGTGGATCTGGTAACTCGACGAGTTCCTATGCGTTGTTGAGTTTGAATTGATGAAGCTCTTCTTGCGTAGATTGAATCCATTCTAGTTCCATGAAAGCTTCATCTACTTTGGTGGGCTCTGATATATATATATATATATGAAAGCAAAGTGCCCACAAAAGTTAGCTAATTGCTTAGCCCTTGAGCGAGTGAGAGGACCTGGTGCATTGATGCTATCAAGCATCTTATCGATTTAAACTTCATTACCCACACGTGGATGAGCAGGGGGAAGACCTTATTCCTGCCGTTGAGCATTGTCTTCGTCGACATCATTATCTTCAGGTGCACCATTTTCTTCATGCCGAGTTGAAATAAATCGAGTTAATTTCATCATATTATTAAAAATTTGAAAAATCATATAAATTAATTTATAACTTAGATGGAAAAATTTGTATATGGAAGTTGATCAGAAAAATCCAACGAATACAAATATGCAATCCAATCATTTGTCACATGCCTCTAGCATGATGAACATGGAACTTTCCCCTCCGATTCATTTGTCCGATAAAGGCCAAAGACTCGGGAAATATCGCTAGATAATCTTCCGCTCCGTCTATAACACTTAGCACTGTGTTAGCTCACCCCTGGAATTGCATGTTGTCATGTCATGCATCGTGATACATCTGTTTGTTTATATTTATTGTTTCTTCACTCTCTTCTCTCCAGTAGACACCGAGACTTACGCTGTTGTCGAGTATGACTACGTCGCTGACATCCAGCCACTTGCAGCAAAGCTTCTAGGCAAGCAACACCCCCCCCCCTTGATCATTCCGATATCGCCCAATTCTTTCTCTCTCATGCTTGTATTAGATTTTTCTACTGTTGTAGATTGCTCCTATTTTGATGCATAGCATGTTTTTGTTAAATTGTTGTTGTACATTACTTTTATACTAAATGCTTAATATAGGTTGACTGGTGATCCCCCAGTGACCCAACTTGTCCCTGTTGCCCCTGATTCATCGTCGAAGACTCGATCAACATGATCGACAAGCCCTGATCCACACACATCACCTCATACACACTTACTTGTACGACTCTGCATAGTTAATATCGAGTGCGGAGGGTGATACCTCGTGACACACTCATGATGATAACTCTGTAGTGAAGCTAGTCTGTCGTGAATTTCAGAGGGTGATTCCTCCATTACCTCTCCCGCTAACGACTCTGTCATGCAACACCTCTAGTGTGGACCCTTGAGGGTGATTCCTCCTAGTTCACCTTGATGGTTACATCGAGAGGGATCCACCGAGGTTGATTCCTCGGACCCCCTTGATATATGAACACACGTTTACTTTGACTTTACTACAGATCCATGTTGAGGCCGGGTTGACCTGGAGGGTGCCTGTGTAATGACGACGAGGCACGGGCGGGCATTCTTGGCCCTTGACGTAAGTCCTCGAGACGGGGCGACAGGACCACATATCGTGGATCATTGATCGTCACTACAGTTAACAAAACATTAATGGGTTTGGATATGTGATCTCAGAAGGCATCTGGCATGTTTCACACTAATCACCACACGGGAATCAATATGGACACTCTACGTCGTACATTCGCCCGAAAGCTCTTCATATGTCATAGTTGAGCGACACGTGCCCAGGTGCCCCACGTAAGCATCGTCTTTGTATTAAGAGGTGTCAAGACTGACACCGGCCGTCCTCACAACACGCGGGATTGCAAAGGGATATTGGCCCATGACCCCTTCACGATTAGGACGTAGACCGTCGTGTGGCCTCTCTATTGAGCCTAGGTAGGACTATAGCATGTCGATCAGCCGCCGGGCATGACCTGCAAATTGTGTCTAGCCAGAATTAAGCGAGCGTGTTGGGAAAGTTGGTGGACCCCTACAGGGAAGTATATCTATTCGAATAGCCGTGTCCATGGCAACAGACGCTCGGAGTCGTATCCTGATCTTTACAACTAGAAATGGAGACTTTGAAATGAATGTTGGCTCCGGGGTTGCTTTCTCGCAGGGAGTCAAGGAAGAATCTCTAGACGTTACTAAATGAACTTGCTACTTATATTATGCTAATCTGTGCTCTTCTAATGCTACAAGATGTTTCAAGATGCTAGTCTTAGATAGGCTAGGTTTCCCCCCTCTATTCTGGCGTTTCTGTAGTCAGTCCAAAGATATAGCCCCATTCATTTGATAATGATGCATACTTTGCATAGATCTGATGTAAGTCTTGCGAGTACTTTGGATGAGTACTCACGGTTACTTTGCTCCCCTTTTCCCCTCGATACGATTGCTCCGATCGGATGACGAAGCCCGAAAGACAGCTCATCATGTCGATTACTACTACTACACCAGCGGAGCCTACTACTACTTGGAGGCTGCCCTCGATCAACAGTGGGATAGAAGGCTCCCAGGTAGGAGGCCTTGTATTTTCGATCCATTTTTTATGTTTGTGCTAGCCTTCATAAGGCAAATTTGTTTACTTATGTCTGTACTCAGATATTTTTGCTCCTGTTAACTCGTTTGTATTCGAGCCCTCGAGGCCCTAGCTTGTAATATGAAGGTTGTATGACTTTAATTTGTGTTGAGAGTTGTGTTGTGATATCTTCCATGAGTCCATAATCTTGATCGTGCGCATTTTCTTGTATGATTAGTGTACGATCAAAATGGGGGCATCAAAGTGCGTCTCGAGAAAGAAGAATCGTGAGGAGAAAACTTTTTTTTAAGATATGAGTTTGCGGGATCTGTTTTACGAGATGCCGCCTTGTACCGTAATACGTTTTAGGAAGTCTTGTATACTGTTTTTATAGATAGTGTGTTTATGGGGACCTCTTATGTGCCGCTTATTACGGCAAGGAGTCGTGCCTTCGCACCGGGGGCGCCTCGCCTAGGCCTGCCCATTTGTTGTGGCTCCGCAAGTCGTGGCTTCACACAGGGGTGCCTCGCCTGGGCGGCCCATTCACTATGCGACAGATTTAAACTTTTATAAAAAATGAAATTTGATTTTAGGAAAAAGAATTACTTTTCAAAACGCAAAAATTAGTTGGGAAACTCAAATTTTGAAATTTATAATTTCATCAGATTTTGGAGTTATCTAAACATTGTTCGTAAAAGAACACAAATATTTATACATGAGGAAAGTTTTTGAAATTTTAAACAAAATGTTGAAAACGCGAACATATTTTGAAATTCATAAACATGTTTTGAAACACAAACATTTCTATTAAATTGTGAACATTATTTTCAAAAGATATTTTTTATTGAAACCCCTGGACACTTTTTGAAAAAATAACATTTTTATGAAAATCGAGAAAATATGTAAAGAATAAGACTATTTTGTAAAACACGAACATTTTGTGGAATTTTGAACAAGATTTGCAAAGAAGAACAGTTTTTGAAACACAAATATTTCTATGAAATCATTATTGTTTTGGAAAACAAGAACATTATCCTAAACCCCTGATTTTTTGAAAACACAGATTTTTTGAAAAATCATGCAGTTTTTTTAATACGAGAACAAACAATTTAAACAGGAACATATTTGCAAATAAGAACACATTTTGAAGGAAAGAACATTTTTTGCAATTGCCGACTCTTTTTTGAAGCACATACATTTAAATAAAAATTAAACACGAGAATAGTTTTTAAAAATCAGAACAAACATTTGAAAACGTCAAACAATAGAAATAGGAATAGGAAAGAAGAGAAAAAGGAAACGAAATAACTGAAAATGAAAACAAGAACACTTTTTGAAAAACAAGTTTTATTAGAAAACAAGAACATTTTGGAAAATCCCCAACATTTTTTGAAGTTATGGACAATATTTGAAAAACGGCATTTTTTTAAATTTAGAACATGTTTTTAAAAGCAAGATTTTTTTCCAAATTTAAGAAAAGAAATTGAACATGAACTTAGTTTAAAAAAATATAAGAAAACCATAAAATAGAAAAAGGGAAAAGAAGTATAAATAAAGAGAAGACGAAATAAGGAAAAGGAAAAAGAATTTTGAAAACAGGAACAAAATCTAGAAAAATGATTTTTTTATGAAATGTGTATATTTTTAAATTACAGGAAATGTATTGGAAAAACAAATAAATATGAAAAGGAAAAAAGAAAGATAATTAAAAAAGGAAAAGAAAGGGAAACAAAAAAGAAACATAAAGAATAGAAAAACAAAAAGGACAAAAAAGGAAAACAAAAAATAGAAAAGAAAATAAAAACCGGTTGAGAAACTTCTAGAAGGTTCCCAAAACCAGTAAAAAGGGGGTGGGAATCTTCTAAAATGTTCCCAAAACCAAAACCTTCAAACAAAATGTACGCTATAGTTGGGTTGACAAAAATCGCTCGCTAGGTCGTCTGGTGTGTGCGACCCGCCGTCTATTTTACTCAAAATGTGTTAAATAGAGTTTTCCAAGTTTATAGGATCAACTAGAGATGCTCTAATATTGTGAAAGCTATTGTGATCTCAATCTTTTCAACTGGACCGACACATTAAAATTAGTTTTGCTGTCAGGTTGGAGAATACTGTAGCATCTCGATTCAGATCCTCTGTGGTAGTGTTCCTGGGAATTACGGATCCAGTGGTGCTCGAAACACTCGCTTGTAGAGAAACTCTAGCTCTTGCAGAATGCCTGAATCTACAAAGCTTCATGGTTGCATCGGACTGTCAAGACCCGTCAATGATATTACAGGGGGGCGGGGGAACCCTATGCTGCTATTGTACATGAAATAGTAGGTCATAGTAGTATTTTTCAAAAGTGTTCTTTCACTCATGAGCGTAGAAATTATAACTATGAGGCTCAAACTTCTCAAGTTCTCTTGTAATCTACGTCTAGATCGACATTTATGGTTGGGCAATCCTCATGACCCAACAGTTGTACGGAAGAGTATTTGGTGCACCAAGGCAATTGGTGCTACCGGTGCATCGAAACCCCATTACACATTAAAAGATGTTAAAAAAAATCTAACAAAAAAATTAGTGCATTGACACAATATTAATGTGTGTTGTCACAAAAATTCAAATCAAAATTTAAGACATTGCTTGAGATATAAAAATGGCAAATTTGACATCAATATGCTAATGGGCCAAATCTGAAGCCCAACTTCTGTTTTGTACTATTCAGTATACATTTTGTCATTTTTGTATCTCGAGCAATGTTTTGAATTTTTGTGACAACACACACTAATGTTGTGTCAATACACTAAATTATTTTTGAAATTTTCCAAACATTTTTAGATGTGTAATAAGGGTCCGGTGTATCGGTAGCACCAATTGCCCCGGTGCACTAGATACATTTTCACAGTTGTACCTATGAACGTTGCTCTCTGGAATAAAAGCTTGGCGAGTTATTCTCAAAAAAAAATCTCAGTTCAGGCGCTGCAGCGATCGGGAAAGGCTCTATCCATCGGTTACTGCGGTCCCCCCACCCCCCAAAAAAGCAAAATCTACTAGTTACTATAGCACTTTCTTTTTGGCCTCTTCTTTTAAGAATTTTCACAAATCATGAATAATTTTTGAAATCTAGAAAATATCTTGAAGTTGGGAACATTGTTTGAAAACGTGAATTTATATATTTATGAAAAGAGGAACGTTTTTTAATATTTTAATATTTTTTGAAAATGTGAATATGTTTTAGAAAACACAAACATTTTTTAACTTGTGAACAAATATCAGTTTTTAAAATGCCCCCCCCCCCAACACACACAAAATGAGAACATTTTTTTTAAAGCATGAATATTTCGTGAAGTCACTTTTGGATCCGTAAACTGTAGAACATTAGTTATACAATAAATTTTTATTAATATGAAAGTATATTACATGGGGAAAGATTCTTGAACTTTCGACGAAATTTTAAAAACAGGAGCATTTCATAAAATCCAAAATTTGGAAAAATGATTTTTAAAACACAAATAGTTTTAAATTTATGACCATTTTTTGAAAACAGGAATATTTTATTATAATTCTAAAAAACTATTTTAAACTTGATTAGTTTTTATTTGGGAACAGTTTTTCGAATATGCAAACTAAAATTGAAACATAAGAACATTATTTAAAATTTCTATACATTTTTTGGAAAACTTGAACATCTTCTGAAAACATGAACAATTTTTATAAAACCAGGAACACTTTTTTGTATTTGTGAATTTTGAAAAATAGATAAAAAGAAAAAAAGTAACAGAAAAACGAATAAGAAAACTGAAAACCAATAAAGAAACAACAAGGAAAAACCTAGTTGAAGACCATTATAAAAGGTTCCCAAAACCGAAACCAAAATGGTCCAGCCCATTACGGATCACTAAGATCAACTCCAACCAGGTGACCAATTTCATCTGTGCGGGTCCGTCTTGGTCGAAACGGACAAAAGCATCGGCCCAACGCGCGGATCCAAACCCAAACCGCATACAACCAGTGTTCATCTGGACGCATCTCAAGCACAAATTTGCACCTGGTTTGCGTCCATGCGGACACGAAACGCACATGTTGACGCGCGTCCCCTCAGCGTCGGCCAGATCCCTACGTGTCAACCGCCTACTAAATGCGGACACCTAACTCGAGCCCGCTTGGTTGTGGGTGGAAGCGCCGGCTGGACGTCCTATTTAATGAAAGTGTGGGGGGGGGGGGGGGTAGGGGTGGCCTCACCCACTTCCGCCCCTTGTCCACATTTGGCAACGCTTGCTCCCTCGCCGGCGACCAGAACCCTACAAATACCCTAGCCCACTCGCCATGGGGTTCTTCATAGGCAAGTGGAAGGCCACCCTAATGCCAGCTCCTCTTATTCCCGTTCTTCGTCGCCATCGCCCGCTGCCCCGCGCGACTCCGCCCTACGGGACCGGCTCTACATTCCGGTGCACCAGGCGCGCTGACATGTGGAGTATTACCAGTCGCTGTCGTGCCCAGACATGAACTTGCCTCACGGGTGTCACCTAGATCCGAAGTGGATCCTAGTGTCGTCGGTGTCGTGGTCGGCGCGGGCTCATGCCGAGGAGGTACGCCGCCGCCGTAAGCTCCTGATGCTGGCACAACACCGGCTTCGTGCCTATGCGCTAGACTCTCCCAACTAGGAAATCTTGTTTACATTCAAGCATGAGGAGGAGCGGCGTCCCGTCGTCCATCACAACTGCGACATCCCCCCGCCGCCCCAGAGGTCAAGCCGAAGGAGGAGATGCACGCCTATATGGACATGTTGGAGGCGTCCATGGAGCGGTCCATCGAGGAGGAACGCCACAAGAAGGAGGAGGAGGCATACCGGGCGAGGCTGGCGGAGGCCATCGCCCTACCTATGGCTAGGTAATGCATCATTCCCCCACCCGCGCCCCCCGTTCTCCTCGCGCCTAAGGTCGAGTCGCCGCCACCGGAGCCAGCTGCCCAATATCAATGGACTGGCCAGCTCCGCGAATGGGTCAGCGTGCCACCCATGTGGCTCAACGCGACGCTGGAGCATGAGGCAGCGTACCACAACACTAGAGGGCGCACGCGCTAGCAAAGGAGCGCGAGGACGGCAAGCGACGAATGGAGCTGGAGCGTGGCTAGGCACAGGATGAGGATGAGGAGCGTCAGGAGAGGGAGGAGGAGCAGCGCGCCCGCAGCGCTGTAGTGCAGTCGGTGGCACATGACGCAGCTGGGAGGCGGCATTCTCTTGGGTTGGCCAGGTGCCGGAGTTAGTCGACATCACCGGTCCAGACAACGACTAAGCCTAGGGTAACACGCGGGAGGTGTCAATTTTTTATCTTTTATTAATGTTTAAGTGGACTTTGGTCAGGAGTTGACCGGCGCTTAATGTTTAATTATGTCAAATTTGAACGTGTTCAGTGTGTGTTTTTATTTCAAGTCAGCGTCCAAAAATACGTCCGACTTGGATTGGATGCATGCGCCGACGCAAACTTAAAAACGGACACCAGTGTCCGCACGATCAACCCAAACAAAACGGACAAAACACACATACGATCTGGATTATCTGGTTGAAATTGCTCTAACTTGCTGCATGTGCATTTCAGCGGCAACCTGCCACGAAAAGCAGCGCATAGGAACTGTGGTCGCTATTGCTGTGAAAAAACAACATAAGTGAAGATGGAGCTAGAGGCCCGACTAAGTTAATTGCCACGCAATCGAGCTTAATTTATTAGTGCAGCCTTGCTTGCTCCCTCCTGCTGTTTCACAGCCAGCTCCTGCCTCTCCCCGGCCTTGTATAATGCAAGATGCTTAGGAAAGATGCTTTAAGAAGTAAATCAGACTTTACTTGAGAATCGGTGATTATTTATACATGATAGCCACTTGATTAGGCGTCTCTCCTGTAGACACTCCTGCTTCGGAAGAACCCGCTTTATTCTTCTAAGCACCTCCCTAAACACCTAGCATTGTAAAGGACCTCAGCGGTTGCTCTTGTTGTTCACTCAAGAATACGTCACCTTGTACCCTCGATGTCGGGAATAATGCACCGCAGCTCACATTGAAGGAGACCCGTCCGAAAGCACGATACACAAGCAGTCCGATGAGTGCTTTTGAGGACCCAAAACCCCACATGCTTGGGAGGGACCCCGTCAGGGCGTGCAGTAGCTATGGGCTTCCCTAGGCTGACCTAACCTCCCCTAGGACCTCGTGGATTCGCTGCCTCCTATCTTGAAGAACGATGAAGAATGAGAACAAGATACAAGGGAGAGGGATAAAAAAAGTAGATGAACATGAAAAAGTAGTAGATTTATTTGTTTGATTGTATGTTGTTCATCGACTGTCACCTCCACTCTATATAAGAGGAGGCTCGACTTCTCGTGCAAGTAAAAGATTCATCTAGGCTTTCCTTACAATAAAATCACGTCAATTCACGCCCCAGAGTCCTAGTTCTAGTCTAACTCGGATTCAACCCGAATCTGGCCCAAACTCTTGTTTTGCACCTTGTGCGGCACACATAATTTGCATATGACATCCGATTGAGACGATTTTTATATTAAAATCGTCTTTTTGACGAGACGAACAATTCCTTTGTTGATCACTTTTGCAAATAAGGCCATTTTGAATACTCCATGAGGTCATCTTTAACTTTCAGTCGGATTCGGTCATGTGACTCACTAGGCTGTCCGAGTTCTGTAGAGATTTTGCATACCATATACTATCTCAAATGATGATTACTCCAAAAGAAAAGTTGACCGTTTCGACGATATGCAAAACTTTTGTGTAGATCACTTTTTCATACGAGGCCATCTAGATAATATTTTGAGCCGATCTTTAGCTTCTAGTCGGATGGGCCAAAATTGTTTTTTTCCACTCGTCTGACAAGCTATTCACGGGCAAGCCTTCCACAGCCGGCAACCTCTTCATCGACAAGCTTTCATCTGGCTAGCTTTTCATCGGCAAGCCTTTCACTCGGTCGGCAACCTCTTTGCCCGGAAGCTCTTCGCCAGCAAGATTTTCTCACGGCCGGCAACCTCTTCGCCGGCAAACCTTTTCACTCTGATTTTTCGATGGAAACTTCAACCTGATCTTGTTTTGCCTCTCCAGGTTGCATATGACTCAGATTCTGATGATTTATATATCAAAATCGACCGGCTCAACGAGATGAAACTTTTTCGTATAATAAGTTTGTGCATTTGAGGCATTCTTCAGGGCCAAAAAGCTCACGCTACCTATTAGACATCACCTAGGTGGTTGTTTGATCCCTCGCACCACTTTTAGCTTCGTGGTAGGGACGCACTCTGACCACTCTAATTTTTCATACAACCTTGTATTGAGATATTTTTTATATCAAAATTGATCGTTTCGACGAGGCAAAGACAATTTGTGTAGAACATTTTCTCATATGAGGTCGTCCTGGGGGCTTAATTGGCCTAACAATACTTCCAAATATGAAATCTTAGTACTTTGAGCATAGTTTCGGCCTTCGAGATGAGATCAGATGTCGATGGCCAAAACTTCAAAGATGTTCATGTTGACACTACAAACTTTTTCTTGTAGAGCACTTCTCAATTTTAAGCCATCTTAATAATGTTTTTTCCATGCCAAAATATGGTGTCAACACATGCCCCCTTGTTTTTCGGCAAAGCTTGTACGCCGAAAAATAATTTGCAATGTATTTGTTCTATGGACGATGTCAACACTCCATCGGCCATTTGTACTTCTCAAGGCAACAATTATGGGTCATGTTTATGCTAAGGGCGATAATCGTATATCGGCGATTGCTTACTTAGGTTTCTTGCCACACACTCGGGTGGTATTTTTTCAGATATTTTCCATTGAGAGCTCGAATTAACATAGTCCCGTGAACATATTCCACCAAATATGAGTTTTCAGGAACTACTCTTGTAATCTTAAAAGGACCTTCCCAACTCAGAGATCACTTCCCAAATTTTCTATCTCTTGAACCAATAGGTAGAATCACTCTCCACACGAGATCGCCAACTTGAAAATTCTTCAACATGACCTTCTTATTTTAAGCCCTTTCCACTCTCAACTTGTCTCTCTATATGGCCTTTAAATCAACCAAACGTTTATCGGTAACTTCATCAATATTGTCCATCATCAAGTTATAAAAGTCTACTACCGAAAAATCATTTTGTTTGGCTATTCTCAAAGCACTAAAATTCAATTCCACTGGTAATACAACCTCTTGACCATATACTAGCTCATAAGGGGTTACCTTTGTAGCATCGTGCCTTCAGATTCTATGTGCCCACAAAGTTTGTGACGACAGCTCATGCCATCTTCTTGGATTATCCTCAATTTTCTTTCTGATGAGCTTGATTAATATTTTATCATTAGACTTGGCTTGTCAATTAGCTTCTGTTGGAAATATGCCCTAGAGGCAATAATAAAATGGTTATTATTGTATTTCCTTGTTCATGATATTTGTCTATTGTTCATGCTATAATTGTGTTAACCGGAAACCATAATACATGTGTGAATACATAGACCACAACATGTCCCTAGTGAGCCTCTAGTTGACTAGCTCGTTGATCAATAGATGGTCACGGTTTCATGGCCATGGACATTGGATGTCGTTGATAACGGGATCACATCATTAGGAGAATGATGTGATGGACAAGACCCAATCCTAAGCATAGCACAAAGATCGTGTAGTTCGTTTGCTAAAGCTTTTCAATGTCAAGTATCGTTTCCTTAGACCATGAGATTGTGCAACTCCCGGATACCGTAGGAATGCTTTGGGTGTGCCAAACGTCACAACGTAACTGGGTGGCTATAAAGGTACGCTACGGGTATCTCCGAAAGTATCTGTTGGGTTGGCACGAATCGAGACTGGGATTTGTCACTCCGTGTGACGGAGAGGTATCTCTGGGCCCACTCGGTAAGACATCATCATAATGAGCTCAATGTGACTAAGGAGTTAGCCACGGGATGATGTATTACGGAACGAGTAAAGAGACTTGCCAGTAACGAGATTGAACAAGGTATGGGGATACCGACGATCGAATCTCGGGCAAGTACCATACCGATAGACAAAGGGAATTGTATACGGGATTGATTGAATCCTTGACATCGTGGTTCATCCGATGAGATCATCGTGGAGTACGTGGGAGCCAACATGGGTATCCAGATCCCGCTGTTGGTTATTGACCGGAGAGGTGTCTCGGTCATGTCTACGTGTCTCCCGAACCCGTAGGGTCTACACACTTAAGGTTCGATGACGCTAGGGTTATAGGGAAAAGGTATACGTGATTACCGAAGGTTGTTCGGAGTCCCGGATGAGATCCCGGACGTCACGAGGAGCTCCGGAATGGTCCGGAGGTAAAGATTGATATATAGGAAGTCCAGTTTTGGTCACCGGAAAGTTTTCGGGCTCATCGGTAGTGTACCGGGAGTGCCGGGAGGGTGCCGGATGAACCCCGGGAGGGGTGTGACGACCAAAGGACCACATGGGCTGTTAGATAAAGTGTGCCAGCCCTTATTGGGCTGGGCAAGACTTTTGCTAAAGGCCCATGCGGCTGGAGATAAGGAGATAAGGCAAAAAGGATTTAAAAGGAGGAGATCCACCTCCCTTGTGGGAGGTGGACTCTCCCTTTAATTCGGCCGGCCATCTCCTCTTTGGAGTAGAGGCCAAGCCAGCCCTCCACGTCCCTCCTCCTATATATACTTGAGGTTTTGGATGTTTTGAGAAAAGATTTGATCTCTCTCTCTCACGGCGAAGCCCTACCTCTCTTCTTCCTCCTCCGCAGCGCTTAGGCGAAGCCCTGTCGGAATACCTTGCTACTCCACCACCACCACGCCGTCGTGCTGCTGTTGGAGCCCTTCCCCAACCTCTCCTTCCTCCTTGCTGGATCAAGGTGTTGGAGACGTCACCGGGCTGCACGTGTGTTGAACGCGGAGGTGCCGTCCGTTCGGCACTTGATCGGATCTACCGCGATCTGAATCGCTGCGAGTACGACTCCATCAACCGCGTTCTTGTAACGCTTCCGCTTAGTGATCTTCAAAGGTATGAAGATGCAATCTCTCCCCTCTCGTTGCTGGTTTCTCCATAGATAGATCTTGGTGAACGTAGGAAATTTTTTGATTTACTACTACGTCTCCCAACAGTGGCATCATGAGCTAGGTCTATGCGTAGAATCTATGCACGAGTAGAACACAAAGCAGTTGTGGGCGTCGAGTTTGTTAATTTGCTTGCCGCCACTAGTCTTATCTTGATTCGGCGGTATTGTGGGATGAAGCGGCCCGGACCAACTTTACACGTACGCTTACGTGAGACCGGTTCCACCGCCTGACATGCACTAGATGCATAAGGTGGCTAGCGGGTGTCTGTCTCTCCTACCTTAGTCGGATCGGATTCGATGAAAAGGGTCCTTATGAAGGGTAAATAGCAATTGGCAAATCACGTTGTGGTGTTGACGTAGGTAAGAAACGTTCTTGCTAGTAACCTATAGCAGCCACGTAAAAAACTTGCAACTACAAATTAGAGGACGTCTAACTTGTTTTTGCAGCATGTGCCTTGTGATGTGATATGGCCAAAGGATGTGATGTGATGCATTGTGATGTATGAATTGATCATGTTCTTGTAATAGGATTCACGACTTGCATGTCGATGATTATGACAACCGGCAGGAGCCATAGGAGTTGTCTTATTTATTGTATGACCTGCGTGTCAATCATAAACGCCATGTAATTACTTTACTTTATTGCTAAGCGTTAGCCATAGTAGTAGAAGTAATAGTTGGCGAGACAACTTCATGAAGACACAATGATGGAGATCATGGTGTCGTGCCGGTGACAGTGATGATCATGGTGCCCCGAAGATGGAGATCATAGGAGCAAAATGATATTGGCCATATCATGTCACTATATTGATTGCATGTGATGTTTATCATGTTTACATCTTATTTGCATAGAACGACGGTAGTAAATAAGATGATCTCTCAATAAAATTTCAAGAAAGGTGTTCACCCTAACTGTGCACCGTTGCTAAGGATCGTCGTTCCGAAGCACCACGTGATGATCGGGTGTGATAGGTTCTAACGTTCGCATACAACGGGTGTAAGCCAGATTTACACATGCGAAACACTTAGGTTGACTTGACGAGCCTAGCATGTACAGACATGGCCTCGGAACACGGAAGACCGAAAGGTCGAACATGAGTCGTATAGAAGATACGATCAACATAGAGATGTTCACCATGGATGACTAGTCCGTCTCACGTGATGATCGGACACGGGCTAGTTGACATGGATCATGTATCACTTGGAAGACTAGAGAGATGTCTATCTAAGTGGGAGTTCATTAATAATTTGATTAAATGAACTTAATTATCATGAACTTAGTCTAAAAATGTCCTTGCAAATTATGTCGTAGATAGCTCGCGCTGTAGCTCCCCAGTTTTATTGATACAATCCTAGAGAAAAGTAAGTTGAAAGTTGATGGTAGCAATAATGCGGACTGGGTCCGTGATCTGAGGATTGTCCTCATTGCTGCACAGAAAGCTTATGTTTTTGATGTACCGCTAACTGCATCACTCCCTCAAGCGTTGTCTGTAGATGTTGTGAACATATGACAAGCACTTTTTGATGACTACGTGATAGTTCAGTGCATCATGCATTACGGCTTAGAATTGAGGCTTCAAAATGTTTTGAACGTCACAGAACATATGAGATGTTCTAGGAGCTGAGATTGTGATCTCAAGCTCGTGCCTATGTTGAGAGGTATGAGACCTCCAACAAGATTCTTTGCCTGCAAGATAAAGGAGAATAGCTTAATCGGTGAGCGTGTTCTCAGATTGTCTGGGTGCTACAATCACTTGAATCAAGTGGGAGTTAATCTTCCAGATGAGATAGTGATTAATGCAGTTCTCCAAGTCACTGCCACCAAGCTACTAGAGCTTCGTGATGAACTATAACATGCCAGGGATGGATAAGATGATCCCTGAGTTGTTCGTGATGTTTGACACCACGAAGGTAGAAATCAATAAGGAGCATCAAGTGTTGATGGTTAAGTGAAAACCACTAGTTTCAAAAGGGGCAAGGGCAAGAAGGGAAAAACTTCAGGAATGGCAAGCCAGTTGTTGCTCTAGTGAAGAAACCCAAGGTTGAGCCCGAACCCGAGACTAAGTGCTTCTGTTATGAGGAGAATGTTCGCTGAAGCGGAAAAACCCTAGATGATTGGTAGATAAGAAGGCTGGTAATGTCAATGGAAGTATATTTGATATACGTGTTAGTGATGTGTACCTTGCTGGTACTCCTAGTAGCACCTGGGTATTAGATACCGGTTCGGTTGCTAAGTGTTAGCAACTCGAAATAAAAGCTACGGAGTAAATGGAGACTAGCTAGGTGAAAGGTGACGATGTGTGTTGGAAGTATTTCCAAGATTGATGTGATCACCATCGCACGCTCTCTCTACCTTCAGGATTTGTGATAAACCTAAATAAATGTTATTTGGTGTTTGCGTTGAGCATAAACGTGATTAGATCATGATTAGTGCGATACGGTTATTCATATAAGTTAGAGAATAATGGTTATTCTGTTTACATGGATAATGCCTTCAATGGTCATGCACCCACTCGAAATGGTTTATCGAATCATGATCGTAGTAGTACACATATTCATAACATTGGTACCAAAAGATACAAAGTTAATAATGATAGTACCACATGCTTGTGGCACTGCCACGTAATGTCATATTGGTATAAATCGCATGAAGAAACTCCATGATGATGGATGTTTTTTGACTCACTCGATTTCGAATCGGTTGAGACATGCGAGCCATGCCTCTTGGGCAAGATGACTGAGACCCCGTCATCCAATATGATGGAGCGGGCAAGTGGCTTATTGGAATTAATACATGTTGATGTATGTGGTCCAATGAGTGTTGAAACACACAGTGGATATCGTTGTTTTTCTTTACCTTCACTGATGATTTGAGTAAATATGGGGATATTTACTTAATGAAACACGAATCTGAAATGTTTGAAAGGTTCAAGGAGTTTCAGAGTGAAGTTAAAGATCATCGTGACAAGAAGATAAATGTCTATGATATGATCATGGAGGTGAATATCTAAGTTACGAGTTTGGTATGCAATTTTAGACAATGTGGAAATTGTTTCACAGCTCACGCCTCCTGGAACACCATAGTGTGATGGTGTGTTCGGACGTCGTAGTCGTGCTCTATTGGATATAGTGAGTACTATGATGTCTCTTATCGTTTTACCACTATCGTTATGGGGTTATGCATTAAAGACAAATCCATTCACTTTAACAGGGCACCATCTAAGTCTGTTGAGATGACACCGTGAGAATTATGGTTTGACAGAAGCCTAAGCTGTCATTTCTTAATGTTTGGGGCTGCGACGCTTATGTGAAAATGGGTTTTTCACCTAGCGAGCTCGAACCCAAAGCAGACAAATGCATCTTCATAGAATACCCTAATGAGACATTGGGTATACCTTCTATCTCAGATCCAAGCGCAAAAGGTGTTTGTTGCTAAGAACGGGTCCTTTCTTGAGAAAGAGTTTCTCTCGAAAGAATTGAGTGGGAGGAAGATAGAACTTGATGAGGTTGTTGAACCTTTGTTTCAACCAGAGAATAGCGCAACACAGAAAGATGTTTCTGTAGAGCCTACTCAGTTGAAAAGGAAGTTAATGATGATGATCATGAAGCTTCGGATCAAGTCACTATCGAACCTCGTAGGTCGACAAGGACGCGTACTGCTCCTGAGTAGTACGACAACCCTGTCTTGGAAATCATGTTGTTGGACAACGATGAACCTACGAACTATGGAGAAGCGATGGTGGGCCCGGATTCCAACAAATGGCTAGGAGCCATGAAATCCGAGAAAGGATCCATGTATGAAAACCAAGTATGGACTTTGGTAGACTTGCCTGTTGAATGGCGGGTCATTGAGTACAAATGGACCTTTGAGATAAACATAGACGCTAATGGTGAAATGTCACCGTTTATAAAGCTCGACTTGTCGCAAAGAAGTTTCCGCCAAGTTCAAGGAGTTGACTGCGATGAGATTGTCTCATCTGTAGCGATGCTAAAAGTCTATTAAAATTTTGTTAGCAGTTGCTGCATTTTTCGATTATGAAATCTGGCAGATGGATGACAAAACAAGGTTTCCGTAATGGTTTCTGTGAGGAAGAGTTGTATGTGATACAACCAGAAGGTTTTGTCAATCCTAAGGATGCTAATAATATGCAAACTCCAGCGATCCTTCTATGGACTGGAGCAAGAATCTCGGAGTTGGAATATATGCTTTGATGAGGTGATCAAAGTGTTTAAGTTTATACAAAGTTTATGAGAAACTTGTATTTGCAAGAAAGTGAGTGGGAGCACTATAGAATTTCTTATAAGAATATGTAGTTGACATATTATTGATCGGAAATGATGTAGAATTTCTGGAAGAGCATGAAGGGTTGTTTGAAAAGAGTTTTTTCAAAGGAAGACCCAGATAAAGCTACTATTTTATTGAGCATCTAGATCTATAGGGATAGATCTATTCGCTTGATAAGTTTTTTCGACGAAGACATACCTTGACAAGTTTTTGAAGGAGTTCAAAATAGATGGGTCAAAGAAGGAGTTCTTGACTGTATTGTAAGGTGTGAAATTGAGTAAGACTCAATACCCGACCACGGCAGAAGATAAAGAAAAGATGAGTGTCATCTCCTATGCTTTAGCCATAGGCTCTATATAGTATGCCATGCTGTGTACCGCACCTGTGTGTGCCTTGCCATGAGTCTGTCAAGGGGTACAAGAGTAATCCAAGAGTGGATCACTAGACAGCGGTCAAAGTTAGCCTTAGTAACTTGAGAACTAAGGAAATATTTCTCGATTATGGAGGTGATAAAGAGTTCATCGTAAAGTGTTACGATGATGCAAGCTTTAAAACCAATCCGGATGACTCTTAGTAGAAATCCATCTACGTATAGTGGAGCAGCCATTTGGAATAGCTCCAAGTGGAGCGTGGGAGCAGTATCTACAAATATGAAATGGAAAGTTTGCAAAGGTACACACGGATCTGAATGTCGCAGACCCGCTGACTAAAAACCTCTTTCACGAGCAGAACATGAACAAACCCCAGAACTTATTGGGTGTCAATCACATGATAATATGATCACATGGTGATGTAAGTGTTAATCACATGGTGATGTGAACTAGATTATTGACTCTAGTGCAAGTGGGAGACTGTTGGAAATATGCCCTAGAGGCAATAATAAAATGGTTATTATTGTATTTCCTTGTTCATGATATTTGTCTATTGTTCATGCTATAATTGTGTTAACCGGAAACCATAATACATGTGTGAATACATAGACCACAACATGTCCCTAGTGAGCCTCTAGTTGACTAGCTCGTTGATCAATAGATGGTCACGGTTTCATGGCCATGGACATTGGATGTCGTTGATAACGGGATCACATCATTAGGAGAATGATGTGATGGACAAGACCCAATCCTAAGCATAGCACAAAGATCGTGTAGTTCGTTTGCTAAAGCTTTTCAATGTCAAGTATCGTTTCCTTAGACCATGAGATTGTGCAACTCCCGGATACCGTAGGAATGCTTTGGGTGTGCCAAACGTCACAACGTAACTGGGTGGCTATAAAGGTACGCTACGGGTATCTCCGAAAGTATCTGTTGGGTTGGCACGAATCGAGACTGGGATTTGTCACTCCGTGTGACGGAGAGGTATCTCTGGGCCCACTCGGTAAGACATCATCATAATGAGCTCAATGTGACTAAGGAGTTAGCCACGGGATGATGTATTACGGAACGAGTAAAGAGACTTGCCAGTAACGAGATTGAACAAGGTATGGGGATACCGACGATCGAATCTCGGGCAAGTACCATACCGATAGACAAAGGGAATTGTATACGGGATTGATTGAATCCTTGA
The DNA here is from genome assembly GCA_022496015.1 of Hordeum marinum. NCBI lineage: Eukaryota > Viridiplantae > Streptophyta > Magnoliopsida > Poales > Poaceae > Hordeum > Hordeum marinum. Next base: position 365,960,897 of record CM039675.1, on the reverse strand, counting down.
CATCGTGGTTCATCCGATGAGATCATCGTGGAGTACGTGGGAGCCAACATGGGTATCCAGATCCCGCTGTTGGTTATTGACCGGAGAGGTGTCTCGGTCATGTCTACGTGTCTCCCGAACCCGTAGGGTCTACACACTTAAGGTTCGATGACGCTAGGGTTATAGGGAAAAGGTATACGTGATTACCTAAGGTTGTTCGGAGTCCCGGATGAGATCCCGGACGTCACGAGGATCTCCGGAATGGTCCGGAGGTAAAGATTGATATATAGGAAGTCCAGTTTTGGTCACCGGAAAGTTTTCGGGCTCATCGGTAGTGTACCGGGAGTGCCGGGAGGGTGCCGGATGAACCCCGGGAGGGGTGTGACGACCAAAGGACCACATGGGCTGTTAGATAAAGTGTGCCAGCCCTTATTGGGCTGGGCAAGACTTTTGCTAAAGGCCCATGCGGCTGGAGATAAGGAGATAAGGCAAAAAGGATTTAAAAGGAGGAGATCCACCTCCCTTGTGGGAGGTGGACTCTCCCTTTAATTCGGCCGGCCATCTCCTCTTTGGAGTAGAGGCCAAGCCAGCCCTCCACGTCCCTCCTCCTATATATACTTGAGGTTTTGGATGTTTTGAGAAAATATTTGATCTCTCTCTCTCACGGCGAAGCCCTACCTCTCTTCTTCCTCCTCCGCAGCGCTTAGGCGAAGCCCTGTCGGAATACCTTGCTACTCCACCACCACCACGCCGTCGTGCTGCTGTTGGAGCCCTTCCCCAACCTCTCCTTCCTCCTTGCTGGATCAAGGTGTTGGAGACGTCACCGGGCTGCACGTGTGTTGAACGCGGAGGTGCCGTCCGTTCGGCACTTGATCGGATCTACCGCGATCTGAATCGCTGCGAGTACGACTCCATCAACCGCGTTCTTGTAACGCTTCCGCTTAGCGATCTTCAAAGGTATGAAGATGCAATCTCTCCCCTCTCGTTGCTGGTTTCTCCATAGATAGATCTTGGTGAACGTAGGAAATTTTTTGATTTACTACTACGTCTCCCAACAGCTTCGGCATAATACAGAGAGGAATTGAGAAAGTTTATCTTATAAGATTCAGTAATTTCTCTAACTTGATGTGACATGAAAGATGAACCTTGATCTACAGTTAATGTTTGAGGAATGCCGAATCTATGAATATTGTGCTCGGTTATGAATTGAATTACCTCCATATGTATCATGTTCTTGAGAGGTATCGCTTCAGACCATTTAGTGAAATAATCGGTTGCCACCAATACGAACCGATGCCCCTTTGTGGAAGATTGATCAATTTCTCCAATGAATTCTAAAACCCACCCTCTAAAAGGCCATGGTGTGATAATAGGATGTAACATGACAACAGGAGCCAATTGAATATCTCCAAACTTTTGACACACTTCACATGCTTTATAACATCTGAAGCAATCATTAATCATCGCCAGCCAACAAAACCCAACATGTCGCAACAACCACTTCATCTTGGGAGTCGACTGATGAGTTCCACAAATACCCTTTGTGTACCTATCCCATAGCAACTCTAGCTTGGTCTTTTTCCAAGAACTTTAAAAATAATATCATCAACTATTCGGCGATAAAGGTCATTATCCCTCATTGTATATTTGAAATCCATACGCCGAACAGCCCTGCCCGCCCTTTCACTCGGATCACACAAGTAATCAATAGTTGGCTTCCTCTAGTTTAGATTTTCACATGCACTAGATTTTTTGTCGGTGGCTGAAGTGGAGGGCTTCAGTTTGGCTTCTCCTATATTGGTAAAGATAGGTGTCGGCTTTAGAGAAACATGAAACATGCGATGATCCACATGATAGCCGGATGCTTGTTGTGCCAAATCATCTGCTTTCCAATTGTCATGTCTGGATATATGTGCAATGCTAAAATAATACAAAGTAGAAATTATATCTATACATTTATTAAGACAAACATTAAGTGATTGTCAAAACATTGAAAAACTTAGGATATTTGTTGCACTACTAATAACGAATCACCAAAAGCCTGAATATATGTAGCACCTATGGCAAGCAACATTTCCAAGCCGAATAACAATGCTTCATATCCATCTTCATTTTTTGTGCAAAAATATTCTAAGTGGTGTGAGGCTTCCAAAACAGCACCATAAGGAGATATATAAACAACACCAACACCTTGGCCATTGTTATGAATTCAACCACCAAAACATAATCTCCATGGTACTAGAGAGACAAGGCTAATATGAATATTATGCATGTCATAAATCTGATGCTCAATAATAAAACCAACAATGGTTTTGCCTCTCTTAAATTTGAAATGTTTCTACGCCAGATAATATTAAATCAAAGCACAAGCACACTAACCATTTTTTCATATGAATTGGTTGCAACATATTTTAAATGACATCGATCACAATGTCTCAATTCCATGCAATCATAACATAGGTATACGTATAAATTTCCATGGGCACATACCTTGTCCCGCTCTCCAATCGAACTAAGAACGATGTTAGAATTCTACACCGACAATGCATTGCCATATTCTTAGGATGATAGATAAATACCGTCCATAACAATAAGATCCATGTAAACTCCATCTACCAAAATCATGTATATCCGTAATAAACAAATGAAATAACAAATCAAGTATTCGGCTCTTTTGGACCAGCAACTAACTTGTAGCTAATCAAATCCATAGTGATTTGGTAATACCCTCTCATGACAAAAAAATTATATTGCATCCATGGATCAAAATAAGACCATGGAGGGTAACCGGTTATACCTTGGGATGAATTCCTTGCCAATTATATCAATGGCATTTTTGATGAATATGGATAATGTGCTAGCCAAAGATTTTGATGGGAAAACATTCGGTTTGGTTGTTCGTAGCATTCACTCTTCTCCTTCTTCACCTTTGCCGCACTTATCGCAACAAAAGCTTGCACGCCATTCTTGGTTTGAGTACTTCCTTTGGGAATCCATGCCATGTTCATCCTTTCAAGTTCTTATGCACTTAGCTTTTGTAATATCTTATTTTGCCAATATGATAAGCCGAGTGGGTGCCCTGGCTGCAATTTTGTTTGAAGTAATAACAATTGTTGTTTTACCTTGTGTACTCTCAACTTTTGCTCTTCAGATTTGGCACTTGATTGACCTGCCTCATTGCCTTTAGTAGCCAATGTCAATATTTAATTGACTTTTTCATTTGAGATCAAATGTGAAGTGGCACTCTTATGACCATATCTTTTAACGGTAAACTTGCTTAACAACATCTTTTTCCTCCTTGAGGTCTAGACCGATTCCTTATGATTGAAACAGTCTTTGACATGTGATTGCTCAAATGTTGATCTTCTTGGAGTTGCATTATATCGGGGAGATGGTCAAAAATAATATGGAGAATGTGCCCTTATAGCATACCTGTCCCATGATGGATACAAATTTACGTGAGCATGGGGAGACATCCACGACATTGGCAATGGTGGCCCAATATAAGGATATGAATCTGTTGCATTGAAATTCTCCCATTGTCAATACCAATCCTCACCTTTGCGCCTTGGGGGTGATCTTGGTTTCTTTGCATGATTTAGCTGATAAGAATTCTTCTCTTGACTCTTCTTTTGATATTTTCCAATAGCTGTGCGAAAGTGACTTTTGGCTTTTTACCTTTGTTCTTTCGGCCTAGGCTTTCTTTTGTTGTGCTTGCATCGATCTTTGGATTTTCTTGTTTCACTCTAGTACATAGCATCTTCATTGCAACTTTCATAGAACTCAAGCCTTCAAGAATAATTTCATTGTGTTGAATAACTTGTTTACTTGAAAACTTGATCCCATCACCTGCAGTTTTCACCTTCCCTTTAAATGGATCGACTTGAAACAACCGATACAATTTTTTTTTCCATTGGGACCAAATGGAATAGACTGGTCATCTCTTGGTGTTTCAACAAGTTTCCAACGGCCTTTGTCTATGGCCGATTTAACCATTTGACGGAACATATTACAATCCTCAAAATTGTGTTTGAACGAATCACACAACTTATAATATATTCGTCCTTGGATTTATGACTTGACATGGTGATTAAGAATTTTAATGTAATTATTTCTCAAAAACAAATCAAAGATTTGATCGGACATGTTTGAATTTAGGGTAGAATTTCATTCTCTAGCTGATCTACCTGTGAGAACGACTGCAGAATTGAGCAAACAAATGGTTCAAATTTTATATCTCCTCATTCAGCTGTGAATTTTATTTTGCATTCTTTTTTTGATGTCATTGGATAAGATATTATATTATTATCAGTTTTTTGAATAGAATTTAACCTTGGCTTTAAATTTATGAAATGAAAATAGTTAAAACATATTGTCTCAATTGAGACCAAGTGTAAGCCAAGTAAGAAATAAGCAAAGATACCCAATAAGGTATGAACTTTAGATAAAGCAATGGGGAAAGCCTTGGCTGGAACAATTGTAGGGATCGAAAGTAGGTCTAGAGGGAGGGTGATTAGACTACTTGACCAAATTAAAATCTAACCTTTTCCCAAGTTAATTGGTTGGTAGATTTTAGCAATTCTAGCATATCAAGTTCACCCTACACGTGCATTTCTAAGAGTATTACAACGGAAAGTAAAGACACACATATGTAAGAGGATAAGGGTAGGAATATCAAACGCAATTTGGAGACACGAGGATTTTTCCCGTGGTTCCGATAGGTGGCTCTATCGCCCATCCATGTTTATGGAGACTTCAACCCACAGAGGGTAATGGCGCGAGAGTCCACAACGGGCTCCACCCATGAAGGGTTCCACAAAGAATCAACCTTATCTATACCATGATGGCCTACGTCCATGAATTACTAGCCTTACTCTGGGCAGATCTTCACAAAGTAGGCGATCTCCTTGCCCTAACAAACTTCTTGGTTCAACTCCACAACATGAAGTAGGAGGCTCCCAAGCGACACCTAACCAATCTAGGAGGCACCACCCTCCAAAAGGTAATAAATGATGTAACAACGATGAACTCCTTGCTCTTTTGTTTCAAATGATAGTCTCCTCAACACTCAATCAGTCTCCAACAAATTTGGCTTGGGTAGAAGAGATTGATTGGGTGGGAAGAAACTTCGGGAGGCTAGAAATCAAGATCCATATGGTTGGAGTGGATGGTCTTGGCCTCAACACAAGGGTAGGTGGTTCTCTCTCAGAAAATTGGATATGGGAAGTGTGGGTCTGTTTTGAGTGCTTCTCTTGCAAGTGGGATTTGGTGGAGGGGTATATATAGGAACCTCCATAAATCCAACCGTTACAACATTATTGCCCAACTTGGTGAAACCAATGTGAAAACTCGGTTGCACCGACTGGCGCAAAACGTGGCAACTTTGGCGTTTTTGGTGAGACCGATATACGATTCTTGATGCTACCGGTATGAGTGGTCGTCGGCAGTTACACAACTCGATGAGACTGATTCACAAGTCTCAGAAATTTAGATTCTTGTAAATGAGTCACCATGAAGTTGGTCACCGAAACTCGATTGCACCGATATGGAACTTGCTAGTACTGAGATGTGGCTTTTGGCTTGGGTTTTGACTCGGTGTGGCCGAAAGATAATAGTTGGTGGCACCGATTTGGAGTGGTAGGGTTTCAGACATAATATTTGTTGGAGAGCTTGTGACTGATTTTGGTGGCTAGCACTTGATCATTTTGAGCATTTCATTCACCATTATGACCTCACCCCCTTTTAATAGTATTGGCTTTCCTATGGACTCAAAGTGATTTCTCACAAAGTAAAATGTGGACTCTTCATGCTCGTAGCTTGGCCAATCCTATTCCTTGCATCTCGGGGTCTCCTCACAATCCTTTGCCAATCAAGACATTGAACTTTTTCCTGAAATATACTTAGTGGAAACATTAGTCCAATGAAATATATGTTGTTATCAATTACCAAAACCACCTAGAGAGAAGTTGTGCTTTCAATCTCCCCCTTTTGGTAATTGATGACAACATGTAAATCAAAGATTCGATAGAGATATAATCAATGAATAATACCATTGCTTTGAGAGGTATGTGCTAAGCAAGAGCCCCCCCTAAATTTGTGCATTATTTTAAATTTGTGTTTGAATGCAAATGCACAATCGATTAGGATGATGGGCCACTCTTCCATGTAACTTATAACTTGGTGGTGCACAAAAATTAATATGAGTGGATTACATAAGCACATCACACCAAACATCAAGTGAATGATCATCATATAGACATCTCAAAGATAGGCAATAGTAGCATCACACAAAAGTATATGATCAAACACCGACAAAGTTTTCAAATGAACGATAAACCAAATGTTTTTAAACTGTAGAGAGGAACCAAAATGCAACACACTCTTTATCGAAGCCCTATGATCTATAACCTCTCCTCCTTTGGCAACAAGTTACCAAAAAGTTCAAAGTTCTAGAGATAATCGTTGCTTTGGGAATGATCTCCTCCATGAGATGATGAAGCTACTCGTGTAGTTGTTGAAGGAGTCGAGAGAAGAGCATCCATGAAAGCTTCAGCTGAAGGCCTCTAAGGTGGTGGTGTAGACATTGGAGGTGCAGACAGAGCTGATGGAGCTATGGCAGGTGCTGAAGAAGAAGGCCTCAACTCTGGAGCAGGCACTATAGGAGTCCTGTACTGAGTCTTGAACTGAGTGCTGGTCCTGAGAGGTGGACTTCCATCATCATCATCATCATCATCATCATCATCATCTGAAGAGTGAGGAATGGGAACTACATCCACTTCCTTCCTAAGCTCATCCACAGTCTTTGTCAGCCCATCCACTTTGTTGTTCAGTGTAGAAAACTTGTGCTCCATAATGCTCACAAGACTCCCCTAATTACGTAGGAAGGTCTTGATGTCCTTCTCCATGCCTTGAACTGTGCTAAGAAGAAGATCCATTTGCTCACTCTTGGTCCTAGGCACCTGAGCACTAGTGGCTCTGGCTGCCTCTGCCTCTGCCTGTGCAGTAGATGAAGTGGGATGACTAGAATCCATCACCACAACATTATCCTCGAAATCTGGATGGAGTGGAAAATGTGGACAATCAAGTGCATATACATTCTTCTCTAACTTAGAGTTGGTGAGCATCTGAATGTAGGGTGCATATCCATAAGATCTCTTCCGATCTGCAGCTGTCCTCTTCACTGTCTCAACTATCAAATCCATCACCCTGAACCTGGTGTGGGTGTCAATGTGGTGCATCATGTTTATGGAGTAGCCTCGGATCATTTTGTCATCTCCTAACTCGGGCATCAAGGTGTACCTCATGATAGTGTTGGTATTAGATAATCCTGCTTGCAGATACTAGACTGAACCAAACTTATGTGAATGCATATAATTAGCAAGAATCTCCTTGTACATCTTTGCCATAGAGTTGTGACTCATCTTGGACTCAGTGTAAACACCCAAGTCACCTTCCTATACCAGTGGAGCTCCTAAGATGGTAGGCCACTCATCAACTGTGGATTATTACCTGACTCCTTCAGTCATCCATATGATCCTGTCATCTGGGTAGAAGTGAGCAGTAGAGTAGAACTGCCTGATCATCTCATTATTCCAGACAATAAACTCTCTTCCAACAAATTTTGCAATATCAATGCACTAGATGTTTTCTTGCACACTAGGAAAATAGTCTTCATTTTCCTTGATTTATGCCCAGTCAACATATCTCATGTCAGTGACTGTTGGGCTCTTGTCCAATAGGACAGTCTCATAAAATTCATGTTGTTCCTTGGTGTGAAATCTAGCATCCATAACAATCCTTCTCCTGGAGGGACATGGGTCATTTTCTCTCCACAATCTCATCCCTGGATCTCTCCTCTTCTTCGTATCCTCAACAATGGGATGAGTATCAGCATGAGCAGGTAGATGGGGCCTGAGTTTCCTCAACATCGTCAAATCTTCCTCAACATCTTTGGAAGTTGAAGTCTTGTTCTTGGCTACAAGAGGGATGTCCCTGGTAGTGTCCTTGGACCTTGGAGCAACTGTCTTCTTTGGTGCAGTATTCCTGCTTGAAGAAGATTGCTTTGGCATAGCATCAGCAAGAAGCTTCTTCTTCTTGGAAGGAGGAGCTTGGGAAGCTGGCTCTTCCTCTGCTTCCTCCTCCTCAACATCAGTTGGGTCCTCATACATGGAAGTGTGCCTTCCAATGACATTGACTATCCTCTTTGTCAGGGATATAACCCGCCCTATTGGGCCAGATTAAACAAAGTGGCGGCTTCCGGAACATATCCAAGATGGGCTATGCCATTACAAACAGGGCAAACAAGACGACTTACCAAGTAAGTCGGATGGAGACCCAACACATGAAGATGGTGAGTCAAAGTCCAAGAGACAAAAGACGTCGGGACTTGCTCAAAGGGAAAGGCGGGTTAGATACATAGCAGGTCACCAGGCATAGCAAGACTTGGACTCTTGTAAGACCAGGGTCTCGACCTGTTTATAAAGGCGATCCCCCGAGGCCAATAAACTTAAGTTACGAACAATAGAAAGCTAAGTTAGCGATTCCGCACCCTTGTAATCGAGATCATCATCAATACAGACACAAAGCAGACATAGGCTTTTACCTCTAACGGAGGAGCCGAACCTGGGTAAACCCGTCTCTCGTTCCCGATCAACCCCTTCGAGTCGCCACACAGCGGCGATGGCCTCAAACCTAAGTCGTCATACGAGCACATCTGCCATGACAAAACAACGGCAGTTCGCGCCCATCATGGGGCTGTTGTGCGGTGGAGTTGAGTTCTCAAAGGGAGCTCTTCTAGGGTTCGGGAGCTACATAGTTGGTCAGATGACCAAGAGCCATTGCAGCAAGCTCTAGATTGACAATTCACGGAGAGGTCCCGAGGTCGACTCAGTCGAGTCTGGGTACCGAATCCCTTTGGCAAGATCCATGTCTTCATCGGTAAGATCAGCACGTCAGTACCCGAGCCGGCTCAGCACGCCTGACCCGGCCAACATCAAGCCGGATGACGTCACATCTTCATGGGTTTTTACCCAAGGAGTCAGCCTTCCGGATGAGCCGACATGTAGTGAGGGCACCCCCGTCAACTCCGACGGCGAGTCATCCATGGGAGACACCAATTCAATTTGTCCCCTTTATGTTGGGAGACTTGGGGGCTGCTCGGAAGCAGAAGCTGCCAAGGAATCATATGACACCACTAGGAGAAAACTTAGTAGTAGCACTAGATTTACCCTTAGTAGTAGCGCTTGTGGCAGTGGCAGCGCTACTACTAAGGCGCTACAACTAAGTTGTAGCAGTAGTGCTGGATAACCAGCGCTACTGGTAAGTAGGGTTAGCAGTAGCGCTGGAAAAGAAACAATGCTACTGATAAACCAGCAATGCCGCTAGATGCAGAACAACGCTACTGCTAATATTCTTGCTTTCTAAGATTACATTCCCCTCTATGTATTTGTCCATGCTCTATACAGTAGTTTCATCATATGACAACATGAATAATTATTGTGCCAGCAACTACATTTAGATTAAAGCGCATGGATGCAAGTGATCATGTTGAATTAGAAGAAAACATCATAATAGTAATCGTCCTAATCGATCATACAATTTAACTAAACTTTTCCCTCATAGGACCTAGTCCTCCCTCCTAGGTAAATGACATAAAACAAAATAACACCTATATCTCCATGATGAAGCAAAGAGATCTAACGGTCTCCAACTTGTGGCTTGCGGTCCTTCTTTGTTTGTCCCCATGCTTCAATTTGGATCCGTCTTGGTGGTTTGCGCTCAGTTGAGTATGCAAAAGAGAACTCGGGCCTCATAGGGATTTTAATTGTCATATTACCTTTGGGTTGAATCAATGGAGGCACAACTTCATTTGGCAGTTTCTGTTGATGAACATAATAGTAGCCTAGTTAGCAATGTAATCAATACCATTTATACAATCGTAGTGTACTTAATTAGCAACTCTTACCATGATATTTTGGCGAATGTCATCCGCCGTCAACCTATGCACTAGTGTCCTGTAAAATGTATAATTTGGGCCAGTACCCAAATTATACGGGAAGATCTCCCTACCAACTATGATATCAATAACAAAGTTGATAAGATCATCTTTCTCCTCCCAAGTTAGATTAGATCCATAAGTGTAGTGTGCCATGTCAATTATTTTCTGTGTTTCACTCGAAGAAACAAAATAAGCTGTAAATTATAAATTAACAAATTTAGTATGGATGAACACCAACTATTTTTAAATATAGAATGCAAATTACTTGACAAATATGCATGGTTGACAAACTCACATGGAGGTAAAATAGGAAGCATATCGATATCCACCTAAATGTCAATGTTACCTTCAATATGATCTTCAGGACGAAGATCAAAGGTTATTTCCATATCCTCCTAAAATCCATATGCCTTGCAAAGAGCTTCCCAATTTGAGCACCCTAGTTCTATGTTATTAAGTGCATTCATTACTTTCACCAGAAATGTGTGACCATGTTTAGTCCTCAGGTTGGCTGTCCTCGTCTCGAAACTCTCATGCTCTTCGAAACCGAGCCTCTCCAAGAAATATCATCTTGTATGACAGGGGATGAACTAGTCAAATTGTATAAAACATAAATTACACGTTGAAGTAAAGAAACAGAAGTCATGCTTAAGTATGAAAAAACACTTGTCATCATTGCACACCGTAGAAATATCGAAGTCCTCGTAAAGCTTCATGGTGAAGAACCTGCCGTCTCGCAGCCCAAGCTGGTCGCAAAGACCCTTATCTTCACCGCAAAATTCACATGCTTGAATCCTATCATCGTGTGATGATGACGACATTTCTTGTCTTCATGATTCAAAAATTACGACATGCGCTTGGACCCTAATGCGTGTGTGACTTTCGGTCTGTCGAGGCTTTCCTTAAATAACTCTCATATCTCATGGTGTGTTGGTGCACACACTCTCAAACCGATATGGTGGTGTATATATATTGGTGGACACTCTCTCACAGTAATAGTTCGATCATCGGTGATGGACGCCCCCCCCTCTCCTCTTCTTATGCATTATACCGACGAATATATCGCAAAGAAGAGAAGAAGAAGAGGTGCCCCCCATGACAATAGTCGGGATTCCTCCATCAAGAACATACATGAAAGTCACACAAGGAGCAACGATAGACCGAAAGTCACACACGCATTATACCGATAAAATATCACTAATACATTTATAATGAACTCGAATATAATATCACTAATACATCATCTCAAATAATCCAATTAATGCATCATCAAATATTAACTAGTACATCTTGAATATTATCATATAAGATCACTAATACAGATCGAATACTATCGAATAATCTAAGTCACTAGCGGTTCCTGAGTCATGGGTGGTGGACACCCAAAGATAAGGAACCATCACGGGATCATAACTCGGGTGAGATCCCTGAAGAATCTGCCAGGTATTGTTGAACCTGGCATCCAACGCCGCCGTGTAGCAATGGACATGCTTGTCCTCCTCCCTAACACGGCGACGTACCACCTCCGCGGGGCCCGCTCCCTCTGCACCAAAAGTGGCCCATGTGACCGCCACCACAGAAGCTCCGGGTCGATGACAAGACCCGGATTCCTCACCAAGCTCTGAGCCCGGGAAGGTAGCACCTCTCAGTGCCAGCCCGGCGGAGCCTAGTCCCGGACATGGCGCCTATCAAGCAAGCTCTCGCCGACCACTCAACGATGAGGATGCGGGCCGGGCATCGTCGATGTCGAGATAAATTCTTATTAGAATTTTTTCTTATCGTTTAATGTTTTACTTTATAGTTATCATGTGTACAAAAATCTTCTCATTTGAATTTAGCTATTGCCCACTAACCTATTTTTCTCAACATGCAAGTATGACACCTCATCAAGCAAATATATATACAATAATAAAAACACAATATATATTGCAAATATTCCCACAGCAACGTTTAGGGAATCATGTAGTCCCTAGCAAGAAACCTATAGGTGTGGGGATGTCTAACCAGAGGCCGGGGTCGGTGTCTGGGTCGAGGTCGGGGTCGACGTCACCGGGCTCGAGGTCGGGGTCGGGGCTGAGGTCGAGGTCGGTGTCGGGTCGGGGGCAAGGTCATCGAGGAGGACCTGTGGTGGAGGCGGCGCAAAGTGGAGAGGGAGATAGTGAGGAGGGGGAGAGGGAGGGAGTGAGGGGCAGGGCGGTGGCATAGAGTGGATAGGGAGAGAGTGAGGAGGGGAGAGGAAGGGAGTGAGGGGCGAGGCGGCGACACAGAGTGGAGAGGGAGGGAGTGAGGGGTGGCGGCGGCAGCGCAGAGTGTGGAGAGCGAGGGAGTGAGGGGTAGTGGCGGCGATGCAGAGTGTGGAGAGGGAGGGAGTGAGGAGGGAGAGGGAGAGAGTGAGAGAGAGGGGCCGTGCGGGGCGAAGACGATAAGTGCACGACCCACTTAGCAGTAGCGCTGTTAGGAAACACGCGCTACTACTATTATCTTAGTAGTAGCGCGGGTCGGTAAAGCGCGCTACTACTAAATCTAGCCTGACAGCAATAGTGGGGCTACATTAATAGTAGCGTGTTTCTCAAAGACGCACTACTGCTAAGATGTTAGCAGCAATGCTTTTTCTGGATGTGCGCTACTGATATGTAGTGGTAGCGCCTCCTTTTATCCACCGCTACAGCTAAGGTTCTATGGATAATTATTTCCCTAGTAGTGCGAGCCGCTTTGCCAGGTCACCATCTACATGGCAGGAACCGCGACGGCTCAAGATACGTCAACGGCAACAGCCGCAAACGGCGTCGGCAGGTCAGGCAAGACGCCAACTCAAGTCATGAGCGACTTGATGGCTAAGATGCCCAAACTCTTGGAGGAACATGTCACTACAGAGAATCAAGAATATCATAACGAGAAACTGGTAAAACTTCATGCGGAGATGACCAAGGTTCAGGGGGAGATTGACGTCGAAAACATTCGAATGGCTGAAATACAGTCTCATATCCATACCGAGGCAGAGCACTTGAAGGCCGAGGCTTGGCAGTTAGGGCTTCACCGGGATGACTCTGAGGCGGGTTACCAGAGGAGATACCGGAGCCGGCTGCCGTTAGGCCTCGAGCCAACTCAGTTATTCACAAGTCCGACAACACCTAGGGGGACAAGATCCACCTCGTCATACAGAGCGCCAGGTAGAGCCGGCTCAGCCACAACTGGTTCAGTCGCCAACTGAACATTTCCAGACGCCGCAGAGCCACTTTGAGGGATCACTAGAAGAGTGTCTAGTGGGGGTTGAATAGACTACTAGTAGAGAATTAAAACATAACATTTTCCCAAGTTAATTGGTTGGCAAATTTTAACAGTTTTAGCAATGCTAGCAAGTCTATATACCCTACACATGCATGTTAACAAATATAGCAGCGGGAAGTAAAGACATTGCACATGAAGTAAAGAGTTGAGATATGGAGATCAAACGCAATTGAAGACACAAGTATTTTTCTCGTGGTTTCGATAGGTGGTGCTATCGTACGTCCACATTTATGGAGTCTTCAACCCACTGAGGGTAACTATCGTGAGAGTCCACAGAGGGATCCACCCATAAGGGTCCACGAAGTAGCAACCTTGAATATTCCATAACGGCTTCCATCCATGAAGGACTAGCCTCACTATGGGTAGATCTTCACGAAGTAGGCGATCTCCTTTCCCTTACAAACTTCTTGCTTCAACTCCACAACACGAAGTAGGAGGCTCCCAATCGACACCTAACCAATCTAGGGGGCACCACCCTCCAAAAGGTAATATGCCCGGTAATTTCGATGAACTCCTCGCTCTTGTGCTTCAAGATGATAGACTCCTCAACACACAATCACTCTCTCACATATTTGGCTTGGTAGAAGAGATGGGATTGGTGGAAAGCAACTTGGGGAGGCTAGAAATCAAGATCCATATGGTTGGAGTGGAAGATCTTGAGCTCAACACGAGGGTAGGTGGTTCTCTCTCAGAAAAATGATAGGATAGGTATGGAATAGTCCCGAGTGCTTCACTTTCGAGTAGGTGGTGGTGGAGGGGTATACATAGGGATTAAGTTAGACTCGATGACACTGATGTGTTAATCTTGGTGGTACCAAAGTGACTAAAGGTGGCAACTTTTGAATATCGGAGGGACCAATATAGGAATATCGATTGCACCGATAAGGTGACCAATGGTTAGAATGCTCAAACTCGGTGACGCCGATTCGACAATCTCGGAGGGACCGAAACTGTGAACTTGCGTAATAGAAAGTTGGCAGCTTGAACTCGGTGGCACCGGTATGGAATCGGTTGCACCAAAGTGGCTAGGGTTTGGCTGAGTCTGTCTAGGGTTTGGAATCAGTGGCACTGAATGTGCAATATTGGTTGCATCGATTTTGAGTGTTTGGATTTGGACAGACTCTAGTGGGAGAGTTTGTTGGTGTCTTTGGTAACTTTCACTTGTGCACGTATGAGCATTTTGTTCACCAACAAAACCTTACCCCCTTTTAATAGTATTGGCTTTCCTATGGACTCAAGGTGATTTCTCACAAATATAAAATGTAGAGTCCTCTTGCTTGAAGCTTTGCCAACCTATCTCCTTGCATCTTGGGGTATTCCACAATCTCTTTGCCAACCCAACTCTCCATGGACTATTATCTGAAATATAATAGATAAAAGTATTAGTCCAAGAGACAATGTATGTTGTCATGAATTATCAAAACCACCAAGGCAGCATGTTGTGCTTTCAATCTCCCCCTTTTTGGTAATTGATGACAACATACAATCAAAGCTTCAACTAAAGATATGCGTGGATATAATGAAGACTTTGTGAGACACATGACTTAGATTTGCTCCCCCTAAATGTGTGTAGTCCTTTAAAGGTAGTTGCTTTGGAATGCATGGACACACATATGGATAAAGGGATGTAAGGAGTCATGTGTATCTTGGCTATATGCATCAAAATATATATGATGAGATGTATCCTCGTTCAAGACTTCACTCTTGCAAACAATATGTGCAAGAAGCAAGAGACCATATATATCAAGGATATGATGCATATACTTACCTTGAGTTCTTGAGCATTCTAGTAGTAGAAACACACTTGAGAAAACAATTTTAGGAAACACAAGAGTATTCTACTAATCAAAAGCAATAGACCTCAAAAGATACCAAGATATGGAGAACATATAAAATATGATAATCCTTAAGATTAATATGTCTCCCCCTTTGTCATTAATCCTTTAGAGCTTTCTCCCCTTAGATATGAAAGTGGTAGTTCATCCTCTCCCCCTGAATCTTAGCATGTAGATATTGGGATTGGATAGGGTGAGAAAAGTCTAAGGTGAATTAGTCAAATATAATAAGTTTTTATTGCTTATTTTGGTATTATCCCCTTGCTTATATAAGTATAAACTTTTGATATTCTCCTCTCCCCCTAAATCATATCTCTCCCTTTGCATAAGCATGTAACTCTCCCTTTAGCATGAAGCTTTGTTCTACTCCCCCCTTGGCATTAATTTACAAAAAGGTCAAAGTTAGGAGTAGGTACAGGGATCATTGACAAGGAAGGGATCCTTGAGAACAAGAGTCATTGAAAGCAGGGTTCATAGAAAAGAACTGAGGGAATCATGGAATGGAACTTCTCTCCCTATGGCAAATATTAGTCTTCTCCTCCTTTGAGCTAGGGATCCTGGAATAAAGAGTTTCTCCCCCTAAGTTTTGCTTGTTATTCTCCCCCTAATTTTTTAAAGAGGGATCATCGAAATAATTGAAGAAGGACACATAAGATAGGAAAAACAAATCGGTGACTCCGAGACAGATAGATCGGTGGTACTAAGATTTTGTACTGCAGCTTGTCTACAATTTCGATAGAACCGAGATATCTGAATCGGCGACTCCGAGGATAAATCAGAAAGAAAAGAATAAGAGACCAAGTTTCTGATTTTCAATGAGGTAAAGAAAATATTTGCAAAGGAAAGAGAAAAGAACATCATCTTAGAGAAGATTTGAGTGGTTAAAAGAGATCATGCAAATAGAGAACAAACCACACAAGATTCTTAATTAGATGATGGGCGGTGACTAGGTCACCTATATTAGAGTATTTTGACTTAGGATCCAAGTAAGAATACTTGATCATAGGTCATACTCCACGTTAAGCTCAAAATGGGGTTACCATTTTTTGATAAAGCATTTTAATGTCTTCATATCACTTGAGTTGATTTAGCTCATGCCTTGGAGTAAAGCCTTTTCAAGGATATGAGAGCATACCTTTCAGTGATGTTGATAACGTTGATCGTAGGTGAACTTGTTGAGCATGCTCAAGGTTGATGAAGAACATCTTGAGTTGGGAGCAATCCTTCTCGTTCTAGTACACTTGTTTCCTACAAGGGTTAGTCATGCAAAGAAGAACTATAGGTATATCCTTTTGACATGATGCCAATTGAGATTTTGCAATAAAGGGATATATGTCAAAGATATGTTTGTGATGTCTTCTTCCTTACATCATCAAGAAGGGTTGTGGATACTTGGTGAAGACAAGATTGCTTATAATTGGAGTTGGTTGCAATCTCGTGGAATGGAGTTCTTCCATGTAGCTACAAACGGTTAGATGCAATACAAGGGAGCATAGAATTCCATGGCATAAGATAACATGGAAGTATCAAGAAGGCTCATGCCCTTGCAAGCATTCAAGTGAGTCTAGCTCAAGTTTGAAGCATCAACGATGTTCAACTCACTCCTCAAGTGACAAAACATTTTCTCATCAAGTGGCTTAGTAAAGATATCGGCCAATTTCTTGTTAGTGTGAACATGCTTAAGATTAATATCTGCTTTGGCAACATGATCGCGAATGAAATGATGTCAAACTTGAATATTCTTAGTTCGAGAATGTTGTATAGGATTATGACCAATCTTGATAGCACTTTCATTGTCACAAAGCAATGGAACATTTTTAACATGGATTCCATAATATTTAAGTGTCTATGTCATCCATAGTAACTACGCACAACAAGATCCAGCAGCAATATACTCAGCTTCGGCAGTAGATAGAGATATCGAGTTTTGTTTCTTAGATGACCAAGACACAAGAGATCTACCAAAAAATTGACAAGTACCCAAGGTGGATTTTTCT
Organism: Hordeum marinum; assembly: GCA_022496015.1. NCBI lineage: Eukaryota > Viridiplantae > Streptophyta > Magnoliopsida > Poales > Poaceae > Hordeum > Hordeum marinum. The sequence goes on along the minus strand of CM039675.1, from coordinate 365,943,801 downwards.
ATCCACCTTGCCACCGTTATAGTCCAATCGGAATAGCCAACAAGGTTAAAGGACGATCCATTGGGATACCAAATGCCAAAGTTTGGTGTTTGTATCAAGTATCTCACTATTCATTTCACGGCTAAAAGATGACACTCTTTAGGTCCAGCTAGATATCTAGCACACATGCAAACACTAAGCATAATATCCGGACGAGATGCACATAGATATAGCAATGATCCAATCATAGATCGATAAACTTTTTGATCAACCAGTTCATCTTCCTTGGTAAGATCAACATGTCCACTAGTTGGAATGGGAGTTTTCATACCTTTGCACTCTTGCATGTTGAATTTTTTGATCAAGTCCTTGGTATAATTAGTTTGAGAGATGAAAGTTCCTTCTCTTGATTGCTGGATTTGCAACCCAAGAAAGAATTTCAGCTCAGACATCATGGAAATCTCATACTTCTTAGACATCAATCGTCCAAACCTTTCACTAAATTAAGGGTTAGTGGAACCAAAGATAATATCGTCCACATAGATTTGGCACACAAATAATTCTCCATTAACTCTCTTAGTGAACAAGGTTGCATCAATTTTACCAATTTCAAAACCTTTTCCAATGAGAAACTTCATTAAGAATTTGTGCCAAGCATGAGGGGCTTGCTTAAGACCATAAAGGGCTTTACGAAGCTTGTAAACAATATTAGGTTTCTTAGGATTCATAAAGCAAGGTGGTTGCTTAACATAAACCTCTTCTTCAATTTCACCATTTAAAAAGGCACTTTTAATGTCCATTTCATAAAGCATGATATCATGGTAATTAGCATAGGCAAGAAGAATTCGAATAGCTTCTAGTCTAGAAACGGGGGCATAAGTCTCACCATAGTCCATACCTTCGACTTGAGTATATCCTTGGGCCACAAGACGTGCCTTGTTGTGTACGACTTGACCGTCTTCGTCTTGCTTGTTCCTAAACACCCATTTGGTTCCGATGATGTTGTGTTCATCTTCAGGCTTCTCCATGAGTGTCCACACTTTGTTCCTTCCGAATTTGTGAAGCTCTTCATGCATAGCGTTCACCCAATCCGCGTCTTCAAGAGCTTGTTCTACCTTCAAAGGCTCAATGCTAGATATGAATGAATAATGCTCACAAAAGTTAGCTAGACAAGTTTTAGAGTGAGTGATTCTCTCGGTTTGGATATCTCCAAAGATTTGGTTTAGGGGATGGTTGTTGGTCACTTTTGCTCAAACTCGGGTCAACTTCCGATTGTTGGATGGTGGAGCTTCTTCTTCATCATCATCATCTCCTTCGCCTTCGTTGTTGTCAACGTGATCATCTCCTTGAGGTGGTGGTGAAGGAGGTTGTGGTGGATATTCATGATGTACTTCCTCCTCTTCATCATCTTGTTGTGTACCGCTCGTGGATGCCTCCATGTCATGTTGTGGTTCACTTTGTCGTGAAGTAGGGGCTTCCACTTGACTTGATGAAGTACTTTCCTTCACCTCCATGGGACAAATCTTGCCGATGGGTAAATCTAGGATAGCTTCCGAAGGGTCCTTATCACCTACATCATTTGGCAATTGTTTGACTTGCGAACCATTAGATTCATCAAACTTCACATCTACCGTCTCTTCAACCTTTCAAGTGAAGTTTTTGTAGACACGGTAAGTGTGAGAGTTCGATCCATAACCAAGTAGGAATCCTTCATGAGATTTAGGAGCAAATTTAGTACGACGATGCTTGTCAAGAATGTAACACTTGGAGCCGAATACCTGAAAGTATCCAACTTGGGGTTTGTTACCGGTGAGTAGATCGTATGTTGTTTTACCGAAAATCTTGTGCAAGTAAAGTCGGTTTATGGCATGACATGTTGTTTCCACGGCTTCTGCCCAAAAGTGTCTTGGCGTCTTGTATTCGTCAAGCATCGTTCTGGTCATCTCAATAAGCGTTCTTCCTCTTGACAACTCCATTTTGTTGAGGCGTGTATGTAGCCGAGAACTCACGTGAGACACCTTCTTCGTGAAGAAAGGTATCCACATGGGTGTTCTTGAACTCCGATTCATTATCGCTCCGAACTTTCTTGATCTTCACTTCAAATTGATTTTGCGCTTTGCAAGCGAAGTTCTTGAAGTTCTTTTGAATTAGTGACTTATCATCAAGGAAAAATAACCACGTAAATCTGGAAAAATCATCAACTATAACTAGACCATAGGAATTCCCACCGAGACTCTTGTAAGCATTGGGACCAAAAAGATCCATGTGAAGTAACTCGAGTGGTCTCTTAATAGTCATGATATTCTTAATGGGATAACTTTGACCTACTTGGTTTCCATCTTGACAAGCACTACAAAGTATATCTTTGTCAAAGATAACATCTCTAACACCAAGAATGTGATTGCCCTTGATTAGCTTATCTAGATTGCGCATGCCTACATGTCCAAGTCTTCTATGCCATAGCCAACCTTTAGAGGATTTAGCAATTAAACAAGTGTAAGGCTTGGATCTCTTAGTGAAATCAACAATGTATAGATTACCTCTACGGAGACCTGTAAAGGCCATTTTATGATTATCTTGACGAAACACTTGGAAATCTACTTTCGTGAATAACATATTAAAACCGAAATCGGCAAGTCTAGATACGGAAAGGAGATTGTAGCCAAGGGATTCAACAAGCATAACATTTTGAATAGAGCTATCATGGGATATGGCCACCTTACCAAGGCCAAGTACCTTACCCTTAGAGTTGTCACCAAAGATCACGTACCTTCGAGGACCTTGATTAGTCATGATCTCTTGGAACATGTCTTTATCACCAGTCATGTGATTCGTACATCCACTATCGAGAATCCACTCTTTTCCTCCGGACATATAATCCTTGAAGTTTTCCATTAGAGTTAGATTCTTCATGATGTTTACATGCTCGATGTCGAACAACTCATCTTCTCCAAGGTAGTCATGTTCCACATTGTCATCATCAAGTGGGAAATCCTCATCATAAATAAGAAGAGATTCGTTAGAATTGTGATCATGACAATGTTCAAGTTTATGAATGCGAATGGCTTGAAACATAATGCTGTTGATAGTGGTGACATCTGCTTAAGAACGCATAAGATCACGGAGCTCAAATAGGCATTTATCAAAGTTTGGATCACTAGGTTTTATTTTGTGAAAAGCAAAAGTTTTATGAAGAATTTCATCAAGATTTCCTAATGAAAGATTTGGATATCATTTCTCCAAATTAGTCCATAAGGTATAGGCCAATGCAAAGTTCTTCAATTGAGATAACACGAATCTTGGTAACCTCCAACAATAAGATTGACATTTCTTAGGTTACCAAGCATGTTAATTTCCTCTTCGTGTGTGGGATGCAATTCAACAATAGGGAGTACATAGGGGTTTTCAACATATTTTCTCAAATCAAATTTATCAAATAGATCAGTCAAGGCATTGTTCCATTGACTATAGTACTCTCCATCAAAAATAGGCATTATACAACTCAAACTCTCTATACTAGACATATCCATCTTCCTCCTTGGTGATTAAACCGATGCAATGTAGACCAAAGCTCTGATACCAATTGAGGGATCACTAGAAGAGTCTCTAGGGGGGGTGAATAGACTACTAGAAGATAACTAAAACCTAACCTTTTTCCAAGTTAATTGGTTGGCAGATTTTAACAGTTTTAGCAAGGCTAGCAACTCTATATACCCTACACATGCATTTCAACAAATATAGCAGCAGAAAGTAAAGACATTGCACATGAAGTAAAGAGTTGAGATATGGAGATCAAACACAATTGAAGACGCAAGGATTTTCCCGTGGTTCCGATAGGTGGTGCTATCGTACGTCCATGTTTATGGAGTCTTCAACCCACAGATGGTAACGGTCGCGAGAATCCATGGAGGGCTCGACCCATAAGGGTCCACTAAGTAGCAACCTTGACTATTCCATAACGGCTTCCGTCTATGAAGGACTAGCCTCACTATGGGTAGATCTTCACGAAGTATGCGATCTCCTTGCCCTTACAAACTTATTGGTTCAACTCCACAACACGAAGTAGGAGGCTCCGAAGTGACGCCTAACCAATCTAGGAGGCACCACCCTCCAAAAGGTAATAGGCTCGGTAATGTCGATCAACTCCTTGCTCTTGTGCTTCAAGATGATAGACTCCTCAACACACAATCACTCTCTCATAGATTTGGCTTGGTAGAAGAGATGGGATTGGTGGAAAGCAGCTTGGGGAGGCTAGAAATCAAGATCCATATGGTTGGAGTGGAAGATCTTGACCTCAACACAAGGGTAGGTGGTTCTTTGTCAGAAAACTAACTGGATAGGTATGGAATAGTCTTGAGTGCTTCACTGTAGAGTAGGTGGTGGTGGAGGGGTATATATAGGCATCCCCAAAAATCCAAGCGTTACACACAATAAGTCAGACTCGGTGACACCGATGTGTTAATCTCGGTGGTACCGAAGTGACCAAAGGTGGCAACTTTTGAATCTCGGAGGGACCGATATAGGAATCTCGGTTGCAAAGATAAGGTGACCAAGGGTCAGAATGCTCAAACTCGATGAAAAAAATTCGACAATCTTGGAGCGACCGAAACTGTGAACTTGCGTAACAGAAAGTTGGTAGCCTGAACTCGGTGGCACCGGTATGGAATCGGTTGCACCGCAGTGGCTAGGGTTTGGCTGAGTTTGATTAAGGTTTGGAATCAGTGGCACCGACTGTAGAATGTTGGTTGCACCGATTTTGAGTGTTTGGCTTTGGATAGACTTTGGTGGGAAAGTTTGTGGGTGTCTTTGGTAACTATCACTTATGCATGTATGAGCATTTTGTTCACCAACAAAACCTTACCCCCTTTTAATAATATTGGCTTTCCTATGGACTCAAGGTGATTTATCACAAATATAAAATGTAGAGTCCTCTTGCTTGAAGCTTTGACGACCTACCTCCCTGCATCTTGGGGTATTCTACAATCTCTTTGCCAACCCAACTCTCCATGGACTATTATCTGAAATACACTAGATAAAAGTATTAGTCCAAGAGACAATGTATGTTGTCATGAATTATCAAAACCACCAAGGGAGCATGTTGTGCTTTCACACGTCTCCAACCCTATTGACAACAAGTTGGAAGCAACACACAATTTGGAAGCACAACCTTTCCATGAAAATACCCTAGTTCACATTGAGGCAAGGAACACCATCGAGATGCTGAAAACAGCAGTGGTACAACAAGCGCAATATTCTTACAGCCATGATCGGATGCACTCCACGCCATATGCCAGTCCTAGTAAGAGCTGCCAGGAGGAGTCTCTTGCCATGCCTAGTAGAGGGCGTCAGCGGCAGCCTTGGGTTTCCCCAACCCGGTCTATGTTACCCAACTCTCAAGCAGTCGCTGACGCGACGAGAGGAGCTCGGCAGGTAGAGGCTGAGAAAGCAGCGATACGTGCGACTCAACATCCTGTGACAGAACCCCGGTCGGAAACGCCGGGGGCTAGAGTCAACAACAGGACAATCGGCATCCCCTGCTTATCTCCGGCTCTCCGTAGTGAGACTATGCCTAGGGACTACAAAAGGCCTCATAAGGTGCTAAACTACACAGCATACCTTGAGCCGGCAGCATGGGTCGAAAGCTACGAGTTAGCCATGGACATGCTCGACATCAGCGATGACATGTGTGCGAAGTATTTGACGATGATGCTGGAAGGACCGGCTCGCACATGGATGAAAACCCTTCCGCCCAACTCCATCAACACTTGGGCAGAACTGAAGGAGCAGTTCATCAAAAATTTACAAGGAACGTGCAAACGGCCAATGACAATCGTAGATCTCGAACATTATATCCAGTGCATGAACGAGTTGGCACATCATTGGACTCGATGGGTTGCTGAAATCATCCACTCATTGGACAACACCACGGCGGCTCACGCCGTGCTCATCCTAGAGATAAACTGTCACTTTCAGCCCTTGGTGCAGAAGCTTGGCCGATTGAAGCGTAAAGAACGAGACATGTGCAACTTGATGGCCATTCTTACTAGATATGCTGGGTCAGACAACATGAAGGATCCCAGCTCAGACGAGGATACAACTGGCAAGAACAAGAAAGGTGACAGTGGCAAGGGTCATCAGCAAGGTGGGAAGCTTGGAGTTCAAGGAAACAATAACAAGCGGAAGCAACACAATGGCGGGTCAGAATTTGTGGCCAATACCAACATTGGTTTCAAAAACCAGCGTCGGAATAATCATCTTCGAGGGGCCTACAATGGGAATATGCCGCGCAACTACGAGGATGCACTGAAGGTGCCTTGTCCCAAGCACAGTACCCAGGAGAAGCCAGATACCCACTCATGGGAAAATTGCTATATCATGCAGGAGTTCCGTAGCCAGGCTTTCCATAGTCATCAAGGGGGCAATGTTGGAGGACACCCGGGTCAACATGGACCTAGCGGGTCTCACACCGGCTCATCTGGTGGGTTCCCCAGGTCAGGTTTCCTAGGACCGGGCGGCTCAGGATCTGAATTTCAGCACCAGGGAAACAAGAACAATGGGCAGCGTTCTGGCCAAGGCAATCAACAGCATAACAATCAAGCGGGGTTTCAGAGTAATCCTAAGCAGCTGAGCAGCAGTTAGTACCATGTTTTCACCACCAGTAGCTGCAGGCGAGACGATAACTCAAGCAAACGTCCATCAATGTGCTTGAGCCGGCGGTTCCCCGGTATCTCAATTGGTTTGAGCAGCCAATCACCTGGAGCAGGGAAGATCATCCCCCTCCCAGGTCGACAACCCAGGAGGTCTGGCCTTGGTGGTGGCGCCTCAGGTGGGTGGATATACCCTCACAAAGGTCCTCATGGATGGAGGTAGCGGTATCAACATCTTGTATTATGACACTTTCTTGAGGATCAACCTCTCTGAGAGCAGCCTACAAACTTCCACAATTTTTCATGGCATTGTTCCTGCAAAGTCATGCCAAATTGGGCGGATTAACCTCGGTGTTGCTTTTGGTGACGAGTATCGAGATATGTGCGAGACTATAACTTTTGAGGTGGTGAAGATAGAGGGCCCTTACCATGCTCTCTTTGGAAGGCCGGCTTACGTCCGTTTCATGTCTCGTCCTTGTTCTACCTCAAGCTTAAGATGCTGGGTCCCAAAGATACTATTGTTGGGGAACGTCGCATGGGAAACAAAAATTTTCCTACGCACACGCAAACCTATCCATGGTGATGAGCATCTACGAGAGGGAGAGTGGATCTACATACCCTTGTAGATCGCTAAGCGGGAAGCGTTAAGAAACGCGGTTGGTGTAGTCGTACTTCTTCGCGATCCAAATCGCCGAGCGTCCCGCGATCTAATCACGAACCGTCCCGCAAATCAATCACGAACCATCCGGCATCTCGTCACGATCTGTCCCGCGATCCGATCACGAACGTCCCGTGGCCTTGATCACGATCCTTCCGATCTAGTACCGAACGGACAACACCTCCGCGTTCAGCACACGTGCAGCTTGATGACGATCTCCACCGTCTTGATCCAGCAAGAGGAGGTGGAGAGGAGAGGGAGTTCACTGGCAGCGTGACGGCACTCCGGTGATGGTGGTGGTGGAGCAATTCCGGCAGGGCTTCGCCTAAGCGCTGCAGAAAACCGATCTAGAGGAGCACCGGTGGAACAGGTAGCACGTGGCCGTAAGTTCTTTTTGTGTGCTACCCTGCCCCTCTATTTATATGTTGAGCCCTGGGGTCTAAACTTGGAGCAAAAACCTCTACAAGGTCGATTTTGCCCGCACAAGGTCGGTTTGGCCCGCAAGAAAAGAGTCCAACTCGGATCCCTGTAGTCCCGCACACAAGCGGTAGTACCGCTTCACGAGCGGTAGTACTGCCTTACTGCTTAAGGCAACAGCAAAACTTCCTTTTGCCCTTTCCAATACCTCGTGGGTTCTACCCCATTGGTCCATATAAAGTGTTACTGTACCCGAACACTTCGGTAAACATCCGGAACCCTTCCGGTTAATTCCGGAACTCTTCCAGAGATCAAAACACTATTATCACATATATCAATCTTTATCTCCAGACTCTTCCGGAGATCCTCATCATGTCCAGGATCGTATCCGAGACTCCAACAACATGATCTCCAAGATAGAGTTGTCGTACCACTTAGGAGCAGTACACATCCTTGTCGACCTACGAAGTTCGATAGTAACTTGATCCTGAAGCTTCAGATCATCATCATTAACTTCCTCTTCAACTAATGTAGGCTTCACAGAAACATCTTTCTGCGCTGCGCTACTCTCTCGTTGAACAAAGGTTTAACAACCTCATCAAGTTCTATCTTCCTCCCACTCAATTCTTTCGAGAGAAACATTTCCTCGAGAAAGGATCCGTTTAAGCAACAAACACTTTGCACTAGGATCTGAGATTGAAGGTTCACCCAACTGATCTTAGGGTATTCTATGAAGTTGCATTTGTCCGACTTGGGTTCGACCTCATTAGGTGAAAACATTTTCCACACAAGTGTCACAGCCCCAAATATTAAGAAATGACAGCTTAGGTTTCTATCAAACCATAATTCACACGGTGTCATCACAACAGATTTAGATGATGCCCTATTTAAAGTGAATGTAGTTGTCTCTAATGCATAACCCCAAAAATTATAGTAGTAAAACGATAAGAGACATCACAGTATGCACTATATCAATAGAGCATGACTATGATGTTCGGACACACCATCACACCATGGTGTTCCAGGTGGGGTTAGTTGTGAAACAAATTTCACATTGTCTTAAGTTGTATGCCAAACTCGTAACTAAGATATTCACCTCCATGATCATATCGCGGTCATTTTTATCTTGTTGTCACGATGATCTTTAAACTTCACTCTGAATTTGCTTGAACCTTTCAAACGATTCAGACTTGTGTTTCATTAAGTAAATATACACTATATCTACTCAAATCATCAGTGAAGGTAAGAAAATAACGATATCCACTGCACGCTACAAGACACACTAGATTGCATACATCAACATGTATCATTTCCAATGAATCACTTGCCCGCTCCATCTAACGGGGTCCTTTAGTCATCTTGCCCAAGAGGCATGGTTCGCATGTCTCAACCGATTCGAAATCGAATGAGTCCAAATATCCATCAACATGGAGTTTCTTCATGCGCTTTATACCAATATGACATTTAGCGGCAGTGCCACAAGTATGTGGTACTATCATTATTAACTTTGTATCTTTTGACATCAATGTTATGAACATGTGTACTACTACGATCAAGATTTCAACAAACCATTCTCACTGGGTGCATGACCATTGAAGGTATTATTCATGTAAACAGAATAACCATTATTCTTTCACTTAAATGAATAACCGTATTGCAATAAACATGATCTAATCATGTTCATGCTCAACGCAAAACACCAAATAACATTTATTTAGGTTTGTCACTAATCCTGAAGGTAGAGAGAGCGTGCGATGTTGATCACATCAACCTTGGAAACACTTCCAACACATATCGTCACCTCACCCTTATCTAGTTCTCCGTTTATTCCGTAGCTTTTATTTCGAGTTACTAACATTTAGCAACCGAACCGGTGTCCAATACCCAGGTGCTACTAAGAGTACTAGCAAGGTACACATTAATAACTCGTATATCAAATATACTTCTATCAATGTTGCCAGCCTTCTTATCTACCAAGTATCTAGGGTTGTTCTGCTTCACCGACCGCTCACCTCATAACAGAAGCACTTAGTCTCGGGTTTGCGTTCAACTTTGGGTTGCTTCACTGGAGCAGCAACTGACTTGCTATCCATGAAGTTTCCCTCCTTTCTCTTGCCCTTCTCGAAACTAGTGGTTTGATTAACCATCAACACTTGACGCTCCATCTTGATTTCTACCTTCGCGGTGTCAAACATCGCGAACAGCTCAGGGATCAACATTTATTTCCCTGGCATTTTATAGTTCATCACCAAGTTCAAGTAGCTCAGTCACAGTGACTTGGAGAACTACATCAATCACTATCTTATCTGGAAGATCAACTCCCACTCGATTCAAGCAATTGTAGTACCCAGACAGTCTGAGCACATGCTCAATGATTGAGCTATTCTCTTTCATCTTGTAGCCAAAGAATCTCGTTGGAGATCTTATATCTCGTAACTCGGGCACGATCCTGAGATCACAATCTCAGCTCTTAGAACATGTCATATGTTCCATGACATTCAAAACGTTTCGGAGCCTCAATTCTAAGCCGTAATGCATGACGCACTAAACTATCAAGTAGTCATCGAAACGTGCCTGTCAGATGTTCACAACATCTACAGACGACGCTAGATGGGGTGGCGCACCGAGCGGTGCATTAAGGACATAAGCCTTCTGTGCAACAATGAGGACAATCCTCAGATCATGGACCCAGTCCAAAATTTTGCTACCAACATCTTTCAATTCTATTTCTCTAGGAACATATAAAAATACAAGGGAGCTACAGCGCGAGCTAGTAATCTACAACATAATTTGCAAAGACACTTTGACTATGTTCATGATAATGAGTTCAATTAATCATATTACTTAAGAACTCCCACTCAAATTGACATCCCTCCGATCATTCGAGTGATACATGATCCAAATTCACCAACTCAAGTCCGATCATCACGTGAGTTGAGGTGGCTGCAATGGTGAACATCATCATGTTGATCATATCTACTATATGACTCATGTTTGACCTTTCGGTCTCTTGTGTTCCGAGGCCATGTCTGTACATGCTAGGCTCGTCAAGTTTAACCCGAGTGTTCTGCATGTGCAACACTGGCTTGCACCCGTTGTATGTGAACGTAGAGTCTATCACACCCGATCATCACGTGGTGTCTCAACACGACAAACTTTCACAACGGTGCACACTCGGGGAGAACACAATTTATCTTGAAATTAAGTGAGGGTTCACCTTATAATGCTACCGTCGTCCTAAGCAAAACAAGGTGCATAAAAAGGATTAACATCACATGCAAATCATAAGTGACATGATATGGCCATGAACTTGTGCTTTTGATCTCCATCTAGAAAGCACCGGCATGATCTCCATCGTCACCGGCATGACACTATGATCTCCATCATCTTGATCTCCATCAACGTGTCGCCATCGGGGTTGTCACGCCCTGCATGCTTCTACTACTATTGCTACCGCTTAGCGATAAAGTAAAGCATTACATAGCACTTAATGATTGACACGGAGGTCATACAATAATTAAAGACAACCCTATGGCTCCTGCCGGTTGCCGTATTCATCGACATGCAAGTCGTGATAATCTATACATCATATGATCATATCATAGATCACATATTTCTCATCATGTAATCGGCCATATCACATCACAACATACCCTGCAAAAACAAGTTAGACGTCCTCTAATTGTTGTTGCAAGTTTTACGTGGCTGCTACGGGTATTTAGCAAGAATGATTCTCACCTACGCATAAACCACAACGGTGATACATAGATTTCTTTTCAACCTTCTCAAGGACCGCCTTTGTCGGATCCAATCTAACTAAAGTGAGAGAAACTATCACCCGCAAGCCATCTAAGCGACAAGTTGCGTCGAGGGAACCGGTCTCTCGTAAGCGTACGAGTAATGTTGGTCCGGGCCGCTTCATCTCACAATCCCGCCGAACTAAAATCCGACCAAGGGAGGAAGCAATCTAAGCATCAACGCCCACAAACCTTTTGTGTTCTACTCGAGATCTCATCGAACCATCAACCTAGCTCATAATGCCACTGTTGGGGAACGTCGCATGGGAAACAAAAATTTTCCTACGCACACGCAAACCTATCCATGGTGATGAGCATCTACGAGAGGGAGAGTGGATCTACATACCCTTGTAGATCGCTAAGCGGGAAGCGTTAAGAAACGCGGTTGGTGTAGTCGTACTTCTTCGCGATCCAAATCGCCGAGCGTCCCGCGATCTAATCACGAACCGTCCTGCGAATCAATCACGAACCGTCCCGTGATCTCGTCACGATCCGTCCCGCGATCCGATCACAAACGTCCCGTGGCCTTGATCACGATCCTTCCGATCTAGTACCGAACGGATGGCACCTCCGCGTTCAGCACACGTGCAGCTTGATGACGATCGCCACCGTCTAGATCCAGCAAGAGGAGGTGGAGAGGAGAGGGAGTTCACCGGCAGCGTGACGACGCTCCGGTGATGGTGGTGGTGGAGCAATTCCGGCAGGGCTTCGCCTAAGCGCTGCAGAAAACCGATCTAGAGGAGCACCGATGGAACAGGTAGCACGTGGCCGTAAGTTCTTTTTGTGTGCTAGCCCTGCCCCTCTATTTATATGTTGAGCCCTGGGGTCTAAACTTGGAGCAAAAACCTCTACAAGGTCGATTTTGCCCGCACAAGGTCGGTTTGGCCCGCAAGAAAAGAGTCCAACTCGGATCCCTGTAGTCCCGCACACAAGCGGTAGTACCGCTTCACAAGCGGTAGTACCGCTTGAGCGGTAGTACTGCCTTACTGCTTAAGGCAGCAGCAAAACTTCCTTTTGCCCTTTCCAATACCTCGTGGGTTTTACCCCATTGGTCCATATAAAGTGTTGTTGTACCCGAACACTTCGGTAAACATCAGGAACCCCTTCCGGTTAATTCCGGAACTCTTCCAGAGATCAAAACACTATTATCACATATATCAATCTTTATCTCCAGACACTTCCGGAGATCCTCTTCATGTCCGGGATCGTATCCGAGACTCTGAACATCCTTCGGTCACCACCATACATAACTCTATACTACCGAAACGTCACCAAACCTTAAGTGTGTAGACCCTGCGGGTTCGAGAACTATGTAGACATGACTGAGACACCTCTATGACCAATAACCAATGGCGGGACCTGGACCTCCACATTGGTTCCTACATATTCTACGAAGATCTTTTATCGGTCGAACCTCTATGTCAAGGATTCAGTTAAACCTGTATAACGTTCCCTTTGTTCTTCGGTATGTTACTTGCCCGAGATTCGATCGTTGGTATCTCCATACCTAGTTCAATCTCGTTACCGGCAAGTCTCTTTACTCGTTTCGTAATACAAGATCCTATGACTAACACTTAGCCACATTGCTTGCAAGGCTTGTTGTGATGTTGTATTACCGAGTGGCCCCTGAGATACCTCTCCGTCACACGGAGTAACAAATCCCAGTCTCGATCCATGCCAACTCAACAGACACCATCAGAGATACCTGTAGAGCACCTTTATAGTTACCCAGTTACGTTGCGACGTTTGATACACACAAGGCACTCCTCCGATATCCGTGATTTGCATGATCTCATGGTCATAGGAACATATACTTGACATGCAGAAAACAATAGCAATAAACTGACACAATCATATGCTATGTTTGTAGTTTGGGTCTTGTCTATCACATCATTCTCCTAATGATGTGATCTCATTATCAAATGACATCTCATGTCCATGGCTAGGAAACCTTAACCATCTTTTGATCAACGAGCTAGTCTACTAGAGGCATACTAGGGACATGGTTTTGTCTATGTATCCACACATGCATTTAAGTCTCCGATCAATACAATTATAGCATGGATAATAAACGATTATCATGAACAAGGAAATATGATAATAACTAATTTATTATTGCCTCTAGGGCATATTTCCAACAATTATCACTATGGGACACAACAGGAAGATCGCTTAGGAGTGTGAGGAAGGAGATGTGGCCTACGCTGAGTCGGCTTGCGCCGCTGAAGAGCTGATGTTCTATATGGCCAATGTTGACCCGACTGATATGAGTCCCCTTAAGAAACCAACCATCAAGTCTGAGTAGCCGCTCAAATTCAAGCCGACTGAAGATACCAAACAGACTGACTTCATGGAAGGGACCGACTTAGATCTCAAATAGGAAAGCACGCTCATCGAGTTCATCCGTGAGAATCGTGACATCTTTGCATGGAAACATCCTGACGTGCCTGGAGTGCCGAGGGAACTCGCTGAGCACCACCTTAATGTGGATCAAAATATGAAACTAGTACGACAATGAGGAGAGACGCAAGGCTATTACAGAAGAGGTAGCCTGACTCCTAGTTGCTGGCTTTATCATTGAAGTTTTTACCCCGAGTGGTTGGCCAACCCGGTGCTTCTCCTGAAAAAGAACGACACCTGGCGTATGTGTGTTGACTACATAGATCTCAACAAAGTGTGTCCCAAATTCCATTTTTCTCTCCTCCGTATCGATCAGATCATTGACTCTACGGCAGGTTGCGAGCATTTGTGCTTCCTAGATGCATACTCTGGTTATCACCATATCAAGATGGCAATCGAGGATCAAGAGACAACGGCTTTCATAACTCCTTTTGGAGCTTTATGCTATGTTTGTATGCCCTTTGGACTCAAGAGCAGGGGGCAACTTATCAATGTTGTGTTCGGAATTGTCTCCACCCACATATCGGGCGCGATATTCATGCTTATGTCGATAACATCTGGTGAAATCTCAGAAGAAGGAGATGCTCTTGGATGACCTCAAGGAAACGTTTGATAATATTTGAGTATACCAGATGAAACTTAACTGGACAAATTGTGTCTTTGATGTTCCTGTAGGCAAACTACTGGGATTCCTGGTTTTTGAGCGAGGCAATGAAGCCCAGACAAGATCAAAGTAGTGACTTCACTAGGTAAGCCGACTAACATAAATCGGGTCCATCACATGGCTAGCCACATCGCGGCGTTGAGCCAGTTTATAAGCCGCCTCGGAGAGAAGCAATCCCTCTTTATCAGTTGTTGAAGAAGACAAACAACTTCGTCTGGACTGATGCAACTAATGAAGCTTTTGAAGCCCTCAAGAAGCAACTAGCTGAGCCGCCCGTCTTAGCCGCCCCGATCAACAAAGAGCCCATGCTCAGGTACATTGCTGCTAATTCCAAAGCAGTAGTGTTGCAGTTGTTGTTGAGCAAAAGGAGGAAGGGAAGGAATATCTAGTTTAACGGTCTGTTTATTTTCTCAGTGAAGTCTTAACCCTATCCAAGCAGCGATATCCACATTAGCAGAAGCTGGTCTTCGGAGTGTTTATGGCAAGCTAGAAGTTGAAACACTATTTTCAGGAACATCCAATCACCGTGGTCAGCTCAGTACCCCTTGGAGACATCATACAAAATCGAGAGGCCACTGGCCGAATCGCCAAGTGGGCAATTGAGCTTGGCCCTCACCATGTGAAATACGTGCCCCCGAACTGCTACCAAGTCCCAAGCATTGGTAGATTTCATCAATGATTGGAAAGAGATGCAAATTCCAAATGATAGGCTAGATAACACGTACTGGACTATACACTTTGATGGGTCCATGCAATTGGAAGGCTCGGGGGTTGGAGTTATACTATCGTCTCCACAAGGTGAAATTTTTTGTTATGTTTTACGTCTCATGTTCGCTTGTACTAACAATGCAGCTGGGTATGAGGCCCGCCTACATGGGATCAGAATGGCTAAGGAGATGAACCTTAGCCGGGTCCGGTATTTGGGCGACTCAGATTTTGTGGCTCAACAAATTTCGGGAACTTAGGACTCTAAAGACCCCTTGATGGCGGCTTACCGACGAGCAAACACCGATGTGGTGGGTTATTTTCAAGGCTATCAAGTCGATCATATAGATCGCTGGCTCAATGAGGCGGTAGACGCCCTATCACGATTTGGCTCTTAGTGGAAGCCAGTCCCCCCTAATGTGTTTTTAGACGTCCTTCACAGTTCTTCTGTCAAGTTGCCATCTGAGGAGGACATCGAAATTCCTGACTGGAGGCACATTTGGTGGCGGCCCTTCATACTACCCCTGATTGGACGGTGCCTTACTTGGATTATCTGACTCGAGGCAAGCTCCCAGCAGAGCAAATCATCGCTCGACAGATAATTCGATGGTCCAAGTCCGTGACTATCATCAGAGACGAGCTACATCCACGAAGCAACACCGTCATTTTTCAACGTTGTGTTTCCCCTGAGGAAGGACATGACATTCTAAATGAAATCCATGCCGAAGACTGTGGACATCATGCTAGCTCACGATCCTTGGTGGCGAAGGCTTCTTGCCAGGGGTTTTATTGGCTGACGGCTCATGCAGATGCAGAGGACATTGTGCACAATTGTGATAGATGTCAAAAGTTTGCTCGACAAGCCCATATGTCGGCTAAAGAATTGAGCATGATCCCAATTACTTGGCCGTTTGCGGTCTAGGGGCTCAATATGGTTGGCCCATTCAAGCCGTCTTCTGATAAGAAGACTCACCTGCTAGTGGCAGCTGATAAATTCACCAAGTGGATTGAAGCAGAACCAGTCAGCAAATGTGATGCGGAGACAACAGTCAAATTTTTGAAAAAGTTGATCTTCCGTTTTGGCTATCCTCGTAGCATTATTACTGACAATGGTACCAATCTATCCAAAGGATCTATGGAACAATTTTGCCAACATGAGCACATCCGTCTTGACTTAGCAGCAGTAGCGCATCCACAGTCCAATGGGCAAGCAGAATGAGCTAATTAAGAAATTTTAAGAGGGATGAAACCCCGACTCATGGTTCCATTACATCGTACTCCAGGCTGTTGGGTTGAGGAACTCCCTGCAGTACTTTGGAGTATCAAGACAACTCTAAATAGATCCACTGGATACACACCTTTCTTTCTGGTTTATGGAGATGAGGTGGTATTACCAAGCAATATTCATCATGACTCTCCTCGAGTCGCCTCTTATGTTGAAGCCAACAATGAACAAGAACGTCGGGATTCCTTCAATGCTTTGAAAGAAGAACGTGACTTAGCAGCAGCCAGATCGGCTATATATCAACAAGACCTACATCGCTAACATAGTCATAGAGTCAGAAGTCGCACCTTTCAAGAGGGCGACTTAGTGCTCCATCTGATTCAAGATCAATCATGCATGCACAAGCTTTCACCACATTGGGAAGGCTCCTTTGTAATCAGCAAAAACCTCAATAATGGTTCATATTACTTGGTGGATGTTCGACCAGACTTATATACCTCTAAAGAGGAGACAACCCGACCTTGGAACATTGCTCACCTTCAGCCTTATTATACTTAGAGCCACCGGCTCAACACCTTTGTACATCTCGCAACTTCTGTACATACTTCTTTATGTTCAAATATAATAAAGTCGGGACCCCTGAAACTCGAGGTCTCTGTTGTTTCAGCCTACAAATTGAGCATGAGTCTTTATTTTTTGAAACATAGGGCACTTGGGGGCTTCCAACTCATCGAGTTTAGATTTCTCACCCTTTTGACCCGGCAAAATACGCAAAAATATATGGTTAAACCTACCATATGCTTGATGCGACTCCGATCAGGTGACCCAGTGTACTCTTTTCACGTCAATCCACTTTGGACCCTGAACTTATCAAGGTTAAAACACCGGCTTGAGTCGCGTGAAAGCCGACATACAGAGAGCTAGGATAAACCATGGGTTATCATGCCGACTTCATTGAAGCAGGACTTGAGCCTCCAAAGCAAGTCTCTTTGCCGAGCTCATTGAGCCGGCTTACTAAGAGTTCCTTATTATTATTATCACCATGTATTATTCGTTCATAAACTTTCAGGTATAATGTTATTTCTGGCTCGTAAAACGTGTCCGGTTTAGGAAATTGCAGTCATATCATGACCACTCAGATTATCTGTTCTACAAATTATCATTGGAAGGATTTCAAAAGGTCGGCTTATAAAGACCCGTCTATATTGAGTTCATACAAATAACTCATTGAGCAAAGTCAGCAAAGCCGGTCAAGAAGCAAAGGGGATAACACATCTATCTTTCAGCAAGTTGCTTAGAAGTTTCAAAAACGCTTAAAAGGGCGGCTTGGTCGCAGTGCAAACAAGTGCAAAACATGCACAAAGGCACGACACAGACAAACAATTGATGAATTAAAGTTATTACAAGGAACCATTGATCTTGGATAGTTGAGTTAGAGTTTTCTAGACATCTTTCATAATTTTGGGCTATCCTAGTTAGCTTTGGGTTGATCTTTGGCTTGAGCCGCCTCCGGGTTATCCTCCACTAGAGCTTATGGGTCTTTGATCTAAAGGTTGTCCAAATCCCAGTTGCAATGAGTTAAAGCTTGGAATACAACTTCTTAACTCAAGAAAGGGGACGGGTCAACATCAGGGACAAGGATGTGATTACGACACTGTGGAGTCAAATCCACTGGTTCAAAGGTTGGCGGCTGAACCCGCAAGTTGTTGGAGTCATAAGCCGGATGATAAACCTTCAACGGCATGTCAGCCACAAGTTTGCTAGCTAACACTCGAGCCGCCTTGACACAGTTAGCATAATCAGCATCAGTGAATGTTGACCCGTCATCCTTCAACTCCGAAATCCTTCGGCCATCTCTGGAGGATCAAGCTCCTTTAAGTAGGCCAAGTCCAGACTCAAAGAAAACGTTGCGCCAGCCCAGGCAACTGATCTTTCCAGTTCTTCAATTTGCTTTGCAATTTTAGAGACTCTTTATTCCCCATAACATCCTTGATTGTACAAAGGGTTCCAGCATAGAGTTGTTCTGTTAAAGCATACACAGCTTTGAGCTTTAGCAAGTTGTTATCTTGGAGGTTATGAGTGTGAGGGTCTGCAAGCAATTCCAGTACATAAGTCGCCTAGCGACTTGTTGATGTCTACTACGCAACCTTCTTCTTGTGGATTTGTGTTGGGCCTCCAAGCGCAGAGTTTTGTAGGACAGTAGCAAATTTTCCTCAAGTGGATTACCTAAGGTTTATGAATCCGTGGGAGGTGTAGGATAAAGATGGTCTCTCTCAAACAACCCTGCAACCAAATACAAGAAATCTCTTGTGTCCCCAACACACCTAATACAATGGCAAATTGTATAGGTGCACTAGTTCGGCGAAGAGATGGTGATACAAGTGTAATATGGATGGTAGATGTAGGTTTTTTTAAACTGAAAATATAAAAAAGCAAGGCAACTAATGATAAAAGTGAGCATAAACAGTATTGCAATGCTTAGAAATAAGGCCTAGGGTTCATACTTTCACTAGTGCAATTTCTCTCAACAATACTGACATAGTTGCATTATATGTAAATACCTCACGTGCGACAAAGTGTTCACTCCAAAGTCACAAATAGCGGAGAACTAATGAAGAAATTAGTGTAGGGTACGGAACCATCTCAAAGTTATCTTTTCCGATCAATCTTATGAGCTATCCCTATAAGTGTCACGAACAGCCCTAGCGTTCATACTAAAATAACACCTTAAGACACACATCAACCAAAACCCTAATGTCACCTAGATACTCCAATGTCACCATGATTACCCATGGGCTTGATTATACGATATGCATCACACAATTTCAGATTCATCATGTTCAATCCAACACAAAGAACTTCAAAGAGTGCCCCAAAGTTTCTACTGGAGAGTCAAGACGAAAACATGTGACAACCCCTATGCATAGATTCCCAAGGTCACGGAACCCGCAAGTTGATCACCAAAACATATATCAAGTGGGTCAATAGAACATCCCATTGTCACCACGCATATCCCATCGCAAGACATACATAAGGTGTTCTCAAATCCTTAAAGACTCAATCCGATAAGAAAACTTGAAAGGGAAAACTCAATTCATCACAAGAAGATATAGAGGGGAAAACTCCATATGATTCATATATAACAATAAAGCTCGCTATACATCAAGATCGTGTCATCTCAAGAACACGAGAGAGAGAGAGAGAGTGATCAAACACATAGCTACTGGTACATACCCTCAGCCTCGAGGGTGAACTACTCCCTCCTCGTCATGGAGACTCCCGGGATGATGAAGATGGCATCCGGTGATGGTTTCCCCCTCCGCCAGGGTGCCGAACGGGCTCCTGATTGGTTTTTTGTGGCGACAGAGGCTTGCTCTATACGAGCACTTGACGTTGGAATCACATCAAGGGGACTCTCGAGGGGCCCACAAGCCAGGGGGTGACCTAGGGGGGCCACGCTCTGGTGGCTTGTGGTTGCCTCGGGACTCCTCTCCCGCATCTTTTTGCTCCAATATTTTTTATATTTTCCAAAAATACTCTCCATAAATTTTCAGCCCATTCCAAGAACTTTTATTTCTGCACAAAAACGACACCATTGTAGTTCTGTCGAAAGCAGCGTTAGTCCGGGTTAGTTTCAGTAAAATCATACCAAAATCATATAGAATTATTGTAAACATGACATGAATACTTCATAAATTATAGATACATTGGAGATGTATCACTTGTCTTCATACATGACTAATAGAGCGGGTTAAAACAAGCTTATAAAGTTGCTTACCGAAGATGGCTTGGGTCATATGGGCAATGTGCCGCTTCAACCCGGAAAGTTCTACATAAGTGGTCTTCAAGTGGCCCTCAACGTCTTCGGCGTGTTTTATCAAGGTAGCTTTTTCAGTATCAAAAGACTTCCTTTCTGTTTCAAAGTCTGCCTTGACCTTTTCCAATTCTTCCAAGGATAATTGAAGATTTTGTTTAGCCCGTTCTCGAACGGTTTGCCCCACTTCAAGATCTCTTCTCAAAATGGTCACATTTGACTCGACTGCCTTTAGAGCTTCCCGCACCATAGTAGTTATCATAAGCCGACAACAAATGCATATTGACTAATCAGAACTATTTTAAACAAGTTTCAAGCAGATTGCGAGCAATATACTCGACACTTGGGGGGCTAATGCATATCAGTTCTCTCCAAGCATATTATATAAGACCCGACTCATCTCAAGAAGATAAGCCGGCCCTTGGCGGATACATGTCAGATTTCAATAGTATCATATTAAGAAGACCCGGCTCATCTAAAAAAGATCAGATGACCCTTGGGGGCTACAGGTTGAATTCTTCAGACTTCTAATAAAGACCCGACTCATCTAAAAAAAATGAGCTGACGGATCAAGAGAGTTATAACCTGCCCTAGTAATAGTAATCTCTGCGCTCTTGTCACAAGGAGCATCTTTTACGTCTTTCTGAGGACTGGACGGGCCAAAACTCACCGTCGGGTCACATATAAAGTCCGTAGCTTCAGTACTTATTGGCTCACGATGTGGGGGCAAATCAACTTGGGCCTCCTGATTTTCTTCAATATGCTCAGCATGAGCCTCACCAGCTACAAAATTCATAGGCTCCAAGATTGGTGGATGACTCGCCAATTTTCCTTTTCTTTGCTTTGGCCCTATAAAACAAAATGATAGAATAAAGCATATACAAGGTTAAAGTTTAAAAAGAAAGTGTATGATATAAGGAAGAAAACATACCCATGATTGATAACAAGGGGTGGAACCTTCGATGTAGTCGACTCGCCAAAGGAAGGCGGTGACTACTGGTAATTCGAATCAGAAGGGTTGAGAGGTTGTCTAAAAAGACCAGATTGAGGATGAGATGGACTATGAGGCACCTTGTTCTGGCATTTGTGGGCGATTGGCTTGTCCAGCAAACCGGCCGCAAGGTCTCTAGTGCCACTCCGAGTCTGGCGCCTTGACTAATGTTGAATCTTCTTCAAAAAATGGGGATCCGAAAAAGCATTCGGGTGAGAAACTTATTTTCCGAAGACCCACCTTGTTTTCATTGGAGACAAGGATTCTGAGCCAGAGGAGATGGAAATTACCTCAACACCTTCAGCACGATTGGTTGCAACGTCACCCTGCGGAAAAGAGGTGTTAGCAAGTTTAATGAAAATAAAGTGGAGGGAGTTAAAAATATTACCTCTGACTTTGAAGCAGTTATGGGTGACACGCCCCTGCCAGACGACTCTTCTACACTGCAATTTTCCCCTTCTTCTTTCTCCAAAATGGATCTTTTGCCTATAAAATTGACAATAAAAACAACAAGTAAGCTCTAGATCCTAAGTATTATGAACCGGAGCAATCATTATCAAGGGTTTTTATTGATGGAGCCGGGTTGAGAGTACAGAAGGGATTCATCCCAAGTTGGCTGCAATCTCTTATACTTTCTCCCAGCAACTTCTTCACAATACGGTTAATTTCATCATTAGTCTCGTCCTCGTTGCTATACCTTTGAACATTATTCTTGTCACCAGTGTAATTGCACATTAAGTCGTCGCGGTGACTCAAGGGCAAGATCCTCCAAGACACCAAACATCGGGTTAGATCAATCCTAGCCAACCCGTGGGCTTGCAAAACTTTCAGTTTTGGGTATACAAAGGCAAGTTGGTCATGTTCTTCTTGTGAAGCCTGGCCAGGAAGCTCGAAAGACATGGGAAGACGGTCTGCTCTATAACCCGACAGTGTATTTTCGTTAATAGGAGCTGTGTTTCGGCAGTAGAACCAAGTCTTAGCCCATCCTTTGGGGGTGGCTTGGCAGAACAACACCAGGGAAAGTGCCATCTCTACGCCTCGGAATAGAGATTCCACTAAGTTCCAAACTGAGGCCATTCGCACACTTAGTCTGGCAGTTGAGGTGGAAGAACCTCATGAAAAGTGGAACACTGGGTTCTATTTGCAGATATACCTCGCAGAGTATTTGAAACTGGCAAAGGTTGGATATAGGGTTGGGAGCAAAATCTTGAGGATGAAACTGGAAGGAATTTAGAGCACCCCGAATTTTTTTTGACCCGGGGGGAGAAAAACCCTGAAGGAGATGATCCAAGAAAACTATTACTTCTCCTTCGCCGGGTGTTGAGCATTCTTCTCCAAGGGTGGTCCTCCATCCAATTGTCTCCTGAGATGGCAGGAAACCTTGGTCTTCATAGTCTTTAAGTACAAGTTTGGACACTTGTGAAGGCACCCAATCACAGGTGGTGGACTTCGACATGATGACACGCCCAAGTGCTAGAAAAGAAGCTGCAGAAGCACATATGTTATGATGAGACGATGTTTAAAAATAATAGTATTCATACATGGCAGGTTATGGTTATAAGAGTAAGCCGAGAAACATAAGGGTGTCCTATGCTAAACCAGAGATTCCTAGTCTTTGCTAAGTGTGGGACAAACAAGTTTCTATCAAATTGACTACGATTATGGATCTACAAATAGCTCACAAAATAAAAATATTTGCTAAACCTAATGGAGAAGCATGGAGGCAGTGGTAGTACGGTTCATTGATTTTCAGAAGAATCTGAGTATGCTATATGTGAGATGGGACCGTCTTTCCTACTATTTTATTCCAATGACAAAGATCGTCGGAGCTATACCAAAACTAACAATGGCAAGTAATAGATGAAACACTCCGGCACTCCGACGAACTCCGGTGAACTAAGAGAAATTTTGGAGAAGGAAAATGACTTATCTTGACGGATGTCAAATGTAGCGGAGACTTTTGGCTGGATCTTGGAGAAAACAAAGTGTCGTAACAGTCCCAGGAACGGTCACTGGCGACGGGTGAGCAGCAGCGGTGATGCAATGGAGATTCGGGCACGAGGAGGAAAAATAAGCGAGAGGGCAAAGTAAAAAAATGACCAAGGGGGCCCTCGTGAATGTTTATAAGGGATAAAACCCGAAGGGGTAACTAGCGAGCGTGGGAAACCATGAGGAGTAGTAAGTTTTGGAAACTGTGACGCCTTGATTTTCGGGATAAGCGGATACATGCAAAGATTCGTTTTGATATTACCATTGTTTTCCTGAATTTCCGGTAGGTGACGCCACAGATGAATGACACGAGGAAAATTACAAGACTGGAAACATCGCAAGCTGGTATTTTAAAGATTCAAAGAAGACATGGATACAAGAAGAAATTAAGCCACCAAGTGAAGATGAAGAAGATTGACATGAATAAATTCAAATCAATCTAGGGATTATGTCGGGGATATAACCACGCGATATAACCCACCCTATTGGGCCAGGTCAAACAAAGTGGTGGCTTCCGGAACATATCCAAGATGGGCTATGCCATTAGAAATAGGGTGGACAAGACGGCTTACCAAGTAAGTCAGATGGCAGCCCAACACATGAAGATGACGAATCAAAGTCCAAGAGACGACATACGTCAGGAATTTCCTTGCTTAAAGGGCAAGGCGGGTTAGAGACATAGCAGGTCACGAGTCATAGCACGACTTGGACTCTTGTAAGCCTAGGGTCTCGACCTGTATATAAAGGCGAGCCCCTGAGGCCAATAAACTTAAGTTACAAATTCTTGAAAGCTAGGTTAGCGATTCTGCACCCTTGTAATCGAGATCATCATGAATATAGACACAAACCAGGATGTAGGCTTTTACCTCTAACGAAGGGGCCGGACCTAGTAAACTCGTATCATGTTCCCGATCAACCCCGGCGAGTCGCCGCACAATGGTGATGGCCTCACACCTAAGTTCTCCTATGAGGACATCTGTCATGACAAAACTATGACACTCTTTTTGGCTCTCTTCTTGTCACCTGCCTTCTTAGGCATAGAACTCTTTGTAGGCTCAACTAAAACAATAGTTTTGGCCTTGGCACTCTCATGCACCCTCATAGCTTTAGAACTGGCATAGACCTTCTTGATAGTCTCTGTAGTTGTATTCTTGGCAGTCTTCTCTTTCTGCCTTTTGGCTATCTCTTCATTTGGCACAAAGTCAGAATCTTCTTCATCAGAATTTAGCTTCTTCCTTGCCCTGGTGGTAGCCTTGGGAAAATCAAGTGAACTAGGATTGTCATCTGATGAAGATGAACTAGCTTCAGGGCTAGTGCCTGAGCTCATGTCCACATCTCTCCCTTCGAAATTATTCCGGCTTTCATCACAACCTAACACGCTGACCCTGTGAATAGAGCATAGTAGAGCACAAAGGTTGAGAATCGCAAAACACAGATGATTTTTCAAATTTTGAACTTACAATCTTAGTTTTGATCTTCTGCAAATAGAATTTTGGTTGCATCGAGTTCAGCATTTTGGAGCCACCGAGACAGACAACTTTCCTTAGTAGAGACTTGGCAGTCTTTTCGGTTTCACCGAAAAGAACTGCTCGGTCTCACTGAAGCTGTTCTCGGTAACCCTAAAAACGAAATTGGTAGAACCTATTTTTACAAATCGGTGACACCGAGATGTGATTTGCGGAAGGTCAGACCTAAAATTTCCTTGTTCTATAATCTAATGAAGTTTATCATGGAATAGATTGATTTCAAACTGTGGTAAGATCATAAAGTAACCCTAATGCGCTAGAATTAGACATGGGAGCGCAAGGAGGGATCGAAACCATACCCTAGTGTTGTGATGGCCTCATTATGGCGGCGACGGTGGTGAAGATTACCGTCAAAGGTGGATGGCGAGGGCGCACGGGAAGACAAGGGTGACGACCAAGGGTCCTGGTGCGACAGCTAGGGTTGAAGGAAACGGACAATTGAAGAGCGAATTTCAAAAGTCGGGTCCGCCAAGATTGTACACCCTTCGCTGCCGGTGACACCGGTTCTAAAATATCGGTGCCACCGAGTTCCTCAACTATTAGTTGACACGGAAACTCGGTGAAGCCAAGATTATGGAATCGGTGTTACTGAGATGGGAAAACCAGATCAGCCCTAGGCATCAGTGAAACCTAGATTTTCGTGTTGGTTGCACCGAGATGCACTCGAAGGTTTTGGAGATCAGCTCTTGACCAAACGGTACTCCGAATGCTCCTCACACAGAGGGTTAGAGAAGTGCTTGCTCAAATTCTATGATGTAACATGAATAGAATTTGAGACGAGAAAGCATAGATAGCTACAGAGGGGTCCTAGGCATTCTTGTATATCCAATTGGCCAAATAAAAATGAAACCCAAATAACAACAATGGGACATCCTCAAATGAGTAAAGATATGCATACCAACATGCTCACACAATAAGATGTCAAATGAAATATGGCAAACATGCAAAACCACTCTAGTATCTACCAACTACTTTAGCAATGACGAAGTCATCAATATATGAGTATATTGACTTAGGAGCCAAGTAAGAATACTTGATCATAGGTCATACTCATTGTTTAAGCACAAGTGGGTTACCACTTTTACATAAAGCATTTAATATGTTCACATATTTAAGAGATGCTTTAACTCAAGTCTTAGAGTAAAGACCCCCCTTGATGTGATATCCCCCCAAAGAGGGATAAACTAACCTTGGGTTTTGTCAGAGAAGACATCATCTGGGTGATGGTGGATGCTCATAGTTGATGAATATCATCTTGAGTTGGGAGCAATCCTCGTTGTTTCTTACTCTTCACACCTACATGGGTTAGTCCCGCAAAACAGGCAAATACAAGGATATCTATGGACATGGAGTGCAATGCACAGATGATGATGTCCATGGATTCTTTCATTACCTTGTCCC
Source organism: Hordeum marinum (assembly GCA_022496015.1). Classification (NCBI taxonomy): domain Eukaryota; kingdom Viridiplantae; phylum Streptophyta; class Magnoliopsida; order Poales; family Poaceae; genus Hordeum; species Hordeum marinum. The sequence continues at coordinate 365,917,588 of CM039675.1, read as the reverse complement.
TTGCTTACCTTTGAGGGAATGTGTGACTCCTTGAACTATTGCATAAGGTTGGAGTTGATAGCAAATTGTCCTTGCCAAAATGAATGTGAGTGAATTTTGTTGGCAGAGTCACCCCTCAAGAACTTCTCTAGTTCTTCTTCTTTGGGATCCACATCAACTTGATGGGAATCCTTGGAGTTGAAGTAGCACTTGTATAAGTTGAGCCTATTAGTAGCCTTGGGAACCCACTTGACCATGGCTTGGGATTCATCATCATATGAGTCAATCTCATCTTGGAGCTTGTCCTTGCCCTTGAGCTTGTGGTCTTGTGGTGGAAGGCCATCTTGAGTTTTTGTTCCCTTGGGCAGAGTATGTTCATACTTCTCCTTTTGAGGAACAAATTTGGGCTTGGGGTATTGACCTTCGTCTCATTCAACTCCATTGGCGTTGATGTAGCCAATGACATGGTTCTTCTAGTATCATCCATGCTTGCGTACAATTTCCTCAAATTGCTTACATCTGGCAAGACTTTTCTAGATACCTTTTTCTATAATCCATTTCAATAGATTATTTTCTTGATCAAGTGAAACTTGTCTAAGAGAATCATTAGTGGAATCAATAGAACTACTAGAAGCAATACAATTGGGTTTGTCATTTTTATTGGTACTAGTTGAAGAACCTTTCTTGCCTTTGTTACTAGTTTGTTTAGCCTTAACTTCTGGAATGAATATAGACAAGAATAGTCGTTTGGCTAGATAACTGGAAGTCTTCTTTGAAAGATTTTCATTGATAGCTTTAAGGAATTCATTCTCTTGCTCCAAATTGAGCTTCTCGAAGCGGAGCTTCTCATGAGTCCTTACAAGCTCTCTATGATCTTTTAGAGTAGATTCGTGCACTAACTTAAGAGTGTTTAATTGTTTAGTTAGTCGCTCTATTTCCAACTTATCAACATCACACGACTTATCTTGACTATCATGATTACTAACAAGTTCATTTTGACTAATATCACTAGATTTGTCAAATAGCAAGTCATCATCTCCAAGTAAGTCATCCTCATCACTAATAAAGTTAATGTATTCTAGGTTTGATACCTTGGGGCCTTTAGCCATGAAGAAACTTCCACTCCCTTCATTTGGTGAATCAAATATGTCATAGGAGTTGGAGGAAACGAGTGCAAGTCCGGCAACACCTTCGTCTTGACTATAGTCAGAGTCGGAGTGATAGCTTCTCTTGGAGTGGTTGTCAGATTCGGAGCCAAAAACCCATTCACCAACATGAGCTTGATGTCTTCTTCTTGCTCTTGGTGTACTTGTCCTTCTTCTCCGAGTCTTTGCTTCTCTGGGAGGGTCTTTGTTCATAACAATCATCTCTACTCCTTCTCTCTCGTCGAGGTGACTCATCTCTTGATCTCTTTCTCCTAGGTGACTCTTCCCTTCTTTTGTGGGGGTCGTGCACTCATTGGAGTAGTGACCGTGGCTTCCACAATTGTAACAATTCCGGTCACGACTAGATGAACGCTTCTCTTCATATCTTGAATTGGAGTTTCTCTCTTTGACTCTACTCTTGTAGAACTTGTTGAAAATCTTGACCGTGAGTGTTATCTCTTCATCGTAACAAGGCTGTCAATTGATGTAGCGGGAGTGTCACTTGATGCTTTGTAAGCACCGTTAGACTTGTTGTGAAGTTCTTCCTTGTCTTTGAGTGACATCTCATGAGTAACAATCCTTCCAATTACTTTCATAGGCTTGAGATCTTTGTAACTTGGCATCATTTGGATTACTGTCCACACGGTGTCATACTTTCCATCCAAGTCTTTAAGTATCTTCTTGATGATGAATTTGTCGGTCATCTCTTCGCTTCCTAAGTCGTCAATCTCATTTGTGATGAGAGCAAGCCTAGAGAACATTTCGGCGACTCCTTCGCCATCCTTCATCTAGAACTTGTCAAGTTGACTTTGAAGCACATCCAACTTAGATTTCCTGATGAAGTCGTTACCTTCGTGCATATCAACCAAAGTATCCCAAATTTCCTTTGCATTCTCAAGACGGCTGATTTTGTTGAATTCTTTGGGGCATAGGCAATTGAATAGAATGTCACATGCTTGAGCATTGTATTGCAACATCTTCAATTCTTCTTCGATCACTTCACAATCTCGTTCCTTTCCACCGCCAAAGAATTCACCTTGCAAGCCAACACGAACAACAATCCATACGACAGGGTTATGACCAACAATATGCATTTTCATCTTATGCTTCCAACTAGCAAAGTTTGTACCATCAAAATATGCACCTCTACGGTGATAGTTTCCCTCACGAGACGCCATACTCACCTAGGTTGTGTGACCAATACAATGGACACCAAAGCTTTGATACCACTTGTAGGGATCGAAAGTAAGTCTAGAGGGGATGATTAGACTACTTGACCAAATAAAAACCTAATCTATTCTGAAGTTAATTGGTTGGCAGATTTTAGCAATTCTACCATATAAAGTTCACCCTACACATGCATGTCCACGAGTATTGCAGCGGAAAGTAAATACAAGCATATGTAATAGGATAAGGTTAGAAAGATCAAACGCAATTTGGAGACACAAAGATTTTTGCCATGGTTCTGATAGGTGACGCTATCATGCATCCACGTTTATGGAGACTTCAACCCACAGAGGGTAACAGCCACGAGAGTCCATGGAGGGCTCAACCCACGAAGGGTTCCATGAAGAAGCAACCTTGTCTATACCATGATGGCCTACGTCCATGGAGAACTAGTCTTACTCGGGGTAGATCTTCACGAAGTATGTGATCTGCTTGCCCTAACAAACTTCTTGGTTCAACTCCACAACATGAAGTAGGAGGCTCCCAAGCTACACTAACCAATCTAGGAGGCACCACCCTCAAAAAGGTAATCGATGCGGTAACAATGATGAACTCCTTGCTTGTGTGTTTCGAATGATAGTCTCCTTAACATTCAATCACTCTCTCACATATTTGACTTGGGTAGAAGAGATTGATTGGGTGGAAAGCAACTTGGGGAGGCTAGAAATTAAGATCCATATGGTTGGAGTGGATTATCTTGACCTCAACACAAGGGTAGGTGGTTCTCTCTCAGAAAATTGGATATGGGAAGTGTGGGTCTGTTCTGAGTGCTTCTCTTGCAAGTGGGATGCGGCAGAGGGGTATATATAGGCATCTCCAAAAATCCAACCGTTACAACATTATTTCCCAGCTCGGTGAAACCAAAGTGAAAACTCGGTTGCACCAACTAGTGCAAAATGTGACAACTTTGGCGTTTTCGGTGAGACTGATATAGGATTCCTGGTGGTGCCGATATGAGTGGTCGAGGGCCATTACACAAATCGGTGAGACCGATTCACAATTCTCAAAAATTCCAATTCTTGTAAATGAGTCACCAGGAAGTTGGTCACTGAAGCTCGGTTGCACCGATATGGAACTTGGTAGTATCGAGATGTGGGTTATGTCTAGGGTTTTGACTCGGTGTAGCCGAAAGATAATAGTTGGTGGCACCGATTTTGAGTGGCAGGGTTTAAGATAGAATATTTGTGGGAGATCTTGTGAGGGATTTTGGTGGCTAACAATTGATCTTTTTAAGCATTTCATTCATCATTATTACCTCACCCCCTTTTAATAGTATTGGCTTTCCTATGGACACAAAGTGATTACTCACAAAGTAGAATGTAGAGTCTTGATGCTTGTAGCTTGGCCAATCCTATTCCTTGCATCTTGGGGTCTCCTCACAATCGTTTTCCAATCAAGACATTGAAATTTTTCCTGAGATATACTTAGTGGAAACATTAGTCCAATGAAATATATGTTTTTATTAATTACCAAAATCACCTAGGGAGAAGTTGTGCTTTCAACAATAAGTCATTATAAGTCTTTATAAATGGTGTAATGGGTTGACCTATATGCTCTATAAGAATTTTATTACTAACAACCAACTTACCCTTCTTCATTGGTCTTTCAAAATTACTTATGAGAATTTTTCTAATAGGTGCATCAACAATAAAGTTGTGACAAAATCTGAAAACAGTAAATTACTTTCTAGACATACCTATTCGAATATGTTGGGAGAGAATGATGGAGGTATGCCTTGAACAATATCTTGCTTCGTGTTTGGATGGTTCCCCAATGCCTTTTCATTATCTTTTTATTGATTCCATGGATCATTACTTTGAAGATCCTTGTCAACAAAACTTTGTTCGACTACTTGTTCTTTTGCTTGAGGCTTGTCAATTGATGTGGCACGAAACACATAGGGAAGGAAGTAGGTTCCATTAACTTCAGAAAAATCAAGCATGACAATTTTGCTATGCTTCCCATGCCCTTTCTAAATAATACTTGCCTCTTCGGATTTGATGGATTCGGAATATGTACTACTTGATTTAGCTTTTTCAACCAACGCACTTTCATGTTTTGAATCATCCTTATTTTCATTGATTCTACTAATTTGCAATGCTTCTTTTCTTTGGGCCAATTCTTTTTCTGTTTTTTCTAGCGACGAGCAGCAAAACTGGCTTTAAGTTTTTTTCTCAATTTCAGCCACTATAGATATGATTGCCCCTAATGCATTTAGATTTCAGCAATGGCACATGAGTGATGCTAAAACTTTGCAATTTTGTTGGGGGTGTGTAATATGATGTAGTACTAGGTGAAGGCTTATGCATTGTTACAGAACCACATTCTTGATCACCAATTCTATCAATTGGCAAAGATTCATCTTCTTGCAAATCTCTAGCTTTTATTGCCTCATAATCAAGAAATAGCCCCTTTTCATGTTGTTCAAGGCAAAGAAAACTAATCTTGTTATTTTGGTCTATATCCCATTTTAATGTAGCCACTTTCCATTCTATAAGGGATTGCTCTACAATACTTTGATATTCTTTCAGCAATGGGGGGTTGCTGAAACTCTGTAGTTGCATAGAGGATGCATTATATGCTATAACAATAGGTGATGGCATATGCACTCTTATGGAATTTCCACTTATTCGGAAGGTGCGGAGCCGAATTACGAACATCTACAATTGTGTATGGTGCCAAAAAATTACTAACGTGAGGTGTAGCACATGATGGTTTAGGCTAATTGGTCGAACATCTAGTAGCATGGCCAATTCCGTTGTCCATCGGATGTTTGGATTAACATATTGCAAGTTAATTGCCGATGAATAAAAAGGTGAAACACTTTGTTCCAAGCTATTGTAAGTTTCTACATCGGGTGTTTCAACTTGATTGACCAAACTCATCATGTTATTCATCGGCATAAGGATTTGTGGTGTTGGAGATGCATGAAAGTTGGAATACATATGCTGCATGTTACTATTATCATAGGAAGTTGAACCTTGTAAATTACTTTGAATCGGCCTTTGCACGTAATTACAGGTATGATTGAAAAAACTAGGGCTGGCCAATAAAGTATACTCATTGAACGATCTAGTAACACCATATGAATTACTTGCATCTACATAAGGGGATTGGATATTCATACTACTTTCGTAAATGGCACACCCAAGATGACGATCTCTTCATAGCAAGAACGGACTGGAGACCGTCCAAAGCTTCATCCCCAGTGGAGTCACCACAAAGTGTGTTTGCACATAAACACGTCACTGTGTACCCTCGACGCTGGGGGTGATGTACCACAGCTCACGTCGAAGGAGACCCATCCAGAAGCATGGTACACAAGCAATCCGGCGGGTATTTTTGAGGACGCAAAATCCCACATGCCCGGGAGGGACCCCGTCAGGGTGCACAATGGCTATGGGCTGTCCTAGGTCGGCCTAATCGCACCTAGGACCTCGTAGATTCTCTGCCCTCCTGTCTTGAAGAATGACGAAGAACGAGAAGAAGATACAAGGGAGAGGGATAAAAATTAGATGAACGTGAAAAAATAGTAGAATGATTTGTTCAATTGTGTGTTATTCAATCAGTCGTCACCTCCACTATATATAAAAGGCAATTGGACTTCCCGTACAAGTAAAGGATTCATCTAGGCTTTCTTTACTAGAAAATTACATCAATTCACGTCCTAGAGTCCTAGTTCTAGTCTAACTCAGATTCAACCCGAATCTGGCCCATGTTGGACATATGCCCAAGAGGCAATAATAAATTAGTTATTATCATATTTCCTTGTTCATGATAATCGTTTATTATCCATGCTATAATTGTATTGAATGGAAACACATTACATGTGTGGGTAAATAGACAACACTCTGTCCCTAGTATGCCTCTAGTGAACTAGCTCGTTGATCAAAGATGGTCAAGGTTTCCTAGCCATTGACATGTGATGTCATTTGATAACGGGATCACATCATTAGGAGAATGATGTGATGGACAAGACCCAAACTACAAACGTAGCATATGATCGTGTCAGTTTATTGCTACTGTTTTCTGCATGTCAAAGTATGTGTTCCTACGACCATGAGATCATGCAACTCACTGACATCGGAGGAGTACCTTGTGTGTATCAAACATCGCAACGTAACTAGGTGACTATAAAGGTGCTCTACAGGTATCTCCGAGGGTGTCTGTTGAGTTGGCATGGATCAAGTCTGGGATTTGTTACTCCGGGTGACGAAGAGGTATCTCAGGACCCACTCGGTAATAGAACATCACAATAAGCCTTGCAAGCAATGTGACTAAGTGTTAGTCATGGGATCTTGTATTACGGAACGAGTAAAGAGACTTGCCAGTAACGAGGTTGAACTAGGTATGGAGATACCGACAATCGAATCTTGGGCAAGTAAACATACCGAAGAACAAAGGGAACATCATACGTGATTAACTGAATCCTTGACATAGAGCTTAGACCGATAAAGATCTTCATAGAATATGTAGGAACCAATGTGAGCATCCAGGTACCGCCATTGGTTATTGACCATAGAGGTGTCTCGGTCATGTCTACATAGTTCTCGAACCCGCAGGGTCAGCACACTTAAGGTTTGGTGACGTTTCGGTAGTATAGAGTTATGTATGGTGGTGACCGAAGGTTGTTCGGAGTCCCGGATGAGATCCCAGACGTCACGAGGAGCTCCAGAATGGTTCAGAGGTAAAGATTCATATATAGGAAGTCCTATTTTGGTCGCCGGAAAAGTTTTTGGCTCATCGATAGTGTATTGGGAGTGTCGGTAGTGTACCGGGGGACCATCGAGAGAGGTATTTCGACCCAAGAGGCTACATGGGCTGTGGGAGGGTGGAAACCATCCCTTAGTGGGCTGGTGGAAGTCCTCTAAGAGGCCCATGCGGCTGGACTTGACAAAGAGAGAAAAACAGCCAAGGTGGAAAGAGATTCCAAGTAGGAAAGGAGGAATCCTAGTCCTAAGAGGATTGGAGGAGGATTCATCCTCTCCTCCTTGCGCAAGGGCTGCCTTGTGCGCCAGCCCTCCTCCTCCCTGCCTCCTATATATACTGGTGGTATTGGGTGTTTTGCACGAGATTTTACGGCTACGTGCTACCCGTTCCACCGGTGCTCCTCTAGATCGGAATTCCGCAGTGCTTAGGCGAAGCCCTGCCGGAATTGCTCCACCACCATCGCCGGAGCGCCGTCACGCTGCCGGTGAACTCTTCTTCCTCTCCACTTCCTCTTGCTGGATCAAGACGGTGGAGATCGTCATCAAGCTGCACGCGTTCTGAACGCGGAGATGCCGTCCGTTCGGCGCTAGATCGGAAGGACCGTGATCAAGATCGTGAGACGGTTCGTGATGAGTTCGCGGGACAGATCGTGATGAGTTCGCGAGACGGATCGTGATGAGTTCGCGAGACGGATCGTGATGTGTTCGCGGGACGGATCGTGATGAGATCGCGGGACGCTCGGCGAGTTGGATTGCGAAGACGTTCGACTACACCAACCGCGTTTCTTAACGCTTCCCGCTTAGCGATCTACAAGGGTACGTAGATCCACTCTCCCTCTCGTAGATGCTCATCACCATGGATAGATCTGCGTGTGCGTAGGAACATTTTTGTTTCCCATGCGACGCTAACCAACAGTGGCATCATGAGCTAGGTCTATGTGTAGATGAGATCTCGAGAAGAACACAAAAGGTTTGTGGGCGTTGATGCTTAGATTGCTTCCTCCCTTGGTCCGATTTTGGTTCAGGGGTATTGTGAGATGAAGCGGCCTGGACCAACATTACTTGTACGCTTACGAGAGACTGGTTCCCTCGACCGCAACTTGTTGCATAGATGGCTTGCGGGTGCCAGTTTCTCTCATTTTAGTTGGATCGGATTCGACAAAGGCGGTCCTTGAGAAGGTTGAAAAGCAACTAGTGTATCACCGTTGTGGTTTTTGCGTAGATGAGAACTGTTCTTGCTAGATACCCGTAGCAGCCACGTAAAACATGCAACAACAATTAGAGGGCGTCTAACTTGTTTTTGCAGGGTATGTTGTGATATGATATGGCCAATTACATGATGTGATGTATGAGATGATCATGTGATGTATAGATTATCACGACTTGCATGTCGTTGAGTACGGCAACCGGCAGGAGCCATAGGGTTGTCTTTAATTATTGTGTGACCTGCGTGTCAATCATTAAGCGCTATGTAATGCTTTACTTTACCGCTAAATGGTAGCAATAGTAGTAGAAGCATGGTGGGCGCGACAACCCCGATGGCGACACGTTGATGGAGATCAAGATGATGGAGATCATGGTGTCATGCCGGTGACGATAGAGATCATACCGATGCTTTCATGATGGAGATCAAAAGCACAAGTTCATGGCCATATCATGTCATTTATGATTTGCATGTGATGTTAATCCTTTTATGCACCTTGTTTCGCTTAGGACGACGGTAGCATTATAAGGTGATCCCTCACTTAATTTCAAGATAAATTGTGTTCTCCCTGATTGTGCACCGTTGTGAAAGTTCGTCATGTTGAGACACCACGTGATGATCAATTGTGATAGTCTCTATGTTCACATACAACGGGTGCAAGCTAGTGTTGCAAATGCAGAACACTCGGGTTAAACTTGATGAGCCTAGCATGTACAGACATGGCCTTGGAACACAAGATACCGAAAGGTCGAACATGAGTCATATAGTAGATATGATCAACATGATGATGTTCACTATTGTAACCACCTCAACTCACGTGATGATCGGACTTGAGTTGGTGAATTTGGATCATGTATCACTCGAATGACCGGAGGGATGTCAATTTGAGTGGGAGTTCTTAAGTAATATGATTAATTGAACTCATTATCATGAACATAGTTAGTAGTGTCTTTACAAATTATGTTGTAGATTACTTGCTCACGCTGTAGCTCCCTTGAATTTTTATATGTTCCTACAGAAATAGAGTTGAAAAATGATGGTAGCAATATTGCATATTGGCTCTGTGATCTGAGGATTGTCCTCGTTGCTGCAAAGAAGGCTTATGTCCTTAATGCACCACTCGGTGCGCCAACCCCTCTAGCGTCGTCTGTAGATGTTGTGAACATCTGATAGGTACGTGCTGATGACTACTTGATAGTGTAGTGTGTCATGCATTACGGCTTAGAATTGAGGCTTCGAAACGTTTTGAACGTCACGAAACATATGAGATGTTCTAAGAGCTGAAATTAGGATCTCACGCTCGTGCCCGTGTTGCGAGATATGAGATCTCCAACAAGATTCTTTGCCTGCAAGATGAACGAGAATAGCTCAATCGTTGAGCATGTCCTCAGATTGTCTGGGTGCTACAATCGCTTGAATCGAGTGGGAGTTCATCTTCCAGATAAGATAGTGATTGATATAGTTCTCCAAGTCACTTTCACTAAGCTACTAGAACTTGGTGATGAACTATAAAATACCAGGGATAGAATTAATGATCCCTGAGCTATTCGCGATGTTTGACACCGCGAAGGTAGAAATCGAGAAGGAGCGTCAAAGTGTTGATGGTTAGTCAAATCCACTAGTTTCGAGAAGGGCAAGAGCAAGGAGGGAAACTTCATGGATAGCAAGTCAGTTGCAGCTCCAGTGAAGCAACCCAAAATCTAACCCAAACCCGAGACTAAGTGCTTCGATTATGGGGAGAACGGTCGCAGCGGAACAACCCTAGATACTTGGTAGATAAGAAGGCTGGCAAAGTTGACAGAAGTATATTTGATATACGTGTTATTGATGTGTACCTTGCTAGTACTCCTAGTAGCACCTGGGTATTGTATACCGGTTCGGTTGCTAAATGTTAGTAACTCGAAGTAAAAGCTACGGAATAAACGGATACTAGCTAAGTGTGAGGGGACGATGTGTGTTGGAAATTTTTCCAAGGTTGATGTGATCAACATCGCACACTCTCTCTACCTTCGAGATTAGTGACGAACCTAAATAAATGTTATTTGGTGTTTTTGCGTTGAGTATGAACGTGATTAGACCATGTTCATTGCAACACGGTTATTCATTTAAGTTAGAGAATAATGGTTATTCTATTTACATGAATAATACCTTCAATGGTCATGCACCCAGTAAGAATGGTTTGTTGAAACTTGATCGTTGTAATACACATGTTCATAACATTGATGCCAAGAACATACAAAGTTAATAATGATAGTACCACATGATTGTGGCACTGCTGCTAAATGTCATATTGGTATAAACCGCATGAAGAAACTCCATGCTGATGGATCTTTGGACTCATTCGATTTCGAATCGGTTAAGACATGTGAACCATGCCTCTTGGTCAAGATGACTAAGGACCCCGTTTTCTGTTTTGATGAAGCGGGCAAGTGATTTATTGGAAATAATACATGTTGATGTATGCAATCCAATGAGTCTTGTAGCGTGCGGTGAATATCATTATTTTCTTACCTTCACTGATGATTTGAGTAGATATAGTGTATATTTACTTAATGAAACACAAGTCTGAATCGTTTGAAAGGTTCAAGAAAATTCAGAGTGAAGTTTCAAGATCATTGTGACAAGAAGATTAAAATGTTTGCGATATGACCGTGGAGGTGAATATCTGAGTTACGAGTTTGGCATACAACTTTAGACAATGTGAGAATTGTTTTCACAACTCACGCCACCTGGAACACCATAGTGTGATGGTGTGTCCGAACGTCATAGTTGTGCTCTATTGGATATGGTGCATGCTATGATGTCTCTTATCGTTTTGTTACTATAATTTTGGGGTTATGCATTAGAGACAACTACATTCACTTTAAATAGGGAACCATCTAAATCCGTTAAGAAGGGGAGCCAAGTTTTATAGAAGTGTTTCAGGCTGAGGCAAACCAATCAACTCCAACCGGGTGACCCAAACGGACACATGGTTTATTTGCTTTTTGTTCGTTTAGGTCGTTCAGGCTGACGGACGCATCCAACGGGAGGTAGACCCAAATTTCCCCTCGTTTAAAAAAATTAAAAACAATAAACACGTGCATAGATGAAAACAATAAAAACTTTAATTAAGCATAAGCGGCCGATCAACCGTCGGCCAAAGTCCATTTAAAACATAATTAAACATTATTTAAAATTTTGAAAAAGTACGCACCCACTCGCACACTACCCTAGACGTTCGCCTTGCCCGTGCCCTTGCTATCGTCGTTGATGTCGCCGCCGGTGAGGTCGATGAAGGTGGGAGGCGGCTCGGTCCACCCGGATGCAGCCTGGTAGCCTGCCAGGACAGCCTCCTCCAGCGTACGTTGCGGCGGTAGTGCGGCAAGCCGGGCACACTCCTCCTCCTCCTCGAGGAGCAATGCGTCCACCTCCTTTTCCCACTGCATCTGCTACTGGCCCTCAGCCTCCTCCTCGGTGAGGCAGTGCTGCCTCCATTGCTCGATGTGGGCCTCCTCCTCCTCCTCCGGTGTGGCGTCATAGTAGACGGGCGGCGTGCTCACCCACTCGCGGACGATGTTGGGCCACTTGTACTCCTCTTGCGACCAAGTGGGCAGAGGTAGCGAACGCTTCGGCAATGGCATGGGCTCCGGCTCCACCTTGGGCTCGATGGAGGGTGCCCACAATGGTGAATGCGACGGGATGAAGAGCGGGGACAAAGTCTTCCGCGGCCGACAAGCGAGGGCATGCTGGAGTCCATCCCACTAGGCGTCCTCCTTGATTTGGGTGGCCTCCAACGCGTGCTGCAGGCCAGCTCACGACAGCTTGGTACCCCGCCTCTTCGTCCTCCTCCTCCGGCAGCACATCTGGCAGCAGCGAAGTGAAATCACATTTGCTCCCTTGGTGGTATTGGTAATTAATAACAACATATATGTCATTGAACTAATGTTTCCACTAAGCATGTTTCAGAAAAGTTCAATGATGGGTTGGCAAAAGGATTGTGGAATACCCCAAGATGCAAGGAAATAGTTTGGCAAAGCTTCAAGCAAGAGGACTCTACATTTTACCTTTGGGAGAAATCACTTTGAGTCCATAGGAAAGCCAATACTATTAAAAGGGGCTAAGGTACTGTTGGTGAACAAAATGCTCATATGTCCACAAGTGATAGTCACCACATACACCCACAAACTCTTCCACAAAAGTTTGTCCAAAGCCAAATATCCAAAATCGGTGCAACCAACACTTTCCACTCGGTGCCATCGATTCTCAGTCTCAGACAGACTCAGCTAAACCCTAGCCATTCACTGCAACCGATTTTGCTTCGGTGCCATCGAGTTTGGGTTGCCAACTTCTTGTTACACAAATTCACAAAATCGGTCCTACCGAGTTCGTTTAATCGGCGTCACCTAGTTTGGCAATCTGACCATTGGTCACCTGATCGGTGCAACCGAGTTTTATGTATCGGTCTCACCGAGATTCAAAAGTTTCTACCTTCGAGGCAACTTGATACAACCAAGATTAACACATCGGTGTCATTGCATTTGACTTATTGGGTGTAACGGTTAGATTTTTGGAGATGCCTATATATACCCCTCCACCACCACTCATTCGTAAGAGAAGCTCTCAGAATAGTTCCCCCCTCATACCTATTGATTCTCTGAGAGAGAGCCACCTACTCATGTGTTGAGATCATGTCATTCCATTCCAACCATATGAATCTTGATGTCTAGCCTCCCCACCTTGCTTTCCACCCAATCAATCTCTTCCACCATAGACAAATCTATGTGATAGTGATTGTGTGTTGAGGAGTCTATCATCTTGAAGCACAAGAGCAAGGAGTTCATCGACATTATCGAGCCTATTACCTTTTGGAGGGTGGTGCCTCCTAGATTGGTTAGGTGTCGCTTGGGAGCCTCCTACATCATGTTGTGGAGTGAACCAAGAAGTTTGTAAGGGCAAGAAGATCGCCTACTTCGTGAAGATCTACCCATAGTGAGGGCAGTCCTTCGTGGATGAAAGCTGTTATGGAATAGTCAAGGTTGCTTCTTCGTGGAACCCTCCGTGGGTAGAGCCCTCCATGGATTCTCGTGACCGTTACCCTCCGTGGGTTAAAGACTCCATAAACATGGACGTACGATAGCACCACCTATCGAAACCACGGGAAAAATCATCGTGTCTTCAAATTGCGTTTGGTCTTCCTACCCTTTCTCTACTTACATGCTTGTCTTTACTTTCCACTGCAATACTTGTAGACATGCATGTGTAGGGTGTACTTGACTTTCTATGAATGCTAAAATCTGCCAAGACTTAAAATTAGGAAAAAGTAGATTTTTAATTGGTCAAGTAGTCTAATCACCCCCCTCTAGCACTACTTTCGATCCTACAAGTGGTATCAGAGCATTGGTCTCCATTGCATTGGTTTCACAACCTAGGAAAGTATGGCGTCTAGTGAGGGAAATTATCACCGTAGAGGTGTGTGCTTTGATGGCACTAATTTTGCTAGTTGGAAGCAAAAAAATGAAAATGCATCTACTTGGTCATAACCCCGCCGTTTGGGCTATTGTACGTGTTGGATTGCAAGGTGAATTCTTTGCAGATGGATGGGAATAGGATCGCGAAGTGACTATGGATGAATTGAAGATGTTGCAACTAAATGCTCAAGCATGTGACATTCTCTTGAACTGCATATGCCCTGAAGAATTCAACAAAATCAGTCATCTTGAGAATGTTAAAGAGATTTGGGATACTTTGGTTGATATGCATGAAGGTACCGAATCTATGAGAGAATCCAAGTTGGATGTTCTTCAAAGTCAACTTGACAAGTTCAAGATGAAGGATGGTGAAGGAGTCGCTGAGATGTACTCTAGGCTAGCTCGCATTACAAATGAGATTGTCGGCTTAGGAAGCGAAGAAATGACCGACAAGTTCATTATCAAGAAGATACTTAGAGCTTTGGATGATCGATATGACACCGTATGCACATTCATCCAAATGATGCCAGACTACAAAGACCTCAAGCCAACAGAAGTGATTGGAAGGATTGTTGCTCATGAGATGACACTCAAGGACAAGGAAGAGCTTCACCACAAGTCTGACGGTGCTTACAATGCCACAAGTGATGCTCCCGCAACTTCAAGCGACAACCTTGTCACAAATGAAGAGATAAACCTCACGGTCAAGAGATTTAACAAGTTCTACAATAGTAGAAGCAAAGATCGAAGCTCCAACTCAAGATATGAAGAGAAGCGTTCGTCAAGTCGTGACCGAAATTGCTACAATTGTGGGAACCCGAGACACTACTCCAATGTGTGCACGGGTCCTTACAAAAGGAAAGAAGAGTCACCAAGAAGACAAAGCTCAAGAGATGAGTCACCTTGAAGAGAGAGAAGGAGTAGGGATGATCCTTATGAACGAAGACCCTCAAGGAGAAGGTAGGGACTCAGAGAGGAAGGACAAGTACACGAAGAGCTACTCAAGAAGAAAACATCAAGCTCATGTTGGTGAATGGGTTTCCGGGTCCAAATACGATAACCACTCTGAGAGAGGCTACCAGTCCAACTCCGACTATTGTCAAGATGAAGGTGTTGCCAAACTTGCACTAGTGACAACCAACTCCTACAACATATTTGATTCACCAAATGAAGGGAGTGGGTGTTGCTTCATGGCTAAAGGCCCCAAGGTATCACACCCCGAGTATCTTGATTTCAATAGTGATGAAGATGACTTGTTAATTGAAGATGACTTGCTATTTGACAAATCTAGTAATGTTAGTCAAAATGAACTTGCTAGTAATCACTCTAGTCTAGATAAGTCATGCGATGATGATAAGTGGGAAATAGAACGACTAACTCAAGAACTAAACCCTCTTAAGTTAGCTCACGAGTCTACTCTACAAAATCATAGAGATCTAGTAAGGAAACATGAGAAGCTTCGCTTCGAGAAGCTCAATTTAGTGCAAGAGCATGAGTTCTGTTGGGGATATAACTGTTGGGGAACCTTGCATGGGAAACAAAAAATTTCCAACGCACATGCAGATCTATCCATGGTGATGAGCATCTACGAGAGGGAGAGTGGATCTACGTACCCTTGTAGATCGCTAAGCGGGAAGCGTTAAGAAACACGGTTGGTGTAGTCGAACGTCTTCGCGATCCAAATCACCGAGCGTCCCGTGATCTCATCACGATCCATCCCACGATCCAATAACAATCCGTCCCGTGAACTCATCAGAATCCATCCTACGATCTTGATCATGATCCGTCCCGCGAACTCATCACGATCCGTCTCGCGATCTTAATCGCGGTCCTTCCGATCTAGCGCCGAACGGACGGCACCTCCGCGTTTAGCACACGTACGGCTCGATGACGATCTCTGCCTTCTTGATCCAGCAAGAGGAAGCAGAGAGGTAGAAGAGTTCTCTGGCAGTGTGACGGCGCTCCAGCGATGGTGGTGGAGCTATTCCGGCAGGGCTTTGCCTAAGCACTGCAGAAATCTGATCTAGAGGAGAAACTATGCACTGGAGGAACGGGCAGCACGTGGCTAAAAATTCTGTGCCAAAACCCTAAAATCCTCTAGTATATATAGGATCATCGGTATCTCCATACCTAGTTCAATCTTGTTACCGAAAAGTCTCTTGACTCATTCCGTAATACAAGATCCCGTGACTAACACTTAGTCACATTGCTTGCAAGGCTTGTTGTGATGTTGTATTACCGAGTGGGCCCTGAGATACCTCTCCGTCACACGGAGTAACAAATCCCAGTCTTGATCCATGCCAACTCAACAGACACCCTCGGAGATACCTGTAGAGTACTTTTATAGTCACCCAGTTACGTTTCGATGTTTGATACACACAAGGCACTCCTCCGGTGTCAGTGAGTTGCATGATCTCATGGTCATAGGAACATATACTTGACATGCAGAAAACAGTAGCAATAAACTGACACGATCATATGCTACGTTTGTAGTTTGGGTCTTGTCCATCAGACCATTGTCCGAATGATGTGATCCCATTTATCAAATGACATCTCATGTCCATGGCTAGGAAACTTAACCATCTTTGATCAACGAGCTAGCCTATTAGAGGCATACTAGGGACATGGTTTTGTCTATGTATCCACACATGCATCTAAGTCTTCAATCAATACAATTATAGCATGGATAATAAACGATTATCATGAACAAGGAAATATGATAATAACTAATTTATTATTGCCTTTAGGGTATATTTCCAACATTCTCCCACTTGCACTAGAGTCAATAATCTAGTTCACATCACCATGTGATTTGCATTGTTATGAATATAACACCCAATGAGTTTTGGGGATCGATCATGCTTTGCATGTGAGAGAGTTCTTATAGTCAACGGGTCTGCGACATTCAAATCCGTGTGTACTTTGCAAATATCTATGTCAAACCGTAAACACTGCTACCACACTCCACTTGGTACTATTCCAAATGGCTGCTCCACTATATGTATCCAGATTGCTACTACGGGTCATCCGTATTGGTGTTAAAGCTTGCATCGACGTAACTCTTTACGACGAACTCTTTATCACCTCCATAATCGAGAAACATCTCCTTAGTCTTTTAGTTACTTAGGATAATCTTGACTGTTGTCCATTGATCCACTCCTGGATCACTCTTGTACCCCTTGACGGACTCATGGCAAGGCACACATAGGTGCGGTACACAGCATGGCATACTATACAGAGCCTATGGCTAAGGCATAGGGGACGACATTCGTCCTTTCTCTTTCTTCTGCCATGGTCGAGCTTTGAGTCTCACTCAACTTCACACCTTACAAAGCAGGCGAGAACACTTCTCTCTAACTTAATCCATTTTGAACTCTTTCAAAATCTTGTCAAGGTATGCACTCATTGAAAGTCTCATCAAGCATCTTGATCTATCTCTATAGATCTTGATGCCCAACAATTAGGTAGCTTTATTCAGGTCTTCCTTTGAAAAACTCTTTTCAAACAACCGTTTATGCTTTCCAGAAATTCTACATCATTTCCGATCAACAATATGTCATCCACATATACTTATCAGAAATTCTATAGTGCTCCCACTCACTTTATTGTAAATACAAGTTTCTCGTAAACTTTATAGACTCAAAAAATTTGTTCACCTCATCAAAGTGCATATTCCAACTCCGAGATGCTTGCTTCAGTTCATAGAAGAATCACTGAAGCTTGCACACCTTTTAGCATCCTTAGGACTGACAAAACCTTCTAGTTGTATCACATACAACCTTTCCTCAAGTAAACCGTTAAGGAAACAATGTTTTGATATCCATCTACCAGATTTCATAATTAAAAAATGCAGCAACTGCTAACATAATTCCAACAGACTTTAGCATCGCTGCGAGTGAGAAAGTCTCATCGTAGTCAACTCCTTGAACTTGTCGTAAACTTCCTTGTGACAAGTTGAGCTTTACAAATGGTGACATTTACCATGAGCGTATGTCTTCATTTTAAACATCCATTTGTACTCAACGACCTGCCGTCCAACGAGAAAGTCTACCAAAGTCTACACTTGGTTTTGATACATGGATCCTTTCTCGGATTTCATGGCCTCTAACCATTTGTCGGAATCCGGGCCCATCATCGCTCCTCCACAACTCGTAGGTTCATCGTTGTCCAACAACTTGACTTCTAAGACAGGGTTGCCGCACCACTCAGGAGCAGTACACGTCCTTGTCGACCTATGAGGTTTGATAGTAACTTGATCTGAAGCTTCATGATCATCATCATTAACTTCCTCTTCAACTAATGTAGGCTTCACAGAAACAACTTCCTGCGCTGCGCTACTCTCTGGTTGAAACAGAGGTTCAATAACCTCATCAAGTTCTATCCTCCTCCCACTCAATTCTTTCAAGAGAAACTTTTTCTCGAGAAAGGACCCAGTTTTAGCAACAAACATTTTATGCTTGGATCTGAGATAGAAGGTTCACCCAACTGTTCTTAGGGTATTCTGTGAAGATGCATTTGTCTGCTTTGGGTTCGAGCTCATTAGGTGAAAACGTTTTCCACCCAAGCATTGCAGCCCCAAACATTAAGAAATGACAGCTTAGGTTTCTATCAAACCATAATTCACACGGTGTCATCTCACCGGATTTAGATGCTGCCCTAGTTAAAGTGAATGTAGTTGTCTCTAATGCATAACCCCAAAATTATAGTAACAAAACGATAAGAGACATCATAGCATGCACCATATCCAATAGAGCACGTCTATGATGTTCAGACACACCATCACACTATGGTGTTCCAGGTGGCGTGAGTTGTGAAACAATTTTCACAATGTCTAAAGTTGTATGCCAAACTCGCAACTTAGATATTCATCTCGACGATCATATCATAGACATTTTTATCTTCTTGTCACGATGATCTTAAACTTCACTCTGAATTTGCTTGAACCTTTCAAACGATTCAGACTTGTGTTTCATTAAGCAAATATACACTATATCTACTCAAATCATCAGTGAAGGTAAGAAAATAATGATATCCACGGCACGCTATAAGACTCATTGGATTGCATACATCAACATGCATCATTTCCAATAAGTCACTTGCCCGCTCCATCAAACCAGAAAACGGGGTCCTTCGTCATCTTGACCAAGAGGCATGGTCCGCATGTCTCAACCGATTCGAAATCGAATGAGTCCAAAGATCCATCAGCATGGAGTTTCTTCATGCATTTTATACCAATATGACATTTGGCGGCAGTGCCACAAGTATGTGGTACTATTATTATTAACTTTGTATCTTTTGGCATCAATGTTATGAACATGTGTATTACTACGATCAAGATTCAACAAACCATTCTCACTGGGTGCTTGACCATTGAAGGTATTATTCATGTAAATAGAATAACCATTATTCTCTAACTTAAATGAATAACCGTGTTGCAATAAACACGATCCAATCACGTTCATGCTCAATGCAAAACACCAAATAACATTTATTTAGGTTTGTCACTAATCCGGAAGGTAGAGAGAGCGTGTGATGTTGATCACATCAACCTTGGAAACATTTCCAACACACATCGTCACCTCAAGGTAGTGCTCTGTTTGTAGCGTTTATTTCGAGTTACTAACGTTTAGCAATCGAACCGGTATCCAATACCTAGGTGCTACTAGGAGTACTAGCAAGGTACACATCAATAACACATATATCAAATATACTTCTGTCGATGTCGCCAGCCTTCTTATCTACCAAGTATCTAGGGTTGTTCCGCTTCAGCGACCGCTCTACTCATAATCGAAGCACTTAGTCTTGGGTTTGTGTTCAACTTTGGGTTGCTTCACTGGACCAGCAACTGACTTGCTATCCATGAAGTTGCCCTCCTTTCCCTTGCCCTTCTCGAAACTAGTGGTTTTACTAACCATCAACACTTGATGCTCCTTCTTGATTTCTACCTTTGTGGTGTCAAACATCGCAAACAGCTCATGGATCATTATTTCTATCCCTGGCGTTTATAGTTCATCACCAAGTTCTAGTAGCTTAGTGAGAGTGACTTGGAGAACAATATCAATCACAATCTTATCTGGAAGATCAACTCCCACTCGATTCAAGCGATTGCAGCACCCAGACAATCTGAGCACATGCTCAACGATTGAGCTATTCTCCTTCATCTTGCAGGCAAAGAATCTTCTTGGAGATCTCATATCTCACAACACGGGCACGAGCCTGAGATCCTAATTTCAGCTCTTAGAACATCTCATATGTTTCGTGACGTTCAAAACATTTCGGAGCCTCAATTCTAAGACGTAATGCATGATGCACTAAACTATCAAGTAATCATCAAAACGTGCCTATCAGATGTTCACAACATCTACAAACGACGTTAGAGGGGTTGGCGCATCGAGCGGTGCATTAAGGACATAAGCTTCTGTACAGCAATGAGGACAATCCTCAGATCACGGAGCCAGTCCGCAATATTGCTACCATCAACTTTCAACTCTATTTCTGTAGGAACATATAAAAATTCAAGGTGGCTACAACATGAGCTAGTAATATACAACATAATTTTGCAAAGACACTACTGACTATGTTCATGATAGTGAGTTCAATTAATCATATTACTTAAGAACTCCCACTCAAATTGACATCCCTCCAGTCATTCGAGTGATACATGATCCAAATTCACCAACTCAAGTCCGATCATCACGTGAGTTGAGGTGGTTTCAATGGTGAACATCATCATGTTGATCATATCTACTATATGACTCATGTTCGACCTTTCGGTCTCTTGTGTTCCTAGGCCATGTCTGTACATTCTAGGCTCGTCAAGTTTAACCTGAGTATTCTGCATGTGCAACACTGGCTTGCACCCGTTGTATGTGAACGTAGAGTCTATCACACCCGATCATCACGTGGTGTCTCAACACGACAAACTTTCGCAACGGTGCACACTCGGGGAGAACACAATTTATCTTGAAATTAAGTGAGGGATCACCTTATAATGCTACCGTCGTCCTAAGCAAAACAAGGTGCATAAAAGGATTAACTTCACGTGCAAATCATAAGTGGCATGATATGGCCATGAACTTGTGCTTTTGATCTCCATCTAAAAAGCACCGGCATGATCTCCATCGTCACCAGCATGACACCATGATCTTCATCATCTTGATCTCCATCAACGTGTCGCCATCGGGGCAGTCGCGCCCAACATGCTTCTACTACTATTGCTACCGTTTAGCGATAAAGTAAAGCATTACATAGCGCTTAATGATTGACACGCAGGTCATGCAATAATTAAGGACAACCCTATGGCTCCTGCCGGTTGCCGTACTCATCGACATGCAAGTCGTGATAATCTATACATCACATGATCATCTCATACATCAAATATATCACATCATCTAATTGGCCATATCACATCACAACATACCCTTCAAAAACAAGTTAGACGTCCTCTAATTGTTGTTGCATGTTTTACGTGGCTGCTACGGTTATCTAGCAAGAAAATTCTCATCTACGCAAAAACCACAACGGTGATACACTAGTTGCTTTTCAACCTTCTCAAGGAACGCCTTTGTCGAATCCGATCCAACTAAAATGAGAGTAACTGGCACCCGCAAGCCATCTATGCAACAAGTTGCGGTCAAGGGAACCGGTCTCTCGTAAGCGTACGAGTAATGTTGGTCCGGGACACTTCATCTCACAATACCGCTGACCCAGAATCCGACCAAGGGAGGAAGCAATCTAAGCATCAATGCCCACAAACCTTTTGTGTTCTACTCGAGATCTCATCTACACATAGACCTAGCTCATGATGCCATTGTTGGGGAACGTTGCATGGGAAACAAAAATGTTCCTACACACACGCAGATCTATCCATGGTGATGAGCATCTACGAGAAGGAGAGTGGATCTACGTACCCTTGTAGATCGCTAAGCGGGAAGCGTTAAGAAACGCGGTTGGTGTAGTCGAACGTCTTCGCGATCCAACTCGCTGAGCGTCCCGCGATCTCATCACGATCCGTCCCGTGATCCAATCACGATCCGTCCCGTGAACACATCACGATCCGTCTCGCGAACTCATCACGATCTGTCCCGCGAACTCATCACGAACCGTCTCACGATCTTGATCACGGTCCTTCCGATCTAGCGCCGAACGGACGGCACCTCCGTGTTCAGCACATGTGCATCTTGATGACGATCTCCACCGTCTTGATCCAGCAAGAGGAAGTGGATAGGAAGAAGAGTTCACCGGCAGCGTGACGGCGCTCCGGCGATGGTGGTGGAGCAATTCCGGCAGGGCTTCGCCTAAGCACTGTGGAATTCCGATCTAGAGGAGCACCGATGGAACGGGTAGCACGTAGCCATAAAATCTCATGCAAAACACCCAATACCACCAGTATATATAGGAGGCAGGGAGGAGGAGGGCTGGCGCACAAGGCAGCCCTTGCGCAAGGAGGAGAGGAGGAATCCTCCTCCAATCCTATTAGGACTAGGATTCCTCCTTTCCTACTTGGAATCTCTTTCCACCTTGGCTTTTTTTCTCTCTTTCTCAAGTCCAGCCGCATGGGCCTCTTAGAGGAGGAGAGGGAGAGTGGATCTACGTACCCTAGTAGATCGCTAAGTGGGAAGCGTTAAGAAACGCGGTTGGTGTAGTCGAACGTCTTCGCGATCCAAATCGCCGAGCGTCCCACGATCTCATCACGATCCATCCTGCGATCCAATCACGATCCGTCCTGTGATCTTGATCACGATCCGTCCCGCGAACTCGTCACGAACCGGCCCACGAACTCATCACGATCCGTCTCGCGATCTAGATCGCGGTCCTTCCGATCTAGCGCCGAACGGACGGCACCTCCGCGTTCAGCACATGTATAGCTCGATGACGATCTCCGCCTTCTTGATCCAGCAAGAGGAAGCGGAGAGGTAGAAGAGTTGTCCGGCAGCGTGACGGTGCTCCGGTGATGGTGGTGGAGCTATTCCGGCAGGGCTTCGCCTAAGCACTGCAGAAATCCGATCTAGAGGAGAAACTATGCACTGGAGGAATGGGCAGCACGTGGCTAAAAATTCTGTGCCAAAACCCTAAAATCCTCTAGTATATATAGGAGGAGAGGAGGAGGAGGCTTGGCTGCCAAAGAGGCAACCCTTGGGTCGGCCGAACCTAGTGGGATTGGAGGATTCCTCCTCCAATCCTAGTAGGACTAGGACTCCTCCTTATTTTTGCCTTTTTTGCCTTTTTTTTCCACCCTTTTTCTCTTTGGGCTTTTCTTCCCAGGTGCATGGGCCTTTTGTGGGACTTCCACCAGCACACTAAGGGCTGGTAAACACTCCCCCACAGCCCATGGAGCCTCTTGGGTCGAAATACCCCTCCCGATGGTCTCCCGGTACACTACCGTCACTCTCGGTACACTACCGATGAGCCCAAAACTTTTTTGGCGACCAAAACAGGACTTCCTATATATGAATCTTTACCTCCGGACCATTCAAGAGCTCCTCGTGATGTCCGAGATCTCATCCAGGACTCCGAACAACCTTCAGTCACCACCATTCATAACTCTATACTACTGAAACGTCACCGAACTTTAAGTGTGCAGACCCTACGGGTTCGAGAACTATGTAGACATGACCGAGACACCTCTATGGTCAATAACCAATAGCGGGACCTGGATGCCCATATTTGTTCCTACATATTCTACGAATATCTTTATCGGTCGAACCTCTGTGTCAAGGATTCAGTTAATCCTGTATGATATTCCCTTTGTTCTTCGGTATGTTACTTACCCGATATTCGATCGTCGGTATCTCCATACCTAGTTCAACCTCGTTACCGGCAAGTCTCTTTACTTGTTCCGTAATACAAGATCCTGTGACTAACACTTAGTCACATTGCTTGCAAGGCTTGTTGTGATGTTGTATTACCGAGTGGGCCCTGAGATACCTCTCCGTCACACAGAGTAACAAATCCCAGTCTTGATCCATGCCAACTCAACAGACACCCTCGAAGATACCTGTAGAGTACCTTTATAGTCACCCAGTTACGTTGCGATGTTTGATACACACAAGGCACTCCTCCGGTGTCAGTGAGTTGCATGATCTCATGGTCATAGGAACATATACTTGACATGCAGAAAACAGTAGCAATAAACTGACACGATCATATGGTACGTTTGTAGTTTGGGTCTTGTCCATCACACCATTCTCCTAATGATGTGATCCCATTTATCAAATGACATCTCATGTCCATGGCTAGGAAACCTTAACCATCTTTTATCAACGAGCTAGCCTATTAGAGGCATACTAGGGACATGGTTTTGTCTATGTATCCACACATGCATCTAAGTCTCCGATCAATACAATTATAGCATGGATAATAAACAATTATCATGAACAAGGAAGTATGATAATAACTAATTTATTATTGCCTCTAGGGCATATTTCCAACAACAATTATCCTGGGAGTTCTGTTCGAATGGGCTCCCAGAAAAGAAGGAATTCCTTATTGATATGAGTAGTCTATCATCCCTAATAAGCCAGGCTATTACAGATCTTGAGGCTTCTATGTCGCAAGAGACTCTCATTTGTTCGGAGGATGGATCTTCGAGCGGAGAGGCGGAATCGATCTAGCAGCTTCACGATGGCGGGCTCGGGGGCTACAACGAGCTTTACCCCGAGTCGGAGTGTTCTAAGACGGGCGGTCATGGGCCGCCGACTCATGCGGCCGTGTTCATGGAAGGAACATAACCGGGCCCAAGCAGTATAGCCGCTGGGGCGGCAGACACGGGGGATGACCCGCCGCCAGCTCAGGTTCTTCTGGATTTGACGAACGAGCTCACAACTCTGATGGCGACTGAAGTCACGCCTGAGAATCAAGCCTCCCGGAACCTAGAGATCACAAGACTGAATGACCAGATGGTGGAAGTCCAACAGGGGATCTGCGCGTTAAAGGCTCAGATGGATACGATGGCAGAGCGCCTTAAGGCGGATGCTTTCCGCCTTGAGCAAGAACAACAGTCGACAGCCGCGGTGTGGCAGATGAGGCATCTGTCCCGCCTGCCAGAGCAATATGAGGCTAGAAACCTTTTTAACACACCAGGAATGGGATGGACCGCGGAAGCATCTGGAAGTCGGTTGGCGGCTCGGTAGTAGCTTAACCCGCCCTGACGGAATCAGACCTCACCCATGGCTTTTCCAACGCTGGCGGGTCATTACTCAAACCCAACAGAGAACATGGTGGCAGCGGCAACCCAGCTTGGAACAATCCCTACTCTTGACGAGGCGCCTTTTGCAGAAGAGATCCGGAACGCTATTGGATACCTACAAACTACAATGGCCTAACAAGAGAAGTATACCTACAGCCGGAGTCGCGTGCATTCAACCCCCATCCCCAGCCATAGCTTGAGCCGATGCTATGAGTCATCGGCGTTTTCTAGTAGTTATTGGCACCGGGGCCCGCCGCGAGATGATCAGGTGGCGTGAGATGCTCAGGCGCTCGTAGACTGGGCAAGAACACAACGAGAGGCGGCGGCTCTGGCAGCGACGGCTCATCAAGAGCCTGCGCCCTCCGTCTCAGTTGGAGTGGGAGTAGCCACTAGGGCCGTGGGAGTACCATGCTTGGTGCCGGCTCTACGGAATGAGCGTCTACCGAAGGACTTCAAAGGCCCTCGCAAGGTCCCAAATTACACTGCTGACCTGCCCTTGGAGGCCTGTATTGAAAGTTATGAGCTGGCCATGGAGATGTTGGACGTCAATGACGTGGTATGCGCAAAGTATTTTAGCATGATGCTAGAAGGGCCAGCTCGCACATGGTTGAAGGGTTTGCCACCCAATATTATCTATTCATGGGCTGAGTTAAAGGCGAATTCATCAAAAACTTTCAAGGAACGTGCAAGCAGCCTATGACGATTGTGGATTTGGATCACTGCATATAGCAGGAGCATGAATCGGCTCATCATTGGGTCCAGCAGGTATCGGCTATCATCCACTCGTTTGAGCAAATCACGACGACTCAAGCGGTTTTGATTCTGGAAAAGAATTGCCACTTTACCACTCTGAAGCAAAAGCTCGGCCGGCTAAAGCGCACGTGTCAAGACATGGGGGACCTCATGATAGCTCTCACGAAGTACTCCGACTCTGATAATACAAAGGATCCGGGCTCTGATGAGGAGAGACCTGGTCAGAGTAAAAAGAATAACCATGGCAAGGGTGCGTCACGCAATGGTAACCAAAGTAAGAGGAAGAACCCGGACGGCGGGTCAGAATTGGTGGCCAACGCCAGCACCGACAACAATCGTGCTAAGGGCAACAGGAAGTTCAGGCAGCCTTTTAATAAGGGTAAGACTCCTTTTAATTTGGAGGATGACGTGGATTTTTCACGGCAGATGTCCGGGTGAACGGACTTAGGTTCGGGGCGAAGATGCAACTACGTGGTGGCTTGAAGGGGTTGATCGGAATCGAGAGACACGGAGTTTACTCAGGTTCGGCCCCTCCAATGGAGGTAACAGCCTACTTCCTGCTTCTCTGGTATTGATGATGAAGAAGATCTCTTGGTTACAAGGTTTCTGTTTTGCTACCTCTAATCACGAGAGCCTCTAATCTGTCCGTCTAAACTTGTGGACCTATGAACTTGTCTTTTTAGGGGTGCTCTACCCCTCCTTATATAAGTGGAGAGGGTAGGTTTACAAGTAGAGTCCTACTAGGAGTAGGATTAGGACCAGTCTCTTTAGAATCCTATTCTAAGTCTTGTTTCCTTCGGCAGGTAGTCTCTTTCTCTTTGGGCCTTCTCTTGTGAGCCGCCTGGCACCGGCTTACACACCGGTTCTTGGGCTTGGTCGTCCTGCGACCCGCCTGCCAGGTCATTTAATAAAATGCCATGTCTTTGACTGGGTCTCCTGTGAGCCGCCAGGCCGGGTCATACCGCGGGGTATATCCCCGACATTATCCCCCAGGTTAGCATGAATTTATTCACGCTAAGCTCCTGAATTAAGAGCAACAAATATGTTAAGTGGCCGGCTTGCTTTGGCCGGCTTAAAAAATGGCTCCTCAGAAATCCAGGTCTTTTTTGTATATGAATGAGTCATCTTGATAATCATCTTGCTTGTCAATGTCTTTTGAAAAATATTGAGAATAGAACACCCGTATGCCATTGAGTCGGCTTCCAATACTCTTGGCGGGTCATCTCCGCCAGGTCATAATCATTGATGATCACGGGTCATTACCGTTGGTGACGCCGGGTCAAATAACTAGAATCCAGCTGACTTGATAAAAATATTGGGATGAAAATCCATCTGTTGTAAAACCGGACTTCCATTGTTGTGAAGCAGGGCGGCTTATATAAAATCTGGGGGGTTATGATATTTTGATAACACCGGGTCATGAATGTTGGTGACGCCGGGTCTAACAACTGAACTCCATAATTAACATCTTGAAAATTCTCCTCAAAGTTTTTGATATGTCCATATTACCTGTAGCCCCCAAGCTCCGAGATTATCCATGATAACTTGGTGCCTTCCAATAATATTTTGGACTGTGTAGCCCCCAAGTGTCGGGTTGTCCTTCCTGCAGCAACCTGGGACTTATAACTGTCTTATACCTTATGAACTTCAGCATGTGTAGCCCCCAAGGGCCGGCTCATCAGAATGTGATGCGCCGGGTCTTCAATTTGAACCTCATAATCTGTTAAACAGATGAATACTATAGCCCCCAAGTGTCGGGTCGCACGCCTGCGGCGACTTGGGACTTTATAAAATTTGATCTGAGCGGTGTAGTCCCCAAGTGCCGAGTCAGTAAGAATTACTGGGCTGGGACTTAGAAAAATATAGAAAGGCCGGCTCATCTCCTTGAGATAATAGGGTCTTGCTGACAATAGTGATTTGAAAACCGGCTTGCATTAGCCCCCAAGTGTCGTGGTGCATGCTTGCAGCGACATAGAATTGCATATTTGATATAAACTGGACTTGAATAGTGTAGCCCCCAAGGGCCAGGTCGTCTGCCTGCGGTGACTTGGGACTATGTAATATGACTCACCACAATTTGTTGAATGAATCCTTGACCATGGTTGTAATATAACCCGGAATGAATATCCTGGAATAATTCCTTTGTTTTTGACATGAAATCCCTGCTCGTGGTTGTGGTGCAACCTGACAAATATATGTTGGAGAAATCCATGAGTGTTGTAGGTTACTATAGAGCACCTTTGAAGAAATCTGAGAACCGGCCAATTAGATGACACAACATTATATCTGACAGGGCGGCTCTTGAAAAATAATAAATTCTCGGAGTTGGCTTGAAAACCCCAATCATTTAGTACTAGTTATCATAAACCATGAAGATCCAGCCAAGTTGGCTATTAAAGATCCATTTGGTCTTGAAGAATACTTAACGGCGGCTCATCTTAAGAGATAATACCTGCAAAAATAAACAAGACAGAATATATTCTGCATTGTTGTAAGGGCGGCTTGAAAAAGCACAACCCGGAGATGTTATATCTTTCATAACATTGCTCCTTCTTTCATAATCTTGCTCTGACCCGGCCTTATAAGCTGGCATGACATGTGAATATGATGCAATGTATGATGCAATGTATGATGCAATGTATGATGCAATATATGATGTTACGTATGATGCAATGTATGATGCAATGTTGACCTATCAACATTTTTGGCTTAAGAGCCGGTTGTTAGGGTTAGATAAGCTACACCGGGAGGTGGGAAGCCCCCTTCGACAACCAAAGTTAACTTGTCAACTTTTTTGGCGTAAGAGCCGACTGTGAGGGTTAGATAAGCTACACCCGGAGGTGGGAATCCCCCTTCAACAGCTATGTTGACTTGTCAACATTTTTTTGGCTTGAGAGACGGTTGTTAGGATTAGATAAGCTACACCCGGAGGTGGGAAGCCCCCTTCGACAACCAAAGTTGACTTGTCAACTTTTTTGCCATAAGAGTCGGCTGTCAGGGTTAGATAAGCTACACCCGGAGGTGGGAAGCCCCCTTCGATAGCTATGTTTATTTGTCAAAAAAATTGGCTTGAGAGCCGGTTGTTAGGGTTAGATAAGCTACACCCGGAGGTGGGAAGCCCCCTTCGACAACCAAAGTTGACTTGTCAACTTTTTTGCCATAAGAGTCGGCTGTCAGGGTTAGATAAGCTACACCCGGAGGTGGGAAGCCCCCTTCGATAGCTATGTTTATTTGTCAAAAAAATTGGCTTGAGAGCCGGTTGTTAGGGTTAGATAAGCTACACCCGGAGGTGGGAAGCCCCCTTCGACAACCAAAGTTGACTTGTCAACTTTTTTGGCGTAAGAGCCGGCTGTTAGGGTTAGATAAGCTACACCCGGAGGTGAGAAGCCCCCTTCGATAGCTATGTTGACTGAG
Organism: Hordeum marinum; assembly: GCA_022496015.1. Taxonomy (NCBI): domain Eukaryota; kingdom Viridiplantae; phylum Streptophyta; class Magnoliopsida; order Poales; family Poaceae; genus Hordeum; species Hordeum marinum. The sequence goes on along the minus strand of CM039675.1, from coordinate 365,888,519 downwards.
TCAACTTTGTGCACCATCTTGTAAACCGCCATCTTGTATGAAGAAACGGTAGAAGCTCCAAGTGGCTTTATGATGATCCAATGAATCCGGGCACCCGTGTTTGAACGGTATATCTCGGTGGTTCGTCCTCTTGGGCAACTTTTTAATTCTTCTGCCTATAATGTAATAGCCCCAAGGATTGATTTTTCTCTTGCAAAGACACGGGGTTCTCTTGAAAAATGACTAAATGAGTCTCGCCATGTCAGTAGCCCCCAAGTCTTAAGTTGACTCGAAGAGGCGGCTTGAGAGTCTCCACTAATGGTCGAGGTTGACTGTGGCAGGTTATAGATGATCCCGTATGAATTGTTTCAATAATCCAGTCAATGGTTCGTTCCGGCTGGTTTGTTGAGCTGAACCAAACTGTAGTGGCGACGATTTGTGCACCTGTTCATTGGGCGGCTCATATCGACGAGCACTGCACTGATATATTGATGTAGATCAAACTATGGGTGGAGTCTTGTGTGCGTCCGTTGGGAAGCTCGTACAAGCGAGCACCATATCGATATGTTTGATGTAGGCTGGACCGCAAGGGCAGCAACTTGAGCATGTCCATTGGGTGGCTCTTCCAACTGTATGTGGCCCCAGCGTGTTGATATAGACGTAGAAGTCAGTCGCGGCATTGTAAGCCGGCGTTGTTGTGAAAGACGTCACGATGTTGTAAGCCAGTGCGGATGGCGAGAGACGGACACAGCGTTGTAAGCCGGTGCAGACAGTGAGTCGGCCATGGCGTTGTTGGTGAAACCAATACCGCAGATATCGCGGCTTGCCACCTCCATTGGGCAGCTCATACCAGCGTGTGGATGTAGATGTTGGGAGACGTAGTAGTAAATCAAAATTTTCCTATGATCACCAAGATCTATCCATGGAGAAACCAACAACGAGATGGGAGAGATTGCATCTTCATACCTTTGAATATCGCTAAGCGGAAGCGTTACAAGAACGCGGTTGGTGGAGTTGTACTCGCAGCGATTCAGATCGCGATGGATTCCGATCTTAGCGCCGAACAACGGCGCCTCCGTGTTCAACACACGTGTAGCCCGGTGACATCTCCTACGTATTGATCTAGCAAGGAGGAAGGAGAGGTTGAGGGAGAGCTCCGGCAGCACGACGGCGTGGTGATGGTGGAGCTACGTGAACTCCGGCAGGGCTTCGCCAAGCGCTACGAAGAACGAGGAAGAAGAAGGGTAGGGCTGCACCGAGAGAGATAGAAGTCGTGTCTCAAAACAGCCCAAACCCTTGGGGATATATAGGAGGAGGGATAGGGAGGGCTTCCTTGGCCCCTCCTCCAAGGAGGAGAGGTTTGGCCGAAGGTGGGGAAGAGTCCACCTCCCACAAGGGAGGTGGATCTCCTCCTTTTAAATCCTTTTCCCCTTTATCTCTTGATCCCAGCCGCATGGGCCTTTCTAGAAGGTCTTGGCCATCCCACTAAGGGCTGGCACATCTCCTCTAAGGGCCCACGAAGTCCTTTGGTCGTCACACCCCTCCCGAGGGTTCTCCGGCAGCCTCCCAGCACTCTCGGTACACTACCGATGAGCCCGAAAACTTTCCGGTGACCAAAACTGGACTTCCTATATATCAATCTTTACCTCCGGACCATTCCGGAGCTCCTCGTGATGTCCGGGATCTCATCCGGGACTCCGAAAAACTTTCGGTAATCACGTATACCATTTCCCTATAACCCTAGCATCATCGAACCTTAAGTGGGTAAACCCTACGGGTTCGGGAGACATGTAGACATGATCGAGACACTTCTCAGGTCAATAACCAATAGCAGGATCTGGATACCCATGTTGGCTCCCACATACTCCACGATGATTTCATCGGATGAACCATGATGTCGGGGATTCAATCAATCCCGTATACAATTCCCTTTGTCTATCGGTATGATACTTGCCCGAGATTCGATCGTCGGTATCTCTATACCTTGTTCAATCTCGTTACTGGCAAGTCTCTTTACTCGTTCCATAACACATCATCCCATGCATAACTCCTTAGTCACATTGAGATCATAATGATGATGTCTTACCGAGTGGGCCCAGAGATACCTCTCCATCACACGGAGTGACAAATCCCAGTCTCGATTCGTGCCAACCCAACATACACTTTTGGAGATACCCATAGTGCAACTTTATAGCCACCCAGTTACGTTGTGACGTTTGGCACACCCAAAGCATTCCTACAGTATCCGGGAGTTGCACAATCTCATGGTCTAAGGAAACGATACTTGACATTGAAAAGCTTTAGCAAACGAACTACACGATCTTGTGCTATGCATAGGATTGGGTCTTGTGCATCACATCATTCTCCTAATTATGTGATCCCGTTATCAACGACATCCAATGTCCATGGTCATGAAACCATGACCATCTATTGATCAACAAGCTAGTCAACTAGAGGCTCACTAGGGACATGTTGTGGTCTATGTATTCACACATGTATTACGGTTTCCGGTTAACACAATTATAGCATGAACAATAGACAATTATCATGAACTAGGAAATACAATAATAACCATTTTATTATTCCTCTAGGGCATATTTCCAACAGTAGACCGGGTCACGGCGACGGCGGTGTTGTGTGCATTCATTAAGCAACACGACATGGACAAATACCAGTATGGAATGATGCTGGCATGCAGGCCGTCTCCGTGGTACAATGCCACTTGAATAGTTTTCCTGTGTAAAACATATGACAAGCACAGAGTAATTGTTCTTTAAAGAAATTAATGTATACCGACAAAATAGATGGAATAGATAGCACCTGATTTTTGTTGTCGGATGAAAAGGTCGTAATAAGACAACTGGTTCAGATGGTATTTTTGTGTGTAAGCCGTACTGTGGTGGATATCCGCAAAAAGATCATCTGGGGTGAATGCGGGCAACGAACGGGACGAAGCCAGCGGGGCGACAGAGGCCGGTGGGCCTGGCATGGTGTAGTAACCGGCCGGGAGCCATGGCACGGCTGGCGGGTGTCGTGGCGGCCCGACGGGATAGCTCTTCGGCGGCTCGGCGGCGCCGCATGGAGTCCTTCCAGTGCGAGACGGCGAGGCGGGGCACGGCGGCAGCGAGCCAATGGCGGAGCACAGAAGAGGCTAGCTGGCATGCGCGGGCGAGCCATGGCGAACCGGAGCGAGAGCTCTATCGCCCTGCGTGGCGGCTCACGAGACGGCGAGGTGGCTCAGCACGAGGCGGCGAGGCAGCGACTCGTGGCGCGAGCAGGCGGGGCGCATGCGTGGCAGAGCTAGCCAGAGGTGAGGCAACGGAGTGGCGCACGGGCGACTCGAACTACACGGGCGCGAGAGGCACAGAGCATCGATCCTGCATAGGTGCGGTGGAGCAGTCATTGATGTGAACCGGTGAGGTAGCTCGGCAACACAGGCGCATGAAGGTGGTCGAAACAGCATGACGGTTCAGCAGGAGCATCAGCGCGGACGGTAGCTCACGGCTGCAGCTGAGCAGCAGAGGTGGTGACGGGGCGGCTCGGAAGCGCGCCGGCGGAACGGAGGCAGAACGAGGCCATAGTTGTGGTGCCAAGGCGCGGTGTGGCGCAACTGAGGCCGGTGGGTGCAGAGGCGAAGCAAGGTGGATGTGAGCAGCTGGCCAGCTCAACGGCGATGGTGCGCGGAGGCGGAGCCGGGAGCAGCGGCTGCAGAGGCAGAGCAACATGGGCATCTGTGTTTGTCACCGATCCGGTCAGCGATGTTCGTCTCTTCATGAGGTTTCGGACATGTTCTAGTAATTCTCTGTACTGTTTGCCCTGGACATTGTATGCAACGGAGGCCAGATCCATATTGCTGTAGAAAAGTGCTCTTTCTGGGTCACAAAAATATATGGTTTTCTTCTTCACGTGGTGGTGGACTAGTATGAAAAGAATCGATTATATCCATCAGACCTATTGAATCGTGTTAAGGTAGTAATAGCATTGGTATGGACCTATTATCCATCAGACTTGCAGAACACCTGCAGTAGCTGGAGTGGTAGTGTCGTTCAAAGTCAGCCAAACGTGATCGAATCCCTGGCCCCCTTTTGATCCTCATGGCTGCGTTCCCTCCGCATGGCCTTTCTTTTTTTGTACCTTTGGGGAATCGTGAAAGAAAGTCAGGGCTGACCCGACCCTTGCAAAGAACCAGAAGATTTTCACTTCGTGCTAATTAACCAAAATTATGCCCTGCCTTGGGAGTAACTAAGACTGCCCAAACCTCAGGAGTCTGTAAGCGCTTGAGTTTATGATTCTTTTTTATTTCGTGTTCGGCTCGAATTGGGAGTGGAAGACATACTCGCCAACTTTGATGTGTGCCTTGTCGCTAGTGCCTTTAGCACAATCAATAGTGCTACCGTTCCTGCCGCCAGCGCCTTCGTGGCTGGCAGTCGCAGCAGGCTCTTTGCTTTCCCGTGATTCGCTGCAACAGATGATTATCTTCAGACTTGTAACACCTATGTATGGAGAGCAAAACCGATCGCGCGGATCGTCTTTAGTAATTTTGATGAAACTGACGATTCTACATATCACCACGGATGATACGCTGCCAAAAACATCCCGTGAACTCTACTAGGTCTCGGCGCCGGCGCTTATACGCAATCCTAGCTTCTCTTGAATTTCAAACCTCATAGTCGGGTTATCTTGCGCGACTGTTTCGCCTGGACTCTTCTTCATATGGCTCATAGCAATCTTCTCGATCCCTGAGGAGATCTCTTCAAGAACATAACACCACCGAGCGTGGCCCCATGATGGGCGCTAACTATCATGGATTTGTCACGGCAGATGTCCGGGTGAACAGACTTAGGTGCAGGGCAAAGACGCAACTACATGGTGCCTTGAAGGGGTTGATCGGAATCAAGATACACGGAGTTACCCAGGTTCGGCCCCTCCGATGGAGGTAAAAGCCTATGTCCTGCTTGTCTGGTATTGATGATGAAGAAGATCTCTCGGTTACAAGGTTGCTGTTTTGCTACCTCTAATCATGAGAGCCTCTAATCTGTCCGTCTAAACTTGTGGACCTGTGAACTTGTCTTTTTAGGGGTGCTCTACCCCTTCTTATATAAGTGGAGAGGGTAGGTTTACAAATAGAGTCCTACTAGGAGTAGGAGTATGACTAGTCTCTTTAGAATCCTATTCCGGGTCTTGTTTCTTTCGGCAGGTAGTCTCTTTCTCTTTGGGCCTTCTCTTATGAGCCGCTTGGTGCCGGCTTACACGCCGGGTCTTGGGCCTAGTCGTCCTGCGACCCGCCTGCCGGGTCATTTAAAAAAATGTCATGTCTTTGACTTGGTCTCCTGTGAGCCGCCAGGACGGGTCATACTACGGGGTATATCCCCGACAGAGGAGATGCTCAATAAACCTTATCCGGAGCACAGTCGGCCCGACAGACTGGTGGGTCACACATGGGGTAATTGCCATGTTATGCAAAAGTTCAAGGACTACAGCTTACGACAGCATAACAACGATGGTGGCTCGCCTGGCGGGTCAGGTGTCACATCCCTAGCTAGATGTCCTAGAATAGCATGTGCTTGCATCATGTTTCATTCTATTGCATCAACATGAAATGGGGAACAAAATAAACCCCAAGCTAACTTTGAATGAAAACAATTCAAATTTGGTGAAAATTCAACAAATCCAAAATGCCCACTAAAAATGTTCCCTATGTATGGTAAATTTGGACATGGTTATAACAGGGATCATTCTAATTATTTGAACATCTAAAGCAATTTAGAAATAAATGATAAAACCTGTGAAAATATTAAATAAAACATTATCATTATTTAAGTTTTCAAAATATCCTGAAACTTTTCAGATAAGTTTGAAATATTCAAACTCCATTATAAAAAATATATGGGATATTTTATAAAGTCATTTGTACCTGCGAAAATAAACAAATGTCAGAAATAGAAAAAAATAAGAGAAAAGGATAAAAGAAAAAAAGCCCAGGCCAGGCCGGCTCACCTGGCCTAGGGGGGTCATCGTCCTCCTGACGGCCAGCAGGACAGGTGTGTGCTCACTGCGCCCTCGCCGGAGCTGCCACGCAGCTCCCGCTTGCCTGCGTCCCCCTCGCCGCGTTGACGAGTGGATGAGGATGCCGCTGCCGTCCCCATCCCTCTCTCTCTCTCGCATTCGCCCCCTGCGCTCTCCCTCTTCTCTGCTCCGACATGGCCGAGCCCTGCTCGAGCTCGCCGCCATCGTTCTAGCTACTTCCCTCGCCCCTGAGACCCTCAATCGCTCTGCCTCGTCGCCTTCTTCCTCCTCGCTGAGATGTGCATCGCCAGGAGCCTCGAGGCGCCGTCCCCAAGCTTGTCTTCTTCCTTGGACCCGAAGCTTCGCCACCGTTGATCGCCATCTCTAGGCCCTCTCCGAGCCCGCTCTCGACGTCGCTGCAACTGTCGTGAGCTCCTGGTCCTTTCCCCCTTCTTTCCCCCTTCGAATGAGCCCTCTAGCGCCGAGTACATCCGAGCCCGAAAGCTCCTCGCCGCCGGCGAGGTCGTGGCCATCGTTGTAGCGGCCCAAGCTCGCGTCTGAGCACGCGGTCGTGCTCAGGATGATCCCAGGCAGCCCTAGGAGGCCTTAGGTGCCTCGTTTGAGCTCCAGCTCGACGAGCCTGTGCTCGCCCGAGCTCCGGTAGCCGCCAAGTTCGCCGCCGGCGTCAACTCTGACAATCTCAGCTCCTGGGAGGGGTCGGAATGGACGCGCATGTTCGTGTAGATTCATTTGGTGCCCTCCGCTGCTTGTTTGGTCACCGGAGGAGGGATTCCGACCCCCTCCGTCGTCCCTGACGTCGCCGGCGGCTCAACGCCGGTGAGTCAACCTGTCTGACCGTCAGGGGTTTGACCCCTGGGTCGCTGACAAGTGAGGCCGGGCCCCAGTAGTCAAATTTTAATTAAGAAAATTAATTAGTTAGTTTAATTAACCTAATCTGTCACTGATATGTGGGCCCAGATCTGTTAATTAGTTAGGATTATTTTTAATTAATCAGTTAACTGATTGAGTCACTGACATGTGGTCCCCACATGTCAGGTTTGACTCTGGCCCGGTCAGCTGACTAGTTGACGTCACAGTGACGTCAGGCTGATGTCATTATTTCATTTTCTAGTTTAAAAATAATTCCAGAAATTATTCAAAACTTTAAAAATTCATGTAAATTAATCTGTAAATCAGATGAAAATAATTTATATATGAAAATTTATCAGAAAAATCCAATGAATCCAATGGTGCTATTGTCATGCATGTTAGAGAAATCTAAATATGTGAACATTGAAATTTACTAATAGGTTAGTATATGGAATTTGAAATAAAGAACAATTTTGAATCTATTTTCAAACTCATTTCAAATGAACTTGAACACTAGTTCCATTAGCTCATCTATACATGCTATCATGCCATGATCATGCATCATATTGTTGCACTTGCGTGTGTTGATTGTTTCTTATCTGCATTGCGGTAGGCCCTGCTTTTGAGGATACCCCCGAGTATCCCGATGAAGGAGAGAACCTTTCCGCTACCCAGCAAGGCAAGCAACCCCTTTGATCATTCCGATAGATTCCTACTCTCTCGCTCCTGCTCTTGTTTATTGCATTAGGACAATCGATCACATGTTAGTCATACACGGTAGATGATCCTATTCTGCTGCATAACCTGACATTCTCACAGTAAATAGTCAAACCTTGCAACCTAGCATACCTGGTAGATGCTTGTGCCATGACATGCTTAGCTTACTCTGCCTTCTATGCTTGCTATGCTTAGAGTTGGGTTGGTTTTGATTCATCTTGGTGATGAACTGAGTGAGACGATGTTGTTCTGATGTGGTGATATAAAGATGAACTCGATTTGGTAAAGGTAGCGATGAGAGGCTATGTAGGAGTACATAGCGGGTTGTCTCATCGGGACCGTTCTTAGGAACTGAGTTCCGTGTTTGTGATCCAAGTCTAGTTACTACCACACGTTGGGATACTTAATTGACCCTCTCGACCTATCCTTTGCTTAGTCATTAGTCTAGGAGTTGCAAGTAGTTTCTGGTGTTTATAGCATGCTGGAGGCCGTGCGTAGCGCTGACCCAAGGGGTGGGTTACGACGCAGTAGGCAGTGGCACGGTGTACTAGGGGTCACCCGGATGGTGGGCTTGGGAACCCTATGCACATCGTTTGGGGTCGTAGCAAAAACTTCGGCCGGACTTCCGTGCGGGTTCAGTCTCAAATAGGAGATAGCCTGGACTAGAGGTCTTATGCGATTGACGGTCGTGGCCGACTCCCTCGCTGGGCATCCGCTTGAAGGTTGCCGAGGTGCGTGGTTTTATGAGGACACAGCGGTAAGTAGCGAGAGCGTGTGTGAAGAAGTACACCCCTGTAGGGTATGAAACTATTCGGATAGCCGCGTCCTCGGATATGGACTACTTGGAGAACTTATGTTGTTCATAGATGATCAAATGGATACTCATAAAAATATCAAGACAAGTGTGAGTACCGTGGATGGCACTCTTCAAGGAGAGGGAAGTAAATCCATGGTGGTGTATAGCTATGGAGTTAGTGGACTCGTGTGCGATATCTAAAATGTAAACAAAGAGTTAAAATTGAGTAGTGTAGGTTAGCTATGAGTCAAAGCTGGCATTGCTGCATAAACTCTACCACTCCCTTTGTTGATACATGAGCATGAATAGACTAGGTCTGTTTTAAAGACTTGCTGAGTACGTTTGTACTCATGTTTGCTTAATAAATGTTGCAGATGAGACCCAGGACCCATTAGGTGGGTTCTTTCTAGACGTTGACGATGCCGAATAGCTGGTGTCCCAGCTACGACCTATGCCCTGTGGCGTGCTGTAGATAGTCAGGCCATGTGCTTTTTTATCCTTTCATTTGTCTGTACTCAGACAGCTTATGCTTCCGCTCGGTTTGTATGAACATGTTTGTATGACTTGAGTGTCAGGTCATGTGACCCCTATCTGTAAGAACATATTATGCAAGGCTCATCTGAGCTTCTTAAATAAAAGTCATGTTGTTATGTTGTTATGTTGTGATGCCATGGTTGTATCTATGCATATCGGGCATGTCGTGCGTATGTGTGACGTGCAATGGTATGTATGGGATCCGACACCTTGTCGTGTGCCTTTAGTAGTACTCTTTACGAGAAAATGCGTCTTTGTGCTTCCATCGAGCCATGGTAGCTTGCTACTACTCTGGACACATTGATTGACCAGCATGTATCCTTCTTTGCTGCTGTGTCTGTCCCTTCGGGGAAATGTCTCACGGTGTAATGGAGCATGTAGCCTGCTACGACTCGTCTACGTGCAGTGATGGCATTCGTGTCTCACAATGTAATGGAGTCCATGTAGCTTGCTATGACTCGTCTACACACGCATGAGGCCGACACCTGCATTGTTGGGTTATGTATGCCTGTTTCCGTACGGATGTGCCGCTTGGGTTCTATGACTAGTTATGTTAGCCCGGGTTCTCTGTCGTTTGATTGCCAGCGACATGTTCACATACGTGAGCCAAAAGACGCCAACGGTCCCGGCCAAGATAAGGCTGCAGTCGTGGAACTTACCGTGCGTGAGGCCACAAAGTGATGTGATATGTTACAGTCTGGATTCTTATGACTTAGGATCGGGGTCCCGATAGCGTTGGTATCAGAGCCTAACTGACTGTAGGACTACCAAGCCAAACCGATCGAAGTTGAGTCTAGAAACACTATAGAAAAGTAGGGGAATTGATTGTGGAAGGGAACGTAAGGCTCTTTTTACTCCTCTTCCCAAGTTATTCTATGCTGAGTCATTCACATCTTTTCTTCGGGGATAAGAACTAGGCTACTCATCCATTGCTTAGGATGCTGAGTTACTAATCATGGACCACTAGCTAGGTTGTTGCAAGTGAATGTGGGTATTCAAGTACTGTTGGTGTGACAAACAGATGGAGAAGAGATTTGAGTCTAGAAAGTTGAGTGGTTATGCTTTTCCAATCTTTTGCAGTTGTCTCAAAATCCTTTTTGAGTAATTACAGCCGTTATGCTGTCCAATTTCTGCTAGAGTCTCTTATGTCTTTGCATCATTCTCTATTTCAGATGCCCCTCATCCTTCCCGTCAGGTGGTCCGTCTGACCAGGTGCCTCGATGTACCGGGTCACCCGGCCATGTTGGTTAGAGTCATGATGGAGGCTGGATACCGTTGGTACTCGGAGTACACAGTGGATGAATAGTATCAAGATTTCAACCAGAGTCAATATCTGTGTACCGTCAAGATTTATCCTTCATACCTTGGAGCTGCAGAGCCGCTTCACTGGACTTATGGATTAGGTGTCACCATAGATATGGCAGTTTAGGAGGCCGCTTACACCATGCTGACTATCATGAGGTTCCACCATGGTCTGCTTCAAAACACTGAGTTCTGCTATGTTCCTGCTTCTATGGGAGGAGAGGATGGTTATCTTAGTGCAGTCTACTATGATCATTCCCATGAGGACCCTAGGCTGCAGGTGACCGCTCAGATGTTGGAGAATAGGGATCGTGATGCACGTGCCCTTCGCATGGAGCTTTATGCCACCCGTGCACGTCTTTGGACAGCCCTACCGCAGTTGGCACTTGTTGTGCAGACAGGCTATGGAGATTTGGAGATGCTGACCCTATCGCGGATTCATCTGCCAGCACACGTAGAGTGGCCCGATGTTGGAGGCATCACCCCTCTTCAAGGACCGTTGTTGCCGCCGACAAGGGGACCAAGGCCACATTCGTGTCCTTATGGTTCCCAGGGATCACATGCTAGAGTGTTTCCAGATCCTCAGGTTCAGCTCCCAGGTCATGGGGCTAACCTGTATGAGGCATTCTACGGCGATGCTTGAGTACGTGGATGTTAGTTCTAGTATGGTAGTAATCGTATCGCCACAGTCCTGCGTGTCTTGTGGGATATGATGAGGTTGAGAGTTGAGTTCCAAAGGTGTAGATAGATAATGTATAGGAAGCTTGTAATGCCTCCGATGAGTTGTGTCATCTCTCCGTAGTTGTATCTCAGCTTGGCTTGTACTGAACTATGTCATGTTGTGTATGAATCATGGTGTTCATAAGGCAGTTGTTTTACCATGTTGATTGGTGTTTACCCTGCATGCCATGTTGTCCAGTACATTCCTTATCTCATGTCTTAGATTTGTTGTCCCCTATGATTAAGATGTGGTTTGTTTCTCCAGGATGGTGGCAACTAGGAATAACCTCGTGCCTGCCCCTGAGCAGGGCGAGGGAAGCCAGCCAAGGCAAGAGGATCTGCCACATGCGCCTTCCTTGGCGGAAGTAATGCTTGAAGCCGAAAGGAACAAGAGGGAGACCAACAGGCTGTTGGAAAGAATTGAGCAGAACACAGCACGTGCTCCCCTTAATGACCTCAATGATGGCGTATCACTTGGTGATTTCATCAGACTATGCCCACCAAAGTATCATCATTCGGTCGACCCACTCAATGCGGATGACTGGTTGACTAGCATGTATCGCAAGATCCGAGCTGCCAATGTGACTGAGGCCAACAAGGTGACCTTTGCAACTTACTTTCTGGAAGGTTCCGCCAATCTGTGGTGGGAAATTTTTGAAGCCATGCGTCCCGCAGGCCCCGCACCAACTTGGGCAGAGTTCAGTGCCGCATTTCATACCCATCACATCCCGGAAGGGCTGATTGATCGTAAGAGAGAGGAATTCTATGACTTCCCCCAGGGCAGACTGTCAGTGGATGCTTATAGTCGTGAGTTTGGAAACCTTGCTCGCTATGATCCTGAGGAAGTTTCTACTGATGCCAAGAAGTAGGCTAGGTTCCGCAAGGGACTTAACCTTGAGCTCCGCCGAGATCTGCGCCTGCATGAGTGCACCACTTTCCAGGCTCTTGTCAACAAGGCTATCAATGCCGAGACTGGACAGATTGATTATGAGGCCACGAGAAAGCCCAACCGTGACTTCAACCCCGCATCTGGCTCGGGCCCCAATAAACGCCGGATCTGGGTGCCCAACACAGCTCTGCCGCCAAAATACAATGTGAGGCCATCCTTCCAGGCACCTCGCCTAGTTCAGCCCAACCCTCCAGTCATACCATTTGGAGGACTCTCTACAAATGTTGCTCCCCGTGCCACCGTGGTTTGCTATAAGTGTGGAGAACCAGGACACTACTCCCGTGAGTGTCCCTAGAATAATGTTAAGCCCGCTGGATGTGGAATGCCAGGAAAAGCCTTCTTTGTGAAGCCATCTCCTGCTCGTGGACGAGTGAACTATGTGTCTGCTGAGGAAGCCCTTGAGGATCGTGATGTTATCCTTGGTACGCTCCTTATCAATAGTCATCCAGTATCTGTTTTATTTGATACCGGGGCATCTCATTCTTTTATCTCAGAAAGTTATGCACAGTTGCATAACATGTCTTTTTGTGATATGCCTACTCCTTTAGTAGTGCAGACTCCGAGTTCAAAATGGCAAACTTCTAGAGTGAGCCATGATAACGACATTCTAGTGGATAGACTAGTCTTCCTAGCATCTTTGATAGCCCTCAAGTCTTTGGACATCAATATCATTTTAGGCATGGATTGGATGAAAGCCCACTATGCCAAGATTGATACTCATTCTAGGAATGTTCAACTTACACATCCATCGGGTGAGATAGTTAATGTCTCCACTCGAACAACCAAGCGCCAACTCTATTCCCTCAATGCTAGTCCTCTTCCAGAGTTAGAAGATATTCCGGTAGTCCGTGACTTTCCGGATGTCTTTCCAGAAGAACTGCCAGGAATTCCTCCTGTCAGAGATGTTGAGTTTGTGATAGAGCTCATCCCAGGGACTGTCCCAATAGCCAGAAGACCCTATAAGATGGCACCCTTAGAACTAGCCGAACTTAAGATCCAACTTGATGAGGCTTTGAAGAAAGGTTTCATCCGTCCCAGTTCTTCTCCTTGGGCTTGTCCCGTCCTCTTCGTCAAGATGAAGGATGGTTCGGATCGGATGGTTGTGGATTATCGGCCAGTGAATCTGGTCACCATAAAGAACAAGTATCCGCTCCCCACGATCAACGATTTGTATGATCAACTCGCTGGATCCTCTGTCTTTTCCAAAATGGATTTGAGGTTGGGATACCATCAAATCAGAATTAGGAACGGGGACATTCCAAAAACGGCTTTTGTTACTCGTTATGGCCAATACGAGTACACTGTCATGTCCTTCGGTTTAACCAATGCCCCAGCCACCTTCTCTCGCTTGATGAATTCGATCTTCATGGAGTATCTAGATAAATTCGTCGTGGGTTACCTCGACGATATACTCATCTACTCGAAGAACGAACAAGAACATGCCGAGCATCTAAGGCTGGTATTGATGAAACTTCGAGAGCACCGCCTGTACGCCAAATTATCCAAGTGTGAATTTTGGTTGCCAAAAGTGACCTATCTGGGTCACGTGATAACTAGTAAAGGTATTTCTGTCAATCCCGAGAGAGTTTAGGCCGTCCTTGATTGGACTCAACCTAAATCGGTTAAGCAAGTTCGGAGTTTCCTTGGCTTAGCGAGCTATTGTCGCCGCTTTGTCGAGAATTTCTCCAAAGTTGCAAAACCTCGGACTAAACTCCTCAAGAAAGATAAAAGGTTCGAGTGGACTCCACAATGCGAGCACAGTTTTCAGGAGTTGAAAAGACGACTGACCTCTACTCCCGTTCTGGTGCCACCTGATTTCTCTAAGGACTTTGTTATCTATTGCGACGCCTCGCGACAAGGATTAGGTTGCATTCTCATGCAAGATCGTCATGTGATTGCATATGCATCTCGATAGTTGCGTCCACGTGAGGATAATTATCCAACACATGATCTTGAGATTGCAGCTGTAGTCCATGCACTAAAAACCTGGCGACATTACCTTCTGGGTAATCATTGCGAAATTTACACTGATCACCAAAGTCTAAAATATATATTCACCCAGCCAAATTTGAATCTTAGGCAAAGACGGTGGGTAGAGTTGATTACAAATTACGACTTAGGGATAACTTACACCCCGGGGAAAGCCAATGTCATGGCTGATGCACTAAGTCATAAGTCTTACTGTAACAACCTCATGTTACAACAAGGTCAACCACTTCTCCATGAGGAATTTCGGAAGTTAAACCTTCACCTTGTTCCTCCAGGATATCTATCCAACCTGGTGGAGAAACCTAATCTTAAGGATCAAATAGTAGCTGTCCAGAAATATGATAAGGGTATATCCCGGATCAAGGGGAATATTGCTAGCGGAAACGCTAAAGATTTCTCCAAGAACGATGAAGGTGTTGTGTTCTTCCAGAGCCGGTTGGTGGTTCCCAAAAGCACACGCTTAAGACAGCTGATCCTTAAGGAGGCTCATGATTCTCCTCTCTCAATTCATCCGAGTAGTACCAAGATGTATCAGGACCTACGCCAGAGGTTCTGGTGGACTAGGATGAAAAGAGAAATTGCTTAGTTCGTTGCTAACTGCGACGTTTGTTGTCGCGTGAAAGCAGAACATCAAAGGCCTGCTGGCACCCTTCAACCTTTAGCTATCCCTGAATGGAAATGGGATAAAGTCGGTATGGATTTCATTACCAGATTTCCCAGGACTAAGAGAGGGAATAATGCTATATTTGTGATCATCGACCGTCTCTCCAAAGTGGCTCACTTTCTTCCTGTTTGGGAAAGTATAACTGCTAGCCAGCTAGCGGAGTTGTATGTTTCTCGAATAGTTTCTCTCCATGGTGTTCCTTTGGAGATTAACTCAGACTGTGGAAGTATCTTTACTTCCCGATTTTGGGAAAGTTCTCAAACCGCTATGGGGACTCATCTATCCTTTAGCACTGCTTTCCACCAGAAATCAAGTGGTCAAGTTGAGCGAGTCAATCAAATTCTCGAAGACATGCACCGAGCTTGTGTTATATCTTTTGGTATGAATTGGTAGAAATGTCTTCCATTTGCCGAATTTGCTTATAATAATAGTTATCAATCAATTTTGCGAAAAGCCCCTTTTGAAGTTCTCGATGGACGAACGTGTCGAACACCTCTTAACTGGTCGAAAACCGGAGAGAGGCAACTCTTTGGCCCGGATACGATCCAGGATGCAGAGGAGCAAGTTTGCATTATTCGTAAAAAGTTGAAAACAGCCCAATCTCATCAAAAGAGCCAATATGATCGCCATCATAAGGTTGTGACCTATGAAATTGACGAGAAGGCTTACCTTCGGGTTACACCTCTGAAGGGTACCCATTGATTCGGTATCAAGGGCAAGTTGGCTCCTCATTACACTGGACCTTTTCGCATTCTTGCCAAACGAGGAGAGGTTGCCTACCAATTGGAACTTCCGCCGCATCTTTCCAAGGTTCATGATGTCTTCCACGTCTCGCAACTCAGGCATTGCTTCTTGGACCCTGTCCATGAGGTAGACCACGTAGCGCTTGATCTCCAAGATAACCTTACATATCGAGAATACCCTGTTCGTATTCTTGATCAAGCTGAGCGTACCACTCGGCGTCGGAACATCAAGTTTCTCAAGGTTCAGTGGTCACACCATTCTGAAAAGGAGGCCACCTGGGAAAGAGAAGATCGTCTTCGACTAGAGTACCCCGCGCTCTTCCCGATGACTTCAAAATCTCAGGACGAGATTCTTTTGAGTGGGGGTGAGTTGTCACATCCCTAGCTAGATGTCCTAGAATAGCATGTGCTTGCAGCATGTTTCATTCTATTGCATCAACATGAAATGGGGAACAAAAGAAACCCCAAGCTAACTTTGAATCAAAACAATTCAAATTTGGTGAAAATTCAACAAATCCAAAATGCCCACTAAAAATGTTCCCTATGTCTGGTAAATTTGGACATGGTTATAACAGGGATCATTCTAATTATTTGAACACCTAAAGAAATTTAGAAATAAATGATAAAGCCTCTGAAAATATTAAATAAAACATTATCATTATTTAAGTTTTCAAAATATCCTAAAACGTTTCACATAAGTTTGAAATATTCAAACTCCATTATAAAAATATATGGGATATTTTAAAAAGTCATTTGTACCTGTAAAAATAAACAAATGTCAGAAATAGAAAAAAATCATAGAAAAGGATAAAAGAAAAAAAGAAGAAGAAGCCCAGGCCAGGCCGGCCCACCTGGCCCAGGGGGTCATCGTCCTCCTGGCGGCCAGGAGGACGGGCGTGTGCTCGCTGCGCGCGCTCGCCGGAGCTGCCACGCAGCTCCCTGCTTGCCTGCGTCCCCCTCGCCGCGCTGGCGAGTGGATGAGGACGCCGCTGCCGTCCCCATCCTTCTCTCTCTCTCGCATTCGCCCCCTGCCCTCTCCCTCTTCTCTGCTCCACCATGGACGAGCCCTGCTCGAGCTCACCGCCGTCGTTATAGCTGCTCCCCCTCGCCCCTGAGCCCCTCAATCGCTCCGCCTTGTCGCCTTCTTCCTCCTCGCTGAGCTGCGCATCACCAGGAGCCCCGAAGCGACGTCCCCGAGCTCATCTTCTTCCTCGGACCCGAAGCTTCGCCGCCGTTGATCGCTGTCTCCAGGCCCTCTCCGAGCCCGCTCTCGACGGCGCTCCAACCGCCGGGAGCTCCTGGTCCTTTCCCCCTTCTTTCCCCCTTCGAATGAGCCCTCTAGTGTCGAGTACCTCCGAGCCCGAAAGCTCCTCGCCGCCGACGAGGTCGTGGCCACTGTTGCAGCGGCCCAAGCTCGCGTTTGAGCACGCGGTCGTGATCTGGATGATCCTATGTAGCTCTAGGAGGCCTTAGGTGCCTCGTTTAAGCTCCGGCTCGACGAGCCCATGCTTGCCCGAGCTCCGGCAGCTGCCAAGCTCGCCGCCGGCGTCGACTCCGACCATCTCATCTCCTGGGAGGGGTCGGAATGGATGCGCCCGTGCATGTAGATTCATTTGGTGCCCTCCGCCGCCCGTTTGGTCGTCGGAGGAGGGATTCCGACCCCCTCCGTCGTCCCTGATGTTGCCGGCGGCTCAACGCCGGCGAGTCAACCTGTCTGCCCGTCAGGGGTTTGACCCCTGGGTCGCTGACAGGTGGGGCCGGACCCCAGTAGTCAAATTTTAATTAAGAAAATTAATTAGTTATTTTAATTAACCTAATCTATCACTCACATGTGGGCCCAAATATGTTAATTAGTTAGGATTAGTTTTAATTAATCAGTTAACTGATTGAGTCATTGACATGTGGTCCCCACATGTCAGGTTTGACTCTAGCCCGGTCAGCTGACTAGCTAACGTCACAGTGACGTTAGGCTGATGTCATTATTTCATTTTCTAGTTTAAAAATAATTCCAAAAATTATTCAAAAATTCAAAAATTCATATAAATTAATCTGTAAATCAGATGAAAATAATCTATATATGAAAATTTATTAGAAAAATCCAATGAATCCAATGGTGCTATTGTCATGCATGTTAGAGCAATCTAAATATGTGAACATTGACATTTACTAATAGGTTAGTATATGGAATTTGAAATAAAGAACGATTTTGAATCTATTTTCAAACTCATTTCAAATGAACTTGAACACTAGTTGCATTAGCTCATCTATACATGCTATCATGCCATGATCATGCATCATATTGTTGCACTTGCGTGTGTTGATTGTTTCTTATCTGCATTGCGGTGGGCCCTGCTTTTAAGGATACCCCCGAGTATCCCGATGAAGGAGAGAACCTTTCCGCTACCCAGCAAGGCAAGCAACCCCTTTGATCATTCCGATAACATCCTACTCTCTCGCTCCTACTCTTGTTTATTGCATTAGGACAGTCGATCACATGTCAGTCATACATGGTAGATGATCCTATTCTGCTGCATAACCTGACATTGTCATAGTAAATAGTCAAACCTTGCAACCTAGCATACCTGGTAGATGCTTGTGCCATGACATGCTTAGCTTACTCTGCCTTCTATGCTTGCTATGCTTAGAGTTGGGTCGGGTTTGATTCATCTTGGTGATGAACTGAGTGAGACGATGTTGTTCTGATGTGGTGATATAAAGATGAACTCGATTTGGTAAAGGTAGCGATGAGAGGCTATGTAGGAGTACATAGTGGGTTGTCTCATCGGGACCGTTCTTAGGAACCGAGTTCCGTGTTTGTGATCCAAGTCTAGTTACTACCACACGTTGGGATACTTAATTGACCCTCTCGACCTATCATTCCCTTAGTCCTTAGTGCAGGATTTGCAAGTAGTTTCTGGTGTTTATAGCATGTTGGAGGCCGTGCGTAGCGCTGACCCTAGGGGTGGGTTACGACACGGTAGGCAGTGGCATGGTGTACCAAGGGTCACCCGGATGGTGGGCTTGGGAACCCTGCGCACATCGTTTGGGGCCGTAGCGAAAACTTTGGCCGGACTTCCGTGCGGGTTTAGTCTCAAATAGGCGATAGCCTCGACTAGAGGTCTTATGTGATTGACGGTCGTGGCCGACTCCCTCGTTGGGCATTCGCTTGAAGGTTGCCGAGGTACGTGGTTTTATGAGCACACAGCGATAAGTGGCGAGAGCGTGTGTGAAGAAGTACACCCCTGTAGGGTATGAAACTATTCGGATAGCCGCGTCCTCGGATATGGACTACTTGGAGAACTTATGTTGTTCATAGATAATCAAATGGATACTCATAAAAATATCAAGACAAATGTGAGTACCGTGGATGGCACTCTTCTAGGAGAGGGAAGTGAATCCATGGTGGTGTATTGCTATGGAGTTAGTGGACTCGTGTGCGACATCTAAAATGTAAACAAAGAGTTGAAATTGGGTAGTGTAGGTTAGCTATGAGTCAAAGCTGGCATTGCTGCATAAACTCCACCACTCCCTTTGTTGATACATGAGCATGAATAGACTAGGTCTGTTTTAAAGACTTGCTGAGTACGTTTGTACTCACGTTTGCTTAATAAATGTTGCAGATGAGACCCAGGACCCATTAGGTGGGTTCTTTCAAGACGTTCATGATGCCGAATAGCTGGTGTCCCAGCTACGACCTATGCCCTGTGGCGGGCTGTAGATAGTCAGACCATGTGCTTTTTTATCCTTTCATCTGTCTGTACTCAGACAGCTTATGCTTCCGCTCGGTTTGTATGAACATGTTTGTATGACTTGAGTGTCGGATCATGTGACCCCTATCTGTAAGAACATACTATGCAAGGCTCATCTGAGCCTCTTAAATAAAAGTAATGTTGTTGTATAGTTATGTTGTGATGCCATGTTTGTATCTATGCATATCGGGCATGTCGTGCATACGTGTGACGTGCAATGGTATGTATGGGATACGGCACCTAGTCGTGTGCCTTTAGTAGTACTCTTTACGGGAAACTCCCTCTTTGTGCTTCCACCGAGCCATGGTAGCTTGCTACTGCTCCGGACACATTGATTGACCAGCATGTATCCTTCTTTGCTGTTGTGTATGTCCCTTCGGGGAAATATCTCGCGGTGTAATGGAGTCCCTGTAGCCTGCTACGACTCATCTACGTGCAGTGATGGCATTCGTGTCTCACGACGTAATGGAGTCCCTGTAGCTTGGTATGACTCGTCTACACACGCTTGAGGCCAACACCTGCATTGCTGGGTTATGTATGCCTGTTTCCGTACGGATGTGCCGCTTGGGTTCTATGACTAGTTATGTCTGCCCGGGTTCTCTGTCGTTTGATTGCCAGCGACATGTTCACATACGTGAGCCAAAAGACGCAAACGGTCCTGGCCAAGGTAAGGTTGCAGCCGTGGAACTTATCGTGCGTGAGGCCGCAAAGTGATGTGATATATTACAGTCTGGATTCTTATGACTTAGGATCGGGGTCCCGACATCAGGAGCCGGGTTTGGGTCCGGCGGCTCAGGATCCAGCCATCAAGGCCAGGGCAACCAGGGAGGACATCATCCGCACTCTAGTGGCAACAATCAGCAACAGAATAACCAGTCTCGATATCAGAGTAATCCAAAGCAGCTCAGCTCGGGCCAGTATCATGTTTTTACGACCAGCCTTGACATGCGAGATCAGAAGTTGCGCAAGCGGGCGGTTAATGCAATCACGTCGGCTCTACCACAATACTTGAAGTGGTCTGAGTATGATATAACCTGGAGCCAGGAGGATAACCCGCTGCGTGTTGATGACCCAGGACGGCTGGCGTTGGTAGTTGCTCCCCAAGTTGGAGGCTATGTGTTTACTAAGATGCTTATGGATGGTGGCAGTAGCATCAATATTTTGTACTACGACACTTTCTGCCAAATGAAGTTGCTTGATAAGGATCTTAAGCCGTCCTCAACAGTTTTTCATGGCGTGGTGCCTAGCAAGTCAGCTTATCTAGTGAGGAGGATCTCTTTGGAAGTCGCCTTCGGGGACGAACACAACTACAGGGTAGAGACCTTGTGTTTGGAGGTGGTCAAGATCAAAAGTCCGTATCATGCTCTGTTTGGACGTCCGGCTTATGCCAAATTCATGGCTAGGCCTTGTTATGTGTACTTGCAGCTTAAGATGCTGGGCCTAAAGGGTACGATTACGGTGCATGGTGATCGAGAGACAGCTATTGAGTGTGAGGAAGGAGAAGCGACTTATGCAGAGTCGAGTTGTGCTGAGGCAGAGCTCAAGTTTTACAAGGAAAATGTTGACCTGGAGGACATGACTCCGCTGAAAAATACCACCATAGAGGTTGAGTCGCCCCTCAAATTTTCGGCGGATGATACTAAATTGGTAGATTTCACTCCGGGCAACTCATCTCAACAGTTCACTATTGGGGCTAATATGATCCCAAATAGGAAAGCGCGCTCATCGAATTAATCCGTGAGAATTGGGACATCTTCGCGTGGAAACCTCCTAACATGCTGGGTGTATCGAGAGAGTTCGCTGAGCACCACCTTAATGTGGATCCTAAGTTTAAACCAGTCAAGCAGTTTCTATGGTGGTTCAATGAGGATAGTTGCAAGGCCATTGGGGAAGAGGTAGCCCAACTTCTGGCGGCGGGTTTCATCATCGAGGTCATTCACCCGGAGTGGCTTGCTAACCCGGTGCTAGTACTCAAGAAAAACGGCACGTGGCGTATGTGTGTGGACTACACGGATCTTAACAAGGCTTGTCTGGCTGAACCATTTGCTCTCCCCCGTGTTAACCAGATCATTGATGCAACGGCGGGTTGTAAGAGTTTATGCTTCCTAGATGCTTATTCTGGTTATCATCAGATCAAGATGGCAGTCAAGGACCAAGAGAAGACGGCTTTCATCACGCCTTTTGGTGCCTTTTGCTACGTGTTTATGCCTTTTGGGCTCAAGAGTGCCCAGGCGACTTACCAGCATTGTGTACAAAACTGTCTTCACAACCAAATTGGGTGCTATGTTCATGCATATGTGGATGATATTGTGATCAAGTCAAGGAAGAAGGAAACTCTGCTTGACGACCTGAAGGAGACTTTCGACAATTTAGAGATCTACAAGATGATGCTTAACCCGGCTAAGTGTGTCTTTGGCATTGCGGCAGGCAAGCTCTTGGGATTTCTAGTCTCTGAGCATGGCATTGAAGCTATCCCGAATAAGATCAAGGCTATCACTTCCCTGTCTGGGCCGGCATGCATCAATGATGTTCAGCGCTTGGTGGGACGGATTGCTGCGTTGAGCCGGTTTATAAGCCGCCTTGGTGAGAAGGCCATCCCTTTATACCAGATGATGAAAAAGACAGACAACTTTGTCTAGAGTACGGCAGCGGGTGAAGCATTTGAGGCGCTCAAGAGACAGCTCACTCAGTCGTCGGTCTTAGCCGCTCCGGTTGAGAAAGAACCCTTGCTCTTATACGTGGCGACTAATAACAGGGTTGTCAGCGCCGCAATCGTTGTCAAGCATAAGGAGGCGTCAAAGGAATATCCGGTTCAGAGGCCGGTTTACTATATCAGTGAGGTCCTGATAGAATCCAGGCAGAGGTATCCACATTGGCAAAAGCTGGTGTATGGGGTATTCATGGCCAATCGCAAGCTAAAGCACTATTTCCTGGGGCACCAGATTACAGTGGTTAGCCCTGCCCCATTGGGAGATATAATTCAAAACAGAGAAGCTACTGGCAGGATTGCTAAGTGGGCATTGGAGCTTGGACCTCTCAATTTGAAATATGTACCTCGCAGGGCGGTCAAGTCTCAAGCCTTAGTGGATTTCATAAATGACTGGACCGAGTGTCAAGCGCCCGAGGAGAAGCCGGACAACACATACTGGACAATCCACTTTGATGGATCCAGGCAACTGGAAGGATCAGGGGCAGGGGTTGTCTTAACTTCCCCCAAAGGTGATAAGTTCAGTTATGTGCTAAGGTTGATGTTTCCTTGTACTAACAATGCAGCTAAGTACGAAGCTCTGCTTCATGGCCTCCGGGTGGCTAAGGAGATGAACCTGAGCCGGGTTAGATGCTTCGGCGACTCAAATCTCATAGCCCAGCAAGTCTCAGGCACTTGGGACTCCATGGACCCGCGGATGGCGGCTTATCGTCAGGCGATGGATGTCATCGCTAGTCACTTCAAGGGTTATCAGGTGGATCATATTGATTGTCATAGGAATGAGGCCGTTGACGCCCCATCAAGGCTGGGTTCTCAACATAAGCCGATGCCACCTAACGTTTTCTTGGATGTACTACATCACTAGTCAGTTAAGTTACCCTGAGAGGAAGACTTGGCTATCCCTGACCCAAAGGGATAGCTGGTGGCAGCTCTGCATGCTATTCCAGACTGGACTGTGCCCTATTTGGCATACTTGACTCGCAGCGAGTTACCTAATGATGAAAATCTCGCCAGACAGATCATCAGGCAGTCTAAGTCTATGACAGTAGTCAATGGTGAGTTACATAAGTGTAGTGTCACTGGCGTGTTTCAACGTTGCGTCTCACCCGAAGAGGGCAAGGAGATCTTGAATGAAATTCATGCTAGTGATTATGGACACCATGCCGCTTAAAATCTCTGGTGGCCAAGGCCTTTCGACATGGTTTCTTCTGGCTAATAGCTCATAAGGATGCGGAAGACATGGTTCGCAAGTGCGATGGATGCGACTTAGTCTTGCGGTTGATTCAAGATCAGACAGATGCACACAAGTTATCCCCTCCATGGGAAGGGCCTTTCATGGTGAGCAGAAATCTCAACAATGGGTCGTATTACCTCATTGACATCCGAGACGAGTCAAGCACTTCTGGGTAGGAGACCCGCCGGCCGTGGAACATAGCGCATCTACGGCCTTACTATACTTAAGTTGTCAAGACTTGACATTGTACACCTTCATTGTACATATATATATATATATATATATATGATTAAAGTTGGCATCCCTGCAAGCCGGGGCCTCTGCCGTTTCGCATATCTCAGTCTGTGCAAAAAGGTCAATTAGGGGGCTTCCAACCCATCGGGTTTAGCTTATCAGACCCTATTGATCAACTCTCAAGCGCAATAGTTGACTCCGTCAACATGATTGTCCATGGGGCTTCCAGCCCACCGGGTTTAGCTTATCACACCCTATCGGTCGGCTCTCAAGCCAAATAGTTGACTCCGTCAACATGATCGTCCAGGGGGCTTCCAACCCACCGGGTTTAGCTTATCACACCCTATCGGTCGACTCTTAAGCCAAAAAGTTGACTTCGTCAACAAAGGTCACTTGGGGGCTTCCAACCCATCGGGTTTAGCATACACACCCTCTTGATCGGCTCTTAAGCCAAACAGGGTTAAACCTGCCTATAAGCTGATGCTGCTTCGCTAGGTGACCCCTCGAACTCTTACCAGTTAATCTCGCTTGGAGATCCTGAGCCGACTCAAAGAAATTGACGGCCAATCTCGATAGAGACCCTGTACTGGTTCAAGGTTAAAATGGCGGCTCTTGTCACATGAGGGCCGGCTTACAGAAAGCAATGATAAACTCTCCCATCTACTGCCGACTCTCCGCTATGTGGCCCGTTCGTACTCTTAGACAGTTAATCTTTTAAAGACCCTGCACTATTTAAGGTTAAAACGATGAATTTATGTCACGTGAGAGGCAGCTTATGGGCTACCAGGGTACTCATGCCCTGCCGAGTCTCTTTTGGTACGTTACACTTCCTATCAGTTAATCTCGCTTAGAGACCCTGAGCCTCTCAAAGGAATTGACAGCCAATCTCGATAGAGACCCTGTACTGCTAAGGAGTTTTAAGTAGCGAGTCAGCCCAGAAGAACCGGCACATGAGTTAGAAAAACAAGTTAGGAAAGATATAACATCTTTGGGTTGCGCTATCCTAAGCCGCCCTCCTAACAATGCGAAGATTATTCTATTCTTGTAGGTTGGTTAATTACCAAGAGCTGCCACAACATTTGGTATGAGTTGAAGGCACAAGGCAAATGTAATATGTTAAGCCAGACGATTTCATATGTGCGCGATGGCACAGTTTAGGCAAGACAAAGTTTACTACAAGCCTATTACAATGCTCTCTACGGAGCTCAAAAGTGAGGACTCAAAGTTTTTTACATCGCCCTATGGCGGGTCACAAGGACGGATCATCCATGGCGTTACCAAGGTCGTCAGTTGGATGGCGGGTCACCCTACGGCGGGTCTTCGACCTCCATGATGTGGAGATTGTCCATGTTCTAGTTGTAGTTGGTTAAAGCCGCAAAGTTTGCCTCTTCAAAGAGGGGGTACAGGTCAAGATCAGGAGCAAAGAGGTGCTTATGGCATGCAGGCATTAAGTCCTTGGCCTCAAAGGTTGGGCCGCGTACTCTCTTCTGCTTGGCATTGTAAGCCGCCTCGTATGTTGATAGGTCCACTTCCTCTGCTAACACTAATGCGAGGACTCTAGAAGCCTTCATGCAACGAGCATAGTCAGCCTCCATGAACTCTGAGTCGTCATCCTTCTTTGATGGAAACCCTTCCATCATGTCTTCGGGAGTAAGCTCTGGGGCGAAAGCTAAAGCCCGGCTTATGGCTGGGATAGCTCCTTTTCTGGCGGCTGATTTTTTTGAGCTCCTGGATTTGTTTAGGCAGGGTGGATAGAAACTCTATGACTCCCTTCATAGTTGGGGAAATACTATCTTTATATAGCACCGCCTTGATTGTGCAGAGAGCTCTGCAATAAAGTTGCTCTGTTAAAGTATAGACGGCTTTCAATGGCAACAAGCTATCAGTAGCGAGTTGACAGCTCCTTTGACCCGCATAAGATGGATTTTTGATTATAAGTCGCTGGTATAAGTATTCACACAAGAGTATTGGCTAAGTATTTAGTACTTACCAAAGATGGCGGCAGACATCTTCGCAATGTGGCGCTTCAAGGCGTGTAGCTCATCGGACACAATCATGAGCCTCTGGTCACCATCATCTGCTCGTTGAGCCAGGACGGTTTGTTTTGTCTCAGTAGATTTTCTGAAAGCGGCGAAGTCAGCTTTGACTTTTGTAAGTTCTTCAGCGGTGGCCGGTACTTTTCATCTGCTTCACTTCGGGCGGCTTGTAGAGTGGCTAGATTGCTCCTTAAACTGGTCAATTCAGACTTGGCCTCGTTTAACGCTTCCTGGGACATATAACAAAGCAAAATGAGGGCTAAGTTCCCAGGATGGTATATTATCATATGCTGAAGATTCAAAAAATATAATGCAAGTCTCAAGCAGATTGCAAGCAATATGCTCAACATTTGGGGGCTAATGTCTATTTGTTCTCCAAGGCTACAATGAAGTTTCGGCTTATCTTCATCAAGTTAAGCCGGCCCTTGGGGGCTACATATGGCTCTTTGCTCTATCTGCACTGAAGTTCCGGCTTATCTTCATCAAGTTAAGCCGGCCCTTGGGGGCTACATATGGCTCTTTGCTCTATCTGCAATGAAGTTTCGGCTCATCTTCATCAAAGTTAAGTCGACCCTTGGGGACTACATCTGGCTCTCTGATCTATCTATACCAAAGTTCCGGCTCATCTTTCAATCAAGTTAAGCCGGCCCTTGGGGGCTACGGATGGCTCTTTGAAAAACTACTTACGCACTAAAGCATCGGCTCAATATTTAGGTTTTAAGCCGATAATTGAGGGCTACAGGCTAAGTGTTCTACTTATAACAAGACTCAAAGACCCGAGTTACCATTAGCAAATACTAAACCAACTCTTGGGGGCCACGTAAGGATATAAGGAAAATAGAGCAAGAGTACCTCATATTTTTTATTCATCAAGTTAACAAGCTTGAACTCCATGTTCTGGCTTGTGGAGAGGCAGTTTAGATAACCAGCGTGAAGCTCCTCAGCGGTTAACTTCTCAAGCGCGGGGAGCTCAGAGTCCAGCTTCTTGGAGGCTTCAGTCTTCTCAGTGTGCTTTGTCAATACATGAGGTTGAGGTGAGTGAAAGACGGGGCCAGTAATGATGACGTCCAGAGTAACCGAATCATCAACAGCCGGTGAAGGACTCGCTGGCTTACAATGGGTCCTTGGAGGATTCTTGGGAATTATGTCATGGGTCGCCGGCTCAGCAGAGCGACGAGCATCTTCAGGCGCATCTTTGGAGGTGGTAGAGGGATCAGCATGCATTGTAGGAGAATCTAGCTTAGCAGGCTCCGACTCTCGAGCCTTGGGAGCAGAGGTAGACCCGCTGGTCTTCCTTCGTTTCGCTTGAGCCCTGGAAAACATGGAAGGTTACGGTCTAAACTTTACGGCTAACAAGGGATGGAATGCAAGCATGAAAGGCATGTACTTTGGGCTGATCTTCAGAGGCGAAAGAGCAGTAGTTGTAGAGTCGCCCGATGAAGGGGGTGATTCCTAAAAACATTTAAGGCAATATAAGACAGAGTCAAATTATAAAGGCAAGGTTGACAAACTTAAGCCAATTGAAACAAATACCTCAGCTGGCCATTTCCGTTGAGCTAGAGAGTGAGATAACCCGGTCATGAGGTTGTCAGAGCTGGTGCTCCGGTTCTGGCGTCGGGAGAGTTATTGTTGCTTTTTCAAAATAAAGTGGGGGTCTAAGTAAGCAAGAGGATAAGAAAGTGGGACCTTTCGGACGACCCGCCGTATCTTCTGTGGTGCAAGATGTTCTGAGTCATATGAAACATAAGTTACCTCAGGAACGTTGGCATGGCTTGTCTCTGTTTCGTCCTGAGAAGTATTATTGTCAATAAGGTGCATGAAGAGACGGCCAAGAGAGTCAAGTTCTGCCTCTGAGTCGTCAGATTCCGGTTGTTCTTGAGGGGCGGTTTTCTTCTTTCGACCATCGGTTTTCTCCTTTGATTTCTTTGGAGGAGCCACGTATTTGTTTTTCCAGAAGCTGGAATTGGCCTGAAAGTAAAAGCCATTGAAAGAGGTCAAAAGGTTGCAAAGTATATATGGATAGCTAACGCGGAAGTAAGGAGATCGAGAGTCGCGCTTACATCTTGGGCCGGGTTTGCGGCGCAGAAAGGTGCTAACCCGGTGGCGCGGCAAGATCCTTTAGATTCATGAACAAGGCTTTTGATGGCGGCCACGATGTTGTCTTCTGACAACATGGTAGGGTTAAAGCAGAGGGGATCATTTGCATCACCCGTATACTCACACATGAGGCGGCTTCGCCGGCTCAGAGGCATGACTTTCCAAGAAACCCAGCAGCAGGCCAGATCCATCCCTGTCAGACCATTGGCCATAAGGGCCTTGATTTTTGCGTGAGATGGAGCGTACTTCGCCCGTTCAGAGGCTGACAACCGGTCAGGGTGCTCAGTCGTTGTTTTGAGCCGTGATGAATGATAACCCGGCAACGAATGCTCTCCCTCTAGAGAGGTGTCTTTGTAGTAAAACCAGGTTTTATTCCAGTCCTTGGGATGACTTGGCATTCGAACAGCCGAAAAGGTCACGTCCCATCTTCTTTGAATTGAGATCCCTCCAAGCTCTAAGCTTGGACCAGCTTTTACCTCCGTATGGCTGTTTGCATAGAAAAACTCACGGAAAAGACCAACGGACGAATCTTCTTGTAACTAAACTTTGTAGAGGATTTGGAAGTTGCACATGTTTGAGACGGAGTTCGGGGCGATGTCTTGGGGGCGCAGCTTAAAGAAATGAAGGACGTCTCGGAAGAATTTTGAGTCGGGCGGGCTGAAACCGCGTACAAGGTGATTCGCGAAAACAACTACTTCGCCCTCTTGAGGAATGGGTCTCTTTTCATTGCCTGGAACCCGCCAATGGATGACATCTTTGGCTGGTAAGGACCCTGTGTCTACAAAATCCTTCAAAAACTCTTCGGTACCGGCAGAGCCGGCCCGGTTACAAGAATTGGATGCATGAGGCATGGTGGCGTCTCAAAGTTATGCAAGGTAACAATGTGTGGTGAGTTAGAAGGTAACAGATGACTACGGACGGCTGATGAAATCTAGGTTCTCTAAGGCTAAGTCGCCGGAGCTGTTTGGGTGAGAGTCGGAAGTTCAATGGCGAGTTAAGTTTGCAAGGAAACAAAGCAAAAGTTACTAAGTGTGGAAAACAGGTTTCACAAGCTATCTATATAATTATGGATCTAAAAACAAAGAAAAAGGTGGGTTTATTCTAAACCTAACGAAAGGTAGAGGAATTAGCGACGTTCGAAGACACTAAAAAGGGGCAACCATAGATCTGTGTTGTGATATTATTGACTTCATACGATCTGCCGCAATGGAAAAAGGAGCATTATTAAGTCCACGGATCTACCTATTATCTGACATTGCGAAGAGGTCGTGTTCTAGTGGGTGGACGAACTCCATGAATACCCTACCGAAAGCTGCAGATCTAGGGGTGGAGAAGAACTTACCGAAGATGACGCGACGGGCACGGGTGGTGCTCTGGTACGATCAGGTTGATTCAACAACCTGGGTTGACGACGGAGTAGAGGCCTCATCAGAGCAAGGAGACGCTGGAATGACGGTGTCGGGAGGAAGAAGAAGAGGTGCAAGCAGAGGAAGAAATGAAGACCCCCCTTTGCGGTCCTATTTAAGAGGCAAAAAGTGGAAACGGGCGCGAGAATCAAGGCGACAAAAGTTGATTAACCGAGACGGATGCCTCGATTTTTGGGCCATCAGTTTAATAAGTGGAAAGATCTGTTGTGGTCGTCAGGTAATCTCTTTAATATATCCGATATGACGTTATGGCGGGTTATCTCTCTTACTTTTAGGTGATGATGAGCGATACTCGCGGCCAAGTGAGATGGAAGGTTGAAATGAGCAAGCTCAAATCAACCTGGGGCCTAATGTTGGGGATATAACCCTGTGATGAGACCCGCCCAGGTGGGGCCGGGTCATACCTGGCGGCTCATGGGCCAGACCAAGGATGGGCCTCGAGACATAAGCCTGACGTGTGGCGGATTACCAAGATGGGACAAGGCGAGGCCCATACAAGGAAGGCATGAAGACCTGGGCGGATAAGCCGCCCGGAGACGGCTTGCTCAGGAAGGCAAGACGACATAGAGATAGAGTCAGACACGTTGTAAGAGTCGGTATGAGACTTGTGTAACCCGTGGTCTTAACATCCTAGATAAGGGCGAGACCCGGGGCGACTTAAACAGAAACCAACTAATCGAGATCTAGGTCAAGCGAATGCGCTCCCTTGTGATCGATACTCCAATCAATACACCACAAGCAGGACGTAGACTTTTACCTCTTCTCGAGGGGCCGAACCTGGGTAAACTCGTGTCCTTCGTCCCAACCAACCCCTTTGAGTCCATCACCTTAGCGATGGTGTCGAATCTAAGTCCTCGAACAACCGTGACAAAGCCACGACAAGTTCCTTAAAGCTATCTATGATGATCTTCAAAAGAAGATGTCCTCTTATCTAGCCAAGTGACTTGTATTTTCTACATTCATGCCACAAGTTAAGAATAAGCAAGCTAGTAACAAAGGAAAGAAATGTTCTTCAACTAGTAGCTATAAAAATGATAAATCCAATGATATTGCTTCTACTAGCTCTATTGATCCCACTAACTCTTCTCTTAGCCAAGTTACACTTGAGCAAGAAAATGAACTTTTGAAAGGGATTATAGAGAAAGGTATCTACAAGAGTCTTGAAGGGTGCAAACAATTTGAGGAGATTGTACGCAAGCATAGACGATACCGGAAGAATCGTGGTGTTGGCTACTTCAACGCTAATGGAGTTGAATGTGAAGAAGGTTAATATCACAATCCCAAGTTTGTTCCTCAAAAGGAGAAAAATGCAAATACTCTCCCTAAGGGAACAAAGGATCATGATGACCTTCCACCACAAGACCCCAAGTTCAAGGGCAAGAACAAGCTTCAAGAGGACATTGACTCTAATGAAGATGAATCCCAAGCTTTGGTGAAGTGGGTTCTCAAGGCTACTACAATCTCAACTTCTACTAGTGCTACTTCAAAACCAAGAATCCCCATCAAATTTATGTGGGTCCCCAAGAATAAGAACTAGAGAAGTTCTTGAGGGGTGACTCTGCTAATGAAATCCACTCATATTCATTATTGGCAAGAACTAGTTGCAATCAACATCAACATCATGCAATAGTTCAAGGAGTCACACATTCCCTCAAAAGTAAGCAAGGGACAAGGTAATCAACAAATCAATGGACATCATCATATATGCTTTGCACTCCATGTCCATATATATCCTTGTATTTGTCTCTTGTGTGTTGGGACTAACCCACGTAGTTGAGAAGAGTAATGAAACAACAAGGATGCTCCCAACTCTTGGTGATCTTCATCAACTTTGAGCATCCACCACTACTTCACCTACATGAAGTCTTCATCGACAAAACCCAAGGTTAGTTTATCCCTTCTACGGGGGGATGTCACATCAAGGGGGAGCTTTACTCTAAGACTTGAGTCAAAGCATCTCATAGTATGTGACATCATTAAATGCTTTATGTAAAAGTGGTAACCCCACTTGTGCTTAAACAATGAGTATGACCTATGATCGAGTATTTTTGCTTGGCTCCTAAGTCAATATACTCATATATAGATGACTTAGTCATCACCAAAGTGTTTATTAGTTGCTAGTGTGTTTGTGCATGTCTGCCATGTTTTCATTTGACATCTTATTATGTGATCATGTTGGTCTGCATTTATTTACTCATTCGAGGATATCCAATTGTTGCTATTTGGCTTTTGATCTTTCATTTGCCAATTGGATATGCAAGAATGCCTAGGACCACTCCTCTAGATATCTATGCTTTCTCACCTCATATTCCATTCATGTTGCATCACAAAATTTGAACAAGTACTTTTCAATCTCTCTGTGTGAGGAGCACTCAGAGTTCCGTATCGACAAAGGACTAACCATTAAAACCTCCCAAGTGCATCTCGGTGGAACCAACTCCAAAACTCAGTATCACTGAATGCCTAGGGTTGATCTGGTTTTTCAATCTTGGTACTGCCGATTCCATATTCTTTGTTACATCGAGTTTCCCTGTTAGCAGACAGTTGAGAAACTTGGTGACACCGAAAATTTAGAATCGATATCACCGACAGTGGAGGATATATAAGATTTGGACCTCGATGCTTTGAAATTCAATCTCAAACCATCTCTCCCCAGAACCCTAAGCTACCAAAAAGGACCCCCTGGTCGTCGCCCTTGTCTCCCCGCGCTCCTCCGCTGCTGGAATCCTCCCTGTCGACGGGCATCATCGCTGCCGTCCTCGACGTAGCGGAACCGTCACCAAGCTAGGGTACGGATCCGATTCTTCTTGCGCTCCCCGTCCGATTCTTGTGCAATGAAGTTTGATTTATCTATAAGCCACGGTTTGCACATCCTTCTATCCACAAGAAAACTCAATAGAATAGTGAATGATGGATTTTTTAGGTTTTGTCGTCCGCCTCATGTATCTCGGTAGAACAGATGCAAAATAATCCGTATCACCGATTTTGGTTTTCCGGCACACTGTGAACACCTCAGTGGAACCAAGTGCCTATTTTTGGTGTAACTACGAATGGTGCCAAGTTCCTGGAAAGCAGGTTATCAATCTCGGTGTGACCAAAATTTTTGTCTCGGCTATACCAACATACATTTGGCAGAATGCAAAATTTGAGAAATATTTTGTTCAAACTTTCAAAAACTCTGCATTTTGTGATGACTTATCCTATTCCACTCTTCTCAACTCTATTCACAGGGTCAGATATGTCAGGTTCATAGGATAGCCAAAACTTGCAGGAGCAGAATGTTGACATAAGTCCAGGCACTAGCCCTAAGTCCAGTTCTTTCTCAGATCCAAGCACCCCTAGTTCTCATGGGCTGCCTAAAGCTGCTACAAGGACCAGGAAGAGACTGAATTCTGATTAAGAGGATTCAGATTTTGTGCCAGAGGAGGTACTTGCTAAGAAGCAAGAGAAGAAGTCAGCTAATGAGGCCACACCATCCATGAGGGTGGTCAGCAAAACTTATGCACCTCCAGAGACTGTGAGAGCACCTGAGAGTGCTAGGGATACCATGACAGTTGAGCCCCCAAGAAAATCTTTGCCTAAGAAGGTAGGTGAGAAGAAGGCCAGGAAGAGGATCATTCATGTAACCGGCAGGCCTACCTCAATGTTTGAGGATCCTGAGGAGGCTAGTGGTGCTGCTGCTGAGGAGGAGGAGGAAGAGTCTGTTGTCAAGGCCGCTCCCAAGAAGAAACGGAAGAAGCTGTTAGTAGATGCTATGCCAAAGACAGGTCCCTCAAAGACCACCAAGGTTGCACCTAAGAAGGTTGCTGCAGGGAAGTCCAAGAGGACTACCAGAGATATTCCAGTTGCTGAGGAGAACAAAGGATCTACTTTCAGAGAAGGTTATGATGATGATGCTATGATAACTTTGATGAAGCTTAGAACTCACCTTCCTAAACGCAATGCCATCCATCCAATTGCTGAGGATATGAAGAAGAGGAAGGATTCTGGTTTGAGGGCATGGAGAGCAATTGATCCATATGCCCAAAGGAGAAAAATAGATGTGGACTATAGGTTCTACACCAAGGAACGACAAGATTTCTATGAGACAATCTTGCTTGACAAGAGTTCAGTTGTTTGTGATGTGAGATATGTTGACTGGAAATACATCAAGGTAAATGAGAACTATTTCCCATGTGTTCAAGACAACTTTCACTGCATTGGCCTAGATGAGTTTGTTGGAAAATAGTTTACTGCTTGGAATGATGAAATGATAATGCAATTCTACTCCACTGCTCACTTCTATGGAGATGGCAGGATAATGTGGATGACAGAAGGAGCAAGATACGAGTCTTCAATTGATGAATGGGCTAACATCTTAGGAGTCCCAGAAGTGCAAGATGGTGACTTGGATGTCTACTCTGAATCCAAGGAGAGACATAATGCTATGAAGGATATGTACAATGTTATCCCTGCTACTAACTTGCAATCACACAAGTTAGGATCTATTTAATTCCTTCAGGCTGGCCTCCATACCATGAACACCATCTTGAGGCACACACTGATGCCCAAGTCCGGAGATGATAAGATGATTTGAGGATACTCCATCAACATGTTGATCCATCTTGATAGTCATACCAGGATTTGAATGATGGACTTGATTGTAGAAACTGTGAAGAAGGTTGTTGCTGATCAGAAGCGCTCATGCTGATATGCACCCTACATCCAGATAATCATCAACTCCAAACTTGAGAAGCACATAATTTCTCTGGATAGACCCCACTTGCCACTACAACTAGATTTCGAGAACAATGTTGTGGTGATGGACCCAGACCATCCCACATCAGCTGCATCTCAAGCTCAGGCAGAGACAGAGGCAGAGGCAGCTAGAGCCACTAGTTCTCAGGTCCCTAGATCTAGGAACGAGCAGATGGATCTCTTGATCTCTACTATCATGGACATGAAAAAGAACATCAAAACCATTCTGGATAGTCAGGAGAGCCTTGTGAACATATTTTAGGATAGAGTGAAAACTCTCAATGACAAGGTGGATGGGCTGACCAAGACCATCAGCGAGCTCAAGAAGGAAGTATATGAAGCTCCTATCCGTTGCACCTCTTCAGAGTCTGATTCTTCTAATGATGAGGAGGATAGTGCACCTGTCAGGACCACTGCCCAGTGCAGGACATAGGCCAGGGCACCTACAGTGCCAGCTTCGGAGACGATACCTTCATCATCTCCTCCAGCTACTATGACTTCAGCTCCATCAGCTCCTTCAGTGCCTCCCGTTTCTACTCCAACTCCGTCCAGGACATCAGCAGAGGTCTTCGCCGGCGCAGTTCTCTTAACTCCAACATCGACCACCGGAGATGATCAAGCTCAGAAGGACGATTAGCTATATCTCTTTGAACTTTTTGGTAACTTGTTGCCAAAGGGGGAGAAGTTGTATATAGATATATAGGCTTCGGCGAGAGAGCGCCTTGTTTTTTAAAACATTTGGTCTTTTGGTTTGGATGTGATATACTTTTGGTTTTGTTTGATCATACGCTTTAATGTGTGTTGCTACTATTTCCTATCCTTTTGATGTTTATGTTATGATCATCCACTTTGCTTGATGCATTTTTCTATGTTGTTAACTCTCATTACTCTCGCACACCACCAAGATGTATGTGACATGGAAGAAGTGCCCCATGTACCTAATCGATTATGCATTTGCATTCAAACACAAATTTAAAAATAATGCACGAATTCAGGGGGGCCTCTTTCTTATCACATACTTCTCAAAGCAACGATTACATTCATTTGATTATATCATTTTTCGAAGCTTTGATCTATATGTTGTCATCAATTACCAAAAAGGGGGAGATTAAAAGCACATTTGCTCGCTTGGTGATTTTGGTAATTAATAACAACATATATGTCATTGAACTAATGTTTTCACTAAGCATGTTTTAAAAAAGTTCAATGATGGGTTGGCGAAAGGATTGTGGAATACCCCAAGATGCAAGGAAATAGTTTGGAAAAGATTCAAGCACGAGGACTCTACATTTTACCTTTATGAGAAATCACTTTGAGTCCATAGGAAAGCCAATACTATTAAAAGGGGGTAAGGTTTTGTTGGTGAACAAAATGCTCATACATGCACAAGTGATAGTCTCCACATATACCCGCAAGCTCTTCCACAAAAGTTTGTCCAAAGCCAAATATCCAAAATTGGTGCAACCAACACTTTCCACTCAGTGCCACCGATTCTCAGCCTCACACAGACTCAGCCAAACCCTAGCCATTAGGTGCAATCGATTCTACTTCGATGCCATCGAGTTTGGGTTTGCAACTTCCTGTTATGAAAATTCACAAATCGGTCCGGCCGAGTTTGTTGAATTGGTGTCACTGAGTTTGGCAATCTGACCGTTGGTTACTTGATCGGTGCAACCAAGTTTTATGTATCGGTCTCACCGAGATTCAAAAGTTGCTACCTTTGAGGCAACTCGGTACAACTGAGATTAACACATCGGTGTCACCGAGTTCGACTTATTGGGTGTAACAGTTGGATTTTTGGAGATGCCTATATATATCCCTCCACCACCACTCACTCGTAACAGAAGCCCTCAGAACAGTTCCCCACTCATACCTACTGATTTTCTGCGAGAGAGCCACCTACTCATGTGTTGAGATCATGCCATTCCATTCCAACCATATGAATCTTGATGTCTAGACTCCCCGCCTTGCTTTCCACCTAATCAATATCTTCCACCATAGACAAATCTGTGAGAGAGTGATTATGTGTTGTGGAGTCTATCATCTTGAAGCACAAGAGCAAGGAGTTCATCGACATTATCGAGCCTATTACCTTTTGGAGGGTGGTGCCTCCTAGATTGGTTAGGTGTCTCTTGGGAGCCTCCTACTTCGTGTTGTGGAGTGAACCAAGAAGTTTGTAAGGGCAAGGAGATCGCCTACTTCGTAAAGATCTACCCATAGTGAGGCTAGTCCTTCGTGGACGGAAGTCGTTATGGAATAGTCAAGGTTGCTTATTCGTGGAACCCTTCATGGGTAGAGCCCTCCGTGGACTCTCACCACCGTTACCCTCCGTGGGTTGAAGACTCCATAAACGTGGACGTACGATAGCACCACCTATCGGAACCACGGGAAAAATCATTGTGTCATCAAATTGCGTTTGATCTTCCTACCCTTTCTCTACCTACATGCTTGTTTTTACTTTCCGCTGTAATACTCGTAGACATGCATACGTAGGGTGTACTTGACTTGCTACGAATGCTAAAATTTGCCAAGACTTAAAATTAGGAAAAAGTAGATTTTTAATTGGTCAAGTAGTCTAATCACCCCCCCCTCTAGCACTGCTTTCGATCCTACACGAAGGGACGACCCGATCGACGTGGATGCCCAGCCGACGCTCTTCCTCGTGCTCTAGCGCGAAATAGCGCTTCTAATTGGGGGAGTCTCGCACGTAGGCACGCATCACCCGCTGCTCCGACATGAGGAACTCGCGGGCCCGACAAACCTCCTCCACATGCGCCCGCGCCAATCGGGGCACTTTCGGAATGGGGATCCGTTGCGGATCCAGATGCCAACCATGGGGCAGGTTGACGTCTCAATATTGCTATGGTCGGCGGTACTGTTAGTGCCATCGGGCCTGGTGGACTGGTATGTACAGTCGTTCCCGTGCCGGAGGCCAGTCGCGTCTAGCAGGCCGCGACGGTGAGTGCCCATGGGAAGAGCTCGCGTGGCGCTGAGCTTGGCCTTCCCCTCCCCATTCGCATTGAAGAAGCCCATGGCTGGCTAGGGTTTGTGGTCGCCGGTGAAGGAGCAGGCATGGTCAGATGTGGATGAGCGTTTGGAGTGGATGAGGTCAGCCTCGTTGCACGCTTCCATTAAAAAGAACGGCAACGCGGACGTTCCACCCACTGCCAAGCAGGCCCCGAGATAGGTGCAGTCATTTAATATGATGCATGCGGTGGTTGAGCGGCCGACTGGTGGACCCTCAACCGACGCGGAGAGGGCGCGGGGTGCGTCCAGTTCGTATCCGTGAGGATGCAAATCAGGCCCAAATTTGGGCCAGAAATGGGTCAGCGCGGATATGTGGCGGACATCACTTGGGTTTGGGTCGACACGTTAGGCCCTCATTTTTGTCTGTGACGACCTAAAGGGGCAAGCGCAAACAAAATAGATCATGTGGTTGGAGTTGCTTTGCGCCAACGAAAGTGAGGTGTCGTAGGCGTATAATATACACGGGTGTAGGCTAATTGCAGGGTTGGCCGGATACCTACAAAATGTCGTATAACTTTCACGTTCAGCTGCGGGATCCCACTTACCGTGTGTTTTAGCGGGGCGGCCTTGCAGGCTCGCAGGAAGCCTGTGCCGCTTTCACCCTTACCTAGGTGGTTGTCCGATCCTTTGTGCCACTTTTTGCCTCGTGGTAGGGCCGCACTCCGATGAGTCTAACTTTTGTGTACGATCTTAGATTGAGCTGTTTTTTATATTAAGATCAATCATTTTGATGATCCTAAGACAACATGTGTAGAAAATTTTCTCATATGAGGTCGTCTTGGGGGCTTAATCAGTCGAACAAGACTTCTTAATATGAAATCTTAGTACTTCAAGCATAATTTCGGCCTTCGAGATGAGATCAGTTGGCGATGGCCCAAACTTCAAAGATGTTCATGTCAACACTACGAAACTTTTCCATGTAGAGCACTTCTTCATTTGAAGCAATCTTCACAATGTTTTCTTCCATGCCAAAATTTGATGTCAATACTTGCCTTGTTTCTTGTGTTGCATGCCGGCCTGGTTTTAGTTTTTTTCTTTGGTGTTTAATAATAAGGTGGCATGTACAATAGTTGATAAGGTTCGCTTATCTTACGTCCGCCATGCAATGTAAATAAGAAAATAAAATATGATGTACAATGGGTTATTCTTAGTCTTGTCTCGAATAACAAGATATCCCTAAATAAATGGTGAGCCAATTGTTGCTAAAAGATAATCTCTTAATTAAGAGAAGGCAAGCCTTTTCTTATGGTTTCCCTCTCTTCCACCTCAACAATTATCATATGTGGCACTACTAAGATAACATCATTGTACATGCCCTAACGACAATAGGGATGCCACGCCTACGAGAAGAAAGAAAGTCCCCTAAAAAGGAAGTAAGAAAAGTGAAAGGAGCTGAGGGAGTACTTTGTATCCAGACCTGACATACTAGAGCAGTGTAATGTACATAAAATGGCGGATCCACCATGGGGCGAGCTGGGGCGGTCGCCCCGGCGACAAAACAAGGTATCTTCCGTGCCTAACGACCATCGACACAGTCCAATAAAGCTCCATCGTCATCCACCATACCGATAAACCTCAATATCCGGGTCCGCCACTATGTCCATCCATCTGTCATGCTTGTTGTGTGCTTCCCTTCCAATCAGTGCGAGCTAGCTAGAGCCTGGAGATGCCTTCTATTTGCATGCATTTATGGCGCTACGTACATACAAGCCTTCTCGCCCAAACTTGACCTCGATTGCATGCGCCCCCACACATGAATCTTCCTCGATTACATATGGTATGGGTGCAATACATGGAAGGTTATGATTACCACAAATCACACCGCGATCGCCACAAAGAAAGTACCGCGAAGGTTACCGAAAAAGGCTTTCGGCCCGTTTTATATATAAAGCAAACCGTAGGAGATTACAATCACATAGTTGTCCCAAGGCCGACACAATAGAGAGGGACAGAGATCGGCCGACTCATGGACATGTTGGTCGGTGGCAGCCGCCATGGCTGTTTCGCTGGGGCGCCAATGTCAATGACAAGCGCCCTCTTCCCGTGGTCGATGGTGCAGCAATGTGTCCCCATCATTCCCACGGATTACATCGAATAATCATAAGAGAACCTTGGGGAAATATGATGTGTGTGGCTTATGTAGCGTTGAGCTGGAGGACACCTTTCATGCCATTTGCAAGTGTCCCATGATGTTTGCTCTCATCGAGTCAATGAGGGAGTCGGTGCCACTCCCAGACCTTGTGTCTGTCACGAACATCGACAAACAATGGCTACTTTACCTCTTAGATAACCGCACCAAGTTGCAGTGACTGGTCGTCCTGATGACCTTTTGGCAAGTGTGGTATTATAGGAACGGGGTAACACATCACAAGCCGACACCACCTATCAAGAGTTCGCGGAGGTTCCTGAACAACTACATCGATCCCCACTATGCATCAAGCAACATCCACAAGGAGATTTGGTGAAAGGCAAGAAGGTGATTCAGAGTATACAACATGTGGTCAAGCAAATAGTAGCATCACCGAAAGGTATGACGGCTGACACAACATGGAAGAAACCTCCGGCAAGATGGGTGAAGTCGAACATGGATGGATTATATGTCCATGACGAGAATACATGGGGTGCGGGCATGGTACTAAGGGGCGACATAGAGGTCATCATCTCCTCTCCGTGTCGCTTCCTTCAATCATGTCGCTCCCCTATGGAGGCGGAAATGGCAGTGTGTCTCGAGGGCACATCCCTGGCACTGCAGCCGAAGTTTTACTCTGTCTTTGGAAGAATTGGAAGAATCAGACTCTAAGTTTAAAGTGGCTCGCTTAGAAGGAATAAAAAGAAAAAAGCAACTCTAAGCGTTCAAGGCTTCTCCTTTTGAGACCGCGAAAGCAGAGCTGGTTTCGTCCATTGGTGAAAACTTTCGAATTTGTGTGGAACTTCTTTTGTCTTTGAATGTCAAATGCCCTTGACGGGCAAACGGGAGGCTCTCAAACAGAGAAGCCCCTTATCATTGAGTTGAATTGCAAGGGGGGAGTACACACCTTGATGGATAGCAGCGTCGTCAGATCCTCACTAGCGAGCTGGATGGAGGAGACGAAGGGGGTCTTCCATGGCATCCAGACGCACCACCCAGCGTACAATGGCGTGGATAGGCTCAGGGCCTGATGATCTTTTTTATATTTATGAAAACAGTGTAGCACCATTCTCTTTAACTCTAATAGTACAATATCGTTTCACCCGGAAAAAAGATCCTTTATTTTAAACGAATACTTGCTCCGTTCCTAAATATAAGTCTTTTAAGAGTTTTCACTAGAGGACTACATACAAATATATATAGACATATTTTAAAGTGTAGATTCATTCATTTTGCTTCGTACATAGTCTCCTTGTAAAATCTCTTAAAAGACTTATATTTAGAAACGGAGGGAGTACATTTTTTGACATAACCAGTAAAATCCATCTTCCGTAGAAAAAAGTTGCATATCCGGGATGCGGCGGGCTGGATGCGGCATATACGCACGGGCTGCCGCATTAGAAGACCGCGATTAACTACGCAGTAACGCAGGCCCATGTAAACCGCCAGCAGGCCCATGTAAACCGCCGCATGACCCGCTTATTCCGCGAACGCCCGCATAATCAAGTAAGGCCTTTTGCTCAAAAAAATAAATCAAGTGCGGCCTGTCCGCTGCCCACCGCGTCCTGATCTCTATATATATACGCCCTGGAGGTTCAGTACAACAATCAAACGCATCACGCTATTATTCGTCCTCTCACAAAAAGAAACCCTCCATTACTCAATAGTCTTAGCACGGCTAGGGTTTATCGATAGTGCGATGTCGGCGCCGTGGTGGGATTCCGACGGGGACCGCTCTGGGGTTGAGCACCGCGCCTACGTTGGCAACCTCCCATGGGGCACCGATGAGCGCTCGCTCAAGGACGCCTTCGCCGACTACCGCCCGCTCAACGCCGACGTGAGTGGATTTCAGACTTTTGGTTGATGCATGCTCGATGGTGCTATACTATGACGCTTTTGTTCCCTGCTGGATGGATCTGTACAGATTTCCTCGTTGTTTTCTATGTTTAGATTCAGCCTGGCCGCATTGTTTTTTATTGTTGGTCCTTTGTTACTGTAATTATTTGTTTTCAGATTCCTAACTCGATCGTACTGTGCGTGTTATGATTTATTTACCAGATCGTCACCGACCGGGAGACGGGCAGATCCCGCGGCTTTGGCTTCGTCTGGTTCGACGACGGGGAGTCGCTGAGCGATGCCATCCAGGGAATGAATGGCCAGGAGCTCGGTGGCCGCACCATCACCGTCGACAGGGCCAATCAACGCCCTCGCCGCTGGAGGAGATGAAGAACAGCTAGGAGGTCGCCCCGCCTGGGCATCCACGTTATGTCGTTTAACTTAGCAAGCCTCCCGTGATCTTTTAGTTTATCGTCGTGAAATTGAACCTATCAATTGTCCGTGGTGCGCATCGCTCGCTTATGATTGTTGAACATCTAGTCCTTTTATACATTGTAGTATTTTCTCTCTGTCCAAATAAGTCTTAAAATAAGTGTCGATGTTCTAATATAAAATTTGTATTAGTTTAGTATAAAATCAGCGACATTTATTTTGAAACGGAGGGAGTAGTATATAAGTAGAGAACATTGTTTTCTCGAAGCCAAGCATATACGATATTATATATCTCTTAGTTAAGAGATATCACAGATTTCTCTTCTATCTGGAACCGATCGGAGATGTTTTATTAAGAATCGAGGCAGTTTACAAAGCGTTGAAGAATTTCAGAATCATATACAAGTCTAAGTCCTAAACAAAGGACTGAAACTGAAGACAAGTGCACACACGATGATTCTTGTTTTGTTTTAACAACATCTGGCTACAAATTAAGGATGTCATACGCTGCACTCACGCCTGCAATGTGGTGGCAACAGGAGCAACGCACCGGGCCGACGTCGTCACCGCCGTCGACCATTCGTTAGCAGGCCGGGGAGAGCATGGGAGAGCATGTGCCATAGACCCATAGTCGCTAGTAAGTGTGGAACCTCCTGTACGGGGCCGCAGCTGACCGCCGCCGTAACCTTTGGATACTGTGTTGGCGACGGCAGGGGGCTTTCTCGAGGGCAGAAGCCCCTCCATTGCACAATCCATATCTTAACTCTTGATTCGTCGGAGCTACATCCCCGACCGTCGCAATTAAGATTTTCTAAGCATGTGTTTCAGAGTTCAGAGCAGCTACATGTCACTTGTAAAGGGCCAACATTTAGGCGCGCTCTTGAGGTTGACTGCCAACGGCAAGTATTCCGCGAAAATAAGTATTCCGCGAGTTGAGTATTTTCTGTGGCTGGCTCTGGGACCGATTATGGACTGCGGATCGGTTGGTGCGTCGTCAGCTACAACATCACGCCCACTGCATGCTTTGCGATCAGCTACCAGTCGTTAACCACATGCTGTTGGGTTGCAGTTTCTCGCAGGAGGTCTGGTTCGCCATGCTCCTCCCTTGGTTTTTGCACAGATTCACCTACGGGTCAGATCAAGCTGCAAGACTGGTGGCCGCAGGTATCAAGGGCTGTGCAACCAAGGGAGAGAAAGCCTTTGAACTCCATGATCTCGGTGACGATCCGATTCATATGGCTGGAGCGCGACGCTAGTGTTTTCGAGCTGAAGTCCTCAAGACAGGCTCTTTGGAAACGTGCTAGTTGTTGCTTACTTTCACCTCACGGACGGTGGGTGAGCGCGTATGACC
This sequence comes from Hordeum marinum, assembly GCA_022496015.1. NCBI lineage: Eukaryota > Viridiplantae > Streptophyta > Magnoliopsida > Poales > Poaceae > Hordeum > Hordeum marinum. The sequence goes on along the minus strand of CM039675.1, from coordinate 365,846,255 downwards.
TCCTTCTTTCCTTCTTAATGAAAAGAGACGCAAATCTCATGCGTGTTCTTAAAAAAATGTTGCTTACAAAGAGAAGTACAAGAAGTGTCCTCCCATTATTCCACTTGGGACTTGAGAATATCATGGGCTACGACAGCGTTGAGCCGGCGGCAGCTTAACACGGCCAGGAGCTAAAACTTGTGTGTAAGTTTTTTTTGAGACATCCTCGCCAAGCTTTATTTAAATTGTCACAACATTTACATGGATAAAATTCAAATCTCCGGGAAGGACTAACCAGACACGACGGCCTAACTCGAGCGAAAGTGCATGCTTAGCGAGACTATGTGCCTTGTAGTTCGAGCTCCGAAACTCATGGACAAAATTACAAGAGGTAAAAGCATTCGATATTTTTATTATTTCATGTACAATTGCTGCAATATTCGCCGTTGTACCTTGCTTGATTTCATCAACCACTATCTTGCAATCTGACGACATTTGTATGTTATGTAATTATAAATTCCCCGCAAGCGTCAGTGTCTCTCTTATTGCCAGAGCTTCCAAAGCAACAGGATCAAAAATGTGTTGGAAGGTAAAAGAAGAGGCACCCAGGAAAGTTCCATCCACATCCCTGCATATAACTCCAACCGCATCAACATTTCCACTTGAAGCAGCAACATCAACATTAAAGTTCATGTGCTCTTGCGGCGGAGGTTGCCAAAGAGATGACCTGGGCGCACGGCTTACAGTAGCCCGTTGTTTCGGCGTTGATAGTATCTATATATCCCTTAAGAAAGAATTGATAAAAAGATGGATCTGCATAGGACTTCCATATATATCCTCATGAATAAGAGCTTTGTGCCTTGATCTCCAAATTGCCCAAAGAGTTACTGTCATGCGCGTAAATTCTTGTTGCGCCAATTTCTCATGCATTGTAAAGACCCAGTTTTTAGCGTTGAAACTAAAATTGTCACACATATGCTCTACTATGTCCTCAGACCACAAAGACCAAACGCATGTTGCAGTGATGCAGTTGATTAGTGCATGTTTCCAACTGTCCTCCGCCACGCAGAAAGGACAAGCCGGGTTGGAGGCCATATGCCGATAATGTAAATGTCTAAAGTTGGCACCGAGTCCTTGCACAATCTCCAAACAGTTTTTTTAGCTTCGATGGAACCTTGATGTTCCACAAATATACCCATGCTTTCTTCTCCTGTTCAGACGCTGACAAGCTCCCAGTAGCCGCCAAACAATTTTCCCTTTTGGGTTTTGATATTATAAAGCATTTTGTAAGCCGAGCTGACCAAAAACGCTCCTCGGTGGTCTTCTCCCTAAGCCCAAAAGGCATCTATCCTCTCTGTACAAAGAGGGATAGATAATGTGACATTCACATCAATTGAAAGAAAAACCCTTCTTAACTCCTCCTCCCTCCATTCACTTGTTGATGCGTTTATAAGCTCTGAAACTCGTTGCGAAGGGTTCACCACAAGGGAACAGACCGGCCTCGTCATGCCCGACCTGGGCAACCTATTGGTATTTTCTCTTGTTCCCGTCCGTTTTATGATGCCACGTGCAACTGCATTACGTTCATCAATCAAAGCCCTCCAAATCTGTGACGAATGGGTTCCCAGTTCAGATTTTAAAAATGAGCGCTTAAGGTAGTATGCAGCCTTTAGAATCCTCGCGCTCAATGTCTCAGGCCCCTCTACCAATCACCAGGCTTGTCTTGTGAGGAGGGACAAGTTGAAAAATTCCATGTCTTGAAAGCCTAGTCCTCCCAAAGACTTCGGTTTAGTCCATACGTCCCACGAAACCCAACATGGCTTACGTTTTTCCACCCCACCAGAATTGGCTGATCATTGACACCACATTCTCACAAATACCACGCGACAACCGGAAGCATGCCATAGAATAAATAGGAATGGATTGGGCCACTTCTTTTATCAATACTTTCTTTCTCGCATAAGATAATAGATTCTCCATCCATCCTTTTATCTTCTCCAAAACTCTATCCCTCAAATATGTGGAAGTTACATTCCTCGAGTGACCCACATCAGTGGGCATGTCTAGATACCTCTCACTCAACTGTTCATTGTGCACGTCAAGAGAATTTTTTATTCCATTGCGAACAGATTGAGGGCATCCCTTACTGAATAAAATTGAAGATTTTTCATTATTCACTCGCTCTTCAGAAGCATTACAATAGGTAGTCAACAGGTTTGACATTGTAGTCGCCCCCTCGTTACTCGCTTTGAATAGCAGTAGGCTAGCATCAGCAAAGAGAAGATGGTTAACAACTTGAGTTGTCGGAGTCACATGTACTCCCACGAAATGCGATGACTGAGTTTTAGATTTCAAAAGGCACGAAAGGACCTCGGATGCAATCAAAAAGAGATAAGGGGAGATTGGATATTCCTGTCGAATACCCCTGGTAGGTTTGAACTGATCCAGTTTCTCACCATTATAAAACATTGAAAATGATACTGACTTGATCATGCCCATCACAACTCCAATCCAAGATCTTGCAAAACCAAGTTTGATCATGATTGCCTCCAGATACGGTCCTCTAGCCTGTCATAAGCTTTCATCATGTCCAGCTTCATGTTGGAAATATGCCCTAGAGGCAATAATAAATTAGTTATTATCATATTTCCTTGTTCATGATAATCGTTTATTATCCACGCTATAAATTGTATTGATCGGAGACTTAGATGCATGTGTGGATACATAGACAAAACCATGTCCCTAGTATGCCTCTAATGGACTAGCTCGTTGATCAAAGATGGTTAAGGTTTCCTAGCCATGGACATGAGATGTTATTTGATAATGGGATCACATCATTAGGAGAATGATGTGATGGACAAGACCCAAACTACAAACGTAGCATATGATCGTGTCAGTTTATTGCTATTGTTTTCTGCATGTCAAGTATATGTTCCTATGACCATGAGATCATGCAACTCACGGACATCGAAGGAGTGCCTTGTGTGTATCAAAGGTCGCAACGTAACTAGGCGACTATAAAGGTGCTCTACAGGTATCTCCGATGGTGTCTGTTGAGTTGGCATGGATTGAGACTGGGATTTGTTACTCCGTGTGACAGAGAGGTATCTCGGGGCCCACTCGGTAATACAACATCACAATGAGCCTTGCAAGCAATGTGACTAATTGTTAGTTGCGGGATCTTGTATTACGGAATGAGTAAAGAGACTTGCCGGTAACGAGGTTGAACTAGGTATGGAGATACCGACGATCGAATCTCGGGAAAGTAACATACCGAAGAACAAAGGGAACATCATACGGGATTAACTGAATCCTTGACATAGAGGTTCGATCGATAAAGATCTTCGTAGAATATGTAGGAACCAATGTGGAAATCCAGGTCCCGCCATTGGTTATTGACCGTAGAGGTGTCTCAGTCATGTCTACATAGTTCTCGAACCCGCAGGGTCTGCACACTTAAGGTTTGGTGACGTTTCGGTAGTATAGAGTTATGTATGGTGGTGACCGAAGGTTGTTCGGAGTCTCGGATGAGATCCTAGACATCACGAGGAGCTCCATAACGTTCCGGAGGTAAAGATTCATATATAGGAAGTCCCAGTTTGGTTACCGAAAAAGTTTCGGGCTCATCGGTAGTGTACTGGGAGTGCCGGTAGTGTACCGGGAGGCCTCCGGGAGGGGTATTTCGACCCCAAGAGGTCCATGGGCTGTGGGAGAATAATAACCAGCCCTTAGTGGGCTGGGAAAACAGCCACAAAGGCCCATGGCGCAGGAGAGAAAGTCCTAAAGCAAAAAGTGGAAAATCAGCCAATAGGAGGCAATCCTACTCCAACTAGGATTGGAGGTGAAGTAGGATTGCTTCCCACCTCCTATTTCGGCCGACCCAAAGTCCTTGGCTGCCTCTCCTCTCCTCTCCTCCTATATATACTAGTGGATTGGGTGGTTTTTGGACAGAATTTCCGGCCACGTGCTACCTGTTACACCGGTGCATAGTTTCTCCTCTAGATCGGTTTTCTGCAGCGCTTAGGCGAAACCCTGCCAGAATCACTCCACCACCATCACCGGAGCGCCGTCACGCTGCCCGTGAACTCTCTCTCCTCTCCACCTCCTCTTGCTGGATCAAGACGGTGGAGATCGTCATCAAGCTGCACGTGTGCTGAACGCGGAGGTGTCGTCCGTTCGGCGCTAGATCGGAAGGACCGTGATCGAGATTGCGAGACGGTTCGTGATGAGATCGCGGAACGGATCGTGATGATTTCGCGGGACAGATCGTGATCAAGATCGTGAGACGGATCGTGATGAGATCGCGGAACGGATCGTGATGAGTTCACGGGACGGATCGTGATTGGATCGCGGACCACCATCAACGGAGCGCCGTCACGCTGCCGGTGAGAATTGTTCTTGCTAGATACCCGTAGCAGCCACGTGAAACATGCAATAACAATTAGAGGACGTCTAACTTGTTTTTGCAGGGTATGTTGTGATGTGATATGGCCAATTACATGATGTGATATATGTGATGTATGAGATGATCATGTGATGTATAGAATTTCACGACTTGCATGTCGATGAGTACGGCAACCGGCAGGAGCCATAGGGTTGTCTTTAATTATTGTATGACCTGCGTGTCAATCATTAAGCGCTATGTAATGCTTTACTTTGTCGCTAAATGGTAGCAATAGTAGTAGAAGCATGCAAGGCGTGACAACCTCGATGGCGACACGTTGATGGAGATCAAGATGATGGAGATCATGGTGTCGTGCCGGTGACGATGAAGATCATGCCGGTGCTTTCAAGATGGAGATCTAAAGCACAAGTTCATGGCCATATCATGTCACTTATGAATTGCATGTGATGTTAATCCTTTGATGCACCTTGTTATGCTTAGTACGATGGTAGCATTATAAGTTGATCCCTCACTTAAATTTCAAGATAAAATTGTGTTCTCCCCGAGTGTGCACCGTTGCGAAAGTTTGTCGTGTTGAGACACCACGTGATGATCAGGTGTGATAGACTCTACGTTCACATACAATGGGTGCAAGCCAGTGTAGCACGTGCAGAACACTCGGGTTAAACTTGACGAGCCTAGCATGCACAGACTGTTGGGGAACGTCGCATGGGAAACAAAAAATTTCCTACGCACACGCAAACCTATCCATGGTGATGAGCATCTACGAGAGGGAGAGTGGATCTATGTACCCTTGTAGATCGCTAAGCGGGAAGCGTTAAGAAACGCGGTTGGTGTAGTCGAACTTCTTCGCGATCCAAATCGCCGAGCGTCCCGCGATCCACTCACGAACCGTCCCGCGAACACATCATGATCCGTCCGGCGAACTCATCACGATCCGTCTCACGATCTTGATCACGATCTGTCCCGCGAACTCATCACGATCCGTTTTGTGATCACATCACGAACCGTCTCGCGATCTCAATCACGGTCCTTCCGATCTAGCGCCGAACGGACGGCACCTTCGCGTTCAGCACACGTGCAGCTTGATGACGATCTCCACCGTCTCGATCCAGCGAGAGGAGGTGGAGAGGAGAGAGAGTTCACCGGCAGCGTGACGGCGCTCCAGTGATGGTGGTGGAGCAATTCCGGCAGGGCTTCGCCTAAGCGCTGCAGAAAACCGATCTAGAGGAGAAACTATGCACCGGTGTAACGGGTAGCACGTGGCCAGAAATTCTGTCCAAAAATCACCCAATCCACTAGTATATATAGGAGGAGAGGAGAGGAGAGGCATCCAAGGCCTTTGGGTCGGCCGAAATAGGAGGTGGGAAGCAATCCTACTTCACCTCCAATCCTAGTTGGAGTAGGATTGCCTCCTATTGGCTGATTTTCCACTTTTTGCTTTAGGACTTTCTCTCCTGCGCCATGGGCCTTTGTGGCTGTTTTCCCAGCCCACTAAGGGCTGGTTATTATTCTCCCACAGCCCATGCACCTCTTGGGGTCGAAATACCCCTCCCGGAGGCCTCCCGGTACACTACCGGCACTCCCGGTACACTACCGGCACTCCCGGTACACTACCGATGAGCCCGAAACTTTTCCGGAAACCAAACTGGGACTTCCTATATATGAATCTTTACCTCCGGACCATTCCGGAGCTCCTCGTTACGTCCAGGATCTCATACGGGACTCCAAACAATCTTCGGTCACCACCATACATAACTCTACACTACCGAAACGTCACCGAACCTTAAGTGTGCAGACCCTGCGGGTTCGAGAACTATGTAGACATGACCGAGACACCTCTACGGTCAACAACCAATGGCGGGACCTAGACGTCCACATTGGTTCCTACATATTCTACAAACATCTTTATCGGTCGAACCTCTATGTCAAGGATTCAGTTAATCCCGTATAACGTTCCCTTTGTTCTTCGGTATGTTACTTGCCCGAGATTCGATCGTCGGTATCTTCATACCTAGTTCAACCTCGTTACTGGCAAGTCTCTTTACTCGTTCCGTAATACAAGATCCCGCAACTAACAATTAGTCACATTGCTTGCAAGGCTTATTGTGATGTTGCATTACCGAGTGGGCCCCGAGATACCTCTCCGTCACACGGAGAAACAAATCTCAGTCTCGATCCATGCCAACTCAACAGACACCATCGGAGATACCTGTAGAGCACCTTTATAGTCACCCAGTTACGTTGCGACGTTTGATACACATAAGGCACTCCTCCGATATCTGTGAGTTGCATGATCTCATGGTCATAGGAACACATACTTGACATGCGGAAAACAATAGCAATAAACTAACACGATCATATGCTACGTTTGCAGTTTGGGTCTTGTCCATCACATCATTCTCCTAATGATGTGACCCCGTTATCAAATGACATCTCATGTCCATGGCTAGGAAACCTTAACCATCTTTTGATCAACGAGCTAGTCTATTAGAGGCATACTAGGGACATGGTTTTGTCTATGTATCCACACATGCATCTAAGTCTCCGATCAATACAATTATAGCATGGATAATAAATGATTATCATGAACAAGGAAATATGATAATAACTAATTTATTATTGCCTCTAGGGCATATTTCCAACAGTCTCCCACTTGCACTAGAGTCAATAATCTAGTTCACATCACCATGTGATTCGCATTGTTATGAATCTAACACCCAACTAGTTCTGGGGCTCGATCATGCTTTGCATGTGAGAGAGGTCTTATAGTCAACGGGTCTGTAACATTCAGATCCGTGTGCACTTTGCAAATACCTATGTCAAACTGTAAACACTGCTACGACACTCCTCTCGGTACTATTCCAAATGGCTGCTCCACTATACGTATCCAGATTGCTACTACGAGTCATCCGGATTAGTGTTAAAGCTTGTATCGACGTAACTCCTTACGACGAACTCTTTATCACCTTCATAATCGAGAAACATCTCCTCAGTCTCTTAGTTACTGAGGATAATCTTGTATCGACGTAACTCCTTACGACGAACTCTTTATCACCTCCATAATCGAGAAACATCTCGTCAGTCTCTTAGTTACTGAGGATAATCTTGACCGCTGTCCAGTGATCCACTCCTGGTTCACTCTTGTACCCCCTGACGGACTCATGGCAAGGCACACACAGGTGCGGTACACAGCATGGCATAATATAGAGCCTATGGCTAAGGCATAGGGGACGACGTTCGTCCTTTCTCTTTCTTCTGCCGTTATCGAGCTTTGAGTCTCACTCAACTTTCACACCTTACAAATCAGGCGAGAACTCTTTCTCTGACTGATCCATTTTGAACTCTTTCAAAATCTTGTCAAGGTATGCACTCATTGAAAGTCTCATCGAGCATCTTGATCTATCTCCATAGATTTTGATGCTCAACAATTAGGTAGCTTCATCCAGGTCTTCCTTTGAAAATCACTTTCCAAATGACCGTTTTATGCTTTCCAGAAACTCTACATTATTTCTGATCAACAATATGTCATCCACATATACTTATCAGAAATTCTATAGTGCTCCCACTCACTTTATTGCAAATACAAGTTTCTCGTAAACTTTGTATAAACATCAAAACTTTGATCACCTCATCAAAGCGTATATTCCAACTCCGAGATGCTTGCTTCAGTCCATGGAAGGATCACCGAAGCTTGCACACCTTTTAGCATCCTTAGGCCTGACAAAACCTTCTGGTTGTATCACATACAACCTTTCCTCAAGTAAACTGTTAAGGAAACGATGTTTTGACATCCATCTGCCAGATTTCATAATTGAAAACACAACAACTGCTAACATAATTCCAACAGACTTTAGCACCACTACGAGTGAGAAAGTCTCATCGTAGTCAACTCCTTGAACTTGTCACAAACATCTTTGCAACAAGTCGAGCTTTACAAATAGTGACATTCACCATCAGTGTCTGTCTTCATTTTAAAGATCCATTTGTACTCAACGACCTGCCGTCCAACGAGCAAGTCTACCAAAGTCTACACTTGGTTTTCATACATGGGTCCTAACTTGGATTTCATGGCCTCCAACCATTTGTCAGAATCCGGGCCCATCGTCGCCTCTCCATAGCTCGTAGGTTCATCGTTTGTCCAACAACATGACCTCCAAGACAGGGTTGTCGTACCGCTTAGGAGCAGTACACATCCTTGTCGACCTATGAAGTTCGATAGTAACTTGATCTTGAAGCTTAATGATCATCATCATTAACTTCCTCTTCAACTAACGTAGGCTTCACAGAAACAACATCCTGCACTGCGCTACTCTCTGGTTGAACAAAGTTTTAACAACCTCATTAAGTTCTATCTTCCTCCCACTTAATTCTTTCGAGAGAAACTTTTCCTCGAGAAAGGATCCGTTTTAGTAACAAAAACTTTGCACTTGGATCTGAGATAGAAGGTTCACCCAACTGATCTTTAGGTATTCTATGAAGATGCATTTGTCCGCCTTGGGTTCGACCTCATTAGGTGAAAACATTTTCCACACAAGTGTCGCAGCCCCAAGTATTAAGAAATGACAGCTTAGGTTTCTATCAAACCATAATTCACATGGTGTCATCTCAACGGATTTAGATGGTGCCCTATTTAAAGTGAATGTAGTTGTCTCTAATGCATAACCCCAAAATTATAGTAGTAAAACGACAAGAGACATCATAGCACGCACCATGTCCAATAGAGCATAACTATGATGTTCGGACACACCATCACACTATGGTGTTCCAGGTGGCGTTTAGTTGTGAAACAACTTTCACATTGTCTTAAGTTGTATGCCAAACTCGTGACTCAGATATTCACCTCCACGATCATATCGCAGTCATTTTTATCTTCTTGTCACGATGATCTTTAAACTTCACTCTGAATTTGCTTGAACCTTTCAAACGATTCAGACTTGTGTTTCATTAAGTAAATATACACTATATCTACTCAAATCATCAGTGAAGGTAAGAAAATAACGATATCCACTGCACGCTACAAGACTCACTAGATTGCATACATCAACATGTATCATTTCCAATGAATCACTTGCCCGCTCCATCCAACGGGGTCCTTTAGTCATCTTGCCCAAGAGGCATGGTTCGCATGTCTCAACCGATTCGAAATCGAATGAGTCCAAATATGCATCACCATGGAGTTTCTTCATGCACTTTATACCAATATGACATTTTGTGGCAGTGCCACAAGTATGTGGTACTATCATTATTTAACTTTGTATCTTTTGACATCAATCTTATGAACATGTGTATTACTATGATCAAGATTTCAACAAACCATTCTCACTGGGTGCATGACCATTGAAGGTATTATTCATGTAAACAGAATAACTATTATTCTCTGACTTAAATGAATAACTGTATTGCAACAAACATGATCTAATCATGTTCATGCTCAACGCAAAACACCAAATAACATTTATTTAGGTTCGTCACTAATCCTGAAGGTAGAGAGAGCGTGCGATGTTGATCACATCAACCTTGGAAACATTTCCAACACACATCGTCACCTCACCCTTAGCCAGTTCTCCGTTTATTCCGTAGCTTTTATTTCGAGTTACTAACATTTAGCAACCGAACCGGTATCCAATACCCAAGTGCTACTAGGAGTACTAGCAAGGTACACATCAATAACTCGTATATCAAATATACTTCTGTCGATGTTGCCAGCCTTCTTATCTACCAAGTATCTAGGGTTGTTCCGCTTCAGCGACCTCTCACCTCATAATAGAAGCACTTAGTCTCGGGTTTGAGTTCAACTTTGGGTTGCTTCACTGGAGCAGCAACTGACTTGCTATCCATGAAGTTTCCCTCCTTGCTCTTGCCCTTTTCGAAACTAGTGGTTTGATTAACCATCAACACTTGATGCTCCTTCTTGATTTCTACCTTCGTGGTGTCAAACATCGCGAACGGCTTAGGGATCAATACTTCTATCCCTGGTGTATTATAGTTCATCACTAAGTTCTAGTAGCTTTAGTGACAGTGACTTGGAGAACTATATCAATCACTATCTTATCTGGAAGATCAACTCCCACTTGATTCAAGCGATTGTAGTACCCACACAATCTCAGTACATGCTCAACGATTGAGCTATTATCCTTCATCTTACAGGCAAAGAATCTTGTTGGAGATCTCATATCTCGCAACACAGGCACGAGCCTGAGATCACAATCTCTGCTCCTAGAACATCTCATATGTTCCGTGACATTCAAAACGTTTCGGAGCCTCAATTCTAAGCCGTAATGCATGACGCACTAAACTATCAATTAGTCATCGAAACGTCCCTGTCAGATGTTCACAACATCTATAGACGACGCTAGAGGGGGTGGCGCACCGAGCGGTGCATTGAGGACATAAGCCTTCTGTGCAGCAATGAGGACAATCCTCAGATCACGGACCCAGTCCGCAGTATTGCTACCAACATCTTTCAACTCTATTTCTCTAGGAACATATAAAAATTTAAGGGAGCTACAGCGCGAGCTAGTAATCTACAACATAATTTGCAAAGACACTATTGACTATGTTCATGATAATGAGTTCAATTAATCATATTACTTAAGAACTCCCACTCAAATTGACATCCCTCGGGTCATTCGAGTGATACATGATCCAAATTCACCAACTCAAGTCTGATCGTCACGTGAGTTAAGGTGGCTTCAATGGTGAACATCATTATGTTGATCATATCCACTATATGACTCATGCTCGACCTTTCGGTCTCTTGTGTTTCGAGGCCATGTCTGTACATGCTAGGCTCGTCAAGTTTAACCCGAGTGTTCTGCGCGTGCAAATCTGGCTTGCACCCGTTGTATGTGAACGTAGAGTCTATCACACCCGATCATCACGTGGTGTCTCAACACGACGAACTTTCGCAATGGTGCACACTCGGGGAGAACACAGTTCATCTTGAAACTCAAGTGAGGGATCACCTTATAATGCTACCGCCGTACTAAGCAAAACAAGGTGCATAAAAGGATTAACATCTCATGCAATTCATAAGTGACATGATATGGCCATGAACTTGTGTTTAAGATCTCCATCTTCGAAACACCGGCATGATCTCCATCGTCACCGGCACACACCATGGTCTCCATCATCTTGATCTCCATCAATGTGTTGCCATTGGGGTTGTGGCGCCAGCCCTGCTTCTACTTCTATTGCTACCGCTTAGCGATAAAGTAAAGCATTACATAGCACTTAATGATTGACACGCAGGTCATACAATAATTAAAGACAACCCTATGGCTCCTGCCGGTTGCCGTACTCAACGACATGCAAGTCGTGAAATTCTATACATCACATGATCATCTCATACATCACATATATCTCATCATGTAATTCTCCATATCACATCACAACATACCCTGCAAAAACAAGTTAGACGTCCTCTAATTGTTGTTGCATGTTTTACGTGGCTGCTACGGGTATCTAGCAAGAACGATTCTCACCTACGCATAAACCACAACGGCGATACATAGATTTTTTTTCAACCTTCTCAAGGACCGCCTTTGTCGGATCCGATCCAACTAAAGTGAGAGAAACTGTCACCCGCGAGCCATCTAAGCAACAAGTTGCGTCGAGGGAACCGGTCTCTCGTAAGCGTACGAGTAATGTTGGTCCGGGCCGCTTCATCTCACAATCCCGCTGAACCAAAATCCTACCAAGGGAGGAAGCAATCTAAGCATCAATGCCCACAAACCTTTTGTGTTCTACTCGAGATCTCATCGAACCATCAACCTAGCTCTGATACCACTGTTGGGGAACGTCGCATGGGAAACAAAAATTTTCCTACGCACACGCAAACCTATCCATGGTGATGAGAATCTACAAGAGGGAGAGTGGATCTACGTACCCTTGTAGATCGCTAAGCGGGAAGCATTAAGAAACGCAGTTGGTGTAGTCGAACTTCTTCGCGATCCAAATCGCCGAGCGTCCCGCGATCAAATCACGAACCGTCCCGCGAACACATCCTGATCCGTCCCGCGAACTCATCACGATCCGTCTCATGATCTTGATCACGATCTGTCCCGCAAACTCATCACGATCCGTTCCGTGATCACATCACGAACCGTCTCGCGATCTCGATCACGGTCCTTCCGATCTAGCGCCGAACGGACGGTACCTCCGCGTTCAGCACACGTGCAGCTTGATGACGATATCCACCATCTCGATCTAGCGAGAGGAGGTGGAGAGGAGAGAGAGTTCACCGGCAGCGTGACGGCGCTCCGGTGATGGTGGTGGAGCAATTCCGGCAGGGCTTCACCTAAGCGCTGCAGAAAACCGATCTAGAGGAGAAACTATGCACCGGTGTAACGGGTAGCACGTGGCCAGAAATTCTGTCCAAAAACCACCCAATCCACTAGTATATATAGGAGGAGAGGAGAGGAGAGGCATCCAAGGCCTTTGGGTCGGCCGAAATAGGAGGTGGGAAGCAATCCTACTTCACCTCCAATCCTAGTAGGAGTAGGATTGCCTCCTATTGGCTGATTTTCCACTTTTTGCTTTAGGACTTTCTCTCCTGCGCCATGGGCCTTTGTGGCTGTTTTCCCAGCCCACTAAGGGCTGGCTATTATTCTCCCACAGACCATGGACCTCTTGGGGTCGAAATACCCCTCCCGGAGGCCTCCCGGTACACTACCGATGAGCCCGAAACTTTTCCGGAAACCAAACTGGGACTTCCTATATATGAATCTTTACCTCCAGACCATTCCGGAGCTCCTCGTGACTTCCGGGATCTCATCCGGGACTCCGAACAAACTTCGGTCACCACCATACATAATTCTACACTACCGAAACGTCACCGAACCTTAAGTGTGCAGACTCTGCGGGTTCGAGAACTATGTAGACATGACCGAGACACCTCTACGGTCAATAACCAATGGCGGGATCTGGACGTCCACATTGGTTCCTACATATTCTAAGAAGATCTTTATCGGTCGAACCTCTATGTCAAGGATTCAGTTAATCCCGTATAACGTTCCGTTTGTTCTTCGGTATGTTACTTGCCCGAGATTCGATCGTCGGTATCTCCATACCTAGTTCAACCTCGTTACCGGCAAGTCTCTTTACACGTTCCGTAATACAAGATCCCGCAACTAACAATTAGTCACATTGCTTGCAAGGCTTATTGTGATGTTGCATTACCGAGTGGGCCCCGAGATACCTCTCCGTCACACGGAGTAACAAATCCCAGTCTCGATCCATGCAAACTCAACAGACACCATCGGAGATACCTGTAGAGCACCTTTATAGTCACCCAATTACGTTGCGATGTTTGATACACACAAGGCACTCCTCCGATATCTGTGAGTTGCATGATCTCATGGTCATAGGAACACATACTTGACATGCGGAAAACAATAGCAATAAACTGACACGATCATATGCTACGTTTGCAGTTTGGGTCTTGTCCATCACATCATTCTCCTAATGATGTGACCTCGTTATCAAATGACATCTCATGTCCATGGCTAGGAAACCTTAACCATCTTTTGATCAACGAGCTAGTCTATTAGAGGCATACTAGGGACATGGTTTTGTCTATGTATCCACACATGCATCTAAGTCTCCGATCAATACAATTATAGCATGGATAATAAACGATTATCATGAACAAGGAAATATGATAATAACTAATTTATTATTGCCTCTAGGGCATATTTCCAACAAGTAACATACCGAAGAACAAAGGGAACATCATACGGGATTAACTGAATCCTTGACATAGAGGTTCGACCGATAAAGATCTTCGTAGGATATGTAGGAACCAATGTGGACATCCAGGTCCCGCCATTGGTTATTGACCGTAGAGGTGTCTCGGTCATGTCTACATAGTTCTCGAACCCGCAGGGTCTGCACACTTAAGGTTTGGTGACGTTTTGGTAGTATAGAGTTATGTGTGGTGGTGACCGAAGGTTGTTAGGAGTCCCGGATGAGATCCCGGACATCACGAGGAGCTCCAGAATGTTCCGGAGGTAAAGATTCATATATAGGAAGTGCCAGTTTGGTTACCGAAAAAGTTTCGGGCTCATCGGTAGTGTACCGGGAGTGCCGGTAGTGTACCGGGAGACCACCGGGAGGGGTATTTCGACCCAAGAGGCTTCATGGGCTGTGGGAGAGTAAATACCAGCCTTTTGTGGGCTGGTGGAAGTCCCACACAAGGCCCATGCGGCTGGGAGAAAAAGCCCAAAGGGAAAAAGGTGGAAAAAGGCCAAAAAAAAGGAGGAATCCTAGTCCTACTAGGATTGGAGGAGGAGTCCTCCTCTCCTCCCCACTTTGGTCGACCCAAGGGCTGGTTTTTTGGCAGCCAAGACTCCTCCTCCTCTCCTCCTATATATACTAGAGGATTTTAGTGTTTTGGCACAGAATTTTCAGCCATGTGCTACCCGTTCCTCTAGTGCATAGTTTCTCCTCTAGATCGGTTTTCTGTAGTGCTTAGGCGAAGCCCTGCCAGAATTGCTCCACCACCATCGCTGAAGCACCATCACGCTGCCGGTGAACTCTTCTTCCTCTCCACTTCCTCTTGCTGGATCAAGACGGTGGAGATCGTCATCAAGCTGCACGTGTGCTGAACGCGGAGGTGCCGTCCGTTCAGCGCTAGATCGGAAGGACCGTGATCAAGATCGCGGGACGGATCGTGATGAGTTCGCGGGACAGATCGTGATCAAGATCACGAAACGGGTCATGATGAGTTCGCAGGACGGATCGTGATGAGTTCACGGAACGGATCGTGATGAGATCGCAAGACGCTCGGCGATTTGGATCGCGAAGACGTTCGACTACACCAACCGCGTTTCTTAACGCTTCCCGCTTAGCGATCTACAAGCGTATGTTGATCCACTCTCCCTCTCGTAGATGCTCATCACCATGGATAGATCTTGCATATGCGTAGGAAATTTTTTGTTTCCCATGCAACGTTCCCCAACAGTGGCATCATGAGCTAGGTCTATGTGTAGATGAGATCTCGAGTAGAACACAAAGAGTTTGTGGGCGTTGATGCTTAGATTGCTTCCTCCCTTGGTCGGATTTTGGTTCAGCGGTATTGTGATCTGAAGCGGCCCGGACCAACATTACTCGTACGCTTACGAGAGACCGGTTCCCTCGACCGCAACTTGTTGCATAGATGGCTTGCGGGTGCCAGTTTCTCTCACTTTAGTTGGATTGGATTCGACAAAGGCGGTCCTTGAGAAGGTTGAAAAGCAAATTATGTATTACCGTTGTGGTTTATGCATAGGTGAGAATCGTTCTTGCTAGAAACCCGTAGCAGCCACGTAAAACATGTAACAACAATTAGAGGACGTCTAACTTGTTTTTCCAGGGTATGTTGTGATGTGATATGGCCAATTACATGATGAGATATATGTGATGTATGAGATGATCATGTGATGTATAGATTATCACGACTTGCATGTCGATGAGTACGACAACCGGCAGGAGCCATAGGGTTGTCTTTAATTATTGTATGACCTGCGTGTCAATCATTAAGTGCTATGTAATGCTTTACTTTATCGCTAAACGGTAGCAATAGTAGTAGAAGCATGGTGGGCGTGACAACCCCGATGGCGACACGTTGATGGAGATCAAGATGATGGACATCATGGTGTATTGCCGGTGACGATGGAGATCATGCCGGTGCTTTCAAGATGGAGATCAAAAGCACAAGTTCATGGCCATATCATGTCACTTGTGATTTGCATGTGATGTTAATCCTTTTATGCACCTTGTTTTGCTTAGGATGACGGTAGCATTATAAGGTGATCCCTCACTTAAATTTCAAGATGAATTGTGTTCTCCCCGAGTGTGCACCATTGCGAAAGTTCAGCGTGTTGAGACACCATGTGATGATCGGGTGTGATAGACTCTACGTTCACATACAACGGGTGCAAGCCAGTGTTGCACGTGCGGAACACTCGGGTTAAACTTGACGAGCCTAGCATGTACAGACATGGCCTCGGAACACAAGAGACCGAAAGGTCGAACATGAGTCATATAGTAGATATGATCAACATAATGATGTTCACCATTGTAACCACCTCAACTCACGTGATGATCGGACTTGAGTTGGTGAATTTGGATCATGTATCACTCGAATGACCGGAGGGATGTCAATTTGAGTGGGAGTTCTTAAGTAATATGATTAATTGAACTCATTATCATGAACATAGTCAGTAGTGTCTTTGCAAATTATGTTGTAGATTACTTGCTCGCACTGTAGCTCCCTTGATTTTTTATATGTTCCTAGAGAAATAGAGTTGAAAGATGATGGTAGCAATATTGCGGATTGGATCCATGATCTAAGGATTGTCCTCGTTGCTGCACAGAAGGCTTATGTCCTTAATGCACCGCTCGGTGCGCCAACCCCTCTAGCGTTGTGTGTAGATGTTGTGAACATCTGACATGTACGTGCTGATGACTACTTGATAGTTTAGTGTGTCATTCATTACGGCTTAGAATTGAGGCTACAAAACGTTTTGAACGTCACGGAACATATGAGATGTTCTAAGAGCTGAAATTAGGATGTCAGGCTCGTGCCCGTGTTGCGAGATATGAGATCTCCAACAAGATTCTTTGCCTGCAAGATGAACGAGAATAGCTCAATCGTTGAGCATGTGCTCAGATTGTCTGGGTGCTACAATCGCTTGAATTGAGTGGGAGTTCATCTTTCAGATAAGATAGTGATTGATATAGTTCTCCAAGTCACTTTCACTAAGCTACTAGAACTTGGTGATGAACTATTGAATGCCAGGGATAGAATTAATGATCCCTAAGCTGTTCGCGATGTTTGACACCGCGAAGGTAGAAATCAAGAAGGAGCATCAAGTGTTGATGGTTAGTATAACCACTAGTTTCGAGAAGGGCAAGGGCAAGGAGGGAAACTTCATGGATGGCAAGTCAGTTGCTGCTCCAGTGAAGCAACCCAAAGTTGAACCCAAACCCAAGACTATGTGCTTCAATTATGAGGAGAAAGGTCGCTGAAGCGGAACAACCCTAAATACTTGGTAGATAAGAAGGCTGGCAACGTCGACAGAAGTATATTTGATATATGTGTTATTTATGTGTACCTTGCTAGTACTCCAAGTAGCATCTGGGTATTGGATAACGGTTCAGTTGCTAAATGTTAGTAACTCGAAATAAAAGCTACGGAATAAACGGAGCACTAAGCTAAGGGTGAGGTGACGATGTGTGTTGGAAATGTTTCCAAGGTTGATGAGATCAACATCGCACGCTCTTTCTACCTTCAGGATTAGTGACGAACCTAAATAAATGTTATTTGGTGTTTTGCGTTGAGCATGAACATGATTAGATCATGTTTATTGCAATACGGTTATTCATTTAAGTTAGAGAATAATGGTTATTCTCTTTACATGAATAATACCTTCAATGGTCATGCACCCAATGAGAATGGTTTGTTGAATCTTGATCGTAGTAATACACATGTTCATAACATTGATGCCAAAAGATACAAAGTTAATAATGATAGTACCACATACTTGTGGCATTGCCGCTAAATGTCATATTGGAATAAAGCGCATGAAGAAACTCCATGCTGACGGATCTTTGGACTTATTCCATTTTGAATCGATTGAGACATGCGAACCATGCCTCTTGGGCAAGATGACTAAAAAACCAGTTGGATGGAGCGGGCAAGTGATTCATTGGAAATCGTTATTTTCTTACCTTCACTGATGATTTAAGTAGATATAGTGTATATTTACTTAATGAAACACAAGTCTGAATCGTTTGAAAAGTTCAAGCAAATTCAGAGTGAAGTTTAAGATCATTGTGACAAGAAGATAAAAGTATCTGCGATATGATCGTGGAGGTGAATATCTGAGTTACGAGTTTGGCATACAACTTTAGACAATGTGAAAGTTGTTTCACAACACACGCCACCTGGAACACCATAGTGTGATGGTATGTCCGAACGTCATAGTCATGCTCTATTGGATATGGTGCATGTTATGATGTCTCTTATCATTTTGCTACTATAATTTTGGGTTTGTGCATTAGAGACAACTACATTCACTTTAAATAGGGCACCATCTAAAGCCATTGAGATGACACCGTGTGAACTATGGTTTGATAGAAACCTAAGCTGTCATTTCTTAATGTTTGGGGTTGTGACGCTTGTGTGGAAAAAGTTTTCACCTAATGAGCTCGAACCCAAAGCGGACAAATGCATCTTCATAGAATACCCCAAGAACAGTTGGGTGAACCTTCTATCTCAGATCCAAGAATAAAATGTTTGTTGCTAAAACTGGGTCCTTTCTCGAGAAAGGGTTTCTCTTGAAAGAGTTGAGTGGGAGGAGGATAGAACTTGATGAGGTTGTTGAAACCTCTACTTCAACCAGAAAGTGGCGCGGCATAGAAAGATGTTTCTATGAAGCCTACGTCAGTTGAAGAGGAAGTTAATGATGATGATCATGAAAGCTTCAGATCAAGTTACTATCGACCTACGAGGAAATTAGGGCTTGATGAGGTTATTGAACCTTTACTTCAACCAGAGAGTAGCGCAGCGCAAGAAGTTGTTTCTGTGAAGCCTACGTTATTTGAAGAGGAAGTTAATGATGATGATCATGAAGCTTCAGATCAAGTTACTATCAAACCTCATAGGGTGACAAGGATGTATACTGCTCCTGAGCGGTACGACAACCCTGTCTTGGAGGTCATGTTGTTGGACAACGATGAACCTACGAACTATGGAGAAGCGATGATGGGCTCGGAAACCAACAAATGGTTAGAGGCCATGAAATCCGAGAAAGGATCCATGTATGAAAACCAAGTATAGACTTTGGTGGCCTTGCTCGTTGGACGGCTGGTCGTTAAAGTACAAATGGATCTTTAAAATGGAGACAGACGCTGATGGTAAATGTTACCATTTGTATAGCTCGACTTGTTGCAAAGTAGTTTACGACAAGTTCAAAGTGTTGACTGCAATGAGACTTTCTCACTCGTAGCGATGCTAAAGTCTGTTGGAATTATGTTAGCAGTTGCTGCATTTTTCAATTATGAAATATGGCAGATGGATGCCAAAACATCGTTTCCTTCCTCAAGGAAAGGTTGTATGAGATACAACCAGAAGGTTTTGTCAGTTCTAAGGATGCTAAAAGGTGTGCGAGCTTCGATGGTTCTTCTATGAAATGAAGCAAGCATCTCGGAGTTGGAATATACACTTTGATTAGGTAATCAAAGTTTTTGAGTCTATACAAAGTTTATGAGAAACTTGTATTTACAATAAAGTGAGTGGGAGCACTATAGAGTTTCTGGTAAGCATATGTGGTTGACATATTGTTGATCGGAAATGATGTAGAATTTCTGGAAAGCATAAAAGGTTGTTTGACAAGAGTTTTTCAAAGGAAGACCTGGATAAAGCTACCTAATTGTTGAGCATCAAAATCTATAAAGATAGATCAAGATGTTTGATAAGACTTTCAATGACTACATACCTTGACAAGATTTTGAAAGAGTTCAAAATGGATCAGTCAGAGAAAGAGTTCTCGCCTGATTTGTAAGGTATAAAGTTGAGTAAGACTCAATGCCCAGTGACTGCAGAAGATAGAGAAAAGATGAGTGTCGTCCCCTATGCTTCATCCATAGGCTCTATCATGTATGCAATGATGTGCACAAGACCCGATGTCAGCCTTGCCATAAGTATGGCCAGAAGGTTTCAAAGTGATCCTGGAATGGAGCACTGGACAGCAGTCAAGATTATCCTTAGTAACTAAAAGACTGAGGAGATGTTTCTCGATTATGGAGGTGATAAAGAGTTCATCATAAATAGTTACGTCGGTGCAAGCTTTTAACACCAATCCGGATGACTCGTAGTAGCAATCTGGATACGTATAGTGGAGCAGCCATTTGGAATAGTACCAAGTGGAGTGTGGTAGCAGTGTTTACGGTTTGATATATTAATTTGCAAAGTACACACGGATCTGAATGTCGCAGACCCGTTGACTATAAGACCTCTCTCACATGCAAAGCATGATCGAGCCCCAGAACTCATTGGGTGTTACATTCATAACAATGCGAATCAGATGGTGATGTGAACTAGATTATCGACTCTAGTGCAAGTGGGAGACTGTTGGAAATATGCCCTAGAGGCAATAATAAATTAGTCATTATCATATTTCCTTGTTCATGATAATCGTATATTATCCATGCTATAAATTGTATTGATCGGAGACTTAGATGCATGTGTGGATACATAGACAAAACCATGTCCCTAGTATGCCTCTAATGGACTAGCTCGTTGATCAAAGATGGTTAAGGTTTCCTAGCCATGGACATGAGATGTTATTTGATAACGGGATCACATCATTAGGAGAATGATGTGATGGACAAGACCCAAACTACAAACGTAGCATATGATCGTGTCAGTTTATTGCTACTGTTTTCTGCATGTCAAGTATATGTTCCTATGACCATGAGATCATGCAACTCACAGACATCGGAGGAGTGCCTTGTGTGTATCAAACGTCGCAACGTAACTAGGCAACTATAAAGGTGCTCTACAGGTATCTCCGATGGTGTCTGTTGAGTTGGCATGGATCGAGACTGGGATTTGTTACTCCGTGTGACGGAGAGGTATCTCGGGGCCCACTCGGTAATGCAACATCACAATAAGCCTTGCAAGCATCGCCAGAGCCCTGCCGGAATTGCTCCACCACCATCGTCGGAGCACCGTCACGCTGCCGGTGAACTCTTCTTCCTCTCCACTTCCTCTTGCTGGATCAAGACGGTGGAGATCGTCATCAAGCTGCACGTGTGCTGAACGCGGAGGTGTCGTCCGTTCGGCGCTAGATCGGAAGGACCGTGATCAAGATCGTGGGACGGATCGTGATGAGTTCGCGGGACAGATCATGATCAAGATCACGAAACGGATCGTGATGAGTTCGCGAGACAGATCGTGATGAGTTCATGGGACGGATCATGATGAGATCGCGGGATGCTCGGCGATTTGGATCGCGAAGACGTTCGACTACACCAACCGCATTTCTTAACGCTTCCCGCTTAGCGATCTACAAGGGTATGTAGATCCACTCTCCCTCTCGTAGATGCTCATTACCATGGATAGATCTTGCGTGTGCGTAGGAAAAAATTTCTTTCCCATGGAACGTTCCCCAACACTTCAAAGCCCAATGACTATTGGATTTGGACTTCCTCCTCTTCATAAAATGCAGACATTCATAGGCACATATAATATTAGGTGTAATCAATCTCCGAGGAACAATAGCATATTGTTCTTCATAAATAATGTCAGACAAGATTTGTTTTAACCTATTTGCCACCACCTTCGACATAATTTTATATAGGACATTGCATAAACTAATCGGTCTGAATTGACTGAAGAGGGTGGGTTCATCACCTTTGGAACACCAAAAATGTATCATTAATGCATTTCACACTTTCTCTCCCCTTGACGATTCTCAGCATTGTGTTAGCTATCTCTTCCCCACACATGTCCCAATGCCATTGAAAAAGTGTATGGAGAAACCGTCGGGCCCTGGCAACTATGGAGGAAACATTTGAAATAGAGCCTCTTTCACCACTTCACTAGTGTAGGGAGCACAGAGAATACCATTCATGTCAGCAGTGACTTTCCGGGGCACATGTACTAGCACATCCTCCATGTTCGTTACTCCCTCCGATGTGTACAGATCTTTATAGAATTAGAAACAAGAATTTTTCAGCTCGGTTGGATCATCTATTATGATTCCCAAAGTGTTTGATAGAGACTTGACCATGTGTTTCTTCCTTCTCATGCTTGCCCTCATATGAAAAAACTTTGTTTTCTTGTCTCCCACTGCTAACCACTCAATTCTAGATCTCTGACATCAAAGCACATCTTCTCGGTGATACAACTCCACCAGTCGCTCATGAATTTTTTGCTCGGTGTGGCTTAGGCCAGTGCCAGAGGATCATCCCTCAATCTCCCCAGTTCACACTTCAACCTTTTTATTTCAGTCTGCACCGAACAAAAAGTGTTCTTATCCCATCGGCTCAAGCTTTGTGACAGCTCCAGGAGCTTCTGTTTTACATTCTCCACTTGATATCTAGGGTGCTCCGGTGACCAGGCAGCCTGGATTTCATCCGTCAAACCATCATGAGTTTCCCAAGCTACTTCGTATGGGAACCTTTTACTAGTAGCTTTTGGCAGAAGAGGAACATTGTTGAGTTCTAGGTGTATTGGACAGTGAAGAAGTGGTTGCTACAAGGTGTGTCAAGCTAGCATTAGGGAACAAGGTACTCCACTCTGCCGAAGCTAGCGCTTGGTCCAACCTTACCCTAGTGAACGTTCCACCAGTCACCTTCTTCTCAAAGGTCCTGAATCTGCCCTTGAAACCCAAGTCCATAAGCATGCACATGTCCATCATGTCTCTGAACCCTTGAGTCTCAGCATTACTCCGCTAACCATCTCCTTCATGTTCATCCAGACGAAGAACTTCGTTGAAATCGCCTATGCAAAGCCAAGGAAGGCTGCTTGAAGAGCTTATTTTTTAAGTATCCCATGTATTTGAGCCTCTCCATACACTATCGTCCTCCTCCATGGATCCCAACCAGGGTGAAGAACCTCCACATCCACATGATAATCCGAGTAACCCAAAATATCTATTTTTATTCAATCATTTCAGAAGAGGCCTATGCCTCCACTCCTTCCGATACTATCAATAGCATATGCATTATCAAAGCCTATAGAACCTGTTAAACTCTCTACTCTTGCCTTGTCAATCTGAGTTTCTAAAATACAAAGAATAGCGAGGGCATAGTTCTTCACTAGATAACGAAGTTCGTGAACTACTGAGGTCTTGCCCATGCCTTGGCAGTTCCAACATATGTAACTCATTGTACCTGGCGGCGCCCCTCACGGGAGCCTGTCGATAGTGCATTTGTTGTTTCAGTTGTATCGTCCTCTCCTTCTCCTCTTTGCTAGATCAGCCCTTTCTTTCGACTGTTTGTTGTTCTTGTGTAGTGAGACACAGACCAAAGGGGGTGATGCGTGCACAGGGGGCGTACAGGTAGCCCGTCCATGTGTGTGACACCATCATCTGTGATGTCTGTCCACCCCTGTAACCGCCAAACTCTATAACATACTCTCTCTTCTATCTAATACACCGACACGCAAGGCTTTTGCGTGTTCGCAAAAAAAGGACACAGGCCGAAGGGAGTGGAGGCACCCTTGCTGGTTCTTCACTGCAAAAACTAGTGCCCCGCTGGATGTTGCCATGGGAGTAACAAGGCTTGGAGACACAAGTTGAACATTCTCTTGTGACCCTCTCTTGCTATAGTTTCTGGTTCCCGTCTCGCTGGTAATTCCATACATCGCCACCACGTCCACATGAGTACTCCCACTTCCAATTGATTTGACATTGATTGTGTGGCCGGCTTTCAAAACTGGTGCATTGTCATCTGCAGCTGATGGTACGGGTACATCATTCAAAATTGCCTCACTCCCTTTTGATGCGTACATCTCATCCCTCACCATCGCATCAACACACATGGCAGGTCCATCGTTATGATTTCCAATAACATGAGATTCGCCCGTGCCTGGTCATCTGTTCTTATTGGCATCCCCTTTCCCTCGCGCTAGAGTGAAGCCACGGCCTTCAGTGCCTCCGCGTCCTCTTCCTCTTCCACCCGAGAAGGGTATCTGTCCCCTATGTTTTGCGAGTACTGCATCGAGCGGTGTTGAGCAATCATCCAGCCACCTCACTTTTTGTCCTCCTCCTTCCATACGCCATTGCCACATTCCTGGTACCCATGTCCCATCATCCCATGAACCTTGCAGAAGAAAGGGATTTTCTCATATTTGACAACCAACATCCTCGTGCCTTCCCCTACCACAGTCAACGGAGCAAAACGTGTCAGGGGCTTGGCCGTCAAAACTCTAGCTTGAACTTGAACATAGTCTCCCTCATAGTAGAGGTTAGTCCGCAGCTGAACCCCTCGTACCTAGCCAATCCTTCGAGCTAGCTGATCAACCACAGGCTCCCGCTGATAGAGCTCTGCAATCATGTGTATCAGATCCCAAACATACACTCCATGAAGAACAACTTCCTCAAGATCTGTCTTGCCATCATAATCCTCAATTATCACACCGAGTCCTCTGAAAAGCCATGGACCTCAATGCACAACCCGCTTCCAAACTCCGAGACAGAAGAATTCACAGATGAACATATTCTCGCCCGCCTCCCGGAACTTTGGCGGACGAGTCAATCCCCACATGAACTTCGTATTATAAAAAATGTAGTAGGGATGAATGGCCTGTTTGTGTCACCCCTGCGATCACTATCCACCTGGCCTTTGCCGCAAATTTCTGGGGATCGTCCTCCCCTATGATGACCTCATCCAACTCCTCCTCTATGAGTTCTGTTGGAAATATAAGCAATTTACCGAATGATTTAAACGAAATAAACAAGATCATAGTAAAAGAGGCAACACTAGTCATGCGACTTAGAGGAGAGTATGCCACAATAAGAGAAACAAAACTTATCAGGGAAACTAAAGGATAGTAGGTGAATAAACATGTGAACTATACTAACACATATGTAGAATAGAAACTAGACCAAGTATCTCTAGCAAAACCTCGAACAAGAAAAACATGAATACGTACTGAGCGGTGGCAGCAACAGGGTTGGCATTGACGTCGTCACCGGCCATGTCGTCGAAAAGGTTGTTGACATCGGGGAAGAAGTCGTCATTTGGAAAGTGATCGTCGGAGTTTGTGGCGTCCGTGATGAAGAAGCCAGTAGTCGCGCAGAGCGCTCCCCAAAAACCTTATCACCCTTCTCTCGTACAGGACTCAAAGTAGTGGGGTTTCAGAGGCCTACTGTCCCGACCTGCAGTGCACACCGCAAGCCGGGATGGGGAAGAACCTTGAAGTAGCTCAGGGTTTGGAACTCAAGGGCGTGAGGAAGAGGAAGTCAAAAATTTAGACATCGGCTCGGCGTGGCGTGGTGTGGCGAGGCGGGCGGCGGAGGAGGAGCGCGCGTGTATGTCCCTCTTGTTCTCATGCTCATACATGTGAAGAAACATCCTCCCTTATAAGGAGGTACAACTCCTACTAAACTAGCAATGTGGGACTAAACTCTTGTCCCACCTCTTGCCTTGCACGAATAGGCTTAGTGGGCCTCTAGGATTTATTAGGAATTCTGAAAATTGCTATTGGGTTGACCCATGTTTAGACCAAATTCAGCAATCCCCACCAGATCCAACAGGTACACAAAATTTGCCTTTTAGTTTCAAAACACTATTTATATATCGGTACTGCAGTGGAGACTGTTAAGTTGAACTTCCACCTAAAACACTATGCTACACTTGTAAGCAACTTGAACAGTGGACTATGCCTTGAACTGCAAGTTTTCTGTGAATCTAGCTTCACACAAGCCTTGACCGATACTAGGCTGCCGTTGGACTTCCCCGCGGGTGGAGTTATGCGTCATACTACGAGGCCTTTCATGAGTTTACTAGAGAGCACCCTACTCTCATAGATTGCAACGTTAACAATCACACTCATATAGGTGTGTTCTTCAAAAGATGTTCTGCAGGACAACATCTCTGCTTTAATAGGACACTTAGAACACATTAAGATATATATCAACCTGCCATGATGATTAGGAAAGTATTGCATATTCATGGAGTGGTATTATTAATAGTAAGGATACTTTTCTCTCTGTTTACCAACAGCTTGTCTTCCACGTCTAATTCACGGGATCTCCGATCACATAGAATAGGTTACCAGTGTGAACAACTCATGTTGTGGGTCTCATACCCATCTGCTTTGATGCATTATCTATCACATTACGTGATAGAACCTTGGTAAAAGGATCTGCCAGATTTTTAGACGTTTGGATATAATCCAATGCAATAACTCCAAAGTTTCTCATTTTTCTAACAGAGTTTAACCTTCTGTGAACATGTCTTGATGACTTCATGTTATCCTTAGAAATACTCACTTTGGCGATCACAGTTTGATTGTCGCAGTTCATAAGAACACCCGGTACAGGTTTCTCCACAACCGGTAAGTCATTCAAGAGCCGACGAAGCGAATCTGCTTCGATCGTAGCTGTATCTAGTGTTGTGAGTTCTACTTCCATTGTTGACCTCGTTAAGATGGTTTGCTTGCAAGACTTCCAAGAAACAGCGCCACCACCATGAGTGAATAAATATACGCTTGTGGCCTTTATCTCATCAGCATCAGAGATCTGGTTTGAGTCACTATACCCTTCAAGCACCTTTGGGTACCCAATGTAGTGGATTCCATAGCTCATAGTGCCCTTCAAATAGCGCATAACTCTTTCTAGAGATTTCCAATGATCATCACCCGGTTTTGAGACAAACCAACTCAGTTTGCTAACAGCAAAAGAGATGTCATGTCTCGTGGCACTGGCCAAGTACATAAGTGAGCCAATAATTTGAGAGTATTTCAATTGATCTCTAGCAATTCTTCGATTCTTTCGAAATAACACGCTAGCATCATAAGGTGTTGGAGAGGGCTTGCAGTCACTATAACCAAAGCGACTCAAGATCTTTTCCACATAGTGAGATTGAAGCAATGTAATCCCACCATCATCATCTCTCAACAGCTTGATATTTAGAATAAAATCAGCTACTCCTAAATCCTTCATCTCGAAACAATGAGATAGGAATTTTTTGACCTCCTCAATAACGTTCAAAGTTGTTCTGAAAATCAGTATGTCATCAACACACAGGAAAAGGATAACTCCCTCGCCCCCACCATGGCGATAGTACACACATTTGTCAGCTTCGTTTACAATAAAGCTTGTAGTTGTTAAAGTTCTTTCAAACTTCTCCTGCAACTGCTTAGGTGCTTGTTTGAGTCCATACAAAGACTTCAAGAATCTGCACAGTTTTCCTTCCTGATCGTCCACTATAAACCCATCAGGTTATTCCATGTAAATTTCCTCGTCCAACTCTCCATTCAGGAAAGCAGTCTTAACATCCATTTGATGAACGAGAAGACCATGTGAGGCAGCTAGTGAAAGTAACACTCGAATAGTGGTCAGTCGAGCCACAGGTGAATAAGTATCAAAGAAGACTTCACCTTCCTTTTGTGTATAACCCTTGGCCACGAGTCGTGCCTTATACTTCTCAATAGTACCATCAGGCCTAAGCTTTTACTTGAATACTTATTTTCACCCTATAGGTTTGCACCCATAAGATCGATCTGTTATCTCCCAAGTTTCATTTGCCAAGATGGAATCCATCTCACTACGGACTGCTTCCTTCCAGTAGTCAGCGTCTTCAGATGCATAGGCCTCTAAAATAGAATTGGGAGTGTCGTCTGTGAGATATACAAGAAAATCATCACCAAATGACTTTGCAATCCTCTATCTCTTGCTCCTTTTAGGAGTCTCGTCATTGTCCTTCACGGAATCTTCTAGATGTTGTGTCAAAATGATAGGTTCAGAAATTTCAACTACATCTTGACTCGATGAACTAGGCAACTCTTGATTTGATGAGCTACCCATATCCTTCATGGGAAAGATATCTTCAAAGAAACTCGCATCATTCGACTCCATGATTGTACTGACGTGCATGTCCGATACCTCAGATTTTACAATCAAGAATCTATAACCAATGCTATGAAAAGCATAGCCTAGGAAAACACAATCCACAGTTTTTGGTCCAAGCTTTCGCTTCTTTGGAATTGGTATATTCACTTTTGCCAAGCAGCCCCAAGTACGTCGGTAAGAGAGTTTTAACCTTTTCTTCTCCAATTCCTCAAATGGAGTTATATCTTTGTTCTTTGTGGGAACTCGGTTTAGGACATGACATGCAGTCAATATCGCCTCCCCCCACCATGCCTTAGAGAGACCCGATGTGTCTAACATGGCGTTAACCAAATCAGTTAGAGTATGGTTCTTTCTTTCGGCTACCTCATTTGACTGAGGTGAATAGGGAGGCGTCCTCTCATAAATTATTCCATGTTCTGCACAAAAAGAATCGAATTCATTTGAAAAAATACTCTCCACCACGATCGGACCTAAGCCTCTTGATTTCCTGATCAAGTTGGTTTTCCACTTCAGCTTTATAATTCTTTAAAAAATTCAAAGCCTCATATTTTGATTTCAAAATATACACATGGCAATATCTAGTGGAGTCATCAATTACGTCATGAAATATTTCTTCCCACCTTTAGTCAAAACACCATTCATTTCACAAAGATCTGAATGTATGAGTTCTAGTGGCGCAAGATTTATTGTTCCGCAGTTGTATGAGACTTACGAGGTTGCTTAGCTTGCACACAAACTTGACTCTTAGATCCCTTGACAACAGTGAAGTTGGGGATTAAGTTCAACTTGGCTAGCCGCGTCATACAACCGAAATTAACATGACAAAGACGTGAATGCCAGACATTTGATTCACTATTGTTGCAAACATGATGAACAACTTCATTACAAACATCTGACAGAGATAGTCTGAACAAGCCTCCTGACGCATAACCTTTGCCAACAAAAGTTCCATACTTGTATATTACAAATTTATTGGACTCAAAGACAAGCTTGTAGCCATCTCTACACAGAAGAGATCCACTAACAAGATTTTTATTGACGGAGGGGACATAATGCACGTTCTTCAGCCGCACAATCTTCCCCGAAGTTAACTTCAGCTCGACCGTGCCAACACCATGAACAGAAGCACTTGAATCATTGCCCATCAGCACGAAAGTAGTTCCTGTGGCTTGATAAGAAGAAAACATGGAAATATCACCACATACATGCACATTAGCACCCGTGTCAATCAATCAATCAATCAGGAGAAAGACATACTAAGAGAATAGTGGGAAGTATACCATACCCAACATCCTTCATCTCAGCCTCACCAATGACAACATTGGCGATCTTGTCGCCTTTCCCATGTTGACGCTTGTCATAACGGTTAGGGCATCTAGGAGCCCAATGATCAAGATCTCCGCAGACATGACATACACCTTTCTTCTTGTCAGTCCTCTTCTTGAAGTTGGTGTGTTTCGAAGCCTTGTTCTTCCCATCAAACTTTCCCTTGCCATCAAACTTGCCCTTGTTCTTGAAATTGTGGGGATGGAAGTTTTTCTTCTATACTAGATTGGCACTAGAACCTCCCTCAATACCTCGAGCACGTATGTCTTTTGCTCTCGCATTTTCTTCCACATCAAGAGTACCAATGAGATCCGAACGGAAAACTCATGTCTCTTATGCTTTAGAGAGGTAGCAAAGTTCCTCCACGAGGGAGGGAGATTAGTAATGATACCTCCGGCAACAAACTTGTCCGGTAACATACAATTGAAGCTCTCAAGTTCTCTAGCAAACGACTGTATCTCGCGAGCTTGCTCAACCATGGAGCGCTCATCAGTCATCCTGCAGTCATAGAATTGTTCCATGATATACAGCTCAGTGCCGACATCCGAGACCCCAAACTTGGCCTCGAGTGCACCCCACATATCTTTTCCATTGTCAATTGATGCATAAGCATCAACTATGTTCTCACCAAGAACACTCAAAAGAGCATCCTTAAACAAGGTATCCTTTTTCTGAAAAACTTGTTCCTCTTGAGGATTAAGATCTCCTTCAGGTTTACCTAGGGTGGCCTCATAGCAGCTCATGGTTTGAAACTATAGAACATCCCTCACATGCCACCTCTTATAGTGCACACCCTCAAACATAGGAGGCCTCATGGAAGCAGCAAAACCACTCGGGATAAATTGCCTATAATAAGGTTTTTGGATTGTTGGAAATATGAGCAATTTACCAAGTGATTTAAACGAAATAAACAAGATCATAGTAAAAGAGGCAACACTAGTCATGCGACTTAGAGGAGAGCATGACACAATAAGAGGAACAAAACTTATCAGGGAAACTAAAGGATAGTAGGTGACTATTATGTGAACATGTGAACTATACCGAAACATATGTAGAATAGAAACTAGACCAAGTATCTCTAGCAAAACCTCGAACAGGAAAAACATGAATATGTACTGAGCGGTGGCAGCAGCAGGGTTGGCTTTGACGTCGTCACCGGCCATGTCATCGAAGAGGTTGTTGACGTCGGGGAAGAAGTCGTCGTTTGGAAAGTGATCGTCGGAGTCTGTGGCGTCCGTGATGAAGAAGCCAATAGTCGCGCAGAACGCTCCCCAAAAACCTTATCGCCCTTCTCCCATACAGGACTCAAAGTGGTGGGGTTTTAGAGGCCTACTGTCCCGACCTGTGGTGCATGCCGCAAGCCTGGATGGGGAAGAACCTTGCAGCAGCTCAGGGTTCGGAACTCGAGGGCGTGAGGAAGAGGAAGTTCTAGTGTGTCTCTCTGGAGAGGAGCGACCTCCTTTTTATAGGCATAGGAGAAGGAGGCGAATAGGTAGCGACGGGAGGCGAAGCAAAAGAGGGAGACGAAAACGAAAGCCAGCAGCCGAATGGTGCAGCGTTCGTATTCAATTTCCACTACAACAAAGCCTTTCAGCTCCCGAGTGACCTTTCATATACTAGTTGTGCGTGGCAAAAATTTAGGCATCGGCTCGGCTCATTCCCGCAACCCACGTCGCGGCGCGGCGAGGCGGGCGATGGAGGAGGAGTGTGCGTGTATGTCCCTTTTGTTCTCATGCTCATACATGTGGAGAAACATCCTCCCTTATAAGGAGGTCCAACTCGTACTAAACTAGCAATGTGGGACTAAACTTTTGTCCCACCTCTTGCCTTGCACGAATGGGCTTAGTGGGCCTCTAGGATTTATTAGGAATTCTAAAAATTTCTATTGGATTGGCCCATGTTTAGACCAAATTCCAGCAAGTTCCCTGTTCTTCATCATCTCCTCTAGATCGATCTCAAAGTCCTTGCCTGTGTGCGAGGAAGAGCCCCCCGGGGCGGCTATGGCGGCAACCCAGGTCCAAGCTTCACAACCACGAACGCTGGCAGACACCCTCGACGCCCTAGCAAGGCGGTGGCTCGGTAATAACCTGTAGCGCGGACCCTTCCCAGCGATAATGAGATCGCCTGAGGCAGCACCGCAAAACCCAAATCGAGAGGGTGTCTTCTCTTTGACAAAAACTGGCACATACTCAAGGAGAGAAAAAACTTGTGTGTAAGTATTGTCGGTTAGCCATGTGATCCCGGTTCCAAGGATGAAAAAATAAAACATGGGCATGGCCTTCCTAGCAGTGGAGACAATGATGGCGACATTCTGTCCGCTATGTCAGGCTTCGCCATCCTGGGAAGCAGCCCGTAAACCTTCCGCTGAGTTGACCGCATTTTCAGTATTGGTCTCAAGTGGGTGCATCGCTTTGTTCAGTGGACGTGTTGCATAACTGCATCACTGAGTCACCCCCACCATGATTCTCATCGTTCGCTTTGATGTATGGCGGGCAGTTGCATCCCACCCCGTGGCCTCCATGTTGCAGACTTGTGGTACCGATATTTTATTGAATGGAGATGGCATTATGTCGTCCAACTGACAAACCTTAATGGAAAGAGCATAGTTTCTAGAAAATCATTATAGGGACGACATTTAGGAGTTGGGCTCATTACCTTTCTCTATACCCCGGAGCACCTAGCCTGTCATCTGATGCTACTCTCCCTGACGCTTTCTTCCCCTCGTGTAGCTGCTAGGCCGACCCATTTTTCTTTTTTTCTTCGTCATTGGATGACCGCTCGGGGTATTTTTCTATGAGCAATGCTACACCTATGAAAAGTTAGGTAAGGAGTTTACATAAATGATGATGTCAACAATTGTGATTGGGGATAGAGCAGAGGATGGGCCCCGCAATGATGAAAAGCAGGTGGGGGGCAAGAGAATTTGTTGGAAGGTTACGTAGGTGTGCAATAAGAATTATGTAGATGTAGTATTATTGCTTTTCCATCGCTGCACTGATTTGTTCGTTTTTCTTTTGCTTATTATTTTCTTTTGTTTCTTCTTTTAGTTTTCTTGTTTTCTTGACAATATTCCTTGGTTTTCATTTTTTTACTAGTTTGCACCTTTTTTTTCTTAGTTTTCTTCGGTTTTCATAATGTCTTTCTTGGTTTTTGCCGGGTTTATATACATTTTCTTTTTTCCTTCCTTGTTTTTGTTTCTTTATGGTTTTCATGGTTTTCCATTCTTTTTGCACTTGTTTATTTCTTGTTCTTTTTCTTCTTTTGTTTCTCTGGGTTTTTTTTGCTTTTCATTCCACATGTTTCCTATATATCAAGAAGATTTTCTAAATAAAAATTATTATTTTTCTAATATGTGATCAACATTTTTATACATATTTAAAACAATACTTGATTAATTTAAAAAAATCACGATCAACATTTTTCCATACATGTTTTAATTAACGTTTTGTAATTACTTGTCAACCCTTGTTATATACACATTTTAAAAACCAAATACAAGATTCACATTTTTTAAATGCTTGATAAAAAGTTTCTCAATACATGATCAACATTTTTCACCACTCATTGTATTTTTCTTGTATACATTTTCGTATGCATGACAAAAATTTCCTTTATACACATTTAACAATTTTGAACTACAAGTTTAATTTGTTGAATACTTGGTCAACATCTTTTTATACACATTTTTTTTACGTTTTTAAATACTTCATTAACATGTTATATATGTTTCAAAAGCTTCATTAACATTTTTCTATGCACATTTTCAACATTTTTTGAATACATGGTCAAGATTTTGTCTATGCATATTTTAAAATTTTCAAATACAAGTTTGAATATTTTTAATACATGGCCAATACTTTTTCTATACACATGTAACATTTCACAAATGGTTGATTAACATTTTTAACATTCCTTCAAATGCTGGATTAACATTTATTACATAAATGATCAAGTTTTGTCACACGGATTGTATGTTTTTTTGTATACATGAGATACATTTCCTTTATACACATTTAATATTTTTCAAATGTTTAGTTATATTTTCTTAAAATGTTTCATGTAAAGTGTTTTCTGTAACATACTTATTTATACTATTTGGAAGTATAAACGAAACTTTAAAAATAAAGAAAAAAGGGAGCAACTAATAGAGGAGTACACCTTGCCGGAGCACTTCAAGGGTCAGTTTTGGTGGAAGCCGCCACCACGTGCGCGTGCAGGGCGCTCCATCGGGATTTTATTTTTATTTTATTTTTTGTACACATTTTTGGGTTTTAGATGAGTTTTTTGTGCATTTTTGATTTTTGCCTAGTTTTCGCTAGGTTTTGGGCAAAACAAATTACGTGAAAACATTTTTTTTTCTTTCACGAGAAGCACATGGTTTTTTTCTCGTGGAGTCACAGATTTACTTCCGCAAAAGGCACATTTGTGCCTTTCAGAAAGAGAGAAAAAATGTGTTTTTTTTTGTGATAGGCATCGGTTTGCTTCTCGTGAAGACAGTTTTGCTTCCGAGAAATGTACGCAAAAGGAAAAAATAAAAAAATCTTTCATGAGAGACATAGATTTGCTTCTCGTAAATGCACAATTTTGCTTCCTAGAGCCTTAGGAAACGAAGAAAAAAATATTTTTTTCTTCCACGAAAGGCATAAATTTTCTTCTTTAGGAGCCACGGGTGTGCTTCCGTGATGTGCCTCTCGAAAAGAGAAAAACACTTTTTTTTCGAGAGAAAGGCACAGATTTGCTTAACGTGGAGATACAGATTTCGTGTTCCTGCCTCTCAAAAATGGAAAAAAGTGTGTGGGGGGGGGGGGGGGGGGGGGCTCGTGCTTCTGGCTTGGTTTTTCTGTTTTGTTCTATTCATGAAAAAATTCATAAAAAGCTGTTAAAAGGGGATCTAGTTTCAAAGATCTCGATACAAGGAATTCAATGAAGAAAATAATTCGCGGTTTAGCAGTTTAAGAGATTAAACATTTTGAAAAATGAATCAACGAAAGAAAAAACTCCCAGGTTGCAACAAGTGGCGTACATGCAGTGTGCCATTTCTTATAACTTGGGAGATGGGAATGACCTTTGCAAGGAGTCCCCTTAATTTGTGATTTCGAAGGAAAAAACAAAAATAACAAACGTGCACAAAAACGAGGTTGTGGGCTCCCGTGCGCCTGGCACCCATTTAGGGAAGCGCATGACGCGAGAACAAACTAGGTCTCGCAATAAGCGAGATATAGTGTTGCATGTCATTCGATAACTTGTTGGGCGTGCTGGAAGTAACTGAGGTAAACAAGCCCAAAGGTACAAACTTTTGTGCATTCAATACTATTGTAATAAAATAATAAATATGATTTGTTAGTGGTGTTTATTAACAAGATTAGGTTTTATTTATTTCTATAAAAGTAGGAAGAATCAGGCATTGTCACTCACTAATGCATATAATGATATATTAATAATTATTAAGCAATGCCAATAATTAGCACTAGACAAATTTGTCGTATGTAAGGAAGAAGAAAAATAAGCCAGTTTAAGACTGGCTTTGATAGACGGCTTCCCTGACATCTAGCACAACAAATCACCACTCACTAACCCTCTACATAAAAATGACATGGGAAGAAATATTACTCCTAAAATGTATATAATAGCCTTTTCAAACATAATTTTCAGTTTTCAAGATATGAAGTCAAATTAAATGTACAAACATCTTCTAATTTTTTCTTTCTAATTGAAATAGATTCCAGGGCTTATGGAAAATGTTCACACATCTAAAATAAATTATTCTTATTAATTTTGTATGGTTAAACATGTACATGTGGAACCAAGTTTGGTATACTTATTTGCATATATGTTCAAGCATTTAAACATTCTTCATGTATCTCATTAACATGTTTCATATTTTGCTAACCAAAGGGGCATGCTTATTTGTTCCAAATATCGTCAAGAAGTATTCTTTCATTTAAACCAATTTTCTCTACCAGAAAAAGGTATATATACCCATGGACAGGGAAATAATCTCTACAAGTAAGTTACACACAACAACCACACCTAAGGTTACATGAAATTCCACAAAACTACCATAACTACGGTTAAGACTTAGTAATGCTCATAGCTACCACTACAGTAGCGTTTCAATGTATACCCACTATTAAGTGGCTTTATTACGCATCAACTAAATGGATGATTCTAGGTGTCGTCGGCACACCATGCCACCTGGTCTCATATCCCCTCCTCGTCCTGAATGCACACATTGGGTTGTTTAAATTCAAGGATTTTTTGGAAAAGGTTTAACTTCATGAATGGTAGCATCAAACATATTTTTATATGACTCGTTTTCTATGCCTTGACTCTTTTTAGTGGCTTTTCTTGTTCTCTAATTTGCACGACACGTGAATGCATGCATGTTTCCATTGAGTTGATTTTCCATATATTTGGCAAGTGATGCAGAAACATAGAAAAAAGGAGGTGTTGTAGGGTGTGTCCTCCATACGTGCTATCAAATTGGACTCTTCCACATCATCGTGATCATCCTACATCACCTTACGAGCGCGTGCACACAACTAATCACGCAGCATGGGCAAGGGTGCCTTGCCCACACACTGTATGACTACAATCATAACGTGGTCTATGGGATTTTTCTTACAGATATTTGAACTCATATGGGGTGAAGTGAAATCTCATGAGTGAAGATTAGTAGAGGGACGATTTGGTTTTCTCTGACGGAGCCGGCTAAGTCTTAGATGGGACTTGGATCGCCTTGCAACAAATGGGACAAATACTTTTTTGTTGCTGCCACGATCGTCTCTATTGGCAATGATGTGAAGGCCCTTTTCTGGGAGTCCACTTGGCTGAATGGGATGCGGCCCAAGGACATTGCCCCCAACATTTTCGAGTGCTCCAAAAAGGAAAATTCCTCGGTCCAAAAGGCTTTGCTCAACAACTTCTCGATGAGGCAGATTAATACCCATCAGGGACTAACTCTGGATCACTTTCACCAATTTGCCTCTCTTTAGGAGATGTTAAGCTCCATTCAACTAGACTTAGATGTCTTGGAAAATTTTAAATGGGAGTTCACCTCGGATGGTGTTTACTCGGTGTACTCAACCTACAAAGCCCAATTTGTGGGACACACCATCTCACCTATATGCACATCGGTTTGGAAAGTTTGGGCGCCCCCAAAATGTAAGATCTTTGCATGCCTTGTGATTCAAATCGTGTTTGGACTATGGATAGGCTTGAGCGCCAAGGATGGCCCCAATTGCGGCATTTGCTCTTTCTTTAAGCAAGTGCAAGAGTCTTTGACACATCTCCTATGCCATTGCCGCTTCTCGATGGGAATTTGGTGTGTCATTGTGGCTTTGCTTGGCCTTTCACATGTTAATCCAAGGATTGGGATTTGATAGGGTAGTGTTAGAGATTGTTGGATAGGGATCTCCCAAACAAGAGGCCACTCGGGGCAGGCCATGTTCTTCATGTTGATGTTGATCTCTTGGGAGCTTTGGAAGGAGCACAACGTGAGGGTCTTCTGAAACACCAGGACTCCTTCATAGTTCATGGTTCACAACAACAAAGAGTAAATTCATTTGTGGGTGCTCACGGGTGCTAAGCATTTGGGTTTATGTAATACCGCGAGAGTAATGACCTTTATTCTTGCCCTTTGTTGTGATTTGTTACAAATCTTCTCTCGTAACTAATGAGATGGCAAGTCTTTTGTCTTTGTCGGCCCAATGGAAACCATGGTCTCACGGACCAACGGAACATGGGCCTTGATAGTGGCACCCAACAAGCTGTGTCGCATAGAGTTGCACCCAGAAGAGCCATGTTCAAGTTGGCTCCAACATCCAGAAGGAACCCATGTCACTACTGACGCTCAAGCGAAGGTGACCCGACAACGAGGGAAATATCGCGTTGGCGTGGCAACCCCTCCTTGCTTGTCGGCGATCCTGCCCCCTGGCAAGCGCTTCTTGGGGTACCACCCGAGAAGCACTTCTCCCACCTGATGAGTAGCATGCACCGAGCACCCAGGGCATCCCCGCGAAGGAGTTCCTTCTCCGCGAATGAACCATGGAATCTATCTGTCACAACAATAAATGTGCACTACTCTACTACAACGACCAGCAGCAACTACTAGGATGGGACGTGACATACCCACCTTTTGACTTAGCACACTGGTATGGCGCCCGGGGCATCACTTAGCCACAAGGATCGTAGATCTGCCACCCACTCGGGGATTAGTCACAGCGGCATGCTATTCAATGCCGGGCAGAAAATCCATCCCCTTCACTTCTATGTGATGACGACAACGCTACCTGCTTCGCTAAGGAGCGCATGACGCATGCTCCTCAAGCCGACAAGGCTCCACCCACCATCATGTATTGTTTATGTGGGAGCCCCATGCTGCTATTGGGAATGATCCTCATAGTAAGAAATAAGGGTACGGACGAGGGTGCGATCTAGCTATGGCACATGCATGACATGAATATTTTATGAGTTCGGACCCCTCACGGTGAAGGTAACAACCCTATGCCTCATGTTCTGGAGATGTGGCTTTCTCTTGTGTCTGAATATTACAAAGGATTGCAAACTCCTACCATGAAGCTACGGGGCAGCTTATATAGAGTGTGTTGGACCCCTGGAATCTAGCACTATGGGGAACAGTTAGAGGTACAGTGATGTCTAGCACTAAACATGGTAATTGATGGATTAAATGGTGGTAACACCTGTCGTGTGCCTCATGGTGATTTGGATTCCACTGATGCATGTTCACCTTCTTTTGTCCGAGTACCATATATCGGTGTCAAGTGGTATTGGGCCATCCGAGTAGATGACAGTTCGGGTATCGTCTGAGTAACAAAGTTCTGCCCGGGTAGATCGGTAACTATGAGATTTTGCATTGTTATGTGTATGCCTCACATAATAGGCGAAACGAGCCCTTCATGGGCCTACCTATTGTGTATGTCCCCAATAGCTACGAGGTAAGGACCGGAGAGCCACTATAAAAAGGCGAGAGCAATTACCTAGACAGGGGGAACAAGTGAACACTCATAGAGATAGACCTCAAATATTGACTTTGTAACCAACTAGCACCGAAACAAGTGCAGCGTCACTCCGTGCTCATGAGAGTGTTGGGGAACGTTACATGGGAAACAAAAAATTTCCTACGCTTCACCAAGATCAATCTAGGAGATGAGAATCTACGAGAGGAGAGATTCAATCTACATACCCTTGTAGATCACTAAGCCGGAAGAGTTAAGAAATGCGGTTGGTGTAGTCGAATTTCTTCACGATCCAAATCGCAGTCGTCCTGCGATCCATCCTAATCCAGCACCGAACGGACTGTACCTCTGCGTTCAGCACACGTACAACTCGATGACGATATCCGCCTTCTTGATCCAGCAAGAGGGAGCGGAGAGGTAGATGGGTTCTCCGACAGCATGATGACATGGCGGCGGTGGTGGTGGAGCTGATCTGGCAGAGCTTCGCTAAGCGGCGCCGAACCAATCTACTAGAGGAAAAGCGATCCGGGAGGGAGGAAGGGATGTGCCGTGGCTTGTGGTGCGGCTGCCCTCCTCCCTCTCCTATATATATAGGGGGAGGGGTGGGGCGCCCGACCCCTAGGGTTTCCCCCTTGGGAGGCGGCCAAGGGTGGAGGCGCCCTATGGTGGCTTGCCACCCAAGGAAGGGTCGCGCCACCCCTAGGGTTGGCCCTCCCACAAGCCCTAGTCGCATGTGCCTAGGTGGGGAGGTGCGCCCAGCCCACTAGGGGCTGGTGCACACCCCTCACAGCCCATGTGGACCTTCCGGGGCTGGTGGCCCCTTTCGGTGGACCCTCGGAACCCTTCCGGCACCCCCGGTACGCTACCGGTGACACCCGAACTTTTTCCGGTGATCAACACGGAACTTCCTATATATAAATATTTACCTCCAGACCATTCCGGAGCTCCTCGTCATGTCCGGGATCTCATCCGTGACTCCAAACAACCTTTAGTAACCAACATACATAACTCATCTATACCAATTCGTCACCAACCATTAAGTGTGTAGACCCTGCGGGTTCGAGAACTATGTAGACATGACCAAGACACCTCTATGGTCAATAACCAATAGCGGGACGTGGATTCCAATATTGTTCCCCACATGTTCTACGAAGATATTTATCGGTTGAACCTCTATGTTGAGGATTCAGTTAATCCCATATTATGTTCCCTTTGTTCTTTGGTATGTTACTTGCCCGAGATTCGATCGTCGGTATCTCTATACCTAGTTCAATCTCGTTACCGGCAAGTCTCTTTACTCGTTCCGTAATACAAGATCATGTGGCTAACACATTAGTCACTTTGCTTGCAAGGCTTGTGGTGATGTTGTATTACCAAGTGGGCCCTAAGATACGTCTCCATCACACGGAATAACAAATCCCAGTATTGATCCATGTCAACTCAACAGACACCATCGGAGATACCTGTAGAGCATCTTTATAGTCACCCATTTACGTTGCAACGTTTGATACACACAAAGTATTCCTCCGGTGTCAGTGAGTTGCATGATCTCATGGTCATAGGAACAGATACTTGACATGTAGAAAACTCTAGCAATAAACTGACACGATCACATGCTACTTTCATAGTTTGGGTGTTGTTCATCACATCACTCTCCCAATGATGTGATCCCGTTATCAAATGACATCTTATGTCTATGACTAGGAAACCTTGACCATCTTTGATCAATAAGCTAGACTACTGGAGGCCTACTAGGGACACAGTGTTGTCTATGTATCCACACATGCAATGTGTTTCCAATCAATACAATTATAGCATGGATAATAAACGATTATCATGAACAAGGAAATATAATAATATCCGTTTATTATTGCCTCTGGGGCATATTTCCAACAGTCTCCCACTTGCACTAGAGTTAGTAATCTAGCTCACATCACTATGTGTTTTACATTGTAATGAATCTAACACCCATATAATTCTGGTGTTGATCATGTTTAGCCCTTGGAAGAGGTTTAGTCAACGGGTCTGCGACATTCAGATCTGTGTGCACTTTGCAAATATTTATGTCGTCCTCCTTGATGTGATCGTGGATGGAATTGAAGCGTCGCTTTATGTGTCTGGTCCTCTTGTGAAACCTTGGTTCCTTGGCCAGAGCAATGGCACCAGTGTTGTCACAGAACAGAACAACTGGAAGAGATTCAATGCACTGGGCACTGCTCCAAGATATGTCATGAACTCCTTCATCCAGACACCTTCCTTCGCTTCCTCCGAGGCTGCGATGTACTCCGTTTCGCATGTAGAATCGGCTACCATGCTCTGCTTGGAACTACACCAGCTTACCGCTCCCCTGTTGAGAATAAATATGTATCCGGTTTGCGACTTAGAGTCATCCGGATCAGTGTCAAAGCTTGCATCGACGTAACCCTTTACGATGAGCTCTTGATCACCTCTATAAATGAGAAACATTTCCTTAATCCTTTTCAGGTACTTAAGAATATTCTTCACCGTCGTCTAGTGCTCCATTCTTGGATCACTTTGAAACCTTCCGGCCATACTTATGGCAAGGCTGACACCGGGTCTTGTGCACAGCATTGCATACATGATAGAGCCTATGGCTGAAGCATAGGGGATGACACTCATCTTTTCTCTATCTTCTGCAGTCACTGGGCATTGAGACTTACTCAACTACACACCTTGTAACACAGGCAAGAAACCCTTCTTGGACTGATCCATTTAGAACTTCTTCAAAACTTTTTCAAGGTATGTGCTCTGTGAAAGTCCTATTAAGCGTCTCGATCTATCTCTATAGATCTTAATGCCTAATATGAAAGCAACATCTCCTAGGTTCTTCATTGAAAAACTCTTGTTCAGATATTCCTTCATGCTCTCCAGCATTTCTATATTGTTTCCAAGCAGCAATATGTCATCCACATATAATATTAGAAATGCTATATAGCTCCCACTCACTTTCTTGTAAATACAAGTTTCTCCGTAAACTTGTATAAACCTGAACGCTTTGATCACCACATCAAAGCATTGATTCCAACTCCGAGATGCTTACACCACACCATAAATGGATCGCTGGAGTTTGCAAAATTTGTCAGCATTCTCTTGATCGACAAAACCTTCTGGCTGTATCATATACAACTCTTTCTTAAGGAAACCGTTAAGGAACGCTGTTTTGACATTCATCTGCCAAATTTCATAGTCGAAATATGCAGCTATTGCTAACATGATTCTGACAGACTTAAGCATCGCTATGGGTGAGAAGGTCTCATCGTAGTCAACTCCTTGAACTTGTGAAAAAACCTTTGCCACAAGTCAAGCTTTATAGACGGTGACATTACCGTCCGTGTCCGTCTTCCTCTTAAAGATCCATTTGTTCTGAATGGCCTTTCTCCCTTTAGGTAATACTTCCAAAGTCCATACTTTGTTTTCATACATGGATCCCATCTCGGATTTCATGGACTCTAACCATTTCTCGGAATCCGGGCCCATCATCACTTCTCCATAGCTCGTAGGTTCATCATTGTCTAAGAACATGACCTCTAAGACAGGGTTGCCGTACCGCTTAGGAGCAGTATGCGCCCTTGTCGACCTACGAGGTTCGATAGTAACTTGATCTGAAGCTACATGATCATCATCATTAGATTCCTCTTCAACCGATGTAGGCTCTACAGAAACATCTTTTTGCGCTGTGCTACTCTCTGGTTGAAGTAAAGGTTCGATAACCTCATCATGTTCTATTTTCCTCCCACTCAATTCTTTCGAGAGAAACTCTTTCTCAAGAATTGTTCCGTTCTTAACGGCAAACACTTTGCCTTCTGATACGTCCATTTTCCATCATGCTTTTATATTGATATTTATTGCATTATGGGCTGTAATTACACATTATGGTACAATATTTATGCCTTTTCCCTCTTATTTTACAAGGTTTACATGAAGAGGGAGAATGCCGACAGCTGGAATTGTGGACTGGAAAAGGAGAAAATCTGAGATACCAATTCTGCACAACTCCAAAAGTTCTGAAAATTTACGGAGAATATTTTTGGAATTAATAAAAAATACTGGCACAAGAATCAACCAGAGGGGGGCACCAGCAGGCCACAAGCCTGCTAGGCGCGGCCACCCCCTAGCCGCGCCTAGCAGGCTTGTGGGGCCCCTATAGCTCCTCCGGTGCCCATCTTCTCCTATATGAAGCATTTTGACCTGGGGAAAAAATCAGGAGAGAGCTTTTGGGACGAAGCGCCACCGTCTCGAGGTGGAACTAGGGCAGAACCAATCTAGAGCTCTGGTAGGGCTGTTCTGCCGGGGAAACTTCCCTCCCATAGGGGGAAATCGAAGCCATTGTCATCACCAACGATCCTCGCATCGAGAGGGGATCAATCTCCATCAACATCTTCACCAGCACAACCTCCTCTGCAAATCCTAATTCATCTCTTGTATCCGATCTTTGTCTCAACACCTCAGATTGGTACATGTGGGTTGCAAGTAGTGTTGATTACTCCCTGTAGTTGATGCTAGTTGGTTTACTTGGTGGAAGATCATATGTTCAGATCCCTTATGATAATTAATACTCCTCTAATCTTGAACATGAAAATGCTTTGTGAGTAGTTCCGTTTGTTCCTGAGGACATGTGATAAGTCTTGTTATAAGTAATCATGTGAATTTGGTATTCGTTCGATATTTTGATGAAATGTATGTTGTCTCTCCTCTAGTGGTGTTATGTTGGCAGCACCCAAGCACCGGTCCACCCACATATCAAATTGTCAAAGTAACAAACGCGAATCAAATGAGCATGATGAAAACTAGCTTGACAGAAATTCCCATGTGTCCTCAGGAGCACTTTGCTTTTTATAAGAATTTATTCATGCCTATCCTTTGCTACAAAAAGGATTGGGCTACCTTTTTGCACCTTTGCTACACTTGTTACTTGTTACTCGTTACGAATTATCTTATCACAAAACTATCTATCACCGATAATTTCAGTGCTTGCAGAGAATACCTTACTGGAAACCGCTTGTCATTTCCTTCCGCTCCTCGTTCGGTTGGACACTCTTACATATCGAAAGGACTACGATAGACCCCCTATACTTGTGGGTATTCAAGACTCTTTTCTGACTTCATTGCCGGGGAGTGAAGCGCCTTTGGTAAGTGGAATTTGGTAAGGATAAATTTATATATTGTGCTGAAATTTACTGTCACTTGTCACTATGGAAAGTAATCCTTTGAGGGGCTTGTTCGGGGTATCTTCACCTTGATCGGAAACACAAAGAGTTGTCCCTCAACCTACTGAACCTACTAAAAATATTTATTATGAAATTCCTTC
This sequence comes from Hordeum marinum, assembly GCA_022496015.1. Lineage (NCBI taxonomy): Eukaryota > Viridiplantae > Streptophyta > Magnoliopsida > Poales > Poaceae > Hordeum > Hordeum marinum. The sequence goes on along the minus strand of CM039675.1, from coordinate 365,802,665 downwards.
GGGTATGATAGAGAAATTGTTGGCTAATCCTTATGCAGGAGATGGAACACTACATCCTGATTTACATCTAATCTATGTGGATGAAGTTTGTGGATTATTTAAGCTTGCAGGTCTGCCCGAGGATCATGTTAAGAAGAAGGTCTTTTCCTTTATCTTTGAAGAAGAAGGCATTACCATGGTATAGGAAATGTGATGATATTGGATCATGGAGCTATAACTGATTGAAGATGGAATTTCATCAGAAGTTCTATCCCATGCATCTAGTTCATCATGATCAGAATTATATTTATAATTTTTGGCCTCATGAAGGAGAAAGAATCTCTCAAGCTTGGGGGAGGCTTAAGTCAATGTTATATTCATGCCCCAATCATGAGCTCTCGAGAGAAATTATTATTTAGAATTTTTATGCTTGACTTTCTCGTAATGATCAATCCATGCTCGATACTTCTTGTGTTGGTTCCTATATGAAGAAGGATATTGACTTCAAATGGGATTTGTTGGAAAGAATTAAGCACAACTCTGAAGATTGGGAACTCGACGAAGGTAAGGAGTCAGGTATGAACCTTAAGTTTGATTGTGTTAAATCTTTCGTATGCACCAATGTTTTTCATGAATTTAGCATTAAATATGGGCTTCACTCTGAGATAGTAGCTCTTTTTGTTAATCTGTTGCTGCTCATGTTGATCTCCCCAAGGAGAAGTGGTTTAAATATCATCCTCCCATTCAAGTGAAAGTAGTTGGACCTATTAAAGTTGAAGAGAGAACTATTACTTATAATGTTGATCCTGTTATTCCCACTGCTTATATAGAGAAACCATCTTTCCCTGTTAGAATAAAGGATCATGCTAAAGCTTCAACAGTGGTTCGTAAGAGCTGTGCTAGAACACCTACACCACCTGAGCAAATTAAAGTTGAACCTAGTATCGCTATGGTTAAGGATCTCTTGGTTGATAATATTGATGGGCATGTTATTAAATTTTGTGATGAAGCTGCTAGGATTGCTGTCACACCCTTTGTTGTATCACTTTGTTATGCTTGGATTTACAAAATTGGGAACCAATTAAAACTTTTTGAGTGCATGCTTGACTGAATGATTGCTTGTTTGATTGTTTTGTTGAGTTTGTCTGGCACTCTTGGGTTCTACTCCTATCCATATTCATCTTCCTTGAACCAAACTTCTTGCCCAAAGATCATGCCATGTGAATAGTGCCCAAAACTATTTTTATCAAATATTATTTTGACCAAAAAGGATTTATTCAAATTAGGTTTTCAAAACCCCCTGAGTTGAGGTTTGCACTTCAAGTCCTCAATTTGGGTGGATCCTTTTTCCCCAAAAGCTCTATTTCAAACCTACTATATAAATGACTTTCCAAAACCACCAAATATTAATTTTAAAGATTATTTTAATATTTTATTTAAAGGATTTTTCTTAAGACCAGAAACGGTTTTTCATAGGGAAAAATTATTTTAGTAATTTGAAAATATTTGAGAAAATTTAGGGAAACTCAGTGGACATATATTTTCCATATATATGAGTTTCAACACATGGTCATGTTCAAAATTATGGGCAAAACCCCTCAAAACCCTTTCTGTCCAAATCAAGCTTTTGAAATATTTCTATAAGGAATATTCTCAATAAATTCTAAGAAAATTCCAGCAAGTCAACATTGTCATAGGTGATGATCTTTAAAAGTTTCATCTCAATCCAAATTGTTTGATTCATGAAACTATTCTAAAACCATCCCTGTCCAAATTCAAATTTGAACATTACATTGTGAAGTTTCTTCCCTTGACCCCAAACTTTGTGGACATGTTCTAACAACCAAATAATGGTTCTACACTAAGTGGTGCATCAACGGGAATAGCTTCGCATGACTAGATCTACAGAAACCAGATTCTGTTGAATTCTAGGGTTTCACAAAGTTACATTGTGAACTTTCTTCAATCAAGCTCAAACTTGGTGATCAGGCCTAATTCTAATCACCATTTGATCCTGTCAAATCTTATGGCAAGCAAAGCCCCATCAAACACCTTCTGCCAGAATGGTAAAAACCTTGTTTGACCCCCTTCCTTTATTTTCCTTGAGCCCAAATTTTTACCACAACCTCTCAGTGTTACCTGCTACTTCCAGTAAAACTTGTGTGGCATCAGCTCAATAATGGGTGGGGTAAAACCCCCCATTTTACCCTCTGATTCACCATGGTAGCAGTTTCTCACCCCCATCTTCTTTCTCTCTCCACTCACCCTAGCTCCCAAGCATCCTAGGGGCATCTCCAGTACCCCCTGGAGCTAGAAGACAAGCTAGGGCACCCAGAGCGTGGGGACAAGCCATGACGGACATAACGGCGCTCTAGAGGGTGCTATAGTGCACTCATGCACTGTAGTTGCCCCAATCCCGAGCCCCTCGACCACCTAGGGATGAGGGAGCATGTCCCCCGGCCACCCCTCGACATCCGCAAAGCGATAGGAGGTCAAGCCCCTCCTCCCTTCTCCTTTGATGTCCCCCTTCACATGCGCACGACACCGCCCGAGAGCTCCAATGATGGAGCTCACACGCGCGAGCCTCTGGCCTTCCTAGCTACCCCTCTTCCCATCCTCGGGCATGGAACAAGTCCACGACCACCGCAGACACAGCCTAGGGCCTTCCGTGGCTTGTGGCATCGCCCTCGACCTCACCGTGCTCCCTGTCGACGGCAGGACTGACTGCCCCTATAAGAGGAGTCCTCAGGCCTCCTCTTGCTCCTCCCTCGCCCCCTCGACCACCTAATAGTGCTCCAGCACCCACCACTCCGCCGCCAACCCCGTCTATGCACGGGATCGAGCCGATCGCCGCCGCTTCAGGCCACAGGCGTTCGCGAGGTAAACGACCTCCTTCGCCCCCATTTTCTCTCAATCTGAAACCCTAGACCCCTCCTGATCATTTCCCCCCTCCTCCCCGATCTTTTTCAGCTAAGGAACGATGCCGGCAACCTCCCTCCCGAGGCGGCCCCACCACACTTCCTCATCGCCGTCGAGACAGCGCCTCTCCGGCGTCCCCTCTACCTCCACCCGAACGGCTGGTCCACGCTGGTCCCATTTCCTCTATCGCCTGGCTCCGGCATCGACCGCATCACCGCTGATGAGCTCCTCTGCTCCCTGTCGCGAGGTGAGGGATGACACGTGAGTCCACCTGTCATACCCTCACTCCCTCCCTCTCGCTGCCAGGCAGGGCCCGCGGGTAGGTTTAAATAAAACCTGCCGCACGCGCCATTTCACCCTGGGCCGGTTCCTTCCTGGGCCGGTTCAGCTGCGGTGGATTCGGCCCAACTGAGCAGTGAAGCTTTTCTGTTTCTTTTTTCTTTAGTTTTCCGAAAATCCCTCAGATCAAAATAAAAATCTCATGACAAATATTTTTCCACCATAAATCTTGGAATATTGTGCAGAATTTAATAGTGCCATTTTCATAATTTGTTAAAACCCTTTTTCCAACTGTTTTATTTTAAAACTTGTTTTAGGCATCTTTTTACCTCTGTTTAAATAGTTTTCAAAAAAATTCACAACAAAACCTTAGTAGAATATTTGTAGAATGGATTGTAGTATTTATCAGAGTAGGGCAACATTTTGTTAGTAGAATTTTGTGCTTTGTTTTTGTGTGATGCTTATTATTATTCCCGTTATTTATCGCTATGATAGATTGCGCTATTGATGAGGGAGTTGGACCCGAAGACTTTGAAGACCCCGAAGACTTTGTTGAGCCAGGCAAGCAGCCCTTTGACCATGTTAAGAAACCATTTTCATGCATGCCACTTAGCACTTTATTCCTTGTTGATTGATCATGTGATGTGGTGACCACTTCGGTGGGATGCCTCTGTTACTTTTACCGTTGATAGTTGCATAGTGCATGACCCTACCATCCTTATGAGGGTTGTGCGGGTGGGAGTAGATAGGATGCTAGTAGATGCTACGCAAGTGGGATCGGGTTTATGCATGGTGATAGAAGCAAAGAAACGATTTCAAAGACTTTTCGAAAACCCCATCGGGTGCCACTAATGCCCGAGGGAGATTATGATGAGTTGGGTAACCACTTGAGAAAGACGTGGTGTACCGGAATAAGTGAGTGTGTGTATTCGAAAACGGAGGGTTTAAGATTTGTCGACCGTCCCAACCTTACATGCACAACCACGATACCCCTTATGGGATGGGGCTTTGTTGATTACTTTGGGGGGTACTAGCAAGAATCCCGCATTAGTTGTGGCGGGAGTGGCGTGGTCACTCTCGATATGGGGTCGTGCCGGTATGGACGATCATACGCTGTCTTCACAGGCACCGGGCACACCGTTGGTCCCTGCATGGACGTTATGTGTGATGTACATCATGTGGGCTATGTACTAATCGAGTGGACTCATTGTTTAGTATAGCCAGGGGAAAGACATTGTTCGGGTACTTACCTCGCGTATGTTAAATACCGTGAGTCGTGGATGACACAGAAGATCCCCGAGTCTTGTAGGTAAAGTGTGCAACCTCTGTAGAGTGTAAAACTATTCGAATAGCCGTGTCCATGGTCAAGGACAGTTTGTAGGATCGAGAGAGGCGTGTCTAGAGGGGGGTGAATAGACTACTAGCAGAAATTTAAAACCTAACCTTTTCCCAAGTTAATTGGTTGGCAGATTTTAACTATTTTAACAAGTCTAGATAGTCTAACAGCCCTACACATGCATGTCTACAAATATGGCAGCGGAAAGTAAAGACATTGCACATGTAAGTAAAGAGATGGGATAGGAAGCTCAAACAAAATAGGAGACGCAAGGATTTTTCCCGTGGTTCCGACAGGTGGTGCTATCGTACATCCACGTTCATGGAGTCTTCAACCCATGGAGGGTAACGGTCGCGATAGTCCACGGAGGGTTCCACGAAGAAGCAACCTTGACAATTCCATGCAGCTTCCGTCCACGAAGGACTAGCCTCACTATGGGTAGATCTTCACGAAGTAGGCGATCTCCTTGCCCTTTACAAACTTCTTGGTTCACTCCACAACACAAAGTAGGAGGCTCCCAAGAGACACCTAACCAATCTAGGAGGCACCACCCTCCAAAAGGTAATATTCTCGGTAGTGACGATGAACTCCTTGCTCTTGTGCTTCAAGATGATAGACTCCTCAACGCACAATCTCGCTCACACATATTTGGCTTGGTAGAAGAGATGGGATTGGTGAAAGCAACTTGGGGAGGCTAGAAATCAAGATCCATATGGTTGGAGTGGAAGATCTTGACCTCAACACAAGGGTAGGTGGTTCTCTCTCAGAAAACTAAGTAGGATAGGTATGGAATAGTTCTGACTGCTTCTCTTCCGAGGAGGTGGTGGTGAAGGGGTATATATAGGCATCCCCAAAAATCCAACTGTTACACACAATAAGTCAGACTCGATGACACCAATGTGTAAATCTCGGTGGTACCGAAGTGACAAAAAGTGGCAACTTTTGAATCTCGGAGGGACCGATATACAACTCTCGGTTGCACCGACAAGGTGACCAACGGTCAGATTTACCAGTCATGGTGACGCCGATTCACCATTCTCGGTCGGATCGAAAATGTGAATTTGCGTAACAGAAAGTTGGCAACCCAACTCGGTGGCACCGAGTGCAGTGTCGGCTTCACCAAAGTGTTAGAGTTTGGCTGAGTCTGTCTAGGATTTGGAACTCGGTGGGACCGGGATAGGAAAGTTGGTTGCATCGATTTGGCATATTTGACTTAGGACAGACTTTGGTGGGAGAGTATGTGGATGTTTTGGTGACTATCACTTGTGCACGTTTGAGCATATTGTTCACCAGCAAAACTTTACCCCCTTTTAATAGTATTGGCTTTCCTATAGACTCAAAGTGATTTCTCAGAAATGTAAAATGTAGAGTCCTCTTGCTTGAAGCTTGGCCAACCTATTTCCTTGAACCTTGGGTAATTCCACAATCTTCTCAAACCTTTTGCCAACACAAATCTCCATGGACTATTATCTGAAATACACTAGATAGAGGTGTTAGTCCAAGAGACAATGTATGTTTTCATGAATTATCAAAACCACCAAGGGAGCATGTTGTGCTTTCAGTCTCCCCCTTTTTGGTAATTGATGACAACATACAATCAAAGCTTCAATTAAAGATATGCATGAATGCAATGAATACTTTGAGAAACACATGACTTAAATTTCCTCCCCCTAAATGTGTGCAGTCCTTTAAAGGATAGTTGCTTTGGAATTGATGGACACACATATGAATGAAAGGGATATAAGAGTCATGTGTATCTTGGCTATATGCATTAATATATGTGAATGAAGTGTATATACTTGATCAAGACTTCACTCTTGCAAACAATATGTGTAAGAAGCAAGAGATCATGTTGATCAAAGATATGATGCATATACTTACCTTGAGTTCTCCAGCATTCTAGTAGTAGAGACACACTTGAGAAAAGAATGTTAGGAAAAACAAGAGTATTCTACTAAACAAAAGCAATAGAACTCAACAAGTACCAAGATGTAGAGAACATATAAAATATGATAATCATTAAGATTAATATGTCTCCACCTTTAGCATTAATCTATTACATCTTTTCTCCCCTTTGAGATAAGTATGGTAGTACATCCTCTCCCCCTGAATCTCAGCATGTAGATATTGGGATCGGATAGGGTGAGAAAAGCAATCCTTTGTTCACTTAAGACTTTTCTCCAGAAATAGTTTTCTCCCCCTACATTGTTGTTCTCCCCTTGTTTATATAAGTGTGAACTTTTGATATTTTCTTCTCCCCCTAAATCATATCTCCCCCTTTGCATAAGCATGTAACTCTCCCTTTAGCATGAAGCTTTGATATTTTTCCCCTTTGGCATAAATACCAAAAATGTTAAATTTAGGAGTAGTGATAGGGATCATTAACAAGGAAGGGATCCTTCAGAACAAGGGTCATTGAAACTAGGGTTCATGAAAAGACTAAGGGAATCATTGAATGTAAATTCTCTCCCTTTTGCAAATTTTAGTTTTCTTCTCCTTGGAGATAGGGATCCTTGAATAAAGAATTTCTCCCCCTAAGAGTTGTTTGTTCTTCTCCCCCTAAATATATGTATATATAAAAAAATAATTTTTTTAAAGAAAGGGGTCATCGAAGGAACAAGAATATCTTAAGAACAGAGCTAATAAGCAATATCTAAGAAACTCAGATTTTAAAAGAAAAAGAAAAAGGAAATTGGTGACACCGGGATAAATAAATCGATTGTACCGAGATTGTGTAGTGCAACTCATTTGCAGTTTCGGTAGGACCGAGTTATCGAAATCGGTGACTCCGAAAGATAAACCAAGTTTCTATTTTCGGAGAGACAAACGAAACTGATTCAAAAAGAAAACAAACAAAAGATTTACAAAGGACATCAAATAGATAAGATTTGAGTGGTTACGAGAAATCATTCAAATAGAGAGCAAACCACACAAGATTCTTAACTAAATAATGGGCGGTGACTAGGTCACCTATATTAGAGTATATTGACTTAGGAGCCAAGCAAGAATAGTTGATCATAGGTCATACTCATCGTTTAAGCTCGAAATGGGGTTACCATTCTTCAATTGAGCATTTTGATGTCTTCATATCACTTGAGTTACTTTAGACCATGTCTTGGAGTAAAGCCTTTTCAAGGATATGAGTACATACCTTTGAATAATGTTGATGACGTTGTTCGTAGGTGAACTTGTTGAGGATGCTCGAGGTCAATGAAGATCATCTTGAGTTTGGAGCAATCCTTCTTGTTCTAGCATACTCATCACCTACAAAGGTTAGTCATGCAAGGAACAGCAATGGATATATCCAATTGACATGATACTACTTATAGATTTTGCCACTAAGATCAAGTATATGTCAAGGATATTTTTGTTGTCTTCTTCCTTCCATCATCAAAGATGGGTTGTGGATACTCGGTAATGACAAGATTGCTTATGATTGGAGTTGATGGCAATCTTGTGGAATGAAATTCTTCAAGGTACCTACAAAAAGTTAGATTCAATACAAGGGAGCATAGAATTCCATGGCATATGATAATGAGTTACGAGATCATGGAGATAATAATAAAGCTCATGCCCTTGCTTGCAACCGAGTGAGTCTAGCTCAAGTTTGAAGCATCAATGATGTTCAACTCACTCCTCAAATGAAAAAATGTTTTCTCATCAAGTGGCTTAGTAAAGATATCGGCCAATTGCTTGTTATTACGAACATGCTTAAGATTGATATCTCCTTTGGCAACATGATCACGAATGAAATGATGTCGAACTTGAATATGCTTGGTTTGAGAATGTTGCATAGGATTATGTCCAATTTTAATATCACTTTCATTGTCACAAAGTAATGGAACATTTTTAACATGAATACCATAATCCTTAAGCATTTGTGTCATCCATAGTAATTGCGCACAACAAGATCCACTAGCAATATACTCTGCTTCGGTAGTAGATAGAGATACCAAGTTTTGTTTCTTGGAGGACCAAGACACAAGAGATCTACCTAAAACTTGACAAGTACCCGAGGTGGATTTTCTATCAACCTTGTCACCGGCAAAGTCCGAATCGGAGTAGCCAACAAGATTAAAAGAAGATCCCTTGGGATACCAAATGCCAATGTTTGGTGTTTATATCAAGTATCTCACAATATGTTTCACAGCTAAAAGATGGCACTCCTTAGGTGCGGATTGATATCTAGCACACATGCAAACACTACGCATAATATCAGGATGAGATGCACACACATATAAAAATGAACCAATCATAGATCGCTACACCTTTTGATCAACTAGTTCATCCTCCCTAGTAAGTTCAACATGTCCACTAGTGGGCATAGGGGTTTTCATACCTTTGCAATCCTACATGTTGAACTTCTTGATCACGTCCTTGGTATACTTAGTTTGAGAGATGAAAGTTCCTTCTCTTGATTCCTTGATTTGCAATCCAAGAAAGAATTTCAGCTCACACATCATAGACATCTCATACTTCTCGGACATCAACCTTCCAAATCTTTCACTAAATTGAGGGTTAGTGGAACCAAAGATAATATCATCCACATAGATTTGGCAAACAAATAATTCTCCATTAACTCTCTTAGTGAACAAGGTTAAATCAATTTTACCAATTTCAAAACCTTTTTCGATGAGAAACTTCGTTAAGCATTTATATCAAGCACGAGGGGCTTGCTTGAGACCATAAAGAGCTTTACGAAGCTTGTAAACATGATTAGGTTTCTTAGGATTCACAAAACCAGGTGGTTGCTTAACATAAACTTCTTCCTCTATTTAACCATTTAAAAATGCACTTTTGATGTCCATTTGATAAAGCGTGATATCATGGTGATTAGCATAGGCAAGAAGAATTCGAATAGCTTCAAGTCTAGCAACGGGGGCGTAAGTCTCACCATAGTCCATACCTTCGACTTGTGTATATCCTTTGGCTAGGAGACAAGCCTTGTTGTGTACAACTTGACCATCTTCATCTTGTTTGTTCCAAAACACCCATTTGGTTCCGATGATGTTGTGCTCATCTTCAGGCTTCTCCACGAGTGTCCACACTTCGTTCCTCTCGAAGTTGTGTAGCTCTTCATGCATTGCATTCACCCAATCCGCGTCTTCTACAGCTTGTTCTACCTTTAAGGGCTCAATGCTAGAGATGAAGGAATAATGCTCACAAAAGTTAGCTAGACGGGTTTTAGAGCGAGTGATTCTCCCTGTTTGTATATCACCAAAGATTTGGTTTAGGGGATGGTTCTTAGTCACTTGAGCTCGAACATGGGTCAGCTTTCGATTGTTGGATGGTGGAGCTTCTTCTTCATCATCATCATCTCGTTCATCTTCATTGTTGTTGAAGGTGTCGTTCCCTTGTGGTGGTGGTGAAGGTGGTTGTGGTGGATCTTCATGATGCACTTCCTCCTCTTCATCATCTTGTCATGTGCCGCTCGTGGATTCCTCCATGTCGTGTTGTGGTTCACCTTCACATGAAGTAGGGGCTTCCACTTGGGTTGATGAAGTACTCTCCTTCACCTCCATGGGACGAATCTTGCCGATGGGTAGATCTAGTATGGCTTCCGAAGGATCGTTATCACCTACATCATTTGGCAATTGTTTGACTTGCAAACCATTAGATTCATCAAACTTCACATCTACCGTCTCTTCAACTTTTCGAGTGAAGTTGTTGTAGACACGGTAAGTGTGAGAGTTCGATCCGTAACCAAGTAGGAATCATTCATGAGATTTAGGAGCAAATTTAGTACGATGATGCTTATCAAGAATGTAGCACTTTGAGCCAAATACCCGAAAGTATCCGACTTGGGGTTTGTTATCGGTAAGTAGCTCGTATGCCGGTTTACCAAGAAGCGTGTGCAAGTAAAGTCGGTTTGTGGCATGACATGTTGTTTCAACGGCTTCTGCCCAAAAGTGTCTTGGCGTCTTGTATTCGTCAAGCATCGTTCTTGCCATCTCAATAAGCATCCGCTTCCTTTCAACAACTCCATTTTGTTGAGGTGTGTATGTAGCCCAGAACTCATGTGAGACACCTTCTTCGTCAAGAAAGGTATGCACATGGGTGTTCTTGAACTCCGATCCATTATCGCTCTGAACCTTCTTGATCTTCACTTCAAACTGATTTTGCGCTTTGCCAGTGAAGTTCTTGAAGATCTTTTGAACCTGCGACTTATCATCAAGAAAGAATACCCACGTAAATCTGGAAAAATCATCAACTATAACTAGACCATAGGAATTTCCACCGAGACTCTTGTAAGCATTGGGACCAAAAAGATCCATGTGAAGTAACTCGAGTGGTCTCCTAGTAGTCATGATATTCTTAACGGGATGACTTCCACCTACTTGATTTCCAACCTGACAAGCACTACAAAGTCTATCTTTGTCAAAGATAACATCTTTAACTCCAAGTATATGATCACCTTTGATTAGCTTATCTAGATTGCGCATGCCTACGTGTCCAAGTCTTCTGTGCCAAAACCAACCTTTAGAGGATTTTCCAATTAAACAGGTGTGAGGCATGGACCTTTTAGAAAAATCAACAATGTATAGATCACCTCTATGAAAACCGGTAAATACCATGTTATGATTATCCTGGCGAAACACTTGGCAATCAATTTTCGTAAATAAAACATTGGAACTGAAATCGGCAAGTCTAGAAACAAAAAGTAGATTGTAGCCAAGGGATTCAACAAGCATGAAATTTTGAATAGAGCTATCATGAGATATAGCCACCTTACCAAGGTCAAATCCCTTACCCTTAGAATTGTCTCCAAAGGTCATGTACCGTCGAGGACCTTGATTAGGCGTGATCTCTTGGAACATATCTCTATCACCTATCATATGATCCATACATCCACTGTCAGGAATCCACTCCTTTCCTCCGGACATGTAATCTCTAAAGTTTGCCATAAGATTCAGATTCTTCATGATATTCTCATACTCGATGTCGAACAACTCATCTTCTTCATAGTAGCCATCTTCCACATTGTCATCATCAAGTGGAAAATCCTCGTCATAAAGAATAAGGGATTCATTAGAATAGTGATTATGACAATGTTCAAGTTTATGCATGCAAATGGCTTCAAAGATAATGTTGTTAATAGTGGTGACATCTCCTTTAGCACGCATAAGATCACGGAGCTCAAATAGGCATTTATCAAAGTTTAGATCACTAGGCTTCATTTTGTGAAAAGCAACAGTTTTATGGAGAATTTCATCAAGATTTCCTAAGGAAAGATTTGGATATCGTTTCTCCAAATCAGTCCAAAAGGTATAGGCACATGCAAAGTTCTTCATTTGAGAAAGCACGAATCTTGGTAAACCTCTAACAATAAGATTGACAACTCTTAGGTTACCAAGCATGTTAATTTCCTCTTCATGGGTGGGATGCAACTCATCAATGGGGAGCACATAGGGTTTTTAAATGTATTTAGTCAAATGGAATCTATTAAATAGATCAATCATAGCATTCTTCCATTGACTATAGTACTCTCCATTAAGAATGGGCACTCTACAACTCAAACTCTCTACTCTAGACTCATCCATCTTCCTCTAGGGTGATTAAACCGAAGCAATGGAGACCAATGCTCTGATACCACTTGTAGGATCGAGAGAGGCATGTCTAGAGGGGGGTGAATAGAATGCTAGCAGAAATTTAAAACCTAACCTTTTCCCAAGTTAATTGGTTGGCAGATTTTAACCATTTTAACAAATCTAGATAGTCTAACAACCCTACACATGCATGTCTACAAATATGGCAACATAAAGTAAAGACATTGCACATGTAAGTAAAGAGATGGGGTAGGAAGATCAAACGCAATAGGAGACGCAAGGATTTTTCCCGTGGTTCCGATAGGTGGTGCTATCGTACGTCCATGTTCATGGAGTCTTCAACCCACGGAGGGTAACGGTCGCGAGAGTCCATGGAGGGTTCCACGAAGAAGCAACCTTGCCTATTCCATGCGGCTTCCGTCCACGAAGGACTAGCCTCATTGTGGGTAGATCTTCATGAAGTAGGTGATCTCCTTGCCCTTAAAAACTTCTTCGTTCACTCCACAACACGAAGTAGGAGGCTCCCAAGCGACACCTGACCAATCTAGGAGGCACCACCCTCCAAAAGGTAATAGGCTCAGTACTGAAGATGAACTCCTTGCTCTTGTGCTTCAAGATGATAGACTCCTTAACACACAATGTCTCTCACACAGATTTGGCTTGGTAGAAGAGATGGGATTGGTGGAAAGCAACTTGGGGAGGCTAGAAATCAAGATCCATATGGTTGGAGTGGAAGATCTTGACCTCAACACAAGGGTAGGTGGTTCTGTCTCAGAAAACTGAGTAGGATAGGTATGGAATAGTTCTGAGTGCTTCTCTTTCGAGTGGGTGGTGGTGAAGGGGTATATATAGGCATCCCCAAAAATCCAACCGTTACACACAATAAGTCAGACTTGGTGACACCGATGTGTAAATCTCGGTGGTACCGAAGTAACAAAAGTGGCAACTTTTGAATCTCAGAGGGACCGATATACAACCCTCGGTTGCACCAACAAGGTGACCAACGGTCAGATTTACCAGTCTCGGTGACTCCGATTCACCATTCTCGGTCGGAGCGAAAATGTGAATTTGCATAATATAAAGTTGGCAACCCAACTCGGTGGCACCGAGTGCAGTGGCGGCTGCACCGAAGTGTTACGGTTTGGGTGAGTCTGTCTAGGGTTTGGAACTCGATGGGACTGGGATAGGAAAGTTGGTTGCACCGATTTGGCATATTTGATATAGGACAGACTTTGGTGGGAGAGTATGTGGGTGTTTTGGTGACTGTCACTTGTGCACGTTTGAGCATATTGTTCACCATCAAAACTTTACCCCTTTTAATAGTATTGGCTTTCCTATAGACTCAAAGTGATTTCTCACAAATGTAAAATGTAGAGTCCTCTTGCTTGAAGCTTGGCCAACCTATTTCCTTAAACCTTGGGTAATTCCACAATCTTCTCAAACCTTTTGCCAACACAAATCTCCATGGACTATTACCTGAAATACACTAGATAGAGGTGTTAGTCCAAGAGACAATGTATGTTGTCATGAATTATCAAAACCACCAAGGGAGCATGTTGTGCTTTCACAGTTGGGTGCTACTGCTTATGCCACGTCTAGATGTTTTCCTAAAAATCTTGGTGTGTGTGTGTGTGTGGGTGGGTGACACAGACATGACACTTGAGCTAATTCAGATGACTTGTCATGATGGTGAACACGAGAAGTTCACCCCCGCTTAATTATAACTGAGATTGTTCACATGAGTACCGTTAACAATTGATGCATGCCTACTCAGGTCACTTGATCATATCATTGCACTTAAAATCAGCTTTCTACGAAACTTACCTACTTAGTGCTATATCATGCATTGTTATACCTCATTCCACAACTTGGGTTGCTTGTGAGTACATTCAAAGTACTCATTGTCTTGCCACTTGTTATTTAATTGGCCAGGCATGGAAGAACAGGAGTACGGTTAAGAGTTCGTTGCTGACGAACATGCGAACTAGGACGCTTCCCAGTCAGCATGCCTGTAGGTTTAAGGCAGATGGCATGGGTTCACGCTTTCGACCAAGATTTTCCAATGTTTTTTATGTTTAAGTGCTTGGCCCTTGAGGCCCTATCTATGTAAGACTTGACCTCCATGGTCTTTATTTGTGTAAGACGGTATGTAAGGATGTAAGACTCTTGTTATTCAGCTTCTGTGTGTTCATTGAGCATTGATCTGTCAGATCACTGTACACGTGCATTCGGTGATCACGACTTATGAGTCGGGGTCCCCACAATTGATAAACCTGATGCTAAAGATAAACATAGACCCGTTGTTGGCACACTTGTTGTTTCTATTAAAATAGGAGATCATTGTTATCATGGCTTATGTGATATGGGTGCTAGTGTGAGAGCAATTCCCTTTTCCTTATATAAAGAGATTATGAATGATATTGCACCAGCTGAGTTAGAGGAAATTGATGTTACAGTTAAACTTGCTAATAGAGATACTATATCACCAATTGGTATTATTAGAGATATTGAAGTCTTGTGTGGGAAAATAAAATATCCTACTGATTTTCTTGTTCTTGGGTCCCCACAAGATGATTTTGTTCCATTATATTTGGTAGACCCTTATTGAATACCGTTAATGCCAGGATAGATTGTGAGAAGGAAACGGTTACCATAAGTTTTGGGGATATGTCTCATGAGTTTAATTTCTCTAAATTTCATAGACAACCCCATGATAAAGAATTGCCTAGTAAGGATGAAATTATTGGCCTTGCTTCTATTGATGTGCCTCCTACTGACCCTTTAGAGAAATATTTGCTAGACCATGAAAATGACATGCATCTAAATGAAAAGAGTGAAATAGATAGGATTTTATTTGATCAACATCCTATTCTGAAACACAACTTGCCTATTGGAATACTTGGGAATCTCCTCCACCCAAGGGTGACCTCGTGTTTGAGCTTAAACAATTACCAGATACTTTGAAATATGCTTATCTTGATAAAAAGAAGATATATCCTGTTATTATTAGTGCTAACCTTTTGGAGCATGAAGAACAGAGATTATTAAAAACTCTGAAGAAGCATCGTGCTGCTATTGGATATACTTTTGATGGTCTTAAGGGCATTAGTCCCACTCTATGTCAGCACAAAATTAAAATGGAGCCTGATGCTAAACCAATTGTTGATCACCAACGACGGTTGAATCCTAAAATGAAGGAAGTGGTAAGAAATGAAATATTAAAGCTTCTAGAGGCAGGTATCATTTACCCTATTGCTGATAGTAGATGGGTTAGTCCTGTTCATTGTGTCCCTAAGAAAGGAGGTATTACCGTAGTTCCTAATGATAAAAATGAATTGACCCCGTAGAGAATTGTTACAGGCTATAGAATTGTAATTGATTTTAGGAAAGTGAATAAAGCTACTATAAAAGATCATTACCCTCTACCTTTCATTGATCAAATGCTAGAAAGATTATCCAAACACACACATTTCTGCTTTCTAGTTGGTTATTTTGGTTTCTCTCAAATACATGTGTCAAAAGAGGACAATGAGAAGACCACCTTTACCTGCCCTTTTGGTACCTTTGCTTATAGACGTATGCCTTTTGGTTTATGCAATGCACCTGCCACCTTTCAAAGATGCATGACTGCTATATTCTTTGATTTTTGTGAAAGGATTGTTGAGGTTTTCATGGATGAATTTTCTGTTTACGGAACTTCTTTTGATGATTGTTTGAGCAACCTTGATCGAATTTTGCACAGATGTGAAGAAACTAATATTGTCTTGAATTGGGAGAAGTGCCACTTTATGGTGAATGAAGGCATTCTCTTGGGACATAAAATTTCCGAAAGAGGTATGGAAGTTGACAAGGCTAAGGTTGATGCGATTGAAAAAATGTCGTGTCCTACAGATGTCATAGGTATAAGAAGTTTCCTTGGTCATGCTGGTTTCTATAGGAGATTTATTAAAGGTTTCTCTAAGATTTCTAGGCCTTCCACTAATCTTTTGCAAAAATATGTTCCATTTGTTTTTGATGATGATTGTGTAGATGCTTTTGAAATTCTCAAGAATGCTTTGATTTCTGCACATGTTGTTCAACCATCTGATTGGAACCTAACTTTTGAAATTATGTGTGATGCTAGTGATTATGCCATTGGTGCTGTTCTAGGACAAAGAGTTGATAAGAAATTAAATGTTATTCATTATGCTAGCCAAACTCTAGACATTGCTCAAAGAAACTATGCTACCACTGAAAATGAATTTTTAGCAGTTGTGTTCGCTTGTGATAAGTTTAGACCCTATATTGTTGATTATAAAGTAACTATTCACACTGATAATGCTGCTATCAAATATCTCATGGAAAAAAAGATGCTAAACCTAGACTTATCAGGTGGGTTCTTCTGCTACAAGAATTTGATTTGCATATTGTTGATAGAAAGGGTGCTGATAACCCCGTAGCAGATAACTTGTCTAGGTTAGAGAATGTTCTTGATGACCCAGTACCTATTGATGATAGCTTTCCTCATGAACAATTTGCTGTCATAAATGCTTCTCATAATGCTCCTTGGTATGCTGATTATGCTAATTACATTGTCGCTAAATTTAAACCGCCTAGTTTCACATACCAACAAAATAAAAAGTTTGTCTATGATTTAAGACATTACTTCTGGGATGACCCACTCCTTGATAAAGAAGGAGTAGATGGTGTTATTAGACGTTGCGTACCTGAGCACGAACAAGAACAGATCCTACGGAAGTGTCATTCCGAGGCCTACAGAGGACACCATGCTGGAGGACTACACATAAGGTATTACAATCTGGTTTTTATTGGCCTACTCTCTTCAAGGATGCTCGTAAGTTTATCTTGTCATGTGATGAATGTCAAAGAATTGGCAATATTAGTAGACGTCAGAAATGCCTATGAATTACTCTCTCGTTATTGAACCATTTGATGTTTGGGGTTTTGATTATATGGGACCTTTTCCAACGTTTAACGGGTATACTCATATTTTAGTTCCTGTTGATTATGTTACTAAGTGGGTAGAAGCTATCCCAACTAGTAGTGCTAATCATAACACCTCTATTAAGATGCTTAAAGAAGTTATTTTCCCTAGATTTGGAGTCCCAGATACTTAATGACTGATGGTGGTTCACATTTTATTCATGGTGCTTTCCGTAAATTGCTTGCTAAGTATGATGTTATTCATAGAATTGCATCCCCTTATCATCCTCAGTCTAGTGGTCAAGTAGAATTAAGCAATAGAGAAATTAATTTGATCTTGTAAAACAGTTAATAGATCTAGGAAGAATTGGTCTTAGAAACTTGACGATGCATTATGGGCTTATAGAACTGCTATGGTTTATGGTAAAGAATGTCACTTACCTCTAGAGCGAGAGCATAAAGCTTATTGGACAATTAAAGAGCTCAACTATGATTTTAAACTTGCTGGTGAGAATAGGTTATTTGACATTAGCTCAATTGATGAATGGAGAACCCAGGCCTATGAGAATGCCAAGTTGTTTAAAGAAAAGGTTAAGAGATGGCATGATAAAAGGATACAAAAGCGTGAATTCAATATAGGTGATCATGTCTTGCTATACAATTCTCGGTTAAGATTTTTTGCAGGTAAACTCCTCTCCAAATGGGAAGGGCCTTATATCGTCGAGGAGGTATATCATTCCGGTGCCATCAAGATCAACAACGCTGAAGGCAAAAATCCAAAGGTGGTAAACGGGCAAAGAATCAAACATTATATTTCAAGTACTCCAATTGATGTCGAAACCAATGTTATCAATACCATAACTCCCGAAGAGCATATTAGGGAGACTTACCAGAACGTTTGAGACTCTGAAAAGGAATAGGTACGTGGTACGGTAAGTAAACCGACTCCAAAACTTTCCCAATAACAATTTTACTCAGTTTTGGAATATTTAAAAAATTAGGAAAATAAAAAAGCAGTCTGAAGGACGCACGGGGACGCGAAAAGCCTGCTAGGCGCAGCCACCCCCTGCTCGCGCCTAGGGGTCTTGTCACCACCCCGTGCGCCCCCGGGACTCCGTTTTCTTGTGGAACATCCCTTCAGGTCGGCAAAAATTCATTATATAATCTCCCAAAGGTTTCGACTTTCGTATCACGAAAATACCTCCTGTTTTCGTTTTGAGTTGTTTCTGCAGCAGATTTAGATTGGCTTGTCGTCCCCCGGTGCTTCGAAGGACAAATTTTTCGAGAAGGTCATCAACCCTTATCTTGTAGAGGTGCTGCAACACCCTCAAACCATTGAGATGCGTGAGGGGGAGTTGCACATCCATGAAGTTGAGGGGCCGAAGAAGACCGGAAGCGTGAAAACAAGGCTCGAGGCAATGGAACAACAAGTCTTCAAGTGCCAAGTGATGGTGGAGCGTGGACTCAATGCCAATCATGTGATGATCTTGGAATTTACCCATATACACAAGCTGGACACCAAGGACATCGGAGAGCACATCTTTAAGCTTTACGAGAAAATTGAGCTCCCCTGATGTAAGCAAGTCTGAGAGTTATATAATAAAAAGTAGTTTTGATGAGAGGGCTTTGCTAGATTACTATGCTCTTGAAAGCAATAAAGTATAATAGAACAAAATCAAGGGGAATACATAGTGATCTTATGGGGAGTGATGACTTCACATATAAAAAGTATGGTGATTGAAATTTGTTGGGGGTTAACAAACATAGTAATTGGTCATTGGTGCAATTGAAAGGAAGTGATAAAGAAAGAGAGATTAACATATAAATATATTATCTTGGACATCTTTTATGATTGTGACCACTCATTAAAATATTACATGACAAGAAGTTGATGTTGGACAAGGAAGACAACATAGTAGGTTATGTTTGCTTACATCCGGATAGAAGTTATATGGTTTTAGATCCTCCAACATTTCGTGCTTGCTTCCACCTCATATTAGCCAAAACCTTTGCACCAAGTAGAGATACTACTTGTGCATCCAAACACCTCAACCCAGTTTTGCCATGAGAGTCCACCATACCTACCTATGTATTGAATAAGATTCTTCAAGTAAGTTGTCATCGATGCAAAAAGGCAATAAAAATTGCTCCTAAATATGTGTGATCTTTATTGTAAGCGAAATAAGTGTTGTATGAACTTGTGGTAGTGAAGAAATAAAAGCGACAGACTGCATAATAAAGGTTGCTATCACAAAGGGCAATACATCGGGGTGTTCCTCTGCACTAAGAGTTTGTGCATCCAAAAATAAAAAGCGCATGACAAACTCTGCTTCCCTCTGCGAAGGGCCTATCTGTTACTTTTACTTTTAATTTCTAGTACTTACCCTTATGCAAGAGTCATGGTGGTCTTCACCACTTCCTATATTCTGTCTCTCTTGGCAAGCATTATGAGTTGGGGAATGATCTATAATTATATATCCACTCGGATGTGGATGATCATGAGTTATTATTGTTGACATCACCCTTGAGGTGAATAGTTGGGAGGCAAAATTATAAGCCCCTATCTTTCTCTGGGTTCGACTGAAGCTTTGACCTCGTGGGTACCGCGTGAGTGCTAGCAATTGTGAAATACTAAAAGATGATTGAGTATGTGGATTTGCTTTACAAGCTCTTATATTGACTCTTTCCGATGTTATGATAAATTGTCAATTGCTTCAATGACTGAGATCATAGTTTTTTGGTTGTCAATACAGTTCTTGGTTCATACTTTATCTTGTGAATGAATTGTTACTCTAGTATAAAGAATCTCATACAATGAGTATTGTTGTTCTAAAGTTGATCATGATGCCCTCATGTTCGTATTTTATTTCATCGACACCTCTATCTCTAAAAATGTGGACATATTCATCGATCTCGGCTTTCGCTTGAGGGCAAGCGAGGTCTAAGCTTGGGTGAGTTGATACGTCCATTTTGCATCATGCTTTTATATTGATATTTATTGCATTATGTGCTGTTATTACATGTTATGGTACAATACTTATGCCTTTTCTCTCTTATTTTACAAGGTTTACATGAAGAGGGAGAATGCCGGCAGCTGGAATTCTGGACCGTAAAACGAGCAAAACTGAGATACCTATTATGCACAACTCCAAAAGTCCTAAAAATTTACAGAGAATATTTTTGGAATTAATAAAAATAACTAGCGCAAGAATCAACCAGAGGGGGGCCACTAGCAGGCTACAAGCCTGCTAGGCGCGCCCACCCCCTGGCCACGCCTTGCAGGCTTGTGGGCCCCCTATGGCTCCTCCGATGCCCATCTTCTGCTATATGAAGCGTTTTGACCTGGAAAAAATCAGGAGAGAGCTTTAGGGACGAAGCACCGCGGTCTCGAGGCAGAACTTGGGCAGAACCAATCTAGAGCTCCGGCAGGGCTGTTCTGTCGGGGAAACTTCCCTCCTGGAGGGGGAAATCAAAGCCATCGTCATCACCAACGATCCTCTCATCGAGAGGGGGTCAATCTCCATCAACATCTTCATCGGCACCATCGCCTCTCCAAACCCTAGTTCATCTCTTGTATCTAATCTTTGTCTCAACACCTCCGATTGGTACCTATGGGTTGCTAGTAGTGTTGATTACTCCTTGTAGTTGACGCTAGTTGGTTTACTTGGTGGAAGATCGTATATTCAGATCCTTTATGATAATTAATACTCCTCTGATCTTGAACATGAACATGCTTTGTGACTAGTTCTGTTTGTTCCTGAGGACATGGGATAAGTCTTGTTATAAGTAATCATGTGAATTTGGTATTCGTTCGATATTTTGATGAGATGTATGTTGTCTCTCCTCTAGTGGTGTTATGTGAACGTCGACTACATAACACTTCACCATTATTTGGTCCTAGGGGATGGCATTGGGAAGTAATAAGTAGATGATGGGTTGCTAGAGTGACAGAAGCTTAAACCCTAGTTTATGCGTTGCTTCGTAAGGGGCTGATTTGGATCCATATGTTTCATGCTATGGTTAGGCTTACCTTAATTATTCTTTCGTAGTTGTGGATGCTTGCGATAGGGGTTAATCATAAGTGGGAGGTTTGTCCAAGTAAGGGTAGAACCCAAGCACTGGTCCACCCACATATCAAATTATCAAAGTAACAAACGCGAATCAAATGAGCATGATGAAAACTAGTTTGACAGAAATTCCCATGTGTCCTCGGGAGCACTTTGCTTTATATAAGAATTTCTTCAGGCCTATCCTTTGCTACAAAAAGGGTTGGCCTACCTTGATGAACCTTTGCAACACTTGTTACTTGTTACTCATTATGAATTATCTTATCACAAAACTATCTATCACCGATAATTTCAGTGCTTTTTGAGAATACCTTACCGGAGACCGCTTGTCATTTCCTTCTGCTCCTCGTTGGGTTCGACACTCTTACTTATCGAAAGGACTACGATAGATCCCCTATACTTGTGGGTCATCACCTTCAGATGTGAGATAGAAGGTTTGTTGTCACACCCTATGTTTGTAGCACATTGTTATGTTTGGGTTTATAAAATTTGGAGCCAACTTAAACTTTTTCATAGTGCTTGTGCTTGTTTGCTATGTTGTTTGCTTGCTTGATGATTGTGTTATATGGCACTCCTAGATTCTATTCCACTTCATATTCATCTTACTTGTTCCAAACCTCTTGCCCAATGATCATGCCATGTGAATAGTGCCCAAAATTATTTTTATCAAATATTGTTTAAACCAAAAATGATTTATTCAAATATGGTTTTCAAAACCCCCTGAAATGAAGTTTGCACTGCAAGTCCTCAAATTAGGTGGATCCTTCCTTCCCAAAAGCTTTATTTCAAACCCACTATATATAAGACTTCCCAAAACCACAAAATATTATTTTTAAAGATTATTTTATAATTTTATTTAAAGGCTTTTTCTTTAGGCCAGAAATGGTTTTTCTTAGGGAAAAATTATTTAAAAGCTTTGACAATATTTGAGAAAATTTAGAGAAACTCAGTGGACATATATTTTCCATATATATGAGTTTCAACACTAGGGCATGATCAAATCATGGGCAAAACCCCTCAAAACCCTTTCTGTTCAAATCAAACCTTTGAAATATTTCTATAAGAAATATTCTCAATAAATTCCAGGAAAATTCCAGCAAGTCAACACTATCATAGGTGAGGAACTTGCAAAGTTTCATATCAATACAAGTTGGTTTGGTTCATCAAACCATCCCAAAACCATTCCTAGCCTTTGACCCTGGTAAATATCTCAGAAAGGTGGAAACATCTTCTTGTCCAAAACTCCATCAAACACCTTCTGGTGATTTTGTAAAACCAGCTTTTTCACCCCTTTATCTTTTACCCTTGCCCTCAAAACTTTACCACACCTTCAAGCAGTGCCCAAGCACCCCCTGTAAAAATCCCAAGTCATCAGACCACTGTAAGGTGGGGTAAAACCCCTATTTCTACCCTGGCAGCATCTTTTTCTATCCTCCCCTGCCCATTTCTTTTCTCCCATAGCTCTCCTTAGCCGCTAAGGCATCCAAAGAGCATCTCCAGGCCCCCCAGGAGCTAGTGGACAAGGTGAGCACCCAAGAGCGCACAAGCAGCAGCAATGTCGGCCATACGCACGCTCTGGATCATGCTACAGTGCGCTCCCGCACTGTAGCCACCGCCCAATGGCCGGACCCGACCACCTAGGGCCTCCCCCGCGTGTCCCCTGAGGTGCCCTTGGCGTCCGTGACACGCTACACTGTCGGGCCCCTCCTGTCTCCTCCTCCTCCTCCTCCCTCCTCCCGCGCGTGACGAGCACCGCCCCGCTCGGCCAACCCGCGACCTCGCACCTGCCCCCTCCTCTCTCTCTCCCATTGCTCCCGCTCGGCGTAAACCAGCCCCAGGGATGCCCCCGAGCAGTCCCGCGAGCCTCCCTCTCCCTCTAGCCTCGGCAACGTCCTCCCCAGCGCAGGGCTCGTCAGTGGACTCGTGCCCCCGCTATAAAGAAACCTCCCGGACCCCTCTCTCCCCTCTGCTCTCTCTCTTCCCCCAGTAGCCCCCCTGCATGCTCCGAGGACCTACCGTAGCTCCTGCGCTCGAAATCGAGCCGAGGACCGCCGTGGCGACCTCATCATCGTTCTCCGGGTATAGAGCCCCTCCAGCCCTCATTTCTCTTTCGTTGGTCCTCCCTTGCTTTTCTGACGTGACCCCCCCTCATTCACATCTTCTTTGCAGCCCCAGACGGCCCTCGTGACCACCTCCTGAAGGCCCCTCTACCGCGGGTGCTCGCCGCTGGCAGCACCGACCTCCTCCGGCCGCCCTTCCACCTCCAGAGGACCGGCGGGTCGATGTCGAACCCGTTCCCGCCTCCAAATCCCCTCGCCGCGCCTCTCTTCGCCATCGATGAGCTCTCCCCCTTCCTGTCCCGAGGTGGGAGAAGGACCCGACAGGTGGGGCCCACCTGTCGGCCTCTCTTCCCTCTACCGTGCTCTCTCTCCCCCCGAGTCGCTGACGACCGGGCCCCGCATGTCAGGTTTGAATCTAACCGCGCGCGAAGTTGGCTCGCTGGCCAGCTGGGCCGGCCCAGCCTCTAGCCGCCTCTCGCCCCGGTCCAGTGGCCATTTCCTCTTCTTTTTCGTTTTCCTTTTCTGTGGGATTTTGCAAAAATCTCATAGGGCCCAAATTAAATCTAATTCCAATTATTTTTGCACCTAAATTCTTAGAATAATCCCTAGAATTTAATAGTGCCATTTGTACAAATGTTTGAAACTATTCTTAGTACTGTTTTATTTTAAAACCTATATTTAGGCACCTTTTTGCCTCTGTTATTTAGTTTCTAAAAAAATTCACAACAAAACTCTAGGAGAATATTTTTAGTATGACATTTAGTATTTATCAAGGTAGGTTAACATTTTTGGTAGTAGATTGAGTGCTCTTTTTTGTGCGATTGCTTATTTTTATCGCTTTATTTCGCAAGGATAGATTGCGCGGTTTACGAAGAAGTTGGACCCGAAGACTTCGAAGACCCCGGAGACTTTGTTGAGCCAGGCAAGCAGCCCTTTGACCATGTTAAGAAACTTTTTCATGGATGTCATATAGCACTTGTTGATTCGATGAAATGATCATGATGAGGTGTTCCCCTTCGGTGGGATACCTCTGTTACCCTTACCGTTGAGACTTGCATCGTGCATGACCCTACCACCTTATGAGGGTTGTGCGGGTGGGAGTAGTTAGGTTGCTAATAGATGTACGCAAATGGGATGGGACTTATGCATAGTGATGGCAAGAAAGGAAATGATTTCAAAGATTTTTTGAAAACCCCGTCGGGTGCCACTAATGCCCAAGGGAGATGATGATGAGATGGGTGAGCACTTGAGAAAGAAGTGGTGTACCGGGACAAGTGAGTGTTGTGGTTTTCGAAAACGGATTGGTGTAAGTTGCGACCGTTATTCCAACCTTACATGTACGACCACGATACCCCTTATGGGACGGGGCTTTGTTGATTACTATGGTTGATGCTAGCAAGGAGCCCGCATTACTAGTGGCAAGAGTGAAGAGGTCACTCTTGAGACGAGGCCGTCCCTGAGTGGAAGGTCATGCGCTGTCTTTACAGGCACCGGGCACACAGTTGCATGCCCTCATGGATCATACGAGTGATGTATATCATGAGGGATGGTACCAACGAGTGGACTCTTTGTTTAGTATCACCATGGGAAAGGCATTGTTCGGGTGCTTACCTCGGGTATGTTAAATACCGTGAGTCGTGGATGACACGGAAGTTCCCTGAGTCTTGTGGGTAAAGTGTGCAACCTCTGAAGAGTGTAAAACTATTCGAATAGCCGTGTCCACGGTCAAGGACAGTTGGATGACCGCTCTTGTTCTATGTCCAAATGTTTTCACAATGGGTGTGGGGGTGTGTTAGAGACACAGATGGTACTTGAACTAAGTCTGATGACTTAGCATGGGAAGTGATCTAAGTCCGATGACTTAGCATGATGAATGAACACAAGGTGTGCAACCTCTACTTATGTTGATATTTGTAACTTGTTCATATGGATATCTGCTAATTGTTGATGCATGCTCACTAGTTACTTGATCATGACATTTGCATTCAAATTAGCTTTCCGCAAAATCACCTACTTAGTGCTATATCATGCATCATTGTCACCTTGTTCCACAACTTGGGTTGCTTGTGAGTACATTCAAGGTACTCATTGGCTTGCCACTAGTTATTTAATTGGCCAGGCATGGAAGAATAGGAGTATGTTGAAGAGTTCGTTGGAGACGAACATGCAAACTAGGACGCTTCCCGGTCACAATGCCTTCAGGTTAAGGTAGATGGCATGGGTTCACGCTTTCGACCAAGATTTCCGCTGCTTGTTCTATTTTAAGTGTTTGGCCCGTGTGGCCCTATCTATGTAATACTAAGACCTTCGTGGTCATTAATTGTGTAAGACGCTAAATGTGGATGTAAGACTCTTGTTATCCAGCTTCTGTGTGTTCAGTGGGCATTGATCTCTGGGATCATTGTACACGTGCATTCGGTGATCACGACTTATGTGTTGGGGTCCCCACAGAGCTGGTATCAAAGCCATCCTGACTGTAGGAAGCCCTTAGTTAGCATGGACGTTAGTAGGATAAAACCAACTTTCAAAACTACACCTAGTGTCATGGGAACGAGCCTGACAGTAGAAGGTAGGGGTACGAAAGGAGAGGGCAGAGTCCTAGCTACGGTGAGGATGTACACACGGATGTATGAGTTCAGGGCCCTCTCGTGGAGGTAACAGCCCTACGTCTTAGTGCTCGGGAGCATAAGTCGTGTGGAATATATGGACTACAATGGTTGCAAACCCTTGTGCAGGAGGGGAGGGGCAGATTATATAGAGTTCGCTGCCAATCATAATTACCCAGCATCAAAGGGTCCGATCATGTGGTTAAAGTCTACCGTTACTGGTAACGTACGTAATAAAAGCTACTAATGACCATTAAACCAACGTCTGCCCGTTGGGCTCTTGATGATATCCCCTTGTCTTCTGGCGTCGAGTGAGCGTGAGGTCTTCCAAGTGACACGCGACTGCCGAGTGAAGGAAGGAGTCTCCGAGTGGATATCTGTCGAGTGACTTTGAACGTCTCCAAGAATGCACTTGGAAGTTCATGCTTGATCTTCAAGTCCTCCCATGCAGTGTCCTTAGGTAGGGTATGTAGGCCTTGTCTAGGACCCTACCCTAGGTACATATCCTCGTCATTAGCCCCCGAATGGGTCAGGGTTCGAGTGGTGAAATGAGGTATCAACGTCAACCTTGAGTTAGGGCATCAAATCCCCCGAATTATATTTGGGGTGTCAATAAAACTTGCATCGACTGGACTCTGAGTATTAACATCCATTCAGGATAGGCATGCAAAGTCTTCCGAATGATATTCGAGGCTTCAACGAAACTTGCGTCGATTGAATTATTCTCCGTTCGCCTAGATCCATTCAGCCTTAAGAGTGCCCGAGTGGATGTTCAACACTTATTTTGTTGTGAGTGAACTGAAGGTATCTTGGAAGGTGGCGGTCGGTCTGATAGACCCGGATTTTGCGGGATACGAAAATTTGGGAAGCGCGCGTGCGCGTGATGATGACGCCACGATCAGGGCAAGTGGGGCCACGACGCCTCGATTCTCGTGCCGGTCATATCGCCACGTACTGGTCGTCATCAGCAGTTTGCGTGCACGGTGATCTCGCAGGCCCACTGATTAGTGGGACACTCGGCGGAGTATAAAGTCTCACGTGCCATGGCTTGCACAGTACTTCCGCCCATTCTTCCTCTCTTCCTCTGCCTCCCCTACCTCCAGCGCCCCATCTTGTTCTTCTCCGACGAGAGCCGTCGCTGAGATGACGAAGATCATAATGAAAAGCTGGAGCGATCTAAGAAGGGGGCGACGAAGCTCAAGCGCAAGAAGCCCTCAACTGCTCGATTCACCGCGCCGGCAGGATGGATGCAGGGGGACTTTCTCCCCTCTATAGTCACTTGCGAGGACATGGAGGGCCTTGTCGCCGACGGGCTTGTGCTGGACGGCGCCTGAAGGCTGCCGGGGGATGAGCGCGAGCCCGAGCCGCGCGACGGGGAGCGGATCCTCCTTCTCTCCCATGTTGAAAGAGGTTTCTCCATGCCACCCCACCCACTCTTTAGGGGATTTTTGCATTTCTTCGATGCCCAACTGCATCACCTCTCGCCAAATACCGTTGCATATCTATTTGCATTCATCACTTTGTGCGAGTGCTTTCTGTGTTGCTCTCCCCATTGGGGGTTGTTCAAGCACCTCTTTACGGTCAAATCTCAGACTGTGAAGAAAGCTCTCCCCGCTGACGGGAAGACTCATGTGCTTCAGCTGTGTGGAGGTTTAGGAGTTCAGAAAAGAGCGCGTAGTTCCTTCCCTGCCATGACTTTTCCTGAGTCTGTCAGAGGTTGGCAGTTGACCTGGTTCTACTGCAAAGATGCAGCATTGCCCAGTATGTCAACTGGCCTTCCCCCCTATACACCCGACCGTCCAGCTGTCCCCAAATCTCTGAAGGTGACCGAAGAGGAGCACGTCCAAGTGGGTATCTTAGTTGAAGCGGTGGTGCAGCTGATCCGGGGTGGAGTGACTGGTATGGACCTGTTGGAGATGTTTCTCGGTCAACGTATTCAGCCGCTCCAAGCTAGAGACCACACCATGTGGCACTACGCGGGCCCTGAGGACTCGACCAGGACACATCCCAAAGAAGTTCCGTAGAAAACTGTCGAGCAGTGGCTCCGTAGCATCACTGGAGCTTGCGACAATCCTTTGGGAGCCAAGAGGATCCGACCTTACTCTACCGAAAACCCGCCAAAGAATCTAGTGAGTTGTGTTGTGTCGACTGATATACTTGTGCTGTCGATTGACATATTGACTTATAAACTGACTTCCTCACTTGAATCATGCAGGAGTGGACGAACATGCACTCGCCTGTTCCCAATGGGAATCATGCTGAGGACGGTGCGGTGAGCGAGGGCGACAGCATGGACGGCGACGGTCCCTCTGACTTCAAAGATGAATATGCGGACTCCGACGAAGAGGAAGAAGTCGACTCACGTCCCCGGCGCGAAGGCCGCACCAAGTCCCATCAGGATCCGACAGCCGTTGAGGACAGGGCTCCCAGCCCTAGCGAGAAAAACCCGAAGCGGAGTCGCCCTTCAACTGTTGAGTCAAGTGAGAGGCTAGCCAAACAGCCCAAGCAAGTCACGACCAAACCTCACAAGGCATTGCCTCGCATGAGGATGGTCGGACCTGTCGTCTCCACATAAGTATTTATTTCTGAATTCTTTGTGTCAACTGAAGTCTTGAGTTGTATCTGACCGAAAGTTGTTCAATCTGTCAGAGTTGCTACGTCCGTAACCTTGCCTCATCGAGACGGAGGGGAGGCAATGGATATCGACACTACTGATGCAACCACTTCTCATAGAGGTTAGTAAGTTGTTGATTTGTCCGAACGGGACTCGACATATGCAAACATTAACATTGTCGGTTGTTGTTGCAGAGGTCATTCAGGTGGAAGGCGACGAGGAGCACTTGGACACTTCGCGCACTCGCATTCGAAGAGCCTCATCAGTGCAAGCGCCTCAACGCTCGACTGTGGAGTCTCCCAGGGGATAGGCGACTCGACGCAACTCATAGCTAAACCTGTAGCAACTCTATCACATGCTCCTCCAGCTGTCTCGACCGTTGTGATGTTGACTCCAACCAGACCCACTCAAACTGCCTCAGCTGCTCCAGCAACCACGTCGATCCCGCCTGCGATGATCTTCACTCTAAATCACGTTTCGGAAGATCATACTGGAGCTGCGAAGGAGGCCATGATCCAGGCAGAGCAGATCATGCTGAGAACCACGGAGGCGTACGAGGCCAGCAAGCTGGCTTACGACGTTAGCGCAGCCCTCCGCACCAATGTCCGAGTAAGTTCGATTGTAAGTACATTTCCAATTGTATTCCTGTCTTTTCTTGGCTGTTGTACACCCACTGGGTGATTGCTGTAGAATGTTTGAAATTTCTCCACTCTAATAGATTGGATCATAGTCGAGTAGGATTGGGATCGATAGTACGTGTGGTACTAGAGTCACTCGACATGTCGAGTGTTTTTTCTCTGACGAGTTACTATATAGATCGAGAGTTAACCGTCTCAGTGGGGGGACTCTTAGTGCACCCACTGGTGGTGGTGGAGTAGCAAGGTATTCTGACAGGGCTTCGCCTAAGCGCCGCGGAGGAGGAAGAAGAGAGGTAGGGCTTCGCCGTGAGAGAGAGAGAGATCAAATCTTGTCTCAAAACAGCCAAAACCTCAAGTATATATAGGAGGAGGAACGTGGAGGGCTGTCTTGGCCTCTACTCCAAAGACGAGAGGTTCGGCCGATTTAAAGGGAGAGTCCACCTCCCACAAGGGAGGTGGATCTCCTCCTTTTAAATCCTTTTTGGCCCTATCTCTTATCCCTAGCCGCATGAGCCTTTAGCAAAAGTCTTTCTCAGCCCAATAAGGGCTGGCACACTTTATCTAACAGCGCATGTGGTCCTTTGGTCGTCACACCCCTCCCGGGGGTCCTCCGGCACCCTCCCGGCACTCTCGGTACACTACCGATGAGCCCGAAAACTTTCCGGTGACCAAAACTGGACTTCCTATATATCAATCTTTACCTCCGGACCATTCCGGAGCTCCTCGTGATGTTCGGGATCTTATATGGGACTCCAAACAACCTTCGGTAATCATGTATACCATTTCCCTATAACCCTAGTGTCATCGAACCTTAAGTGTGTAGACCCTACGGGTTCGGGAGACACGTGGACATGACCGAGACACTTCTCCGGTCAATAACCAACAGCGGGATCTGGATACCCATGTTGGCTCCCACATGCTCCACGATGATCTCATTGGATGAACCACGATGTCGGGGATTCAATCAATCCCGTATACAATTCCCTTTGTCTATCGGTATGATACTCGCCCGAGATTCGATCGTCGGTATCTCTATACCTTGTTCAATCTCGTTACCGACAAGTCTCTTTACTCGTTCCGTAATACATCATCCCGTGACTAACTCCTTGGTCACATTGAGCTCATTATGATGATGTCTTACCGAGTGGGCCCAGAGATACCTCTCCGTCACACGGAGTGACAAATCCATATTGAACTTCTTCAATATCTTTTCAAGGTATGTGCTTTGTGAAAGACCTATGAGGTGTCTCGATCTATCTCTATAGATCTTAATACCTAATATGTAAGCAGCTTCTCCAAGGTCCTTCATTGAAAAACTCTTATTCAAGTAGGCCTTTACACTTTCCAAGAGTTCTATATCATTTCCCATTATCAGTATGTCATCCACATATAATACGAGAAATGGTACAGAGCTCCCACTCACTTTCCTGTAAATACAAGGTTCTCCATAAACCTGTACAAACCCAAACACTTTAATCACTTCATTAAAGCGAATGTTCCAACTCCGAGATGCTTGCACCAGCCCATAGATGGAGCGCTGGAGCTTGCATACCTTGTTAGTATCTTTAGGATCGACAAAACCTTCCGGCTGCATCATATACAGTTCTTCCTTGAGGAAGCCATTAAGGAATGCCGTTTTGACGTCCATTTGCCAGATCTCATAATCATAAAATGCGGCAATCGCTAACATGATTCGGACAGACTTCAGCATTGCTATGGGTGAGAAAGTCTCATCGTAGTCAACTCCTTGAACTTGTCGATAACCCTTAGCGACAAGCCGAGCCTTATAGACGGTCACATTCCCATCCGCGTCAGTCTTCTTCTTAAAGATCCATTTATTTTCAATGGCTCGCTTATCATCAGGCAAGTCCACCAAAGTCCATACTTTGTTCTCATACATGGATCCTATCTCGGATTTCATGGCTTCAAGCCATTTGTTGGAATCCGGGCCCGCCATCGCTTCTTCATAGTTCGAAGGTTCACTGTTGTCTAACAACATGATCTCTAGGACAGGGTTGTCGTACCACTCTGGTGCGAAACGTGTCCTAATGGACCTTCGACGTTCAATACTAACTTGATCTGAAGTTTCATGATCATCATCATTAACTTCCTCTCCAGCCGGTGTAGGCTCCACAGAAACAACTTCCTGTGTTGCGCTACTCTCCGGTTCGAGTGGAGGTACAATTTCCTCATCAAGTTCTATTTTCCTCCCACTTACTTCTTTCGAGAGAAACTCTTTCTCGAGAAAGGATCCATTCTTGGCAACAAAGATTTTGCCCTCGGATCGTAGGTAGAAGGTATACCCAACAGTCTCTTTGGGATATCCTATGAAGACGCACTTTTCCGCTTTGGGTTCGAGCTTCTCGGGTTGAAGTTTCTTCACATAAGCATCGCATCCCCAAACTTTTAGAAACGACAGCTTAGGTTTCTTTCCAAACCATAATTCATACGGTGTCGTATCAACGGATTTTGACGGTGCCCTATTTAAAGTGAATGCGGCAGTCTCTAATGCATATCCCCAAAATGATAGCGGTAAGTCGGTAAGAGACATCATAGATCGTACCATATCTAATAGAGTGCGATTACGACGATCAGACACACCATTTCGCTGAGGTGTGCCAAGCGGCGTGAGTTGTGAAACAATTCCACATTTCCTTAGGTGCGTGCCAAACTCGTGACTTAAATATTCTCCACCGCGATCAGATCGTAGGCACTTTATTTTCCTGTCACATTGATTCTCTACCTCACTCTGAAATTCCTTGAACCTTTAAAAAGTTCCAGACTTATGTTTCATTAAGTAGACATACCCATATCTACTCAAGTCATCAGTGAGGGTGAGAACATAACGGTAGCCACCACGAGCCTCGACACTCATTGGACCGCACACATCGGTATGTATTATTTCCAACAAGTCATTTGCTCGCTCCATTGTTCCGGAGAACGGAGTCTTGGTCATCTTTCCCATGAGGCATGGTTCGCACGTCTCAAATGATTCGAAATCAAGAGACTCCAAAAGTCCATCAGTATGGAGCTTCTTCATGCGTTTAACACCAATATGACCAAGGCGGCAGTGCCACATGTAAGTGGGACTATCGTTATCAACCTTACACTTTTTGGTACTCACACTATGGACATGTGTAACATCACGTTCGAGATTCATCAAAAATAAACCATTGACCAGCGGGGCATGACCATAAAACATTTCTCTCATATAAATAGAACAACCATTATTCTCAGATTTAAATGAGTAGCCATCTCGCATCAAGCGAGATCCAGATACAATGTTCATGCTCAGAGCTGGTACTAAATAACAATTATTAAGGTTTAACACTAATCCCGAAGGTAGATGTAGAGGTAGCGTGCCGACGGCGATCACATCGACCTTGGAACCATTCCCGACGCGCATCGTCACCTCGTCCTTTGCCAGCCTCTGCTTATTCCGCAGCTCCTGCTTGGAGTTACAAATGTGAGCAACTGCACCGGTATCAAATACCAAGGAGCTACTACGAGCACTGGTTAGGTACACATCAATAACAAGTATATCACATATACCTTTAATGTTGCCGTCCTTCTTATCCGCTAAGTACTTGGGGCAGTTCCGCTTCCAGTGACCGGTACCCTTGCAGTAAAAGCACTCAGTCTCAGGCTTGGGTCCATGCTTGTTCTTATTCTTCCCGGGAACTTGCTTATCGGGCGCGGCAACAGCTTTGCTATCCTTCTTGAAGTTCTTTTTACCCTTGCCTTTCTTGAAACTAGTGGTCTTATTTACCATCAACACTTGATGCTCCTTTCTGATCTCGACCTCTGCTGATTTTAGCATCGAGTACAACTCAGGAATGGACTTCTCCATCCCTTGCATGTTGTAGTTCATCACAAAGCTCTTGCAGCTAGGTGGAAGCGACTGGAGGATTCTATCAATGACCGAGTCATCCGAGAGATTAACTCCCAGCTGAGTCAAGCGGTTGTGTAGCCCAGACATCTTGAGGATGTGCTCACTGACAGAACTATTCTCCTCCATCTTACAGCTAAAGAACTTGTCGGAGACATCATATCTCTCGACCCGGGCATGAGCTTGGAAAACCAGTTTCAGCTCTTGGAACATCTCATACGCTCCATGTTGCTCAAAATGCTTTTGGAGCCCCGGTTCTAAACTGTAAAGCATGCCGCACTGAACAATGGAGTAATCATCGCAGCGAGAATGCCAAGCGTTCGCAACGTCTTGCTCTGCTGGGAGAAGGGGTGGGTCACCTAGTGGTGCATCAAGGACATACAATTTCTTGGAAGCTATGAGGATGATCCTCAAGCCACGGACCCAGTCCGCATAGTTGCTTCCATCATCTTTCAGCTTGGTTTTCTCTAGGAACGCGTTGAAATTGAGGGTGACATTCGCGTTGGCCATTGGATCTACGATATAGATTGTAAAGATAATTTTAGACTAAGTTCATCATAATTAAGTTCACACAATCAAATTATTTAATGAACTCCCACTTAGATAGACATCTCTCTAGTCATCCAAGTGACACATGATCCATGTCAACTAGCCCGTGTCCGGTCATCATTTGAGACGGACTAGTCATCCATGGTGAACATCTCCATGTTGATCGTATCTTCCATACGACTCATGTTCGACCTTTCGGTCTTCCGTGTTCCGAGGCCATGTCTGTACATGCTAGGCTCGTCAAGTCAACCTAAGTGTTTTGCGTGTGTAAATCTAGCTTACACCCGTTGTATGCGAACGTTAGAACCTATCACACCCGATCATCAATTGGTGCTTTAGAACAACGATCCTTAGCAACGGTGCACAGTTAGGGTGAACACTTTTCTTGAAATTTTAGTGAGAGATCATCTTATTTACTATCGTCGTTCTAGGCAAATAAGATGTAAACATGATAAACATCACATGCAATCAATATAGTGACATGATATGGCCATTATCATCTTGCTCCTTTGATCTCCATCTTCGGGGCACCATGATCATCACTGTCACCGGCACGACACCATGATCTCCATCATCATGATCTCCATCATTATGTCTTCATGAAGTTGTCTCGCCAACTATTACTTCTACCACTATGGCTAACGTTTAGCAATAAAGTAAAGTAATTACATGGCGTTTATGATTGACACGCAGGTCATACAATAAAATAAGACAACTCCTATGGCTCCTGCCGGTTGTCATACTCATCGACATGCAAGTCATGAATCTTATTACAAGAACATGATTAATCTCATACATCACAATGCATCACATCACATCCTTTGGCCATATCACATCACAAGGCATATGCTGCAAAAACAAGTTAGACGTCCTCTAATTTGTAGTTGCAAGTTTTTACGTGGCTGCTATAGGTTACTAGCAAGAACGTTTCTTACCTACGTCAAAACCACAACATGATATGCCAATTGCTATTTACCCTTCATAAGGACCCTTTTCATCGAATCCAATCCGACTAAGGTGGGAGAGACAGACACCCGCTAGCCACCTTATGCAACAAGTGCATGTCAGGCGGTGGAACCAGTCTCACGTAAGCGTACGTCTAAAGTTGGTCCGGGCCGCTTCATCCCACAATACCGCCGAATCAAGATAAGACTAGTAGTGGTAAGCAAATTAACAAAATCGATGCCCACAACTGCTTTGTGTTCTACTCGTGCATAGATTCTACGCATAGACCTACCTCATGATGCCACTGTTGGGAGACGTAGTAGTAAATCAAAAATTTCCTACGATCACCAAGATCTATCCATGGAGAAACCAGCAACGAGTGGGGAGAGAATGCATCTTCATACCTTTGAAGATCGCTAAGCAGAAGCGTTACAAGAACGCGGTTGATGGAGTCATACTCGCAGCGATTCAGATCGCAGTAGATCCGATCAAGTGCCGAACGGACGACACCTCCGCGTTCAACACACGTGCAGCCCGGTGACGTCTCCTACACCTTGATCCAGCAAGGAGGAAGGAGAGGTTGGGGAAGGGCTCCAACAGCAGCACGACGGCATGGTGGTGGTGGAGTAGCAAGGTATTCCGACAGGGCTTCGCCTAAGCGCCGCGGAGGAGGAAGAAGAGAGGTAGGGCTTCGCCGTGAGAGAGAGAGATCAAATCTTGTCTCAAAACAGCCAAAACCTCAAGTATATATAGGAGGAGGGACGTGGAGGGCTGATTTGGCCTCTACTCCAAAGAGGAGAGGTTCGGCCGATTTAAAGGGAGAGTCCACCTCCCACAAGGGAGGTGGATCTCCTCCTTTTAAATCCTTTTTGGCCCTATCTCTTATCCCTAGCCGCATGAGCCTTTAGCAAAAGTATTTCCCAGCCCAATAAGGGCTGGCACACTTTATCTAACAGCGCATGTGGTCCTTTGGTCGTCACACCCCTCCCAGGGGTCCTCCGGCACCCTCCCGGCACTCTCGGTACACTACCGATGAGCCCGAAAACTATCCGGTGACCAAAACTGGACTTCCTATATATCAATCTTTACCTCCGGACCATTCCGGAGCTCCTCGTGACGTCCGGGATCTCATATGGGACTCTGAACAACCTTTGGTAATCACGTATACCATTTCCCTATAACCCTAGCGTCATCGAACCTTAAGTGTGTAGACCCTACGGGTTCGGGAGACACGTGGACATGACGAGACACTTCTCCGGCCAATAACCAACAGTGGGATCTGGATAGCCATGTTGGCTCCCACATTCTCCACGATGATCTCATC
This sequence comes from Hordeum marinum, assembly GCA_022496015.1. Lineage (NCBI taxonomy): Eukaryota > Viridiplantae > Streptophyta > Magnoliopsida > Poales > Poaceae > Hordeum > Hordeum marinum. The sequence goes on along the minus strand of CM039675.1, from coordinate 365,766,990 downwards.
GGATGAACCACGATGTCGGGGATTCAATCAATCCCGTATACAATTCCCTTTGTCTATCGGTATGATACTCGCCCGAGAATCGATCATCGGTATCTCTATACCTTGTTCACTCTCGTTACCGACAAGTCTCTTTACTCGTTCCATAATACATCATCCCGTGACTAACTCCTTGGTCACATTGAGCTCATAATGATGATGTCTTACCGAGTGGGCCCAGAGATACCTCTCCGTCACACAGAGTGACAAATCCCAGTCTCGATTCGTGCCAACCCAACAAACACTTTCGGAGATACCCGTAGTGCACCTTTATAGCCACCCAGTTACGTTGTGACGTTTGGCACACCCAAAGCATTCCTACGGTATCCGGGAGTTGCACAATCTCATGGTCTAAGGAAACGATACTTGACATTGAAAAGCTTTAGCAGACGAACTACACGATCTAGTGCTATGCTTAGGATTGGGTCTTGTCCATCACATCATTCTCCTAATGATGTGATCCCGTTATCAACGACATCCAATGTCCATGGTCATGAAACCGTGACCATCTATTGATCAACGAGCTAGTCAACTAGAGGCTCACTAGGGACATGTTGTGGTCTATGTATTCACACATGTATTATGGTTTCCGGTTAACACAATTATAGCATGAACAATAGACAATTATCATGAACAAGGAAATACAATAATAACCATTTTATTATTGCCTCTAGGGCATATTTCCAACAACTCGATGGGTTGAGTGTTCTGACAGGGTTGACCTTGTCGAATGTTTTAATAAATAGTGGGGGCACGCTAAGTGCACCCACTGGGTGTAGTCCCCAAGGCTACTGTCAATCGCAGACGATAAGTAGTAGGCTTGAAAACTTGTCGTACGCGTGGTACAAGAGTCACTTGACATGTCGAGTGCATTTTTTTGACGAGTTACTCGATGGATCGAGAGTTAACCGTCTCAGTGGGGGCACTCTTAGTGCACCCACTGGGTGTAGTCCCCGAGGCTACTGCTAATCCCAGACGATAAGCAGTAGGCTTGAAAACTTGTCGTACGCGTGGTACTAGAGTCACTCGACATGTCGAGTGCATTTTTTTTCTGACGAGTTACTCGACGGATCGAGAGTTAACTGTCTCAGTGGGGGCACTCTTAGTGTACCCACTGGGTGTAGTCCCCGAGGCTACTGTTAATCCCAGACGATAAGCAGTAGGCTTGAAAACTTGTCGTACGCGTGGTACTAGAGTCACTCGACATGTCGAGTGCATATTTTTTCTGACGAGTTACTCGACGGATCGAGAGTTAACCGTCTCAGTGGGGGCACTCTTAGTGCACCCACTGGGTGTAGTCCCCAAGACGGCTGTCGAGTGCTTGCATCGGCAGAGGTCGTAATAGAGACAAATTTAAATTTGTTTACAGCGCGCGGAGCGCCAGGGCCACTCGACATGTCGAGTGGACTTTTTGCTTGAATTCTTAGGTTGTGCCAAGGTTGTAAGATAGTCATTCACCGGTGTTCATAACTCAGTCGACTGTCTAAGATTGAATTCCTATCTTTTGTTGGTTCCAGACAGCTTGCGAACTTGGGACGTAGTACAAGGACGTGGAGGATGAAAGGAACAGGTTGCGAGTGGATCTGGCAGTCTCCAACAATGCTCTGGAGCGAGCACGTGCTGAGATGAAGTCTTTGGGAGGTAATTACTGCTGATTTTCCACATTCCCCTCTTCACTCTTCATGTTTTGAACCGAGTGCTCTCACTCGAACAGATGTATGCGATGAAAACCGTCGACTCCAAGCACGACTCAACAATGTTGTTTCTTTAGATTCCATGAAGAAGGCACTAGAGCAGAAGGACAAGGCACTTGCTGATGCTCAACGAGTGGCCAAGGACAAGACTAAAGATGCAGATCGGAAGCTGGCGGCCGCCAAGAAGCTGGAGGATGAGAACACCAAGCTAAAGCAGTAGCATGCAGACCTCGTCAAGAAGGCCAAGCAACTGACCAAGAGGAGTAATGGCCTGGAGAAGCATTTGGGAGAATTCTCGAGGAAGATGTACATTCTGCTCGACGGTGAGTGTTTCTTGTCGACTGAGCTTTGCAAAATCTTTGAGGGTCGCAGTTCACCGATTCTCCTCCCATTCCCGAATCTTCAACAGAATTCTGCCAACACTTTGAGAAGGAGACAGAGGAGGTTGAGCCCAATCTGGGTCCCACCAAGTCACCAGTTGTTGATGCAGTGGCGATGAACATGCTGCAACTCAACTTCTCACTCCAAGGCGTCCAGGCCTATATCGCGTGACTGAAATCTGCCATGGAGAGAATCGACAAGGAGCTATGCCCTGAGGACACTCTTCAGCTCGACCTCAACTCTATAATGGTTTGCCTGAATGAACTTCCTAGTCGAGTGCAGGCTTGGACGAAATCTGTTGCTCGCTGTGGGGCCAACGTGGCGCTATCACTTGTCAAGGTCCATTGCACCGACGTGAGGGAGGAGAAGCTGAAGGAGCTCCAGGTGGTAAACACAAAGAAACTCCAATTGAGGACTTCATGGAAACCTTCATCGAGGCAGCCACCAGAACGCCGACGGCATCGACTTGGACACTTTTGTCGAGCTCGCCAGCCCGTCACCTGTTTAAAAAACCTGGTCTTTGGAAGAAACACTTATATTTGCCTCGGTATGCCGAGTGGAATTGTATCCCTTAAAACTTCATTCAGGCCTTAGGCCTGAGCACATTTGCTTCCGTATGAAACATTTATCCGCAGTTTACCCTTTGGATTTTATTCGTATTTGGCTTTCAATCGTCTATTCGACTGAGTTTGTTTTTAACTTAGGCGAAGCGTGTTCGAAGCTAAGCCCCCGAGTGTGTGGATTGCTCATCACTCGAAGTATTTTCGAACTTAGGTGAATGTCGATTCACGGCTAAGTTGTCGAGTGAATGGATTATTATCCACACGACGAGGTTTTTTACTTAGGCGAAACGTGTTTCGCAGCTAAGCCCCCGAGTGTGAGGATTGCTCATCACTCGGAGCATTTTTGAACTTAGGCGAACGTCGATTCACGGCTAAGTTGTCGAGTGAATGGATTACTATCCACCCGATGAGGGTTTTTACTTAGGCGAAATGTGTTTCACAGCTAAGCCCCCGAGTGTAATGATTGCTCATCACTCGAAGTATTTTCGAACTTAGGCGAATGTTGATTCGCAGCTAAGCTGACGAGTGAATGGAATACTATCCACCCGACGAGGTTTTTTAACTTAAGCGAAACATGTTTCGCAGCTAAGCCCCCGAGTGTGAGGATTGCTCATCACTCGGAGTATTTTCGAACTTAGGCGAATATCAATTCGCAACTAAGTTGTCGAGTGAATGGATTACTATCCACCCGACAGGGTTTTTCACTTAGGCGAAACATGTTCGCGGCTAAGCCCCCGAGTGTGAGGATTGCTCATCACTCGGAGTATTTTTTAACCTCAGTGAAGACGGATTCACAAATAGGCCATCGAGTGAATGGACTGCTATCCACCCGACAGGGTTTTTAACTTAGGCGAAACATGTTCGTGGCTAAGCTCCCGAGTGTGAGGATTGCTCTTCACTCGGAGTATCCCCAAGAATGTAACTGTACGATTGGAACCGACGATATATATTGCAGAAATGTGAATTGCATTGATGAAGTATTCTTATTACATCAGAAGATTCTTGTCTCAAGTATAAAACCGCTGGAGCAGATCTGCATTCCAGGCTCGTGGCTCGTCTATCCGCTTCATGAGATTGTACAAGTGATAGGCTCCATTGTTTAGCACCTTAGTGACGACAAAAGGGCCTTCCCATGCAGGAGCAAGCTTGTGAGGTCGGTGTTGATTCACTCGGAGCACTAAGTCTCCCTCATGAAACGCCCAACTCTTGACATTCTTCGCATGAAAGCGCCGCAGGTCTTGCTGATAGGCAGTAGTCTGGATCAGAGCCATCTCTCGCTCCTCCTGTCTAGCATGTTCAGCTTCAGCCTCAGAATACAGCTCCACTCGAGGAGAGTTGCGGGCCAAATCACTCGGCAATATGGTTTTAGCACCATAGACAAGGAAGAAAGGAGTTCGTCCAGTCGACCGATTAGGCATTGTCCTCAGACCCCACAAAACAGATGGCAGCTCGGTTACCCAGGCTCCGGCGGCATGATCCAAATCGCGCATGAGACGAGGCATCAGACCTTGCAGGATGAGACCATTAGCCCGCTCGACTTGCCCATTGGTTTGAGGATGCGCAACAGATGCATAATCCATTCGGGTGCCTTGGGAGTTACAGAAGTTCTTGAATTCTTCCGAATCAAAATTAGTGTCGTTGTCCATGATGATGTTGTGCGGAATGCCGTATCGAATAATGATCTCTCTCATGAACGTGACCGCCATACGAGAGTTCAGTTTCTTGATTGGCTTATCTTCTATCCACTTGGTGAATTTGTCGACTGCTACCAACAAGTGAGTGAATCCTCCTTTTCCGGGTAGAAAGGGGCCAACCATGTCGAGTCCCCAAACCGCAAACGGCCAGGCAAGAGGAATTGTCTTCACAGCAGACGTCGGCTTGTGTGACAGGTTCGCATAGAACTGGCAACCATCGCAATGATCAACGATGACTTTAGCCATCTCATTAGCTCGTGGCCAGTAAAAACCAGCTCGATATGCTTTAGCAACAATTATCCTTGAAGACGCATGGTGGCCACAAGTTTCCAAGTGAATCTCGTCTAGAATCATTCGACCTTCCTCGGGGGAAATGCAGCGCTGGGTGACACCAGTCGCAGTCTCTCTAAACAGTTGATCTCCCATTACAGTGAAAGCCTTGGACCTGCGCACAATCTATCAAGCCTCTGTTTCATCTTCAGGGAGCTCTTGTCTGAGGATATAGGCAATATAAGGCACAGTCCAATCGGGAATGATAACCAGAATTTCCATGACCAGGTCAATCACTGCAGGGACATCGACTTCAGTCGAGTCGGTGGAACTCAAAGCTTGTGGGGGCTCTTTGGTGAATGGATCTTCTTGAACCAAAGGAGTGTGCAAGTGCTCCAAGAACACACCACTAGGGACAGGCCGTCGAGTGTAACCAATCTTGGACAACTCATCGGCCGCTTGATTTTTCAATCGGGGAACATGATGAAGTTCCAGGCCTTCAAAAAATTTCTCCAACTTTCAGACTGCATTGCAGTATCTAGTCATAGCGGGGTTTTGAACATCCCACTCCTTCAACACTTGATTCACCACCAAATCTGAGTTGCCATAAACCATCAGGCGCTTGACGCCGCGTAAGATAGCCATGCGCAACCCATACAAAAGTGCTTCATACTCTGCCTCATTGTTGGAGAAATCAAAGTGAATTTGCAAGACATAGCTGAGCTTGTCAACCCTCAGAGATATCAAGACAACCCCAGCACTGGACCCATTCAACATTTTGGAGCCATCAAAGAACATTGTCCAATGCGCCGAGTGAACTTGGATAGGTTGTTGCTGCTCAATCCACTCAGTCATGAAATCTGCCAATGCTTGGGACTTGATTGCTTTCTTGGCTTCGAATCTGATGTCAAAGTGTCCAAGATCGATTGCCCATTTAGCCACTCGACCTAATGCGTCTCAATTATTGAAAATTTCGGACAAGGGAGCATCACTAACGACTGAAATCGAGTGGTCTTGGAAATAATGCGCCACCTTCTTCGCTGATAGGTAAATACCATAAACCCGCTTCTGATAGTGTGGATATCTTTGCTTTGAGGGGGACAATACTTCCGAGACATAATAAACTGGTCGCTGAACTTTATAAGCTTTACCCTCCTCTTCTCGCTCGACAGTCAGTACTGTACTGACGACCTAATTTGCGGCCGCGATGTACAGGAGCAAGGGCTCTTTGCTGGCAGGAGCGGCAACCACCGGCTGGGTGGAGGGCAGGGCTTTGAGCTCAACAAATGCTGCTTCGGCTTCGGGAGTCCAGTCGAACGTGTCGGACTTCTTCATCAACTGATATAAGGGCAGAGCCTTCTCACTAAGACGAGAAATGAATCGACTCAATGCTGCCAAGCAACCTGTGAGCTTCTGAACGTCGTGCACTCGCACGGGAGTCTTCATACAGGTGATGGCGCTGATTTTCTCAAGGTTGACATCAATCCCTCGCTCGGAAACAAGAACACCGAGCAACTTGCCGCTAGGGACACCGAAAGTACATTTGGCCGGATTCAACTTTATGTCGAATCGCCTCAGATTGGCGAATGTCTCGGCCAAGTCAGCCAGTAGGTCGGAACCTTTGCGGGACTTGACCACTATATCGTCCATGTATGCCTCGACATTCCGAGGGATCTGGTCGAGTAAACATTTCTGAATCATGCGCATAAAAGTAGCATCGGCATTCTTGAGACCAAAAGGCATTGTGATGTAACAAAAACACCCGAATGGGGTGATGATGGTTGTCTTTATTTCATCCGGGCCATACAGACAGATCTGATGGTATCCAGAATAAGCATCCAAAAACGATAAACGCTCACACCCCGCTGTCGAGTCAACAATTTGATCTATGCGGGGGAGCGGACAATGATCTTTTGGGCACACCTTGTTGAGGTGTTTGAAGTCAATGCACATGCGCAACGACTTATCTTTCTTTGGCACCATCACAACATTCGAGAGTCACTTAGAGTGGTAAATCTCCCGAATGAACTTGGCTTGCAAGAGACGGGCCACTTCTTCTCCGATTGCCTTGCGCTTCTCCGTCGCTGAGCGACGCAAATGCTCCCTGACGGGTTTGGCTTTCGGATCCACTCGCAGATGATGCTCAGCCAGCTGCCTGGGAATCCCCGACATGTCAACAGGCTTCCATGCAAAGATATCCCAGTTCTCACGCAGGAACTGGATGAGCTCGGCTGCCTATTTACTGTCGAGTGTTGTTGAGATATTCGTCAGGGCAGCAGTTGGATCCGTCGGGTGGACGTGTACCTTCTTCACTTCCCCTGCTGACTGAAATGCCGACTCGGAAGCCGGCTTCTTTGCACGGAGCAAATTGGCAGGATCGGAGGTTTTCTTGTACACCTCCAACTCTACCATAGCCATCTGTTGATCGGCAACCTTGGAGCCTTGCTGGAGGCATTCTTCAGCCCGCTATTGATTACCCGTGACCGTGATCATGCCCTTAGGGCCTGGCATTTTCAACTTGAGATACACATAACATGGTCGGGCCATGAAACATGCATACGCGGGTCGACCCAGAATTGCATGGTAAGCACTCTTGAAATCCACGACTTCAAATGTCAACTTTTCTTTTCGGAAATTTTTGTCATTCCCGAATGTCACATCCAATGCTGTCTGGCTGAGTGACTTGGACTTCTTTCCTGGGATGACCCCATGAAACTGCATGCCGCTCTCACTCAGACGGGACATCAGAATGCCCATCCCTTTCAGGGTATCCACATAGAGAATGTTCAGGCCGCTGCCGCCGTCCATGAGGACCTTTCTAAGTCGAGTCCCCCCCACCACCAGATCAACTACCAGAGCCTGTCGACCGGGAGTGGCCACATGAGCAGGATGGTTTGTCTGGTCGAATGTGATAGCATATTGGGACCATTTGAGGTAGGTGGGGGTGTCTGGTACAGCCATGTTGATTTCTCTGTTGATGACTTTCAGACGGCTCTTGCTCTCGACATCAGCAAAGATCACCAGTGTAGCAGCGACATCCAGGAATGTTTCCTTTTCCTCATCTTCATCTCCCTTCTCAGGAGATTTATCACTCGACTGGTCTCCCTTGAATTGCTGAATAAGGGTCTGACACTGTCGAGTGGCGTGCTTGGGCAAAATCAGATTGCCTTCCGCATCTTTCCTCGTGTGTATTACACACGGCTGATCCATAATATCAGTTCCTGACTGATTTTCCCCTTTCTTGGGGGCATACTATGCTTTAGCTTTACCCTTGTTCTTCGGCTGAGTCACCAGTGTTGCCGTTTTTGCCTGGACCGGATCTTCAGCCTTTCGCTTCTGTTTTCGATTGTTGCTGTCGCCAGCCTCATTGACAACTGCCTTTCCTTTGCCGCCATTGGCGTACCGAGTGGCGATTTCCATCATCTTGCCGAGTGAAATATCACCCGTCTGCCCAAACTTCAGGTATAGTTCTCTGTATCTCACACCGGCCTTGAAAGCACAAACAGCCTGGTGGTCCGTCACATTCTCCACTGTATGATGCAGAGTGGACCATCGCTGAATATAATCCCTTAAAGTTGCATTGGGCTTCTGGACACAGTGTTGTAAGTCGGCCAGACATGCCGGACGCTTGCAAGTGCCCTCAAAGGTTCGAACAAACACTCGGGCAAGATCCTCCCAACAATGTATACTGGAAGGAGCCAGGCGATTCAGCCAAGCTCGAGCTAAACCATCCAACATCAAGGGCAGGTGTTTCATTGAAACATTGTCATTTCCGCCACCAATTTGCACAGCCACTCGGTAATCATCTAACCAAGTCTCTGACTTTATTTCGCCAGAAAACTTTTCGATTCCCGCCGCCATTCTGAAGTTGAGGGGATCTCTGCAGAACGTATGGCTCTACTGAAACACACGGGACCAGACACCACGGCTAGCTTCCACTCGGAACATCTCTGTCGTGTCCTTCTCTGTAGGCTCTGCTCTTGTCAATTCGCTTCTGAACAAGGTAGGCGCAGGTGTCAAAGTCCGCATTCCGCTCATCACCAAAGGAGCGCCTGTCATCCTGGCGCTGGGGCGCGTACAGATCACTTCGCGGAGGAGTGGGCACTCGATGGTGGTCTACACGGTGAAATTGACCTCTGTCTTGCACTTCACGGAAACCGCCGTCCTGATGGCATAAGGGCGATCCAGGGCTATGTGCCAACTGAACGGTCTCCGCCCTGGGTGAATTGCTGTGTATCCTGTTGCGGGACTAAGAAACTACTGAATTCTGACGTTGCGCTACATCTACCAGTGCTCTGATCTGCCTCAGCCCTCTTCCAGCCTCTGACCGGGACGACTGAATGGAATCCGCTATCCTAGCAGCAACAACAACATTTAGCACAGGAGTTCGATATACCTCAACATCGTCGTGAGATCCAGTCGGAAATAGTTGTCGATGACGTCGACTGGGACGTGGCGGGCGCTGGCGAGCGCTCTCGTCAATCTCCGCCTGGAGTTCTTCCAGACAAATGCGTGCAGGATCCAAATCTTGGGCCTCGGCAGTTGCGCCGACGATGGGAGTATGAAGAACCTCCTCTTCGTGGCACAACTACTCTTTCGACGGACCTCCAGCCTCGCGTCTGCCACGGCCAAAGCCAGGCGCCAAACTCTAATAAGAGCCCGCCATCAATACCTCCACTGCGGGATCGCAGCTTTCGCACTCGGAAGGCACGTCGGACAGATCGGAATCCAACTTGAACACACCGTGAAGGTACTCGGAGGGCTCGAGTGCTGCAATCTGTCGAGAAGTTTGACGCGCCGCTGCGTGTTTAATTGGATCATAGTCGAGTAGGACTGGGATCGATAGTACGCGTGGTACTAGAGTCACTCGACATGTCGAGTGTTTTTTTTGTGATGAGTTACTCGACGGATCGAGAGTTAACCATCTCAGTGGGGGCACTCTTAGTGCACCCACAGGGTGTAGTCCTCGAGACCGCTATCGAGTGCTTGCATCGACAGGGGTATTAATAGAGACAGATTTAAATTTGTTTACGGCGCATGGAGCGGCAGGGCCACTCGACAGGTCGAGTGGACTTTTTGCTTGAATTCTTCTTAGGTTGTTCCAAGGTTGTAAGATAGTCATTCACCGGTGTTCATAACTCAGTCGACGGTGGGCGCCAACTGTCATGGGAATGAGCCTGACAGTAGAAGGTAGGGGTACAAAAGGAGAGCGGAGAGTCCTGGCTACGGCAAGGATGTACACACGGATGTATGAGTTCAGGCCCCTCTCGTGGAGGTAATAGCCCTACATCTCAGTGCTCGGGACCTTATGTCATGTGGAATATATGTATTACAATGGTTGCAAACCCTTGTGCAGGAGGCGAGGGGCGGCTTATATAGAGTTTGCTGCCCCTCATAATTGCCCAGCATCTAAGGGTCCGATCGTGGGGTTAAAGTCTGTCGTTACTGGTAACGTACGTAATAAAAGCTACTAATGACCATTGAACCAATGTCTGCCTATTGGGCTCTTGATGATGGCTCCTGGTCTTCTGGCGTCGAGTGAGCGTGAGGTCTTTCGAGTGACACGCGATTGCCGAGTGAAGGAAGGAGTCTCCGAGTGGATATCTGTCGAGTGACTTTGAATGTCTCCAGGAATACACTCGGAAGTTCATGCTTGACATTCAAGTCCTCCCATGCAGTGTCCTTAGGTAGGGTATGTAGGCCTTGTATAGGACTCTACCCTAGGTACATATCCTCGCCATTAGCCCCCGAATGGGTCGGGGTTCGAGTGGTGAAATGAGGTATCAACGTCAACCTTGAGTTAGGGCATCAAATCCTCCGAATGATATTTGGGGTTTCAATAAAACTTGCGTCGACTAGACTCTGAGTATTAACGTCCATTCAGGATAGGCACGAAAGTCTTACGAATGATATTCGGGGCTTCAACGAAACTTGCGTTGATTGAATTCTTCTCTGTTCGCCCAGATCCATTAAGCCTTAAAAGTGCCCGAGTGGATGTTCAACACTTATTTTGCTCCGAGTGAACTGAAGGTATCTTGGAAGGTGACGGGTCGGTCTGACAAACCCGGATTTTGCGGTATACGAAAATTTGGGAAGCACGCGCGTGCTATGATGATGCCCCGATCAGGGCAAGTGGAGGCACGACGCCTTGATTCTCGCACCGGTCATATTACCACGTATTGGGCGTCGTCAGTGGTTGGCATGCACGGTGATCTCGCGGGCCCACTGATCAGTGGGACACTCGGCAGAGTATAAAGTCTCATGCCCCACGGCTTGCATAGTACTTCCGCCCATTCTTCCTCTCTTCCTCCGCCTCCCCTGCCTCCAGCGCCCCATCTTGTTCTTCTTCGATGAGAGCCACCGCTGAGATGACGAAGAGCACCACAGAAAAGCTAGAGCGAGCTAAGAAGGGGGCGACGAAGCTCAAGGGCAAGAAGCCCTCGACTGCTCAATTCAACACGCCGGTGGGATGGATGCAGGGGGACTTTCTCCCCTCTGTAGTCACTCGCAAGGACATGAAGGGCCTTGTCGCCAACGGGCTCGTGGCGGATGGCGCCTGGAGGCTGCCGAGGGATGAGCGCGAGCCGGAGCCGCACGATGGGGAGCAGATCCTCCTTCTCTCCCACGTTGAAATAGGTTTCTCCATGCCACCCCACCCATTCTTTAGGGGATTTCTGAATTTCTTCGATGCCCAACTGCATCACTGCTCGCCAAATACCGTTGCATATCTGTCTGCATTTGTCACTTTGTGTGAGTGCTTTCTGGGCTGCTCTCCCCATTGGGGGTTGTTCAAGCACCTCTTTACGGTCATATCTCAGACCGTGAAGAAAGCTCTCCCCGCTGGCGGGAAGACTCATGTGCTTCAGCTGTGTGGAGGTTTAGGAGTTCAAAAAAGAGCACGTGGTTCCTTCCCTACCATGACTTTTCCTAAGTCCGTCAGAGGTTGGCAGTCGACCTGGTTCTACTGCAAAGATGCAGCATCGCCCAATATGTCGACTGGCCTTCCCCCCTATACACCCGACCGTCTAGCTGTCCCCAAATCTCTAAAGGTGACCAAAGAGGAGCACGTCCAAGTGGGTATCTTAGTTGAAGAGGTGGTGCAGCTGATCCGGGGTGGAGTGACTGGTATGCACCTGTTGGAGACGTTTCTCGGTCGACGTATTTAGCTGCTCCAAGCCAGAGACCACACCATGTGGCACTACGCGGCCCTAAGGACTCGACTAGGACGCATCCCGAAGAAGTTCCGTAGAAAACTGTCGAGAAGTGGCTCCGTAGCATCACTGGAGCTTGCGACAATCCTTTGGGAGCCAAGAGGATCCGACCTTACTCTGCCGAAAACCCGCCGAAGAATCTGGTGAGTTGTGTTGTGTCGACTAATATACTTGTACTAACGATTGATATATTGACTTATAAACTGACTTCCTCACTTGAATCATGCAGGAGTGGACGAACATGCACTCGCCTGTTCCCAACGGGAATCACGCTGAGGACGGCGTGGTGAGCGAGGGCGGCAGCATGGACGGCGACACTCCCTCTGACTCCGAAGATGAATACGCGGACTCCGACGAAGAGGAAGAAGTCGAGTCACCTCCCTGGCGCGAAGGCCACACCAAGTCCCGTTAGGATCCGGCAGCCGTTGAGGACAGGGCTCCAGGCCCTAGCGAGAAAAACCCGAAGCGGAGTCGCCCTTCAACAGTTGAGTTGAGTGAGAGGCTTGCCAAATATCCCAAGCAAGTCACGACCAAACCTCGCAAGGCTTTGCCTCGCATGAGGATGGCCGTACCTGTCGTCTCCACGTAAGTATTTATTTCTGAATTCTTTCTGTCGACTGAAGACTTGAGTTGTATCCGACCGAAAGTTGTTCAATCCGTCCGAGCTGCTACGTCCGTAACCTTGCCTCATAGAGACGGAGGGGAGGCGATGGATATCGACACTGCTGATGCGGCCACTTCTCATAGAGGTTAGTAAGTTGTTGATTTGTTCGAACGGGACTCGACATATGCAAACGTTAACATTCTCGGTTGTTGATGCAGAGGTCATTCAGGTGGACGATGACGAGGAGCACTTGGACACTTCGCCCACTCGCATCTGAAGAGCCTCGTCAGCGCAGGCGCCTCAGCGCAGGCGCCTCAGCGCTCGACTGCGGAGTCTCCCCAGGGGATAGGCGACTCAACGCAACTCATAGCTGAACCTGCGGCACCTCTGTCGCATGCTCCTCCAGTTGTCTCGACCGTTGTAACGTCGACTCCAAGCAGACCTACTCAAACTGCCTTAGCTACTCCAGCAATCACGTCGATCTCGCCTGCGACGATCTTCACTCTGAATCGCGTTCCAGAAGATCAGACCGGAGCTATGAAGGAGGCCATGATCCAGGTGGAGCAGATCATGCTGAGAACCAAGGAGGCGTACGAGGCAAGCAAGCTGGCTTACGACATCAGTGCAGCCCTCCGCACCAATGTCCGAGTAAGTTCGATTGTAAGTACATTTCCAATTGAATTCCTGTCTTTTCTTGGCTGCTGTACACCCACTGGTTGATTGATGTAGAATGTTTGAAATTTTTCCACTCGAATAGATTGGATCATAGTCGAGTAGGATTGGGATCGATAGTACGCGTGGTACTAGAGTGACTCGACATGTCAAGTGTTTTCTTTTCTCTGACGAGTTACTCGACCGATCGAGAGTTAACCGTATCAGTGGGGGCACTCTTAGTGCACCCACTGGGTGTAGTCCCCGAGACCAATGTCGGGTGCTTGCATCGGCAGGGGTCTTAGAGCTTGTCTTACCCACCACTCTGTAGTTATTCTGTAGGTTTCATGGATATTATTGATAAACCATGATATGACGTTGTATAAGGATAGATTGAACTTCACAGAGCAAGGAGGCGCGTCACTCGACGGGTCGAGTGTTGTGACAGGGTTGACCTTGTCGATTGTTTTAATAACCAGTGGGGGCACGCTAAGTGCACCCACTAGGTGTAGTCCCCAATGCTACTGTCAATCCCAGACGATAAGCAGTAGGCTTGAAAACTTGTTGTACGCGTGGTACTAGAGTCACTCAACATGTCGAGTGCATTTTTTTTCTGACGAGTTACTCCACAGATCGAGAGTTAACCGTCTCAATGGGGGCACTCTTAGTGCACCCACTGGGTGTAGTCCCCGAGGCTACTGTTAATCGCAGACGATAAGCAGTAGGCTTGAAAACTTGTCGTACGCGTGGTACTAGAGTCACTCGACATGTCGAGTGCATTTTTTTCTGACAAGTTAAACCCACGGTGGGCGCCAACTGTTGTGGGAACGAGCCTGACAATAGAAGGTAGGGGTACGAAAGGAGAGGGTAGAGTCCTAGCTACGGCGAGGATGTACACACGGATGTATGAGTTCAGGCCCCTCTCGTGGAGGTAACAGCCCTACGTCTCAGTGCTTGGGAGCTTATGTCGTGTGGAATATATGGACTACAATGGTTGCGAACCCTTGTGCAGGAGGGGGGGGGCTTATATAGAGTTCGCTGCCCCTCATAATTACCCAGCATCAAAGGGTCCAATCGTGGGGTTAAAGTCTGCCGTTATTGGTAACGTACGTAATAAAAGCTACTAATGACCATTGAACCATTGTCTGCCCGTTGGGCTCTTGATGATGGCTCCTGGTCTTCTAGCGTCGAGTGAGCGTGAGGTCTTCTGAGGGAGACGCGACTGTCGAGTGAATGAAGGAGTCTCGGAGTGGATACCTGTCGAGTGACTTTGAACGTCTCCAGGAATACACTCGGAAGTTCATGCTTGATCTTCAAGTCCTCCCATGCAGTGTCCTTATGTAGGGTATGTAGGCCTTGTCTAGGACCCTACCCTAGGTACATATCCTCGTCACCTAGCATTTGTACTTAGGAATTCTGCATTGTTTACCTCTTCTCATCTTCACACAACACTCTGCTGACTCTCCTCCTTTCAAAACTTTGTAGATGGTCGTCGTACCCGAAGCCTTCCTGACATCCGGCTTTCCCTTACTCCTTGGGGATAGCCTGGAGAAGTGTCAGTTTTGCCAACCACCCATTTTCCTCTACCACGAGCACTGGGTCGATGCCGTCACAAAGGAGTACCATGTAGATGTGGTCGTGAAGGCAAACGACTCCCCGACCAGTTGGTTCTTTGAAGGACCACGGATGGAGACCATGATGTTGGCCGTCGAGACAGATGCACGCAAGGCACTCCTGCACCTTTGAGACATCATTCCAGAGATGGCTGACGAGCCAGCTACTCGCTACCTTCCCTTCAGGAAGGATGACTTTGGCGAGAGTTGGACGCTGATTCCGACCAAGGAAGATGGCACACCACTCAGGTTCCAGACCTATTTCAGCCTCTCCGCTAATAGTCTGGTTCACAACTTGATGAAGGAGTCTGTGAAGCTCCGCGAGGAACTTCACCACACCCGAGAGCTACTTCAGCAACCCAGAACAAAGCCAGACAAGATCAAGAAGGATGGAGCCCCCAAGGGACGACCAACTGTCGCTTATCGAGGAGGAGTACCCCCAGCTAGTGATGCACCTACGCATAGTCATCGCATGAGTGCGAAGGAGTATCGTGAGCTCTTCACCGACCCGCCTGCAAAGCGTCATTGGGATGGACCTCCTCGTTCCCCGACCCCTTCGACTGGTAACGATGCCCGTTCAGATGATGAACAAGAGGAAGACCTAGAGGGGCATGACTACGAGTCCGAGCACTCCACCACCTGAGTCCGAGAACCCCTAGGGTAGGATCAGTCATATATCCCTCATGCGAAGTCGAGTCTGTGTAATGGTTCATATGAAACCATGCGTTCTTGTTGTTTGTTTTGTTGTTTGTGTTCCGATGCAAGTCATACTTTTGCCTTAGGCAACATGTAAGCGACTCCATCGTCTATCTTAATATAAGTTGGTCTTTTGACCTTTGTTTTAACACACTTGCACTTGACCGACCCCCTTAGGCGCGCTTTTCCGTTATTGCATATCCTCTTGTCAATCCCAGTTGTTTGACTTGGCTGCTCCAAACAGGATGGTGACTGCTACCCGCAACAGCTCCTTCACCAACCCTGAAGCCGGCAACTTGAGCCAGCAACAGGGAGCTGGTGGGGCTGCTCACGCTGGAGGACACCAGGAGCAGCCACAAGGCGACATTCCCCCGCCACCACCTCCATCGGAGAACATGACCATAGCTCAGTTTCTCCAAGTTCTCCGAGAGGAGCGCCAAGCCAACAATGTTGCTATCCAGCAGATGGCTCACGACCTTGTGAACAACCAGCAGCAAGGCAGGACTGGCAATGGCCGCTCCACGCTGTTTGAGTTCATTAGGAACTCGCCCCCAACCTTCACCGAGATTGCTGAACCATTGGATGCTGATGACTAGATCCGCACCATTGAGGACCTCCTTGCATTGGTCAACTGCAATGAGGATCATGAGAAGGTGCTTTATGCCTCTCACTGCCTCAGAGGTACCGCCCGATCTTGGTGGGATGGATTCAAGGTCATGCAAGGAGAACGTGTGATCACGTGGAATGACTTCAAGGAAGGATTCCGCACTGTCCATATTCCTTCTTGGATCATGGCTATCAAGAAGAGAGAATTTCGAGCAATGAAGCAAGTAAGTGGCTCTATCAAGGAGTACCTGCAGAAGTTCAACCTGCTCTCAAGGTATGCACCTGAATATGACAGCATGGAGGCTTCCAAGAAGGAGCGCTTCATGGAAGGACTCCAACAGGTCCTGCAGTATCAGCTCATCATCTGCGACTATCGCACTTTCTTCGACTTGGTGAACAAGGCCATCATGCTGGAAGACAAGCGTCGTGCCATCGACGACACTCGCAAGCGCAAGATGATCAGCAAGGGTGGCCCCAGCAACCAGAAGCCTCGCCCCTGGCAGCCAGCCCTAGCCAAGCCGACCTATCAACCGCAGCAGGTTAGACCTCCTGCACCTCATCCGAGCTACCAGCCTCAGCAATATGCCAATCCCAGGCCATCCTACAACAACAACCCCAATAACAACAACGGTGGCAGAAACTTGAACAATAACCCTGGGCAAGTCACTTGCTTTGGATGTGGTCAGTCTAGACACATCTCTAAGCTTTGCCCCAACAGGAAGCCAGATGCACCGTGCCCCAATGCACCAAACCAAGGTCAAGCCCATGGAGCACCACCAAGGAACCCAGTTCCCCGCAACCAGCCCAACAATGGCAAGGGTCGTGTAAATCACGTCACCGTAGAGGAAGCCCAGGAAGACCCGGACGTCATACTAGGTACGTTCCTCGTCAACTCAACCCTAGCAACAGTACTCTTTGATTGTGGAGATTCACATTCTTTTGTCACCCAAAATTTTGCACTAGAGAGTGGCATGAAGCCTACACCCCTGGGTAGTCGTATGTTGATACAAACCCCCGGTTCAGTTATGAAGTCTAGGATAGGGTGTCAGGGAGTGAAGATTGACATCAACGGGGTAGACTTCCTAGCAGACCTTATAGTTCTAGATTCACCCGGCTTGGATGTTATCCTTGGCATGAATTGGTTAACTAAGCACCAAGGCATGTTGGACTATGCCAAGACGATTGTCACCATGACTAATAGCCAAGGAGTGGAAGTCAAGTATGTCCCCAACCCTGCCTCCACTGAAGGCCCTCGGGCTAACTGCCTATCGGGAGTTGAGTTGGATCAAGTGCCAGTAGTATGTGAGTACCCGGATGTGTTTCCTGATGAGCTGCCAGGAATGCCTCATGACCGCGACATTGAGTTCATCATTGAGCTTATTCCCGGATCAAGGCCCAACTATAAAAAGGGCTACAGGATGGGATCCGAAGAGTTGGCTGAGTTGAAGAAGCAACTGGTAGAGCAGCTCAGAAAAGGATTCATTCGCCCTAGTGCCTCTCCTTGGGGATCACCTGTTCTATTTGTGTCAAAGAGGGACGGAACTATCAAACTTTGTGTCTATTACCGTTCTCTCAATGAAGTCACGATAAAGAACAAGTACCCACTCCCCAAGATTGAGGACCTCTTTGATCAGTTGAATGGAGCCAAGGTGTTCTCCAAGATCGACCTTAGGTCTGGGTACTACCAGCAGAAGATTAGACCCCAAGATATTCCGAAGACGGCATTTGTAACCCGGTATGGCCTGTATGAATACACGTTCATGTCATTCGGATTAACTAATGCCCCTGCTTACTTCATGTACCTCATGAATAAGGTCTTCATGGAGTACTTGGACAAGTTCGTTGTTGTCTTCATTGATGACATACTCGTCTTCTCCAAGTCTGAAGAAGAACATGAGGAACACTTGAGATTGGTCCTAGAGAAGCTTCGAGAGCACTAACTTTATGCCAAGTTCAGCAAGTGTGAATTCTGGCTGCATGAAGTTGGATTCTTGGGTCATGTGTTGACTGCAGAAGGATTATCAGTGGATCCTGCCAAGATTCAAGCAATGACTGAATGGCAAACCCCAACCACCGTGAAGGAAGTCAGGAGCTTCCTCGGACTCGCGGGATATTACTGCAAGTTCATGGAAGGGTTCTCAAGCATTGCCCGACCCATGACCCAACTTTTGAAGAAGGACAAGAAGTTCGAATGGACTGCTAAGTGCGAGGAAAGCTTCCAGGAACTCAAGAAGAGATTGACCACAACCCTAGTTTTGGCCACCCCCAATATTCACAAGGAGTTTGTGATATATTTTGATGCATCAAGAACCGGGCTTGGAGGTGTTCCGATGCAAGATGTCAGAGTTGTAGCATATCTATCCAGACAGCTACGCCCGCATGAAGAGAACTATGCCACTCATGATCTCGAGTTGGCAGCCGTAGTTCATGCCTTAAAGACATGGCGATATTACCTTCTAGGGAAGCGGTGTGAGATATTCACAAACCACAAGAGTTTGAAGTATATCTTCACTCAAATGGCTCAGTGTTCAGTACCACCCCAGAAAGGCCAATGTGGTAGCAGATGCCTTGAGCAAAAAGGCTTGTTCCTTGAATGCTATGATTAAGGAAAGGCTACCCGCCCTGTATGAAGAGCTAGAGAGCTTCGGCTTGGAACTGGTTGCACCAGGATTCCTTGCCAACCTTGAAGCAAAGCCTACCTTGATGGATGAGATTAAGGAAGCTCAGAAGGTACACAAGAGCATTGAAGGCATCAAGAGGAAGATCAAGGCAGGCAAGGCCCGAGGATTCTTAGTGGATGAACAAGGAGTTGTATGGTTTGGGAACCGCATCTACATAGACAATAAAGAGGAGCTCAAGACCCTAATCTTGCAAGAAGCTCATGACACTCCATACTCCATCCACCCTGGAGGAACCAAGATGTATCAAGACAACAAATCAAGATTCTGGTGGCATGGCATGAAACGGGAGATAGGCACGTTCGTGGCTAAGTGTGACATATGCCAAAGGGTCAAGGCTGAGCATCGGCGACCCGCTAGACTACTGCAGCCCCTCAAAGTGCTTGAATGGAAGTGGGATAAAGTCGGGATGGATTTCATCACCGGTTTGCCGAGGTCAATCAAAGGACATGATTCCATTTGCGTCATTGTCGACCACCTGACCAAGGTAGCCCACTTCATTCCTGTCAAGACGGCCTATAATGGGAACCAGTTGGCCAACCTCTACATTACCCGGATTGTGAGCCTCCACGGGGTTCCTAAGGAGATTGGGTCGGATCGAGGAACCTAGTTTACCTCAAGATTCTGGAATAGGTTCCAAGAAGCATTGGGAACCAAGCTCTCCTTCAGCACTGCATTTCACCCTCAGACCAACCACATACTTCTCAAAGCGACGATTATATTCATTGATTATATCATATGTCGAAGCTTTGATCTATATGTTGTCATCAGTTACCAAAAAGGGGGAGATTGAAAGCACATTTGCTCCCTTGGTGGTTTTGGTAATTCATAACAACATATAAGTCATTGAACTAATGTTTCCATCTTGTATATTTCAGGAAATCTTCAATGATGGGTTGGCAAAGAGATTGTGGAACACCCCAAGATGCAAGGAAATGGAATGGCAAAGCTTCAAGCAAGAGGACTCTACATTTTATGTTTGTGAGAAATCACCTTGAGTCCATAGGAAATCCAATACTATTAAAAGGGGGTAAAGTTTTGTTGGTGAACCAACTGCTCATACGTGCACAAGTGATAGTCACCAAAGACACCCAGTAACTCTCCCACCAAAGTCTATTCTAAGCCAAACACACAAAATCGGTGCAACCAACATTCTACATTCGGTGCCACCGATTCCAAACCCTAGACAGACTCACCCAAACCCTAACCCTTCGGTACAGCCGATACTGCTTTCGGTGCCACCGAGTTCGGCTGCCAACTTTGTGTTACGCAAGTTCACAGTTTCGGTCCCTCTGATATTGTTGAATCGGCGTCACTGAGAATGAGCATTCTAACCGTTGGTCACCTTATTGGTGCAACCAAGATTCCTATATCGGTCTCACCGAGATTCAAAAGTTGCCACTTTTTGGTCACTTCGGTACCACCGAGATTAACACATCGGTGTCACCGAGTTGGTCATTTTGTGTGTAACGGTTGGATTTTCGGGGATGCCTATATACCCCTTCACCACAACCTAGTCAAAAGAGAAGCACTCAGAACCATTCCATACCTATCCTATCAGTTTTCTGAGAGAACCACCTACCCTTTTGTTGAGATCATGATCTTCCACTCCAACCTTATGGATCTTGATTTCTAGCCTCCTGTAACAGCCCGGGACCGACGCTCTAGAAGATTCCCCTTTTATTTCCATTCTCGTTTGTGTTTCATTTGGTTGCTTCATTCATCATTGCATCATTCGCATCATCTGCATAGCATCGTCACTCGTTTTTGAAAACTTGCATCCGTTGGTAGTTGCTGGTTCTCGCCGTTCGTGTCGTCGACTGTTTCGAGACCAACCACACACACGCACGCGCTCGCGGCATCATTAAAATGTTGTTTTTAAAAGTGGGTATAAAATATTCTTGGATTGGGTTGAAACCTGGTGTGCGGTCTTATTATAGTGTAGTTAGGCCGCCTGCCAAATTTCGTCGCATTCTGAGTTCGTTTGATACCCCGTCGGTCAACCGTAGTAGTGTGGTCATCGGTTATTTGTCACACGGTTTCGGTGTTTTAAAACCTCGTGTCATGGGCCGCAACTTCCCTCTCGTCCCCACCTAGCCCATCTACACAGCCCGCTAGTCCAACCTAACCCCTTCCTCTGTTCGTGGTCATCGGATCGTGAACGGACGAACAAGGTCCAACCCCCAACCCTAGTGCCATTCCCTATTTAAATCCCCCATGGAGAGAGAGCCCCTCACTCTCTAGGGTTTCCCCCATGTAAAATTGCAGCCACCCCCTACAAAAACCCCACCTGCTAGCTCCACCTCCCTCTCCCCCGAAATCCTACCTCCCCAGCCAAATCTGGCCCTCAGATCTGAAATCTGGGGCTCAGATTCACCCAAGAATCCCACCTACCAGACATGTCCAGCGACCAACCCGGACAATGTCCGGCGACCACAGAGCCCTGCAACCCCGTCCCTCAGCTCGCTCCCGAGCTCCCCGCCGTCCGGCCCTTGACGGAGTTCGCCGGAGGAACCCCGAGGTCGGGCCTCGCCGCCCCCTCTCCTCTCACCTCTCTACTTTGTGCCAAAGGTGTAGCCCACCGGTGACCGCCGAAGCTCTGCCGCCTCGCCCCAAATCCGGTCGGGATCGAGGCCCGCCGTCCAGATCCTGCCTCGCCCTGCTCGCCGCCCCCTCCAAGCCACCGGAGTCCCTCCTGCCGCTGGTGTCGTGGCCAGCCGTCATGGCCTCGCTCAGCTCGGGCTGGGGAGCATGACGCCCTCGCCCTCGCTCGCATTGACCGCGCCTAGACCACTGCTCACCCACCTTGTGGGCGGGCGCCAAGGCCGGCCCAGCTCCAACACCCACCGAACGGCCCATCGGGCCCAAGGTGAGCCGCCACCCCTAGTGCTATGTTGCGCCTTGGGCGCTGGGAAATTATCCCGTGCCATGTCCTGTTCGGGCCCCGATTGTAGATTCGGCCCGTTTGTGTTTTTTTCCTGCGTTGCGAATTTAGCAATTTAACTGGTTATGACAGATTTGCAGAAAAGTCCCTAATGATCATGCATTTAATAACTCCACTTCCGTGCATCGGATTAAAACAAATTCTATATGAAACTTGACTAGAATTTTGTGTACATTCATAATTTCAAACTTTCACACATGTTTAAAATACTTAAACTTGCTGTTTCTATTGATTTGCGTGAATGACATGCTAAAATGATTTATTTCATAACTACTAAACCATAGCTCTGATAAAAATGTTTTATATATGTAACTTGGCTAGAAAAATGTGTAGAATCACATCGTGTCATTTATTTTGCTGTTTAACCACTATAAAATATGTTTAGTATAGATCTGGACCAAAATCATAATATGCATATGGGGATGTTTCAGAAATGATATATATTGCTTCCGGCCTCATTTCAAATGCCTAGAAGTTGTACTTGTTTTTGTTTCACCTCTTGCCATGTTTAACAACATTTAATATTGTCGTGTACCTAAATGAGAGTGAACTTAATAATTGAATGTGGAGTTTTGTTAATACGCAACTCATTGCATATTGAACTTCACTTAACGTGTAGTAGTTGGTTGTTGTTCTTGCCATGCCTTGCCTTGCATATTAAACCGGACATGCATCATATTTGTTTGTGCATCATGTCATGCATATGTTGTGGTGTATCTTGTGTTGATTGTTGTTTCCAGTTTGCTTATTCTCGATAGAGTTCCAAAAGCGTTCGGGGTGTGAGGATTCGTTCGACTACGTTGGATCGTCTTCTTCATGGACTCGTTCTTCTTCCAAGCGGGATCTCAGGCAAGATGACACATTTCCCTGGATACCATTACTATCATTGCTATGCTAGTTCTTCCCCTTTTATTGATATGTCACGCTACCTACCACTTGTTTGTCAAGCCTCCCTAAATTGCCATGAAAGCCTCTAACCCTCCACCTTCCCAGCAAACCGTTGGTTGGCTATGTTACCGCTTGCTCAGCCCTTCTTATAGCATTTCTAGCTGCAGATGCAATTGCTTCCATGTGAAAACATGGGCATTATTTTTTCTCACAATATTATTGCTATTTAATTTAATGCAATTATACACTCTGTAAAGGGTGGAAGGCTTGGCCTTTTGCTCAGTGTTTTGTTCCACTCTTGTTGTCCTAGATACTTGTGAACCGGTGTTATGTTCCATAATTGAGCGCTCCTAATATGCTCGGGGTTGTTATGGGGACCCCCTTGATTTTTGTTTTAGGATAAAACTTGTCTGGCAAGGCCCAACTTTGGTACTACATTTGCCCATCATAATAATTATGATCACCTTATTAAAGCATAGAGGGTCGCCCCCTCGTAGATTAATTTAACATAATACAGGGGGGCCAATGCTGCTGGTGTTGGTTCAAAATAGAGCACTGTGCGGGGCCAACCCGGGGCAACTCGGGAGATTTCTATCAGGCCACTATACGCGTTCCTTATCCGTCGTGTCCTGAGAACGACATACGTGGCTCCTATCGGGATCGTCGACATGTCGGGAGGCCTTGCTGGACTTGTTTTACCTTTCTCAAGCATCTTGCATGAGGTGCTCTGATCTTCTTCGGGCTATCTCGAGGTGTCAGAATTCCTTTGGAATTGCCTAGGATGATCATGAGATCCGTGGTCGAGGTTATTCCCACGACGTGTGGTTAATTTGTGATGGATGAGTTGGAGCACCCCTGCAGGGTTAAATCTTTTGGAAAGTCATGCCCGCGGTTATGTGGCAAACTTGGATATTTTGTTTAACACCCGG
The DNA here is from genome assembly GCA_022496015.1 of Hordeum marinum. Taxonomy (NCBI): domain Eukaryota; kingdom Viridiplantae; phylum Streptophyta; class Magnoliopsida; order Poales; family Poaceae; genus Hordeum; species Hordeum marinum. Next base: position 365,743,532 of record CM039675.1, on the reverse strand, counting down.
TCATAGCAAACTTGAAGTAAACTCTAATAAAATACACCAACTGTGTGCGTAACTGCGACTTTCTCTTCTCGTGAGTCCTCATCTGAGAGAGAACACGATGGGGTTCTGTTTGATGTAAGTAGGTGTTCAGGATCAGTTAGTGATCATTACTAGTTCACGTCCGTTATGTGTATACCACCATACCTTAATTTCTGTACTCGTAAGTTAGCCACTCAAACAAATGCTTAGTCGCTTGCTGCAGCCTCACCACTTAACTATACCTCACCTATTAAGCTTTACAAGTCTTGATACCCTTGGAAATGAGATTGTTGAGTCCCTGTGGCTCACAGATTACTACAACAACAGTTACAGGTGCAGGTAATGCGATGATTTGACGTGAGCACCATGCGTGTTTGATTTGGAGTTCTTATTCTTGTTCTTCATCAATCTAGGAAGGGTTCCAGGCGGCAGCCTGGGATGGCAAGGATGGATGTCTTTTTTGTCATTTGTTTTCGTCCGTAGTCAGACCCTGCTCTTCTGTATGATGTTTGAGTATGTTGTTGTATTGATGTCATATTGATGTAGCTTGTGGCGAGTGTAAGCCAATTCCATATACTCATCTCTTTGGTACATGTACTTGTAATGATATCCATTCTTGCAACACGACGAGATGCACTTCTATCCCTGTCGAGGCCCTTATGCCGAAATAAGGATAGGATCGCATCTTGGACGTGACAAGTTGGTATTAGAGCCTGTACCGACCTAGGAACCCCCTTGATTGATCGAACTTGGCGAGTCGAGTCTAGAAAAAAACTATTTTGAGTCTAGTTATATCGGAGAGTAGGATTCTTTTTACTCCTCTTCTATACTCTGGTGAGGTATCCGACTTAGGAATTTTGATTCTACTCCTCTTCTCGCTCAATTTTTTTGTTAGGATCGCGCGGGTATTTTGGAAACTATATGATGTTTATGTGACGGAGTTCTGTCTTGGTGCCTCCTGTGACTTGATTTCTTTCGAGGAGTTGAGCTCCAGGGAATTCTTAGCACATCGTTATCATTCAGCTTCCTTAGTATCTCAGGACGTAGGGTGTTCGGAATTGCTTCAATACTTGTCGTGGTGAGATAAGGTCGGAGTCACCCAGTACTGGGGAGGCATCTGGGGTACCACCATGGTTAGTATCGTTGTGCTTTCGAGGATCTGAGTTAGATGGACTTGCGAAAGCCTCTCGTTATGTGTTGAAGGATGGATACAGTTGGGGTGTAGGTTTGTTAGTTGTGTGAGATATTTCCTCCTTGTATCCCCAACACCGGATTGCATAACCAAGAAACTTTTGAGAAGTTCTTAGGTGGGAATTTTCAAGTAGTTACCTAGGCTATCTTCCAACAGATCATGATGTGAGGTTGGGGTTCGACATCTAGTGGATTCGTTTGTTCACGGTCTTTCTTACAGAGGACAGTCTCGATTTATGCTTCGTCAAGCCTTGTAGTTCGCTACGCCTAGGGAGCATATTCGAGCGTCATTTCAATATGACAATCCAATGTACGATCGAGCTTGTGCGAACCTTACCACGAAAATATCGGATGAAATCTCCGTTATGCATTTGTTCTGGCTTGTTTCATAAGCCTCATCCTTCGTTTTGTTTTGAATATGGCAATTCGAGTTGCTTCGATGTCAAGTGGTGATTTCATATCTTTCCAAGTGTTCTCATATTTCTGTGGGAATGCTAATTCTTTTCATCAATCAAGTTGTCATATCAATTCTTTTTATCCGGTGTGCTTCTCTTCAAGATAATTCTATCATCTCCAATATTTGCAAGATCAATTCTTATTTCGTTTCGGAGTTGTCTCATCTGTCCCAAGTGTCTTTGTTTTTCCCCACCCTCCCGCCCTTTTTCTTCAATAATTAAATTCTCATCCAAGTGCCTTTCTATTCATGTGATGCTTCCGCTATCTTTTCTTCCGTTTCGTATCCGATGATTCATTGTGAAGGTCCTCAAGTGCTTCAAGTTCATCGTTCATCGTTCTTGTTTTTTCTTTTTTTTCTCCGGTGGATTCGATTCAATCTCTCGGTGTTCATCATATCCTTCCTCATTTGTTCTATGGTTTGCTTGTTGGGAATTCTTATCCAAGCGTCTTTTGCTTATTCATCCCTCTCTATTCTATCTAGAGTGCTGAAGATATCTCAGAAGACTTTCATTTCCATTCATATCCTCTTAAACTATTTCGAGGTTCTCACTTCATCAAGTTCTTAATTTGTACCGGTGCAATCCCTCTTTCTAAGCAATTGTCTCAACGGTGGTTTCTTTTGAGTGGGCCCATAACCCATAGGTTTTTTTCCCACGATCCTACCTGACTCTTCTAATCTTTTCGGAGGTGTTCTCAAGTTCTTTTGATATGATGTAACAATGATTTTCATCAGTCATATTCCTCTTCCAAGATCGCTTCAAATCATTTTCGTCGTTGGCTCAACCATTCCTTATTCATTATTCCGGAGTATCTTAGTAATTCATGATGTTGTTTCTCGTCATCATTCTTTGCATTAAAGACCGAAGGAGTGGTTCCCTTAAATCTTAATCCATTCTCCTAGAGATTCATGGTTTCAGCTTGTTGTTATCATCTCAAATTGTTTCCATTCATTACTTATTCCTCCCATAGCTATCCAATGCATTCAAGTTGTTTTCATTTCTCGATACTTCGAAGGCCATCATTTCAGAAGATTTCTTCGTTCCCAGCTTTCAGCTTTCGTTCTCAAATTCTTCTCAATTGTTGTCCCTTCGTTCGTATCTCAATTATTCTGGAGCTTCGTTCAAGTTTTCTATTAAGTGGATCATGCTCTCTTCGTTTTCATGTTATATCATTCATTTGTATTATCCTCTTTAGTTTCTAATTCTTATTGATGTTCTCATGCAAGACGTCTTCAAGTTTGTGATCTATCTATCTTTCCTATCTCTTCCAAAAGGATAAGTGGTATGTCGAATCCATTGTTTGTCATCAATTTAACTTGATGAAGGATAGGCATATCATAATTCTTATTCTTGTTTCATCCAAGTGATTTCAATCTTTCTTCCAGAGTTGTTCATGATATCAAATTCCTTATCCCAAGTGGTCATCTTTCTTTTTCGGAGTTCCTAGTTTTTCTCAAGTATCTTGTCGCTAAGCTTCATCTAATTCATAGCAAGGCCTCAATCTTGTTCTTTTTGCATCCTTCAATTCTTTCTATCATCCTTTCGTTTCAGAATTCTTCCGGAGGTTCTTCATGGTGGTTCGTCAAGAATTCTTTCATTTTCAAGTGTTCTTCAAGATTCTTGTTGGAGGTGCTTAAGTGTTCTTTATCTTGGATTTCTAAGTCCAATCCCTTCTCCATTGTCTTTGAGGTGGTGTTATTAAATTCTGGATTATGAGGAGTCTCGAAGGAAAATTGTCAAGAATAAGATAAGTGAACCCATTTCGTATTCTCGGAGTTATCTTGGGTTGGATTTCAGCTAAAGCATTTCCTAAGGATTGTTGCTATCATGGTGTTATAAATGATCCAAGTTTTCTCCTTCTCCTCTTGGTGAAAGAAGTTTTGCATATCTTGTTGCTCTCAAGCAATCAATTATTCCTGTTGTGGCAGGTTGTCACCTCATAATTTTGAGATGTTTTCCATAAGCCCATAACAACCTTATTCTTTTCGTTGTCGGATTTCAACAACTCCATTCAACCAATGCTTTTCAAATTCATTTGTTCTGGAAATTGTCATTTTCTTCTCCATTCTTTTCCTTCCAATGATCTAGTTTCTATTCTTTTCTTTCGGAGGCGTTTTCATGTTGCTCTGTTTCAACCATCATCTTGTTTTATCAATATCATGTTCTTTCTTTGGTTATTCAGTTTATCGGAGTGTTGTGTTCTATGTTCAAGCTCTTCTCCTTCTTATCAAGTTTTGCCTCTCTTTCCTACTGAAGTGCTGCCGAAATTTCTTGTGAATTATTGCTTGTTTCTCATATCGTTCTTCATCAGTTTCCAACCTTCATGTTTCATTTGTTTCACTTGTTTGTCAGAGAAGCAACTAAGTTTTACCTCTTGCTCTTTCTCTTCCCCTTCTCATTCTAAATCTCGAGACGAGATCCTCATGTAGTGGAGGAGAGTTGTAACAGCCTGGGACCAATGCTCCAGAAGATTCCCCTTTTATTTCCATTCTCGTCTGCCTTTTGTTTGGTTGTTGCATTCGTCATTGCATCATTCGAATCATCTACATAGCATCGTCACTCGTTTTTGAGAACTTGCATCCGTTGGTAGTTGCTGGTTCTCTCCGTTCGTGTCGTCGACCATTTCGAGACCAACCACACACACGCACACGCCCGCGGCATCGTTAAAATGTTGTTTTTAAAAGTGGGTATAAAATATTCTTGGATTGGGTCGAAACTTGGCATGCGGTCTTATTATAGTGTAGGTAGGCCGTCTGCCAAATTTCGTCGCATTCCGAGTTCCTTTGATACCCCGTCGGTCAACCGTAGCAGTGTGCTCATCTGTGTTTTGTCGGACGGTTTCAGTGTTTTAAACCTCGTGTCACGGGCTGCAACTTCCCTCTCATCCCCACCTAGCCCATCTACATAGCCCGCTAGCCCAACCTAGTCCCTTCCTCCGTTCGTGGTCATCGGATCGTGATCGGACGGACAAGGTCCAACCCCCAACCCTAGTGCCACTCCCTATTTAAACCCCCCATGGAGAGAGAGCCCCTCACTCTCTAGGGTTTTCCCCATGTAAAATTGCGGTCACACCCCTAGAAAAACCCCACCTGCTAGCTCCACCTCCCTCTCCCCCAAAATCCTACCTCCCTAGCCAAATCTAGCCATTTGATCTGAAATTTGGCGCTCAGATTCGCCCAAAAATCCCACCTACCGTACATGTCCGGTGGCCACCCTGGACAATGTCCGGCGACCACAGAGCCCTGCAGCCCCATCCCTCAGCTCGCTCTCGAGCTCGTCGCCTCCCCGCAGCTCCCCGTCAACCGGCCCTCGTCGGAGTTCGTCGGAGGAACCCCGAGGTCGGGCCTCGCCGCCCCTCTCCTCCTCCCTTCCTCTCCTCCTTCCCCTTCTCCTCCCTCTCCCTCTCACCTCTCTGCTCCACGCCGCAGGTGCAGCCCGCCTGTGACCGCCGGAGCTCCGCCGCCTCACCCCAGATCTGGGCGAGATCGAGGCCCACCGGCCAGATCCGGCCTCGCCTTGCTCGCCGCCCCCTCCAAGCCACCGGAGTCCCTCCTGCAGCCGGCGTCGTGGCTAGCCGCCATGGCCTCGCTCAGCTCGTGCTGGGGAGCACGACACCCTCGCCCTCGCTCGCGTTGACCGCGCCTGGGCCGTTGCTCGTCCACCTCGTGGGCTAGCGCCAAGCCCGGCCCAGCTCCAACCCCCACCGAACGGCCCACCGGGCCCAAGGTGAGCCGCCGCCCCTAGTGCTATGTTGCGCCCTAGGCGCTGGGAAAATATCCTGCGCCATGTCCTGTTCGGGACCTGATTGCATATTCGGCCCGTTTGTGTTTTTTTCCTGCGTTGCGAATTTAGCAATTTAACTAGTTATTATAGATTTGCAGAAAAGTCCCTAATGATCATGCATTTAATAACTCCACTTCCGTGCATCGGATTAAAACAAATTATATATGAAACTTGACTAGAATTTTGTGTAGATTCATAATTCCCAACTTTCACACATGTTTAAAATACTTAAACTTGCTGTTTCTATTGATTTGCATGAATGACATGCTAAAATGATTTATTTCATAACTACTAAACCGTAGCTCTGATAAAAATGTTTTATATATGTAACTTGGCTAGAAAAATGTGTAGAATCACATGGTGACATTTATTTTGCTGTTTAACCAGTATAAAATATGTTTAGTACAGCTCTGGACCAAAATCATAATATGCATATGGATATGTTTCAGAAATGATATATATTGCTTCTGGCCTCATTTCAAATGCCTAGAAGTTGTAGTTGTTTTTTGCTTCACCTCTTGCCATGTTTAACAACATTTAATATTGTCGTGTACCTAAACGAGAGTGAACTTAATAATTGAATGTGGAGTTTCGTCAATATGCAACTCGTTGCATATTGAACTTCACTGAACGTGTAGTAATTGGTTGTTGTTCTTGCCATGCCTTGCCTTGCATACTAAACCGGACATGCATCATATTTGTTTGCGCATCACGTCATGCATATGTTGTGCTGTATCTTGTGTTGATTGTTGTTTTCGGTTTGCTTCTTTTCGATAGAGTTCCGAAAGCGTTCGGAGTGTGAGGATTCGTTCGACTACGTTGGATCGTCTTCTTCATGGACTCATTCTTCTTCCGAGCGGGGTCTCAGGCAAGATGACACATTTCCCTGGATACCATTACTATCATTGCTATGCTAGTTGTTTCGCTTTTATTGTTATGTCACGCTACCTACCACTTGTTTGTCAAGCCTTCCTACATTGCCATGAAAGCCTCTAACCCTCCACCTTCCCAGCAAACCGTTGTTTGGCTATGTTACCGCTTGCTCAGCCCTTCTTATAGCATTTCTAGCTGCAGCTGCAATTGCTTCCATGTGACAACATGGACATTCTTTTGTTATCACAATATTATTGATATTTAATTTAATGCAATTATACACTTGGTAAAGGGTGGAAGGCTTGGCCTTTTGCTCGGTGTTTTGTTCCACTCTTGCCGCCATATTTACTTGTGAACCGGTGTTATGTTCCATAATTGAGCGCTCCTAACATGCTCGGGGTTGTTATGGGGCCCCCTTGATTTTCGTTTTAGGATAAAACTTGTCTGGCAAGGCCCAACTTTGGTACTACATTTTCCCATCATAATAATTATGATCACCTTATTAAAGCATAGAAGGTCGCCCCCTCGTGGATTAATTTAACATAATACAGGGGGGCCAATGCTGTTGGTGCTGGTCCAAAATAGAGCAATGTGCGGGTTCAACCCGGGGCAACTCGGGAGATTTCTATCTAGCCACTGTACGCGTTTCTTATCCTCCGTGTCCTGAGAACGAGATACGCGTCTTCTATCGAGATCGTCGACACGTCGGGAGGCCTTGCTGGACTTGTTTTACCTTTCTCGAGCATCTTGCGTGAGGAGCTCTGATCTTCTTCGGCCTATCTCGAGGTGTCGTAATTCCTTTGGAATTGGCTAGGATGATCACGAGATCCGTGGTCGAGGTTATTCCCATGGCGTGTGGTTAATTTGTGATGGATGAGTTGGAGCACCCCTGTAGGTTTAATCTTTCAAAAAGTCGTGCCCGTGGATATGTGGCAAACTTGGATATTTTGTTTAACACCCAGTCATAGCAAACTTGAAGTAAACTCTAATGAAATACATCAACTGTGTGCGTAACCATGACTGTCTCTTCTCGTGAGTCCTCATCCGAAAGAGAACACGATGGGGTTCTGTTTGACGTAAGTAGGTGTTCAGGATTAGTTAGTGATCATTACTATTTCACGTCCGTTATGTGTAGACCAACATACCTTAATTTCTGTACTCGTAAGTTAACCACTCAAACAAATGCTTAGTCGCTTGCTGCAGCCTCACCACTTAACTATACCTCACCTATTAAGCTTTAATAGTCTTGATACCCTTAGAAATGAGATTGTTGAGTCCCTGTGGCTCACAGATTACTACAACAGCAGTTGCAGGTGCAGGTAATGCAATGATTTGATGTGAGCACCATGATTGTTTGATTTGGAGTTCTTATTCTTGTTCTTCATCAATCTACGAAGGGTTCCAGGCGGCTGCCTGGGATGGCAAGGATGGATGTCTTTTTTGTCGTTTGTTTTCGTTCGTAGTCGGACCCTGCTCTTCTATATGATGTTTGAGTATGTTGTTGTATTGATGTCATATTGATGTAGCTTGTGGCGAGTGTAATCCAATTCCATATACTCATCTCTTCGGTACATGTACTTGTAATGCTATCCATTCTTGCAACACGACGAGATGCGCTTCTGTCCCTATCAAGGCCCTCGTGCCGAAATAAGGATAGGATCGCATCTTGGGCATGACACATCCCCAAGTTGCTTTCCACCAATCCCATCTCTTCTACCAAGACATATCTATGAGGGAGTGATTGTGTGTTGAGGAGTCTATCATCTTGAAGCACAAGAGCAAGGAGTTCATCAACATTACCGAGCCTATTACCTTTCGGAGAGTGGTGCCTCCTAGATTGGTTAGGTGTCGCTTGGGAGCATCCTACTTCGTATTGTGGACCGAACCAAGAATTTTGTAATGGCAAGGAGATCGCCTACTTCATGAAGATCTACCCCGAGTAAGGCTAGTCATCCGTGGACGTAGGCCGTCATGGTATAGTCAAGGTTGCTTCTTCGTGGAACCCTCCATGGGTAGAGCCCTCCGTGGACTCTCGCGGTCGTTACCCTCCATGGGTTGAAGACTCCATGAACGTGGATGTACGATAGAACCACCTATCGGAACCATGGGAAAAATCATCGTGTCACCAATTGTGTTTGCTTTCCTTACCCTCTCTTTACTTACATGTGCAATGTCTTTACTTTCCGCTGCTATACTCTTAGGCATGCATGTGTAGGGTGTACTTGACATACAATGAATGCTAAAATCTGCCAAGAATTAAAATTGGGAAAAAGTAGATTTTATTTGGTCAAGTAGTCTAATCACCCTTCCCCCCTCTATACCTACTTTCGATCCTAAGTGGTATCAGAGCTTTGGTCTACATTGCATTTGTTTCACAACCTAGGAGAAGTATGGCATCTAGTGAGGGAAATTGTCGCCGTAGAGGTTCGTACTTTGATGGCATAAATTTTGCTAGTTGCAAAATGAAAATGCATTTGCTTGGTCATAATCCTGCCGTTTGGGTTGTTGTTTGTGTTGCCTTGCAAGGTGAATTCTTTGCAGAAGGAAAGGAACCCGGTCGTGAAGCGACTAGATGAATTGAAGATGTTGCAACTCAATGCTCAAGCATGTGACATTCTCTTCGATGGCCTATGCCCCGAAGAATTCAACAAAATCAGCCGTCTTGAACACACAAAAGAGATTTGGGATACTTTCTTTGATGTGCACGAAGGAACTGAGTCCGTGAGAGAATCCAAGTTAGATGTTTTTCAAGGTCAGCTTTACAAGTTCAAGATGAAGGATGGTGAAGGAGTCACTGAGATGTACTCTAGGTTAGCTCTCATCACCAATGAGATTGCCGGCTTAGGAAGCGTAGAAATGATAGACAAATTTATCATCAAGAAGATACTTCAAGCCATGGATGATCGATATGACACCGTCTGCACATTGATCCAAATGATGCCTAACTACAAAGATCTCAAGGCAACGAAAGTGATTGGTATAATTGTTGCTCATGAGGTGACACTCAAAGACAAGAAAGAGCTTCACCACAAGTCCAGCGGTGCTTTCAAATCCACAAGTGATGATCCTTCTACCTCAAGTGACAACCTTGTCACAAATGAAGAGATAATCCTTATGGTCAAGAAACTGAACAAGTTCTACAGGAATAGAAGCAAAGATCGAAGCTCCAACTCAAGACATGAAGAGAAGCGTTCGTCAAGTTGTGACCGAAACTGCTACAATTGTGGGAAACCTGGACACTACTCCAATGAGTGCACGGCTCCTTGCAAACGAAGAGAATAGTCACCAAGAAGACGAAGCTCAAGAGACGAGTCACCTCGAAAAGAGAGAAGGAGTAGAGATGATCGTTATGAACGAAGACCCTCAAGGAGAAGTAGGGACTCAGAGAACAAGGACAAGTACACCAAGAGCTAATCAATAAGGAAACATCAACCTCATATTGGTGAATGGCTATCACTCCAACTCCGACTATAGTCAAGATGAAGGTGTTGCCGGAATTGCTCTAGCGACTAACAGCTCCTATGATCTATTTGATTCACCAAATGAAGGGAGTGGAAGTTGCTTCATGGCTAAAGGCCCCAAGGTATCACACCCTGAGTATCTTGATTTCAATTGTGATGAAGATGACTTGTTAATTGAAGATGACTTGCTATTCGACAAAACTAGTAATGGTAGTCAAAATGAACTTGCTAGTACTCACTCTAGTAGAGATAAGTCGTGTGATGCTGATAAGTTGGAAATAGAATGGCTAACTCAAGAACTAAAAACTCTTAAGTTAGCTCATGAGTCAACTCTAGAAGATCATAGAGAGCTTGTAAGGACACATGAGAAGCTACGCTTCGAGAAGATAAATTAAGAGCAAGAGCGTGAGTTCCTTAAAGCTATCAATGACGATCTTCGAAAGAAGACTTCCTCTTATCTAACCAAACGATTTCTCTTATCTAAATTAATGCCTCAAGTTAGGTCTAAGCAATCTAGTAACAAAGGAAAGAAAGGTTCTTCAACTAGTAGCAATAAAAATGATAAATTCAATGATATTGCTTCTAGTAGTTCTCTTGATCCCACTAACTCTTCTCTTAGCCAAGTTACACTTGAGCAAGAAAATGAACTCTTGAAAGGGATTCTAGAGAAAGGTATCTACAAGAGTCTTGAAGGGTGCAAACAATTTGAGGAGATTGTATGCAAGCATGGAGGATACCGGAAGAATCATGGTGTTGGCTACTTCAACGCTAATGGAGTTTAATGGGAAGAATGTCAATACCCAATCCCAAGTGTGTCCCTCAAAGGATAAGTATGAAAATAGTCTCCCCAAGGGAACAAAAGCTCAAGATGACCTTCCACCACAAGACACCAAGCTCAAGGACAAGAACAAACTTCAAGAGGACTTTCACTCATATGAAGATGAATCCCAAGCTTTCGTGAAGTGGGTTCCCAAGGCTACTACAAGCTCAACTTCTACAAGTGCTACTTCAACATCAAGTATCCCCATCAACTTGATGTGGGTTCCCAAGAAGAAGAACTAGAAAGTTCTTGAGGGGTGACTCTTTGCAATCAACATCAACTCTATGCAATAGTTCAAGGAGTCACACATTCCCTTAAAGGTAAGCAAGGGACAAGGTAATCAAAAAAATCGATGGACATCATCACATATGCTTTGCAATCCATGTCCATATATACCCTTGTATTTTTCTCTTATGTGTTGGGACTAACCCGTGTAGGTGATAAGAGTAATGAAACAACAATGATGCTCCCAAATCTTGGTGATCTTCATCAACTTTGATCATCCATCACTACCTCACCAACATGAAGTCTTCATCGGCAAAACCCAAGGTTAGTTTATCCCTCTTATGGGGGGATTTCACATCTAGGGGGAGCTTTACTCTAAGACTTGAGTTAAAGCATCTCAAAAGAATGTGACAACATTAAATGCTTTGTGTGAAAGTGGTAACCCCACTTGTGCTTAAACGATGAGTATGACCTATGATCAAGTATTCTTACCTGGTTCCTAACTCAATATACTCATATATAGATGACTCCATCATCACCAAAATGCTTGTTAGATGCTATTGTGTTTGTGCATGTTTTCCATGATTTCATTTGACATCTTATTGTGTGAGCATGTTGGTCTGCATTTATTTACTCATTCGTGGATATCCAATTGTTGTTATTTGGCTTTTCATATTTATTTGCCAATTGGATATACAAGATTGCCTAGGGCCACTTCTTTAGTTATCTATGCTTTCTCACCTCATACTCTATTCATGTTGCATCACAAAATTTGAACAAGTACTTTTCGATCCCTTTGTGTCTGGAGCAATCGGAGTTCCGTATCGATAAGGACTAACCATTAAAACCTCCCAAGTGCATCTCGATCGAACCAACACCAGAAATTCAGTCACACCGAATGCCTAGGGTTGATCTGGATTTCTTGCCTCGGTACAACCGATTCCATATTATCGGTTACACCGAGTTTCCCTGTCAGCTGACAGTTGAGAAACTCGGTGACACCGAAAATTTTGAATCGGTGTCACCGACAACAAAGGGTATATATTCGATGGTCCCGACGTTTCAAAAATTCACTCCTCAAACCGTCGCGCCCCAATCCCTAAGTTGTCGGAAAAGGACCCCTGGTCGTCGCCCTTGTCTTCCCACACTCCTCCGCCGCTGGAAATCACCATCGTCGATGGAATCTTCGCCCCTGTCGCCGTCGTAGCGGATCTGTCACCGAGCTAGGGTACGGATTTGGCCCCCTCTTGCGCTACAACCTCTGAATCTTGTGCATTAGGGTTTCACCAGTATCTTTCCACTATTTGAGATTGTTCTATCCACAAGATTATCTCTATAGACTAGCGAATCGGAAAAAAAATTAGGTTTAGTTGCCCGCGAAATTCCATCTCGGTGAGACCGAATCAGAAAAATCGGTTCCACTGATTGCCTCTTTGTTCTACTGAGGACAAAAAGCGATGAGACCGAGTGATAGTTTTTGGTCTGACCGAAATTGTTACCAAGTTTCTGTTAAGGGTTTTGTGAGTCTCGGCGGCACCGAAAGGTTCTCGGTGACACCGAAATTCAATTTTGCAGTGAACTACACCTATAATTTTTCTGTTCAAACTTTCAAAAAACAGCTGAGTATTTTGTGATGACTCAACCTATTCCACTCTTCTATACTCTATTCACAGGGTCAGCATGTCAGAGTCACACAGTCAAAATCTACCAAAGCAGGGAGTTGACATGACTTCAGGCACTAGCCCTGAGCCTAATTCCTTTTCAGATCCAGGCACCCCCAGATCTCATGGGTTGACCAAGGCTATCACTAGGGCCAGTAAGAAGCTGAATTTAGATGAAGAAGATTCAAATTTTGTACCAGAAGAGGCTCTTGCCAAGAAGCAAGAGAAAGCTACCAAGAAGTCAGCAAATGAGGCCACCTCTTCCAGGAGGGTGGTCAGCAAAGTGTATGCACGTGCTGAAACTTTCAACGCACGTGAGAGTGATAGATCTACAATGACCATTGATCCCACAAGGAAGTCTATGCCTAAGAAGGCAGGGGAGAAGAGAGCCAGAAAGAGGATAATCCATGTGACTGGCGAGCCTACATCTATGTATGAAGATCCAGAGGAGGCAGCTGCTGCTGAAGAGGAGGATGAGCCAGCTGCAAAGGCTCCTCCCAAGAATAAGGGCAAGAAACTTCTAGCTGATGCTATGCCCAAGTCTGGTACATCCAAGAGCACAAAATCCCAGAAGGCTTCTGCTAAAAAGCCTAAGAGGACATCCAGGCAGATTCCAGCTTCTGAAAAGAACAAGGAAACTGCATCCAGAGTTGAGCATGATGATGACTTGACTACCTTAATGAAACTTAGACCACACCTTCCAGTACATAATGCTAGCTATCCACTTGCAGAAGATATGAAGAAGAGGAAAGACTCGGGTTTGATGGCATGGAGAGCTATAGATCCATATGCCCAAAGGAAGAAGACAGTTGTGGACTACAGATTATATACCAAAGAGCAACAGGATTTCTATGAGACTGTGCTATTTGACAAGAGTCCAGCTGTGAGTGACATGAGGTATGTAGACTGGAAATTCATTAAAGAGAATGAGGACTATTTTCCAAGTGTCCAAGACAATTTCCACTTCATTGGTTTGGATGAGTTTGTAGGCAGAGAACTTACTGCATGGAATGTTGAAATGATCATGCAATTCTACTCCACTACACATTTCTATGGAGATCGTAGGATTGTATGGATGACAGAAGGAGCAACATATGAGTCCACTGTTGATGAATGGGCTGCACATCTAGGAGTCCTAGAGGTTTAGGATGGAGACTTGGATGTCTACACGGAATCAAAGGCGAGCCACAATGCCATGAAGGATATGTATACTCCTATACCTACAGACAAAGTGCAATCTCACAAGCTTGGATCCATCTACTATCTTCAAGCTGGCCTCCGCACCATGAACACCATTCTGAGGCATACCTTGATGCCTAGTTAGGAGATGACAAGATGATCCGAGGCTACTCCATCAACATGTTGATCCACCTGGACAGACACACTAGGATCAGAGTCATGGACTTGACTGTTGAGACAGTCAAGAGGGTTGCTGTTGATCAGAAGCGCTCTTGCTTCTATTCACCCTATATCCAGATGCTTATCAACTCTCAGATTGAGAAGCACATATTTGCTCTTGACAGTTTCCATTTGCCCCTACAGCTAGAGCTTGAGGATAACGTCGTAGTGATGGATCCAGATCATCCCACATCTGCTACAGCTCAGACAGAGGCATTGGAAGCTCAAGCCACTAGTGCTCAAGTCCCTAGATCCAGAAATGAGCAAATGGATCTGTTGATTTCATCAGTTCAGGGCATGCAGAAGGACATTAAGGGGATTCTGGACAACCAAAACAATCTTGTAAGTATCTTTGAAACAAGGATCAAGACTCTTAATGATAAGGTGGACAGGCTGACTAAGACAGTCACAGAACTCTAGAAGGAAGTTAACTCAGTGCCACTTCCTCACACAACTTCTTCAGATGATGATCATGATGAGGATGAGGAGGGATCACCTCACAGGACAGGCACATAGTTTCCCACTCAGGCCAGATCAGCCACTGTGCTAGCTCCAGACTTGAGGCCCTCTTCATCACCTCCTGCCGCTATCACCTCAGCTCCTGCTCCATCAGCTCCAATTCCTCCAGCTGCTACTCCAACTCCATCCACAACATTTGCACACATCTTCGCCGATGTTTTCCTCTCGACTCCTTCATCAACAACCGGAGGTTCTCAACCCAAGAACGCTTAGACATATGCCTTTGAACTTTTTGTTAACTTGTTGCCAAAGGGGGAAAGTTTATATACATATTTAGGCTTCGAGTGAGATAACGTTTTGGTGTTTATTGCTTTTCAAAAACAATTGTGTCTTGGTTGCTTGTGATACACTTTTTGTGTGATGCTACTACTTCCTATCATCTTAATGCTTTATGTGATGATCTTTCTACATTGCTTGATTGTGCTGTGCTATGATGTTCACTCTAATTATTCTCGCACACCACCAAGATGTATGTGACATGGAAGAAGTGGCTCATGTACCTAATCGATTGTGCATTTGCATTCAAACGCAAATCCAAAATAATGCACAAATTTAGGTGGAGCTCTTGCTTATCACATACTTCTCAAAGCGACGAATATATTCATTGATTATATCATATGTCAAAGCTTTGATCTATATGTTGTCATCAATCACCAAAAAGGGGGAGATTGAAAGCACATTTGCTCCCTTGGTGGTTTTGGTAATTCATAAAAACATATAAATAATTGAACTAATGTTTCCATCATGTATATTTCAGGAAAACTCCGATGATGGGTTGGCAAAGAGATTGTGGAACACCCTAAGATGCAAGGAAATGGATTGGCAAAGCCTCAAGCAAGAGAACTCTACATTTTATATTTGTGAGAAATCACCTTGAGTCCATAGGAAAGCCAATACTATTAAAGGGGGGTAAAGTTTTGTTGGTGAACAAAATGCTCATACGTGCACAAGTGATAGTCACCAAAGACACCCACAAACTCTCCCACCAAAGTCTGTTCTAAGCCAAACACTCAAAATCGGTGCAACCAACATTCCACATTTGGTACCGCTGATTCCAAACCCTAGACAGACTTAGCCAAACCCTAACCCTTCGGTATAGCCGATACTGCTTTCGGTGCCATTGAGTTTGGCTGCCAACTTTCTGTTACGCAAGTTCACGGTTTCGGTCCCTCCGAGATTGTTGAATC
Organism: Hordeum marinum; assembly: GCA_022496015.1. Lineage (NCBI taxonomy): Eukaryota > Viridiplantae > Streptophyta > Magnoliopsida > Poales > Poaceae > Hordeum > Hordeum marinum. Next base: position 365,727,941 of record CM039675.1, on the reverse strand, counting down.
GGCGTCATCGAGAATGGGCATTCTGACCGTTGGTCACCTTATCGGTGCAACCAAGATTCCTATATTGGTCTCACCGAGATTCAAAAGTTGCCACTTTTTGGTCACTTCGGTACCACCGAGATTAACACATCGGCGTCACCGAGTTGGTCATTTTGTGTGTAACGGTTGGATTTTTGGGGATGCCTATATATACCCCTTCACCACCACCTACTCAAAAGATAAGCACTCAGAACCATTCCATACCTATCCTATCAGTTTTCTGAGAGAGAACCACCTACCCTTTTGTTGAGATCAAGATCTTCCACTCCAACCATATGGATCTTGATTTCTAGCCTCCCCAAGTTGCTTTCCACCAATCCCATCTCTTCTACCAAGCCATATCTGTGAGAGAGTGATTGTGTGTTGAGGAGTCTATCATCTTGAAGCACAAGAGCAAGGAGTTCATCGACATTACCGAGCCTATTACCTTTTGGAGGGTGGTGCCTCCTAGATTGGTTAGGTGTCGCTTGGGAGCCTTCTACTTCGTGTTGTGGAGTTAACCAAGAAGTTTGTAAGGGCAAGGAGATCGCCTACTTCGTGAAGATCTACCCCGAGTAAGGCTAGTCCTCCATGGACGTAGGCAGTCATGGTATAGTCAAGGTTGCTTCTTCATGGAACCCTCCGTGGGTAGAGCCCTCCGTGGACTCTCGCGACCGTTACCCTCCGTGGGTTGAAGACTCCATGAACGTGGATGTACGATAGCACCACCTATCGGAACCACGGGAAAAATCATCGTGTCACCAATTGTGTTTGCTTTCCATACCCTCTATTTACTTACATGTGCAATGTCTTTACTTTCCGCTGCTATACTCTTAGGCATGCATGTGTAGGGTGTACTTGACATACAATGAATGCTAAAATCTGCCAAGAATTAAAATTAGGAAAAAGTAGATTTTATTTGGTCAAGTAGTCTAATCACCCCCCCCCCACTAGACCTACTTTCGATCCTACAAGTGGTATTAGAGCTTTGGTCTCCATTGCATTGGTTTCACAACCTAGTAGAAGTATGGCGTCTAGTGAGGGAAATTATCACCGTAGAGGTCCATACTTTGATGGCATAAATTTTGCTAGTTGGGAAATGAAAATGCATTTGCATGGTCATAATCCTGCCGTTTGGGTTGTTGTTTGTGTTGGCTTGTAAGGTGAATTCTTTGCGGAAGGAAAGGAACCCGATCGTGAAGCGACTGGATGAATTGAAGATGTTGCAACTCAATGCTCAAGCATGTGACATTCTCTTCGATGGCCTATGCCCCGAAGAATTCAACAAAATCAGCCGTCTTGAACACACAAAAGAGATTTGGGATACTTTCGTTGATATGCATGAAGGAACTGAGTCCGTGAGAGAATCCAAGTTAGATGTTTTTCAAGGTCAGCTTGACAAGTTCAAGATGAAGGATGGTGAAGGAGTCACTAAGATGTACTCTAGGCTAGCTCTCATCACCAATGAGATTGCTGGCTTAGGAAGCGTAGAAATGACAGACAAATTTATCATCAAGAAGATACTTCAAGCCATGGATGATCGATATGACACCGTTTGCACATTGATCCAAATGATGCCTAACTACAAAGATCTCAAGGCAACGAAAGTGATTGGTATAATTGTTGCTCATGAGGTGACACTCAAAGACAAGAAAGAGCTTCACCACAAGTCCAACGGTGCTTTCAAATCCACAAGTGATGATCCCGCTACCTCAAGTGACAACCTTGTCACAAATGAGGAGATAATCCTTATGGTCAAGAAACTCAACAAGTTCTACAAGAATAGAAGCAAAGATCGAAGCTCCAACTCAAGACATGAAGATAAGCGTTCGTCAAGTTGTGACCGAAATTGCTACAATTGTGGGAAACCTGGACACTACTCCAATGAGTGCACGGCTCCTTGCAAACGAAGAGAATAGTCACCAAGAAGACCAAGCTCAAGAGACGAGTCACCTCGAAGAGAGAGAAGGAGTAGAGATGATCGTTATGAACGAAGACCCTCAAGGAGAAGTAGGGACTCAGAGAACAAGGACAAGTACACCAAGAGCTAATCAATAAGGAAACATCAAGCTCATATTGGTGAATGGCTTTCCGACTCCGACTCTGACAACCACTCTGAGAGAAGCTATCACTCCAGCTCCGACTATAGTCAATATGAAGGTGTTGCCAGAATTGCTCTGCTGACTACCAACTCCTACGATCTATTTGATTCACCAAATGAAGGGAGTGGAAGTTGCTTCATGGCTAAAGGCCCCAAGGTATCACACCCCGATTATCTTGATTTCAATAGTGATGAAGTTGACTTGTTAATTGAAGATGACTTGTATTTGACAAAACTAGTAATGGTAGTCCAAATGAACTTGCTAGTACTCACTCTAGTAGAGATGAGTTGTGTGATGATGATAAGTTGGAAATAGAACGGCTAACTCAAGAACTAAAAACTCTTAAGTTAGCTCATGAGTCAACTCTAGAAGATCATAGAGAGCTTATAATGACACATGAGATGCTACGCTTCGAGAAGCTCTATTTAGAGCAAGAGCATGAGTTCCTTAAAGCTATCAATGACGATCTTCGAAAGAAGACTTCCTATTATCTAACCAAACGATTTCTCTTATCTAAATTCATGCCTCAAGTTAAGTCTAAGCAAGCTAGTAACAAAGGAAAGAAAGGTTCTTCAACTAGTAGCAATAAAAATGATAAATTCAATGATATTGCTTCTAGTAGTTCTCTTGATACCACTAACTCTTCTCTTAGCCAAGTTACACTTGAGCAAGAAAATGAACTCTTCAAAGGGATTACATAGAAAGGTATCTACAAGAGTCATGAAGGGTGCAAACAATTTGAGGAGATTGTATGCAAGCATGGATGATACTGGAAGAATCATGGTGTTGGCTACTTCAACGCTAATGGAGTTTAATGGGAAGAAGGTCAATACCCCAATCCCAAGTGTGTTCCTCAAAAGGATAAGTATGAAAATACTCTCCCCAAGGGAAAAAAGCTCAAGATGACCTTCCACCACAAGACACCAATCTCAAGGGCAAGAACAAGCTTCAAGAGGACTTTCACTCATATGAAGATGAATCCCAAGCTTTCGTGAAGTGGGTTCCCAAGGCTCAACTTCTACAATTGATACTTCAACATCAAGTATCCCCATCAACTTGATGTGGGTTCCCAAGAAGAAGAACTAGAAATTCTTGAGGGGTGACTCCGCAAATTAAATTCACTCATATTCATTATTGGCAAAGACTATTTGCAATCAACATCAACTCTATGCAATAGTTCAAGGAGTCACACATTCCCTCAAAGGTAAGCAAGGGACAAGGTAATCAAAAAACTGATGGACATCATCACATATGCTTTGCAATCCATGTCCATATATATCCTTGTATTTGTCTCTTGTGTGTTGGGACTAACCCATGTAGGTGAGAAGAGTAATGAAACAACAAGGATGATCTGAAATCTTGGTGATCTTCATCAACTTTGAGCATCCATCACTACCTCACCAACATGAAGTCTTCATCGGCAAAACCCAAGGTTAGTTTATCCCTCTTATGGGGGATGTCACATCTAGGGGGAACTTAACTCTAAGACTTGAGTTAAAGCATCTCAAAAGAATGTGACAACATTAAATGCTTTGTGTGAAAATGATAACCCCACTTGTGCTTAAACGATGAGTGTGACCTATGATCAAGTATTTTTACTTGGTTCCTAACTCAATATACTCATATATAGATGACTCCGTCATCGCCAAAATTCTTGCTAGATGCTATTGTGAGATGCTATTGTGTTTGTGCATGTTTGCCATGATTTCATTTGACACCCCCCGCCGCCCGGCGCCGCTTCGTCCAGCCGCCCCCTCGTGTGGTTCTTCGCCTTTTTTTCTTTCTTTTTTTCTTGCTGTTTTTTGATTTAGGTTGTACTGTTAGTAATTTAGGTTAGTTGATTTAGGTTGTACTGTTAGTAATTTAGGTTAGTTTCTTTTTTAGGTTAGTAGATTTTTGGTTAGTAGATTGTAGGTTTGTTTTTTTATATTTAGTCATATTTTAGGTTTGTAGATTTTAGGTTAGTCATATTTTAGGTTATTAGTACATTTTGTGAGATGAAAAAAATAAGAAAAGAAGAAAAAGTAGAAGTGGAGAGGAAAAAGGAAAATGAGGAAAATGAAGAAGAAAAAGAAGACAAGAGAAAGAAGGAAAAGAAGGAGGAACAAGAAAAAGATGGAGAGGAAAAAAGGAAAATAAAGAAGAAGAGGAAGAAGAAGAAGAGGAGGAGGAGGAGGAGGAGAAGAATAGAAGAAGAAGAAGAAGAAGAAGAAGAAGAAGAACAAAGACGAAGAAGATTAAAAAAAGAAGTAGAAGTAGAAGATGAAAAAAAGAAGTAGGAAAAGTAGAAAAAGAGGGTCGCCGAGGGAAAAGAGGGTCGCCTAGTGGTCAAGGGGTCGAGGATCAGAGGAAAAGGAGTCAAGCGTCTAGGGGTCGAGGATCGAGCTATCGAGGGGTCGAGGGTCGAGGGGAAAAGGGGTCTAGGGGTCAAGGGTCGCCAAGGGGTCGAGGGGTCGAGGATTTGCCATCCCGACCCCAACACCCCGACCCCCTGACCCCGACACCCCGATCCCGACACGACACCCCGACACCGCGACCCCGACACAGCACCCCGACCCCGACACAGCACCCCCGACCCGACACAGCACCCCAACCCCGACACGACACCACCGACACCCCGACCCCCGACACAACACCCTGACACCCCGACACGGCACCCCCAACCCCGACACAGCACCGTTACCCCGACATGACACCCCCGACACCCCGACCCCGAAACGACACCCCCGACACCCAGATCCCAAAAAAGGTGCTCTTCGGCCTTCTAGAGGCCGACGGGTCATATATTTTTGAATTATGAGTTAGGTCATACATTTTTTGATTTTGTTGTACAAAACATCATATATATTTGTGTTGATCGGGTGGATTTAAATGTGCAGTTGTTTCATCGCTGCGAGGGTCTGGTGTTCGATGACCTCCCCGTGCGTTTGACGAGCTCTGCCCCTGTGTTTGTGGGTGAGCACAAATGCCATCTCCTCCTCCCCCCTTAATTTTCTCTATTCCGGTCTTCGCACCAATGAAATTGCTAGCTATAGATGTCTTGAATCATCAGTATGCGTGACCGCTATGCGTCTCCTATTCGAAAGGGTTGCATCTATCATATGCATGCATTTGCATATTTATAACCTTGATTCTTTCGAATTGTCCAACGTTATCCATGGATAGCCCGAGTATGTGTAGATTGGGTTCATTTTCCCATATATGCTCTGCTCCGGATCTGATGCAGAATTTTGTCAGTGCCTCCCTGTTTTTCTCCAGGTACACATCCTCTCTGGTTATTGCCGAGACGTGTATCAGGAGAACAGCAGGGAGGTGCTGCCGAAATTGTGTGTCGGATCCGGAGCAGAGCATGGGAAAACGAACCCAATCTACACATACTCGGGTGGGATTAGGACCTATCTTTACCTACTAGCGTCTTAGTTGCATTGACGTAATAAAACTGACAAACTCTATTAACTAATGAATATGGTTTCCTGAATTATGTATATATTTTTTGTGTGTCCAGCAGCTAGGCAAGATGAGTGATCGTGGGTGGATGTACACCGGTCACACTAGTCAGAAAAACATGACCCATGAATGGATAACAAAAACCAAGGAGTTTGTGAGAGTCACATTTGCAAATGGACAGAAAATAACCTGGTGCGCTTGTGTCGATTGCGACAACTTTAAGAAGAAGTCGGAGTTTGAAATGATCAAACACCTGTAGAAGTGGGGTTTTACGCCTAATTATATGGTCTGGACATTTCATGGTGAGTCTGCCCAACGTGCCAGAGCTGAGGTGGTTCATCGTCGCACCGACGAGCATGGTACCGGGATCGAAGACATGGTGCAAGACTTTGATGATGCTCGAGATTCAGACGATGAGATGGAGGAATCTGTAAAGGCCTTCTATGAAATGTTAGAGTCTTCAAAACGTCCTCTCCACGAGCACACTGAGCTTTATTAGGTGGATGCCATCATGCAAGTAATGGCTCTGAAGTCTCAGTTCAACCTGGGCAGAGAATGCTACGACGCGATGATGACGATATTTGGACGCTTTCTACCCAAAGGCCATGTATTGCCAGCAAACCTGTACCACTCGGACAAAATCCTACGTGCGCTTAAGATGCCCTATGAGAAGATAGATGCATGTGAGCATGGATGTGCCTTATTTAGGCTTGAGTATGCGGGCTTCAACTATTGTCCCATTTGCAATGCTTCCAAGTATGTTCTGGTAGACAACGGTATGGGTGAGAAGAGTCAGACCAAAATCCCAGTCAAGGTTCTTCAGTATCTTCCAATCATACCAAGACTTCAACGTCTTTTCATGGTCGAAGAGACGGCCAGACAGATGACGTGGCATAAATTGGGCAAAAGAACAGAACTAGATGCAGATGGGAATCCGATGTTGGGACACACTTCAGACGCTTTTGCATGGAAGAACTTTGATGCATTACATAAGGATAAAGTGGCAGATCCAAGGCATCCTCGAGTTGCCATCAGCACGGATGGGTTCAACGTGTATGGTATGATGGCAGCACAATACAGTTGTTGACCTATATTTGTCATTCAACTCAATCTCCCCCCGAAGAGTTTATGAAAAGAAAGAACATTTTCCTGACGTTGATAATTCCAGGGCCCAACTATCCGGGGAAGAATATGAATGTGTACATGCAGCCTCTTAAGGATGAATTGCAAGAAGCCTGGGATAATGGGATCAAGACATACGGCGCTGCTACCAAAAAGAACTTCAAAATGCATGTGTGGTACATGTACTCGTCGCATGACTTGCCGGCGTATGCGCTATTCGTTGGCTGGTGTGTGCATGGAAGGCTCCCGTGCCCCACATGCAAGGAAACTCTTCAGTTCCGTTGGCTGCAGGCGGGTCGCAAGTTTTCTTGCTTCGACATGCATACACCTGTGTTGACAGTCCAACAAAGGTAGAGTTTTCAAAAACATTGCACCACCTATGTTGACAGGCCAACAGATCCTGGATCACATAAACGCTCTTGAGCCGGATCCAAATCATCCAGGGTATTTCAAAGGGTATAATACGGAACACGCCTGGACTCACAAGATATGTTTGTGGGATCTGCCTTACTTTAAAGACCTCCTTTGCCCACACAACATCGACGTGATGCACACTGAAAAGAATATCGCGGAGGCCCTTTTTGGTACATTGTTCGGCATAGAGGGGAAGTCGAAGGATAATCCTAAGGCTAGAGTCGATCAGGAGGCTCTATGTGATAGACCGTTACAAAACATACGACAACCGAAAGGAAAGAAGAACTGGAGGAAGCCAAAGGCATGGTTCAATCTTGGGAGGCCATCTATGAGGGAAATGATCTTGTGGGTGAAAATGCAGTTGATGTTCCCCGATGGGTATGCAGCGAATCAAAAGAGGGGAGCGAGTCTTGACAAATTGAAAATATTTGGTCTCAAGAGTCATGATTGGCACATATGGCTTGAGCGGGTAATGCCGGTGATGTTGTGTGGCTTTATCCCTAAGGATGAATGGCTAGTATTGGCAGAGCTGAGCTATTTCTTCCGTGCTCTTTGTGCGAAAGAACTATTGCCTGATGTGCTAGACGGACTGGGAGAGTTGGCGTTGGAGTTGATCTGCAAGTTAGAAAAGATCTTTCCACTAGGCTTCTTTAATCCAATGCAGCATTTGATTTTGCATCTCCTGATCGAGGCAAGATTGGGGGGCCCGTGCAAAATCGTTGGTGCTTCGCAACTGAGAGGATGCAGAAGACGCTTCGAGGAAAAATGTAAAAAATAAACGTAGATTTGAAACATCGATGGCCGAGGCATTCATTACTGAGGAGGTGGCAAACTTCATGACAGCACACTACAAAGCCAAGAATCGTCATTTGCATAATCCGAAGCCTCGGTACAATGATGGCGACCATGAAAAAGGTCGATCCAACCTCAGCCTATTCAAAGGGAATCTCGCACTAGTCGATGCTTCAAAAGCAATAGCGTTAGATGTCGAAGAATGGCGGACCATTTCATTGTATATCTTCAACAACCTAACAGAAGTGCGGCCGTACATCGAGTAAGTTCTCGGCACATTGTTTCACAACTTCTAATTCCTTTGAAATGCTCTTATTCCCGGATATGTGATATAGTTGATACGTCGCCAAATTCTTGGATGGAGCGGTGATCCAAAAGGATTCCATCGAAGAGTATGAGCTTCTGGCAAAGCATGGAGGTTGTCCCAGTTTCATCACTTGGTTCAAGCAAACGGTAATTTCCATTAGACGATTTCATTTCTTTGCCTAGTTTGCGGCTAATGCAACAATCCTTTCATTTTAAACTTGTAGGCTAATGCAGAGTCTATGGACTCCGAATTGAGACAAGTTGCTAATGGTTTTGACTATAAGGTCCGTTCATTTGACAAGTATGACATCAACGGGTATCACTTTCGTACTTTTGGCAAAGAGCTATCTATGGCCGACCGAAAGTCTACAAATTGTTGTGTCTCCGCTGTCGGCGAAGGAGGGGTCGAGTATTATGGAAGAGTTGAAGCAATTTATGATCTTACATTCTTTGGTGAAAACCCACCAAACGTCATAGTCTTCAAATGTTCCAGCTGAAGGAGACTAGAAGGACTCATGAACATATAGGGCTAGTCGAAATCAAACAAAGCACCCATTTAGATGTTCCCGATGTCTATATTACGGCTCAACAGGCGACCCAAGTTTTCTATCTACCGTGGGTCTGCCAAACGGATCCAAATCTGAATGGTTGGGACGTCGTTTATGATGTGCCGCCACATTTTAGACCACCTCCCCTCAATGAAGATGATTATGAACCTCACACTAACCCAGACACATATGAAGGAGAATTCTTCCAAGAAACATGTGTTTCCAAAAAACGTTTCAAGAACCGCTCTACTTCACCCCAGAACATTGAGGTAGACAGCGACAGTGAATCCGACTTCACCCCTAAGCCGGAACAAGAAGAGACGGAAGAAGAAGAGGTTACTACTGCGGATGACCTGCCAATGCTTGACCGATTACATAAAGGAGGCCTTCCACATGTTGATGAATTTATTGATGATGCTGATGAGCACGTCATTACTGATAGTGATGATGATTATGCATTTATTGATCTCGGAGCATATATAGATGATGAAGATTAATATTAGTAATGTCAGGTATTCAATTATTATTATGTACATATATATTATTAATTAGTTCATGTTATTAGGTATTTCATTTTTTATGTTGAACTAATTTCGTTCACTCTTTGCCATTGCATGTGTTGACAGATGGTGGGCGCGGGTCGAGAGCGCTCTAAGCCTCCTTCCTCGGCGCGTGCTGGGAGGGGTGCTATTACACCACCCCAGCAACTCCGGAGAGCACTAGTACATAGTATGCAGACACCAGCGGGCGCTTCTTCTTCGACCGGGAGAGGTCGGGGGAAGGCGAAGAGAGGTGCTAGAGGTAGGAAGGCTGCTGCACCTTCCTCGCCGCCACCCCCAGCTGATTCTCCCGACCACAGGAGTGCTCCATCTCAAGTGAACCTGTCTGACTTGGACCCGTCTCAGACTCCGGTCGCCGAGCCTCGGGTCACCGAGCCTTCATCCCAGGAGACTCCGGTCCCAGTGTCTTCGTCCCAGGAGACTCCAATCCCAGAGTTTTCGTCCCACGTGACTCTGGAGGCTAGTGGCCATGCTGATGGTGGCAAGGACAACTTGTTTGAGGACACCTATAGCAAGGGCGAGCTGGTTGAGGAGGGCAAGAAGGTCTACCAGCATGGTTGTACAAAGCTCCCACCCGTGTCGACGACCCGCGATCAGAGGTGGTTGATTGAGCCTAATGCGGAGAAGTAAGTGCATTTACTCTTTTTTAACCTTTTGCCTTCGTGTTTCTTCAAATTAATATCTAATGTGTTGGCCTTGTCATACTGCAGGGGGTGGAAACACGAGCGTGGTGTCCGCAGGCCCAACCAGGTCCTTGGTGTGCTTCTCCGGCACCACTTCCCGGGGAAGGTCCAGTTGCTCAGTGAGGGTGCGGTTCCACAGGTAGCACTGACCTGGGAGTTGTACGTGGCTGCCCTGGCCCCGTCGGAGGAGATGGTCGACGGTGTCTTGTGTGAGACGGTGGCCGACATTGTGATCCGTCGGTTTTGGGTAATTTCTCCTTTACAGAATTAAAAATCAACAACACCTAGTGATTGTACTAATGAGTGTTGTCTTGTTTGATTGCAGGCCTTCTACAGGTGTCTTGAGGAACATGAGGCGAACGCGTCTATTTTTCTCGTAGCCAAGTGCAAGCGCCTACTTCAGAACTTACGGCACGAGGCTCGGGTGCAGGCTATTCGAGACTACTACGCCTCGACTAACATTAAGAGGGCCAAGAAGAAGTGCCGCAAAAATTATCTCAGTAAGGAGAAGTTAATGAAGGTAATTATCTATTCTTAAGGCCTTGTACTTAGTTTCCTTGATTTGATTCGTAGGCGTAGCGCTGAAATTTCTCTTGTCTAACTTAGGTGCCCCCAAGATGGTGTGCGGATAGGATGGACTGTTGGGAGGCATTGGTGGATGAGTGGTGCTCTCCCAAATGGCTAGCCGACCACAACAAGGCCAAGGATAAGCGTGCCCAAATGAAAGATGTGCCACACCATCAAGGGAGCTCCAACCTATTTTAGTATGGGGATCACTGGGTATGTGGTTTGCTTCATGATTCATGCAATTTCATTCTTCATGCTAGCTTGATCCCTTAACTAATATTTTGTTCCTCTCTTTTAGGCGCGAGAAAACAAGAAGGAGGTGCCACCGTTGTTCGACCTCTATGCCATGGCCCATACTGCCTCGTACAAGAAGGCCAAGGCATTCTCTGAGGATGATCTCAATCGTCCAGAGAGCTTCAGCAACATCTCCTCCCATAACAAGCTCATGAGGTACAGATATGAGGCGAAGGCAGGGAAAGGGGAGGACTTCAACCCGAGCCAGAGTCCTTTTGATCCAGAGCTCGTGATGATATCTGGTGGCGGGAGGCCCCATTGCTCGATAGCCATTAGGGATGGACTGATACGTTGTCCTAGAACTCTCCCGGAGATTAAGAAGCACCAGGCGAGCTCCGATCCTGAGATATGGCCTCGTCCAGGGCCAATGGAACTCGCCATCGAGGCTAGGGCCCAGGAGCTTTTGGCGGAGGCAAACAGGAAGGCGACACAGAGGGAGAGGGACATGGAGGAGAGGACGGCTAGGCTGTTGGAGGAGGAGAGGAACCGGAACGACGCGTATTAGCCAAATCATGCACGTAATGCTCGTTTCATCACTAACTAATATGACTGACTCATGAAAACAAAATGTGCAGACCGTGTGCCAGAACAATGGTCAGACCCCTCCGTCGATGCCCCATATTGCTATAGCACCCATGGTGAGTTTCATTTGAATGGTCATTAGTTAGTAGTATTCACATTTGAGTTGCATCATGCTAAGGAGACATTGCAAATGATCTTTGGTGCAACGTGCCTCCCGACAAGCATCGACCGATCCTTCTGCGCTTGCCGCAACCCTGACCGGTCCTTCTCCGTCTCACCCTGGCGCAAACCCGACCGGTCCTTCACCTTCATGATGATGGTAAGTTTTCCCAAGTGTTTTTCTTAACAAATGCAAACTTAGCTTAAGAAATGACCAATTTATCTCCAAAATGTCCTATACTTAGCTTCTTTAGTTCATTTATGACATACTAAGCATACTTAGGTAAAAAATGGCATGATAACCTTGGTTTAGCTCCAAAACGACATAGACTTAACTTATTTTCCTCCAAAATGACAAAATAACCTTACCTACCTCCAAAATGACCGATTATAACTAGGATAGCTCTAAAATGACCTACACTTGCCATTTTGTCCTCCAAAATGAGTAAATATGATTAGTTAGCTCAAAATGGCATAACTACCTAGGTTAGCTCAAAAATGACCTATACTTAGCTTCTTCAGTTCATTTATGACATACTTAGCATACTTAGGTAAAAAATGGCATGATAACCTTGGTTTAGCACCAAACTGTCATATCATTAGTTTGTTTTCCTCTAAAATGACAAAATAACCTTACCTAGCTCCACAATGACAGGTTTTAACTAGGATAGCTCAAAAATGACCTACACTTACCATTTTGTCCTCCAAAATGAATAAATATGCTTAGTTAGCTCAAAAATGGCCTAACTACCTAGGATAGCTCAATAATGATCTATACTTAGCTTAGCTAGTTAATTTATGACATAATTAGCTTACTTAGGTAAAAAATGGCATAATAACCTTGGTTTAGCTCCAAACTATCATATCATTAGTTTATTTTCCTCCAAAATGACAAAATAACCTTACCTAGCTCCAAAATGATCGATTTTAACTAGGATAGCTCAAAATGACATAATTAGCTTACTTGGGTAAAAAATGACATAATAACCTTACTAACCTCCAAAATGACCTATTTACCTAGCTTAGCTCTAAAATGACCTACACTTGGCATTTTTTACCTAGCTTAGCTAAAAATGGCATTTTTACCTACCTTAGTTAGAAGAAGAGGAAGATAAAGAAGAGGAGAGGAGAAAAAGAAAGAGAAGAAAAATTCTTCTTCTTCTTCTAGCTAGTCTTCTTCTTCTAGTCTTCTTCTTATTCTTCTTCTTCTTTTTAAAGCTAGTCTTCTTCTTCTTGTCTTCTTCTTCTTCTTCTAACTTTCTTCTTTTCCAATTTGCAGATTTGCTTTCGATGAGGAAGCTTGCGTTGATGGAGTCTACTATTCTTCTTGTGCTTCCTTTTTGTTTTGATTTTGTAGGATGAATAGTGTAAAACTTGCTACCTATATATGTATGTATGGATGAAACCATTGTATGCTTGTTGTGGGATATGTTAGCTAGCTATATATGTTGCATATGGACTTTTCATTTGGTATGTATATACTCCCTCCGTCCCAAAATAAGTGACTCAAAAGTGACTCAACTTTGTACTAAAGTTAGTGCAAAGTTGAGTCACTTTTGAGTCACTTATTTTGGGATGGAGGGAGTATATGTGTTGGATGATCATATCCATATGGCAGGGATATGATTTGGTATGTACATGTGTGTTATGCTTGTTGAAAGTATTTTCAAATGTGTATATATGTATATATGTGAAATTCTGTGAAATTAAATGAATTTAAGAAAAAACAGAAAAAACAGGGACTCTACAGGCTCTTTGTCGTCTGCTGGCGGACGGCAAAGAGCTTTGTCGTAAGCCAGTAGACGGCAAAGCTGCCATGTGGCAGCTACTTGTGCAACCTGGGGTGGCACTAGGCTGGCCTATGTAGTTTCTTTGCCGTCTGCTGGCAGACGGCAATGAACTTTGCATCTTTGCCGTCTGCCAGCGGGCAACAAAGAAACCACATAGGCCGGCAAAGAAATCGTTGCTTTACCGTCCATTGGCGAACGGCAAAGAACTTTGCATCTTTGCCGTCTGCCAGCCGACGGCAAAGCACACCGTTAACCCCTTAATGGTCGTAAGCTGCCACGTGTGCCGTCCACGGTCTTTGTCGTCTGCTGGCAGATGGCAAAGACCTAAACATCTTTGTCGTCTGCCAGCAGACGGCAAAGCAGCCTTTACTGTAGCTTATTCAGCCGGATGGTTGGCCGTCTGCTCACAGACGGCAAAGCCTATGCCATCTGCCATGCATGCCTTTGTCATCCGCTATGGCGGACGGCAAAGTAGCTGATTCCTGTAGTGATACCAAAGAGCAACAGGATTTCTATGAGACTGTGCTATTTGACAAGAGTCCAGTTGTGAGTGACATGAGGTATGTAGACTGGAAATTCATTAAAGAGAATGAGGACTATTTTCCAAGTGTCCAAGACAATTTCCACTTCATTGGTTTGGATGAGTTTGTAGGCAGAGAACTTACTGCATGGAATGTTGAAATGATCATGCAATTCTACTCCACTACACATTTCTATGGAGATGGTAGGATTGTATGCATGACAGAAGGAGCAACATATGAGTCCACTGTTGATGAATGGGCTGCACATCTAGGAGTCCCAGAGGTTTAGGATGGAGACTTGGATGTCTACACGGAATCAAAGGCGAGCCACAATGCCATGAAGGATATGTATACTCCTATACCTATAGACAAAGTGCAATCTCACAAGCTTGGATCCATCTACTATCTTTAAGCTGGCCTCCGCACCATGAACACCATTCTGAGGCATACCTTGATGCCCAGTCAGGAGATGACAAGATGATCTGAGGCTACTCCATCAACATGTTGATCCACGTTGGCAGACACACTAGGATCAGAGTCATGGACTTGATTGTTGAGACAGTCAAGAGGGTTGCTGCTGATCAGAAGCGCTCTTGTTGCTATTCACCCTATATCCAGATGCTTATCAACTCTCAGATTGAGAAGCACATATTTTCTCTTTGACAGACCCCATTTGTCCCTACAGCCAGAGCTTGAGGATAACGTCATAGTGATGGATCCAGATCATCCCACATCTGCTACAGCTCAGGCAGAGGTAGAGGAAGCTCGAGCCACTAGTGCTCAAGTCCCTAAATCCAGAAATGAGCAGATGGATCTATTGATTTCATCAGTTCAGGGCATGCAGATGGACATTAAGGGGATTCTGGACAACCAGAACAATCTTGTAAGTATCTTTGAAACAAGGATCAAGACTCTTTATGATAAGGTGGACAGGCTGACTAAGACAGTCACAGAACTCCAGAAGGAAGTTGACTCAGTGCCACTTCCTCACACCACTTCTTCAGATGATGATGATGAGGAGGAGGAGGAGGATGGATCACCTCTCTGGATAGGCACACAGTTTCGCACTCAGGCCATATCAGCCACTGTGCCAGCTCCAGACTTGAGTCCCTCTTCATCACCTCTAGCTGCTGTCACCTCAGCTCCTGTTCCATCAGCTCCAATTCCTCCAGCTGCTACTCCAACTCCATCCACGACATCTGCAGACATCTTCGCCAATGCTGTTCTCTCGACTCCTCCATCAACAACTGGAGGAGATCAACCCAAGAACACTTAGACATATGCCTTTGCACTTTTTGGTAACTTGTTGCCAAAGGGGGAGAAGTGTATATACATCTTTAGGCTTCGAGTGAGAGAATGTTTTGGTGTTTATTGCTTTTCAAAAACAATTGTCTCTTGGTTGCTTGTGATACACTTTTTTGTGTGATGCTACTACTTCATATCATCTTAATGCTTTATGTGATGATCTTTCTACATTGCTTGATTGTGTTGCGCTATGATGTTCACTCTAATTATTCTCGCACACCATCAAGATGTATGTGACATGGAAGAAGTGCCCCATGTACCTAATCGGTTGTGCATTTGCATTCAAATGCAAATCCAAAATAATGCACAAATTTAGGCGGAGCTCTAGCTTATCACATACTTCTCAAAGCGATGATTATATTCATTGATTATATCATATGTCAAAGCTTTGATCTATATGTTGTCATCAATTACCAAAAAGGGGGAGATTGAAAACACATTTGCTCCCTTGGTGGTTTTGGTAATTCATAACAACATATAAGTCACTGAACTAATGTTTCCATCATGTATATTTCAGGAAAACTTCAATGATGGGTTGGCAAAGAGATTGTGGAACACCCCAAGATGCAAGGAAATGGATTGGCAAAGCTTCAAGCAAGAGGACTCTACATTTTATATTTGTGACAAATCACCTTGAGTCCATAGGAAAGCCAATACTATTAAAAGGGGGTAAAGTTTTGTTGGTGAACAAAATGCTCATACATGCATAAGTGATATTCACCAAAGACACCCACAAACTCTCCCACCAAAGTCTGTTCTAAGCCAAAAACTCAAAATCGGTGCAACCAACATTCCACATTTGGTGCCACCGATTCCAAACCCTAGACAGACTCAGCCAAACCCTAACCCTTCGATACATCCGATATTGCTTTCGGTGCCATTGAGTTCGGCTGCCAACTTTCTGTTACGCAAGTTAACAGTTTCAGTCCCTCCAAGAATGTTGAATCGGTGTCACTGCGAATGGGCATTCTGACCGTTGGTCACCTTATCGGTGCAACCAAGATTCCTATATCGGTCTCACCGAGATTCAAAAGTTGCCACTTTTTGGTCACTTCGGTACCACCGAGATTAACACAACGGTGTCACCGAGTTGGTCATTTTGTGTGTAACGGTTGGATTTTTGGGGATGCCTATATATACCCCTTCACCACCACCTACTCAAAAGAGAAGCACTCAGAACCATTCCATACCTATCCTATCAGTTTTCTAAGAGAGAACCACCTACCCTTTTGTTGAGATCAAGATCTTCCACTCCAAACATATGGATCTTAATTTCTAGCCTCCCCAAGTTGCTTTCCACCAATCCCATCTCTTCTACCAAGCCATATCTGTGAGAGAGTGATTGTGTGTTGAGGAGTCTATCATCTTGAAGCACAAGAGCAAGGAGTTCATCGACATTACCAAGCCTATTATCTTTTGGAGGGTGGTGCCTCCTAGATTGGTTAGGTGTCGCTTGGGAGCCTCCTACTTCGTGTTGTGGAGTGAACCAAGAAGTTTGTAAGGGCAAGGAGATCGCCTACTTCGTGAAGATCTACCCCGAGTAAGGCTAGTCCTCGGTGGACGTAGGCCGTCATGGTATAGTCAAGGTTGCTTCTTCGTGGAACCCTCCATGGGTAAAGCCCTCCGTGGACTCTCGCGACTGTTACCCTCCGTGGGTTGAAGACTCCATGAACGTGGATGTACAATAGCACCACCTATCGGAACCACGGGAAAAATCATCGTGTCACCAATTGTGTTTGCTTTCCTTACCCTCTCTTTACTTACATGTGCAATGTCTTTACTTTTGACTGCTATACTCTTAGACATGCATGTGTAGGGTGTACTTGACATACTATGAATGCTAAAATCTGTCAAGAATTAAAATTGGGGAAAAGTATATTTTATTTGGTCAAGTAGTCTAATCACCCCCCTCTAGACCTACTTTCGATCCTACAGGTGCGGCTGCCCTCCTCCCTCTCTCATATATATAGGGGGAGGGGTGGTGCACCCAACCCCTACGATTTCCCCTTTGGGGCGGCGGCCAAGGGTGGAGGCGCCATAGGGTGGCTTGCCACCCAAGGAAGGGTGGCGCCACCCCTATGGTTGGCCCTCCCACCATCCCTAGACGCATGGGCCTAGGTGAGGAGGTGCGTCCAGCCCACCAGGGGCTGGTGCGCACCCCTCACAGCCCATGTGGCCCCTCCGGGGTTGGTGGCCCCTTCCGGTGGACCCCCGAAACCCTTCTCGCACCCCCGGTACTCTATCGGTGACGCCCAAACTTTTTCCGGTGATCAACACAGAACTTCCTATATATGAATCTTTACCTCCGAACCATTTCGGAGCTCCTCGTCATGTCCGGGATCTCATCCGGTACTCCGAACAACCTTCGATCACCAACATACATAACTCATCTATACCAATTCGTCATCGAACGTTAAGTGTGCAGACCCTGCGGGTTCGAGAACTATGTAGACATGACCGAGACACCTCTACGGTCAATAACCAATAGCAGGACCTGGATGCACATATTGGTTCCTACATATTCTATGAAGATCTTTATGAGTTGAACCTCTATGTCAAGGATTCAGTTAATCCCGTATTATGTTCCCTTTGTTCTTCGGTATGTTACTTGCCCGAGATTCGATCGTCGGTATCTCTATACCTAGTTCAATCTCGTTATCGGTAAGTCTCTTTACTCGTTCCGTAATACAAGATCTTGTGGCTAACACATTAGTCACTTTGTTTGCAAGGCTTGTGGTGATATTGTATTACCGAGTGGGCCCTAAGATACGTCTCCGTCACACGGAGTAACAAATCTCATTTTTGATCCATGTCAACTCAACAGACACCATCGGAGATACCTGTAGATCATCTTTATAGTCACCCGGTTACGTTGCGACGTTTGATACACACAAAGTATTCCTCCAACGTCAGTGAGTTGCATGATCTTATGGTCATGGGAACAGATACTTGACATGCAGAAAACTGTAGCAATAAACTGACACAATCACATGCTACGTTCATAGCTTTGGTTTTGTTCATCATATCATTCTCCCAATGATGTGATCCCGTTATCAAATGACATCTTATGTCTATCGCTAGGAAACCTTGACCATCTTTGATCAACGAGCTAGTCTACTAGAGGCATACTAGGGACACAGTGTTGTCAATGTATCCACACATGCAATGTGTTTCCAATCAATACAATTATAGCATGGATAATAAAGGATTATCATGAACAAGGAAATATAATAATAACCATTTATTATTGCCTATAGGGCATATTTCCAACAAAGAGAGCCCGTCTGATTTTTGTTGTTCATTTGGTTAACGAAAATGAATAGGAAGTGAAGCGAAGAGGTTGATTGAGTGTCATTTTTTCGGCAAATAGTTTTGTGTCGTTGAGTAGTTTCTTCCAATTGAACATGTAGTACATCCGTTTCAGCAATTAATCTATTATTATATTTTTTTGTTCATTTATATATGTCGAGGGATGATATCTAAAGAAGCAAGAGAGGGTTTATTTCATAAATCATTAAGAGGGTTCATTCAACAATGGATCGTGAAGATAATGTTTAAGGGCTTCACACTTTGGATTACCGAGTGACAATGATAGCTTGTGTGTTGCATCTTCTATCTATATTTGAATATATTGCATGTAATCTTTGAGCAAAATTATAGTAACTCTTTGTTTTTATTTGTATTATGGATCAGCTTTATTCTCTTATGTTTTGAGGACCCACCGTTCTCTTACGAAGAGATGGAAATGAACCTCATTTAGTAGGAAACATTTTTTCTTATAGGCATTTAATTCTTTAGCCATAGA
Organism: Hordeum marinum; assembly: GCA_022496015.1. NCBI lineage: Eukaryota > Viridiplantae > Streptophyta > Magnoliopsida > Poales > Poaceae > Hordeum > Hordeum marinum. Next base: position 365,708,986 of record CM039675.1, on the reverse strand, counting down.
ATATACTCATTAAGCGAGATAAATTTTACATTAGGTATGTAAAATATTACTCTTCCCTCTAATGTACGTAGGAAAGAAATGCATAATCCAAAATGATTTTTATTGACTTTGTAGAAATTTTTAATAGGGCCGCCCATTAAATGGTATTAACTTGAAATATGTATGTTGTGATGTTGCAATTACAAAATAGCTAAAGAACAAATTAACATAAAAATTTAGACAAAGCAAAATGACATATCGTAAATGTTAAAAGAATTATTTAGGGAAAAAGATAGAAACTTTGTGGGAGCGACCTTTCAAATGGTACACTCCAAACTGATAAAGATGGCATGGTCTTTGAGATCATTTCAGCAATATACTTATGTGTATATATTTTTAATTGAGAATTTGTACAAAAAAGGCTAAAAATGACATATAACTTGTCACACATTATTATTATTATATATAGATATCATGTATGTTATGTTTGACAGGAACAAAAAATAAAATAAAAAAGGTAATAGTTATGATTTTTAGTATATTGATTTATTTCCATGTTCATGCCGGGGCTGTTCATGTCTCGTTAATTTTGACTGTTCATGTCTGGTATTGTTCATGCCTCTTATGTCTTGATACTATTTACGTCTAGTTACTGGTAACTAGTACTGGTTAATGTTCAAGTCTCATTATTGTTCATTGATGTTGCAATTGTCATAAAATTCAACAGTCAATGTTGGAAAAAAAAGTCAAAAAAACAAGAAATGGGATCGCTCCCGATCTAGTGTGTGTCTATTCATCGCCCAGGGTACAGAATAAGTTATTCTTCATCCGAGGTAAATAAATAAATGATATTTGAAATGCAAATATTTACATTTATATTGATTCACTGCATAAAATTTGGCATAAGAAAACAAAAATATAGGCCATAAAGTTAGAAAAATCGCATTTTATGTATATTTTACACTATGTTTTTATGTTTGTAATTTTACATGACGTAAAATATTTTTTACGGTGAGTATACGTTTTCTTACAGTCTTTTTTTAAGTATGAAATAAAACAGAATTTACGGAACGTAAAATTACGATGCATTGATGTGAAAATCGAGGGGGTGAAGAATAACTATTCCTCGCCCAGGGTAACGAATAGTCGATCCCTATATATATATATATATATATATATATATATATATATATATATATGTATATACATATATATATATGGTTGCGCTATTCGTCATCCTGGGTAAGAAATAGTTATTCTTCACCCCTCTATTTTACCATCAATGTGTCATATTTTAACATCCCGTAATTTTTTCTTATTTTATACATAAAGAGAGAACATAAGAAAATTTTAAATCACCGTAGAAAATATTTTACGCTACATAAAGTTACGAACGTAAAAACATAGTGTAAAATGTACATAAAATGTAATTTTTCTGATCTTATACCCTATATATTTGTTTTCTTATGCAAAAATTTACATAAGAAATCAATATGTATGTAATATGTATGTGTGTGTGTCTCTCTCTCTCTCTCTCTCTCTCTCTCTATATATATATATATATATATATATATATATATATATATATATATATTATCATAGCTTGCCATAAAACTAGTTAAGGTTTTTGACGGTGTAAAAGTTTATAAAAATTCTGAAAAAAATACTGAAACACCACACTTATAATATAACATGATCCAATGGTACGATTAAAAATATATTTATTTATGTGTCCTACACAAAATAACAAGTATGTGAGTATATATTTTATGTCAGCGCAAGCTGAAATTCTTGTTTTTTTTGCCAAGGACACATAAATGTAAATTTTCACAATCTCACCATTGCATCATCTTGTTACATTAGAGTGATGATACACTATTTATTTCATATTTTTTGATAACTTTTAAACCGTTAAAAGCTTAGCCAACTTAAACAAGTTTTGTGGCTATATATATATATATATATATATATATAGGAATCGATTATTCATCATCCTAGGTGAGGAATTCTTATTTTTCGTCCTACCGTAAAAACCAAAATGCATGTGAGGTAATATTATGGTGTGAAGTTAAGGGCTCTTAAAGTCTATCGTGAGAAACAAATGTGTCATGCATGTGAGGTAAGATTACGGCAATGCATATGTGACGTGGGGTAAAATTATAACATGACAAATGAGAATTCAATGCATGTGAGGTAAGATTACAACATAAAAGTTAGTAAGATTATGATGTGTGTGAGGTAAAATTATCACATCCAAAAAAATCCATGTCTTTTACGAGTTTACACTAACGTGAAGAATTATTTATCAACGAATAGGCTTTTTGTGCGAGGACCTAGAGTGAAGATCGATCAGGGCAATTATTAGCGAGAAGGACACCTAGGCCTGCAAATCCACTCCGTAAGCAACCCGCTCGTAAGTCGTAACTCCGCTGTTGATGTAGCCCACGGGAATAACTACAACACGAGTGACAGCTTCCACAATTTATTGTCTGCACAGATGTACCGATTGCGATGGCGCGCACTGATACGCTTTGCTCTTTCCGTAGAGATAGGCAACTTTCACCTTGAAAAGGAAAAAGAGATGGGCAACTTTCGGGCTGTTGTTATTCCCAACCATAGGCGTGGCTGCTCCGGCGACATGCACCGGCCGTGTCAACCAAGTCTTCCTTGATCGCGGTCAGATGTCCATTTCCTCTCTCGTTCAGTAGCATTCCGTTGCTCTGCTGCTCTATAGGCCAGCCCTCATAGCTTTTGCTCCGCTCACCTTCATCGCGGTCAGGCTACGAGTGAAACAGAGATTCATTGCGTTGGAACTTTTGAAGTGTCGCACGAAGCTCTGCGTTCGACATCCGCCGTAGGCACGTAGCGTGGTGTCCGTAACGCACGCTAGGTCACGTTTTGTTGAGCATTCTTTTTTTTAGCACTTTCGCTGCACATTTTGGACGGACGATCGACGTACGTAACAAGCTAACAATTCTGCCGCGCTGATCTTATTTATGTACAAATGAGTACTACGATGCCATGAGGCCATGAGGGAGGCAACTACCTAAAAGCATCTACAACTGAACCCTTATACTGATCTAACGTTCGGACAAGCCGTCCGATCTCAAACGCTATGGTTGACCTGTGCATCTTATATCCAGTTCAAATATGGAATGGATATATGAGGACGTCCGGACACGCCCGCGTGACCCAAACTGGCCCGCGTCGATCCACATATATTCGTCCTTATCCGCTCGCCGGATCAAACCCTAACCACTTTACTCCACTTCTCGTTCCTCTCATCCGCCATCCTAACTCACCTCCGACGATCTCCGGTCTTATCCGACATGGAGGACAGTGAATCTGACTCCGACAAGTCTGGATCCATCAACTGAGATGTCGTTCCCTATGGATTGAAGGAGGCAATGACGGTCCGCATTGCACTCTGTCGCTCCCTCAAGGACAACGCCCGACCAACGACAGGATCTTTTCGACGCAACTTCATAGCGTCCGTTCAACGAGCGCTCGGTTCCTCTGGGGCGGGATCATCGCGGTCCCGACGGGCAGAAAATCTCTCCTTCCCCATCATCGGTCCAGCAGACTTCGAGTCCCACCAAGAACGGGCTGTCTACTGTGGGAGGGAGAAGATAAGGGCCGTCGAGGCCTATCTCGTGAAGGAAACGGTGGAGGAGGCAGCTATCCGTGCCCGCATTTTGAAGAAACGATAGCGAAGAAACATGCACGTCCTCGCCTGAGAGCGTAATCGGACGATCCTTGAAATGGTCACACCGCCACAGAAGGAGAACGGGGATGACGAGGACAGCTCCGACGACAAGCAGATCCAGCTTGATCCCTACTGCATCTTTGACCGATACTTCCATGAGAAGGACTACAGGGACGCGGGGAAGGGTAAGGATAGCCGTGGATGATTTTCGTCATAGTCAAACATATTAAATTTTACGGACATGTTTGCGAAGTCGTATTTTTGTAAAGTATGTTCTAAAATCGGTATGCTCTGACCCCTGTGATGCTCTAAAAATTAAATCGGTATGCTCTGACCCCATCTGGTTTATCTTCATGATTTGATTCGGCTTAGTTAATCAGTTCTTTCCCTCAAGGCAGGACATAATCACGATATCCGTTTACGTTCAGAAACAATAATAATCACGGTACCCGTCAACACCAACTGGAACTATAAGTGCACACGCTGATCCAGCAGAGAGCAGCCAGGTGTTCGTTGCCGCAGGATAACACAGCTACCTTCCCCTAGTCTAGAGCAGAAAAGTATCACCATCCCCGTCCCCATCGCCCTCACCCTCACCATCCCCATCCTCAGAAGTAAAAGTAGACCAGAAAAAGGCCCGGCCGGGGCGGCCCTGACGTGGCGTGGTGGCGATGAACGCCGTCCCGATCAAACGAAACCATTATTATGCAGCCCGGAAAGAAAGAAAAGAAAGAATCTTCCCCTCTTCGACGCGGCCAAAGATGATTGACCAAACCCGGGACAGCGCAACAGGTGTCATTCACCTCCAGAAAACGTGATTTCAGCGGTCTCTTCCTCCTTGCTTTCTTTTCTCCCCTCGATCTAATCGTCAAGCCATAGCATACTACGCGCTGCCTCGTGTCCACTATGATCCCGCGGATTTGTTGACTCGCCACTGCACGGCTCACCCACCGGCGGCGACGACTTCTCAGCGACCGCGGAAGCACGACACCTACGACGCCTCGATGCGTTTGCGTGTGAAGGTTCCGCCGGAAGCTGGATTAACAATGGGAGCTCGAGCTTCTTGGACCCGGCAAGAACATCCGCCGCCCTAAACATTATTGTAGTCGAGGTTGCGCAACCGATTCTGTTCTCGTTGCCGGACGCGTCCAAATGAGCAATCACACCCGACCGGAGGAAGCATATGATAAACAAAGAAAGAAGATCGCGATCTAGTCAAGAGTTGGGAGGATGACTCATGCATGGAAATGGAATGGAAGCTTTTGATCGTTTCCGCGAGCCAGAGGGACACCGGATTATATTACAGTTTCTCTTGACGCTCGAGAAAGCTTCTTGACACACCGGACGGGAATCATCACCGGGCTTTGGTTCCGAAAGGAAAATGGCGGGGGCGGCGTGGATCTGTCTGAACTCAACACCTTTACCACCCCCGAAAAATAAACGAAAAAATTTCGTTGTATTATGAATTCCGCTATGGATCACGGACGAGGACGACAGTCTGGTGGATCCATGGATCTAGCGGCGGCGGTCAGAATCTCGGGCGGCGCCTGAGGTTGACGACGACGACGCTGACGTTGTCCGGGCTCTGCCGCGCGATCGCCAGCTTGGTCAGCAGGATGGCCGCCTCGGCGCATGCCTCGTCCACCTCCTCGTCGTCGCTCTCGGAGCCAGCGTCGGCGGCACAACCGCCGCTCTCGTTCTGGGCTTCGTCACCGCTGCTGCTGCCGCTGCCGCTTCCGCTGCCACTGCTCTGCCTGGGGCTCAGGTTGGAGGTCGGGCTGGACCGGCCCCCGCGGCGCTTGGCCTTGCTTCTCACGCACGAGCGCACCACGTGGCACGCCACCTCGTTGCTCACCACGTCCCACAGGCCGTCGCTGGCGAGGATGAGGAACTCGTCCTCGCAGTCCTTCCTCTCCAGGACCCTCACCTCCGGGTCGGGTATCACGAATGGCTTCAGGTAGCTGTCTCCAATGGCCCGCGACATGGCGAGCACGCCGAAGACGCGGGCTCCGTCCCAGAAGATGACGCGTCCTCCGGCAGCTTGGATCCGCTCCAGCTCGTCGGGCCGATCCGGCTGATCAAAACGTATCAAACTACGGTTAGAACGAGGCGCAATTAAATCCATCTTTATTAGAAGAAGTTGGTTGTGGGCACATATATACCTTGTGGTCGGATGAGAGTGGGATGGCGGCGCCCCCGCGGCCGATGACCGCACGGCTGTCACCGCAGTTGGCGACGACGAGGTGGCGAGGGCCGACGACGGCGACGACGGCCGTGGAGCCGACGTGGTCGCACTTGGGCAGCTGCAGCTCGCACCGGCAGGTGGGCGCTGGGTCGGCGCCGCTGGCCCTTGACCTTGAGCCCACGGCCTCGGCATCCATCCGCGCGAAGCTCCTCTCCATGACACCCATCCACCGCTCCGCGTCGTCTGACCCCGACGAGCGGGCCTCATCGGCCACGATCTCGTGCATCCGCTCCCCGCACGACGTTGCGACCTGCACGCACATGCAATTCAATCCATAAATACTTACTCCCGAGTCAAAACTCAAAAAAAGTGCGAGCTGCACATGCGCGCGCTGCTCCTTTGGGCGTAGACATACGCTAGATCAGAAAGAGTAGGGATGTGTAGGGCAGGCACTCACATGCGAGCAGCCATGGCCGTCGAAGACCCCGAAGAAGTGGTGGCCGGGGAGGAACTCGGGGCGGACGGAGACCGCGTCCTCCATGTCCCTCCGTCGGCCGCACACCGACGTCACGCCGTACTTGGCGGGCTCGATCTCCTCCTCGTCCGTGGAGGAGGATTCCTCCTCCAGCTTCCGCCTCTTCCTGGACGTCTCCTCCGCGCCACGCTCGGCCACCAGCCTGTGGCGCCGTATCTCCATCCTCCGGCGCCGCGCCGCCCGGCTGCCGGCGTGGCACTCGGCGCCCTTCCCCTCTGGCCCCGCCCCCGCCCCCGCCGGTGCCGGCACGTCGCAGCAGATCTCCGACATGGATCACGAGCCCAACCGACGAACCAACTCCTCAAGAAAAAACAAGCTAGAGCAGGCAACAAGAAACAGCTAAATATTTCTCCTCCGACGTGTGGCAAATGGCGAGGCGATTTTGAAGGGGCAGCGAGCAAGTGGCGCCTCCATATAAATGTGAGCGGGGAGGAGGGAGGAAGGAGGAGGCCCTACGTGCCACGCGCCGGCCGGCCCGTACAGTTGTGCGATGGCGCGGGGGCCGTCGGATGCGGCTCCACGTGACGCCCGCGCGTGGCCGGTACGTGCCACGGGGACGCGTGTCGAGCCCCGGGCGCGTCCACCGGTCGGCGGCGAGCTGGGGCACGCGGCCGCGCGACACGAGTTGGGCGGGCGGGCTGGAATCGCTTCCGCGTTCGGTGTTGGTGTTCGGCGCGGGCCGTGGGCGGACGGGGACACGTGTGCGCGGCTCCGTGGTTGCTCGCGGGTGGCCGGGGGGACGGCCGGGTCTACGTGGACGATGCGGCGCGTCCGTGGAGGGATAAGAGGGAATGCCGGCAGGGGGCACACGTGGAAGAGGCAACAGGCAAGGGGTGGTGTACGGGCCACGCTCTTCCGGCTCCGCTCGTGTCCGGTCGCCGTCGTCCGCCATGCCAGTGTGCATGCCATAGCCCGGCTCTGCACGCCCTGCCTGTAGCTAGCTAGCGCCTTTATGGCGCTGGGCCACACCATGCACGTACTACGTGCGTGGATCCGTTCATGCCAATCCGGCGTCGATAACCTTCTTCCACAAGCGTGATGATTTGTTGTTTTTTAGTTGTGGCCGTCAGAATCACGATGAATCTGTAGGTTTCTCTTCCTGTTTTGCCTTGGCCAGATTCCCGAGGTTAGATGGTCTTGCAATGCTCTGTCGTCTCTTACATGTTCTCCTTCTCTGCACGTCGTCCGGGCGCGTTCCTACGGAAAATTGGGCGGCAAACATATCTCCCTCATGCCTCAATGCTCGAAGAAATCTGGAAGTGCCATGCGAATGACGTGAAATCGCATCGAAACCACGCCAGCTGTTGCCACGGCCTAGCAGTCCATTTTCCGGTGACAATGCCATGTACAGAACGCCACATCAGACACGTACGTGCAAAGCACAAAGGAGAGGAGCCATCAACAGAAAGGGAGGACGTGCCCATCTGGATCATGAGCGACGTCTTAATCACATACTCACCCACGCGTCGAGTATGGGCATGTGCATAGATTAATCAGACAGCTAGCTGGCTAGACCCACCCGGCCAAAATTATCTGCATTTCTTCCATGTTGATGCTGCGGTAAGATGACCAGAGATCCTTGCGAGCTCCTGCATTTGAAGCTTAATTGATCGGGATCATATGCAAAATGCACTCTCGCCGCTCTTGGTAAACTTGGTGCACGCATGCGGACACAAACCTGCTGGCGCGAGAAACAGATGGCGGAAAGTCGTGAGCTTTCTTCTTCCCAGAGATGAACGGAATCCTGCACTGCACAGCCAGCCGTCCGCGTCATCGCCATACCGGTGGCGGGCAACTAGTACGACCGCAACGCCGAGAGACGAGAGCCAGACAGGTGTGCCGTGCGAGCTAGATTTTTCTCTCGCCCACGGCAATGCAGACACGGCACACACGAACCACGTTCCGGGCTCCATGATTCCGGCACTTTGTTTCGACTCTGTGGCCAGACACATTGGCACGTAATCGCTAGGGTTCAGTGGCGTGCGACGAGCTTTCAGAATAACAGCCAGCCGGCCATCTGGACCATATATATTCTCCAGCGCGATATTTTTCCTTGCGTGTGATTGCCCGCAATACAAAGCTTGCACATTGTAGTAAGAAAACTCTTGGAAAGCCCTAGAAAGATCTCTCTCTCTCTCTCTTTTTAAATGAAAGATCTCTTCAGAATCTCTCACCTGCAAAACTACGAAGCATTCCCCTGTTTTTCCTTTGCACACGGTGACACAATGGTGGGCGCATCACCAATCTGCAGACCTTTTTGTTTGTATTCCCTAATGTGCAGACCTTGACAGTCCTGTGAACCAGTGTTATTACAAGTGTTTGGCTTAGTCTTTTTCTTTTTAGCTCAAACCGTAGAACAATCATTCTATGGTATTTTCATTAATCAATTAAAAGTAACAAGTACAAAACCAAAACCAACTCAACCTACACCCGTTTTAGGAAACATAGCCATAACAATTACAAGTGATTATCTACCCAGAGATTTAGGCCCAGTTCGGTTCAAAGGATATTTGCAGGAATCTTGTAGGAAAGTTATTTCTCTGGGAAGTTTCCCTTTGGTGGTGTTCGGGACAAAGAAAATATGAACAGTATTTTAGAGAAAAATTTCCTTGGCCATGCAGATTTGGGCTGATTCCATAGGATTGAAAACATCTGCCATGAGCCAATGTTCCGACGGATGCCTGAGGCAAGCCCCTTCCTGCTGCGTGTGAACACGAATAAAATATTCGGTCAGAAAAGAAGCTTGTGGTGTAGACAAAAGCTGATCACTGCTTAGCGAAATAAAAAATCGATATTTTACTGTATATTTTCCCATCGATGCGAACGCTCCTTTCCCCTGTTTCCTCTACAGTTTTCTGCGTAATCTCGTTCCTATGTTTTACACTGGCATTCCTTTCCTATTCCCATATTTCTCTCCATTCCAACGTTTTGCTGACCTTTGTGCCGAACAGGCCCTTATTATTTGTGCTTTACTTGGTTTAGCTCTAAGTTGCACTGCCCAAAGTCCTTCCTTCAAATAGTAAAGCCATGAGTCGAGATGCGGTGCAACATTTCTAAAGATCTTGTCGTTTTTGATGGACCATAAACCCCAACAACCAACAGTGATAATATCCATAGCAATCTCTCTTGGTAGATGTTGAAGTGCATACTGAATTTCATCATAGGTAGAGGTTCCTCTCCTTTCATCTGGTATAAGGTGATCCCAGCAATAGAGAGCAAACGGGTAATCCCAAAAGAGGTGTAGAATTGTTTCTTCAGTGTGATCTACACATAGAGCATAGTTGTAGTCTTCTAAATACATATTCTTTCTGTGCAATAGGTTTCTGACGTTGAGTCTGTCATGGAGGAGAAGCTAGAAGAAGATCTTGTGTCTTAACCTAAATGATGTTTTCCACGGATGCATGAAGATAGAATTGGTAGTGGGGGTTACTAGGAGTGCTTTATACATCTTCATAGAGGAATACTGATTGGATTTCCATGTGTATGTCCACTTGTCCTTGTGGTTAGCCGAAGTTCCGTTCATTATTAAGTTTTGCAATCTATTAAATTGTTGGTAGGCTTGTTGAGACAATGGTCTGTGAAAATGCTGGCTTATCTCTGTGTGGTCCCAGATGCGCGACAATGAGATGTTGGGGTCAATTGAAAATGAGAACAGTTAACGGTACTTTTGTTTAAGTGGTTCATCTGTCCATTTGTCCTCCCAAAACATGATAGTATCTCCAGTTCCACATTTACATATTGCCCTTTCCTTGTATTGATTCAGTAGTTTGAGAACATTTTCCCACCAAAACGAGCCTACCATCTTTGATCCTGGTAAAGTTACAACATAATAAGTGTCCCAGATGATTTAACCCATGGAATGTATTTTTATTAAAGAATTTGTGTAGAAATTTCATCAAAAGAGCTTTATTATGTGTGTGGATGTCCAGAATACCCGGTCCTCCATGTTGTTTTGGTTGGAAACTTTGTCCCGGGATATCAATGCAACTCCAGTTTCAAGTGTCCCATATTTTCTCCAAAAACATTGCTTCAGATAGATGTTCAATTGTTTAACCACGGTCTTGGGTAGCATAAGAGTGCACGTGAATAAGATTGGCATACTTGATCAGGGTGAGTTTATCTCCAGCGGAAAGGAGTGTAGAGAAACAAAGCAGTCTCTCTTCAAATTTCTACATTAAAGGGACAAAATCTTCAATTCTTGGTTTGGTTAGGCTCAGGGGGAGTCCAAGGTAGGTATGTGGCAGAGATCCAATTTTGCATCCTAGATTTATAGACAGAGTTGTCATTTTCTCTGGAGGGGTATTGATTGGGATCATGATGGACTTGGAGTAGTTTACATTCAGGCCAGTGTATGCTTCAAAATGCAGAAGGAGGTTTTTGATGTGTTCCAATTGCCTTGAATCTGCATTGTCAACTAGAATGGTGTCATCTGCATATTGAATGATGGGGTAGTCAGAAGGATGAATCAAAAGGGTGGTAAGCATAGAATGATTCTTAGCTTCATTAAACATGGATTGCAAGAGATCAACATCTAGGACAAATATCAAGGGGGGGGTGGATCTCCTTGTCTAACTCCATTCTTGCAAAGGAATTGTTTTCCTGGAACCCCATTGAGCAGTACTAAGGAGTAACATGTGCCATATATCATTTTGACCCCGTTAATCCATCTAGGACAAAACCCCTTTGATTTCATGATTTCAATGATTGTGTCATGATTTAACATATCAAGTGCCTTTTCAAAATCCAATTCCAGTAAAACAATTTCTTTCTTTGTTTGGTGGCCTTGATGAATGTACTCATAAGACCAGGCTAGGCAATCTTGGATGCATCTGTTATTCAGGAAAGCCATATTGATTTTTGTGGACAAGATCGAGGATGACTTTCTATAGTCTGTTTGCTAATAGCTTGGTGATGATCTTGAGTGTGGAGTTGAGCAAAGATATAGGCCTAAATTCTGATGGTAAGATGGTTGCCTCGGTTTTGGGTATCAAAGTGATGTAGGAGTAATTGGTACTCTATAGATTCACATTACCCTTAGTCTTCAATCATATTGTAGAAATCTTATGCAATAATGCCCCAACAATTTTTCAGGAATGCTGCATTGAAACCATCAGGTCCTGGAGATTTATCAGCTGACATATTCTTCACCACATTATCAATCTTTTCTTTTTTGTGAAAGGTGATTCTAGCTCTGCAAGATTGTTGTGCTGAGTCAGAATGTGATGTAGCAAAAAGGGATTTTTTTGTAGCAACAAAGGTGCCCAATCTTTCTTTGAAAGCTCTATACAGTATAACAACTCTTGCTTGGTGATTGTGATGTTCATGACCATCTTCATCTTTAAGCAGATATATGTAGTTATTTTTGTATTTGATAGTAGCTCTGGCTTGGAAGTGTTTAGTGTTGGCCTCTCTAACTTTAGTTTGTCTAATGGCGGCTCTTTATTTCCAGTATACTATCTGATGCCTCGGAATATTCTGAAGATGATCTTTAAGTATCTGTTTGCCATTGGTTTCTATAGCTGAAAGTGGTCTGGATTTCTCAATACTATCATCGCACAAAATCATGAAATTGGTGTTATCAATGGTTTTCTTAAAATCAGATAGACCCCTGGCCCAAATTTTTAGTTCTTTCCTTAATCTCTTGAACTTAGCTGCTATTACTTTAGCACTATCTATTTCATTGACCTCTTGAGACCATATATTTTGAAAAACCTCTCTAAAGTCCCTATGTTCTAACCAATAATTCTCAAACTTGAATATCTAAGATTTAGGAATACTGGTGCCAATTTTTATCATGATGGGCATATGGTCAGAGGTGGTTTTGGCTAGTGGGTGAGCAAAGGTAGAGGATACATCAATGTCCAATTCTCTCATGTGAAACACCAATCGAGTTTCTCAAGCAAAGGTGCTTCATGCATATTACTCTGTGTGAATTTTCTGCCTTTGAGAGGAATTTTGATAAGTGCTAGATCATTGATGGCTTCATTGAAAGCTAGCACATCAGTCGTGTTTGGCTTAGTCACAATACGATAATTTATTCATCTCTAACAAAATTGTTATATTATCAAAACGACAAAAAGAAGATAGAGGTTCATCGATCTATAATTCTGATTTGTAGATGTTGAAGATTGATCAACATAACTTATTGGTATCACACAAGCTATGATCAATAAGAGCATTTACAGTTGGACTTGACAAATTCGACCCCTCAAACGTCCATGGACACGACCCGGCGCGTCCGCGAACAGTGATCGGCTACCTTTTAAATTTTTACTCACAATCATGTCCCTCACTTTACCCCTATACGTCTGGTCACATGGATGTAGTTGGTGGATATGAAGTGATAAAAAATAAACAAAGAGAAAATGTGGACCCAATCTTATGTGACGACGCAGGACCACTGACTGGGCATGCCCGGGCACTCCTCATACTCATCTCATATATGAACAGATATGAGGGGTGCCGGTCAACCCAGATACTTTGCATTTTTGTGACCAATCAGCGATCGGACAACCTATCCGGACATTTGACACAAGTATAAGGTGTCTGGTTGTAGATGTTGTAAGGGCCCGAGTTCATGTGAACATCCCCCCGGACAGGCTCCAGTTTAATGGCAACTCTAACCGATCACCAAACTTACGTCACATAAAACTACTACTAAAACTGAACTCTCAAAAAAACCACTGTGTTGGGAGTCTCGTGTCTAATAGATTCCAAAAAACTAAACCCCAAAATACACATTTTGAAATCCAACCCCTTCCACATATTTCATCCATATGAGCAATCCCTTCATAATTGAGATAATTCATGTAGGTTATCATTAACATAAGCCTTCGTCTTCTTAATTTGAGTTGCACATTAAACCACACAACTTAATCAAATAATTTCTATCAAATTTGAGTTAATCTCAACAAGCTCAAGCAAAACATCTCCTAAACAACACTGGAATTAAATATAGCCATAAGCAGAGAAGATTAGCTTCTTGGACATCGTCATAGGTCTCGTCATCGTGAGAGTCCAATGAGTGGACCATCACGTCAACGGCTCCTGATGTTGCATCATCCCTCCAGTTATTGCCTCGTCCTACACATAGTCATCCTCCATGGCGTTACCCTAGAGCTCGTCCCACGGCTGGCCGTGGGCGCGTTGTGACGTTGCCATGAGCGCATGTGAAAGCACATTTCCTCCCTTGGTGGTTTTGGTAATTAATAACAACATATATGTCATTGAACTAATGTTTCCACTAAGCATGTTTCAGGAAAAGTTCAATGATGGGTTGGCAAAAGGATTGTGGAATACCCCAAGGTGCAAGGAAATAGATTGGCAAAGCTTTAAGCAAAGGACTCTACATTTTACCTTTTGTGAGAAATCACTTTGAGTCCATAGGAAAGCCAATACCATCAAAAGGGGGTAAGGTTTTGTTGGTGAACAAAATGCTCTTACATGCACAAGTGATAGTCACCACATACACCCACAAGCTCTTCCACAAAAGTCTATCCAAAGCCAAATATGCAAAATCGGTGCAACCAACACTTTCCACTCGGTGCCACCGATTCTCAGCCTCGGACAGACCCAACCAAACCCTAGCATTTCGGTGCAACCGATTCCATTTCGGTGCACCGAGTTTGGGTTGCCAACTTCCCGTTACGCAAGTTCACAAAATGGGTCCCACCGAGTTTTGTGAATCGGCGTCACCGAGTCTGTCCATCTGACCGTTGGTCACCTTATCGGTGCAAATGAGTTGTATGTATCGGTCTCACCGAGATTCAAAAGTTGCTACCTTTTAGGCTACTCGGTACCACTGGGATTTACACATCGGTGTCACCGAGTCCGACTTATTAGGTGTACCGGATGGATTTTTGGAGATGCCTATATATACCCCTCCACCACCACTCACTCACAAGAGAAGCACTCAGAACAGTTCCCCACTCATACCAACTGATTTTCTGAGAGATATCCACCTACTCATGTGTTGAGATCATGCCATTCCATTCCTACCGTATGAATCTTGATCTCTAGGCTCCCCAAGTTGCGTTCCATCGAATCAACCTCTTCCACCAAGCCAAATTTGTGAGAGAGTGATTGTGTGTTGAGGAGTCTATCATCTTGAAGCACAAGAGCAAGGAGTTCATCGACATTATCGAGCCTATTACCTTTTGGAGGGTGGTGCCTCCTATATTGGGTAGGTGTCGCTTGGGAGCCTCCTACTTCGTGTTGTGGAGTGAGCCAAGAAGTTTCTAAGGTAAAGGAGATCACCTACTTCGTGAAGGTCTACCCCGAGTTAGGCTAGTCCTCCGTGGATGTAGGCCATCATGGTATAGTTAAGGTTGCTTCTTCGTGGAACCCTTCGTGGGTAGAGCCCTCCGTGGACTCTCGCGACCATTACCCTCCGTGGGTTGAAGACTCCATAAACGTGGATGTACGATAGTGCCACCTATCGTAACCACAGGAAAAATCATCGTGTCACCAATTGCGTTTGATCTTCCTACCCTTCCTTTACTTACATGCTTTTCTTTACTTTCCACTACAATACTCGTAGACATGCATGTGTAGGGTGTACTTGAGATACTATGAATGCTAAAATCTACCAAGACTTAAAATTGGGAAAAGGTAGTTTTTAATTGGTCAAGTAGTCTAATCACCCACCTCTAGACCTACTTTCGATCCTACAATTGGTATCAGAGCTTTGGTCTCCATTGCATTGGTCTCACAACCTAGGAGAGTATGGTGTCTAGTGAGGGAAATTATCACCATAGTGGTTCGTACTTTGATGGCACTAATTTTGCTAGTTGGAAGCACAAAATAAAAATGCATTTGCTTGGTGATAACCCCGCCGTTTGGACTATTGTTCGTGTTGGATTACAAGGGGAATTCTTTGTGGATGGAAGGGAACCGGATCGCGAAGCGACTGTGGAAGAATTTAAGATGTTGCAACACAATGCTCAAGCATGTGTTATTCTCTTCAACTGCCTATGCCCCGAAGAATTCAACAAAATCATCCGTCTTGAGAATGCAAAAGAGATTTGGGATACTTTGGTTGATATGCATGAAGGTACCGAATCTGTGAGAGAATCCAAGTTGGATGTTCTTCAAAGTTAACTTGACAAGTTAAAGATGAAGGATGGTGAAGGAGTCGCTGAGATGTACTCTAGGCTAGCTCTCATCACCAATGAGATTGTCGGCTTAGGAATCAAAGAAATGATGGACAAATTCATCATCAAGAAGATACTTCAAGCTTTGGATGATTGATATGACACCATATGCACATTGATCCAAATGATGCCCAACTACAAAGATCTCAAGCCAATAGAAGTGATTGGAAGGATTGTTGCTCATGAGATGACACTCAAGGATAAGGAAGAGCTTCACCACAAGTCTAGCGGTGCTTACAAAGCCACAAGTGATGGTCCCACTACCTCAAGCGACAACCTCGTCACAAATGAAGAGATAAGCCTCATGGTCAAGAAATTCAACAAGTTCTACAAAAATATAAGGAATGATCGAAGCTCCAACTCAAGATATGAAGAGAAGTGTTCGTCAAGTCGTGACCAAAAATGCTACAATTGTGGGAAGCCCGAACACTACTCCAATGAGTGCATGGCTCCTTACAAGAAGAAAGCCTTGAAGAGAGAGAAGGAGTAGGGATGATCATTATGAACGTAGACCCTCAAGGAGAAGTAGGGACTCAGAGAAGAAGGACAAGCACACCAAGAGCTACTCAAGAATAAGACATCAAGCTCATGTTGTTGAATGGGTTTCCAGCTCCGAATCCTAAAACCACTCCGAGAGAAGCTGTCACTCCAACTCTGACTATTGTCAAGATTAAGGTGTTGCCGGACTTCCACTAGTGACAACCGACTCCTACGACATATTTGATTCACCAAATGAAGAGAGTGGATGTTGCTTCATGGCTAAAGGCCCCAAGGTATGACACCCCATGTATCTTGATTTCAATAGTGATGAATATGACTTGTTAATTGAAGATGACTTGCTATTTGACAAATCTAGTAGTGCTAGTCAAAATGAACTTGCTAGTGATCACTCTAGTCTAGATAAGTCGTGCGATGATGATAAGTTGGAAATAGAACGACTAACTCAAGAACTAAACACTCTTAAGTTAGATCACGAGTCTACTCCACGAGATCATAGAGAGCTTGAAAGGATACATGAGAAGCTCAATTTAGAGCAAGAGCATGAGTTCCTTAAAGCTATCAATGATGATCTTCGAAAGAAGGCTTCCTCTTATCTAGCCAAGCGACTTCTCTTGTCTACGTTCATGCCACAAATTAAGTCTAAGCAAGCTAGTAACAATGGAAAGAAAGGTTCTTCAACTAGTATCAATAAAAATGATAAATCCAATGATATTGCTTCTAGTAGTTCTCTTGATCCCACTAACTCTTCTCTTAGCCAAGTTACACTTGAGCAAGAAAATGAACTTTTGAAAGGGGTTATAGAGAAAGGTATCTACAAGAGTCTTGAAGGGTGCAAACAATTTGAGGAGATTGTACGCAAGCACGAAGGATACCGGAAGAATCGTGGTGTTGGCTACTTCAACGCTAATGGAGTTGAATGGGAAGAAGGTCAATTCCCAATCCCAAGTTTGTTCCTCAAAAGGATAAGTATAAAAATACTCTCCCCAAGGGAGCAAAAGCTCAAGATGACCTTTCTCCACAAGAACCCAAGCTCAAGGACAAGAACAAGCTTCAAGAGGACATTGACTCATATGAAGATGAATCCCAAGCTTTGGTGAAGTGGGTTCCCAAGGCTACTACAAGCTCAACTTCTACAAGTGCTACTTCAACACCAAGGATCCCCATCAACTTGATGTGGGTCCCCAAGAATAAGAACTAGAGAAGTTCTTGAGGGGTGACTCCGCCAATGAATTCACTCACATTCATTATTAGCAAGAACTAGTTGCAATCAACATCAACATCATGAAATAGTTCAAGGAGTCACACATTCCCTCAAAGGTAAGCAAGGGACAAGGTAATCAACAAATCAATGGACATCATCATATATGCTTTGCACTCCATGTCCATAGATATCCTTGTATTTGTCTTTTGTGTGTTGGGACTAACCGATGTAGGTGAGAAGAGTAAATGAAACAACAAGGATGCTCCCAACTCTTGGTGATCTTCATGAACTTTGAGCATCCACCACTACTTCACCTACATGAAGTCTTCATCGACAAAACCCAAGGTTAGTTTATCCCTCCTATGGGGGGATGTCACATCAAGGGGGAGATTTACACTAAGACTTGAGTCAAAGCAATATCATAGTATATGACAACACTAAATGATTTATGTAAAAGTGGTAACCCCACTTGTGCTTAAACGATGAGTATGACCTACGATCAAGTATTCTTACTTGACTCCTAAGTCAATGTACTCATATATAGATGACTCTGTCATTCCCAAAGTGCTTGTTAGATGCTAGTGTGTTTGTGCATGTTGCCATGATTTCATTTGACATCTTATTGTGTGAGCGTGTTGGTTTGCATTTATTTATTCATTCGAGGATATCCAATTGTTGCTATTTGGATTTTAACTTTCATTTGCCAATTGGATATACAAGAATTCATAGGACCACTCCTATAGCTATTTATGCTTTCTCACCTCATATTCTATTCATGCCGCATCACAAAATTTTAACAAGTACTTTTCGATCTTTCTGTGTGAGGAGCACTCAGAGTTCCGTATCGACAAAGGACTGACCATTAAAACCTCCCAAGAGCATCTCGGTGGAACCAACTCCAAAATCTCGGTCTCAGCGAATGCCTGGGGTTGATTTGGTTTTTAAATCTCGGTAATGCCGATTCCATATTCTCGGTTACACCGAGTTTCCCTGTCAGCTGACAGTTGAGAAACTCAGTGACACCGAAAACGTAGAATCGGTGTCACTGATAGTGATGGGTATATATGTTGTGGACCCCTATGCTTTGAAAATCAATCTTCAAACGTCATGCCTCAGAACCCTAACTATTGAAGAAGGACCCTCTGGTCGTTGCCCTTGTCTCCCCGCGCTCCTCTTCCACTGGGATCTTCACCGTCGACGGAAATCTTCACCATCGTCCACGCCGTAGAGGATCCATCACTGAGCTAGGGTATTGATTCGACCCTTCTTGCGCTCCCCGTCCAAATCTTGCGCAATGAAGCTTATTCCATCGATAATCCACCGTTTGCAAGCTGTTCCATCCATATAAAAACTCCATAGTATAGCGAACGATCGAATTTCTAGGGTTTGCCTTCCGCCCGGTGAAACTCGGTGGAACCGAAGTGAACAAATCGGTGTCACTGATTTGTCATCTATGCTGGTGAGAACTTTCTTGGTGAAACCGAGTACTTCTTTTCGGTCTCATCGAAAGGAGTGCCAAGTTTCGGCTAATGAGAAAGTCAGTCTCGGTAGTACCAATATTGTCGCTTCGGCTATACTGATTTTCATGTGACAGAATGTAAACTTTGGAAATTCTTAGTTCAAACTTTCAAAAATCTCTGCTTTTTGTGATGACTTATGCTATTCCACTCTTCTCAACTCCAATCACTGGGTCAGACATGTTAGATGTTGAAGATAGCCAGAATCTGCAGGAGCAGAATGTTGATATGAGTTCACACACTAGTCTTGAGTCCAGCTCTTCCTCGGATCCAGGAACTCCTAGTTCTCATGGGTTGCCCAAGGCTGCAACAAGGACCAGGAAGAGGCAAAATTCTGATGAAGAAGATTCTGATTTTGTGCCCGAGGAGGTTCTTGCTAAAAAGCAAGAAAAAGCTGCAAAGAAGTCTGCTAATGAAGCTACCTCATCCAGGAGGGTAGTCAGCAAGATATATGCACCTCCAGAAACTTTTAGAGCACATGAGAGTGCTAGAGCCACTTTGTCTATTGAGCTCCCAAAGAAATATTTGCCTAAGAAGGCAGGAGGGGAGAAGACAGACAGGAAGATAATCATTCATGTTGTTGGCAGGCCTACCTCTATGTTTGAGGATCCAGAGGAGGCTGCTGGTGTTGCTGTCGAGGAGGAGGAGGAGGAACTATTAGAAATATGCCCTAGAGGCAATAATAAATTGGTCATTATCATATTTCCTTGTTCATGATAATCATTTATTATCCATGCTATAATTGTGTTGTTCGGAAACTCAGATACATGTGTGGATACATAGACAACACCATGTCCCTAGTATGCCTCTAATAGACTAGCTCGTTGATCAAAGATGGATATGGTTTCCTAGTCATGGACATGAGATGTCATTTGATAACGGGATCACGTCATTAGGAGAATGATGTGATGGACAAGACCCAAACTACAAATGTAGCATATGATCGTGTCAGTTTATTGCTACTGTTTTCTGCATGTCAAGTATTTGTTCCTATGACCATGAGATCATGCAACTCACTGACACCGTAGGAGTACCTTGTGTGTATCAAACGTCGCAACGTAACTGGTTGACTATAAAGGTGCTCTACAGGTATCTCCGAGGGTGTCTGTTGGGTTGGCATGGATCAAGACTAAGATTTGTTACTCCGTGTGATGGAGAGGTATCTCAGGGCCCACTCGGTAATACAACATCACAATAAGCCTTGCAAGCAATGTGACTAAGTGTTAGTCACGGGATCTTGTATTACGGAATGAGTAAAGAGACTTGCCGGTAACGAGGTTGAACTAGGTATGGAGATACCGATGATCGAATCTCGGGCAAGTAACATACCGAAGAACAAAGGGAGCACATACGTGATTAACTGAATCCTTGAGGTAGAGGTTCGACCTATAAAGATCTTCGTAGAATATGTAGGAAACAATATGGGCATCCAGGTCCCGCTATTAGTTATTGACCATAGAGGTGTCTCGGTCATGTCTACATAGTTCTCGAACCCACAGGGTCTGCACACTTAAGGTTCGGTGACGTTTTAGTAGTATAGAGTTATGTATGGTGGTGACCGAAGGTTGTTCGGAGTCTCGGATGAGATCCTGGACATCATGAGGAGCTCCGGAATGGTCCGGAGGTAAATATTGATATATAGGAAGTCCTGTTTTGGTCGCCGGAAAGGTTTCGGGCTCATCGGTAGTGTACCGGGAGTGTCGGTAGTGTACCAGGGCACCATCGGGAGAGGTATTTCGACCCAAGAGTCTACATGGGCTGTGGAAGGAAGTAAACCAGCCCCTAGTGGGCTGGACGAAGCCTCCTCTAAGGGCCCATGTGGCTGGAGTGGTTTGAGAAGGAAAAAATCCAAAGGTGGAGAGGTGGAAAGAGTTTCCAAGTGGAAAGGAGGAATCCTACTCCTAATAGGATTAGAGTAGGACTCCTACACCTCCAATTTCGACCAAACCTTGAGGGTTTGAGGCTGCCTACTCCCCTCCCTCCCTCCTATATATACTAGAGGATTTAGAGGAAAAAGCTAACCCTAATAGCCACGTGCTACCTCTCCTCTAGATTGCAGTTTCTCCTCTAGATTGGTTTTCAGCGGTGCTTAGGCGAAGCCCTGCTGGAATAGATCCACCACCATCGCCACAATGCCGTCGCGCTGCCGGAGAAATCATCTAACTCTCCGCTTGCTCATGCTGGATCAATAGGGCGGAGATCGTCATCGAGCTGTACGTGTGCTGAACGCGAAGGTGCCGTCCGTTCGGCGCTAGATCGCAAGGACTGTGATCAAGATCGCGAGACGGATCGTGATGAGATCGTGGGACGGATCGTGATGAGTTCTTGGGACGGATCATGATTGGATCGCGGGACGGATCGTGATGAGATCGCGGGATGCTCGGCGATTTGGATCGCGAAGACGTTCGACTACACCAACCACGTTTCTTAATGCTTCCCGCTTAGCGATCTACAAGGGTATGTAGATTCACTCTCCCTCTCGTAGATGCTCATCACCATGGATAGATCTTGCGTGTGCATAGGAAATTTTTTGTTTCCCATGCAACGCTCCCCAACAGGAACCTATTGTCAAGGCCCCTCCCAAGGAGAAGCAAAAGAAGCTGATGGCAGATGCTATGCCTAAGCCTGGTCCCTCCAAGAGCACCAAGGCTGCACCCAAGAAGGTTGCTGCACGGAAGTCTAAGACGGCTATCAGAGATATTCTTGCTACTGAGAAGAACAAGACAACAACTTTCAGAGAAGCAGATGATGATGATTCTATGTCAGTATTGATGAAGCTTAGACCTCACCTTCCTGAACACAATTCCAGCCACCCAGTTGTTGAGGATATGAAGAAGAGGAAGGATTCTGGTTTGAGGGCATGGAGAGCAATTGATCCATATGCCCAGAGGAGAAAAATTGATGTGGACTATAGATTCTACACCAAGGAGCAGCAAGACTTCTATGAGACAATCTTGCTTGACAAGAGTCCTGCAGTCAGTGATATGAGATATGTTGACTAGAAGTATATAAGGCAAATGAGAACTATTTCCCATGTGTGCAGGACAACTTCCACTGCATTGGACTTGTTAGTTTGTTGGCAGAGAGTTCTCTGCTTGGAATGATGAGATGATCATCCAGTTCTACTCCACTGCTCATTTCTATGGAGATGGCAGGATAGTACGGATGATTGAAGGAGCAAGATATGAATCTACATTTGATGAGTGGGCTACCATATTAGGAGTCCTAGAGGTACATGATGGTGACTTGGATGTCTACTCTGAATCCAAGGAGAGCCACAATGCTATGAAGGATATGTACACTGCTATTCCAGCTGCTAACTTGCAATCACACAAGTTAGGATCCATTTACTTCATCTAGGTAGGCCTTTGTACCATGAACACCATCTTGAGGCATACCTTGATGCCCAGGTCTGGAGATGAGAAGATGATCTGTGGATACTCCATCAACATACTTATCCATCTGGACGGTCACACTAGGATTCGAGTGTTGGACTTGATTGTTGAAACAGTGAAGAGGGTTGCTGCTGACCAGAAGCGCTCATGCTGCTATGCACCCTACATTTAGATGCTAATCAACTCCAAGCTTGAGAAGCACATCTTTGCTCTGGATAGACCCCACTTGCCACTTCAACCAGATTTCGAGGACAACGTTGTGGTGATGGACCCAGACCATCCCACATCAGCTGCAGCTCAGGCACAGGCAGAGGCAGAGGTAGAGCCAGAGCCAGCTTGAGCCACTAGTGCTCAGGTCCCTAGATTCAGGAATGAGGAGATGGATCTTTTGATCTCCACCATCATGGACATGAATAAGGACATCAAAACCATTATGGATAGCCAGGAGAGCCTTGTGAACATCTTTGCAGATAGAGTGAAAACTCTCAATGACAAGGTAGATGGGCTGACTAAGACAGTCAATGAGCTTAAGAAGGAAATTGATGAAGCTCCTATCCATTGCATCTCTTCAGAGTCTGAGTCTTCTAATGATGATGACGAGGATAGTGCACCTGTCAGGATGACTACCCAGTTCACGACTGAGGCCAGGACACCTATAGTGCCAGCTCCGGAGACGAGACCTTCATCTTCTACTCCAGCTACAGTGACTTCACCTCCATCAGCACCTTCAGTGCCTCCAGTGTCTACACCAACTCCATCCAGGACATCAGCAGAAGTCTTCGCCGATGCAGTTCTCTCGACTCCGAAATCGACCACTGGAGGAGATCAGCCGTAAAAGAATGATTAGCTATATCTCTTCGAACTTTTTTGTAACTTGTTGCCAAGGGGGGGGGGTTGTATATAGATCTAGGCTTCGAGTGAGAGAGCGTCTGCTTTTTATTGCTGTTTTAAAAACATTTGTTCTTTTGGTTTGGATGTGATATACTTTTGTGTTTGTTTGGTCATACGCTTTAATGTGTGTTGCTACTAGTTCCTATCTTTTGATGGTTATGTGATGATCATTCACTTTGCTTGATGTGTTGTGCTATGTTGTTAACTCTTATTACTCTCGCACACCACCAAGTAGTATGTGACATGGAAGAAGTGCCACATGTACCTAACCGATTGTGCATTTGCATTCAAAACAAAAATTTAAAAATAATTCACAAATTTAGGGGGACTCTTGCTTATCACATACTTCTCAAAGCGACGATTATATTCACCGATTATATCATATGATGAAGCTTTGATGTATATGTTGTCATCAATTACCAAAAAGGGGGAGATTTAAAGCAGATTTGCTCCCTTGGTGGTTTTGGTAATTAATGACAACATATATGTCATTGAACAAATGTTTCCACTAAGCATGTTTCAGGAAAAGTTCAATGATGGGTTGGCAAAAGGATTGTGGAATACCCCAAGGTGCAAGGAAATAGATTGGCAAAGCTTTAAGCAAAGGACTCTAGATTTTACCTTTTATGAGAAATCACTTTGAGTCCATAGGAAAGCAAATACTATCAAAAGGGGGTAAGGTTTTGTTGGTGAAAAAATGCTCATACATGCACAAGTAATAGTCACCAATACACACACAAGCTCTTCCACAAAAGTGTGTCCAAAGCCAAATATCCAAAATTGGTGCAACCAACACTTTTCACTCGGTGCCACCGATTCTCAGCCTCAGACAGACCCATCCAAACCCTAGCATTTCGATGCAACTGATTCCATTTCGGTGCCACCGAGTTTGGGTTGCCAACTTCCTGTTACGCAAGTTCACAAAATCGGTCCCACCGAGTTTTGTGAATCGGCATCACCGAGTCTAGCAATCTGATCGTTGCTCACCTTATCGGTGCAACCGAGTTGTATGTATCGGTCTCATTGAGATTCAAAAGTTTCTACCTTTTAGGCAACTCGGTACCACCGAGATTTATACATCGGTGTCACCGAGTCTGACTTATTAGGTGTAACGGTTGTATATTTGGAGATGCCTATATAAACCCCTCCACCACCACTCACTCGCAAGAGAAGCACTCGTAACATGTCACCACTCATACCTATTGATTTTCTGAGAGAGAGACACCTACTCATGTTTTGAGATCATGCCATTCCATTCCTACCATATGAATCTTGATCTGTAGCCTCCCCAAGTTGCTTTCCACCCAATCAAACTCTCCCACCAAGCCAAATATGTGAGAGAGCGATTGTGTGTTGAGGAGTCTATCATCTTGAAGGACAAGACAAAGGAGTTCATCGACATTATCGAGCCTATTACCTTTTGGAGGGTGGTGCCTGCTAGATTGGTTAGGTGTCACTTGGGAGCCTCCTACTTCGTGTTGTGGAGTGAACCATGAAGTTTGTAAGGGCAAGGAGATCGCCTACTTTGTGAAGATCTACCCCGAGTGAGGGTAGTCCTCCGTGGACGTAGGCCATCATGGTATAGTCAAGGTTGCTTCTTCGTGGAACCCTCTGTGGGTAGAGCCCTTCGTGGACTCTTGCGGTTGTTACCCTCCGTGGGTTGAAGACTCCATAAAGGTGGATGTACGATAGCACCACCTATTGGAACCACGGGAAAAATTATAGTGTCACCAATCGCGTTTGATCTTCCTACCCTTCCTTTACTTACATGCTTGTTTTTACTTTCTGCTGCAATACTCGTAGACATGCATGTGTAGGGTGTACTTGACATACTATGAATGCTAAAATATGCCAAGACTTAAATTGGGAAAAAGTAGATTTTTAATTGGTCAAGTAGTCTAATCACCCCCCCACTAGACCTACTTTCGATCCTATAGCATGGTGCTTCACATGATTACTCGCTTCATAAGTAGTATGACTTCTGTCCAAAATAACTGTGGTTGTTACCATGAGACTAATTTTGTACCGGAAGGACTACCAGAAATTAGATAAATAACATAACATATTTAAGTAAACAAAAGATGTCGTTAACACATGTACACACTTTTAATTTGAGCAACACATTAAACCACATTTCTTCATCAAAGTTTTTCCTACCAAATTTGAGTTAAGCCTGACTCACCCAAGCAAAAGATATCATAAACAATAGTAAAATAAAAGATATATATAAATAAGGAAGCTTAAGTTATTAACCATTATCCTAGGCCTTGTTGTTAGTCTTGGAAAGGCGAGATGACATCGTTGGCCTCGCGTTGCATCATCCCCTCCAGCTATTGACTCGCCTTCCATGGTGTGGTCCTTCTAGAGCTCGTACCAAGCCTATCTATGGGTGGGTTGTAATGTTGTGAGGGACGCGAGGTGATCGCGGTACTAGTGCACATGATGGTACTATGCATGTGACTCCTGGACGAGCTTTTGCTTGTCCGCGAGCCGCCCCATGTGGTGATGTGTGTTGGGGAACGTTGCATGGGAAACAAAAAAAATTCCTACACACATACAAGATCTATCCATGGTGATGATCATCTACGAGAGGGAGAGTGTGTCTACATACCCTTGTAGATATCTAAGTGGAAGCGTTAATAAACGCGGTTGATGTAGTCGAACATCTTCGTGATCCAATCACGATCTGTCCCGCGATCCAATCATGATACGTCCCGTTCTTGTGCCGAACGGATGACACCTCAGCGTTGAGCACACGTACAGCTCGATGATGTCTCCACCTCCTCGATCCAGCGAGTGAGGGAGAAGTAGTAGATGAGTTCTCTAACAACACGACGGCGTGGTGGCGGCGGTGGTGGTGATATCCCGGTAGGGCTACGCCTAGCGCTACCGAAACGGCGAACGAAGGAGAAAATGTTTTATGGAGAGAGAGGGGCACCAAGGGCTTCGTGTGTGCTCTTGGGTGCCCCCTCCTCTCTATATATAGGTGGAGGGGTGTGGATATCATACCCTCCAAGTCCTACGACGCAACCAAGGGGGAGGAGTTGGACTCCTAGTCCAATTCCCCCCCTTTCCGAAACGAGGTGGACTTTTCACATCTAACAAGCCACATGCGCCTTGAGGGACTTGTGCGCCTGGTCCAATAAGGCCAGGGCACCTCCCCTCAGCCCATGCAAACCCTTGGGACATGGTGGAACCCTTGGTGAACTTTCGGACTCCTCCAGAAGTTTCTAGAACCTTCTAGAAGCTTCTCGATACAATATCGAAAAAACCAAAACTTTTCCGGTAGCCAAAATATGACTTCCCATATATAAATGTTTACCTCTAGACCATTTTGGAGCTCCTCGTGATTTCTGGGATCTCATTCGGGACTCCGAGCAACCTTCGGTCACCAACATACATAACTCAACAATACCAAATCATCACCGAACGTTAAGTGTGCAGACCCTGCGAGTTCGAGAACTATGCAGACATCACCGAGACAACTCTATGTTTAATAACCAATAGAGGGACCTAGATGCCCATATTGGTTCCTACATATTCTACTAAGATCTTTATTGGTCGAACCACAATGCCAAGGATTCACACAATCCCGTATGCAGTTCCCTTTCCTCATCGGTATGTTACTTGCCCGGGATTTGATCGTCGGTATCTCCATACCTAGTTCAATCTTGTTACCGACAAGTCTCTTTACTTGTTTTGTAATACACGATCCCATGACTAACTCCTTAGTCACATTGCTTGCAAGCTTCTTGTGATGTTGTATTACCGAGTGGGCCCAAAGATATCTCTTCATCATAGAGTGACAAATCCCAGTCTCGATCAACGCCAACCCAACAGACACCCTCGGACATACCTGTAGAGCACCTTTATAGTCACCCAGTTACGTTGTGACATTTTATACACACAAGGCATTCCTCTGGTCTCAAGGAGTTGCGTGATCTCATGGTCATAGGAACAGATACTTGACATTGGTAAAGCAGTAGCAATAAACTAACACTACCAACTGATATGCTTACGGTTGGGTCTTGTCGATCACATCATTCTCCTCATGATGTGATCCCGTTATCAAATGACAACTCATGTCAATGGTCTGGAAACCTTAACCATCTTTGATCAATGAGCTAGTCTAGTAGAGGCTCACTAGGGACATGGGGTTGTCTATGTATCCACACATGTATTTGAGTTTCCGATCAATACAATTATAGCATGGATAATAGACATTTATCATGAATAAGGAAATATGATAATAACCAATTTATTAGTGCCTCTAGGGCATATTTCCAACAGTCTCCCACTTGCACTAGAGTCAATAATCCAGTTCACATCACCATGTGATTTACACCCACTGAGTTCTGGGGGTTGATCATGTTTTTCTTGTGAGAGAGGCTTTATAGTCAACGGGTCTGCAACATTCAGATCCGTGCGCACTTTGCAAATCTCTATGTTATATTGTAGATGTTTCTACCATGCTCCACTTGGAGCTACTCCAAATGACTGATCCACTATACGTATCCGGACTGCTACTCAGAGTCATTCGGATTAGTGTCAAAGCTTGCATCAACGTAACCCTTTACGATGAACTCTTTATCACCTCCATAATCGAGAAATATTTCCTTAGTCCTCTAGTTACTAAGGATAATTTTGACTGATGTCCAATGATCCACTCCTAGACCACTCTTGTACCCCTTGACAGATTCATGGCAAGGCATACACCAGGTGCGGTACACAACATGACATACTATATAGAGCCTATGGATAAGGCAAAGGGGAAGACCTTCGTCCTTTCTCTTTCTTCTGTCGTGGTCGAGCTTTGAGTCTCACTCAACTCCACACCTTACAAATCAGGCAAGAACTCTTTCTTTGACTGGTCCATTTTGAACTCTTTCAAAATCTTGTCAAGGTATGTACTCATTGAAAGTCTTATCAGACGTCTTGATCTATCTCTATAGATCCTGATGCCCAATATTTAAGTAGCTCCATTCCAGGTCTTTCTTTGAAAAACTCCTTTCAAACAACCCTTTATGCTTTCCAAAAATTCTACATCATTTCCGATCAACAATATGTCATCCACATATAGTTATTAGAAATTCTATAGTGCTCCCACTCACTTTCTTGTAAATACAAGTTTCTCTTAAACTTTGTATAAACCCAAAAGCTTTGATCACCTCATCAAAGAATATATTCCAACTCCGAGATGCTTGCTCTAGCCCATAGAATCACTAGAGCTTGCATACCTTTTAGCATCCTTAGGACCGACAAAACCTTCTGGTTGTATCACATACAACCTTTCCTCAAGGAAACCGTTAAGGAAACGATGTTTTGACATCCATTTGCCATATTTCACAATTGAAAAATGCAGCAACTGCTAACATAATTCCAACAGACTTTAGCATCACTACAGGTGAGAAAGTCTCATCATAGTCAACTCCTTGAACTTGTCGGAAACTTCTTTGTGACAAGTCAAGCTTTATAAATGGTGACATTCACCATCAGTGTCCGTCTTCTTCTTAAAGGTCCATTTGTACTCAATGGCCTGCCATTCAACAGGAAAGTCTACCAAAGTCCACACTTGGTTTTCATACATGGATCCTTTCTCGGATTTCATGGCTCCCAGCCAGTTGTTGGTATCCGGGCCCACCATCACTTTTTCATAGCTTGTATGTTCACTGTTGTCTAACAACATGACCTCCAAGTGTAGGATTGCAAGTAGTGCTAGAGGAGGGGGGTGATTAGACTACTAGACCAAATTAAAGTCTACTTTTTCCCAATTTTAATTCTTGGAAGATTTTAGCATTCATAGTATGTCAAGTACACCCTACACATGCATGTCTACGAGTACAACAGCGAAAAGTAAAGACAAGCATGTAAGTAAAGAAGGGGTAGGAAGATCAAACACAATTGGTGACACGATGATTTTTCCCATGGTTCCGATAGGTGGTGCTATCGTACGTCCACGTTCATGGAGTCTTCAACCCACGGAGGGTATTGGTCGCGAGAGTCCATGGAGGGTTCCACGAAGAAGCAACCTTAACTATACCATGACGGCCTACGCCCACGGAGGACTAGCCTAACTCAGGGTAGATCTTCATGAAGTAGGCGATCTCCTTGCCCTTACAAACTTCTTGGTTCACTCCACAACATGAAGTAGGAAGCTCCCAAGCGACACCTAACCAATCTAGGAGGCACCACCCTCCAAAAGTTAAAAGGCTCGATTGTGTTGATGAACTCATTGCTCTTGTGCTTCAAGATGATAGACTCCTCAACAGACAATCACTCTCTCACAAATTTGGCTTGGTAGAAGAGATTGATTGGGTGGAAAGCAACTTGGGGAGGCTAGAGATCAAGATTCATATGGTAGGAATGGAATGACATGATCTCAACACATGAGTAGGTGGCTCTCTCTTAGAAAATCAGTAGGTATGAGTGGGGAACTGTGGTGAGTGATTTTTTCTTGTGAGTGAGTGGTGCTGGAGGGGTATATATAGGCATCTCCAAAAATCCAATCGTTACACACAAAATGACCAACTCAGTGACACCGATGTGTTAATCTTGATGGTACCAAAGTGACCAAAAGGTGGCAACTTTTGATTCTCGGTGTGACCGATATAGGAAACTCGGTTGCACCGATAAGGTGACCAACGGTCAGATTGCCCAATATCGGTGATGCTGATCCAACAATCTCGGTGGGACCAATATTGTGAATTTGCGTAAAAGATAGCTGACAGCCTAACTCGGCACTGAAGACCTAGGGTTTGGCTGAGTCTGTCTAGGGTTTGGAATCAGCTGCACCGAGTGGAGAATGTTGGTTGCACCAATTTTGAATGTTTTGCTTTGGACAAATTTTTTTGGAAGAGCTTGTAGGTGTATGTGGTGACTATGACTTGTGCACGCATGAGCATTTTGTTCACCAACAAAACCTTACCCCCTTTTAATAGTATTGCTATGGACTCAAAGTGATTTCTCACAAAAGATAAAATGTAGAGTCCTTTGCTTGAAGCTTTGCCAATCTATTTCCTTGCATCTTGGGGTATTCCACAATTCTTATGCCAACCCATCATCCAACTTTCCTGGAACATACTTAGTGGAAACATTAGTTCAATGACATATATGTTGTTATTAATTACCAAAACCACCAAGGTAGCAAATGTGCTTTCAATCTCCCCCCTTTTGGTAATTGGTGATAATATATAGATCAAAGCTTTGACATATGATATAATCAATGAATATAATCGTTGCTTTGAGAAGTATGTGATAAGCAAGAGGTCCCCCTAAATTTTTGCATTATTTTTTAAATTTGCGTTTGAGTGCAAATGTACAATCGATTAGGTACATGGGGCACTTATTCCATGTCACATACAACTTGGTGGTGTGCGAGAGTAATAAGAGTTAACAACATAGCACAACACATCAAGTAAAGTGAATCATCATCACATAATCATCAAAAGATAGGAAATAGTAGCAACACACATTAAAGCATATGATCAAACACAAGTAAAATTTTGTGTGTGTTTAAACAGTAAGCAACCAAAAGTATATCACATCTAAACCAAACGATCAAATGTTTTGTAAAACCAAAAAATAAAAACAGACGCTCTCTCACTCAAAGCCTAACATCTATATACAACTTCTCCCCCTTTGGAAACAAGTTACCAAAAATCTCGAAGAGATATAACTAATCGTTCTTCTACGGCTAATCTCCTCCGACAGTCGATGTCAGAGTCGAGAGAACTGCGTCAGCGAAGACTTCCGTTGAAGTCCTGGATGGAGTTGGTGTAGACATGGGAGGCATTAGTGCTGATGGAGCTAATGTCACCGTGGCTAGAGCAGAAGATGAAGGCCTCGTCTCTAGAGCTGGCACTGTAGGTGTCCTGGCCTTAGTAGTGAACTGGGCAGTCGTCCTGACAGGTGCACTATCCTCTTCATCATCAGAAGACTCGGACTGTGAAGAGGTGCGATGGATTGGGGCTTCATCAACCTCCTTCTTGAGCTCATTGAATGTCTTAGTCAGCCCATCAACCTTGTCATTTAGATATTTCACTCTATCCTCAATGATGTTTACAAGTCTCTCCTGAGTGTCCATGCTGGTCTTGATATCCTTCTTCATGTCCATGACAGTGGTGATCAAGAGATCCATCTACTCGTTCCTGGACCTAGGGACCCGAGCACTTGTGGCTCGAGCTGCCTCTGCCTTTGCCTCAGCTTGTGCTTGAGCTGCAGCTGGTGTGGGATGGTCCGGGTCTGATACGCTTCTAACGTATCTATAATTTTTGATGATGGCATGCTATTATATTATCTGTTTTGGATGTTTTATATGCATTAATATGCTATTTTATACTATTTTTGGGACTAACCTATTAATCTAGAGCCAAGTGCCAGTTTCTGTTTTTTCCTTGTTTTTGAGTTTTGCAGATATGGAATATTAAACGAAGTCCAAATGGAATAAAACCTTTGGAAGGATTTTTTTTGAAAGGAAACAAGTCATCCAAGCTTGGAGTCCACGTGAGGGTAGGTGCCCACAAGCCTCCTAGGCGCCCCCTAGCCGCGCCTAGAAGGCTTGTCGCCTCCTGGCAGGTCTCCTAACCCTATTCTTTGGCCTATAAATACCCAAATATTCTCACAACATCAAAAAGAGCCACACAAATACTTTTCCGCCACCGGAAGCCTCCGTTCCCGAGAGATCCAATCTTGGAGCCTTTTCTGGTAATCTGTTGGAGGGGGTTTCGATCACGGAGGGCATCTACATCAACTCCATTGCCCCTCCGATGATGCGTGAGTAGTCCACCATAGACCTATGGGTCCATAGCTAGTAGCTAGATGGCTTCTTCTCTCTCTTTGATCTTCAATACCATGTTCTTCATGATCTTCATGGAGGTCTATCCGATATAATCCTCTTTTGTGGTGTGTTTGTCAAGATCCAATGAATTGTGGGTCTATGTTCAGATTATCCATGAATTTTATTTGAATCTCCTATGATTTCTTATATGCATGATTTCATATCCTTGCAAGTCTCTTCGAGTTATTGGTTTGGTTTGGCCAACTAGATTGGTAATTCTTGCAATGGGAGAAGTGCTTAGTTTTGGGTTCAATCTTGCGGTGTCCTCACCCAGTGAAAAAGTAGGGGTAGCGAGGAACGTATTGTATTGTTGCCATCAAGGGTAACAAGATGGGGTTTTCATCATATGCTTGAGTTTATGCCTCTACATCATGTCATCTTTCTTAACGCGTTACTCTGTTCTTCATGAACTTAATACTCTATATGCAGGCAGGAGTCGGCTGATGTGTGGAGTAATAGTAATAGATGCAGAATCGTTCCGGTCTACTTGTCATGGATGTGATGCCTATATGAATGATCATTGCCTTGGTAACTATATGATTATTTGCTTTTCTATTAATTGCTTGACAATAATTTGTTAACCCACCATGATATTTGCCTTCAAGAGAGAAGCCTCCAGTGAAACCTATGGCCCCTGGGTCTATTTTTCATCATATATTTTTAGATCTATACTTGCTGCAATTTATTTACCTTTTACTTTCCGCACTCGTTACATCTATCTCTATCGGATCTAATCCTTGCAAATAACCATGAAGGGATTGACAACCCCTTTATAGCATTGGGTGCAAGAGTTTAATTATTTGTGCAGGTGCATCCATTGGTGAATTGCTTGTTCCTCCTACTAGATTGATACCTTGGTTCTCAAAAACTTAGGTAAATACTTATCTACTTCACTGCATCACCCTTTCCTCTTCAAGGGAAAACCAACGCATGCTCAAGAGGTAGCAAGAAGGATTTCTGACGTCGTTGCCGGGGAGGATACACATCAAGCCTAGCAAGTACCCATCACAAACTCATCTCTTTCATTTACTTTATTTGCCATTTTCCTCTCGTTTTCCTCTCCCCCACTTCTAAAATGATTTTCAGAAAATACCAAAAATATTTTGTCTTTTTATTTGCCCTTCTTTCGTTTGCCTATCGTTTGCTTGTGTGCTTGATTGCTTGCTTTGTAAAGATGTTTGAGAATAGCAAGTTGTGTGATTTTTCCAATACTAATAATAGTGATTTTATTAGTACTCCTATTGCTCCTTCCACTAGTGCGGAATCTTATGAAATCAATGCTGCTTTGCTAAATCTTGTTATGAAAGAACAATTTTGTGGCCTTCCTAGTGAAGATGCCACATGCTATCTAAATAAGTTCATTCAATTGTGTGATATGCAAAAGAAGAAAGATGTGGATAATGATATTGGTAAATTTAAGCTATTTCCGTTCTCGTTACGAGATCGTGCTAAAACTTGGTTTTCATCTTTGCCTAAAAATAGTATTGATTCATGGAATAAGTGTAAAGATGCTTCTATTTCCAAGTATTTTCCGCCCGCTAAGATCATCTCCCTTAGGAATGATATAACGGATTTTAAGCAACTTGATCATGAGCATGTTGCACAATCTTGGGAGAAGATGAAATTAATGATTAGGAATTGTATCGCACACGGGTTGAGTTTATGGATGATTATACAAATTTTCTATGCGGGATTGAATTTTGCATCTCGAAATCTTTTAGATTCTGCCATGGGTGGTACTTTTATGGAAATCATGTTAGGATAAGCTATTAAACTCCTAGATAATATCATGACAAACTACTCTCAATGGCATACCAAAATATCTCCTACTAGTAAAAAGGTGAATGCTATTGAAGAAATAAATACTTTGAATGAAAAGATGGATTGATTGATGAAATTGTTTGCTAGTAAGAGTGCTCCTATTGATCCTAATGATATGACTTTGTCTTCTTTGATTGGAATAATAATGAATCTATGGATGTGAATTTTGTTGGTAGGAACAATTTTGGTAACAATGTGTATAGAGGTAATTTCAACCCTAGGCCTTTCCCTAGTAATTCCTCTAATAATTATGGTAATTCCTACAACAATTCCCATGGAAATTATAATAAGATTCCCTCTGATCTTGAGAATATTGTTAAATATTTTATTGGTTCGCAAAAAGTTTTTAATGCTACTATTGGGGAAAAAGGGCTTAAGATTGATGATTTGGCTAGGAGTGTTGATAGAATTTCTCTTGAGATTGATTCTTTGAAAGCTAGATATACTCCACCCAAGCATGATATTAATGGGTCTTTAAAAGCTATGAGAATTTCTATTGATAAAAGTAGGGAAAGAACCGCTAGAATTTGTGCTAAGCGTGAATGGCTTGAAAATGTGTTTTGTCGCGATAATAATGATGATCTTAAAGTGATTGATGTGACTCCTATTGAATCTTTGTTTTCCAATATAAATATTTATAATGATGGGACTGTATATAAGTCAACTTTTCTTACAAGGCGTCCCAATGATTTGGAGTCTATAGATCTTAATGCTAAGATTGATAAAAGTGGGATTGAAAGGTCAAAACTTTAAATAGCAATGAACCGACTCTTTTGGATTTCAAGGACTTTAATTATAATATATTCTATTTGATTGATTGTATTTCCTTTCTTCAATCCATGTTGAATTCTCCTCGTGCTTATAGTCAAAATAAGGCTTTTACTAAACTATGATGAAATGATGCTAATGAGACATCCATGTTGATGCTATGATGAAATCTTTTGAAGAAAAACTTGAGCTACAAGTTTCTATACCTAGAAATCTTCATGATGAGTGGGAACCTACTATTAATATTAAAATCAAAGATTATGAGTGCCATACTTTGTGTGATTTGGGTGCTAGTGTTTCCACCATTCCAAAAACTTTATGTGATGTGCTAGGTTATCGTGATCTTGATGATTGCTCTCTAAATTTGCATATTGTGGATTCCTATTAAGAAACCTATGGGAAGGATTAATGATGTTCTTGTTGTTGCAAATAGTAATTATGTGCCCGTAGATTTCATTGTTCTTGATATAGATTGCAATCCTATATGTCCTATTATTCTTGGTAGACCTTTCCTTAGAACTATTGACATGAAAGAAAGAAACATTAGATTCCAATTTCCATTAAGGAAAGGCATGGAACACTTTCCTAGGAAGAAAATAAGATTAACTTATAAATCTATTATGATAGCTACATTTGGATTGCATACCAAAGATGACAATACCTAGATCTATTGCGTTTTTCCTAGCAAGGGGCATTAAACAATAACGCTTGCTAGGAGGCAACCCAATTTTATTTTTGTTGTTATGTTTTTTCTTATGTTTTTGAGTGTTTCCCACATTATTACTTCTGTAGTAATTGTGTTTTGGTGTTTTGATTAGTGTTTGAGCCAATTAAAACCTTTGTGGTGATCTATGGTAGTTGTTGATTTGATCTTGCTGGAAAGTAGAAACTTTTGCGCTCAGTCCAGGAATTTTCTAATTTTTGCGAAGCATATAATTGATCTGAAGTTTTTACACAAGATTTATGTATACGTTTCCCAGGTTTTCCTAATGTTTCAGGATTGTTTGAGTTACAGAAGTATACGAAGTTTCCAGATTGCTACAGACTGTTCTGTTTTTGATAGATTCTATTTTCTTTGAGTTGTTTGCCTATTTTGATGAATCTATGGGTTCTATCATGTGGTATGAGCCACGGATAAGTTAGATTACAGTAGTTATAACACCAATATAAATAAAATAATGAGTTCAAAACAGTACCTAAAGTGGTGATTTATTTTCTTATACTAACGGATCTCACGAGTTTTCTATTAAGTTTTGTGTTGTGAAGTTTTCAAGTTCCGGGTAAAGATTGGATGGACTATGGAATAAGGAGTGGAAAGAGCCTAAGCTTGGGGATGGCCAAGGCACCCCAAGTCATATTCAAGGATGCCAAAGATCCTAAGCTTGGGGATGCCCCAGAAGGCATCCCCTCTTTCGTCTTCAATCAATCGGTAAATTTACTTGAGGCTATATTTTTATTCACCTCCTGATATGTGTTTTGCTTGCAGCATCTTGTATGATATGAGTCTTTGCTTGTTAGTTTTCCACAATAATCCTTGCTGCACAAATCGTTTGTGAGAGACACATTGAATCGTGTATTTATTAGATTACTCTTTGTGCTTCACTTATATCTTTTTTGTTGGGCAATTTTGCTATATATGCTTCACTTATATCTTTTAGTGCACGGTGGTGTGTTCGTTTTAGAGAAATAATTGAACTCTCGTACCTCACTTATATTATTTTGAGAGTTCCTAAAAACAGCATGTTAATTGGTCTATGTTATGAATTTAGTCCTAATATGAGAGGCATCCAAAAGGGATATAATAACAACTTCCATATTAACTGCATTGAGTATTTATGAGAAGTTTGATTCCTTGCATAAAGTTTTGAGATATAAAGATAGTAATGTTAAGAGACATGTTAGGAAGTAAATTGTGATTTGGTAAAAATACTTCTGTAAAGGTTTGTGATTCCCATAGCATGCATGTATGGTGGACCGCTATGTAAGGAAGTCGGTGCATGACTTGTTTATAGATTGTCGACCTTTGTGTGAGGGTCGGGGGCGCACGATGGTTAACTCCTACCAACCTCCCCCCTAGGAGCATGTGTTTAATGCTTTGCTTCAATGACTAATAGACTTTTGCAATAAGTATGTGATTTCTTTATGACTAATGTTGAGTCCGTGGGTTATACGCACTCTCACCCTTCCACTTTTGCTAGCCTTTCTAGTACCGCGCAACTTTCGCCGGTGCAACAAACACCTTCCTCAAAACAGCCATCATATACCTTCATCAAAACAGCCACCATATATCTTTCCTCAAAATAGACACCATACCTACCTATTATGAAATTTCCATAGCCATTCCGAGATATATTGCCATGAAACTTCCACCGTTTCCTTTTATGACATGCACCATCACTTCCATATTGCATATAGAGTCATATTTTGTCATAGGTATCAAATTGTAATTTTCCTTTTGAGTTGCAAGTAAATAAAAGTGTGATGATTTTCATTATAGAGCATGTCCCATGTGAGGAAAGGATGATGGAAGCTATGTTTCCCTTATTAGTAGGGATGAGAGTCCGGACTTTATGAAAAATAAAACAGGCCAGCGAAGCCCAAATAAAAATATGAATAAAAGAGGTCTTAGATGCCCAACAAAAAAATGAGAGAAAAGAGAGAAGGGACATTGCTACTACCTTTTTCCACACTTTTGCTTCAAAGTAGCAACATGATCTTCATGATATAGAGTCTCCTATTTTGTCACTTTCATATAGCTACTGGAATATTTTTCTTCATGATGCACATCCACTTAATTTCTTTTTGAGCTTTCATACATTTATAGCTCTAGTGCATCCGTTGCATGGCAAGCCCTACTCACTCACATTGATATCTATTGATGGGCATCTCCATAGCCCGTTGATACGCCTAGTTGATGTGAGACTATCTTCCCCCTTTCCTTGACTACCTCCACCATATTCTATTCCACCTATAGTGCTATATCCTTGGCTCGCGCTCATGTATTGCGTGAGAGTTGAAAAAGTTTGAGAAAATAAAGGTGTGAAAACAATTGCTTGACTTTTCATCGGGGTTGTGCATGATGTAAATACTTTGTGTGGGAAGATGGAGCATAGCTAGACCCATATGATATTGTAGGGATAACTTTATTTTCCCATTATATTTTCAAGAGATACAATTGCTTTGCTAGTATGCTTGAAATGTTATTGTTTATATATCAATATTAAGCTTTTGTTTTGAGTCTTATGGATCTGAATATTCATGCCAAAATAAAGAATATTACTTGGATAAATATGTTAGGTAGCACTCCACATCAAAAATTCTATTTTTATCATTTACCTACTCGAGGACGAGCAGGAATTAAGCTTGGGGATGCTAATATGTCTCAAACGTATCTATAATTTTTGATGATGGCATGCTATTATATTATCTGTTTTGGATGTTTTATATGCATTAATATGCTATTCTATACTAGTTTTGGGACTAACCTGTTAATCTAGAGCCAAGTGTCAGTTTCTGTTTTTTCCTTGTTTTTGAGTTTTGCAGATATGGAATATTAAATGGAGTCCAAACGGAATAAAACCTTCGGAAGGAACTTTTCTGGAAGGAAACAAGTCATCCAAGCTTGGGGTGCACGTCAGGGAAGGTGCCAGGGCGCCACAAGCCTGCTAGGCGCCCCCCTATGGTCGTGCCTAGGAGGCTTGTCGCCTCCTGGCAGGTCTCCTAACCCTATTCTTTGGCCTACAAATACCCAAATATCCCAGCAACATAAAAAAGGGCCACACAAATACTTTTCCGCCGCTGGAAGCCTCTGTTCCCGAGAGATCCAATCTTGGAGCCTTTTCCGGTAATCTGTTGGAGGGGGTTTCAATCACGGAGGGCATCTACATCAACTCCATTGCCCCCCCGATGAAGTGTGAGTAGTCCACCAAAGACCTACGGGTCCATAGCTAGTAGCTAGATGGCTTCTTCTCTCTATTTGATCTTCTATACCATGTTCTTCATGATCTTCATCGAGATCTATCCAATGTATAGAGATCCGATGAATTGTGGACTTCATCTAGCTATACATTAGATCTATACAATGTTCTCCATCGGATCTATACTTGCTGCAATTTATTTACTTTACTTTCCGCACTCTTTACATCTATCTCTATCAGATCTAATCCTTGGAAATAACCGTGAAGGGATTGACAACCCCTTTATAGCGTCGGGTGCAAGAGTTTAATTATTTGTGTAGGTGCATCCATTGGTGACTTGCTTGTTCCTCCTACTGGATTGATACTTTGGTTCTCAAAAACTGGGGGAAATACTTATCTACTTTGCTGCATCACCCTTTCCTCTTCAAGGCAAAACCAACGCATGCTCAAAGGTAGCAGGGTCCATCACCACAATATTGTCCTCTAGCTCTGGTTGAAGTGGCAAGTGTCGACTGTCCAGAGCATATATGTGCTTATCAATCTTAGAATTGATAAGCATCTAAATATAGGGTGCATAGCAGCATGAGTGCTTCTGATCAGCAGCAACCTTCTTCACGGTCTCTACTATCAAGTCCATCACTCGAATCCTGGTGTGACGATCAAGATGGATGAGCATGTTGATGGAGTATCCATGAATCATCTTCTCATCTCCAGACTAGGGCATCAAGGTATGCCTCAGGATGGTGTTCATGGTATGGAGGCCTCGTTGGAGGAAGTATAATGATCCCAACTTGTGAGATTGCACTTTATCAGCAGGGATAGGACTATACATATCCTTCATAGCATTGTGGCTCTCCTTGGATTCTGAGTAGACATCCAAATCACCATCCTCAACCTCAGGGACACCTAAGATGGTAGCCCACTCATCAACATTAGATTCATATCTTGCTCCTTCAATCATCCAAACAATCCTGCATCTCCATAAAAATGAGCAATGGAATAGAACTGCATGATCATTTCATCATTCCAACCAGTGAACTCCTTTCCAACAAACTTGTCAAGTCCAATGCAGTGGAAGTTATCTTGGACACATGGGAAATAGTCCATATTAACCTTGATGTACTGCCAGTCAACATATCTCATGCCACTCACTACAGGACTCTTGTCAAGAAAAACTATCTGATAAAAGTCTTGCTACTCCTTGGTATAAAACTTGTAGTCCACAACAGTCTTCCTCCTCTGGGCATATGGATCAATGGCTCTCCATGCCCTCAACCCTGAATCCTTTCGCTTCTTCATATCCTCAGCTACTAGGTGGCTAGCATCATGTACAGGAAGGTGAGGTCTGAGCTTCATCAGAACTGACATAGCATCTTCATCATCATCTGCTTCTGTGAAAGTGGACTTCTTGTTCTTCTCGGAAGCAGGGATATCTCTAGTAGTCCTCTTGGACTTCTGTGCAGCAGCTTTCCTGGATGCAGCCTTGGTGCTCTTGGAGGGACCAGGCTTAGGCATAACATCAGCCAAAAGTTTCTTAGCTTTCTTCTTAGGAGGGGCCTGAGCAGCAGGTTCCTCCTCTTCCTCCTCTCCAGCAGTAGCACCAGCAGCCTCCTCTGCATCCTCATACATAGAGGTAGGACTACCCATCACACGGATGATCCTCTTCTTGGTTGTCTTCTTTTCTCCTGCCTTCTTAGGCAAAGATTTCCTTGAAACCTCAACAGACATAGTTGCCCTAGCACTATCATGTGCTTTGAAGGTCTCTGCAGGTGCATAAATTTTGCTGACCACCCTCCTAGATGAGGTGGCTTCATTGGTAGATTTCCTTGCAGCCTTCTCTTGCTTCTTAGCAAGAACATCCTCTGGGACAAATCAGAAACTTCTCCTTCTGAGTTGAGTCTCTTCCTTGTCCTAATGGCAGATTTAGGCAACCCATGAGAACTGGGAGTGCCTGAATATGTGGAAGAACTAGACTCAAGACTAGTGCCTGAACTCATCTCAACGTTCTGCTCCTGCAAATTCTGACTATCTTCTGAGCCTGACATATCTGACCCTGTGAATTGAGTATAGAGGAGTGGAATAGGATAAGTCATCACAAAATATATAAAGTTTTGAAAGTTTGAAGGAAGAATTTCCAAAGTTTTGCATTCTTTCAAATGTATTTCGGTACAGCCGAGGCAAATTCTTCGGTCACATGAGACAAACATCCTTCTTTCCAGGAACTTGGCACCATTTTCGGTCGGACCGAAAATGAGCACTCGGTTCCACCAAGGTATTCTCGGTGTGGCAGAAAATAGAATCGGTGACACTGACTTTTTCACATCGGTTCTACCTAGATACAGGAGGTGGACAACAGAACCCTAAAAATTCGCCGTTCGCTATCCTATGGATTTTTCTTTTTGATAGAAAGATTTCAAATTGTGGCAAGATTAGGAATTAACCCTAATGCGCATGAATGGGACAGTGGAGCACGAGAGGGGGCTGAATCCATACCCTAATGCGGCAATGGATCCGCTACGGCGGCGACGTTGGAGAAGAAGATGCCGACGACGGCGATTCTGAGCGACGGAGGCGCTCGGGGAGGCCAGGCGATCACCAGGGGCCTTTGGGGCGGCAGCTAGGGTTGTGGAGGCGCGACGTTTGAAGAATGAATTTCGAAATGTCGGGGTCCACCGAATATATACCCATCGCTGTCGGTGACACTGAGTTGATATTTTCGGTGTCACCGAGTTTCACAACTGTTAGCTAACAGGGAAACTCGGTGTAACCGAGAATATGAAATTGGTATTATCGAGATAGAAAAACTAGATCAACCTTAGGAATTCGGTGAGACCGAGAATTTGGAGTTGGTTCCACCGAGATGCATTTGGGAGGTTTTAATGGTCAATCCTTGACGATACGGAACACCCAATGTTCCTCGGACAGAGAGATCAGAAAGTACATGTTCACATTTGGTGATGGAGCATGAATAGAATATGAGGTGAGAAAGCATAGATAGCTAAAGGAGTGGTCCTAGGCATTCTTGTATATCGAGTTGGCAAAATTAAAATCAAAAGCCAAATAGCAACAATTGGATATCCTCGAATGAGTAAATAAATGCAGACGGACATGCTCACACAATAAGATGTCAAATGAAATCATGGCAAACATGCACAAACACAATAGCATCTAACAAGCACTTTGGCGATGACAAAGTCATCTATATATGAGTATATTGACTTAGGAGCCAAGTAAGAATACTTGATCATAGGTCATACTCATCGTTTAAGCACAAGTGGGGTTACCACTTTTACATAAAGCACTACTGGAATTCAGTTATTTGCCGTCTGCCACATCTTTGCAGTCTGCTGGCACATGGCAAAGACTGTCTTTGTCATCAGCTGCCACAAAGCAAACGGCAAAGAGCCGACTTATGGCAAAGTTTCTATTTGCCATCTGTTAGGTCTTTGTCGGCTGCCAGCGGACGGCAAAGAATCGTAAGGCAGACGACAAAGAACCCACCTGGGACCCACTAGCCCCGTGTGGGTAGCGGGCCGTATGGTGGCTCTTTGCCGTCTGCCTTACAGGTCTTTGTCGTCCGCTGGCAGACCACAAAGCTGCCTGCTACTAACGGCTATAGCCCGACCCCCACCCCATCCTCTCACTCTCTTTCTTTGTCTCTCTCTCTTTCTCTCTCTCTCTCCGATTCCCCACCGCCGCCCCTCTCGTCTCGCCGTCGGCCGCCCCCGCACCCACCCACGTCCGCCCTGCACCCACTACCGACAGCCCCGCTGCCGGCCGCCTCCGCACCCTCCCCCGCCCCTGCTGTCGGCCTCCCCGCACCCGCTGCCGACCGCCCTATCGCTGACCGCCCCCGCACCCGCCCTCGCACCCACTACCGGCCGCCTAGTAGCCG
Source organism: Hordeum marinum (assembly GCA_022496015.1). Lineage (NCBI taxonomy): Eukaryota > Viridiplantae > Streptophyta > Magnoliopsida > Poales > Poaceae > Hordeum > Hordeum marinum. The sequence goes on along the minus strand of CM039675.1, from coordinate 365,666,687 downwards.
GCCATCCTGCCGATAGAAGCCCCGAAGCTGGCCGCCTCGCCGCCAGACGCCCCCGCACCTGCCATCGCCCACCTCGCCGCCGACTGCGCCGACGTCGAAAGCCTCCGACCCCGCCACCTGCCGCTCCGCCGTCTCCGGCGAGTGCCCGACCACCCCCCCCATATTTTTTTGTTTTTTCCTATTTTTTAGTTAGTTTTTTTTGTTTTTCTGTTAAATTAGATAGTTAGTTTATTACGTAAGAAATACATAGATATAAAAGAAAAAACTAAGAAGAAAAGAAGAAAGGAAAAAAACTAGAAGAAAAAAGAAGAAGAAGAAAGAGTAGTAGAAGGAGAAGAGGAAAAAGAAAAAGAAGAATAAGAAGAAGAAGAAGAAGAAGAAGAAGAAAGAGGAGAGGAGGAGAAGGAGAAGAGAAAAAAGGAAAAGAAGAAGAAAAAGAGGAGAAGAGGAGAAGAAGAAGAGGAAAAAGGAGGAGGAGAAGAAGAAGAAGAAGAAGAAGAAGAGAAGAGAAGAAGGAGAAGAAAAAGGGGAGAATAGGAGAAGAAGAGGAGGAAAAAGAGGATAATAATAATAATAATAATAATAATAATAAGACACCCCAACATGACGCCCAGACACCCTGACAACACGCCTCAATGCCCTGACATGACACCCTAACACGATAGCCAGAAACGACACCCCGACACACCAGCACGACACTCCGCGCAACTGTTAATGCGCCACCCCCGATGCCACTGGTCCTCGACCCCCGACACCTCTTCGGCCTCTTGTGGACCGAAAAGGTGCTCTTCAGCCTTCCACAGGCCGACGGGATCATAGTTTTTAAAATTATGTGTTAGGTCATTTATTTTTCCGATTTTGTTATGAAAAACATCATATTTGTGTTGATTGAGTTTCATTTCAATGTGTAGTTGTTTCATCGCTACGAGGGTCTGCTGTTCGACGACCTCCCCGTGCATTTGACGAGCTCCCCGCTGCATTCGTTGGTGAGCACAAATGACATGTCCTCCCTCGGCCCCCCTTAATTTGCTCGGTTCCGGTCTTTGTGCCGATGAAACTTGCTAGCTATAGGTGTCTTCAATCATCAGTATGCGTGACCAGCATGCGTCTCCCATTCGAAAGGGTGACCTCTATAAATATGCATGTCTTTGCATATTTATAACCGCCATCCTTTCGAATTGTCCAACGTTATCCATGGACAGCCCGAGTATGTGTAGATTGGGTTCATTTTCCCGTATGCTTTGCTCTGGATCTGATGCGGAATTTTGTCAGTGCCTCCCTATTGTTCTCTGGGTAGACATCCTCTCTGCTTATTTCCGAGACGTGTATCAGGAGAACAATGGGGAGGTGCTGCCAAAATTCTGCGTTGGATCCGGAGCAGAGCATGGGAAAATGAACCCAATCTACACATACTCGGGTGGGATTAGGACCTATCTCTACCTATTAGCGTGTAGGTTGCATGGACGTAATAAAACTGACAAACTTGATTAACGGATGAATACATATGATGAATTATATATATATATATTTCATTTGTGTTTAGTAGGTAGGCAAGATGAGTGAGCATGATTGGATGTACACTGGTCACCCTAGTCAGAAAGAAATGACCATTGAATGGTTAACAAAAACCAAGGGTTTTCTGAGCGCTGCATTTATAAATGGCCAGGAAATAACCTGGTGCCCCTGTGTCTAGTGCGACAACCATAAAAAGTGGACACGGGATGAAATGGGTAAACACTTGCAGAAGTGGGGTTTTACGCCTGATTATACGGTGTGGAGATTTCATGGTGAGTCTGCCCAACGTGCTAGAGCTTAGGTTGTTCATCGTCGCATCAACGAACATGGTACCGGGATCGAAGACATGGTGCAAGACTTTGATGATGCTAGGGATTCGGACGATGAGATGGAGGAATCTGCAAAGGCCTTCTATGAAATGTTGTAGTCTTCAAAATGTCCTCTCCACGAGCACACTGAGCTTTGTCAGTTGGATGCCATCACACAAGTAATGGCTCTGAAGACTCGGTTCAACCTAGGCAGAGAATGCTACGACGCGATGATGACGATATTTAAACGTTTCTACCCAAAGGCCATGTATTGCCAGCAAACCTATACTAGTCGGACAAAATCCTACGTGCGCTTAGGATGCCCTATGAGAAGATAGATGCGTGTGAGAATGGATGTGCCTTATTTAGGCTTGAGTACGCAGGCTTAAACTATTGTCCCATTTGCAAGTATTCCAAGTATGTTGTGGTAGACACGGTATGGGTGAGAAGAGTCAAACCAAAATCCCAGTTAATTTTCTTTGGTATATGCCAATCATACCAAGACTTCAATGTATTTTCATGGTCGAAGAGACGGCCAAACAGATGACGTGGCATAAATTGGGCAAAAGAATCGAACTAGATGCAAATGTGCATCCGATGTTGGGACACACTTCTGACGCTTTTGTGTGGAAGCACTTCGATGCATTACATGAGGATAAAGCGTTAGATCCAAGGCATCCTCAAGTCGCCATCAGCATAGATGGGTTCAAAGTGTTTGGTATGACGGCAACCCAATACGATTGCTGGCCTATATTTGTCATTCCACTCAATCTCCCCCCGGAGAGATTATGAAAAGAAAGAACATTTTTTTGATGTTGATAATTCCAGGGCCCAACTATCTAGGGAAGAATATGAATGTGTACATACAGCCGCTTAAGGATGAATTGCAAGAAGCTTAGGATAATGGGATCAAGACATATGATGCCGCTACAAAAAACTTCAAAAATGCATGTGTGGTACATGTACTCGATGCATGACTTGCCGGTGTATGCGCTATTCATGGGCTGGTGTGTGCATGGAAGGTTCCCGTGCCCAACATGCAAGGCAGCTCTTGAGTTCTTTTGGCTGCAGGCGAGTTGCAAGTATTCTTGCTTCGACTTGCATATACAGTTCCTGGATCCTCACCATAAGTTAAGAAAAGACAAGAAGAATGTCATGAAAGGTTGGGACGTTCACCTGGCTCCTCACCTGGCTGCAGGCGGGTCGCAAGTTTTCTATCTACCATGGGCCTGCCAAACTGATCCAAATCTGAATGGTTGGGATGTCGTTTATGAAGTGCCGCCACATTTTAGACCACCTCCCCTCAATGAAGATGATTATGAACCTCACATTAACCAAGACACATATGAAGGAGAATTATTCCAAGAATCACGTCTTTCCAAAAAAAACTTTCAAGAACTGCTCTACTTCACCCGAGAACATTGAGGTAGACAACGACAGCGAATCCGACTTCACCCCTGAGCCGGAAGAAGAAGAGACGGAAGAAGAACACGTTACTGCTACGGATGACCTCTCAATGCTTGACCGATTACATAAAGGAGGCCTGATACGTCCATTTTGCATCATGCTTTTATATTGATATTTATTGCATTATGGTATGTTATTACACATTATGGTACAATACTTATGCCTTTTCTCTCTTATTTTATAAGGTTTACATGAAGAGGGAGAATGCCGACAGTTGGAATTCTGGACTGGAAAAGGAGCAAATCTGAGATACCTATGCTGCACAACTCCAAAAGTCGTGAAAATTTATGGAGAATATTTTAGGGATTAATAAAAAATACTGGCATGAGAATTAACTAGAGGGGGTCACCAGTAGGCCACAAGCCTGCTAGGCGCGACCACCCCCCGGCCGTGCCTAGCAGGCTTGTGGGGCCCCTGTGGCTCCTCCAACACCCATCTTCTCCTATATGAAGCATTTTGACCTAGAGAAAATTAGAAGAAAGCTTTTGGGGTGAAGCGCCGCCGCCTCGAGGTGGAACTTGGGCAGAACCAATCTAAAGCTCCGAAAGGGCGGTCCTGACGGGGAAACTTCCCTCCTGGAGGGGGAAATCGAAGCCATTGTCAAAAGTTCATCTCTTGTATCCGATCTTTGTCTCAACACCTTAGATTGGTACCTGTGGGTTGCTGGTAGTGTTGATGACTCCTTGTAGTTGATGCTAGTTGGTTTACTTGGTGGAAGATTATATGTTCAGATCCTTTATGATAATTGATACTCCTCTGATCTTGAACATGAACATGTTTTGTGAGTAGCTACGTTTTTTCCTGAGGACATGGGATAAGTCTTGTTGTATGTAATCATGTGAATTTGGTATTCATTCGATATTTTGATGAGATATATGTTGTCTCTCCTCTAGTGGTTTTACGTGAATGTCGAGTACATAACACTTCACCATTATTTGGGCCTAGGGGAAGGCATTGGGAAGTAATAAGTAGATCATGGGTTGCTAGAGTGACAGAAGCTTAAACCCTAGTTTATGTGTTGCTTCGTAAGGGGCTGATTTGGATACGTATGTTTCATGCTATGGTTAGGTTTACCTTAATTCTTCTTTTGTAGTTGTGGATGCTTGCGATAGGGGTTAATCATAAGTGGGAGGTTTAGCCAAGTAAGGGAAGCACCCAAGCACTGGTCCACCCACATATCAAATTATCAAAGTAACGAACGCGAATCAAATGAGCATGATGAGAACTAGCTTGACGGAAATTCCCATGTGTCCTCGGGAGCGCTTTTCTTTATATAAGAGTTTGTATAGGACTGTCCTTTTCTACAAAAAATATTGGGATACCTTGATGCACCTTTGCTACACTTGTTACTTGTTACTCATTACGAATTATGTTATCACAAAACTATCTGTCACCGATAATTTCAGTGCTTGCAAAGAATACCTTACTCGAAACCACTTGTCATTTCCTTCTGCTCCTCATTGGGTTTGACACTCTTACTTATCGAAAGGACTACGATAGATCACTTATACTTGTGGGTCATCAAGACTCTTTTCTGGCGCCGTTGCCAGGGAGTGAAGCGCCTTTGGTAAGTGGAATTCGGCAAGGAAAAATTTATATAGTGTGCTAAAATTTACTATCACTTGTCACTATGGAAAGTAATCCTTTGAGGGGCTTGTTCGGGGTATCTTCACCTCACCGGAAACACAAAGAGTTGTCCCTCAACCTACTGAACCTACTAAAAATATTTATTATGAAATTTCTTCGGGTATGATAGAGAAACTGTTAGCTAATCCTTACGCAGGAGATGGAACACTACATCCCCATATACATCTAATCTATGTGGATGAAGTTTGTGGATTATTTAAGCTTGCAGGTCTCCCCGAGGATCACATTAAGAAGAAGGTTTTTTCCTTTATCTTTGAAGGAAAAGGCATTGACATGGCATATGCTATGTGATGATATTGGATCAAGGAGCTACAACCGATTGAAGATGGAATTTCATCAGAAGTTCTACCCTATGCATCTAGTTCATTGTGATCGGAATTATATTTATAATTTTTTGCCCATTGAAGGAGAAAGAATCGCTCAAGCTTTGGGTAGGCTTAAGTCAATGTTATATTCATGCCCCAATCATGAGCTCTTGGGAGAAATTATTATTCAGAATTGTTATGCTCAACTTTCTCGTAATGATCAATCCATGCTCGATACTTCTTGTGCTAGTTCCTATATGAAGAAATATATTGAGTTCAAATGGGATTTGTTGGAAAGAATTAAACGCAACTCTGAAGATTGGGAACTCGACGAAGGTAAGGAGTCAGGTATGAACCTTAAGTTTGATTGTGTTAAATCTTTCATGGACACTGATGCTTTTCATGAATTTAGCACTAAATATGGACTTGACTCTGAGATAGTAGCTTCTTTTTGTGAATCTTTAGCTTCTGATGTTGATCTCCCCAAGGAGAAGTGGTTTAAATATCATCCTCCCATTGAAGTGAAAGTAGTTGAACCTATTAAAGTTGAAGAGAAAACTAATACTTATAATGTTGATCCTGTTATTCCCACTGCTTATATTGAGAAACCACCTTTCCCTGTTAGAATAAAGGATCATGCTAAAGCTTCAACTATGGTTCGTAAGAATTGTGCTAGAAGCCTAGAACACCTACACCCCTGAGCAAATTAAAGTTGAACCTAGTATTGCTATGGTTAAGGATCTCTTGGTTGATAATATTGATGGACATGTTATTCAATTTTGTGATGAAGCGGCTAGGATTGCTAAACCTGATGCTAAAGATAAACATAGACCCGTTGTTGGCACACCAATTGTTTCTGTTAAAATAGGAGATCATTATTATCGTGGCTTATGTGATATGGGTGCTAGTGTGAGTGCAATTCCCTTTCCCTTATATAAAGAGATTATGAATGATATTGCACCAGCTAAGTTAGAGGAAATTTATGTTACAATTAAACTTGCTAATAGAGATACTATATCACCAGTTGGGATCATTAGTGGGTTGAAGTATTGTGTGGGAAAATAAAATATCCTACTGATTTTCTTGTTCTTGGTTCCCCACCAGATGATTTTTCTCCCATTATATTTGGTAGACCCTTCTTGAATACCATTAATGCCAGGATAGATTGTGAGTAGGAAACAGTTACCGTAAGCTTTTGGGATACGTCTCATGAGTATAACTTCTCTAAATTTCGTAGACAACCCCATGATAAAGAATTTCCTAGTAAGGATGCAATTATTGGTCTTGCTTCTATTGCTATGCCTCCTACTAATACTCTAGAGCAATATTTTCTAGACCATGAAAATGACATGCATATGAATGAAAGGAATGAAATAGATAGGATTTTCTTTGATCAGCATCCTATTCTGAAACACAACTTGCATGTTGAAATACTCTGGGATCCCTCTCCACCCAAGGGTGATCCCGTGTTTGAGCTTAAACAATTACCTGATACTTTGAAATATTCTTACCTTGATGAAAAGAAGACATATCCTGTTATTATTACTGCTAACCTTTTATAGCATGAAGAATAGAGATTATTGAAAACTCTGAGGAAACACCGTGCTGCTATTGGATATACTCTTGGTGATCTTAAGGGCATTAGTCCCACTCTATGTCAACACAAAATTAAAATGGAGCCTGATGCTAAACCAGTGGTTGATCACCAACGACAGTTGAATCCTAAAATGAAGGAACTGGTAAGAAATGAAATATTAAAGCTCCTGGAGGCAGGTATCATTTATCATGTTGCTGATAGTAGATGGGTTAGTCCCGTTCATTGTGTCCCTAAGAAAGGAGGTATTTCTATAGTTCCTAATGATAAAAATGAATTTATCCCGCAGAGAATTGTTACAAGTTATAAAATGGTAATGGATTTTAGGAAATTGATTAAAGCTACTAGAAAAGATCATTACCCTCTACCTTTCATTGATCAAATGCTGGAAAGATTATCCGAACACACACATTTATGCTTTCTAGATGGTTATTCTGGTATCTCTCAAATACTTGTGTCAAAAGAGGACCAAGAGAAGACCACATTTACCTGCCCTTTTGGTACCTTTGCGTATAGATGTATGCCTTTTGGTTTATGAAATGCACCTGCTACCTTTCAAAGATGCATGACTGCTATATTCTCTGATTTCCGTGAAAGGATTGTTGAGATTTTCATGGATGATTTTTCCGTTTACGGAACTTCTTTTGATGATTGTTTCAGCAACCTTGATCAAGTTTTGCAGAGATGTGAAGAAACTAATCTTGTCTTGAATTGGGAGAAGTGCCACTTTTTGGTGAATGAAGACATTGTCTTGGGACATAAAAATTCTGAAAGAGGTATTGATGTTGACAAGGCTAAAGATGATGCTATTGAAAAATGTCGTGTCCTACGGATATCAAAGGTATAATAAGTTTCCTTGGTCATGATGGTTTCTATAGGAGATTTATTAAAGATTTCTCTAAGATTTCTAGGCCTCTCACTAATCTTTTGCAAAAAGATATTCCATTCATTTTTGATGATGAATATGTGGAAGCTTTTGAAATTCTCAAGAATGCTTTGTTTTCTGCACGTGTTGTTCAACCACCTGATTGGAACCTACCTTTTGAAATTATGTGTGATGCTAGTGACTATGATGTAGGTGTTGTTCTAGGTCAAAGAGTTGATAAGAAATTAAATGTTATTCATTATGCTAGCAAAACTCTAGATAGTGCTCAAAGAAACTATGCTACCACTGAAAAGAAATTTTTAGCACTTGTGTTCGCTTGTGATAAGTTTAGACCTTATATTGTTGATTCTAAAGTAATTGTTCACACTGATCATGCTGCTATTAAATATCTCATGGAAAAGAAAGATGCTAAACCTAGACTTATTAGGTGGGTTCTTCTGCTACAAGAATTTGATTTGCATATTGTTGATAGAAAGGGTGGTGATAACCCCATAGCAGATACCTTGTCTAGCTTAGAAAACATTCTTGATGACCCACTACCTATTGATGGTAGCTTTCCTGATGAACAATTATCTGTCATATATGCTTCTCATAATGCTCCATGGTATGCTGATTATGCTAATTACATTGTCGCTAAATTTATACCGCCTAGTTTCACATACCAGCAAAAGAAAAAGGTTTTCTATGATTTAACACATTACTTCTGGGATGAACCACACCTTTATAAAGGAGTAGATGGTATTATTAGACATTGTGTATGATGCTCGTAATTTTGTCTTGTCATTTGATGAAAGTCAAAGGATTGGCAATATTAGTAGAGGTCGGGAAATGCCTATGAACTACTCTCTTGTTATTGAACCATTTGATGTTTGGGGTTTTGATTATATGGGACTTTTTCCAACGTCCAACGGGTATACTCATATTTTAGTTGTTGTTGATTATGTTACTAAGTGGGTAGAAGCTATCCCAACTAGTAGTGCTGATCATAACACCTCTATTAAGATGCTTAAAGAAGTTATTTTCCCTAGATTTCAAGTCCCCGGATACTTAATGACTGATGGTGGTTCACATTTTATTCATGGTGCTTTCCATAAATTGCTTGCTAAGTATGATGTTAATCATAGAATTGCATTTCCTTATCATCCTCGGTCTAGTGGTCAAGTAGAATTAAGCAATAGAGAAATTAAATTTATCTTGCAAAAGACGGTAAATAGATCTAGGAAGAATTGTTCTAAGAAACTTGACGATGCATTATGGGCTTATAGAACTGCTTACAAGCATCATGTGCGTATGTATCCATATAAAATGGTTTATGGTAAAGCATGTCACTTACCTCTAGAGCTAGAGCATAAGGCTATTGGGCAATGAAAGAGCTCAACTATGATTTCAAACTTGCTAGTGAGAAGAGGTTATTTGACATTAGCTCACTTGATGAATGGAGAACCCAGGCCTATGAGAATGCCAAGTTGTTTAAATAAAAGGTTAAGAGATGGCATGATAAAAGGATACAAAATCGTGAATTTAATGTAGGTGATCATGTCTTGCTATACAATTCTCGTTTAAGATTTTTTGTAGGTAAACTTCTCTCGAAATGGGAAGGGCCTTATATCGTTGAGGAAGTATATCGTTCCGATGCTATCAAGATCAACAACGCCGAAGGCACAAATCCGAAGGTGGTAAACAGGCAAAGAATAAAACACTATATCTCAGGTACTCCCATTAATGTTGAAACCAATGGTATCAATACCATAACTCTCGAAGAGCATATTAGGGAGACTTACAAGAACGTTTCAGACTCTGAAAAGGAATAGGTACGTGGTACGGTAAGTAAACTGACTCCAAAACTTTTCCAGTAGAAATTTTACTCAGTTTTGGAATATTTAAAAAATTAGGAAAATAAAAAATCAGTCCGAAGGACGCACGGGGAGGCGACAAGGCTGCTAGGTGCGACCACCCCTAGCTTCACCTAGGGGGCTTGTCACCATGATACGTCTCCAACGTATCTATAATTTTTGATTGTTCCATGCTATTATATTATCTGTTTCGGATGTTTTATATGCATCAATACGCTATTTTATATTATTTTTGGGACAAACTTATTAATCAAGATCCTAGTGCTAGTTTCTATTTTTCCTTGTTTTTCAGAATTGCAGATAAGGAATATTAAACGGAGTCCAAACGGAATAAAATCTTCGGAATATTTTTTCTTGGACCAGAAGCAACCCAGAAGACTTGGAGAGGAAGTCGGGAGAGCCGCTGTGTGGCCACAAGCCACAGGGGCGTGCCACAGGCTTTTGGGCCCATGACAGCTCTCCTAACCCTATTTCTCAGCCTATAAATTCATGAATATTCCCTGTATACCAGAGGGAGCCGTGAAAACACTTTTCCGCCGCTGGAAGCCTCCGTTCCCGAGAGATCCAATCTTGGAGCCTTTTCCGGTAATTTGTCGGAGAGGGAATCGATCACAGAGGGCATCTACATCAACTCCATTGCCCCTCCGATGATGTGTGAGTAGTTCACCACAAAGCTTTGGGTCCATAGCTAGTATCTAGATGGCTTCTTCTCTCTCTTTGCTCTTCAATACCATGTTCTTCATGATCTTCATGGAGATCTATCCGATGTAATACTCTTTTGTGGTGTGTTTGCGGAGATCCGATGAGTTGTGAGTTTATGTTCAGATTATCTATGAATATTATTTGAGTCTTTTATGAATTCATATATGCCTTATTTCATATCTTTGCAAGTCTCTTCGAGTTATTGGTTTGGTTTGGCCAACTAGATTGGTAATTCTTGCAATGGGAGAAGTGCTTAGTTTTGGGTTCCATCTTGTGGTGTTCTCACCTAGTGACATAGTAGGGGTAGGAAGGCACGTATTGTATTGTTTCCATCGAGGATAAAAATATGGGGTTTTCATCATATTTCTTGAGTTTATCCCTCTACATCATGTCATCTTACCTAATGCGTTACTCCGTTCTTCATGAACTTAATACTCTAGATGCAGGCAAGAGTCGGTCGATGTGTGGAGTAGTAGTAGTAGATGCAGAATCGTTTCGATCTACTTGACATGGACGTGATGCCTATATGCACAATCATTGCCTTGGATATCTTCATAATTATTTGCTTTTCTATCAATTGCTCGACAGTAATTCGTTCACCCACCGTAATACTTGCCATCATGAGAGAAGCCTCTAGTGAAACCTATGGCCCCAGGGTCTACTTTCCATAATTTATTTTTAGGTCTATAAACCAAAAGTACCAAAAATACTTTGCTGCAATTTATTTACATTTTACTTTCCGTTCTCATTTACATCTATCTCTATCAGATCAAATCCTTGCAAATAACCATGAAGGGATTGACAACCCCTTTATAGCGTTGGGTGCAAGAGTTTGATTATTTGTGTAGGTACATCCATTGGTAACTTTCTTGTTCCTCCTACTGGATTGATACCTTGGTTCTCAACAACTGAGGGAAATACTTATCTACTTCACTACGTCACCCTTTCCTCTTCAAGGGAAAACCAACGCATGCTCAAGAGGTAGCAAGAAGGATTTTTGGCGCCGTTGCCGGGGAGGATACACATCAAACCTACCAAGTAACCATCACAAACTCATCTCTTGCATTTACATTATTTGCCATTTCCCTCTCCCCCACTTCTAAAACAATTTTCCGAAAATACCAAAAAGATTTGCCTTTTTATTCGCCCTTCTTTCATTTTCCTTTCGTTTGCTTGTGTGCTTGATTGCTTGCTTTGTCACGATGTCTAAAAATACCAAGTTGTGTGGTTTTTCCAATACTACTAATAATTATTTTATTAGTACGTCGATTGCTCCTGCCACTAGTGCGGAATCTTATGGAATTAAAGCTGCCTGGCTAAATCTTGTTATGAAAGAACAATTTCTCGTCCTTGCTAATGAAGATGCCGCATCCCATCTAAATACTTTCGTTGAGTTGTGTGATATGCAAAAGAAGAAATATGTGGATAAGGATATTGTTAAATTTAAGCTATTCCCGTTCTCACTACAAGATCGTGCTAAAACTTGGTTTTCATCTTTGCCTAAAAACAGTATTGATTCATGGAATAAGTGTAAAGATGCTTTTATTTGCAAGTACTTTCCGCCCACTAAGATCATCTCCCTTAGGAATGATATAATGAATTTTAAGCAACTTGATCATGAGCATGTTGCACAATCTTGGGAAAGGATGAAATTAATGATTAGAAATGGCCCCGTGCATGGTTTGAGTTTATGGATGATTATACAATTTTTTATGCTGGATTGAATTTTGCTTCTAGGAATCTCTTATATTCCTCCGCGGGTGGTACTTTTATGGAAATCATATTAGGAGAAGCTACTAAACTCCTATGACAAATTACTGTCAATGGCACACTAAAAGATCTCCTACTAGTAAAAAGGTGCATGTTATTGAAGAGATTAATACTTTGAGTGAAAAGATGGATGAATTGATGAAATTGTTTGCTAGTAAGAGTGCTCCTATTGATCCTAATGATATGCCTTTGTCTTCTTTGATTGGAAATAATAATGAATCTATGGATGTGAACTTTGTTGGTAGGAACAATTTTGGTAATAACGCGTATAGAGGTAATTTCAATGCTAGGCCGTTTCCTAGTAATTCCTATAATAATTATGGTAATTCCTACAGCAATTCTTATGGAAATTGTAATAAGATGCCCTCTGATCTTGAGAACAATATTAAAGAATTTATTAGTACGCAAAAGGGTTTCAATGCTATGATTGTAGAAAATTTGCTCAAAATTGATGATTTGGCTGGGAACATTGATAGAATTTCTCTTGAGATTGATTATTTGAAAATTAGATCTATTCCACCCAAGCATGATATTAATGAGTCCTTAAAAGCTATGATAATTTCTATTGATGAGTGTCAGGAAAGAACCGCTAGAATACGTGCTAAGCGTGAATGCCTTGAAAAAGTGTGTTGTCATCATAATATTGATGAAGATATTAAAGTGATTGATGTGACTCCTATTGGATCTTTGTTTTCTATTGTGAATATGGATAAAGATGGGACTGGAGGTGAGTCAACTTTAGTTAAAAGTCGTCCCCATGATTCGGAGTTTATCAAATCTTAATGCTAAGATTGATAAAAGTGGGATTGAAGAGGTCAAAATGTTAAATAGCAATAAACCCACTCTTTTGGATTTCAAGGACTTTTATTATGAAAGTTGCTATTTGATTTATTGTATTTCCTTGTTGCAATCCATGTTGAATTCTCCTCATGCTTATAATCAAAACAAAGCTTTTACTAAACATATTGTTGATGCTTTGGTGAAATCTTTTGAAGGAAAACTTGAGTTGGAAGTTTCTATACCTAGAAAGCTTTATGATGAGTGGGAACCTATTATTAAGATTAAAATTAAATATTATGAGTGCCATGATTTGTGTGATTTGGGTGCTAGCGTTTCCACGATTCCAAAAACTCTGTGATGTGCTAGGTTTCCGTGAATTTGATGATTGTTCCTTAAATTTGCATCTCGCGAATTTCACTATAAAGAAACCTATGGTAAGGATTAATGATGTTTTTATTGTTGCAAATAGGAACTATTTGCCCATAGATTTCATTGTTTTTGATATAGATTGCAATCCTACATGTCCTATTACTTTTGGTAGACCTTTCCTTAGAACGATTGGTGCAATTATTGATATGAAGGAAGGGAATATTAGATTACAATTCCCATTAAGGAAAGGCATGGAACACTTTCCTAGAAAGAAAATAAAATCGCCTTATGAATCTATTACGATAGCTACTTATGGATTGCATACCAAAGATGACAATACTTAGATCTATTGCGTTTTGCCTAGCTAGGGGCATTAAACAATAGCGCTTGTTGGGAGGCAACCAAACTTTATTTTGATTTATATTTTTTGTTTTTGTTTTGGTTTGTTTTGCACATTATTAATTCTTATATTAATTGTGTTTTCTTGTTTAAATTAGTGTTTGATCCAAGTAAAACCTTTGTGGTGGTCTATGGTAGTTGTTTGATTTGATCTTGCTGAAAAACAGAAACATTTTCCCTCAGTCCAGGAATGTTCTAATTTTTCAGAGCGTCTAATTGATATGAAATTTTTACACAAGAGTGATATACAAATTTACCTGATTTTCCTAATGTTTCATAATTTTTAGAGTTATAGAAGTATTCTAAGTCTACAGATTTCTACAGACTGTTCTGTTTTTGACAGATTCTGTTTTCTTTGTGTTGTTTGCTTATTTTGATGTATATATGGGTTGTATTTGAGGGTATGAACCATGGAGAAGTTATAATACAGTATGTATTACACAAATATAAATAAATAATGAGTTCACAAAAGTACCTAAGTGGTGATTTATTTTTCTTATACTAAAGGATCTCATGAGTTTTGTGTTGAGTTTTGTGTTGTGAAGTTTTCAAGTTTTGGGTGAAGATTTGATGGACTCTGGAATAAAGAGTGGAAAGAGACTAAGCTTGGGGATGACCAAGGCACCCGAATACATATTCAAGGATACCAAAAATTCTAATCTTGGGGATTCCCCGGAAGGCATCCCCTCTTTCGTCTTCAATCCATTGGTAAATTTACTTGAGGCTATATTTTTATTCACCACATGATATGTGTTTTGCTTGGAGCGTCTTGTATGATCTGAGTATTTGATTTTTAGTTTGACACAATCATCCTTGCTGCAAACATTTTTTTGAGAGGGACACGCTGAATCGTGAATTTATTAGAATACTCTATGTGCTTCAGTTATATCTTTTGAGCTAGGCAATGTTGCTCTAGTGCTTCACTTATATCTTTTTAGAGCATGGTGGTGTTATATTTTATAGAAATTGTTGAAATCTTGTACCTCACTTATATTATTTTGATAGTTTCTTAAAAACAGCATGGTAATTTGTTTAGATTATGATTTTAGTCCTAATATAATGGGCATCCAAGAGGGATATAATAAAAACTTTCATATTAAGTGCATTAAACACTATGAGAAGTTTGATTCCTTGCGTATAGTTTTGAGATAATAGAGATGGTAATATAAGAGTCATGCTAGTGAATAGTTGTGAATTGGAAGAGATACTTGTGTTGAAGTTTGTGATTCCCGTAGCATCCACGTATCGTAAATCGTTATGTAACGAAGTCTGAGCATGATTTGTTTAATGATTGTCAACCTTTGTGTGAGGGTCAGGAGCACGCGATGGTTAACTCCTACCAACCTCTCCCCTAGGAGCATGTGTCTAATGCTTTTTTTTATAACCAATAGAATTTGGCAATAAGTATGTGAGTTCTTTATGACTAATATTGAGTCCATGGATTATACGCACTCTCACCCTTCCACCTTTGCTAGCCTCTCTAGTACCGTGCAATTTTCGCCGGTACATCAAACCCACCTTACTCAAAACACCCACCATATATTTTCCTCAAAAAAGACACCATACCTACCTATTATGGCATTTCCATAGCCATTCCGAGATATATTGCCATGCAACTTCCACCGTTTTGTTTTTCATGACATGCACCATCACTTTCATCCTGCATATAGAGTCATATTTTGTTCTAGGTATCGAGTTGTAATTTTCTTTTTGAGTTGTAAGGAAATAAAAGTGTGATGATTTTCATTATTAAAAGCATTCTCTCGTGTGACAAAAGGATGATGGAAGCTATGACTCCCTCATAAGTTGGGATGAGAATCCGGACTTTACGAAAAAATAAAAGAGGCTAGCGAAGCCCAAATAAATAAAAAAGAGGCCAAAGATGCCCACCAAAAATAAATAATTAAAATGAGAGAAATAGATAAGGGACAATTGCTACTATCTTTTTCCACACTTGTTCTTCAAAATAGCACCATGATCTTCACGATAGAGAGTCTCGTATTTTGTGACTTTCATATAACTAGTGGAATTTCTTTGCACGACAACTTAGTTTTATTTTTGAGCTTTCATACACCTATAACTCTAAGTGCATTTGTTGCATGGCAATCCCTACTCACTCACATTAATATCTATCGATGGGCATCTCCATAGCCCATTGATACGCCTAGTTGATGTGAGACTGTCTTCTCCCTTTTTCTTTGCAACCTCCACCATATTCAATTCCACCTATAGTGCTATATCCATGGCTCACGTTCATGTATTGCGTGAGAGTTCAAAAGGTTTGAGAACACCAAAAGTGTGAAACAATTTCTTGACTTGTTCATCGAGGTTGTGCATGATTTAGATACTTTGTGTGGGAAGATAGAGCATAGCCAGACCATATGATTTTGTAGGGATAACTTTCTAAGGCCATGTTATTTTGAAAGGACACGATTGCCTTGTTGGTGTGCTCGAAGTATTACTGTTTTTGTGTCAATATGAGACTACTGTTTTAAATTTTATGAATCTGAATATTCATGCCACAATAAAGAATATTACATGGATAAATATGTTAGGTAGCATTCCACATCAAAAATTCTATTTTTATCATTTACCTAGTCGAGGACGAGCAGGAATTAAGCCTGGGGATGCTTGATACGTCTCCAACATATCTACAATTTTCTATTGTTCCAAGCTATTATATTATCTATTTTGGATGTTTTAATATGGTCTTTTATATTATTTTCGAGACTAACTTATTAATCTAGATCCTAGTGTTAGTTTCTATTTTTTCCTTGTTTTTGAGAATTGCAGATAAGGACTATTAAATGTAGTCCAAACGGAATAAAATCTTCGGAATAATTTTTCTTGGACCAGAAGCAACCCAGAAGACTTGGAGATGAAGTCGGGAGAGCCGCTATGTGGCCACAAGGCACAGGGGCGCGCCCACGGGGGTAGGGCGCACCCCACAGGCTTGTGGGCCCACGGCAACTCTCCTAACCCTATTTCTTAGCCTATAAATTCACAAATATTCCCTATATACCAGAGGGATCCACGAAAACACTTTTCCGCCGCCAGAAGCCTCCATTCCCAAGAGATCCAATCCTGGAGCCTTTTCCGATAATCTGCCGAAGGGGGATTCGATCACGGAGGGCATCTACATCAACACCATTGACCCTCCGATGATGAATGAGTAGTTCACCACGGACGTTCGGGTCCATAGCTACTAGCTAGATGGATTATTGTCTCTTTGCTCTTCAATACCATGTTCTTCATGATCTTCATGGAGATCTATCCGATGTAATACTCTTTTGCGATGTGTTTGTCGAGATCTGATGAATTGTGGGTTTATATTCAGATTATCTATGAATATTATTTGAGTCTTTTATGAATCTTATATGCATGATATAATATCTTTGCAAGTCTCTTCGAGTTACTGGTTTGGTTTGGCCAACTAGATTGGTAATTCTTGCAATGGGAGAAGTGCTTAGTTTTGGGTTCAATCTTGCGTTGTCCTCACCCAGTGACATAGAAGGGGTAGCGAGGCACGTATTGTCTTGATGCCCTCAAGTATAAAAAGATGGGGTTTTCATCATATTGCTTGAGTTTATCCCTCTACATCATGTCATCTTACCTAATGCGTTACTCTGTTCTTCATGAACTTAATACTCTAGATGCAGGTAGGAGTCGATCGATGTGTGGAGTAATAGTAGTAGATGCAGAATAGTTTTGGTCTACTTGCCATGGACGTGATGCCTATATGCATAATCATTGCCTTGGATATCTTCATAATTATTCGCTTTTCTATCAATTGCTCGACAGTAATTTGTTCACCCATCGTAATACTTGCCATCATGAGAGAAGCCTCTAGTGAAACCTATGGATCCCGGGTCTATTTTCCATAATTTATTTTCAGATCTATGAACCAAAAATACCAAAAATACTTTGCTGCAATTTATTTACCTTTTACTTTCCGTTCTCGTTTACATCTATCTCTATCGAATCTAATCCTTGCAAATAACCGTGAAGGGATTGACGACCCCTTTATAGCGTTGGGTGCAAGGGTTTGATTATTTGTGTAGGTACATCCATTGGTAACTTGCTTGTTCCTCCTACTGGATTGATACCTTGGTTCTCAACAACTGAGGGAAATACTTATCTACTTGACTGCATCACCCTTTCGGGAAAACCAACGCATGCTCAAGAGGTAGCACACCACCCTGTGCGCCCCTCGGACTCCATTTTCTTGTGGAACATCCCTTCGGGTCGGCAAAAATTCATTATATAATAAATTGAAGGTTTCGACTTTCGTATCACAACAATACCTCCTGTTTTTGTTTGGAGTTGTTTCTGCAACAGATTTAGATTGTCATGGCGTCCCCCGGTGCTTCGAAGGACAAGTTTTTCGAGAAGGTCATCAACCCTTATCTTGCGGAGGTGCTGCAACACCCTCAAACCATTGAGATGCGTGAGGGGGTGCTGCACATCCGTGACATTGATGGGCCGAAGAATACTGGAAGCGTGGAAACATTGCTTGAGGCAATGGAGCAGCAAGTCTTCAAGTGCCAAGCGATGGTGGAGTGTGGACTCAATGCCAATCACATGATGATCTCAGAGTTTACCCATAAACACCAGCTGGACACCAAGGACATCGGAGAGCACATATTCAAGCTTTACGAGAAAATTGAGCATCTCCAAGCCCAGATCTATGATTTGCAAAACCAAAACTATGAGTATGAATACATATTTAAGAGAATGAGTTTGGCTGCAGATTTGAGGATTCCGGAGACTCGTTCATCTTTACACGATGGTGAGTCTATGCCTTGGAAGACAGAGGACAAGCCTCCAACCTCCTCATAAACTCCACCACCATCAACCCCGAAGAAGGACACCTGAGTACATGGGTATGGGCACTCGCCTTGGCTTGTGCCAAGCTTGGGGGAGGTGCCCGGTATCATATAACATCATACCTTTTTCCTTTTCCCTTTTTCCTTTTTATCTTTCCTAGTTTGATCCATTTTGTTTTTGTCCTGATCTAGTAGAATATTTTTTTAGTATGATCTACCCCTTTTAGTTTTTGCTTTTGCCCCCCTTATGTAAGCAAGCCGAGAGTTATATAATAAAAAGTAGTTTTGATGATGAGGGCTTTGCTAGATTACTATGCTCTTGAAAGTAATGAATAAAGTATAATAGAACAAAAGCAAAGAGAATACATAGTGATCTTATGGGGAGTGATGACTTCACATATAAATAGTATGGTGATTGAAATTTATTGGGAGTTAACAAACATAGTAATTGGTCATTGGTGCAATTGAAAGGAAGTGATAAAGAAAGAGAGATTCACATATAAATATATTATCTTGGACATCTTTTATGATTGTGACCACTCAGTAAAATATTACATGCCAAGAAGTTGATGTTGGACAAGGAAGACAACATAATGGGTTATGTTTGCTTACCTCCGGATAGAATCTATATGGTTGTAGATCCTTCAACATGTAGTGCTTGCTTCCACCTCATATTAGACAAAACCTCTGCACCAAGTAGAGATACTACTTGTGCATCCAAACACCTCAACTCAGTTTTGCCATGAGAGTCCACCATACTTACCTATGGATTGAATAAGACCCTTCAAGTAAGTTGGCATCGGTGCAATAAGGCAATAAAAATTGCTCCTAAATATGTGTGATCTTTTATTGTAAGGGAAATAAGTGTTGTACGAACTTTTGATAGTGAAGAAATAAAAGCGACAGACTACATAATAAAGGTTGCTATCACAAAGGGCAATACAACGCGACGTTCCTCTGCATTAGGAGTTTGTGCATCCAAAAATAAAAAGCGCATGACAACCTCTGCTTCCCTCTACGAAGGACCTATCTATTACTTTTACTTTTACTTTCTAGTACTTACCTTTATGCAAGAGTCATGGTGTTCTTCACCATTTCCTATATCCCATCTCTCTCTTGGCAAGCATTATGTGTTGGGGAATGATCTAGACTTATATATCCACTCGGATGTGGATGATCATGAGTTATTATTGTTGACATCACTGTTGAGGTGAATAGTTGGGAGGCAAATTATAAGCCCCTGTCTTTTTCTGTGTTCGATTGAAGATTTGACCTCGTGGGTACTATGTGAGTGCTAGCAATTGTGAAAGACTAAAAGATGAATGAGTATGTGGATTTGCTTTACAAGCTCTTATCAATTGCTTCAATGACTGACATCATAGTTTGTTGGTTGTCAAGAGATTTCTTGGTTCATACTTTATGTTGTGAATGAATTGTTACTCTAGTATAAAGAATCTCATACAATGAGTATATTTGTTCTAAAGTTCGTCATGATCCCCTCATGTCTGTATTTTATTTTTATCGACACCTCTAAATCTGAACTTTTGGACAAATTCATCGATCTTGGCTTTCGCTTAAGGGCAAGCAAAGTCTAAGCTTGGGGGAGTTGATACGTCCATTTTGCATCATGCTTTTATATTGATACTTATTGCATTATGGGCTGTTATTACACGTTATGGTACAATACTTATGTCGTTTCTCTCTTATTTTATAAGGTTTACATGAAGAGGGAGAATGCCGATAGCTAGAATTCTCGTCTGGAAAAGGAGAAAATTTGAGATACCTATTCTGCACAACTCCAGAAGTCTTGAAAATTTACGGAGAATATTTTTGGAATTCATAAAAAAATATTGGCGCAAGAATTAACTAGAGGGGGGCCACCAGCAGACCACAAGCCTACTAGGCACGGCCCCCTGGCCGCGCCTAGCAGGCTTGTGGGGCCCCTATGGCTCGTTTGACAACCATCTTCTCCTATATGAAGCATTTTGACCTGGAAAAAAATCAGAAAAGAGCTTTCGGGACGAAGCGCCGCCGTCTCGAGGCGAAACTTGGGCAGAACCAATCTAGAGCTCTGGCAGTGCGGTCCTACCGGGGAAACTTCCCTCCTAGAGGGGGAAATTGAATCCATCGTCATTACCAATGGTCCTCTCACCGAGAGGGGGTCAATCTCCATCAACATCTTCACCAGCACCATCTCCTCTCTAAACCCTAGTTCATCTCTTGATTCCGATCTTTGTCTCAACACCTCAGATTGGTACATGTGGGTTGCTAGTAGTGTTGATGTTGGAAATATGCCCTAGAGGCAATAAATAAAGTGTTTATTATTATATTTCCTTGTTCATGATAATGATTTATTATCCATGCTATAATTGTATTGATTGGAAACACATTGCATGTGTGGATATATAGACAACACTTTGTCCTTAGTGTGCCTCTAGTAGACTAGCTCGTTGATCAAAGATGGTCAAGGTTTCCTAGCCATTGACATGAGATGTCATTTGATAACGGGATAAAATCATTAGGAGAATGATGGGATGGACAAGACCCAAACTATAAACGTAGCATATGATTGTGTTAGTTTATTCCTATAGTTTTCTGCATGTCAAGTATATGTTCCTATGACCATGAGATCATGCAACTCATGGACACCGGAGGAGTGTCTTGTGTGTATCAAACGTCACAACATAACTGGGTGACTATAAAGGTGCTCTACAGGTATCTCCGAGGGTGTCTGTTGGGTTGGCATGAATCAACACTGGGATTTGTTACTCCGTGTGACAGAGAGGTATCTCAGGGCCCACTCGGTAATACAACATAACAATAAGTTATCTAAGTGTTAGCCACGGGATCTTGTATTATGTATCGAGTAAATAGACTTGTCGATAACGAGGTTCAACTAGGTATGGAGATACCGACGATCAAATCTCAGGCAAGTAACATACCGAAGAACAAAGGGAACATCATACGAGATTAACCGAATCCTTGACATAGAGGTTCGACCGATAAAGATATTTGTAGAATATGTAGGAATCAATATGGACATCCAGGTCCCGCTATTGGTTATTGACCGTAGAGGTGTCTCGGTCATGTCTACATTGTTCTCGAACCCGCAGGGTCTGCACACTTAAGGTTTGGTGACGTTTCGGTAGTATAGAGTTATGCATGGTGGTGACCAAAGGTTTCTCAGAGTCCCTGATGAGATCCCAGACATCACGAGGAGCTCCAGAATGGTCCGAAGGTAAAGATTGATATATAGGAAGTCCTGTTTTGGTCACCGGAAAAGTTCCGGGCTCATCGGTAGTGTATCGGGAGTGTCGGGTGGGTACCGAGGGACCATCAGGAGGGGTATTTCGACCCAAGAGGCTACATGGGCTGTGGGAGAAGGAATACCAGCCCTTATTGGGATGGCCTAAGGCCCATAGGAAGCCCATGTGGCTAGGGAAGAAACCCAAGGTGGAAAGAAAGGAAAAAGTGGAAAAAAAGGAAGGAGTCCTAATCCTACTAGGAGTAGAGGAGGAGGACTCCTCCCTCCACTTCGGCCGAAGTGGATTTGGCTCCCTTGGGAGCCTAGTCTCCTCCCTCCTCTCCTCCTATATATACTAGAGTTTTTGAGGGTTTTTGCGACAGAATTTTAGCCACATGATGCCCTCTCCTCTAGTCCGTAGTTTCTCCTGTAGATCGGTTTCAACAGTGCATAGGCGAAGCCCTGCTGGAATTACTCCACCACCATTGCCACAACGCTTTTGCACTTCTGGAGAACTCGTCTACCTCTCCGCTCCCTCTTGCTGGATCAAGAAGGCGGAGACCGTCATCAAGCCGTACGTGTGCTGAACGCTCAGGTGCCGTCCGTTCGGTGCTAGACCGGGATGGATCGTGATTGGATCGCGGGACACTCGGCGATTTGGATTGCGAAGATGTTCGACTACATCAACCGCGTTTCTTAACGCTTCCCGCTTAGCAATCTACAAGGGTATGTAGATCCACTCTCCCCTCTCATAGATGCTCATCTCCTAGATTGATCTTGGTGAAGCGTTGGAAAATTTTGTTTCCCATGCAACGTTCCCCAATAGTTGATTACTCCTTGTAGTTGATGCTAGTTGGTTTACTTGGTGGAAGATCATATGTTAAGATCCTTTATGATAATTAATACTCCTCTGATCTTGAACATGAACATGTTTTGTGGCTAGTTATGTTTGTTCATGAGGACATGGGATAAGTCTTGTTATAAGTAATCATGTGAATTTGGTATTCGTTCGATATTTTGATGAGATGTATGTTGTCTCTCCTCTAGTGGTGTTATGTGAATGCTGACTACATAATAGTTCACCATTATTTGGGCCTAGGGGAAGGCATTGGGAAGTAATAAGTAGATGATGGGTTGCTAGAGTGATAGAAGCTTAAACCCTAGTTTATGCATTGCTTCGTAAGGGGATGATTTGGATCCATATGATTCATGCTATGGTTAGGTTTACCTTAATTCTTCTTTCGTAGTTACGGATGCTTCCGATAGGGGTTAATCATAAGTGGGAGGTTTGTCCAATTAAGGGCAGCACCCAAGCACCGGTGCACCCACATATCAAATTATCAAAGTAACGAACGTGAATCAAATGAGCATGAGGAAAACTAGCTTGACGGAAATTCCCATGTGTCCTCGGGAGCGCTTTGCTTTATATAAGAGTTTGTCCAGGTCTGTCCTTTGCTACAAGAAGGATTGGGCTACCTTGCTGCATCTTTGCTACACTTGTTACTTGTTAGTCGTTATGAATTATCTTCTCACAAAACTGTCTGTCACCGATAATTTCAGTGCTTGCAGAGAATACCTTACTGGATACCGCTTGTCATTTCCTTCTGCTCCTCGTTGGGTTCGACACTCTTACTTATCGAAAGGACTATGATACATCCCCTATACTTGTGGGTTATCAAGGCCTTCCACATGTTGCTCCCGATAGTGATGATGATGCATTTATTAACGATAGTGATGATGATGATGATGCATTTATTGATCCCAGAGCATATATAGACGATGAAGATTATTATTAGTTCATGTCAGGTATACATGATGATGGTACACTCAAATTATATATATACATATTATTATTCATGTGTGTATTCAATTTTTTTATGTTGTACGAATTTGGTTTACTCTTTGTCATGGAAGGTGTTGAAATATGGTGGGCACAGGTCGAGAGCGATCCGAGGATCCTTCGTTGGCGCGTGGTGGGATGGGTACTTCCATTCCACCGCAAACTCTCCGGAGAGCACTGTACGACAGTATTGGGTCACCCGAGGGCACTTCTTCATCGGTGAAGTTGTCCACCAGGAGAGGATGTCGGAGGAAGAAGAGAGCTCCTAAAGCTACACGTGGTGGCCGTGGGAGAGGTGCGAAGGCTGCTACGCATTCGTCGCCACCACCCCTAGCTGATTGATCCGAGCACAGGACTGCTATGGTGGACTCATCTGAGGTGGAGGCTACAAGGACTCCTGTCCACGAGCCTCAGGTCGACGTTCCTTCTGTCCCAGATGCTTCGAGCCGCGAGACTCCTATGCTAGACGCTTCATCCCGCGAGACTCCTGTGTCAGACGCTTCGTCCTACGAGACTCCATAGGCTTCCACCGAATGGGATACCTAGCCGGATCTGCATTAGTCGGAGCCGAGTGGCCATGCTGATGGTGGCGGGTGTCGTGGATTTATGATGGCAGATGTCCGGGTGAACAGACTTGGATTCGAGGCCATCGCTAACGGGGTGGACTCAAAGGGGTTGATCGGGACGAAAGACATGGATTTACCCAGGTTCGGCCCCTCAAGTCGAGGTAATAGCCTACGTCCTGCTTGTGTTTGTATTGCTTGTGTATCGATTACAAGGAGCTAGAAGCTTGACCTAGTTCTCGATAACCTATCCTCTAAGTCGCCCCGGGTCTGCCTTTATATAGGAGGTCAGGACCACCAGGTCTTTACAATTATCTATCCGGGTCTTCTTGTGACTCCGAGTCTCTTTCTATCTTTCTGTCCAAGTTGTCCTTGAGGCGGCTTACACACCTGGGTCTTCTACGTCCGGGCCATCATGCGGCCCACATCTTGAGCCGTCTATCTTCCCGGGCCACCAGTATTATGGCTCACCCATGGGTCGGCTTACAAGTCATCAATATGAACCAGAGCCTCTAAGGCGGGTCATATTGCGGGGTTATATCCCCAACATTAGGCCCCAGGTTGAATTGAGCTTGCTCACTTCATCCTTCTCTTCTGATTTTGGCGAGCCGCCCGGAAATGACCCGGCATGACGTCATGAGATCTGCTGACATATCACCGAATCTTTCATTAACTGTCATCCCGAGAATCGAGGCATCCGCCTCGGTCAAACATTGTCATCGCCTGGATTTTTGCGCCTTCCTCGTTTCTTCTTTAAATATGATTCGTGCGGGTTGAAGCTTTTCATCCTCCCGCTCGTGCCTCTTCTTCTTCCTGTCGCCACCCCAGCGTCTTCGAGCTTTGCTCCGGCGCTGTCCGTACGTCATCCCCAACTTGGCCGCTGCATCACCCTGAACGTACCAGAGATTCTTCCGCCTCCACCGCGCCTTCTCAGGTGAGTTCTCCTGTTTTCTAGATCACCACCGTCGTACTAGGGTTTTCACCGGGAGCTCCGCCGCTGCCGCTCGGGCTCCGGCGCCCTCGCCTACGGGTATACCCCGACGCCGTAGGCGTTTTTAGAACATGCACTCGCTCCGCCGCCCCACGCGGGCCGGCCGCATGCAATGCGTGGACCACGATGGCTGCGGTCCATTTCCTTCCTTCTGCTGTTCGTTGCTAGGTCGGGATAAAATCTTTTCCTCCATTTTTCTATATCCGTAGCCATAGCAATAGTTTGCAGAATCTGTTTTTTAGGACTTAGCCGATTTTCAATCTTCCTTTATCTGGATGAGTCGCTAAGCCACGTCCGGCTCTTGTCACCCGGACGGAAGCATGATATTGTAGAGTCCTTAAAATTGTATGCCGCCACAGATTCCTGCTTGTTCTTGACTTGTCGTCTTTATCTCCTTTGTACAGTAATTAAGCCGCCATCATGTCTCGTGCGTCTAACTCATGCAACTAGGTTGGCTCCTGCATCACGGAAGAATATTTAGCAGATCTTGTCGAAGCGGGCACTCTCCCTCCCAAAGAGGTTCTTCACTGGCGGGTTCCAGGTAATGAGACCTGGCCTGCACCCAAGAAAGGAGAAGTAGTCGTTTTCATCGACCACATTGAGCGAGGGTTCGTGCCGCCCGACTCTAAATTTTTCCGGTACGTTCTTCATTTGTATAAGCTGCACCCTCAAGACTTGGCCCCCAACTCTATCTCGAATATATGCAACTTCCAAGTTCTTTGCGAAGCTTTTCTGCAGTCTAGAGCGTCTGTTTGTTTCTTTCGGGAGTTCTTCTATGCCAACCGCCAAACTGAGGTGAAGGGCGGTCCAAGTCTGGAGCTTAGAGGGATTTCTATTCAGCGGCGCAGAGACATTACCTTCCCGGCTATGAGGATGCCGAGTCACCCAAAGGACTGGAATAAAACCTGGTTCTACTGCAAGGATACTTGTCCTGAGGGTGAATGCCCCTTGCCGGGTTATCGTGCTTCCCGGCTCAAGACAGATTCGGAACTTCCGGGCCAGCTCTCAGTATCAGAATGTGCCAAGTTGGAACCGGCTGATGCCAGGCTCAAGGCGCTCATGGCCAACGGATTAACAGGAATAGATCTGATCCGCTGCTGGGTTTCTTGGCGGATCATGCCCTTAAGCCGCAGGGGCCGGCTATTGTGCGAGTACGAAGGCAAGTATGATAGCTCCTTGTGCTTCACCAAATCAGCCTTGACAGAGGATGATATCGCCATGACCGTCCGGAGTCTTGTTCACGAAGCCTCCGGCTCCTGCAGCACCATCGAGCTGGCGCCTTTCTGCGTCACTAACCCCGCTCTAGACGTAAGTTGATCTCTTCACATCCGTCTCTTGTATGTTGCTTGTAACTTGGTGATTCATTCCCCTTTTTCTGGGTAACTTTTCTAGGTTGACTCAGACTTCTGGAAGAAGGAGTACGTCCCTCCTCCAAAGAAGGCCAAAAAGAAAACTGCGGGCAAGAAGCCAAAGAAGAGCACTCCACAGGAAAACTGGCTTGAGCCACCTCCGTCGTCCGACTTAGAGGTAAAGTCTTGATTTGCCTGCTTGACCCTTTGCCCCCTCTGCTTGTTATTAATGTTTATTGTATTCGCAGGATGAAGTGGAAACCAGCCATGCCGATGCTCTCGAGGTAACTTATATTTCTTCCGACTCAGAATGTTTTGTCCCCCGAAAGCCGTGGCGAGTTATCCGAAAAGTTCCTCTTTCTCATCCTCTAGCTTACCTGGCTCCCGACTTTCTTTTGAGAAAGCAACAGCAGGCCGAGCGTCGACAGACTTGGAGTACCGGCTCTACTGAGCTCGTGTCCGGGTTACCAAACTCTCCGGCTCCCAAGAAGCGCCCCGCGGAGGTTTACGTCTCTACTTTTCTTTGTCTCTCCTTTGTAATCTTGATGCTTTCTCATTTTCCTGTTTCATTCTTTTAGAAAACCCCATCATCTGGCAACTCTTCAGCGTCGGTTCTACCACCGCCCAAGATCAATCCGCTGTAAGTATTCTTTATCATGGCATCCGGATCTCCGGCTCTTAATATGATAGTAACCTCTTCAAATGTTGCTCTTTCCATTTTGCAGTGCTCAAGCGAAGCGTCGTAAGACCAACAAGCCCTCCCCCGGCCCTGTCATCCAAGACCAGGAAATCGAACACCCGGAGGAGGTTCACCCGGAAGCAACTCCACCGGCTGCCTTTGCGGAGCCGGCCGCTGAAGATGTCATTATGGAGAGTCCTCCCAGAGCTCCTTCCAAGCCGCCGACTCCTGCAAAAACTCCTGCAACCCCGAACGTTGTCATCACCGGGTCAGCTCAGCACACGCCTCTGGCTCATGTACTGACTAAACATGCCGAACCGTCAGAGGCCTCGAGGAAATTAAACTTTGATTCTTCGTACGAGAAGATAACAGCTGATGAGCTCCATGCCGGATATATGAACCGGCTAAATAACAGCCGTGACTTGGAGCTTCGGCTGGTGATTTTGATGAAAACCAAATATGAGGTACCTTTCCTTCTTACCATATCCTTACTTAGCCCCCAAGAGCCGGTTTAATCTAGTTGATAGTTGAACCGGGTCTTTCTGTGACCTCTGTAGATATTGTCATGCCAAATTCACTTAGAATTGCTTTAGCTTAGTACTGTAGATAAAGTGAACCGCCAATCGTAGCCCCCAAGGGCCGTCTCAGATTTTATTTGAGTCGGGTCTTTAATGTAGACACCTTGAAGATCTAATCGTAGCCCCCAAGGGACGAGTCAACTTTGAAAAAATTGAGTCGGATCTTCCATCAGAAGTAGTCTTTGAAGAGCCAAATTGTAGCCCAAGGGCCGAGTCAACTTTGAAAAAATTGAGTCAGATCTTTCATCAGGAGTAGTCTTTGAAGAGCCAAGTGTAGCCCCTAAGTTCCGGATAAACTTCGAAGGAGATGACCCGGAACTGTTCTACATACTGAAAAAGCAAATATACATTAGCCCCCAAGTGTCAAATATATTGCTTACAATCTGTTTGAGACTTGCAGAAATTCGCTTATAGCACTCGTCCTATATTTTGGCGACTTATCCTGTATTTTGATGTGTTATAGGAAGCCTCAAACGAAGTCGGGCCTCAGTTGATGGATCTGAAGGCCAACTTGGCGGCTCAACAAGAAGCCCGAAGCATTGTTGACGAAAAGTGTTGGCTTCTCTCTAAGGAGCTGTCCAATGCCACTGCTGAGCTTACCTCTTTGAAAGAGACGGCAGAATCTGAAAAGGCCGCTCTGACCAAACGGGCGGACGATGCCGACCAGCGGCTTGTAGCTGTGGCGGAGGAACTCCAAGGCCTGAAGCGGCACATAGCGAAGATGTCAGCTGCCCTATTTGGTAAGCTTCTATTTTACTTTGTATTTTAACATTGCTATTGAAAAACCGGCGACTCCTTAGCTTTATCCGGCTTATCCAGGTCCCAGGAGTCGACAGTTGGCTTCTGATAGCCTTCTGCCACTAAAGGCCATCTACACCTTTGCGGAACAACTATACATCGGCGCCATCTTCACGATCAAGAGTGTTCAATATAAGGAGAAGATCCCCACCGCTCTGAAAGGGGTCTTGGAACTCTTCTCCACCATGCCAAAACAGATTGAAGAACTGAAGAAATCAGCTTTTCGTCAAGGAGCAGTCGCCGGATTGAGTCGGGCTCTGGCCTTCGCCCCTGAGCTGACGCCGACTGAAATGGTGGATGGCTATCCATCGAAGAAAGATGACCGCTCAGAATTCACAGAGGCGGACTACATCCAGTGTGTCAAGGACTCCCGCTTCTTGGCGTCTATACTTGCAGATGAAGCCAACTTAAATGTCTACCAGGCGGCTTATGATGGCGAGGATAAGAGGATCCGCGGGCCTCCCTACGAGTGGAAATCTCTAACACCCACCCACAGTAAGGAAATCTTTCCCAATGATCTTGACACGTCTCCCTTTTTTTAAGAAGGGTCCTTCGTCGTGCTGGCTGACTGCAACTGGGATTTGGAAACTCTCCAGATGAAGCCCGTGGAAGAGCCAGAGCAGGATGATCCGGCCGTCTGACTTTGCATTTTGTAACCTTCTGAGCGATGGCTCATGCAATGACCCACCGTGGGCGGTTGAAACTTGGTAATGCCTTTGCTCCTTCTGAGAGCAATTTTTGTAATAGCTTAAGGATGACTCTGCCATTCTAAAGATAGTGTCGGCTGTATATATTTCCATCTGTTTGTGTATACTTTCTGTCTCTCCGTGTTTCAATTTGATGTGTTGCCGGCTCTCCATTGATTGATCGCTCCTTTGCATAAATATACCTTGAGCTTTTCTGATGAGGGGTGTTTGTCTTTGAAGACGTCATTCCTTCTCGAGAAGATTAGAGCCAAATAATATCTTTGAAAACTTGAATTTTGTCAATTGGAGCAACATGGCTCCGGCTCTTGTCGGATGAATCCATTAAGGAGCCGGTTGTCTTAGGATAATGTAAGCTATACCTGATGGTAAGAAGCCTCTATCGACAACTTCGGCTATTGATGAACCGGAAGCGGCCTAAAGACGGTTGTATGAAGAGTAATGTAAGCTATACCTGACGGTAAGAGCCTCCTTTTAACAGCAGATGTTGTATGCGCGAACGCAGGCTGTCGATGGGAGATGTAAGCTATACCCCAAGGCAAGAAGCCTCCATCGACAGCCACAGCTAATAATTAGCCTGAGACGGCGTAAAGCTGACTATTTGAAAGGAGATGTAAGCTATACCTGAAGGCAAGAAGCCTCTTTCAACAGCTACAGTTGATAAGCAACTGAGTTTTGGCATAAACGCCGGTTGTTAGGGTGAGATAAGCGAACCCGTCGATAAGAAGCCCCTTTCGACAACCGCGGTTAATAAGTAACCGGAAGTGGCATAAAGCCGGCCATTAGGGTGAGATAAGCGATACCCATCGGTAAGAAGCCCCCTTCGATGGCCGCAGTTGATAAACAACTGGAATTTGGTGTACACGTTATTGTCCTAGGGTCATGTAAGCTATACCAAAGGTAAGAAGCCTCCATCAACAACAACGCTTAATGTAACCAAACTAGGCATAAAGCCAACTGTGCAAGGGAGATGTAAGCTATACCTGAAGGCAAGAAGCCTCCTTGCAACAGTTTAATAATAGCTGGCTATGCAAAGGAGATGTAAGCTATACCCGAAGGCAAGAAGCCTCTTTGCAACAGTGCTTAATTGGGCATAACGCCGGCTGTGCAAGGGAGATGTAAGCTATACCCGAAGGCAAGAAGCATCCTTGCAACAACGTAAAAGCAGACTGTGCAGGGGAGATGTAAGCTATACCCGAAGGCAAGAAGCCTCCCTGCAACAGCGCTTGATAGGGTATAAAGCCAGATGATAGATCACCGTTTTGACGGCGAACAAACCACTTCAACTCAAATTTTTGAGCCGGAAAAATTTCATCTTGATTGCACAAAGATATACATAAGAGCAGAGGCCCCAGTCTTTACGGGGATGCTAGCTTTTACTCATGTAAACATGATAATGATAGCTGCTTTCAATGCCTGCTAAGTAAAGTATGGTCGCAGATGTGCGATATTCCATGGCCGCAACGTCTCTTGACCCGCGGTTTCTGGCTCATCTCGGATATCAATGAGGTAATATGACCCATTGTTAAGGTTTCTGCTGATCACAAAAGGCCCCTCCCATGGTGGAGATAACTTATGCATTCCAGATTGGTCTTGAATCAACCGGAGCACCAGGTCACCTTCCTGGAACGTCCAGGTCTTCACCCTGCGGCTATGATAGCGTCGCAGGTCTTGTTGATAAATTGCCGACCTGGCCGCTGCTAACTCTTGTGCTTCATCCAAGGTGTCCAACGCATCTTGGCGTGCTACCTCATTGTCCATCTCAACATAAGCCGCTACCCTTGGTGAGTCGTGCCGGATATCGCTGGGTAGAACCGCCTCAGCACCATACACCATGAAGAAAGGCGTGAAACCTGTAGATCTGTTAGGGGTAGTTCTGATGCTCCATAAGACGGAAGGCAACTCCTCAACCCAACATCCGGGTGTCCGCTTCAAAGGAACCATGAGCCGTGGTTTGACTCCTCTTAAAATTTCCTGATTGGCTTGCTCCGCCTGACCATTAGACTGTGGATGTGCCATGGCTGAAACATCAAGCCGGATATGCTCCTTCTCACAGAACGCTTTCATAGCTCCTTTGGATAGATTTGTTCCATTGTCCGTAATGATACTAAGCGGGTAACCAAAGCGATAGATCAGCTTCTTAATAAGTTGAACCGTTGTAGCCGCGTCACATTTGCTGACTGGCTCTGCCTCTACCCACTTAGTAAATTTATCAATCGCCACCAGAAGGTGTGTTTTCTTATCCTTGGATCTCTTGAAAGGTCCTACCATATCAAGCCCCCAGACCGCAAACGGCCAAGTGATTGGTATCATCCTCAACTCTTGAGCCGGAACGTGAGCACGCCGGCCAAACTTCTGACAGCCGTCACACTTACGGACTAAGTCTTCTGCATCCTTGTGAGCCGTCAACCAGAAAAACCCATGTCGAAAAGCCTTGGCCACTAAATATTTTGACCCGACATGATGTCCACAGTCGCCAGCATGAATTTCACTCAAGATCTGCAGGCCCTCCTCCGGTGAGACGCAACGCTGAAAGACACCCGTCACAGTACACTTATGTAACTCACCATTGATAATCGTCATAGACTTAGAATGCTGGGTGATCTTCCTGGCCAGATCCTCCTCCTGAGGCAACTCGCCACATGTCAGATACGCCAAATAAGGAATAGTCCAATCTGGGATAGCATGCAGAGCCACCACCAATTCCGCCTCTGGGTCAGGAATAGCCAGATCCTCCTCAGAGGTTATCTTGACAGTCGGATGATGCAATACGTCCAGAAAAACATTAGGTGGTATCGGCTTTCGTTGAGAACCTAACCGTGATAAGGCATTAGTCGCCTCATTCTTGCGACAATCAATATGATCCACCTGGTACCCCTTGAAGTGACCGGCAATGATATCAACCGCCTGTCTATAAGCCGCCATCCATGGATCCTTGGAGTCCCAAGTACCTGAAACTTGCTGAGCCACAAGATCTGAGTCGCCTAAACATCTGACTCGGCTTAAGTTCATATCTTTAGCGACTCTGAGACCATGGAGCAGTGCCTCATACTCAGCTGCATTATTAGTACAA
Source organism: Hordeum marinum (assembly GCA_022496015.1). Classification (NCBI taxonomy): domain Eukaryota; kingdom Viridiplantae; phylum Streptophyta; class Magnoliopsida; order Poales; family Poaceae; genus Hordeum; species Hordeum marinum. The sequence goes on along the minus strand of CM039675.1, from coordinate 365,634,447 downwards.
GGAAACATTAACCGGAGCACATAACAAAACTTGTCACCCTTCGGGGAGGTGAGGACAACCCCTGCATCGAACCCCTCTAGCTGCTTGGACCCATCAAAGTGTATAGTCCAATATGTGTTATCCGGCTTCTCTTCAGGAGCTTGACATTCTGTCCAATCATTTATGAAATCCACCAAAGCTTGAGACTTTATTGCTGTACGAGGAACATATTTGATGTTAAGAGGACCCAGCTCTAAGGCCCACTTGGCAATTCTCCTTGTAGCTTCTCTATTTTGAATGATATCTCCCAACGGGGCAGAACTGACCACGGTTATCTGGTGCCCCAAAAAGTAGTGTTTTAACTTGCGGTGAGCCATGAAAACTCTGTATACCAGCTTCTGCCAATGCGGATACCTCTGCTTAGACTCTGCCAAAACTTCACTGATGTAATAAACCAGCCTTTGCACAGGATATTCCTTCCCTGCCTCCTTGCGCTCAACCACAATTGCTACACTGACCGCTCTGTTGTTAGCCTCCACATAAAGGAGCAACGACTCTTTCTCAACCAGAGCGGCTAACACTGGCGGCTCAGTCAACTATTTTTTAAGAGCTTCAAGTGCTTCAGCCGCTGCCTTGCTCCACTTAAACTTGTCTGTCTTCTTCATCATCTAGTATAAGGGAATGTCCTTCTCCCCAAGCCGGCTTATGAACCAGCTCAACCCAGCAATCTGTCCTGCAAGGCGCTGAACGTCATTAATGCACGTCGGCTCTCCTAAAGAAGTGATAGCCTTAATTTTATCTGGGTTAGCCTCGATGCCCCGCTCAGAGACCAAGAAACCCAAAAGCTTTCCTGCTGGAACACCAAAAACACACTTCGTCGGGTTAAGCATCATCTTGTAGACCCGGAGATTGTCAAAAGTTTCCTTCAGATCCTCTAGGAGAGTTTCTTTCTTTTTGGATTTAACCACGATGTCGTCTATGTAAGCATGAACATTTCGGCCAATCTGACTGTGAAGGCAGTTCTGCACACATCGTTGGTAAGTCGCCTGGGCACTCTTGAGCCCGAAAGGCATGGAGACGTAGCGGAATACCCCAAAGGGTGTAATAAACACCGTCTTCTCCTAATCCTTCATTGCCATCTTGATCTGATGATAACCTGAATATGCATCCAGGAAGCATAAACTTTCACACCCGGCTATAGCATCAATAATTTGATCGATACGAGGGAGTGCAAAAGGGTCAGCCGGGAAAGCCTTGTTAAGCTCCATGTAATCTATACACATACGCCAGGTGTCGTTCTTTTTTAGCACTAGCACCGGGTTAGTCAACCACTCCGGGTGAAAAACTTCCACTATAAAGCCTACAGCCAAGAGCCGGGCAACTTCCTTCCCAATAGCTTTACGTCTCTCTTCATTGAACCATCGTAGAAACTGTTTAATCGGCTTAAACTTTGGATACACATTAAGGTTGTTCTTAGCGAACTCTCTCGGTACACCCGGCATGTCAGAAGGCTTCCATGCAAAGATGTCTCGATTCTCACGGATGAATTCGCTGAGCGCGCTTTCCTATTTAGGATCCAGTGAGCCCCAATGATGAACTGCTTGGATGAGTCGCCCGGATTGAAATCTACTGCCTTGGTATCATCCGCTGAAAACTTGAGTGGCGGCTCAACTTCTGTAGTAGGCTTCTTCAGCGGGGTCATATCCTCCGGGTCAACGTTCTCCTTGTAGAACTTCAGCTCCTCCTGGGCACAACTAGACTCTGCATACGCCGCATCTCCTTCCTCACACTCGAGAGCCGTTTTCCGATTACCGTGAACGGTAATTGTACCATTTAAGCCGGAAATTTTGAGTTGTAAATAAACATAGCAAGGCCTAGCCATAAATTTGGCATAAGCCGGCCTCCCAAACAGTGCATTATAGGGACTTTTGATTTTAACCACCTCAAACCACAAGGACTCCACCCTATAATTATACTCATCGCCAAAAGCCACTTCCAAAGAAATCCGGCCCACTGGGTATGCCGACTTACCCGGGACCACACCATGAAAGACGGTGGAGGAAGGTTTAAGGTCTTTGTCAAGCAACTTCATCCGCCGGAAAGTGTCATAATAAAGGATGTTGATACTGCTGCCTTCGTCCATGAGCACCTTGTTCACCATATAGCCATTCACCTGAGGGGCCACAACTAAAGCCAGTCGGACCGGGTCATCTACCCGCGGCGGGTGATCCTCCCGACTCCACATTATGTCATACTCAGACCATGGTAAGTACCGCGGGAGAGCTGGAGCAACCGCATTAACCGCTCGCCTCCGCAACTTCTCGTCTCGCTTACTGTGACCGGTCGTGAACACGTGATACTGTCCAAAAATGAGCTGCTTCAGGTTACTCTGAAACCCAGATTGATTGCGTTGCTGCTGATGATGATTGTTGTTATTGCTGTTGTTGCCACGATGCTGTTGGTGCCCCCCTTGGTTATTCTGACCCGGATGCCCGGCTCCTGAACCGCCGGCGCCGAATCGAGCCCCTGATCCGCCATGCCCTGAGCCGCCAGGCGGGCCACCGCCCTGGTTATTGCGTGGTTGGGAATGCTGGTTTTTGAATCTCTGTATGATAAAGCAATCACCCCATGCATGTAACGCCGGCTTATCAGGCGTGCCGTGGTCTGGACAAGGCTTCTTAAGCACTTCTTCTAAATTGAAAGGACCTATGTTCCTTTGGTGAAACGGCCTGAATTTTCTGTTCCCCTTGGGATGGTTCTGTTCTTTGTTGGTGTTTGCCACTAGCTCTGACCCGCCATCAACGTTCTTCCGTTTATTCTGATTCCCATTGTTCACAAAGCCTTTGCCTTGATTGTTCTTCTTCCCTTGATTGGATTTCTCATCATCCGAGCCTGGATCCTTGGTGTTATCTGAGTCGGCGTACTTTGTCAGGGCCGTCATGAGCTCTCCCATATCCTGACACGTGCGCTTGAGCCGGCCGAGCTTCTGTTTCAATGGAACAAAATGATAGTTCTTTTCCAGAATAAGCACCGCTTGAGCCGCCATGATCTGCTCTAAAGAGTGAATAATGGTCGACACCCGCCGGACCCAATGATGGGCCGACTCATTTTCCTGTTGAACACAATGGTCCAAGTCTACAATGGTCATAGGCTGCTTACAAGTCCCCTAAAAATTCTTAATACACTTCGCTCTCAGCTCCGCCCATGAACTTATCGTGTTAGGCGGCAGACCTTTCAACCATGTGCGAGCCGGACCCTCAAGCATCATGATGAAATATTTTGCACATACCGCCTCACTGACGTCCAGCATCTCCATGGCCAGCTCATAACTCTCAACCCAAGCCTCAGGGGGTAGATCAGCTGTGTAATTCAGAACATTTCGAGGCCCCTTAAAATCTTTCGGTAGTCGTTCACTTCTTAGAGCCGGAGTTAAACATGGCACCCCTACGGCTCTGAACTCCGGCTCTGGTACTAACTACTCCCATTGAGACGGAAAGCGCCGGCTCTAGACGGGTTGTCGCTACCTCCGCCTCTCGCCTGTTCCTCGCCCGGTCCGCGAGGGCTTGTGCATCTAGAGCCGCCTGCTCGTCCTCCGGTGGTCCCTGACGTGGATGACTGCTGGAACACACCGGCGACTCGTAGCGACGGCTGAAACTTCGACTGGGGAGGGGGTAGAGTGCACCCGGCTCCGGCTGTGAGCATATCTCTCTTGCTGGGCCATGAACGTCTGTAAATATCCAATGGCGTTTCGCACGTCCTCCGCAAAGGGTGCTTCATCTAGGATGGGAATTGTCCCAAGCCGGGTGGTCGCCGCCACCATGTTCTCGGTCGGGTTAGAGTAATGACCCGCCGGTGTCGAAAAAGCTCTAGGTGAAGTTTGGTTATGCTGGGGTGGATGAGTTGCCGGGCGTTCCATCGGGTGGCTTTCCGACGCGCCCGTAACCCGCCCTGTACCAGGGGTATTAAACAGGTTCCTTGCTTCGTAACGTTCTGGCAAATGGGATTGATGCCTCCTCTGGTACACCGCGGCTGCTGACCTTTGTTCTAGCTCCAGATGGAAAGCATCTGCCTTGATACGCTCCTCTTCTTCCTCCATCCGGATCTTCAGCTCAGCCATCCTTTGTCGTTCCTCTGCCATCCGGCCCTTGATCCGTGCCACCTCTAGATTCCGGGCTGCTTGATTATCCGGTGTTACTTTCGTGGCCATGAGAGTTGTAAGATCGTCCATCAATTCCGCTAGAACTTGAGCCGCCGGCGGCGGGCTATCACCCGCTGTGGCGGCTCCCGCAGCTGTGTGACCGGCGGCAGGAGCCCATCCCGCCATGAACACCGCTGCATGAACCAGGGGTCTCGGAGCATCCGAATCAAAGCCCTCTACCTCAGAATAGGTATCGTAGTAGCCCCCAAGGCCACCGTTACTGAGCCGCTACACTGACTCTGTCTCCCCACTGGAGGACTCATCTTCCGAGGAAACAAGGGTTCCCTGTGACCCGGACGCTTCCAGGTCCATACCTTGAGTGAAGCCCACGAGAACATGCTTTTGACCTGGATGGGCACGGGCAGGCCGCACACCACTCGCAAATTGGAGACGCCGAGCCGGCTCGATGATGTTGGTGCAGATGTCCGGCCCGGGTGTAGATCCATCAACCTTTCCAATGAAAACCTGGATCCCGCCAAACAGAACCAGGAATCCATACTCCATAGAATCAGCATCAAGCCCCCAGCCGGCGTTGTCGGTGTAGAGCCAGCCGCGGTGACTCTTGCTCATCCTTCCAACCACGTATCCCTCGAGCCTTGGGAGAGAGCCCTTTGAGAACTCAACACCACCAAGCACTAGCCCCACGGTGGGCGCCAACTGTCGTGGATTTATCACGGCAGATGTCCGGGTGAACAGACTTGGATTCGAGGCCATCGCTAACGGGGTGGACTCAAAGGGGTTGATCGGGACGAAAGACATGGATTTACCCAGGTTTGGCCCCTCAAGTCGAGGTAATAGCCTACGCCCTGCTTGTGTTTGTATTGCTTGTGTATCGATTACAAGGAGCTAGAAGCTTGACCTAGTTCTCGATAACCTATCCTCTAAGTCGCCCCGGGTCTGCCTTTATATAGGAGGTCAGGACCACCGGGTCTTTACAATTATCTATCCGGGTCTTCTTGTGACTCTGAGTCTCTTTCTATATTTCTGTCCAAGTTGTCCTTGAGGCGGCTTACACACCCGGGTCTTCTACGTCCAGGCCATCATGCGGCCCACATCTTGAGCCGTCTATCTTCGTGGGCCACCAGTCTTACGGCTCACCAATGGGCCGGCTTACAAGTCATCAATATGAACCGGAGCCGCTAAGGCGGGTCATATTGCGGGGTTATATCCCCAACAGCGGGGATCAGCTTTCTGATAGCGGGGACGAGGTGGTTGAGGGCACCGTCTACCAGAGTGGGTGTACCCGGTCGCGCCCGTGCTAGCGACCTGCGAGCAGAGGTGTCTGATTAAGCTTGGGTCGCTGAAGTAAGTGCATTTACTCTTTCTAAACCTTTTTCCTTCATGTTTCTTCGCATATCTAATGCGTTGGCTTTGTCATACTACAGGGGTTGGATTCATGCCAAGGATGTCTCCAGGCCCAACTCCATCCTTGGTGTGATTTTACGGCATAACTTCTTGAGGTTTCTCACGTTGCTCGGCGAGGGTCAGCAAGAAGAGGTAGGATTGAAATTGGAGCACTACTTGGCTTCCCTGGCCCCGCCAAAGGAGATGATCGACGGTGTGTTGTGCCACACGAGGGCTGACATGGTCATCAGAAAGTTCTGAGTAATTTCTCCTCTACACAATTAAAAATCAATAATAGTTAGTTATTGTACTAATCAGTGTTGTCTCTTTTGATTGCAGACCTTCTACAGGTGTGAGGAGGGATACGAGGAGGCCGCGGCAAAGCTTATTGATTACGAGTGCAGGCGCCTACTACAGAACTTACGGCTCAAGGCTCGGGTACAGGCTGTTCGAGACTACTACGCCTCGCAACGTATTAAGAATGCCAAGGCGTCATCCCGTCGAATGTTTCTAGACAAGGAGCAGTACATGAAGGTAATTAACTATTCTTAAGGCCTTGTACTTAGTTTCCTTTGCTTTGATTCGTAGGCATAGCTCTCAAATTTCTCTTTACTAACTTAGGTGCCCCCGAGATGGTGTGCGGATAAGATGGGTTGTTGGGAGGCGTTGGTGAATGAATGGTGCTCTGACCAATGGCGAGTCGTCCACGATGATGCCCAGCCACGGCGTGCCCAAATAGAAGGTGTGCCACACCATCAAGGCAGCGCCAACATTTATCAGTTCGGGCGGAACTAGGTATGTGGTTTGCTTCATGATTACTGCAATTCATTCTTGTAGTGCTAGGTTTACCCATATTAATACTTTGTTCCTCTCTTGTAGGCTCATCACAATAAGATGGATGTGCCATAGGTGTACGACCTCTATGCCATGGCCCATGCTGCCTCATACAAGAAGGTCAAGGCATTCTATGAGTCTGACCTCGATAATCCCGAGAACTTCACCAATATCTCTTCCCACCACAAGCTCATGAGGTACAGAGATGCGGGGAAGGCGGTGAATGGGGAGGACTTCAACCCGAGCCAGCATCCCCTTGATCCAGACTTGGTGATGATAGCTTGCCACGGGAGGCCCCATGGCTCGATAGCCATTGGAGATGGACATATACGGTCTTCGAGCACTCTTCGGCAGATCAAGGCACGCCATACGAGCTCCTGTCCTGAGATGACGCCTCGTCCATGGCCATCCAGCTCGCCATCGAGGTTAGTCATACGGACTCAGATAGGTTTCCTCCATTACATTGTGTGTGCTAACAAAGATAATTACAATGCTAACGAGGAGTTGTGTTGTAGGCTGCTCGGCAGAAAGAGAGAGAGACAACCCAAGCGCTTCTGGCGGAACCGGCCTGGCAGGCGGCAGAGGAGAAGAGGGATCTAGAGGAGAGGACGGCTAGGTTGCTGGAGGAGGAGAGGGCACGAAACGATGCGTCTAACCAGGCCATGTACGAGCTCATCATGGTAAGTTTCTTCTTCATATTAGCCAAATCATGCACTACATGTTCTTTTCATTAATAACCAATATGATTGACTTGGCAAAACCAAATGTGCAAACTTTGTGCGAGAAGACCGGCCATACCCCTCCGCTAATGCCAGTCGTTACTACGGCTATAACGGTGAGTTTCATTTCAATGTTCATTAGTTACTAGTCTTAACATTTCAGCATCATCATGCTAACGCAAATGATCTTTGGTACAACATAACTCCCGAGCCGCACCGCACGACCCGAGCAACCCTAGTGCTTCACCTCCGTGATGACGAGGATGGTAAGCCCTAATATCCCACTTACTTGGCTCATTTTCTCAAACAAATAAAAACATAGCACTTAGACAAACTTAGCACTTAGACAAATGCCATATTTTACCTAAGATAGCTTTGTTTACTCTATAATGACAAAGTAAGCTTACTTACCTCCAAAATGACATATTGTACCTAAGTTAGCTCTAAAATGACTTATACTTAGCATTGTTTCCTCCACACTAACATAATAAGCTTTGTTAACTCAAAAATGACATAATAGACTTGGTAACCTCATAGATGACACAACTTATTTTCTTGCAAAATGACACAATGAGCTTAGTTAGGTAAAAAATGTGATAATTACCTAGGTTAGCTCTAAAATGACACAAATAAGCAATAAGAAGAAGAAAAACAAGAGGAGGTAGAGAGACAATCTTGCCACACTTTGGCTTGCCACATTTTGGCTTGAGGTGCTCAAATAGTTAGCCACACTTTGGCTTGCCACAATTTTACCACACTTGCCTTACTTCAGGTGCTCAAATAGTTAGCCACACTTTGTCTTACCTAAGGAAATCTTGCCATACTTTTTCTATCTATGACATGTGGGTCTTAGTGCTAATAAAAAAATCTTGCCTTAGTTGTGGCAAGAACCAAACACACACCTAACATGGTCAAACTTGCGTAAGTTAAGTTGTGGCAAAGTGTGGCTAGTTGTGTCTTGAAACCAAACAACCCCTTCATCTTCATCATCTTCTTCTAATTCTAGATCTTCTTCTACTTCTTAATTCTAGTATTATTTTCCTAACTTTCTTAGTTCCAATTTTGCAGATTTGAGACGAGTTCGCGGCAGCTTGCTTTGATGTACTGCTAGGTTTACTTTATGTTTTCATGTATTGAGTCATTTGTATCGATGAGACTATATGTATGTATGGATGAACTTATTGTAATATGGCGAACAATGTGGTATTTGATACTTTTAATTTGGTGAATGGATGAGACTATATGTATGGATGAATTCTGTGAAATATTTATGTACATATCATATATTGTTTGTTTAAAAATTGCTGAATATAACAAAAAAAGGCAATACAACCTCTTTGCCCTCTGCCCTGGACGACAAAGGCCTCTTTGACGTCTGCCCCCCAATGGCAAAGCTGCCACGTGGCAGCCACCTGTGAAACCTGGGAAAACCAGGTTGGGGCCATTTTGCCTGTTTGCCATCCGCGGCAGATGGCAAAGGGTGGGAGGGGGCCACACAGCAAAGGGTGGGAGGGCGGCAGATGGCAAAGGGAGGTGGGAGGTAGACGGCAAAGGGAAGCAGGAGGAAAACGGCAAAGGGGGGACGGGAGGCAGATGACAAAGAGTGGGGGTCCGTTAGACACCTAACGGTGGCGCCGTTAGTGGTACTTCGTCCAAGTCCTTTGCCGTCTGCAAGCTAACGACAAAGATTCCTTTACGTCCGCTGGGCCGAAGCAGACGGCAAAGAACCCCTTTTCCAGAGTATGCTGGGCCTAATTTTGTGTCGCCTGCTAGCGGTGTTGGGGAACGTTGCTTGGGAAACAAAAAAATACCAACGCACACACAAGATCTATCCATGGTGATGAGCATCTACGAAAGGGAGAGTAGATCTACATACCCTTGTAGATCGCTAAGCGAGAAGCGTTAAGAAACGCGGTTGGTGTACTCGAACGTCTTTGCGATCCAAATCGCCGAGCGTCCCGCGATCTCATCATGATCCATCCCGCGATCCAATCACGATCCGTCCCGCGAACCCATCACGATCCGTTCCGCGATCTCATCACGATCCGTCTCGCGATCTTGACCACGGTCCTTCCGATCTAGCGCCGAACGGACGGCACCTCCGTGTTCAGCACACATACAACTTGATGACGATCTCCGCCTTCTTGATCCAGCAAGAGGGAGCGGAGAGGTAGACGAATTATCCGGCAGCGTGATGGCGCCGCGGCGATGGTGGTGGAGTAATTCCGGCAAGGCTTTGCCTAAGCACTGCAGAAAACCAATCTAGAGGAGAAACTATGCACTAGAGGAACGGGTAGCACGTGGCTGAAAATCTTGTGCCAAAACCATAAAATCCTCTAGTATATATAGGAGGAGAGGAGGAGGAGGCTTGGCTCCCAAAGAGCCAGCCCTTGGGTCGGGCGAACCAGGAGGGAGGAGTCCTCCTCCTCCACTCCTAGTAGGATTCAGACTCCTTCCTAATTTAGCCCTTTTTGACTTTTTCCACCTTTTTCCTTTCGGGATTTTTCTTCCCAGCCGCATGGGCCCTTTGTGGGACTTCCTCCAGCCCACTAAGGGCTGGTATTCATCCTCCCACAGCCCATGTAGCCTCTTGGGTCGAAATAACCCTCCCGATGGTCTCCCGGTACACTACTGGCACTCCCGGTACACTACTAATGAGCTCGAAACTTTTCCGGCGACCAAAATAGGACTTGCTATATATCAATCTTTACCTCCGGACCATTCCGTAGCTCCTTGTGATGTCCGGCATCTCATCCGGGACTCCTAACAACCTTCGGTCACCACCATTCACAACTCTATACTACCGAAACGTCCCCAAACCTTAAGTGTGCAGACCCTGCGAGTTCGAGAAGTATGTAGACATGACCGAGACACCTCTATGGTCAATAACCAATAGTGGGACCTGGATGTCCATATTGGTTCCTACATATTCTATGAAGATCTTTATCGATCGAACCTCTATGTCAAGGATTCAGTTAATACCGTATGATGTTCCCTTCGTTCTTCGGTATGTTACTTGCCCGAGATTCGATCGTCGGTATCTCTATACCTAGTTTAACCTCGTTACCGGCAAGTCTCTTTACTTGTTTCGTAACACAAGATCTCGTGACTAACACTTAGTCACATTGCTTGCAACGCTTATTGTGATGTTCTATTACCGAGTGGGCCCTGAGATACCTCTCCGTCACACGGAGTAACAAATCCCAGTCTTGATCCATGCCAACCCAACAGACACCCTCGGAGATACCTGTAGAGTACCTTTATAGTCACCCAGTTACGTTGCGATGTTTAATACACACATGGTACTCCTCCGGTGTCAGTGAGTTGCATGATCTCATGGTCATAGGAACAGATACTTGACATGCAGAAAATAGTAGCATTAAACTGACATGATCATATGCTACGTTTGTAGTTTGGGTCTTGTCCATCACACCATTCTCCTAATGATGTGATCCCGTTATCAAATCACATCTCATGTCCATGGCTAGGAAACCTTAACCATCTTTGATCAACGAGCTAGTCTATTAGAGGCATACTAGGGACATGGTTTTGTCTATGTATCCACACATGCATCTAAGTCTCCGATCAATACAATTATAGCATGGATAATAAATGATTATCATAAACAAGGAAATATGATAATAACTAATTTATTATTGCCTCTAGGGCATATTTCCAACAAGTGGATGGCAAAGTCCTTTGCCGTATGCCTTTGTGCCCTTTGCCGTCTGCCATCGCACACGGTAAAGTCCCTGATTCCGCGACAAAGTCCCTGATTCCTGTAGTGAAGCATTTAATGTTGTCACATACAATGAGATGCTTTAACTCAAGTCTTAGAGTAAATCCCCCTTGATGTGACATCCCCTCATAGGAGGGATAAACTAACCTTGGGTTTGTCGATGAAGACTTCATGTAGGTGAAGTAGTGGTGGATGCTCAAAGTTGATGAAGATCACCAAGAGTTTGGAGCATCCTTGTTGTTTCAATAATCTTATATACTACATGAGTTAGTCCCAACACACAAGAGACAAATATAGGGATGTCTGTGGACATGGAGTGCGAAGCATATGTGATGATGTCCATTGATTTGTTGATTACCTTGTCGCTTGCTTACCTTTGAGGGAATGTGTGACTCCTTGAACTATTGCATGATGTTGATGTTGATTGCAACTAGTTCTTCCGAATAATGAATATGAGTGAATTTCATTGGCGGAGTCACCCCTCAAGAACTTCTCTAGTTCTTCTTCTTGGGGACCCACATCAAGTTGATGGGGATCCTTGGTGCTTAAGTAGCACTTGTAGAAGTTGAGCTTGTAGTAGACTTGGGAACCCACTTCACCAAAGCTTGGTATTCATCTTCATATGAGTCAATGTCCTCTTTAAGCTTGTTCTTTTCCTTGAGCTTGGGGTCTTGTGGTAGAAGGTCATCTTGAGCTTTTGTTCCCTTGGGGAGAGTATTTTCATACTTCTTCTTTTGAGGAACAAACTTGGGATTGGTCTATTGACCTTCTTCCCATTCAACTCCATTAGCGTTGAAGTAGCCAACACCACGATTCTTTCGGTATCCTTCATGCTTGTGTACAATCTCCTCAAATTGTTTGAACCCTACAAGACTCTTGTAGATACCTTTCTCTATAATCCCTTTCAGGAGTTCATTTTATTTCTCAAGTGTAACTTGTCTAAGAGAAGTGTTAGTGGGATCAAGAGAACTACTAGAAGCAACATCATTGGATTTATCATTTTTATTGCTACTAGTTGAAGAACCTTCATTTCCTTTGTTACTAGCTTGCTTAGACTTAACTTGTGGCATGAATGTAGATAAGAGAAGTCGCTTGGATAGATAAGAGTAAGTCTTCTTTCGAAGATCGTCACTGATAGCTTTAAGGAACTCATGATCTTGCTCTAAATTGAGCTTCTCGAAGCATATCTTCTCATGTGTCCTTACAAGCTCTCTATGATCTTCTAGAGTTGTCTCATGAGCTAACTTAAGGGTTTTTAGTTCTTGAGTTAGTCGCTCTATTTCCAACTTATCATCATCGCACGACTTATCTACACTACAGTGAGTACTAGCAAGTCCATTTTGACTATCATTACTAGATTTGTCAAATAGCAAGTCATCTTCAATTAACAAGTCATCTTCATTACTAATGAAATCAAAATACTCGGGGTGTGATACCTTGGGTCCTTTAGCCATGAAGCAACGTCCACTCCCTTCATTTGGTGAATCAAATATGTCGTAGGAGTTGGTTGTCACTAGTGCATGTCCGGCAACACCTTCATCTTGACTATAGTCGGAGTTGGAGTGATAACTTCTCTCGGAGTGGTTGTCGGATTCAGAGGTGGAAACCCATTCACCAGCATGATCTTGATGTTTCTTTCTTGAGTAGATCTTGGTGTACTTGTCCTTCTTCCTCGAGTCCATACTTCTCCTTGAGGTTCTTTGTTCATAATGATCATGTCTAATCCTTCTCTATCTTCGAGGTGAATCATCTCTTGAGCTTCGTCTTCTTGGTGACTCTTGTTTCCTCTTGTATGGAGTTGTGCACTCATTTGAGTAGTGTCCGGTCTTCCCACAATTGTAATAGTTTCGGTCATGACTTGACGAACGCTTCTCTTCATATCTTGAGTTGGAGCTTCGAGCTTTGATTCTATTCTTGTAGAACTTGTTGAATTTCTTGACCATGAGGCTTATCTGTTCATTTGTGACAAGGTTGTCACTTGAGGTAGCAGGAGTATCACTTGTGGCTTTGTAAGCACCGCTAGACTTGTGGTGAAGCTCTTCCTTATCCTTGAGTGTCATCTCATGAGCAACAATCCTACCAATCACTTTCGTTGGCTTGAGATCTTTGTAGTTGGGAATCATTTGGATCAATGTGGAAACGGTGTCATATCAATCATCCAAAGCTCAAAGTATCTTCTTGATGATGAATTTTTGAGTCATTTATTTGCTTCCTAAGCCGGCAATATTATTGGTGATGAGAGCTAGCCTAGAGTACATCTCATCAACTCCTTCACCATCCTTCATCTTGAATTTGTCAAGTTCACTTTGAAGAACATCCAACTTGGATTCTCTCACAGATTCTGTACCTTCATGCATATCAATCAAATTATCCCAAATTTCTTTTGCATTCTCAAGACGGATGATTTTTTGGAATTCTTCGAGGCATGGGCAGTTGAAGAGAATGTCACATGCTTGAGCTCTGAGTTGTAACATCTTCAATTCATCCATTGTCGCTTCGCGATCGGGTTCCCTTCCTTCCGCAAAGAATTCACCTTGCATACCAACATGAACAACATCCCAAACGGCAGGTTATGACCAAGCAAATGCATTTTCATTTTGTGCTTCCAACTAGCAAAATTTGGGCCATCAAAGTACGAACCTCTATGGTGATAATTTCCCTCACCAGATGACATACTCTCCTAGGTTGTGAAACCAGTGCTTTTATACCACTTGTAGGATCGAAAGTAGTGCTAGAGGGGGGTGATTAGACTACTTGACAAAATAAAATCTAATTTTCCCCAATTTTAATTCTTGGCAGATTTTAGCATTCATCGTATGTCAAGTACACCCTACACATGCATGTCTACGAGTATAATAGCAGAAAGTAAAGACAAGCATGTAAGTAAAGGAAGGGTAGGAAGATCAAACGCAATTGGTGACACGATGATTTTTCCCGTGGATCCGATAGGTGGTGCTATCGTACGTTCACGTTCATGGAGTCTTCAACACACGGAGGGTAACGGTCGCGAGAGTCCACGGAGGGCTCTACCCATGGAGGGTTCCACGAAGAAGCAACCTTGACTATACCATGACGGCCTCGTCCAGGGAGGACTAACCTAACTCGTGGTAGATCTTCACGAAGTAGGCAATCTCCTTGCCCTTACAAACTTCTTGGTTCACTCCACAACACGAATTAGTAGGCTCCCAAGCAACACCTAACTAATCTAGGAGGCACCACCCTCCAAAAATACAAAGGCTCGATTGTGTCGATGAAATCCTTGCTCTTGTGCTTCAAGATGATAGACTCCTCAACACACAATCACTCTCTCATAGATTTGGCTTGGTAGAAGAGATTGATTGGGTGGAAAGCAACTTGGGGAGGCTAGAGATCAAGATTCATATGGTAGGAATGGAATGGCATGATCTTAACACATGAGTAGGTGGCTCTCTCTCAAAAAATCAGTAGGTATGAGTGGGGAACTGTTCTGAGTGTTTTTTCTTACGAGTGAGTGGTGGTGGAGGGGTATATATAGGCATCTCCAAAAATCCAATTGTTACACACAAAATGACCAACTCGGTGACACCGATGCTCAGTGGTACCGAAGTGACCAAAAGGTGGCAACTTTTGAATCTCGGTGAGACTGGTATAGGAAACTCGGTTGCACCGATAAGGTGACCAGCGGTCAGATTGCCCAATCTCGGTAACGCCGATCCAACAATCTTGGTGGTACCAATATTGTGAATTTGCGTAACGGAAAGGTTGCATCCTAACTTGGTGGCATCGAATGCAGAATCGGTTGCACCTAAGAGCTAGGGTTTGGATGATTATGTCTAGGGTTTGGAATCGGTGGCACCGAGTGGAGAATGTTGGTTGCACCAATTTTGAATGCTTGGCTTTGGACAGACTTTTGTGGAAGAGTTTGTGGGTGTATGTGGTGACTATCACTTGTGCACGTATGAGCATTTTGTTCACCAACAAAACCTTACCCCCTTTTAATAGTATTGGCTTTCCTATGGACTCGAAGTGATTTCTCACAAAAGATAAAATGTAGAGTCCTTTGCTTGAAGCTTTGTCAATCTATTTCCTTGCATCTTGGGATATTCCACAATCCTTATGCCAACCCATCATTGATCTTTCCTAAAACATACTTAGTGGAAACATTAGTTCAATGTCATATGTGTTGTTATTAATTACCAAAACCACCAAGGGAGCAAATGTGCTTTCACCAAGACAAGACTATCGTACCAGTTAGGGGTGATACGATTCCTTGTCGACCTACGAGGTGCAGTAGTAACTTGATCCGAAGTGTCATGATCATTATCATCAACTTCCTCTTCATTCGGTGTAGGCACCGCAGGAACAACTTTCTACGCCGTGCTACCATCCAACTGAAGTGATGGTTCAATAACCTCACCAAGTTCTACTTTCCTCCCACTCAATTATTTCAAGAGAAACTCTTTCTCGAGAAAGGACCCGTTTTTAGCAACAAACACTTTGCCCTCGAATCTGAGATAGAAGGTATACCCAACTATTTCCTTAGGGTATCCTTTGAAGATGTACTTTTCCGCTTTGGGTTCGAGCTTATCATACATAAGTGTCTCATTTCCAAACTCGGAGAAATGACAACTTAGATTTGTGCAAAACCACAATTCATATGGTGTCATATCAATGGATTTAGATGGTGCCCTATTTAAAGTGAATGTAGTTGTCTCTAATGCATAACCCCAAAACTATAGTGGCAAAACAATAAGAGACATCTTAGTACGCACCATATCCAATAGAGCACGACTACGATGTTCGAACACACCATCACACTATGGTGTTCCATGTGGCATGAGTTGTGAAACAACTTTCACATTGTCTTAAGTTGTATACCAAACTTGTAACTCGGATATTCACCTCCACG
Source organism: Hordeum marinum (assembly GCA_022496015.1). Classification (NCBI taxonomy): domain Eukaryota; kingdom Viridiplantae; phylum Streptophyta; class Magnoliopsida; order Poales; family Poaceae; genus Hordeum; species Hordeum marinum. The sequence goes on along the minus strand of CM039675.1, from coordinate 365,618,746 downwards.
ATCATATCATAGATATTTTATCTTCTTGTCACGATGATCTTATACTTCACTCTGAATTTGCTTGAACTTTTCAAACGTTTCAAACTTGTGTTTCATTAAGTAAATATACCCATATCTACTCAAATCATCAGTGAAGGTAAGAAAATAACGATATCCATCGCATGCTACAACACTCATTGGACCACATACATCAACATGTATCATTTCCAATAAGTCACTGCCCGCTCCATCATACCGGAAAACGGGATCTTAGTCATCTTGCCCATGAGACGTGGTCTGCATGTCTCAACCGATTTGAAATCGAGTGAGTCCATAGATCCACCAGCATGGAGTTTTCTTCATGCGCTTTACACCAATATGACATTTAGCAGCAGTGCAACAAGTATATGGTACTATAATTATTAACTTTGTATCTTTTTGGCATCAATATTATGAACATGTGTATCACCACGATCAAGATTCAATAAACCATTCACATTGGGTGCATGACCATTGAAGGTTTTATTCATGAAACAGAATAACTATTCTTCTCTAACTTAAATGAACAACCATATTGCAATAAACACGATCTAATCATGTTCATGCTCAATGCAAACACCAAACAATATTTATTTAGGTTCAACACTAATCCCAAAGGTATAGGTAGCGTGCGATGGTGATCACATCAACCTTGGAAACACTTCCAACACACATCGTCACCTCACCCTTAGCTAGTCTCTGTTTATTCCGTAGCTTTTACTTCGAGTTACTAACATTAGCAACTGAACCAGTATCTAATACCTAGGTGCTACTAGGAGTACTAGTAAGGTACACATCAATAACACGTATATCAAATATACTTATGTTGACGTTGCCAACCTTCTTATCTACCAAGTATCTAGGGTAGTTCCGTTTCAGCGACCGTTCTCCTCATAATATAAGCACTTAGTCTCGGGTTTGGGTTCAACCTTGGGTTTCTTCAGTGGAGAAGCAACTGGCTTGCCATTCATGAACTTTCCCTTCTTGCCCTTTCCCTTCTCAAAACTAGTGGTTTTACTACCCATCAACATTTGATGCTCCTTCTTGATTTCTACCTTCGCGGTGTCAAGCATCGCAAATAGCTCACGGGTCATTATTTCCATCCCTGGCATGTTTATAGTTCATCACAAAGCTCTAGTAGCTTGGTGACGAGGATGTGTACCTAGGGTAGGGTCCTAGGCATGACCTAGACCCCCCTACCTAAGGACAAGACGTTGGAGGACTTGAAGATCCCAGACAAGATTCCGACTAGATTCCCAGTAGCGCTCAAGTCATTCGACAGGCAATCCACTCGGAGACTTCTTCCTTCACTCGACGGTGTGCTGTCACTCGGAGGACCTCGTTTCCACTCGATGCCAGAAGACCAGAAGCCACCTCCAGGAGGCCAACGGACGGGCATTAGGTTTTACGTCATTAGTAGCTTTTATTGCGTACGTTACCAGTAACGACAGTCTTTAAACCCACGATCGGACCCTTAGATGCCGGGCACTTATGAGGGGCAGCGCACTCTATATAAGCCACCCCTCCCCTCTGGCACAAGGGTTCGCAACCACTATAATCTCAACATTCCACATGACAAAGCTCCCGAGAACTGAGACGTGGGGCTGTTACCTCCACGAGAGGGGCCTGAACTCATATATCCGTGTGTACACCCTCGCCGTAGCTAGGACTCTGCCCTCTCCTTTTGTACCCCTACCTTCTACTGTCAGGCTCGTTCCCACGACAGTTTGCGCCCATCATGGGGCAGGCGTCTAAGCGACTTCTGGCGAGGTTGCGTCTTTCATCCTTCGACATGTCTTCTGGTGGTGTTTTCACTCTGGGCCATGAGATCCGTTTCGATGCGCTCATCTTCATCGTCGACGATTCGGCATGGCTTCAGGAAGCGCCTCTTGATGTCGAGGCGCTCCCAGTCCGCGGGGCCGCGCACTTCCGCGCGAGTTCCTATGGCGTGTTGCTACGTCATCTGTCGACTCCTTATGCGTCGGCTCCCCTTGCTGTCTGCGGTCGCAAGCGGTCCGGCCACTCACGACTCCAGCGCTGGGTCAAGCATGCAGTGGCGCATCAAATTTCTTCTCCATAGATCGTAGCACTCGAGCCTGCCGAGTCTCTTCATGGCATGTTCGATCCGGATTCCAATCCGTCCGACATCCCTTCCGAGTGCAAGAGTTGCAACCCAGCAGCAAAGGTTCTTATGGCGGACTCTCATCAAATCCCGCCGCCAGGCTTTGGCCACGGCAAGTGTGATGCTGGCGGCGCATCGAGTGATCATCCCCGTCGCGATGGTGAAATTCTTCATACTCCCATCATTGGTACAACTGCCGAGGCTCAAGCCTTGGAGGCCACGCGTATTCAGTTGGAAGAGCTCCAGCAGGAACTCGACGAGCATGCTCGCTAGCGCCCACCAGTTGCCGGTCGACGGCAGTGACAGCTATTCTCGACTAGATCCCGCAACGACGTTGAGGTATATCGTACCCCTATGTTAAATGTAGCAGCTCCTTCTAGGATAGCAGACTCCATTCAGTCGTCACAGTCAGAAGCTAGAAGAGGGTTGATGCAGATCAGAGCACTATTAGATGCAGCACAACATCAGAATTCTATAGTTTCACAGTCCCACAACAGAATACACAGCAACTCACCGAGGGCCGAAACCGTTCCGTCGGCACACAGCCCTGGATCGCCCCTGCATCGTAGGGGTGGGGGCTTTCGCGAGGATCAGGTCAGAGATCAGCTTCACCGTGAAGACCACCATCAAGTGCCCGCTCCCTCGCAGGGCGGTCCGCGCGTGCCTTGTTACCCAGACGATAGGCGCTCGTTCAGTGATGAACGGAATGCTAAGTTCGATGCTCGAGATCTCCTCACCCAGAAATGGATCAGCAGGGGCAGAGCCCATAGAGAAGGCCAAGATAGAGACTTTCCGAGTGGTAGCTCAGTTGTGATAGGTCCCGAGTGTTTCAGCAGAGCCATCCGTTCTACAGAGATTCCCCCCAACTTCAGGTTGGCGGCCGGGATCGGAAAATTTTCTGGCGAGTCCAAGCCAGAGACTTGGTTAGATGATTACCGAGTGCCTGTACAGATTGGTGGCGGCAACGATAGTGTCGCAATGAAGCACCTGTCCTTGATGTTAGATGGTTCAACTCGAGCTTGGCTGAATCGCTTGGCTCCTTCTAGTATATATTGATGGGAGGATCTTGCCCGAGTGTTTATCCAAACCTTTGAGGGTACTTGCAACCGTCCTGCAGGTTTGGTCGACTTACAGCATTATGTCCAGAAGCCCAATGAAACTCTGAGAGATTATATTCAAAGGTGGTCCCCTCTGCATCATATGGTGGAGAATGTGTCAGAACACCAAGCTGTCTGTGCTTTCAAGGCCGGTGTGAGGTACAGAGAGCTATATCTGAAGTTTGGTCGAACGGGTGATATTTTCACTCGGCAAGATGATGGAAATCGCCACTCTGTACGCCAATGGCGAGGAAGAAGACTGCCTTCGTAGCGACAAAGGAAAGACAGTTGTCAGTGATACTGGCGGTAACTCCAATCGGAAACAGAAGCGAAAAGCTGAAGGACCGGTTCAAGCAGAAGCACCCGCACTGGCGGCCCAAGGCAAGAATAAGGGGAAGTCTAAAGCACAGTATGCCCCTAAGAAAGGAAAAAATCAGTCAGGGACTGATATTATGGATCAGTAGTGTGTAATTCACACGAGGAAAGATGATGAGGGCAATGTAATTCTGCCCAAGCACACCACTCGGCAGTGTCGAACACTCATTTAGCAATTCAAGGAGACTCCTCCGAGTGATAAGACTCCTGAAAAGGAAGAAGATGAAGACAAAGAAACATTCCCTGATTCACTACAACACTTGTGATTTTTGTTGATGTCGAGAGCAAGAGTCGACTAAAGGTCCTCAACAAAGAAGTCAACATGGCTGTACCTGCTACCCCCACTTACCTCAAGTGGTCCCAGTATGCTATCACATTCGACCAGATAGACTATCCTGCTCATGTGGCCACTCTTGGTCGACAGTCTCTGGTAGTTGATCCAGTGGTGGGGGGCACTCGACTCAGAAAGGTCCTCATGGGGTGGCAGCAGTCTGAATATCCTCTATGCTAATACCCTGAAAGGGATGGGCATTCTGATGTCCCGACTAAGTGAAAGCAACATGCAATTTCACGGAGTCATCCCAGGGAAGAAGGCCAACTCACTCGGCCAAATTGCGTTGGACGTGACATTCGGGAACGACAAAAGAAATTGAAAGGAAAAGTTGACGTTTGAAGTCGTCGATTTCCAGAGTGCCTATCATGCCATTTTGGGTCGACTCGCATATGCTCGTTTCATGGCCCGACCATGTTACGTGTATCTCAAGTTGAAGATAACGGGCCCTAAAGGCGTGATCATAGTCACTGGCAATCGACAGTGAGCTGAAGGATGCCTCCAGCAAGGTTCTAAGATCGCCGATCATCAGATGGCTATGGTCGAGCTGGAGGAGTACAAGAAGAGCGCTGACCCTGCTGATTTGCTCCGTGCAAAGAAGCCTGCTTCCGAGTCAGCGTTTCAGTCGGCAGGAGAAGTAAAAAAGGTGCATATCCACCCGACGGACCCAACTGTTGCCCCGACGAACATATCATCAACACTCGGCAGCAAATAGGAAGCCGAGCTCATCCAGTTCCTCCGTGAGAACTGGGATATCTTCGCATGGAAGCCTGTTGACATGCCGGGGGTTCCCAGGGGACTAGCTGAGCACCGTCTGAGAGTTGATCCAAAGGCTAAGCCCGTCAAGGAGCATTTGCGTCGATCGGTGTCGGAGAAGCGCAAAGCAATCGGTGAAGAAGTGGCCCATCTCTTGCAAGCCAAGTTCATTTGGGAGAATTACCACTCCGAGTGGTTCTTGAATGTCATGATGGTGCCCAAAAAGGATAACTCGTTGCGCATGTGCATTGACTTCAAACATCTCAATCGTGTATGCCCAAAGGATCATTTTCCGCTCCCCCACATAGATCAGATTGTTGACTCGACCGCGGGATGCGAGCGCTTATAGTTTCTAGATGCTTACTCTGGGTACCATCAAATCCGTCTATATGGCCCAGATGAAATAAAGACAACCTTCATCACCCCATTCGGGTGTTTTTGCTACATCACTATGCCATTCGGCCTGAAAAATGCCGGTGCTACTTTTATGCGCATGATTCAAAAGTGTTTACTCGACCAGATTCGTCAGAATGTCGAGGTGTACATGGATGATATACTGGTCAAGTCCCGCAAAGGCTCCGACCTGCTGGCTGACTTGGCCGAAACATTCGCCAATCTGAGGAGATATGAAATAAAGCTGAATCCAGCCAAGTGTACTTTCGGCGTCCCTGGCGGCAAGTTGCTCGGTTTTCTCGTTTTCCGAACGAGGGATCGATGTTAACCCTGAGAAAATCAGCGCCATTACCCGAATTAAGACCCCCGTGCGAGTGCACGATGTTTGGAAACTCACAGGTTGCCTAGCAGCTTTGAGTCGATTCATTTCTCGTCTCGGTGAGAAGGCATTACCTCTATACCAATTGATGAAGAAGTCTGATACTTTCAAGTGGACTCTAGAAGCCGAAGCAACATTTGTTGAGCTAAAAGTGCTGCTCTCCATCCAGCCAGTGCTTGCCACTCCATGCAGCAAAGAGCCATTGCTCGTGTACATCGCGGCCACTAATCAGGTTGTCAGTATGGTGCTAACTGTCGAGCGAGAGGAAGAAGGTAAAGCTTACAAAGTCCAGCGGCTAGTTTATTATGTCTCCGAAGTTTTGTCCCCCTCGAAGCAAAGATATCCACACTACTAGAAGCTAGTTTATGGTATTTACCTATCAGCAAAGAAGGTGGCGCATTATTTTCAAGACCACTCGATTTTAGTCGTCAGTGATGCTCCATTGTCCGAGATTTTCAATAATCGAGACGCATCTGGTCGAGTGGCTAAGTGGGCAATCGAACTCGGACATTTTGACATCAAGTTTGAAGCCAAAAAAGCAATCAAGTCCCAGGCATTGGCAGATTTCATGGCCGAGTGGATTGAACAGCAACAGCCAATCCAAGTTCACTTGGCACATTGGACCATGTTCTTCGACGGCTCTAAAATTTTGAATGGGTCCGGTGCTGGTGTTGTCTTCATATCTCCCAGGGGCGACAAGCTCGGCTATGTCTTGCAAATTCGCTTTGATTCCTCCAACAATGAGGCAGAACTACGCCAAATCGGTCGACTGGACGGACTCCTTTTTTCCTAGTCTATGGTGCTGAAGTTGTCTTGCCGAGTGACTTGTTTCACAATTCTCCTCGAGTGGAACTATATTCTGAGGTTGAAGCCGAACAGGCTAGGCAGGATGGTGTTGATCTCCTAGAGGAAGAATGAGAGATGGCTTCGATCCGGACTACTGCCTATCAGCAGGATCTGCGGCGCTTCCATGCTAAGAATGTCAAGAGTCGGTCGCTTCATGAGGGAGACTTGGTGCTCCGAGTGAATCAGCACCGACCTCACAAGCTTGCTCCTGCATGGGAAGGTCCTTTCGTCGTCACTAAAGTGCTGAACAACAGAGCTTATCATCTGTACAATCTCATGAAGCGGCTAGACGAGCCACGAGCCTAGAACGCAGATCTGCTCTGGTGTTTTTATACTTAAGAAACAAAAGAATCTTCTGATGTAATAAGAATACTTCATCTATGCAATTCAAATTCCTGCAATATATATTGTCGATTTCGATCGTACAGTTTCACTCTTGGGAATACTCTGAGTGTTGAGCAATCCTCACACTCGGGGGCTTAGCTACAAGCATGCTTTCACCTAAGTTAAAAACCATGTCGGGTGGATAGGAGTCCATTCACTCAACGACCTATTTGCGAATCAGTCTTCGCTTAGGTTCAAAAATACTCTGAGTAGTGAGCAATCATCACACTCGGGGGCTTAGCTGCGAACATGATTTCGCCTAAGTTAAAAACCCTGTCGGGTGGATAGCAGTCCATTCACTCGATGACCTATTTGTGAATCAGTCTTCGCTTAGATTCAAAAATACTCCGAGTGTTGAGAAATCCTCACACTAGGGGACTTACATGCGAACATGCTTTCACCTAAGTTAAAAACCCTGTCGGGTGGAAAGTAGTCCATTCACTCGACGACCTTCTCGCGAATTAGTCTTCGCTTAAGGTCAAAAATAGTCCGAGTGTTGAGCAATCCTCACACTCGGGGGCTTAGTTGCAAACATGTTTTCGCCTAAGTTAAACACCCCGCCGAGTGGATTGTAATACATCCACTCGATTCCCAGCCGCGAATAAATCTTCGCCTAGGGTCAAAAATATTTCGAGTGTTGAGCAATCCTCACACTCGGAGGCTTAGCTGTAAACATGTTTTCGCCTAAGCCTAAAAACAAACTTAGTCAAACAAACGATTGAAAGCCAAATACGGATAAATCCAAAGGGTTAATCGTAGATAAAAATTTTGCGAGAAAGAAAAAGTGCTCAGGCCTGAGGCCTAAATGAAGTTTTAAGCTGATACAGTTTCACTCGGCATACCAAGGCGAATAAAGTTTTATTCTAAAGATCAAGTTTTTAAGCGCCCAACGGGCTTGCTGGCTCAATGAAAGTGTCCAAGTCAATGCCGTCTACGGTCCTGGTGGCTGTGTCAATGAAGGGTCTCCATGAAATCTTCAAACTGGAGCTTCTTTGTGTTAACCACTCAGAGCTCCTTCAGCTTGTCTTCCCTCACTTCCTAGCAATGGAGCCTCACAAGGGAGAGCGTCGCGTCAGCACCCCAGCGAGCAGCAGATTTCTTCCAGGCTTGCACTCGACTGGGGAGGTTGTTCAGGCATGTCATCACAGATGTGAGGTCGAGCTAAAGATTGTCCTCAGGCCACAAATCCTTGTCGATCCTCTCCATTGCAGTTTTCAGCCGAAGGACATACGCTTGGACACCCTGAAGCCTAAAGTTGAGCCTCAGCATGTTCATAGCCACCGCGTCCCCAACAGGCGACTTGGTGGGATCCAGGTTGGGCTCGATCTCCTCAGTCTCTTTCTCAAAGTCTTGCCAGAATTCTGGGAAAGAATAATGAGAGAATGGGATAAGGACCGGTGAGATGCAGTCATCAAGGATTCCATGAAGTTCAGTCGACAGAAAAACTCACCGTCAAGCAGAATATACATCTTCCTCGAGAACTCTCCCAAATGCCTCTCCAGGCCGTTGCTCCTCTTCGTTAATTGCTCAGTCTTTTTGATGAGGTCCACACGTTCTTGCTTCAGCTTCGAGTTTTCTTCCTCCATCTTCTTCGCGGCAGCCAGCCTCTTGTCGGCAGCTTCGGCTTTCTCCTTTGCCACATGTTGTGCGTCGGCAAGCGCTTTGTCCTTGTCCTCCAGCGCCTTCTTCATGGAATCTAAAGAAACAACATTGTTGAGTCGTGCTTGGAGTCGACGGTTTTCATTGCGTATGTCTGTTCGAGTGAAAGCACTCGGTTCAAAGCATGGAAAGTGAAGATGAGAATGCAGTGGGTCGAAGAAAGTTACCTCCCAGAGTTTTCAGCTCGGCGCACACCCGCTCCAAAGCATTATTGGAGGTATCCAAGTCCACGCGCAACCGGTTCCTTTCATCCTCAAGATCCTTGTATTGTGTTCCAAGTTCACAAGCCCTCTGAAATCAACATAGAAAGAAATTCAATCGACAAAAAATTCCAGCATGGAAATGCAGAAGACTGAAAACGGTCGATTAGGGCAGCGCACATCGCCCCTCCCCACTACCCTGGAGTAGCGTCATATCATGGTTGATCAATGATGTTCATGAAACCTGCGTCCAAGGGAAAGAGAATTTAACCAAAAGTACACTCGACATGTCGAGTGGCTCGTGTACTCATCGTATTGTAGACGAATTCAAGACAATCTTTATCAGACCCCCGCCAGTGCAAGCACTCGACGGCGGTCTTGGGGACTACACCTAGTCGGTTCACTCAAAGTGCTCCCACTGGAATGGCTAACACACGATCCGTCGAGTGTTCCATCGACCCCGTCCCACACCTTTGAAGCAGTGTCTTCGGAGCAGAATGGTCAAAAAGGAAAAAATAATACACTCGACATGTCGAGCGATACTCGTACTTCGCGTATGACAGAAATTCCGATTTCGAGTTTTCAAGACTACTGCTTATCGTCTGCGATTAACAGTAGCCTCGGGGACTACACCCAGTGGGTGCACGTAGCGTGCCCCCACTGGTTATAAAACAGTCGACAAGGTCAGCCCTGTCAAACTTCCGTCACTCGATCTGTCGATTAACAAATCCCCCCCCCCCCCGCTCAGTGAAGTGCAGTCTATACTTATGTAGCATCATATCATGGTTGATCAATAATGTTCATGAAACCTACAGGGTAGCCTCGGAGTAGGGAGGTGGAATACAAACGTATCATGCATACGACAAACTCTAAGACCCCTGCCGATGCAAGCACATGACAGCGGTCTCGGGGACTACACCCAGTGGGTGCACTTAGCGTGCCCCCACTGGATCTGCCAATTCTCAACCTGTCGAGTAGCAGAAATTATCCATCAATGGAACATCCATCACTCGATCTGTCGAGTGACATGCCCCCTACACTTCGTGAAGTGCGGTCTATCCTTATGTAGTGTCATATCATGGTTTATCACTGATACCCATGAAACCTGCAAAGTAGTTGCGGAGTAGTGTTGGAAATATGCCTTAGAGGCTATAAATAAAGTGTTTATTATTGTATTTCCTTGTTCATGATAATCGTTTATTATCCATGCTATAATTGTATCAATTGGAAACATGGATACATGTGTGGATACATAGACAAACACAATGTCCCTAGTATGCCTCTAGTGAACTAGCTCGTTGATTGAAAGATGGTTAAGGTTTCCTAGCCATGGACATGAGATGTCATTTGATAATGGGATCAAATCAATAGGAGAATGATGTTATGGACAAGACCCAAACTACAAACGTAGCTTATGATCGTGTCAGTTTATTGCTACTGTTTTCTACATGTCAAGTATATGTTCCTATGACCATGAGATCATGCAACTCACAGATATCGGAGGAGTACCTTGTGTGTATCAAACGTCGCAACGTAACTGGGTGACTATAAAGGTGCTCTACAGGTGTCTCCGAGGGTGTCTGTTGAGTTGGCATGGATCAATACTGGGATTTGTTACTCCGTGTGACGGAGAGGTATCTCAGGGCCCACTCGGTAATACAACATCACAATAAGCCTTTCAAGCAATGTGACTAAGTGTTGGTCACGGGATCTTGTATTACGAAACGAGTAAAGAGACTTGCCAGTAATGAGGTTGAACTAGGTATGGAGATACCGACGATCGAACCTCGGGAAAGTAACATACCGGAGAACAAAGGGAACATCATACGGGATTAACTGAATCCTTGACATAGAGGTTCGACCGATAAAAGATCTTCGTAGAATATGTAGGAACCAATGTGGACATCCAGGTCCCGCCATTGGTTATTGACCGTAGAGGTGTCTCGGACATGTCTACATAGTTCTCGAACCCGAAGGGTCTGCACACTTAAGGTTTGGTGACGTTTCGGTAGTATAGATTTATGTATGGTGGTGACCGAAGTTTGTTTGGAGTCCCGGATGAGATCCTGGACATCACGAGGAGCTCCAGAATGGTCCGGAGGTAAAGATTCATATATAGGAAGTCCTGTTTTGGTCGCCGGAAAAGTTCCGGGCTTATCGGTAGTGTATCGGGATTGCCGGTAGTGTACCGGGAGACCTCCGGGAGGGGTATTTCGACCCAAGAGGCTTCATGGGCTGTGGGAGAGTGAATATCAGCCCTTAGTGTGCTGGTGGAAACTCCCACACAAGGCCCATGTGGCTGGAGAAGAAAACCCAAAAGGAAAAAGGTGGAAAAAGGGAAAAAGGGGGGGGGGGGAAGGATGAATCCTAATCCTACTAGGAGTGGAGGAGGTGGACTCCTCCTCTCCTAGTTCGGCCGAAGCCTAGGAGGCTTGGAGGCCAAGCTGCCTCCTCTCCTCCTCTCCTCCTATATATACTGGTGGTATTGAGGGGTTTTGCACTAGATTTTCAGCCACATGCTACCCGTTCCTTCAATGCATAGTTTCTCCTCTAGTTCGGTTTTCTGCAGTGCTTAGGCGAAGCCCTGCCAGAATTGCTCCACCACCATCGCCGAAGCGCCGTCAGGCTGCCGGAGAACTCTTCTTCCTCTCCACTCCTTCTTGCTGGATCAAGACGGTGGAGATCGTCATCAAGATGTACGTGTGCTGAACGCGGAGGTGTCGTCCGTTCGGTGCTAGATCGGAAGGATCGTGATCAAGTTCGTGAGACGGATCGTGATCAAGTTCGTGGGATGGATCGCGATCGGATCGCGGGACAGATCGTGATTGGATCGCGGGACGTATCGTGATTGGATCATGGGATGCACGGCGATTTGGATCGCGAAGACGTTCGACTACACCAACCGCATTTCTTAACGCTTCCCGCTTAGCAATCTACAAGGGTATGTAGATCCACTCTCCCTCTCGTAGATGCTCATCACCATGGATAGATCTTCGTGTGCGTAGGAAAAAATTTGTTTCCCATGCAACATTCCCCAATAGTGGCATCATGAGCTAGGTCTATGTGTAGATGAGATCTCGAGTATAACACAAAAGGTTTGTGGGCGTTGATGCTTAGATTGCTTCCTCCCTTGGTCGGATTTTGGTTCAGCGGTATTGTGAGATGAAGCGGCCCGGACCAACATTACTCGTACACTTACGAGAGACCGGTTCCCTCGACGCAACTTGTTGCCTAGATGGCTTGCGGGTGGCAGTTTCTCTCACTTTAGTTCGATCGGATTCGACAAAGGCGGTCCTTGAGAAGGTTTATGCATAGGTGAGGAATCGTTCGCTAGAAACCCATAGCAGCCACGTAAAACATGCAACAACAATTAGAGGACATCTAACTTGTTTTTGCAGGGTATGTTGTGATGTGATATGGCCAATTACATGATGTGATATATGTGATGTATGAGATGATCATGTGATGTATAGAATTTCACGACTTGCATGTCCATGAGTACGGCAACCGGCAGGAGCCATAGGGTTGTCTTTAATTATTGTATGACCTGCGTGTCAATCATTAAGCGCTATGTAATGCTTTACTTTATCGCTAAATGGTAGCAATAGTAGTAGAAGCATGCAGGGCGTGACAACCTCGATGGCGACACGTTGATGGAGATCATGGTGTCATGCCGGTGACGATGAAGATCATGCCAGTGCTTTCAAGATGGAGATCTAAAGCACAAGTTCATGGCCATATCATGTCACTTATGAATTGCATGTGATGTTAATCCGTTTATGCACCTTGTTATGCTTAGTATGACGGTAGCATTATAAGGTAATCCCTCACTTAAATTTCAAGATAAAATTGTGTTCTCCCCGAGTGTGCACCGTTGCGAAAGTTCATCGTGTTGAGACACCGCGTGATGATCTGGTGTGATAGACTCTACGTTCACATACAACGGGTGCAAGCCAGTGTTGCACGTGCAGAACACTCGGGTTAAACTTGACAAGCCTAGCATGTACAGACATGGCCTCGGAACACAAGAGACCGAAAGGTCGAACATGAGTCATATAGTAGATATGATCAACATAATGATGTTCACCATTGAAGCCACCTCAACTCACATGATGATTGGACTTGAGTTGGTGGATTTGGATCATGTGACACTCAGATGACCTGAGGGATGTCAATTTGAGTGAGAGCTTTAGTAATTTTATTAACTAAACTCATTATCTTGAACAATAGTCTAAGTGAACTTTGCATATTTATGTTGTAGATCAATGGCTCGCGCAGTAGCATCCCTGAATTATAATGCGTTCCTAGAGAAAGCTAAACTGAAAGATGATGGAAGGAACTTTGTTGACTGGGCCCGTAATCTGAGGATTATCCTCACGGCTTCCCAAAAATCATATGTCCTTTATGCACCGCTTGGTGACCAACCAGAAGACATGACCTCCGAAGACGTTAAGAACGCTTGGGAGGCACGTACTCGAGATTGCTCAATAGTTCAGTGTGCAATATTGTATGGCTTAGAACCGGGACTTCAAAGACGTTTTGAACGTCATGGAGCATATGAGATGTTCCAGGAGTTGAAGTTTATCTTTTAGAAGAATGCCCGGATCGAGAGATATGAAACCTCCGATAAGTTCTATGCTTGCAAGATGGAGGAGAACGGGTCTATCAGTGAACATATACTCAGAATGTCTGGGTATTCAACTCATCTAGCAGAGTTGGGAATTGCCCTTCCGCCAGAGGTGATCACTGACAGAGTTCTTCAATCATTGCCACCTAGTTACAAGAGCTTTGTGATGACCTATAACATGCACGGGATGAACAAGTCAGTCGCCGAGCTATTTGCGATGCTAAAAGTCGCTGAGTCTGAAATCCAGAAAGAACATCAAGTGTTGATGGTCAATAAAACCACTAGTTTCGAGAAAAATGGCAAAGTCAAGGGCAAGGGCAAGAAGGGTAAAACCAAGAAGGATGGCAAAGCAGTTGCTACTCCTGCAAAGAAGCCCAAGCATGGACCCAAGCCATAAATTGAGTGCTTTCATTGCAAAGGAACTGGTCACTGGAAGCGGAACTGCCCCAAGTATCTGGCTGACAAGAAGGCGGCCAACGACAAACAAGGTATATATAATATACATGTTATTGATGTGTACCTTACTAGCTCTTGTAGTAGTGTCTGGGTATTTCATACCGGTTCGGTTGCTCACATTTGCATCTCAAAGTAGGAACTACGGAATAAACGAAGGCTGGCAAAGGACGAAGTGACGATGCGCGTGGGAAATGGTTCCAAGGTTGATGTGATCGCCGTTGGCACGCTCTCTCTTCAATTACCATCGGGATTAGTGATGAACCTGAATAATTGTTATTTAGTGTCTGCGTTAAGCATGAACATTATATCTGGATCTTGTTTATTGCGAGACGTTTACTCATTTAAATCAGAGAATAAAGGTTGTTCTATTTATATGAGTAATATCTTTTATGGTCATGCACCCAATGTTAGGGGTTTATTCATATTGAATCTGGATAGTGATGACACACATGTTCATAACATTGATGCCAAAAGATGTAGAATTGATAATGATAGTACCACTTTCTTGTGGCACTGCTGTTTAGGTCATATTGGTGTAAAACGCATGAGGAAGCTCCATGCTGATGGACTTTTGGAGTCACTTGATTTTTAATCACTTGACACATGTGAACCATGCCTCATGGGCAAGATGACTAAAACGCCGTTCTCTGGAACAATGGAACGGGCGAGTGACTTATTGGAAATCATACACACTGATGTGTGTGGTCCAATGAATGTTACAGCGCGTGGTGGATATCGTTATTTTCTCACCTTCACTGATGACTTAAGTAGATATGGGTATATTTACTTAATGAAACACAAGTCTGAAACGTTTGAAAAGTTCAAGCAATTTCAGAGTGAAGTTGAGAATCATCGTAACAAGAAAATTAAGTTCCTGCGATCTGATCGAGGAGGTGAATATCTGAGTTATGAGTTTGGCAGTCACTTAAGACAGTGTGGAATTGTTTCACAGATGACACCGCCCGGAACACCACAACGTAATGGTGTGTCCAAACGTCGTAATCGAACCTTATTAGATATGATGCGTTCTATGATGTCTCTTGCTGATTTTCCACTATCGTTTTGGGGTTATGCATTAGAGACAGCTGCATTCACTTTAAATAGGGCACCATCAAAATCCGTTGAGAAGACGCCATATGAACTGTGGTTTGGCAAGAAGCCAAAGTTGTCGTTTCTTAAAGTTTGGGGATGTGATGCTTATGTCAAAAAGCTTCAGCCTGAAAAGCTGGAACCCAAAGCGGAGAAATGCGTCTTCATAGGATACCCGAAAGAGATAGTCGGGTATACCTTCTATCTCAGATCCGAAGGCAAAGTGTTTGTCGCTAAAAACGGAACATTTCTTGAGAAAGAGTTTCTCTCGAAAGAATTGAGTGGGAGGAAAATAGAGCTTGATGAGGTTATTGAACCTTTACTTCAACCAGAAAGTAGCGCAGCATAGAAAGATGTTTCTGTGGAACCTACGACGGTAGAAGAAGAAGTTAATGATGATGATCATAAAGCTTCGGATCAAGCAGCTATTGAACCTCGTAGGTCGACAAGGCCGCGTACTACCCCTGAGTGGTACGGCAACCCTGTCTTGGAGGTCATGTTGTTGGACAACAATGAACCTACGAGCTATGGAGGACCAGTGATGGGCCCGGATTCTAAGAAATGGTTAGAGGCCCTGAAATCCGAGATGGGATCCATGTATGAAAACAAAGTATGGACTTTTGAAGTATTACCTGAAGGGAGAAAGGCCATTCAGAACAAATGGATCTTTAAGAAGAAAACAGACGCGAACGGTAATGTCATCGTCTATAAAGCTCGACTTGTGGCAACGGGTTTTTCACAAGTTCAAGGAGTTGACTACGATGAGACTTTCTCACCCATAGCGATGCTTAAGTCTGTCAGAATCATGTTAGCAATCGCGGCCTATTTCGACTATGAAATTTGGCAGATGGATGTAAAAACAGCGTTCCTCAACAGTTTCCTTGAGGAAGAGTTGTATATGATGTAACCCGAAGGTTTTGTCGATCCAGAGAATGCTGACAAAGTTTTCAAAATCCAGTGATCCATTTATGGACTGGTGCAAGCATCTCGGAGTTGGAATAAGCGCTTTTATGAGGTGATCAAAGCGTTTGAGTTTATAGAAGTTTATGGAGAAGCTTGTATTTACAAGAAAGTGAGTGGGAGCTCTATAGCGTTTCTAGTATTATATATGGATGACATATTGCTGATTGGAAACAATATAGAAATGCTGGAAAGCATGAAGGAATATTTGAACAAGAGTTTTTCAATGAAGGACCTAGGAGAAGTTGCTTTCATATTAGGCATTAAGATCTATTGAGATAGATCAAGATGCTTAATAGCACTTTCACAGAGCACATACCTTGATAAAATTTTGAAGAAGTTCAAAATGGAACAGTCCAAGAAGGGGTTCTTGCTTGTATTACAAGGTGTGAAGTTGAGTAAGACTCAATGCCCAGTAGGTGCAGAAGATAGAGAAAAGATGAGTGTCATCCCCTATGCTTCAGCCATAGGCTCTATCATGTATGCAATGCTGTGCACAAGACCCGATGTCAGCCTTGCCATAAGTATGGCCGGAAGGTTTCAAAGTGATCCTGGAATGGAGCACTGGCAAGCGGTCAAGAATATCCTTAAGTACTTGAAAAGGACTAAGGAAATATTTCTTGTTTATGGAGGTGATGAAGAGCTCGTTGTAAAGGGTTACATTGATGCAAGCTTTGACACTGATCCGGACGACTCTAAGTCGCAAACTGGATACGTATTTATTCTTAACGGGGGAGCGGTAAGCTCGTGCAGTTCCAAGCAAAGCGTGGTAGCTGATTCTAAGTGCGAAGCGGAATACATCGCAGCCTCGGAGGCGGCGAAGGAAGGTGTCTCGATGAAGCAGTTCATGACAGATCTTGGAATAGTGCCCAGTGCACTGAATCCAATGAACCTGTTCTGTGACAACACTGGTGCCATTGCTCTGGCCAAGGAACCAAGGTTTCACAAGAGGACCAGACACATAAAGCGACGCTTCAACTCCATCCGCGATTACATCTTGGAGAAAGACATAAATATTTGCAAAGTGCACACGGATCTGAATGTTGCAGACCCGTTGACTAAACCTCTTCCAAGGGCTAAACATGATCAACACCAGAACTACATGGGTGTTCGATTCATTACAATGTAAATCACATAGTGATGTGAACTAAATTATTGACTCTAGTGCAAGTGGGAGACTGTTGGAAATATGCCCTATAGGCAATAAATAAAGTGTTTATTATTGTATTTCCTTGTTCATGATAATCGTTTATTATCCATGCTATAATTGTATTAATTGGAAACATGGATACATGTGTGGATACATAGACAAACACAATGTCCCTAGTATGCCTCTAGTGAACTAGCTCGTTGATTGAAAGATGGTTAAGGTTTCCTAGCCATGGACATGAGATGTCATTTGATAACGGGATCACATCATTAGGAGAATGATGTGATGGACAAGACCCAAACTACAAATGTAGCTTATGATCGTGTCAGTTTATTGCTACTGTTTTCTACATGTCAAGTATATGTTCCTATGACCATGAGATCATGCAACTCACAGATATCGAAGGAGTACCTTGTGTGTATAAAATGTCGCAACGTAACTGGGTGACTATAAAGGTGCTCTACAGGTGTCTCTGAGGGTGTCTATTGAGTTGGCATGGATCAAGACTGGGATTTGTTACTCTGTGTGACGGAGAGGTATCTCAGGGCCCACTCGGTAATACAACATCACAATAAGCCTTGCAAGCAATGTGACTAAGTGTTGGTCACGGGATCCTGTATTACGAAACGAGTAAAGAGACTTGCCAGTAACGAGGTTGAACTAGGTATGGAGATACCGACGATCGAATCTCGGGCAAGTAACATACCGAAGAACAAAGGGAACATCATGCGGGATTAACTGAATCCTTGACATAGAGGTTCGACCGATAAAAGATCTTCGTAGAATATGTAGGAACAAATGTGGACATCCAGGTCCCGCCATTGGTTATTTACCGTAGAGGTGTCTCGGTCATGTCTACATAGTTCTAGAACCCGAAGGGTCTGCACACTTAAGGTTTGGTGACGTTTCGGTAGTATAGAGTTATGTATGGTGGTGACCGAAGTTTTTTCGGAGTCCCGTATGAGATCCTGGACGTCACGAGGAGCTCCAGAATGGTCCGGAGGTAAAGATTCATATATAGGAAATCCTGTTTTGATCGCCGGAAAAGTTTCGGGTTTATCGGTAGTGTACCGGGAGTGCCGGTAGTGTACCGGGAGACCTCCGGGAGGGGTATTTCGACCCAAGAGGATTCATGGGCTGTGGGAGAGTGAATATCAGACCTTAGTGTGCTAGTGGAAACTCCCACACAAGGCCCATGTGGCCGGAGAAGAAAACCCAAAAGGAAAAAGGTGGAAAAGGCAAAAAGGGAGGGAAAAAAGGATGAATCCTAATCCTACTAGGAGTGGAGGAGGTGGACTCCTCCTCTCCTAGTTCGGCCGAAGCCTAGGAGGCTTGGAGGCCAATATGCCTCCTATCCTCCTCTCCTCCTATGTATACTGGTGGTATTGATGGTTTTTGCACTAGATTTTCAGCCACGTGCTACCCGTTCCTCCAGTGCATAGTTTCTCCTCTAGTTCGGTTTTCTGTAGTGCTTAGGCGAAGCCCCGCCGGAATTGATCCACCACCATCGCCAGAGCGCCGTCAGGCTGCCAGTGAACTCTTCTTCCTTTCCACTCCTTCTTGCTAGATCAAGATGGTGGAGATTGTCATCAAGTTGTACGTGTGCTGAACGCGAAGGTGCCGTCCGTTCGGTGCTAGATCGGAAGGATCGTGATCAAGTTCGTGGGACGGATCGTGATCGGATCGCAGGACGGATCGTGATTGGATCACGAGACGGATCGTGATTGGACCGCGGGACGCACGACGATTTGGATCGCGAAGACATTCGACTACACCAACCGCGTTTCTTAACGCTTCCCGCTTAGCGATCTACAAGGGTATGTAGATCCACTCTCCCTCTCGTAGATGCTCATCACCATGGATAGATCTTCGTGTGCGTAGGAATTTTTTTGTTTCCCATGCAATGTTCCCCAACAAGTAGCGCGGTTAAGGGCAAACGTATCCCGCATACGGCAGACTCTAAGACCCCTGCCGAGTCAAGCACTCGACAGTGGCCTCGGGGACTACAACCAGTGGGTGCACTTAGTGTGCCCCCACTGAACCAACACCTACTTGACTAAGACCTGATCTATTCGAGTGGAGAGCTCCAAACAATTCTATGAAGGGATAATAAACACCCAGTGGGTGTGCAGTCAAAGAAGACAAGAATTCAATTGGAAATGTACTTACAATCGAACTTACTCGGACATTCATGCGAAGTGCTGTGCTGGCATCGTAAGCCAACTTGCTGGCCTCGTACGCCTCCTTCGTGCACAGCATCATCTGCTCCGCCTGGATCATGGCCTCCTTTGCAACTCCGGTCTGGTCTTCCCGAACACGATGCAGAGGAAAAGTCGTCATCGGCGCGAGCGACATAATGATGGGAGCAGTCAAGGTAGTCTAGGCAGGTCCGGTTGGAGTCGACATCACGATGATAAAAACAGTTGGAGGGGCACTCGCCAGAGGCACTATGGGGTCAGCTCTGATCCGCGTCGAGTCACTCATCCCCGGGGAAGACTCCACGGTCGACCGCTGAAGCATCTGCACAGAGGAAGTTCGTCGAGTGCATATGCGCGGGGTGCTGAAGGTCTCGCCTCCACCTCCCGTACCCCCAGGGTGTTCTTCGTCATCTTCCAGCTGGATGATTTCTGCAACTGCCAATCGACGGAATTAACTTTGACATTCAACAAATCATATTCAATAAGCAGAACTAGAGAGTGGATTACCTCTGTGAGAAGTGGCTGCATCGGAGTGTCTACATCCATGGCATCCCCTCCATCATGTTGAGGCGACGTCACTGAGGTAGCAGCTCTGAAGGATCGAATAACATTCAGACAACAAAGATTTCAAATCACAGTCGACGGTGAGAATTCAAAGGTAAACACTCACGTGGATACGACAGGCACGACCATCTTCATGCGAGGCAAAGCTTTGCGAGGTTTTGCCATGGTCACTTTGGGTTGCTTCGCCGATCGTTCGCTCGACCCGATAGTCGAGGGACGGCTCTGCTTCGAGTTCTTCTCGCTTGGGCCCGGAGCCCTGTCTTCAACAGCTACAGGATCTTGACGAGCCTTGGAGTGGCATTCGGAGTGAGGAGGTGACTCGACTTCTCGCTCGTTTTCGTCCGAGTTTTCGTACTCGTCCTCGGAGTCTTTTGAACCATCGCCGTCCATGCTGTCGCCTTCACTCACAACACCATCTTCAACTTGGTTCCCGTTAGGAACGGGCGAGTGCATGTGCGTCCACTCCTGCATGATTCAAGTAAAGAAGTCAGTTCATAAGTCAATTTATCACTCGACGGTACAAGTACATCAGTCGACACCGCGCAACTCACCAGATTCTTCGGTGGGTTTTCGGCTGAGTAAGGCCGGATCCTCTTGGCTCCCAAAGGGTTGTCGCATGCTCCAGTCATGTTGTGAAGCCACTGCTCGACAGTTTTTTGCAGAACCTCTTCTGGGTGCGCCCTGGTCGAGTCCTCAGGACCCGCGTAGTGCCACATGGTGTGATCTCTGGCTTGGAGCGGCTGAATACGTCGACTGAGAAATGTTTCCAATAGATCCATGCCAGTCACTCCACCCCGAATCAGTTGCACCACAGCTTCAACCAAGATTCCCACTTGGACATGTTCCTCTTCGGTCACCCTCAGGGACTTGGGGACAGCTGGACGGTCAGTTGTATAGGGGGGAAGGCCAGTCGACATGTTGGGCGATGCTACGTCTTTGCCGTAGAACCAAGTCGACTGCTAGCCTCTAACAGACTCAGGAAAAGTCATGGTAGGGAAAGAACTACGGTCTCTTTTCTGAAGTCCTAAACCCCCACACAACTAAAGCACATGAGTCTTCCCATCAGCAGGGAGGGCTTTCTTCACAGTCTGGGATCTAACCATAAAGATGTGCTTGAACAGCCCCCAATGAGGAGAACGGCCCAGAAAACACTCACACAAGGTGATAAAGGAAGACGGATAGGAAATCGCGTTCGGTGGGAAGTGGTGGAGTTGAGCACCGAAAAAGTTCAGAAACCCCCTAATGAATGGGTGTGGAGGCATGGAAAAACCTCTTTCAACATGGGAGATAAGGAGGACCCGTTCCCCGTCGCGCGGCTCCGGCTCGTGCTCTCCCTCCGGCAGCCTCCAGGCGCCGTCCGCCGTGAGCCCATCAGTGACAAGGTATTCCATGTCCTCATGAGTGACTACGGAGGGGAGAAAGTCCCCCTGCATCCATCCCGCCGGCACGGTGAACCGAGCCGTCGAGGGCTTTTTGCCCTTGTTCTTCGATGCCCCCTTCTTAATGCGCTCCAGCTTCCCTTCGTCATCACGACAACAGCTCTCGTCGGAGAAGAACAAGATGAGGCGTTGGAGACACGGGAGGCGGAGGAAGATAGGAAGTTTGGGGAAAACTACTGTGCGAACCACAGCGCTCCAAGATTTATATCTCGCCGAGTGCCTCGCTGACTGGTGGACCCGCGAGATCACTACGCATGCCAGCCACAGTCTGCGTCCAGTACGTGGCGAAATGACCGGCGCGGAGATCGAGGCGTCATGCCCCCACTTGCTCTAAGTGTCGCGTCATCATCACACGCGCGCGCTTCTCAAATTTTCGTATCCCGCGAAATCCTGGTCTGGCAGATCGACCCGCCACCCCCGAAGATTCCTTTGGGTCATTCGGAACAAAACTGACACAGAACATTCACTCGGACATTTCCAAGGCTGAACGGACCTGGGTGAATGGCGAAGAGTTCAGTCAACGCAAGTTTTGTTGAATTCCCGAATATCATTCAGAAGATTGGATACCTTTTGTTGAAATGGCATCGATATACCCATTCACCACTCGAACCCCGATCCATTCAGGGGCTAATGACGAGGATCTGTACCTAGGGTAGGGTCCTAGGCATGACCTAGACCTCCCCTACCTAAGGACATGACGTTGGAGGACTTGAAGATCACAGACAATATTCTGACTGCATTCCCAGTGGCGCTCAAGTCATTCGACAGGCAATCCACTCGGAGACTTCTTCCTTCACTCGGCGGTCTTCTGTCACTCGGAGGACCTCGTTTCCACTCGACGCCAGAAGACCAGAAGCCACCTCCAGGAGGCCAACAGGCGGGTGTTAGGTTTTACGTCATTAGTAGCTTTTATTGCGTACGTTACCAGTAACGGCAGTCTTTAAACCCACGATCGGACCCTTAGATGCCGGGCACTTATGAGGGGCAGCGCACTCTATATAATCCGCCCCTCCCCTCTGGCACAAGGGTTCGCAACCATTGTAATCTCAACATTCCACACGACAAAGCTCCCGAGCACTGAGACGTAGGGTTGTTACCTCCATGAGAGGGGCCTGAACTCATACATCCGTCCGTACACCCTCGTCATAGCTAGGACTCTGCCCTCTCCTTTCGTACCCCTACCTTCTACTGTCAGGCTCATTCCCATGACACTTGGTGATAATGACTTGGAGAACTATATCAATCACTATCTTATGTGGAAGATTAACTCGCACTCGATTCAAGCGATTGTAGTACCCACACAATCTGAGCACATGCTCACTGATTGAGCTATTCTCCTTAATCTTGCAGGCAAAGAATATTGTTGGATGTCTCATACCTCTCAACATGTGCACGAGCCTGAAATCCAATTTCAA
Source organism: Hordeum marinum (assembly GCA_022496015.1). Lineage (NCBI taxonomy): Eukaryota > Viridiplantae > Streptophyta > Magnoliopsida > Poales > Poaceae > Hordeum > Hordeum marinum. The sequence continues at coordinate 365,596,288 of CM039675.1, read as the reverse complement.
CTCTTGGAACATCATATATGCTCCGTGGCATTCAAAATGTTTTGAAGCCTGAATTCTAAGTCGTAATGCATGACGCACTAAACATCAAGTAGTCATCAGAACGTGCCTATCAGATGTTCACAACATCCACATTCGCCGTTTGAGGGGGTGGCACATCGAGCAGTACATTAAGGACATAAGCCTTCTATGTAGCAACTAAGGACAATCCTCTGATCACGGACTTAGTCCGCATAATTGCTACCATCATTTTCAACTCTATTTTCTCTAGGAACGTATCAAAAACACAGGGAAGCTACAACACAAGCTATTGATCTGGAACATAATTTTGCAAAGACAACTTAGACTATGTTCATGATAATGAGTTCAATTAATCATATTACTAAAGAACTCTCACTCAAATCAACATCCCTCAGGTTTTCTAAGTGTGACATGATCCAAATCCACCAACCCAAGTCCGATCATCACGTGAGATGAGGTGGTTTCAATGGTGAACATCTCCATGTTGATCATATCTACTATATGACTCATGTTCGACCTTTCGGTCTCTTGTGTTCCGAGGCCATGTCTATATAGGCTAGGCTCATCAAGTTTAACCCGAGTGTTCCACACGTGCAACACTGGCTTGCACCCGTTGCATGTGAACGTAGAATCTATCACACCCAATCATCATGTGGTGCTTCGAAATGACGAACTTTAACAACGGTGCACACTCGGGAAGGACACAATTTTTATCTTGAAATTTTAGTGAGCGATCACCTTATAATGGTACCGTAGTCCTAAGCAAAATAAGATGCATAAAAGGATTAACATCGCATGCAAATCATAAGTGACATGATATGGCCATGAACTTGTGCTTTTGATCTCCATCTCCAAAGCACCGGCATGATCTCCATCATCACCGGCACAACACCATGATCTCCATCATCATGATCTCCATCATTGTGTCGCCATTGGGGTTGTCGCGCCCACCATGCTTCTACTACTATTTCCACCACTTAGCGATAAAGTAAAGCATTACATAGCGCTTAATGATTGACACGCGGGTCATACAATAATTTAATACAACCCTATGGCTCCTGCCGGTTGCCGTATGCATCGACATGCAAGTCGATATGAACTATTACAAAGATGATCATCTCATACATCAAATATATATCGTCATGTCTTTGGCCATATCATATCACAACGTACCCTGCAAACACAAGTTAGACGTCCTCTAATTATGGTTGCAGGTTTTACGTGACTGCTATGGGTATCTAGCAAGAATGATTCTTACCTACGCAAAATCACAATGGTGATCCACAAATTGATATTCAACCTTCTGAAGGACCGCCTTTGTTGAATCCGATCCAACTAAGGTGGGAGAGACAGACACTGATAACCCACAAGTATAGGGGATTAGTTGTAGCCTCTTTCGATAAGTAAGAGTGTCGAACCCAACGAGGAGCTAAATTTAGAACAAATATTCCCTCAAGTTCTATCGACCACAGATACAACTCTACACACTCTTAACGTTCGCTTTACCTAGAACAAGTATGAAACTAGAAGTACTTTGTAGGTGTGATAGGATAGGTTTGCAAGATAATAAAGAGCACATAAATAAAACTAGGGGCTTCTAAGATAAAGAAACAACTAAGTTAGTTTAACGAGTTTGGAGAAGTGGTGGTAGGAGTTGCAGAATTGTCCCTAGGCAATCGATAACTAGACCGGTAATCATTATTACAAGTTTATATGAGGGAGAGGCATAAGCTAACATACTTCTCTACTTGGATCATATGCACTTATGATTAGAACTCTAGCAAGCATCCGCAACTACTAAATATCATTAAGGTAAAACCCAACCATAGCATTATAAGGTATCAAGTCCTCTTTAGTCCCATATGCAAACAACCTACTTACTCGGGTATGTGTTTCTATCACTCACGCCACCCACCATAAGCGAATCATCAGCATATTGCAACACCCTACAGCGAGGATCCCTCACGCTTGCACAACACGGAGAGCACCATAGGACAACACCAGTAATGAAACATGCAACTCAAACCAATCATGATCATCAATCAACCAATAGGACAAAATAGATCTACTCAGACATCATAGGATGGCAACACATCATTGGATAATAATATAAAGCATAAAGCACCATGTTCGAGTAGAGGGTACAGTGGGTTGCGGGAGAGTGAACCGCTTTAGATAGATAGGGGAAGGTGATGGAGGTGTTGGTGAAGATGACGGAGTTGTTGGAGTAGATCATCATCACGATGATGGCCCCGGTGGCGTTCGGGTGCCACCGGGAGAGAGGGGGAGAGAGCCCCCTACTTCTTCTCATTCCTTAACCTTCCCCTAGATGGGAGAAGGGTTTCCCTTCTGGTCAATGGCCTCCATGGAAGTGGAGGGGCGAGAGCCCCTCCGAGATTGGATCTCTCTCTCTCTATGTTTCCTTCTGTTTCTGCGCTCCCAGATTCTGGCCTTTCACCGTTTCTTAAATATCCGGAGATCCGTAACTCCGATCGGGATGAAATTTTGAGGGTATTCTCCTTACAAAAATATCTTTCTGTTGGCCAAAGGACATCTCCAACCGACCTAAGGGGTGGCCCAAATCCCTTAGGGCGCGGCCAGGGGGTAGGGCGCGCCCCTAGGCTTGTGGCCCTCTCAGGCACCGCCTTCTGTTGATTCCACTTCCCAAAATTCACATATATTCCAAAAAAATCTCCATAAGTTTTTATCCTGTTTGGACTTCATTTGATATGGATTTTCTGCGAAACAAAAAACATGCAACAAACAGGAACTGGCGCTGGGCACTGGATCAATATGTTACTCCCAAAAATAGTATAAAAAGTTGCCAGAAGTATATGAAAGTTGTAGAATATTGGCATGAAACAATCAAAAATTATAGATACGACGGAGACGTATCAACACCCGCCAGCCATCTTTATGCAACAAAGTCACATGCCAATCGATAGATCCGGTCTCTCGTACGTGGACGAGTAAGGTTGGTCTGGGCTGCTTCATCCCACAATACCACTGAATCAAGAAAATACCAAGGGAGGAAGTAATCTAAGTACCAAACACCCACAAACTCCTTTCTGTTCTACTCGTGATCTCATCTACGCATAGACCTAGCTCATGATGCCACTGTTGGGGAACGTTGCATGGAAAATAAAAAATATCCAACGTACATACAAGATCTATCCATGGTGATGAGCATCTATGAGAGGGAGAGTGTGTCTACAGACCCTTGTAGATTGCTAAGCGGAAGCGTTAATAAATGTGGTTGATGTAGTCAAACGTCTTTGCGATCGAATCACGATCTGTCCCTCGATCCAATCACGATCCGTCCCGATCTAGTGCCGAACGGACGACACCTCCGCGTTCAGCACACGTACAGCTCGATGACGTCTCCACCTCCTCGATCCAACGAGCGAGGTCGAAGTATTAGATGATTTCTCCGACAACATGATGGCATGGTGGTGGTGGTGGTGGTGCTATCCCGGTAGGGCTATGCCTAGCGCTACCGAAACCGCAAACGGGGGAGAAAACGATCTAGGGAGAGAGAAGGGCGCCAAGGGCTTCATGTGTGCTCTTGGGGCGCTCCCTCCCCTCTATATATAGGTGGAGGGGCATGGAGATAATCCCCTCAAAGTCCTAGAGCGCAGCCAAGGGGGAGGACTTTGACTCCTAGTCCAATTCCCTCCCTTTCCAAAACCAGGTGGACTTTCCACCTCTCCCAAGCCACATGGGACTTAAGGGACTTGTGTGCCTGACCCAATAAGGCTAGGGCACCTCACCTAATCCCATACAAACCCTTGGGACGTGGTAGAACCCTTGGTGGACTTCCGGACACCTCCGGAAGTTTTTAGAACCTTCTAGAAGCTTCCCGGTACAATACCGAAAAAACCAAAACTTTTCCGGTTGCCAAAATATGACTTCCCATATATAAATCTTTACCTACGGACCATTCTGGAGCTCCTCATGATGTCCAAGATCTCATCCGGGACTCCGAACAACCTTCGGTCACCAACATACATAAATTAACAATACCAAATCGTCACCGAACGTTAAGTGTGCAGACCCTGCGGGTTCGAGAACTATGTAGACATGACCGAGACAACTCTATGTGCAATAACCAATAGCAGTACCTGGATGCCCATATTGGTTCCTACATATTCTACGAAGATCGTTATTGGTCGAACCACGATGTCAGGGATTCAGACAATACCGTATGCAGTTCCCTTTGTCCATCGGTATGTTACTTGCCCGAGATTCGATCGTCGGTATCTCCATACCTAGTTCAATGTCGTTACCGACAAGTCTCTTTACTCGTTTCGTAATACAAGATCCCGTGAATAACTCCTTAGTCACATTGCTTGCAAGCTTCTTGTGATGTTATATTACCGAGTGGGCCTAGAGATACCTCCCCATCATATGGAGTGACAAATCCCAATCTCAATCCACGCCAACCCAACAAACACCCTCGGACATACCTGTAGAGCACCTTTATAGTCACCCAGTTATGTTGTGACGTTTTATACACACAAGGAATTCCTTTGGTGTTAGGGAGTTGTGTGATCTCATGGTCGTAGGAACAGATACTTAACATGGATAAAGTAGCAGCAATAATCTGACACGATCAACTGCTATGCTTACGGTTGGGTCTTGTCCATCACATCATTCTCCTAATGATCTGATCCCGTTATCAAATTACAACTCATGTCTATGGTTAGGAAAGCTTGACCATCTTTGATCAACGAGCTAGTCTAGTAGAGGCTCACTAGGGACATGGGGTTGTCTATTTATCCACAGATGTATTTGAGTTTCCGATCAATAAAATTATAGCATGGATAATAGACGTTTATCATGAACAGGGAAATATGATAATAACCGATTTATTATTACCTCTAGGGCTTATTTGCAACGATGCTCCTTCTGTGAAGTCTCGGCACCCCACTGCTCCTAGTCATTCAAGTGAATGTCGAGAGATGCGATCTCGGCCTCCTTGTTCTTAGCCTCCTCCTTCTCTAACATCATCTCATCAAGCTCGTGTTGCACTATTGTTGCTGGAGTTCTACTACCTCCATGTCCACGTCATTCACGGGCATCTTCATCTTCACCTCCTCCAACCTCTTGGAGTTAGGGTAGATCCAAAGAGGCCCTAGTAGGTGGATTGTCATTTGATTCTTCTAACACACGGGTCACCACTATTATATACCGTGGATAACACTTACATTGAATATCTAAACTAGAGAATTGCTGCGAGTGATGCACAATTCAAGTGTCAAAATGAAGTATGCTATTGAGCAATACATTCTAAATATCCTAATAAATGGTATACTCAGTTTATTTACATGTTAGTTATAATTTTTAAATATCTATTGTGACATTTTTAGTACTAATATCCCAGGACTCAAGCAAATTTCACGATGGATATATTTGGTTTCCAAAGAGAAATAGTTCCCTCCAAGGTCAAGTAGTAGAAGAGATTAAATCACTACTAGGATATAGCTTATAGGTAGAATCTTACTAGTAGTGCTAGATAAGTTCCCAACGCTACTGTTAAGTACCAATAGCGTTGGGTCACAACAAGCGCTACTAGTAAAACTTAGTAGCAGCGCTGGGTAGGAAACACGGCGCTACTGATAAGTGGGTCGCATCGTGCCCCCTGGTCAGGAAATATTAGCAGCGCTGGGCAAACACCTCGTGCTACAACTAAACCCATAATTGTAGCATTGTGTGCCTAAAAAACGCTAGTGTTATGCTTCCACGAGTCAGCTGATGGGCCCACTTTAGCAGCAACGTTGGGTGGCAAACAAGTGCTACAAGCCTACAACTATTGTACCTAGTAGTAGCGCTTGTGTGTACCCATCGCTACTGCTATGGTCCTGAGCCATAAAATCTACCACCTTTACCCCCCCCCCCTTCCCCTTTCCTTCTCCTTCCTCTTCCACTTGTTTGTTCCTTCTTCCTTTAATTCTTCCCCATCCCCCCTCTCTCTTCTTTGCCCCTTCACCACCTCCATTAGTTCCCTCCCTCCCTCCTCTATCTTCTTATCCATCCACCCATATCCATTTATTTCTTCCCCGACCCCTCCACTCCTATAGCTAGCTTTGTCTCACTAGATAGTTCTCTCTCCCTCTCCACTAGTTAGAGCTATCTAGCTACCTCACTATCTAGATCTACTCATTTAATTAAAAAGGAGAATTAAATATCTTCATCGTGCTCGATCTCTCTCTAGATAGGTGAGCAAACAAAAGTCTTGTGCAAAAATGGAAATGTGTGTGTGTGTGCACGCGCGCGCATGCTCTTTTTTCAACTCCAACGCTAAATGCTCTCAAATTTGGAATGTGATCCAAAAATGCAAAGACGTCTTCTTCCTAGGTGCTAAATTTCGGGTGGGAAATGGGAAAGACACCAAATTTTGGCTCTATGCATGGTGCTCAGACCAACCTCTATATGCAATGTTTCTTGCTCTGTTCTCGATCTCCTCGCTCCCGAACGCGTTGGTTAGTGAAATTTAGTCAGGTGAAGCGCATATAGGTTTTGTTCGTGCCTTGACCTATCAGGAACAGTCTGCCTTCTCTGCCCTTCGCGAGATGCTCTCGCGATCTCTTTAACGACTGAGAGAGATACCAAATCTTGGTCACTAGAACCTGCGGGCGGATTCACATTTAAATCGCTCTATGCTAAATTGGTGGACGACCCTAAGATTGACTTTGCTAAACCCCTTTGGGCAGCCCGCATTCCCCCCGCAAGTTAAGATATTCATTTGGCAGGCTGCGCTAGACCGCCTGTCGCCGGTCATTAACCTTTTACAATGCCATGGCCCTGGGAACACGACTTGTGCTCTGTGTGGGGCACAGGAGGATGCCAATCACATTATTTTTAACTGCGCTCCTATGGTCTTTCCCTAGAGTTGTGCCCGGGAGATCTTCGGACAAGAGTAGAATTTCTCTACTATGGCAGGCCTGTTTTTCAGGCTTAAAAATACCCGTGGGTAAGTTCGTAGAATCACATGGAGAACTTTCGGGGCCTTAGCTTGGGGGCTATGGACCTTTAGAAATAAACTAGCTATTGAAGGAATCATCCCTGCGCACCCTGCTAACTACATCTTCAAATGGACTCTATTCTTTCAGCAGTGGAGACCGCTTGGAAGGAGGGAAGACGGTGAGGCGGCGTTCCGCTTGGAAGGAGGGAAGACGGTGAGGCGGCGTCGAACGTGCTTTGCAAGATCAACCAAATGCACACCTTCCACCGGAGCCTTTAATTGTTTACTTTTATCTCCGCACTCCTTCGAGCTGCAACTTATATCGTTCTAACTTTTGAGTCTTTTGATTCCTTAATTTATGCTCACATTTAGCTTGTAATAATTCGTATGGTTGCGACTTCTGTTCGCTTTATTAATTTAAAGCATACACGACTCGTACCTGGTTTCTAAAAAAAAGTAGAAAGTCTGACTGTTTGCCCAAGAAGTAAGACGTGAACAAGCAGAACGGTGTTGTTTGCCGACGACTCCTTAAAGATTGATGGATCAATTGACACCGGGATTATGCTTCATAATAAGGTCCGAAATATCATTTTAGCAACGTGGCAATAACTCTCTAATTGCCTAGAAGCTCCCTGGTCAAAAAAAATGGTGCATCGATGTATTGCCTTAGCATTGCAACGGTCGAACATGCCAAATATCTTGCTGTTCAAAGTGTGCAACTCTATAGGACCGTAGCGCACGATGCCCCCGTCACGGGCAAGACATGACTACATGATCAAAGAAGAGAAGAGATGTACTCCCTCCGTCCCAGAATAAGTTAATCAAAAATGACTAAACTTTATACTAACGGTAGTATAAAATTAAGTCATTTTTGAGTCACTTATTTTGAGATTGAAGGAGTACATGATAATGCTTGAGAATATTGACTGGTCATCCCAAAATAGGACGCACATGTGTTAATGAACTACTCATGGTAGAGCCAGAGGAGCGGAAAAAGCATAGCTCGTAGAGTGCGCTACGTCCCGGACTTTGTTTCATAGCTCAACGCAACATTAACCGGGAAATCGACGGCGCGCGTGAGGGAGCAGGCTACCGTCTGATCCGGCGACGTGCCATACGCAGCCTTGCCATGCCATGCCCTGCCCTGCGCAGCTAAACACGAGGACGGCCGCTAATCCACCGGATGTCAAAACTGGCGAGACCAATCGTTCACGTCATCATGTAACGAAAGTAAAACAGCAGACAAGGGCGACCAAAGATTTCAAATCACACGCACCATCCCAAAAGCTGGTTGAGTGACACGGACTGTTCACGGCGTGAACGCCACAAGGCTACGACATAGAAAGAGAAAAATCTACACAGTAGATCGGCTAAGATCCATCGGTCTTTTCCGACGCAATGATGATCAGATCTTTTTTTTCTTCCCACAGAAGGCGCAAATCATCACCCTCAACCAATCACAGAGACGATATTTTCCGAGATCACCAGTGGCTACCCCTACCCGGGCGTGTGACGGAGAGGCCGATAGATAGATAGAGCGAAGCATTTCATGACACGACACGCGACCCTGCCCGCTTCCAGTCCGTCCGTCGGTGTCCGGGCGTTGCTTTTGGACGACGACATCGCGTGCCGCTGATGGCGCCTACCGTCGCCACGTAAAAGCCGGCGCGCGACAGCGAGGTCAGAGGAGGATGGCGTGAGGGAGGGAGGGAGGTGTCGCGGGCGGCGACGTGTTGGTCGTCCGGGGCCGGGGTCTCGCTGTCACGGAGATCTCGGATTCGAGCACGGGATTTTTTTCTCGCTGGCCTCCTTTGGCGCGCGCAAACAGGAGAAACCTTTTCCTGTTCAATGGTCCCTCGCGTCGGGGATGCGAGAGCCGATCCGGCCAATGGCGCGGCGGCAGCACCCCGCGGTGGACAGGACGGAGACAGAGACGGACGTCCTGCTGTTGTGCCGACGGTGCTCGGCAGCGTCGGGTGCCAAGTGTTCGCCTCTGCATCGGCTCACATGATCCGCCGCTGGAGACGGTTCAACGACATCAACACGAGTAGTACAGTAGTACCAAGTTCAACGAGTTCAGACGACACGAGTATCCAGAAAAGAAAGGGAAAAACAGCTATGGAACAATGCCGTTCAGATCTGATCACGCCCTTCTTCACGTTGCTCTGCGAGATTTGTTATACGTGTTTGAAGCACAGAACGAGAAAGACAATACACAAAGATATAAAGTGAACTGTTGTCTTTATTGATGATGGATTACACATATATATAGCCTCCGAAGGGGGTGTGTTCAAAGGGACATGAGGCAACTGGCTTTGTCAGGAAAAGCAAGAATTAATAGGATTAATTAAATCCTAACAGTTTCCCTAATCCATGCTTGTTAGTGTAAGTATCATCATCTTGAAAAAGGCTCCTCCAAAAATCCTGTGGGAAAATTATGAGGAGATATGTGTTTGATATGTTGCTAAAACTCCTTCAAATCCAATGGAAAAAATAAGGAGAAAATGATGCAACATATAATGGTTATTGTCTCTTTTAACTCAATACGAGAAAACTCATAGAGTTTAGAGAACAATAAATATGTCGTATATACTTTCTTAAAAAACCCGGTGGGAAAACAGAAATATGACATATGAACTTGTGTTGATATTACCTCATTAAAAACATTTATAAGAACCTGTAAAGTAAACTCATGAAAAGAAAAAGAGTATAATATGATGCATTGAAGAGGAACAATTTAGAAAGATACTCCCCTTGATTCTTGCAAAATCTGAAGCCGTCACATACCAATTCCCTGAACTCATTTCTGAAACATAGAAGTTGGTAGAGACCCCATGAACAAATCAGTCATATGATTTGCCTTGCAAGATATGCAATATAGCGATATTACTTATTGCGTAACCTGTTTGCACCCGGACAACACAAGAGACATTATCGTTGAGATAATGGTTTGTGGATGTAGCCATGAGGTCTGTTTCGAAGACTCTTCATGAGAGGGCTGCCACACCTAGTAGGAACACTAAGCTTGTCTACGATCTGACATAGTGGGGATCTGATCGATATATCCAATGATATCGGTGTTCAAATTTCTGTGAAATTGAAAAACCAGGACAAGATGTTTGACGCCTTGGAAATATCAAAAGATATTCTTGAGTACCAACAAGTTGTGTTTGGTGGATCCAATGGCATTATGGAACATTGAGTCCCAATATCTTATTTCCATCATCTCATGGTCTAAATAGATCTTTCTCTACGTCTAGAGAATGAACTACCATGAGAGTTATGGATGGATAAGATTTGTCCACAATGAATTTCTCCAATATATTATGGATATAGACAACATAGTATACCATAATGTATGAATGAAGGTGCTCAAGTTGTAGTAACGAGCGGTATTTTGGTTTACCCAAATCCTTCATTAAACTCCGTCATTTAGATGATTACATGTGTCGTCATTGCAGACACACAAACATGGATAATCATCATTGTAGGAGTAATCCTTGTGTATAAGGAACTCACTATGTCGGTTGCACCATATGTACCCACAACAATAAGTCTTATGGTGACTTACTGATTTTACACAATGTATGTTGCGTTTTGCATTTAGATTCAGAAGTGAGATTCCATCGAAAATCAATCATTTGTACTACCATGATAAGTTATCGAAAAGAGATTCCACCTCTGGAGAATAGTTGGGTATCTGCGTGAACCCTTGTGCTACAATACTTGCTCTTTGTTTCACCACCTCATTGTTCTCAATTCTATCTCCAGAACAAAACTGGAGTAGGTATTGCTTAAGAATACCTTTCCATTATTGAGCAAGACCATTTCTACCTAGATTATACCCTTTGCTTGAATTCAGTCCGAGTGTTGTTCACACTTTGTCATGGCCATGGTCTTTGGATCTGAATCATTTGAATGGTTTTTGCAATCTAGTTGAGAAATGTATGTCGACAATTGTAGACTTCCGGTTATATGTTTCTCCAGAATCTATATATCAATATAGAGTTGATGGAAATATCGTTACCCATGGTGACTGCACTCGATTTCCCAATGCGATTGAGTCGGGTATTCCGATGTCCCGGTCATTATGTGCACTATGACTCGGGTTGGTGGAGGTTTCCCATCCACTGGGTATATACTACCCATTAGGTGTGTGTCAACGTGAAGTTGACTTGCATTTACTGTTTCACAAGCCTTGATATCCTTGCTTGCGAGAAGCTGAATCCTGATGTACTTTTGCCATACATCTCCCCCTCTTGCTTTGAACGGGGAGTGGAGTGGATTTTGTTGGTACCTCCACTCTTCCAGGCATACTTTTGCAGGATTGTAGGATTGTGTGACACCTTTATAGTCAGTAAATGAATCTGGCAGGTTATTTGCAATGTGTTGCAAACCTTCTGAACGCATGGTTCAGTTCTTTGAGTACGTGGATTTGAGGCAGAAATGTGTTGGACATTCCACTAATTTCCTGGCATTCTTTATGGTACTTTAAATCTCCCCCTAATGCCTGGAAATATTCCTCATGAATCAGCATACTGGCCTTAAATAACTCCCCATGCGAGGGGCTTGAGGTATTGACGGAAATACAACTATTCCTCACATAGATCCCAACTATATGCTGAGGGGCCAATGATGTATGTCGGGTGGTGATATTGGTATACAACCAAATTACCGCAGATAGGAAATACTTGGTAGATTTCCACGTATCAAAGATAGAGGGGAATAATAGTATGCAGTTTGGTCATGAGTGTGTAAAATGCATGACTCCAACGTAAAGTTGGTAAGTTGCAATTCCAAAGTAAAGATAATGCAATGAGCTTAACTCTTTGTATAAAGGATTCTACCAAACCATTTTGAGTCTAGACATTAGGACAAATTGCTAAACTTCAATCCAAGGGCCAATATAGAAGGCACTCAAGGAGAATTCTGCAATGTTATCCATTCGATTTTCTTGAAATCGATGTCAGGATAATGAACCAATGGTTTCATGTGGATAAACCACACTTGAGATGATCATATAGATGTGTCTTTTAGAACCATGGAACTCCTGAATAGTCTAGTCCATGGATGGGAAGAGCCACTTACCTCAACTTGATGCATTCAAGGAGTCTGAGTGGTTCAGCGTAGACTTTAAGGTGCGCGAGCCTTAAAATTAGCTTCCCTGTGTCACATGTAGTGCACATAAAATCCAAATATTGTTAGAATTTAGCATCATAATAATCATAAACTATTGGAATTGCTGATAGTTCGGTTTCAACCCAATGTCTCAATGACCAAGGCGAGTATGCCAAGTTTGTCATGTACAAGACATTTTGGAAAACTATCTTGGGCGCAACATGTGCTACGGGTTATTTGCAATGTGTAGTACAATCCAGATGATACATAGAGAATGTGCTTGCCATACCCATTGCATATGGTAAAGAGAAGCTAGTCCTCTTTGTTGTCATCATAAATTTCGCTATGGAAACTATTTTGACGGATACCTCTATACTTTCGTAGGGTACGAGTTAAACTTGGAGGCAGTGAAGCATCCTGACGTTACTCGAGTACCCACGGGGATAGTAAATATGACTCGAGTTGAGCCAACAAATACCTCATCGCGTCTAGCGATTTTATAATATCCCCTTTCTCTCAAGAGAGTGGAAACATTTCACTTCCCTGAGTAAAGAGTTTGTGGTGCATATGTCCACAAGGCACATATCATCTTACATCAGATTGACCCCCGTAGAAATCTATATGTAGACATGAAGATCCTCAAGAAAATCACTGTCAGATATATAGAATACATACAAATGTATTTGTACCAAAGTAATGATACAATATATTATGATATACAATATATGATGACAACAATACTTATGTTGTTGTTACAACAGTATAAATGGACATTAATTATATGAACCACTCAGGAGATTGAAAGACTATTCATAGTCTCCAAACATGTCGGTTGAGGCATATTCAACCATCACATTCTCCGTGCCCATAGGGTCCCATCATCATTGGTGATGTCGGGTTGAAGGTTGAAGTGAGCTCCAAACCTTTGCCCTTGAGTTCATTGTGTCCCAAGAATTGCTGATACAGAATAACCAGATGCTGAGATCTGAATCTAATGCCTTATAATGTATAGGACAACATTTTTCTGTTAGCGGTGTTAGCGGCATGATCCTGACCAGAAATGAATCCTGGATTGCACATATTATCCCACGAGACATAAAAGCGGTCATGATGTCCATGGCCCAGATAGGGCAGTGGTGGCCAATGAGGGCTAATGCCTCAAATTGTATTGCCATATGTTACCACTACGGGTAAACGAGAGATAATCAATTTACATTTAGTAAATTAAAGACCATCATGGTTGATGTTATAATGAACTTAGCAAAATTAATGGGTATTTCAAGAAGTTATTTTGAAACCATTAATGTGGATCTCAAATTGCTAAGTATGACACCTTGAAGATAATCTCCAAAATGGAGTCGATCTCGCAACACTAGAGAGTATAATCTGATGAAATCAGTAGATACTCACTTGTAATGTCTTGTGCCATGACTTAGTAAAATGTGTGGGAGAGCACTTTGTAAAGCAATCATAATGTCGAAATGACAAAATGTAGGTTTTATTAGTAGTCATCGATAATCTGTGTAGGCAGTAGATCCATATGACTACCTTGTGATACCAAGCATCAATTTGAAGAAACCACCTTGAATTTTGCATCTCGTACTCAATAGAGAAACAGTACTGCAGAGGTACTGAATTTATCTTTGCAAGAGATTAAAAATCTCAATTGCAAATGGACGTAATAAATCTCAACACGTCATAAACATGGAAAAATATTACATCAACTTAAGATCTGGATTACATCTCAGTACTCAACAGATATACACTACTATTGTAATGAATAGTAATGATGTTGCAAACTTGATCTTCAAGTGAAAATCTTGAATTGTATAGACCTCAAATGAAATGAGATGATCTTGTATCAAGTTGCAAGTTAATTTAGCAGAGTGACTTAATATTTTGTGAGAGAATATCAATCTCAATCGCAAAGAGATTGTTTTGCGAGAAAATAATAATTCTCAAGCGCAAAAACATGTTCTAGAAAATATGGTAAACACATTGAACATGTCAAGTATCAACATACACATATTTCTAGAATTGTAAAACTCAACAGAAAATGGGTTGAAAATGCAAAGTCCAAGCATTAAGATAAAGTCCAAGGACTAAATCGAGAAATGGCTAAAAGGATAAGATGCCCTTTCTTCCTGACCATCTCGTAACCGTCGCCAGTGGGCTGGGCGGTTGCGGCCACGGGCGGGCGAGGGCAGCCACGGCGCGAGCAGGCGCGGCCGGGCGCGAGCGGCGGCCTGGCGCGGTTGTGCGCGAGCGGGGGCCGGGTATGGGCGGGGCCAGCCACGGCCTGGCGCGGCCGAGCACGGGCAGCGGACGGTCGCGGGCGGGGCCAGCCATGGCCTGGCGCGGCCGAGCGCGGATGACGGACGGCCAGCCATGGCTGGCCCCGCCCGCGGCCGTCCAGCCATGAGAGGCTAATAATATGATGGGCTGCTATTAAACGGATTTGAGAGGGCAAAAAAAATTGACGCTTCAATGGCGGGCTTACGCCTGCCTGAACCTTTATTATTAACCGTCAATGATGTTACAGCACTGGAATACAAAGAGTGTGGTTGAAGTAGAAGAAAAAGGAAATTACAAGAAAAAGGAAATTACAATGTGCCTTGGCCTACATTCTCCCAGTAAGGTGGAACAACATGGATCCCCAGTCTCGGAGCAAAATTTGTTTGTGAGCATTCTTACATCGATGAGACCATAATCGAAGATCATCGGCCGCAGAACTAGAAATAGAGTGAGGTTCAAGGTGTAGATGTCGGAAAACCTTTGCATTTCGACGTTTCCAGATGTTCCATAGAACGGCCAGCAGAACCGTCGAATGTGTTTTGTTGTCGTAGTCACCAGCCCATGCGTGCAGGATCCCCGAGGGGGAAGTGTGACAAATAATATCCAACTCCGCCCAAAGCGGATTGAACTGATGACACTCGAAGAGCAGGTGATCAATAGTTTCACATTGGCTGCAGAATGGGCAGGCAGCAAAAGTGGTGATGCCCCGTCTGAACCTCCGCGCATTCGTGAACAAGCAGTCTTTACTGGCCAGCCATAAGAAGATACGACATTTATTGGGGGCGTAGTTTCTACAGATGGCCAAGGCGATGTTGTCGGTTGGTCGTGCCTTCCAAATCGCTTGATATGCCAGTTCGGTTGTTAGTGGTTTGTCTGCTTCCCTCGAAGTCCTCCTGTCAGCTTCCTGCAAATTTACGTTTACCGTAGCCAAAACATTGCGTAATTCAGTAAGCTCACATTCAGCTGTGTGGGAAAGCCATGGGGTCAGGTCCAAGGTTAGATCGCTCGAAGCCATAGCACGCGCCACCGAAGTGTGGATCCCGTTGGAGTGGGAAAACAGAGCCGGGAAAAGTTGGGCCAAGGTTTGATTGGAGTTAGGAAGCCAATGGTCGAGCCAGAAGGAGGTAGTTGCTCCGTTGCCAAGCTGCACCCCGATCATCGAGCCAAAAGGAGGTAGTTGCTTCGTTGCCAAGCTACACCATGGTGTTTGAGCGAAAGAAGTATAGCCCTTTCATGATATCACGCCAAATAGGAGAGTGATGATTTTCGTGCATACCCACGTCATTAGTACTCGACCAGCCATATTTGGCGATAAGGTAGGGAGTTTCTGGCATGGTTTGGATGTCATGCAATTTTGAAATGTGCTTGAGGAGAAGGCACTTGTTCATTTGGGAAAGAGAAAGGAAGCCTAGCCCCCCATTGACGAAAGGAGCGCAGATGATGTCCCAAGCCACTTTGCAGTTTCCCCCGGTGACCGTGTCCTGTCCAGTCCAGAAAAAAAGCCCTGCAGCATTTCTAGATCTCATGAACAGTGCCCGCAGGCAGAAGAAGAACACTCATTGCATATATAGGAAGGGTCCGAAGGACGGAGCGGACAAGAATTGCCGGTCCGGCCAAGGATAGAAGAATTCCCTGCCAACCGGCTAACCGCATGTCCACCTTATCAATGATAAAGAAAAAACGGCAAGATTTAGCTTATGGGTGGAAAGAGGGAGACCTAGGTAAGATTGGGGAAGGTGGCGACTAGGCATCCAAGGATGGCCGCAATACTGTTAGCATGCTCGGGGTCTACGTGGATAGGGGCGAAAGTGCTTTTGTGAAAATTGATGGAGAGACATGTGGCTTCAGAGAACTGCAGCAGAATGCGCTTGAGGGTGCGAAGTTGAGCCTCTTCAGGGGGCAGAACAATAAGAGTGTCGTTCGCGTATTGCGAGACGGTAAGGGATATCGTCTGCAATTGGGTGCGAGAGAAGGCCATCGGTGGATGCTTGAATAATCAGGCGCTTAAGGACATCCGCGACAAGGATGAAAAGGTAGGGAGAGTAGGGGTCTCCTTGTCTCAGACCCTTCCGGCACCGGAACCAAGGTCCCGGCTTCCCGTTTAATAAAACAGCGGAGCTGGACGAAGAATTCAGATGATCCACCCAGCGGCACCACGTGGGCGGGAAACCTTTATGCATGCAAAATTGCGTCAAGGGTGGCCCGCGAAACCAAGTCAAATTCCTTGTGGAAATCAAGTTTAATCACAATTGTCGGAAGGCGACGCTTGTAGCAAGTTTGTACGATATCGGTAGCATGAAAAAAAATCTGCAATTCCCCAAATAAAACCCGTTTGCTCGCAATGGATGAGATGGTCGATTAGGGCTTGCACCCGAAGGGCAAGACACTCGGAAGCGAGCTTTACAGAGCAATTTTGAAGGGACACAGGGCGAAAATTTTCTTGTTTAGAGGCGTCTGCTTTTTTGGGGGAGGAGCACGATATAGGCAGTGTTCAATCGCTTAAGGTCCACCCTGCCAGCATGCAGATCATTGAGCAAATTGAGCAAATCCATTTTAACAATGTTCCAGTTAGACTTGTAGAAAGCGGCGCCGAAGCCATCAGGTCCAGGCCTTGCATCATCCTTCATGGCCCAAAGGGCCTCTCTAATTTCTTCCAAGGTAAAAGGCCTAGAAATATTCGCAGCCTCAGAAGAAGTAATAAAGCTTGGGAGGAGCAGGCCATCGAGGTCAAAAGAAGTAGAAATAGGGGAGGTCACGCCCACCAAATTCTTGAAAAAATTCAGAAGGATAAATTCCTTGTCACGATGCACAATGAAGGTAGTGCCATTGTCCTCAAGGGATTTAATTTGGTTTTTCCGATGACGAACTGAGGCACAGACATGAAGGTAAGCTGAATTTTCGTCCCTGAAAACACGATTTTTAACCTTAGACCGTTGCCTCCAACGAGCTGCAATTTCAGCGTTGTGGCGGTGCAGCGAGAGCTTCACCGCGATCCTAAGGCTGGATTCGAGCCTTGACAACACCCTAACCTCTTCGATCTTGTCGAGAAAGTTAATAGTGGCATGACAGTTTAGAGCAAGGATCCCAGTGGATCGATGGTGGAACATCCACTGCTTGGTCATATTCCTTGTACATTTCAGCTTGAGGGAAAGGGTTCAGCGGAGCCAAGGTGGGCATGGCGCGAGCCAACACTTGCCCAATTTTTCACAACCCGGTCTTTGTACAGCAGAACGTTAAGAAGCGAGCGATCAAGGCGGAAGATCAAGGATTTGGGAATGGACATAGCAGCGGTTAAACGGATCAAAACGTGATCCAAGGTTGTTCTAGTAACCGAAGAAAGCGACGTATCCGGAAATTTGGAAGCCCATTCCACGTTTGCCAGCGCGCGATCTAGCCTCACAAGAATTGGAATCTCCTACTGGTTTGACCAAGTGTAGCATCGGTCAAGGAGGGGGAGGTCCTGAAGTTGCATCATATGAATGGCAAAGGCGAAAAGGTTAGCCTCCGACGTGTTGAAGTTTGATGAGGATTTATCAGAGGGCCTCAATGTGATGTTAAAGTCTCCAATTATAGTCCAAGGGCATGATATATGAGGCTTGAGATTGACTAGATATTGGAGGAAAGAAGGTTTATCCGTGTGATCATAAGGTCCGTAGACGTTAGTGATCGCGAACTTTAGGTCATCACAGAGAGATTCGAACCAACAGGTTAAGGAGAAATCACATGCAAGAATTTTGGTGCATGAAAGGAAACCATTATCCCAAGGTGTAATGATTCCACCAGCAGATCCAATAGCGGGGATCGAGTGGAAGTTTCTGAGATTTGGGGGGAGAAAGGAGATAGCTTTAAAGCTAGAAATGTCTTGAAGTTTGGACTCTTGCAAACAAATCACGGAGCATGGGGTTGATGATAGAGTTTCCTTCACATCGGTGCATTTTTTGTGCCTACCTAGTGTTGGGAGATGTAGTAGTAAATCAAAATTTTCCTATGATCACCAAGATCTATCCATGGAGAAACCAGCAACGAGTGGGTAGAGATTGCATCTTCATACCTTTGAAGATCGCTAAGCGGAAGTGTTACAAGAACGCGGTTGGTGGAGTCATACTCGCAGCGATTCAGATCGCGGTGGATTCCGATCTCAGCGCCGAACAATGGCGCCTCCGCATTCAACACACGTGCAGCCCGGTGACGTCTCCTATGCCTTGATCCAGCAAGGAGGAAGGAGAGGTTGAGGGAGAGCTCCGGCAGCATGACGGCGTGATGACGGTGGAGCTCCGTGAATTTCGGCAGGGCTTCGCCAAGCGCTACGGAGAACAAGGAAGAGGAAGGGTAGGGCTGCACCAAGAGAGAAAGAAGTCGTGGCTCAAATCAGCCCAAACCCTTGGGTATATATAGGAGGAGGGAGAGGGAGGGCTGCCTTGTCCCCTCCTCCAAGGAGGAGAGCTTCGGCCAAAGGTGGGGAGGAGTCCACCTCCCACAAGGGAGGTGGATCTCCTCCTTTTAAATCCTTTTTCCCTTTATCTCTTGATCCCAGCCGCATGGGCCTTTCTAGAAGGTCTTGGAAAGCCCACTAAGGGCTGGCACACCTCCTCTAAGGGCCCACGAAGTCCTTTGGTCGTCACACCCCTCCCGGGGGCCCTCCGGCACCCTCCCGGCACTCCCGGTACACTACCGATGAGCCTGAAAACTTTCGGGTGACCAAAACTGGACTTCCTATATATCAAACCTTACCTCCGGACCATTCTGGAGCTCCTCATGACGTCTGGAATCTCATCCGGGAATCCTAACAACTTTTGGTAATCACGTATACCATTTCCCTATAACCCTAGCGTCATCGAACCTTAAGTATGTAGACCCTACGGGTTCGGGAGACATGTAGACATGACCGAGACACCTCTCCGGTCAATAACCAACAATGGGATCTGGATATCCATGTTGGCTCCCACATTCTCCACGATGATCTCATCGGATGAACCACGATGTCGGGGATTCAATCGATCCCGTATACAATTCCCTTTGTCTATCGGTATGATACTTGCCCGAGATTCGATCGTCGGTATCTCTATACCTTGTTCAATATCGTTACCGGCAAGTCTCTTTACTCGTTCCATAATACATCATACCCTGACTAACTCCTTTGTCACATTGAGCTCATTATGATGATGTCTTACCGAGTGGGCCCAAAGATACCTCTCCGTCACACAGAGTGACAAATCCCAGTCCCGATTCGTGCCAATCCAATAGACACTTTCGGAGGTACCCGTAGTGCACCTTTATAGCCACCCAATTACGTTGTGACGTTTGGCACACCCAAAGCATTCCTACGGTATCCGAGAGTTGCACAATCTCATGGTCTAAGGAAACGATACTTGACATTGAAAAGCTTTAGCAAACGAACTACACGATCTTGTGCTATGCTTAGGATTGGGTCTTGTCCATCACATCATTCTCCTAATGATGTGATCCCGTTATCAACAACATCCAATGTCCATGGTCATGAAACCGTGACCATCTATTGATCAACGAGCTAGTCAACTAGAGGCTCACTAGGGACATGTTGTGGTCTATGTATTCACACATGTATTACGGTTTCCGGTTAACACAATTATAGCATGAACAATAGACAATTATCATGAACCAGGAAATACAATAATAACCATTTTATTATTGCCTCTAGGGCATATTTCCAACACCTAGTCCTCTCACATTTCAAGAGATAACAGAAAATTTCCTAATCATTGGAAACCAGAGAGGCGACAAAATTTCTGGGTACAAGGTCAATCCAGAAATAAACGATGGAACAGACGGCAACTTTAAAAAAATGCAGAACAAGACATCGTAACAGAACTAGAAAAGCGGAAAAGAAAAAGGAAAGGAGGGAGAGTACAGAGAGGGGTCGCGGTAGGAGAGACATGCAAGCGGCGCATCGAAAGAGGAAGACTACATCTAGGATTGCTAGAGGGAATGTAGTCGCAAAAAGTGGCATGTCGGTTGTTACACCGCCGCACATAGAGGACAAGAAGGTCATCACACATCGTCAGCGGATGGCACCATGTTGAGATCAATCTCTGGCACCCCACAGGCCATCGCAAACTGCATGGCATCCTTGCGTGGGAGTGGCGGCGCCCCCTCGGCAGCAAGCTCCATGAGCTCCTCCGTCGGAAGCAGCGAGTCCTCCTTCGGGGATGCCCTCTTCTTGCCCTCCAGCTTCATCTCCTTCCTGAGAGTGGCCTTACCGAGCATAGTCATGCATTGGGGTGGCTCCCCATCCATGATGCGAGCGTTGCGACATGTGAAGAAGATGGTTGGAGGAGCCGCACGAGGTGGAAGGTCAACGAGCTCGTGCGAGGCCGGAGGGGGAGCGCCATCAGCGGGAGGTCGTCGTGGACGTCGCTGTCGACCCGTAGAGGCTCCAGTCCTGGAATTGGGGGAGGCCTGAGTAGAAACAGGCCACGACCTACATGACCTGGTCCTCGCCATCGCATCCCGGGGCGAAGGCACAACCACAGAAGTAACAACACAAGACCTCGGTGTCCGTGAATGGAATGTGGGATGGCCCAACCGAAGCCACCCGGTCGAGGTAGTCGATGGAGCATGCCACCAAGTTGGCGTCGATGAGCTTTGGGGATCCCGCCGGGCTCATGGGGATGCGGTAGAAGCCTCTCTTGCCGTTCGTGCCCTGGACACGAACGTCAGAGAAGCCCTTGAAGAGCTTGACCTGCACTGATTTGGGACGAGCCGTGAGCGGCACCGCGCAAACCGGTGGCTTGTGGTTGGCCATCATGGTGAGCCCACCGGGAAGCTGCACCACCCTGTCATCATGGCCCTCATAGGTAGGAGGAGGAGGCGGAGCCGAAAGGCTTGGGTCCATCCGCTGGGGAAGTCAGCGCTTCCCCTGCTACCCCCATCACCGCCCTCCCCGCCGCCACCACCGTTGCCGCCGTCATCCGATTCCATGTCCCCGAATGCAGGGTCCGGCGGGAGTTCTTGGGAGTGGACGACCAGGACGGAGGCGATAGCACCGAGGCCAGAGAAGCCATGGACAAGGATGGTATGAGGAACATCAGTTAGGGTTCGAGACTTGACAGAGACAAGGATGGCGGAGTAGTCGACACCGGTAAGGCAAACCAGATCAATCTCGATTGGGCAGGTGAAGGGAACGATTGAGTTAATGATAGTAGGAGTGAACCAATACTCAAGAGGGAAATCCTCAATATGGAGTGCAGAGACCGTGCCAAGGCGAAAAAGGAAATGGTTCTCCGTGTCTTCGTGGCGAACAAGGCTGACAGAGTTCAAAGGACAGTTTAGGGGGCTGTTTAAGATGGAAATCTCACGCTCATAGGCCGAGCCGAAGACAACTAAACATGCACCATAGGATGAAGCCCTGATCAACACCGGTGGGTTGCCCACACCCGTCGAGAGAGCACGGCAGATACAAGCCTGGGGGAATGGGTGTGAAGGATTGACGATTGCGTATGTGAGGTTTTGAACGTGTTCAATGAGGGTGAAAGGCATGAAAATGTTGGAGAAATCACGACGGTGCTTCGGTGGTGAGGAGAGGAAAACGGAGTGGGTCTCATCCGAATCGGTGGATTCCTCCCCTGATTTGAACTCAATCTCCTCCAGATCCTCCTCCTCCTCATCCGCAATGGCCACATCGTCTACTTCCGCCGCCTTGGTCTGCTCCAGGAAAGAAAAGATGCGGGGAGGGGAAGTATGGGGGGGGGGGGGGGGGGGGGGGGGCAGCTGAAGCTCATCCTCGGAGGAGGTGAGGTCAAGGGGAATGAAACCAGCCATTGGCGCAGGTGCGGACTGGCTAGGTGCTGGAGAGCTCCGAAGAGCTTGCAAAGGACTAGGGCTAGGAGCAATGGCCGGTTGGGGAGTGAGGATGAGAGGAGGGTTGGGTGGGGGTAAAATAGCCGTGCATCCATGCATGGTGTGGCACACGCGCTAGCACCGGCGGCATCTCCCAAGGTCTCGGCAGTCGCGCACTTGATGATCAAGTGCCAAGCACCGGTAGCAGCGGGTCATGGCGTTGAACCTTTTGGGAGGGAGAGATGAGCTGGGTTGAAGGCCGCGGGAGGCTTGCATGCTATAAGAAGAGGCAAGGAGGGCATGGGCATAAGAAACTAGTCGACGTGCATGCGGGCAGTCGGCGTGGGCGAGCAGCAGCCGAGGCGGCATCAGGCAGACGACCTTGGCGCGCGTGCCGTCAGTTCCCACGGTTTGTTGCTTGTCCACACCCTGGTTATCGCGAAGTGCAAGCTGATGGTCAATTGAAGTTCACCAAGGAAGAGGGCCTGCAAGCCGCAACAGGATCCCTGGCGCAGAGGCGTCCAGCATGGGGCGCCGGTGACGGGTTGGAACGCTGGTGCGCCTAGGTCCCCGCGATCTTAGAGGAGCATGCATGCGGACTGGAACCGGAGCAGCCGCTGGGAGGCTGGCAAGCTGAACCATCTGCCACGGGCCAATGAGGAGAGCAAGGAGGCCCGGTTCAGATATGTCCAACATGGGAGGCCGAAAAGCAGCTCGGGTAGCAGACAACTTAGACGACCGACTGTAGGATTCAGAGTGGAGGGGGTGATCGGCCAAAAGATGGTCACGGGCATCGCTACAGGAGCAGGCGAGGGAGGTCACTGTAGCTAGCTGAGTTGAGGGGCCAACGATTGGCCGGACCGTTTGCGAGACGGATAGAGGAGCAGGAGCACGCGCAGGAGAGGCGCTGTCACCATCGAAAGTCGTATCAACAGAAGAAGCCAAGGACTGGCTGGCCCTGAAGATAGAGCGATCAGTGAGATTGGAGACGTGGGCTGCAAAAAGGCATGGCGGAGGTAGACCAACCGCAGTGGGGCAGCTAGGAAGCGAACGAGTAACCCCAAGTAATTTATCCCTTCTAGTGACAAAATGAAATTAACAATGTTACGATTGGCAACGGTAAACGAGAATAAGCAGATGCTGACTTGAATGATTAGAGGGTAAGCAAAAGGCGATCCAATCCAACCATTAAGCAACGCAACGATAGTGGTGGATGGCGACGGCGGCGACAGCAGAACCTCCAGCGAGACCGCGGTGGGCGACGACGGTGTGGCGGACAGGGGGAAACATACCGGAGATGAGAAGACCGAGAGCGAGAATTCGAGGAGCGCCTCGCCAGGCGAGCGCAGAGGTGGCCCGACGACATCGGCCGTCCCCCTCCCGCGCAAGGCGGACGGGGTCGAGGAGGCAAGGAAACCGTGACGGAGCACGACGCCCCGGTGGATGTCCTCCTTGCTCGCAACCGAGATCTCCCGCACGGCATCCCATGGAGCGCCATTCATGGTGCCGTCCGGCGTGCCTCCAGCGCCGCCGAGCATTGAGGGCACAAGAGCGGAGGGAAGCCGGCGGTAGGCCAGGCCCCAAGCGGCAGGCTGGCCGACCGAGGTGGTGGCCGCCGTGGCCGGAGTGGCCGACGGCGCTTGCGCTTGCGAGTCGCCTATCATATCCCCCCCCCCCCCCCTGTGTCAAGCGAGAGGGCAACTTTCTATATGTTGTAACAGATTCATGAGATTTGCCTAAAAAAAGATTCATGAGATATCCTTGAAATGCAAAAGGTAGCCAGAAGGGGACGGTACGAAACGGGGTGCTAATGAAAATAATTCGAAGGCAACTCCATCACATGTCGGTTTGAAAGTCTCAAGAAAAAAAAAATATGAACAAGGTTCCTGGTGCTGCTGATCATTTTAAACTGAATTTGTTGTTTGCTTGTGTCCTTCACAGACATGCATTAAACTATTATGGTAAAAGCGAGAATCGGATTGTGTAGATGTGGTCGAGATCTCAAAAATGACCTCTCGTCAACATTTAGGCCATGCAATTCTTTATTATTTTCAGACTTATATTGAACATTGCTCGTGTAGTGGATAATGTAACCATCATCAACAATGTGACAAATAAAAGAAGTGGTAACATGGATAGAGCGAAAGGAAATGTGACAAAGAAGAAAAGTGGTAACATGGATAGAGCGAAAGGGGTGAAGATTTGTTTCTCCCGTTGCAACGCACGGACCCTTTTGCTAGTAGTAAAATATAAATATTAAATTCATAACGCATCTGATGATATTGATTATGTTCTGAATGTCGATGTTTTTTTCTATAAAGTTGGTCAAATTTTATGAAGCTTGACTTCAGACAAATCTTATCTGCCGAACCGAAGGGAGTACGATATAAAACCTAGAAGAACGCGATATTTGGCTGTGCTAATGGTGAGCGCAAACAATAGCAGCAAATCGAACTTCTTTGTCACGCCAACTTTTTTCTTTTGAGAAATTTGTCACACCAGCAAATGCTAACGTGTTGACACTTTTGATGCCACTGAGTGGGAGCATTTCACAATTTCTGTTTAACAGCATAGCAACATTTACGTGCAGTTCTGTCTGCCAATTGTTCACCGCTGCATGTGATTCTCATCTGGCTTTGCCTTCCGCCATTGTGAGCATGATGGTGGTCGAACTAGATGGATTTCAACATGACCTACTACATTAAAATTAATCCAGCAGCAAGGCAATTGCCTAAACCGAAAGAGTTCGCCACATTCTAAAATAATCGCACAAATCTGACCACAACTTTCTTCACGCGGCTGACCTGAACAATGGCGAATAATAGTGCAGTCTAGATTCAAGATGAGCTCAGTTTTACAGGAATACAGTACTTATTTTGGTTGCCAAGAACACAAGGTATGACTGGGCTCCTGGGCAGCAAAGCAAAATATAGCATCTTCCTTGGTAGTCTTTAAGCTGGATACATCCCATTGACAGCCATACCTCCATCTACTGAGATCGTCTGGCCTGTTATGTAAGTGGCACCAGGCATGCAAAGAAAAGCAACCAGCGATGATACTTCTCCTGGTTCCCCGACACGCCCAAGTGGAGTTCGACTCACAACGGAGGCCTCAAATTCCTTGTTAGCCAAAAGCTGCACGAAAAATAACAGGAGCAGAGGTTCAGGGATCAGAGCTTACCATTTTCCAAGAGGTTACATGCTAGGGCCCCGGCCCGTGCACAGAGTATGGGCAGATACAAGAGTTCAAAAGCAATTGTTCTTGCATAAAAGAAGCTTCAACATGTGGCTGCAATATATTTTTTCTATGTTTACTACTAGTACTAAGAAGAAAATTTGAGAATAACAGAATGTAGTTGTGCTGTGCTACTATACACAGGTACAAATGACCATGAATGGCATCGGTTCTAACAAAATTAAGAGCATATCCAAGGTGTGAGGAACTGGAGCTGCCCACAGAAAAAAAAAGGGAAGGGAAAAAACAAAAGGGCTTAGCTAGTCTCAGTTGGACACTACTGCTATCCAATACTCCCTCCGTCCCATAATGTAAGACGTTTTTTGACACTACACTAGTATCAAACCACTAGTATCAAAAAGCGTCTTACATTATGAGACGGAGGGAGTAGTTCTCAAATTTGTGGACATTTATGTTATGTGTACGATGGTTAGCTATAACAATTTCAACACACAGTTAGGCGGCGTATATATTGAGGGTACCAGGCATCTTTAGCTCAACAGAAATTCAGGATCATAACTTTAGCATGGCCACGTTACCCGCAAAAAAGAAAAAATCAGCATGGCTACCAAACAGCTGCACTGTGTTCGTTCCATGATAGTAATGACGGTACAGGCTGAAATCAACATGACTTTTGCTACCCGAAATGTAATTTTTTCAATAAGTGGAAGCATACTTTTTGAGATAATTTCTATCGACTAGTACTAAAACATGCACTTTGTTCATTCTCTGATAGTAAATGAAGGTATAGGCTGACATCAACATGATTTTGCTACCTCACATGCAATTTGAATATAAGTAGAAGGATACTTTTTGCGCTAATTTCATCAAGAACTGATACTAAAACATGTTTAGTATAATAAAAGAGTCAACTTGCTCTGTTCAGATACTCAACGGGATAATCATATCACTAGAACTACGCACAGGTTGCGCAGCAATGCGCTCAAGAAAAATAATGCAGTTAAACACATGTATGGAAAAAAGCAGTAAAATAATGCATAATTAGTCCTTAAGGCAAGCAGGTAAGAAGGGTAACCACGACACAGTCTGTATGCTACGTCAAAATGACGATTCATAATATGTTCCAAATTACTTTGCAGACTTGAGAGGAATAATCAAATGAGACCCTTACTCCTTCTGTAAGCGAAGTCGTTATGTACCATGGAGCAACAGAGTTTGTTCTTATGCCATCTTTTGCCCATTCACATGCTAGGTTCTTGGTTAATTGGTTGATGGCACCTGAACAAAACCAGTAGGTAGTTATGGACAGTAGATGTCTTTACAAACATTATGTTTACACATGCTCAGGAAGTCAAAGTGACAGGCGGGTAGTGAGATAAAGTAGTTACCTTTAGTCATAGCATATGGAGTTCCGCTAAATACGGCTACTAATCCACAGACAGATGATACGAAAACAATGCTGCCCACACCAGATGCTTTTAGAAGAGGATGTGCAAGTTGGCAAAGATGATACGCAGATTCAAGATTAGTGGCCATCAAAAAAGAGTAATCTTCTGCAGAATATTCAGTAGTTGGTTTCCTTATGTTTGTCCCCACATTGTTTACCTTAAAGAGGAAATAAAGGAAGTCAGAGAAAGTTGGTACAAACCTATGCAAACCCAAGGTAAGTGGCCATCAAAGTAAGTAAACATTTCTCGAAGAAAAAGAATGAGTAAGCTTCTACAGGACATTCAGTAGTTGGTTTCCGTATGTTTGTTACTCAATGGTTTACCTTAAAAGACCAAGCGAAAGAAGACGGCACAAATCTACATAAGCATTCAGGTTATGGAATCAACACTACAAAACACAGGGGAAATTAGAACGGAGATCCAACAAACAGTTCATCCTGGTGCAGATCTCCAAGAAAAATGATTTTTTGCCCGAAAGGAGAACAGGAGCACTGCCCACTCAATTAGAAGAACGGTTCAGTTTTATAACACACATGTGTAACAAGCAACAAAACCATTTTGGTCGTCTAGAGTAGCAAAGAACCTAAACGCTAGCCGTTATCACCGGAAACAACACGCTGGAAATGGAATGCAGGTGTTCAAGCATTCACTGCTCAACACCGAATATGAGACCACTCCATCTAAGAAATGATGTCTATCCGGATAAACTTTGGGCCGCTGTTCCACCAGTCAGCTAACCTGACCTGGGTGGTATCTGTCTGAGTCAGCTGCTCAAGATTGGACCAGGCCGCCAACTTCTTCCACACCTGCTTGGAGAAGCTACAATCCATCACGACATACTCAGCTGATTTATTTCCACCCTGCATTGGTTCAATCCACTTGTTTCTGTCAAGACCACAGTGAACCTTGCTATTCTTGAATCTCACACTACTACTAACAATGGCACAATCTCCACCGCCACCTTCCCTAGAAGCCATCTAGATTCCAAGAACTTGGCTGTCTGGTCGTCTCCCAGGGTTACCAAAGCCATGGCACTGAAGAGGGCCCGATCGACACTGTTGCATGGCACCGTGTTGCCGCCTAAGGTTTATCAAGATCCGTCTATTCGAACCATCAAAGGAAAATATTGACCTGTGAGATTTAACAAACTTCACCAACGCACGAAAAGTTGAATATCAGGTTTCGCATCTGCATTTCATTCAACCTTGTGTTGACAAATTTTCAGATCTTGAATTCAACTGTTTTATGAAGCATTAAGATAAGAAACATTGTTTCCTTGGGAATGTCTGTCTGCACCCTGCAGCGTGTTTTCATGAAATCAACATACTCCACTTACCTGGGAGAAAAGATACATCAACTCAAACACATGATGCTGAAAGTGAAGAAAGTTCCATAAATAAACACACGGGCATGATTGATAGTGAGAGGTGGCCAGGTGGGAGCCTATGCAGTTCGCAAGATCCATCGGGCAATTGCACGGACCAGTGGATTTAGTACTTGACTTTCCGAAGGGCTCCGTGATTGGTTTTCCATGTTCCGTGCTTCATTTATCTCCATACATACCGTTTCATTTGTAGGATGGGGAATAGCACATGGCATTTAGGGGGTGAATTTCAACTACGTGTGTGTTTGCTTAACTGCAACTCACAGCAGGCTGGTATTCCCAGAGAAAAAAACGATAATACTGCATTTCTGACGGATGGATAGGATCATGCTAGGAACGAGAAAGAAGAGAAATGAAGATGCGATTGGTAATTGGTTTCAACTCACGAGGATGTTGAGCTTGCCACCGAAGCGTTCGGCGACCTCGCCGACGAGGCGCTCCCGCTGCTCCCGGACGGAGAGGTCGCAGACGGAGGTTGTGACGCGGAAGCCCCTGGCCTCCCACTCCTTGAGGCGCTCGCTCAGCTCCGCCTCCTTCCGGGAGCAGGTGTGCACGGCCGCCCCCAGCGCCGCAAGCTCCTCCACCACCGCACGCCTGCGCATCACACGGGCTCCTCAGGTCGGCCATCGAGGGAATCTCTCGGAGTTTGGGGCGCTGCTGGGGAAGAGAAAGAGGCGTCCGAGGGGTACCCGATGCCGCGGGTGCCGCCGGTGACGAGAGCCGTCTTGCCGTGAAGAGACCACCTTCCTGGAGCGCCCGGCTGGCTCGACCCCGACGTCTCCGCCGCAGCCATCTGCCAACAACCCGCCGCTCTCTTCGGGTTCTGTGCTTATCTGTTCCTGTTCGACGAACAGATGAGCGGAGATGTACTGGTAGACAGCGAAGTAGTACTCTCCGGTCGCGTCTTATTACCTCCGTCCGGGTTTATCAGGCACTTAGTATTTTTAAGGCAAAATTTAACCGGTCATACAAATACTAAAATATACTACTAGAATATATGCTATAAAAAGTACACCGTTGGATTTTCATTTGAAAGAGCTTTTCAAATGTATAATTATTTTGACAGATAGTTTACATTTAATTAGTTTTTCAATAATAATAATAATAAATACTTCGTCCGAAAATATTTTTCATAGAAATGAATAAAATGGATGTATCTATAACTAAAATAAATCTAGATACATTCATTTTTAAGACAAGTATTTCCAAACGGAGGGAGTAATATTTACATCGTCCAAAAAAAAGATACAATATCATTCATTGGCTCCTCAAACCAATCTCTAGTGGGTAAAAAGATACATTTTATTAGTTAAACTAGCAAAAGCCCCCGTGTGTTGCAATGAGGCAGAAAATAACACATGCTCTTAACCAAATAACTATGACTCCCTAATAGTTTTATGTTTTTTATTTTCACATGTCATTACATTTGTATTGCCGATAGTAGCCTAAGTGCTCATTCAGTGAAAACACGTTTGAACATGGTCAGCCCTAAGGTGTCTCTCACTATCTCGCGCATGAGCACGCGCACTCACGCGGAATAAGATGGAAAATATGTTGTTTATTTTACTCGTGAGGTTTTTTACAGGTATGCACGTGTGGTTATCGATGTTTTCTTTTCTCTCAATCTGATTTTAATGGGTGTTTATTTATAATTCGGATCACTGCAGGTACGAAAAGAAAAATGGACCATGCACTATAAATTAAATTTGCATCAAAAATATTTTTTTATAAATATTTAACATCCAGAAGTAACATCATATTTAGATTTTACGCATTTTTCTAATCAAAATTCATTTATAACATGTTAAAATTGAGTTATGGTTTAAAAGATATAAACAAATTTGTTTTACATAAACTGCGGATTAATTAACCAAGATGGCAGGGGGGTTTCTGTTTAAACAAAAAAAAATTCGACTGGTTTAAATATGAACGACGAATTGATTACCTGAAACGTCAAGGAGTTTTCTAAGAAAATGGAAAAAAGATTAGGCTATGACTTAACATATACTACGGGTTAATTTACAAAAGACAGATGGATTTATTTGTAAAATGGTGCGATAGACTTTATTATTATTACTATTATTAAGTAGAGATAGCAGACATTACATATTTCTATCATAATAATCATGTGTCAATAATACCTGCAACACTATGTCCATCTACTTTGTCCACGCATGACTCATGTTGTACCGTGAAAGTTCGGTTAATATTAGGCAGGACCAACTACGGTGTCAAGGGACGTCGGGTAGTTGATGTAAACGACGCACTCACCGAAACATCCACGATATGGATGCCATGGGAACAGGCAGGACTGTTGATGTTAGGTGCTCTTGGTTTGGCGAGTGGCGTTTTTCTTTGTGCGTACTTACGACCAATCGAAGGAGAAACAAGGCAGGACAGCTCACAAGTCCTGAGGATCACGAACGGACCCACCTTCATAGCAACACAAGAAAAAAAATCAAGCGAGTCATACTGAAAGATGGAATCATGAATAAACCTGAGTAGTGCAAGGAAAAACTCAAGCAAGTCAAACCTCACGTATGAAGCTAGCTCCCCGCCAACATATTGACGCCGGTTAGCCGGTGCACACCAGAGCAAATGGAGGGCTTGAATCGTCTCCTCGGATGGGAGGAGGAGTTGCCATCGACCGTCGCTTGCACGTCCTCCCGTTCGTCGAAGTCATGGTGCTCTAGGTCTGCTACTTGGAGACAATGGATCTGGCATTGTCCATCTCTTCGGCAACATGTTCACGCCGGTCAGCCGGTGCACACCAAAGCGAATAAATGGCGCGTCTTGAATCGTCTAGGCACGGGGGGAGGAGGAGCTGACGCCGACTGTCGCTTCATGTCCTCTCGGTGAGTATGTCCTCTTTTCTAGGGTCTTTGTCGTTTTTATTGCCACGTGACGCCACCTCTGGAATTTATAAATTTAAGTCCTTCCTTCCTCTCGAATAAATGAGACAGAAAATTCATCCTTTCTTAGAGATTTTCACTTGCTAATTTTGTAACTCGCGGAAGTATATAAATTGGTGAAGTTTGATGTAAAAAAGCAATACGGGCTATTTAATTTAATAACAAAGCATGATTTATTTTTATTTTTTATTTTTGTGACGGTTAAATATAGATTATGTGATAGCACCCTTTAGGCCCAGCTCGGCCTAAGCAAAAAATCAAAATAAAAAACCGTGATCACAGCCTAGGGCGAGTGAATGCACATATAGCGAAACAATTTGGTATTTCATTTGTATGTTTGTTGGCGTGGTGGCAAGGCACTATCTTTTGATTGCATGGATTGCAGGAGTAGACTCCCGGCTCCAGCATAATTTTTCTTTAACTTATCAACGGAGGAAGCAAAGAGGCCCAGGTGAACCAACAAACCACCTACACTCTAATCGTTTTAAATTTAGGACCCAAACAATAGTACCACCTGAGATATAACAAAACCTTAGACAGAAAAAAATCACCTAAGCGGAATGAAACTAAGAATATCATATTGCTTTATTAGTAGGCATAGATTTGTTGGTTAAACTTGTAGGAGTAAGCTGATGCACCCTCTCGCATACAATTAAGGTCAACTCCAACGCATGACCCCAAATCGTCCATCCGCGTTCGTTTGATGGTGAACGGAAATAAATCGCGGCGCAACGCGAGGGCGCAAACGAATAAATGTCTGTTTTCCGTCCGTTTTCGCTCCATCCCTACCCGAATTTGGGCCGCGCTTACGCTGAAGCGGACACGGGTGGACGGGCGAGACGCGTGCTCATGTCCTCCCCTGGCCCGCCCATCGGGGACACATGCCCCCCTTTTGTCCCCCTCCCCCTCATTCGCCTCCCCGAGCAAACCCAACCCCCAGAGCGTTGCCACCCATTTTTCTCTGCATACCTCTCTAGACCCCTCCCCTCCCCCTCCTCGCACCACTAGGCGCAAGCTTGGTGCCCCCCACGGCTCGGCGAGGGCGGCGTGTTGGCAGATCTACGGCGGCGGGATTTGGCACATCTTGTCGGCCAGATTTGCCGATTCCTGCCCGTCGGTGGTTGCACCTTGCCATGGATTGGCTGGGTATCGGACCGCACATCCCTGACAACGCATGAAGGTGTCGAGTCCTCCTCTAGCCGGTCGAATCTACCCCATCGTCGGTTTGCCTCTAAAGCCATGGCTGGCCGTTGCCCTGGCTCGGCGCTGGCACAGAGACTTGTCGGCTCACCGTTGTCGTACATAAAGTGCGACAATTGCCCACTGCAGGTCATGTGCCGTGTTTCTACAATTACGGAGCATCTCCAATGGGTGTTCATCAAGTGCAAAAATGATGGGGTATGTCTGTCTCTTCGCTCGATTTTGTGTCCAGACTCCCGAAGTTTTGTTAGCTTATTTAGCTCAAATTTGTGTGTAGGTGGGATGCAGTTTTCGGTATTGGGAAGAAACCTACATTGATCTTTGATCGAACGAAATTTGCTAGATGTTCATGCACTTCAAGCTAGAATCGAAGCTAGACATGAGACTAAAGAAGAGACCAAAGGAGAAGCAACGTCTACTCCTTTACAATTGAATATTTGCTCTAAGGGATGATTCCTGTTAACTCTTGCTCGAACTCACGATAGCTTTTGCTTGTTAGATGGTGGAGCTTCCTCATCATCATCTTCTTCTTCATTGTTGTTGAAGGTGTCATTCCCTTGTGGGGTGGTGAAGGAGGTTGAGGTGGATCATCTTGATGGACTTCTTCCTCTTCATCTTGACGTGTACTGATACGTACATTTTGCTTCATGAATTCTTACTACTATTTACCTCATTCTTCATTATCTCACATCATCACACAATTCTTAAGTCTTTTCTCTCTGAATATGTAAGGTACATCATAAGGAGTGAAATATCTGGAAACTGGAATTCTGGACCGGAAAACTGAGAAAAAGGAAGAAAAATCACCAGTCTCAGAATGACCTGAAAATTCAAGGAGAATATTTTTGGAATATTTAAGAATGTATGGAGCAAAAATATACCGGAGGGAGGCTACCAGTAGGGCACAAGCCAACGGGTTGTGCCCCCCGTGGTGGCACATGCCAGATGGCTTGTGGGCCCCCAGTTGGTCCTCCGACGCCCCTCTTCTCCTATATGTTGTGTTTTACCATAGAAAAAATCATAAGAAACCTTTCGGGACGAAGCGCCGCCGTCTCAAGGCAGAAACCTGGGCAAAGGCCCTTTTGCACTCCGACGGTCAGATTCTGCCGGGGAAATCTCTCTTCGGGAGGCGGAGATCGAAGCCATCGTCATCACCAACGCTTACTCCTTCATGGGAGGACCAACCTTCATCAGTGACAATCACCAGCACCATCTCATCTCCAACCCTAGTTCATCTCTTGTATTCAATCTTTGTCCCAAAACCTCAGATTGGTACATGTGGACTAGTGTGTTGATTACATCTTGTAGTTGATGCTTGTTGGATTACTTGGTGGAAGAGATTATATTAAGATCCGTAATCATCGTTATTACACGTCTGATCTTGAACATGTTGATGATGTGTGATTAGTTATTATTGTTCCCGAGGACATGGAGAAGTCTTGTTATAAGTAATCTTGTGAAGTTGGTATGCGTTTGATATTTTGATTATATGTATGTTGTTACTTCTCTTAGTGGTGTCATGTGAATGTCGACTATATAACACTTCACCATGCTATGGGCCTAAGGGAAGTAATTGTAGAGTAACAAGTAGATGATGGGTTGAGATAGTGACCGAAGCTTAAACCCCAGTTTATGTGTTGCTTCATAAGGGGCTGATTTGGATCCACATATTTCATGCTATGGTTAGATTTATCTTAATTCTTCTTCCGTAGTTGTGGATGCTTGCGAGAGGGGTTAATCATAAGCAAGTTGTTAGTTCAAGTAAGAACAACACCTTAGCACCGGTCCACCCACATATTAAATTATCAAAGTAGCGAACGCGAATCAACTCAACATGATGAACATGACTAGACGGAAATTCCAATGTGTCCTCAGGAGCACTTGCTTAATATAAGAGAACTTTTAGGACCGTACTTTGCTACAAAAAGGATTGGGCTACCTTGCTGCACCATTGTTACTATTGTTACTTGTTGAATACCTTATTGAAAACTGCTTATCATTTCCTTCTGCTCCTCGTTGGGTTTGACACTCTTACTCAATGTTGAGGATATCGCTTATCGTTATCATCTTGGTTAGCTGGGGATAAGATATTAATCAGAAATCGGTTGATTAATAGATTTTATCGGTCGACTGTTAATCGGCCATTTTTTGCAAATCCTAGGTTCCCAACACTAAAATATGCTATATTCAACACCAAAAAAATATTGGATAGAAGTGTTACCTTGATTCCTAGCCCTTGAATCCTCATATAATGACAAAAACAGGGGCAATAAAACATATTGCATAACAAGGTCGACAAAAAGACAAATAAACATAGTTTTTTGCAAACATAGTGCCAGGGATAGGCCTAATTTATTGGTAGATTCCTGATAAATCGCTTGTCAGAGTGATAAACCGGCCCAAAAGATAAACAATTAAGATAAGGCATAATCTTATCGGTCACCCCATGAGTAGTGATAAATCAGATGATAAATTGTTGAATCGAAAGATTTTTTTGAACAGTGTTCTTACTTATCAAAAGGACTACGATTGATCCCCTATACTTGTGGGTCATCAAGACTCTTTTCTGGCGCGTTGCTGGTAAGGAAACATTTTCCATACGTGCTGAAATTTACTGATACTTGTCACTATGAACGGTCACCCTTTGAGTGGCTTGTTCGGGGCATCTTCGCCCCGAAAGAAAGATAAGGAATTTCTTCCTCCACCTACTGCACCTACTGAAAACATCTGTTGTGAGATTTCTTCAGATATGCTTGAAAAACTATTGTCCGGTCCCTATGATGGTACAACTCATCCTGATTTCTATTTGATATTCGTCGATGAGGTTTGTGGATTGTTTCAGCTTGCATTATTGTCTAGGTACAAAGTTAAGAAGAAAGGTTTCCCTTTATCTTTGGAGGGAAAAGCATTGATGTGGTATAGTCTATTGGATAATATTGAATCATGGGATTGGAATCGCTTGAAGCTGGAATTTCATCAAAAGTTTTGCCCCGTGCATCTAGTTCACCGTGATCGGGATTATATATATATATAACCTCTGGCCTCATAAGGGAGAAATCATCGCTCAAGCTTGGGGGAGGCTTAAATCTATGATGCACACCTGCCCCAACCATGAGCTTCCAAGAGTAATGATTATATAAAAAATTAATGCTCGGCTTTCTCATGATGATCGGATATTATTGGATTCTTATTCCTCGGTCTCATACATGAATGAAACTATTGAATTCAGATGGGATCTTTTGGAAAGAATTAAACATAACTCTGAAGATTGGGAGCTCGACAAAGGTAACGAGTCATGTATAGAACTTAACTTTGATTGTGTTAAATCTTTTATGAAAACCAGTACCTTTCATGAGTTTAATAACAAATATGGTCTTGACTCTGAAATAGTAGCTACTCTATATGAATCATTTGCTACTCATGTTGATCTTCCCAAAGAAAACTGGTTTAAATATCATCCTCCCATCAAACCACCATTAGAGGAACCAATTAAAATTAAGAAATAAGAAATAATTATTAGTCATGTAGATCCTGTTGTTCCCACTACTTACATTGAGAAACCTCCTTTTCTTGATAGAGTTAGGGAACATGCTAAGACTACGACTGTGGTTAATAAAAGTCACATTAGAATACATGTACCTTCTGAACAAATAAATGTTGAACCTAATGTTGCCATGGTCAAAGATCTCCTAGATAATAATGCTGAGGGCTAGGTTCTTTATTTTGTGGGGAAGCTGCTAGGATTGCGAAACCTGCTAGAAACAAATAGGATGAGTGAGACAAAAATAAACCGGTGGTTGGCATGCCTGTTGTTTCAGTTAAAATTGGAGAACATTGTTATCATGGTTTGTGTGACCTTGATGCTAGTGTTAATGTTATAGCTTATACCTTATATCAAGGAATTAGAAATGACATAGCACCTTCTACTATGGAAGATATTGATGTTACTATTAAACTTGCAAACCGAGACACTATTTCGCCACTTGGGATTGTTAGAGATGTTGAGGTTCTGTGTGGGAAGGTCAAGTACCCCGCTGATTTCCTAGTACTTGGTTCAAAACAAGATAACTTTTGTCCCATTATATTTGGTAGACCTTTCTTAAACACTGCTAATGCTAAAATCAATTGTGTTACTGATAAGGTTAGAATAAGCTTTCGTGATGTGTCTCATGAATTTAATTTCTCCAAGTTTACTAACCAATCACATGAGAAGGATTCACCTAGTAAGGCTGAAATGATTGGTATTGCTTCTATTGTCGTACCTCCTACTGGTCCGTTAGAACAATATTTGCTAGACCATGAGAATGATATGCAAATAAATGAAAGGAATGAAATAGATATGATTCTCCTCGAATAAACACATATCCTTAAACACAACTTACCAGTTGATATATTAGGGGATCCTCCTCCACCCAAAGGAGATCCCGTTTTTGAATTAAAAACTTTGCCGGGTACTCTGAAATATGCTTATCTTGATGAAAAGAAGATATATCATGTGTGGGGGATCACAGTAGTAAATCAAAATTTTCTTACGCATCACCAAGATCAATCTATGGAGAAACCAGCAACAAGTGGGGGTAGAGCATCTTCATACCTTTGAAGTTCGCTAAGCAGAAGCGTTACTAAAACGCGGTTGGTGGAGTCGTACTCGCAGCGATCCAGATCGCGGTCATTCCGATCTAAGCACCGAACAATGGCGCCTCCGCGTTCAACACACGTGCAGCCCGGTGACGTCTCCCACGCCTTGATCCAGCAAGGAGGGGGAGAGGTTGGGGAAGACAACTCCAACAGCAGCATGCCGGCGTAGTGGTGGTGGAGCAGCGCAGTACTTCGACAGGGCTTCGCCAAGCACTACGGAGGACGAGGAGGTGGAGAGGTAGGGCTGCGCCGAGAGAGAGAGAGATTTGTGTGTCCACAGCCCCCAAACCCTCCACTATATATAGGAGGATAGGGAGGAGGGTGCGCACCCCTAGGGTTCCCTCCCTAGGGGTGGCAGCAACCCTAGATGGCCAGGAGGGCCGGCGGCCAAGGTGGGGAGGAGGGGTGGCGCCCTAGGGCCCCTCCACGCCTAGGGTTTGGCCCCTTCCACCCTTTGTTGCGCCTTGGGCTGAGGTAGGAGGCGCACCAGCCCACCTAGGGGCTGGTTCCTCCCACTTTTGGCCCATGTAGCCTTCCGAGGCCGGTGGCCCCTCCCGGTGGACCCCCGGAACCCTACCGGTGGCCCTGGTACATTACCGGTGATGCCCGAAACACTTCCGGTGACCAAATCCTCACTTCCTATATATGAATCTTTACCTCCGGACCATTCCGGAACTCCTCGTGACGTCCGGAATCTCATCCGGGACTCCGAACAACCTTCGGTAACCACATACACTATTCCCATATAACCCTAACGTCATCGAACCTTAAGCATGTAGACCCTACGGGTTCAGGAGGCATGTAGACATGACCGAGACACCTCTCCGATCAATAACCAATAGCGGGAACTGGATACCCATATTGGCTCCCACATGTTCCATGATGATCTCATCGGATGAACCACAATATCGGGGATTCAATTAATCCCGTATACAATTCCCTTTGTCCATTGGTATGTTACTTGCCCGAGATTCGATCGTCGGTATCCCTATACCTTGTTCAATCTCGTTACCGATAAGTCTCTTTACTCGTTTTGTAACACATGATCCCGTGACTAACTCCTTAGTCACATTGAGCTCATTATGATGATGTATTACCAAGTGGGCCCAGAGATACCTCTCCGTCACACGAAGTGACAAATCCCAATCTCAATTCGTGCCAACCCAACATACACTTTCGGAGATACCTGTAGTGCACCTTTATAGTCACCCAGTTACATTGGGACGTTTGATACACCCAAAGCAGTCCTACGGTATCCGGGAGTTGCACAATCTCATGGTCTAAGGAAACGATACTTGACATTAGAAAAGCTCTAGCATACGAACTACACGATCTTGTGCCATGCTTAGGATTGGTTCTTGTCCATCACATCATTCTCCTAATGTTGTGATCCCATTATCAACGACATCCAATGTCCATGGCCAGGAAACCATGACCATCTATTGATCAACGAGCTAGTCAACTAGAGGCTTACTAGGGACATGATGTGGTCTATGTATTCACACATGTATTACGGTTTCCGGTTAATACAATTATAACATGAACAATAGACAATTATCATGAACAAGGAAATATAATAATAATCACTTTATT
The DNA here is from genome assembly GCA_022496015.1 of Hordeum marinum. NCBI lineage: Eukaryota > Viridiplantae > Streptophyta > Magnoliopsida > Poales > Poaceae > Hordeum > Hordeum marinum. Next base: position 365,557,708 of record CM039675.1, on the reverse strand, counting down.
ATTGCCTCTAGGGCATATTTCCAATAGTCTCCCACTTGCACTAGAGTCAATAATCTAGTTACATTGTGATGTATCGAACACCCATAGAGTTCTAGTGTTGATCATGTTTTTCTCGTCAGAGAGGTTTAGTCAACGGATCTGCGACATTCAAATCCATATGTACTTTACAAATGTCTATATCTCCATCCTAGACATATCCACGAATGGAGTTGAAGCGGCACTTGATGTGTCTTGTCTTCTTGTGAAACCTGGGCTCCTTGGCATGGACAATAGCTGTAGCGTTGTCACCGAGTAGAGTCATCGGGCCCGATGCATTGGGAATCACTCCTAGGTTGGTGATGAACTCCTTCATCCAGACTCCTTCCTGTGCTGCTTCTGAAGCAGCTATGTGTTGGGGAACGTTGCATGGGAAACAAAAAATTTCCTACGCACACGCAGATCTATCCATGGTGATGAGTACCTACGAGAGGGAGAGTGGATCTACATACCCTTGTAGATCGCTAAGCGGGAAGCGTTAAGAAACACGGTTGGTGTAGTCGAACGTCTTCACGATCCAAATCGCCGTGCGTCCCGCGATCCAATCACGATCCGTCCCGCAATCCGATCACGATCCGTCCCACGAACTTGATCACGATCCGTCTCACGAACTTGATCACGATCCTTCCGATCTAGCACCGAACGAACGACACCTCCGCGTTCAGCACACGTACAGCTTGATGACAATCTCCACCGTCTTGATCCAGCAAGAAGGAGTGGAGAGGAAGAAGAGTTCTCCAGCAGCCTGACGGCACTCCGGCGATGGTGGTGAAGCAATTCCGGCAGGGCTTCGCCTAAGCACTGCAGAAAACCAATCTAGAGGAGAAACTATGTACTGGAGGAACGGGTAGCACGTGGCTGAAATTCTAGTGCAAAACCCTAGAAATCCACCAGTATATATAGGAGGGAAGGAGGAGGAGAGGCAGCCTTGGCCTCCAAGCCTTGGAGGCTTCGGTCGAAGTGGGAGGTGGAGGAGGACTCTCCTCCTCCAATCCTAGTAGGACTAGGATTGCTCCTTTTTGCCTTTTTTTCCACCTTTTCCTATTGGTTTTTTTCCTCCAGCCACATGGGCCTTGTGTGGGAGTTTCCACCAGCCCACTAAGGGCTGATATTCACTCTCCCACAGCCCATGAAGCCTCTTGGGTCGAAATACCCCTCCCGGAGGCCTCTCGGTACACTACCGACACTCCCGGTACACTACCGATGAGCCCGAAACTTTTCCGGAGACCAAAACGGGACTTCCTATATATGAATCTTTACCTCCGGACCATTCCGGAGCTCCTCGTGATGTCCGGGATCTCATCCGGGACTCCAAACAAACTTCGGTCACCACCATACATAACTCTATACTACCGAAACGTCACCAAACCTTAAGTGTGTAGACCCTGCGGGTTCGAGAACTATGTAGACATGACCGAGACACCTCTACAGTCAATAACCAATGGCGGGACCTGGATTTCCACATTGGTTCCTACATATTCTACAAAGATCTTTATCGGTTGAACCTCTTTGTCAAGGATTAAGTTAATCCCGTATGATGTTCCCTTTGTTCTTCGGTATGTTACTTGCCCGAGATTCGATCATCGGTATCTCCATACCTAGTTCAACCTCGTTATTGGCAAGTCTCTTGACTCGTTCCGTAATACAAGATCCCGTAACTAACACTTAGTCACATTGCTTGCAAGGTTTATTGTGATGTTGTATTACCGAGTGGGCCCTGAGATACCTCTCCGTCACACGGAGTAACAAATCCTAGTATTGATCCATGCCAACTCAACAGACACCCTCGGAGACACCTGTAGAGCACCTTTATAGTCACCCAGTTATGTTGCGACGTTTGATACACACAAGGTACTCCTCCGATATCTGTGAGTTGCATGATCTCATGGTCATAGGAACATATACTTGACATGCAGAAAACAGTAGCAATAAACTGACATGATCATAAGCTACGTTTGTAGTTTGGGTCTTGTCCATCACATCATTCTCCTAATGATGTGATCCCGTTATCAAATGACATCTCATGTCTATGGCTAGGAAACCTTAACCATCTTTCGATCAACGAGCTAGTTCACTAGAGGTATACTAGGGACATTGTGTTTGTCTATGTATCCACACATGTATCCATGTTTCCAATTAATACAATTATAGCATGGATAATAAACGATTATCATGAACAAGGAAATACAATAATAAACACTTTATTTATTGCCTCTAGGGCATATTTCCAATAGTCTCCCACTTGCACTAGAGTCAATAATCTAGTTCACATCACTATGTGATTTACATTGTAATGAATCGAACACCCATGCAGTTCTGGTATTGATCATGTTTAGCCCTTGGAACAGGTTTAGTCAACGGGTCTGCAACATTCAGATCCGTGTGCATTTTGCAAATATTTATGTCCTTCTCCATGATGTAATCGCGGATGGAGTTGAAGCGTCGCTTTATGTGTCTGGTCCTCTTGTGAAACCTTGGTTCCTTGGCCAGAGCAATGGCACCAGTGTTGTCACAGAACAGGTTCATTGGATTCAGTGCACTAGGCACTACTCCAAGATCTGTCATGAACTGCTTCATCCAGACACCTTCCTTCGCCGCCTCCGAGGCTGCGATGTATTCCGCTTCACATGTAGAATCAGCTACCACGATTTGCTTGGAACTGCACCAGCTTACCGCTCCCCCGTTAAGAATAAATACGTATCCGGTTTGCGACTTAGAGTCGTCCGGATCAGTGTCAAAGCTTGCATCGACGTAACCCTTTACGATGAGCTCTTCATCACCTCCATAAACGAGAAACATTTCCTTAGTCCTTTTCAGGTACTTAAGGATATTCTTGACCGCTTGCCAGTGCTCCATTCCAGGATGACTTTGAAACCTTCCGGCCATACTTATGGCAAGGCTGACATCGGGTCTTGTGCACAACATTGCATACATGATAGAGCCTATGGCTGAAGCATAGGGGATGACACTCATCTTTTCTCTATCTTCTGCAGTTACTGGGCATTGAGTCTTACTCAACTTCACACCTTGTAACACAGGCAAGAACCCCTTCTTGGACTGTTCCATTTTGAACTTCTTCAAAACTTTATCAAGGTATGTGCTCTGTGAAAGTGCTATTAAGCGTCTCGATCTATCTCTATAGATCTTAATGCCTAATATGAAAGCAGCTTCTCCTAGGTCCTTCATTGAAAAACTCTTGTTCAAATATTCCTTCACGCTTTCCAGCATTTCTATATTGTTTCCAATCAGCAATATGTCATCCACATATAATACTAGAAACGCTATAGAGCTCCCACTCACTTTCTTGTAAATACAAGCTTCTTCGTAAACTTGTATAAACTCAAACGCTTTGGGCACCTCATCAAAGTGCTTATTCCTACTCCGAGATGCTTGCACCAGTCCATAAATGGATCGCTGGAGTTTGCAAACTTTGTCAGCATTCTTTGGATCGACAAAACCTTTGGGTTGTATCATATACAACTCTTCCTCAAGGAAACCGTTGAGGAACGCTGTTTTGACATCCATCTGCCAAATTTCATAGTCGAAATAAGCAGCTATTGCTAACATGATTCTGACAGACTTAAGCATCGCTACGGGTGAGAATGTCTCATCGTAGTCAACTCCTTGAACTTGTGAAAAACCCTTTGCCACAAGTCGAACTTTATAGACGGTGACATTACCATCCGCGTCTGTCTTTTTCTTAAAGATCCATTTGTTCTGAATGGCCTTTTGCCCTTCAGGTAATACTTCCAAAGTCCATACTTTGTTTTCATACATGGATCCCATCTCGGATTTCATGGCCTCTAACCATTTCTCGGAATCCGGGCCCATCACTGCTCCTCCATAGCTCGTAGGTTCATTGTTGTCCAACAACATAACCTCCAAGACAGGGTTGCCGTACCACTCAGGGGTAGTACGCGGCCTTGTCGACCTACGAGGTTCAATAGCAGCTTGATCCGAAGCTTCATGATCATCATCATTAACTTCCTCTTCTACCGTCGTAGGTTCCATAGAAACATCTTTCTGTGCTACGCTACTTTTTGGTTGAAGTAAAGGTTCAATAACCTCATCAAGCTCTATTTTTTCCCCACTCAATTCTTTCGAGAGAAACTCTTTCTCAAGAAATGTTCCGTTCTTAGCGACAAACACTTTGCCTTCGGATCTGAGATAGAAGGTATACCGATTGTCTCTTTCGGGTATCCTATGAAGACGCATTTCTCCGCTTTGGGTTCCAGCTTTTCAGGCTGAAGCTTTTTGACATAAGCATCACATCCCCAAACTTTAAGAAACGACAACTTTGGCTTCTTGCCAAACCATAGTTCATATGGCGTCATCTCAAAGAATTTTGATGGTGCCCTATTTAAAGTGAATGCAGCTGCCTCTAATGCATAACCCCAAAACGATAGTGGCAAATCAGCAAGAGACATCATAGAACGCACCATATCTAATAAGGTTCGATTACGACGTTCGGATACACCATTACGCTGTGGTGTTCCGGGCGGTGTCAACTGTAAAATAATTCCACATTGTCTTAAGTGACTGCCAAACTCATAACTCAGATATTCACCTCCTCGATCAGATCGCAAGAACTTAATCTTCTTGTTACGATGATTCTCAACTTCACTCTGAAATTGCTTGAACTTTTCAAACGTTTCAGACTTGTGTTTCATCAAGTAAATATACCCATATCTACTTAAGTCATCAGTGAGCTGAGAAAATAATGATATCCACCACGCGCTGTAACATTCATTGGACCGCACACATCAGTATGTATGATTTCCAATAAGTCACTTGCCCGTTCCATTGTTCCAGAGAACGGCGTTTTAGTCATCTTGCCCATGAGGCATGGTTCACATGTGTCAAGTGATTCAAAATCAAGTGACTCCAAAAGTCCATCAGCATGGAGCTTCCTCATGCGTTTTAAACCAATATGACCTAAACGGCAGTGCCACAAGAAAGTGGTACTATCATTATCAACTCTACATCTTTTGGCATCAATGTTATGAACATGTGTATCATCACTATCAAGATTCAATATGAATAAACCCCTCACATTGGGTGCATGACCATAAAAGATATTACTCATATAAATAGAACAACCTTTATTCTCTGATTTAAATGAGTAACCATCTCGCAATAAACAAGATCCAGATATAATGTTCATGCTTAAAGCAGGCACTAAATAACAATTATTTAGGTTCATCACTAATCCCGATGGTAATAGAAGAGAGAGCGTGCCGACGGCGATCACATTAACCTTGGAACCATTTCCCATGTGCATGGTCACTTCGTCCTTCGCCAGCCTTCGTTTATTCCGTAGTTCCTGCTTTGAGTTGCAAATGTGAGCAACCGAACCGGTATCAAATACCCAGGCACTACTACGAGAGCTAGTAAGGTACACATCAATAACATGTATATCATATATACCTTGTTTGTCGTTGGCCGCCTTCTTGTCAGCCATGTACTTGGGGCATTTTGCTTCCAGTGACTAGTTCCCTTGCAATGAAAGCACTCAGTTTCTGGCTTGGGGCCATGCTTGGGCTTCTTTGCAGGAGTAGCAACTGCTTTGCCATCCCTCTTGGTTTTACCCTTCTTACCCTTGCCCTTGACTTTGCCATTTTTCTTGAAACTAGTGGTTTTATTGACCATCAACACTTGATGTTCTTTCTGGATTTCAGACTTAGCGACTTTTAGCATCGCAAACGGCTCGGCGACTGACTTGTTCATCCCGTGCATGTTATAGTTCATCACAAAGCTCTTGTGACTAGGTGGCAGTGATTGAAGAACTCTGTCAGTGATCGCCTCTGGCGGAAGGGCAATTCCCAACTCCGCTAGACGAGTTGAATACCCAGACATTCTGAGTATATGTTCACTGATAGACCCGTTCTCCTCCATCTTGCAAGCATAGAACTTATCAGAGGTTTCATACCTCTCGATCCGGACGTTCTTCTGAAAGATAAACTTCAACTCCTGGAACATCTCATATGCTCCATGATGTTCGAAACGTCTTTGAAGTACCGGTTCTAAGCCATACAATATTGCACACTGAACTATTGAGTAATCTCAAGTACGTGCCTCCCAAGCGTTCTTAACGTCTTCGGAGGTCATGTCTTCTGGTTGGTCACCAAGCGGTGCATCAAGGACATATGATTTCTGGGAAGCCGTGAGGATAATCCTCAGATTACGGGCGCAGTCAACAAAGTTACTTCCATCATCTTTCAGTTTAGCTTTCTCTAGGAACGCATTAAAATTCAGGGGTGCTACTGCACGAGCCATTGATCTACAACATAAATATGCAAAGTTCACTTAGACTAATGTTCAAGATAATGAGTTTAGTTAATCAAATTACTAAAGCTCCCACTCAAATTGACATCCCTCAGTTCATCTGAGTGTCACATGATCCAAATCCACCAACTCAAGTCCGATCATCACGTGAGTTGAGGTGGCTTCAATGGTGAACATCATTATGTTGATCATATCTACTATATGACTCATGTTCGACCTTTCGGTCTCTTGTGTTCCGAGGCCATGTCTGTCCATGCTAGGCTCATCAAGTTTAACCCGAGTGTTTTGCGCGTGCAACACTGGCTTGCACCCGTTGTATGTGAACGTAGAGTCTATCACACCCGATCATCACGTGGTGTCTCAACATGACGAACTTTCGCAACGGTGCACACTTGGGGAGAACACAATTTTATCTTGAAATTTAAGTGAGGGATCACCTTATAATGCTACCGTCGTACTAAGCAAAACAAGGTCCATAAAAGGATTAACATCACATGCAATTCATAAGTGACATGATATGGCCATGAACTTGTGCTTTAGATCTCCATCTTGAAAGCACCGGCATGATCTTCATTGTCACCGGCACGACACCATGATCTCCATCATCTTGATCTCCATCAACGTGTCGCCATCGAGGTTGTCACGCCCTGCATGCTTCTACTACTATTGCTACCATTTAGCGATAAAGTAAAGCATTACATAACGCTTAATGATTGACACGCATGTCATACAATAATTAAAGACAACCCTCTGGCTCCTGCCGGTTGTCGTACTCATCGACATGCAAGTCGTGAAATTCTATACATCACATGATCATCTCATACATCACATATATCACATCATGTAATTGGCCATATCACATCACAACATACCCTGCAAAAACAAGTTAGACGTCCTCTAATTGTTGTTGCATGTTTTACGTGGCTGCTATTGGTTTCTAGCAAGAATGATTCTCACCTACGCATAAACCACAATGGTGATACATAATTTGCTTTTCAACCTTCTCAAGGACCGCCTTTGTCGAATCCGATCCAACTAAAGTGAGAGAAACTGCCACCCGCAAGCCATCTAGGCCACAAGTTGCGTCGAGGGAACCGGTCTCTCGTAAGCGTACGAGTAATGTTGGTCCGGGCCGCTTCATCTCACAATACTGCTGAACCAAAATCCAACCAAGGGAGGAAGCAATCTAAGCATCAACGCCCACAAACCTTTTTTGTTCTACTCGAGATCCCATCAACACATAGACCTAGCTCTGATATCACTATTGGGGAACATTGCATGGGAAACAAAAAAATCCTACGCACAGGCAGATCTATCCATGGTGATGAGTACCGACGAGAGGGAGAGTGGATCTAGATACCCTTGTAGATCGCTATGTGGGAAGCGTTAAGAAACGCGGTTGGTGTAGTCGAACGTCTTCGCGATCCAAATCGCCGTGCGTCCCACGATCCAATCATGATCCGTCCCGCGATCCAATCACGATCCGTCCCGCGATCCGATCACGATCCGTCCCACGAACTTGATCATGATCCGTCTCACGAACTTGATCACGATCCTTCCGATCTAGCACCGAACGGACGACACCTCCGCGTTCAGCACACGTACAACTTGATGACGATCTCCACCATCTTGATCCAGCAAGAAGGAGTGGAGAGGAATAAGAGTTCTCTGGCAGCCTGACGGTGCTCTGGCGATGGTGGTGAAGCAATTCCGGAAGGGCTTCACCTAAGCACTACAGAAAACCGATCTAGAGGAGAAACTATGCACTGGAGGAACGGGTAGCACGTGGCTGAAATTCTAGTGCAAAACCCTAGAAATCCACCAGTATATATGAGGGAAGGAGGAGGAGAGGCAGCCTTGGCCTCCAAGACTTGGAGGCTTCGGCCGAAGTGGGAGGTGGAGGAGGACTCTCCTCCTCCAATCCTAGTAGGACTAGGATTGCTCCTTTTTGCCTTTTTTCCACCTTTTCCTATTGGGGTTTTTCCTCCAGCCACATGGGCCTTGTGTGGGAGTTTCCACCAGCTCACTAAGGGCTGATATTCACTCTCCCACAGTCCATGAAGCCTCTTGGGTCGAAATACCCCTCCCGGAGGCCTCCCGGTACACTACCGGCACTCCCGGTACACTACCGATGAGCCCGAAACTTTTCCGGCGACCAAAACGGGACTTCCTATATATGAATCTTTACCTACGGACCATTCTGGAGCTCCTCGTGACGTTCGGGATCTCATCCGGGACTCCGAACAAACTTCGGTCACCACCATACATAACTCTATACTAGCGAAACATCACCAAACCTTAAGTGTGTAGACCCTGCGAGTTCGAGAACTATGTAGACATGACCGAGACACCTCTATGGTCAATAACCAATGACGGGACCTGGATGTCCACATTGGTTTCGACATATTCTACGAAGATCTTTATCGGTCGAACCTCTATGTCAAGGATTCAGTTAATCCCGTATGATGTTCCCTTTGTTCTTCGGTATGTTACTTGCCCGAGATTTGATCGTCGGTATCTCCATACCTAGTTCAACCTCGTTACTGGAAAGTCTCTTTACTCGTTCCGTAATACAAGATCCCGTAACTAACACTTAGTCACATTGCTTGCAAGGCTTATTGTGATGTTGTATTACCGAGTGGGCCCTGAGATACCTCTCCGTCACACGGAGTAACAAATCCCAGTCTTGATCCATGCCAACTCAACAGACACCCTCAAAGACACCTGTAGAGCACCTTTATAGTCACCCAGTTACGTTGCGACGTTTGATACACACAAGGTACTCCTTCGATATCTGTGAGTTGCATGATCTCATGGTCATAGGAACATATACTTAACATGCAGAAAACAGTAGCAATAAACTGACACGATCATAAGCTACGTTTCTAGTTTGGGTCTTGTCCATCACATCATTCTCCTAATGATGTGATCCCGTTATCAAATGACATCTCATGTCTATGTCTAGGAAACCTTAACCATCTTTCGATCAACGAGCTAGTTCACTAGAGGTATACTAGGGACATTGTGTTTGTCTATGTATCCACACATGTATCCATGTTTCCAATGAATACAATTATAGCATGGATAATAAAAGATTATCATGAACAATGAAATAAAATAATAAACATTTTATTTATTGCCTCTAGGGCATATTTCCAACACTATGTACTCCGCTTCACATGTAGATGCTGCCATATTTCCAAAACTAGGGCATACTTCCAACAGTTCTTTCTTAAGGAAACCATTAAGGAATGCCGTTTTGACGTCCATTTGCCAGATCTCATAATCATAAAATGCGGCAATTGCTAACATGATTCGGACGGACGTCAGCATCGCTACGGGTGAGAAAGTCTCATCGTAGTCAACTCCTTGAACTTGTCGATAAACCTTAGCGACAAGTCGAGCCTTATAGACGGTCACATTACCATCCGCGTCAGTCTTCTTCTTAAAGATCCATTTATTTTCTATGGTTCACCGTTCATCGGGCAAGTCCACCAAAGTCCATACTTTGTTCTCATACATGGATCCTATCTCGGATTTCATGGCTTCAAGCCATTTGTTTGAATCCGGGCCCGCCATCGCTTCTTCATAGTTTGAAGGTTCACCGTTGTCCAACAACATGATCTCCAGGACAGGGTTGCCGTACCACTCTAGTGCAGAACATGTCCTTGTGGACCTTCAAGGTTCAATAGGAACTTTATCCGAAGTTTCATGATCATCATCATTAACTTCCTGTCCATCCAGTGCAGGCTCCACAGAAACAACTTCCTATGCTGTGCTACTCTCTGGTTCGAGTGGAGGTACAATTACCTCATCAAGTTCTATTTTCCTCCCACTTACTTCTTTCAAGAGAAACTCTTTATCTAGAAAGGATCCATTCTTGGCAACAAAGACTTTGCCCTCAGATCTGAGGTAGAAGGTATACCCAACAATTTCTCTGGGGTATCCTATGAAGACGCACTATTCCGCTTTGGGTTCAAGCTTCTCAGGTTGAAGTTTCTTCACATAAGCATCGCATCCCCAAACTTTCAGAAAGGATGGCTTAGGTTTCTTTCCAAACCATAATTCATACGGTGTCGTCTCAACGGACTTAGACGGTGCCCTATTTAAAGTGAATGCGGCAGTCTCTAATGCATATCCCCAAAATGATAGCGGTAAGTCAGTAAGAGACATCATAGATTGCACCATATCCAATAGAGTGCGATTACGACGTTCAGACACACCATTTCGCTGAGATGTGCCAGGCAGCATGAGTTGTGAAACAATTCCACATTTCCTTAGGTGCGTGCCAAACTCGTGACTCAAATATTGTCCGCCATGATCAGACCGCATGCTCTTTATTTTCCTGTCACATTGATTCTCTACCTCACTCTGAAATTCCTTGAACTTTTCAAAGGTTTCAGACTTGTGTTTCATTAAGTAGACATACCCATATCTGCTTAAGTCATTAGTGAGGGTGAGAACATAATGATAGGCATCGTGAGTCTCAACGCTCATTGGACCGCATACATTGGTATGCATTATCTCCAACAAGTCAGTTGCTCGCTCCATTGTTCTGGAGAACGGAGTCTTGGTCATCTTGCCCATGAGGCATGGTTCGCACGTGTCAAATGATTCAAAATCAAGAGACTCCAAAAGTCCATCAGGATGGAGTTTCTTCATGCGTTTGACACCAATATGACCAAGGCGGCAGTGCCACATGTAAGTGATACTATCGTTATCAACCTTGCATCTTTTGGTACTCACACTATGAACATGTGTAACGTCACGTTTGAGATTCATCAAAAAGAAACCATTGACCAGCGAGGCATGACCATAAAACATTTCTCTCATATAAATAGAACAACCATTATTCTCATATTTAAATGAGTAGCCATCTCGCATCAAGCGAGATCCAGATACAATGTTCATGCTCAAAGCTGGTACTAAATAACAATTATTAAGGTTTAAAACTAATCCCGAAGGTAGATGTAGAGGTACATGCCGACGGCGATCACATCAACCTTGGAACCATTCCCGACATGCATCGTCACCTCATCCTTCGCCAGTCTCCGCTTATTCCGCAACTCCTGCTTGGAGTTACAGATGTGAGCAACTGCACTAGTAACAAATACCCAGGAGCTACTACGAATGCTGGTAAGGTACACATCAATAACAAGTATATCACATATACCTTTAACGTTGTCGGCCTTCTTATCCGCTAAGTACTTGGGGCAGTTTCGCTTCCAGTGGCCGGTACCCTTGCAATGAAAGCACTCAGTCTCAGGCTTGGGTCCATTCTTGTTCTTCTTCCCGACAACTTGCTTACGGGGCGCGGCAACTGTTTTTTCGTCCTTCTTGAAGTTCTTCTTGCCCTTGCCTTTCTTGAAACTAGTGGTATTATTGACCATCAACACTTGATGCTCCTTTTTGATTTCCACCTCCGCTGATTTCAGCATCAAATATAACTCAGGAATGGACTTATCCAGCCCTTGCATATTGTAGTTCATCACAAAGCTCTTGTAGCTAGGTGGAAGCGACTGGAGGATTCTAGCAATAACCAAGTCATCCGAAAGATTAACTCCCAGCTGAGACAAGCGGTTGTGCAACCCAGACATTTTGAGTATGTGCTTGCTGACAGAACTATTTTCCTCCATCTTACAACTGAAGAACTTGTCGGAGACTTCATATCTCTCGACCCGGGCATGAGCTTGGAAAACCATTCTCAGCTCTTGGAACATCTCATATGCTCTGTGTTGCTCAAAATGTTTTTGGAGCCCTGGTTCTAAGCTGTAAAGCATGCCGCACTGAACCAAGGAGTAATCATCACTACGTGACTGCGAGGCGTTCATAACGTCTTGAGTTGCTGGGAAAACGGGTGCGTCACCTAGCGGTGCATCAAGGACATATAATTTCTTGGAAGCTATGAGGATGATCCTCAAGTGACGGACCCAGTCCGTATAGTTGCTTCCATCGTCTTTCAGGTTGGTTTTCTGGAACGCGTTGAATTTGAGGACAACATTTGCGTGGGCCATTGGATCTACAATATAGATTGTAAAGACATTTTAGACTAAGTTCATGATAATTAAGTTCACATAATCAAATTATTTAATGAACTCCCACTTAGATAGACATCTCTCTAGTCATCCAAGTGACACATGATCCACGTCAACTAGCCCATGTCCGATCATCACGTGAGACGAACTAGTCATCAAGGGTGAACATCTCCATGTTGATCGTATCTTCTATACGACTCATGTTCGACCTTTCGGTCTCCTATGTTCCGAGGCCATGTCTGTACATGCTAGGCTCGTCAAGTCAACCTAAGTGTATTGCGTGTGTAAATCTGGCTTACACCCGTTGTATGCGAACGTTAGAACCTATCACACCCGATCATCACGTGGTGCTTCGGAACAACGAACCTTAGCAACAGTGCATAGTTAGGGGAAACACATTTCTTAAAATTTTAGTGAGAGATCATCTTATTAAACTACCATCGTTCTAAGCAAATAAGATGTAAAACATGATAAACATCACATGCAATCATATAGTGACATGATATGTCCAATATCATCTTGCGCCTTTGATCTCCATCTTCGGGGTGCGGCATGATCACCATCATCACCGGCACGACACCATGATCTCCATCATCATGATCTCCATCATCATGTCTTCATGAAGTTGTGTCGCCAACTATTACTTCTACTACTATAGCTAACGGTTAGCAACAAAGTAAAGTAATTACATGGCATTTTTGATTGACACGCAGGTCATACAATAAATTAAGACAACTCCTATGGCTCCTGCCGGTTGTCATACTCATCAACATGCAAGTCGTGATTCCTATTAAAAGAACATGATCAATCTCATATATCATATATATTTCATCACATTCTTTTGGCCATATCACATCACATGGCATACCCTGCAATAACAAGTTAGACGTCCTCTAATTGTTGTTGCAAGTTTTACGTGGCTGCTATGGGTTTCTAGCAAGAACGTTTCTTACCTACGTAAGAGCCACAACAGTGATATGCCAATTGCTATTTACCCTTAATAAGGACCCTCTTCATCAAATCCGATCCGACTAAAGTGGGAGAGACAGACACCCGCTAGCCACCTTATGCAACAAGTGCATGTCAGGCGGTGGAACCAGTCTCACGTAAGCGTATGTGTAAAGTCGGTCCGGGCCGCTTCATCCCACAATGCCGCCGAATCAAGATAAGACTAGTAACGGCAAGCAAATTGACCAAATCATCGCCCACAACTACTTGCGTTCTACTCGTGCATAGAATCTACCCATAGACCTAGCTCTGATACCACTGTGGGGGATCGTAGTAGTAAATCAAAATTTTCCTACGCATCACCAAGATCAATCTATGGATAAACCAGCAACAAGTGGGGGTAGAGCATCTTCATACCTTTGAAGATCGCTAAGTGAAAGCGTTACTAGAACGTGGTTGGTGGAGTCATACTCGTAGTGATTCAGATCGCGGTCGATTCCGATCTAAGCACCGAACAACGGCGCCTCCGCGTTCAACACACGTGCAGCCCGGTGACGTCTCCCGCGCCTTAATCCAGCAAGGAGGAGGGAGAGGTTGGGGAAGACAACTCCAACAATAGCACGATGGCGTGGTGGTGGTGGAGCAACGCGGTACTCCGACAGGGCTTCGCTAAGCACTACGGAGGACGAGGAGGTGGAGAGGTAGGGTTGCGCCAAGAGAGAGAGATTTGTGTGTCCACAGCCCCAAAACACTCCACTATATATAGGAGGAGAGGGAGGAGGGTGTGCACCCCTAGGGTTACCTCCCTAGGGGTGGCGGCAACCCTAGAAGGCCAGGAGGGGCGGCGGCCAAGGTGGGGAGAAGGGGCGGCGCCCTAAGGTGGGCCTAGGGCCCCTCCACGCCTAGGGTTTGGCCCCCTCCACCCTTTGTTGCGCCTTGGGATGAGGTGGGAGGTGCACCAGCCCACCTAGGGGCTGGTTCCCTCCCACTCTTGGCCCATGTAGCCTTCCGGGGCCGGTGGCCCCTCCCGGTGGACCCTCGGAACCCTTCTGGTGGTCCCGGTACATTACCGGTGATGCCCGAAACACTTCCGGTGACCAAATCCTCACTTCCTATATATGAATATTTACCTCCGGACCATTCCAGAACTCCTCGTGACATCCGTGATCTCATCTAGGACTCCGAACAACCTTCAGTAACCATGTACACTATTCCCATATAACCCTAGCATCATCGAACCTTAAGGGTGTAGACCCTACGGGTTCGGGAGGCATGTAAACATGACCGAGACACCTCTCCGGTCAATAACCAATAGCGGGATCTGGATATCCATATTGGCTCCCACATGTTCCACGATGATCTCATCAGATGAACCACGATGTCGGAGATTCAATTAATCCCGTATACAATTCCCTTTGTCCATCGGTATGTTACTTGCCCGAGATTCGATCGTCGGTACCACTATGCCTTATTCAATCTTGTTATCAGCAAGTCTCTTTACTCGTTCCGTAACGCATGATCCTGTGACTAACTCCTTAGTCACATTGAGCTCATTATGATGATGTATTACTGAGTGGGCCTAGAGATACCTCTCCGTCACACGGAGTGACAAATCCCAGTCTCGATTCGTGCCAACCCAACAGACACTTTTGGAGATACCTGCAGTGCACCTTTATAGTCACACAGTTACGTTGTGACATTTGATACACCCAAAGCATTCCTACGGTATCCGGGAGTTGCACAATCTCATGGTCTAAGGAAACGATACTCGACATTACAAAAGCTCTAGCATACGAACTACACGATCTCGTGCCATGCTTAGGATTGGGTCTTGTCCATCACATCATTCTCCTAATAATGTGATCCCGTTATCAACGACATCCAATGTCCATGGCCAGGAAACCATGACCATCTATTGATCAACGAGCTAGTCAACTAGAGGCTTACTAGGGACATTATGTGGTCTATGTATTCACACATGTATTACGGTTTCCGGTTAATACAATTATAACATGAACAATATACAATTATCATGAACAAGGAAATATAATAATAATCATTTTATTATTGCCTCTAGGGCATATTTCCAACATCCTGTTATTATTAGTGCTAACCTTTCAGATCATGAAGAAATAATATTACTTAAAACTCCGAGGAAGCATAGGGCTGCTATTGGATATACTCTTGACGATTAAAAAGGCATAAGCCCCACTCTATGTCAGCAGGAGATTAATATGGAACCATATGCTAAACCTATTGTTGATCATCAATGCTGCTCAAATCCTAAAATGAAAGAAGTGGTAAGAACTGAAATACTAAATCTTCTGGAGGCAGGTATAAACTATCATATTGCCTATAGTAGGTGGGTAAGTCATGTTCATTGTGTCCCTAAGAAAGGAGGTGTTATTGTTCTTCCTAATGATAAGAATGAGCTTATTCCAGGGATGGTAATTTATTTTAGAAATTAAATAAAGCTACTAAAAAGATCATTACCCCTTGCCTTTTATTGATCAAATGTTAGAAAGATTATCTAAGCATACACACTTCTGCTTTCTTGATCGATATTTCTGGATTTTCTCGAATACTTGTATTAACACAAGACCAATAGAAAACTACCTTTACATGTCCTTTTGGAACTTATGCTTATATATCGATGCCTTTTGGTTTATGCAATGCACCTGCTACATTTCAAAGATGTATGACTGCTATATTCTCTGATTTTTGTGAAAAGATTGTTGACGTTTTCATGCATGATTTTTCCGTTTATGGGACTTATTTTGATGATTGCTTGAGGAAACTTAATTGATTTTTGTAGAGATGCGAAGAAACTAGTCTTGTCTTGAGCTGGGAGAAGTGCCACTTTATGGTAAATAAAGGTATAATGCTTGGGAACAAAATTTCTGAATGAGGCATTGAGCTAGACAAGGCTAAAGTTTATGCGATAGAGAAAATGCCATGCCCGAGAGATATCAAAGGTATAAGAAGTTTCCTTGGCCATGCTGGTTTTTATATGCGTTTGATTAACGATTTCTCAAAGATTTCTAGGCCGTTAACTAATCTTCTTCAAAAATATGTTCCTTTTGTTTTTGATGATGATTGTGTAGAAGCTTTTGAAATACTTAAGAAGGCTTTAATTTCCGCACCTATTGTCCAACCACCTAATTGGAACCTACCATTTGAAATTATGTGTGATGCTAGTGATTATGCTGTTGGCGCTGTTCTAGGGCAGAGAGTGGAAAAAACTAAATGTTATTCATTATGCTAATAAGACTCTAGACTCTGCTCAAAAGAACTATGCTACCACTGAAAAGGAATTTTTAGCAGTTGTTTTTGCGTGTGATAAGTTTAGACCTTACATTGTCGATTCCAAAGTAACTATTCACACCGATCATGCTGCTATTAAATACCTTATGGAAAGAAAGATGCTAAACCTAGACTTATTAGGTGGGTACTTTTACTTCAAGAGTTTGACTTGCATATCATTGATAGAAAAGGAGCTGATAACTTGTCTAGGATGGAAAATGCTCTTGATGACCCACTTCCTATCGCTGATAGTTTTCCTGATGAACACCTTGTTGCTTTAAATACTTCATGTAGTGCTCCTTAGTATGTTGATTATGCTAATTATATTGTTGCTAAGTACATTCCACATAGCTTCACATAGCAACAAAAGAAAAAAATATCTTTTATGATCTACGACATCACTTTTGGGATGAACCACATATTTACAAAGAGGGAGTAGACGATATTATTAGACGATGTGTACCTGAGCATGAGTAGGAACAACTTCTTCTGAAGTGTCATTTCAAAGCTTATGGAGGACACCATGCCGGTGACAGAACTGCACACAAGGTATTACAATCTGGTTTCTATTGGCCTACTCTTTTCAAAGATGCTCGTAGGTATGTCCTTTCATGCAATGGATGCCAGAGAGTTGGCTACATCGGTAAGCGTCAGGAAATGCCTATGAATTATTCACTTGCTATTGAACCATTTGATGTCTTGGGCTTTGACTTTATGGGACCTCTTCCCTCCTCAAATGGGTATACTCATATTCTAGTTTTTGTTGATTATGTTACTAAGTGGGTAGAAGCTATTCCAACAAGTAGTGTTGATCATAACACCTCTATTAAAATGCTTAAAAATATTATTTTCCCGAGGTTTGGAGTTCCTAGATATTTAAGGACTGGTGGTGGTTCACATTTTATTCATGGTGCTTTTCGTAAACTTCTAGCTAAATATGATGTTAACCATAGGATTGCATCACCTTATCATCCCTAGTCTAGTGGACAAGTTGAATTGAGTAATCAAGAAATAAAATTAATATTGCAAAAGACTGTTAATAGATCTAGGAGAATTGGTCTAAGAAACTAGACGATGCACTTTGGGCTTATAGAAGTGCTTATAAGAATCCTATGGGAATGTCTTTGTACAAAATGGTCTGTGGGAAGGCTTGTCATTTACCTCTTGAGTTAGAACACAAAGTTTATTGGTCAATTAAACAACTTAACTATCATTTTAATCTTTTTGGTGAGTAGAGGTTATTTGACATTAGCTCACTTTATGAATGGAGAACACAAGCCTATGAAAATGCTAAGTTATTAAAAGAAAATGTTAAAAGATGGCATGACAAGAGGATTCAAAAATGATAATTTGATGTAGGAGACTTAGTACTTTTATAGAATTCTCGTTTCAGATTTGTTGTAGGAAAACTCCTCTCCAAATGGGAAGGCTCGTACGTTGTTGAGGAGGTTTATCGCTCAGGTGCTATAAAAATCAACAACTTCGAAGGCAAAAACCCAAGAGTGGTGAATGGGCAAAGAATTAAGAATTATATTTCAAGTGCACCCATTAATGAAGAAACTAATGTCGTCCACGTCATCACACCAGAAGAACACATCAAGGAAGTCTCCCGGAACACTCCAAAAACCCGAAAACGGGTAGGTATGTGGTACTGTAAGTAAACCGACTCTAAAAATTGCATAAATATAATTTCTATCATTTTGGGTATTTTAGAAAAATTACAAAAATAAAACGGAGTCGGAAGCACCCATGGGGGAGGCACAAGCCAACATGCGCCCCCTGGTGGCGCGCCCAGATGGATTTTGAGTCCCTCATGTGGCCTCCGGACACCGATTTCTTCCGGAAGACCTAGAAAAAAATCATTATATATACCCCCGGATGTTTTGACTACCGCATCACGAAATTTTCCTCTATTCTTGTTTCATGCTATTTTCCTGACAGATCTAGATCACCATGACTTCCCCTACACCAACCAAGGACAAGTTCTTGGAGAAGGTCGTCAATCCCTACCTGCCAGAGGTGATGAAGCACCCTCAAGCCATTGAGATGCATGAGGGGGTGCTCCACATCCGTGATGTTCAAGGCCCTGATACGTCTTCAATGTATTTATAATTTTTGATGATGGCATGCTATTATATTATCTATTTTGGATGTTTTATATGCATTAATGTGCTATTTTATATTATTTTTGGGACTAACCTATTAATCTAGAGTCAAGTTTCTGTTTCTGTTTTTTCCTTGTTTTTGAGTTTTGCAGCTATGGAATATTAAACGGAGTCCAAACGGAATAAAACCTTCGGAAGGAATTTTTCTGGAAGGAAACAAGTCATCCAAGGTTGGAGTGCATGTTAGGGGAGGTGCTAGGCTGCCACAAGCCTGTTAGGCGTGGCCACCTAGTCGCGCCTAGCAGGCTTCACTAGTGGAGAACTAGCCTATTATCGCGGGTAGTAAGGGCCTTTAGTGCCGGTTCTCGAACCGGCACTAAAGGGTGGGGACTAAAGCCTACCCTCCCTTTAGTGCCGGTTCAACACGACCCGGCACCAAAGGCCCTCCACGTTGCGTTAACGACGTCGTGGGCTGGGGGACCTTTAGTCCCGGTTGGTAACACCAACCGGGACTAAAACTATTTTTTTATTTTTCCTTTTATTTATTTAGGGGTTTATGAATTAATTATGGTTTAATTTTCCTTTGGATTTTGTGTTTTCCATTTAATTAATTTTCCTTTCAAACATATATTACGCTACTACGTACATAATGTACACACATTGTGCATGCACATATATATAAATATAAATAGAATTTCTCGTAGAACCGTGATCATATATATATATATATATATATATATATATATATATCATCGAATTGCTAGTACGACGACCATTCACATACATACATACATATATATATATATAATTTCTCCTACAATTTGAGGATCATTACATATATATATATGCAGGCCTTGCAGAAATCCAGCTAATCCCTAGAGATCTTGTAATGCTATTCTCCTTTGGGATCTATGACCTCGTCGAGCAGAAATCCAGCTAATTCCTCTTGAATTGCTCGTACCCTAGCCTCTGGTATGAGCTGGCCCTGCACCTCCGTCAGCTACAAGATGGAGATCAAGATGAATATATTAATTGTGTATATATATTAGCTAGATCATGATAAAAAAATATGGATAGTGTTCTGGCAAACGTATCCAAAGATTTCTTTCGTTTCTGCTCCTTTCAGACGTCATCATGCGAATGTACTCGCAAACGTAATATCTGCATAAACTAGTCCCGTGCTCTTGCACCATGCACTTTACGAGAATAAAATTCAATCAGGTAATAATTAATCAAGCATGATAATGGTATTGAAACTACAATTAAAGAGATGCACGGACATAGCTAGCTAGCTAGTAGTACTTAATTACCTTGGATCACACCCATTTCAGTTGTGGTGTCCAGTCGCGTGGGACCTGTTTGATGAACTTGGCCCAAGCCCTACCCACTGGAATGAATAAATGAGTTATTAACTAGTTGATATCAGGAAATGAAGTAATTGTAGAGGCTGACATAGTGCAATAATGATTGAAATTACCTGTCAAGCAGCCCCCTCACGATTGCGTATTCGGATGCATCCTTTAATAGCGAGTCGAGTACTTCAACTTTTCCCTTGTCAACTTCAATGATTAACAAGATCTAGTGGTAACTGCATAACTCATGAACAACACTTATTAACATCTAGTCAGCAAAAAATAGAATTTATAGTACAAGATATATATATATATATATATATATATATATATATATAGTAACACTCACCCGAAGTTGTAAGGAAGTAGTATTTCTGGTTGGGTGTTTAGATGGATCAAAAATTCTATCATTTTTTCTCTGTTTCTTTTCTCAAATATGAAGTTTCCCATATCTTTTTATTAATCGTATTTGGGTCAATGAACCCAACGCCATAACGTCCAGCTTGTTTCATTTCTTGCATCTTCATTCTGCACAATACCACATCAACGAATATAGTGAGAATAATTCCAGCTAATGAACGAGAGCACCACTAGCTAGAGACTTTAAATTATATAAAGAAATCACTTACAGACAATAGCAACTAACTAAAGATTTGTCGAGTGCGTCTTGATTGAATAACTGAAACAACTCTGCATAATGAATCCACACATCATTTTTATGGAAGTAATGCCTCACTTGGACTTTCACCATGAGGGACTCTCCATTGGTATTTGCTGTTATTTGCATGTACCACATATTCAATTCATACATTCTCGTTGGTAGAAGCTTGACATCTTCAGGCTTGACCATAGGTTTGCCACGGGCATATTGATATTTTACTTCTGACTCTTTAAGCACGGGCATTTCCTTAAGGCCTAGGAGTTGTTCAACAGTGACACCGGCCTCTTTAGCCATCCTAATATGTTCTTCGGTTACTTATGGTTGACCGGCGGTACTCACAGGTGTTTGTACAATGAGCGGGGGGATCGATTGCACTGCCTGTTCTCCCAGCTGGGGGATAGTTTTCCCGCTTTTTTTGCCAAGTCCTTGGCTCGAGCTCGAGCTCGACTCCTTTTTCCTGCAAGATATGACTTCTTGATAGACCGCACATAGTCGCTGTCCTTCTGAGCCGGTTGAGCCGTATCAATGAAGTGTTGTGAGAAATGCTCAGGTACTTTCTCCTTTGGCGGCTGGGGCGGTTTCGGTCCAAAATGGGCCTTCAAATTGGCATCCACTATGCTGTCGAGTTCCTCGTCGGTCAGGAGGTAAGGCAACTTCGGAAGAAGCTTCAAGCTGCTTGGACCATATTTGAATTTCTTGCCTGTTGTACCGCTAGTCCTCGTAGGTGCGGCCTCTTTGTTCTGTTGTTGCTTCAGTGACATAGCACGCTGAGTCGACAGAGCACGCTGATGCCATGCCGGACCTGGAGGAGGAGTTGGCTGAAGCGGTGCCGGACTTGGAGGAGGAGGAGTTGGCTGACGCAGTGCCGGACCTGGAGGAGGAGTCGGCTGATGCGGTGCCGGACTTGGAGGAGGAGGAGTTGGCTGACGTCATGCCAGACTTGGAGGGGGAGTTGGAGTCGACTGACGCGGCGGCAAACTTGGAGGAGGAGGAGTCGGTGGCCTTGGAAAGACGATGCAATCCTTTTTCCATAGAATGATACGATGTATGGATTCTCCCAGTGTTCTCTCCTCGTCACCTCTAGGAACGTCAAGTTGTATCTCGTGATATGCTGACATCACTTCATCAACCCCGACACGAGCATAGCCAGCTGGAATGGGATTGCAATGGAAGGTTGCTTCTAGGGGATTTGCCAAAGCATAGCCGTCCGCCATCTTCATGGATAAGTTCTTCACTTTTATGTGTAGCTCACAGTTAGTCCTGTCTTTGATATCATCCACATGGCACCTAGCTAGCAGTGCATCATCATCGATATCGACCGGGGCGGAACCCACGCTGCTTCTCGGCATAGAAGGGATGGTGGTATCCAATGATGGATCGATCTGCTGATGCTGCCGCTGAGACGCCCTTTCCTGGCTGAGTGAGTCGATCTGCTCCTGCTGTCGCCTGACTCTGGATTCCAACTCCAGGTGCTTTGATTCGAGGCCTTCAAGGAGGAGTGCTTCCTCCTTCTTCCTCCACACCTCCCGCATCTTCTTTCTCGCACGACTTCTGTAGTCGTCATTCCAACCAGCAAACCCCTCAAACCACGGAACAACGCCTTCCCCTCGTGTTCGTCCCGGGTGTTCAGGATTCTTCAGGGCGCGCATAAGCTTGTCGTCCTCTCTGTTGGGCGTGAACACCCCCGTTCGAGCTTTTTCTATTTTCATCAGAATTTCATTTGTCACTTTTTTAAGACTTGCCTTCACAATAATAGCCCCTGTCTTTGGGTCCAACTTCCCCCCATACACGTAAAACCATGTCCTGCACCCCGGTGGCCAGGTCACTGTAAATGGAGTGACATTTGCACTAATCATATCTTTTTTGAATTTATCCCACTTAGGCAGGGCCGCTGGTAGCCACCTGGCCCCATAGTATGGTGCCACTCCTTTTTCGCAGCATTAATCTTGTTCTTTCTCGACCGTTCCTTAGCTAGTTCCGATTCCTTGAACTTCACAAAATCGTCCTAGTGATCTTTTGCCTTCACTAGTGCTCCCTCAAATTTTGGAGCCGCCTTGTTTCCTTTGACGTACGCAGCCCATGCATTTTTCTTGAAGGTGTTGAATGCGATCGCCATATTTTCAGGAGCATAGTTTCTAACTTTATTCAGATCTGCATGTGTCAAGTTATCTGGTAGTATGAAATGCGACAACAGCTCAGTCGAAAGCACATCTTTTGCTCTTTCATCGACAAAAGTAACTCCTTGTCGATCTCCCTTTGTTGGCTTTTTTCCATTCTTGTGTGGAGATCGGGATTAGGTCCCTGACAATAACTCCGCATTGATTCTTGAACTTGGTCGCATTTTTCTTAGGTTCAAGCGGTTCACTAGTTGATGTATTGATGGAATCGATGCTGAAATTTACGCCAGCGTCCAACTTTCTGGTCGGGCCTCACTTTACCCTGTCGCTTGTAGAAGATTTGCTCGATCCGGAGGCCTAAAAGAAGAAATATCGATTCGTTAATACATATACAACTCAATTAAGACATGTAATGATCACCGGGTGGCTTATATAATAAATATACCTTGCCGGTCTTTGTTATTTGAAGAACATTTTCTTCATCAACATCGCTATCAAATGCATCTATTCTTTTGTCTTCATCAAACATACAACCCTCACCGGAATTGTTCAGATATTGCGAGTCGTCATCATCTTCATGTTCATGCTCTGGGCTCGTGGAGCGTATGATGTCGAACAGAGCCTCTTCTCCTTCTCTGCTAGTATAGTCCATAGCTTATATTTAACTAACCCAGAAGAAAGATAAAACAATTTAGTATTCAAATTAGAATGCATGCAATCAATAAGGAAAACTAAATCATAGTACATAATTTTCATCATCTAATATAATCTCGAATAAATCGTCTCGAATATTATCGAATATAATCTCGAATACATCTCGAATATTATTAGTAATACATCTCAAATATTATTGATTATATGATATCACTACTATAGATCCAGTTGACATTTCGCGCGGCAGGCGGTGGACACCCAAAGAGACTATGACAGGATCATAGCTCGGGTGAGATCCCTGAAGAACTTGCCAGGTATTGGAGAACCTGACGTCCAATGCATCCATCTACCTAAGGATGTGCTCGTCCTCCTCCTTGACACGGCGATGTACCACCTCCGGCGGGGCCGTCTACCTCCGCACCGAATGTGGCCCACGCGAATGCCACGAAAGAAGCTCCGAGTCGACGACGGGACCCGGGTTCCTCATCAAGCTGCGTGCCCGTGAATGTAGCACCTCCCAGTGCTAGCCAGGCGGGGCCCAGTCCCGAATGTTGCCCCTCTAAAGCAGGACATCATCGCGAATGAGTCGACGACGAGGATGGGGGCCAGGCATCGTTGACTCCAAGAAAAAAATTCCTCTAACATTTAATTAACATTCAAAATTCATCTAATTAACATCTAATTAAAATTCATATAACATCTAATTAACATTCAAAAATCATCTAATATACATCTAATATACATCTAACATCTAATATAAATCTAATTCATCTAACATTTAATTAATTAACATTCAAAAATCAACTAATATACATCTAATTAACATCTAATATACATCTAATATCTAATTAACATCTAATTCATCTAACATCTAATTAACATTCAAAATTCATCTAATTAACAACTAATATACATATAATTAACATCTAATATATCTAAAATTCATCTAATTATTAAGAAAAAAATCCAGAGGGGAGTCAGGGGCTCACAGCGGGGCGACGGCCGGCACGACAACAGCTACGGCGACGGTGACGGTGACGGCGCACGAGCTCAAGGAGGCGGGGCCGGGCGACGCGCGACGGGGGGCGACACGTCTGGGGTGGCGACGACGTGGGCGGCGCGTGGGAGGCAGTGACGGCGTGGGCGGCGACGGCGTCGGACGTGCGTGGGCGGCGATCTCCTCTGTGGTCGAAGAGACAAAGAAAGCAGAGGGAAAATGAAAAAAGTTCAAGTGCTGCTTATATAGGAGGACCTTTAGTCGCGGTTGGTGGCTCCAACCATGACTAAAACCCCCTTTAGTCGCGGTTGGAGCCACCAACTGCGACTAAAGGTGAATTTCACCAGCCGAAGCGGCGGGAGCGAAACCCTTTAATCACGGTTGGTGGCTCCAACCATGACTAAAAGGGGGTCTTTAGTCGCGGTTGGAGCCACCAACCGCGACTAAAGGCCAGTTCCTGGCACGGGGCACTACGGTGGAAGTTTAGTCCCACCTCGCCAAGCGAGGGGCAGCCCCACTAGTTTATAAGCCATGATGCGGCTGCTCCATCGAGCTCCTCTCTAAGCAAGCTTATGTGGGCCTATCAAACCTGTGCGACATTGTTGGGCCTACTGGGCCTTGCGGGCTTGCATCCTGGCCCAAGTTGGGTTTCTAGTCATATGCAGGCCGTGGCGGCCCAGTAGGCGGCCTATTTTTTGTTTTTTTGTTTTTTGCTTTACTCATTTTCTTTTGTTTCTAAGTTTTTTTGTGCTTTATTGAGAGTTAATGAGTGAATCTTTTTGCGTTAGGTCATAAAAATTATAAAATTTCTGTTAGTGGTAGTAGTTTTCAAATTCGAATAGTTTAATTTGAATTATTTGAAATTTGTGTGAATCACTAGTTTGTGAATAACTTTACTTTAAAAATAGATTTTCCACTCATTCTTTTTTCTACTATTTAATATTATCGTGTTTCATCATTATATCCAATTTGGTAATTCTTAGGTTATTTAAAAAATGAAATGCCTTTGTAATAGGCGAGTTTTCGAAAAAAAATTCAAAACTATTACGAAATTTGTATCAAATTTGAAAACAGGTGGTGCAGTTGAAAAACTGCCAAAAATAGGACCCCATCGGCCTTAGTTGGGCCGACCGGCCACCCGCCAGCTTAGTGTCGGCCGAAAAGGGCCCATTGGGTGCCGCCAGGCCGAAGTGCCGGGCCGTCGGCCCATGCCAGGCCGAAGAGCACCCGTTGGCCGCCGGGAGGCTGAAGAGCCCATGGATAAGGCCGATGCGGCCAACTCCTCTTCTTCCTCTAGCTTCCTCTGTTCTTCATGTTTCTTGGCCGAAATCCCCCGCCTTGATCTCCCTTTCCCTCCACCCATTTTCCGTTTCAATCCGATGAATCAATAGATCGTCTTCGTCTCCCCTGCCCTACGGTTTTATTTTCTGAAACGTGGTAGTGATTTGTTCGTGGGGAGGAGAAATGGTGTGGTGGTGGACGTGTGAATGGTGAGAAGGTAGAGTGGTGGAGAGGAAGAAGAAGGTGGAGAGGAAGAAGGGCACTCATGCGTCAAAGGTATAATTTTTTCTGTTAGTTTAGGTTAGTTTTTTGAATGTACGTAAAATTAGTTTAGGTTATTTTTAGTAGTGTAGTTATTTTAGGTTACTTTTATTAGTGTAGTTATTTTTATTAGTGTATTTATTTTTATTAGTGTAGTGATTTTAGTGTATGTTTTCCGAGCGTAGGTTTAGTTAGTGTAGTCATGTTAGTGTTGATTTATTTTTGTGAAGTTCATTTTAGTGTAGGTTTATTTAGAATATGTGGGTATATTTTAGTGTACGTTTTATTTTAGTGTTGATTTATTCGTTGCGAATAATGAGAAGCTAGCAATGTCTGACAGGTTAAAATGTTTGAATCCGTAAATTTGATTGTGTTTTACGGCCCTGGTAATGTTCGATATAATGAGTTGGGGGTTCATCTTAGCGAGTTTAAAAGAGGCGAGATGACACTTTCAGACCCGGACAGACTAGACATTAGGCAGTTGAAGCACTGGTTGACAACTAGTTTTGGCCTGGATCCTGAAGTTTGTTCCGTCAGTATTCATGCCGTGTGGACCAAATCCTGTAAAAATGTGAAGTGGGATTTGATTCTGATAGATAGGATCCAGCACTGGTTGTCTCTGTTAAGTCGTTGCAGAGACCGAAGAATCCATCCGTCTGCCCTAGTGCAACCAGTGGCGTAGGAGGAGAATGTCGTACCACCCACCGTGGGGTATGAACCAGTCCAGAGTAGTCAAGTGGCTAACGAGATTTATGTATCGGGGTCACAGCCACCGGATGTGAATGCTAGCCAAGCCGAGAAAGAGTCAGATTATGTGCCACACAATGTTAGTGGTCATGCTGCTGGTCAGAGTATTCAGTCAATAGTATTAGCTGCCTCTGATGTTGCTGATGGGGATGAGGAAGGCGATGAAATGCAGAGGGTGATGGAGGAAGAGGACGAGGATGGGATTGCAGAGGAACTTGATTCTGAAAATTCTGAGGATGAGGAAGAGGAACCAATTCCTGCTGCATGGGAGCAGGACATATCCGCATGCTTTACTGTCAACGATGGCCATGAGACTCCATGGCAATATAATCTGAACCAAGTCCAGATCGGGGATATGTTTGACACGAAGAAGAAAATGAAGTATGCGGTGATAAAGTGGGCTATGTCTACCTAGAGGGTTTTCTAGACACACGCATCCAGTCCAACGAAATATACCGTGAAGTGTGTTGAATCAGGTTGTCCTGCGAAGGTGCACGCCCACATGCCAAAGTATAACATCCACTGGGTTGTGACAAATGTTGTCCCGCATAGTTGTGTTAGGAAAAACATGTTGGTTCGTCATCCAAACCTTACTTCAACTCTCATAGCGCAACTCATGTATACTGAGATAGTGACGAAGAAAGATATGGAAGCAAAACACCTCCAGACAGCAGTGAAGGTCAGATGGAAGTATGACATTCCATATGGGAAGGCTTGGAGGGCTAAGCATAAGGCTATGGAGGAGAGGTTTGGGACGTTCTTCGAATCATATGATAATGTTGTCCGTCTCCTTGACGTATTGAAGGAGAGAAATCCTGGCACTTATGTTAACATTCACCACACGAGGTTGGATAGTATACCAGATTACAAGGTGTTGAAACGAGTATTCTTCTCTTTCGGTATGTGCATCGAAGCTTTCAGACATTGTCCTCCTGTGATGTTTGTGGATGGTACATTCCTAACTGGTCAGTACAAAGGGCAAATCCTGACTGCTATTGGTGTGAACGGGAACAACCAAATCATCCCACTAGCCATGGCATTTGTGGAGGGTGAGAACTTTCCGAGCTGGGTATGGTTCTTCCGGCAAGTTAAAATTGCGTTCGTGAAGGACCGACCAAATGTGTGTCTCATTCATGACAGACATCCCGGTATATTGAAGGCCGTGAAGACACTGAGTAATCCAACTGCTGACGAGCCAACACCTTGGAAGGACTTGCAAGTCGGTGGTGCATGCGCCATCTGGGTGCTAATTTTTTCTTGCAGTTCAAGATAAAACGGTTGATGAACTTGTTCAAGAAGTTATGCAAGCAGAACCAGCGGCACAAATATGATTTTATTTGGTCAAAACTTGATGAATTCACTAAGAAGCAGGTCCTTGCTAGGAAGAAAATGGAGAAAGACCAGGTTAAATTAACAACACTCATTGCGGAGCTTGAGGAGCCAGTTGGTCTTTGTGACTTGCGAGCAATTGACCCTCCTAATACGAAGAGAAAGAAGGGTAGGGCAATAAAGATTTTTTCTGAGTGGATAGAGAAAGAGCCTCCAGTGAATTGGTCTTTGCTGTGTGACACCCATGGAGCTAGGTATGGCCACGTGACAACCAATCTTGCAGAGATCTATAACTTTGTACTCAGAGGGAATAGAGCATTGCCACTGATAGCTATTGTGGAGGGTGTATTCCATGGCTCACCCTCCTTGATGCGAATGTGGTTATATAGGCGGGAGAGAAAGTGGCGGGAGAGAAAGGCGGGAAAGACAATGGCGGGAACGAATGGCGGGAGAGAAAGTTGCGAGAGAGAAAGTGGTAGGAGAGAAAGTGGCGAGAAAGAAATTGGTCGGAGAGAAAGTGACGGGAGAGAAAGGCGGGAAAGACAATGGCGGGAACGAATGGAGGGAGAGAAAGTGGCGGGAGAGAACCAATGCAGTTGCACAAGAGGCAAGTATCACGCTTCTCACTAAAATTAAGATACAATTTGCTGAAATTAAGATACAACTTGCTGAAACTAAGATACAACTTGCTGAAATAAGTTAAAAAATGAAATGCCTTTGTAATAGACGAATTTTCGTCCGAAACCTTGATACTTCGGAAGAGATTGTCCAGTTTGTACACGAAGTGCATCCAGTTTTTGCCGTAACCCTCTCAAGTTTTTATAACCTGCTATGTGGGTTAAATGATGATACCATGCCAACTTTAAACCATTTATGAGTTCATTTGCACTGCATTTAAATTGAGGGTCGTTTTAGCTCTAAATCATGAAATGCATGAAAAATAGTAAATGGGGTCAGACAAGGGTGAAAAGTGATGATGTGGCTTTGAATGGTGCATTTTGAACACACAAAACGTATGGAGTTCAAATAAGTTAAAAAATAAAATGCCTTTGTAACAGGTGAGTTTTCGTTCGAAACCCTGATACTTCGAAAGAGATTGTCCATTTGTATATGAAATGCATCCAGTTTTTTCCGTAACCCTCTCAACTTTGTATAACATGCTATGTGGGTGAAATGATGAGAACATGCCAACTTTCAACCTTTTTAGAGTTCATTTGAAGTGCTTTTGAATTTCAAGGTTATTTTGCTGAAAAAATCAATAAGTGCATGAAAAATAGCAAATGAAGTCACAAAGGGTTGAAAATTGATGATGTGCCTTTGAATGGTGCATTTTGAACACACAAAAAGTATGGAGTTCAAATAAGTTAAAAAAATGAAATGCTTTTGTAATAGGCGAGTTTTCGTCCGAAACCGTGATACTTCGCAAGAGATTGTCCATTTTGTACACGAAGTGCATCCAGTATTTGCCGTAAACCTCTCAAGTTTTTATAACATGCTACGTGGGTGAAATGATGATACCATGCCAACTTTAAAGCATTTATGAGTTCATTTGCACTGCTTTTCAATTGAGGGTCATTTTAGCTCAAAATAAATCATGAAATGCATGAAAAATAGTAAATGGGGTCACAAAAGGGTCGAAAAGTGATGATGTGGCTTTGAATGGTGCATTTTTAACACACAAAAAGTATGGAGTTCGAATAAGTTAAAAAAATGAAATGCCTTTGTAACAAGTGTGTTTTTGTCCGAAACCCTGATACTTCGAAAGAGATTGTCCATTTTGTACACGAAGTGCATCCATTTTTTGCCATAACCCTCTCAACTTTTTATAACATGCTATGTGGGTGAAATGATGATACCATGCCAACTTTCAACCTTTTCAGAGTTCATTTGAAGTGCTTTTCAATTTCAGCGTTATTTTGCTGGAAAAAAATCAATAAGCGCATGAAAATAGCAAATGAAGTCATAAAGGGTTGAAAATTGATGATGTGATTTTGAATGGTGCATTTTGAACATACATAAAGTATGGAGTTCAAATAAGTTAAAAAATGAAATGCCTTTGTAACAAGCGAGTTTTCGTCCGAAACCGTGATACTTCAAAAGAGATTGTCCATTGTGTACACGAAGTGCATCCAGTTTTTGCCGTAACCTTCTCAACTTTTTATAACTTGCTATGTGGGTGAAATGATGATACCATGCCAACTTTCAACCTTTTCAGAGCTCATTTGAAGTGCTTTTAAATTTCAGGGTTATTTTGCTGAAACAAATCACTAAGTGCATGAAAAATAGCCAATGAAGTCAGAAAGGGTTGAAAAGTGATGATGTGGCTTTGAATGGTGCATTTTGAACACACAAAAATTATGGAGTTCAAATAAGTTAAAAAAATGAAATGGCTTTGTAACAAGCGAGTTTTCGTCCGAAACGGTGATACTTCGAAAGAAATTATCCATTTTGTACACGAAGTGCATCCAGTTTTTGTCGTAACCCTCTCGAGTTTTTATAACCTGCTATGTGGGTGAAATGATGATACCATGCCAACTTCAACTATTTCAGAGTTCATTTGAAGTGCTTTTCAATTGAGGGTCATTTTAGCTCAAATAAATCATGAAATGCATGAAAAATAGTAAATGAGGTCAGAAAGGGGTTGAAAAGTGATGATGTGGCTTTGAATGGTGCATTTTCAAAAAACAAAAAGTATGGAGTTCAAATAAGTTAAAAATTGAAATGCCTTTGTAACAAGCGAGTTTTCGTCCGAAACCATGATACTTCAAAAGAGATTGTCCATTTTGTACATGAAGTGCATCCAGTTTTTGTCGTAACCCTCTCAACTTTCTATAACTTGCTATGTGGGTGAAATGATGATACCATGCCAACTTTCAAACTTTTCAGAGTTCATTTGAAGGGCTTTTCAATTTCAGGGTTATTTTGGTGAAAAAATTAGTAAGTGCATGAAAAATAACAAATGAAGTCAGAAAGGGTTGAAAATTGATGATGTGGCTTTGAATGGTGCATTTTGAACACACAAAAAGTATTGAGTTCAAGTAAGTTAAAAAATGAAATGCCTTTGTAATAGGCGAGTTTTCATCCGAAACCTTGATACTTCGGAAGGGATTGTCCATTTTGTACACGAAGTGCATCAAGTTTTTGCCGTAACCCTCTCAAGTTTTTATAACATGCTATGTGGGTGAAATTATGATACCATGCCAACTTTAAACCATTTATGAGTTCATTTGCACTGCATTTAAATTGAGGGTCATTTTAGCTCAAAATAAATCATGAAATGCATGAAAAATAGTAAATGGGGTCAGACAAGGGTGAAAAGTGATGATGTGGCTTTGAATGGTGCATTTTGAACACACAAAAAGTATGGAGTTCAAATAAGTTAAAAAATAAAATGCCTTTGTAACAGGTGAGTTTTCGTTCGAAACCCTGATACTTCGAAAGAGATTGTCCATTTTGTATATGAAATGCATCCAGTTTTTGCCGTAACCCTCTCAACTTTGTATAACATGCCATGTGGGTGAAATGATGAGACCATGCCAACTTTCAACCTTTTCAGAGTTCATTTGAAGTGCTTTTCAATTTCCGGGTTATTTTGCTAAAAAAATAGTAAGTGCATGAAAAATAGCAAATGAAGTCAGAAAGGGTTGAAAATTGATGATGTGGCTTTGAATGGTGCATTTTGAACAAACAAAAAGTATGGAGTTCAAATAAGTTGAAAAATTGAAATGCCTTTGGAACAAGCGAGTTTTCGTCCAAAACCATGATATTTCGAAAGAGATTGTCCATTTTGTATACGAAGTGCATCCAATTTTCGCCGTAACCCTCTCAACTTTTTATAACATGCTATGTGGGTGAAATGATAATACCATGCCAACTTTCAACCTTTTCGGAGTTCATTTGAAGTGCTTTTCAATTTCAGGGTTATTTGGCTGAAACAAATCAGTAAGTGCATGAAAAATAGCAAATGAAGTCACAAAGGGTTGAAAATTGATGATGTGGATTTGAATGGTGCATTTTGAACAAACAAAAAGTATGGAGTTCAAATAAGTTAAAGGATTGCAATGCCTTTGTAACAGGCGAGTTTTCGTCCAAAACCCTCATACTTCGAAAGAGATTGTCCATTTTGTACACGAAGTGCATCCAGTTTTTGCCGCAACCCTCACAACTTTTTATACCCTGCTATGTGGGTGAAATGATGATAGCATGCCAACTTTAAACCTTTTCAGAGTTCATTTGAAGTGCTTTTCAATTTCAGGGTTATTTTGGTGAAAAAAATCAGTAAGTTCATGAAAAATAGCAAATGAAGTCAGAAAGGGTTGAAAAGTGATGATGTGGCTTTGAATGGTGTATTTTGAACACACAAAAAGTATGGAGTTCAAATAAGTTAAAAAAATGAAATGCCTTTGTAACAGGCGAGTTTTCGTCTGAAATCGTGATACTTCGAAAGAGATTGTCCATTTTGTACACGAAGTGCATCCAGTTTTTGCCGTAACCCTCTCAACTCTTTATAACATTCTATGTGGGTGAAATGATGATACCATGCCAACTTTCAACCTTTTCAGAATTCATTTGAAGTGCTTTTCAGTTTCAGGGTTATTTTGGTGAAACAAATCAGTAAGTGCATGAAAAATAGCAAATTAAGTCAGAAAGGGTTGAAAAGTGATGATCTGGTTTTGAATGGTGCATTTTGAACACACAAAAAGTATGGAGTTATAATAAGTTAGAAAATGAAATGGCTTTGTAACAGGTGAGTTTTCGTGCGAAACCCTGATACTTCGAAAGAGATTGTCCATTTTGTACACGAAGTGCATCCAGTTATTGTCGTAACCCTCTCAATGTTTTATAACATGCTATGTGGGTGAAATGATAATACCATGCCAACTTTCAACCTTTTCAGAGTTCATTTGAAGTGATTTTCAATTTCAGGGTTATTTTGCTGAAAAAATCATTAAGTGCATGAAAAATAGCAAATGAAGTCAAAAAGGGTCGAAAATTGATGATGTGGCTTTGAATGGTGCATTTTGAACACACAAATAGTATGGAGTTCAAATAAGTTAAGAAAATGAAATGCCTTTGTAATAGGTGAGTTTTCGTCCGAAACCGTGATACTTCGAAAGAAATTGTCCATTTTGTACACGAAGTGCATCCAGTTTTTGCCGTAACCCTCTCGAGTTTTTATAACATGCTACGTGCGTGAAATGATGATACCATGCCAACTTTCAACCATTTGAGAGTTCATTTGCACTGCTTTTAGATTGAGGGTCATTTGAGCTCAAATAAATCATGAAATGCATGAAAAATAGTAAATGAGGTCAGAAAAGGGTTGAAAAGTGATGATGTGGCCTTGAATGGTGAAATTTGAACACACAAAATGTATGGAGTTCAAATAAGTTAAAAAAATGAAATGCCTTTGTAACAGGCGAGTTTTTGTCCGAAAGCTTGATACTTCGAAAAAGATTGTCCACTTTGTACACGAAGTGCATCCAGTTTTTGCCGTAACCCTCTCAACTTTTATAACATGCTATGTGGGTGAAATGATGATATCATTCCAACTTCAACCTTTTCAGAGTTCATTTGAAGTGCTTTTCAATTTTGGTGTTATTTTTTTGGAAAAAAAATCAGTAAGTGCATGAAAATAGCAAATGAAGTCATAAAGGGTTGAAAATTGATGATGTGGCTTTGAATGGTGCATTTCGAACACACAAAAAGTATGGAGTTCAAATAAGTTAAAAAATGAAATTCCTTTGTAACAAGCGAGTTTTTGTCCGAAACCGTGATACTTCGAAAGAGATTGTCCATTTTGTACACGAAGTGCATCCAGTTTTTGCCGTAACCCTCTCAACTTTTTATAACTTGCTATGTGGGTGAAATAATGATACCATGCCAACTTTCAACCTTTTCAGAGTACATTTGAAGTGCTTTTCAATTTCAGGGTTATTTTGCTGAAAAAATCACTAAGTGCATGAAAAATAACAAATGAAGTCAGAAAGGGTTGAAAATTGATGATGTGCCTTTGAATGGTGCATTTTGAACACACAAAAAGTATGGAGTTCAAATAAGTTAAAAAAGGAAATGCCTTTGTAACATGCGAGTTTTCGTCCGAAACCGTGATACTACGAAAGGAATTGTCCATTTTGTACACGAAGTGCATCCAGTTTTAGCCATAACCCTCTCAAGTTTTTATAACAAGCTACGTGGGTGAAATGATGATACCATGCCAACTTTCAACCATTTCAGAGTTCATTTGCACTTCTTTTGAATTGAGGGTCATTTTAGCTCAAATAAATCATGATATGCATGAAAGATAGTAAATAAGGTCAGAAAAGGGTTGAAAAGTGATGATTTGTATTTGAATAGTGCATTTTTGACACACAAAAAGTATGGAGTTCAAATAAGTCAAAAAAATGAATGCCTTTGTAACAGGTGAGTTTTCGTCCGAAACCCTGATACTTCAAAAGAGATTGTCCATTTTGTAAACGAAGTGCATCCAGTTTTTGTCATAACCCTCTAAACTTTTTAATAATGCTATGTGGGTGATATGATGATACCATGCCAACTTTCAACCTTTTTAGAGTTCATTTGAATAGCTTTTCAATTTCAGGGTTATTTTGTTGAAACAAATCAGTAAGTGCATGAAAAATAGCAAATGAAGTCAGAAAGGGTTGAAAAGTGATGATGTGGCTTTGAATGGTGCATTTTGAACACACAAAAAGTATGGAGTTCAAATAAGTTAAAAAATGAAATGCCTTTGTAACATGTGAGTTTTCGTCCGAAACCCTCATACTTCGAAAGAGATTGTCGATTTTGCACACGAAGTGAATCCAGTTTTTGCCGTAACCCTCTCAACTTTTTATAACATGCTACGTGTGTGAAATGATGATACCATGCCAACTTTGAACCTTTTCAGAGTTCATTTGAAGTGCTTTTCAATTTCAGGGTTATTTTGTTGAAACAAATCAGTAAGTGCATGAAAAATAGCAAATGAAGTCAGAAAGGGTTGAAAAGTGATGATGTGGCTTTGAATGGTGCATTTTGAACACACAAAAATTATGGAGTTCAAATAAGTTAAAAAATGAAATGCCTTTGTAACATGTGAGTTTTCGTCCGAAACCCTCATACTTCGAAAGAGATTGTCGATTTTGCACACGAAGTGAATCCAGTTTTTGCCGTAACCTTCTCAACTTTTTATAACATGCTACGTGTGTGAAATGATGATACCATGCCAACTTTGAACCTTTTCAGAGTTCATTTGAAGTGCTTTTCAATTTCAGGGTTATTTTGCTGAAAAAATCAGTAAGTGCATGAAAATTAACAAATTAAGTCAGAAAGGGTTGAAAATTGATGATGTGGCTTTGAATGGTGCATTTTGAACAAACAAAAAGTATGGAGTTCAAATAAGTTAAAGGATTGCAATGCCTTTGTAACAGGCGAGTTTTCGTCCAAAACCCTCATACTTCGAAAGAGATTGTCCATTTTGTACACGAAGTGCATCCAGTTTTTGCCGCAACCCTCACAACTTTTTATACCCTGCTATGTGGGTGAAATGATGATAGCATGCCAACTTTAAACCTTTTCAGAGTTCATTTGAAGTGCTTTTCAATTTCAGGGTTATTTTGGTGAAAAAAATCAGTAAGTTCATGAAAAATAGCAAATGAAGTCAGAAAGGGTTGAAAAGTGATGATGTGGCTTTGAATGGTGTATTTTGAACACACAAAAAGTATGGAGTTCAAATAAGTTAAAAAAATGAAATGCCTTTGTAACATGCGAGTTTTCGTCCGAAACCGTGATACTTCGAAAGAAATTGTCCATTTTGTACACGAAGTGCATCCAGTTTTTGCCTTAACCCTCTCGAGTTTTTATAACATGCTGCGTGGGTGAAATGATGATACCATGCAAACTTTCAACCATTTCAGAGTTCATTTGCACTACTTTTCAATTGAGGGTCATTTTAGCTCAAATAAATCATGAAATGCATGAAAATAGTAAATGAGGTTAGAAAACGGTTGAAAAGTGATGATGTGGCTTTGAATGGCGCATTTTGAACACACAAAAAGTATGGAGTTCAAATAAGTTAAAAAAATGAAATGCCTTTGTAACACGCGAGTTTTCGTTCGAAACCGTGATAATTCGAAAAAGATTGTCCATTTTGTACACAAAGTGCATCTAGTTTTTGTCGTAACCCTCTCAACTTTTTATAACATGCTATGTGGGTGAAACGATGATACCATGCCAACTTTCAACCTTTTCAGAGTTCATTTGAAGTGCTTTTCAATCACAGGGTTATTTTGCTGGAAAAAATGAGTAAGTGCATGGAAATAGCAAATGAAGTCATGAACGGTTGGAAATTGATGACATGGCTTTGAATGGTGCATTTTGAACACACAGAAAGTATGGAGTTCAAATAAGTTAAAAAATGAAATGCCTTTGTAACATGTGAGTTTTCGTCCGAAACCCTCATACTTCGAAAGAGATTGTCGATTTTGCACACGAAGTGAATCCAGTTTTTGCCGTAACCTTCTCAACTTTTTATAACATGCTACGTGTGTGAAATGATGATACCATGCCAACTTTGAACCTTTTCAGAGTTCATTTGAAGTGCTTTTCAATTTTAGGGTCATTTTAGCTCAAATAAATCATGAAATGCATGAAAAATAGTAAATGAGGTCAGAAAAGGGTTGAAAAGTGACGATGTGGCTTTGAATGGTGCATTTTGAACACACAACATGTATGGAGTTGAAATAATTTAAAAATTGAAATGCATTTGTAGCAAGCGAGTTTTCGTCCGAAACCGTGATACTTCGAAAGAGATTGTCCAGTTTGTACATGAAGTGCATCCAGTTTTTGTCATAACCCTCTCAACTTTTTATAACTTGCTATGTGGGTGAAATGATGATACCATGCCAACTTTCAACCTTTTCAGAGTTAATTTGAAATGCTTTTCAATTTCAGGGTTATTTTGCTGAAAAAATCAGTAAGTGCATGAAAATTAACAAATTAAGTCAGAAAGGGTTGAAAATTGATGATGTGGCTTTGAATGGTGCATTTTGAACAAACAAAAAGTATGGAGTTCAAATAAGTTAAAGGATTGCAATGCCTTTGTAACAGGCGAGTTTTCGTCCAAAACCCTCATACTTCGAAAGAGATTGTCCATTTTGTACACGAAGTGCATCCAGTTTTTGCCGCAACCCTCACAACTTTTTATACCCTGCTATGTGGGTGAAATGATGATAGCATGCCAACTTTAAACCTTTTCAGAGTTCATTTGAAGTGCTTTTCAATTTCAGGGTTATTTTGGTGAAAAAAATCAGTAAGTTCATGAAAAATAGCAAATGAAGTCAGAAAGGGTTGAAAAGTGATGATGTGGCTTTGAATGGTGTATTTTGAACACACAAAAAGTATGGAGTTCAAATAAGTTAAAAAAATGAAATGCCTTTGTAACAGGCGAGTTTTCGTCTGAAATCGTGATACTTCGAAAGAGATTGTCCATTTTGTACACGAAGTGCATCCAGTTTTTGCCGTAACCCTCTCAACTCTTTATAACATTCTATGTGGGTGAAATGATGATACCATGCCAACTTTCAACCTTTTCAGAATTCATTTGAAGTGCTTTTCAGTTTCAGGGTTATTTTGGTGAAACAAATCAGTAAGTGCATGAAAAATAGCAAATTAAGTCAGAAAGGGTTGAAAAGTGATGATCTGGTTTTGAATGGTGCATTTAGAACACACAAAAAGTATGGAGTTATAATAAGTTAGAAAATGAAATGGCTTTGTAACAGGTGAGTTTTCGTGCGAAACCCTGATACTTCGAAAGAGATTGTCCATTTTGTACACGAAGTGCATCCAGTTATTGTCGTAACCCTCTCAATGTTTTATAACATGCTATGTGGGTGAAATGATAATACCATGCCAACTTTCAACCTTTTCAGAGTTCATTTGAAGTGATTTTCAATTTCAGGGTTATTTTGCTGAAAAAATCATTAAGTGCATGAAAAATAGCAAATGAAGTCAAAAAGGGTCGAAAATTGATGATGTGGCTTTGAATGGTGCATTTTGAACACACAAATAGTATGGAGTTCAAATAAGTTAAGAAAATGAAATGCCTTTGTAATAGGTGAGTTTTCGTCCGAAACCGTGATACTTCGAAAGAAATTGTCCATTTTGTACACGAAGTGCATCCAGTTTTTGCCGTAACCCTCTCGAGTTTTTATAACATGCTACGTGCGTGAAATGATGATACCATGCCAACTTTCAACCATTTGAGAGTTCATTTGCACTGCTTTTAGATTGAGGGTCATTTGAGCTCAAATAAATCATGAAATGCATGAAAAATAGTAAATGAGGTCAGAAAAGGGTTGAAAAGTGATGATGTGGCCTTGAATGGTGAAATTTGAACACACAAAATGTATGGAGTTCAAATAAGTTAAAAAAATGAAATGCCTTTGTAACAGGCGAGTTTTTGTCCGAAAGCTTGATACTTCGAAAAAGATTGTCCACTTTGTACACGAAGTGCATCCAGTTTTTGCCGTAACCCTCTCAACTTTTATAACATGCTATGTGGGTGAAATGATGATATCATTCCAACTTCAACCTTTTCAGAGTTCATTTGAAGTGCTTTTCAATTTTGGTGTTATTTTTTTGGAAAAAAAATCAGTAAGTGCATGAAAATAGCAAATGAAGTCATAAAGGGTTGAAAATTGATGATGTGGCTTTGAATGGTGCATCTCGAACACACAAAAAGTATGGAGTTCAAATAAGTTAAAAAATGAAATTCCTTTGTAAGAAGCGAGTTTTTGTCCGAAACCGTGATACTTCGAAAGAGATTGTCCATTTTGTACACGAAGTGCATCCAGTTTTTGCCGTAACCCTCTCAACTTTTTATAACTTGCTATGTGGGTGAAATAATGATACCATGCCAACTTTCAACCTTTTCAGAGTACATTTGAAGTGCTTTTCAATTTCAGGGTTATTTTGCTGAAAAAATCACTAAGTGCATGAAAAATAACAAATGAAGTCAGAAAGGGTTGAAAATTGATGATGTGCCTTTGAATGGTGCATTTTGAACACACAAAAAGTATGGAGTTCAAATAAGTTAAAAAAGGAAATGCCTTTTGTAACATGCGAGTTTTCGTCCGAAACCGTGATACTACGAAAGGAATTGTCCATTTTGTACACGAAGTGCATCCAGTTTTAGCCATAACCCTCTCAAGTTTTTATAACAAGCTACGTGGGTGAAATGATGATACCATGCCAACTTTCAACCATTTCAGGGTTCATTTGCACTTCTTTTCAATTGAGGGTCATTTTAGCTCAAATAAATCATGATATGCATGAAAGATAGTAAATAAGGTCAGAAAAGGGTTGAAAAGTGATGATTTGTATTTGAATAGTGCATTTTTGACACACAAAAAGTATGGAGTTCAAATAAGTCAAAAAAATGAATGCCTTTGTAACAGGTGAGTTTTCGTCCGAAACCCTGATACTTCAAAAGAGATTGTCCATTTTGTAAACGAAGTGCATCCAGTTTTTGTCATAACCCTCTAAACTTTTTAATAATGCTATGTGGGTGATATGATGATTCCATGCCAACTTTCAACCTTTTTAGAGTTCATTTGAATAGCTTTTCAATTTCAGGGTTATTTTGTTGAAACAAATCAGTAAGTGCATGAAAAATAGCAAATGAAGTCAGAAAGGGTTGAAAAGTGATGATGTGGCTTTGAATGGTGCATTTTGAACACACAAAAAGTATGGAGTTCAAATAAGTTAAAAAATGAAATGCCTTTGTAACATGTGAGTTTTCGTCCGAAACCCTCATACTTCGAAAGAGATTGTCGATTTTGCACACGAAGTGAATCCAGTTTTTGCCGTAACCCTCTCAACTTTTTATAACATGCTACGTGTGTGAAATGATGATACCATGCCAACTTTGAACCTTTTCAGAGTTCATTTGAAGTGCTTTTCAATTTCAGGGTTATTTTGATGAAACAAATCAGTAAGTGCATGAAAAATAGCAAATGAAGTCAAAAAGGGTTGAAAATTGATGATGTGGCTTTGAATGGTGCATTTTGAACACACAAAAAGTATGGAGTTTAAATAAGTTAAAAAATGAAATGCCTTTGTAACAGGCGAGTTTTCGTCCGAAACCGTGACACTTCGAAAGAAATTGTCCATTTTGTACACGAAGTGCATCAAGTTTTGCCGTAACCCTCTCGAGTTTTATAACATGCTACGTGGGAGAAATGATGATACCATGCCATAGAGGGTCATTTTAGCTGAAATAAATCATGAAATGCATGAAAAATAGTAAATGAGGTTAGAAAAGGGTTGAAAAGTGATGATGTGGCTTTGAATGGTGCATTTTGAACACAAAAAAAGTATGGAGTTCAAATAAGTTAAAGAAATGAAATGCCTTTGTAACAGGCGAGTTTTCATCCGAAACCGTGATACTTCGAAAAAGATTGCCCATTTTGTACACAAAGTGCATCCAGTTTTTGCCATAACCCTCTCAACTTTTTATAACATGCTTTGTGGCTAAAATGATGGTACCATGCCAACTTTAAACCTTTTCAGAATTCATTTGAAGGGCTTTTCAATTTCAGGGTTATTTTGCTGGAAAAAATCAGTAAGTGCATGAAAAATAGCAAATGAAGTCAAAAAGGTTTGAAAATTAATGATGTGTCATTGAATGGTGCATTTTGAACACACAAAAAGTATGAAGTTCAAATAGGTTTAAAAATAAAATGCCTTTGTAACAAGCGACTTTTCGTCTGAAACCGTGATACTTCGAAAGAGATTGTCCATTTTATACACGAAGTGCATCCAGTTTTTGCCGTAACCCTCTCAACTTTTTATAACTTGCTATGTGGGTGAAATGATGATACCATGACAAATTTCAACCTTTTTAGAGTTCATTTGAAGTGCTTTTCAATTTCAGGGTTATTTTGCTGAAAAAATCAGTAAGTGCACAAAAAATAACAAATGAAGTCAAAAGGGTTGAAAATTGATGATGTGGCTTTGAATGGTGCATTTTGAACACACAAAAATTATGGTGTTCAAATAAGTTAAAAAACAAAAATGCCTTTTTAACAGGCGAGTTTTCGTTCGAAACCCTGATACTTCGAAAGAGATTGTCCATTTTGTACACGAAGTGCATCCAATTTTTGCCGTAACCCTCTCAAGTTTTTATAACATGCTACGTGGGTGAAATGATAATACCATGCCAACTTTCAACCATTTATGAGTTCATTTGCACTGCTTTTCAATTAAGGGTCATTTTAGCTCAAAATAAATCATGAAATGCTTGAAACATAGTAAACGGGGCAAAAAAGGGTTGAAAAGTGATGGTGTGGCTTTGAATGGCGCATTTTGAACACACAAAAAGTATGGAGTTCAAATAAGTTAAAAAAATGAAATTCCTTTGTAACACGGGAGTTTTCGTCCGAAACTGTGATACTTCGAAAGAGATTGTCCATTTTGTACACGAAATGCATCTAGTTTTTGCCGTAACCCTCTAAACTTTTTATAACATGCTATGTGGGTGAAATGATGATATCATGCCAACTTTCAAGCTTTTCAGAGTTCATTTGAAGTGCTTTTCAATTTTAGGGTTATTTTGCTGGAAAAAAATCAGTAAGTGCATGAAAAATAGCAAATGAAGTCAGAAAGGGTTGAAAATTAATGATGTGGCTTTGAATGGTGCATTTTGAACACAAAAAAAGTATGGAGTTCAAATAAGTTCAAAAAAATGAAATGCCTTTGTAACAGGCAAATTTTCGTCCAAAACCCTGATATTTCGAAATAGATTGTCCATTTTGTACACGAAGTGCATCCAGTTTTTGCCGTAACCCTCTCAACTTTTTATACCATGCTATGTGGGTGAAATGATGATACCATGCGAATTTTCAACCTTTTCAGAGTTCATTTGAAGTGCTTTTCAATTACAAGGTTATTTTGCTGAAAAAATCAGTAAGTGCATGAAATATAGCAAATGAAGTCAGAAAGGTTGAAAATTGATGATGTGGCTTTGAATGGTGCATTTTGAACACACAAAAAGTATGGAGTTCAAATAAGTTAAAAAAATGAAATGCCTTTGTAACATGCGAGTTTTCGTCCGAAACCGTGATACTTCGAAAGAAATTGTCCATTTTGTACACGAAGTGCATCCAGTTTTTGCCGTAACCCTCTCGATTTTTTATAACATGCTACGTGGGTGAAATGATGATACCATGCCAACTTTCAACCATTTCAGAGATCATTTGCACTACTTTTCAATTGAGGGTCATTTTAGCTCAAATTAATCATGAAATGCATGAAAAATAGTAAACGAGGTGAGAAAACGGTTGAAAAGTGATGATGTGGCTATGAATGGCGCATTTTGAACACACAAAAAGCATGGAGTTCAAATAAATTAAAAAAATGAAATGCCTTTGTAACAAGCGAGTTTTCGTCCGAAACCTTGATACTTCGAAAAAGATTGTCCATTTTGTACACGAAGTGCATCCAGTTTTTGCCGTAACCCTCTCAACTTTTTATAACTTGCTGTGTGGGTGAAACGATGATACCATGCCAACTTTCAAGCTTTTCAGAGTTAATTTGAAGTGCTTTTCAATTTCAGGGTTATTTTGCTGAAAAAATCAGTAAGTGCATGAAAAATAGCAAATGAAGTCAGAAAGGGTTGAAAATTAATGATGTGGCTTTGAATGGTGCATTTTGAACACACAAAAACTATGGAGTTCAAATAAGTAAAAAAAATGAAATGCCTTTGTAACACGCGAGTTTTCGTCCGAAACCGTGATACTTCGAAAGAGATTGTCCATTTTGTACACGAAATGCATCCAGTTTTTGCCGCAACCCTCTAAACTTTTTATAACATGCTATGTGGGTGAAATGATGATACCATGCCAACTTTCAAGCTTTTCAGAGTTCATTTGAAGTGCTTTTCAATTTCAGGGTTATTTTGCTGAAAAAATCAGTAAGTGCATGAAAAATAGCAAATGAAGTCAGAAAGGGTTGAAAATTAATGATGTGTCTTTGAATGGTGCATTTTGAACACACAAAAAGTATGGAGTTCAAATAAGTTCAAAAAATGAAATGCCTTTGCAGCAGGCGAATTTTCGTCCAAAACCTTGATATTTCGAAAGAGATTGTCCATTTTGTACATGAAGTGCATCCAGTTTTTGCCGTAACCCTCTCAACTTTTTATACCATGCTATGTGGGTGAAATGATGATACCATGTGAACTTTCAAACTTTTCAGAGTTCATTTGAAGTGCTTTTCAATTACAGGGTTATTTTGCTAAAAAGATCAGTAAGTGCATGAAAAATAGCACAATGAAGTCAAAAAGGTTGAAAATTGATGATGTGGCTTTGAATGGTGCATTTTGAACACACAAAAAGTATGGAGTTCAAATAAGTTAAAAAAATGAAATGCCTTTGTAACATGCGAGTTTTCGTCCAAAACCGTGATACTTCGAAAGAAATTGTCCATTTTGTACACGAAGTGCATCCAGTTTTTGTCGTAACCCTCTCGAGTTTTTATAACATGCTACGTGGGTGAAATGATGATACCATGCCAACTTTCAACCATTTCAGAGTTCATGATGAGTAAGACTCAATGCCTAGTGACTGCAGAAGATAGAGAAAAGATGAGTGTCATCCCGTGTGCTTCAGCCATAGGCTCTATCATGTATGCAATACTGTGCACAAGACCGGATGTCAGCCTTGCCATAAGTATGGCCGGAAGGTTTCAAAGTGATCCTAGAATGGAGCACTGGCAAGTGGTCAAGAATATCCTTAAGTACCTGAAAAGGACTAAGGAAATGTTTCTCGTTTATGGACGTGATGAAGAGCTCGTCGTAAAGGGTTACGTCGATGCACGCTTTGACACTGATCCGGATGACTCTAAGTCGCAAACAGGATACATATTTATTCTTAACGGGGGAGCGGTAAGCTGGTGTAGTTCCAAGCAAAGCGTGGTAGCTGATTCTACGTGCGAAGTGGAATACATCGCAGCCTTAGAGGCGGCGAAGGAAGGTGTCTGGATTAAGCAGTTCATGACAGATCTTGGAGTAGTGCCTAGTGCACTGAATCCAATGAGCCTGTTCTGTGACAACACTGGTGCCATTGCTCTAGCCAGGGAACCAAGGTTTCACAAGAGGACCAGACATATAAAGCGACGCTTCAACTCCATCCGATATTACATCAAGGAGAAGGACATAAATATTTGCAAAGTGCACACGGATCTGAATGTTGCACACCCGTTGACTAAACCTCTTCCAAGAGCTAAACATGATCAACACCAGAACTGCATGGGTGTT
Source organism: Hordeum marinum (assembly GCA_022496015.1). Taxonomy (NCBI): domain Eukaryota; kingdom Viridiplantae; phylum Streptophyta; class Magnoliopsida; order Poales; family Poaceae; genus Hordeum; species Hordeum marinum. The sequence continues at coordinate 365,513,285 of CM039675.1, read as the reverse complement.
CGATTCATTACAATGTAAATCACATAGTGATGTGAGCTAGATTATTAACTCTAGTGCAAGTGGGAGACTGTTGGAAATATGCCCTAGAGGCAATAAATAAAGTGTTTATTATTATATTTGCTTGTTCATGATAATTGTTTATTATCCATGCTAGAATTGTATTAATTGGAAACATGGATACATGTGTGGATACATAGACAAACACAATGTCCCTAGTATGCCTCTAATGAACTAGCTCGTTGATCGAAAGATGGTTAAGGTTTCCTAACCATGGACATGAGATGTCATTTGATAACGGGATCAAATCATTAGGAGAATGATGTGATGGAAAAGACCCAAACTACAAACGTAGCTTATGATCGTGTTAGTTTATTGCTACTGTTTTCTGCATGTCAAGTATATGTTCCTATGACCATGAGATCATGCAACTCACGGACATCGGAGGAGTGCCTTGTGTGTATCAAACGTCGCAACGTAACTGGGTGACTATAAAGGTGCTCTACAGGTGTCTCCGAGGGTGTCTGTTGAGTTGGCATGGATCAATACTGGGATTTGTTACTCCGTGTGACGGAGAGGTATCTCAGGGCCCACTCGGTAATACAACATCACAATAAACCTTGCAAGCAATGTGACTAAGTGTTAGTTACGGGATCTTGTATTACGAAACGAGTAAAGAGACTTGCCAGTAACGAGGTTGAACTAGGTATGGAGATACCGACGATCGAATCTCGGGCAAGTAACATACCGAAGAACAAAGGGAACATCATACGAGATTAATTGAATCCTTGACATAGAGGTTCAACCGATAAAGATCTTCGTAGAATATGTAGGAACCAATGTGGACATCTAGGTCCCGCCATTGGTTATTGACCGTAGAGGTGTCTCGGTCATGTCTACATAGTTCTTGAACCCGCAGGGTCTGCACACTTAAGGTTTGGTGACGTTTCGGTAGTATAGAGTTATGTATGGTGGTGACCGAAGTTTGTTCGGAGTCCCGTATGAGATCCCGGACGTCACGAGGAGCTCCGGAATGGTCCAGAGGTAAAGATTCATATATAGGAAGTCCTGTTTTGGTCGCCGGAAAAGTTCGGGCTCATCGGTAGTGTACCGGGAGTGCCGATAGTGTACCGGGAGACCTCCGGGAGGGGTATTTCGACCCAAGAGGCTTCATGGGCTGTGGGAGAGTGAATATCAGCCCTTAGTGGGCTGGTGGAAACTCCCACACAAGGCCCATGTGGCTGGAGAAGAAAACCCAATAGGAAAAGGTGGAAAAGGAAAAAAAAAGGACGAATCGTAGTCCTACTAGGATTGGAGGAGAGTCCTCCAATCCTAGTTGGTTCAGCCGACTCCTATAGGAGCCTTGGCCCTTGCGCCAGCCTCTCCTCCTCTTCTCTTATATATACTCGAGGTTTTAGGGTTTTTACACTAGAATTTCAGCCACGTGCTACCCGTTCCTCCAGTGCATAGTTTCTCCTCTAGATCGGATTTCTGCAGTGCTTAGGCGAAGCCCTGCCGGAATTGCTCCACCACCATCGCCGGAGTGCCGTCACGATGCCGGAGAACTCTTCTTCCTCTCCACTCCTTCTTGCTATATCAAGACGGTGGAGATCGTCATCAAGCTGTACGTGTGCTAAACGCGGAGGTGCTGTCCGTTCGGCGCTAGATCGGAAGGATCGTGATCAAGTTCGTGGGACGTATCGTGATCAAGTTTGTGGGACGGATCGTGATCGGATCGCGAGACGGATCGAGATTGGATCGCGGGACGGATCGTGATTGGATCGCGGGACGCACGGCGATTTGGATCGTGAAGACGTTTGACTACACCAACCGCATTTCTTAACGCTTCCCGCTTAGCGATCTACAAGGGTATGTAGATCCACTCTCCCTCTCGTAGATGCTCATCACCATGGATAGATCTGCGTGTGCGTAGGAAATTTTTTGTTTCCCATGCAACGTTCCCCTACAGCTAAAAAGTATGGAAGCTCCAGTAATCCATCTAAGGGATGGAGCAAGCATCTCAGAGTTGGAATATACACTTTGATGAGGTGATCAAAGTTTTTGAGTTTATACAAAGTTTATGAGAAACTTGTATTTACAATAAAGTGAGTGGGAGCACTATAGAATTTCTGATAAGTATATGTGGATGACATATTGTTGATCAGAAATAATGTAGAATTTCTTGAAAGCATAAACGTTTGTTTGAAAAGTGATTTTCAAAGGAAGACCTAGATAAAGCTACTTGAACATTGGGCATCGAGATCTATAGAGATAGATCAAGATGCCTGATGAGATTTTTCAATGAGTACATCCCTTGACAAGATTTTGAAAGAGATTAAAATGGATCAGTCAAAGAAGGAGTTCTTTCTTGATTAGTAAGGTATGAATTTGAGTGAGACTCAAATCTCGACCACGACAGAAGAAAGATAAAGGACGAAGGTCTTCCCCTATGCTTTATCCATAGGCTCTATATAGTATGCCATGCTGTGTACTGCACCTGTGTGTGCCTTGCCATGAGTCTGTCAAGGGGTACAAGAGTGATCCAGGAGTGGATCACTGGACAGCGGTCAGGATTATCCTTAGTTACTACAGGACAAAGGAAATATTTCTCGATTATGGAGGTGATAAAGAATTTGTTGTAAAGGGTTACGTCGATGCAAGATTTAACACCAATCCAAATGACTCTGAGTAGCAGTCCGGATACATATAGTGGAGCAGCCATTTGGAATAGCTCCAAGTGGAGTGTGGTAGCAGTGTCTATAGTATGATATGAGAGATTTGCAAAGTACACAGAGATTTGAGTGTCATAGACCCGTTGACTAAAGACCTCTCTCACATGCAAAGCAAGATTGAACCCCAGAACTCATTGGGTGTTAGATTCATAACAATGTAAATCACATGGTGATGTGAACTAGATTATTGACTCTAGTGCAAGTGGGAGACTATTGGAAATATGCCCTAGAGGCAATAATAAATTAGTTATTATCACATTTCCTTGTTCATGATAATCGTTTATTGTCCATGCTAGAATTGTATTGATCGGAAACTCAGATACATGTGTGGACACATAGACAACTCCATGTCCCTAGTATGCCTCTAATAGACTAGCTCGTTGATCAAAGATGGTTAAGGTTTCCTAGCCATGGACATGAGATTTCATTTGATAATGGGATCACATCATTAGGAGAATGATGTGATGGACAAGACCCAAACTATAAACGTAGCATATGATCGTGTCAGTTTATTGCTGCAGTTTTCTGAATGTCAAGTATCTGTTCCTATGACCATGAGATCATGCAACCCACTGACACCGGAGGAGTACCTTGTGTGTATCAAATGTCGCAACATAACTGGGTGACTATAAAGGTGCTCTACAGGTATCTCCGAGGGTGTCTGTTGGGTTGGCATGGATCAAGACACATATTTGTTACTCCGTGTGATGGAGAGGTATCTCAGGGCCCACTCGATAATACAACATCACAATAAGCCTTGCAAGCAATGCGACTAAGTGTTAGCCATAGGATCTTGTATTATAGAACGAGTAAAGAGACTTTTAGGTAATGAGATTGAACTAGTTATAGAGATACCGACGATCGAATCTCGGGCAAGTAACATACCGAAGAACAAAGGGAACAACATACAGGATTATCTGAATCCTTGACATAGAGGTTCGACCGATAAATATCTTCGTATAATATGTAGGAGCCAATATGGACATATAGGTACCGCAATTGGTTATTAACCATAGAGGTGTCTTGGTCATGTCTGCATAGTTCTCAAACCCACAGGGTCTGCACACTTAAGGTTCGGTGACGTTTTGGTAGTATAGAGTTATGTATGGTGGTGACCGAAGGTTGTTCGGAGTCCCGGATGAGATCCCGGATGTCACTAGGATCTCCGGAATGGTCCGGAGGTAAATATTGATATATAGGATGTCATGTTTTGGTCTCCAGAAAAGTTTCGGGCTCATCGGTAGTGTATCGAGAGTGCCGGGAGGGTATCGGGGGACCATCGGGAGGGGTGTCTCGACCCAAGTGGCTACATGGGCTGTGGGAGGAGGTAAACCATCCCCTGGTGGTCTGGCCGAAGCCTGCTCTAAGGTCCCATGTGGTTAGGAAAGAGTGGGAAAGGAAAAACCACAAAGAAGGGAAGGAAAATCCAAATTAGGAAGGAGTCCTAATAGGATCCCACCTCCCTTGTGGGAGGTGGATTCCCTCCCTTGTTTGGTTCGGCCGAACCTACTTGGAGTAGGGGCCAAGGCTTCCTCCTCTCCCCTTCCTCCTATATATATTGAGGGATTTTGAGGGCAGCCCATAACCCTAATTGCCACGTGCTGCCCTCTCTCTATCCCTCTAGATCTGTTCTCCACTAGATCTGTTTGGTATAGCTTAGCGAAGCTCTGCCGGATCAGCTCCACCACCACCATCACCACACCATTGTGCTGCCGGAGAACTCATCTACCTCTCCACCCTCGCTTTCTGGATCAAGGAGGTGGAGATCGTCATCGTGTTGTACGTGTGTGGAACGCGAAGGTGCCGTCCGTTCGGTACTAGATTGGAAGGACCACGATGGGATCGCGGGATGGATCCTGATTGGATCGTGAAGACGTTCGACTACATCAACCGCGTTTCTTAACGCTTCCCGCTTAGCGATCTACAAGGGTATGTATATCCACTCTCCCTCTCGTAGATGCCCATCATCATGGATAGATCTTGCGTGTGCATAGGAAAAATTTTGTTTCCTGTGCAACGTTCCCCAACAAACAGTGCATGGGAAACAAAAAAATTCCTACGCACATAGAAGATCTATCCATGGTGATGAGCATCTATGAGTGGGAGAGTGGATCTACATACCCTTGTAGATCGCTAAGCGGGAAGCATTAAGAAACGGGGTTGCTGTAGTCGAACGTCTTCGGGATCCAAATCGCTTGACATCCCACGATCCGATCACGATCCATTCCGTGATCCAATCACGAGCTGTCCCGCGATCCAATCACGGTCCTTCCGATCCCACATTCAGCACACGTACAACTCAATGAGGACCTCCACATCCTTGATGCAACAAGCAAGGATGGAGAAGTAGATGAGTTCTCCGACAGCACAACGGCGTGGTGGCGGTTGGGGTGGAGCTGATCTGACAGAGCTTCGCTAAGCTATACCGAACAGATCTAGAGGAGAAGCAATCTAGCGAGAGAGAGGGAAGCATGTGGCTTTTCAGGTGGTGGATTCCCTCCAAAACCCTCCAATATACATAGGAGGAGATGGGGTAGGTACGAGGCACCCTAGGGGAAACCCTAGGGGCTTGGTGCACAAGAGAGGAGGAGTCCACCTCCCACAAGGGAGGTGGAATCCTAGTGGGACTCCTTCCCACTTGGCCTCCTCTCCCACTCCTTGCACATAGGCCTCTAGGGGCAGGCTGCCCAGCCCACCTCGGGCTGGTGCGCCACCTCCTAGGCCCATGTGGCCCCTGGGGTGGGTGGGCCCCACTTGGTGGACCCCCGGAACCCATTCGTCACTCCCAGTACACTATCCAAGACTGGATCACGGGACGGATCATGATAGGATCGCGGGATGGCTAGCAATTTGGATTGCGAAGACGTTCGACTATGTCAACCGCATTTCTTAATGCTTCCCGCTTAGCGATCTACAAGGGTATGTAGATCCACTCTCCCTCTCGTAGATGCTCATCACCATGGATAGATCTTGCGTGTGTGTAGGATTTTTTTGTTTCCCATGCAACATTCCCCAACATCTATGGACCTAAGGGAAGTCATTGTGGAGTAACAAGTAGATGATGGGCTACGAGAGTGACAGAAGCTTAAACCCCAGTTTATGCGTTGCTTCATAAGGGGCTGATTTGGATCCACATGTTTCATGCTATGGTTAGATTTATCTTAATTCTTTTTTCATAGTTGTGGACGATTGCGAGAGGGGTTAATCATAAGTAGGTTGTTAGTTCAAGTAATAACAATATCTTAGCACCGGTCCACCCACATATCCAATTATCAAAGTATCGAACGTGAATCAACTCAACATGATGAACATGACTAGACGGAAATTCCCATGTGTCATCGGGAGCACTTGCTTAATATAAGAGTACTTCCAGGCTTGTTCTTTGCTAAAAAAGGATTGGGCTACCTTGCTGCAACATTTTTACTATTGTTACTTGTTACATGTTAAAAACTATCTTGCTCCAAAACTATCTACTATTGTTACTCACAACACTTGTAGAGAATATCATGCTGAAAACTACTTATCATTTCCTTCTGCTCCTCGTTGCATTCGACACTCTTACTTATCAGAAGGACTACGATTGACCCCCTATACTTGTGGGTCATCATGTACCGCTTGTGGAGGCCTCCATGTCGTTTTGTGGATCGCCTTGACACGAAGTAGGAGCTTCCACTTGTGTTGATGAAGTACTTTCCTTCGCTTCCTTGAGACGAATATTGCCGATGGACAAATCTTGAATGGCATCCGAAGTTCCTTATCTCCTACATCATTTGACAATTGTTCGACTTGTGAACTATTAGATTCATCAAACTTCATCACATCTGTTGTCTCTTCAACTTTTCGAGTGAAGTTGTTGTAGAACCGGTAAGTGTGAGAGTTCGATCCGTAAACAAGTAGGAAACCTTCATGAGATTTAGGAGCAAATTTAGAATGGTGATGCTTTCAAGAATGTAGCACTCTGAGACAAATACTCAAAAGTATGCATCTAGGGGTTTGTAACCAATGAGTAGCTCATATGTCATTTTACCGAGAAGCTTGTGTAGGTAGAGTCGGTTTATTGCATGACAAGTTGTTTCCACGGCCTCCACCCAAAAGTGTCTTGGCGGCTTGTATTCGTTAAGCATCTTTCTAGACATCTTTATGAGAGTCCGGTTCTTCCTCTCAACAACTCCATTTTGTTGAGGTGTGTATGTTATAACCCACAAGTATAGGGGATCGCAACAGTTTTCGAGGGTAGAGTATTCAACCCAAATTATTGATTCGACACAAGGGGAGCCAAAGAATATTCTCGAGTATTAGCAGCTAGGTTATCAATTCAACCACACCTAAAAGACTTAATATCTGCAGCAAAGTGTTCAGTAGCAAAGTAATATGGTAATAACGGTAACGGTGGCAAGTGATAGTAGCAGTTTGTAGTGTTTGTAACCGTAGCAACGGAAAAGTAACTAAGCAAAGATCATTATATGGAAAGCTCGTAGGCAATGGATCAGTGATGGATAATTATGTCAGATGGCATTCATCATGCAATAGTTATAACATAGGATGACACAGAACTAGCTCCAATTCATCAATGTAATGTAGGCATGTATTCCGTATATAGTCATACGTGCTTATGGAAAAGAACTTGCATGACATCTTTTGTCCTACCCTCCCATGGCAGCGGGGTCCTATTGGAAACTAAGGGATACTAAGGCCTCCTTTTAATAGAGAACCGGACCAAAGCATTAGCACGTAGTGAATACATGAACTCCTCAAACTACGGTAATCACCGGAAAGAATCCCAGTTATTGACACCCTGGGGGATGAGGATCATAACTCGTAATAGGTGTCCACAACTTGCAAGATAGGATCAAGAACACACATATATTCATGAAAACATAATCGGTTCAGATCTGACATCATGGCACTCGGGCCCTAGTGACAAGCATTAAGCATAGCAAAGTCATAGCAACATCGATCTCAGAACATAGTGGATACTAGGGATCAAACCCTAACAAAACTAACTCGATTACATGATAAATCCCATCCAACCCATCACCGTCCAGCAAGCCTATGATGAGATTACTCATGAACGATGGAGAGCATCATGGAATTGGTGATGAAGGATGGTTGGTGATGACGAAGGCATCGATTTCCCCTCTCCGGAGCCCAAAACGGACTCCAGATCTGGTCTCCTGAGGAAGAACAGGAGGTGGTGGCGGCTCCGTATCGTGAAACGCAATGAACTCTTCTTCTATTGTTTCTCCCTTAATAGGAATATATAGGAGTGGAAACGAGGTCGGAGGAGCAGCAGGGGGGGCCACAAGCCTGCTCGACGCGGCCTAGGGGGTGGCCGCACCCACCAGGCTTGTGGCCAGGTGGTGGCCCCCTGTAGTTGATTCTTTTGCCAGTATTTTTTATTAATTCCAAAAATATTCTCCGTAAATTTTCAGGACGATTCGAGAACTTTTATTTCTGCACAAAAATAACACCAAGGTAATTCTGCTAAAACAGCGTCAGTCCGGGTTAGTTCCATTCAAATCATGAAAATTAGAGTCCAAAACAAGGGCAAAAGAGTTTGGAAAAATTGATACGTTGGAGACGTATCAACTCCCCCGCGCTTAAACCTTTGCTTGTCCTCAAGCAATTCAGTTGATAAACTGAAAGTGATAAAGAAAAACTTTACAAACTTTGTTTGATCTTGCTGTTGTAAATATGTCTAACTTATGTTCAGATTTTCAGCAAAGATTATAAACTAACCACATTCACAATAACACTTAGGTCTCACATTTACTCATAGCAATGACATAACCAACTAGGGAGCAATAATAACAAGTCTCGGATGACAACAATTTTATCAAAACAATCATGATACAATATGAAATAAAGGTATCTCGCTAGCCCTTTCTAAGACCGCAAAACATAAATGCAGAGCACCTCTGGAGAATAAGGACTGGCTAAACATTGTAATTCATGGTGAGAGAGATCCACTCATGCTCATACTCAATATCAATTAATAACAAGGCACACGAATGACAATGGTGCTCTCTAACTGGTGCTTTTTATAAGATGATGATGACTCAACAATAAAGTAAATGGAAAGACCCTTCGTAGAGGGAAGCATTGATTTGTAGAGGTGCTAGAGCTCAAGCTTTTAAACAAGAGATAGGTGATGATTTTGGAGCGGTATGCTTTCGCTGCTCACATAATGACCAAGAGGTTTTCAATATCTTCCATGCTAGATACTCCCTCCTTCCCAAAATAAGTGACTCAAAAATGACTCAACTTTGTACTAACTCTAGTACAAAATTGAATCACTTTTGAGTCACTTATTTTGGGACGGAGGGAGTACATTATAGGCGGTTCCCAAATAGAATGGTAAAGTTTTTACTCCCCCTCCACTAATCAGTCACACTGCATGGCGGGCCGAATTCACGGGTACCGTCCATACAAACACGGTCCTCGGGGAGTTTTGTTTAATTATATTTTGCTTTTTTATTTTGAGCATGGAACTGGGCATCCCGATTACTAGCCACTTTCTCGTGAATGATAGTGAATCAACACATATAGTGAGAATAACCCACCTAGCATGGAAGATACTGACAGCCCCCAGTCGCCACATGAGCGATTTGGGCATACAAAATAGAAAGTTTATTTGAAGGTTTAAAGTTTAGCACATGCAAATTTACTTGGAACGGTAGATAAATACCACATATAGGTAGATATGGTGGACTCATATGGAACAACTTTGGGTTTATTGAGATGGATGCACAAGCAGTATTTCCACTTAGTACAAGTGAAGGCTAGCAAAAGACTGGGGAGCGACCAACTAGAGAGCGACACAGTCATCAACATGCTTTGAGATTAACCAACATTGAATGCAAGCATGAGTAGGATATAATTCACTATGAACATAAATATCGTGGTGGCTATGTTGATTTGTTTCAACTACATGCATGAACACGTGCCAAGTCAAGCCACTTGAATCATCCAGAGGAGGATACCATTCTATCATACTACATCACAACCATTTTAATGCGCATGTTGGCACACAAGAAGAACCATTATTCACTCTTAGCTAATTAAGCATGGCATGAATAACTATAATCTCTAATTATCATTGCAAGCATGTTCAACCCATAATGTACTGAATTCGAAACGATGAGCTAATCATGTTTACAAAAGCAATATAGGTCGAGTTCATACCAGCTTTTCTCCATCTCAATCCTTTCATCAAATATCGTCATTATTGCCTTCCACTTGCATGACCGAACGATGTGAATAATAATAAGAGTGCGCGTGCATTGGACTAAGCTGGAATCTGCAAACAATAAACGAAAGGAGAAGACAAGGCAATATGGGCTCTTTGTAAGATATACAATAGTGCATATGAGAGCCACTCAACACGTCATCATGGTCTTCTCCTTACGACCCAAAGAAAAGAAAGGAAAATTATTTACACGGGAAAGCTCCCAACAAGCAAAAAGAAGAACGAGAAATCTTTTTGGGTTTTTTCTTTAATGCTACAACTAAGAAATTAGGAAATAAAGCTAGAACTATTTTTTTGGTATTTTCCTCAAAGTTAATTAAACACACAAGAAGAAAGCATAAAGAATAAAATAAACTACCATGGATAGTACAATGAAAAAGTATGAACACCGACAACTGAAATAAGTGTGTGAACATGAATGTAATGTCGGTGAGAAATACGTACTCCCCAAGCTTAGGCTTTTGGCCTAAGTTGGTCTAGGGCCATGGCTGGAAATAACTTTCTCCGGGATACTCCGGAGGACATTGAGGGTTCCACTGATTAGCGACCTCCTGTGGCTCCGACTGAAAGACCGGGACCTGATATGGATCAAGGGCTGGTGCCTGCTCTGGTGCTGGGGGTTGCGACAAACCCCAATATCGGTAGATGTCATCGGGCATAACAGTGTACCTTCCTGAATGAATATCGAACAGAGAAGAAGCAGGCAGAGTAATAATCTCACAAGTACCCTAACTAAATACTAAATTGTAAAGCAACCTCCTATCATCATTATTTTTAATAACATCATGGGCTACCATACGGTCATAATCTAAATACTTCGTGGGTATTAGCCTCTCATCTTTCTTGTGAAGCCTAATGGGTATCTCAAAATGTTTAGCTAATCGAGATGCATAGATACCTCCGAATATGGGCCCCTTCAAATGGTTGATGTTCAACCATTGGGCCATCATAGAGCCCAGACTAAAGGTTCTGTCAGCAAATAAAGCATGGCGCAAAATAGCGAGGTCAGGGGCACTGAGGCTTCCACTCTCCCAGCGACCAACTAAACATCTTCCCGCAAATAACGAATAATAGCGTAGCATAGGAAAATGTAAACTAGCTTCTCTTGCCTTTGACATGCCTTTCTCTTAACCTACAGTGACCGCGACAATAAAATCTTCCATGTCTCGAGGACGTGGTTCCCTGATGCTGCCCTCATAGGGTATCTTGCAAACTTTTCAAAAAACATAAAGGTTCATTTTCTTAGGCACATCATATAAGTGGAATTCTACTGTAGGAGGGTCTTCCCTAGGATGAAAGTGAAAATTTTGCACAAAGGTATTAGTGAGCAATAGGTACTAGTCACACTTATCGTTGAGGAAGTAGGTGATGCCTGCATTCTCGGCCAAATAATAGAAATCTTAATAAATTCCGGATGCCCTCAAGAATGTGTCACATGTCCATTCACATGGTCGAATTTCTGCAACGCGAGGAAAATTATATTTGGGTTTCTCCTTCATTTCATTTTCATCTTCCTTAGAGCCCCGGCTTCAAGAACCTCTTACTAATCTTCTCAACATCTTTTTTTTCTCTAAAAAATTTCTGAATTTTTTAGTGAATGAAAAATAAGGTGAACAAAACTCAACAAAACTCATAGCAACTACTCCCTCAAGTGCCTAGAGACTATATCATGCATCAAAACTACCTGGGACCATATAAATTTGACATGCAAGCTCAAAACACGATCACCACAACAGCAAAAAATTGCAATATATAAGGCACTAGAACAAAAACTAATTGGACCATTGGAGGAGTCACATACCGATGAGCAATCCCCTAAAACAGTTTTGCAAATGGAGCTTTGAGCAAGGAGATCGAAAATGGCAGCAAGATGAGCTAGAACACGGGTTTGAGAAACGGTGGGATTTTTTCTGGAGGAAGATGAGGTGAATTGGTGCTGGAATAAGTGGAGGAGGGCCACGTGGGACCCACAAGCCACAAGGGCGCGCCTAGGGGGTGGTCGTGCCCTGCATGCTTGTGGCCCACTGGTGCAGCCCCCTGATGCATTCTGAGTGCCAAAAATTCTTAAATATTCCAGAAAAAATCATACTAAATTTTCAGGGAATTCTGGTAACTTTTATTTTTAGGTCATTTTTCTATTGCACGGAAAACTCAGAAAACAGAAAAATAATAGTATTTTTACTTAATTTCATCTAGGTAATAGAAAGTAAAAGTTAGGTGCAAGAAGTGGTGCTTTGTAAATTCATCCATCTCATGCTCATCAAAAGGAATCCATCAATAAGGTTGATCAAGTCTTATTAACAAACTTCTTTCGAATATCATGAAACCGAAGAATTTTCAAATAACACTAAGTTACCTCAATGGGATATGCATTTCCCCAACAATAAGTATATCATATTTCTTCTTGAAAGTAGGAAGAGGGAAGTCAAAGTCTCCAATAATAATTGTTGGAATTTTTTCAATAGAGTTGATACTATGAACTTGAGGTTGTTTCTTTGGAAAGTGTACTGTAGGTTCATTACCATTAATATGGAAAGTGACATTGCCCTTGTTGCAATCAATAACAACCCCTACAGTATTCAAGAAGGGTCTACCAAGGATGATCGGCATACTATCATCCTCGGGAATATCAAGAATAACAAAGTCCGTCAAGATAGTAGCATTTGCAACTACGACAGGTACATCCTCACAAATACCGATAGGTAGAGCAATTGATTTACCAGCCATTTGAAAATAGATCTCAGTAGGTGTCAACTTATTCAAATCAAGTCTACTGTATAATGAGAAAGGCATAACACTAACACCAGCTCCAAAATCACATCAAGCAGTTTTAACATAATTTCCTTTAATAGAGCATGGTATAGTAGGTACTACGGGATCTCCTAATTTCTTAGGGATTCCACCTTTAAAAGTATAATTAGCAAGAATGGTGAAAATCTTAGCTTCCATTATCTTTATTTTATTCGTCACAATATCTTTCATATACTTAGCATAAGGAGACATTTTCAAAATATCAATCAAGCGCATACGTAAAAAGACAGGTCTAAGCATTTCAGCAAAGCGCTCAAAATCCTCCTCATATTTTTTCTTGGATGGTTTGGGAGGAAAGGGTATGGGTTTCTAAACCCATGGTTCTCTTTCTCTACCATGTTTCCTAGCAATGAAGTCTCTTTTATCGTATATTTTATTCTTAGGTTGTGGGTTATCAAGATCATCAGCAGGTTCAATCTCCACATCATTATCATTACTAGGTTGAGCATCAGCATGAAAATCATCATTAATGTTATCGCTAGGCTCATGTTCATCACCAGATTGTGTCTCAACATCAAAAATAGAAATATCATTTGGATTCTTAGACGTATCTATAACAGGTTCACTAGCAGCATGCAAAGTACTATCATCATTCTTTTTCCTACTCTTATTGGAAGGAATAGGTGCATTAGTATTAACTCTCTGAGAATCTTGTTCAATTCTTCCTAGGATGGCCCTTGGGATACAAAGGTTCCTGAGTCATTCTACCACCTCAAGTCGCAACTTTAGTAGAATGATCATTGTCTTTACTATTCATCTCATTAAGCAAATCATTTTGAGCCTTAAGTACTTGTTCTACTTGAGTGGTTACCATGGAAGCATGTTTACTAATAAGCTTAAGATCATTGGCAGTTCTACTCAAATAATCACCCAAGCGATCAAGCATATAAGCATTATGTTTCAATTGTCTACTAACATAGGCATTGAAATTTTCTTGCTTCATAATAAAGTTATCAAATTCATCCAAGCATTGGCTAGCAGACTTATTATAAGGAATATCTTTTTCATCAAATCTACTGAGATAATTTACCTCTACTACATGTGTCGGGTTATCAAGACTGTGTATTTCTTCAATAGGTGGTAGATTCTTAACATCTTCAGCTTTAATACCTTTTTCTTTCATAGATTTCTTTGCCTCTTGCATATCTTCAGGACTGAGGAATAGAATACCTCTTTTCTTTGGAGTTGGATTTGAAGGTGGTTCGGGAATATTCCAATCATTATCATTACTCAGTATATTATTCAATAGTAATTCAACTTGTTCAACAGTTCGTTCCCTGAAAACACAACCAACACAACTATCTAGGTGGTCCCTAGAAGCATTGGTTATTCCATTATAAAAGATATCAAGTATTTCATTTTTCTTGAGAGGATGATCAGGCAAAGCATTAAGTAATTGGAGAAGCCTCCCCCAAGCTTGTGGGAGACTCTCTTCTTCAATTTGCATAAAGTTAAATATTTCCTGTAAAGCAACTTGTTTCTTATGGGCAGGAAAATATATTTTAGAGAAGTAATAAATCATATCCTGGAGACTACGCACACAACCAGGAGCAAGAGAATTAAACCATATCTTAGCATCACCCTTTAATGAGAAAGGAAACAACTTAAGAATATAGTAATAGCTAATTTTTTCCTCATGAGTAAATAGGATGCCTATATCATTCAATTTGGTAAGATGTGCCACAACAGTTTCAGATTCATAACCATGGAAAGGATCAGATTCAACCAAAGTAATTAACTTAGGATCGACAGAGAATTCATAATCCTTATCAGTAACAAAGATAGGTGAAGTAGCAAACCTAGGATCATATTGCATTCTAGCATTCAGAGATTTTTCCTTCCACTTGCGAAGCAATTTCTTAAGATCATCTCTATCCTCACAAGCAAGAAAGTCCCTAGCTACCTCTTCCATAACATATCCCTCAGGTATATCGGGCAATTCATATCTAGGAGAGCTAGGTCTAGTAGATGTATCATAGTGTTCAGTTTCAATAATTTCATCAGATTCAAAAATATTATCAGTTTCAGCATTGGCTCTAGCAATTTGTTCATCAAGAAATTCACCTAGTGGCACAATATCATCAAGCAAAGTATCATCATAAGCATCATGCATAGCAGAAGTAGAATCATCAATTACTTGCGACATATCAGAATTACTAGCAGGTGGTGGTGTCGCAAACTTACTCATAACAGAAGGTGAATCAACTTCAGAGCTAGATGGCAATTCCTTACCTCCCCTCGTAGTAGAGGGATATATCTTTGTTTTTGGATCTTTCATATTCTTCATAGTGATCAACAGATATATATCCCAAGTGACTCAAAGAATAAATCTATGCTCCCCAACAACGACGCCAGAAAAAGGTCTTGATAACCCACAAGTATAGGGGATCACAACAGTTTTTTAGGGTAGAGTATTCAATCCAAATTTATTGATTCGACACAAGGGGAGCCAAATAATATTCTCGAGTATTAGCAGCTGAGTTTTCAATTCAACCACACCTGAAAGACTTAATATCTGTAGCAAAGTGTTCAGTAGCAAAGTAATATGGTAATAAAGGTAACGGTGGCAAGTGATAGTAGCAGTTTGTAGTGTTTGTAACAGTAGCAACGGAAAAGTAACTGAGCAAAGATCAATATATGGAAAGCTCGTAGGCAATGGATTAGTGATGGATAATTATGTCGGATGACATTCATCATGCAACAGTTATAACATAGGGTGACACAGAACTAGCTCCAATTCATCAATGTAATGTAGGCATGTATTTCGTATATAGTCATACGTGCTTATGGAAAATAACTTGCATTACATCTTTTGTCCTACCCTTCCGTGGCAGCGGGGTCCTATTGGAAACTAAGGGATATTAAGGCCTCCTTTTAATAGAGAACAGGACCAAAGCATTAGCACTTAGTGAATACATGAACTCCTCAAACTACGGTAATCACCGGAAAGAATCCCAGTTACTGTCACCCTAGGGGATGCGGATCATAACTCGTAAGAGGTGTCTAGAACTTGCAAAATAGGATCAAGAACACACATATATTCATGAAAACATAATAGGTTCAGATCTGAAATCATGGCACTCGGGCCCTAGTGAAAAGCATTAAGCATAGGAAAGTCATAGCAACATCAATCTCAGAACATAGTGGATACTAGGGATCAAACCCTAACAAAACTAATTGGATTACATGATAAATCTCATCCAACCCATCACCGTCCAGCAAGCCTACAATGATATTACTCACGAAGGTGGAGAGCATCATGGAATTGGTGATGAAGGATGGTTGGTGATGACGAAGGCATCGATTTCTCCTCTCCGGAGCCCAAAACGGACTCCAGATCTGGTCTCCCAAGGAAGAACAGGAGGTGGCGGCGGCTCTGTATCGTGAAACGCAATGAAAATATTCTCATCTATTTTTTTCTCCCTGAATAGGAATATATAGGAGTGGAAACGAGGTCAGAGGAGCAGCAGGGGGCCCACAAGCCTGCTCGGCGCGGCCTAGGGGGGCTGCCATGCCCACCAGGCTTGTGGCCAGGTGGTGGGCCCCCTGTAGTTGATTCTTTCACCAATATTTTTTATTAATTCCAAAAATATTCTCCGTAAATTTTCAGGACAATCCGAGAACTTTTATTTCTGCACAAAAATAACACCAAGACAATTCTACTAAAAACAACACCAGTTCGGGTTAGTTCCATTCAAATCATGCAAATTAGAGTCCAAAACAAGGGCAAAAGAGTTTGAAAAAGTAGATACGTTGGAGACGTATGAACTCCCCCAAGCTTAAACCTAGTACCTTACCCTTGGAGTTATCTCCAAAAATCACATACCTCCGTGATCCATGGTTTGGTGTGATCTTGTGAAACATGTCTCTATCTCTGATCATGTGATCAGTGCATCCACTATCGAGAATCCACTCTTTTCCTCTGGATATGTAGTCTTTGAAGTTTGCCATAAGACTTACTGTTCATAGTCTTCTCACATTCGATGTAAAACCTCTCATTTTCATCATAGTAGCCATGTTCCACATTGTCATCGCCAAGTGGAATATCCTCATCACAATAATTAAGAGATCGTTACAATTTTGACCTTGAAAATGTTCAAGTTTATGAGCGTGCATGGCTTCAACAATGATGTTATTGATGGTTATGATATCTCCTTTAGCACGCATTAGGCCACGAAGCTCAAATAAGCATTTATTAAAATTTGGATCAATAGGTTTCATTTTATGAAAGGCAATAGTTTTATGGAGAATGCCATCAAGATATTTCAATGAGTAGTTTCGATATCTTTTCTCCAAGTCTTTCCACAAAGTATAAACACACTTAAAATTTCTCATTTGATCAAACACGATTCTTGTGTATCCTTAAGATTAACCGTTTTAAGATTATGAAGCATATCAATTTCTTCCTCGTGTGAAGGATGTAAGGGTTAAATGGGAGTCACATAGGGATTTTCAACATACTTTCTCAAATAGAATTCATCAAATTGATCAAGCATTTTGTCTTTTCATTGACTATAGTACTCCCCATTGAGAATAGGCACTCTACAACTAAGACTCCCCAAACTAGGCACATAAATCTTCCTCCAATGACGATTAAACCAAAGCTATGGAGACCAAAGCTCTGATATCAATTATGGGATCGAGAAGGGAAGTCTGGAGGGGGGTGAATAGACTACTTGGAAAAATAAAAACCTATCATTTTCCCAATTTTATTGGTAGGCAAGTTTTAGCAAATCTATCAAGTCTAGTACTCCCTACACATGCAAGTCCACGAGTATAGAAGCGGAAAGTAAAGACATGCACATGAAAGGAAGGAGTAGAGATACGAAGATCAAACGCAACTGGGACTCGAAGATTTTTCCCGTGGTGCCGATAGGTGGTGCTATTGTACGCCCACACTGATGGAGACTTCAACCCGCGGAGGGCTTGTTGGGGAACGTCGCATGGGAAACAAAAAATTTCCTATGCACACGCAAACCTATCCATGGTGATGAGCATCTACGAGAGGGAGAGTGGATCTACGTACCCTTGTAGATCGCTAAGTGGGAAGCATTAATAAACGCGGTTGGTGTAGTCGAACTTCTTCGCGATCCAAATCGCCGAGCGTCCCGCGATCCAATCACGAACCGTCCCGCGAACAAATCATGATCCATCCCGCGAACTCATCACGATCCGTCTCACGATCTTGATCATGATCTGTCCCGCAAACTCATCACGATCCGTTTCGTGATCACATCACGAACCGTCTCGCGATCTCGATCACGGTCCTTCCGATCTAGCGCCGAACGGACGGCACCTCCGCGTTCAGCACACGTGCAGCTTGATGACGATCTCCACCGTCTCGATCCAGCGAGAGGAGGTGGAGAGGAGAGAGAGTTCACCGGCAGCATGACGGCGCTCCGGTGATGGTGGTGGAGCAATTCCGGCAGGGCTTCGCCTAAGCACTGCAGAAAACCGATCTAGAGGAGAAACTATGCACCGGTGTAACGGGTAGCACGTGGCCGGAAAATCTGTCCAAAAACCACCCAATCCACTAGTATATATAGGAGGAGAGGATAGGAGAGGCAGCCAAGGCCTTTGGGTCGGCCGAAATAGGAGGTGGGAAGCAATCCTACTTCACCTCCAATCCTAGTTGGAGTAGGATTGCCTCCTATTGGCTGATTTTCCACTTTTTGCTTTAGGACTTTCTCTCCTGCGCCATGGGCCTTTGTGGATGTTTTCCCAGCCCACTAAGGGCTGGTTATTATTCTCCCACAGCCCATGGACCTCTTGGGGTCGAAATACCCCTCCCGGAGGCCTCCCGATACACTACCGGCACTCCCGGTACACTACCGATGAGCCCGAAACTTTTCCGGAAACCAAACTGGGACTTCCTATATATGAATCTTTACCTCCGGACCATTCCGGAGCTCCTCATGACGTCCGGGATCTCATCCGCGACTCCGAACAAACTTCGGTCACCACCATACATAACTCTACACTACCGAAACGTCACCGAACCTTAAGTGTGCAGACCCTGCGGGTTCGAGAACTATGTAGACATGACCGAGACACCTCTACGGTCAATAACCAATGGCGGGACCTGGACGTCCACATTGGTTCCTACATATTCTACGAAGATCTTTATCGGTCGAACCTCTATGTCAAGGATTCAGTTAATCCCGTATAACGTTCCCTTTGCTCTTCGGTATGTTACTTGCCCGAGATTCGATCGTTGGTATCTCCATACCTAGTTCAACCTCGTTACCGGCAAGTCTCTTTACTCGTTCCGTAATACAAGATCCCTCAACTAACAATTAGTCACATTGCTTGCAAGGCTTATTGTGATGTTGCATTACCGAGTGGGCCCCGAGATACCTCTCCGTCACACGGAGTAACAAATCCCAGTCTCGATCCATGCCAACTCAACAGACACCATCGAAGATACCTGTAGAGCACCTTTATAGTCACCCAGTTACGTTGCGACGTTTGATTCACACAAGGCACTCCTCCGATATCTATGAGTTGCATGATCTCATGGTCATAGGAACACATACTTGACATGCGGAAAACAATAGCAATAAACTGACACGATCATATGCTACGTTTGCAGTTTGGGTCTTGTCCATCACATCATTCTCCTAATGATGTGACCCTGTTATCAAATGACATCTCATGTCCATGGCTAGGAAACCTTAACCATCTTTTCATCAACGAGCTAGTCTATTAGAGGCATACTAGGGACATGGTTTTGTCTATGTATCCACACATGCATCTAAGTCTCCGATCAATACAATTATAGCATGGATAATAAACGATTATCATGAACAAGGAAATATGATAATAACTAATTTATTATTGCCTCTAGGGCATATTTCCAACAGGGCTCTACCCATGAAGGGTCCACAAAGTAGCAACCTTGTATATTCCATCACGACTTACGTCCATGAAGGACTAGCCTCACTCCGGGTAGATCTTCACTAAGTAGGCGATCTCCTTGCCCTTACAAACTTCTTGGTTCAACTCGACATGAAGTTGGAGGCTCTCAAGCGGCACCTAACCAATCTAGAAGACACAACTCTCCAAAAGGTAATAGATGTGGCATGGATGATGATCTCCTTGCTCTTGTGCTTCAAAAGATAGTCTCCGCAACACTCAACCACTCTCTCATGGATTTGGCTTGGTAGAAGAGATTGATTGGGTGGAAAGCAACTTCAGGAGGCTAGAAATCAAGATTCATATGGTTGGAGTGGAAGATCTTGATCTCAACACATGAGTAGGTGGTCCTCTCTCAGAAAATGGATGTGGCAAGTGTTGGCTTGTCTGAGTGCTCTCACCACGAATAAGAGGGAGGTGGACGGGTATATATAGGCATCTCCAAAATTTCAACTATTACAACATTATTGCCCAACTCGGTGGAACCAAAGTAAAAACTCGGTTACATCGACTAGTGCAAAATGTGGAAACTTTCGGCGTTTCGATGAGACCGATATATAAATCTCAGTGAGTCTGATTTTGGCTGGCCTAGGCAGTTACACACACTCGGTGGCACTAGTTTGCAAAAATCGGAAATTCCGAGTTTTAACAAATGGACACAAGTGAGTTGGTCACTGTTTTTCGGTTGCACCGAAATGGGACTTGGTGTCACCGAGAGGTTAGGATTTGGCTCAGGATCTATCTAAGGAGAACTTTGTAGGGCCGAATGTGTAAACTTGGTGGCACCGAATTTAGGGTTTAGGGTTTGGACAGAATATATTTGTTGGAGAATTCATGAGGGGTTTTGGTGGCTTACCCTAAGCACTTGAGCAACCAGATCATCATAGATACATCATACCCTTTTAATAGTATTGGCTTTTCTATGGACTCAAATGTGATTTTCTCACAAAATGCAAAATGCAGAGTCTTGAAGCTTGATGCATTGCTAATCCTATTCTTCTCCTTCCTTGGGGCTTCTCTTCACATTCCCATCCAGCAATATTTTGTACTAAATCTAAAACACTAGGTTGAACCATTAGTCCAAGAGATAATGTATGTTGTCATGAATTATTAAAACTACCAAGGGAGAATATGTGCTCTCATGCGGTTAAGCTAGATACGCACAACACATAAGACCGAGTGGATTGGGTGTTATTGGAGGCCATGTTGTCTAAGTTGGGATTTCATGCTCAGTGGATTCAACTGGTCATGTCCTGTGTTAAATCGGTTGAGTATAAGGTTCGTTTTAATTCAAATGATACCTTGCCTTTTTCACCGATAATGGGACTGAGACAAGGGGACCCCCTCTCCCCATATTTGTTTTTTATGTGCCGAAGGACTGTCTACCCTTATTTCCCAGTCTTGATCCATGCCAACTCAACAGACACCCTCGGAGATACCTGTAGAGCACCTTTATAGTCACCCAGTTACGTTGCGATGTTTGATACACACAAGGCACTCCTCCGATGTCCGTGATTTGCATGATCTCATGGTCATAGGAACATATACTTGACATGCAGAAAACAGTAGCAATAAACTGACACGATCATATGCTACGTTTGTAGTTGGGTCTTGTCCATCACACCATTCTCCTAATGATGTGATCCCGTTTATGAAATGACATCTCATGTTCATGGCAAGGAAACCTTAACCATCTTTGATCAACGAGCTAGTCCATTAGAGGCATACTAGGGACATGGTTTTGTCTATGTATCCACACATGCATCTAAGTCTCCGATCAATACAACTATAGCATGGATAATAAACGACTATCATGAACAAGGAAATATGATAATAACTAATTTATTATTGCCTCTAGGGCATATTTCCAACAGTCTCCCACTTGCACTAGAGTCAATAATCTAGTTCACATCACCATGTGATTCGCATTGTTATGAATCTAACACCCAACGAGTTCTAGGGCTCGATCATGCTTTGCATGTGAGAGAGGTCTTATAGTCAATGGGTCTGTAACATTCAGATCCGTGTGCACTTTGCAAATACCTATGTCAAACTGTAAACACTGCTACCACACTTCGCTCGGTACTATTCCAAATGGCTGCTCCACTATACGTATCCAGATTGCTACTACGAGTCATCTGGATTAGTGTTAAAGCTTGTATCAATGTAACTCCTTACGACGAACTCTTTATCACCTGCATAATCGAGAAACATCTCCTCAGTCTCTTAGTTACTGAGGATAATCTTGACCGCTGTCCAGTGATCCACTCCTGGTTCACTCTTGTACCCCCTGACGGACTCATGGCAAGGCACACACAGGTGCGGTACACAGCATGGCATAATATAGAGCCTATGGCTAAGGCATAGGGGACGACGTTCGTCCTTTCTCTTTCTTCTGCCATTGTCGAGCTTTGAGTCTCACTCAACTTTCACACCTTACAAAATCAGGCGAGAACTCTTTCTCTGACTGATCCATTTTGAACTCTTTCAAAATCTTGTCAAGGTATGCACTCATTGAAAGTCTCATCGAGCATCTTGATCTATCTCCATAGATTTGGATGCTCAACAATTAGGTAGCTTCATCCAGGTCTTCCTTTGAAAATCACTTTCCAAATGACCGTTTTATGCTTTCCAGAAACTCTACATTATTACTGATCAACAATATGTCATCCACATATACTTATCAGAAATTCTATAGTGCTCCCACTCACTTTATTGCAAATACAAGTTTCTCGTAAACTTTGTATAAACATCAAAACTTTGATCACCTCATCAAAGCGTATATTCCAACTCCGAGATGCTTGCTTCAGTCCATGGAAGGATCACCGAAGCTTGCACACCTTTTAGCATCCTTAGGCCTGACAAAACCTTCTGGTTGTATCACATACAACCATTCCTCAAGTAAACCGTTAAGGAAACGATGTTTTGACATCCATCTGCTAGATTTCATAATTGAAAACACAGCAACTGCTAACATAATTCCAACAGACTTTAGCACCACTACGAGTGAGAAAGTCTCGTCGTAGTCAACTCCTTGAACTTGTCACAAACATCTTTGCAACAAGTCGAGCTTTACAAATAGTGACATTCACCACCAGTGTCTGTCTTCATTTTAAAGATCCATTTGTACTCAACGACCTGCCGTCCAACGAGCAAGTCTACCAAAGTCTACACTTGGTTTTCATACATGGATCCTATCTCGGATTTCATGGCCTCCAACCATTTGTCGGAATCCGGGCCCATCATCGCTTCTCCATAGCTCGTAGGTTCATCGTTTGTCCAACAACATGACCTCCAAGACAAGGTTGTCGTACCGCTTAGGAGCAGTACACATCCTTGTCGACCTACGAAGTTCAATAGTAACTTGATCTTGAAGCTTCATGATCATCATCATTAACTTCCTCTTCAACTAACGTAGGCTTCACAGAAACAACATCCTGCGCTGCGCTACTCTCTGGTTGAACAAAGTTTTAACAACCTTGTCAAGTTCTATCTTCCTCCCACTTAATTCTTTCGAGAGAAACTTTTCCTCGAGAAAGGATCCGTTTTAGTAACAAACACTTTGCACTTGGATCTGAGATAGAAGGTTCACCCAACTGATCTTAGGGTATTCTATGAAGATGCATTTGTCCGCCTTGGGTTCGACCTCATTAGGTGAAAACATTTTCCACACAAGTGTCGCAGCCCCAAGTATTAAGAAATAACAGCTTAGGTTTCTATCAAACCATAATTCACATGGTGTCATCTCAACGGATTTAGATGGTGCCCTATTTAAAGTGAATGTAGTTGTCTCTAATGCATAACCCCAAAATTATAGTAGTAAAACGACAAGAGACATCATAGCACGCACCATGTCCAATAGAGCATAACTATGATGTTCGGACACACCATCACACTATGGTGTTCCAGGTGGCGATTAGTTGTGAAACAACTTTCACATTGTCTTAAGTTGTATGCCAAACTCGTGACTCAGATATTCACCTCCACGATCATATCGCAGTCATTTTTATCTTGTTGTCACAATGATCTTTAAACTTCACTCTGAATTTGCTTGAACCTTTCAAACGATTCAGACTTGTGTTTCATTAAGTAAATATACACTATATCTACTCAAATCATCAGTGAAGGTAAGAAAATAACGATATCCACTGCACGCTACAAGACTCACTAGATTGCATACATCAACATGTATCATTTCCAATGAATCACTTGCCCGCTCCATCCAATGGGGTCCTTTAGTCATCTTGCCCAAGAGGAATGGTTCGCATGTCTCAACCGATTCGAAATCGAATGAGTCCAAATATCCATCACCATGGAGTTTCTTCATGCGCTTTATACCAATATGACATTTTGCGGCAGTGCCACAAGTATGTGGTACTATCATTATTTAACTTTGTATCTTTTGACATCAATGTTATGAACATGTGTATTACTACGATCAAGATTTCAACAAACCATTCTCACTGGGTGCATGACCATTGAAGGTATTATTCATGTAAACAGAATAACTATTATTCTCTGACTTAAATGAATGACCATATTGCAACAAACATGATCTAATCATGTTCATGTTCAACGCAAAACACCAAACGACATTTATTTAGGTTCGTCACTAATCCTGAAGGTAGAGAGAGCGTGCGATGTTGATCACATCAACCTTGGAAACATTTCCAACACACATCGTCACCTCACCCTTAGCTAGTTCTCCGTTTATTCCGTAGCTTTTATTTCGAGTTACTAACATTTAGCAACCGAACCGGTATCCAATACCCAGGTGCTACTAGGAGTACTAGCAAGGTACACATCAATAAATCGTATATCAAATATACTTCTGTCGATGTTGCCAGCCTTCTTATCTACCAAGTATCTAGGGTTGTTCCGCTTCAGCGACCTCTCACCTCATAATAGAAGCACTTAGTCTCGGGTTTGAGTTCAACTTTGGGTTGCTTCACTGGAGCAGCAACTGACTTGCTAGCCATGAAGTTTCCCTCCTTGCTCTTGCCCTTTTCGAAACTAGTGGTTTGATTAACCATCAACACTTGACGCTCCTTATTGATTTCTACCTTCGTGGTGTCAAACATCGCGAACAGCTCAGGGATCAATACTTCTATCCCTGGTGTATTATAGTTCATCACTAAGTTCTAGTAGCTTTAGTGACAGTGACTTGGAGAACTATATCAATCACTATCTTATCTCGAAGATCAACTCCCACTTGATTCAAGCGATTGTAGTACCCAGACAATCTGAGTACATGCTCAATGATTGAGCTATTCTCCTTCATCTTACAGGCAAAGAATCTTGTTGGAGATCTCATATCTCGCAACACAAGCACGAGCCTGAGATCACAATCTCTACTCCTAGAACATCTCATATGTTCCGTGACGTTCAAAAACGTTTCGGAGCCTCAATTCTAAGCCGTAATGCATGACGCACTAAACTATCAAGTAGTCATCGAAACGTGCCTGTCAGATGTTCACAACATCTATAGACGACGCTAGAGGGGGTGGCGCACCGAGCGGTGCATTAAGGACATAAGCCTTCTGTGCAGCAATGAGGACAATCCTCAGATCACGGACCCAGTCCGCAATATTGCTACCAACAACTTTCAACTCTATTTCTCTAGGAACATATAAAAATTTAAGGGAGCTACAGCGCGAGCTAGTAATCTACAACATAATTTGCAAAGACACTTTGACTATGTTCATGATAATGAGTTCAATTAATCATATTACTTAAGAACTCCCACTCAAATTGACATCCCTCTGATCATTCGAGTGATACATGATCCAAATTCACCAACTCAAGTCCGATCATCACGTGAGTTGAGGTGGCTGCAATGGTGAACATCATTATGTTGATCATATCTACTATATGACTCATGTTCGACCTTTCGGTCTCTCGTGTTCCGAGGCCATGTTTGTACATGCTAGGCTCGTCAAGTTTAAACCGAGTGTTCTGCGCGTGCAAATCTGGCTTGCACCCGTTGTATGTGAACGTAGAGTCTATCACACCCGATCATCACGTGGTGTCTCAACACGACGAACTTTCGCAATGGTGCACACTCGGGGAGAACACAGTTCATCTTGAAATTCAAGTGAGGGATCACCTTATAATGCTACCGCCGTACTAAGCAAAACAAGGTGCATAAAAGGATTAACATCTCATGCAATTCATAAGTGACATGATATGGACATGAACTTGTGTTTAAGATCTCCATCTTCGAAACACCGGCATGATCTCCATCGTCATCGGCACAACACCATGATCTCCATCATCTTGATCTCCATCAATGTGTTGCCATTGGGGTTGTGGCGCCAGCCCTGATTCTACTTCTATTGCTACCGCTTAGCGATAAAGTAAAGCATTACATAGCGCTTAATGATTGACACGCAGGTCATACAATAATTAAAGACAACCCTATGGCTCCTGCCGGTTGCCGTACTCAACGACATGCAAGTCGTGAAATTCTATACATCACATGATCATTTCATACATCACAAATATCTCATCATGTAATTGGCCATATCACATCACAACATACCCTGCAAAAACAAGTTAGACGTCCTCTAATTGTTGTTGCATGTTTTACGTGGCTGCTACGGGTATCTAGCAAGAACGATTCTCACCTACGCATAAACCACAACGGTGATACATAGATTGCTTTTCAACCTTCTCAAGGACCGCCTTTGTCGGATCCGATCCAACTAAAGTGAGAGAAACTGTCACCCGCAAGCCATCTAAGCAACAAGTTGCGTCGAGGGAACCGGTCTCTCGTAAGCGTACGAGTAATGTTGGTCCGGGCCGCTTCATCTCACAATCCTGCTGAACCAAAATCTGACCAAGGGAGGAAGCAATCTAAGCATCAACGCCCACAAACCTTTTGTGTTCTACTCGAGATCTCATCGAACCATCAACCTAGCTCATGATGCCACTGTTGGGGAACGTCGCATGGGAAACAAAAAAAATCCTACGCACACGCAAACCTATCCATGGTGATGAGCATCTACGAGAGGGAGAGCGGATCTACGTACCCTTGTAGATCGCTAAGCGGGAAGCGTTAAGAAACGCGGTTGGTGTAGTCGAACTTCTTCGCGATCCAAATCGCCGAGCGTCCCGCGATCCAATCACGAACCGTCCCGCGAACACATCATGATCCATCCCGCGAACTCATCACGATCCGTCTCACGATCTTGATCACGATCTGTCCCGCAAACTCGTCACAATCCGTTTCATGATCACATCACGAACCGTCTCGCGATCTCGATCACGGTCCTTCCGATCTAGCGCCGAACGGACGGCACCTCCGCGTTCAGCACACGTGCAGCTTGATGACGATCTCCATCGTCTCGATCCAGCGAGAGGAGGTGGAGAGGAGAGAGATTTCACCGGCAGCGTGACGACGCTCCGGTGATGGTGGTGGAGCAATTCCGGCAGGGCTTCGCCTAAGCACTGCAGGAAAACCGATCTAGAGGAGAAACTATGCACCGGTGTAACGGGTAGCACGTGGCCGGAAAATCTGTCCAAAAACCACCCAATCCACTAGTATATATAGGAGGAGAGGAGAGGAGAGGCAGCCAAGGCCTTTGGGTCGGCCGAAATAGGAGGTGGGAAGCAATCCTACTTCACCTCCAATCCTAGTTGGAGTAGGATTGCCTCCTATTGGCTGATTTTCCACTTTTTGCTTTAGGACTTTCTCTCCTGCGCCATGGGCCTTTGTGGCTGTTTTCCCAGCCCACTAAGGGCTGGTTATTATTCTCCCACAGCCCATGGACCTCTTGGGGTCGAAATACCCCTCCCGGAGGCCTCCCGGTACACTACCGGCACTCCCGGTACACTACCGGCACTCCCGGTACACTACCGATGAGCCCGAAACTTTTTCGGAAACCAAACTGGGACTTCCTATATATGAATCTTTACCTCCGGACCATTCCGGAGATCCTCATGATGTCCGGGATCTCATCCGGGACTCCGAACAAACTTCGGTCACCACCATACATAACTCTACACTACCGAAACGTCACCAAACCTTAAGTGTGCAGACCCTGCGGGTTCGAGAACTATGTAGACATGACCGAGACACCTCTACGGTTAATAACCAATGGCGGGACCTGGACGTCCACATTGGTTCCTACATATTCTACGAAGATCTTTATCGGTCGAACCTCTATGTCAAGGATTCAGTTAATCCCGTATAACGTTCCCTTTGTTCTTCGGTATGTTACTTGCCCGAGATTCGATCGTCGGTATCTCCATACCTAGTTCAACCTCGTTACCGGCAAGTCTCTTTACTCGTTCCGTAATACAAGATCCCGCAACTAACAATTAGTCACATTGCTTGCAAGGCTTATTGTGATGTTGCATTACCGAGTGGGCCCCGAGATACCTCTCCGTCACACGGAGTAACAAATCCCAGTCTCGATCCATGCCAACTCAACAGACACCATCGGAGATACCTGTAGAGCACCTTTATAGTCACCCAGTTACGTTGCGACGTTTGATTCACACAAGGCACTCCTCCGATATCTATGAGTTGCATGATCTCATGGTCATAGGAACACATACTTGACATGCGGAAAACAGTAGCAATAAATTGACACGATCATATGCTTCGTTTGCAGTTTGGGTCTTGTCCATCACATCATTCTCCTAATGATGTGACCCTGTTATCAAATGACATCTCATGTCCATGGCTAGGAAACCTTAACCATCTTTTCATCAACCAGCTAGTCTATTAGAGGCATACTAGGGACATGGTTTTGTCTATGTATCCACACATGCATCTAAGTCTCCGATCAATACAATTATAGCATGGATAATAAACGATTATCATGAACAAGGAAATATGATAATAACTAATTTATTATTGCCTCTAGGGCATATTTCCAACAGGGCTCTACCCATGAAGGGTCCACAAAGTAGCAACCTTGTATAGTCCATCACGACTTACGTCCATGAAGGACTAGCCTCACTCCGGGTAGATCTTCACTAAGTAGGCGATCGCCTTTCCCTTACAAACTTCTTGGTTCAACTCCACATGAAGTTGGAGGCTCTCAAGCGGCACCTAACCAATCTAGAAGACACAACTCTCCAAAAGGTAATAGATGTGGCATGGATGATGATCTCCTTGCTCTTGTGCTTCAAAAGATAGTCTCCTCAACACTCAACCACTCTCTCATGGATTTGGCTTGGTAGAAGAGATTGATTGGGTGGAAAGAAACTTCAGGAGGCTAGAAATCAAGATTCATATGGTTGGAGTGGAAGATCTTGATCTCAACACATGAGTAGGTGGTCCTCTCTCAAAAAATGGATGGGGCAAGTGTTGGCTTGTCTGAGTGCTCTCACCACGAATAAGAGGGAGGTGGACGGGTATATATATAGGCATCTCCAAAATTTCAACTATTACAACATTATTGCCCAACTCGGTGGAACCGAAGTAAAAACTCGGTTACATCGACTAGTGCAAAATGTGGAAACTTTCAGCGTTTCGATGAGACCGATATATAAATCTCAGTGAGTCTGATTTTGGCTGGCTAGGCAGTTACACACACTCGGTGGCACTAGTTTGCAAAAATCGGAAATTCCGAGTTTTAACAAATGGACACAAGTGAGTTGGTCACTGTTTTTCGGTTGCACCGAAATAGGACTTGGTGTCACCGAGAGGTTAGGGTTTGGCTCAGGATCTATCTAAGGAGAACTTTGTAGGGCCGAATGTGTAAACTTGGTGGCACCGAATTAGGGTTTAGGGTTTGGACAGAATATATTTGTTGGAGAATTCATGAGGGGTTTTGGTGGCTTACCCTAAGCACTTGAGCAACCAGATCATCATAGATACATCATACCCTTTTAATAGTATTGGCTTTTCTATGGACTCAAATGTGATTTTCTCACAAAATGCAAAATGCAGAGTCTTGAAGCTTGATGCATTGCTAATCCTATTCTTCTCCTTCCTTGGGGCTTCTCTTCACATTCCCATCCAGCAATATTTTGTACTAAATCTGAAACACTAGGTTGAACCATTAGTCCAAGAGATAATGTATGTTGTCATGAATTATTAAAACTACCAAGGGAGCATATGTGCTCTCATGTGGTTAAGCTAGATACGCACAACACATAAGACCGAGTGGATTGGGTGTTATTGGAGGCCATGTTGTCTAAGTTGGGATTTCATGCTCAGTGGATTCAACTGGTCATGTCCTGTGTTAAATCGGTTGAGTATAAGGTTCGTTTTAATTCAAATGATACCTTGCCTTTTTCACCGACAATGGGACTGAGACAAGGGGACCCCTCTCCCCATATTTGTTTTTTATGTGTCGAAGGACTGTCTACCCTTATTTCCCATGAGGAGGAGGCTGGTAATTTGAATGGTGTGCAGGTGTGCAGAGACTCTCCAAAAATCTCTCATTTACTGTTGCTGACGATTCTCTTATCTTAATGAGAGAATATGCTCAAAATGCAAACACCCTGCATGGAATTTTAGATGACTATTGTTCAGCCTTGAGGCAATTGGTGAGTGAAGCAAAATGCTCCATCTTTTTCAGTCCTAACACAGATGTTGAGGTCAAGGCAGAAGTGTGTTAAATTCTGAACATTACGACCGAGTCTCTATCAGATAAATATTTGGGTCTACCTTCCATGATTGGTTTGGACCGTGTTGATTGTTTCAAACATATTATAGAGGGAATTCAAGCAATGATGAATGGATGGAAAGAGAGAACCCTCTCATACGGAGGTAAGGAGGCTTTGCTGAAAGTGGTGGCCCAAGGCATCCCAACTTATGCTATGAGTGTATTTAAATTCCCAACGTCGCAATTTTGGTGGGGTGATGAGGAGAACCAGTGAAGGATGCATTGGTTTGCTTGGTGGAAGATGTGCATTCCAAAATAGAGAGGAGGTGTGGGGTTCCGAGATATCCATAATTTCAATCTTGCAATGCTTGCCAAACAATGTTGGAGACTCATTGACAAATATGACTCCCTGTGCGCCTGTGTCCTAAGGGCAAGGTACTATCCCACAGGGGACATATTGAACTGTCAACCGAAGAAGGGGTCATCTTATGTGTGGCAGCATCTAGTCTGGCATTCAAGGTTTCAAGAAGGGCTATATTTGGAGAGTAGGCAATGGCGAAAAGATTAGTTTTTGGGATGATTGTTGGATTCCAAATAGTGCCTCTAAGAAATTAATTATATCACGGGGGAACCAAATTCTTTCCAAAGTCAGTGAGTTAATTCATAGGTGAATGGGATGAGTTATTAGCCTGGGATAACTTTTGGCATAATGACGCAAAGCGCAGTTTACAGATTCCGTTATTCTAGGAAGAGACGGAGGACTATGTTGTATGGCACCTCACGAAGAACGGAGCTCTGTACGTTTAGCATATTACAAGCAATGGGAAGCGCACTATGACACTAAGGATGCTGGCTTGGCAAACAACTCCACGACGCCTCACCCTATTTGGAAGAAACTGTGGCAATTGAAGGTATCGACAAAAAATAAAATCTTCATACCATGCCTGAGCGTACTAGTGAAGCGACATGTTGGGAAGATATCGCAGTGCCCGTTTGGTAAAAATAGGGCAAAGGCTTAGATCACATGTTGTTTAAGTGTGCACGTTCGATATGGGAGGCTCTTGGAATCGCACCTGACATCTGCTTCGCTAATATGACAGATTGGTCAGGAGGAGCAGTCTTGGTATTCATTCTCTAGATGAATCCTATCGGAGAATCTATTCTGGATCGGTTGAGTTACCCGAGCTTATATTGACGTCATGCTGGTTTTTATGGTGGCAAAGGAGGCAATTTGTATGGAATGAAAGTATACTTGTACCAGAAAGAGCAACCCTTGTTGTGACTGCCCTTGCGTTGAACTATGTTCGTGCAACAGATGTGAAGATCACTCCAAAGATTAACAAGTTGCCCTTGCACCGAACTACGTTCGGGCAACAGATGTGAAGATCACTCCAAAGATTAACAAGTGGCCGACGTTTCTCACAGGGCGGTTAATTTTAAGTATGGATGCATCATTCACAAATGGCGACTATGCTGGCTCGTGCGGAGCTATGATCCGTGATCACCGGGGGTCCTTCATATCAACATTCACGACAAGATTAGAACATGTAGCTGATGTGTTCATGACAGAAGCCGCAGCTTTGCTCGAGGGACTGAAGCTAGCAAGAAATACGGGATGCTCTATATTGGTGGTGAGATCCGACAATAGTACGGTGGTGGACACACTAACCTACAATGAAGGTTATTCTATAGTGGCTGCGCCGGTCCATAACGAAAGTTGAAGTTTTCTAGTAGATTTTGAGAGGGTTATTATTGAGCATTGTATTAAAAAGTTAAATTTTATAGCTCATGAGCTGGCTAGACGGGGCGTGCAAATAATCCTTCTTGTTGGGTTGATGCCCCGCCTGAGTTTATCGCAAAACTGTTGAGCAGACGATGTATCTATCTTTTGATTAATAAAGTTAACCTTCCCGTCAAAAAAAGTTGTGACATGGGCCGATCCGCCTGCCAAAGTGCCCCCCCCCCCCCCCCTCAATTAGTGCCCCCCTGTGGGAGCCTCATTATGCTTGCCCCGGCGCCGCCATCTGCAGCCTCGGGTGTGCGCGTCGTGTTCTTTCAAAATCAGCCGACCCAAAATAAAATTCAGACAACTTACATTTGGCTAAAGTGGAAAAACATACACATACAGATTGTACATCAAGGCAACCTCCCGTACAAATTATACACACGGACATGGATGATCCACGTATCACGATTTGCTCTGAACCACCGTGGAGCTTCACCCTTCTGCTAGTTCTCAGTCGGATACATGCCATTTATGGTCATGCCACCATCAACCGAGATCGTCTGGCCAGTGATGTAAGATGAACCGGGCATACAGAGAAACGCCACCAGCGATGATACTTCTTCGGGTTCTCCCACGCGCCTCATCGGAGTTCGACAGGCGATGCTATCCACGAAATCCTTTTTCGCCAAATCCTGCAGGACCGGGCGGGAGAGTTGAAGCATTACGGTTTTGATGTCCTTGGTGCATCGAGACAGGACACAGAGGTTGTAATGTAGGAGACTAGGAGTAGTAAGGTGCAAGGCAGCAAGCCATAAAAGATGGCATTCCGATATATGGCCCTTAATTAGACTTGTCTATGTGTTTATACGATATTTAGGGAGCGTTCGGATTCCCTCCGCTCCGCGTCGGAGCGGAGTGGCATGCAGTGATAAACTGGGGAGCTGTCAAAAGGTCACTCCGCAGGCTCCGCTCCACGGTGGGCTGCCGAACAAGCTTTTAAGAATTAGGAATGAGAACAATCAGTTCCGACGTACTGACAACGTGGCCAACACAGATAACTTCCGAGCAAGAGAACTAAAAGGAAGATATTTCTGATGAAAACTCATAAAGTATAAGCCTTACCTCTTCCACAAGTGAAGTCTTGATGTACCATGGAGCAACAGAGTTGATTCTTATGTTGTCTTTCGCCCACTCACACGCTAGGTTCTTGGCCAACTGATTCATCGCACCTGAAAAGCGGCCGCCACAAGAACGATCATTGATCGATAATCTTCAATGTTATCTTGATCACATATGCCGCATTGCAGACAAACGGTTACCTTTTGTCATGCCATAAACGGAGCCACTAGATATGGCTACCACTCCAGAGACTGATGATATGAAGACAATGCTGGCCACGCCGGATGCTTTGAGAAGAGGGTGTGCAAGTTGGCATAGATGATATGCGGATTCAAGATTAGTGGCCATTATAAATGAATATTCATCTGCCGAGTACTCAGTGGTTGGTTTTGCAAGGTTTGTGCCCACGTTGTTTATCTGCATGACCAAATGAGGACAGTAAGATGTATTTTTTTGTGAGAATTAGATTTTTTTTAGAAAAGAAGAATGACCCCCGGCCTCTAGCCTCTGCATCTGGGAGATGCATGCGGCCATTTTATTGATTATTCCCAAGGACCTTACAAAGTAGTACAACAATATGCCTGAATCCGCCATCTTGGTAACATCTGCCGCTACTCCTATCCATATGATGAAGGGGTGCAAGCTGGGCCAAATATCCAGACCTCTCACCTAAGCCTAACATCTAAAGCCGGAGACCCCGACCGAGCCACATACCGGGTCCGGGGCACAAACCGATCTGACGCACTCACATGTGTCGCCGCCACCATCTTCCACTACTTCATCTTTAGAGCACATTGAGGTGCCAGCCTTGGCAGGTGCCTCCGCCATCGACGCCATCATGACGTCAAACGACGACCTCCACCTACGCGAATCCATCTCCAAGCAGCGGACGCAGATCCATGCTAGGATAGGGCCACACCACCGCCGTCTCCCACCAGCCACAAGCGCCACCCAGCCCCAAGGTTCCCAAAGCGGCGCCTTCAAGAAGGGAACGACGCCGTGAGCGTCGCCGCCGCCCAACAAAGTTAGGGCTTTTGCCCGGGAGACCTAGGGGAAGGGGAAATGAGGGGATCAGTCCATACCGACGCCTCCAAAGAGGGGAACGGCACCCTCAGGTGTCGCCGTCGACACGGCTGGCCAGGGATTTCGCCCGAACTAGATCCCCGCCACCAGCAGCGCCTCCTGTACAGAACCGGCGACCAAAGAAAGCGCGGCCCGACCAGGCTAGCCGCACGCCGAACAGGGGAGGAGGGGAGGCGCTAGATCGCGCGCATCGACCACCGCAGAAGCCGTCGCCGGCCGCCAACGACCACCGGATCCCGCCGCCCGCGCGTCCGGGGCGCCAGATCTACCGCCCGCACGGCTGCTAGCCTGCCGTGCCTTGCCAATGGAGCCGCCACTCTAGATCCGAGGTCCCCCACGCAAAGGCAGGGCAGTCGAGGCCCCGTCGCCACCATCCTTGGCGCCTCGGGCTTGCCCGGCGGCTGCCTCAGGCGGCGGCGAGGAAGGGAGGGGGAGGGAGTGAGGCCGGGGGGCGGCTAGGGTTGGGAGGGAGGAGGGGGAGGGGGCGGCTAGGGTTGGGAGAATAAGATGTATTTTAAATAATACTCCTTCCGTTACTAAATATAAGTCTTTTAAGAGATTTCACAAGGGGACTATATACGGAGCAAAATGAGTGAATCTACATTTTAAAGTATGTCTATATACATCCGTATGTAGTTCCCTAGTGAAAACTCTTAAAAGACTTATATTTAGAAACGGAGAGAGTAAATTTCATGGATTGGAACATGCAAAGTGTAGTATGTTTGTCCAGGTGTAGACGCCAAGGTGAGGCATAATAAACCACTAAAAAAACTGCAATTCGGTTCTGCTACAACATGCAGTAGTACAAATGTTCAGAGGAAAGCACATTACTGAAGCCACAACACTATGTGCCGCCAAACAACTGAAGTTGTGTTTTCTTTAACGAGCAATCAGTTGCAGTTTCATTTCAAATTACTGGTCACTCACGACGACAAACCAAGAACATTTTTTCTGAAGCCAAAATAATAACATGATGACACCCCACGAGTCACAGGCACACAGCTACAGAGACAATATTCAGCACTTATCTTTTCTCACATGAACTCAGATCCAAAGGACACTAAGGCAGGAGGCAGTATTTCCAAAGAAACGACACATACAGGAAAAAAAACATGCAAACTTTGTGACGAAACTAAGAAGGATAACTACATACTCTAAGGGTTAGCAGCAGATCGACAAAAGTATGCGCACTGGGGAGAAGATTCACGTACGAGGATGTCCAGCTTGCCGGCGAAGCGGCCGGCGACGTCGCGGAGCAGGAGCTCGCGTTGGTCGCGCACGGAGACGTCGCAGACGGAGCCGGTGACGCGGAATCCCCTGGCCTCCCACTCCTTGAAGCGCTCGCCGAGCTCGGCTCCCTTCCGGGCGCACGTGTGCACGGCCGCCCCGAGCGCCGCCAGCTCCTCCACCACCGCGCGCCTGTACATCAAGCGCAGAAAACCATCTGAAAGCCGGGACGAGATCGGTAAAGAAAGGGGCGTGGAGGTGGGTACGTACCCGATGCCGCGAGTGCCGCCGGTGACGAGCGCCGTCCTGCCGTGGAGGGACCACCTCCTCGCACTGGCGCCGATGTCGTCTTCTGCGGCCATCTCTTACTCGTAGAGACGAGCTGAAAGCCTGAAACAGCGTCGTTCGTACTGCACGACTGATCTCTGCAAGCATGACATCGGGACGCACAGCTTAAGCAATCCGTGGTTGCGCTAGGTGCCACGTTGCGGCTCTTGGCATGGCCGCACAATTTTTAAGAGCGATCCTATACCGTGTTTGGTAGCCTGCATTAAAGTTTTTATAACCGGACTTAATTAGATATCTTAAATGTAGGAAAATCAATACTTTTAGTCTGTCGGTGTCAGCAGGTACACCACGTTTTTTAGAAACCCTAACGGCGACGGGGAAGGCGATTGACTGGCGACCGCGAAGCCGCTGCTGGCTTAGGTTTTTGGAGTGGGGATGGTGTTTTCCTCCAATGTTTCTAAGCCCGGCGACGCCGTGGGGCATAGAGGCGATCGGATCTGGGATTGCTACGTTGTGATCTGGTCATGGCGGGGCGCAAGGGGGAGAAAGAGGCTACCCCAAGGAAGATGGCTACCCCGACATCGAAAGAAGCGACGGGTGCAATGAGCAGGGCATCCTCCGGCTCCCCGGCTGATGGCAAGACTTCCGAGGCGGCGGTGAGCCTCTCCGCGAACATGGGTGACCTAGTCCTTACTAAAAAAGAGTAGAAGGGGTTTGTATTCTCGGACCCAACCCCCTAATGCGCTAGGGTTCCACGGTGGTCTGTGGTTGGTAAAAGTTTCTCACCGCATCCACTCAATATCAACGCTCTCAAGAGATCTATGCAAAAGGCATGTGGGCTGCATCGGGAAGCAATATTCAAGGACATAGTCACTAATATTCTTGTTGTCAGTTTTGGGAGCGAAGGGGACTCGAGGCATGTGAAAGCACATTTGCTCCCTTGATGGTTTTGGTAATTAATAACAACATATAAGTCACTGAACTAATGTTTCCACCAAGTATATTTTAGGACAAGTTCAATGATAGGGATGGCCAAAGGATTGTGGAATTACCCCGAAATTCAAGGAAATAGGTTGGCCAAGCTTCAAGCAAGAGGACTCTACATTTTACATTTGTGAGAAATCACTTTGAGTCCATAGGAAAGCCAATACTATTAAAAGGGGGTAAAGTTTTGATGGTGAACAATATGCTCAAACGTACACAAGTGATAGTCACCAAAACATCCACAAACTCTCTCACCAAAGTCTATCCAAAGCCAAATATGCAAAATCGGTGCAACCAACATTCCTATCCCGGTGCCACCAATTTTAAACCCTAGAGAGACTTAGCCAAACCCTAACATTTCGGTGCAGCCGACACTGCACTCGCTGCCATCGAGTTGGATTGCCAAGATTCTATTACGCAAGTTCACATTTTCGGTCCGTCCGAGAATGGTGAATCATCGTCACCGAGATTGGCAAATCTGACCGTTGGTCACCTTGTCGGTGCAACCGAGAATCGTATATCGGTCCCTCCGAGATTCAAAAGTTGCCACTTTTTATCACTTCAGTACCACCGAGATTTACACGTCGGTGTCACCGAGTTGGTCATTTTGTGTATAACGGTTGGATTTTTGGGGATGCCTATATATACCCCTTCACCACCACCCACTCGAAAGAGAAGCACTCAGAACTATTCCATACCTATCCTACTCAGTTTTCTGAGAGAGAACCACCTACCCTTGTGTTGAGGTCAAGATCTTCCACTACAACCATATGGATCTTGATTTCTAGCCTCCCCAAGTTGCTTTCCACCAATCCCATCTCTTCGACCAAGCCAAATCTGTAAGAGAGTGATTGTGTGTTGAGTCTATCATCTTGAAGCACAATATCAAGGAGTTTATCGTCACTACCGAGCATATTACCTTTTGGAGGGTGGTGCCTCCTAGATTGGTTAGGTGTCGCTTGGGAGCCTCCAACTTTGTGTTGTGAAGTGAACCAAGAAGTTTGTAAGGGCAAGGAGATCGCCTACTTCGTGAAGATCTATCCATAGTGGGGCTAGTCCTTCGTGGACGGAAGCCGCATGGAATAGTCAAGGTTGCTTCTTCGTGGAACCCTCCGTGGGTAGAGCCCTCTGTGGACTCTCACGACCGTTACCCTCTATGGGTTGAAGACTCCATGAACATGGACGTACGATCGCACCACCTATCGGAACCACGGGAAAAATCATCATGTCATCACTTGTGTTTGCTTTCCTAACCCTCTCTTTACTTACATGTGCAATGTCTTTACTTTTCACTGCTACACTCTTAGACATGCATGTGTAGAGTGTTACTTGATATGCCATGAATGCTAAAACTTGCCAAGAATTAAAACTGGGAAAAGGCAAAACTTTTATTTGGTCAAGTAGTCTAATCACCCCCATTTAGACCTACTTTCGATCCTACAAGTGGTATCAGAGCTTTGGTCTCCATTGCATTGGTTTCACAACCTAGGAGAAGTATGGCATCTAGTGAGGGAAATTATCACCATAGAGGTCCGTACTTTGATGGCACTAATTTTGCTAGTTGGAAGTACAAAATGAAAATGCATTTGCTTGGTCATAATCATGTCGTTTGGGTTGTTGTTCGTGTTAGCTTGCAAGGTGAATTCTTTGCGGATGGAAAGGAATCGGATCGTGAAGCGTCTGCGGATGAATTGAAGATGTTGCAACTCAATGCTCAAGCATGTGACATTCTCTTCAACTGCTTATGTCCTGAAGAATTCAACAAAATCAGCCGTCTTGAACATGCAAAGGAGATTTGGGACACTTTGGTTGATATGCACGAAGGAACTGAGTCCGTGAGAGAATCCAAGTTAGATGTTCTTCAAGGTCAACTTGACAAGTTAAAGATGAAGGATGGTGAAGGAGTCGCTGAAATATACTCTAGGCTAGCTCTCATCATAGATGAGATTGCCGGCTTAGGAAGCAAAGAAATGACTGACAAGTTCATCATCAAGAAGATACTTCGAGCTTTGGATGAGAGATATGACACCGTGTGCACATTGATCCAAATGATGCCCAACTACAAGGATCTCAAATCAACGGAAGTGATTGGTAGAATTGTTGCTCATGAGATGACACTCAAGGATAAGGAAGAGCTTCATCACAAGTCTAGCGGTGCTTACAAAGCCACAAGTGATGCTCCCGCTACCTCAAGCGACAAATTTGTCACAAATAAAGAGCTAAGCCTCATGGTCAAGAAATTCAACAAGTTCTACAAGAATAGAAGCAAAGATCATAGCTCCAACTCAAGACATGAAGAGAAGCGTTCATCAAGTCGTGACCGAAACTGCTACAACTGTGGGAAGCCGGGACACTACTCCAATAAGTGCTCGGCTCCCTACTAACGGAGAGAAGAGTCACCAAGAAGACGAAGCTCAAGAGATGAATCACCTCGAAGAGAGACAAGGAGTAGAGATTATCGTTATGAACGAAGACCCTCAAGGAGAAGTAGGGACTCGGAGAAGAAGGACAAGCACACCAAGAGCTACTCAAGAAGAAAGCATCAAGCTCATGTTGGTGAATGGGTTTCCGGCTCCGACTCCGACAACCACTCCGAGAGAAGCTATCACTCCAACTCCGACTATAGTCAAGATGATGGTGTTGCCGGAATTGTATTAGTGACAACCAACTCCTATGATCTATTTGATTCACCAAATGAAGGAGGTGGAAGTTGCTTCATGGCTAAAGGCCCCAAGGTATCACACCCCGAATATCTTGATTTCGATAGTGATGAAGATGATTTGCTTTACGATGATGACTTTCTATGTGATAAAACTAGTGATGTTGATCATAATGAACTTGATATTTCTCATGCTAGTCAAGATAAGTCAATTGACGATGATAAGATGAAAATAGAAGAACTAACTAAAGAACTCAACACTCTTAAGTTAGCCCATGAATCTACACTTGAAGATCATAGAGAGCTTGTAAAAACTCATGAGAAGCTACGCTTCGAGAAGCCCAATTTGGAGCAAGAACATGAATTTCTTAAAGATATCAATGACGATCTCCGAAACAAGACTTCATCTTATCTTGCCAAACGACTACTCTTGTCTACATTCATGCCACAAGTCAAATCTAAGCAAACTAGTAACAAAGGAAAGAAAGGTTCTTCATCTAGTACAAACAATAAAAATGCTAAACCTAGTGATGTTGCTTCTAGTAGTTCTATTGATTCCACTAATGATGATTCTCTTAGCCAAGTTACACTTGAGCAAGAAAATAATTGATTGGAAGGGATTATAGAGAAATGTATCAACAAGAGTCTTGAAGGGTACAAACAATTTGATGAGATTGTACGCAAGCATGGAGGATACCGGAAGAATCGCGGTGTTGGCTACTTCAACGCTAATGGAGTTGAATGGGAAGAAGGTCAATGCCCCGAGCCCAAGTTTGTTACTCAAAAGGAGAAGTATGAAAATACTCTTCCCAAGGGGACAAACACTCAAGATGACCTTCCACCACAAGACACCAAGCTCAAGGGCAAGAGTAAGCTCCAAGAGGACCTTAACTCTTATGAAGATGAACCCCAAGCTTTGGTGAAGTGGGTTCCCAAGGGTACTACAAGCTCAACTTATACAA
This sequence comes from Hordeum marinum, assembly GCA_022496015.1. Taxonomy (NCBI): domain Eukaryota; kingdom Viridiplantae; phylum Streptophyta; class Magnoliopsida; order Poales; family Poaceae; genus Hordeum; species Hordeum marinum. Next base: position 365,472,968 of record CM039675.1, on the reverse strand, counting down.
GTGCTACTTCAACACCAAGGATCCCCATCAACTTGATGTGGTTTCCCAAGAAGAAGAACTAGAGAGTTCTTGAGGGGTGACTCCGCCAATGAAATTCACTCATAATCATTATTAGCAAAATCTATTTGCAATCAACATCAACCCTATGCAATAGATCAAGGAGTCACACATTCCCTAAAAGGTAAGCAAGGGACAAGGTAATCAACAAATCAATGGACATCATTACACATGCTTTGCACTCCATGTCCATAGATATCCTTGTATTTGTCTCTTGTGTGTTGGGACTAACCCATGTAGGTGAGAAAAGTAAGGAAACAACAAGGATGCTCCCAACTCTTGGTGATCTTCATCAACCTTGAGCATCCACCACTACCTCACCAACATAAAGTCTTCATAGACAAAACCCAAGGTTAGTTTATCCCTCTTATGGGGGGATGCCACATCAAGGGGGAGCTTTAATCTAAGACTTGAGTCAAAGCATCTCTTAGTATGTGAAAACATTAAATGCTTTATGTAAAAGTGGTAACCCCACTTGTGCTTAAACGATGAGTACGACCTATGATCAAGTACTCTTACTTGGCTCCTAAGTCAAATACTCATATATAGATGACTTCGCCATCGCCCAAGTGCTTGTTAGATGCTAGAGTGTTTGTGCATGTTTGCCATGATTTCATTTGACATATTATTGTATGAGCATGTTGATCTGCATTTATTTTCTCATTCGAGGATATCCAATTGTTGCTATTTGGCTTTTGATTTATCTTTTGCCAATTGGATACACAAGAATGCCTAGGACCACTTCTTTAGCTATCTATGCTTTCTCACCTCATACTCTATTCATGCTGCATCACAAAATTTGAACAAGTGCTTTTCGATCCCTCTGTGTGTGGAGCACTCGGAGTTCCGTATCGACAAGGACTGACCATTAAAACCTCCCAAGTGCATCTCGGTGGAACCAACCACAAAATCTCAGTCTCAACGAATGTCTAGGGTTGATCTGGTTTTCAATCTCGGTACCACCAATTCCATTTCTCGGTTACACCGAGTTTCCCTGTCAACTAACAGTTGAGGAACTCAGTGACACCGAAAAGTTAGAATTGGTGCCACCGACAGTGGTGGGTATATAACCTGTGGACCCCGACGCTTTGAAATTCAATCTCAATCGCCGCGCCTTAGAACCCTAAGCTGTCGCCAATGAGAGCCCTGGTTGTCGCCCTTGTTTCCCTGCGCTCCTTCGCCGCTGGGAATTGTCGTCGCCAACAAAATCCTCTCCATCGTCGTCACCGTAGCGGATCCGCACCAAGTTAGGGTACGGATTCGACCTCTTTTGCGCTCCCCGTCCGATTCTTGCACATTAGATTCAAATTTATCAATAATACACTCTTTGCACGTATTCCTATCCACGCGAAATCTCCATAGTCTAGCGAATGATGTATTTTCTAGGGGGTTTCCATTCGCCCGATAAATCTCGATGGAACCGAAACAAACATATCGGTCTCACCGATGTGAACTTCTGTGTTGCTGAGAACTGACTCGGTGGAACCGAGTACCTCTTTTCGGTGTGACCAAAAAGGGTGCCAAGGTTCGGTTAAGTGAGTCAGTCTGTCTCGTCACCACCAAAAAAATTGTTTCGGCTGTACCGATATTTATTTGACAGAATGCAAAAATCTTGAAAATTTATTGTTCAAATTTCAAAAACCAGCCTCATTTTGTGATGACTCGTCTACTTCTGCTCTCCTATACTCTATTCACAGGGTTAATATGTCAGATGCAGAGGACGGTAAAAATTTGGCAGAGCAGGGAGTTGATATGAGTTCAGGCACAAGCCCAGAGACTAGTTCTTTTTCAGATCCAGGCACCCCTAGCTCACATGGGTTGCCCAAGGCTACCACCAGGACCTGTAAGAAGCTAAATTCTGATGAAGAAGATTCAAACTTTATTCATGAGGAGATTCTTGCCAAGAAGCAAGAAAAGGCTGCTAAGAAGTCAGCAACTGAAGCTACTTCTTCCAGAAGAGTTGTCAGCAAGGTCTATGCCAGCTCAGAGACTATCAAAGCACATGAGAGTGCTAGAGCCACAATGTTTGTTGATCCCCAAGGAAGTCTATGCCTAAGAAGGCAGGGGAGAAGAAATCCAGAAAAAGGATTATCCATGTGATTGGCAGGCCTACCTCCATGTATGAAGATCCAGAGGAGGCTGCTGGTGTTGCTGCTGAGGAAGAGGAGGAAGAACATGTTGAGAAAGCCCCCCTCCCAAGAAGAAAGCCAAGAAGCTTATGGCTGATGCTATGCCAAAGACTGGCACTTCCAAGAGCACCAAGCCTACATCCAAGAAAGTTGCCACACAGAATTCCAAGAGGACTACCAGACACATTCCAGCTTCTGAGAAGAACAAGGGGGCTGCCTCCAGACTTGAAGATGATGATGACTTGACTACTTTAATGAAGCTCATACCACATCTTCTAGTACATGATGCCAGCCAATTAGTTGCTGAAGACATGAAGAAGAGGAAAGACTCGGGATTGAGAGCCTAGAGAGCCATAGATCCTTATGCCCAGAGGAAGAAAACTGCTGTTGACTATAGGTTCTACACCAGAGAGCAACATGACTTTTATGAGACAGTGCTGCTTGACAAGAGCCCAGCTGTTAGCGATATGATATATGTCGATTGGAAATTCATTAAGGAGGATGTGGACTAATTTCCAAGTGTCCAAGATAATTTCCACTTCATTGGTCTGGATGAGTTCACTGGCAAATACTTACTGCATGGAACAACGAGATGATCATGCAATTCTACTCCACTGCACATTTCTACGGAGATGGTAGAATTGTATGGATGACTGAAGGAGGAAGGTATGAATCTACTGTTGAGGAGTGGGCTGCACTTCTAGGAGTTCCAGATGTTCAGGATGGTGATCTGGATGTATACTCAGAATCCAAGGCAAGTCACAATGCCATGAAGGATATGTATACTCCTATCCCCGCAGACAAGGTGCAATCTCACAAGCTAGGATCCATCTACTATCTGCAAGCAGGCCTCCGTACCATGAATACTATTCTGAGGCATACCTTGATGTCCAAGTTAGGAGATGATAAGATGATCCGAGGCTACTCCATCAACATGTTGATCCACCTTGACAGGAACACCAGGATTAGAGTCATGGATTTGATTGTTGAGACAATCAATAGGGTTGCTGCTGATCAAAAGCGCTCTTGCTGCTATGCATCCTACATCCAGATGCTTATCAATTTTCAGTTGGAGAAGCACATTTTTGCTCTAGATCGTCCACATCTGCCCCTACAGCCAAATCTCGAGGATAATGTTGTGGTGATGGACCCAGATCATCCCATATCTGCTACAGCACAGGCAGAGGCAGAAGCAGTTCGAGCCGCTAGTGCTCAAGTCCCCAGATCCAAAAACGAGCAAATGGATCTTCTGATCTCAGTAGTTCAGGGCATGCAGAAGGATATCAAGGGGATTCTGGACAACCAGAACAGTCTTGTGAGGATCTTTGAGACGAGGATCAAGACTCTTGGTGATAAGGTGGACAAGTTGTCGAAGACAATTATAGAGCTTCAGAAGGAAGTTGACTCCATGCACATCCCTCGGGTCTCTTCTACTTCTTCATATGATGATGATGAGGATGGATCACCTCTCAGGCCGGGCACCCAGTTCACTACTCAGGCCCGATCAGCTATAGTGCCCGCACCAGACTTGAGGCCCTCTTAATCAGCTCCCGCTACTGTTAGCACAGCTACTGCTCCATCAGCTCAAGTTCCTCCCGTGACCACTCCATCTCCATCCACGACATCTGCAGAGATCTTCACCGACGTAGTTCTCTCGACTCCTTCATCGACAACTGGAGGAGATCAACCCAAGAATGCTTAGGTATATGCCTTTGAACTTTTTGGTAACTTGTTGCCAAAGGGGGAGAAGTGTATATAGATCTTTAGGCTTCGAGTGAGAGAGCGTTTGGTATTTTGTTTCTTTTTCAAAAACAATTGCTTTTGGTTACAGTGATACTCTTTTGTTTTGCTTGTGATACACACTTGATTATGTTTGATCATACGCTTTGATGTGTGATGCTACTATTTCCTATCATCATAATGCTTATGTGATGATCATTCATCTTTGGTTGATTGTGTTGTGCTATGATGTTCATTCCAATTACTCTCGCACACCACCAAGTGGTATGTAACATGTAAGAAGTAACCCATGTACCTAATCGATTGTGCATTTTTATTCAAATGCAAATTTAAAAATAATGCAAAAAATTAGGGGGGGCTCTTGCTTATCACATACTTCTCAAAGTGATGATTATATTCCATGATTATATATTTGTCGAAGCTTTGATCTATATGTTGTCATCAATTACCAAAAAGGGGGAGATTGAAAGCACATTTGCTCCCTTGGTGCTTTTGGTGGTTTTGGTAATTAATAACAACATATAAGTCATTGAACTAATGTTTCCACCAAGTATATTTCAGGACAAGTTCAATGATAGGGATGGCCAAAGGATTGTGGAATTACCCCAAGGTTCAAGGAAATAGGTTGGCCAAGCTTCAAGCAAGAGGACTCTACATTTTACATTTGTGAGAAATCACTTTGAGTCCATAGGAAAGCCAATACTATTAAAAGGGGGTAAAGTTTTCATGGTGAACAATATGCTCAAACGTGCACAAGTGATAGTCACCAAAACATCCAAAAACTCTCCCACCAAAGTCTGTCCAAAGCCAAATATACAAAATCGGTGCAACTAACATTCCTATCCCGGTGCCACCGATTCTAAACCCTAGACAGACTCAGCCAAACCCTAACATTTCGGTGCAGCCGACACTGCACTCGGTGCCACCGAGTTGGGTTGCCAAGATTCTGTTACGCAAGTTCACGTTTTCGGTCCGTCCGAGAATGGTGAATCGGCGTCACCGAGATTGGCAAATCTGGCCATTGGTCACCTTGTCGGTGCAACTGAGAATCGTATATTGGTCCCTCCGAGATTCAAAAGTTGCCACTTTTTATCACTTCGGTACCACCAAGATTTACACATCGGTGTCACCGAGTTGGTCATTTTGTGTGTAACGGTTGGATTTTTGGGGATGCCTATATATACCCCTTCACCACCACCCACTCGAAAGAGAAGCACTTAGAACTATTCCATACCTATCCTACTCAGTTTTCTGAGAGAGAACTACCTACCCTTGTGTTGAGGTCAAGGTCTTCCACACCAACCATATGGATCTTGATTTCTAGCCTCCCCAAGTTGCTTTCCACCAATTCCATCTCTTCTACCAAGCCAAATCCGTGAGAGAGTGATTGTGTGTTGAGGAGTCTATCATCTTGAAGCACAAGAGCAAGGTGTTCATCGTCACTACCGAGCCTATTACCTTTTGGAGGGTGGTGCCTCCTAGATTGGTTAGGTGTCGTTTGGGCCTCCTACTTCGTGTTGTGGAGTGAACCAAGAAGTTTGTAAGGGCAAGGAGATCGCCTACTTCATGAAAATCTACCCATAGTGAGGCTAGTCCTTCGTGGACGGAAGCCACATGGAATAGTCAAGGTTGCTTCTTCATGGAACCCTCCGTGGGTAGAGCCCTCCGTGTACTCTCGTGACCGTTACCCTTCGTGGGTTGAAGACTCCATGAACATGGACGTACGATAGCACCTCCTATCGGAACTACGGGAAAAATCATCGTGTCATCACTTGTGTTTGCTTTCCTAACCCTCTCTTTATTTACATGTGCAATGTCTTTACTTTCCACTGCTACACTCTTAGACATGCATGTGTATGGTGTTACTTGATATGCTATGAATGCTAAAACTTGCCAAGAATTAATATTGGGAAAAGGAAAAACTTTTATTTGGTCAAGTAGTCTAATACCCCCCTCTAGACCTACTTTCGATCCTACATCATGCTCTTCACAATGGACCTTCAAAGTTTGCTTTCCATGTGATTGTTCTGAAGGACTATGAAGGTAATGCCAGCCCCTCAGAGATTATTTTTGACACGATGAAAACTTTGGTGAGAGTTGTTGATCTACCCCTTGACAAAAGATCTGTTGAATTTGGTCGAGCCCTAGGGGATTGGCTAGGGGAAGTTGTTCGAGTGGATGTGGAAAAGGATGGTTTTGCAAGAGGTAAAGATCTGCGGGTGAGAGCTAAGATATCAATTTTTGAGCTGCTGGTGAGACGTTGTAAGCTTCAATCTTCACTAGAAGATGAATAAGTAACGTGGTATGAGTTCGATTATGAAAACATACCTCACTTTTGTTTCGAGTGTGGCAGATTGGTTCATCCTAGAGGTATATGTGAGACACCAGTAGATTTGTCAAGTCAGTAGGGCCCTTGGTTGAGGGCGTCACCTGGATGTGATGCGTCCTCCATGATGGAAAGCTCCACTATGGGTACAGGTAATAGCAATGGCTCTTCGACATATGTAGGTACCAAAGACTCAAGGGGTTTGGGTAGTGTTCGAGATCTTTCTGTCAAGCATAATTTATACCAGGAGTAATCTCCATCGGTTGACTCCCGCATTGGTGGTGAGCTCAGACATGACCAACCGGAGGTTGCAAGTCCAAATAAAGCAAAGAACAAAATGCCTAAGGAGCAGGGGAAGGATCCGGGGGACAAACTTGAGCAAAAGAGAGAGCATGACTTGAGGAATGAACTTAAAAAAAGTAATAGGAATGTTGAATTCAGTTGCCCGACAAGCTTCTGCACTGGCGTAGAGTTTAGGCCGGAGAAAAGGGATGTTAACAACCCTTGCAAAGATCGTTTCAGAGGAGAACGGACGAGTGAAAGGAACATGCGGAATGAGTTTGAAAAAAATGAAAGAGACCTCTATAACCAGCCGAACACAGGCAAAGGCATGAGGCCCACATGCGCTATGAAGAGAGAGGTAACATTGAGTATGCAGCAGAATACAGAGACAGAGAAGGCTACTTTGATGTGGGGGTCTATATAGCTACAGATAGGAAGATAGGTACCTATATTAGGAAGCCTCAACGGGACCATGAAGCCGACATGTTTAGAGGTGAAAGTTCCCAGGGGGGCAACACCACGAGGAAGAAAAGGCCGAAATAAAAATGGATAGCGAAAGATGATAATGACAAGCACCTAGTTCAAGATGTGTTTGTTCGTGACACTAGGAAGAAGACATCGAGTGTGTTTGACCTTATCTCAGAGGCAGATGGTAGATCGGCGGACTCTGCAGGGACGCAGGGTCGTTGGTAACAATGAATATCTCAGCCTGGAACTGTCGGGGATTGGGGTTGAACTTGACAATGGGCAAACTGAGAGACCTAGTACGGTCCTACAATCCAATAGTGGTGATTTTATCAGACACAAATAAGAGAACTCGAGTGATGGAAAGGATTAAGTGGAGTCTTAGGTATAGACACGAACTCGAAGTGGATTGTGTGGGAAAGAGTGGAGTACTCGTATTATGGTGGCGAGACCATGTGGATGTTACTGTCAGACCATGATGTCAGTACTATCTATATTTTGAAGTAGTAGTTAATGGAAATACCTTTAGATTCACGGGTATCTCTGGGGAGTCATGCGTTGAGATGAGGAAGAAAACCTGAGAGAACCTGAGATGTTATTCGTTATCTAAGAGTCTGTGACAATTTACCATGGATATGCGATGGAGATTATAATGAAGCTTTGATCTCGAAGGAACAATTAGTGGGAACCCGATGAAGCTCAGACTGATGGAACCTTTTAGGGACTGCTTAACCAACTATGGTTTGGCGAATCTTGGTTTCTTAGGCTTTCCGTATACATGCGACAATAAAAGAGAAGCGGAGGAGAACAATCAAGTACGTGTTGATAGAGGTAGATGCAACGCGGAATTTATGCAGATGTTCCCATCAACTAAAGTGCAACACATTCTTATGAAGAATCGTACCATCAAGCATTGGTGATCTGGGTTATGTCAACACTGGCCACATGCAATAACCGGACATAACGGTCTTTTATTTATGAAGTTGCATGGACGAAACACGATGAGTATGAGGACATGGTGTTGGTGTCACAACTGGCGGATCTCGGGTAGGGGGTCCCTAGTTGTGGATCTTGGATTGATGGGGAACATGAAACAGGGAGACGATGTTTACCCAGGTTCGGGTCCTCTGAAAGAGGTAAAACCCTACGTCATGCTTTGACTATACTGATTGTGTATATGTCGACTACAGAGTCGATCTACCACGAGATCAGATGAACTAAACCTTAGATGGTGGTTCTGTGTTCTGCATGCTAACCCTCCAGTTTATATATACACTAGGGGTACCTAGGGTTACATATAGTCCGCTATCATCAAGGGATAAATGCCGATCTTGCCATCTTGACTTGGAGGATACACCAAGGCACCAAACATTCCTTCCCGAATACGAAGTCGTCTTACATTTTGGTCTTCACGTAATGGGCATAAAGATGCCCATCTGATCGGCCCGTAGGAGATAGGCTCGTGACCTGAGGACCCCTTAGTCCAGGACTCCCTCTGTCGGTGTCAAAACCGTCAGATCTCGGGTAGGGCTCCCGGATTGGATCTTGGATTGATGGGTTATGGGAGACAAGGGAGTCGATATTTAACTAGGTTCGGGCCCTCTTAATGGAGGTAAAACCCTACGTCCTGCTCTGATTGTATTGAATATGGGGAATTAAGTACAGAGTTAATCTACCTCGAGAACGTATGATCTAGTCTAAACCCTAAGGGTAATAAGCTTAACCAACCCTACATACTAAAACCCTCTGGTTTATATAGATACCAGGGGTGTCTAGGGTTACACAATGTCCATTACATCAGAGAAAGAACATGTCGAATCTATCATCTTGTCCTTGGATACACGCCATGACTTGGGAAGTTCCCATTCTAGACACGATATTACCATGGTCTTTGGTTCTTTAATGACGGTCACAGAGCGGCCCAGTGTCTGGCCCATCAAATAGGTCAGCGGCCTGAGGACCCCTTAGTCCAGGGCTCCCTCGATAGCCCCTGAACTGGCCTCCAACATCATAGTCTTAATATTCAATAGCTCCTAGCATCCATGGTCTTTGGCTTCCGGGGCGAGTTCCTCTCCTTGTTCACAACAAGCCGATAACAGTCCGGGCATCAAAGACTTCTCTGCTTCTGAGCCATATATGTGACATAACGTTGAAGGCCAACCGTTCAAGCGTAGATAGTGTTTCTTTCTGACAACTTTTCAGCGATAGGTCACAACCAGTCATAGATATCAACTGGTCTACAGAATACTTGATCCGTTGTTCGAGGCAGCCTTGGCACGTCCCGTTAATATGGTGATCCTGCCCCGCTTTTAAGGGATACTGTTTATGATTTGGGTTATCCCATGTGCCCATAACTACACAATTTATTGGGAAGTGGCGAGGTCTATGGCGCAACCGAGGGGCTCTTGGTATTTCAGCGGCTTATAAGAAGGAAACCGCCACCATAGCCTCCATACGCATTCCAAATCTCATATCACCATTGCCTTCTCTAACCTTATGAGCTCCGAGCTTTGAAGTTCCTTCTTACCCCCAATCTCTACAATCCCTTCCCTTCTTTGGCCATGGCCAACGCGGGCTCCAAGGGAAAGTGGGAAGCCTCTAGTGTCACCAACAAGGATATTTTGGAGTTGAAGCTCGCGGGCTACCTATCGGTAGATATAGCTCATTGCGCTCCGGAGAAAAACCAGGTCGTCCTCACGCCTAAAGAAGGTGAGAGGGTGGTGTTCATCCCTCACTACCTCCGGGGCCTTGGCTTCCCCCTCCACCCCTTCGCGAGGTGTTTGATGTTTTATTACGGGTTGGACTTCCATGACCTCCCCCCTAATTCTTTTATGCATATTTCTACTTTCATTACTCTCTGTGAGGCCATTCTATGGGTCCACCCCCACTTCGGCTCATTGTTGAAAGTGTTCAACATCAAGCCGAAGGTGGTTAGCAACGAGCAAGTAGACTGCGGGGGAGTGATGATCAGCGAGCTTCCCCTGGTACAATGGCCGAATGGTTCTTTCATAGATACCGTCAATGTCTGGCAGAGGGAGTGGTTCTACATCACTGAACCACGTGGCATGGGGTGGAAAGCTTCCCCTAGATTTAGATTCCCCCACCAGACTGGTGTCCTGAGTAAAGAAGGTGCTCGATTGGGGGGAAGCTATGGAAGTGAAGGCGCTGCAAAGGTGCATCTCCATCCTGCCGACGAAGAAGATTGAGCTGACCAACGTAGTTCAGGTCATGCTGCCCCTATGTGGGACTACAGTCCGGATGACCCGGTCACTATGCAGCACCTCTTTTGCATCGAACACGACAAGTTGTGGAAGGTGTTGTTCAAGCTGCAAAAGACTTGGCCAGCCGAGGAGGAAGATATGGGCATCGAGGCCTCGACCCCCCTGGACCGGTAAGATTTTATTACTTGTGTTCGGATTTTTTGTCTCTTTTGATATGGTTCTTACCCCTCTTTCTTCCATACTTGCAGATCTGGTTGGAGAAATCCAAGCGGATCAACTTCCCGCCACTGTTGCCGGAAGGCCCCAGGATGGCCTTATTAATGTCCATGCTGGCCAAAAAGCCATACACGATGCCGAAGAAGAAAGAAGAGAAGAAGGAGGAGAAGAAGAGAACTCGAGGTCTTCGTTCAAAAGGTCCTCCAGACACCGGGTCCGAGTATACACATGCCCCTTCTACTCTTGAAGGAGAGTAGGAAGAGGACGGGGAGGAGAGTGACTCCTCTCACACCGAGAAGAGGGCGACGTTCAAAGACGATGAGGGAGATCGAGCTCCCACTACCCAAAAAGGCAATGCAGGGCCAAAGTGGCCTTGTTTGATGACGTTCTAAACTCCGACAGGGAGTCCGAGGATTTTGAAAGGTTTCCTCGAAGGACCCTCAGAATCAAACCCTAGGCGCAAAGGTATGAATAGGAAGATTATATCATCTTTTCATTTTGAAGGTTTTTGTTACTAGCTATACACATGCTTTTTTCATTGCAGCCCACCACACGACTTTCCCACCGACCAAACCTTGGAAGGGGAATCTTTGCTAGCTGAACTGGTGGAGAGTGGGACTACGTCCCATAACTCCCTTCCCTCGGCCATCGAGGAGGTGGTGGACGAAAGGCCCTCCCCGAGCTGGATACAAGGCGCGAGGATGATGAAGTCATGGCCGAGGTTAACACCTCGGTTCCCGAAGACCAGGAGGGCGAGTCCCTCCTGGCAAGCAAATGAGGAGAGCTCGGTCAACCCGAGCGCTCTTTGGTGGCTGTTCCGGAGGCCTCCAAGCCTTCGGAGTCATCTACTCTGGCTTCTCCAAGGGGAGAAGTTGCAATGCTACACCGAGAGCCACCCATGACACAGCGGATTCAATCCAGTTGGACGACCATGATGGAGGAGGGTCTGAATGATTCCTCCATCGCCGAAGAGCACCACACCCTCCTGAGCGAGGCACTACAAGGTATTAAATCTATTGATAGCGGATTGAAGGAAGCCTTCGGTAGCCTGCTAGCAGGCTTCAAGTTAATTTACATAGTATGGCACCGTTTTTCCAAGTATGTTTGGATTTATATGCAATTGCCATACTTAGTAGCTCCCGAGCCCTCGGTGAGTTTTGAAGAACTAACGCAGGGATCGAATGTGAGATAACACGAAGTAAAATTGTTTGTTCCTTAAGTTAGCAGCAACCCCTAAGAATCTTTTTGGGATGTGATAAACATCCAGACATAGGAGTTTACAAATCAATGGCTTGGGAATCTGACCTGTGTTAATTTTTTATATAGGCCGCGCTGCTGATCGTAACCCCCAGTGTTGTGGAGTTAGCAGAGATGAATCAGAAGCTGAAAAGCTCTGAAGATGAGCTCAACCGCCTTAACAAGTGGTTTGACGACACACCAGGTATGTCCAAACTCGACTGGTGTCGTTATTTTCCTCATATAAGAGAGGAATTTTTATGGTTGTAACCTAATGAATATGTTAATGCCCAATGCAGACGTGGCCGGGAGATCGAGAATCTTAAGACAGAGCTGTCGAAGGTGAAACACGATACCGCCAAAGATAAGGCGTCTGCCGAACAAGCGGCTGCTAATACGTCCATTTTGCATCATGTTTTCCTACTGTTATTTATAATGTTTTTATGAACAATAATTTTTTGGGGAGTAATTCTAATGCCCTTTCTCTCACAATTTGCAAGGTTTACACCAAGAGGGAGAATGCCGGCAAATGGAATCCAGCACCTGAAAAAAGCATGTCAAATATACATATTCCGCACATCCCCAATGAAGCTGAAAATTTACAGAGATTTTTAATGCAATATATAAAAAATACTAGAGCTCAAAACTGCTGAAGGGGGGCCACCAGGTGTCCAGCCTCCACCAGGGCATGCCAGGCCCCCTACCCGCTCACTGGTAGAGGGTGGGCAACCTGGCCCACCTCCGGTGCCCATCTTCTGGTATAAAATCTGAAAAACATAAAAATGAGGGAGAGGAATTTCGGGACGAAGCGCCTCCGCCTTGAGGCGGAACTTGGGCAGGAGCACTTTTTCCCTCCGGCAAGCGATTCTGCTGGGGGAACTTCCCTCCCGGAGGGGGAAATCGAAGCCATCATCATCACCAACAACCCTCTCATCTTGGGGAGGCCATTCTTCATCGACATCTTCAACAACATCATCTCCTCTCAAACCCTAGTTCATCCCTTGTGTCCAATCTTTGTACCGGAACCTCATATTGGTACCTGTGGGTGACTAGTAGTGTTGATTACCTTGTGTAGTTCATTGCTATATTGTTTATTTGGTGGAAGATTATATGTCCAAATCCATTATGCTATTCAATACACCTCTGATCTTGAGCATTCATATTATTTGTGAGTAGTTACTTTTGTTCTTGAGGTCATGGGAGAAGTCATGTTGCAAGTAATGATGTGAATTTGATATGTGTTCGATATTTTGATGATATGTATGTTGTGATTCCCATAGTGGTGTCATGTGAAGGTCGACTACATGACACTTCACCATCCTTGGGACTAAGGGAATGCATTGTGGAGAAGATATTAGATGATGGGTTGCTAGAGTGGCAGAAGCTTAAACCCTAGTTTATGCGCTACTTCGTAAGGGGTTGATTTGGGTTCACATGTTTAATGCTATGGTTAGACTTTGTCTTAATAATTTTCTCGTATTTGCGGATGCTTGCGAGGGGGTTAATCATAAGTAGGTTGTTAGTTCATGTAAGAACAACACCTTAGCACTGGTCTACCCACATATCAAATTATCAAAGTAGCGAACACGAATCAAACCAACATGATGAAAGTGACTAGATGAAATTCCCATGTACCCTCAAGAACACTTTGCTCATCATAAGACATAGTTTTGGCCTGTCCTTTGCCACAAAAGGGTTGGGCTACATTGCTGCACCTTACCTATTGTTACCGTTACTTTCTCGTTACAAATTACCTTGCTATCAAAACACTTGCTACTTACAATTTCAGTGCTTGCATAAATTACCTTGATGAAAACCGCTTATCATTTCCTTCTGCTCCTCATTGGGTTCGACACTCTTACTTATCGAAAGGACTATGATTGATCCCCTATACTTGTGGGTCATCAGCTGCCGACATGTTATCGACAAAATCTAAAAGTAACAAGCATGATGCCAGGGTTGCGGAAGTGCAACAAGAGGTCAACAAGGAGAACAAGGAGCAAGCTATCGAGCTATTCTTGAACTCTGTAACCCTCCAGGAGGCATGCATGGAGGTGCAACACCATGAGAAGGAACTCCACCAAATAAAGCAGATTACAAGTGGTATGCGATACTTACTGCAATTCCCCATTGGTGGAAAATGCTTTTTGTTGATCACTAGAGTGTGGCGTTCTCCAGCACGTTTGTGGACCTACCAAAGAGTGCGGCGGATGCGGCGCAACATTGTACCTCCCAAGAAGGCGGTGCTGATCAACGACTATTCTGGGAGCAGTTTCGGACCCCTAAGAAATGACTCCTTGTCTCTGATCAGCTGAAACAACTGATGGAGTTGCACCACATAGCCGAACCGGCCATGAAGGATCCCTGTATCCGGCTATGGCCTACAAACCGCTGTCGGGTAGCTACTTCGGCTTGGTGCAAAGGTTGGTTGCTGCCACGCCATGGTTTGACGTCCTGACTCGCTCTGCCTGCATCGAGGGTGCTCGGATGGCGCTTGCGAAGAAAATGGTGCATTGGCCAAGGCTGAAGCCCACCGAAATGGCTACCGGTCCTCCACCGCTCGGGAAAGGGCATATGCGCCCCAAGATGTAGTTTTCCACCGTTATGGACGGTGCACGGGCAGTAGAGGCTTTATGCCTGAAGGATGTAGTTCTTGAGTGAAAGTACTACCTTCCGTGTGATTATCGAAACTTTATTGTATCTTAATGTTTGTGAATTTGCATGGTATATTTCATGTTGTGCTTTTGTTAATTTTGACTCATGTGTGGTTGTTTTAATTCTGAAAGTTACCAGTCGTCGGCTTCAACCCCCTATAGATACTAAAAGGGGTGTTTTTGATATCCGCATTGTTACCCTTAGCCAACGTCTTGGTACCCGAAGGTGGTAGTTTGGAAGAAAACGAGACAATCAGACTATGCTGCTTGATTGCTTTCACTTAATCATAGGAGCTTAAATGCGGGGAGTGAGAATTGCCCCCCTGTACTTTGTGTTGTTCGGTGTTTTGATAATGTGTAAAACCCATATCACATGGCTTGTGTTACTCCAAACCCTCCGTTTTAACACGATAAACCTCCAATGATTCTTATTTTAACACTTGTCATTGGATCGTAGATCAATTCACGCTTAATATGCTAGTCGGTTTTCGGATTTCTCCACTATGGTACTTAACCAAATGAACTAGAAGTACAATCGCAACAGTGCTCCCTTTCCCCTTTTAGCCGAACAAGCGCAACGTAAAAGGGGAAGCAGAGGAGCCGGGCAACCCAACCTTTCACCAAAGACACGAGTCAGAACTGATGCATATAACGCAATATCCAAGACGCTGAACACATGATATCAAGATAGTGTTGGGGCAATGCGCGGGGCGAGTTGATCAAGCCCCCGGTTTTATGGACCAACCGCATCTGAAGACATACATACTGAACTAACTTGCATTGAAGAGAAAAATGGCATGCACAATATCAATAATTGCCCAAGGATAATAATGTTTGGGCATTATTGTGATGGACACTTGACGTTCCATACACTTTTGTTTGCTCACACAACAGGTACAAGTATGCGGGAATAAATTTAAAAGGTTTACATAGGACCTTGACAAAAAATGGCTTGATGTCCTTTACTGTGTCCTGATGCACGCCTGCACCTTTGTTCTCCTAGAGGGTTCTCCTTTAGAGGAGGTGGTAGTCGACGAGCGGGCCTTATGAGAGAAAGTCTTGAGAGGTCGCTAAGTTATGTGAGCTTAATGATGTTGACTTGATCCTTGATGGAGCCTGGTGTTGTCCAAAGACATATATGACCACTATTCGGTTTAGCCTAACACTAGGCCTTTGGATGATAGGTGCCCACAACTTCCCAAGGAATTTTAAGTGCGAAATTATGATTACAGAGTACGTACCTTGTGGGTAATTGGGCCATGCTATGGGGAGCATATTCCTATTTGCATTGAGCGGGGGACGGCTCTGGGAGATCGGATTGATCTCTAGCTCATTTTCTTGTCTGTCATGCCTTGATGGCTGATTGGGGCCTTGGCGTTTCATTGCCGTTATGGAAGTTGGCTGCCAGGGCTGTCGTTTGTTCCTCAGTTCAAAGGGAGTGCTCTGTATTGCCATTGATAGTGATGACCCCCTTGGGTTCGAGCATCTTGAGCTTCATATATGTGTAATTGGGGACAACGTTAAAGCAAGCGAATGGTGTACGGCCGAGCAGTGCATGATAGCCGCTGCGGAAAGGGACAATGTCAAAGATCATGTCCTCGCTGTGTAAGTTGTCGGGCGAGCCAAACACTACTTCCATAGTTATGGTGCCCGAGCAGCGAGCTTCAACGCGTGGGATTACTCCTTTAAAGGTAGTGTTGCTGGGTCTGATCATTGACGGATTGATGCCCATCTTTTTCATCGTTTCTGAATAAATCAGGTTAAGGCTACTTCCTCCGTCCATGAGGACTCTAGTGAAGTGATACCCGTCAATAATGGGATCTAAGAAAAGGGTTGCCGAGCCTCCATGACGAATACTGTTGGATGGTCCCCATGGTCGAAGGTGATCGAGCAAGCTGACCATGTGTTAAATTTCAGGGCTATGGGCTCTACAGTGTAGACCTCCTGAAGGGCGCGTGAAAGTGCATTATATCGATTAGAGGGGGGTGAATAGGTGATTTTTACAAATTCATCACCGAGGAATTTCAACTTGAGGAATTTGAAATGTGATGAAATACTAGCAGCGGAATACATACTCAAGTGCATGTGAAAAAGAGCAATAGCATAGTCATCGTGATGAAATAGAGCATGCACAGAATACAAGTAGCATGATACATGATAAGAAGGTGAAGAACGAGGTAACAGAAGAAT
The DNA here is from genome assembly GCA_022496015.1 of Hordeum marinum. Classification (NCBI taxonomy): domain Eukaryota; kingdom Viridiplantae; phylum Streptophyta; class Magnoliopsida; order Poales; family Poaceae; genus Hordeum; species Hordeum marinum. Next base: position 365,456,452 of record CM039675.1, on the reverse strand, counting down.
TTGAGATGATGAAATTGAGAAAGTCTCTAGTCAAATTCTTCAAACAGATGATCAATTTCATCAACAATTATTCGAGGAAATAGAAGAGTTGAGGAAATGGAACCAGGTAGCTTGTGAAGACGATGGTTTGATGACTTAGTTCCAACTGATGTGACACTCATACGTCTGGTTTGGAGCGGCTTGGTATTTAAACCAAAGGACACACAATCCCATGACACACAGTCCTTACCGTATTCTCCTTGAGCTAAGGTCACACAGTCCTCACTCAACACTCATGGTAGGTCTTCAGGGTAGACTTCCAAAACCCTCACAAACTGGTCGCCTAGCCATTCTCAATTGACTGCTGGATGCTCTAGACCATGACGCCTAACTGTCTAGAAGATACACAGTTTTAGGGGTCGATAATCTCTGAATATATCAAACACATTAGAACCTGTGTATACTGACAAACACATTAGTTCCTTAATCTATAAGTCTTTAGTACACCAAAATTTCCATGGGGCACTAGATGCACTAACAATCTCCCCCTTTTTGGTGATTGATGACAAATAGGTCACGTTTTCAACGGGGACAAACATATGAAGTGTAAGTACAGTGTTTGAGGAATTTGATTGCGATATATAGAATAACTCCCCCTGAAGATTTGCATATATGAGGAATTTGCTTTGGACTACAAATGCACATGGTAGGTTAAAAGCATGGAGAACTCCCCCTATATCTTGTAATTCATACACGCATTTAATATATAACACGGGGAATTGAAATGCATGATAAAAATGGTGTCTGAAGAAATTCAGCATGCCTGCATTAAGGTACTTGAGGAAATAAGCATGCAGAAAGCAGTTCAAAAGAGTCAGACCACCATCGGACTTAAGTTTACAACTCATCAAACAAAAGTTGTAGATGAGTGAGAGTTGCAACTTAAATAAAAAATAACCCATAATATAGAGACCGTCTTGAAGACTAACTCAAATTTCTCCCCCTTTGTCATCAGTGACCAAAAGGGACAAAAAATGAGGACCAATGCAGATACATCCATTTTGCATCATGCTTTTATATTGATATTTATTGCATTATGGGCTGTTATTACATGTTATGGTACAATACTTATGCCTTTTCTGTCTTATTTTACAAGGTTTACATGAAGAGGGAGAATGCCGGCAGCTGGAATTCTGGATTGGAAAAGGAGCAAATTCAAGAAACCTATTCTACACAACTCCAAAAGTCCTGAAAATTTATGGACAATTATTTTGGAATATAAAAAAAATACTGGGCGAAACAATTACTAGATGGGGGCCACCAGGAGGCCACAAGCCTGCCAGGGGGCACCCCCCTGGCCACGCCTAACAAGCTTTTGGGCCACCTGGTAGGCCCTCGATAACCATATTTTGCTATATGGAGGGTTTTGACCTAGAAAAAAATTAGAAGGGATCTTTGGGGATGAAGCGCAACTCTCTCGAGGTGAAACTTGGACATAACCAATCTAGAGCTCCGACAAGGTTGTTTACCGGGGTAACTTCCCTCCCGGAGGGGGAAATCGAAGCCATCATCATCACCAATGATCCTCTCATCGAGAGGGGGTCATTCTTCATCAATATCTTCACCAGCACCATCTCCTCTCCAAACCCTAGTTCATCTCTTGTATCTGATCTTTGTCTCAACACCTCATATTGAATTTGGTATTCATGTGAATTTGGTATTCATTCGATATTTTGATGAGATGTATGTTGTCTCTCCTCTAGTGGTGTTATGTGAACATCAACTACATAATACTTCACCATTATTTGGGCCTAGGGGAAGGCATTGGGAAGTAAGAAGTAGATTCTGGGTTGCTAGAGTGACAGACGCTTAAACCCTAGTTTATGCGTTGCTTCGTAAGGGGCTGATTTGGATCCACACGTTTCATGCTATGGTTAGATCTATCTTAATTCTTCTTTCGTAGTTGCGGATGCTTACGAGAGGGGTTAATCATAAGTGGGAGGTTTGTCCAAGTAAGGGCAGCACCCAAGCACCGGTCCACCCACATATCAAATTATTAAAGTAACGAATGCGAATCAAATGAGCATGATGAAAACTAGCTTGACAGAAATTCCCATGTGTCCTCGGGAGCGCTTTGGTTTATATAAGAGTTTGTCTAGGCCTGTCCTTTGCTACAAAGAGGATTGGTCTACTTTGCTTCATATTTTCTACACTTGTTACTTGTTACTCGTTACGAATTATCTTATCACAAAACTATCTGTTACCGACAATTTCAGTGCTTTCAGAGAATACCTTACTCGAAACCGCTTGTCATTTCCTTCTGCTCCTTGTTGGGTTCGACACTCATACTTATTTAAAGGACCATGATAGATCCCCTATACTTGTGGGTCATCAAGAAACTTTTCTGGCGCCGTTGCCGGGGAGTGAAGCGCCTTTGGTAAGTGGAATCTGGTAAGGAAAAATTGATATAGTGTGCTGAAATTTACCGTCACTTGTCACTATGGAAAGTAATCCTTTGAGGGGCTTGTTCGGGGTATCTTCAGATCAAACGAAAACACAAAGAGTTTCCCCTCAACCTACTGAACCTACTGATTTTTTTTGAAATTCCTTCGGGTGTGATGAAGAACTGCTGGCTAATCCGTATGCAAGAGATGGAACACTACATCCTGATTTGCATCTAATCTATGTGGATGAAGTTTGTGGATTATTTAAGCTTGCAGGTCCGCCCGAGGTTCACGTCAAGAGAAGGTCTTTCCTTTATCTTTGAAGGAGAAGGCATTGACATGGTATAGGCTATGTGATGATATTGGATCATGGAGCTACAACCGGTTGAAGATGGAATTTCATAAGAAGTTCTATCCTATGCATCTAATTCATCGTGATCGGAATTATATTTATAATTTTTGGCTTCATGAAGGAGAAAGAATTGCTAAAGCCTGGGGGAGGCTTAATTCAATGTTATATTCATGCCCCAATCATGAGCTCTCGAGAGAAATCATTATTCAGAATTTTTATGCTCGTCTTTCTCGTAATGATCAATCCATGCTCGATACTTCTTATGATGGTTCCTATATGAAGAAAGATATTGACTTCAAATGGGATTTATTGGAAAGAATTAAATGCAACTCTGAAGATTATGAGCTTAACGAAGGTAAGGAGTCAGGTATGAACCTTAAGTTTGATTGTGTTAGATCCTTTGTAGAAACCGATGCTTTTCGTGAATTTAGCACTAAATATGGACTTGACTCTGAGATAGTAGCTTCCTTTTGTGAATCTTTTGCTCCTCATGTTGATCTCCCTAAGGAGAAGTGGTTTAAATATCATCCTCCCATTGAAGTAAAAGTATTTGAACCTATTAATGTTGTAGAGAAAATGAGTACTTATAATGTTGATCCGGTTATTCCCGCTGCTTATATTGGGAAACCACCTTTCCCTGTTAGAATAAAGGAACATGCTAAAGCTTCAACCGTGGTTCGTAGGAGCTGTGCTAGAACACCTACACCCCCTAAGCAAATTAAAGTTGAACCTAGTATTTCTATGGTTAAGTATCTCTTGGTTGATAATATTGATGGGCATGTTATACAATTTTGTGATGAAGCTGCTAGAATTGGTAAACCTGATGCTAAAGGTAAACATAGACCCATTGTTGGCACGCCTGTTGTTTCTGTTAAAATAGGAGATCATTTTTATCATGGCTTATGTGATATGGGTGCTAGTGTGAGTGCAATTCCCTTTACCTTATATAAATAGATTATGAATGATATTGCACGAGCTGAGTTAGAGGAAATCGATGTTACAATTAAGCTTGCTAATAGAGATACTATGTCACCAGTTGGGATTATTAGAGATGTTGAAGTCTTGTGTGGGAAAATAAGGTATCCTACTGATTTTCTTGTTCTTGGTTCCCCACAAAATGATTTTTGTCCCATCATATTTGGTAGACCCTTCTTGAATACCGTTAATGCCAGTATAGTTTGTGAGAAAGAAACTGTTACCATAAGTTCTGGGGATACATCTCATGAGTTTAATTTCTCTAAATTTTGTAGACAACCCCATGATAAAGAATTGTCTAGTAAGGATGAAATTATTGGTCTTGCTTCTATTGTCGTGCCTCCTACTGATCCTTTAGAACAATATTTGCTAGACCATGAAAATGATATGCATATGAATGAAAGGAATGGAATAGATAAGATTTTCTTTGATCAACATCCTATTGTGAAACATAACTTGCCTGTTGAAATACTTGGGGATCGTCCTCCACCCAAAGGTGATCCTGTTTTTGAGCTTAAGCAATTACCGGATACTCTGAAATATGCTTAGCTTGATGAAAACAAGATATATCCTGTTATTATTAGTGATAACATTTCAAAGCATGAAGAACAGAGATTATTGAAAACTCTGAGGAAGCACCGTGATGCTATTGGATATACTCTTGATGATCTTAAGGGCATTAGTCCCATTCTATGTCAGCATAAAATTAATATGGAGCCCGATGTTAAACCAATTGTTGATCACCAACGATGGTTAAATCCTAAAATGAAGGAAGTGGTAAGAAATGTTATATTAAAGCTTCTAGAGGCAGGTATCATTTACCCTATTGCTGATAGCAGATGGGTTAGTCCCGTTCATTGTGTCCCTAAGAAGGGAGGTATTACCATAGTTCCTAATGATAAAAATGAATTGATCCTGTAGAGAATTGTTACATGATATAGAATGGTAATTGATTTTAGGAAATTGAATAAAGCTACTAGAAAAGATCATTACCCTCTACCTTTTATTGATCAAATGCTAGAAAGATTATCCAAACACACACATTTCTGCTTTCTAGATGGTTATTCTTGTTTCTCTCAAATACCTGTGTCAAAAGAGGACCAAGAGAAGACCACTTTTACCTGCCCTTTTGGTACCTTTGCTTATAGACGTATGCCTTTTGGTTTATGCAATGCACCTGCTACCTTTCGAAGATGCATGACCGCTATATTCTCTGATTTTTGTGAAAGGATTGTTGAGGTTTTCATGGATGATTTTTCCGTTTATGGAACTTCTTTTAATGATTGTTTGAGCAACCTTGATCGAGTTTTGCAGAGATGTGAAGAAACTAATCTTGTCTTGAATTGGGAGAAGTGCCACTTTATGGTGAATGAAGGCATTGTATTGGGACATAAAATTTCTGAAAGAGGTATTGAAGTTGACAAGGCTAAAGTTGATGCTATTGAAAAAATGTCGTGTCCAACGAATACCAGAGGCATAAGAAGTTTCCTTGGTCATGCTGGTTTCTATAGGAGATTTATTAAGGGACAATTACATTTTTATCCCTAGTTGGTTCCTACCCACGGGTTTTGCCCTTACTTTTTTCGTCGAGGTCCCTTGAATGCCCTTTGACAGTTTGACCAAAACTTTGAAAATTCATAACAAATTCATACGAACTCAGAAAAATGCCAAGAAGATATCAAAATGTTCAGATAAACATTACCTTTATGTGCATATCATTTGCATTCAGGACAAAAGCACTGTTTAAAACACTCGAGGTTATTAATGTTATTAACATTATTAAAAATAAATAGTTATAAACAATACTTTTTTCATGAATAAAAATTACATGCAAATGTAGGTGATGTTTTCTGAACATCCTGATATCTTACTTGCAATTTTCTGAGTTCATATCAACTTGTTATGAATGTTCTAACGACTTTGACCATTATTTGGAAACTTCATAACAAGTTGATATGAACTCAGAAAAATGCAAGTAAGATATCAGGATGTTCAGAAAACATCACCTACATTTGCATGTAATTTTTATTCATGAAAAAAGTATTGTTTATAACTCTTTATTTTTAATAATGTTAATAACATTCATAACCTCAGGTGGTTTAAACGGTGCTTTTGTCCTGAATGCAAATGATATGCACATAAAGGTACTGTTTATCTGAACATTTTGATATCTTATTTGCATTTTTTTGAGTTCGTATGAATTTGTTATGAATTTTCAAAGTTTTAGTCAAACGGTCTAAGGGCATTCGAGGGACCTCGACGGAAAAAGTAAGGGCAAAACTGAGCAATGTTGAAAACTAAGGGCAAAACCCGTGGGTAGGAACTAACTAGGGATAAAAATGCAATTGTCCCATTTATTAAATACTTCTCTAAGATTTCTAGGCTGCTCACTAATCTCTTGCCAAAAAATGTTCCATTCGTTTTTGATGATGATTGTGTAGAATCTTTTGAAATTCTTAAGAATGCCTTGATTTCTACACGTATTGTTCAACCACCTGATTGGAACCTACCCTTTGAAATTATGTGTGATGCTAGTGATTATGCCGTTGGTGCTGTTCCAGGACAAAGAGTTGATAAGAAATTAAATGTTATTCACTATGCTAGCAAAACTCTAGACAATGCTTAAAGAAACTATGCTACTACTGAAAAAGAAATTTTAGCAGTTGTGTTTGCTTGTGATATGTTTAGACCCTATATTGTTGATTCTAAAGTAACTATTCACACTAATCATGCTGCTATTAAATATCTTATGGAAAAGAAAGATGTCAAACCTAGACTTCTCAGGTGGGTTCTTCTGCTACAAGAATTTGATTTACATATTGTTGATAGAAAGGGTGCTGATAACCCCGTAGCAGATACCCTGTCTAGGTTAGAGAATGTTCTTGATGACCCACTACCTATTAATGATAGCTTTCCCGATGAACAATTAGCTGTCATAAATGCTTCTCATAATGCTCCTTGGTATGCTGATTATGCTAATTATATTGTCGCTAAGTTTATACCGCCTAGTTTCACATACGAACAAAAGAAAAAGTTCTTCTATGATTTAAGACATTACTTTTGGGATGGCCCACACCTTTATAAAGAAGGAGTAGATGGTGTTATTAGACATTGTGTACCTGAGCATGAACAGGAATAGATCCTACGGAAGTGTCATTCCGAGGCCTACGGAGGACACCGCACTGGAGATAGAACTGCACATAAGGTATTACAATCTAGTTTTTATTGGCCTACTCTCTTAAAGGATGCTCGTAAGTTTGTCTTGTCATGTGATGAATGTCAAAGAATTGGCAATATTAGTGGACATCAAGAAATGCTTATGAATTACTCTCTTGTTATTGAACCATTTGATGTTTGGGGTTTTGATTATATGGGACCCTTTCCAACGTCCAATGGGTATACTCATATTTTAGTTCTTGTTGATTATGTTACTAAGTGGGTAGAAGCTATTCCAACTAGTAGTGTTGATCATAACACCTCTATTAAGATGCTTAAAGAAGTTATTTCCCCAGATTTGGCGTCCCTAGATATTTAATGACTAATGGTGGTTCACATTTTATTCATGGTGCTTTTCGTAAATTGCTTGCTAAGTATGATGTTAATCATAGGATTGCATCTCCTTATCATCCTCAGTCTAGTGGTCAAGTAGAATTAAGCAATATAGAAATTAAGTTGATCTTGCAAAAGACCGTTAATAGATCCAGGAAGAATTGGTCTAAGATACTTGACGATGCATTATGGGCTTATAGAACTGCTTACTAGAACCCTATGGGTATGTCTCCGTATAAAATGGTTTAGGGTAAAGCATGTCACTTACCTCTAGAGCTTGAGCATAAAGCTTATTGGGAAATCAAAGAGCTCAACTATGATTTCAAGCTTGCTAGTGAGAAGAGGTTATTTGATATTAGCTCACTTGATGAATGGAGAACCTAGGCCTATGAGAATGCCAAGTTGTTTAAAGAAAAAGTTAAGAGATGGCATAGCAAAAAGATACAAAAGCGTGAATTTAATGTAGGTGACCATGTCTTGCTATACAATTCTCGGTTAAGTTTTTTGCAGGAAAACTTCTCTCTAAATGGGAAGGGCCTTACATTGTTGAGGAAGTATATCGTTCCAGTGCCATCAAGATCAACAACGCTGAAGGCACGAATCTGAAGGTGGTAAACGGGCAAAGAATCAAACACTATATCTCAGGTACTCCCATAAATGTTGAAACCAATATTGTTAATACCATAACTCTAGAGGAGTATATTAGGGAGACCTACCGGAACGTTTTAGACTCCGAAAAGGAATAGGTATGTGGCACGATAAGTAAACCAATTCCAAAAGTTTTCCAATAGCAATTTTACTCAGTTTTGGAATATTTAAAAACTTAGGAACATCGAAAGTTTTCCGAAAGACTCACGAGGAGGCGACAAGCCTGCTAGGCGCGGCCACCCCCTGGCCGCGCCTAGGGGGATTGTCACCACCCCGTGCGCCCTCCGGACTCCGTTTTCTTGTGGAATACTCTTTAGGGTCGGCAAAAAATCATTATATAATCCCCCGAAGGTTTTGACTTTCATATCACGACAATATCTCTTGTTTTTGTTTTGAGCTGTTTCTGCAGTAGATTGAGAGCAAGATGTCTTCGCAAGAGTCGACTAGGGAGAGCCGTGTTTCTCACTCGACACAGGAGCCCGAAGCATACATTGAAGCTAACCACTTTGGGCGAACCACAAAATAGGACATGGAGGCCGACTTAAAAAGGGTGGATGCCATGGAGGAAGACCAAGAAGTTAATTCTCATCCACGACCTGGAGCCATGTTGGAGGAACTTCTGAGTTCAGCAATCCCGAATTCGGTCTTTCCTCAGAATGCTAAATTTGTTACTTATGAAAACTTGAAAAAGAGTGTTGTCTTTTCACCCGCTGCAATGAAACATCCATGGGTGAAGGGGTCTCTAACTGTTAACGTAAAACTGTACAAGGAGGTAATGGATCTCAGACAGGAAAATAACAAGCTTGAAGAGGAGAATTGCATTCTGAAGGGTATCATTGCCAAGAATATCGCACTGTCACCTCCAAAGAAGGACATCTAAACACATGGGTATGGGCACTCCCCTTGGCTTGTGCTAAGCTTGGGGGAGGTGTCCCAGTGTCGTATCACCATCACACCTTTTTTCCTTTTTCCTTTTTCGTGTTTTCCTTAGTGTGATGCTTTTTGATTTTTTTTCTAGTAGAATAAAAATTTAGTACGATCTACTTCTTAGTTTTTGCTTTTTGCTCCTCTTATGTAAGCAAGTCCGAGAGTCATATAATAAAAGGTAGTTTTGATGAGAGGGCTTGCTAGCTTAATATGCTCTTAAGGGTAATAAATAAAAGAAGAATAGAATAAAAGCAAAGAGTATACATAAGGATCTTATGGGGAGTGATGACTTCACATATAAAAAGTATATTGATTGAAATTTGTTGGGAGTTAACAAACATAGTAATTGGTCATTGGTGCAATTTAAAAGGAAGTGATAAAGAAAGAGAGTTTCACATATAAATATATTGTCCTTGACATCTTTTATGATTGTTACCACTCATTAAAATATTACATACCAAGAAGTTGATGTTGGACAAGGAAGACAGTGTAATGGGTTATGCTTGCTTGCAACCGGATAGAAGTTATATGGTTTTAGATCCTCCAACATGTAGTGCTTATTTCCACTCATATTAGCCAAAACTTCTGCACCAAGTAGAGATACTACTTATGCATCCAAACACCTCAACCCATTTTTTCCATGAGAGTCCACCATACCTACCTATGGATTGAATAAGCTCCTTCAAGTAAGTTGTCATAGGTGCAAAAAGCAATAAAAATTGCTCCTAAATATGTGTGTTCTTTTATTGTAAGGGAAATAAGCGTTGTACCAATTTTTGATAGTAAAGAAATAAAAGAGACAGACTTCATAATAAAGGTTACTATCACAAAGGGTAATACAACGCGGCGTTCCTCTGCACTAAGGGTTTGTGCATCCCAAAACAAAAGGCGCATGACAACCTCTGCTTCCCTCTGTGAAGCGCCTATCTGTTACTTTTACTTTTTAAGTACTTACCTTCACACAAGAGTCATGGTGATCCTCACCACTTCCTATATTTCTCTTCTCTCTTGGCAAGCATTATGTGTTGGGGAATGATCTAGACACATATATCCACTCGGATGCAGGTGATCATGAGCTATTGTTGTTGACATCACCCTTGAGGTGAATAGTTGGGAGGCAAAACTATAAGCCCCTATCTTTCTCTGTGTCCGATTGAAGTTTTGATCTCATGTGTACCGCATGAGTGTTAACAATTGTGGAAGACTAAAATATGATTGATTATGTGGGTTTGCTTTACAAGCTCTTATATTGACTCTTTCTGATGTTATGATAAAAATGCCAATCGCTTCAATGACTAAGATCACAGTTTGTTGGTTGTCAATAAAGTTCTTGGTTCATACTTCATCTTGTGAATGAATTGTTACTCTAGCATAAGAAAATCTTATTACAGTAAGTATTGTTGTTCCAAATATGATCATGATGCCCTCATGTTCGTATATTATTTTATTGACACCTCTATCTCTAAACATGTGGACATATTTATCGATCTCGCTTTCGCTTGAGGGCAAGCGAGGTCTAAGCTTGGGGGAGTTGATACGTCCATTTTGCATCATGCTTTTATATTGATATTTATTGCATTATGGGATGTTATTACATGTTATGGTACAATAGTTATGCCTTTTCTCTCTTATTTACAAGGTTTACATGAAGAGGGAGAATGTCGGCAATTGGAATTCTGGACTGGACAAGGAGCAAATCTGAGATACCTATTCTGCACAACTCCAAAAGTCCTAAAAATTTACGGAGAATTATATTGGAATATAAAAAAATACTGGGCAAAACAATTACCTGAGGGGGCCACCAGGAGGCCACAAGGCTGCCAGGCGTTGTAGGATCGAAAGTAGTGCTAGAGGGGGGGTGATTAGACTACTTGACCAAATAAAAACTACTTTTTCCCAATTTTAATTCTTGACAGATTTTAGCATTCATAGTATGTCAAGTAAACCCTACACATGCATGTCTAAGAGTATAGTAGCGGAAAGTAAAGACAACCATGTAAGTAAAGACAGGGTAGGAAGATCATACACAATTGGTGACACGATGATTTTCCCCATGGTTCCGATAGGTGGTGCTATCGTACATCCACGTTTATGGAGTCTTCAACCCACGGAGGGTAACGGTCGCGAGATTCCACGGAGGGCTTTACCCACGGAAGGTTTCACGAAGAAGCAACCTTTCTATACCTTGATGGCCCACGTCCACGGAGGACTAGCCTAACTCGGGGTAGATCTTCAAGAAGTAGGCAATCTACTTGCCCCTTACAAACTTCTTGGTTCACTCCACAACATGAAGTAGGAGGCTCCCAAGCGACACCTAGCCAATCTAGGAGGCACCACCCTCCAAAAGGTAAAAGGCTCGATTGTGTCGATGAACTCCTTGCTCTTGTGCTTCAAGATGATATACTCCTCAACACACAAGTAGGCTCGATTGTGTCGATGAACTCCTTGCTCTTTCTCTAAGTAGATGCACCACCTATCGTACATCCACATTCATGGAGTCTTCAACTCACGGAGGTTAATGGCCGCAAGAGTCCATGGAGGGTTCCACGAAGAAGTTACCTTGACTATACCATGACGGTTTCCGTCCACGGAGGACTAGCCTTACTCGGGGTAGATCTTCACGAAGTAGGTGATCTCCTTGCCCTTACAAACTTCTTGGTTCACTCCACAACACGAAGTAGGAGGCTCCCAAGTGACACCTAACCAATTTAGGAGGCACCACCCTCCAAAAGGTAATAGCCTCGGTAATGACAATGAACTCCTTGCTCTTGTGCTTCAAGATGATAGACTCCTCAACACACAATCACTCTCTCACTGATTTGGATTGGTAGAAGAGATGGGATTGGTGTAAAGCATCTTAGGGAGGCTAGAAATCAAGATCCATATGATTGGAGTGGAAGATCTTGACCTCAACACAAGGGTAGGTGGTTCTCTCTCAAAAAACTGATAGGATAGGTATGGAATAGTTCTGAGTGCTTCTCTCTCGAGTAGGTGGTGGTGGAAGGGTATATATAGGCATCTCCAAAAATCCAACTGTTACACACAATAAGTCAGACTCAGTGAAACCAATGTGTGAATCTCGGTTGTACCAAAGTGAGTTAAAGTTAGCAACTTTTGAATCTTGGTGAGACCAATATAGGAATCTCGGTTGCACCGATAAGGTGACCAATGGTCAGAATGTCCAATCTCGGTGACGCCGATTCGACAATTTCGGAGGGACCAAGATTGTGAACTTGCGTAACAAAAAGTTGGAAGCCCAACTCGGTGGCACTGAATGCAGTATCGGTTACACCAAAAATCTAGGGTTTGGCTGAGTCTGTCTAGGGTTTGGAATCGGTGGCACCGGGATGGAAATGTTGGTTGCACCGATTTTGAGTATTTGGCTTTGGACAAACTTTGGTGGGAGATTTTGTGGGTGTTTTTGGTGACTATCACTTGCACGTATGAGCATTTTGTTCACCAACAAGACCTTACCCCCTTTTAATAGCATTGGCTTTCCTATGGATTCAAAGTGATTTCTCACAAATATAAAATGTAGAGTCGTCTTGCTTGAAGCTTTGCCAACCTATTTCCTTGCATCTTGAGGTATTCCACAATCTCCACAATCCTTTCGCCAATCCTATGATTGAACATTTCCCGAAATATACTTGGTGTAAACATTAGTTCAAGGACTTATATGTTGTTATAAATTACCAAAACCACCAAGGGAGCAAATGTGCTTTCAGGCGCGACCACCCCCTGGCCTTGCCTAGCAAGCTTGTGGGCCACCTGGCAGGCCTCCAACGTCCATCTTCTGCTATATGGAGTGTTTTGACCTGGAAAAAAATTAGAAGGGAGGTTTTGGGATGAAGCGCCACCGTCTTGAGGCGAAACTTGGACAAAACCAATCTAGAGCTCCAACAGGGCTGTTCTGCCAGGGAAACTCCCCTCCTGGAGGGGGAAATTGAAGCCATCGTCATCACCAACGATCCTCTCATCAAGAGGGGGTCAATATTCATCAGTATCTTCACCAGCACCATCTCCTCTCCAAACCCTAGGTCATCTCTTGTATCCGATCTTTTTCTCAACACCTCGGATTGGTACCTGTGGGTTGCTAGTAGTGTTGATTACTCCTTGTAGTCAATGCTAGTTGGTTTACTTGGTGGAAGATCATATGTTTAGATCCTTTATGATAATTAATACTCCTCTGATTATGAACATGAACATGCTTTGTGAGTAGTTATGTTTGTTCCTGAGGACATGGGATATGTCTTGTTATAAGTAATCATGTGAATTTGGTATTTGTTTGATATTTTGATGAGATGTATGTTGTCTATCCTGTAGTGGTGTTATGTGAATGTTGACTACATAACACTTCACCATTGTTTGGGCCTAGGGGAAGGCATTGGGAAGTAATAAGTAGATTCTGGGTTGCTAGAGTGACAGAACCTTAAACCCTAGTTTATGCGTTGCTTCGTAAGGGGCTGATTTGGATCCACACGTTTCATGCTATGGTTAGATTTATCTTAATTCTTCTTTTGTAGTTGCGGATGCTTGCGAGAGGGGTTAATCATAAGTGGGAGGTTTGTCCAAGTAAGGGAAGCACCCAAGCACCGGTCCACACACATATCAAATTATCAAAGTAACGAACGCGAACGAAATGAGCACGATGAAAACTAGCTTGACAGAAATTCCCATGTGTCCTCGGGAGTGCTTTGCTTTATATAAGAGTTTGTCCAGGCCTATCCTTTGCTACAAAAAGGATTGGGATACCTTGCTACATCTTTGCTACACTTGTTACTTGTTACTCATTACGAATTATCTTATCACAAAACTATCTATTACCGATAATTTCAGTGCTTGCAGAGAATACCTTACTCGAAACCGCTTGTTATTTCCTTCTACTCCTCATTGGGTTCGACACTCTTACTTATCAAAAGGACTACGATAGATCCCCTATACTTGTGTGTCAACAAATGCCCCTGAAGAATTTCATCTTGAAGGTGGTGGAGGAGCGTCAGCGTTGTCAGGGTCGTTTGTCGATGCAGGGCCCATAGCAGTGTTGTCAATATCCTCAGCTTCTTTCGTTGAGTGTGAGAAAGAAAATGAACTAGTAACCAATTGAGGAACTTGAACTTTCTTCCACTTCTTCTTGGGAGTCATCAACCAGTCAATGTCTTGTTGGAATTCCATCTCCTTGAGTTCTTCAAGAGGCTTGAGGTGAGACAGAATAGCCCATGTGCGGTCAAAGACTTCATGAAGATAAAAGTGGTTCTTTCTCACAGAATTGTGCGTGAGAGTCATATCTTGAAGAAGTGAACCAAACTAATGCTTGACCCACTTGTGATTGCGATCAACCTTCTCATGAAGACTTAGGAGAATCTCACGATCGGTCATCACACGAGGGGCGAAAGCTTGAGGATTTGGAGCTGAGGCTTTTGCATCAGAATCTTGTTTGGAAAAGTCATCATTGGTGTAATAGGATGAAACTTTGTGGAACTGACCATCCAATGGATGAGTGCCTTCATCAACAACAGCTTTGCCCTTTCCTTCAACTGAAGAAAATGTATTCTTGAGGACTTCAATCGAAGGCAGAAAGCTGAAGTGATTATGAAAATCAAACTTGTAGGGATATGAAGACCTTGATCTGATGAATTTCATAATCCAAGGAGCATAAGGCTTCAACTCAAATGGTGACACAACAATATTGGCCAAAGTCCTCATGAATAAATCATGATAGTTGATGGAAATCCCATGAATGATGTTGAAGAACAAATTCTTCATGATGCCCACAACTTCTTCTTCTTCTTCTTAAGAGTTGTGACTCTTGATTGGACAGAGGGTTTTGGTCAATATGTGGTAAATTGTCTTGGGCACATATAGCAAATCCTTCACTAGGAAGGTGGTTCTTGGAGGTTTGCTAGGAGCCAAAGGCTTCATCAGCACTTGCATCATGTGGTTGGGAAGCTCAGGTTCATCATAGATGCATCGTGCTCCTTCTCATGGAATTGGTACTGGAACACCATGAAGCAATTTAGATGCTCGAGCATTGTAATGAGTATTTCCAGTCATCCAATCCAGGATCCATGAGTTGATATCATATGCTTCACCAGAAATCTATAGAGTTGTATAAAATTGAAGAATTAGCTCTTCATTCCAATCACATATGTCAATACAGAAAGGGAGAATTCATGCATCATGAAGAACAACAAGTATAGGGGTGAAGCAAGGAATAGACTCCATATCCACGTGAGAAACTTGCTAATGCTCGAAGATTTTCTCCTTGTCAAACATAATTGCAATATAGAAATTCATCTATGAAGAAGTCCAGAATCTTGAGCGTCCGGCCCTTGCAGAGTCATAAGGATTTAGCCCTATGAAGAAAATGTGTTCATCGAAGAAATTTGCCTTGATGAATTTGGGGCGCATTGTGCCTTTGAATGGAAATTTTGGCTTCGACTAAAGATTTGGATCGAAGCAGCCCACAATCTCCTTAGGCATAACAACAATTTCTCCAGACTAAGGAATATGTGTAGCAGTTTCCTTAGGTGTAGTCCATGAACTTCTTCAGCTGTTGCAGGTGGAATTTCTTCAGGAATAGACATGAGGGGAGTGGCCAATCCTCTCGATCCTGTTTGAATTTCTTTAGTCTGAGCAGGGGTTGAGGACTTTGTGGTAGCAACTGAGGATTGTGCAGCTACTGAAGGCATTGCATTGGCCTTTGAAGAAATGACTTGAGGATTTTGTAATGAGGATTTTGACTTGGAGGTGCTTGACCGTGAGGGCATGGATCTTGAGGACTTTGCCTTCACTTCTGATTTCTTAGGCATAACGGTCGCAGAGGCAGGGGCTGCAGTAAAGGAAGCAGCTGCGGTAGCAGCAGAGTTTTCATTGAATTTATTCACTGCTGCTTTGGAAATCCTATGAAGGTTTTTATGATACTTTGCCCATTCGGCAGGAAAGTCCTGACCACAAGCAATGCTAGTTGGGTCAACTTCTTGATTAGCAACAGGAGGAGCTCTTTCACAAGGAGGTTTGAGGGCGAACTTCTTCATGTGCTTTGGGGTGATATAACAATATTATTTCCATTTGTTCACCCATCTCCTTTCAATCCTCTAGATGCAGATTTTGCATTTTTCGCAAGTTTCCTTCCCATAGATTGTCTCATCACGGGTGTAGTACTCTGGATACAAATCCTCATGGATTTAAAAAGTAGTGTCTGAGGCTGGTTTCTTTTATCCTTTCTGAGGCCTCTTTTGTTCTGCCATTTTCTTCACTTGATGACTTTGAACTTTTGAAGATTCCGAAGATGTATGCAATTTTTCTTCAAGGAATGATGCAAATGAGTTAAGTTGACGAGAACGTAGTGATTCATCAGCAGACATTTTGTACCTTTGAACAGAGTATAGGTGTGAAGAATTTGAAGAGGTCATATGCGTTCTCAGAAAATTTCAAAATATATCAAGTTAAGGATTTTGACCATAGATGGCTTGAGGAATTTCACTAAGTGTTCTTGTCTTAGGTTCCATAGTTGTGCAGTTTTGAGGATCCATACAATTGAGGAATCTTGAAGAAAATCATAACTTAGCGAAACACATCAAGGTAATGTAACATATGAGGTGTTTAAGAAGTTGATTCGTGAAGAATAAACACCTTTTGAGGATTTTGTGAAAATCTTGAGGATCAAAGTAGGGTAGTAAAATTAGATTTTAATTACCCTGATGAAGAACACGACGAACAAAGAAGTGAAAATGAGGAGTTCGCCCATCCAGATCTCCCACGGCCTAGCTTGGCACAGGGAGACAACTACAACAGCAGTGAAGTGAAGATTTCTGCGGCCGATGCGAGTACATGACGGCGAGGTCAAGGCAATGAAGCTCTTCCTCTCCAGCGATGATGAGTTTAGCAACGGTGCTAGGTATTGAGCTCGGGATAGAGGGAAGTGAGGAGTAACTCGAGCTAGGGGAAGGGAAGGGGGTATTTATAGCAGCAGTAAAAACCAACCAGCCCGAGGATTTTTGACCAGATTACCCCTGGCCCTTGCTCTCCACGCGACATGTGTCAGCCATGTACTGAGAGGTGGAGATAGTGGGGGATCGTGGCCTATCCAGTCATGGGAATATGAGTCATTTTGAGCGGCAACCGCCAAAATTGAAAGTGAAAAAAAATAAAGTTTCCGTTCACAAATCTTTCACTGACAAGGACTCAGTGAGGACTTTCAATGAGTTTCAAAGCAAAATGCATATGAATAATTTGTGAATAGACCAGGTTGAGTTTAGCATAGAGGGGGAATGGTTCTGACCACATTCACTTAGAAGAAAATCAACTTGAAGAATTAGCAATAAGTGAATGTTGTTGAGGACATTGAAAAAAAATAAGTATATATATATATGTATGTATGTGTATATATATAGTCAATGAAGAACACCAATTGCATAGTTTTAAGAATTTAAAATTTTGAGGAATTTGAAAATCTGAAGAATTTGCAAAATGACAAAAACCTCAACTACGAAGAATTTCAACTATGGTTGGTGGCGTGACCCACCGTATAAGAATGATGATTTCAAACACCGCATACAATTGTTCTAGGGTTCTGAGAATCAAATTCTTCATTAATTTCTTCACACTTGGTGGGTTATTCTTCATTGATTGAAGAAAAATGTTACTTCGTGTGTTGCACATCTAAGTCACCAATTTTTTCACAAGGATTAGGATGTGTGTCTTTCTAGAGAACATTCAAAGATTCTAAGATATTTAGCTCACACCGCAACTTGCAAGATCTCTTTTCATCCAAGGGCTTAGTGAATATATCAGCTAGTGGTTCTTCAATGTCCACGTGAACAATGGAGATGTCACCCTTGAATACATGATCTTGAAGAAAATGATGATGAATTTGGATGTGCTTGGTCTTGGAATGCTGAAATGGGTTGTAAGCAATCTTGATAGCGCTGTCGATGTCGCAGTAGAGAGGCACATTCTTCACTTTGATGTTGTAGTCCTTGAGGGTTTGCTTCATCCACATCAACTGAGCGCAATAGGAACCAACAACAATGTACTCAGCTTCAGCAGTAGATAATGACACACAATTCTGCTTCTTCGAGGACCAACATACAAAGGATCGTCCAAGAAAATGGCATGTGCATGAGGTTGACTTGTGATCCACATGATCACCAGCATAGTCAGCATCAGAGTATCCAATGAGGTGAAGATTTGAGCCCTTGGGATACCATAATCCAAGCGTTGGTGTGTGAGATAAATATCGAAGAATATGTTTCACAACCTTATGGTGTGATTCCTTCGGTGTTGCTCAGAATCGGGCACACATGCAAACACTAAGCATAATATCTAGCCTAGATGCAGATAGATACAATAAAGAGCCAATCATGGAGCGATATACCTTCTGATCGAAATCTATACCATTTTCGTTAGTGCAGAGGTGGCCTTTTGAAGGCATTGGCGTTTTGGCGCCTTTGCAGTCTTGCATGTTGAATTTCCTCAGAACATCCTTGAGGTATTTCTCTTGAGAGATGAAGATGCCATTGTTTTGCTGACGAATTTGAAGACCTAAGAAGAATTTCAACTCCCCCATCATGGGCATCTGATATTCTTAACTCATCATATAAGAAAATTCATCACTGTAACGTTTGTTAGTACAACCAAAGATAATATCATCTACATATATTTGGCACACGAATAATTCATTGTCATAGGATTTTGTGAAAAGAGTTGGATCGAGTGAACCGGGTTTGAAGCCTTTCTTCATGCGGAATTCCTTTAGAGTGTCATACCATGCCCGAGGGGCATGCTTGAGGCCATAGAGGGCCTTGTTGAGTCTGAAGACTTTGTCAGGATGCTTAGGGTCTTCAAAACCTGGGGGTTGAGCAACATATACTTCTTCCCCAAGCTTACCATTGAGGAATGCACTTTTCACATCCATTTTATATAAGATTATATCATGATGGTTAGCATAAGCAAGCATTATGCTAATAGCTTCAAGTCTAGCAACAGGTGCAAAAGTTTCATCAAAGTCTACTCCCTCAACCTATGTGTAGCCCTCAGCTACAAGACGAGCCTTATTCCTCACAACTAGGTCATTTCCGTCTTGCTTGTTGCGGTAGATCCAGTTGGTACCTATGATGTTATACTTGCGAGGATCTAGCCGCTTGACAAGTTCCCACACATTGTTGATCTTGAATTGATGCAATTCTTCTTGCATAGCTTGAATCCACTCAGGATCCATAATTGCTTCATCAACTTTGGTGGGCTCTATGATAGACACAAAAGCAAAATGCCCACAAAAGTTATACAAATGGAAAGCTTTTGAGCGAGTGAGGGGACCTGGTGCATTGATGTCGTTGAGGATTTTTTCAATTGCATTTCATTTGCCACTCTTGGATGAGCAGGATGACGAGGCTGAGGATTTTCTTTAGCATCGTTTTCTTTAGGTGTAGCAGCATGAATGTCTTCATTGTTTGGGATGACTTCCTCATCAGGTATAGGTTCTTCAGTGGGCACGATATCTTCAATAGCCTTCAACTTAATGGATTCCTCGGGAGACATTTCATCTAGCATAGGAGGCAAGTGCTCTCTTTGTGAGCCGTTAGTTTCATCGAACTGCACATCTATAGTTTCAACAACCTTGTTGCGGTAGGTGTCGAAGACTCTATAGGTGTGAGACTCCTTTCGGTAACCAAGCATAGACCCTTCATGTGCTTTCGGTACAAATTTGGAGCTGTGGTGAGGATCTCTAATCTAGCAATTATCACCAAAGACTTTGAAATAACTCACATTGGGTTTCTTTTCAGTGATGAGTTCATATGAAGCCTTCTTGAGGAATTTGTGAAGATATACCATGTTGATGATGTGGCAAGAAGTATTGATTGCCTTAGGCCAGAAGGGGCGAGGAGTCTTGTATTCATCAAGCATAGTGCAAGCCATCTCAACTAGAGTCCTGTTCTTGCGCTCCACAACACCATTCTGCTAAGGAGTATATGGGGCAGATAGCTCATGAGTAATACCAAGTTCATCAAGACCAATGTTCTTGAATTATGTCCCATGGTCACTCCTGATGTGCTTGATCTTGATGCCGAAGTTTGTTGAGGCCCTTGAGGAAAATCGTCTGAAGACATCCTGCACCTCAGACTTGAACGGGATAATATGCACTCAAGTGTAACGAGAGTAGTCATCAACAATAACAAACCATACAAAGATTAAGTATTTGTTAGTGTGGCATAGTGAGTGGGGCCAAAGAGATCCATGTGAAGAAATTCAAAGGGTCGAGTAGTGGTCATGATAGTCTTCGAGGGATGCTTGGATCTGGTCATCTTTCCAGACTCACAAGCTCCACAGAGGTGATCCTTGAGGAATTTGACACCTTAAATGCGTATGACGTGCTTTTTCTTCATGATCATGTGCAAGTTCCTCATGCCAGCATGACCAAGTCATCGATGCCACAACCAGCCTTCTGAAGCTTTTGCAAGTAGGCACGTGGTAGGGTGAGGACCTATAGAAAAATCAACAATATACAAGTCTCCTCTCCTAAAGCCTTCGAAGACTTTGGATTTGTCAGGTTCTATGACAACAACACAATGATATTTTCCAAAGAAGACAACCATATCAAGATCACAAAGCATTGAGACACACATCGGGTTCAATCCCAGGGATTCGACAAGCATCACCTTATCCATGTGTCGGTCCTTCGAGATTGCAACCTTACCTAGGCCCAATACCTTGCTTTTTCCTTTGTTAGCATAAGTGATATGCTTCAGATGAGATGGGGCGAGTGGTATATTCATCAGTATATTCTTGTCACCAGTCATATGGTTTGTGCATCCACTGTTGAGGACACACTTAGTAGCTTTTGGAGTTTCATCCTGTAGATGAATTAGTACAACTTACGAACTCATATGCTTCATAGTGAAGAATATGACATCAAATTCATCAAACATAATTTCATCACACAACATAGTAAGTAAAGCAGTGTGAGGACATGAGAAATATGGAATTCATTTCAGTGTGATTAGCTTTTGTCCTTTCATGCATTTCCTCAGGTCTCTAGAAAATTCATCAGACGTTTAAGTTCATATGGAGAAATTAGTTCATTTTCTTCACCACCCACATATGAAGGGGTGGCAAAGAGTTCATCATTCTACGAGCTCCATATGAGAAGGGAGGCATTGAAGCCAGTGCAATTTGTTTCACATGAGAGGGGTTAGAGTACTCATAAGAATAATCAGAGAAATTCTTGAAGGACTTATGAACATAATGATTTGAAGAATAATACACATATTCAGAACTCTTAGATTCTCCTTGTGAAACAGATGCATCAGCACAAGAATGATACTTTTGACCATTTGAGGAATTTGGTCCATGTGAAGACTTTGGTCCATATGAGGAATTTGAACCAGGGTTCCTTTTCTTCAAGGTGGTGTCACGAGGACATTCACCTGAAGATTTTCCAAGCAGCTCTTGGGAACCCATATTTTCCTCATAGGAGAACCGTTCCTGCAGTTAGTTCCAACATATCTGGCAAATACTTCAGCATTCTGATTTTTTAACAGTTTATAATTTGAGTCAAATGACTCATCATAGGAATATGAAGATTCACAAGTAAAGCCAGATAAAGTAGATGGATCTATAGGAGGTACTTTTGCAGCAACCCATGAGGTTTTGGGATAGTGCTCAGGTTTCCAGTAGGATCCATCAGCATTTAGTTTCCTCTCAAACGCAATACCCTCTTGATGACCCACAAGTATAGGGCATCAAACTTAGTCCTTTCGATAAGTAAGAGTGTCAAACCCAACAAGGAGCAGAATGATATGATAAGCTGTTTTCAGCAAGGTAATTTCTGCAAGCACTAAAATTATAAGTAGCAAGTGTTTAGATAGTAAGGTAATTTGTAACGATCAAGTAATGGTAAAAATAGGTAAGGTGCAGCAAGGTATCCCAATCCTTTTGTGGCAAAGGATAGGCCAAAACTATCTCTTATGATGAGCAAAGTGTTCTTGAGGGTACACGGGAATTGCATCTTGTCACTTTCATCATGTTGGTTTGATTTGTGTTCGCCACTTTGGTAATTTAATATGTGGGTGGACCGGTGCTAAGGTGTTGTTCTTACTTGAACTAACAACCTACTTATGATTAACCCCCTCGCAAGAATCCACAACTATGAGAAAATTATTAAGACAAAGTCTAACCATAGCATTAAACATGTGGACCCAAATCAGCCCCTTACGAAGTAGCGCATAAACTAGGGTTTAAGATTCTATCACTATAGCAACCCATCTTCTAATATCTGCTCCACAATACATCCCGTTAGGCCCAAGGATGGTGAAGTGTCATGTAGTCGACGTTCACATGACACCACTATGGGTATCACAACATACATATCTTCAAACAAACACATATCAAGTTCACATGATTACTTGCAACATGACTTCTCTTGTGACCTCATGAACAAAAGTAACTACTCACAAATAATATGCATGTTCAAGATCACACGTGTATTCAATAGCATGATGGATCTGAACATATAATCTTCCACCAAATAAAACATATGTATCAACTACACAAGGTAATGAACACTACTAGTCACCCACATGTACCAATCTGAGGTTCTGGTACAAAGATTGAACACAGGAGATGAACTAGGGTTTGAGAGGAGATGGTGCTGTTGGAGATGTTGATGAATAATGGCCTCCCCAAGATGAGAGGGTTGTTGGTGACGATGATGGCTTTGATTCCCCCCTCCGGGAGGGAAGTTCCCCTGGCACAATCGCTCCGCTGGAGGGCAAAAGTGCTCCTGCCCAAGTTCCGCCTCGAGGCGGTGGCGCTTCATCCTGAAAGTCCTCCTTTGATTTTTTCTAGGTCATTTGGTACTATATACCATAAGATGGGCTCCGGAGGTGGGCCTGGGTGCCCACCCTCCACCAGGGCGCGGGTAGGGGGGCAAGCACGCCCTAGTGGAGGGTGGCCACCTGGTGCCCCTCCGGTAGTTATTTGCTCCAAAAATTGTTATTTAATATATAAAATTTCTTCATGAATTTTTAGCTTCATTGGAGTTGTGTAGAATAGGTATCTCTGACTTCCTTTTTCGGGGTGCTGAATTCCAGTTGCCGGCATTCTCCCTCTTGATGTAAACCTTGCAAATTACGAGAGAAAAGGCATTAAAATTACTTCCCAAAGCATTATTATGCATAAAAACATTATAAATAACAACAATAAAACATGATGCAAAATACGCGTATCAACTCCCCCAAGCTTAGATCTCGCTTGTCCTCAAGCGAAAGCCTGTATCGAAGAACATTCCCACATGGTTTGAGGGAGAGGTGTCGATAAAACAAATACATACATAAAAGCATCATGCTTATTATTATATCAGCAACAAAACTAACATAAAACTTTCTCATAAAACTTTTATTTCATAGCAGTATCATATAACTTCTTATGAGCAAGTAGCAATTCATCACAACGTGGAATTATAAAGCATAAAACTTATTGGAAACCAACAAACTATGTTCTCAGTCAACTTTGCAACTACAATCCATCATATTTTTAGGAAGGGTCTCATGTAGGAGCCTTTTGGCAAGTCCACACTCATCCATCATTTAGTATTCTATGATTGCTAATGCTCACAGCATACCCATGGACCAAAAGTTTCAACCAGACACATAGAAAGATATGGCTTATAGTTTTCCTCCCAACATATTCACCTCAAGGGTGGTGTCAACAATAATAACTCATGCTCACTCATATCCAACTGATCATATGTGCCTAGATCTTTCCTCACCACACGATGCTTGCCAAAGGAGAAAAGTAAAAAGGAATAGAGAAGAACACTTTGACTCTTGCATAAAACTAAGTATATAAAAGTAAAAGATAGGACCTTCGTAGAGGGAAGCAGAGGTTGTCATGCGTTTTTTAGTTTGTATGCCAAATTCCTTAGCGCAAAAGAATGTCACATTGCATTGCCTCTTCTGATAGCAAGCTTTATTATGCAGTCCGTCGCTTTTATTACTTTTCCATCACAAGTTCGTGCAACGCTCAATTTTCTCTACCACTAATTGATCCAACACTTTTTAGAAGCAATTTTTTTTGCCTTGATGCTTAAATGACAACTTACTTGAAGGATCTTATTCAACCCATAGGTAGGTATGGTGGACTCTAAAACATGAGTTTGGGTGTGGGGTTTTGGATGCACAAGTAGTATCTCTACTTAGTGCGGAATTTTTGGATAACAAGGATATTGGGAAAGCACCACATGTTAAAGGATCTATGACAATATAACTTCTATGTGAATATGAACTAGCATAAATCATTACATTGTCTTCCTTTTCCAAAGTCAACAACTTTTGCATATTTTTGACACACGAACATGTCACTGTGTACCCTCAACGCCGGGGTGATGCACCGCAACTCACGTCGAAGGAGGTCCGTCCGGCAGCGCGATACGCAAGACAGTCGGCGAACGCTTTTGTAGACCCGAAACCCTGCACGCCCGGGAGGGACCCCGTCAGGGAGTGTGGCGGCTATGGGCTGCCCTAGGTCGATTCGCTCACCCCTAGAGCCTTAGGATTTACAGCTCTCCAATGAAGAACATCAAAGAACGAGAGAAAAACGAAGAACGTAGATGGAAAAGTAGTATAAATTGATTTGTTCGATTGTGTGTTGTTCAATCGGCCATCACCCCCAACATATATAAGAGGCGGCTGGACTTCCCGTACAACAAAGGATTCATCTAGGCTTTCTGTACAAGAAAATTACATCAATTCACGTCCTAGAGTCCTAGTTCTAATTCCACTCGGATTCAGCCCAAATCTGGCCCAATCTTCTGTCTTGCTTCTTGTGTGGGTCGTGAAATCTGCATATGACCTCTGATGGAGATGGTCCGAACATCAATTTTGTATGCCTAGACGAGGCCAACAATCCGTATATTGATCACTTTCCCAAAAAATCCATATTGAATACTCCACGAGGTCATATTTAACTTCGAATCGCACTCGATCACGTAGCAGACTGGACTGTCCGAGGGTTGTGGCTTCTCTCCAGGACGTATACTATCTCAGATGATAATGAACTTAAAGGCAAAGTTGACTGTTTCGACGTTTCGAACAACTTTCATGTTGAACACTTTTCCATCCGTGTCCATTTTAAACTTTCACTCGACCGATATTTTTCACTCGGACGGTGATTTTCACTCGGACGGCAATTGCACTCGGCCAATACTTTCACTCGACCGGTACTTTTCACTCGGACGGCGATTTTCACTTGGATGGCAATTTCACTTGGCCGGACGGAAAACTTTCACTCGACCAAACAGTAGACGTTTCCCTCGGTCGGCAAACTTTCACTTGGAAATCCCGAGTGGAACTCCAGGCTGATTTTGTTTTGCCTCTCCAGGTTGCATACGACCTCGGATTGAGAAGATTTATATATCAAAATCAATCATCTCGACGATACGAAGACAATCCATGTAGAATATTCCTTAATTCGAGGTTGTCTTGGAGGCATAATAGACCAAAAAGCACTCAGAACATCTACATGACAATCCAAGTGTGATTTGGCCCTTGAAATGATGCCGAATGGTGATGGCCCAAACAATAAGATTGTTTCACTCGGCAATATAAACTTTCTCGTAGAAAAAACTTTTCATTTGAGTCCATCTTTATTGCATTTTGCACCGTGCCAAAATCAGGTGTCAACACATGCCCTCCTGTTTTTCGGCAAAGCTAGCATGCCAAAAAATAATTTGCACTATGTTTGTTCTAAGGTCGATGTCAACACTCCATCGTCCATCTATATTCCTCAAGGCGATAATTATGTATCGGCCATATTTACGCTAAGGGCGATAATCATATATCGTCCATTGCCTAATTAGGCTTCTTGCCACACACTCGATTGGTACTTCTTTAGATATTTGCCATTGAGAGCTCGAGGTAATAATACTCCTTGTATGGATTCCACTAAATATGAATTTCCAGGAACTACTCTTGCAATCCTCAAAGGAACTTCCCAGTTTGGAGACCACTTCCCGAATTTTCTATCTCTAGAACCAATCAGCAGAATCAATTTCCACACAAGATCGCCAACTTGAAAATTCTTCAACTTGACCTTTTTATTGTAAGCTCTTGCTACCCTCAATTTGTCCTTCTCTATGGCTTTTAATGCAGACAATCATTTATCAAAAACCTCATCAATATTGTCCATCATCAAATCATAGAAGTCCACTGCCGATAAATCATTTTGTTTGGCTATTCTCAAAGCATTCAAATTTACCTCCACTGGTAAAACAACCTCTTGACCGTATACTAGCTCATATGGAGTTACCTTTGTAGCACCATGCCTTGAAATTCTATGTGCCCATAAAGCCTCAGACAACAACCCATGCCATGTTCTTGGATTATCCTCAATTTTCTTCTTGATGAGCTTAATCAATATTTTGTTGCTAGACTCAGCTTGTCCATTAGCTTGGGCATAATACGGAGATGAATTGAGAAACTTTATGTTATATGATTCGGCAAACTCTCTAACTTGATGTGACATGAAAGATGAACCTTGATCTGTAGTCAACGTCTAAGGAATGCCGAATCTATGAATAATGTGTTCGGTTATGAATTGAATTACCTCCATATGTGTCATGTTCTTGAGAGGTACTGCTTCAGACCATTTAGTGAAATAATCGGTTGCCACCAACACGAACTAATGACCCTTCGTAGAAGATGGATGAATTTGTCCAATGAAGTCTAAACCCCATCCTCTAAAAGGCCATGGCTTGATAATAGGATGTAACATAGTAGAAGGAGCCAACTGAATATCACCAAATTTTTGACAAGCTTCACACCCTTTATAATACCTGAAGTAATCATTGATCATAGTCAGCCAATAAAATCCAACACGTCGTAAGAGCCATTTCATTTTGGGCGCCGAATGATGAGTATCACAAATACCTTCATGTACCTCTCCCATAGCAAATCTTGCTTGGTCTTCGTCCAAACACTTCAAAAGAAAATTTTCAACCGTTTAGCGATAAAGACCATCATCTCTCATCGTATATTTGAAAGCCATATGTCGAACAGCCCTGTCCACCCTTTCACTCGGATTGCACAAGTAATCAATAATGGGCTTCCTCCAATCATGATTTTCACCTGCACTAGATTTATTGTTAGTGGCCGAATCAGTGGGCTCTAATTTGGCCTCTCCCACATTAGAAAGACAAGACATTGGCTTCTGAGAAACATGAAACATGCCATGATCAATATGATAGCCGGATGCTTGTTGTGCTAACTCATTTTCTCTCTAGTTGTCATGTCTAGATATATGAGCAATGCTAAAATAATCCAAAGTAGAAATTGCATCTAGACACTTACCAAGATAAACATTAAGTGACTCATCTAAACATTGAAACATTTTGGACACTTGCTGCACTACTAATAACGAATCACCAAAAGCCTCAACATGTGTAGCACTTATAGCGAGCAACATCTCTAAACCGAATAACAATGCTTCATATTCGGCTTGATTATTTGTGCAAAAATATTCCAGGCGACATGAGACTTGAAAAACAGCACCACGAGGAGATATATAAACAATACAAACACCTTGGCCATTGCAACAAACTGAACCATCAAAATATAACCTCCATGGCACTAATGAGACAAGGTTTATATCAACATCATCCTTGTCATTAATACGATGCTCAATAATAAAATTAGCAACAATTTGGCCTTTCATGGATTTTAGAGATTCATAAGCCAAATCATATTCAATTAAAGTGTAAGCCCACTTGCCAATTCTACCACTAAGAATTGGCCTATGCAACATGTACTTAATGATATCGGTTTGACAAGCTACTATGCAAGCACTCGGCACTAGGTAATGTCTTAGTTTTGTGCAAGCATAATATAAATAAAGGCATAATTTTTCAATAAATGTATACCTTGTCTTAGCATCCAATAAGCGTCGGCTTAGATATGTAATAGTATGCTCTCTTCCTTCATTTTCTTGAGTCAATGCAGCACCAATAACACCTTCCTCTATTGCAATGTAAAGCCTAATGGGTTCTTTATGTTTGGGTGCTTTCATCACCGGAGGAATGCTCAATAAGTCTTGATCATGTCAAATGCCTCTTGCTGTTTTGCCCCCAACTAAAATTAGCATCATTCTTTAACCAAAGGATAGGAGTGAATGCATCAACCTTCCCTGACAAATTAGCTATGAACCTTCTCAAATAATTGACCTTGCCAAGGAATTTTTTGCATATCTCACTTGCATGTTGGAGCCTCCACTTTTTGTATAGCTTCTATCTTTTTGGGATCAATTTCTACGCCATTCTCACGAATAATGAAACCCAAAAACTTTCCAGCCGACACGCCGAATGCATACTTTAAAGGATTCATCTTCAGTCCATATTTTTCATTCTTTCAAAAGCTAAACGCAAATCGGCCAAATGAGACTTAATAGCATCCGATTTGATAACAATATCATCAATATAGACTTCAAGTATAATTCCGAGTAAATCATGGAAAATTAAATTCATAGCCCTTTGATATGTGGCACCAACATTTTTTAATCCGAATCTCATTACTCTCCACTCGAATAAACCTAGGAAACCAGGGCAACGAAAGGCTATCTTGGACATGTCCTCTTCGGCCATAAAAATTTGATTATAACCCGCATTACCATCAAGAAAGCTAATAACCTTATGTCTAGAAGCATCATTAATAAGCATGTTGGCTATTGGCATGGGGTACTCATCTTTGGGTGTAGCTCTATTCAAATCTCTGGAATCAATTTACACCCTTATCTTGCTAGAGCCCTTCTTCTCTACTGGCACAATGTTAGAAATCCACACGGCATACCTGCAAGGCCGAATGAAATTAGCTTTGAGCAACTGACCGATCACCTCCTTGATCCGGTCATATGTTTTTAGATTAAATTTTCTGGCCGATTGTTTGTAAGGTCTAAAACCGGCCTTTCTAGGTAACCTATGCTCCACTAGCTATCGGCTTAAACCTGGCATCTCATGATACTCCCATGCAAAGCAGCAAACATATTCTTTTAACAACTCGATCAAATCAACATATCCTTATGATCGGCTCTTAAGTTTTTATTTACAAACGTCGGCCTCGGAACTGAACCGTCCCCTATATCTATTTCTTCTAATGGATTTGCCGACTAAAAACCCTGTCCTAATTTATCCATGTCATCCAAATCCTCTACAGATTCATACATATCGTTCTCACTAGACCGATATTCTGCAAGACGTTTCCGCAACCACTCGGAATTAGAATCCATTTAAACATATCATACCTTGGAGCCAATTGCCACTAATCGGCTTTAAAGAGATGGACACAAAGCCATTCTTCGTTGTGCTAAGGAAATTAAACTCTAACAAGTCGCGTCCCGTCAAGCAAGTAGCATTGGGGTGTTGCCAATCCACCGATGCATCGGCCAAAGCAATACAAGCCGAATTATCCGCATGAATTACTTCCACCTCGTCATCAACCCACTGGATCAAAAACTGGTGCATGGTAGATGGTACACACTCGTTTGCATGAACCCAATCACGGCCTAGTATGACATTGTAGTTACCTTGCACCTCAGCAACAAAGAATGCGGTAGCCAAAGTTTTGCTCCAGACTGTAAGCTCCACATACATCACACCTTTGGCTTCAGTTTTCTCTTTGCCTTCAAACCCATTAAGCACCATATTGGTCTTGATTAATTCATCATCGGGCAAACCCAATTTCTTGAAGACCGAATAGGGCATGAGATTCACCACAACACCACCATCAACAAGCATCCGAGTCAGTGGTGATCCATTGATATGACCTCTGAGGTACAATGGTTTCAAGTGCATCACTGGTTCTTTTGGCTTCTCGAATATCGCATTTCTAGGGCCAAAATCCAGCTGAGCCACTTCCCCTTCTTCATCTATAGCATGGAATTCAGCGGGTAAGTAATACACCATATTGATATCCATACCTTCATGAACCGGTGTAGACTCATAGTCCAACAGATCATCTTCCTCCTCGCGCGCGTCCACCGAATCTGAATTCTGTCCGAGTGAAGGAGAAGTAACAGGCGACTAAGACGATGTCATAGATACATCGTCCTCTTTCGGTGGTGTAATTGCTACTGTGATAGGTGAAGAAGCCACTACGTCTTGCATTGGTTTAGGCTTCCACACTTGCTTCGCTGGTATCATGGGCCGAGTGACATCGAACAACTCATCACTTTGCTTCTCAACTTCTTGTTTTTCCATCTATTGATTCCTCAACCTCTATAATTTCCTCTTTTATGTCTTTGTTAGACCTGGAGGACACCACCTAGGTCGAGTGTATTTAGGATCAACTGGCTTCACTTGGTTGGTTCTTGCTTCATGATCATTGGTCGAGTGTTTCGGCGCGATAAAAAGTATCGACTTAGTTGGGTTGTTACGCACAGTGGGCTACTGTGTGGTGAATGTTTCACTACCCAGGATGAGTGAGTTGGCATTGATATTTTCCTTGCCTTTCCTTGACTCCACTGCTACAACACTCGGCAGCTTGACGCGCCACTCTTGTCCACTTTTTTGGCTTATAAAGTTTTCACTCGGGCGCACCATTTTACTCGGATGAAATCCATTCGGATGCTCGACTAAGTAGAACCCACTTGATCGTATTGTATCATTCAGATACCTTCCACCCGGGTGCATTCTTACACTCGGAGGAATATTTTGACCACCTAAGTAATGGACACCAATGTTCAGTCAGTTTTCATACGAGCATCCAAGTCGATCCCAAACAGGTTGTCGTTGTTCTTCTAGAAACGACACCTTTGATCTAGTCAGTTTTGCATACCGACTGGATATATCAGCTGATGGTGAGCTCGGTCGCTTCAGGTACGATGACTGATTAGAGCTAGAACCGGCCGACTGATTTGCATATTTGGACAATAGCATATCAAAAGTTGGCTTGATTCGCTTACGATGTACCTTGACTTCATTCCTCTTCCACTTGCCAACTTCTGAACTCTTGGGTTTAACAAATTTAACACGAGTGTCTTGTTGCACCTGTGATTTCCCCCTGAGTGCAGGATTCTTGATGCTGATCTTGATTACTTCCTTGCCATTGGGTTGCTTGTCAAGAACAACCTGCCTTCCCAAGACTTTGCTGTCTTCCTTGCTTTTCCTAGGCTCACCAATGATGACATTAGTTGTATTAGCCGATTCGGCTACCTCTGGACGAATGAGCAACTTTCCCCCCTCCAAATCCAGAGTGTTCATTGGGAAGGGCCGCTTATCAATTTGCATCTCAGAAAAGTTCAATCGTCCGTCATTAATGGCCGATTGTATCTATCGTCAGAAAACATTGCAATCATTAGTAGCATGAGAAAAATAATTATTATATTTGCAATAAGCACGCCGTTTCAAATCTTCAATCGATGGTAAAGTGTGAGATATCCTAATGATCTTAGCTTGCAACAAAGCATCAAATATTTTGTCACACTTAGCAATGTTAAAAGTAAACTTCATCTCTTCATCACGATTCGTATGAATCGGTTTCAAATCATTGCAAGTAAACGGTTTGGCCTTAGACGTCCAAACAAATTCAGCAGCATACATATCACCTTTATCGTCCGAGTGATCACTACCATAGTCAACCATATTCATCTTAGGACGATCAGTTTTATATCTATGCACCTCCTTGAGATCTTTGCTCCGGCTCTCCTGAGCCAAAGCTTTTTGCAGGACCTGGTTGACACTTAAGAACTCATAGCCTTCTAGATTTTCCCTAATGTGAGTTTTCAAGCCACCAAGCACAAGGTCAGCCAAGTCCCTCTCAGTTATCACCAAACTATAGTACCGGTTCTTTGTATCTCTAAATCTCTTGACGTAATCGGAGAGCGATTCATCATTTTTCTGCTTAACCGATGTAAGATGTGATAATTAAGTTCGTTGTCGCCGCTATAAAAGTGATCATGAAATTTCTGTTCCAGCTGCGACCACACATGGATAGAACCATGTGGTAGAGAAGAAAACCATGAAAAAGCAGTACTAGTTAATGGTAAAGGAAACAAGTGCACTTTCAATTCATTCAGCGAGCCTGCTTCACCCAGTTGTGCTAAGTATTGACTAACATGTTCCCATGTGGTTTTTGTGCCTTCTCCATTGAACTTAACAAAATCTGGAATTTTATATCCCGAAGGGCACTAGATAGCGTTAAAGTACTCGGGGTACAGTTTTTGGTAAATCCGATTCTAAGGTAACTCAACTCCAAAATTCTCTCTAAGCATCTTAGCCTACTCCTCTCTAAAACTAGCTAAAGTATCATCCGCAGTAGATAGTGAAGCTTGATGTTGTGGGATGGGAGGAGTAGAATTACTAGCTGTAGGCACGAACTGTGGCACATATGCCGAACAATAGTTCAGCTGTGGTCGAGTGCTTGCACCTACAGGTATAGCTTGGTTCGATATAGGTACCGAACTTGGCATGCTCGTGATGGAATTAGCGGGTGCAGCCACAATATGATTGGTGTGGGTAGGATAGTAATTCATCGGCATGGGAGGTGCCGATGAAAGAGGTAAAGACAGATTAGGGTTTCCTACACTAGCAGCCACACCCATATTATCACTAGACGGTTGAGGCATATTTTTCTGCACATTGGTATTTTCTATGAAAGTTTGATGGACGAAATTATTACCATCGGCAATACGACTCTCAATCTCAGCCCAGTGCTCGGGAGAAAAGGTAGTACTTACAGGAGGTTTAACCTGCTCGGCTTGAAGAGGAGGGAACTTGATTTCTCCAATCGGAGTGATATTGCCTTGGCGATCTTTTTTAAAGTTTTCAAGGAACTCTTGCAACTCCTTCTCTTCACGTGCCTTCTTGTACTCCTCATAAGCTTGGTGATGATCAGCCGATAGTTCATCAAGCTTGGGCTTAATGATGTTATCGACATCTATCTCAGATGGCTTGGGAAGATCATACATGATGGTCGATGAGGATGATTGATCTTTGGTCCCCAGTGGAGTCCCCAAAAAATGTGTTGACACACGAACACGTCACTTTGAATTCTCGCTTTTGGATTCTTTTGCCATGCCATCCTTTTACTTTTTATTTAAATAATCTGGCATTTTCATAAGCTTGGGTTCTCCATTCATCTAATGAGCTAGTATCAAATAACCTCTTTTCACCGCCAAGTTTGAAGTCATAGTTTAGTTCTTTGATTTCCCAAAATGCTTTATGTTCTAATTATAGAGGCAAATGACAAGCTTTCCATAGTGTAGGATTGAAAGTAGGTCTAGAGGGGGGGGGGTGATTAGACTACTTGACCAAATAAGACTATGCTTTTTCCCAATTTTAATTCTTGGCAAGTTTTAGCATTCATAGCATATCAAGTACACCCTACACATGCATGTCTAAGAGTATAGCAGTGGAAAGTAACAACAAGCATGAGTAAAAGGGATAGGGTAGGAAGATCGAACGCAATTATAGACACGATGATTTTTCCCGTGGTTCCGATAGGTGGTGCTATCGTACATCCACGTTTATGGAGTCTTCAACCCACAAAGGGTAACGGTCACGAGAGTCCACGGAGGGCTCCACCCATAAGGGTCCACGAAGTAGCAACCTTGACTATTCCATACGGCTTCTGTCCACGAAGGACTAGCCTCACTATGGGTAGATCTTCATGAAGTAGGCAATCTCCTTGCACTTACAAACTTCTTGGTTCACTCCACAACAAGAAGTAGGAGGCTCCCAAGCAACACCTAACCAATCTAAGAGGCACCACCCTCCAAAAGGTAATAGGCTCGGTAATGACAATGAACTCCTTGCTCTTGTGCTTCAAGATGATAGACTCCTCAACACACGATCACTCTCTCACAGATTTGGCTTGGTAGAAGACATGGGATTGGTGGAAAGCAACTTGGGGAGGCTAGAAATCAAGATCCATATGGTTGGAGTGGAAGATCTTGACCTCAACACAAGGGCAGGTGGTTCTCTCTCATAAAACTGAGTAGGATAGGTATGGAATAGTTTTGAGTGCTTCTCTTTCGAGTAGGTGGTGGTGAAGGGGTACATATAGGCATCCCCAAAAATCCAACCGTTACACACAAAATGACCAACTCGGTGACACCGATGTGTTAATCTCACTAGTACTAAAGTGACCAAAAGGTGGCAACTTTTGAATCTCGATTGCACCCACAAGGTGACCAACGGTCAGAATTGCCAAACTCGGTGACGCTGATTCAACGTTCTTGGATGGACCGAAAATGTGAACTTGCATAACAAAAAGTTGGAAACCCAACTCGGTGGCACCGAAAGCAGTGTCGGCTGCATCGAAGAGTTTGGGTTTGGCTGAGTCTGTCTAGGGTTTGGAATCGGTGGCACCGGGATAGGAATGTTGGTTGCACCGATTCTGCATGTTTGGCTAGAGACAGACTTTGGTGGGACAGTTTGTGGATGTTTTTCGTGACTATCACTTGTGCACGTATGAGCATTTTGTTCACCAACAATACCTTACCTCCTTTTAATAGTATTGGCTTTCCTATGGACTCAAAGTGATTTCTCACAAATGTAAAATGTAGAGTCGTCTTGCTTGAAGCTTGGCCAACCTATTTCCTTGCATCTTGGGGTGATTCCACAATCTCCACAGTCCTTTTGCCATCCCTATCATTGAACTTTTCCTAAAATATACTTGGTGGAAACATTAGTTCAGTGACTTATATGTTGTTATTAATTACCAAAACCACCAAGGGAGCAAATGTGCTTTCAATCTCCCTAATTTTGGTAATTGATGACAACATATAGATCAAAGCTACGACAAAGATATAATCAATGAATATGATTGTCGCTTTGAGAAGTATGTGATAAGCAAGAGCTCCCCCTAAATGTATGCATTATTTTTAAATTTGCGTTTGAATGCAAATGCACAATCTATTAGGTACATGGGTCACTTCTTACATGTCACATACCACTTGGTGGTGTGCGAGAAAAATTAGAATGAACATCATAGCACAACACAATCAAGCTAAGATGATAGGAAATAGTAGCATCACACATTAAAGTGTATGATCAAACATCATCAAGCGTGTATCACAAGCAAGCAAAAGAGTATCATAGCAACCAAAAGCAATTGTTTTTGAAAAAGCAACAAACACCAAACGCTCTCTCACTCGAAGCCTAAAGATCTATATACACTTCCCCCCCTTTGGCAACAAGTTACAAAAAAGTTCAAAGGCATATATATAAGCGTTCTTGGGCTGATCTCCTCTGGTTGTTGATGAAGGAGTCAAGAGAACAGCATCGGCAAAGATCTCTTCAGATGTCGTGGATGGAGCTGGAGTGGACGCTGGAGGAACTGGAGCTGATGGAGCAGGAGTTGTGCTGACAGTAGCAGGAGCTGATGAAGAGGGCCTGAAGTCTGGTGCAGGCACTATGGTTGATCTAGCCTGAGTAGTGAACTGTGTGCTCCGTCTGAGAGGTGATCCATCCTCCTCCTCCTCCTCCTCATCATCATCATCATCATCATCATCATCATCATCTAAAGTAGAAGAGACCCAAGGGATGTGCACTATGTCAACTTCCTTGTAAAGCTCTATGACTGTCTTAGACTCCTTGTCCACCTTATCACCAAGAGTCTTGATCCTAGTTTCAAAGATCCTCAAAAGACTGTTCTGGTTGTCCAGAATCCCCTTAATATCCTTTTGCATGCCCTGAACTGCTGAGATCAAAGATCCATTTTCTCATTTCTGGATCTGGGGGCTTGAGCACTAGCGGCTCGAACTGCCTCTGCCTCTGCTTGTGCTGTAGCAGATGTGGGATGATCTGGGTCCATCACCACAACATTATCCTCGAGTTCTGGCTGTAGGGGCATATGTGGACGATCTAGAGCAAATATGTGCTTTTCCAACTGAGAGTTGATAAGCATATGGATGTAAGGTGCATAGCAAGAAGAGCGCTTTTGATCAACAACAACCCTCTTAATTGTCTCAACAATTAAGTCCATAACTCTAATCCTGGTGTGTCCATCAAGGTGGATGAACATGTTGATGGAGTAGCCTCAGATCATCTTGTCATCTCCTGACTTGGGCATCAAGGTATGCCTCAGAATAGTGTTCATGGTACGGAGGCCTGCTTGAAGATAGTAGATGGATCCTAGCTTGTGAGATTGCACTTTGTCTGCAGGGATAGGATTATACATATCCTTCATGGTATTGTGGCTTGCCTTGGATTC
Source organism: Hordeum marinum (assembly GCA_022496015.1). Taxonomy (NCBI): domain Eukaryota; kingdom Viridiplantae; phylum Streptophyta; class Magnoliopsida; order Poales; family Poaceae; genus Hordeum; species Hordeum marinum. The sequence goes on along the minus strand of CM039675.1, from coordinate 365,420,381 downwards.
TGAGTATACATCGAGATCACCATCCTGAACCTCTGGAACTCCTAGAAGTGCAGCCCACTCATCAACGGTGGATTCATACCTTGCTCCTTCAGCCATCCATACAATTCTACCATCTCCGTAGAAATGTGTAGTGGAGTAGAATTGCATGATCATCTCATCGTTCCATGTAGTAAGCTCTCTGCCAATGAACTCGTCCAGACCAATGCATTGGAAATTATCTTGGACACTTGAAAAGTAGTCCTCATTCTCCTTAATGAATTTCCAATCAACATATCTCATATCACTAACAGCTGGTCTCCTGTCTAGCAGCACTGTCTCATAAAAGTCCTGTTGCTCTCTGGTGTAGAACCTGTAGTCAACATCAATTTTCTTCCTCTACGCATATGGATCTATAGATCTCCATGCCCTCAAGCCCGAGTCTTTACTCTTCTTCATATCTTCAGCAACTAAGTGGCTGACATCATGTACCGGAAGATGTGGTCTGAGCTTCATCAATGTAGTGAAGTCTCATCATCTTCAACTCTGGAAGTTGTTCCCTTGTTCTTCTCAGAAGCTGGAATATGCCTAGATGTTCTCTTTGGCTTCTCAGCAGCAGCCTTCTTGGATGTAGACTTGGTGCTCTTGGATGTGCCAGTCTTTGGCATAGCATCAGCCATAAGTTTCTTGGCCTTCTTCTTGGGAGGAGCCTTTGCAACATGTTCTTCCTCCTCTTCCTCAGCAGCAGCACCAACAGCCTCTTCTGGATTTTCATACATGGAGGTAGGCCTGCCAATCACATGAATAATCCTATTTCTGGCTCTCTTCTCCCCTGCCTTCTTAGGCATAGACTTCCTTGGGGGATCAATAGACATTGTGGCTCTAGTACTCTCATGTGCTTTCATAGCTTCAGAGCTGGTATAGACCTTGCTGACAACTCTCCTGGAAGAAGTAGCTTCAATAGCTGACTTCTTAGTAGCCTTTTCTTGCTTCTTGGCTAGAATATCCTCAGGGATAAAGTCTAAATACTCCTCATCTGAATTCAGCTTCTTTCTGGTCCTTGTAATAGCTTTGGGCAACCCATGGGAGCTGGGGGTGCGTGGATCTGAGAATGAACTGGACTCTAGGCTTGTGCCTGAACTCATGTCAGCACCCTGCTTTGGCAAATTCTAATTGTCCTCAGCATCTGACATACTTACCCTGTGAATAGAGTACAGAAGAGCAAAAGTAGATGAGTCATCACAAAATGAGGCTGGTTTTTGAAAGTTTGAATAACAGATTTTCAAAGTTTTTGCATTTTGTCAAATGAATATCGGTACAGCCAAAGCAAAATTTTCGGTGCCACCGAGACTGACTGTCTCTCTTAATAAAACCTTGGCACTCTTTTCGGTGAGACCGAAAAGAAGTACTCGGTTCCACCGAGACAGTTCTCAGCAACACAGAAAGGCAAATTGGTGAGACTGATTTGTTTGCTTCGGTTCCACCGAGTTCCATCGGGCGGATGGCAAAACCCTAGAAAATCTAACATTCGCTAGACTATCAGAATATTCAGTGGATAGGAAGACGTGCATTGGGTGGCTTATAGATAAAATCAAATCCAATGCGCAAGAATCGGACGAGGAGCGCAAAGGAGGTCGAATCCGTACCCTAGCTTGGCTTGGATCCGCTACAGCGGCGACGATGGACAAGATTTCATCGATGGCGGTGATTCCCAGCGGCGGAGGAGCGCAGGGAGACAAGGGCGACGACCAGGGGTCTCGAAGGCGGCAACTTAGGGTTCTGAGGCGCGACGGTTCGAGGGTGAAATTCAAAGCGACGGGTCCATAGTATTTATACCCTCCACTGTTGGTGTCATCGATTCTAACTTTTCGGTGTCACCGAGTTCCTCAACTGTCAGTTGACAGAAAAACTCGGTGTAACTGAGAAGATGGAATCGGTGGTACCGAGATTAAAAACTAGATCAACCCTAGGCATTCAGTGAGGTCGTGATTCTGTGGTTGGTTCCATCGAGATGCACTTGGGAGGTTTTAATGGTCAGTCGTTGTCGATACAAAACTCCGAGTGCTCCACACACAGAGGGATCGAAAGCACTTGTTCAGATTTTGTGATGCAGCATGAATAGAGTATGACGTGAGAAAGCAGAGATAGCTCAAGAGGTGGTCCTAGGCATTCTTGTATATCCAATTGGCAAAAGATAAATCAAAAGCAGAATAACAACAATTGGATATCCTTGAATGAGTAAATAAATGCAGACCAACATGCTCACAGAATAAGATGTCAAGAGAAATCATGGCAAACAAGCACAAACACTCTAGAATCTAACAAGCACTTGGGTGATGACAAAGTCATCTATATATGAGTATTTGACTTAGGAGCCAAGTAAGAGTACTTGATCATAGGTCATACTCATCGTTTAAGCACAAGTGGAGTTACCACTTTTACATAAAGCATTTAATGTTGTCACATAAAAAGAGATGCTTTGACCCAAGTCTTAGAGTAAAGCTCCCCCTTGATGTGACATCCCCCCATAAGAGGGATAAACTAACCTTGGGTTTTGTCGATGAAGACTTCATGTTGGTGAGGTAGTGGTGGATGCTCAAAGTTTATGAAGATCACCAAGTGTTGGGAGCATCCTTGTTGTTTCCTTACTCTTCTCACCTACATGGGTTAGTCCCAACACACAAGAGACAAATACAAGGATATCTACGGACATGGAGTGCAAAGCATAATGTGATGATGTCCATTGATTTGTTGATTACCTTGTCCCTTGCTTACCTTTTGAGGGAATGTGTGACTCCCTAAACTATTGCATAGGGTTGATGTTGATTGCAAATAGATCTTGCCAATAATGAATATGAGTGAATTTCATTGGCGGAGTCACCCCTCAATAAATTTCTAGTGCTTCTTCTTGGGGACCCACATCAAGTTGATGGGGATCCTCGGTGTCGAAGTAGCACTTGTAGAAGTTGAGCTTGTAGTAGCCTTGGGAACCCACTTCACCAAAGCTTGGGGTTCATCTTCATAAGAGTCAAAGTCCTCTTGGAGCTTGTTCTTGCCCTTGAGCTTGTGGTCTTGTGGTGGAAGGTCATCTTGAGTGTTCGTCCCCTTGGGAAGAGTATTTTCATACTTCTCGTTTTGAGGAACAAACTTGGGCTCGAGATATTGACCTTCTTCCCATTCAACTCCATTAGCGTTGAAGTAGCCAACACCATGATTCTTACAATATCCTCCATGCTTGCGTACAATCTCCTCAAATTGTTTGCACCCTTCAAGACTCTTGTAGATACCTTTCTCTAGAATTCCTTTCAATAAAGAATTTTCTTTCTCAAGTCCAACTTGGCTAAGAGAATCATCATTACTGGAATCAATAGAACTACTAGGAGCAACATCATTGGGTTTAGCATTTTTATTATTGCTACTAGATGAAGAACCTTTCTTGCCTCTGTTACTAGTTTGCTTAGATTTAACTTGTGACATGAATGTAGACAAGAGTAGTCATTTGGCAAGATAAGACGAACTTTTCTTTCGGAGATCATCATTGATAGCTTTAAGAAATTCATGTTCTTGCTCCAAATTGAGCTTCTCGAAGCATAGCTTCTCATGAGTTCTTGCAAGCTCTTTATGATCTTCAAGAGTAGATTCATGGGCTAACTTAAGAGTGTTAAGTTATTTAGTTAGTTCTTCTATTTTCATCTTATCATTGTCAATTGACCTATCTTGACTAGCATGAGAAATATTAAGTTCATTATGATACACATCACTAGTTTTATCACATAGCAAGTCATCATCGTAAAGCAAATCATCTTCATCACTATCGAAATCAAGATATTCGGGGTGTGATACCTTGGGGCCTTTAGCCATGAAGCAACTTCGACTCCCTTCATTTGGTGAATCAAATAGATCATAGGAGTTGGTTGTCACTAGTGCAATTCCGGCAACACCATCATCTTGACTATAGTCGGAGTTGGAGTGATAGCTTCTTTCGAGTGGTTGTCGGAGTCGAGCCGGAAACCCATTCACCAACATGATATTGATGTTTTCTTCTTGAGTATCTCTTAGTGTACTTGTCCTTCTTCTCCGAGTCCCTACTTCTCCTTGAGGATCTTATTTCATATCGATCATCTCTACTCCTTGTCTCTCTTCGAGGTGATTCATATCTTGAGCTTCGTCTTCTTGGTGACTCTTCTCTCCGTTTGTAAGGAGCCGTGCACTCATCGGAGTAGTGTCCGGGCTTCCCACAATTGTAGTAGTTTCGGTCATGACTTGACAAACGCTTATCTTCATGTCTTGAGTTGGAGCTTCGATCTTTGCTTCTATTCTTGTAGAACTTGTTGAATTTCTTAACCATGAGGCTTATCTCTTCATTTGTGACAAGGTTGTCGCTTGAGGTAGTGGGAGCATCACTTGTGGCTTTGTAAGCACCGCTAGACTTGTGGTGAAGGTCTTCCTTGTCTTTGAGTGTAATCTCATGAGCAACAATTCTACCAATCACTTCTGTTGGTTTGAGATCTTTGTAGTTGGGCATCATTTGGATCAAAGTGCACATGGTGTCATATCTCTCATCCAAAGCTCGAAGTATCTTCTTGATGATGAATTTGCTAGTCATTTCTTCACTTCCTAAGCCGGCAATCCCATTGGTGATGAGAGATGGCCTAGAGTACATTTCAGCGACTCCTTCACCATCCTTCATCTTGAACTTGTCAAGTTGACCTTGAAGAACATCTAACTTGGATTCTCTCACGGACTCAGTTCCTTCATGCATATCAACCAAAGTATCCCAAATCTCTTTTGCCTATTCAAGACGGCTGATTTTGATGAATTCTTCTAGGCATAGGCAGTTGAAGATAATGTCACATGCTTGAGCATTGAGTTTCAACATCTTCAATTCATCCGCGTTCGCTTCACGATCTGGTTCTCTTCCATCACCAAAGAATTCACCTTGCAAGCCAAGACGAGCAGCAGCCCAAACGACAGGATTATGACCAAGAAAATGCATTTTCATTTTATGCTTCCAACTAGCAAAATTAGTGCCATCAAAGTATGGACATCTACAGTGATAATTCCCCTCGCTAGATGCCATACTTTTCCTAGGTCGTGAAACCAATGCACTGGAGACCAATGCTTTGATACCACTTGTAGGATCGAAAGTATGTCTAGAGGGGGGTGATTAGACTACTTAACCAAATAAGGCTATGCTTTTTCCCAATTTTCATTCTTGGCAAGTTTTATCATTCATAGCATATCAAGTACACCCTACAGATGCATGTCTAAGAGTATAGCAGCAGAAAGTAAGAACAAGCATGAGTAAAAGGGATAGGGTAGGAAGATCAAACACAATTGTAGACACGATTATTATTCCCATGGTTCTGGTAGGTGGTGCTATCGTACATCCACGTTTATGGAGTCTTCAACCCACGGAGGGTAACGGTCGCGAGAGTCCACGGAGGGCTCCACCCATAAGGGTCCAGAAAGTAGCAACCTTGACTATTCCATACGGGTTCCGTCCACGAAGGACTAGCCTCACTATGGGTAGGTCTTCACGAAGTAGGCGATATCCTTGCCCTTACAGACTTCTTCGTTCACTCCAGAACACGAAGTAGGAGGCTCCATAGAGACACTTAACCAATCTAGGAGGCACCACCCTTCAAAAGGTAATAGCCTTGGTAATGACGATGAACTCCTTGCTCTTGTGCTTCAAGATGATAGACTCCTCAACACACAATCACTCTCTCACATATTTGGCTTGGTAGAAGAGATGGGATTGGTGGAAAGCAACTTGGGGAGGCTTGACATCAAGATCCATATGGCTGGAGTGGAAGATCTTGACCTCAACACAAGGGTAAGTGGTTCTCTCTCAAAAAACTGAGTAGGATAGGTATGGAATAGTTCTGAGTGCCTCTCTTTTGAGTAGGTGGTGGTGAAGGGGTATATATAGGCATCCCCAAAATTCCAATCGTTACACACAAAATGACCAACTCGGTGACACCAATGTGTTAATCTCAGAGGTACCAAAGTGACCAAGAGGTGGCAACTTTTGATTCTCGGTGAGACCGATATAGGAATCTCGGTTGCACCGACAAGGTGACCAACGGTCGGAATTGCTAAACTCGGTGACGCCGATTCAACATTCTCGGATGGACCGAAAATGTGAACTTGTGTAACAGAAGTTGGCAACCCAACTCGGTGGCACCGAAAGCAGTGTCGGCTGCACCGAAGAGTTAGGGTTTGGCTGAGTCTGTCTAGGGTTTGGAATCAATGGCACTGGGATATGAATGTTGGTTGCACCGATTCTGCATGTTTGGCTAGAGACAGACTTTGGTGGGAGAGTTTGTGGATGTTTTTCGTGACTATCACTTGTGCACGTATGAGCATTTTTTTCACCAACAAAACCTTACCCCCTTTTAATAGTATTGGCTTTCCTATGGACCCAAAGTGATTTCTCACAAATGTAATATGTAGAGTCCTCTTGCTTGAAGCTTGGCCAACATATTTCCTTGCATCTTGGGGTGATTCCACAATCTCCACAATCCTTTTGCCATCCCTATCATTGAACTGTTCCTGAAATATACATTGTGGAAACATTAGTTCAGTGACTTATATGTTGTTATTAATTACCAAAACCAACAAGGGTGCAAATGTGCTTTCACGTAGACCATCTTATATGGTGACATAGCCATAGGATTTTTGTAAGCAGTTATATAGGCCCAAAGTGCATCATAATTTCTTAGACCAATTCATTCGAGACCTATTAATAGTTTTTTTGTAATATCCATTTTATTTCTCTATTGCTAAGTTCAACTTGACCACTAGATTGAGAATGATAGAGTGATGCAACTCTATGGTTAACATCGTATTTAGTAATCACCTTACGGAAAGTACCATGAATAAAATGTGAACCACCATCAGTCATTAGATATCTAGGGACTCGAAACCTTGGGGAAATAAGTTCTTTAAGAATTTTAATGGAAGTGTGATGATCAGCACTACTAGTTGGAATAACTTTTACCCACTTAGTGATATAATCAATAGCAACCAAAATATGAGTGTACCCATTAGAGGAAGGAGAAGGTACCATATAATCAAAACTCAAACATCAAATGGTTCAAATACAAGTGAATAGTTCATAGGCATTTCCTGACAGTTACCGATATTATCAATTCTTTGACATTCATCACAAGATGAGACAAACTTACGAGCATCCTTGAAGAGAGTAGGCCAATAAAAACCAAATTGCAATACCTTATGAGTAGTTCTATCTCCAGCATGATGTCCCCCATAAGCTTCGGAATGACATTTACATAAGATCTATTACTATTCAAGCTCAGGTACACAACGTCTAATAATACCATCTACTCCTTGTTTATAAAGTTGTGGGTCATCCCAAAAATAATGTCTTAAGTCATAGAAGAATTTTTTGTTTTGTTGGTATGTGAAACTAGGTGGAATATATTTAGTAACAATGCAATTAGCATAGTCAGCATACCATGGAGTGTTTTGAGATACATTTATTGCAGCTAGTTGTTCATCACGAAAACTATCATCAATAGGTAGTGGGTCATCTAGAATATTTTCTAACCTAGACAAGTTATCAGTTACGGGGTTCTCAGCTCCCTTCCTATCAACGATATGTAAATCAAATTCCTGAAGCAAGAGAACCCACCTAATGATTCTAGGTTTAGCATCTTTCTTTTCCATAAGATATTTTATAGCAACATGATCAGCGTGAACGGTAACTTTGGAATCGATAGGTCTGAATTTATCACAAGCAAACATGACTGCTAAAAATTCTTTTTCAATAGTGGCATAATTTCTTTGGGCATTGTCTAGAGTTTTGCTAGCATAATGGATAACATTTAATTTCTTATCAACTCTTTGTCATAGAACAGCACGAACAACATAATCACTAGCATCACACATAATTTCAAAAGGCAAGTTCCAGTCAGGTGGTTGAATAATAGGTGCAATAGTTAAGGCTTTCTTTAGTGTTTCAAAGGCTTCCATGGAATCATCATAAAAAACAAAGAGAATATCCTTTTGTAAAAAATTAGTAAGAGGCCTAGAAATCTTTGAGAAGTCTTTAATAAACCTCCTATAGAAACCAGCGTGACCAAGGAAACTTCAAATACCTTTGATATCTTTAGGACATGGCATTTTCTCAATTGCATCAACTTTAGCTTGATCCACCTCAATAACTCGTTTGGATATCTTATGCCCCAAGACAATAACTTCATTAACAATAAAATGGAACTTCTCCCAATTCAAGAAAAGATTAGTTTGTTCACATCTCTGCAAAACTCGATCAAGGTTACTTAAGCAATCATCAAAAGAAGTTTCGTAAACGGAAAAATCATCCATGAAAACCTCCACAATCTTTTCACAAAAATCAGAGAATATAGCAATCATATATCTTTGAAAGGCATCAGGTGCATTGCATAAACGAAAATGCATATGTTTGTAAGCATAAGTTCCAAAAGGACAAGTAAAGGTAGTTTTCTCCTGATCAGATTGTGACATAGGTATTTGAGAGAAACCAGAATATCCATCTAGGAAACACAAGCGTGTGTGCTTACATAATCTTTCAAGCATTTGATCAATAAAAGGTAAGGGGTAATGATCTTTTCTAGTAGCTTTATTTAATTTTCTAAAATCAATTAACATTCTATAGCCAGTAACAATTCTCTATGGAATAAGCTCATTTTTATCATTAGGAACAACAGTAATATCTCCTTTCTTAGGGACACAATGAACATGACTCACCCATCTAGTACCAGCTATAGTATAGATTATACCTGCTTTGAGAAGCTTTAATATTTCAGTTCTTACCACTTCTTTCATCTTGGGATTCAATCGTCGTTGATGATCAACAACAAGTTTAGCATTAGGTTCCATATTAATCTTATCTGACATAGAATGGGTCTAATGCCCTTAAGATCATCAAGAGTATATCTAATAGAAGCCCGGTGCTTCCTCAAAATTTTCAATAATCTTTCATATTCATGTTCTGAAAGGATAGCACTAATAGTGACATGATAAATCTTTTTCTCATCAATATAAGCATATTTCAGAGTATCATGCAATTGTTTAAGTTCAAACATAGGATCACCTTTAGGTGGAGGAGGACCTCCAAGAGTTTCAATAGGCAAGTTGAGTTCAGTAGAGGTTCTTGTTCAAAGAAGATTTTATTTATTTCATTTCTTTCATGAAAGTGCATATAATTTTCATGGTCTATCAAATATTGTTCTAGTGGATCAATAGGAGGAACGACAATAGAAGCAAGACCACTTATTTCATATTTACTAGGTAATTCTCTATCACGAGGTTGTCTAATAAACTTGGAAAAATTAATCTCATGATACATATCACCAAACTCAACACTGACAGTTTATTTTTTTGTGATCTATCTTAGCATTAACAGTGTTCAAGAAAGGTCTACCAAAGATAATGGGACAAAAGTCATCTTGTGGGGGAACCAAGAACTAGAAAATCCATAGGATATTTTATTTTCCCACACAATATTTCATCATCTCTAGCATTCCCAAGTGGTGTCATGGTGTCTCTATTAGCAAGTTTATTAGTAACATCAATATCTTCTATTTCAGGAGGTGCTATTTCATTCATAATTTCTTGATATAAGGTAAAAGGTATATTACTCACACTAGCACCCAAATCACATAAGCCATGATAACAATGATCTCCTATTTTGACAAAGACAATAGGCAAGCCAACTACGGGTCTATGTTTGTCTTTTTCATTGGGTTTAGCAATTGTAGCAGCTTCATCACAGAAGTAAATGACATGCCCATCAATGTTTTCTTCCAAGAGATCTTTGACCATAGAAACACTAGGTTCTACTTTCATTTGTTCAGAGGGCTTAGGTGCTATAATATTACTTTTGCGAACCATAGTTGATACCTTAGCATGTTCCTTTATCCTAACAAGGAAAGGTGGTTTCTCAATATAAGCAGTAGGCACAATTGGATCAACATTGTAAACGATAGTTTAATCTTTAGCTATGACCGGTTCTTTAATTTCTTCTTTAATAGGGGGATGATATTTAAACCACTTCTCTTTAGGGAGATCAACATGAGTAGCAAATTATTCACATAAAGAGGCTACTATCTCAGAGTCAAGTCCATATTTAGTGCTAAACTTGTGAAAAGCATTGGTATTCATAAAAGATTTAACACAAACAAATTCAAGCTTAATACCTGACTCATTACCTTCGTCGAGTTCCCAGTCTTCAGAGTTGCGTTTAATTCTTTCCAAGAGATCCCACTTTAATTCAATAGTCTTCTTCATAGAAGAACCAATACAAGAAGTATCGAGCATGGTTTGATCATTATGATAAAGCCGAGCATAAAAATTCTGAATAATAACTTATCCCAAGTATCATGATTGGGGAATGAATATAACATTGACTTAAGCCTCCCCCAAGCTAGAGAGATACTTTCTCCTTCGCGAGGCCAAAAATTATATATATAATTCCGATCACGATGAACTAGATACATATGATAAAACTTTTGGTGGAATTGCAATTTCAAACGATTCCAGTTCCATGATCCAATATCATCACATAGACTATACCATGTCAATGTTTTTCCATTCAACGATAAAGGGAAAACCTTCTTCTTAACTTCATCTCCAGATAAACCTGCAAGCTGAAATAGTCCACAAATTTCTTCACGTGAATTAGGTGCATATGAGGATGTTCAGTTCCATCTCCTGCATAAGGACTAGCTAGCAGTTGTTCTAACATTCCCGAAGGAATTTCATAACCAATATTTTTAGTAGGTGATGTAGGTTGTGGGGCAACTAATTGTGGTTCTGGTCGAGGTGAACATACCCCAAAGAAACACCTCAAATGATTACTTTCCATAGTAACACGTGACAGTAAATTTCGGCACGTAGTTAAGTTTTTTCCTTACCGGTTTCCACTTACCAAGAGCGCTTCACTCCCCAACAACGGCGCCAGAAAAGTGTCTTGATGACCCAGAAGTATACGGGATCAATCATAGTCCTTTCCATAAGTAAGAGTGTCGAACCCAACGAGAAGCAAAAGGATATGATAAACGGTTTTCAGCAAGGTAATTTCTGCAAGCACTCAAATTATAAGTAGGAAGTGTTTAGATAGCAAGGTAATTTGTAATGAGAAAGTAACGGTAAAAATAGGTAAGGTGCAGCAAGGTAGCCCAATCCTTTTGTGTCAAAGGACAGGCCAAAAGTATCTCTTATGATGAGCAAAGTGTTCTTGAGGGTACACGGGAATTTCATCTTGTCACTTTCACCATGTTGGTTTGATTCGTGTTCGCCACTTTGATAATTTGATACGTGGGTCGACCGGTGCTAAGCTGATGTTCTTACTTGAACTAACAAACCTACTTACGATTAACCCCCTCGCAAGCATCCACAACTATGAGAAAAGTATTAAGACAAAGTCTAACCGTAGCATTAAACATGTGGACCCAAATCAGCCCCTTACGAAGTAGCGCATAAACTAGGGTTTAAGCTTCTGTCACTCTAGCAATCCATAATCTAATAACTACTCCACAATGCATTCCCTTAGGCCCAAGGATGGTTATGTGTCATGTAGTCGACGTTCACATGACACCACTAAGGGAATCACAACATACAGATCATCAAAATATCAAACACATATCAAGTTCACATGATTACTTGCAACATGACTTCTCCTGTGACCTCAAGAACAAAAGTAAATAATCACAAATAATATGCATGATCAAGATCATAGGTGTATTGAATAGCATAATGGATCTAAACATATAATATTCCACCAAATAAACCATATAGTAATCAACTACACAAGGTGATCAACACTACTAGTCACCCACACGTACCAATCTGAGGTTTCGGTACAAAGATTGAACACAAGAGATGAACTAGGGTTTGAGAGGAGATGGTGATGTTGGAGATGTTGATGAAGAACGACCTCCCCAAGATGAGAGGCTTGTTGGTGATGATGATGGCTTCGATTTCCCCCTCCGGGAGGGAAGTTCCCCCGACGGAATCGCTCCACCGGAGGGCAAAAGTGCTCCCACCCATGTTCCGCCTCGAGGCGGCTGCACTTCATCCCGAAATTCCTCCTCTGATTTTTCTAGGTTATTTGGGACTATATACCAGAAGATGGGCTCCCGAGGTGAGCCTAGGTGCCCACCCTCCACTAGGGTGCGGGTAGGGGGGTAGGCACGCCTTGGTGGAGGGTGGACACCTGGTGCCCCCCTACGATAGTTATTTTCTCCAAAAATTGTTATTTAATATGTAAAAAAATTCCGTGAACTTTTTGCTTCATCGGAGTTTTGTAGAATAGGTTTCTCTGACGTGCTTTTTCGGAGTGCTGAATTCCAATTGCCGGCATTCTCCCTCTTGATGTAAATCTTGCAAATTATGAGACAAAATGCATTAGAATTACTTCTCAAAGCATTATTATGAATAAAAAAATTATAAATAACAGTAATAAAACATGATGCAAAATGGGCGTATCACCTCTGTCCTAGGGTTCCTATCAAGGATCTACTTTTTGAGCACATCATAAAGGGTTTGATGCCCTTTGGGATTTTTGTACATGCATGTCACATACAATTCCTTCAACCCTGCATTTTCTTCAGTGATACTTGTGGTATCCTCATATGAGGAATTTGTGACCACGGAAATAGTTGAAGAATTTGTAGCAATAGAAGCATTTGAACATTCAGGTGAAGAATTAGTAGTTTCACATTCCATGCATTTCAAACAAGGTGGAACGGAATCTTCCTAAGCAGTACTAATCTGTTGAGCAAGTAGGGAATCGTTTTCCCTTTGTAAGTCCTCGTGAGACACCCTCAGTTTCTCAAGATCTTGCTTCCTTTGAAGAAATTCATAGGAAAGATTCTCATGATCGACTAAGAGAGCATTATGATAACTTTGAAGGTTATCAAACCTAGACTGGAGACTTTTGAGATCATCAGTTAGTGCTTGAGTCCTATCCACTTCCTCATTCAACAGATCATAGATTTTGTCTAGCAGTTACTGAAACTTTTCAAGAGCACTTTTTTGCTTAGTGGTAACATTAGCAAGTTTGGAATAGCTAGGTTTCACATATTCATCAGGTTCACCTTCAGTTGATTCAGAGGAGGAATGATGTTTGCATACCTTGGAGCTTTTTGCATAAAACACATGGATGAAGAAGATGAAGCATGATCTTATTTCTGGGATTTTACGAAATTCTTGTGTTCGATGAACATATTGTGTTGACGAGTGCGATAGCCTTCATTGATGTCCGAAAGCCTATCCTAAATAAGATTCACGTTTTGGAGATGACAGATGCCCTTGAACATGATGCTTGATAGGCTAGAGCGGATGATATTCCTCGCATGAGCATCCAGTTGAATGTACTTGCGAATGCCCTAAGCATTTGCCATTTTGCAAAGATCAGTCTGTCCTAATTCTGTGACAGCCCACAACTCGCTATTTAATGACATGAGATGCTTCTTCATCAGGACTTTGTACTTAGGGTAATCAGTGTCATCAAACAAGGGACATTGTATGAATGCCTTGGTACTCTTTGCCATGAAGCAGTAGGTGGGATCATAGTCATCATTGCTGATGTGAGAGTTGTTGATGTATTCATTTTCTTCATCACTGAAGATGGACTTGCCGACGAAAGCAGTAGAGAGTGCAAGGCTAGCAACACCAGATTCAAAGTCCTCCTCAGATTCTTCCTCTTCTTCCTCTTCTTCAGATTCTTCTTCAGAATCCATTTCCTTGCCAATGAAAGCCCGAGACTTTCTGGAACCATTCTTCTTGTGCGATGAGGACTTTGAAGATTTTTTTTTTCTTCGAGTCATCAAAATTGTCGTCCTTGTATTTCTTCTTTCTTGATTCTTTTTCCCAGAGAGGATAGTGAGCGATAAAGTGACCAGATTTCTTGCATTTGTGACAGGTTCTTTTCTTGTAGTCGCTTAAAGAAGATTCTGATTTCTTGAAGCCACTTTTTGATGACTTTCCAAACCGACCTCTCCTTGAGAACTACTGGAATTTCCTCACGAGCATTGCAAGCTCCTGACTTAGTTCTTCAGGATCGCCAAGGCTAATGTCAGATTCTTCCCCTTCGGATGAGAAAATTGCCTTAGCCTTGAATGCATGAGATCTTCCATAGCTTGGCCCATAGAGATCTCTATTCTCAGCTTGTTGGAATTCATGAGTATCGAGTCTCTCAAGTATATCAGCAAGATCAAGTGACTTGTAGTCTCCACGCTCTTGAATCATCAAAGCTAGTGTATCCAATGAGGAATCAAGAGATCTCAGCAGTTTCTTCACCACCTCGTGGTCGGTGATTTCAGTGACACCAAGTGCTTGAAGCTCGTTGGATATATCAATGAGACGATCAAAAGTTTGATGAACATTCTCATTGTCAAGTCTTTTGAAGCGGTTGAAGAGATTGCGAAGAAGATCAACTTAGGAGTCATGTTGAGTTGAATCACCTTCGTTGACTTTGGACAACCTATCCCAGATAAGCTTAGCAGATTCCAAAGCACTCACTCTGCCATACTGACCTTTTCTCAGATGGACACAAATGATATTCTTCGCTTGAGAATCGAGTTGCTTGAATCTCTTCACATCAGCAGCGTTGATCGTGGAAGTAATAGAGGGAATGCCATTTTCCATAACATACCAGAGATCGTTGTCAATTGCCTCAAGATGCATGCGCATCTTGTTCTTCTAGTAGGGGTAGTTCATCCCATCGAAGGTAGGAAAAGCCACGGAAACCTTGATCATACTTGGAGTCGACATAACTCGAACTCGAGGTGGTTAAACTAAAATCACATAGAACAAGGGAGTACCTTGCTCTGATACCAATTGAAAGTGCATTATATCAACTAGAGGGGGGTGAATAGGAGTTTTTTTACAAATTCATCACTAAGGAATTTCAACTTGAGGAATTTGAAATGTGATGAAATACTCGTAGCAGAATAAATACTCAAATGCATGTGAAAGAGAGCAATATCATAGTCATCATGATGAAACAGAGCATGCACAGAATACAAGTAGCGTGATATAGGATAAGCAGGTGAAGAACAAGGTAACTGGAAACTTTGAGATGAGGAAATTGAGAAAGTCTTCAGTCAAATTCTTCAAAGAGTAACGAACAATTTCGTCAACAAGTATTCGAGGAAATAGAATAGTTGAGGAAATGGAACCAGGTAGCTTGGTGAAGACAATGGTTTGATGACCTAGTTCCAACTGTTGTGACACTCGTACGTCTGGTTTGGAGCCGCTTGGTACCAAATGACACACAGTCCCAGGACATACATTCCTTACCGTATTCTCCTTGAGCTAAGGTCACATAGTACTCGCTCAACAGTCGTGGTAAGTCTTCAGGGGAGACTTCCAAAACCCTCACAAACTGGTCACCCGACCATCCACAATTGACTGCTGGATGCTCTAGACCATGACGCCTAACCGTCTAGAAGATACACAGTCTTCAAAGGTAACAGGCGTGGGTTCCACACAGGAACAATCTCTTCAGTGATGCTCAATCACTTCGGATTTTGTGGTTTGGTTTTGGGGTTTTTCCTCACTGATGGATTTCTCTCAAAGTCTTCGGAGGATGGTTTTTCCTCACTGATGATTTTCTCCCAAAGTCCTCGGAGGATGGGTTGCTCTCAAATGACAAGTGTCAAGTTCTCTCTCGGAGCAACCAACCAACTAGTGGTTGTGGGGGTGGCTATTTATAGCCAGGGTGCAACCCAACAAGATAAGACATAAATGCCCCCAATGATATGACCATTATGTGGGTAAGATGATTGGGGACAACTGGCGCTAAGCACGACAACGGTCGGAATTTCGAACTATGAAAGTTCTCAAGGCTTATCATATTCCTCGCGGTAGGCAATTCGCACTAGCGAAATCCTAACTCCTCAGTCAGACCAATTTCCTTAGAGATCAAAAGAACAAAATCACTGTCACTGAAGAACTTGACTGAACAATAAGAGATTTCCAAAGGCTTCACTCGAAGGATTGGATAGGTTGAGGCTTTTGAGTTGAGCATCAGTTGGAAAATTTCCTTAGTATTACCTCGGCCCCCTTTAACAGTATGATGTTTTCTATGACTCAAAGAAAGGAAATGAAACTACAAAAACAAAAAGACTTCACGCTTCATAGTCCCTATTAATATCTTCAAGGTCACACTGAATTCTTTAGCTTGAAAGTCTTCAAGGAATACCAAAATCTTCATCAAAATCTTTATCTCAAGACATTCACTTTTAGGGGTCGATAATCTCTGAATATATCAAACTCCTTGTAACATCCCAAAATTTCATTTTGGAATGTTATGATATAGCTATGCATCCATTATCATCATTTCTTGATTTTATGAAATAGCTGAAATGCCTTTTTCTGATCTTCTGAAAGTCCCCTTCTATTTTTCCCTATGTTGCTTCCCCTATTTGAAATTTTGGTTAAATGTTCAAAAATAAGAGAGGAGTAACATGACACTCCACACCAGGGTCTAATTGGTGAATTATTTGAACAAAATAACCAGGGGTTATTTTGAAAATATTTGCAAAAAAGGATCTAAAAACAATTAGGCAATTTCTCAAAATAATATTTTTTTCAAAGTGTTGAAATGACAGAATAGAAATGTTCATTAAATAGCATTTATTATTCTGTTAATTTTGATATATAATACCCCTATATTTAGAGACGATTTGAATGCTTTAAAAGTTTTTGAATGTCTCTGGAAATTATTAAAAAGAAACGGTAACCGTTTCCGGTATTAAACGGGCCGGCCCACCGGCTTTAAAAGCCGAGACCGTTACCGGTCGGCCGACCGAGCGCAGTAATGTCCCCCTCTCTCTCTGACGCTGGACCCCACCCCCGACCGACCGTTGCTTCGAACGGTCGTCTTCTCCCTCCCCCCGCGCGCGCCGGACCCGACGCCGGTCGCTCTCCCCCTCACCGGATCTCTCCCCTCTCTCCTCCCCGCACCCCCCCCGAGCGCCTATATAAGAGCCCCACTGCCCCGCATCCATTTCCCCCCCGAGCCCCCTTCTCTCTCTCGCCGAGACGCCGTCGATTGCTCGTCGGAGTTCCACCACCACCGGAAGTCGCCGTCGACCGTAGCCACCACCTCCGACCATCATTCGCCTCGCCGTCGCCACCAATCGCCTCCGGAGGACCGTCCCCGTCGCCCGGACCACTTCCCCTTCTTCCCCGACCACCGGAATACATCGCCGACGCCGTCGCCGCTACCGGACTCGCCGGAGTACCCCGACGCCGGCAACCTCCTCCCTGTAAGCCCCCTCGACCGTCGGATCCCGAATCAACGTTCCAGATTAGAACAAACTTAAACCGAACCGGTATCTTCTATCGATCGGTCGTCCGCTCTAATTCACCTACCGCACGCCCCCTTAGCCAATCGGATCACGCCACGTAGCCCCCTGACCGACGCAATTTTTTTTTATTTTCTGTTTTGTTTTAATTAACAGAATGTTTTCCAATTTTGTTTTGCTTATATCTTTTAATCTATTTAGTGTTTTGAGTTGATTCTTTTTGTAATAGCTCACATTTTTTATGTAGTTTCACCCTGTACTTTTAAATTTCAAATTTGAACTATAAAATTTGAATGTAATCAAATTTGCTCAAAATCTTCAAATCTGAATAACTAGAGTTTGAAAATAGATTTTGACATGATTCTTTTTGCTACTGTTTGGTATTAGTTAGGACTATCTTCATGTATAGTTTGAGGATTTTCATGATCTATTTAATTACTGTTTTAACCAAAAAAACAGAATCTGCTTATTATTATAATATAGTTTTATAAACTTAATTTTAATTAGTTTGATTTAGATGTTGGTTTCATTTGTTTATTAGATTCTGTTAGTAAACATTTAGTGTTTTTACTCACTGTTAATAAAAATATAAATTTGCCTAATTTAATTTCATTTAACATAGGAATCACAACTTCTTTTCAAATAGGCATCATTTGATTAAAACAACTAACTAATGGTTTTGCTTCAAACAAAGTTTTATAATATTTAATTCTGTTTTCTAAGACAGATTTAATAGTAAATTCTTTTCTGTTAAGAACATGTTTTGCTAATAAATAACAAGTTTAGTTTTCATTCTTTTGTTAGTACAACTATAGTTGATTCATATAGTGTTTATCAAAACTTTTATAAACTTTACTAAAGTTTTCCCAACAAACTTAAATTGATTTTCTTTGTTTAATAATAAAAAAAATTCTATTGTTTCCCTTGCTGTCAACAATTGTCTTGTTATTTCAAAATAAGTTTTATTATGTAGAAGTGTTTCATCATCCCCTTTGGAAAAACAAAACTTTGTGTGTTTTACTTGCTAGAGACTTTTGTGCATTGTTTGCCTTGTTTGTTTAGTACTTCTTTGCTGAATGTATGAGTACTTATTTTGGTTGTATGCTTATTTGAGTGCATTGTTTGTTTCGTTAGATTATCCGGAGTGCGAAGCTTGTTACTTAGAGTCACTCACGTACGAAGATCATCAATCAGGCAAGTCACTTTGATCATGTTTTACCCATGTTTTATATGCATTAGTTCTACCATCTCCCCAGTTGCATGCAAGATAGGTTAGTTGGAAACTTGGTTACATTGTAGTAGTATCATGTGGTAGATACCCCTCTCAACCCTCTTTGACAACATTGGCCCCGGGAAACGTTGTTTTACTTTTGCTATGCTAATAGTAGACGGGGTTGGTTGTGTGATTCATGGGAGTTGAGAGAGTTAATAATTTCAAGACCTACATAATGAGCAAGATTTCAAGACTCCAAGTTTTCAACATACCTCTGGGTGGATGATGGTTGAACGGCACCCTGGAGAAACCAGTGGTTAGCCTAGGTGATGCTGGAGATGGCCAGTATTCACGCGGAAAGGTCCACCCAGGCACAAAGGGATGGATGGGTGCTTCAAGACCCAAGGCTTACCTGCACAGCCACAAGTCATTATGGGCTCTGGCTTGGTTGGATATCGTGGTAACTCTGGACAGGCGGTGCTACGAGAGGTAGAAGAACGGTAGGAAAGGATGGGCACCGTCAGAGTCGCAGGGAAACCCTTTGGAAGACCATGTTTTGGTCATCCGTTTCTCAAACACCCTGAAGTGCGAGAAATCAAACGGAGGCGACCAAATCTTGTGGGGAACGTGTGCAAAACTCTGCAGAGTATTTCAAACCTAATCGATTAGCCGTGTCCACGGTCATGGACGACTTGAGCCAAAGGAATTGGAACTTCCGGAACTCTCAACACAAATAATATGATGATGTGGGAATTTAATAATTTTGGGTATGAGAATTGGTTGGTGGAACCATCTCATTAATCAACCAACTTAGTAATGTTTTGCTTAGCCCCTTTTCTTGATGTAGGAAAAATTGGCTTTACGCAAAACTTACCACCCCACCTGCCATATATGCATATAGACTAGCTGATTATTTTCACACCTCTACTGTGACTTTGCCGGCATATTCCATATGCTGACCTACACGGCTGCAACGTATCATGTTGCAGAGTATTTTTCCGACCAGGAGTGAGGACGCGTTCTATGCTCAGTGAGATGCCCTTGGAGTCGGATGGACTCATCTACCGTCGACGCTTCCGCAAGATTTAGATATTCTCATGAGTTGGCTTTTAGCCACTTTATTGTAATTTTTATTGTAATAAAGGACTCGATATGAGATTTCGATTAATATAATGCTGTGTGATTTCCCTTTGATATATACATGGATGTACCGTGTGTGTACCAGCATGATCTTGGGATGGTACGGAAACACCGGAGACTTGACCTTTCAGGTCGGGTCGCTACACTCCTCCTTGACTTATAGAACCAGTGTATACTCACAAACACATTAGTTCCTTAACCATTAAACTTCAATACACCAAAATCACTAAGGGGCACTAGATGCACTAACAACGTGCTTCCTCTCCCTTTTGGGTATGTGTGTAACATATATCATGTTCACAGTTTTTACTTCGGGAGGGAATTGCTTATGTCCTCCATTGTTTGGCCCGTGAGGCTCTTCAACGTCCTCACTACGTGGTCCCTTGCCCTGCGCCTCGGTTGCAAATTTGTCGGCTTGTTTGAATACCCAACAATTACGATTGGTGTGGGTGGCAGGTTTGTCTTGGGTGTCGTGGATCTAGCAGGGCCTATCCTTGATTTTTTTTCAGCGTGGAAGTTCCGTCTGTATTTCCTTTAGAGGGCTTCTTCCATTGTCTGGATTTTGAGTTGCGGAAACCGGCATTTACAGCCGTGTCCTCGACATCACCGTTGTTGTATCGGCGTTTGTTCTTGTTGCGTCGTGGTTTCCCGTTTACATCCCGCACTTCAGAGGTACAAGGTCTTTAGGGTTGTGGTGTCATCGAGCTAGCCAATTATCCTCGCCCACGCAAAAGCGGGTCATGAGTGAGGTAAGGGTGGACATTGTTCTCGGTTTGTCCTAGCCGATTTGACGAGCTAGCCATTCGTCCCGGATGTTTGAAAGAGGCTATTGCCTCAGCATTCAGGCAATCAATGATCTGCTTCTTCTTGGTTAGGAACCGATTCCAAAATTGTCTAGCTGATTCGCTGACTTTTTGGATGACGTTTGTCAAGTTGGAGGAGTCTGGCGGCGGACATATGTGCCCTAGAAGTTGGATCAGAAGGCATCCTCGAGCTCTTCCCTCCTCCCGATATAGTTTTCGGGGAGGTTGCTTAACCAGTGCCGAGCTAGTCCTTTAAGATTTAGGGCAAGTATTTTATGGCGTGGAGATCATCTCCTCGGGCCATATGAATGTGGAGAAGGAAGACTTCAATCCACATGGCCGGGTCTGTTGTCCCGTCATAATTTTCTACGTTTACGAGTTTAAACCCTTCGGGGAACTGATGTAGCTTAACCTCGTTTGTGAAGCACAGTGGGTGTGCAGTGCCTCTAATCCGGGCTACGTCATGCCTGAGATCAGCCGTCTTTTGGACCTGGTATTGATCCCGATCTCTGTTGTTGCGGTTAAGACACAATTGGTACCTATATCGTCTAGCGGGGGAGTACTCTCTAGATCTGTAGACGGATCTTGTGTGACCTTCTCTATAGTCCAAGTCTTGTCATTAGTCATATCGATTCTCAAGATGTATAGGGTCCTTTCCTCTCCTGTGGGGAAACGCAGGTCTGTAGTCGGTCTCTCGAGCTGGCCTATCCCATCCTCGAGGGGGGCAATCCGGCTGGTCGTACTGGGTGTACCTGGGAGATACAGGCTCAAAGGCCTCATCGTCGAATTGCGATAGCAGATGCCAGCATGGGTATCTTTTGTTTTGATCCGGTCGCTCAGTGACATACCCTTCTTTTGTTGCCAAGACCTTCATCCATCTGCCATTGAGGGTATCTTGTTCGGCTTTGAGTTGGTGCTATTTTGCCTTTAGGCTTCACGTGATGGCTATGAGGTGCCGCGGAAACTGTCCCTGATCGGAGGGGATTTCGGGGATGGTGAAGTCTTCGGCTTCAAAGCTGTCCGCCTGCTCGACAGGGGGGAGGTAGTTGTCGTCCTCGAAATCGTTGGGGTCCTCAGGGTCATGTTGATGCTCGGTCCTCTCTGTGTCTTCTATTGGTTGCTCGGGGGCTTTGGGGTCACCAAGGTCCTCCGGGGTGTCATTTTCCCCGATGCTTGCGTTGCCTTCCTTTCCCTTGTTCGCCTTGGATCGTTTGCGCTGTTTTCAACGCATAGATGACTCCTTTTCAGATTTGTCACCATTCTTCTTGAGGGTGTCGTTTCCCTTATCATCAAGGGTGTCTGCCATATAGACGTTTTAGGTGGAGGTGGCTGTCCACCGTCCAGTGGTGGACGGGACGGGTGCATCGACTTCTTCCTCCTGGTCTTCTGCCACCTTAGAGGCACAGTCCAGCATATCGATTATATCTTTGATAGTGGCTACCAAGTGGGTGGTGGGTGGGCCGTAAAATTCCTCCTGACCTACCTCTAGACCGATCTGTGTGTGGGTTGAGGTCAGGTCATCCATGATTTTCATTGACTGGATCCAGTCCATAGCCTTGTTCAAAAGCGAGATATCGATTGGATTAATCTGTCGGACATCTTCGGAGCTAACCTCCGGAGAGTCCGTATGAAGAGTATATTCGTCCAGGGTTGACCCCTTGTCCTCGGGTGCTATCATCGGGTCTGATCCTAAAGCCGGACCCCTGACAACGATGGACCCGAGGGCGGGGCCAAGCAGGAGGCTCGAAGTTAAAGCTTCGAGATTTCCGGGCTCGTCGGATAAGACCGCGAGCCCAGTACAGAGCAGGTCGCCCAGGGAGTCGGCGGAGAAGTCTAGGTTCCCAAACCTGATCTCTTGATTAGGGACAAAACTTCTGATCTGGCCAAGATGGCCAGCTGGGCTAGCATGCAGCACAATGATGACCCACAAGTATAGGGGATCAATCGTAGTCCTTTCGATACGTAAGTGTCGAACCCAACGAGGAGTAGAAGGAAATGATAAGCAGTTTTCAGCAAGGTATTATGTGCAAGTGTTGTGAGTAACAATAGTAGATACTTTTGTAGCAAGATAATTCGTAACAAGTAACAAAGGTGCAGCAAGGTAGCCCAATCCTTTTTGTAGCAAACGACAGGCCTGAAAGTACGCTTATATTAAGCAAGTGCTCCCGAGGACACAAGTGAATTTATGAATAGTCATGTTCATTGTGTTGAGTTGATTAACATTCGCTACTTTGATAATTTGGTATGTGGGTGGACTGGTGCTAAGGTGATGTTCTTACTTGAACTAAGAACTTTTGGGGAATGTTGCATGGAAAAAAAATTCCAACGCACACGCAAGATCTATCCATGGTGATGAGCATCTATAAGGGGGGGTAGTAGGATTGGGACTCCTCCTTCCCACATCAAAACTCTTTCTACCTTGGGTTTTTTCCAACCCAGCCACATGGGCCTTTAGTGGGACTTAGGACATCCCACTAGGGGCTGGTTTACC
The DNA here is from genome assembly GCA_022496015.1 of Hordeum marinum. Classification (NCBI taxonomy): domain Eukaryota; kingdom Viridiplantae; phylum Streptophyta; class Magnoliopsida; order Poales; family Poaceae; genus Hordeum; species Hordeum marinum. The sequence continues at coordinate 365,397,431 of CM039675.1, read as the reverse complement.
TCATCCACAGCCCATGTGGCCCCTTGGGTCGAGACACCCCTCCCGATGGTTCCTCGGTACCCTCCCGGCACTCCCGGTACACTATCGATGAGCCCAAAACTTTTCCGGTGACCAAAAAAGGACTTCCTATATATCAATCTTTACCTACGGATCATTCTGGAGCTCCTCATGATGTCCGGAAATCCGAACAACCTTCAGTCACCACCATACATAACTCTATACTACCGAAACGTCACTGAACCTTAAGTGTGCAGACCCTATGGGTTCGAGAACTATGTAGACATGACCGAGACACCTCTACGGTCAATAACAAATAGCGGGACCTGGATGCCATATTGGTTCCTACATATTCTACGAAAATCTTGATCTATTGAACCTCTATGTCAAGGATTCAGTTAATCATGTACGCTGTTCCCTTTGTTCTTCGGTATGTTACTTGCCCGAGATTCAATCATCAGTATCTCTATACCTAGTTCCATCTCATTACTGATAAGTCTCTTTACTCGTTCCGTAATACAAGATCCCATGGCTAACACTTTAGTCACATTGCTTGCAAGGCTTGTTGCAATCTTGTATTACCGAGTGGGCCCTGAGATACCTCTTCGTCACACGGAGTAACAAATCCCAGTCTTGATCCATACCCACTCAACAGACACTCTCGGAGATACCTGTAGAGCACCTTTATAGTCACCCACTTACACTGTGACATTTGATACACACAAGGCACTCCTCTAGTGTCAGTGAGTTGCATGATCTCATGGTCACAAGAACAGATACTTGACATGCGGAAAACTATAACAATAAACTGAGACGATCATATGCTATGTTTATAGTTTGGGTCTTGTCCATCAGATCATTCTCCTAATGATGTGATCCCGTTATCAAATGACATCTCATGTCAATGGCTAGGAAACCTTGACCAACCTTGATCAACCAGCTAGTCTACTAGAGGCATACTAGGGACAAAGTGTTGTCTATGTATCCACGCATGCAATATGTTTCCAGTCAATACAATTATAGCATGGATAATAAACAATTAGCATGAACAAGGAAATATAATAATAACCATTTATTATTGCCTCTAGGGCATATTTCCAACAGTCTGGCACTTGCACTAGAGTCTGTAATCTAGCTCACATCACCATGTGATTTACATTGTAATGAATCTAACACCCATACACCTCTGGTGTTGATCATGTTTGTCCCTTGGAAGAGGTTTAGTCAACGGATCTGCAACATTCAGGTGTGCACTTTGCAAATATTTATGTCCTCCTGCATGATGTACTCGCGGTAGGAATTGAAGCGTCGCTTTATGTGTCTGGTCCTCTTGTGAAACCTTGGTTCCTTGGACAGGCAATGGCAACAGTGTTATCACAGAACAGATCCACTAGATTCAGTGCACTGGGCACTACTCCAAGATCTATCATGAACTCCTTCATCCAGACACCTTCATTCTCCTCCTCTAAGGCTGCGATGTACTCTACTTCGCATGTACAATTGGCTACTATGCTCTGCTTGGAATTGCACCAGCTTACTTCTCCCCCATTGAGAATAAATACATATCCGGTTTGTGACTTAGAGTCATCCGGATCAGTGTCAAAGCTTTCATAGACGTAACCATTTACGACGAGCTCTTCATCACCTCCATAAATGAGAAACATTTCCTTAGTCCTTTTCAGGTACTTAAGGATATTCTTGATCGCCGTCCAGTTCTCCATTCCTAGATCACATGAAACCTTCTGGCCATACTTATGGCAAAGCTGACATCGGGTCTTGTGCACAACATTGCATACAGGATAGAGCTTGTGGCTGAAGCATACGGGATGACACTCATATTCTCTCTATCTTCTGTAGTCACTGGGCATTGAGTCTTACTCAACTTTACACCTTGTAACACAGGCAAGAACCCCTTCTTGGACTGATCCATTTTGAATTTCTTCAAAACATTATCAAGGCATGTGCTATGTGAAAGTCCTATTAAGCGTCTCGATCTATCTCTATAGATCTTAATGCCTGATATGAAAGCATCTTCTCCTAGGTCCTTCATTTAAAAACTCTTGCTCAAATATTCCTTCACGCTTTCCAGCATTTCTATATTGTTTCCAATCAGAAATATGTCATCCACATATAATATTAGAAATGCTATGGAGCTCCCACTCACTTTCTTGTAAACACAAGCTTCTCCGTACGCATGTATAAACCCGAAAGCTTTGATCACCTCATGAAAGCGCAAATTCCAACTCCGAGATGCTTGCACCAGTCCATAAATGGATCGCTGGAGTTTGCAAACGTTTTTAGCATTCTCTGGATCAACAAAACCTTCCGATTGTATCATATACAACTCTTTCTTAAGGAGACCATTAAGGAATGCTGTTTTGACATCCATCTGCCAAATTTCATTTCATAGTCGAAATATGCATCTATTGCTAACATGATTCTGATGGATTTAAACATCGCGATAGGTGAGAAGGTTTCATCGTAGTCAACTCGTTGAACTTGTGAAAAACCCTTTTCCACAAGTCGAGCTTTATAGACGGCGACATTACCGTCCGTTTCCATCTACCTCTTAAAGATCCATTTGCGCTGTATGGCCTTTCGCCCTTTAGGTAATACTTCCAAAGTCCATAATTTGTTTTCATACATGGATCCCATCTCGGATTTCATGGCCTCTAACCATTTCTCGAAATCTGGGCCCCTCATTGCTTCTCCATAGCTCGTAGGTTCATCGTTGTCTAACAACGTGACCTCCAAGATAGGGTTGCCGTACCACTCAAGAGCAGTACGCGCCCTTGTCGACCTACGAGGTGCAATAGCAACTTGATCTGAAGCTTCGTGATCATCATCATTAACTTCCACTTCAACGGTCGTAGGCTCCACAGAAACATCTTTCTGCGTTGCGCTACTTTCTAGTTGAAACAAATGTTCAACAACCTCATCAAGTTCTATGTTCCTCCCACTCAATTCTTTTGAGAGAAACTCTTTCTCAAGAAATGTTATGTTCTTAGATACAAACACTTTGCCTTTGGATCCGAGATAGAAGGTATACCTGTTGGGGAATATTGCATGGGAAACAAAAAATTTCCTATGCTTCACATGTATCAATCTAGGAGATGAGCATCTATGAGAGGAGAGATTGGATCTACGTACCCTTGTAGATCACTAAGCGGAAGCGTTAAAGAACGCGGTTGATGTAGTGGTACGTCTCCGCGATCCAAATCGCAAGCCGTCCCACGAACTCCCGATCAAGTGCCAAACGGACGGCACCTCCGCATTCAGCACACGTGCAGCTCGATGAAGATCTCTGCCTTCTTGATCCAGCAAGAGGAAGCAGACAGGTAGATGGGTTCACCGGCAACATGACGGCATGCTGGCGGCGGTGGTGGAGCTGATCCGGCAGAGCTTTGCTAAGCGGCGTCGAACCAATCTACTAGAGGAGAGACTATCGGAGAGGGAGGCAGGGCTGCACCGTGGCTTAGGGTGCGGCTGCCCTCCTCCCTCTCACGTATATATAGGGGAAGAGGAGGAGGCTGGCCGCCCTAGGGTTTCCCTAGGGTTTGGTGCGGCGGCCAAGGAGGTGGGGCGGCGGCCAGGGTGCCTTGGCCACCAAGTTTGGTGGCTAGCCCTCCCTTTTGGCCCAGCCCAAGCCTCTAGCCGCATGGGCCTTGAGGTGAGAGGTGCGGCCAGCCCACCAGGGGCTGTCTCGCACCCTCTCACAGCGCATGTGGACCTTTGGAGTAGATGGGCCCACCCGGTGGACCCCCAGGAACACTTCCGGCACTCTGTCACACCACTTTCAGGTCACGGAACCACTCCGGAACTCCTCATGACGTCCGGGATCTCATCTGGGAGTCCGAACAACGTTCGGTCACCAACACACATAACTCATCTATACCGAAACGTCACCGAACCTTAAGTGTGCAGACCCTGTGGGTTCGAGAACCATGTAGACATGACCGAGACACCTCTACGGTCAATAACCAATAGCGGGACCTAGATGCCCATATTGGTTCCTACATGTTCTATGAAGATCTTTATCGGTCGAACCTCTATGTCAAGGATTCAGTCAATCTCGTATGTTGTTCCCTTTGTTCTTTGGTATGTTACTTGCCCGAGATTCGATCATCGATATCTTTATACCTAGTTCAATCTCGTTATCGGCAAGTCTCTTTACTCGTTCTATAATACAAGATCATGTGGCTAATTGTAATGTTGCATTACCGAGTGGGCCCTGAGATACCTCTCCGTCACACGGAGTAACAAATCCCACGCTTGATCTATGCCAACTCAACAAACACCCTTGGAGATACCTATAGAGCACCTTTATAGTCACCCAGTTACATTGTGACATTTGATGCACACAAGGCACTCCTCCGGTGTTAGTGAGTTGCACGATCTCATGGTTATAGGAACATATACTTGACATGTAGAAAATAGTTGCAATAAACTGACACGATCATATGCTATGTTTATAGTTTGGGTCTTGTCCATCACATCATTCTCCTACTGATGTGATCCTGATATCGAATGACATCTCATGCCATGGCCAGGAAACCTTAACCATCTTTGATCAACGAGCCAGCTGCTAGAGGCACACTAGGGACACAATGTTTGTCTATATGCCCACACATGTATTTAGCTTCCAGTCAAACAAATTATAGAATGGACAACAAACAATTATCATGAACAAGGAAATATAATAATAAACACTTTATTTATTGCCTCTAGGGCATATTTCCAACAGTCTCCCACTTCAATAATCTAGTTCACATCACTTATGTGATTTACATTGTTATGAATCGCACACCCATGCAGTTCTGGTGTTGATCATGTTTAGCCCTTGGAAGAGGTTTAGTCAACGGGTCTAAACCATTCAGATCCGTGTGCACTTTGCAAATATTTATGTCCTTCTCCTTGATCACCTCATCAAAGTGCTCATTCCAACTCCAAGATGCTTGCACCAGTCCATAAATGGATCGCTGGAGTTTGCAAACTTTGTCAGCATTCTATGGACCGACAAAACCTTCCGGTTGCATCATATACAACTCTTCCTCAAGGAAACCGTTAAGGAACGCTGTTTTGACATCCATCTGCCAAATTTCATAGTCGAAATATGCAGCTATTGCTAACATGATTCTGACGGACTTAAGCATCGCTACGGGTGAGAAGGTCTCATCGTAGTCAACTCCTTGAACTTGTGAAAATCCCTTAGTCCTTTTCAGGTACTTAAGGATATTCTTGACCGCTTGCCAGTGCTCCATTCTAGGATCACTTTGAAACCTTCCGGCCATATTTATGGCAAGGCTGACATCGGGTCTTGTGCACAACATTGCATACATGATATAGCCGATGGCTGAAGCATAGGGGATGACACTCATCTTTTCTCTATCTTCTGCAGTTACTGGGCATTGAGTCTTACTCAACTTCACACCTCATAACACAGGCAAGAACCCCTTCTTGGTCTGTTCCATTTTGAACTTCTTCAAAACTTTATCAAGGTATGTGCTCTGTGAAAGTGCTATTAAGCGTCTCGATCTATCTCTATAGATCTTAATGCCTAATATGAAAGCAGCTTCTCCTAGGTCCTTCATTGAAAAACTCTTGTTCAAATATTCCTTCACGCTTTCCAGCATTTCTATATTGTTTCCAATTAGCAATATGTCATCCACATATAATACTAGAAACGCTATAGAGCTCCCACTCACTTTCTTGTAAATACAAGCTTCTTCGTAAACTTGTATAAACTCAAACACTTTGATCACCTCATCAAAGTGCTTATTCCAACTCCGAGATGCTTGCACCAATCCATAAATGGATTGCTGGAGTTTGCAAACTTTGTCAGCATTCTTTGGATCGACAAAACCTTTGGGTTGTATCATATACAACTCTTCCTCAAGGAAACCGTTGAGGAACGCTGTTTTGACATCCATCTGCCAAATTTCATAGTCGAAATAAGCAGCTATTGCTAACATGATTCTAACAGACTTAAGCATCGCTACGGGTGAGAAAGTCTCATCGTAGTCAACTCCTTGAACTTGTGAAAAACCCTTTGCCACAAGTCGAGCTTTATAGACGGTGACATTACCGTCTGCGTCCGTCTTCTTCTTAAAGATCCATTTATTCTGAATAGCCTTTCGCCCTTCAGGTAATACTTCCAAAGTCCATACTTTGTTTTCATACATGGATCCTGTCATGGGTTTACCACGGCAGATGTCCAGATGAACGGACTTGGATTTGTTGCCATTGCTAATGTGATGGACTCAAAGGGGTTGGTTGGGACGAAGGACACGAGTTTACCCAGGTTCGGCCCCTCAAGATGAGGTAACAACCTACGTCCTGCTTGTGCTCCTATTGCTTGATGTATCAATTACAAGGGAGCTATTGCTTGACCTAGTTCTCGATAGCTTGATCTCTAAGTCACCCCGGGTCTTGCCTTTATATAGGAGGTCAAGACCACGGGTCATACAAGTTGTAACCGACTCTCATTACATGTCCGAGTCTACCTCTACCTTCTCTTGCCTTCCCTGACCAGTTGTCTCCGGGAGGCTTACACGCCCAGGTTTGCTCCGTCCGGGCCACGTTCCGGCCTATCCTGTCAAGCTACCAAGCGTCTTGGGCCTTAGGTCTTCACGACTCACTCTTGAGCTGGCATACGAGCCGCCTGGTGTGACCCGGAGCCCTCAGGGCGGGTCTCACCGTGGGTTATATCCCCAACAGTAGGCCCCAGGTTGATTTGAGCTTGCTCACTTCAGCCTTCTTCTTACTCCTCGACAAGTCGCTCAGAAAATAATGACCCGCCATGACGTCACGTCAAATCTGTCAAAAAAGATCCTCTGACGCACGCAACGAATCTTCCCTTATTAAATGGATAGTCCAAGAATTGAGGCATCTGCCTCGGTCAAATGACATCCGACGCTTGGATTTCCACGCCTGTTTCCGCCCTTCTTTCTATTAAATAGGACCGCTAGGGGCAGCATTTGCCTTCTCCCGCTCGCTCTTCATCTCTTTCCTTCCGGCGCCTCCGCTCCAGCGCATTCCGCTCCGGCGCCGTCTCCTAATCATCATCGACAAGGCCGCTGCATCAACCTGACTTGTTCTAGAGCTCCCTCTGCATTCATCGTGCCGTCTCCGGTGAGTCCTTCTTCCCCTAGATCCATAACCGTTCCGGTAGGGTTTCATGGAGCTCCGCCGCCGCCGCTCAGAACTCGGGCTTCCATCAATGCCGGCCATATTTAGCCCCTGAACCTTTGACGATATCGTGTCCCCACTGCACCGCTATGTAGGAGACCGATAGTAATGCTACTGATATTCACCACGGCTTCGCCCGTCATTTTAAACTTTCTTCATTTTCGCTAGTTCATCTCTTGGTCTGAAAATAGAAACATGTCCTTTGTTTTTGTAGATCCGCAATCTTAGCGATACTTAGCAAAACCTGTTTTCAGCACTTAGCCAAATTTCACTCTGTCTTCTCGTAACCTTGACCCGTCGTGCAGTTCCGGCTCTCACCAGCCGGATCTTGGCGTCTCATCCTTAAGGTCTTAAGCTTTTAAGCCACCGGTAGATATCTGCCCATTTCTTGACTCGCCGTATATGCTTACTTTGCACAGTTTTAAACCGCCGCCATGTCTCGCGCATCAAACTCCTGCAATTGGGTCGGCTCTTGCATCATTGAAGAGTTCCTTATGGACTTTGTACACGCGTCCACCCTCCCTGCCAAAGAGGTCATCCATTGGTGGGTTCCGGGTAATGAACTGAAGCCCGTTCCTCAGGAGGGCGAGGTAGTTGTTTTTTCGGAGCACATTGAACATGGGTTCGTACCCCCCGGCTCAAAATTCTTTCGGGACGTCCTTCATTTTTACAAGCTGCATCCTCAAGACCTTGCCCCTAATTCCGTCTCAAACATATGCAACTTCCAAGTGCTTAGCAAGGTCTATCTGCAAACTAAGCCGTCTGTGGGTCTCTTCCGGGAATTCTTTTACGCGAATCGACAGACTGAAGTGAAGGCCGGACCAAGCTTAAAACTCGGTGGGATTTCCATTCAGAGGCGCCGGGATATAATCTTTCTGGCTGTGCAGATGCCGAGTCATCCAAAAGATTGGAATAAGACTTGGTTTTATTGTAAAGATACCTCCCCGGAGGGTGACCATCTGCTGTCGGGTTATCGCCCCTCCCGGCTCAAGACAACCTCCGAGCTTCCCGACCGGCTGTCAACTTCTGAACATGCAAGGCACGAGCTGACTCACGCCAAGATTAGAGCCCTCATGGCCAATGGATTGACGGGATTGGACTTGATCCGCTGCTGGAGGATTATGCCTTTGAGCTAGAGAAGCCGCCTCATGTGCGAATACCCGGGCTGGTATGATGATTCCCTATGCTTCAACCAGACGACATTAACCGAAAATGATATTACCACTGTCATCCGGAGGCTTGTCCATGAGACGTCAGGAGCTTGCAGCGCCATTGGGCTGGCGCCTTTCTATGCCATTAATCCGGCCCGAGACATAAGGCGACTCTTCATAGTCTCTTCTCTTTGTTTTAGTTATGTCTTGGCAATTCATCACTATTACCCGGCTTACCTTTTCAGGCTGAATCCGACTTCTGGAAGAAGAAGTATGTTCCTCCTCTGAACAAAAACAAGAAGAAAGCCCCAGCCAAGAGGACGAAGAAGACCACCCCTCAAGAGGAATGGTTTGAACCACCAGAATCGTCCGGCTCAGAGGTATAATTTGACTACTTTTTGTTACCTCGTTATTCACCTGACTGATAACAACTTATTCACAGGACGAGGTAGAGACGAGCCGCGCCAACGCCCCTAAGGTAACTTATGTTTCATCCGACTCAGAATGTTTTGTACCCCAGAAGATACGGCGGGTCGTTCGAAAAGTTCCCCTTTCTCATCCTCTTGCTTATTTGGATCCCCAATTTCTTTTGAAAAAGCAACAGCATGCTGACCGACGCCAGACCCGGAGGCCGGCTCTACTTACCTCATGTCCGGGTTACCTAACTCCCCGGCTTAGAAGAAGCGCCCCGTAGAGGTATGTATTTCTTCTCTGTTTGATTTTACTAGCTTTTCCTTTGTAATTCCAACACTACCTTATATTATCTGAACTGTCTCTCAGGGATCACCTTCGTCCGGTGACTCTACGGCCACTGCTCTACCGCCTCCAAAGATTAATCTGATGTATGTGTTTTTCCAGCCTTATGTCTGGTTCTTTGGAGGCTGTAACCCTTGGACTCTGACTTTCATGCTTTTCTAGGGCTTAAGCCAAGAGAAGGAAAACCAACAAGCCCTCCCATGGACCTACTGCTAAAGAACCGGAGCTTGCCAAGACGGATGCGCCTATACCGGCTGCAGACCCTCCAGGAACTTGTGCAGAGCCGACTGCTGACGACATTATTCCAGAGAGCCTGCAAAGGGACCTTTCCAAGCCGCCGAGCCCTGCCAAGGATGCTGATGATACCGCTGCCCCGGACGCCGTGATTACCGGTGCTGGCTTGCACTCTCCTTCACCTCACGTGCTGACGAAGCATAGTGAAACGGCTGAAGCTTCTAGGAAGTTGGACTTTGAGCTCCCCGCCTTAGAGAAAATGACAGCTGACGAACTTCATGCTGTCTACATGAACCGGCTGTCTACAAGTCGGGATCTAGAGCTCAAACTGGTTAACTTAATGAAGAGAAAATATGAGGTATTCCTTTTTCCTCCTTATACCCTTACGTAGCCCCCCAAGGGTCGGGTTAATATTAACTGATAATAATCCGGCTCTTCCATCTTAATAGAGGTAGAAACATCCAACATGTAGGCCTCAACTTACTTAGATGTGGTCTCAAACCATTGTCGTTAGCCCCCAAGGGCCGGATCAATAATTGATAATTTTGAACCGGAGCTTCCTAGAAGATAGGTAACAGATCCCTTCGTAGGCCCCAAGGGCCGGCTCAATCTTTTATAAAGTTGAGTCGGGACTTTATTGAGAATGAGTAACAGAGCCAAATCTAGCCCCCAAGGGCCGGCTCAATCTTTGTCAAAGTTGAGTCAGGACTTTCATGCTGAACCTCCTGAAAATAACAGTATGTAGCCCCCAAGTTCCGGGTCAATCTTGTCGAAGTTGAGTCGGAACTGTCTTGAAAATAGACATTAGCCCCCAAGTGTCATGCAATTGCTTGCAATCTATTTGAGACTTGCTATATCTTTGAAATTTTCTCCCCCTGTCGGTTTATTCCATGTTTTCATATGTTGCAGGAAGCTTTAATCGAAGCCGGGTCAGAAGTGGCCGGCTTAAAAAGCAATCTAGCCGCTTAGCAAGCCGCCCGGAGTGAAGCTGACGAGAAATGCCGACTCCTTTCTGAAGAGCTGAACAAAATCAAGGCCGACTTCACCACCTTCAAGGAATCTGCTAAAGCTGAAGAAGCCGCCTTGACTAAACGGGCGGATGATGCTGATCAAGGCTCATGATTGTATCTGATGAACTGCAATCCTTGAAACGCCACATCACGAAGATGACAGCCGCCCTTTTTGGTAAGTTTTTTGATGACTTTAACTCAATTGGTGTATTGTACTTGTGCTAGTGACTTACAACGAGATCTCCGTCTTATGCAGGTCCTAGGAGCCGCCAACTTGCCTCTGACAGCTTGCTGCCCGTGAAGGCCATATATACCTTGACAGAGCAACTCTACTGCGGCGCTATGTGTACCATCAAAGCCGTACAGTACAAGGATGCCATCCCTTCAACTCTCAAAGGGATCTTAGAGATTCTGTCCATGATGCCGAATCAAATCGTAGAGTTGAAGAAATCAGCCGCCCGTCAAGGGGCGATCACAGCTATAAGCTGGGCTCTGGCTTTTGCCCCCGAGTTAACTCCGGCTGAAATGATGGACGGGTTTCCCTCCAAGAAGGATGATGACTCTGAATTTTCAGAGGCTGACTATGCCCGGTGCATGAAGAATTCCAAAGTCCTGGCCTCTGTCTTAGTAGAAGAAGTTAATCTGGCGACTTACCAGGCGGCTTATAGCACGGATCAGAAAAGGATCCGTGGCCCTCTCGTTGAAAGCAAAGATCTGACACCCGCCCGCAGTAAGAATCTTTTCGCCTCTGAACTTGACCCATCCCCCTTCTTTGAAGAAGGAACCTTTGCGGCTTTAACCAACTGCAACTGGGACTTGGAAAATCTCCAGATCGAGGCAGCCGAAGACCCGGAGCAGGGTGACCCGTTAGCCAGCTGATCGCGCTGTAGATACCTATTGATAGCCGGCTCTTTATGACCCGCCATGAGCGGTGTAAAAAACTTGATGATATTTTTGGGCTCCATAGAGAGCGTCTGTAATAGACTAGTAGCAACCTTTGCCTTTCTTGAATTGTGCCATCGTGCACATATGAAAGTCCGGCTTATATATATGCCATCTTCATTGTTCATCTCATTGCATGCCTTACCGGCTCTTTGCAGCTTAATTCCTTGTATGAAATGGATGTATCTCTACATCGTTAGGAGGGCGGCTTAAAAGCATAACCCGAAGATGCTGTGTCTTCCTGATGTATTAACGGAGTTAATTGCTTGGCTTAAGAGCCGACCGATAGTGTATGATAAGCTACACCCGTAGGGCAGAAGCCCCCTGCACGGCTATGTTGACTTGTCAACATTTTTGGCATGAAAGCTGGTTGTTAGGGATAGATAAGCCACACCCAGAGGTGGGAAGCCCCCTTCGACAACCAAAGTTGACTTGTCAACTTTTTTGGCATAAGAGCCGACTGTTAGGGTTAGATAAGCTATACCCGAAGGTAGGAAGCCCCCTTTGACAGCCAATGTTGACTTGTCAACATTTTTGGCATGAAAGCCAGTTGTTAGGGATAGATAAGCTACACCCAGAGGTGGGAAGCACCCTTCGACAACCAAAGTTGACTTGTCAACTTTTTTGGCATAAGAGCCAGCTGTTAGGGTTAGATAAGCTATAGCCGAAGGTAGGAAGCCCCCTTCGACAACCAATGTTGACTTGTCAACATTTTTGGCATAAAAGCCGGTTGTTAGGGATAGATAAGCTACACCGAGAGGTGGGAAGCCCCCTTTGACAACCAAAGTTGACTTGTCAACTTTTTTGGCAGAAGAGCTGGCTGTTAGGGTTAGATAAGCTATACCCGAAGGTAGGAAGCCCCCTTCGACAACCAATGTTGATTTGTCAACATTTTTGGCATAAAATCCGGTTGTTAGGGATAGATAAGCTACACCCGGAGGTGGGAAGCCCCCTTCGACAACCAAAGTTGACTTTGTCAACTTTTTTGGCATAAGAGCCAGCTGTTAGGGTTTGATAAGCTATACCCGAAGGTAGGAAGCCCCCTTCGACAGCCAATGTTGACTTGTCAACATTTTTGGCATAAAAGCCGGTTGTTAGGGATAGATAAGCTACACCAGGAGGTGGTAAGCCCCCTTCGACAACCAAAGTTTTGGTTTTTCCTTGCATCGATGAAGATATGCGAAACAGCAGAGGCCCTGGCTTGCAGGGATGCTACTTTATTCATATATAAATATGATATGTACAATGATAGTGTACAGTGGCGAGTCTCAACAACTCAAGTGTAAATATGCCGCAGATGCGCTATGTTCCACGGCCGGCGGGTCTCCTGACCCGAAGTATCTGAGTCGTCCTGGATGAGAATGAGATAATCTAACCCATTGTTGAGATTTCTGCTCACCATGAAAGGCCCTTCCCATGGAGGAGATACCTTATGTATATTTTTCTGGTCTTGAATCAGCCACAGCACTAAGTCGCCCTCTTGAAATGTCAGGGTCTTGACCCTACGACTATTATAGCGGTGCAGGTCTTGCTGATAGATCGCCGAACGGGTAGCCGCCAGATCTCGTTCCTCCTCCAAAGCATCCAACGCGTCTTGACGTGCCGTCTCATTGTCCGTCTCAACGTAAGCAGGCACCCGTGGCAAGTCATGCCGGATGTCACTTGGTAATACGGCCTCTGCACCGTAAACCATGAAGAAAGGTGTATACCCCGTGGATCTGTTGGGGGTAGTTCTGATGCTCTATAAGACGGCGACAACTCTTCCACCCAACAACCCGCCATCTGCTATAAAGGAACCATAAGCCGGGGCTTGATACCTCTCAAGATTTCTTGATTAGCCTACTCTACCTGATTGGACTGTGGATGAGCAACCGCCGAAACATCAAGCCAGATGTGCTCCAGGTCGCAGAATTTTTTCATAGCCCCCTTGGAAAAGTTTGTGCCATTGTCCGTGATGATGCTGTGAGGATAACCAAAATGGTAGATCAGCTTTTTAATAAACTGAACCGCCATAGTCGCGTCACACTTGCTGACCGGCTCAGCCTCTACCCACTTGGTGAACTTGCCAACCGCCACCAAGAGGTGCGTTTTCTTATCCTTAGATCTCTTGAAAGGCCCAACCATATCAAGCCCCAGACTGCAAACGTCCAAGTAATTGGTATCATGCACAATTCTTGAGCCAAAACATGAGCACGCCGGCCGAATTTCTGACAACCATCACACTTGCGGACCAGATCCTCTTCATCTTTGTGAGCCGTCAACCAGAAGAAACCATGCCGGAAGGCCTTAGCGACTAGAGATTTTGAGCCGATGTGATGTCCACAGTCTCCAGCGTGAATTTCTTTCAAGATTTCCTTACCCTCCACTAGTGAGACACATCGTTGGAACACCCCGGTAACGTTGCACTTGTGCAACTCACCATGAACTATTGTCATGGACTTAGATCGTCGGGTGATCTATCTAGCCAGAGTTTCATCATCACATAACTCGCCTCGAGTCAAACATGTCAGGTAAGGCATAGTCCAATCCGGAATAGCATGTAGAGCCGCCACCAATTGCCCCTCCGGGTCAGGAACAGCCAAATCTTCCTCTGAAGGTAATTTGACAGTCGGGTGATGTAAGACGTCGAGAAAGATATTGGGCGGTACCGGCTTTTGCTGAGAGCCTAACCTTGACAAGGCATCAACCGCCTCATTCCTGCGACGATCCATGTGATCTACCTGATAACCTTTGAAGTAACCAGCAATGACATCCACCGCCTGACGATAAGCCGCCATCCGTGGGTCCTTGGAATCCCAAGTGCCTGAAACTTGCTGAGCCACAAGATCTGAGTCGCCCAAACACCTTACCCAGCTTAAACTTATCTCCTTGGCTACCCTGAGACCATGAAGCAGGGCTTCATATTTAGCCGCATTATTTGTGCAAGGGAACATCAGCCGGAGCACATAACAGAACTTATCACCCTTGGGAGATGTCAAAACAACTCCTGCCCCTGATCCTTCCAGCTGCTTGGATCCATCAAAGTGTATAGTCCAGTATTTGTTATCCGACTTTTCCTCGGGAGTTTGACACTCTGTCCAATCGTTTATAAAATCCACAAGGGCTTGGGACTTGACAGTCGTACGAGGCACGTATTTCAGATTGTGCGTGAAGGTTTATCGGGCTGGCTATGCTCTGGACAGGGATTCTTAAGCGCATCCTCCAAATTGAAGGGAGCCTTATTTTTGTTAAAAGGTTGCCTAAACTTCACATTGCCCTTAGGATGATTCTAGCTGGTGCTTGCATTGGCTACCAGCTCTAACCTGCCTTCGGGGTTCTTCCGCTTATAGCCTGATCTCTAAGTCGCCCCGGGTTATATCCCCAACAGATCCCATCTCGGATTTCATGGCCTATAACTATTTCTTGGAATCTGGGGCCATCATCGCTCCTCCATAGCTCGTAGGTTCATTGTTGTCTAACAACATGACCTCCAAGATAGGGTGGCCGTACCACTCAGGAGCAATACGCGTCCTTGTCGACCTATGAGGTTCAATAGCAACTGGATCTAAAGCTTCATGATCATCATCATTAACTTCCTCTCCAACTGTCGTTGGCTCCACAGAAACGTCTTTCTGCCCTGCGCTACTCTCTTGTTGAAGTGAAGGTTCAACAACCTCAGCCCAGTCAATTCTTTCGAGAGAAACTCTTTCTCAACAAATGTTCCATTCTTAGCGACAAACACTTTGCCTTCGGATCTGAGATAGAAAGTATACCCAACTGTCTCTTTTGGGTATCCTATGAAGACACATTTCTCTGCTTTGGGTTCTAGCTTTTCAGGCTGAAGCTTTTTGACATAAGCATCACATCCCCAAACTTTAAGAAATGACAACTTTGGCTTCTTGCCAAACCACAGTGCATATGGCGTCATCTCAACGGATTTCGATGGTGCCCTATTTAAAGTGAATGCATCTGTCTAATGCATAACCCCAAAATGATAGTGGAAAATCGGCAAGAGACATCATAGAACGTACCATATCTAATAAGGTTCGATTATGATGTTCGGACACACCATTACGTTGTGGTGTTCCAGGCAGTGTCAATTGTGAAACGATTCCACACTATCTCAAGTGACTGCCAAACTCTTAACTCACATATTCTCCTCCTCGATCAGATCACAGGAATTTAACTCTCCTATTACGATGATTCTCAACTTCACTTTGAAATTGCTTGAACTTTTCAAACATTTCAGACTTGTGTTTCATTAAGTAAATATACCCATATCTACTCAAGTCATCAGTGAAGGTGAGAAAATAACGATATCCACCGCGCGCCTCAATGTTCATTGGACCGCACACATCAGTATGTATGATTTCCAACAAATCATTCGCCCGTTCCATTATTCCAGAGAACGGCGTTTTAGTCATCTTGCCCATGAGGCATGGTTCACATGTGTCAAGTGATTCAAAATCAAGTGACTCCAAAAGTCCATCAGCATGGAGCTTCCTCACGCGTTTACACCAATATGACCCAAATGGCAGTGCCACCAGAAAGTGGTACTATCATTATCAACTCTACATATTTTGGCATCAATGCTATGAACATGTGTATCATCACTACTGAGATTCAATAAGAATAAACCCCTCACATTGGGTGCATAACCATAAAAGATATTACTCATATAAATAGAACAACCATTATTCTCTGATTTAGATGAGTAACCATCTCGCAATAAACAAGATCCAGATATAATGTACATGCTTAACGCGGGCACTAAATAACAATTATTCAGGTTCATCACTAATCCTGATGGTAGTCGAAGAGTGAGCATGCCGACGGCGATCGCATCAACCTTGGAACCATTTCCCACGCGCATCGTCACTTCATCCTTAGTCAGCCTCCGTCAATTCTGTAGGTCCTGCTTTGAGTTGCAAATGTGAGCAACCAAACCAGTATCAAATACCCAGGCACTACAACGAGAGCTAGTAAGGTACACATCAATAACATGTATATCATATATACCTTGTTTGGTGTTGGCCGCCTTCTTGTCGGCCAGGTACTTGGGGCAGTTCCGCTTCCAGTGACCTGTTCCCTTGCAATGAAAGCACTCAGTTTTTGGCTTGGGTCCAGCCTTGGGTTTCTTCACGAGAGGTGCAATTGGTTTTCCACCCTTCTTGGAGTTACCCTTATTTCCCTTGCCATGCTTCTTGAAACTAGTGGTTTTATTAACCATCAACACTTGATGTTCTTTCTGGATTCCAGACTCGTCGACTTTCAGCATTGCAAATAGCTCGGCGACGACACGACAAACTTTCGCAACGGTGCACACTTGGGGAGAACACAATTCATCTTGAAATTTAAGTGAGGGATCACCTTATAATGCTACCATCGTCCTAAGCAAAACAAGGTGCATAAAAGGATTAACATCACATGCAAATCATGTCACATGATATGGCCATGAACTTGTGCTTTTGATCTCCATCTCCAAAGCACCGACATGATCTCCATCGTCACCGCCATGACACCATGATCTCCATCATCGTGTCTTCATCAGGGTTGTCGCTCCCACCATGCTCATACTACTATTACTACCACTTAGCGATAAAGTGAAGCATTACATAGCGCTTAAAGGTTGACACACAGGTCATACAATAATCAAAGACAACCCTATGGCTCCTGCCGGTTGCCGTACTCATCGACATGCAAGTTGTGATGTTCTATACAACACATGATCATCTCATACATCACATGTATCTCATCATGTAATTGGCCATATCACGTCACAACATACCCTGCAAAAACAAGTTAGACATCTTCTAATTGTTGTTGCAGGTTTTACGTGGCTGCTATGGGTATCTAGCGAGAATGACTCTTACCTACGCAAAAGAACAACGGTGATATGAAGATTGCTTTTCAACCTTCTACAAGGACCGCCTCAATCAAATCCGGTTCAACTAAAGTGGGAGAGAGAGACACCCGTCAGCTATCTTTATGCGATGAAGTCACATGTCAGTCGATGGAACACCGTCTCTCGTAAGCATACAAGTAAAGTCGGTCTGAGCCGCTTCATTCCAAAATACCGCCGAACCAAGAAAATCCTAAGGAAGGAAGCGATCTGAATATCAACACCCACAAACTCTTCGTGTTCTACTCAAGATCTCATCTACGCATAGACCTAGCTCTGATACTACTATTGGGGAACGTTGCATGGGAAATAAAAAAATTCCTACGCTTCACCAAGATCAATCTAGGAGATGAGCATCTATGAGAGGAGAGATTGGATCTACGTACCCTTGTAGATCACTAAGCGGAAGCGTTAAAGAACGCGGTTGATGTAGTGATACGTCTCCGAGATCCAAATCGCAAACCGTCCCACGAACTCCCGATCAAGTGCTGAACGGATGGCACCTTCGCGTTTAGCACACGTGCAGCTCGATGATGATCTCTGCCTTCTTGATCCAGCAAGAGGAAGCAGACAGGTAGATGGGTTTGCCGGCAGCATGACGGCATGGCGGCGGTGGTGGTGGAGCTGATCCGGCAGAGCTTCGCTAAGCGGCGCCGAACCAATCTACTAGAGGAGAGACTATCGGAGAGGGAGGAAGGGCTACGCCGTGGCTTAGGGTGCGGCTTCCCTCCTCCCTCTCACATATATATAGGCGAAGAGGAGGAGGCTGGCCGCCCAAGGGTTTGGTGCGGCGGCCAAGGAGGTGGGGCGGCGGCCAGGGTGGCTTGGCCACCAAGTTTGGTGGCTAGCCCACCCTTTTGGCCCAGCCCAAGCCTCTAGCCGCATGGGCCTTGAGGTGGGAGGTGCGGCCAGCCCATCAGGGGCTGGCTCGCACCCTATCACAGCCCATGTGGCCCTTTGGAGTAGATGGGCCCACCCGATGGACCCCCAGGAAAACTTCCGGCACTCCGTCACACCACATGCAGGTCACGGAACTTTTCCGAAACTCAAGTACCAACTTCCCATATATAAATCTTTACATCCGCACCACTCCGGAACTCCGCGTGACGTCCAAGATCTCATCCGGGACTCCGAACAACCTTCGGTCACCAACACACATAACTAATCTATACCAAAATGTCACCGAACCTTAAGTGTGCAGACCCTGCGGGTTCGAGAACCATGTAGACATGACCGAGACACCTCTACGGTCAATAACCAATAGTGGGACCTAGATGCCCATATTGGTTGCTACATGTTCTATGAGGATCTTTAACGGTCGAACCTCTATGTCAAGGATTTAGTCAATCCCGTATGTCGTTCCCTTTGTTCTTCGGTATGTTACTTGCTCAAGATTCAATCGTCGGTATCTATATACCTAGTTCAATCTCGTTACTGGCAAGTCTCTTTACTATTTCCGTGATACAAGATACCATGACTAACACTTAGCCACATTGCTTCAAGGCTTGTTGTGATGTTGTATTACCGAGTGGGCCCTGAGATACCTCTCCGTCACATGGAGTAACAAATCCTAGTATTGATCCATGCCAACTCAACAAACACCCTCGGAGATACCTGTAGAGAACTTTATAGTCACCCAGTTATGTTTTGACATTTGATGCACACAAGGCCCTCCTCTGGTGTTAGTGAGTTGCGTGATCTCCTGGTTATAGTTAAATATAGTTGACATGCAGAAAACAGTAGCAATAAAATGACACAATCATATGCTACGTTTATAGTTTGGGTCTTGTCCATCACATCATTCTCCTAAGGATATGATGCCGATATCAAATGACATCTCATGTCGATGGCCAGGAAACCTTAACCATCTTTGATCAACGATCTAGTTGCTAGAGGCACACTAGGGACACAATGTTTCTCTATATGCCCACACATGTATTTAGTTTCCAATCAACACAATTATAGCATGGACAATAAAAGATTATCATGAACAAGGAAATATAATAATAAACACTTTATTTATTGCCCCTAGGGCATATTTCCAATAATACCCAACTGTCTCTTTTGGGTATCCTATGAAGACGCATTTCTCTGATTTGGGTTCCAGCTTTTTAGGCTGAAGCTTTTTGACATAAGCATCACATCCCCAAACTTTAAGAAACGACAACTTTGGCTTCTTCCCAAACCACAGTTCATATGGCGTCGTCTCAATGGATTTCGATGGTGCCCTATTTAAACTGAATGCATTTGTCTCTAATGCATAACTCCAAAACGATAGTGGCAAATCTGCAAGAGACATCATAGAACGTACCATATCTTATAAGGTTCGATTACAACGTTGGGACACACCATTATGCTGGAGTGTTCTAGGCGGTGTCAATTGTGAAACAATTCCACAATGTCTTAAGTGATTGCCAAACTCATAACTCAGATATTCACCTCCTCGATCAGATCGTAGGAATTTAATCTTCTTGTTACGATGATTCTCAACTTCACTCTAAAATTGCTTGAACTTTTCAAACATTTCAGACTTGTGTTGCATTAAGTAAATATACCCATATCTACTTAAGTCATCAGTGAAGGTGAGAAAATAACCATATCCACCGCGCACCTCAATGCTCATCCGACCGCACACATCAGTATGTATGATTTCCAACAAGTCAGTTGCTCGTTCCATTGATCGAGAGAATGGGGTTTTAGTCATCTTGCCCATGAGGCATGGTTCACGTGTGTCAAGTGATTCAAAATCAAGTGACTCCAAAACTCCATCAGCATGGAGCTTCTTCATGCGTTTTACACCAATATGACCTAAAAGGCAGTGCCATAATAAAATGGTACTATCATTATCAACTCTACATATTTTGGCATCAATGTTATGAACATGTGTATCATCACTATCGAGACTCAATATGCATAAACACCTCAGATTGGGTGCATGACCATAAAAGTTATTACTCATGTAAATAGAACAACCATTATTCTTAGATTTAAATGAGTAACCGTCTCGCAATAAACAAGATCCAGATACAATGTTCATTCTTAACGCAAGCACTAAATAAAAATTATTTAGGTTCATCACTAATCCCGATGGTAATCTAAGAGTGAGCATGCCGACAACGATCACATGAACCTTGGAACCATTTCCCAAGCGCATCGTCGCTTTGTCCTTTGCCACCTTCATCTATTCCGTAGATCCTATTTTGAGGTGCAAATGTGAGCAACCGAACCAGTATCAAATACCCAGGCTCTACAACGAGAGTTGGTAAGGTACACTTCAATAATATGTATATCATATATACCTTGTTTGGTGTTGGCCGCCTTCTTGTCGGCCAGATACTTGGGGCAGTTCTGCTTCCAGTAACAAGTTCCCTTCTAATGAAAGCACTCAGTTTCCGGCTTGGGTCCAGCCTTGCATTTCTTCACGGGAGGGGCAACTTCTTTGCCAATCTTCTTAGAGTTACCCTTCTTGACCATGCCATTCTTCTTGAAACTAGTCGTTTTATTGACCATCAACACTTGATGCTCCTTCTGAATCTCAGACTCGGCGACAAACTTGTTCATCCCGTGCATGTTATAGTTCAACACAAAGATCTTGTATCTAGGTGGCAATGATTGAAGAACTTTATTAGTGATCGCCTCAGGCAGAAGGGCAATTCCCAACTCCGCTAGACGATTTGAATACCCAGACATTCTGAGTATGTGTTCACTAACAAACTCGTTCTCCTCCATTTTGCAAGCATAGAACTTATCGGAGGTCTCATACCTCTCGATCCGGGCATTCTTATGAAAGATAAACTTCAACTACTAGAACATATCATATGATCCATGACATTCGAAATGTTTTTGAAGTCCTGTTTCTAAGCCATACAACATGGCACATTGAACCATTGAGTAATCATCAGAATGTGCCTGCCAGGCATTCACAACGTCTGCAGACTCCACTGGAGCAGGTGGATCACCAAGCGGTGCATCAAGGACATAAGCCTTCTGGGAAGCCATCAGGATAATCTTCAGATTACGGTCCCAATCCACAAAGTTACTTCCATCATCTTTAAACTTAGCTTTCTCTAGGAACACATTAAAATTTGGAGGTGCTACGGCGCGAGCCATTGATCTACAACATAAATATGCAATGGTTACTAAGACTATTGTTCAAGATAATGAGTTTAGTTAATCAAATTACTAAAGCTCCCACTCAAATTTACATCCCTCAGGTCATCTGAGTGATACATGATCCAAATTTACCAACTCAAGTCCGATCATCACGTGAGTTGAGGTGGTTTCAATGGTGAACATCATCATGTTGTTCATATCTACTATATGACTCATGTTCGACCTTCCAGTCTCTTGTGTTCCCAGGCCATGTCTATACATGCTAGGCTCGTCAAGTTTAACCTGAGTGTTCCACAGGTGCAACACTGGCTTGCACCCGTTGTACGTGAACGTAGAGTCTATCACACACGATCATCACGTGGTGTCTCGACATGACAAACTTTCACAACGATGCACACTCGGGGAGAACACAGTTCATCTTGAAATTTAAGTGAGGTATCACCTTATAATGCTACCGTCATCCTAAACAAAACAAGGTGCATAAAAGGATTAACATCACATGCAAATCATAAGTGACATGATATGGCCATGAACTTGTGCTTTTGATCTCCATCTCCAAAGCACCGACACGATCTCCATCATTACTGGCATGACACCATGATCTCCATCATCTTGATCTCCATCAATGTGTCACCATCGGGGTTGTCGCGCCGACTGTGGCTTCCACGACTATTGCTAACTCATAGCGAAAATGTAAAGTAGAATGGCAAAAATAATTAAAGACAACCCTATGGCTCCTACCGGTTGCCGTACTCATCGACATGCAAGTCATGATATTCTATACAAAACATGATCATCTCATACATCACATATATCTCATCATGTAATAGGCCATATCACATCACAACATACCCTGCAAAAACAAGTTAGATGTCCTCTAATTGTTGTTGCATGTTTTACGTGGCTGCTATGGGTATCTAGCAAAAAAACTTCTCACCTATGCAAACACAACAACGGTGATAAATAAATTTCTATTCAACCTTCTCAAGGACCGCCTTTGTCGAATCCAATCCAACTAGAGTAGGAGAGACAAACAGCCACCAACCATCTTTGTGCACCAAAGTTACACGTCAGTCGATGGAACCAGTCTATCGTAAGCGTATGAGTAAGCTTGGTCCAGGCCGCTTAATCCCACAATATCGCTGAATCAAAACATGACCAAGGGAGGAAGCAATCTAAGCATCAATGCCCACAAACTCCTTTGTGTTCTAATCGTGATCTCCTCTACACATAGACCTAGCTCATGGTGCCACTATTTGGGAACGTTGCAAGGGAAACAGAAAAATTCCTACGCACACACAAGATCTATCCATGGTGATGAGCATCTACAAGGGGGAGAGTGGATATACGTACCCTTGTAGGTTGCTAAGTGGGAAGCATTAAGAAACGCGGTTGATGTAGTCGAACGTCTTCACGATCCAAATCGCCGAGTGTACCACGATCAAATCACGACTATCCTGATCTAGCGCCGAACGGACGGCACCTCCGCATTCAGCACACGTACACCTCGATGACAATCTTCGCCTTCTTGATCCAGCAATAGGGAGCTGAGAGCTAGAAGACTTCTCTGGCAGAGCGACGGTGTGGCGGCGATGGTGGTGGAACTATTCCTGCAGGGCTTCGCCTAAGCACTGCTGAAACAATCTAGAGGAAGAACTACGATCTAGAGGAAGAGGGAGCACGTGGATATTTGTCTTCTGTCTGAAAACCCTCAATACCTCTAGTATATATAGGAGGAGAGAGGGAGGAGGCATGCGCCCTAGGTCTGGCCCCTTTGCCTCGGCCGCAAGGAGGAGAGGAGGAGTCCTCCTCCAATCCTAGTAGGATTAGGACTCCTCCTTGCCACTTGGAAACTCTTTCCTCCTTGGGTTTTTTCACCCCAGCCGCATGGGCCTTTAGTGGAACTTCGGCCAGGCCACTAGGGGCTGGTTTACCTCCTCCCACAGCCCATGTGTCTCCTTGGGTCGAGACATGCCTCCCGATGGTCCCCCGGTACACTACTGATGAGCCCGAAACTTTTTCGGTGACCAAAACAGGACTTCCTATATATCAATATTTACCTCCAAACCATCCCGGAGCTCCTCATAACAATCGAAATCTCATCTAGGACTCTAAACCACCTTCGGTCACCACCATACATAACTCTATTCTACCGAAACGTCACTGAACCTTATGTGTGTAGACCCTGCGGGTTCGAGAACTATGTAGACATGACTGAGACACATGTACGGTCAATAACCAATAGTGGACCTGGATGCCCATATTGGTTCCTACATATTCTTGTAAGATCATAATTGGTTGAACCTCTATGTCAAGGATTCAGTTAATCTCGTAAACTGTTCCCTTCATTCTTCGGTATGTTACTTGCCCAAGATTGGATCGTCGGTATCTCTATACCTAGTTCAATCTCGTTACCGGCAAGTCTCTTTACTCGTTCCGTAGCACAAGATCCTGTGGGTAACACTTTAGTCACATTGCATGCAAGTCTTGTTGTGATGTTGTATTACTGAGTGGGCCCTGAGATACCTCTCTGTCACAAGGAGTAACAAATCCCAGTCTTGATCCATACCCACTCAACAGACACTCTCGGAGATACCTGTAGAGCACCTTTATAGTCACCAGTTACGTTGCGATGTTTGATACACAAAAGGCACTTGTTGGGGATATAACCCCACGGTGAGACCCGACTTTGAGGCTCCGGGTCACACCTGGCGGCTCATACACTAGCCCAAGGATGGGTCGTGAAGACTTAAGCCCAAGACATTGGGCGGATTAACAAGATGGGCCGGGACGTGGCCCGGATGGAGAAGGTATGAAGACCGGGGCGGGTGAGCCGCCTGGAGACAACTTGCTCAAGAAGGCAAGACAATGTAGAGATAGACTCAGACACGTTGTGAGAGTCGTTTACGACTTGTATGACCCATGGTCTTGACCTCCTATATAAAGGCGAGACCCGGGGCGACTTAGGGAGAGCTCAACTATCGAGAACTAGGTCAAGTGATCAGCTCCCTTGTAATCGATACACCAAGCAATACAAACACAAGCATGACGTAGGCTGTTACCTCTACTTGAGGGGCCTAACCTAGGTAATCCTGTGTCCACCGTCCCAATCAACCCCTTTGAGTCCATCACCTTAGCGATGGCCTCAAATCCAAGTCCGTTCACCCGGACATCTGCCGTGACAAAACCACGATAGTAGGCGCCCACCATGGGGCCAGCGCTCGGTGGTGTCGAGTTCTCAAAGGGCTCTCTAATGGGGTTCGAAGGATACGTGGTCGGAAGGATGAGCAGGAGCCGCCACGGCCGGCTCTACATCGACGACGCCGACTCGGGTCCTGAGGCTGATTCTATTGAATATGGATTCCGAGTTCCCTTTGGTGGAATCCATGTCTTCATCATCAAGCTTGACGGATCTACACCCGGGCCGGACGTCTACACCAACATCATCGAGCCGGCTCGAAGCGCACAACCCGCTCAATAGGTGCGACCCGCCCGCATTAACCCGGTCCGGAAGCACGTCTTCGTGGGCTTTACTCAAGGTATGGATCTTGAAACTTCTAAGTCGCAGGAGAACCTTGTCTATTTAGAGGACGGATCTTCGAGCGGAGAAGCAGAGTCAATCTACCAGCTTCACAACGGCGAGCTCGGGGGCTACGACAAGCCTTACGCTGAGTCGGAGCGTTCCGAGCCGGACGATCTCGGGCTGCCGGTGTTGGAAATATGCCCTAGAGGCAATAATAAATTGTTTATTATCATATTTCCTTGTTCATGATAATCATTTATTATCCAAGCTATAATTGTATTAGTCGGAAACTCAGATACATGTGTGGATACATAGACAACACCATGTCCCTAGTATGCCTCTAATAGACTAGGTCGTTGATCAAAGATGGCTATGGTTTCCTAGTCATGGACATTAGATGTCATCTGATAACGGGATCACATCATTAGGAGAA
This sequence comes from Hordeum marinum, assembly GCA_022496015.1. Taxonomy (NCBI): domain Eukaryota; kingdom Viridiplantae; phylum Streptophyta; class Magnoliopsida; order Poales; family Poaceae; genus Hordeum; species Hordeum marinum. Next base: position 365,372,203 of record CM039675.1, on the reverse strand, counting down.
TGATGTGATGCACAATACCCAAACTACAAACATAGCATATGATCGTGTCAGTTTATTGCTACTGTTTTCTGCATGTCAAGTATTTGTTCCTATGACCATGAGATCATGCAACTCACTGACACCGGAGGAGTGCCTTGTGTGTATCAAACTTTGCAACATAACTGGGTCACTATAAAGGTGCTCTACAGGTATCTCCGAGGGTGTCTATCGGGTTGGCATGGATCAAGACTGGGATTTGTTACTCCGTGTGACGGAGAGGTATTTCAGGGCCCACTCGGTAATACAACATCACAATAAGCCTTGCAAGCAATGTGACTAAGTGTTAGCCACGAGAACTTGTATTACGGAACGAGTAAAGAGACTTGCCGGTAACAAGGTTGAACAAGGTATGGAGATACCGACGATCGAATCTCGGGCAAGTAACATACCAAAGAACAAAGGGAACATCATACAGGATTAACTGAATCCTTGACATAGAGGTTCGACCGATAAAGATCTTTGTAGAATATGTAGGAACCAATATGGGCATCCAGGTCCTGCTATTGGTTATTGACCATACAGGTGTCTCGGTCATGTCTACACAGTTCTCGAACCCGCAGGGTCTGCACACTTAAGGTTCGGCAACTTTTCGGTAGTATAGAGTTATATATGGTGGTGACCGAAGGTTGTTCGGAGTCCCGGATGAGATCCCGGATGTCACGAGGAGCTTCGGAATGGTCCAGAGGTAAAGATTGATATACAGGAAGTCCTATTTTGGTCACCGGAAAAGTTTTGGGCTCATCGGTAGTGTACCGGGAGTGCCGGTAGTGTATCGGGGGACCATCGGGAGGGGTGTCACGCCCCGAGGGGCCTCATGGGCTGAGGGAGGAGACAAACCAGCCCCTGGTGGGCTGGCCTAAGCCTCCACTAAAGCCCATGAGGTTTGACAAGGAAAAAATCCAAAGGTGGAGAGGTGGAAAGAGTTTCCAAGTGGAAAAGAGGAATCCTACTCCTAATAGGATTGGAGTAGGACTCCTCCACCTCCAATTTCGGCCAGATATTGAGGGTTTGAGGCTGCCTCCTCCCCTCCCTCCCTCGTATATATACTAGAGGATTTAGAGGGAAGAGCAAACGCTAATAGCCATGTGCTACCTCTCCTCTAGATCGTAGTTTCTCCTCTAGATCGGTTTTCAGCGGTGCTTAGGCGAAGCCCTGCTGGAATTCCTCCGTCACCATCGCCGCAACGCCGCGAGCTGCCGGAGAACTCGTCTACCTCTCTGCTCCCTCTTGCTGGATCAAGAAGGCAGACATCGTCATCGAGCTATACGTGTGCTGAACGCGGAGGTGTCGTCCGTTTGGTGCTAGATCGGAAGGACCGTGATCAAGATCGCGAGACGGATCATGATGAGATTGCGGGACGGATCGTGATGATTTCATGGGACGGATCGTGATTGGATCGCGGGACGGATTGTGATGAGATCGCGGGATGCTCGGCGATTTGGATCGCGAAGACGTTCGACTAAACCAACCACGTTTCTTAATGCTTCCCGCTTAGCGATCTACAGGGGTATGTAGATCCACTCTCCCTCTTGTAGATGCTCATCACCATGGATAGATCTTGCATGTGCGTAGGATTTTCTTTGTTTCGCACGCAATGTTCCCCAACAGTGGCATCATGAGCTAGGTCTATGTGTAGATGAAATCTCGGTAGACCACAAAGGGTTTGTGGGCGTTGATGCTTAGATTCCTTGCTCCCTTGGTCGTGTTTTGTTTCAGCGGTATTGTGGGATGAAGCGGCCCGAACCAACCTTACTCATACGGTTCCATCGACTGACGTGTGACCTTGTTGCACAAAGATTCTTGGCGGGTGTCTGTTTCTCCTACTTTAGTTGCATCGGATTCAACAAAGGCGGTCCTTGAGAAGGTTGAAAAGCAACTTATGTATCACCGTTGTGGTTTTTGCATAGTTGAGAATTGTTCTTGCTAGATACCCATAGCAGCCACGTAAAACATGCAACAACAATTAGAGGACGTCTAACTTGTTTTTGCAGGGTATGTTGTGATGTGATATGGCCAATTACATGATGAGATATATGTGATGTATGAGATGATCGTGTTTTGTATAGAATATCATGACTTGCATGTCGATGAGTATGGCAACCGGCATGAGCCATAGGGTTGTCTTTAATTATTGTATGACCTGCGTGTCAATCATTAAGCGCTATGTAATGCTTTACTTTAGCGCTAAACGGTAGCAATAGTAGTAGAAGCATGGTGGGTGCGACAACCTCGATGGCGACATGTTGATGGAGAACAAGATGATGGAGATCATGGTGTCATGCCGGTGACGATGGAGATCATGTGTCGGGACCCCGATCCTAAGTCATATGAATCCAGGCTGTAACACCTCACATCGCTTTGCGGCCTCACGCACGGTAACTCCATGGCTGCAGCCTTACCTTGGCCGGGACCGTTTGTGTCTTTTGGCTCTCGTATGTGAACATGTCGCTGGCAATCACACAACAGAGAACCCGGGCCGACATTACTAGTCATAGAACCCAAGTGGTACATCCATACGGAAACAGGCATACATAACCCAGCAATGCAGGTGTCGGCCTCGAGCGTGTGTAGACGAGTCATAGCAAACTACAAGGACTCCATTACGTCGCAAGACACGAATGTCATCACTGCACGTAGACGAGTCGTAGCAGGCTACAGGGACTCCATTACATTGCGGGACATTTCCCCGAAGGGACAGACACAACAGCAAAGAAGGATACATGCCAGTCAATCTATGTGTCCGGAGTAGTAGCAAGCTACCATGGCTCGGTGGAAGCACAAAGAGGCAGTTTCCCGTAAAGAGTACTACTAAAGGCACACAACTAGGTGTCGGATCCCTTACATACCGTTGCACATCACACGCACGCACGACATGCCCGATATGCATAGATACAACTATGGCATCACAACATAACCATACAACAACATGACTTTTATTTAAAAGGCCCAGAAGAGCCTTGCATAATATGTTCTTACAGATAGGGGTCACATGACCCGACACTCAAGTCATACAAACAAGTTCATACAAGCTAGCGGAAACTTAGAACTATCCCAGTACGGACAGTGAAATAAAAAGAGGGCACATGGCCTGACTATCTACAGCACGCCACACGGCACAGGATCGTAGGTGGGACACCATTCGGCATCGTCAACGTCTAGATAGAACCCACCTGATGGGTCCTGGTTCTCTTCTGCAACATTAATTAAGGAAGGATGAGTACAATCGTACTTAGCAAGTCGTTAAAACAGACCTAGTCTATTTATGCTCATGTATCAACAAGGGGGAGTGGTGGAGTTTAAGCAGCAATGCTAGCTTTGACTCATGGCTAACCTACACTACTCAGTTTTAAACTCTTTGTTACAATTTTAGTTATCGCACACGAGTCCACTATCTCCATCACAATACACCACCATGGATTCACCTTCCCCTTCCGGAAGAGTGCCATCCACGGTACTCACACTTGTCTTGATATTTTTAGAAGTATCCATTTGATTATCTATGAACAGCATAAGTTCTCCAAGTAGTCCATATCCGAGGATGCGACTATTCGAATAGTTTCATACCCTGCAGGGGTGTACTTCTTCACCCACGCTCTCGCCACTTATCGCTGTGTGACATAAACCATGCACCTCGGCAACCTTCAAGCGGATGCCCAGTGAGGGAGGCGGCCAGAACCGTCAATCACATAAGACCTCTAGTCCAGGCTATCGCCTATTTGAGAGTGAACCCGCACGAAAGTCCGGCCGAAGTTTCCGCTACGGTCCCAAATGATGTGCGCAGGGTTCCCAAGCCCACCATTCGGGTGACCCTTGGTACACCGTGCCACTGCCTACTGCGTCGTAACCCACCCCGAGGGTCAGCGCTACGCACGGCCTCCAGCATGCTATAAACACCAGAAACTACTTCCAACTCCTGGACTAAGGACTAAGCGACTGATAAGTCGAGAGGGGTCGAGTTACCGGAACCCAATGTGTGGTAGTAACTAGTCTTGGATCACAAACACAGAACCCAGTTCCTAAGAACGGTCCCAATGAGACAACCCACTATGTACTCCTACATAGCCTCTCATCGCTACCTTTACCAAATCGTATTCATTATGTGCTCATCACCTCGGACAACACCGTTCCAATCAGTTCATCACCCAGATGAATCCGACCTAACACAACTCTAAGCATAGCAGCATGGCATGAATGTAAGCTAAGCACATCATGGCACAAGCATCTACCAGGTATGCTAGGTTGCAAGGTTTAGTTATTTACTGTGACAAGATCAGGTCATGCATAAGAATAGGATCATCTACCGTGTATGACTGACATGTGATCATTTTTCCTAATGCAATAAACAAGAGCAGGAGCGAGAGAGTGGGATGTTATCGGAATGATCAATGGGGTTGCTTGCCTTGCTGAGTGGCGGAGGAGTTCTCTCCTTCGTCGGGATACGGGGTGGTATCTTCTGGATTAGGGCCTACCGCAACGCAGATAAGAGCATTCAATACACGCAAGTGCAACAATATGATGCATGATCATGGCATAGTAATATGCATGGGTGAGCTAATGCAACTAGTGATCATGTCAATTTGAAATGGATTTTAACACAGGTTTAAAGTTCTTCCTCTTTCAAATTCCATATATTAACCTAATGGCAAATGTCCATGTTCACCTATTTAGATTGCTCTAACATGCATGATAATAGCACCACTGTATTCATTGGATTTTTCTGAGCAATCTTCATATATAAATTATTTTCATTTGACTGACAGATTATTTTATATGATTTTTCAAAGTTTTAAACATTTTGTAGAATTATTTTTAAATAGGAAAATGGTATTATGACATGAGACTGACGTCATCCAAACGTCAGCTGGTCAACAGACCCGTTCCAGGTCAAATCTGACCGATGGGGCCCATCTGTCATACACTCAATACTAATCAGTTTTAATTAAACTAATTATCCTGTTTAATTAACCCAATAGGGCCCACTGTCAGTGTCACATTAACTAATCAAAACGATTAAAAATAATTACTAATTAACCTAAAACTAATCAGGGTCGGGGCCCACCTGTCATTGACTCACGGAGTCAAGCGAGGGCCCACCTAGGTCAAACCCACCGGAGTTAGTCAACGGCTCGTCGCCGGTGACCAACAGAGACGGCGGCGACCATCGGGCTTTGCCCTCACACGCCCATTCGACGAGCTGAGGCCATCGGCGAGTAGCCCATGCTCGACCGAGTCCAACAGGGGCCATGGGAGGCTATGGGGTCGCCGGAGCTCGCCCAAAACGAGCTCGTGGTGGCGGCCGGAGCTCGGGCTCGGACCAAAACACGATACAGGGCATGGGGCGACTCGGCAATGGGCTCTACGAGCTCCTAGGAACTCCAGGAGTTCAACCATTCGCTCGCACGTGAGCTCGGGGGACTGCACGCACGACGGCGACCGATCACGGCGGCGGAAGGTTTTTGGGTCCGGCGTCCGGGCTAGCTAGGGAGCGCTAGAGAGAGGGGAAGCAAGGGGAGGAGGAAGAGGAGCTCACGGGGTCTTCGGGGAGCTGGTCAGCGGGCTCGGGGAGGCAGCGACGGCGACGAATCGACGGCCGGCGACGGCGGCTCACGACAGGGGAACGAGAGAGAGAGAGACAGGAGGAAGGGAGGGGGATGAATGAGCTCGGGAGAGAGGGCTCTCGCGTCTTCCAGGCGCAGGAGGAAGCAGGGGAGCAGCCAGCTCCGTGGCAAGTAGGAGGTGGAGGCCGGCGAGCGCTCGGTCGCCACCTCGATGCCTACTGGCGCGAGGTGGGGGATGACCTCCCCACCCCTGGTGGGCTGGGCTGGGCCTCCCACTTGACCAGGTACTCTTCTTCCTTTTCTTTTTATTTCTCTTTTCTATTTTCTTTTCTAACATTTTTTTATTTTATTGCAGGTCCAAATAACCTTTCAAATATTCCAAAACTTTTGTATATTCAAGTTTGAATATTCCAAACCTGTATAAACAGTTTCAGGTTAATTTGAAAACAGTAGTAATGATAATGTTTTTATTTATCAATTTCAGAGGCTTAAATCTTTAATTTAAATTATTTGAAATGTTCAAATAATTAGAATGATCCCTGGTATATCCATTCCCTCAATTATCAGACATAGGGAACATTTTTGATCGACATTTTGGATTTGTTGAAATTTCATTTATCTTGAATTTCTTTAATTCATTAAGTGCTTGGGGTTTCTTTTCTTTCTCCCCATTTCACATTGATGCAATGATGATGATGATGATGATGCAATCACAATGTTAACCTAGGACACTTGCTAGGGTTGTGACAACTCACCCCCACTCAAAAGAATCTCGTCCCGAGATTTTGAAGTCATTGGGAAGAGCATGGGGTACTCTAGTCGAAGACGATCTTCTCTTTCCCATGTCGCCTCCTTTTCAGAATGATGCGACCACTGAACCTTAAGAAACTTGATGTTCCGACGCCGAGTGGTATGCTCAGCTTGGTCGAGAATACGAACAGGGTATTCTTGGTATGTAAGGTTATCTTGGAGATCAAGCGCTTCGTGGTCCACTTCTCGGACAGGGTCCGAAAAGCAACGCCTGAGTTGTGAGACGTGGAAGACATCATGAACTTTGGAAAGATGCAGCGGAAGTTCCAATTGGTAGGCAACCTCTCCTCGTTTAGCAAGAATGCGAAAAGGTCCAATGTAACGAGGACCCAACTTGCCTTTGATACCGAATCGATGGGTACTCTTCAGAGGTGTAACCCGAAGGTAAGCCTTCTCGTCAACTTCATAGGTCACAGACTTATGATGACGGTCATATTGACTCTTTTGACGAGATTGGGCTGTTTTCAACTTTTCACGGATAACGTGAACTTGCTCCTCTGCATCCTGAATCATGTCCGGACCAAAGAGTTGCCTCTCTCTGGTTTTTGACCAGTTAAGAGGTGTTCGACATTTTCGTCCATAGAGAACTTCAAAAGGGGCTTTGCCCAAGCTTGATTGATAACTGCTGTTATATGCAAATTCAGCAAACGGAAGGCAGTTCTCCCAATTCATACCGAAAGATATAACACAAGCTCGGAGCATGTATTCGAGAATTTGATAGACTCGCTCAACTTGACCACTTGATTGAGGGTGGAAGACAGTGCTAAAGGATAGATGAGTCCCCATAGCGGTTTGAAAACTTTCCCAAAATCGAGAAGTAAAGATACTTCCGCGGTCTGAGTTAATCTCCAAAGGAACACCATGAAGAGAAACTATTCGAGAAACATATAACTCCGCTAGCTGGCTAGCAGTAATGCTTTCACGAACAGGAAGAAAATGAGCCACTTTGGAGAGGCGATCAATGACTACGAATATAGCATTATTCCCTCCCTTGGTCCTGGGAAAACCAGTGATGAAATCCATACCGACCTTATCCCATTTCCATTCAGGAATAGCTAAAGGTTGAAGGGTGCCAGCAGGCCTTTGATGTTCTGCTTTCACACGACGACAAACGTCGCAGTTAGCAACATACTGAGCAATTTCTCTCTTCATCCTAGTCCACCAGAACCTCTGGCATAGGTCCTGATACATTTTGGTACTACCCGGATGAATTGTGAGAGGAGAATCATGAGCCTCCTTAAGGATCAATTGTCGCAGATGTTGTTTCTTTGGGATCACCAAGCGATTCTCAAAGAAGACAACTCCCCGATCATCTTCCAAGAAGCATCTAACATTACCCTTCTTAATGTTTTTCTTGATCCGAGATATCCCGGCATCATGCTTCTGGGCTTCTATGATTTGATCCAAAAGAGTAGGTTTCACCACCAGGTTGGATAGGAATCCTTGAGGAACAACGTGAAGATTTAACTTCAGGAATTCCTCATAGAGAAGTGGTTGACCTTGTTGTAACATCAGATTGGTACAATAAGACTTACGACTTAGTGCATCAGCCATGACATTGGCTTTCCCCGGGGTGTAAGTTATCCCTAAGTCGTAATCTGTAATCAACTCTACCCACCGTCTTTGCCTGAGATTCAAATCCGGCTGGGTGAAAATATATTTCAGACTTTGGTGATCAGTGTATATCTCACAACGATTACCCAAAAGGTAATGTCGCCATGTCTTTAGTGCATGGACTACAGCTCCAAGCTCAAGATCATGTGTTGGATAATTATCCTCATGTGGATGCAACTATCGAGATGCGTATGCAATCACATGACGATCTTGCATGAGGATGCAACCTAATCCTTGTCACGAGGCGTCGCACTAGATAACAAAGTCCTTGGAAAATTCTGGTGGCACCAGAACGGGAGCAGAGCTCAGTCGTCTTTTCAACTCCTGAAAACTATGCTCGCATTGTGGGGTCCACCCAAACTTTTTATCTTTTTGAGGAGTTCAGTCAGAGGTTTCGCAACCTTGGAGAAGTTCTCCACAAAGCAGCGACAATAGCTCGCTAAGCCAAGGAAACTCCAAACTTGCTTAACCGATTTAGGTTGAGTCCAATCAAGGACGGCCTGAACTCTCTCGGGATTGACAGCAATACCTTTTCTAGAGATCACGTGGCCCAGATAGGTCACTTCCGGCAACCAAAATTCACACTTGGAGAATTTGGCATATAAGCGGTGCTCTCAAAGTTTCATCAATACCAGCCTTAGATGCTCGACATGTTCTTGTTCGTTCTTCGAGTAGATAAGTATGTCGTCGAGGTAAAACATGACAAATTTATCGAAATACTCCATGAAGATCGAATTCATCAGACGAGACAAGGTGGCTGGGGCATTGGTTAAACCGAAGGACATGACGGTGTACTCGTATTGGCCATAACGAGTGACAAAAGCCATTTTTGGAATGTCCCCGTTTCTAATTCTGATTTGATGGTATCCCAACCTTAAATCCATTTTGGAGAAGACAGAGGATCCAGCGAGTTGATCATACAAATCGTTGATCCTGGGGAGCGGATACTTGTTCTTGATAGTGACCAGATTCACTGGTCGATAATCCACAACCATGCGATTCGATCCATCCTTCTTCTTAACGAAGAGGACGGGGCAAGCCCAAGGAGAAGAGCTAGGACGAATGAAACCTTTCTTCAAAGCTTCATCAAGTTGGGTTTTTAGCTCGGCCAGTTCTAAGGGTGCCATCTTATAGGGTCTTCTAGCTATTGGGACTGTCCCTGGAATAAGTTCTATCACAAACTCAACATCTCTGACAGGTGGAATACCTGGCAGTTCTTCTGGGAAGACATCCGGAAATTCGCGGACTATCGGAATATCTTCTAACTCTGGAAGAGGGCTAGCATTTAGGGAATAGAGTTGGCGCTTAGTTGTTCGAGTACAGACGTTAACTATCTCACCCGAGGGATGTGTAAGTTGGACATTCCTAGAATGAGTATCAATCTTGGCATAGTGAGCTTTCATCCAATCCATGCCTAGAATGATATTGATGTCCGAAGACTTAAGAGCTATCAAGGATGCTAGGAATACTAGTCTATCCACCAAAATTTAATTGTCATGACTCACTCTAGAAGTTTGCCATTTTGAACCGGGAGTCTAAACTACTAAAGGAGTGGGCATGTCACAGAAGGACATGTTATGCAACTATGCATAACTTTCAGAGATGAAAGAATGAGATGCCCCAGTATGAAATAGAACAGATGCTGGATGGCTATTAACAAGAAGCGTACCTAGAATAACATCAGGATCTTCAAGGGCTTCTTCAGCAGACACATAATTCACTCGCCCACGGACAGGGGCTGGCTTCACATAGAAAGCTTTTCCTAGTTTTCCACGTCCAGCGGGCTTAGCATTGTTCTGGGGACACTCACGAGAATAGTGTCCCGGTTCTCCACATTTGTAGCATACCACTGTAGCACGAGGTGCAACATTTGTAGGCGGTCCTCCAAATGGTCTGGGTGGAGGGTTGGACTGAACTGGACGACATGCCTGGAAGGATGGCCTCGCGGTGTATCTTGGCGGCAAAGCTGCATTGGGCACCCACACTCAGCGTTTGTTAGGGCCTGAACCCGATGCAGGGTTGAAGTCACGGTTATGCTTCCTCGTAGCCTCGTAGTCAGTTTGTCCTGACTCGGCATTGATGGCCTTATTGACGAGAGCCTGGAAGGTGGTGCACTCGTGCAAGCGAAGATCTCGGCGAAGCTCAGCATTAAGTCCCTTGCGGAACCTAGCCTGCTTCTTAGCATCAGTTGAGACTTCCTCTGGAGCATAGCGAGCAAGATTACCAAACTCGCGACTGTATGCATCCACTGTCAATCTGCCCTGGGTGAAGGCATAGAATTCCTCTCTTTTGTGATCCATCAGCCCTTCCGGGATGTGATGGATACGGAATGCGGCGCTGAACTCTGCCCAGGTTGGTGCAGGTCCCTGGGGACGCATAGCCTCATAGCTTTCCCACCACAGGTTGGCAGGTCCCTCCAGAAAGTAGGTGGCAAAAGACACCCTGTTGGCCTCGGGCACATTAGCAGCCCGTATCTTGCGGAACATACTCATCAGCCAATCATCCGCATCGAGGGGGTCGATCAAATGATGGTACTTGGGCGGACATAGCTTGATATAGTCACCAAGTGATACTCCATCGTGGTGATCATTGCGGGGAGCACGAGGTATGTTTTGCTCAATTCTTTCCAATAGCCTATTGGTCTCCCTCTTATTCCTTTCAGCCTCTAGCATCACCTCTGCCAGGGATGGTGCATGTGGCAGCTCCTCTTGCCTTGGCTGGCTTCCCTCGCCCTGCTCAGGAGCAGGCACGGGATTGTTCCCAGTTGCTACCATCCTGGGAAAAGCAATCCACAGCTTAGACATAGAGAACATCAACTCTAAGACAAGAGATAAGGAATGTACTGGTCAACATGGCATGTAGGATAAACACCAATCAACATGGTAAAGCAACTACCATATGAACATTAGGTTTCATACACACCATGACTTATTTCAGTACAAGCCCAAGCTGAAAACAACTACGGAGAGATGACACAACTTATCGGAGGCATTACAAGCTCCCTATACATTATCTATCTACACCTCCGGAACTCAACTCTCGACCTTAGTCATATCCCACAAGACACGCAGGACTGTGGTGATACGACTACTACCATACTAGGACTAACATCCACGCACTAAAACATCACCGTAGAATACCTTGTACAGGTTACCCCCGTGACCTAGGAGCTGAACCTGAGGATCTGGAAACACTCTAGCCTGGGATCCCTGGAAACCATAAGGTCACGGAAGTGGCCTTGGTCCCCTTGTTGGCGGCAACAGCGGTCCTCGAAGAGGGGTGATGCTTCCAACATCAGGCCAGTCTACGTGTGTTGGCAAATGAGTCCATGATGGGGTCAGCATCTCCAAATCTCCATAGCATGTCTGCACGACAGGTGCCAACTGCATCAAGGCTGTCCAAAGACGGGAACGGGTAGCATAGAGATCCATGCGAAGAGCACGTGCATCACGAACCCTGTTCTCCAACATCTGAGCAGTCACCTGCAGCCTAGGGTCCTCATGAGAATGATCAAAGTAGGCTGCACTAAGATATCCATCCTCTCCTCCCATGGAAGCAGGAACATAGCAGAACTCCGTGTTCTGTAGCAGACCATGGTGAAACCTCATGATAGTCAGCATGGTGTATGCGGCTTCCTGAACTGCCATATCTATGGTAACTCCCAATCCATGAGTCTAGTGAAGCGGCTCTGCAGCTCCAGGATATGAAGGATATATCCTAACGGTACACAGATACTGACTCTAATTGAAATCTCGATACTGCTCCTCCACTGTGTACTCTGGGTACCAGCGATATCCAGCCTCCATCATAACTCTAACCAACATGGCCGTGTGACCTGGCACATCGATGCACCTGGTCAAACGGACCACCTAACAGAAAGGACGAGAGGGCATCTGAAACAGGGAATGATGCAAAGACATTAGAGATCCTAGCAAAAACTGGACAGCATAACGGTTGTAATTGCTCAAGAAATTTTTGAGACAATTTAAAAGATTGGAAAGGCATAACCACTCGACTATCTAGACTCAAATCTCTTCTCCATCTGTTTGTCACACCAACAATACTTGAATAACTGCACTCACTTACAAACAAGCTAGCTATTGGTCCATGGCTAGTAACTCGTCATCCTAAGCAATAGATGAGAATCCTAGTTCCTATCCCCGTAGAAGAGATGAGAATGACCCAGCATAGAATAACTTGGGAAGAGGAGTAAAAGAGCCTTACGTTCCCTTCCACAATCAATTCCCCTACTTATCTATAGTGTTTCTAGACTCAACTTCGACTGGTTTGGCTTGGTACTCCTACAGTCAGTCAGGCTCTGATACCAACGCTGTCGGGACCCCGATCCTAAGTCATATGAATCCAGGCTGTAACACCTCACATCGCTTTGCGGCCTCATGCACGGTAACTCCACGGCTGCAGCCTTACCTTGGCCGGGACCGTTTGCGTCTTTTGGCTCGCGTATGTGAACATGTCGCTGGCAATCACACAACAGAGGACCCAGGCCGACATTACTAGTCATAGAACCCAAGTGGTACATCCATACGGAAACAAGCATACATAACCCAGCAATGCAGGTGTCGGCCTCGAGCGTGTGTAGACGAGTCATAGCAAACTACAAGGACTCCATTAGGTCGCGAGACACAAATGTCATCACTGCACATAGACGAGTCGTAGCAGGCTACAGGGACTCCATTACACTGCGAGACATTTCCCCGAAGGGAGAGACACAGCAGCAAAGAAGGATACATGCCGGCAATCTATGTGTCCGGAGCAGTAGCAAGCTACCATGGCACGGTGGAAGCACAAAGAGGCAGTTTCCCGTAAAGAGTACTACTAAAGGCACACAACTAGGTGTCGGATCCCATACATACCGTTGCACGTCACACGTACGCACGACATGCCGATATGCATAGATACAACTATGGCATCACAACATAACCATACAACAACATGACTTTTATTTAAAAGGCCCAGAAGAGCCTTGCATAATATGTTCTTACAGATAGGGGTCACATGACCCGGCACTCAAGTCATACAAACAAGTTCATACAAGCCAGCGGAAACTTAGAACTATCCGAGTACGGACAGTGAAATGAAAAGAGGGCACATGGCCTGACTATCTACAGCACGCCACATAGCACAGGGTCGTAGCTAGGACACCAGCTATTCGGCATCGTCAACGTCTAGATAGAACCCACCTGATGGGTCCTGGTTCTCTTCTGCAACATTAATTAAGCAAGGATGAGTACAATCGTACTCAACAAGTCTTTAAAACAGACCTAGTCTATTTATGCTCATGTATCAACAAGGGGGAGTGGTGGAGTTTAAGCAGCAATGCCAGCTTTGACTCATGGCTAACCTACACTAATCAGTTTTAAACTCTTTGTTACAATTTTAGTTATCGCACACGAGTCCACTATCTCCATCACAATACACCACCATGGATTCACCTTCCCCTTTCGGAAGAGTGCCATCCACGATACTCACACTTGTCTTGATATTTTTAGAAGTATCCATTTGATTATCTATGAACAGCATAAGTTCTCCAAGTAGTCCATATCCGAGTATGCGGCTATTCGAATAGTTTCATACCCTACAGGGGTGTACTTATTCACACACGCTCTCGCCACTTATCACTGTGTGCCATAAACCATGCACCTCGGCAACCTTCAAGCGGATGCCCAGCGAGGGAGTCGGCCACGACCGTCAATCACATAAGACCTCTAGTCCAGGCTATCGCCTATTTGTGACTGAACCCGCACGGAAGTCCGACCGAAGTTTCCGCTACGGTCCCAAACGATGTGCACAGGGTTCCCAAGCCCACCATTCGGGTGACCCTTGGTACACCGTGCCACTGCCTACCGCGTCGTAACCCACCCTGAGGGTCAGCGCTACGCACGGCCTCCAGCATGCTATAAACACTAGAAACTACTTGCAACTCCTGGACTAAGGACTAAGCGACTGATAAGTCGAGAGGGGTCGAGTTACCGGAACCCAATGTGTGGTAGTAACTAGTCTTGGATCACAAACACGGAACCCAGTTCCTAAGAACGGTCCCAATGAGACAACCCACTATGTACTCCTACATACCCTCTCATCGCTACCTTTACCAAATCGTATTCATTATGTGCTCATCACCTCGGACAACACCGTTGCACTCAGTTCATCACCCAGATGAATCCGACCTGACACAACTCTAAGCATAGCAACATGGCATGAAAGTAAGCTAAGAACATCATGGCACAAGCATCTACTAGGTATGCTAGGTTGCAAGGTTTAGCTATTTACTCTGACAAGATCAGGTCATGCATAAGAATAGGATCATCTATCGTGTATGACTGACATGTGATCCTTTGTCCTAATGCAATAAACAAGAGCAGGAGCGAGAGAGTGGGATGTTATCGGAATGATCAATGGGGTTGCTTGCCTTGCTGAGTTGCGGAGGAGTTCTCTCCTTTGTTTGGATACGGCGTGGTATCTTCCAGATTAGGGCCTACCGCAACGCAGATAAGAGCATTCAATACACGCAAGTGCAACAATATGATGCATGATCATGGCATAGTAATATGCATGGGTGAGCTAATGCAACTGGTGATCATGTCAATTTGAAATGGATTTGAACATAGGTTTAAATTTGTTCTTCTTTCAAATTCCATATATTAACCTAATGGAAAATGTCCATGTTCACCTATTTAGATTGCTCTAACATGCATGAGAATAGCACCATTGTATTCATTGGATTTTTCTGATCAATTTTCATATATATATTATTTTCATTTGACTTACAAATTATTTTCTATGATTTTTCAAAGTTTTAAACATTTTCTCGAATTATTTTTAAATAGGAAAATGGTATTATGACATCAGACTGACGTCATCCTGACGTCAGCTGGTCAACAGACCCGTTCCAGGTCAAATCTGACAGGTGGGGCCCATTTGTCATAGACTCAATACTAATCAGTTTTAATTAAACTAATTATCCTATTTAATTA
Organism: Hordeum marinum; assembly: GCA_022496015.1. Classification (NCBI taxonomy): domain Eukaryota; kingdom Viridiplantae; phylum Streptophyta; class Magnoliopsida; order Poales; family Poaceae; genus Hordeum; species Hordeum marinum. The sequence continues at coordinate 365,357,187 of CM039675.1, read as the reverse complement.
ACCCAGTAGGGCCCACTGTTAGTGTCACATTAACTAATCAAAACGACTAAAACTAATTACTAATTAACCTAAAACTAATCAGGGTCGGGGCCCACCTGTCATTGACTCACGGAGTCAAGCCAGGGCCCACCTAGGTCAAACCCACCGGAGTTAGTCGACGGCTCGTCGCCGGTGACCAACAGAGACGGCGACGACCATCGGGCTTTGCCCTCACACGCCCATTCGACGAGCTGAGGCCACCGGCGAGTAGCCCGTGCTCGACCACGTCCAACAGGGGCCACGGGAGGCTACGGGGTCGCCGGAGCTCGCCGGAAACGAGCTAGTGGCGGCGGCCGGAGCTCGGGCTCGGACCAAAACGCGATACAGGGCACGGGGCGACTCGATAATGGGCTCTACGAGCTCCTGGGAACTCCAGGAGTTCAACCATGCGCTCGCACGTGAGCTCGGGGGACTGCACGCACGACGGTGACCGATCACGGCAGCGGAAGGTTTTTGGGTCCGGCGGCCAGGCTAGCTAGGAAGCGCTAGAGAGAGGGGAAGCAAGGGGAGGAGGAAGAGGAGCTCACGGGGTCTTCGGGGAGCTGGTCAGCGGGCTCGGGGAGGCAGCGACGGCGGCTCACAACAGGGGAACGAGAGAGAGAGACAGGAGGAAGGGAGGGGGAGGAATGAGTTTGGGAGAGAGGGCTCTCGCGTCTTCCAGGCTCAGGAGGAAGCACGGGAGCAGCCAGCTCCATGGAAAGCAGGAGGTGGAGGCCGGCGAGCGCTCGGTCGCCACCTCGATGCCTACTGGCGCGAGGTGGGGGATGACCTCCCCACCCCTGGTGGGCTGGGCTGGGCCTCCCACTTGACCAGGTACTCTTCTTCCATTTCTTTTTACTTCTGTTTTCTGTTTTCTTTTCTAACATTTGTTTATTTTATTGCAGGTCCAAATAACCTTTCAAATATTCCAAAACTTTTTTATATTCAAGTTTGAATATTCCAAACCTGTATAAAAAGTTTCAGGTTAATTTGAAAACAGTAGTAATGATAATGTTTTTATTTATCAATTTCAGAGGCTTAAATCTTTAATTAGAATTATTTGAAATGTCAAATAATTAGAATGATCCCTGGTATATCCATGCCCTCAATTATCAGACATAGGGAACATTTTTGATGGGCATTTTGGATTTGTTGAAATTTCATTTATCTTGAATTTCTTTAATTCATTAAGTGCTTGGGGTTTCTTTGCTTTCTCCCCATTTCACATTGATGCAATGATGATGATGATGATGCAATCACAATGCTAACCTAGGACACTTGCTAGGGTTGTGACATCATGCCGGTGCTTTCAAGATGGAGATCAAAAGCACAAGTTCATGGCCATATCATGTCACTTATGATTTGCATGTGATGTTAAACTTTTATGCACCTTGTTTTGCTTAGGACGACGGTAGCATTATAAGGCGATCCCTCACTTAAATTTCAAGATGAATTGTGTTCTCCCCGAGTGTGCACCGTTGCAAAAGTTCGTCGTGTCGAGACACCACGTGATGATCGGGTGTGATAGAATCTACGTTCACATACAACAGGTACAAGCCAGTGTTGCACATGCAGAACACTCGGGTTAAACTTGACGAGCCTAGAATGTACAGACATGGCCTCGGAACACAAGAGACCGAAAGGTTGAACATGAGTCATATAGCAGATATGATCAACATGATGATGTTCAGCATTGAAACCACCTCAACTCACGTGATGATCGGACTTGAGTTGGTGAATTTGGATCATGTATCACTCGAATGACCGGAGGGATTTCAATTTGAGTGGGAGTTCTTAAGTAATATGATTAATTGAACTCATTATCATGAACATAGTCAGTAGTGTCTTTGCAAACTGTGTTGTAGATTACTAGCTCACGTTGTAGCTCCCTTGAATTTTTATATGTTCCTAGAGAAATAGAGTTGAAAGAGGATGGTAGAAATGTTGTGGACTTTGTCCGTGATCTGAGGATTGTCCTCATTGCTACACAGAAGGCTTATGTCCTTAATGCACCCCTCGGTGCGCCAACCCCTCTAGCGTCGTCTGTAGATCTTGTGAACATCTGACAGGCACGTTCTAATGACTACTTGATAGTTTAGTGTGTCATGCATTACGACTTAGAATTGAGGCTCCGAAACCTTTTGAACGTCACGAAACATATGAGATGTTCCAAGAGCTGAAATTAGGATCTCAGGCTCGTGCCCTTGTTGTGAGATATGAGATCTGCAACAAGATTCTTTGCCTGCAAGATGATAGAGAATAGCTCAATCGTTGAGCATGTGCTCAGATTTTTTGGGTGCTACAATCGCTTGAATCGAGTGGGAGTTGATCTTCCAGATAAGATAGTGATTGATATAGTTCTGCAAGTCACTGTCACTAAGCTACTAGAACTTGGTGATGAATTATAAAATGCCAGGGATAGAAATAATGATCCCTGAGCTGTTCGCGATGTTTGACACCGCGAAGGTAGAAATCAAGAAGGAGCGTCAAGTGTTGATGGTTAGTCAAACCACTAGTTTCGAGAAGGGAAAGAGCAAGAAGGGAAACTTCATGGATAGCAAGTCAGTTGCTGCTCTAGTGAAGAAACCCAAAGTTGAACCCAAACCCGAGAATAAGTGCTTCAATTATGAGGAGAGCGGTGAAGCAGAACAACCCTAGATACTTGGTAGATAAGAAGGCTGGCAACGTCGATAGAAGTATATTTGATATACGTGTTAATGATGTGTACCTTGCGAGTACTCCTAGTAGCACCTGGGTATTGGATACCGGTTCGGTTGCTAAATGTTAGTAACTCGAAATAAAAGCTATGGAATAAACGGAGAACTAGCTAAGGGTGAGGTGATGATGTGTGTTGGAAATGTTTCCAAGGTTGATGTGATCAAAATCGCACGCTTTCTCTACCTTCGGGATTAGTGACGAACCTAAATAAATGTTATTTGGTGTTTTGTGTTGAGCATGAACGTGATTAGATCGTGTTTATTTCAACACGGTTATTCATTTAAGTTAGAGAATAATGGTTATTCTGTTTACATGAATGATACCTTCAATGGTCATGCACCCAGTGAGAATGTTTGTTGAATCTTGATCGTAGTAATACACATGTTCATAACATTGATGCCAAAAGATACAAAGTTAATAATTATAGTACCACATACTTGTGGCAATGCCGCTAAATGTCATATTAGTATAAATCGCATGAAGAAACTCCATGTTGATGGACCTTTGGAATCATTCGATTTTGAATCGGTTGAGACATGCAAACCATGCCTCTTGGGCAAGATGACTAAGGACCCCGTTTTCCGGTTTGATGGAGCGCGCAAGTGATTTATTGGAAATGATACATGTTGATGTATGCAATCCAATGAGTCTTGTAGCATGCGGTGGATATCGTTATTTTCTTACCTTCATTGATGATTTGAGTAGATAATAGTGTATATTTACTTAATGAAACGCAAGTCTGAATCGTTTGAAGAAGTTCAAGCAAATTCAGAGTGAAGTTTAAGATCATCGTGACAAGAAGATAAAATGTCCGCGATATGATCATGGAGGTGAATATCTGAGTTACGAGTTTGGCATACAACTTTAGACAATGTGAAAGTTGTTTCACAACTCACGCCACCTGGAACACCATAGTGTGATGGTGTGTCTGAATGTCATAGTCGTAATATATTGGATATGGTGCGTGCTATGATGTCTCTTATCATTTTGCTACTATAATTTTGGGGTTATGCATTAGAGACAACTACATTCACTTTAAATAGGGCACCATCTAAATCCGTTGAGATGACACCATGTGAACTAGGTTTTGATAGAAACCCAAGCTATCATTTCTTAAAGTTTGGGGCTGCGACACTTGTGTGGAAAATGTTTGCACTGAATGAGCTCAAACCCAAAGTGAACAAATGCATCTTCATAGAATACCCTAAGAACAGTTGGGTGAACCTTCTATCTCAGATCCAAGCATAAAATGTTTGTTGCTAAAACTGGGTCCTTTCTCGAGAAATAGTTTCTCTCGAAAGAATTGAGTGGGAGGAAGATAGAACTTGATGAGGTTGTTGAACCTTTGTTCAACCAGAGAGTAGCGTAGCGCAGGAAGATGTTTCTGTGAGGCCTACGTTAGTTGAAGAGGTTAATGATGATGATCATGAAGCTTCGGATCAAGTTACTATCGAACCTCGTGGGTTGACAAGGATGTGTAGAGCTCTTGAGTGGTACGACAACCCTATCTTGGAGGTCATGTTGTTGGACAACGATGAACCTACGAGCTGTGGAGAAGCAATGATGGGCCCGGATTCCAACAAATGGTTAGAGGCAATGAAATCTGAGAAAGGATCCATGTATGAAAACCAAGTATAGACTTCGGTAGACTTGCTCGTTGGACGGCAGGTCGTCGAGTACAAATGGACCTTTGAGATGATGACAGACGCTGATGGTAAATGTCACCATTTATATAGCTCGACTTGTCACAAAGAAGTTTCCAACAAGTTCAAGGAGTTGACTGCGATGAGACTTTCTCACTCGTAGCGATGCTAAAGTCTGTTAGAATTATGTTAGCAGTTGCTGCATTTTTCAATTATGAAATCTGGTAGATGGATGTCAAAACATCGTTTCCTTCCTTAAGGAAAGGTTGTATGAGATACAACCAGAAGGTTTTGTCAGTCCTAAGGATGATATAAGGTAAGGAAGCTTCAGTGATCCTTCTATGGACCGAAGCAAGCATCTCGGAGTTGGAATATACACTTTGATGAGGTGATCAAAGTTTTTGAGTCTGTACAAAGTTTATGAGAAACTTGTATTTATAATAAAGTGAGTGGGAGCACTATAGAGTTTCTGGTAAGCATATGTGGTTGACATATTGTTGATCAAAAATGATGTAGAATTTCTGGAAAGCATTAATGGTTGTTTGAAAGGAGTTTTTCAAAGGAAGACCTGGATAAAGCTACCTAATTGTTGAGCGTCAAGATCTATAGAGATAGATCAAGATGCTTGATGGGACTTTGAATGAGTACATACCTTGACAAGATTTTGAAAGAGTTCAAAATGCATCAGTCAGAGAGAAGTGTTCTCGCCTGCTTTGTAAGGTGTGAAGTTGAGTGAGACTCAAAGCTTGACCATGACAGAACAAAGAGAAAGGACGAATGTCATCCCCTATGCCTTAGCCATAGGCTCTCTATAGTATGGCATGCTGTGTACTGCACCTGTGTGTGCCTTGCCATGAGTCCGTCAAGGGGTACAAGAGTGATCCAGGAGTGGATCACTAGACAGCGGTCAAAATCATACTTAGTAACTAAAATACTAAGGAAATGTTTCTCTATTATGGAGGTGATAAAGAGTTTGTCGTAAAGAGTTTTGTCGATGCAAGCTTTAACACCAATCCGGATGACTCTTAGTAGAAATCCAGATACATATAGTGGAGCAGCCATTTGGAACAGCTCAAAGTGGAGTGTGGTAGCAGTATTTATAGATATTTGCAAAGTACACACGCATCTGAATGTCGCAGACCTGTTGACTAAAAGACCTCTCTCACATGCAAAGCATGATCGAACCCCAGAACTCATTGGGTGTTAGATTCATAACAATGCGAATCACATGGTGATGTGAACTAGATTATTGACTCTAGTGCAAGTGGGAGACTATTGGAAATATGCCTTAGAGGCAATAATAAATTGGTTATTATCATATTTCCTTGTTCATGATAATCATTTATTATCCATGCTATAATTGTATTAGTCGGGAACTCACATACATGTGTGGATACATAGACAACACCATGTCCCTAGTATGCCTCTAATAGACTAGCTCGTTGATCAAAGATGGCTATGGTTTCCTAGTCATGGACATGAGATGTCATTTGATAACGGGATCACATCATTGGGAGAATGATGTGATGGACAAGACCCAAACTACAAACGTAGCATATGATCATGTCAGTTTATTGCTACTATTTTCTACATATCAAGTATTTGTTCCTATGACCATGAGATCATGCAACTCACTGACACCAGAGGAGTGCCTTGTGTGTATCAAACGTCGCAACGTAACTAGGTGACTATAAAGGTGCTCTACAGGTAGCTCCGAGGGTGTCTGTCGGGTTGGCATGGATCAAGACTGGGATTTGTTACTCTGTGTGACAGAAAAGTATCTCAGGGCCCACTCGGTAATACAACATCACAATAAGCCTTGCAAGCAATGCGACTAAGTGTTAGCCACGGGATCTTGTATTACGTAATGAGTAAAGAGACTTGCCGGTAACGAGGTTTAACTAGGTATGGAGATACCGATGATCGAATCTCAGGCAAATAACATACCGAAGAACAAAGGGAACATCATACGGGATTAACTAAATCCTTGACATAGAGGTTCAACCGATAAAGATATTCGTAGAATATGTAGGAACCAATATGGGCATCCAGGTCCTGCTATTGGTTATTGACCATAGAGGTGTCTCATTCATGTCTACATACTTCTCGAACCCGCAGGGTCTGCACACTTATGGTTTGATGACGTTTCAGTAGTATAGAGTTATGTATGGTGGTGACCGAAGGTTGTTTGGAGTCCCGTTTTGGTCGCTGGAAAAGTTTCGGGCTCATCGGTAGTGAACCGGGAGTGCCGGTAGTGTACCGGGGGACCATTGGGAGGGGTGTCACGCCCCGAGGGGCCTCATGGGCTGTGGGAGGAGATAAACCAGCCCCTGGTGGGCTGGACGAAACCTCCACTAAAGCCCATGAGGTTTGAGAAGGAAAAAGTCCAAAGGTGGAGAGGTGGAAAGAGTTGCCAAGTGGAAAAGAGGAATCCTACTCCTAATAGGATTGGAGTAGGACTCCTCCACCTCCAATTTCGGCCAGAGACGAGGGTTTGAGGCTGCCTCCTCCCCTCCCTCCCTCCTATATATACTAGAGGATTTATAGGGAAGAGCTAACCCTAATAGCCACGTGCTACCTCTCCTCTAGATCGTAGTTTCTCCTCTAGATCGGTTTTCAGGCGAATCCCTGCTGGAATTCCTCCACCGCCATCGCCGCAACGCCGTCGCGATGAAGGAAAACTCGTCTACCTCTCTGCTCCCTCTTGCTGGATCAAGAAGGCGGAGATCGTCATCGAGCTGTATGTGTGCTGAACGCGGAGGTGTCGTCCGTTCGGCGCTAGATCGGAAGGACCGTGATCAAGATCGTGAGACGGATCGTGATGAGATCACGAGACGGATCGTGATGAGTTCGTGGGATGGATCATGATTGGATCGCGGGACGGATTGTGATGAGATCGCGGGATGCTCGGCAATTTGGATCGCGAAGACGTTCGACTGCACCAACCGTGTTTCTTGAAGCTTCCCGCTTAGCGATCTACAAGGGTATGTAGATCCACTCTCCCTCTCGTAGATTCTCATCACCATGGATAGATCTTGCGTGTGCGTAGGAATTTTTTTGTTTGCCATGCAACGTTCCCCAATAGTCGGTTCATGCGGCCGTGTTCATGGCGGGGTCAGCCCCAGGCACAAGCAGCATAGCCGCCGGAGCAGGAAACACGTGGGCTGACCCTCCGCCGCCGGCTCAAGTTCTTCTGGATCTGATGAACGAGCTCGCAACCCTGATGACCACCGAAGTCACACCAGATAATCAAGCCGCTCGGAACTTGGAGATCGCAAGACTCAAGGACCGGATGATGGAGGTGCAATAGAGGATAGCCGAATTAAAAGTTTAGATGGAGGCGGAGGCAGAACGCCTTAAGACAGATGCTTTCCGCCTTGAGCTAGAGAAGAAATCAGCGGCTATGGTGTGGTGGATGAGGCTAGGAATCTCTTTAATATGCCAGGAATGGGACGAGCAGCGGATGCGCCTGGAAGTCGGCCGACGGCTCGACAGCAGCTTAACCCGCCTCGACGATACCAGGCCTCACCAGAGGTTTTTCCAACGCTGGCGGGCCATTATTCCAACCCGGCAGAGAACATGGTGGTTGTAGCAACCCGTCTTGAAACAATCCCTATTCCAGATGAGGCGCCTTTTGCAGAAGAGGTGCGGAACGCCAGTTGGTACCTTCGGACGACGATGGCCCAACAGGAGAAATATGCTTACAGCCGGAGCCGCGTTCACTCAACCCCCTCCCCAGCCACAGCTTTAGCCGGCGCTATGAGTCGCCGGCGGTTTCTAGCAGTGATCGGCATCGGGGGCCTCCAAAGGATGATCAGGCGGCTCTAGATGCACAGGCGCTCATAAACCGGGCAAGAAACCAACAAGAGGCAGCGGCTTTGGCAGCGACGGCTCACCAAGAGACCGTGCCCTTCGTCTCAGTAGGAGCGGGAGTGACCACCAGGGGCATGGGAGTACCGTGTTTAGTATCGGCTCTGTGGAATGAGCGGTTGCCAAAGGATTTCAAAGGACCTCGCAAAGTCCTGAATTACACTGCCGACTTACCTCCGGAGGCCTGAATCGAAGGCTATGAGCTTGCTATGGAGATGTTAGTTGTCAATGACGTGGTGTGTGCCAAGTATTTCATCATGATGCTTGAAGGACCAGCTCACACGTGGTTGAAGGGTTTGCCCCCAGTACCATCAATTCATGGGCTGAGCTGAAAGCAAGGTTCATCAAAAACTTTCAAGGGACTAGCAAACAACCTATGACGACTGTGGATCTGGATCATTGTGTCCAACAAGAGAATGAGTCGGCTCATCATTGGGTCCGGCAGATGTCGCCTGTCATCCACTCGTCTGACCAGATCACGGTGGCTCAAGCAGTGCTGATCCTAGGGAAGAACTGTCACTTCATCCCTGTGGAGCAGAAGCTCGGCTGGCTCAAGCACACGTGTCAGGACATGGGAGAACTCATGGTGGATCTCACAAAGTATGCCGATTCTGATAACACGAAGGATCCAGGCTCTGATGAGGAGAAGACTGGCCAAAGTAAAAAAGAACAATCATGGCAAGGGTGCGGCAGGTAATGGTAACCAGGGCAAGCGGAAGAACCCGGATGGTGGGTCAGAATTGGTGGCCAATGGCAGCACCGTCCATAACCGTCCTAAGGGCAATGGGAAGTTTAGACCGCCTTTTAACAAAAATAAGACTCCTTTCAATTTGGAGGAAATGCTCAATAAACCTTGTCCGGAGCACAGCCGGCCCGATAGAGTTGTGGGTCACACATGGGGTAATTGCCACATCATGCATAAGTTTAAGAACTACAACATGCAACAGCATAACAAAAATGGTGGGGCCCGCCCGGTGGTTCAGGACCAGGTGGGTCAGCAGCCGGGTTTGGATCCGACAGCTTAGGATCGGGTCGTCATGGCCAGGGCAACCAAGGAGGACATCCTTAGCACTCTAGTAGCAACAATCAGCAGCAGCATAATCAGTCTGGGTACCAGAGTAATCCAAAGCAGCTTAGTTCGGGCCATTATCATGTTTTTACGACTAGCCTTAACAAGCGGCATCAGAAGTTGCCCAAGCGGGCGGTTAACGTAATCGCACCGGCTCTTCCGCAATACTAGAAGTGGTTTGAGTATGACATAACTTGGAGCCGGCAAGATCACCTGCCATGTGTTGATGACCCGGGGCGGCTAGCCCTGGTAATTGCCCCCCCAGTGGGAGGATATATGGTGAATAAGGTACTTATGGATGGTGGCAGCAGCATCAATATCCTGTACTATGATACCTTCCAGCAGATGAAGCTGCTTGATAAAGACCTTAAGCCCTCATCAACAGTTTTTCATGGTGTAGTGCCAGGCAAGTCAACTTACCCATTGGGTAGAATTTCTTTGGAGGTCGCCTTTGGTGACGAGTACAACTACAGGGTGGAGTCCTTGTGGTTTGAAGTAGTCAAGATCAAGAGGCCTTATCATGCATTATGTGGGCGGCCGGCTTACGCCAAGTTCATGGCTAGGCCCTGTTATGTCTACTTACAGCTCAAGATGCCCGGGTTAAAAGGTACGATTACTGTTCATGGTGATCGGAATACGGCTATTGAGTGCGAATAAGGGGAAACGGCTTACACGGAATCCACTTGTGCTGAGGTAGAGCTCAAGTTCTATAAGGAAAATGTTGACCCGGAGGATATGACCCCGCTGAAGAAGCCTACCACCGAGGTAGAGCCACCCCTCAAATTTTTTGCGGATGATACCAAGGCGGTGGATTTTACTCTGGGTGAATCAGCTAAACAGTTCACTATTGGGGCCAATATGGATCTCAAATAGGAAAGCGCGCTCATCGAATTCATCCGTGAGAATCGGGACATCTTCGCATGGAAGCCCTCTGACATGCCGGGTGTGCTGAGAGAGTTCGCTGAGCACAACCTTAATGTGGACCCTAAGTTTAAACCTGTCAAGCAATTTCTACGGCAGTTCAACGAGGAGAGATGCAAGGCCATCAGGGAAGAGGTCGCCCAGCTCTTAGCGGCGGGTTTCATCGTCGAGGTCTTTCACCCGGAGTGGCTTGCTAACCCAGTGCTTGTGCTCAAGAAGAATGGCACGTGGCATATGTGTGTGGACTATACGGATCTTAACAAGTCATGTCCGGCTGATCCTTTTGCTCTCCCTCGTATTGATCAAATCATTGATGCTACGGTGGGTTGCGAAAGTTTATGCTTCCTAGACGCTTATTCGGGATATCATCAGATCAAGGTGGCGGTTAAGGACCAAGAGAAGACATCTTTCATCACGCCTTTTGGGGCCTTCTGCTATGTGTCTATGCCTTTTGGGCTCAAGAGTGCCTAGGCGACTTATCAGCAATGTGTGCAGAATTGTCTTCACAACCAGATTTGGCGCAACGTTCATGCTTATGTAGATGATATTGTGATCAAGTCAAGGACTAAGGAGACTCTGCTTGACGACTTAAAGGAAACCTTTGACAATCTGCAGATCTATAAGATGATGCTTAACCTGACAAAGTGTGTCTTTGGTGTTCCGGCTGGCAAGCTCTTGGGATTTCTGGTCTCTGAGCGTGGTATTGAAGCTAACCCAGATAAGATCAAGGCTATCACCTCCCTGGCTGAGCCGGCTTGTATCAATGATGTTCAACGCCTGGTAGGGCGGATTGCCGCGTTGAGATGGTTTATAAGCCGCCTTGGTGAGAAAGCCACCCCTTTATATCAAATGATGAAAAAGACAGACAATTTTGTCTGGAGTATGGCGGCGGGTGAAGCGTTTGAGGCACTTAAGAAGCAGCTCACTGAGCCAACGATTTTAGCCGCTCTGGCTAAGAAAGAACCCTTGCTCTTGTACGTGGCGGCTAACAATAGGGCTGTCAGCGCTGCAATTGTGGTCGATCGCAAGGAGGCAGGGACAGAATATTCGGTTCAGAGTCCGGTTTATTATATCAATGAGGTCCTGACAGAATGCAAGCAGAGATATCCACATTGGCAGAAGCTAGTGTATGGGGTGTTCATGGCCAACCGCAAGCTAAAGCACTACTTCTTAGGGCACCAGATCACTGTGGTCAGCTCTGCTCCATTGGGAGACATAATTCAAAACAGAGACGCCACTGGTAGGATTGCTAAGTGGGCATTGGAGCTGGGACCTCTCAATTTGAAATACGTACCTCGTACGGCTGTCAAGTCTCAAGCCCTTGTGGATTTCATAAATGACTGGACAGAGTGTCAGGCGCCTGAAGAGAAGCCGGATAACACATACTGGACAATACACTTTGATGGATCTAGGCAGTTGGAAGGATCAGGGGCAGGGGTTGTCTTAACATCCCCCAAAGGTGACAAGTTCTGTTATGTGCTCCGGCTGATGTTCCCTTGCACTAATAATATAGCTGAATATGAAGCCCTGCTTCATGGCCTCAGGGTAGCTAAGGAGATGAACTTAAGCCGGGTAAGGTGCTTCGGCGACTCAAATCTTATGGCTCAGCAAGTTTCAGGCACTTGGGATTCCAAGGATCCACGGATGGCGGATTATCGTCAAGCGATGGATGTCATTGCTGGTCACTTCAAGGGTTATCAGGTGGATCGTATTGATCATTGCGGGAACAAGGCAGCTGACGCCCTGTCAAGGTTAGGCTCTCAACGAAAGCCGGTGTCGCCTAATATCTTTCTGGATGTCTTACATCACCTGTCCGTCAAATTACCCTCAGAGGAAGATTTGGTTGTTCCTGACCCGGAGGAACAATTGGTGGTGGATCTACATGCTATTCCGGATTGCACTGTGCCTTACTTGGCATACTTGACTCGGGGCGAGTTACCTGATGATGAAAATATGTCCAGACAAATCACTCGACGGTTTAAGTCCATGACGATAGTCAATGGCGAGTTACACAAGTGTAGCATCACCGGAGTGTTTCAGCATTGTGTCTCACCAGAGGAGGGTAAGGAAATTTTGAATGAAATTCATACTGGTGATTGTGGACATCACGCCGGCTCAAAATCTCTGGTGGCCAAGACTTTCCGGCATGGTTTCTTCTGGTTGACGGCCTGCAAGGATGCAAAGGATCTGGTCCCCAATGCGACGGCTGTCAAAAGTTTGGCCGGCGTGCTCATGTTCCGGCTCAAGAATTGCGCATGATTCCAATCACTTGGCCGTTTGCAGTCTAGGGGCTTGATATGGTCGGGCCTTTCAAGAGATCCAAGGACAAGAAGACGCGCCTCTTGGTGGCGGTTGAAAAGTTTACCAAGTGGGTAGAGGCTGAGCCGGTCGGCAAGTGTGACGCAGCTACGGTGGTTCAGTTTATCAAAAAGCTGATCTACCGTTTTGGTTACCCTCACAACATCATCACGGGCAATGGCACGAACCTGTCCAAGGGGGCTATGATAACATTCTGTGACATTGAACACATCGGCTTGATGTTTCTGCGGTTGCTCAGCTACAGTCCAACGGTCAGGCGGAGCGTGCTAACCAAGAAATTCTGAGAGGTATCAAGCCCCGGCTTAAGGTTCCTTTACAGCGAACGCCGCGTTGTTGGGTGGAGGAATTGATGTCCGTCTTACCAACTAACATCCATCATGACTCGCCATGAGTGTTGGCTTACGTTGAGACGGACAATGAGACGGCACGTCAAGACGCATTGGATGCCTTGGAGGAGGAACGTGATCTGGCGGCTTCTCGTTCGGCGATTTATCAGCAAGACATGCGCCGCTATCATAGCCACGGAGTCAAGACCCGGACGTTTCAAGAAGGCGACTTAGTGTTGCGGCTGATTCAAGACGAGACAAATATGCATAAGCTATCTCCTCCATGGGAAGGACCTTTCATGGTCAGCAGAAATCTCAACAACGGGTCATATTACCTCATTGACATCCGAGACGATTCAGATACCTCGGGGCAGGAGACCCGCCGACCGTGGAACATAGTGCATCTGCGGCCTTACTACACCTAAGTCATTAAGACTCGACATTATACACTATCATTGTACAGATCATATTTATATATGAATAAAGTTGGCATCCCTGCAAGTCGGGGCCTCTGCCGTTTCGCATATCTTCATCTATGCAAGAAAGATCCAACATGATCGTCCAGGGTGCTTCCCACCCTCCGGGTGTAGCTTATCAGACCCTATCGATCGGATCTCAAGCCAAAAAGTTGACTCCATCAACATGATCGTCCAGGGGGCTTCCCATCCTCCAGGTGTAGCTTATCAGACCCTATCGGTCGGCTCTCAAGCCAAAAAGTTGACTCCGTCAACATGATCGTCCAGGGGGCTTCCCACCCTCCGGGTGTAGCTTATCAGACCCTATCGATCGGCTCTGAAGCCAAAAAGTTGACTCCATCAACATGATCGTCCAGGGGGCTTCCCGCCCTCCGGGTGTAGCTTATCAGACCCTATCGATCGGCTCTCAAGCCAAAAAGTTGACTCCGTCAACTTGATCGTCCAGGGGGCTTCCCACCTTCCGGGTGTAGCTTATCAGGTCCTATCGGTCAGCTCTCAAGCCAAAAAGTTGACTCCATCAACATGATCGTTCAGGGGGCTTCCCACCCTCTGGGTGTAGCTTATCAGACCCTATCAGTCGGCTCTCAAGCCAAATAGTTGATTTCGTCAACAAAGGTCACTTGGGTGCTTCCCACCCGCCGAGTGTAGCTTACACACCCTCTTGATCGGCTCTTAAGCCAAATAGGGCTAAACTTGCCTGTAAGTTGATGCTACTCTGCTAGGTGACCCGCCGGACTCTTACCAGTTAATCTCGCCTAGAGACCCTGAGCCGGTTCAAGTCAATTGACGGCCAGTCTCCATAGAGACCCTGTACTAATAAGGAGTTTTAAGTAGCGGCTCAGCCCAGTAGAACCGACACATGAGCTGTTTTTGAAAAGACATGTTAGGAAGATACAACATCTTTGGGTTATGCTTTTAAGCCTCCCTCCTAACAATGTCAAGATACATCTATTCTTGCAGGTCAATTAAGTTGTCGAGAGTCGGTAAAGCATCCAATGGGAAGTGCAAGGTAGATGATATATATATTAAGCCAGGCTATTTAATATGTGCACGATGGCACAGTTCAGGCAAAGGCAAAGTCACTACAAGCCTATTACATATGCTCTCGATAGAGCCCAAAAATATTTTAAAGTGTTTTACACCGCTCATGGTGGGTCACAAGAGCCGGCTTGCCAACGGCGTTCACAACTCCATTAGCTGGCCGGCGGGTCACCCTGCTCCGGGTCTTCGACTTCCTTGATCTGAAGATTGTCCAAGTCCTAGTTGTAGTGGGTTAAAGCTGTAAAGTTTCCTTCTTCAAAGAAGGGTGATGGGTCAAGTTCAGCAGAAAAAGGTGCTTACTGTGGGCAGGCATCAGGTCCTTGGACTCAAAGAGAGGGCCGCGGATTCTCTTCTGATCGGTGCTGTAAGCCGCCTGATATGTTGCCAAGTTGACTTCTTCTGCTAACACGGAGGCAACGGCTTTGGAAGCCTTCAGACACCGTGCATAGTCAGCTTCTGTAAACTCGGAGCTATCATCTTTCATGGAGGGAAACCCGTCCATCATGTCTGCAGGAGTCAACTCTGGAGCAAAGGCCAATGCCAGGCTTATGGTTGCGATAGCTCCCTGTCGGGTGGCTGATTTCTTCAACTCTACGATATGTTTTGGCAGAATGGAAAGATGCTCCATGACCCCTTTGATAGTTTAGGGGGGGGGTATCCTTGTAGAGCACAGCTTTGATCGTGCAAACAGCTCCATAGTAAATCTGTTCCGCCAGAGTATAAATAGCCTTCAGGGGCAGCAAGCTGTCGGAAGCGAGTTGGCGGCTCCTTGGACCTACATAAGACGGACTCTTCGTCATAAGTCGCCAGTACAAGTACACATACCATTTGGGTTAAGCTGTCAAATACTTACCAAATATGGTGGCTGGCATCTTTTTGATCTGGTGCTTCAAAGATTGCAGCTCATCTAACACAATCATCAGCCGCTGGTCAGCGTCATCCGCCCGTTGAGTCAGGGTGGCTTGTTCAGTTTTAGCAGACTCTTTGAAAGCGGCAAAGTCGGCTTTGATGTCGGCCAGTTCCTCAACAAGGAGTCGGCACTTTTCATCAGCCTTGCTTCGGGCGGCTTGCTGCGTGGCTAGATTATTCTTTAAGCCGGCCACTTCTGACCCGGCTTCATTTAAAGCTTCCTGTGACATATCAAAATAGGGAATGAGTCATCAAGAGGGAATTTTTTCAGGTAATGAAGGTTACGAAAGTTTCAAGCAGATTGCAAGCAATATGTTCGACACTTGGGGGCTAATGTCTATTTGATCTCAAAGATTACAATGCAGTTCCGAATCATTTTTATCAATTTAACCCGGAACTTGGGGGGCTACAGGCTGTCTTTTCAAATTGTTTTCAATGAAAGCTCCGACTCAACTTTAACAAGATTGAGCTGGCCCTTGGGGGCTACAATTGGCTCTATTAACTACCTTCAATAAAGTTCTGACTCAACTTTGACAGCATTGAGCCGGCCCTTGGGGGCTACAATTGGCTCTATTACTTATCTTCAATAAAGCTCCGGTTCAATGTTATCAACTTTGAGCCGGCGCTTGGGGGCTAAGAACGATGATTTGTGATTACTTCTAAATAAGTTGAGGCATACATGCTAAGCATTTCTACTTCTACCAAGTTTTGAAGACCCGAATTATCATCAGCTAATATTAACTCGGCTCTTGGGGACAATGTAAGGGTATAAGGAGAGTGAGAATACCTCGTATTTCTTCTTCATCAAGTTGACAAGCTTGAGCTCCAGGTCCCGGCTTGTAGATAAGTGGTTCAGATAACCAGCATGAAGTTCATCAGTTGTCAACTTCTCTAGCCCGAGGAGCTCAAATTCCAGCTTCTTGGAAGTGTCAGTCGTCTCACTATGCTTTGTCAGCACATGAGGTTGAGGAGAGTGGAAGTCGGCGCCAGTAATAAGTTTGTCCGGAGTGATTGTTTCATCACCAACCTTTGCAGGGCTTGGCGGCTTGGAATGGTCCCTCGGAGGACTCTCAGGAACCATATCGTCGTCAACCGGCTCTATAGAAGGACAAGCCTCTTCAGGTGCCTCTTTGGAAGCAGCCGAGGGATCAACATCAGGCATGGGAGCATCCGGTTTAGCAGGTTCCGATTCTTGAGCATTCGGGACAGGGGAGCTCTTGTTGTTTTTCCTTCGCTTGGCTTGAGCCCTGAAGAACACAAAGGTTAGAGCCCAAAATTTACAACCACCAAAGACTTGGATATAATGCTTGAAAACACACATAAAATGGGTTAATCTTTGGAGGCGGCAAAGCAGTGTTCGTAGAGTCACCAGACGAAGGAGGTGATCCCTGAAAAGCAGTTTAGGTAATATAAGGCAATTTTGGAATTACAAAGGAAGGATTAGTAAAATCAAGCAGAGAAGGAATAGATACCTTAGCTGGACGATTCCTCTGAGCCGGAGAGTTAGATAACCCGGCCATGAGAACGGTAGAGCCGACGCTTCGGGTCTGGCGTCGAGCGGCTTGTTGTTGCTTTTTCAAAAGAAATTGGTGGTCTAAGTAAGCAAGAGGATGAGAAAGTGGAACTTTTTGAACAACCCGTCGTATCTTTTGGGGTACAAAATAGTCTGAGTCGGACGAAATATAGGTTACCTTAGGGGCGTTGTGTGCCTGGTATGTGTCTCGTCCTGTGAATAATTGCTATCAATAAGGTGAATAAAGAGGTTACAAAGATAGTCAAGTTATACCTCTGACTCGTCAGATTCCGGCTGTTCTGCTGGCTCTTCCTGAGGAGTGGTCTTCTTCTTTCGGACCGTGGTCTTCTTCTTTGATTTCTTCAGAGGAGGAACGTATTTCTTCTTCCAGAAGTCAGAATTGGCCTGAAAATATAAGCCGGCAAAAGGTGAAGAGATTGCCAAGGTATAGTTAATATAGAGAAGAGAATATAAAGAGCCACCCTTACGTTTGGAGCCGGGTTCGTGGCATTGAAAGGTGCTAACCCGATGACACCGCAAGCTTCTGAAGACTCATGAACAAGGCTCTTGATTGAAGCCATGATGTTATCCTCTGATAATGTTGCCGAGTTAAAGCAGAGGGGGTCATCAGGTTGGCCCGTGTATTCATGCATGAGACGGTTTCGCCGGCTCAGAGGCATGACCCTCCAAGAAATCCAGCAACGAGTTAAGTACAGGCCTGTCAGTCTGTTGGCCATAAGGGCTTTGATCTTCGCGTGAGCCGGAGCATATTTTACACGCTTGGAATCTGACAGCCGGCCAGGGAGCTCAGATGTTGTTTTGAGCCGGGACGGACAATAACCCGGCAGGGGATCCTCTCCTTCAGGGAAGGTATCTTTGTAGTAAAGCCAAGTTTTGTTCCAATCTTTAGGGTGGATTGGCAATTGAAGATCCAGGAAGGTTATGTCCCGCCGCCTCTGAATGGAAATTCCACCAAGCTCTAAGCTTGGGTCGGCCTTCACCTCTGTGTGACGATTTGCATAAAAGAACTCGCGGAATAAATCCATGGACGACTCTTCTTGCAAATAGACCTCACTGAGTATTTGGAAGTTGCATATGTTGGAGACAGAATTGGGAGCAAGGTCTTGAAGGTGCAGTTTGAAAAAATGAAGGATATCCCGAAAGAATTTTTAGTCGGGTGGGCGAAACCCGCGCGAGAGGTGATCTATAAATACGAATACCTCACCCTCCTGAGGCGGGGATTCAATTCATTGCCCGGAACACACCAATGAATAACACTTTTTGCTGGAAGGGTCCCCGCATTTACAAAGTCTGTCAAATAATCTTTCATAATGACAGAGCCGACCCAGTTGCACGAGTTGGATGCACAAGACATGTCGGCGGGTCAAAACTGCGCAAGATAACAATGCAGAGCGAGTCAGGGGACGGTAGACGACTAAGGGCGGTTAAAAGCCAAAGATTTTATAAGATTAAGCAGCCAGGAACCGGTTAGTGAGAGCCGGAATTTCATGGCGGGTCAAGTTTATAAGAAGACGAAGCAAAATTTGGCTAAGTGTGGAAAATAGTTTTCACAACATATCTCTGTGGTTACGGATCTACAAAACAGAGAAAAGTGGTTTTAGTTCAAACCTAGCGACGAACCGTTGAAACGGCAAAAGTATGAAAATGGTAGGCAGAGCAATTATAGATCTGCCCGGTGCTGCTATCAGTTTGCTATCAGTTTCTCGTTTTTCCGATCTAGAATTCTAGTTTCCAGATATTTCCCTCCTTATGTTGTACCTTGCATATTCAGAGAGAAAAGACATATGAATTGTGTGATAATGTGGAATAATGGACAAGAATAAAGTCAACAGTTGTAAGAATTCATGATGCAAAATGGACATATCACGCAATGCTGCCAAACGCGAAAATCTACAAAACGAACAAAGGTGTCCCAGTTACAAACTTCATTGCTAATGATTAGGCGAGCCATCAATCCTATAGCGATCTCGTAGCGGAACTCTCAATGAACGCACCAATGTCGGTGTCAAAACCGGCAGATCTTGGGTAGGGGGTCCCGAATTGTGGATCTTGGATTGATGGGTTACAGGAGACAAGGGAGACGATATTTACCCAGGTTCAGGCCCTCTTAATCGAGGTAAAACCCTACATCCTACTTTGATTGTATTGAATAGGGGGTATCAAGTACATGGTTGATCTCCTTCGAGATCGTATGATGTGGTCTGAACACTAAGGGTAATAAGCTTAACCTACCCTACAAACTAGAAACCTCTGGTTTATATAGATACCAGGGATGTCTAGGGTTACACAATGTCCTTTACATCAGATAAAGAACATGCCGACTCTAACGTCTTGTCCTTGGGTACCCGTCACAGCTTGGGAAGTTCCCATCCTGGACATGATATTACCATGGTCTTCAGTTCTTTAGTGACCGTCACAGGGTGGCCCACTATTCGGCCCATTAGACAGGTCGTCGGTCGGAGAACCCCTTAGTCCAAGACTCCCTCACCCTCACATGGTGACCAATGCATGGCGAGATGCCCATGCAACAAATCAGGAAGATGCGCAGTTGGGAGCCGCATGCACCAAGCTATGGCAGATCATAGCTCACCTGAAAAGCCAACTAATAAGTGATGCAAAGGAAAGAGCTACTCATACAGGGTACATGCAAGAACTAAAGGACATTGAGGATCAACTTCATGAGGTCTACAAACATGAGGACATATTAATAGTCTGAGATCACGCGTTGAGTGCTCGCTGGACGGAGATCAAAACACTCAATATTTTCATAATAGAGCAACACATAGGAAGCGTAAAAATACGGTCATGGCGCTACTACACGAACATGGGACCGGGTGTACTAATGATGAGGGAATGCTCTAGATGGCAGTGACATTTTATGCTAATCTGTTTAGATCAGAAGGCTGTATGAGGGAGAGAGATTGTTGCAACATATTAACTAGGCGGTGACAGACGACATGAATGCCACACTATAAAGGCGGGTTTCACGGATGAGGAAATTGAGATGTCATTAGTTCATATGGGACGAACTAAATTACTTGGACCCGATGATTTTCCGGCCATGTTATTAGCGACACTAGTAGTTGATAAAGGATGATGTATGCTTGGCAGTAAGGTATTTCTTGGCTAGGAAAGCAGCTCCGAACATGTTTAATGATACCATTATTGTGATGATTCCGAAGGTTTACTCACCAGAGTTTCTCTCACAGTTTCGACCAATCAGCCTTTGTAACATGTTGTGTAAAATTGTGGAGAAAACAGGGGCAAATGGATTAAAGTTGGTGTTGCCGTTTATGATCTCTGAAGAGCAAAGTGATTTTGTTCCGGGCAGGTTGTTCCCAAATAATGTGTTACTCACTTATGAGTGTGTACATGCTATTAGAACTAGGAAAAGGAGGAAACCATTGTGCACGGTTTAGATGGATATGATGAAGGCGTGTGATAGAATCGAATGGGTGTTTCTTGAAAAAATGATGGTGAAGTTTGGATTCTTCAGTCACTCGATAGAGATGGTTATGAAATGTGTCACTTGGGTGAGATCCTTGTTAAGATGAATGGCGGCCTCTCTCACAGTTTTGTTACATTCGGAGGGTTGTGGCAGGGTGACCCATTGCCTCCTTATCTTTTTCTCCTCTATGTGGAGGGGTTCTCAACCTTGTTAAGAAATGCTTGCACAAATAAGGACATAACTAGAGTTTCTTTTGAAGGCACTACCACATGCTTAGTCAGCTTCTCTTCACGGATGATAGTATGGTCTTTCTTGAGGGGAGCACGGCAAATTTTTATGCTCTTTGAGATATCCTTCAGGATTATAAGATAGTGTCAGGCCAGAGAGTTAATCTACAGCAATCATCGATTTTTTGGGAAAGCTATCAAGGAGGAGGATACAACAATTCTGAAGCAAATCGTTTGCATCTCTTCACAAGCATTGCATGAAATGTACCTAGGCTTACCCACTGTGGGGGGAGGTCCGGAGATGGAACATCTAAGTATGTCTAAGAAAGTGAAACTAGAAAAGTTGCAGGATGGAAGGGGCAAGGGCTCTCCAAGATCACGAGGGAATTATTGGTGAAGTCTCGCCTTTAATCCACACCAATTTTTACCATGAGTTGTTTTCAACTCACAAAGGAAATTTGCGGGGACCTGTCATTGATTTCTTCAAACTTCTGGTGAGGTGTAGCCAATGGTCTAGACAAGGTTGACTGGATTGCACGGGACAAGATGTGCACTAGGAAACACATAGGAGGGCTTGGGTTTTGGGATCCGGAAGGATGCAACCAAGCGTTTCTTGCGAAGCAGGCTTGGCGTATTTTGCAAGTTCCCTCATCTCTGTGTGCAAGGGTATTGAAGGCTAGGTACTTTGTGGAAGGGTCAATTTTCAATGCTACATGTCCATCATGGAGTTCATTCACGTTTACAAGCATAATACATGGTAGGAACCTGTTGTTGGATGGTTTAATATGGAGAATAGGAGATGGGTCAAAGATCCAGATATATCATGACAACTCGATCCCACGGAAGAGGAGTTCGAAGCCACTAGACATGACTATGTTCAAAGCATTGGCCATGTTTGTGATTTGCTTAATGTACATGGAACTTCAAGGGACAACAACAAGGTTCATCACATGTTTCCTCCCGGTGAAGCACATGAAATCATGCAAATCACTATAGGAGGACTGGGGGTTGAGGACTCCTAGCATGGAACTTCACTAAAAAGGGTATGTTCACTATGAGGTCAGTCTACCATCGCCGAATGTCACAGAAACAGCTCAAGTCTAGGTGGTCAGGGTCCTCGTGGTTAATTGCAGATCACAAGTCATGGCTCAGCTTGTGGGATACAACAGAAACTGGGAAAGTTACTACACATGCTTGGAGGTTGATTAGGAATGGACTGTCGGTTGGCTGTGAGCTAAATCGGAGAAGGATCAAGCCTAGAGTCCTTTGTGTTGCTTGTGGACACAATGAAGAAAACCATCACATGTTTTGGGGCTGTCATCACTCAAGAAAATTCTACAAAATCATGCACTTAGAATTTGGAGTGCCGGTGGCGACCCCATCGGCTTCAGTTAGCTCCCAGAGTGACCTAACAAGATGTCTGTTAAATTTTTTTTCCGACGCATCAGACGATCATAAATTGGTCATGGCTCAAGGGCTCTATGGACTCTGGCTAGGAAGGAACATGCACGAGATGGGGAAATGATAGAAGATGCAGCAGACATTGCGCGATCGGTTGTGAAACCGATGGAGGAATGGTAGACTAGCCATGGACAAGTAAGTAAGAGTAAAAAGGTGATTTCAATCAAAAAATGGAAGCCATGGATATAGTATGGGTCAAAGTCAATGTTGATTGTGCAACCTCCAAGAATTGCGACAAGGGAGGTGTGGGAATAGTCTTTCGTAATGATGTGTTGGGGAACGCTGCATGAGAAACAAAAAATTTCCTACGTTTCACCAAGATCAATCTAGGAGATGAGCATCTATGAGAAGAGAGATTGGATCCACATACCCTTGTAGATCACTAAGCGGAAGCATTAAATAACGTGGTTGATGTAGTCATACGTCTCCGTGATACAAATCGCAAGCCGTCCCACGAACTCCAGATCAAGTGCCGAACGGACGGCACCTCCACGTTCAGCACACGTATGGCTCAATGACAATCTTCGCCTTCTTGATCCAGCAAGAGGGAGAGGAGAGGTATATGAGTTCTCCGGCAGTGTGACGGTATGGCGGCGACGGTGGTGGAACTATTCCAGCAAGGTTTCGCCTAAGCCCCGCTGAAATGATCTAGAGGAGAAACTACAATCGAGAGGAGAGGGTAGCACGTGGATGATTTCTATTCTGTAAAATGCTCAATACCTCTAGTATATCTAGGAGGAAGGAGGGAGGAGACTTTGCCCCCAAGGGGCCAATCCTTGCTTCGTCCGAAGTGGGAGGAGGAGGAGTCCTCCTCCAATCCTAGTAGGATTAGGACTCCTTCTCTCCCACTTGAAACCCTCTTTCCACCTTGGGCTTCTCCTCCTAGCCGCATGGGCCTCTTGTGGGGATTTAGCCAGACCATTAAGGGCTGGTATACCTCCTCCCACATCCCATGTAGCCTCTTGGGTCGAAACACACCTCCATATGGTCCCCCGGTACCCTCCCGGCACTCCCGGTACACTACCGATGAGCCCGAAACTTTTGTGGCGACCAAAAGAGGACTACCTATATATCAATCTTTACCTCCGGACCTTCCGGAGATCCTCGTGACATTCGGGACCTTGATCGGGACTCCGAACAACCTTCATTCACCACCATACATAACTTTATACTACTGAAACGTCACCGAACCTTAAGTGTGCGGACCCTGCGGGTTCGAGAATTATGTAGACATGACCGAGACACCTCTATGGTCAATAACCAATAGCGGGACCTGGATGCCCATATTGGTTCCTACATATTCTACGAAGATCTTTATTAGTTGAACCTTTATGTCAAGGATTCATATAATCCCGTACGGTGTTCCCTTTGTTCTTCGGTATGTCACTTGCTCGAGATTGGATCGTCGGTATCCCTATACCTAGTTCAATCTCATTACCGGCAAGTCTCTTTACTTGTTTCGTAATACAAGATCCCGTGGCTAACACTTTAGTCACATTGCTTGCAAGGCTTGTTGTGATGTTGTATTACCGAGTGGGCCCTGAGATACCTCTCCATCACACAGAGTAACAAATCCCACTCTTGATCCTTACCTACTCAACAGACACTCTCGGAGATATCTGTAGAGAACCTTTATAGTCACCCAGTTACGTTGCGACGTTTGATACACAAAAGGCACTCCTCTAGTGTCAGTGAGTTGCATGATCTCATTTCATAGGAACAGATTCTTGACATGCAGAAAACTATAGCAATAAACTGACATGATCATATGCTATGTTTATTGTTTGGGTCTTGTCCATCACATCATTCTCCCAATGATGTGATCCTGTTATCGAATAACATCTCATGTCAATGGCTAGGAAAACTTTACCATCTTTGATCAATGAGCTAGTCTACAAGAGGCATACTAGGGACAAAGTGTTGTCTATGTATCCACACATGCAATGTGTTTCCAATCAATAAAAAATTATCATGAACAAGGAAACATAATAATAACCATTTTATTATTGCCTCTAGGGCATCTTTCCAACAGTCTCCTACTTGCACTAGAGTTAATAATCTAGCTCACACCACTATGTGATTTACATTGTAATGAATCGAACACCCATACAGTTCTGGTGTTGATCATGTCTAGCCCTTGGAAGAGGTTTAGTCAACGGGTCTGCAACATTCAGATCCGTGTGCACTTTGCAAATATTTATGTCCTCCTCCTGAATGTACTCGCGGATGGAATTGAAGCGTCGCTTTATGTGTTTGGTCCTCTTGTGAAACCTTGGTTCCTTGACCAGGGCAATGACACCCGTGTTATCACAGAACAGATCCACTGGATTCAGTGCACTGGGCACTAGTCCAAGAGCTGTCATGAACTCCTTCATCCAGACACCTTCCTTCATCGCCTCCGAGGCTGCGATGTACTCCACTTGGCATGTAGAATTGGCTACCACGCTCTGCTTGGAACTGCACCAGCTTACCGCTCCCCCATTGAGAATAAATACGTATCTGGTTTGCGATTTAGTGTCAAAGCTTGCATTGACGTAACCCTTTACGACGAGGTCTTGATGACCTCCATAAACGAGAAACATTTCCCAAATCCTTTTCAGGTACTTAAGGATATTCTTGACCGCCGTCCAGTGCTCCATTCTAGGAACACTCTGAAACCTTCTGGTCATACTTATGGCAAGGCTGACATCGGGTCTTGTGCACACCATTGCATACATTATAGAGCATATGGCTGAAGCATAGGGGATGACACTCATCTTCTCTTTATCTTCTGCAGTCACTGGGCATTGAGTCTTACTCAACTTCACACCTTGTAACACAGGCAAGAACCCCTTCTTGGACTGATCCATTTTGAACTTCTTCAAAACTTTGTAAAGGTATGTGCTCTCTGAAAGTCCTATTAAGCATCTCGATCTATCTCTATAGATCTTAATGCCTAATATGAAAGCAGCTTCTCCTAGATCCTTTATTGAAAAACTCTTGTTCAAATATTCCTTCACGCTCTTCAGCATTTCTATATTGTTTCCAATCAGCAATATGTCATCCATATATAGTATTAGAAACGCTATAGAGCTCCCACTCACTTTCTTGTAAATACAAGCTTCTCCGTAAACTTGTATAAACCCGAATGCTTTGATCACCTCATCACAGCGTAGATTCCAACTCCGAGATGCTTGCACCAGTCCATAAATGGATCGCTGGAGTTTGCAAAGTTTGTCAGCATTCTCTGGATCGACAGAAACTTTCGGTTGCATCTTATACAACTCTTTTTTAAGGAAACCATTAAGGAACGTTGTTTTCACATCCATCTGTCAAATTTCATAGTTGAAATATGCAGCTATTGATACCATGATTCTGACGGACTTAAGCATCGCTACGGGTGATAAGGTCTCATCATAGTTAACTCCTTGAACTTATGAAAACCCCTTTGCCACAAGTCGAGCTTTATAGATGGTGACATTACCGTCCGCGTCCTTCTTCCTCTTAAAGATCCGTTTGTTCTAAATGGCCTTTCGCCCTTCAGGTAATACTTCCAAATTCCATACTTTGTTTTCATACATGGATCCCATCTCGGATTTCATGGCCTCTAACCATTTCTCGGAATCCAGGCCCATCATCGCTTCTCCAATAGCTCATAGGTTCATCGTAGTCTAACAATATGACTTCTAAGACAGGGTTGCCATACCGCTCACGAGCAGCACACGCCCTTGTCGACCTACGAGGTTCAATAGTAACTTGATCCAAAGTTTCATGATCATCATCATTAACTTCCTCTTCAACCATCGTAGTCTCCACAGAAACATCTTTCCACGTCGTGCTACTCTCTGGATGAAACCAAAGGTTCAACAAACTCATCAAGTTCTATCTTCCTCCCACTCAATTCTTTTGATAGGTACTATTTCTCAAGAAATGTTCCGTTTTTAGAGACCAACACTTTGCATTCGGATCTGAGACAAAAGGTATACCCAACTATCTCTTTTGGGTATCCTATGAAGATGCATTTCTCTGCTTTGGGTTCCAGCTTTCCAGGCTGAAGCTTTTTGACATATGCATCACATTCCGAAACTTTAAGAAATGACAACTTTGGCTTCCTATCAAACCACAGTTCATATGGTGTCATCTTAATGGATTTTGATGGCGCCCTATTGAAAGTGAATGCAACTGTCTCTAATGCATAACCCCAAAACGATAGCGGCAAATCGGCAAGAGACATCATAGAATGCACCATATCTAATAAGGTTTCATTACGATGTTGGGACACACCATTATGCTGTGGTGTTCCAGGCGGTGTCAATTGTGAAACAATTCCACACTGTTTTAAGTAACTACCAAACTCAAAACTCAGATATTCACCTCCATATCAGATCGCAGGAATTTAATCTTCTTGTTACGATGAATCTCAACATCACTCTGAAATTGCTTGAACTTTTCAAATGTTTCAGACTTGTCTTTCATTCAGTAAATATACCCATATCTACTTAAGTCATCAGTGAAGGTGAGAAAATACCGATATCCACCATGCGCGTCAATGCTCATCAGACCACACACATCTGTATGTATGATTGCCAACAAGTCACTTGCCCGTTCCATTGTCCCGTACAACGACATTTTAGTCATCTTGCCCGTGAGGCATGGTTCACATGTGTCAAGTGATTCAAAATCAAGTGACTCCAAAAGTCCATCAGCATGGAGCTTCTTCATGCGTTTTACACCAATATGACCTAAACGGCAGTGCCACAAGAAAGTGGTTCTATCATTATCAACTCTACATCTTTTGGCATCAATGTTATGAACATGTGCATCATCACTATCGAGATTCAATATGAATAAACCCCTCACATTGGGCGCATGACCATAAAACATATTACTCAGATAAATAGAACAACCATTATTCTCTGATTTAAATGAGTAATCGTCTGACAATAAACAAGATCGAGATATAATGTTCATGGTTAACGTAGGCACTAAATAACAATTATTCAGGTTCATCACTAATCCCGATGGTAATCAAAGAGCGAGCGTGCCGACGGCGATCACATGAACCTTGGAACCATTTCCCACGCGCATCATCACTTCGTCCTTTGCTAGCCTTCGTCTATTCTGTAGTTCCTATTTGAGTTGCAGATGTGAGCAACCGAACCGGTATCAAATACCCAGACACTACAACAAGAGTTGGTAAGGTACACATCAATAACATATATATCATAGATACTTAGTTTGTTGTTGGCCGCCTTCTTCTCAGCCAGATACTTTGGGTAGTTCCGCTTCCAGTGACTAGTTCCCTTGCAATGAAAGCACTCAGTTTCTGGCTTGGGTCCAGCCTTGAGTTTCTTCACGGGAGGGGCAACTGCTTTGCCACTTTTCTTAGAGTTACCCTTCTTGCCCTTGCCATTCTTCTTGAAAGTAGTGGTTTTATTGACCATCAACACTTGATGCTCCTTCTGAATTTCACACTCAGCGACTTTGAACATCGCAAATAGCTCGGTGACTGACTTGTTCATCCCGTGCATGTTATAGTTCAACACGAAGCTCTTGTAGCTAGGTGGCAATGATTTAAGAACTCTGTGCTATGATCGCCTCAGCCGAAAGGGGCATCCCCAATTCGGCCAGACGGGTAGAATACCCAGGCATTCTGTGTATGTGTTCATTGACAGACCCGTTCTCCTCCATTTTGCAAGCATAGAACTTATCGGACGTCTCATACCTTTCGATCCGAGCATTCTTCTTCAAGATAAACTTCAAATCCTAGAACATATCATATGCTCCATGACATTCAAAATGTCTTTGAAGTCCTGGTTTTAAGCCATACAACATTGCACAACGAACCATTGACTAATCATCAGAAAGAGCCTGCAGGCATTCACAATGTGTGCGGACTCCACCAGAGCAGGTGGATCACCAAGCAATGCATCAAGGACATAAGCCTTCTAGGAAGCCGTGAGGATAATCCTCAGATTACGGGCCTAGTCCACAAAGTTACTTACATCGTATTTCAACTTAGCTTTCTCTAGGAATGCACTAAAATTCAGGGGTGCTATTGTGCGAGCCACTGATCTACAACATAAATAAGCAAAGGGTACTAAGACTATTGTTCAAGATAATGAGTTTAGTTAATCAAGTTACTAAAGCTCCCACTCGAATTCACATCCCTCAGGTCATCTCAATGATACATGATCCAAATTCACCAACTCAAGTACGATCATCACGTGAGTTGAGGTGGTTTCAATGGTGAACATCATCATGTTGATCATATCTACTATATGACTCATGTTCGACCTTTCGGTCTCTTGTGTTCCGAGGCCATGTCTGTACATGCTAGGCTCGTCAACTTTAACCCGAGTGTTCCGCACATGCAACACTGGCTTGCACCTATTGTATGTGAAAGTAGAGTCTATCACACCCGATCATCACGTGGTGTCTCGACACGACGAACTTTCGAAATTGTGCACACTCGGGGAGAACACAATTTATCTTCAAATTTAAGTGAGGGGTCACCTTATAATGCTACCGTCGTCCTAAGCAAAACAAGGTGCATAAAAGGATTAACATCACATGCAAATCATAAGTGACATGATATGGCCATGAACTTGTGCTTTTGATCTCCATCTTGAAAGCACCGGCATGATCTCCATCATCACCGGCATGACACCACAATCTCCTTCTTCTTGATCTCCATCAACATGTCGATGATAACCCACAAGTATAGGGGATCGCAATAGTTTTCGAGGGTAGAGTATTCAACCCAAATTTATTGATTAGACACAAGGGGAGCCAAAGAATATTCTCCAGTATTAACAACTGAGTTGTCATTCAATCACACCTAAAAAACTTACTATCTGCAGCAAAGTATTCAGTAGCAAAGTAATATGGAAGTAACAGTGACGGTGGCAAAGTGATAGTAGCAGTTTGTAGTGATCATAATAGTAGCGACGGAAAAGTAACTTAGCAAAGATCAATATGTGAAAATCTCGTAGGAAATGGATCAGTGATGGATAATTATGTCAGATGGCATTCCTCATGCAATGGTTATAAAATAGGGTGACACAAAACTAGCTCCAATTAATCAATGTAATGTAGGCATGTATTCCATATATAGTCATACGTGCTTATGGAAAAGAACTTGCATGACATCTTTTTTTCTACCCTCCCGTGGCAGCAGGGTCCTAATGGAAACTAAGGGATATTAAGGCCTCCTTTTAATAGAGAACCAGACCAAAGCATTAGCACTTAGTGAATACATGAACTCCTCAAACTACGGTAATCACCGGAAAGAATCCCAGTTATTGTCACCCTGGGGGATGCGGATCATAACTCATAATAGGTGTCTACAACTTGCAAGATAGGATCAAGAACACATATATATTCGTGAAAACATAATAGGTTCAGATATGAAATCATGACACTCGGGCCCTAGTGACAAGCATTAAGCATAGCAAAGTCATAGCAACATCAATCTCAGAACATAGTGGATACTAGGGATAAAACCCTAACAAAAGTAACTCGATTACATGATAAACCTCGTCCAACCCATCACTGTCCAGCAAGCCGACGATGAGATTACTCATGAATGGTGAAGAGCATCATGAAATTGGTGATGAAGGATGGTTGGTGATGACGAAGGCGTTGATTTCCCCTCTCCGGAGCCGAAAATGGACTCCAGATCTGGTCTCCCGAGGAAGAACAGGAGGTGGCGGCGGCTTTGTATCATGAAACGCGATGAACTCTTCTCCTTTATTTTTCTCTCCCTGAATAGGAATATATAGAAGTGGAAACGAGGTCGGAGGAGCAATAGGGGGCCCACAATCCACACGGGCGTGCCCTAGGGGGGTGGGCGCACCCCCTGGCTTGTGGCCAGGTGGTGGGCCCCTACAGTTGATTCTTTCGCCAATATTTTTTATTAATTACACAAATATTCTCCATAAATGTTTAGGTCAATCCAATTTTTTTTATTTTTGCACAAAAATAACACCAAGGTAATTCTGCTGAAAACAACATCACTCCGGGTTATTTCCATTCAAATCATGCAAATTAGAGTCCAAAACAAGGGCAAAAGAGTTTGGAAAAGTAGTCACCTTGGAGATGTATCAGTCGCCATCAGGGTTGTCACTTCGAGTGTGTCTTCCACGACTATTGCTAACTCATAGCGATAAAGTAAAGCAAAACGGCGGAAATAATTAAAGACAACCCTATGGCTCGTGCCGGTTGTCGTACTCATTTGTGATAGCCCAAGTGCTGCCCCTACCATTTATGGATGTAACCCATGTGGATCTTGTTGTCATGTGATGATTGTTATGAGCTGCTCTTTTGCCATGTCTTTGTCTCATGCATTCTTGCATCATGCATCATATCGTTCATTATCATGTCTTGCATATTATGTTGTGGTGTGCTTCTTGTGACCTTGTGATGTTTCATGTGATGTGAGTGTTCTAGTGGATGTGTGGTTTGAGAGGGCATCACCTTATTCCCCCTCTCTTATTATTTCAAAACAAACTACCCTATACTCTTTAATTCCCATTGCCTTTTATCAACATAATTAATTTGCATTATAAAATTGTTAAAAATGTTCAGGAGGTAGCCCATATTATTTTAAGCCTGTGTGTGTTGTTCTTTTTATGTTTTGAGCCTTATGAATTTGGGGTTTTAAATAACACGGGGCCTGTTTTCTTAATAGTTAAATAAATTATTGCTTGTTTAATCCACTTAGTATTTTACTTAAATAGCTCATATTTTATTTCTTGTATAAGTAATTTTTGTGTTGTGGAAATCCCTTTTCTTTTCCCTGGGTTTTTTCTTGTTGTCTGCCATTGGTAAATAGGTGCTGGTTTTTTTTCTTTTCTGGAGAGGGAGAGGTTCTCAGCCTGGGCCTTGCCTCGGCCCAGCAGGCGCAGCCCAGCACTCTCTGCAGCCCAGGCGCGAACGCTCCCTGCCTGACGGTCACCTACTCCCTAACGGCGTCTTCTTGAGAGACAGCGAGCAACGCCCGCCGTTTGGCACGGACGTCGAAACACCGTTAGCATGCGAGCCCCTTTAAATAGTTGTCTGCACGGATCCCTACGGTTCCCTCTTGCCCATTCCCTCCTCCTCTACGTCGCACCGCCGCCAGGTAAGCGTAGCCTAGCCATGTCATCGTCGTGCCCGCCGTGCTCTGGCCAAGCTGCAGCTTGTGCCCGGAGGTAGCATCTGCGCCCACTTCCCGCCGTGCTGGTGAGGGTGAAAGCTCGCCGCAATCGAAAGTTTTCACTTATAAGAAGGTGGGGTATTTGTCTTCCTAGTTTTCTACCATGTTGTTCCATGCAAGTATAGGGGTATGATACATGAATTTGGGGTAGAAAAATCTCAGGAATCCATTGGTGCAATTTGTTTGGTCTTTTGAGCAAGTTTGTCAAAATGTCATTTTGTCTCAAAGTGCCATTTTGTCATTTTTGTTATATTTAATCCATGCATGCTATGATGTTTGTGTCAACATGAATATGGTAGTATTTGATGAGTAGAATGACATGGTATTTATATTTGTCATGTTAAACTTGCATATGAGTGGGAACCATGCTCTAAAGTAACCACAAAAATGTTGTTGTTTTCAAACACGCTAAATATTTCTGTCTGAGAATCTGTTAATATTTTTATGCCATGAAGAGGGGATGGTATCTTGTGATATGTTGTGAATTAGCTCAAGCTCAGTGCTAGTGATTTGAAGTAGATGTTGTCTTCTATCATCCTGTTAATTTTCATGCCATGAGGTGGTCTCTATCACCTTTAGTTTCTGTTGTCAGTTTGCTATCAGCTTAACTCAGATTCCAGAAAATTGTTATTTTCACTATGTCCCAGAATTCTGTTTCATCATGCCAACTTGTGGGCTTCATGCTTATTGATGTGTGCCTCCATTCCAGATTGTGTAGTTGGATAAGTTGATAAGAATGTTATGTAGTTTCTGTCAATGCCTTTATTTTGGTTGTAGGATTTCTGTAGCTCAAGTTGTTAGCTGTGAAATTTGCTATACTGCTGTTTTGTGGCAGATTGTTTGCTTTAGTGTTTTGTGACTTGTGGGGGCTATACTCCATGGAATTGCTTGATCTTTGGCTCTATTGTGGTTGGTTTTTCATTTTCTAACCAATGGCTACCTTGGAATACCAGGGAATAGCCCAGGGCCTTCTTGTCTTGTGTTTGCCTTCGAATCTTGTCGTGAGTGTAGCGTGAGAATCGTCACTCTGTTTCTTACGTTCTACATATGCATTTGTATCATTTTTGCATGATGCATACATATTTGCCATGGTCATGCATGTTCAACTAACTTAACATGAGGTTCTGTCCAGAATCATAATTAACTAATCTATTGCACTTGAAACTTGACTAGATAGGATTGTCGTTCTAAATTCTTCACATAAACCATGCGTCATGCTTGCTTGTGCATTGCACCTTGGTTGCTTGTTTATTCTTGCTGTTTCTTTTGGGTGGACGTGAACGTTGAACCTGAGTACGAAGATCTAGGAGAGTACAACTACGAGGATCCCGCTACTTGTCCCTCTAAAGAACCAACAGGCAAGATGATCATACTTGGATCCCAAAACTATTTTTGCTTGCTAGTTGTCTCGCTCTTATCGTTACAATTGTGCTACCTACCACTTGAATGTCAAGCCTCCTACATTGCCATGATAGCCTCTAACCCCTCCACATCCTAGCAACCTTTGATGGGCTTAGTTAGCGCTGCTCAGCCCCTCTTATAGCATTCTCAATTGCATGTGCAGTTGTTTCCATGTGATAACATGGATATCTGGCATATAGCAAATATTATCTGTTATTTAATTTAATGCACTTATAAATATGGTATTGGTGGAAGGCTTGGCCTTTTGCTAGGTGTTTTGTTCCGCTGTTACCGCCATAGTTTCTTGTTACCGGTGTTATGTTTCCATAACTTGCACTCCTAACATGCTCGGGGTTGTTATGGCGACCCCTTGTTTATTCGGTTAACATTAAAACTTGTCTGGCAAGACCCAACTTTGATACTACATTTGCTAAACAACTTAATAAAATTGCATATGGACTAGCTACCCCGTGGATTAATCAACAACCCAGGCCAGTGCTCCACATGAGTGTTGGTCCAAAATGGCAGTAGCCGAGGCCACCAACGGGTGTGTTAGCCAGAAACTTAGCCCATCCGTCATGTCCTGAGAATGAGATACGCGGCTCTTATCGGGTTCATTGACACGTCGGGAGGTCTTGCTGGACTTATTTTACCTTTATCGAGTGTCTTGCGTGAGGGGCTCTGACTTTCTTCAGGCTATCTCGAGGTGTTGGAATTCCTTTGGAGTTGCCCATGATGATCACGAGATCCGTGGTCGAGGCTATTCCCGCGGAGTGTGGTTAATTTATGATGGACTAGTTGGAGCACCCCTGCAGGGTTAAAACTTTCGGAAAGCCGTGCCCGCGGTTATGTGGCAACTTGGATATTTGTTTAACACCCACTTATAGTTAACTGGAAGTAAACTGTAATAAAATGCACCAACTTCTGAGTAACCGTGATCATCTCTGCTCGTGAACATAAACCGAGCGAGAACACGGTGGGGTTATGATTGACGTAAGTAGGTGTTCAGGATCTCATAGAGGTCATTCTAGATTCGATCGCTTATTGTAGACCACATATTTACTTTCATGTTTTAGAAGTTTAGCCACCATAAATGCTTAGTGCTACTGCAAACTAAACACATACCCCTTCCCAACCTATGAGCTTGAATAGTCTTAGTACCCGGGCACGAGATTGCTGAGTACTCGTGGCTCACAGATTACTACAACAATCCAGGTACAGGTACAGATGAGTTCGTGTCAGATGATGTGATGCAGCTTCAGTGGGAGTATGATGAGGAGCGTGGCAGGATGTACGCGACTTATCCAGATGAGTAGAGGACCGTGGTCGTGATCTTCTGGGCTAGCAAGATAGTGTCGTTGGATCTTCATTCTATCGTTTGTTTTCGTCCGTAGCCAGACCCTGTCATTTATTGGTGCTTGAACCTTTGATGCGGAATTGTAATTTAGCATGTGGCGAGTGTAAGCCAACTCATATACTCATCTCTTCCTAAATGTATGATGTAATGATGTTGTAGTTGCAAATGACGAGATGCGCCTCTATCCCTGTCGAGGCCCCCGTGCCTTAATATGGATAGGCAGGCATCTTGGGCGTGACAAGTTGGTATCAGAGCCATATGACCATAGGAGCCCTTTGCTTGATCGAACTTGGCCGAGTCGAGTCTAGTAAAAACTATTTTGAGTCTAGTAATATTGGAGAGTAGGATTCTTTTTACTCCTCTTCTATGCTCTGGTGAGGTATTCGACTTAGGAATTTTGATTCCACTCCTCTTCTCGCTCAAAAAAATTTAGGATCACGCGGGTATTTTGGAGTCTATATGGTACCGATGTGACGGAGTTCTGTCTTGGTGCCTCCTGTCTGACTTGATTTCTTCCGGGGAGTTGGGCTCCAGGGAATTTTTGGCACATCGTTATCATTCAGCTTCCTTGACATCTCAGGACGGAGAGTGTTCGGAATTACTTCAATACTTGTCGTGGTGACATAAGGTCAGAGTCACCCAGTACTGGGGAGGCGTCCAAGGTACCACCATGGTTTAGTATTGTTGTGCTTCTGAGGATTCGAGTTAGATGGATTTGCGGAAGCCTCTGGTTATGTGTTGAAGGATGGATACAGTTGGGGTGTAGGTTTGCTAGTTGTGTGAGATATTTCCTCCTTGTATCCCCTACACCGGATTAAATAACCAGAAAGTTTTCGGAAATTCTTTGGAGGGAACTCTTGTAGTTATCTAGGATCATCTTCTTCAGATGTATGTGGGCATATACATTTTTTCCGAGCAACATTAGCTCAATACTTTTGTGTTATTGCAAGTGGCTTCTAATATCTGATGATGTTATCGCGAACCGAAGAAAGCATTCTTACTAATTTTTCAGTAGGAAGGTTGTGATGTTATTGTTCAATTTATTTCAAAGCATTTGTTTCAGATATTGAATTCATCTTTTCAATGAGGTGTTGATGTTCTTGTCCATCTTTAGGATGGCTCCACCAACTCGCGGGAATCCGGGTCATGGTGAGGACCAGGCTGATGTTCCACCACCCCCGCCACCGCCTCCTCCTCGAGAAGCTTGGCAAGCTGTGATGGCCGCAACCAATGCGAACACTCAGATGTTGCTCAGGCTATTACAAGAAAGAGATTAGGGTCAGCAAGGCTTTCAAGGGAATTTTAAGAATCAACCTCAGTTTGCAACGCTCAACCAGTTCCTTGCCAACCAGCCCAAGTCTTTCACCTGTTGTGAGCAGCCTTTTGATGCCGATGATTGGCTCCATGACATGAGTAAGCATTTTGAGTGCACCAATGTCAGACCAGAGGACTTTGTCAGATTTGCATCATTCCAGCTCAAGGGTCAGGCAGCAGTACAAGGATTCCAGGGACGACTGTGTTGTTACTTGGGACGATTTCTGTCGTGACTTTAGGGCCCATTACATTCCGACAAGCTTTGTCGAGGAGATGTGTGAGAAGTTCAGGCACCTGAAGCAGGGGAGCAAGTCTGTCTATCAGTACAACATCGAGTTCCAGAATTTGGCCCGCTATGCTAATCAAGATGTTATAGATGATCTATCAGTTCAGAGGTGGTCTCAAGGATGAGCTTCTACTAGGTCTAGTCCTTCAAGAGCCTCTTGAGTTTCATCAGTTCTACAACATGGCTTTGAAGATCGAGGCAACTCAACTCAAGTTGGAGAACTCAAGGAAGCATTCAAGGGATTCATATTCTTCTTGTTCCAGCTCTCAGATAGTTCCTAAGCAACAGAAATATTAGGTGCCAAATCCTCCTCCGATTCGTCCTCCTCAGCAGCAAAAGCAGTTCGGTGGCCGTGGTTCTTCCCACCCACCCAACCCAGGATATGAGCATAGACCCCAGGCATCCAAGGCAGCATTTGTTCCTCCTCCAGTCAACTTTCGTCCGCAATCTGAGGTTACTTGTTACAAGTGTGGTCAGAAGGGTCACTACTCCAACAAGTGCAACCAGCGGCGTCTTCCGCCTCGTCCTCCAGTCAGGCCTCCAGGCAATGCAATGGTGAGACATAGCCCCAAGACAGCAAGAGTGAATATGGCGAACATAGCAGAGGCAGAGTATTCTTCTCAAGTGATCATGAGTAATCTGAAAGTCAATTCTATTCTTGCAAAAGTTTTGTTTGATACTGGTGCATCACATTCATTCATATCTAGGCCTTTTGTTGCTAAGCATGAATTCTTCTTGAATGAGTTGCCTAAGCCTATGACTACGGCTTCTCCCGGGAAGATGATGAATTCTTGTTTGGTTGTTCCGGATGTTTCTACCAAGATGGGCAATTATTCTTTTTGGGCATGGATCTCATTTTGGGCATGGACTTCCTGGCTATGAATAAGGCTTATGTTGATTGTCAAGCAAAAGAAGTCAAGCCGACTCATCCTTCAGAAGATGTGATTATTTTTACGGCTCGCGATGACACAATCCGTCTCTTTGCTCTTAATGAGAAGGGTGAAATCTCGGTGATTTCTCAAATTCCGGTGGTTTGTGAGTATGAAGATGTCTTTCCAGAAGAATTGCGAGGAATGCCTCCGCACCGGCCAGTCAAGTTTGTGATTAACCTCGAGCCCGGAACTGAACCGGTCTGCAAGCGCCCTTATGAACTTGGCCCCGAAGAGCTCAAAGAGTTGAAGAAGCAGCTAGATGAACAAGAATGTCTGGGTCTGATCAGACCAAGTTCTTCTCCATGGGGTTGTGGTGTTTTGTTTGTCAAGAAGAAGGATGGCAAGGACCGGCTTTATGTCGATTACCGTCCATTGAACAAGAAGACAATCAGAAACAAGTACCCACTTCCCAACATCAATGAGTTGTTTGAACAACTGAAAGGTGCCAAGGTTTTCTCGAAGCTTGATCTTTGCATGGGCTATCATCAGATTTGCATTCACGAAGAAGATATTCCAAAGACTGCTTTCAGGATGAGTTTTGGCTCTTATGAGTACACCGTCGTGTCGTTTCGTCTTGAAAATGCTCCTCCAACCTTCTAAAGAATGATGAACTTCATATTCTCTCCTTTCAAGAATGAGTTCATCCTTGTCTATTTGGATGATATCCTTGTGTTCTCGGAGACAGAAGAAGAGCATGCAGAGCATCTCCGCCCTGTGCTTGACAAGTTAAGAGAACATCGATTCTATGCCAAGTTTTCCAAGTGTGAGTTTTGGCTCAATGAAGTGGTGTACCTTGGGCATGTGATCTCTGCCAAGGGCATTAAAGTGCACCCTAAGAAAGTTGAGGTAATCTTGAAGCAGGAACCTCCTCAGAATGTGAAGCAGCTTCGTAGCTTCCTCGGGCTTGCTAGTTATTGCAGAAGGTTCGTGGAGAACTTCTCTAAAATTGCTAAGCCTCTATCTAATATCCTCCAGAAGAATGTCAAGTATGTTTGTTCTCCTGAGTGTGATGTGGCGTTCAATATGCTCAAGCAGAGACTGACTTCAGCTCCAGTTCTTGTTCCTCCCGAGCAGTCAAAGCCTTTCCAAGTTTTCTATGATGATTCTCTCCAAGGTCTTGGTGGTGTTCTCATGCAAGATAAGAAGATTGTTGCTTATACCTCGCGTCAGTTGAAGCCTGCCGAGAAGAACTACCCCACTCATGATCTTGAGTTGGCGGTAGTTGTGCATGCTCTAATGACTTGGAGGCATTTATTGTTGGGTAGACCAGTTGAGGTGTACACCGATCACAAGAGCTTGAAGTACATTTTCACTCAATCCAATCTTAATCTTTGGCAATCTCGTTGGGTGGAAATGCTCAAGGACTTCAATCCAAGCATTGAGTATACTCATGGAAAAGCAAATGTCATTGTAGACGCGTTCAGCCGTAAGACATACTGCAACAGTTCATCTTGAAGCCTCTTCAACCCGAGCTTTGTGAAGCCTTCCGCAAGCTCAACCTTCAAATGATTCCTCAAGGATTACTTGCCAATCTTCAAGTCTCTCCAACTCTGGAAGATCAGGTTCACCAAGCGCAGCTTCTTGACACTATGGTGAAGAAAGTGAAGAAAGGTGTGGCCAAGGGCATTCCGAAGTATAAGTGCTTTCGCATTGATGACAAAGACACCTTGTTCTTTTAGGACCGTCTGATGGTTCCAAAAGGTGATCTTAATAAAGTTATCATGGACGAAGCACACAATTCTCTTCTATCCATTCATCCATTCAGTTCCAAGATGTATCAGGATCTCAAGCAAACCTTCTGGTGGACTCGCATGAAACGTGAAATTGCTCAGTTCGTGAACGAGTGTGATGTTTGTCGCAGAGTGAAGGCGGAGCATCAACATCTAGTAGGTCTTCTTCAGCCTTTGCCTATCCTAGAGTGGAAATTAGATCGTGTGGAGATGGATTTTGTCACTGGGTTTCCCAAGTCCAAGAGAGGCAACGATGCTATCTTTGTGGTTATCGACAAGCTGACCAAAGTTGCTCATTTCCTTCCAGTCAAAGAATCTATCTCGGCAGCTCGGCTTGTAGAGTTGTATACATCAAGGATAGTTTCTTTGCATGGTATTCCTCAGCTCATCTCATCTGACCGTGGAAGACTCTTTACTTCCATGTTTTGGGAGTCCTTCCAGACTTCTATGGGTACCAAGATCCATTTCAGCACTACATTCCATCCGCAGACAAGTGGTCAAGTTGAGAGAGTCAATCAAATCGTTGAAGATATGCTTAGAGCCTGTGTGATTTCGTTCGGCATGAAATGGGAAGACTGCCTTCCATATGCTGAATTCCCATACAACAATAGCTTTCAAGCTAGCTCGGGCAAGGCCCCTTTCGAGATTCTCTATGGCAGGAAGTGTCATACCCCGCTTAACTGGTCTTGAACCGGTGAGTGTCAGATTTTGGGCAATGACATGATCACCGAAGCAGAAGAGATGTGTCGTCTCATTCATGAGAACCTCAAAGAAGCTCAATCCCGCCAGAAGAGTTATTACAATAACAAACATCGGGATGTTTCCTTTCAAGTTGATGATCTAGTCTATCTCAGAGACTCTCCCATGAAGGTCACTCGGTGGTTTGTAATTAAAGGGAAGCTAGCTCCTCGCTTTGTTGGTCCTTTCAAAGTTGTTGGCAAGAGAGGTGAACTTGCATATCAACTTTAGCTTCCCCCAAACTTTGCAAATGTGCATGATTTCTTCCATGTCTCTCAACTCCGGAGGTACTTCAAGACTCCTGAGCGTACCATTGACCTCCAAGACATTGATCTCCAAGAAGACCTCTCTTATCGTTAGCATCCAGTGTCTATTCTCGAAGAAACTGAGCGTAAGACTCGCAACAAATCTATCAAGTTCCTCAATGTGAATTGGTCTCATCATTCTGACAAAGAAGCTACTTGGGAACGTGAGGACCTTCTCCATTCCGAATTTCCAGAGTTCTTTCGTTCCTAGATCCCGGGTCGAGATCCTCTTGTAGTGTGGGAGAGTTGTGACAGCCCAAGTGCTGCCCCTACCTTTTATGGCATGTAACCTATGTGGATCTTGTTGTCATGTGATGATTGTTATGAGTTTCTATTTTGCCATGTCTTTGTCTCATTCATTCTTGCATCATGCATCATATCATTCATCATCATGTGTTGCATATTATGTTGTGGTGTGCTTCTTGTGACCTAGTGATGTTTCATGTGATGTGAGTGTTCTTGTGGATGTGTGGTTTGAGAGGGCATCACCTTCTTCCCCCTCTCTTATTATTTCAAAACAAACCACCCTATACTCTTTTATTCCCATTGCCTTTTATCAACAGAATTAATTTGCTGTATAAAATTGTTAAAAATGTTCAGGAGGTAGCCCATATTATTTTAAGCCTGTGTGTGTTGTTCTTTTGATGTTTTGAGCCTTATGAATTTTGGGTTTTAAATAACAGGGTGGTGTTTTCTTAATAGTTAAATAAATTATTGCTTGTTTAATACACTTAGTAATTTACTTAAATAGCTCATATTTTATTTCCTGTATAAGTAATTTTGGTCTTGTAGAAATCCCTTTTCTTTTCCCTGGGGTTTTTCTTGTTGTGTGCCATTGGTAAATAGATGCTGTTTTTTTTCTTTTCCTGAGAGGGAGAGGTTCCCAGCCTGGGCCTTGCCTCGGCCCAGCAGGCGCAGCCCAGCCAGCTCCATAGCCCAAGTGCGAACGCTCCCTGCCTGACGGCCACCTGCTCCCTGACGGCGTCTTTTTCAAAGACAGTGAGCAGCGCCCGCCGTTTGGCACGGATGTCGAGACGTCGTTAGCCCGCGAGCCCCTTTAAATAGTTGTCCATGTGGATCCCTAGGGTTCCCACTCCCCGTTCCCCCTCCTCCTCGTCGCGCCGCCGCCAGGTAAGCATAGCCTCGCCATGTCGTCGCCGTGCCCGCCATGCTCCGGCCAAGCTGCTGCTTGTGCCGGGAGGTAGCATCTGCGTCCGCTTCCTACCGTACTAGTGACGGGGAAAGCTCGCCGTCATCAACCTCTTCTTCCTCGTCGATCATGGGAGCGCCAGGCCCTCTTCGTCGCGTCTGCCCCGAGCTTCTTCTTCCTCTGTGTTCTGGCCAGGAGCAGGCCAGAGTTCCCCATCGCGCCGTCGATGTTCTGCTGCACCCCCGGCCCCATCGTCGTGTCGAGGTAGTATAGGTAGTTCCCCGCGCTCGATCCCTTCCCTCTCCCTCCGCCCTAGGCCACCGTAGCCGCCACCGTCGTTCTGTCAAGTGAGAGTCCCCGGTGCCCTGTTGCCTAATGTTCAGAGGCGTCCGCGCTATTGCATCCCCACTATGCTTAGGCGTGCGCTAGCTCGCACGCGTGTGCCGCCCGTGCATCGCTTCTCGCGTGTGTCCCGTGTCGTGGTCCCCCTCACCGGAGAGCCCTTTGTCGCCAGACTCACCGTCACGCTCCTATCGTGTGTTGAGGTTCGTTGGTTCAGTTTTGTCAGTCCT
This sequence comes from Hordeum marinum, assembly GCA_022496015.1. Classification (NCBI taxonomy): domain Eukaryota; kingdom Viridiplantae; phylum Streptophyta; class Magnoliopsida; order Poales; family Poaceae; genus Hordeum; species Hordeum marinum. Next base: position 365,316,244 of record CM039675.1, on the reverse strand, counting down.
AGCGGCAGGTGGTCAAGGTGGAGCGAAAACCCCTCCTTTGAGCAGATCTGGTCGAGTAGCCGGGTAGTAGCCTGTTCGCGGTGGAATATAGAGGTCCGGGGTTCGATTCCCTCCCGGCATGTTTTATTTTTCGGCTTAGTGTGTGGGGGGGGAGTGGGATCGGCTGTGGCAACAGCTTAGATCCCGTGTAGCTGTGTTGTTTGTGTATGTATGCATGTGTGTGTGAGTGTGTGGATCTGGTGTGGCACCAGAACCATAGTGTAGTGTGTGTGTTGTGTTGTGTGTGTGTAGTGTGTGTGTTAGTGTGTGTATGACAAGTGGGCCATGCCGCACTTGTCATACACTACCTTTTATTGTTTTGTTGTTTTACTGTTTTAACTATTATTTTTAGGCTATTTCCATTTCTAGCAATATTTCTAAATCTATACATGTGCATTTTTATCATGGACATTTGTGGTAAGTTTTCACTTATAAGAAGGTGGGGTATTTGTCTACCTAGTTTTCTGCCATGTTGTGACATGCAAGTATAGGGGTATGATACATGAATTTGGGGTAGAATAATCTCACGAATCCATTGGTGTAATTGGTTTGGTCTTTTGAGCAAGTTTGTCAAAATGTCATTTTGTCTCCAAGTGCCATTTTGTCATTTTTGTTATATTTAATCCATGCATGCTACGATGTTTGTGCTAACATGAATATGGTAGTCTTTGATGAGTAGAATGCCATGGTATTTATATTTGTCATGTTAAACTTGAATATGACTGGGAACCATGCTCTAAAGTAAGCACTAAAATGTTGTTGTTTTCAAACACGCTAAATATTTCTAAGTCTGAGAATTTGTTAATATTTTTATGCCATGAAGAGGGGATGCTATCTTGTGATATGTTGCGAATTAGCTCAAGCTTAGTGCTAGTGATTTGAAGTAGATGTTGTCTTCTATCATCATTTTAATTTTCATGCCATGAGGTGGTCTCTATCACCATTAGTTTCTATTGTCAGTTTGCTATCAGCTTAACTCAGATTCCAGAAAACAGTTATTTTCACTAAGTCCCAGAATTCTGTTTCATCATGCCAACTTGTGGGCTTCATGCTTATTGATGTGTGACTCCATTCCAGATTGTGTTGTTGGATAAGTTGATAAGCATGTTATATAGCTTTTGTCAACACATTGTTTGTGGTTGTAGGCTTCTTGTAGCTCAAGTTGTTGGCTGTGCAAGTTGCTATACTGCTATTTTGTGGCAGATTGTTTGCTTTAGTGTTTTGTGACTTGTGGGAGCTATACTCCATGGAATTGCTTGATATTTGACTCGATTGTGGTTGGTTTTAATTTCCTAACCAGTGGACACCTTGGAATGCCAAGGAATAGCCCAGGGCCTTCTTGTCTTGTGTTTGCCTTTGAATCTTGTTGTGAGCGTAGCGTGAGAACCGTAACCCCGGTTCTTACGTTCTACATATGCATTTGTATCGTTTTTGCATGATGCATAAATATTTTCCATGTTCATGCATGTTCAACTAACTTAACATGAGGTTCTGTCCAGAATCATAATTAACTAATATATTGCACTTGAAACTTGACTAGATAGGATTGCCATGCTAAATTCTTCACATAAACCATGCATCATGCTTGCTTGTGCATTGCACCTTGGTTGCTTGTTTATTCTTGTTGTTTCTTTTTGGTAGACGCGAACGTTGAACTTGGGTACGAAGATCCAGGAGAGTACAACTACGAGGATCCCGCTACTTGTCCCTTTGAAGAACCAACAGGCAAGATGATCGTACCCAGATCCCGAAACTATTTTCGCTTGCTAGTTGTCTCGCTCTTATCATTACAATTGCGCTACCTACTACTTGAACGTCAAGCCTCATACATTGCCATGATAGCCTCTAACCCCTCCCCATCCTAGCAACGTTTGATGGGCTAAGTTATCGCTGCTCAGCCCCTCTTATAGCATTCTGAGTTGCAGGTGCAGTTGTTTCCATGTGATAACATGGATATCTGGCATATCACAAATATTATCTGTTATTTAATTTAATGCACTTATACATATGGTATTGGTGGAAGGCTTGGGCTTTTGCTAGGTGTTTTGTTTCGCTGTTACCGCCATAGTTTCTTGTTACTGGTGTTATGTTTCCATACTTTGCGCTCCTAACTTTGGTTAAGATTAAAACTTGTCTGGCAAGACCCAACGTTGGTACTACATTTGCTAAACAACTTATAAAATTGCATAGGGACTAGCTAACCCGTGGATTAATCCACAACCCGGGCCAGTGCTCCACATGCGTGTTGTTCCAAAATGACAGTAGCCTGGGCCACCAACGGGTGTGTCAGCCAGAAACTGAGCCCATCTATCGTGTCCTGAGAACGAGATACGTGGCTCTTATCGGGTTCGTCGACATGTCGGGAGGTCTTGATGGACTTGTTTTACCTTTATCGAGTGTCTTGCGTGAGGGGCTGTGACTTTATTCAGGCTATCTCGAGGTTTTGGAATTCCTTTGGAGTTGCCGAGGATGATCACGAGATCCGTGGTCGAGGCTATTCTCGCGGAGTGTGGTTGATTTATGATGGACTAGTTAGAGCACCCCTGCAGGTTTAAAACTTTCAGAAAGTCGTGCCCACGGTTATGTGGCAACTTGGATATTTGTTTAACACCCGGTTATAGTTAACTTGAAGTAAACTCTAATAAAATGCACCAACTGTATGAGTAACCGTGATCGTCTCTGCTCGTCAACATGAACCGAGAGAGAACACGGTGGGGTTATGATTGACGTAGGTAGGAGTTCAGGATCTCATAGAGGTCATTCTAAATTCAATCACTTATCGTAGACCACATATTTACTTTCATGCTTCGTAAGTTTAGCCACCATAAATGTTTAGTGCCGCTGCAAACTAAACACATACCCCTTCCCAACCTATGAGCTTGAATAGTCTCGGTACCCGGGCGCGAGATTGCTGAGTCTTCATGGCTCACAGATTACTACAATAATCCAGGTACAGGTACAAATGAGTTTGTGTGAGATGATGTGACGCAGCTCCAGTGGGAGTATGACGAGGAGCGTGGCAAGATGTACGTGACTTATCCAAACGAGTAGAGGACCGTGGTCGTGATCTTCGGGGCTAGCAAGATAGTGTCATTGCATCTTCATTTTATTGTTTGTTTTCATCTGTAGCCGGACCCTGTCTTGGATTGATGCTTCAACCTTTGATGTGGAATTGTAATTTAGCATGTGACAAGTGTAAGCTAACTCATATACTCATCTCTTCCTAAATGTATGATGTAATGATGATGTACTTGCGAATGACGAGATGCGCCTCTTTCCCTGTCGAGGCCCCCGTGCCTTAATATGGATAGGCGCGCATCTTGGGCATGACATCATCGACATGAAAGTCGTGATATTCTATACAATACATGATCATCTCATACATCACATATATCTCTTCATGTAATTGGCCATATCACATCACAACATACTCTGCAAAAACAAGTTAGACATCCTCTAATTGTTGTTGCAAGTTTTACGTGGCTGCTATGGGTATCTAGCAAGAACAATTCTCACCTACGCAAAAACCACAATGGTGATACATAAATTGCTTTTCAACCTTGTCAAGGACCGCCTTTGTCGAATCCGATCCAACTAAAGTAGGAGAAACAGGCACCCGCCAGCAATCTTTGTGCAACGAAGTTATACGTGAGTCGATGGAACCGATCTCTCGTAAGCATACGAGTAAGGTTGATCTGGGCTGCTTCATCCTACAATACCGCTGAACCAAAACATGAACAAGGGAGGAAGCAATCTAAGCATCAATGCCCACAAACTCCTTTGTGTTCTACTCGTGATCTCATCTACACATAGACCTAGCTCATGATGCCACTGTTGGGGAACGTTGCATGGGAAACAAAAAAATTCCTACGCTTCACCAAGATCAATCTAGGAGATGAGCATCTACGAGAGGAGAGATTGGATCCACATACCCTTGTAGATCGTCATCGTCACCAGCATGACACCATGATCTCCATCAACATGTCGCCATTAGGGTTGTCGTGCCCACTATGCTTCAACTACTATTGCTACCTCTTAGCGATAAAGTAAGCATTGCATAGTGCTTAATGATTGACATGCAGGTCATACAATAATTGAAGGCAACCCGATGACTCCTGCCGGTTGTCGTTCTCATCGACATGCAAGTCTTTATATTCTATACAATACATGATCATCTTATACATCACATATATCTCATCATGTAATTGGCCATATCACATCACAACATACCCTGAAAAAACAAGTTAGACGTCTTCTAATTGTTGTTGCAAGTTTTACGTGGCTGTTACGGGTATCTAGCAAGAACAATTCTCACCTACGCATAAACCACAACGGTGATACTCAAAGTGCTATTCAACCTTCTCAAGGACCTCCTTTGTCGAATCCGATCCAACTAGAGTAGGAGAAACAGACACCCGCCAACCATCTTTGTGCAATGAAGTTAGACGTCAGTCGATGGAACCGGTCTCTCATAAGCATACGAGTAAGATTGGTCTGTACCACTTCATCCCACAATACCGCTGAACCAAAACATGACCAAGGGAGGAAGCAATCTAAGCATCAACGCCCACAAACTCCGTTGTGTTCTACTCGTGATCTCATCTACACATAGACCTAGCTCATGATGCCACTGTTGGGGAACGTTGCATGGGAAACAAAAAAATTCCTACGCTTCACCAAGATCAATCTAGGAGATGAGAATCTACGAGAGGAGAGATTGGATCCACATACCCTTCTAGATCGCTAAGCGGAAGCATTAAAGAACGCAGTTGATGTAGTCGTATGTCTCCGTGATCCAAATCGCAAGCGGTCCCACAAACTCCCGACCAAGTGCCGAAAGGACAACACCTCCGCATTCAGCACATGTACGGCTCGATGACGATCTCCGCCTTCGTGATCCAACAAGAGGGAACAGAGAGGTAGATGAGTTCTCTGGCTGCATGAAGGCATGGCGATGATAGTGGTGGAACTATTCCAGCAGTGCTTCGCCTAAGCACCGCCAAAACGATCTAGAGGAGAAACTACGATCTTCAGGAGAGGTTAGCACGTGGCAGATTTCTGTTGTGTAAAACCCTCAATACCTCTGGTATATATAGGAGGAGGGAGGGAGGAGACTTGGCCCCCAAGGGGCCAACCCTTGCTTCGGCCGAAGTGGGAGGAGGAGGAGTCATCCAATCCTAATAGTATTAGGACTCCTTCTCTCCCACTGGAAACCCTCTTTCCACCTTGGGTTTCTCCTCCCAGCCACATGGTCCTCTTGTGGGGATTTGGCAAACCCACTAAGGGCTAGTATACCTCCTCCCACAGCCCATGTAGCCTCTTGGGTGGAAACACCCAGCCCGATGGTCCCCCGGTACCCTCCCGGCACTCTCGGTACACTACCGATGAGCCCGGAACTTTTCCGGCGACCAAAAAAAGACTTCCTATATATCAATCTTTACCCCCAGACCATTCCGGAGCTCCTCGTGACATCCAAGATCTCATCCGAGACTCCGGACAACCTTAGGTCACCACCATACATAACTCTATACTACCGAAACATCACCGAACCTTAACTCTGCACACCCTGCGTGTTCGAGAACTATGTAGACATGACCGAGACACCTCTACGGTTAATAACCAATAGCGGGACCTGGATCGCCATATTAGTTCCTACATATTCTATGAAGATCTTTACTGGTTGAACCTCTATGTCAAGGATTCAGTTAACCCCGTATGATGTTCCCTTTTTTCCTCGGTATGTCACTTGCCCGAGATTCGATCGTCGGTATCTCTATACCTAGTTCAATCTTGTTACCGGCAAGTCTCTTTACTTGTTCCGTAATACAAGATCCCGTGGCTAACACTTTAGTCACATTTCTTGCAAGGCTTGATTTGATGTTGTATTACCGAGTGGGCCCTGAGATACCTCTCCGTCACACGGAGTAACAAATCCCAATCTTGATCCATACCTACTCAACAGACACTCTCGGAGATACCTATAGAGCACCTTTATAGTCACCCAGTTTCGTTGCGACGTTTGATACACACAAGTCACTCCTCTAGTGTCAGTGAGTTGCATGATCTCATGGTCATATGAACAGATACTTGACATGCAGAAAACTATAGCAATAAACTGACACGATCATACGCTATGTTTATAGTTTGGGTCTTGTCCATCACATCATTCTCCCAATGATGTGATCCCATTATCAAGTGGCATCTCATGGTAATGGCTAGGAAACCTTGACCATATTTGATCAATGAGCTAGTCTACTAGAGGCATACTACGGACAAAGTGTTGTTTATGTAACCACACATGCAATGTGTTTCCAATCAGTACAATTATAGCTTGGATAATAAACGATTACCATGAACAAGGAAATACAATAATAACCATTTTATTATTGCCTCTAGGGAATATTTCCAAAATTATGAAGGGGTGTTTCTAGGAGGAGCTTGCCACAATTTTATCACGGGGCAGAGCATCTCCTAGCATCAAAAAGGGCGGCCTTGTTGGCGGACGAGGTAAATGCATTAAATATACACATTGTGATTGACTGCAAGGACATAGTTGGTAAACTTTATAGCACTGAATGGGGCCTATCTCCACTGGGGCCATTGGTTCAGGAAGTCAACATTCTACTGGGGCATGCCAAAGCTAGAAGGTGAGCTTTCTTAGGAGATCAACTCATGAGGAAGCTCATAGATTAGCTAGCGAAAGGATAATGAATGATTTCTATAAGCTTTGGCTGAATTGGCCTCTTGATTGTATCCTCCATGTTATTTCGATATAGATCCCTGCCTACTATTAATAAATATGGAACGTGTTGAACTTTAAAAAAATCACACGGCGCGTCCATGGGAACTGATCGGTCACCAAAATATATTTCTCTGCATCCGAACCTATCATATCTGAAATCTTGAAACCACACAAACCATGCAAATAAAACCTCTACATAGTATGCAGATCACCAAAAAACTTCCGGAAGCTCGTTGTCGTTGGAGATGTCCACTATCTCCGTTCTGGGCTCCGGGTACATGGGGTAGATGCAACTCCAGCTGCACCGCATTGCCTCCGCCTCCGTATCTGCGTCGAGTTTGACAAAAAGCGCATTTGTTACAGCCCACTCCTACCAGATGAACTATTTGTAGGCCTCCACATAAGCCCCATCCTCGATGGACTGCAGGATGGCATACTGTTCCCGCATCTCTATCGCTTGCGATACCGCGAACTCTGCCTCCACGGCATCTATGTTAAAGCCCGTAGCCGACACTCGATACTCCTTTGGCTTCTCCGCCTCATCATCCTCCAGATCCCCCATCTCTATAGGAAGCAGATGCTGCTCCCCGTCATCCTCCTCCTCTGGCTGCTCCTACTCCTCCACCTACACTGCCTTAAAAAGTCAGAGTTTGGCCTTGGGCGGTGATCCCGAGCGGTGACATGCGGCGTTCACACCCCCAACATAAGGGACACCCGTTAGACTATTGGGTTTCTAGGCAATTTTGTGTGGGATCCGGTCGTTAGTCCGACATGGTGGACGCGCGTGGGTCTTCCCATATCAGCCCCATATTTGGGTTGGATATGAGGGGTGCCGGTCAGCCCTCGCATTTGCAGCCCGTTCGAGGCGCCCGTCTGGTTCAGTTTTATCTGACCGGGTCGTTCGCCCAGGCTTTTGAAACGGGTTTGGGGGCGACTATAGATGCTCTTAGGCCCAGCCAATCCTGCTTGGGCAGTTTTTGGCTTGTTTGATTGCTCAGGTCGCATCAAAAATTTGGCTCACGCGAAACTTAAAGCACCTCTAGGCCTGCATCCAGAGGAACGACTGAAATCTCCGTTCTTTCTAGAGCCCAGACCAAGCGGTGCAACGCGAGGCACGTGGAAGTGGTCTATTGCACGAGTGGATGCGGTGTCGAGAAGTGTCATTGTTTCTCGAAACTTCATCATTAATGACCCTCACCGCTCTCTCTCTCTCCTCTCTTCCTCATTCATACTTGTGGCGGAGAGCACCAGAGCGACTCACTGCAAGATGATTATAAGCGATAGCGAGCATCGAATGACCATCGCATCGACAATGACGGTAAGATATTACCCTGTCATTAGATTTGGTGATTTGGAGTCACGTTATATTTGATTTGTAGAGAATATTGGAGTGTCTGTGAGGGGATTGAACATAGCGGGGGTGGGGGATTCGTTTAAGGGAAACACGGGCAATAAACCCTCGAATCCATCGGTTCCGCTGAGATGGATTCTAGGGTTCTTACTATTCGTTTTTGTTACATTGGTGGTGGGGATTAGGGTAATGCTAGTTTACAAGCACATAATCCTAGACGCGGCAACCATGGAGGCACTTTGAGCAGCAGGTGGCAGTAGTCATCTATCGGATTCCCGTGATCATTGTCTTGGTCAAGAAGAATGGGTCTTGCACGGTCATCTGCCACCGGCACCCTGACCATCATCTGCACCACATCCTCACCATCCTCCAGCGCCACCAATGTCCTAGTCTAGAACGCTGCAACACACTGGTCTTGAGGATCCCTGTTTTCGCAGTACTTGGCCCATCTTGCCCTCTATCTAGCATCGCCGGAGTCAGCCTGATTCATGGCCTAGTATAGGATGTCCACCGACATAGCGCCCTTCATTGGTCTAGGAATCGGTGTCTATAGCTCCTTAGTCATAGCCTTCTCTATAACAACATCTGCCTCCTTGTTCTTGTCTTTGATGCTACTAGAGTTCGAACACACTTCCATGGTGTTCTCGAACTTCATGCTGTCATGGAGCCAACACCCGAGGAAGAAGGACCTCCATATAATGCTCCAGAAGAAAGGGTTGGGATTGGGGTTCATGGAAATGGAGATGTGGTGAAATAAATAGGTGGAAGAGGAGAGAAAATTAGGGTTTGAGTGCGGTGGCGAATAAATATATACGAGTGCAGACCGATAGGAATGAATGTTGATCTTTGAACTTTATGTCATTCATAATGCAGATTACAAAGGAGGTTGTGCCGCTGTTGGACAAGGGCAAGGAGGCCATGCTGTCATTGGACAAGGGCCAGGAGATCGTGTCACCATTAGAGGACGACATGGTGGTGCAAGACCCCCCTAGTGGCAATCCGAAGGAACTACGTCCACTACCACTAGGAGTAACGGCCAACCAACTTGTCGATGGTGATCCTTGCTCCTAAACTAGATAACCTGCCTTTCCTCTAGGCTTCACGAAGCAACTTCCCTACCGTCCCTATGGAGTTCAGACGGAAGACCAACATCGGCTGCGCGTGGAGGGTCACGGTCTGGGTGATCGACGGTAGGGTCACTCTTAAACAGAGTTGGATCCCCTTCGTCGTCATAGGTATGAGTGAGGAAGAGAGGAGAGAGAGCGGTGAGGGTCACTCATAACCAGGTACCTGGTGATTTTCAAGTTATTGACTCCTCACACCCCGAAGATGGTCGTGTTGTATGAAAATGGCCTTGCTAAAAAAATATCATCCGTGGACAACACAAAATTGTCATTGAAAATTGTTCGATTTGCCATGCCCACCTAGCGAAACATTCGCTTGTTATCAGTATCCTAAAACAACGCAAAATAAACTAATGAACGTACAATCCTGTGCACATTGTCCCCCAAATGAAAGAGTATATGTATGTATGATGAATATAAGAATCATTTCTCCCACAAGATTGTTAAGTGTAAATTGGATCGCCCTGAATGGAATGCTTTGGTCAAAATAGAAATATCTTGAGGTATCTATCTCAACATGCCAATGTGTTGAGTCCAGGCATAACAGAAATGCATCCTCCTAAGAGCATCTATAGACGGACCTCTCAAACCCATCTCAAATGTTCGGGAAGGCCGCCAGGTCACTGCTCGATCAAAAAAAGTGAGCCAACTAGGCTCCTCAAATGTGCCGCAAATTTGAGGGCTGACCGACACCCCTCATAGCCAACCCATTCATGGGACGGGTATGAAGGCACCCCCGCGTGCCCGCCACGTCAGAGCGACACTTGGGTCCCACACCGAATCGCGTGGAAACCTGACGACCTGAAGCATGTCTCCTTCATTGGACCGATGTATCCGCATGGCGCTACTCTCGCGGGCTGCATCCTTCCCATCCCGACTATTTAAGTCGTCCGACGATGCCGAAACCCTACCCCTCCATCATTTCCTCCTCCCTTATGTCGTTGCTGCCACTTTTCACTCCCCATCCACTGCCTCCGTACCTAGCCCGACTATTTAAACCATGCCCCCTCCCCCCTCCGCCATTTTCTAATGCTGAAGTGTCGGCTGTAGCTCCTTGAGCAGGTCCAGGCAAGGCGCAAAGCCCGGATAACCACGAGGCTACCTCCGAATGTAGTGGATCCAGGGGAGTGATACGTTTTCGAGGTATCTAATTTTTTTTATTGATTCATGCTATTATATTAAATCTTAAATACTTTATATGCTCTTATATGCTATTTATACCTTTTTGGGACTAACCTGTCAACCTAGTGCTTAGTGCCAGTTCCTGTTTTTTGCCTATTTTTGGACTTTTCAGAAAATCAGTATAAAACGGAGTACAAAATGATAAAAAGTTACGAGAGTTATTTTTGGAAAAAAAGAGACCCAAGAAGTTTCGGGACGAGGCCAGAAGACCCACGATGTAGCCACCAGCCGCCAAGGCGCCGCCATATGGCTCGTGGTCCCCCTGTGGCACCGCCTAACCGAATTTCACTTCTATATATCCTCAATTACCCCCAAAACCAATAGAGGGACACCCAAAACATTTTTCCGCTGCTGCAAGCCTCTGTTCTTCCGTGATCCCACTTGGAGGCCTTTTTTGGTATACTGTCGGAGGGGGAATCGATCACGAAAGTTGTCCACGTCAACCTTGATGCCTCCATGATGATGTGTGATATGTTCACTACAAACCTACGGGTCCATAGCAAGTAGATAGATGGCTTATTCTCTCTCTTTGATCTTCAATACCACGTTCTTCATGATTCTCGTGATGATCTATCCGATGTAATCTTGTGTTGTGGTGCGTTTGTCGGTATCCGATGAATTGTGGCTTTATGATCAGAACTTTGAACACATAGAGAGGAAACTTGATATTATTGAAATTCCTACAAGCATATGTTCCTCCCTCATAATAATTTTCAGTGGCATCATGAAGGAATTTCAAAATATAACTATCAAATAAAGTATTATTTCAATCATCAATTATAGCATACGTGTCATCATCAAAACTTGGGGAACAAAGAATATCATAGTCGTCAAGCATAGCATCCCCAAGCTTGTAGTTTTGCATATCTTTAGCATCATGAATATTCAGATAATTCATACTAACAACATTGCAATCATGCTTTCCATTCAAGGAGCTATCATGAATCTTCTTACAAATTTCTTCTTTCAACACTTCATCAAAATTTTCAGATTCACGATTTTCAAACGAAACTTCATAGAGACAATCAAGTGCACTCAACTCACTAGAAATTGGTTCATCATAGTTTTGTCCTTTGAAAAGATTATCAAGTGGATGAGGATCCATAACAATAGATTTTTAGCAAGCGAAGATGCAAGCAAATAGAAGGCACATGGCAACACAAGCAAACGTAGCAACAAAAAGGCGAACGGAAGAAGGGAAAATAAAAAGGGAAATCTTGTTGGTGTTTTTTCAAATCATTTTAGAAGTGGGGGAGAAGAAAACGAGAGGCAAATAGACAATAATGTAAATGCAAGAGATGAGAATGTGATGGGTACCTGGTAGGCTTGATGTGTATCCTCCGCGGCAACAGCGCCAGAAATCCTTCTTGCTACCTCTTGAGCTTGCGTTGGTTTTCCCTTGAAAAGGAAAGGGTGATGCAACGAAGTAGATAAGTATTTCCCTCAGTTGATGAGAACCAAGGTATCAATCCAGTAGGAGGAACAAGCAAGTCACAAATGGATGCACCTACACAAACAATAAACTCTTGCACCCAACGCTATAAAGGGGTTGTCAATCCCTTCGTGGTTATTTGCAAGGATTAGATCTGCTAGAGATAGATGTAAATGACTGAGGAAAGTAAAATATAAATAAATTACACCAAGGTATTTTTGGTATTTGTGGTTTATAGAACTTAAAATATATTATGAAAAGTAGATCCGGGGTCCATAGGTTTCACTAGAGGCTTCTCTCTTGAAGGAAAATATCACGGTCGGTAAACAAATTACTTCCAAGCAATTGATATAAAAGCAAATAATCATGTAGATATCCAAGGCAATGTTATTGCATATAGGCATCACGTATGTGTCAAGTGGGCCGAAACAATTCTGCATCTACTACTATTACTCCACACATCGACTGACTCATGCCTGCATCTAGAGTATTAGGTTCATGAAGAACAGAGTAACGCATTAGGTAAGATGACATGATGTAGAGTGATAAACTCAAGCAATATGATGAGAACCCCATCTTGTTACCCTTGATGGAAACAATACAATACGTGCCTCGATACCCCTACTTTCTAACTCAGTGAGGACACCGCAAGATTGAACCCAAAACTAAGCACTTCTCCCATTGCAAGAATTACCAATCTAGTTGGCCAAACCAAACCAATAACTCGAAGAGACTTGCAAAGATATGAAATCATGCATATAAGAATTCAGAGAAGATTCGAATAAGATTCATGGATAATCTGAACATAAACCCACAATTTATCGGATCTTGACAAACACACCACAAAAGAGTATTACATCGGAGAGATCTCCATGAATATCATGAAGAACATGGTAGTGAAGATCAAAGAGAGAGAAAAGAAGCCATCTAGCTACTAGCTATGTACCCGTAGGTTGTGGTGGACTACTCATGCATCTTTGGAGGGGCAATGGGGTTGGTGTAGATGCCCTCCGTGATCAGATACCCCTCCCGCAGATTACCGGAAAAGGCTCCAACATTCGGAGGAAAAGTATTTTCGTGGATCTTTTTGGTGTTGGGGGAATATTTGGGTATTTATAGGAAGAAGAATAGGGTTAAGAGACCTGCCAGGAGACGGCAAGCCTGTCAGGCATGGCCAAGGGGGTGGTTGTGCCTCCAGGGCTTGTGAGCTCCTGGCAGGTGCCCTGGCATGCACTCCAAGTATGGCAGAACTCTTTCCTTCGAGAAAAAAATCATTTCAAAGAGTTTATGCCGTTTGGACTCCGTTTAATATTCCATATCTGCAAAACTAAAACAGGAAAAACAGAAACTGGCACTAGGCTCTAGATTAATAGGTTTGTCCCAAAAATAATATAAAATAGCATATTAATGCATATAAAACATGCAAAACAGATAATATAATAGCATGACATCATCAAAAATTATAGATACGTTGGAGACGTATCAACATCCCCAAGCTTAATTTCTGCTCGTCCTCGAGTAGGTAAATGATAAAAACTGAATATTTGATGTGGAGTTCTACCTAACGTATTTATCCATGTAATATTCTCTATTATGGCATGAATATTCAGATCCATAAGACTCAAAACAAAAGCTCAATAATGATATAAAAACAATAACATCTCAATCATACTAGCAAAGCAATTGTATCTCTTCAAAATATGATGGCAAAAGAAAGTTATCCCTACAATATCATATGGTCTGGCTATGCTCCATCTTCCCCTCACAAATTATTTATATCATGCACAACCCCGATGACAAGTCAAGCCATTGTTTCACACTTATTATGTTCTCAAACCTTTTCAACTCTCATGCAATACATGACCGTGAGCCATGGATATAGCACTATAGGTGGAATAGAATGTGGTGGAGGTTGTCAAGGAAAAGGAGAAGATAGTCTCGCATCAACTAGGCGTATCAATGGGCTATGGAGATTCCCATCAATAGATATCAATGTGAGTGAGTAGGGATTGCCATGCAATGGATGCACTAGAGCTATAAGTGTATGAAAGCTCAAAAAGAAACTAAGTGTACATGCATCATCAAGAAAAATTCCACTAGTTATATGAAAGTGACCAAATAGGAGACTCTCTACAATGAATATCATGGTGCTACTTTGAAGCACAAGTGTGGAAAAAGATAGTAGCAATGTCCCTACTCTGTTTTCTCTCATCATTTTTTGGTGGGCATCTAAGGCCTCTTTTATTCATCATTTTTTTATTTGGGCTTTGCTGGCCTCTTTTATTTTTCATAAAGTCCAGAATCTAATCCCTACTTGTGAGGGAATCATAGATTCCATCATCCTTTCCTCGCATGGGACATGCTCTAATAAGGATAATGATCACACTTTTATTTACTTACAACTCAAAAACCTAGAACAAAATATGAATCTATATGCAATATGAAAGTGCTGGTGCATGTCATGATAAAATAAAATAGTGGAGGTTCCATGGCAATATATCTCGGAATTGAATTGGAAATGCCATAATAGTTAGGTATGGTGTCTGTTTTGAAGAAAGATATATGGTGGCTGTTTTGAGCAAGGTATATGGTGGCTGTTTTGAGGAAGGTGATTGGTTTTACCGACGAAAGTTTCGCGGTACTAGAGAGGCTAGCGAAGGTGGAAGGGTGAGACTGCTTATAATCCATGGACTCAACATTAGTCATAAAGAACTCACATACTTATTGCAGAAGTCTATTAGTCATCGAAGCAAAGTATTAGATGCACGCTCCTAGAGGGCAGGTTGGTAGGAGTTAACCATCGCGCGGTCCCGACCCTCACACAAAGGTCGACAATCTATAAAGAATTCATGCTCTGACTTCCTTACATAATGTTCACCATACATGCATGCTACAGGAATCACAAACCATTACACAAGTATTTTTACCAAATCACAATTACTTCCTAACATTACTCTTAACATTACAATTTTATATCTCAAAACTTTATGCAAGGAATCAAACTTCTTAGAAATACTCAATGCACTTAATATGGAAGTTTTTATTATATCCGTCTTGGATGCCTATCATATTAGGACTACATTCATAACCTAGACCAATTACCATGTTATTTAAAGGCTCTCAAAACAATATAAGTGAGCTACGAGAGTTCAATTATTTCTATAAAACGCAAACACCCCCGTGCTCTAAAAAATAAGTGAAGCACATTAAGAAAAATTGCCTATCTCAAAAGATATAACTGAAGCACATAGAGTATGCTAATAAATTCACGATTGAGCATGTCTCGCTCAAAAGATGTGTGCATCAAGGATGATTGTGGCAAATAAAAAACCAAAGACTCATATCATACAAGACGCTCCAAGCAAAACACATATCATGTGGTGATAAAAAATATAGCCTCAAGTAAATTTACCGATGGATTGAAAACGAAAGAGGGGATGCCTTCTGAGGCATCCCCAAGCTTAGGATCTTTCGCATCCTTCAATATGACTTGGGGTTCCTTGTCCATCCTAAAGCTTACGCTCTTGCCACTCTATATTCCATAGTAGATCGAATCTTTACCCAAAACTTGAAAACTTCACAACACAAAACTTAATAGAAAACTCGTGAGATCCGTTAGTATAAGAAAATAAATCACCACTTTAGGTACTGTTGTGAAATAATTATTTATTTATATTGGTCTAATACCTACTGTATTATAACTTATCCATGGTTCATACCACATGATAGAACCCATAGATTCATCAAAATAGGTAAACAACTCAAAGAAAACAGAATCTGTCAAAAACAGAACAGTCTATAGGAATCTGAAAACTTCGTATACTTATGTAACTCAACAATTAGGAAAATTAGGAAAACTTGGGAAATTTATATATCATTCTTGCGTAAAACTTTCTGACTCATTCGGCGGTCCAAAAAGTTTAGAAACTTCCTGGACTGAGCGAAAAAGTTTTTGTTTTTCAGCAAGATCAAATCAACAACCACCATAGATCACCCCAAAGGTTTTACTCGGCTCACACACTAATTAAAACACCAAAACACAATTACTACAGAAGTAATAATATGGGAAACACTCAAAAATATAATCAAAAAGTAGAACACAAAAATAAAATTGTGTTGCCTCCCGACAAGCGCTATTGTTTAAAGCCTTTTAGCTTGGCATGATGATTTCAATGATGCTCACATAAAAAGTAGTAATTGAAGAATGCAAGAGATAATCATGAATCTAATTAAAAGCACATTTAAGTATAACCCACTTCCTATGCATATGGGTTTTGGGAGCAAACAATTTATGGAAGCAAGAACCAACTAGCGTAGGTAGGCAAAACAAGCATAACTTCATAACTTTGAACACATAGAGAGGAAACTTGATATTATTGATATTCCTACAAGCATATGTTCCTCCCTCATAATAACTTTCAGTAGCATCATGTATGAATTTCACAATATAACTATCAAATAAAACATTATTTCCATCAACAATTATAGTATACGTGTCATCATCAAAACTTGGGGAACAAAGAATATCATATTCATCAAAAATGGCATCCCCAAGCTTGTGGTTGTGCAGATATTTAGCATCACGGATATTCAGATAATTCATACTAACAACATGGAAATCATGATTTTCATCCAAGGAACTATCATGAATCTCCTTACAAATTTCGTCTTTCAACACTTTATCAATTTTTTCAGATTCATGATTTTCAAACAAAACATCATAGAGACGATCAAGTGGACTCAAATCAGTAGCAATTGGTTCATCATAATTTGGTACTTTTAAAATATTAGCAAGTGGATGAGGATCCATATCAATAGATTTTGAACAAGCGAAGATGCAAGCAAATAGAAGGCACATAGCAACACAAGCAAACATAGCAACGAAAAGGCGAACGGAAGAAGGGCGAATAAAAAGGCAAATCTTTTTGGTATTTTTTTAAATTGTTTTAGAAGTGGGGGAGAGGAAGACGAGAGGCAAATGGAAAATACTGTAAATGCAACAGATGAGATTGTGATGGGTACTTGATAGGCTTGATGTGTATCCTCCCCGGCAACGGCACGAGAAAATCTTCTTGCTACCTCTTGAGCTTGCGTTGGTTTTCCCTTGAAGAGGAAAGGCTGATGCAGTGAAGTACATAAGTATTTCCCTCAGTTGATGAGAACCAAGTTCTACATTTTGATCTTGCGTTGGTTTTCCCTTGAAGAGGAAAGGGTGGTGCAGCGAAGTAGATAAGTATTTCCCTCAGTTGATGAGAACCAAGGTATCAATATGTAGGAGGAACAAGCCAGTCACCAATGGATGCACCTACACAAACAAACAAACTCTTGCACCCAACGCTATAAAGGGGTTGTTAATCCCTTCAAGGTTATTTGCAAGGATTAGATCCGATAGAGATAGATGTAAACAAAAACGGAAAGTAAAAGATAAGTAAATTGCAGCAAAGTATTTTTGGTATTTTTGGTTTATAGATCTGAAAATTTATTATGGAAAGTAGACCTGGGGGCCATAGATTTCACTAGAGGCTTCTCTCTCGAAGGAAAATATCATGGTGGGTAAACAAATTACTATCAAGCAATTTATAGAATAGCGAATAATCAGGTAGATATCCAAGGCAATGATCATGGATATAAGCATCATGTCTATGTCAAGTAGATCAAAAAGATTCTGCATCTACTACTATTACTCCACACATCGACCGACTCCTGCCTACATCTAGAGTTTTAAGTTCGTGAAGAATAGAGTCACGCATTAAGTAAGATGACATGATGTAGAGGGATAAAATCAGGCAATATGATGAAAACCTCATCTTGTTACCCTTGATGGTAATAATACAATACGTGCCTCGCTACCCCTACTATGTTACTGGGTGATGATATCGCAAGATTGAACGCAAAACCAAGCAATTCTCCCATTGCAAGAATTACCAATCTAGTTATCCAAACCAAACCAATACCTCGAAAAGACTTGCAAGGATATGAAATCATGCGTATAAGAATTTAGAGAAGATTCAAATAAGATTCATGGATAATCTGGACTACTGACGCATCATCGAAGGGGCAATGGAGTTGATGTAGATGCCCTCTGTGATCGAAACCCCCTCCGATAGATTACCGGAAAATGCTCCAAGATTGGATTTCTGGGGGTGGAAAAGTATTTGCGTGGCTCCCTTTGGTGCTGGGGGGATATTTGGGTATTTATAGGACGAAGAATAGGGTTAGGAGACCTGCCTGGAGAAGGCAGGCCTACCAGGCGCAGCCAGGGGGTGGCCGTGCCTACCAGGCTTGTGATCTCCTGGTAGATCCCCTGGTGTGCACTCCCAGACTCGTGGATATCTTTCCTTCGAGAAAAAATCATTTCGAAGATTTCATTCTGTTTGGACTCCGTTTAATATTCCATAACTGCAAAACTCAAAAACAAGGAAAAAACATAAACTCGCACTAGGCTCTAGATCAATAGGTTAGTCCCAAAAATAATATAAAATAGCATATTAATGCATATAAAACATCCAAAATAGATAATATAATAGCATGACATCATCAAAAATTATTGATACGTTGGAGACGTATCAACATCCCCAAGCTTAATTCCTGCTCATCCTCAGGTAGGTAAATGATAAAAACAGAATTTTTTATGTGGAGTGCTACCTAACATCTTTATCCATGTAATATTCTCTATTGTGGCATGAATATTCAGATCCATAAGACTGAAAACAAAAGCTTAATATTGATATGAAAATAATAACGTTTCAAGCACACTAGCAAAGCAATTGTATCTCTTCAAAATATAATGGCAAAAGAAAGTTATCCCTACGATATCATATGGTCTGGCTATGCTCCATCTTCCCCACACAAAGTATTTATATCATGCACAACCCCGATGACAAGTCAAGAAATTGTTTTCACACTTTTGTTTTCTCAAACTTTTTCAACTCACGCAATTAAGGAGCGTGAGCCATGGATATAGCACTATAGGTGGAATACAATATGGTGGAGGTTGTCATGGAAAGAGAGAAGATAGTCTCACATCAACTAGGCGTATCAATGGGCTATGGAGATTCTCGTCAATAGATATCAATGTGAGTGTGTAGGGATTTCCATGCAAGAGATGCACTAGAGCTATAAGTGTATGAAAGCTCAAGAGGAAACTAAGTGGGTGCGCATCCAACTTGCTTGCTCATGAAGACCTAGGGCAATTTTAGGAAGCCCATTATTGGAATATACAAGCCAAGTTATATAAAGAAAAAATCCCACTAGTATATGAAAGTGACAAAATAGGAGACTAGTATCATGTAGATCATGGCGCTACTTTGAAGCACAAGTGTGTAAAAAGATAGTAGCAATGTCCCTTATCTATTTTCTCTCATTTTTTGGTGACATCTAAGGCCTCTTTTATTTTTTATTTGAGCTTCTTTGGCCTCTTTTATTTTTCATAAAGTCCGGAATCTCAGCCTCACTTGTACGGGAATCATAGATTCCATCATCCTATGCTCACATGAGACATGCTCTAATAATGATAATCATCACACTTTTATTTACTTACAACTCAAAAGAAAATTACAACTTGATACCTATGACAAAATATGACTCTATATGCAATATGGAAGTGTGCTGCATGTCATAAAAGGAAACGGTGGGAGTTGCATGGCAATATATCTCGGAAGGGCTATGGAAATGCCATAATAGGTTGGTATGGTGGCTATTTTGAGGAAGGTATATGGTGACTATTTTCAGGAAGGTATATGGTGGCTGCTTTGAGGAAGGTATATTTTTTGTACCGGCGAGAGTTGTGCGGTACTAGAGAGCCTAACAAAGGTGGAAGGGTGAGAGTGTGTATAATCCATGGACTCAATATTAGTCATATACAACTCACATACTTATTGCAAAAGTATATTATTCATTGAAGAAAAGAATTAAATGCATCCTCCTAGGTGAGAGGTTGCTAGGAGTTAACCATAGCGCACTCCCAAACCTCACACAAAGGTCGAAAATCTATAAACAAATCATGCTCTGACTTCCTTACATAATGGTTCACCATACGTGCATGCTACGGGAATCACAAACCTTTACCAAATCACAATTACTTCCTAACATTACTCTTAACATTACCATCTTTATTTCTCAAAACTTCATGCAAGGAATCAAACTTCTCATAGTATTCAATGCACTTAGTATGGAAGTTTTTATTATATACCTCTTGGATGCCTATCCTATGAGGACTAAATTCATAACCTAGAACAATTACCATGCTGTTTAGAGACTCTCAAAATAATATAAGTGAGGTACAAGAGTTCAATTAAAAGATGTGTGCATCAAGGATGATTGTGGCAAACTAATAAGCAAAGACTCATGTCATACAAGTTGCTCCAATCAAAACACATATCATGTGGTGAACAAAAATATAGCCTCAAGTAAATTACCGATGGATTGAAGACGAAAGAGGGGATGCCTTTCGTGGGATCCCCAAGCTTAGGATCTTTGGCATACTTGAATATGACTTGGTTTGCCTTGGGATTCCCCAAGCTTAGGCTCTTGTCACTCCTTATTCCATACTCCACCAAATCTTTACCCAAAACTTGAAAACTTCACAACACAAAACTTAACAGAAAACTCGTGAGATCCATTAGTATAACAAAAGAAATCACCACTTTATGTACTATTGTGAACTAATTCTTCATTTATATTGGTGTTATACCTACTGTATTATAACTTCTCCATGGTTCATACCCCATGATACAACCCATAGATTCATCAAAATAGGCAAACAACTCAAAGAAAACTGAATCTGTCAAAAACAGAACAGTCTGCAGCAATCTAAAAACTTCATATACTTATGTAACACAAAACATTCTGAAAAACCAGTACAACCTGGGAAATGTATATATAACTCTTGTGTAAAACTTTAAGACTCATTCTACGCTCTGGAAAAATTTGAAAATTCCTGGACTAAGCGCAAAAGTTTCTGTCTTTCAGCAAGATTAAATCAACAACTACCATAGATCACCCAAAAGGTTTTACCTGGCTCAAACACTAATTAAAACACCAAAACACAATTACTAAAGTATTAATAATGTGGTAAACAATCAAAAACATAAGCAAAAAACATAACACAAGTATAAAATTGGGTTGCCTCCCAACAAGCGCTATCGTTTTATGCCCCTAGCTAGGCATAACAATTTCAATAGTGCTCACATAAAAAGTAGTAATTGAAATATGAAGAAGAGCATCATGAATAGCATTAAAAACACATTTAAGTCTAACACACTTCCAATGCATTGGGATTTTGTGAACAGACAATTTATAGGAACAAGAATCAACTAGCATAGGAAGGATAAACAAGCATGACTTCAAAACTTTGAACACATAGAGAGGAACCTTGACATTATTGCAATTCCTACAAGCATATGTTCCACCCTCATAATAATTTACAGTAGCATCATGAAGGAATCTCACAATATAACTATCACATAAAGGATTCTTTTCATGATCAATTATAGCATATGTGTCATAACCAAAACTTGGGAAAGTTCTTGTCTTGACTTGCTATGTATCCTCCCCGGTAACGGCGCCAGAAATCCTTCTTGCTACCTCTTGAGCTTGCGTTAGTTTTCCGTTAAAGAGGAAAGGGTGATGCAGCAAAGTAGATAAGTATTTCCCTCGGTTGATGAGAACCAATGTAGGAATCTAGTAGGAGGAACAAGCAAGTCAACAATGGACGCACCTACACAAACAATCAAACTCTTGCACCCAACGCTATAAAGGGGTTGTCAATCCCTTCACGATTATTTGCAGGGATTAGATCCGATAGAGATAGATGTAAAGGGAAATGGAAAGTAAAATATAAGTAAATTTCCGCAAAGTATTTTTGGCTTATAGATCTGAAAATATATTATGGGAATTAGACCCGGGGGCCATAGATTTCACTATAGGCTTCTCTCTTGAAGGAAAATATCATGGTGGGTAAACAAACTACTGTCAAGCAATTGATAGAAAAGCGAATAATCATGTAGATATCCAAGTCAATGATCATGCATATAAGCATCACATCTGTGTCAAGTAGACCAAAATCATTATGTATCTACTACTATTACTCCACACATCGATTGACTCCTGCCTGCATCAAGAGTATTAAGTTCATGAAGAACGGAGTAACGCATTAAGTGAGATGACATGATGTAGAGGGATAAACTCAAGCAATATGATGAAAACCCCATATTTTTAACCTTGATGGCAACAATACAATGTGTGCCTCGCTACCCCTACTTTGTCACTGTGTGAGGACACTACAAGATTGAACCCAAAAATGAGCACTTCTCCCATTGCAAGAATTACCAATCTAGTTGGCCAAACCAAACCAATAACTCTAAGAGATTTGCAAGGATATGAAATCATGCATATAAGAATTCGAAGAAGATTCAAATAAGATTCATGGATAATCTGAACGTAAACCCACAATTCATCGGATCTTGACAAACACACCACAAAAGACAATTACATCGGAATAGATCTCCATGAATATCATGAAGAACATGGTATTGATGATCAAAGAGAGAGAAGAAGCAATGTAGCTACTAGCTATGGACCCGTAGGTCTGTGGTGGACTACTCATGCATCATCGGAGGGGCACTGGAGTTGATGTACACGCCTTTCGTGATCGAAACCCCCTCCGGCAGATTACCGGAAAATGCTCCAAAATTGGATCTCTCGGGAACTGAGGCTTCTGGTGGCGTAAAAGTATTTGCGTTGCTCCCTCTGGTGTTGGGGGAATATTTGGGTATTTATAGAACGAAGAATACTGTTAGGAGACTTGCCAAGAGATGGCAAGCCTGTTAGGCGTGACCAGGGGGTGACCGCGCCTACCAGGCTTGTAATCTCCTGGTAGATCCCCTGGCGTGCACTCCAAGTCTCGTGGATCTCTTTCCTTCCAGAAAAAATGATTCCAAAGATTTTATTCCGTTTGAACTCCATTTAATATTCCATATCTGCAAAACTCAAAAACAAGGAAAAAAAAGAAAAGTGGCACTAGGCTCTAGATTAATTGGTTAGTCCCAAAAATAATATAAAATGGCATATTAATGCATATAAAACATCCAAAACAGATAATATAATAGCATGACATCATCAAAAATTATAGATACATTGGAGACGTATCACGAAGGTATCAATCCAGTAGGAGGAACAAGCAAGTCAGCAATGGATGCACCTACACAGACAATGAAACTCTTGCGCCCAACGCCATAAAGGGGTTGTCAATCCCTTCACGGTTATTTGCAAGGATTAGATCTGATAGATATAGATGTAAATGATTGCAGAAATTAAAATATAAATAAATTGTAGCAAGGTATTTTTGTATTTTTTGTTTTTAGAACTGAAAATATATTATGGAAAGTAGAACCGGGGGGCATAGGTTTCACTAGAGGCTTCCCTCTTGAAGGAAAATATCACGGCGGGTAAAAAAATTACTGTCAAGCAATTGATAGAAAAGCGAATAATCATTTAGATATCCAAGGTGATGATCATGCATATAGGCATCACGTCCGTGTCAAGTAGACCGAAATGATTCTTCACCTACTACTATTACTCCACACATCGACCGACTCCTGCCTGCATTTAGGGTATTAAGTTCATGAAGAACAGAGTAACACATTAGGTAAGATGACATGATGTAGAGGGATAAACTCAATCAATATGATGAAAATCCCATCTTGTTACCCTTGATGGCAACAATCCAATACGTGCCTCGCTACCCCTACTTTGTCACTGGGTGAGAACACCGCAAGATTGAACCCAAAACTAAGCACTTCCCCCATTGCAAGAATTACCAATATAGTTGGCCAAACCAAACCAATAACTCGAAGAGACTTCAAAAGATATGAAATCATGCATATAAGAATTCAGATAAGATTCAAATAAGTTTCATAGATAATCTTTACATAAACCCATAATTCATTGGATCTTGACAAACACACCACAAAAGAGTATTACATCGGATAGAACTCCATAAAGATCATGAAGAACATGGTATTAAAGGTCAAAGAGAGATAAGAAGCCATCTATATACTAGCTATGGTCCCGTATGTATGTGGGGGACTACTCACACATCATCAGAGGGGAAATGGAGTTGATGTACATGCCCTCCATGATCGGATCCCCCTCCGGCAGATTACCGGAAAAGTTTCCAAGATTGGATCACTTCGGAATGGAGGCTTCTGTCAGCACAAAAGTATTTTTGTGGCTCTTTTTGGTGTTGGGGGAATATTTGGGTATTTATAGGACGAAGAATAGGGTTAGGAGACCTGCTAGGAAATGGCAAGCCTGCCAGGCGCGGCTAGAGGGTGGTTGCACCTCCAGGGCTTCTGACCTCCTGGCAGGTGCCCTAGCGTGCACTCCAAGTCTGGCACATCTCTTTCCTTCCAGAAAAAAATCATTCCGTAGATTTCATTCCGTTTGGGCTCCGTTTAATATTCCATATCTACCAAACTCAAAAACAATGAAAAAAACAAAAACTGGCACCAGGCTCTAGATTAATAGGTTAGTCCCAAAAATAACTTAAAATAGCATATTAATGCATATAAAACATCCAAAAGGGATAATATAATAGCATGACATCATCAAAAATTATAGATACATTGGAGACATATCAGCTATCGAAACACTTTTTCCGCCGTTGCAAATCTCTGTTCCAATGGGATCCCATCTACAACTCTGTTCTGACACCCTGTCGGAGGGGGTGTCGATCATGGAGCGCCTCTCTATCAACCTTGTTACCCTCATGATGATGTTTGAGTAGTTCACCACAGACCTATAGGTCCGTAAGTTGTACCTAGATAGCAATCTCTCTCTCTTGATCTTCAATACAATGTTCATCGCATCTTTGCCTTGATCTATCCGATGTAATCCCTTTGTAATTGTTGGGATCCGATGAATTGTGAGTTTATGTTTAGATTATTCATGAAAAGTATTTGAGTAAAACCTGAAAACTAAGATTCTTATTTGCATGATCATCATAGCTTTGTAATGCTCTCCGATCTGTTGAGATAGTTTGGCTAACTAGATTGACATTTCTTCGGTGGGAGTGGTGCATTGTAGTAGGTTCAACGTGGCGAGTTTCCATATCCTAGTGACAGAAGGGGACAAGTTGCGTCTTTATGTTTCTTCTAGTAAGGATAAAATGGTGGGGTTTATTCATATTTATTGAGTTTACTTTGTATACATCATGCCATCGTTCTCCAAGCATTACTCTGTTTTACTTAATACTCTAGATGCATGCTGGATAGCGGTCGATGAGTGGGGTAATAGTAATAGGCGAAGGCAGGAGTCGGCCTATTTGCTTATGGGCGTGATGCCAATATACACATGGTCACTGCGATGAGAATCGCACAACTATTCGCTTTTCTATCAATTGCCCAACAGTAATTTGTCTACCCACCGTATGTTATTTCTATGAGAGATGCCGCTAGAGAACTCTATGACCCCCGGGTCTAGTCACTTGTATACATTCACAAACATTATTGCTACCTTTCTGTTATTTACTTTATTTTTCAATTTACAATTATCTACAATTATCTACACAACTGACTTGCTTGCAAATAACGAGATCAAGGGGATTGACAACCCTCTTACTGACGTTGGGTGCATGTTGTTTGTTCTTTTGTGTGCGGACACTGAAGACAGTTGAGGATTGGTATTCTTATTGGTTCAATAAATCTTGGTTTCATAACTGAGGGAAATACTTACCCACATTGTGCTGGGATAACTCATTCCTCTTCATGGAAAACACAACGCAGAACATGGGATAAGTGTAAAGATGCTTTTATTGCCAAGTATTTTCCTCCCGCTAAGATCATCTCCCTTAGAAATCAAATAATTAATTTTAAACAAAAAGATCAATAGCATGTTGCACAAGCTTGGGAGAGAATGAAATTTATGATAAGAAATTGTACAACTCATGGTTTAAACTTGTGGATGATTATCCAAAATTTCTATGCTGGACTAAACTTTGTGTCTTGAAATCTTCTAGATTTTGTCATAGGTGGTACCTTTATGTATGTGACCATAGATGAGGCTAGAAAACTTCTGGAGAACATGATGTCAAATTATTCTCAATGGCATACCGAAAGAGCTCCAGTTGGTAAGAAGGTAAATTCTGTCGAAGTACTTTGAGTGAAAAAGTGGATGCTCTTATGAATATGGTTGCTAGAAAAAAATACTCTTGTTGATCGCAATGATATGCCTTTGTCTACTTTGATCGAGCAAAATAATGATGCTATTGATGTGAACTTCATCTCGTGAAATAATTTCAATGACAATGCTTATAGAGGAAATTTCAATGCTGAACTGTATCTCGGCAATTCCTATAGCAACTATGGAAATTCTTCTACAAACTATAAATAGGATACCTTGTGATCTTGAGAACACAATTAAGAAATTTATTAATTTTCAAATGGTTTTCAACACTATGGTAGAAGAAAAGTCAGCTATGATTGATGCTTTGGCTAAAAACATGCATAGAATTGCTCTTGATGTTGAAACTCTTAAAAATAAAGCTTTGCCACCCAAGCATGATTTAATGAGACTATTATATCTATCCAAATATGTATTGATGAATGGAAGGAGATGACCGCTAAGTTGAGAGCTAAGTGGGCATTCTTAGAAAAAGCGCTTCCACCCGGGTTTTAGCGAAATCATGATGAAGATCTTAAAATGATTGGTGTTTCTACTAATTAATATTTGTTTACTTCTCTAAATATTAATGATTAAGGGACTGAAGATGAATCAACTCTAGTTGATAAGCGCCTTGTTTCCCTCGAGGGTGATGATTTTGATGCTAAAACTAAAAAAGTCAGTTTGGAGAAGTCAAAACATTCACTAGTGATGTGACCACTATCTTGGATTACAATGAATTTAATTATGATAAATGTCCTTTATTAAAAATTTATTTCCTTGATCCAATCCATTATTATCTCACCCAATGCTTATGAACAACACAAAGATTTTACCAAACATATAGTAGAAGCTATGATAAAAGCTTATGACGAGAAACTTGAACTTGAAGTTTCTATTCCTAGAAAATTGCATGACGAGTGGGAACCTACTATCAAAATAAATATAAATAAATACGAATGCAAATCTTTGTGTGACCTTGGTGCTAGTGTTTCAACCATACCCAAACCTTTATGTGATGTGCTTGGTCTCACTAATATTGAAGAATGTTCCCTAAACTTGCATCTTGCGGATTCTACAATTAAGGAAAAAATTGGGCAGAATTAATGATATTCTTATTATTTTAAAAAAATTATGTGCCTGCAGATTTCATTGTGCTTGATGTTTATTGCAATCCTTCTTGTCACATTATACTTGGAAGGACATTTTTATGAACTATAGGTGCAATTATTGACATGAAAGAGGCAAACATAAGATTCCAATTCCACTTAAAGAAAGGAATGGGACACTTCCCTAGGAAGATAATTAAACCACCTTATGAATCAATCATGATATCCACTTATGGGTGGAGTGTCAAAGATGACAACACTTGAAACTATGCATTATGCCTATATAGGGGCATAAAACAACAGCGCTTGTTGGGAGGCAACACGAATATTTATCTTAAATTTTGTTGTTAATATGTTATTTTGTGATAACATGATTATTACACCTATAATGATTATGTTTTTATGTTTAGGTTAGTGTTTCTCTCATGTAAAGCCTTTGGGATAACTTACAAGATGAGTAGAAACGATGCTGAAACATAACAGAAACTTTGCCTCCAGTATAGGAATTTTCATTTTTTTACTGGAGCAAGATAATGATCTAAAATTTTTTAAAGTATTTCTATCCAAATTATCCATGTTTTACTAACTTTTTTAGAGTTGTTAGATTTCCAGAAGTATGGGGCCTTTACTGATTGCTACAGACTATTCTCTTTTCAACATATTCTATTTTGCTTGCATAGTTTGCTTGTTTTGATTATGCTATGGAGTGTATCTTGGGTTATAAGCCATGGAGAAGTTAGAATACAGTACATATTATGAACAAATTAATTAAGAATCAATTTATGTGTTGCTTATACTAATGGATCTCACCAAGTTTTGTTGAGTTTTGTGTGATTTAAGTTTTCAAGTTTTTGGTGTGATCACGATGGACCACGGAATAAGGAGAAGCAAGAGCCTAAGCTTTGGGATTCCCAAGGCACCCCGAGGTGATATTATAAGGAAGACTCAACCGTCTAAATTTGGGGATGCCCCGAAAGGCATCCCCTCTTTCGTCTCAATCCATCGGTATGTCACTTGGAGCTACACTTTTATTCATCACATGATATGTGTTTTGCTTGGAGCGTTGTTTGCTTTTGTTTGCCTTTACTTTGAGTTTGTCACAATCATCATTTCCTGGACACACCTATTTGAGAGAGACACCTTCATCATAATTTGCTAGAACGCTCTATGTGCTTCACTTATATATTTTGAGCTTGGCAGTTGCTCTAGTACTTCACATATATCTTTTTGAGCACGGTGGCGTGTAGTTTTATAGAAATAATATGCTCTCGTTCTTAACTTATATTTGTTTGAGAGCTTAATGAATAGTGATGTAAATATGCATGGGCCATAAGATTATGCCAAAAATAATAGGTATTCAATGAGTGGTAATCAAAACCATCATGTAGCACATATAGAGAAATTTTGTGTCAATGACATTAATGTCGTAATATGAAAAAGGTGTGAGTCCACAATTATTGATTCATAGAAGTGTCGAGATTATGAAGTGTTAACTTGTTATTCGTCTAAAAATTAAAGAGGCATGGTGATGGTGTGTGAGCATTTCTATTCCTCGTTGACATTCTTGTGTTGTTTCGAGTCGGGGGCGCGCGATGGTTAACTCCTACCAACCTCCTTCCTCAAGGCATGCGAGGAGTAATTTGGTTTGTGATAAAACTAATAAAACATTGCAATAAGTATATTAGTACTTTATGACTAATGTGACACCATGGACATATGCATTATCACCTTTTCACATTTGCTAGCCTCTTCGGTACGTGCATAGCCCATTCTCACTTCGAGGATCGGTGCAACTTTCGCCGGTGCATCCAAACCCCTTGACATGATATGCTCTGTTGTAGATAAGCCTTGTTATATCTTCCTCAAAACAGCCACCATACCTACCTATTATTACATTTCCATAGCCATTCCGAGATATATTGCCATGCAAATTCCATCGTCACTTCACATGACTAGTTCGTTCATCATCATATTCCTTTGCATGATCATATAGAGTTGACATAGTATTTATGGCAAAGCCACCATTCATCATGTTTTTGATATGTGTCATGCTATATCATTGCACATCCTGGTACACTGCCAGAGGCATTCATATAGACTCATCTCTTCCTATCAGTTCTTCATATTGAGTTGTAAGTAAATAAAAGTGTGGTGATCATCCTTATTAGAGCATTGTATTAGTGAGGAAATGATGATGGGGACTATGATTCCCCCACAAGTGAGCCAAATGAGCCCACCATAAAAAGTATGAATGGGGGTGGCGAAAACAAAATAAGAAAACAGCCCACCATGGGAAAAAGTAAAATAAATAAATGAGAGAAAAGGAGAGAAGGGACTTTGCTACTATACTTTACCACACTTGTGCCTCAAAGTGGCACCATGTTCTTCGTATAGAGAGTCTCCTATTTTGACACTTCCATATGCTAGTGGAAATTATCTTTTTATTATAAACTTGGCTTGTATATTCCGATGAGGGGCTTCCTCAAATGCCTGAGGTCTTCATGAGCAAGCAAGTTGGATGCAGACCCACTTTGCTTCAGTTGAGCTTTCATACACTTATAGCTCTAGTGCATTATTTGCATGTCAATCCCTACTCCTTGCATTGACATCTATTGATGAGAATCTCCATCGCTCGTTGGTACGCCTATTTGATGCAAGACTATCTTCTCCATTTTTTACCCCTTTGATACCTACCATCATATTATAACCCACCTATACGCTATTTTCAATGGTTCACGGTCATGTATTGCATGAAGAATAAAAAGTTGATGCATATTGAAAAAGTACAATCCAATTGTCTCACTTGGACATCGTGGTGATTAATATTTGTATTGATGTGGTGAAGACGGAGTCCTGCATTGCTAATATAATAAGATGAATGGGGGTAAACATTATTTTAGATTGCATAATTTAAAAACAATGATTTTGTTTCTTATACTTGTAAATATTACTATGTTCTTGTCTATTAATTCATCATTTCTAAGTGAGCATACATATAAAAGATTACATAATGGGTAGCATGTCAAATAAAAAAATCTATTTTTATTATTTACCTACTCGAGGACGACTAGGAATTAAGCTTGGGGTGCTGATACGTCTCCAACAAATCTATAATTTTTGATTGTTCCATGCTGATATATTACCATTCTAGGATACTTTTTGCACATCTTTTTACTAATTTATAATATTTTGAGCACTAACCTATTGACCGAGTGCCCATTGCCAGGTGTTTTTTCTGCATGTTTTTGACTTTCTAGGTTTACAGTACCAAACGAAGTCCAATTTCCATAAAATGTTTTGATGATTTTTCTAGACCAAAAGAAGACATGGAAGCTTTGGAAGGAGGTTGGGATCCGCACAAGGGCCCCACAAGCCAACAGGGCACGCCCCAGGGGGGCGCCCTAATCGCTTGTGCCTCCCTCGAGCATCTCCCAATGCCCCTCTCTCACCTATAAGTTCTCTAATATTCCAAAAACCCTAAGGGAGCTCCCAAAACACTTTTACCACCCCCACAAGTCTCTATTCCGATGGGAGACCATCTACAGCTTCGTTCTGGCACCCTGCCACAGGGGGGACGATCACAGAGGGCCTCTTCATCAACCTTGCTGCCCTTGTGATGATGTGTGAGTAGTTCACCACACACCTATGGGTCCGTAGGTAGTACCTAGATGGCAATCTCTCTCTCTCTTGATATTCAATACAATGTACATCACATTTTTGCCTTGATCTATCCGATGTAATCCCTTTGTATGATGCATTTGTTGGGATCCGACGAATTGTGAGTTTATGTTCAGACTATTCATGAAAAGTATTTGAGTCAAACCTGAATACTAAGATTCTTGTTTGCATGATCATCATAGCTATGTAATTCTACCCAATCTATTAAGATAGTTTGGCCAACTACATTGATATTTCTTCGGTGGGAGTGGTGCGTTGTAGTAGGTTCAACCTGGCGAGTTTCTATATCCCAGTGACAGAAGGGGAGAAGTTGCGTCGTTGTGTTTCTTCTACTAAGGATAAAACAATGGGGTTTATTCATATTGATTGACTTCTGTTTGTCTACATCATGTCATCATTCTCCAAGTATTACTCTGTTTTAGTTAATACTCTAGATGCATGCTGGATAGCGGTCGATGAGTGGAGCAATAGTAATAGGTGCAGGCAGGAGTCGGTCTATTTGGTTATGGACGTGACGCCTATATACACATGATCATTGTCATGAAAATCGCATAACTATTAGCTTTTCTATCAATTCCTCAACAGTAATTTGTCTACCCACCGTATGTTATTTCTATGAGAGATGCCACAAGAGAACTCTATGCCCCTCGGGTCTATTCACTTATATATTCACAAACACTATTACTAACTTGCTGTTATTTATTTTATTTTATTTTATTTTGCAATTTATAATTATCAACACAACTCACTTGCTTACAAATAACAAGATCAAGGGGATTCACAACCCTCTTGTCGGCGTTGGGTGCAAGTTGTTTGTTCTTTTGTGTGTAGCTGCTGAAGATGGTTGAGGATTTATATTCCTATTGGTTCGATAAAATGTGGTTTCATAATTGAGGGGAATACTTACCCACATTGTTCTGTGATAACCCGTTCCTCTTGATGGAAAACCCAACGCAGATCACAATTATCACCCTTCCAGACATGATTCTTCACCGATTTTGTCCCTGTTCGATCCTACGGGGTCCTGGGCCCATGAAGAAGAGATTGGGAGACGATTTGGCTCATCTTGAACCCTTGGATGAAGCCCGTCAAGAGAGGAGGCCAGGGAGGATCTTTCTCCATATGTCTCCCTCAACCCTAGCCGCCACATCCATCACATCTCCTCTCATCCATCCTTGTTCACCCACATCACATCTCCATTGCTGCCCACCACCTGAGAAGAAGGGATAACATCAAGGGAAAAAGGAGGAGGCTCCACCACCATGAGCACCGGCATTTGGGCTGGTGCCCGCACGTCAACACCACCACCACCGGTGGTGCCCCCATCACCATGACCACCGGTGGCGCCTCCATCATCAAGACTGTTGGGGCATGTTGCATGGGAAACAAAAAATTCCTACACAGATGCAAGATCTATCCATGGTGATGAGCATCTACAAGAGGGAGAGTGGATCTACATACCCTTGTAGATCGCTAAGCGGGAAGCGTTAAGAAACGCGGTTGATGTAGTCAAACGTCTTCGCAATCCAAATTGCCAAGCGTCCCGCGATCCCATCGCAATCCTTCTCGCGATCCAATCATGATCAGTCCCCTCATCAAATCACAAATCGTCTCACGATTGTGATCATGGTCCTTCTGATCTAGCGTCGAACAGACGGTGCCTCCGTGTTCAGCGCACGTACAGCTCGATGACGATCTCCACCTTCTTGATCCAGCAAGAGGGAGCAGAGAGGTAGATGAGTTCTCTGGCAACACAAAGGTGTTGCGGCAATGGTGGTGGAACTATTCTGGTAGGGCTTCGCCTAAGCACCGCAGAACTAGACTAGAGGAGAAAACGATCTAGATGAAGTAGAGGGAGAACGTGGCAATTAGGGTTAGATTTCCCCTCTAAATCCTCTAGTATATATAGTAGGGAGGGAGGGGAGGAGGCAGCCTCAAACCCTCAATGTTTGGCCGAAACTGGAGGTGAGGAGTCCTACTCCAATCGTACTAGGAGTAGGATTCTTCCTCTTCACTTGGAAACCCTTTCCACCTTTGGGTTTTCCCCACCCCTAGCTGCATGGGCCTTTGTTGGGGGGTCGGCCTGATCACTATTGGCTGGTTTGACTCGTCCCACAGCCCATGAGGTCCTTTGGGTCCAGACACCCCTCCCAATGGCCCCCCGGTACACTATCGAAGTACCTGAAACTTTTTCGATGACCAAAACAGGACTTCCTATATATCAATCTTTACCTCCGGACCATTCCGGAGCTCCTTGTGACACCCAGGATCTCATCCGGGACTCCGAACAACCTTAGGTAAGCACCATACATAACTGTACTATACCGAAATGTCATAGATCCTTAAGTATGCACACCCTGCGGGTTCGAGAACTATGTAGACATGACCGAGAAACCACCATGGTCAATAACCAATAGCAGGATCTGGATGCTCATATTGGTTCCTACATATTCTACGAAGATCTTTACCGTTTGAACCTCTATTTCAAGGATTCAGTTAATCCCGTACGTTGTTCCCTTTGTTCTTTGATATGTTACTTGTCCGAGATTTGATCGTCGGTATCTCTACACCTAGTTCAATCTCGTTACCGGCAAGTCTCTTTAGTCGTTCTGTAATACAAGAACCCATGGCTAACATTAGTCACATTGCTTACAAGGCTTATTGTGATATTGTATTACCGAGTGGGCCCTGAGATACCTCTTCGTCACACGGAGTAACAAATCCCAGTCTTGATCCATGCCCACTCAATAAACACCCTTGGAGATAACTATAGAGTATCTTTATAGTCACCCAGTTACGTTGTGACCTTTGATACGCACAAGGTATTCCTCAGGTGTCAGTGAGTTGCATGATCTCATGGTCATAGGAATAGATACTGGACATGCAGGAAACTATAGCAATAAACTGACACGAGCATATGATATGTTTATAGTTTGGGTCTTGTCCATCACATCATTCTCCTAATGATGTGATCCCATTATCAAATGACATCTTATGTCCATGACCAGGAAACCTTGAACATCTTTGAGCAATGAACTATTTAACTAGAGGCATACTAGGGACACAGTATTGTCTATGTTCCCACACATGTATTTGAGTTTCCAATCAATACAATAGAATGGATAATAAATGATTATCTCGAACAAGTAAATATAATAATAACAAAATTGTTATTGCCTTTGGGGCATATTTCCAACGGTCTCCCACTTGCACTAGAGTCAATAATCTAGTTCACATCACCATGTGATTTACATTTTTATGAATCTAACACCCAATGAGTTCTGGGGTTCGATCATGCTTTGCATGTGGGAGAGGTCTTTTGTCAACGGGTCTGCGACATTCAGACCCGTGTGTACTTTGCAAATCTCTATGTCATACTGTAGACACTTCTACCACACTCCATTTGGAGCTATTCAAAATAGTTGCTCCACTATAAATATCCGGATTGCTACTCAGAGTCATCCGGATTGGTGTTAAAGCTTGCATCGACGTAACCCTTTACGACGAACTCTTTATCACCTCTGTAATCAAGAAATATTTCCTTAGTCCTCTAATTACTAAGGATAATCTTGACCGATGTCCAGTGATCCACTCCTGGATCACTCTTGTACCCCTTGACAGACTCATGGCAAGGCACACACAGGTGTGGTCCATAGCATGCCATACTATACAGAGCCTATGGATAAGGGAGGACCTTCATCCTTTCTCTTTCTTCTGCCGTGGTCGAGCTTTGAGTCTCACTCAACTCCACACCTTACAAATCAGGCAAGAACTCTTTCTTTGACTGATCCATTTTGAACCCTTTTAAAATCTTGTCAAGGTATGTACTCATTGAAAGTTTTATCAAACGTCTTGATCTACCTCTATATACCAAGATGCCCAATATTTAAGTAGTTTCATTCCAAGTTTTCCTTTGAAAAACACATTTTCAAACAAACCTTTATGCTTTCCAGAAATTCTACATTATTTTCGATCAACAAATTGTCATCCACATATACTTATCAGAAATTCTATAGTGCCCCTACTCACTTTATTGTAAATACAAGTTTCTCATAAACTTTGTATAGACTCAAAAACTTTGATAACCTCATCAAAGCGTATATTCCAACTCAGAGATGCTTGCTCTAGTCCATAAAAGGATCGTTGGACATTGCATATATTTCAGCATCCTTAGAACTGACAAAACCTTCCGGTTGTATCACATACAACCTTTCCTCACGTATACCGTTAAGGAAACGAGGTTTTGACATCCATCTGACAGATCTCATACTCGAAAAATGCAGCAATTGCTAACATAATTCCAATAGACTTTAGCATCGTTATGGGTGAGAAAGTCTCATCGTAGTCAACTCCTTGAATTGTGAAAAACCCTTGGCCACAAGTCGAGCTTTATAGACGGTGACATTACCATCCGCGTCCGTCTTCCTTTTAAAGATCCATTTGTTCCGAATGGCCTTTCACCCTTCAGGTAATACTTCCAAAGCACATACTTTGTTTCCTAACATGGATCCCATCTCGTATTGCATGGCCTCTAACCATTTCATGGAATTCGGGCCCATCATCGCTTCTTCATAGCTCGTAGGTTCATTGTTGTCCAACAACATGACCTCTAAGATAGGGTTGTCGTATCACTCAGGAGCAGTACGCGTCCTTGTCGACCTACGAGGTTTGATAGTAACTTGATCCGGAGCTTCATGATCATTAACATTAACTTCCTCTTCAACTAATGTAGGCTCCATAGAAACAACTATATGTGATGCGCTACTCTCTAGTTGAAACAAAGGTTCAACAACCTCATCAAGTTCTATCTTCTTCCCACTCAATTCTTTCGAGAGAAACTCTTTCTCAAGAAAGAGCCCATTTTAGCAACAAACACTTGGTGCTTGGATCTAAGATAGAGACAAATAGAGATAGACGAAAAACAAGAGATACTTGGACAGAATTTCCGACATGGGGAAGCATTTGGCGATTGTAAAGGATATGAAGAACACATAGATCTTGAATTGAATGCACCGGGAAGGAAGACAAGAATAAAGAAATGATGAATTCAAAACACTTGAGGATCTTCACAATGAATCACCGGATACGATACAAAAGAAAATATAGTGAAAGCGTCGATGAAAAGAAGGGCATTTGGATGAGAATTTAACCGATGAAGGGAAAGGGCGGGAGGGTGGGAAAACAAAGAAAACTTGGCACCGATGAGGCAGACTCCGGAAAAGAATATGAGGATTGATCTTGCAAATATTGAAAGGATTGAATTCACTTGGAGAGAGCTGATATGACAACTTGATTGAGCAAAAGGATTAGCATTCCCAGAGAATATGTAGAAAAGATATGAAATCATCACTTGGCATTGAAGCAGCTTGAATTACCATATTCAAAAATAAAACAAAGGACGAGGCTTACGAAACAAGCCAGAACAAATACATACCCATTATGCACTTGTTGGAAAGATAATCCTAGGTACCTACTTGAATTCCTACCTAAGAATTTCCGAAGTCTTTCTTGTTTAGGCGATTCGGGTTGCAGACCCAGGAACCTACCCTAGGTAATCAGCTGCAACTGCACCCGCAACCTTCCACACCATAATTCAAGAGACTCCGCAAACTCGTCTACCTATCGTAATCACAATGATACTAAACATGGCAGTAAATCGGCATCATATAGATTCCAAAATACCCGCGTGATCCTAAAAAAATTGAGCGAGAAGAGGAGTAGAATAAAATTCCTAAGTCGAATACCTCACTAGAGTATAGAAGAGGAGCAAAATAAACCTACTCTCCGATATATAACTAGACTCAAAATAGTTTTTCACTAGACTCGACTCGGCCAAGTTTGATCAATCAAGGGGGCTCCTAGGTCGGTAATGGCTCTGATAGCAACTTGTAACACCCAAGATGTGATCCTATCCTTATTTTGGAACGAGGGCCTCGATAGGGATAAAAGTGCATCTCGTCGTTTCACAATAATGGATATCATTACAAGTACATGTACAGAAGATATGAGTATATGCAATTTGCTTACACTCGCCACAAGCTACATCAAGATCACATCAATACAACAACATAGTCAAAACATCATACAGAAGAGCAGGGTCCGACTACGGACAAAACCAAACGATAAAATGACATCCATCCTTGATATCCCAGGCTGCCACCTGGAACCCATCCTAGATTGATGATGAAGAAGAAGAACTCCAAATCAAAACAAGCATCGCGCTCACGTCAAAGCATCACATTACCTTAACCTACAACTGTTGTTAAGTAATCTGTGAGCCACAAGGACTCAGAAATCTCATTTTCAAGGGTATCGAGACTACCAAAGCTTCATGGGTGAGGTATGCTTAAGTGGTGGGACTGCAGCAAGCAACTAAGCATTTATTTTAGTGGCTAACTTTCGAATACAAAAAGTAAAGTATGATGGTATATGCATAACAGACGTGAACTAGTAGTGATCACTAAGTGATCCTAAATACCTACTTACATCAAACATAACCCTACCGTGTTCTCTCTCGGATAAGGGCTCACGAGAAGAGACAGTCACGGTTATGCTCACGGATGGTGTATTTTATTTGAGTTTAGTTCAAGTTTGCTATGGCCGGGTGTTAAACAAAGTTTCCAAGTTGCCACATAACCGCGATCATGGCTTTTCGAAAGATTTAACCCTACAGGGGTGCTCCAACTCATCCATTATAAATTAACCACACTCGACGGGAATAACCTCGACCACAAATCCAGTGATTTCTTAGGCAATTCCATTGGAAAACCACAACCTCGAGATAGCCTTAAGTATTTTCGGAATTCCTCGCACAAGATGTTCGAGAAAGGTAAAACAAATCCAGCAAGGCCGCCCGGTGTGTCGACGAACCCGATAGGAGCCGCATATCTCGTGCTCAGGACACGACCAGATGAGCACATCGTATAGTGGCCTGTCAGAAATCACCTGAGTTGCCCTGGGTTGTCCCCCCACACGACTCTAGTTTGGACCAACACTCATGAGGAGCACTGGCCTGGGGGTTGATTAAATTATCCGTGGGTGCCGGCGGGGCCCTATGCAGTTTATTAGTTATTAGGCAAATGTAGTACCAATGTTGGGCCATGCCAGACAAGCTTTATCCTAAAACAAAAATCAAGGGGGTCCCCATAACATCCCCGAACATGTTAGGAGCGCTCAATATGCAACATAACACTGTTACACAAGTAACTAGGGGCGGCAAAAATGGAACAAAACACCAAGCAAAAGGCCAAGCCTTCCACATTTTACCAAGTATATATGTGCATTAAATTAAATAGCAATAATATTGTGATAACAAAAGAATGTCCATGTTGACACATGGAAGCAATTGCACTTGCAGCTAGAAACGCTATAAGAAGGACTGAGAAAGCGGTAACATAGCCAAACAAAGGTTTGCTGGGATGTGAAAGGGTTAGAGGATTATCATGCCAATGTTGGAAGGCTTGACAAACAAGTGGTAGGTAGTGAGACATAGCGATGGAAGTGAGACAACTAGCATAGCAATGATAGTAGTGGTATCCAAGGAAATATGTCATCTTGCCTGAGATCCTGCTTGGAAGAAGAACGAATACATGAAGAAGACGATCCAACGTAGTCGAACGAATCCTCACACTCTGAACGCTTTCGGAACTCTGTCGAGAAGGAACAATTCGAAAACAACAATCAGCACGCGATAGCACCACAACATATGCATGACATGATGTGCAACAATATGATGCATGTCAAGTTTAAATATTTACGGAACGACAATCACAACAATCAAATACTACACATTAAGTGAAGCTCAATATGCAACGAGTTGCATATTGACGAAACTCCATGCTTTAATTACTTAGTTTAAATCCGTTTAGGTACATGACAATATTAAATGTTGTTAAACATGTCAAGATGTGAAGCATAAGTAAACTATCTATCTAGGCATCTTAAATGAGGTCGAAAACAACATATAGCATTTTTGAAATGACCCATATGTTAATTTCGAAATTGATCCAGATCTAAACTAATCATGTTTTATATTTATTAAACAGAAAAATAAAGTATCCCATGCAATTCTACATGTCATTCTAGTCGATTTGCATATATGGAACATCTCAAACGGAGCTACAGTCTAAAAGATATGACCATCACAAGAATGAACATGACATGAATGCTCAATGCATGAAAAAGACAACCACAAGCACTTCCAAACATGGATGCAACATGATAATATGAAAATACATGACATTCTAAGAAAGTTTCATATATGTCCTGTTCAAAATGGAGCTACGGTTTAACCACAACAACCAACACAAGTTTTATTTCAAATCTGCCCAAAACAGCAAGATGGCATATTGCACACATGAAAATAACAAGCAACAAAATTCTAAAATGCACAAACTAAGTATGGAAGTAGCATATAACACACACTTAATTTCATCTTTACCTATCATACTCAAAAGAGTCATGGATCACATGGTAGGAAGCTAACAACATGGCTAATTGGAAACAGTTTTTGACAGTGCAGTTTTTATCTCGAAGGCATATTGACACTAGTAAAACTATAATCTACAGGGCATATTATTGCATGAAACTTAACAGCATGCTAGGGGACATTATCAACTACAAATAACTCCACTACACCAACCCCAAAGGGGTTGTAGATCACTAGCAAAACACATGGCAAGATAGAAATAAAATATTACAGATTCCAGACTTAGAAATATTTTGGACCCTCAAAACATCAGATTCTTAGCATGTTGGCAACAAGAAACCAACAACTAAACATGGATTATCATAGAAAACAAAATGACCAGGGGAAAGTGCACATGTCCAAGGGCATATCTCATGTTCAACAAGAATTCATATCATGCATGGATTAAATCACACGAAAATAACAAAATGGCATCATTGCAAAAATAACATGCACACAAATTTGCTCAAATGACACAACTAGATATACATATAAATTATATGGATTTTTCTACCTCGAAAACATATATAATATGTATAGGTTCATGTAGGAAAATATTTCACAATTAATTATGCAAGTTTATGGCATAACCTATTAGCAAGTTATTCATGCAATTGAATGCAACCATTACACCCAACATTTTAATCATGCATGAAAATGCGATATTATGAATCTACACAAAATTCTACACATTTTACCTATACAAATCATTCGGATCCGATGCACGGTTATTAACTATTGGCATTTTAAGATGATGTTTTCCTGTAAATTAAAAAAACATGGATAAATAGCTAAATCTCTCCGCAAGAAAAACATAACATGGGCCGGTTCTGGACTAGGGCGCAACATAGTAAAAGGGCACTCAGGGCAATGGGGAGCTGGGATTGCTCATCTAGGGTACATGGACCTGTCAGTTGGCGGCCCAACAGCGGCTAGGGAGGCTGGGCCTGGCAGGAGGAGTGGTCAACGGGTGTCGTCCTCCCCGTCCCGATCCACGGGAAGAAGAGTAGCAACGACAGATGATGGTGTCGACGAGTGCAAACGGAGCTCCGGCAAGGCAAGGATGGCGGGAAGGCGCGGTTCCGGGCGGCGGCTCACGACATGTGCCCGTTCCCGAGGACTAGGGCTTGGGGCAGCTTCGGCAGCAAGCTCCAAGGGCGGCTGCAGCTTCCTGTGCATGCGAGAGAGAGAGAGAGAAGTTAAGGGAGATTAAGGGGAAGAACAGGAGGAGGAGAGGGCGATGGCGAGCTCGCCTATGGTGGTGCTGCGATCGCCGGCGACGGTTCTCCGGCGACCTGGCTGACGCCCGACGCGAGGAGGGCCCCTGGTGGCCAGCGGCAAAGGAGGTCAGGCTCCTCCCCTAATCCACACCTAGATCGAGGGAGGGAGCTGCCGGCAGCGGTGGCTGGGCCCGGGCAGGCTGTGCTCAGGCTCGGGCGGGCCTCGGTGGCGGCTGCGTCGGAGGTGGTTTGGGTAGGTTTATGGCTAGGATTAGCTTAGGGATGTCCAAAAATGGACTAGAGGGGTCTATATATAGCAAGGGTCTAGGGTTAGGGGGTCTTTGCACCGATTTGAGCCGTGCGACCACAATCGGATGGTTTTGGACGTGGGAGTGGTGTAAGTGGGCTAGGTGGGCTGTGTAGTTGGGCTAGGAGGGGATGATAGGGAAGGTTTGTGGCCCGTGGCACGAGTTTTATAAACCGAAACATCCGCAATTAAACCGGTCACGACTCCGCTATGGTCTAGAGTTGGGGTATCAAACGGACTCTGATTGCGACGAAACATGGCAGGCGGTCTACCTACAATATAATGAGACTACATGCCAACTTCCGACCCAATCCAAGAAAGTTTTATACACACTTTAAAAACAATATTTTTATCGATGCCGCGGGCGCGTGCATGTGTGGTTGGTCTCGAAATGGTCGACGACACGAACGGAGAGAACCGGCAACTATGAACGGATGCAAGTTTTCGAAAATGAGTTACGATGTCATGCAGATGATGCGAATGATGCAATGATGAATGCGGCAACCGGAAAAATTACACGACAACAATGGAAATACAAGGAGAATCTTCTGGAGC
This sequence comes from Hordeum marinum, assembly GCA_022496015.1. Classification (NCBI taxonomy): domain Eukaryota; kingdom Viridiplantae; phylum Streptophyta; class Magnoliopsida; order Poales; family Poaceae; genus Hordeum; species Hordeum marinum. The sequence goes on along the minus strand of CM039675.1, from coordinate 365,274,878 downwards.
ATCGGCCCCAGGCTGTTACAACTCTCCCACACTACACGAGGACCTCGTTCCGAGATCTAAGAATGAGAAGGGGAAGAGAAATAGCAAGAGGTGAACTTAGTTGCTTCTTCGACAAATGAGTGAAACCAATCAAACATGAAGGTTGAAAAGAGGTGACGAATTACATGAGTAACAAGCAAGAATTCACAAGAAATTTCGGCAGCACTTCGGTAGGATGAGGGACAAAGTTGATAAGATGGGAGAACTTGAGAAGAAGGAACAACACTCCGACTAATTGGAAAGCATGTAAAAGAACATTATCTTCGATAAAATGAGATGAAGGAGGAATGGAGTAACATCACGATGCCTCCGGAACAAAAGAATGAAGCTAGATCAATGGAGGAAAAGAATGGTGAAGAAAAGGACAACTTCTACCACCATTGAACTTGAGAAGCATAGTTGAACAGAGTTGATGGAGAATCAACAACGAAAAGAATAGCTTTTTATGGGCTTATGAAAAACATCTCAAAATTATGAGGTGACAACCTTCCACAACGGCAAAAATTGATTGCTTGAGAGCAAAAAGATATGCAAAACTTCTTTCGCCAAGAGGTGGAGAAGATCCTTGAATAATTTATGACACTATGATAGCAACAATCCTTAAGAAATGCCTTAGGTGAAATCCCATCCAAGCTAACTCCAAGAAGACATGATGGGTTTACTTATCACATACTCGACAATTTTCCTTCGAGACTCCTCATAATCAAGAATTTAATAACATCCTCTCAAAAGACAATGGAGAAGGAATTGAACTTAGAAATCCAAGATAAAGAACACTTTAGCACCTTCAACAACAATCTTCAAGAACACTTCGAGAAGAATCATATCCTTAACAAACCACCATGAAGGACCTCTTGAAGAACACCAGAATGAAAGGATGATAGAAAAATAGTGAAGGTTGTGAAAGAACAAGATTGATGCCTTGCCATGATTTTAATGGAACTCCGCGACGAGATATTTGAGAAAAGCTTGGCCCTCCGGAAGTGAAAAGATAAACAACTTGGGACAAGGAAATTGATATCAGGAACAACCTCTGGAAGAAGGACTGAAATCACTTGATGAAACACGAATAAGAATTATGGTATCCTTATCCTTCATCAAGTTAAATTGATGATAGGCAATGGATTTCGTACACCACTTATTCTTTTGAAAACGATAGGAAAGAGAGATAGATCACAAACTTGAAGAAGTATTGAACGAGAACACCGATAAGAATTTGAAAGGAATGAAGATACTATGCATGAATGGAGAACATGGGAATAAAGAGATCACGATCCACCTAATGTAAAACTTCAAAAGGCACCGGAATAATTGAGACACGAACGAAGGGACAACAATTGACAAGAATTTCAGAATGAAAGCTGAAAGCTGAGAACGAGGAATCTTCTGAAATGATGGCCTTCAGGAGGATCGAGAAATGAAATCAACTCTGAATACACCAGATAGATATGGGAGAAATTTCTCATGAATGGAAACAATTTGAGAGGAAAGCATCAAGATCAGATGACAAATCTTGAGAGAATGGACCAAGATTAAGAGAAACTCTCCTTCGGTCTTCAATATTGAGAATAATGACGAGAAGCAACACCATAAATTATTTAGATAGTCCGGAATAATGAATAAAGAAGGTTGAGCCAACAATGAAATGATTTAGAAACAATCTTCGAGAAGGCATATGACTGATGAAATTCATTCTTACATCATATTAGAAGAGAACATGAGAATATCTCCGGAAAGATTACAAGAGCCAGGTAAGATCATGGGGAAAAACCTGTGGGTTATGGCCCCAGTCAAAAGAAAAAACCATTGAAACGGTTGCTTAGGAAGAGATATTCCACCGGTACAAATTAAGAACCCTTGAAACAATTATGATCATCACGTGAGTTGAGGTGGTTTCAACGGTGAACATCTTCCTATTGATCATATCTACCATATGACTCATGTTCAACCTTTCGGTCTCTTGTGTTCCAAGGCCATGTCTGTACATGCTAGGCTCATCAAGTTTAACCCGAGTGTTCCGCAGGTGCAACGCTGGCTTGCACCCATTGTATTGTAGGATCGAAAGTAGGTCTAGAGGGGGGTGATTAGACTACTTGACCAAATAAAATCTACTTTTCCCAATTTTAAGTGTTGGCATATTTTAGCATTCATAGCAAGTAAAGTAAACCCTACACATGTATGTCTACGAGTATAGCATCAGAAAGTATAGACAAGCATGTAAGTAAAAGAAGGGTAGGAAGATCAAACGCAATTTGGAGACACGTTGATTTTTCCGTGGTTCCGATAGGTGGTGCCATCGTACGTCCATGTTTATGGAGTCTTCAACCCCCAAAGGCTAACGGTTGCGAGAGTCCATGGAGGGCTCTACCCACAGAGGGTTCCACGAAGAAGCAACATTGACTATACCATGATGGCCTACATCAACGGAGGACTAGCCTAACTCGGGGTAGATCTTCACGAAGTAGGCGATCTCCTTGCCCTTACAAACTTCTTGGTTCACTCCACAACACGAAGTAGGAGGCTCCCAAGCAACACATAACCAATCTAGGAGGCACCACCCTCCAAAAGGTAATAGGCTCGATAATCTCGATGAACTCCTTGCTCTTGTGCTTCAAGATGATAGAATCCTCAACACACAATCACTCTCTCATAGATTTGGCTTGGTGGAAGAGATTGATTGGGTGGAAAGCAACTTGGGGAGGCTAGAGATCAAGATTCATATGGTTGGAATGGAATGGCATCATCTCAACACATGAGTAGGTGGCTCTCCCTCAAAAAATCAATAGGTATGAGTGGGGAACAGTTCTGAGTGCTTCTCTGCGACTGAGTGGTGGTGAAGGGGTATATATAGGCATCTCCAAAAATCCAACTGTTACACCAAATAAGTCAGACTAGGTGACACCGATGAGTTAATCTCGATGGTACCGAGTTGCCTCAAAGGTAGAAACTTTTGAATCTCGGTGAGACCAATACATAAAACTCGGTTTCACCGATAAGGTGACGAACAGTCAGATTGCCAAACTCGGTGACGCCGATTCAACAAACTCGGTGGTACCGATTTTGTGAATTTGCGTAACAGGAAGTTGGCAACCCAAACTCGGTGGCACCGAAATGGAATCGGTCGCACCGAAGTGGCTAGGGTTTGGCTGAGTCTGTCTGACACTGAGATCGGTGGCATCGAGTGGAAAGTGTTGGTTGCACCGATTTTGGATATTTGGCTTTGGACAGACTTTTGTGGAAGATCTTGTGGGTCTACATGGTGAGTGTCACGTGTGCACGTATGAGCATTCTGTTCACCAATAGTACCTTACCCCCTTTTAATAGTATTGGCTTTCCTATGGACTCAAAGTGATTTCTCACAAAGGTGAAATGTAGAGTCCTCTTGCTTGAAGCTTTGCCAATCTATTTCCTTGCATCTTAGGGTATTCTACAATCCTTTTGCCAAGCCATCATTGAACTTTTCCTAAAACATGCTTAGTGGAAACATTATTTCAATGACATATATGTTGTTATCAATTACCAAAACCACCAAGGGAGCAAATTTGCTTTCAATCTACCCCTTTTTGGTAATTGACGACAACATATAGATCAAAGCTTCGACATATGATATAATCAAGGAATATAATCGTCGCTTTGAGAAGTGTGATAAGGAAGAGCTCCCCGTAAATTTGTGCATTATTTTTAAATTTGTGTTTGAATGCAAATGCACAATCGATTAGGTACATGTGGCACTTCTTCCATGTCACATACATCTTGGTGGTGTACAGGAGTAAGTAAGAGTTAATATCATAGCACAACACATCAAGCAAAGTGAATGATCATCTCATAACCATCAAAAGGATAGGAAATAGTAGCAACACACATAAAGTGTATGATCAAACACAACCAAAAGTATATCACATCCTAACCAAAAGACCAAATGATTTGAAAACAGCAATTAAAACGAGACACTCACTCACTCGAAGCCTAGATCTATAAACAACTTCTCCCCCTTTGGCAACAAGTTACTAAAAAGATCAAAGAGATCTAGCTAATCGTCCTACTGTGTCTAATCTCCTCCGATGGTCGATGTTGGAGTCGAGACAACTGCGTTGACGAAGACCTCTGCTGATGTCCTGGACGGAGTTGGAGTAGCAACTGGAGGCACTGAAGGAGCTGATGGAGCTAAAGTCACTGTACTGGAGCGGAAGATGAAGCTCTCGTCTCTGGAGCTGGCACTATAGGTGTCCTCACCTGTGTCCTGAATTGGGCAGTCTTCCTCACAGGCGCACTATTCTCATCATCATAAGAAGAATCAGACTCTAAAGAGGTGTGACAGATAGGAGCTTCATCTACTTCCTTCTTGAGCTGTTGACGGTCTTGGTCAGCCCATCCACCTTGTCATTTAGAGTCTTCACTCTGTCCTCAAAAATGTTCACAAGGCTCTCCTGACTATCCAGAATGCTTTTGATGTACTTCTTCATGTCCATGACTATGGAGATCAAGAGATCCATCTGCTCGTTCCTGGATCTAGGGATTTGAGCACTAGTGGCTCTAGCTGCATCTGCTTCTGCAAGTTCTGGCTATCCTCTGAACCTGACATAGTTGACCATGTGAATAGTGTTGAGAAGAGTGGAATATTATAAGTCATCATAAAATGTAGTATTCTTGAAAGTTTGAACTAAAGATTCTCAAGGTTGCATTCTGTCACATGAAAATTGGTACAGCCGAATCAAAAAAATTGGTGCTATCGAGACTGAGTTTCTCATTAACAGAAACTTTGCACTCCTTTCGGTGAAACCAAAAAGGAGTACTCGGTTTCACCGAGATAGTTCTCAGCACCACAGAGGGCAAATCGGTGACACTTATTTGTTCGCTTCGGTTCCATCGACTTTCATCGGGCGGAGGGCAAACCCTAGAAAATCAATTGTTCGCTATCTAATTGAAGTTTCTTGTGGGTAGATCAATCTCAAACAGTGGATAGACAAAGGAAAAGCCCTAATGCGCAGGAATTAGAAGGTGGAGCGCAAAAGGGGGCCGAATCCATACCCTAACTTGGTGATGGATCTGCTATGGCGACGACGATGGAGTAGATTACGTCGGCGACGGCGATTCCCAGCGGCGGAGACGCTCGGGGAGGCAAGGCGATGACCAGGGGTCTTCGAAACAACAGCTTAGGGTTTTGGGGCGCGACGTTTGAAGATTGAATTTCAAAGCATCGGGGTCCACAACATATATACCCTTTGTTGGAAATATGAGCAATTTACCATATGATTTTATTAATAGGAAAAATAAATAAAAGATCATGGAAAACATGACTATTATAGTAGAGATGAAACAAGTCATGTTATCTAAAAGAAAGAGGGCAAATAACATGCGCACATGTGAAGGAGAACAAAACATATGTGGAACAGAGACTAGTGCAAGAAAAACTGGAGCAGGAAACTGAACCATGATCTTAAACAGAGGGAACACGAGGACGTACGGAACAGCGGCAGAAGCCCCGGTCTTGGGGTTGGTGTCGTCGCCAACCATGTCGTCGAAGAGGTCGTTGACATCGGGGAATAAGTCATCGTTGGGAAAGTGGTCGTCGGTGTCCGGAGAGTCCGTGATGAACCGGTCAGTAGTCGCGCAGAGCGCTTCCCAAAAACCTTATCACGCTTCTCCCGTACAGGACTCAAAGACGTGCGGTTTCGGAGGCCTACTGTCCCGACCCGCGGTGCATGCCGCAAGCCGGGATGGAGAAGATCACAACAGCTCAGTGTTTGGAACTCGGTGGCGAGAGGGAGATGATCTTCTGGTTTCTCTCTGGAGAGGAGCGGCCTCTCTTTTATAGGCACAGGAGAAGGAGGCGAATAGGCTACATCGCGAGTTGAAGGGAAAGAGGGAGACGAAACGAAAAGGTAGCAGCCGAAGGGTGTAGTGTTCGTATTCAATATCCACTACAACAAAATATTTCAGCTTCCGAGTGACCTTTAGTTTACCAATCGTGCGTAGCAAAAATATAGACAACAGCTCGGCTCATTCCTGCAACCCGCGGCGCAGCACGGCGTAGTGTGACGAGGCATGGCGTGGCGAGGCGGGCGGAGGAGGAGGAGCGCATGTGTATGTCTCTCTTGTTCTCATGCTCATACATGTGGGGAAACATCCTCCCTTATAAGGAGGTCTAACTCCCACCAAACTAGCAATGTGAGACTAAACTTTGGTTCCACCTCTTGCCATGCACGAATGGGCTGTGCGGGCCTCTAGGATTTATTAGGAATTTCTGAAATAGCTATTGGGCTGGCCCAAAATCTATTAAATTCCAGCAATCCCCCACCAGATCCCAGAGGCACACAAAATTTGCCTTTGGTTCCAAAACACTGTTTTATATACTGGTATTGCAGTGGAGACTGTTAAGTTGAACTTCCACCTAAAACTCTATGCTACACTAGTAAGCAACTTGAACAGTGGACTGGGCCTTGAACTACAAGTTTTTTGCGAATATAGCCTCACACAAAGCATTGACCGATACTAGGCTACCGTGGGTCTTCCCCACGGGTGGAGCTTATGTGTCATACTCCGAGACCTTTCATGAGTTTACTAGAGAGAACCCTACTCTCATAGATTACGATGTTTAACAATCAAACTCATATAGGTGTGTTCTTCAAAAGATATTCTGCAGGACAACATCTCTGATAAATAAGCCACTCAGAACACATTAAGATATACATCAACCTGCCATGCATATTAGGAGAGTACTGCATCTTCATGGAGTGGTATTAAATAGTAAGGATACTCTCCTCTCAGTTGACCAACAACTTGTCTTCCACATCTAATTCATGGGATCTCCGATCACATAGATTAGGTTACCACTATGAACAACTCATATTGCGGGTCTCATGCCCCTCTCCTTTGATGCATTATCTACCACATTACGTGATAGACCCTTAGTAAAAGGATTTGCCAGATTTTTAGACGTTTGGATATAATCCAATGCAATAACTCCGGAGTTTGTCATTTTCCTGACAGACTTTAACCTTCTCTGAACATGTCTTGATGACTTCATGTTATCGTTTGAACTACTCACTTTTGTCATCACGGTTTGATTGTCACAGTTCATAAGGATACCCGGTATAGGTTTCTCAACAACCGGCAAGTCATTCAAGAGCCGATGAAGCCAATCTACTTCGACCGTAGCTGTATCTAGTGCTGTGAGTTCTGCTTCCATTGTTAACCCTGTTAAGATGGTCTGCTTGCAAGACTTCCAAGAAACAGCGCCACCTCCATGAGTGAATAAATATCCACTCCATGGCCTTTATCTCATCAGCATCTAAGATCCAGTTTGAGTCACTATACCCTTAAAGCACCCTTGGGTGCCTGGTATAGTGAATTCCATAAATCACGGTGCCTTTCAAATAATGCATAACTCTTTCTAGAGCTTTCCAATGATAATCTCCTGGTTTTGAAACAAATCGGCTCATTTGCTAATAACAAAAGAGATGTCAGGTCTTGTCGCACTGGCCAAATACATGAGCGAGCCAATAATCTGAGAATATTTCAACTGATCTCTAGCAATTCTTCGGTTCTTTCGAAGCAACACGCAAGCATCATATGGTGTTGGAGAGGGCTTGCAGTCATTATAACCAAAGCGACTCAAGATCTTTTCCACATAGTGAGATTGAAGCAATGTAATCCCACCATCATCATCCCTTAATAGCTTGATGTTTAGAATAACATCTGCTACTCCCAAATCCTTCATCTCAAAACAACGACATAGGAAATTCTTGACCACCTTAATAACATTCAAATTTGTTCCAAAAATCAATATGTCATCGACATACAAGCAAAGGATAACTTCTTCGCCTCCACCATGTCAATAGTACACACATTTGTCAGCTTCATTTACAACAAAGCCTGCAGCTGTTAAAGTTCTTTCGAACTTCTCATGCCACCGATTAGGTGCTTGCTTAAGTCCATACAAAGACTTCAACAATTTGCACACCTTTCCTTCTTGATCGTCCACTATAAAACCATCTGGTTGTTCCATGTAAATTTCCTCATCCAACTCTCCATTTAGGAAAGTAGTCTTAACATCCATTTGATGAACGAGAAGACCATGTGATGCTGCTAGTGAAAGTAGCACTCGAATAGTGGTCAGTCGAGCCACAGGTGAGTAAGTATCAAAAAAGTCTTCACCTTCCTTTTGGGTATAACCCTTAGCCACGAACCGTGCCTTGTACTTTTCAATAGTACCATCATGCCTAAGCTTCTTCCTAAACACCCATTTGCACCTATGGGTTTGCACCCATAAGGTCGATCAATTATCTCCCAAGTTTCATTTGCCAAGATGGAATCCATCTCACTACGGACCGCCTTCTTCCAGTAGTCGGCATCTTCGGAAGCATAGGCCTTTGAAATAGAACTGGGAGTGTCATCTATGAGATACATAAGAAAATCATCACCAAAAGACTTTACAGTCCTCTGTCTCTTGCTCCTTTTAGCAGTCTCATTGTTGTCCTCCATGGGATCTTCAAGAAGTTGCATCAGAATGGTAGGTTCAGAAATTGCAACTACATCCCGACTTGAAGAACTAGGCAACTCTTGATTTGATCAGCTACCCATATCCTTCATGGGAAAGATATCTTCAAAGAAAGTCGCATCGTTCGACTCCATGATTGTACCAACATGCATATCTGATACCTCGGATTTTACAATCAAGAATCTATAACCAATGCTATGAAAAGCATAGCCTAGGAAAACACAATCCACAGTTTTTGGACCAAGTTTGCGTTTCTTTGGAATTGGCACATTGACTTTCGCCAAACAACCCCAGGTTTGTAAGTAAGAGAGTATTAACCTTTTCTTCTCCCATTCCTCAAATGGAGTTATTTCTTTGTTCTTTGTGGGAACTCGGTTTAGAACATGACATGCAGTCAGTATCGCCTCCCCCCACCATGCCTTGGAGAGGCCCGATGTGTCTAACATGGCGTTAACCAAATCAGTTAGAGTGTGGTTCTTTCTTTCGGATACCCCATTTGACTGAGGTGAATAGGGACGTGTCCTCTCATGGATTATACCAAGTTCCGCACAAAAAGAAACAAATTCAATGGAAAAATACTCTCCAGCATGATTGTACCTAAGCCTCTTGATTTTTCGATCAAGTTGATTCTCCACTTCCGCTTTATAGGTCTTGAAGAAGTTCAAAGCTTCATCCTTTGATTTCAAAAGATACACATGGCAGTATCTAGTGGAGTCATCGATTAACGTCATGAAATATTTCTTTCCACCTTTTGTCAAAACACCATTGATTTCACAAAGATCTGAATGTATGAGCTCTAGTGGTGCTGTTTCCGCAGTCGTGTGAGACTTACGAGGTTGCTTAGCTTGCACACAAACTTGACACTTAGATCCCTTGACAGTGGTGAAACTAGAGATTAAGTTCAATTTGGCTAGTCGCGACATGCAACCAAAATTAACATGACAAATACGTGATTGGCACTAGATCCTCCCTCAATACCTCGAGCACGTGTATCCTTTGCTCTCGCCTTTTCTTCGACATCAAGAGTACCAATGAGATCCGGAACGGAAAACTCTTGTCTCTTATGTTTCAGAGAGGTAGCAAAGTTCCTCCACGTAGGAGGAAGCTTAGTGATGATGCCTCCGGCAACAAACTTGTCTTGTGACATACAATAAAAGTGCTCAAGTTCTCTAGCAAATGACTGTATCTCGTGAGCTTGCTCAACCACGGAGCGCTCTTCAGTCATCCTGTAGTCATAGAATTGTTCCATGATGTACAGCTCAGTGCCGGCATCCGAGACCCCAAACTTGGCCTCGAGTGCATCCCACGTATCTTTTCCATTGTCAATTGACGCATAAGCATCAACTATGTTCTCACCAAGAACACTCAAGAGAGCAGCCTTAAACAGGGTATCCATTTTCTGGAAAGCTTGCTCCTGTTGAGCATCATAATCTCCTTCGGGTTTCCCAAGAGTGGCGTCATAGCAACTCATGGTTTGAAACCATAAGACTTCCCTCACGCGCCACCTGTTGTAGTGCACACCCTCAAACATAGGAGGCCTCATGGATGCAGCAAAACCACTTGGGGTAAATTGCCTATAATATGGTTTTTGGATTGTTGGAAATACGAGCAATTTACCATATGATTTTATTAATAGGAAAAATAAATAAAACATCATGGAAAACATGACTATTATAGTAGAGATGAAACAAGTCATGTTATCTAAAAGAAAGAGGGCAAATAACATGCGCACATGTGAAGGAGAACAAAACACATGTGGAACGGAGACTAGTGCAAGAAAAACTAGAGAGGGAAACCGAAGCATGATCTTAAACACAGAGAACACAAGGACGTACGGAACAGCGGCAGAAGCCCCGGTCTTGGGGTCGGTGTTGTCGCCAGCCATGTCGTCAAAGAGTTCGTCGACGTCGGGGAAGAAGTCATCGTTGGGAAAGTGGTCGTCGGTGTCCGGAGCGTCCGTGATGAACCGGTCAGCAGTCGCGCAGAGCGCTTCCCAAAAACCTTATCACTCTTCTCCCATACAGGACTCAAAGAGGTGCGGTTTCGGAGGCCTACTGTCCCGACCTGCGGTGCACGCCGCAAGCCGGGATGGAGAAGATCGCAGCAGCTCAGTGTTTGGAACTCAGTGGCGACAGGGAGATGATCTTATGGTTTCTCTCTGGAGAGGAGTGACCTCTCTTTTATAGGCACAGGAGAAGGAGGCGAATAGGCTATGTGGGAGCAAAAGGGAAAGAGGGAGACAAAACAAAAATGTAGCAGCCGAAGGGTGTAGTGTTTGTATTCAATATCCACTACAGCAAAAACTTTCAGCTTCCGAGTGACCTTTCGTATACCAATCGTGCGCAGCAAAAATATAAACAACGGCTCGGCTCATTCTTGCAACCCACGGTGCATCGTGATGAGGTGTGGTGTGGCAAGGCGGGCGGCGGCGGAGGAGCGCGCGTGTATGTCTCTCTTATTCTCATGCTCATACATGTGGGGAAACATCCTCCCTTATAAGGAGGTCCAACTCCCACCAAACTAGCAATGTGGGACTAAACTTTGGTTCCACCTCTTGCCATACACAAATGCGCTGTGTGGGCCTCTAGGATTTATTAGGAATTTCTGAAATAGCTATTGGGCTGGCCCAAAATCGATTAAATTCCAGCACCCTTCACTATCGGTGACACCGATTCTAAATTTTCGATGTCACCAAGTTTCTCAACTGTCAGCTGATAGGGAAACTCGGTGTAATCGAGAATATGGAATCGGTAGTACCGATATTGAAAACCAGATCAACCCTAGGCATTCGGTGAGACCAAGATTTTTGAGTTGGTTCCATCGAGATACACTTGGGAGGTTTTAATGGTCAGTCCTTTGTCGATACGGAACTCTGAGTGCTCCTCACACAGAGAGATCGAAAAGTACTTGTTCAAATTTTGTGATGAAGTATGAATAGAATATGAGGTGAGAAAGCATAGATAGCTAGAGGAGTGGTCCTAGGTATTCTTGTACATCCAAATGGAAAATGAAAGATCAAAACCCAAATAGCAACAATTGGATATCCTCGAATGAGTAAATAAATGCAGACCAACATGCTCACACAATAAGATGTCAAATGAAAACATGGCAAACATGCACAAACACACTAGCATCTAACAAGCATTTTGGCGATGGTGGAGTCATCTATATATGAGTATATTAACTTAGGAGCCAAGTAAGAATACTTGATCATAGGTTATACTCATCGTTTAAGCATAAGTGGGGTTACCACTTTTACATAAAGCATTTAATGTTGTCACATACGATGATATGCTTTGACTCAAGTCTTAGAGTAAAGCTCCCCCTTCATGTGACATCCCCCCATAGGAGGGATAAACTAACCTTGAGTTTTGTCAATGAAGACTTCATGTAGGTGAAGTAGTGGTGGATTCCCAAAGTTGATGAAGATCACCATGAGTTGGGAGCATCCTTGTTGTTTCCTTACTCTTCTCACCTACATGGTTTAGTCCCAACACACAAGAGATAAATACAAGGATATCTATGGACATGGAGTGCAAAGCATACATAATGACGTCCATTGATTTTATGATTACCTTGTCCCTTGCTTACCTTTGAGGGAATGTGTGACTCCTTTAACTATTGCATGATGTTGAATTTGATTGCAACTAGTTCTTGCCAATAATGAATATGAGTGGATTTCATTGGCGGAGTCACCTCTCAAGAAATTCTCTAGTTCTTCTTCTTAGGGACCCACATCAAGTTGATGGTGATCCTTGGTGTTGAAGTAGCACTTGTAGAAGTTGAACTTGTATTAGCCTTGGGAACCCACTTAACCAATGCTTGGGATTCATATTCATATGAGTCAATGTCGTCTTGAAGCTTGTTCTTGCCCTTGATCTTGGGGTCTTGTGGTGGAAGGTCATCTTGAGCTTTTGTTCCCTTGGGGAGAGTATTTTCATACTTCTCCTCTTGAGGAACAAACTTGGGATTGTGGTATTGACCTTATTCCCATTCAACTCCATTAGCGTTGAAGTAGCCAACACCATGATTCTTACGGTATCCTCCGTGCTTGCATACAATTTCCTCAAATTGTTTGCACCCTTCAAGACTCTTGTATATACCTTTCTCTATAATCCCTTTCAAAAGTTCATTTTCTTTCTCAAGTGTAACTTGGCTAAGAGAAGAGTTAGTGGGATCAATATAACTACTAGAAGCAATATCCTTGGATTTATCATTTTTATTGCTACTAGTTGACGAACCTTTCTTGCCTATCTTACTAGTTTGCTTAGTCTTAAATTGTGGCATGAACGTAGACAAGAGAAGTCGCTTGGTTAGATAAGAGGAAGTCTTCTTTCGAAGATCGTCATTGATAGCTTTAAGGAACTCATGCTCTTGCTCTAAATTGAGCTTGTCAAAGCGGAGCTTCTCATGTGTCATTTCAAGATCTCTATAATCTTGTAGATTAGACTCGTGAGCTAACTTAAGAGTTTTTAGTTCTTGAGTTAGTCTTTCTATTTTCAACTTATCATCATCACATGAGTTTTTATACTAGAATTATGACTAGCAAGTTCATCTTGACTAAAATTACTAGATTTGTCAAATAGCAAGTCATCTTCAATTAACAAGTCATCCTCATCACTTTTGAAATCAAGATACTTGGGGTGTGATACCTTGGGACCTTTAGCCACGAAGAACCATCCACTCCCTTCGTTTGGTGAATCAAATATGTCGTAGGAGTCGGTTGTCACTAGTGCAAGTCCGGCAACACCTTCATCTTGGCTATAGTCGGAGTTGGAGTGGTAGCTTCTCTCGGAGTGGTTGTCGGATTCGAAGCCGGAAACCCATTCACCAACATGAGTCTGATGTCTTCTTCTTGAGTAGTTCTTGGTGTACTTTTCCTTATTCTTCGAGTCCCTACTTCTCCTTGATGGGCTTCGTTCATAACGATCATCCCTACTCCTTCTCTTTATTCAAGGTGACTCGTCTCTTGAGCTTCGTCTTCTTCGTGACTCTTCTTTCCTTTAGTAAGGAGCCGTGCACTCATTGGAGTAGTGTCCAGGCTTCCCACAATTTTAGCAGTTTTAGTCACGACTTGACAAATGCTTCTCTTCATATCTTGAGTTGGAGCTTCAATTTTTGCTTCTATTCTTGTAGAACTTGTTGAATTTCTTGACCATGAGGCTTATCTCTTCATTTGTGACAAGGTTGTCGCTTGAAGTAGAGGGAGCATCACTTGTGGCTTTGTAAGCACCGCTAGACTTGTGATGAAACTCTTCCTTGTCCTTGAGTGTCATCTCATGAGCCACAATCCTTCCAATCACTTCCGTTGGCTTGAGATATTTGTAGTTGGGCATCATTTGAATCAATGTGTATACGGTGTCATATCGATCATCCAAAGCTTGAAGTATCTTCTTGATGATGAATTTGTCGGTCATTTCTTTGCTTCCTAAGCCGACAATCTCATTGGTGATGAGAGCTAGCCTAGAGTACATCTCAGCGACTCCTTCACCATCTTTCATCTTGAACTTGTCAAGCTGACTCTGAAGAACATCCAACTTGGATTCTATCACAGATTCGGTACCTTCATGCATATCAACCAAAGTATCCCAAATCTCTTTAGCATTCTCAAGACGGCTGATTTTGTTGAATTCTTCGAGGCATAGGCAGTTGAAGAGAATGTCACATGCTTGAGCATTGACTTGCAACAACTTCAATTCTTCCGCAGTCACTTCATGATCCGGTTCCCTTCTGAAAGGATGTGGATGTCGCCTAGAGGGGGGTGAATAGGCACTTTAAAATAATTACGGTTTAGGCTTGACCAAATGTGGAATAAAACTATCATTTAATTAGTCAAGCACAAAACCTAAAACAACTAGGCTCACCTATGTGCACCAACAACTTATGCTAAGCAAGATAGACAACTAAGTGATAGCAAGATATATAACAAGAAACAATATGGCTATCACAAAGTAAAGTGCATAAGTAAAGGGGCTCGGGGTAAGAGATAACCAAGGCATGCGGAGATGACGATGTATCCCGAAGTTCACACCCTTGCGGATGCTAATCTCCGTTCGGAGTAGTGTGAAGGCACAATGCTCCCCAAGAAGCCAGTAGGGCCACCGTAATCTCCTCACGCCCTCGCACAATGCAAGATGTCGTGATTCCACTAAGGGACCCTTGAGGGTGGTCACCGAACCCGTACAAACAAGGTTGGGGCAATCTCCACAACTTGAATGGAGGCTCCCAACGACACCATGAAGCTTCACCACAATGGATTGTGCCTCCGAGGTGACTTCAAATGCTCGAGGCAATCTCCACAACCTAATTGGAGACCCTGAAGCTTGCCCGGAGATTTTCTCCACAATGATTGAGCTTAGAGGCACCACCAACCGTATAGGGCGCCAAAGCACCCAAGAGGAAGAAGCTCTAGGATGCTCAAACACCCAACAGTAATAAGCTTCTCAACTTCTCACTTCCACGTATCATCGTGGAGAACTCAAACCTATGCACCAAATGCAATGGCAAGGGCACACAGAGTTCCTAAGTCCTTCTCTCCCAAATCCCACCAAAGCAACTAATTCTAGGGAGGGAAATGAGAGGAAGAACGAAGAAGAACATGAAGAACTCCAAGATCTAGATCCAAGGGGTTCCCCTCACATAGAGGAGGAAGTGATTGGTGGAAATGTGGATCTAGATCTCCTCTTGAAAGCACATTTGCTCCCTTGGTGGTTTTGGTAATTAATAACAACATATAAGTCGTTGAACTAATGTTTCCACCAAGTATATTTCAGGAAAAGTTCATTTATGGGAATGACAAAAGGATTGTGTAATTACCCCAATATTCAAGGAAATAGGTTGGCAAAGCTTCAAGCAAGAGGACTATACATTTTACATTTGTGAGAAATAACTTTGAGTCTATAGGAAAGCCAATACTATTAAAAGCGGGTAAAGTTTTGATGGTGAACAATATGCTCAAACGTGCACAAGTGATAGTCACCAAAACGTCCACATACTCTCGCACCAAACTCTGTCCTAAACCAAATATGCCAAATCGGTGCAACCAACATTCCTATCCCGGCGCCACCGAGTTCTAAACCCTACACAAACTCAGCCAAACCCTAACACTTCGGTGCAGCTGACACTGCACTTGGTGCCATCAAGTTGGGTTGCCAACTTCCTGTTACGCAAGTTCTCATTTTCGGTCTAATCGAGAATGGTGAATTGGCGTCACTGAGATTGGTAAATCTAACCATTGGTCACCTTGCCGGTGCAATCCAAAATTTTATATCGGTCCATCTGAGATTCAAAAGTGGCCACTTTTTGTCACTTTGGTACCACCGATATTTACACATCGGTCTCACCGAGTCTGACTTATTGTGTGTAACGGTTGGATTTTTGGGTATACCTATATATACCCCTTCCCCACCACCCACTGGAAAGAGAAGCACTCAGAACTATTCCATACCTATCCTACTCAGTTTTCTCAGAGAGAACCACCTACCCTTGTGTTGAGATTAGGATCTTCCACTCCAACCATATGGATCTTGATTTATAGCCTCCCCAAGTTGCTTTCCACAAATCCCATCTCTTCTACCAAGCCAAATCTGTGAGAGAGTGATTGTGTGTTGAGGAGTCTATCATCTTGAAGCTCAATAGCAAGGAGTTCATCGTCATAACCGAGCCTGTTACCTTTTGTAGGGTGGTGCCTCCTAGATTGGTTAGGTGTCGCTTGGGAACCTCCTACTTCATGTTGTGGAGTGAACCAGGAAGTTTGTAAGGGCAAGGAGATCGCCTACTTCGTGAAGATCTACCCATAGTGAGGCTAGTCCTTCATGGATGGAAGTCGCATGGAATAGTCAAGGTTGCTTCTCCGTGGAACCCTTCATGGGTAGAGCCCTCCATGGACTCTCGTGACCGTTACCCTTTGTTGGTTGAAGACTCCATGAACGTGGATGTACGATAGCACCACCTATCGGAACCATGGGAAAAATCATCGTGTCGTCACTTGTGTTTGCATTCCTAACCCTGCCTTTACTTACATGTGTGATGTCTTTACTTTCCGCTGCTATACTCTTAGACATGCATGTGTAGGGTGTTACTTCGTATGCTATGAATGCTAAAACTTGCCAAGAATTAAGATTGGGAAAAAGGCAAAACTTTTATTTGGTGAAGTAGTCTAATCACCCCCCCCCCCTCTTGACCTACTTTCGATCCTACAAGTGGTATCAGAGATTTGGCCTGCATTGCATTGATTTCACAACCTAGGAGAAGTATGGCATCTAGTGAGGGAAATTATCACCATAGAATTCCGTACTTTGATGGCACTAATTTTGCTAGTTCGAAGCATAAAATGAAAAGGCATTTGCTTGGTCATAATCCCGCCCTTTGGGTTGTTGTTACTGTTGGCTTGCAAGGTGAATTATTTGTGGATGGAAAGTAACCGGGTCGTGAAGCATCTGCAAATGAATTGAAGATGTTGCAACTCAATGCTCAAGCATGGACATTATCTTCAACTGTCTATGTCTTGAAGAATTCCACATAATCAGCCGTCTTGAACACGCAAAAGAGATTTGGGATACTTTGGTTGATATGCATGAAGGAACTGAGTCCGTGAGGGAATCCAAGTTAGATGTTCTTCAAGGTCAACTTGACAAGTGTAAGATGAAGGATGGTGAAGGAGTCGCTAAAATGTAATCTAGGCTAGATCTCATCACCAATGAGATTGCCAGCTTGGGAAGCGAAGAAATGCCTGACAAGTTAATCATCAAGAAGATACTTTGAGCATTGGATGAGAGATATGACACCGTGTGCACATTGATCCAAATGATGACCAATTAAAAAGATCTCAAACCAACGGAAGTGATTGGTAGAATTGTTGCTCATGAGATGACACTCAAAGACAAGGAAGACCTTCATCACAAGTCTAGAGGTGCTTACAAAGCCACAAGTGATGCTCCTGCTACCTCAAGTGACAACCTTGTCACAAATGAAGAGATAAGCCTCATGGTCAAGAAATTCAACAAGTTGTACAAGAATAGAAGCAAAGATCGCAGTTCTAACTCAAGATATGAAGAGAAGCGTTCGTCAAGTCATGATCGAAACTGCTACAATTGTGGGAAGCCCGGACACTACTCAAATGAGTGCTCGGCTCCCTACAAATGAAGAGAAGAGTCACCAAGAAGACGAAGCTCAAGAGATGAATCACCTCGAAGAGAGAGAAGGAGTAGAGATGATTGTTATGAACGAAGACCCTCAAGGAGAAGTAGGGACTCGGAGAAGAAGGAAAAGCACACCAAGAGCTACTCAATAAGGAAGCATCAAGATCATGTTGGTGAATGGGTTTCCGGCTCCGACTCCGACAACTACTCCGAGAGAAGCTATCACTCCAACTCCGACTACAGTCAAGAAGATGGTGTTGCCGGAATTGTACTAGTGACAACCAACTCCTACGACCTATTTGATTCACCAAATGAAGGAGGTGGAAGTTGCTTCATGGCTAAAGGCCCCAAGGTATCACATCCCGAATATCTTGATTTCGATAGTGATGAAGATGACTTGCTTTATGATGATGACTTTATATGTGATAAAACTAGTGATCTTAATCATAATGAACTTGATATTTCTCATGCTAGTCAAGATAAGTCAATTGACGATGATAAGATGAAAATAGAAGAACTAACTAAAGAACTCAACACTCTTAAGTTAGCTCATGAATCTACTCTTGAAGATCATAGAGAGCTTGTAAGAACTCATGAGAAGCTACGCTTCGAGAAGCTAAATTTGGAGCAAGAACATGAATTTCTTAAAGCTATCAATGATGATCTCCTAAAGAAGACTTCATCTTATGTTTCCAAATGACTACTCTTGTCTACATTCATGCCACAAGTCAAATCTAAGCAAACTAGTAACAAAGGAAAGAAAGGTTCTTCATCTAGTAGCAACAATAAATATGCTAAACCCAATGGTGTTGCTCCTAGTAGTTCTATTGATTCCACTAATGATGATTATCTTATCCAAGTTACACTTGAGCAAGAAAATGCTTTATTCAAAGGAATTATAGAGAAAGGTATCTACAAGAGTTTTGAAGGGTACAGACAATTTGATGAGATTATACACAAGCACGGAGGATACCGGAAGAATCGCGATGTTGGCTACTTCAATGCTAATGGAGTTGAATGGGAAGAAGCCCAATATCCCAATCCCAAGTATGTTCCTCAAAAGGATAAGTATTAAAATACTCTTCGCAAGGGTACAAACACTCAATATGAGCTTCCACCACAAGACCCCAAGCTCAAGGGCAAGAACAAGCTCCAAGAGGACATTGACTCTTATGAAGATGAATCCCAAGCTTTGGTGAAGTGGGTTCCATAGGCTCCTACTAGCTCAACTTCTACAAGTGCTACTTCAACACCAAGGATCCCCGTCAACTTGATGTGGATTCCAAAGAATAAGAACTAGAGAGTTCTTGAGGGGTGACTCCGCCAATGAAATTCACTCACATTCATTATTGGCAAGATCTATTTGCAATCAACATCAATCCTATACAATAGATTAAGGAGTCACACATTCCCTCAAAGGTAAGCAAGGGACAAGGTAATCAACAAATCAATCAACATCATTACACATGCTTTGTACTCCATGTCCATAGATATCCTTGTATTTGTCTCTTGTGTGTTGGGACTAACCCTTGTATGTGAGAAGAGTAAGGAAACAACAAGGATGCTCCCAACTCTTGGTGATCTTCATCAACCTTGAGCATCCATCACTACCTCACCAACATGAAGTCTTCATCAACAAAACCCAAGGTTAGTTTATCCCTCTTATGGGGGGATGTAACATCAAGGGGGAGCTTTACTCTAAGACTTGAGTCAAAGCATATCTTAGTATGTGACAAACATTAAAAGCTTTATGTGAAAGTGGTAAGCCCACTTGTGCTTAAACGATGAGTATGACCTATTATCAAGTACTCTTACTTGTCTCCTAAGTAAAATACTCATATATAGATGGCTTCGTCATCGCCCAAGTGCTTGTTAGATGCTAGAGTATACATGCATGTTTGCCATGATTTCATTTGACATCTTATTGTGTGAGCATGTTGATCTGCACTTATTTTCTCATTCGAGGATATCCAATTGTTCTATTTGGCTTTTATTTTATCTTTTGCCAATTGGATATGCAAGAATGCCTAGGACCACTTGTTTACCTATCTACGCTTTCTCACCTCATACTCTATTCATGTTGCATCACAAAATTTGAACAAGTACTTTTCGATCCCTCTCTGTGTGGAGCACTTGGAGTTCCGTATCGACAAGGACTGACCATTAAAACCTCCCAAGTGCATCTCGGTGGAACCAACCCCAAAATCTCGGTCTCACCGAATGCCTAGGGTTGATCTAGTTTTTCAATCTCGGTACCCCCGATTCCATTTTCTCGGTTACACCGAGTGTCCCTGTCAGCTGACAGTTGAGGCACTCGGTGACACCAAAAACTTAGAATCGGCATCACTGACAGTGGTGGGTATATAACTCTGGACCCCGACACTTTCAAATTCCATCTTCAAACGTTGCGCTCCAAAACCCTAAGCTACCGCTCTGAAGACCCCTGGTCGTCGCCCTTGTCTCCCTGTGCTCCTCCACCGCTGGGAATCGTCGTCGCTGACGAACTCCTCTCCCTCGTCGCCGCCATAGAGGATCCACAACAAACTAGGGTACGGATTCGATCTCTATTGCGCTCCTCATCCGATTCTCGCGCATTAGATCCTTGTTTATCATCATTACACCCTTTGCACATGTTTTCATCCTCCCAAAATACCATAATCTCGCGAGAGATGAGTTTTCTAGGGTTTTGCCATCCGCCCGATAGTTCTCGATGAAACCAAAAAAGGAATATCGGTCTCACCGACATACCTTTTTGTGTGGCTGAGAACTGACTCGGTGCAACCGAGCTGCTCTTTTCAGTCTGACCAAAAAGGCTGCCAAGTTTCGGTTAGTGAGTCTGTTAGTCTCGGCCCCACCGAAATTTATGTTTCTGGTGCACCGATATCTATTTGAGAGAATGCAAAAGTCTTGAAAATTCATTGCTCAAATTTTAAAAATCAGCCTCATTTTGTGATGACTCATCTTCTTCTGCTCTCCAATACTCTATTCACAGGGTCAGTATGTCAGGCTCACAGGACAGTCAGAATGTGGCAAAGCAAGGAGTTGATATGAGTTCTTGAACAAGCCCAGAAGCTAGTTCTTTCTCAGATCCAGGCACCCCTAGCTCTCATGGGTTGCCCAAGGCTGCCACCAGAACTAGGAAGAAGCTCAACTCTGATGGAGAAGATTCAAATTTTATTCCTGAGGAGATACTTGCTAAGAAGCAAGAAAAGTCTCCCAAGAAGTCAGCAACTAAAGCTACTTCCTCTCGAAGAGTTGTCAGCAAAGTTTATGCTCCTGCTGAAACTTTCAAGGCACATGAGAGTGCAAGAGTCACTATGTCAGTTGAGGTCCCCAAGAAAGCTATGCCTAAAAAGGAAGGGGAGAAGAAGTCCACGAAGAGGATTGTCCATGTAATTGGCAGGCCTACCTCCATGTTTGAAGATCTAGAGGAGGCTGCTGGTGCTGCTGCTGAGGAGGAGGAGGAAGAGCATGCTGAGATAGTCCCTCCCAAGAAGAAAGACAAGAAGCTCATGGTTGATGCTATGCCAAAGACTGGCACCTCCAAGAGCACCAAGTCTACATCTAAGAAGGCTATTGCATAGAAGTCCAAAAGGACTACTAGGGACATTCTTGCTGAAGAGAAGAACAAAGGGACTGCCTCCAGAGTGGAAGATGATGAGGACTTGACTACTTTCATGAAGCTCAGACCACATCTTCCAGTGCATGATGCCAGCCACTTAGTTGCTGAGGACATGAACAAGAGGAAAGACTCAGGATTGACAGCCTGGAGATCCATAGATCCTTATGCTCAGAGAAGGAAGACTGCCATTGACTATAGGTTTTATACTAGAGAGCAACAAGATTTCTATGAGACTGTTTTGCTTGACAAGAGCCTAGCTGTTAGCAACATGAGGTATGTCAATTGGAAGTTCATGAAAGATAATGTGGACTACTTCCCAAGTGTCTAAGACATGTTCCATTGCATTGGTCTGGACAAATTCATTGGTAGAGAGCTTACTGCATGGAACGACGAGATGATCATGCAATTCTACTCCCCTGCTCATTTCTTCGGACATGGTAGAATTGTATGGATGACAGAAGGTGCTAGATATGAATCCACTATTGAGAATGAGCTGCTCTACTGGAAGTTCCAGAAGCTCAGGAAGGATATTTGAATGTATACTCTGAACCAAAGGCAAGTCACAATGCTATGAAATACATGTATACTCCTATCCCCATAGACAAGGTGCAATCACACAAGCTAAGATCCATCTATTATCTGCAAGCAGGCCTCTGGACTATAAACACTATTCTCAGGCATACCTTGATGCCCAAGTCTGGAGATGACAAGATGATCAGAGGCTACTCCATCAACATGTTGATCCATCTTGACAGGAACACCAGGATTAGAGTAATGGATCTGATTGTTGAGAGCACTCATGCTGCTATGCACCCTACATCATGTTGCTTATCAACTCTTAGTTGGAGAAGCACATTTTTTCTCTTCATCGCCCACATTTTTCCTAACCCTACCTTTACTTACATGTGTGATGTCTTTACTTTTCGCTGCTATACTCTTAGACATGCATGTGTAGGGTGTTACTTGATATGCTATGAATGCTAAAACTTGCCAAGAATTAAAATTGGGAAAAAGGCAAAACTTTTATTTGCTGAAGTAGTCTAATCACCCCCCCCCTCTAGACCTACTTTTGATACTACATGACGGGGTTATTACCCATGGGTAGGCCAAAGCAACGGGGTTCTCCTCTCTACTTCAAAGAAAAAGTACACGATCGGCTGGCCTCGGCCGGCGGGAGCACAGCTGGCAGGTGCGATCGCCACCTGGCTTGGGGACGGCTGGTCAAGGTGTCGGCTCGACCCCCGATCGGCTGGGCGTGACTAGCTGCCCTGGGGCCGCCTCCTCCGTTGACCCCGGGGCGGACAAGCAATGCCCGTCCCTTTGTGCGCGGGTACGGCAACACGACGTGTAACATCCCAAAATTTCATTTCGTAATGTTATGAAATATAGCTATGCATCATCATCACTTTGTTTGAATGAAATGAATGATTGAAGGGCTTCCTTTGAATTTCTGAAAGGCCATTTCAATTTTTCCATGTATTTGTTTCACCTATTTGAAAACCTTTGGTAATGTTCAAACAAAGAGGCGAGTAACATGACACTCCACACCAGGAGCATCTTGGTGAAATATTTGAGCAATAAAAACAAGGGGTTTATTTGAAATTTTATCTCAAAAGGATTTAAAATCAATTAGGCATTTTTCTGAAAATAAATTTTAAAAAGATATTCAATATGATAGAGGAAAAATGTTCATTAAATAGCATTTAATCCCGTGATCATTTTGATACATGCATTTCCTATGTTTGGAAATGATTTGAATGCCTTAAAGAGGTTTTAAACGAATTAAACAGAAACGGGTCGGCCCATAGCCTTTAAGACCCGAAATCAATCCGGGTCGGCCACCGACGCGCAGACACCGCGTCCCACCCTCACTGACGCGCTGGACCCACCGTCCGACCGCCGCAACAGCGCGCTCGTTTCCTTCACCGCGCCTTCGACGTCGCCGGTGATCTCTCCCCACAGATCTCGCTCCTCTCTCCCTCCCCGACCACCGCACCACCCCTATAAGAACCCCCCGTCCCTCCGCTCTCCGTTCCACCCCAAAAACCCCTCTACCCTCACCAAAACGCCACCACGTCACCTTGCCGAAGTTCTACCTCCACCCGAATCTCCCCGAGCACGAGGCCGTCGCCTCCGTCGTCCCTAGCCCCGGCCGATGCCACCAATCGATGCCGGAGCTTCGCCGCCGTCGCCTGCGCACTTCGGACGCCGTCCGCGACCATCGTACCGTCGTCTCCGACCACCTCCGACCTCCGGCCACCGTCAAACCTCGCCGGAACCCCGACCCCTCCTCTGTAAGCCGCCATCTCCACCCGCACCCGTTCGATCAAGATCCAATGCGCTAGATTAGAAGGTTTATAAAACGAATCAATACGCATTAAGTTTCGGTCGTCCGCTCGCTAGCTCCTGCACGCACACTCTCTCAACCTATCACAGCATGCCACGTAGACCCTGTCCGTTCGATCATATTTTTTTTCCTTTTCTTTTCTGTCTTAGAAAACAGAATGTTTTTTGTTTTTTTTAGTTGTATATTTTAAAATAATTAGTGTTTTTAATTGATTCTTTTTGCATTAGGTCAGAAATTTCATGTAGTTTCATGTTGTAGTCTTAGATTTCAAATTTGAACTTTTAAATTTGAATCTAACCAAATTTGCTTAAATTACTAAAATCTGTAAAACTAGAGTTTAAAATATATTTTTGAGTGAATCTTTTTGCCACTGTTTTGTATTAGTTAGACCTATCATCCTACAAAGCTTGAGAATTTTTAGGATAAAATTGGTTCAACTTTTTAACAAAAAAAGAATTTGTATAGTTCTTAATAGAGTTTAGTTAGTTTGATTTTAGTTTAGTTTGAACCTGATTTAGTTTAAAAAAATTATTTCATTAGGTTGTGTTGTTTCAACATTAGGTGTATTATTTTTTGTTAAATAAAAATATTTTTTTAATTTGTTTTGTGTTCTAGTTTGAATAGGTACATCTTATTTTCACCTTTAGTATTGTTTAGAAAAAAAAGTTTTGTAGTAACTCTCTTTGCACAAATTTTTTATAATCAAATACTTTCTGTTTTCTAATAAAATTTTGTATTTACTTTTCTGTTATTTAAATGCCTAGTTGTTCAAAACAAATTTTTGACTTGTTATGTCTTAGTAGAGATTTTGACACCAAAATTTTTAGAGTCTTATACTTTGAGTGATTATTCCTTTTGATTGTGCTATTGTTTGTTGAAGTATTTGTTTACCTTGGTGTTGTATGAATTGTATTTGTGTTTATGCTTATTGTGTGTTTTGTTTGATTCGTTAGATCATCCGGAGTGCAAAGCTTGTTATCTAGAGTCACTTGAATACGAGGATCGTCAGCAAGGCAAGTCACTTTGACCATGTATACCTATGTTTTTATTGCATTCGTTCTACCATCTCCCCAATTGCATGCAAAGTAGGTAATTTGGAAACTTGGTTACTTGTTGTAGTATCATGTGGTAGGGACCCCTCAACCCTTTTACACATTGGCCCCGGCAAACATTGATTTAAATTTTGCTATGCTATTAGTAGACGGGGTTGCTTGTGTGATTCATGAGAGTTGTGAGTTAATAATTTCAAGACCTACAAGATGATCAAGTCTTCAAGACTCCGAGTTTTCAACATACCTCTGGGTGGATGATGATTGAATGGCTCCCTGGAGAAACCAGTGGTTAGCCTAGATGTTGCTGGAGAAGAGCCAGTATTCAAGCGGAAAGGTCCACCCAGGCACAAAGAGATGGATGGATGCTTCAAGACCTAAGGCTTACCTACACAGCCACAAGCCATTATGGGCTCTGGCTTGGTTGGACATCATGGTGACCCTGGACAGGCGGTGCTACGAGATGTAGAAGAACGGTAGGAAAGGATGGGCACCGACATGTCTCGGAGAAATCCAACGGAGGCGATCAAATCTTATGGGGAACATTTGCAAAACTCTGCAGAGTACCCAAACCTAATCAATTAGCCGTGCCCACGGTCATGGACAGTTTTGAGCCAAAGGAACTAAAACTATCTGGAACTCTCAACACAATTAATTACATTGATGTGGGTATTAATGTCAACTTGGGTATGAGAATTGGTTGGTGGAACCATCTCACTAATCAACCAACATTGTAGTAATTATGCTTTTGCCCTCTCTTGTTGTAGGAAAAAATTAGCTTTATGCAAAAACTTACTACCCCACCTGCCATATATGCATATAGACTAGATGATTACTTTACCCCCCCCCCCTCTTTTGTGACATTGCCGGCATATTTAATATGCTGACCTACACGGCTGCAACGTATCATGTTGGTGAGTACTTTTCCGACCAGGAGTGAGGATACACTCTACGCTCGGTGAGATGCCCTTGGAGTTAGATGGACTCAACTACCTTTGAAGCTTTCGCAAGATTAGTTATTCTCATGAGTTGGCCTTCAGCCACTTTATTGTAATTCTTATTGTAATAAAGGACTCGATATGAGATTTTTCGATTATTAAAGCTGTGTGATTTTCACTTTGATATATACATTGATGTACCGTGTGTGTACCAGCATGATCTTAGGATGGTACAGAAACACCGGAGATTCGACCTTTCAGGTCGGGTCGCTACAGAAATGGTATCAGAGCACACGCTGACCGTAGGACGTAACCTATAGGATTAGAAAAGCCTTAGGATTTATTTCTCTCTTGTATTTAAAATTCTTATACTCTCATCTACTCGTTTCTAACTTCCCTCTGATTTATTTCAAAATTTATAGATGGCCACCTTCATTCCAGTTTTGATCACGGAGTTTTGTCAGCCTGACGCGACGATGCCCTTTGGCAAGGAGCTGATGAGGATCATCAGGGACGTAAGGATTTCCTTGCCAAGCATCACCGGGACTCCTATCATGTGTTTTCCACAAGACGGTCGCGACAGGATCGAGGTGCACATCCTTGGGAAGACCTTTGGAAATCATAAGGAACCCATCGACTTCAAGTTTGTGGCACCCAGCTAGATACTTGGGAGAGACATGGCAATTCACCGTGCCCTTGGATGTATTCAGTAGGAATACAGGGGTGGACCCATTTCACCAGGACTCAGCGTGGTTTGTCGCAGGGATGCCAATGGAAATATCATAACCACTCCCACTAAAGACACCACCATTTCCTATATCCAGACTTTGGAGACGCACATCAAGACCTTGGAGCTTTGGGTACGTGCCGACACGAAGACGATCAAGAGGCTGATGAACCGCGAGATTGACCTCAAAGCTGACCTACGGGAAGCCAAGTACGAGCATGAGTATGAAGTGAAGTATTTCTTAGAGAGGATCATTAAGCTGAACACCCGCATTGCAACTCTGGAGGAACAGATGGACATGGGTGAAAATCTTCATCCAGAAGGAGACATGGCTCCCTTGATCAGCAATGATGATGACTATGAGGAGAGTGTCACCGATGGAGGCCACTTCACCATGTACTTTTGAGGAGAACTTTAGTTATGCCCCATGTATCTTTATTTTCGTCGTTAAAGCATAGGTCGATGCTTAGTTTGATTTGGAGATTTGTATCTTGATGTTTGAACCTTGAGTTGAATAAATGAATGAGTGTTTGGTGTGATATGTTTGTTGCATTGCATATGGGTAGTGAAAATTTTCTTTTAGGCCCTTGTTCTATTCTAATTCTCACCCCTCTGAAAACAGCAAGATGCCTCCGCGACGTGAGCCCGACTTCACCTTCCCGCCGGAACTCACACAACTTCTCCAGCAGCAGAACGCCCTGATGCAGCTGTTGATTCAGAACGAGACCAACAACCACAACAACCACCCTCCACCTCAAGGCGACAACCTCACCCGTTTTCTGAGGCTGAACCCACCAACTTTCTCCAGCAACACCGAGCCCATTGTGGCAGATGATTGGCTCCGCAAGATGGAGAGGTAACTCACCACCGCTGGATGCACTGAGGCTGAAAAGGTGCGCTTTGCCGCCCATCAACTGGAGGGACCAGCAGCTTCATGGTGGGAGAACTACACCACCACGTACCCCATTGCTGGTGTGACTTGGGAGCAGTTCAAGCTAGCTTTCCGCACTGCTCATGTCTCAGCTGGAGCCATGAGTCTGAAGAAGCGTGAGTTTCGCAACTTACGCCAAGGGAACTGTTCCGTGGCCCAGTATGTGGATGATTTCAGCACGTTGGCTCGTTATGCACCAGGAGATGTGGCCGATGATGCAGCCAAACAAGAGAAGTTCTTGGAAGGACTCAATGATGAGTTGACCGTGCAGCTGATGGTAGCTACCTTCAGCAACTACCAGGAGCTAGTAGACAAGGCCCTCATCTTGGAGGGGAAGCAGCAGCAAATCGAGAACTGCAAGAGGAAGTATGCACAGGGGAAGTCTACCTCTGGAGCTCATCAGAAGCCCCACTACTCCCCGTACTCAGGAAATACCGGATCAGGGACCGGTAAGTATGGAGGACACACTCATCCCGTGCACAACCATGGAAGCCATAACCATGGAGGAAATGGGAATAATCGTCCCAACAATGGCAGCTTCAAGAATGGTAATGGAAGTGGGAATGGCAATCAACACCGTCCCGCTCCAGCTCCGAAGGATCTGAACCAAATCACCTGTTTCAAGTGTCAGAAGACAGGGAACTATGCCACTGAATGCCCTCACAACAAGCAAGGAAATGGAAACGGCAACAACAACGGCAACTCCACAGCTAAGAAGCCAAATCCTTTTCCTCGTGCTCAGGTGAACCACCTTGATGTGGAAGAAGTCTATGATCAGCCCGAGACTGTGGTTGGTAAGTTTTTATTGCATTCACATCCAGTTATGGTACTTTTTGATTCTGGTGCAACTCATTCATTCATATCAAGGGTAGTTGTGGAAAAGTATGGTTTACCCACCAGAACCCTTAGTCATCCCATTAAGGTCAATTCCCCAGGAGGTATGATGATGGCAGGGATAGGATGCCACGCCTTGAAACTCCACATAGGAAACCATGTTTTTCCTACCGACCTCATCGTATTAGAATCCCAGGGATTGGATGTAATCCTAGGCATGGATTGGATGACCAAGTATGAAGGAAACCTGGATTGCCCCAGCAAGTCTATTTCACTCACCACTCCGGGGAACAAGAGGATTAAGTATGTATCCCGACGCACATAGATGAGTGCTCGATTAAACTCCCTCACAGGAGTTGTTCAGGAGGAAGTGCCGGTTGTACAAGACTTTCCAGATGTATTCCCGCAGGAATTACCAGGCATGCCACCAGATAGGGAGATAGAATTTCTGATAGAGCTACTACTAGGAACCGCCCCAATTTCCAAGAGACCCTATCGGATGCCTGCAAATGATTTAGTAGAAATCAAGAAGCAGATTAAGGAGCTATTGGATAAGGGATATATTCGCCCAAGTTCTTCACCTTGGGGAGCCCTAGTTCTTTAGGTGGAGAAGAAAGATAAAACCTTGAGGATGGTGGTCGATTATCGTGCATTGAACGAGGTGACTATCAAGAATAAGTACCCTCTGCCGATGATTAATGACCTGTTTGACCAGCTAGTAGGCGCCAAAGTATTCTCCATGATCGATCTTCGATCAGGGTATCACCAACTAAAAATTCATGAATAGGATATACCCAAAATAGCCTTCACTACCAGGTATGGATTATATGAGTATACAGTCATGTCCTTTGGTTTGACCAATGCTCCTGCCTAGTTCATGAATATGATGAACAAAGTGTTTATGGAATATTCGGACAAGTTTGTCATGGTGTTCATCGATGAAATTTTAATATTCTCCGAGAGTGAGGAAGAACACAAGGAACACTTGCGTTTAGTTCTGGAGAAGCTTGGAGAGCATCAGTTATATGCCAAGTTCAGTAAATGTGAATTTTGGCTGACGGAAGTCGGATTCCTTGGACACATTGTTTCTGGAGAAGGAATAGCAGTAGACCCCGCTAAGGTTGAAGCAGTCACTGAGTGGAAGTCACCCACTTCAGTTAAGGAGATCCGCAGTTTTCTCGGACTTGCCGGATGTTACCGGAGATTCATTGAGAATTTCTCAAAGATTGCCAAGCCCATGATAGAGCTGTTGAAGAAAGAGTCTAAGTATATCTAGACTAAGGAATGTGAGGCCAGTTTCCAGGAGTTGAAGAAACGTTTGGTCACAGCCTCAGTGTTGATACTACCAAACATCCGGAAAGACTTCCAGGTTTATTGTGACGCATCACGTCAAGGACTTGGACGAGTACTCATGCAGGAGGGAAAAGTTGTAGCTTATGCATCCAGATAGCTACGACCCCATGAGTTGAATTATGCCACCCATGATTTCGAACTAGCATCCGTAGTGCACGCACTCAAGACCTGGAGACATTTCCTTCTCGGAAATAGTTGTGATGTGTACACTAATCATAAGAGCCTGAAGTATATCTTCACGCAGAAGGAGTTGAACCTCCGACAGAGGAGATGGTTAGAGTTAATCAAGGACTATGACATGATATTACATTACCATCCAGGAAAGGCAAATGTTGTGGCAGATGCTTTGAGTCGGAAGAGTTATGTGAACACACTCATAGCCGGAGGATTACCCCAGGAGTTAACCAATGATCTCAGAGAACTTTGGTTAGAGATAGTCCCACAAGGATATGTTGCCACACTAGAAATTCTGTCCACCTTGACCGAAAGAATTCGTGAAGCCCAGAAATCAGACAAGGAGATAGCTGAGATAAAGCAGAGAATGAAGGAAGGAAAGGCTAAAGACTTTCATGAAGATGAACAAGGTACTCTATGGTTTGAGAACCGAATCTTTGTGCCCAATGACCCAGAGCTCAGGAAGTTGATACTTCAAGCAGCCCACGATTCACCATACTCGATACACCCAGGAAACACCAAGATGTACCTGGATTTGAAGGAAAGTTATTGGTGGACAGGAACGAAGAAGGATATTGCCGAACATGTTGCGGTATGTGATGTTTGCCAGCGAGTAAAGGCGGAACATCAGAAACCAGCAGGGTTACTCCAACCTTTGCCGATACCCGAGTGGAAATGGGATAAGCTTGGTATGGACTTCATCACGGGATTACCTAGGACCCGTTCAGGTTATGATTCCATCTGGTAGTGGTCGATCGCTTGACCAAGGTGGCTCATTTCATTCCAGTGTAACACCTATATCAGTGCTAAGTTAGCCAAGATATATATGACCAGGATCGTATGTTTGCATGGAGTTCTGAGGAGTATCGTATCAGATAGAGGAACACAATTTACCTCAAAGTTTTGGCATCAGCTACATGAAACTTTGTGTACAAGGCTGGAGTTCAGTGCAGCTTTTCATCCGCAGACCGATGGACAGACTGAGAGAGTCAACCAGATTCTGGAGGACATGTTGAGAGCTTGTGCGCTAGACTATGGGTCCAGTTGGGATGACAACTTACCTTACATAGAGTTCTCGTACAACAACATTTATCAAACGAGTCTGAAGATGGCCCCTTTTGAAGCTTTATACGGAAGAAGGTGTCGAACACCATTGATGTGGGATGGTGTTGGAGACTGAAAACTCTTTGTTCCCGATCTTATCTGAGATTCTGAAGTAAAAGGTCAAACTGATTCGAGACGGACTCAAGATAGCTCAATCCAGGCAGAAGAGCTATGCTGATAACAAACGCAAGGAGGTGACATATGAAGTGGGAGATCGAGCATATCTTCGTGTGTCCCCACTTCGAGGAATCAAGAGGTTTGGTGTTAAAGGAAAGTTAGCACCCAGATTCATAGGCCCCTACAAAATTCTTGAATGTAGAGGCGAAGTTGCATGCAAGCTGGAATTGTCGGAAGGACTATCCGGAGTTCATGATGTTTTCCATGTTTCCCAGCTCAAGAAATGCCATGCTGAGATGGCTGATATTCCTTTGAGAGACACAGTGCCCCTAGAGGCCATACAACTTGGCAGTGACCTGACCTACGAGGAGAAGCCTGTCAGAATCCTCGAGACTACCAACAGAGTTACCCGAAGCAAGACCATCAAGTTCTGTAAGGTTTTGTGGAGTCACCACACCGAGGAAGAAGCCACCTGGGAGCGCGAAGAAGATCTTCGTAGAGACCACCCGCACCTATTTTCTAGCCAACCCAAATCTCGAGGGCGAGATTCATCTTAAGGTGGGTAGGTTTGTAACATCCCAAAATTTCATTTTGGAATGTTATGAAATATAGCTATGCATCATCATCACTTTGTTTGAATGAAATGAATGATTGAAGTGCTTCCTTTGAATTTCTGAAAGGCCATTTCAATTTTTCCATGTATTTGTTTCACCTATTTGAAAACCTTTGGTAATGTTCAAACAAAGAGGGGAGTAACATGACACTCCATACCAGGAGCATCTTGGTCAAATATTTGAGCAATAAAACCAGGGGTTTATTTGAAAGTTTATCTCAAAAGGATTTAAAATCAATTAGGCATTTTTCTGAAAATAAATTTTAAAAAGATATTCAATATGACAGAGGAAAAATGTTCATTAAATAGCATTTAATCCCCTGATCATTTTGATATATACATTTTCTATGTTTGGAAATGATTTGAATGCCTTAACGATGTTTTAAACGCTTTGTAAATAAATAAGGAAACAAATTAAATAGAAACGGGCCGGCCCACAGCCTTTAAGACCAGAAATCAATCCGGGTCAGCCACCGACGCGCAGACACCGCGTCCCACCCTACTGACGCGTGGCACCCACCGTCCGACCGCGGCGACAGCGCGCTCGTCTCCTTCACCGCGCCTCCGACGTCGCCGGCGATCTCTCCCCACAGATCTCGCTCCTCTCTCCCTCCCCGACCACCGCACCACCCCTATAAGAACCCCCCGCCCCTCCGCTCTCCATTTGACCCCGAAACCCCTCTACCCTTGCCAGAACGCCACCACGCCACCTCGGCGAAGTTCTACCTCCACCCGAATCTCCCCGAGCACGAGGTCGTCGCCTCCATCATCCCTAGCCCCGGCCGACGCCACCAATCGACGCCGGAGCTTCACCGTCGTCGCCTGAGCACTTCGGACGCCGCCCCCGACCATCGTATCGTCGTCTCCGACCACCTCCGACCTTCGGCCGCCGTCAAACCTCGCCGAAACCCCGACCCCTCCTTTGTAAGCCGCCATCTCCACCCACACCCATTCGATCTAGATCCAACGCGCTAGATTAGAAGTTTTATTAAACGAATCGGTACGCGTTAAGTTTCGGTCGTCCGCTCGCTAGCTCCCGCACGCACACTCTCTCAACCTATCACAGCATGCCACTTAGACCCTGTCCGTTCGATCAGATTGTTTTTCTTTTCTTTTCTGTTTTAGAAAATAGAATGTTTTTTGTTTTTGTTTTTGTTTTATCTTTTAAAATAATTAGTGTTTTTAATTGAATCTTTTTGCATTAGGTCACAAATTTCATGTAGTTTCATGTTGTAGTCTTAGATTTCAAATTTGAACTTTTAAATTTGAATCTAACCAACTTTGCTTAAATTACTAAAATCTGTATAACTAGAGTTTAAAATATATTTTTGAGTGAATCTTTTTGCCACTATTTTTTATTAGTTAGACCAATCATCCTACAAAGTTTGAGAATTTTTAGGATAAATTTGGTTAATCTTTTTAACAAAAAAAGAATATGTATAGTTCTTAATAGAGTTTAGTTAGTTTGATTTTAGTTTAGTTTGAACCTGAATTAGTTTAATTTTTTTTATTTCATTAGGTTGTGTTGTTTCAACATTAGGTGTATTATTTTCTGTTAAATAAAAAAATTTGTTTTGTGTTCTAGTTTGAATAGGTACATCTTATTTTCACCTTTAGTATTGTTTAGCAAAAAAAGTTTTGTAGTAACTCTCTTTGCACAAAAATTTAATAATGAAATACTTTCTGTTTTATAATAAAATTTTGTATTTACTTTTCTGTTATTTAAATGCCTAGTTGTTCAAAACAAATTTTTGACTTGTTATGTCTTAGTAGAGATTTTGACACCAAAAAATTTAGAGTCTTATACTTTGAGTGATTATTCCTTTTGATTGTGCTATTGTTTGTTGAAGTATTTGTTTACCTTGGTGTTGTATGAATTGTATTTGTGTTTATGCTTATTGTGTGTTTTGTTTGATTCGTTTTATCATCTGGAGTGCGAAGCTTGTTATCTAGAGTCACTTGAATACGAGGATCGTCAGCAAGGCAAGTCACTTTGACCATGTATACCTATGTTTTTATTGCATTAGTTCTACCATCTCCCCAATTGCATGCAAAGTAGGTAATTTGGAAACTTGGTTACTTGTTGTAGTATCATGTGGTAGGGACCCCTCAGCCTTTTGACACATTGGCCCCAGGAAACGTAGATTTAAATTTTGTTATGCTATTAGTAGACAGGGTTGGTTGTGTGATTCATGAGAGTTGTGAGTTAGTAATTTCAAGACCTACAAGATGATCAAGTCTTCAAGACTCTGAGTTTTCAACATACCTCTGGGTGGATGATGGTTGAATGGCGCCCTGGAGAAACCAGTGGTTAGCCTAGATGTTGCTGGAGAAATGCCAGTATTCATGCGAAAAGGTCCACCCACGCACAAAGAGATGGATGGATGCTTCAAGACCCAAGGCTTACCTGCACAGCCACAAGCCATTATGGGCTCTGTCTTGGTTGGATATCGTGGTGACCCTGGACAGGCGGTGCTACGAGATGTAGAAGAACGGTAGGAAAGGATGGGCACCGATAGAGTCTCGGGGAAACCCTTTAGAAGACCATGTTTTGGTCATCCGTTTATCAAACACCCTGAAGTGAGAGAAATCCAACGAAGGCGGTCAAATCTTGTGGGGAATGTGTGCAAAACTCTGCAGAGTACCCAAACCTAATCGATTAGCTGTGTCCACGGTCATGGACAGTTTTGAGCCAAAGGAACTGAAACTATCTGGAACTCTCAACACAATTAATTACATTGATGTGGGTATTAATGTCAACTTGGGTATGAAAATTGGTTGGTGGAACCATCTCATTAATCAACCAACATTGTAGTAATTATGCTTTTGCCCTCTCTTGCTGTAGGAAAATTTTGGCTTTATGCAAAAACTTACTACCCCACCTGCCATATATGCATATAGACTAGATGATTACTTTACCCCCCCCCCCCCTCTTTTGTGACATTGCCGGCATATTCAATATGCTGACCTACACGGCTGCAACATATCATGTTGCAGAGTACTTTTCCGACCAGGAGTGAGGATACGCTCTACACTCGGTGAGATGCCCTTGGAGTTAGATGGACTCAACTACCTTAGAAGCTTCCGCAAGATTAGTTATTCTCATGAGTTAGCCTTCAGCCACTTTATTGTAATTCTTATTGTAATAAAGGACTCGATATGAGATTTTTCGATTATTAAAGCTGTGTGATTTTCACTTTGATATATACATTGATGTACCGTGTGTGTAATAGCATGATCTTGGGATGGTACAGAAACAACGGAGTTTCGACCTTTCAGGTCGGGTCGCTACACGACGTGACCGCCACGACGGGCTCCATTGTAGCCACAGTGGCCGCTGACACGTGGGTGCGCATAGCTACAGTTCAGCCGTCTGGGCTGCTGACCTTGGCGACCGTGACCGAGCGGGGAAACAGTGCGAGCACGCCCCCGCCCACTCGATTACCTGCCCTGGCATGGCTACAGTGCAGTCGGCCGTACCAAAGACTTTGGCCTGCTGGCACTAGACGACGCCACCCGGGCGGCCCGGGCCGTAGCAGGTGGTTGGGGGACAATCGCGGAGCAGGCTGGCGGGCCCCCATGGGTGATGGGACCAAGCAGTCGGTGGACCCTACGGGCGATGAGACGGCTCGAGGGGCGGGACCCCTTGGTCAGCCGGAGAGGCTGCCAGTCGAGTCCCTCAATTGTGTACCTCGAGAATATTGTAAGCCGGGGGGTTGGCCTATAAAAACCCCTGAGCCCCCCATGCAACAGGGAGGACGAGTCTCTCACACACAACTACAGGATACTTCCCACACACTCTCACACTTCATAGCGGAGGAAGGCGAGCCGGCTGCTCCCTCTTCCTCCTCTAGACACAGCTCGAGGAGCAACCTTGTAAACATACCCATCCATCAAACTAGACCAAGCAGGACTAGGGGTGTTACCTCCCATGGAGGGCCCTTAACCTGGGTACATCATGTGCCACCACCGCTTGTACCTAATCCCGTTCCCGGAGCCCGTCGGCGTCCTCCGGCCCTAACCACCTACGATAATCCTACCCATGGCATTTTCCGTGAGAAAACGGTGACAGTTGGTGTCAACCGTGTGGCCGGCCGGATGGTTTTCCATGGCATCGTGCCTGGAAAGTCCTGCTCCCCTATCGGCAAGATCACGCTTGACGTCTGAAAGCACATTTGCTCCCTTGGTGGTTTTGGTAATTAATAACAACATATAAGTCATTGAACTAATGTTTCCACCAATTATATTTCAGGAAATGTTCAATGATAGGATTGGCAAAAGGAGATTGTTAACATACCCCAAGATGCAAGGGAATAGGTTGGCCAAGCTTCAAGCAAAAGGACTCTACATTTTATATTTGTGAGAAATCACTTTGACTCCATAGGAAAGCCAATACTATTAAAAGGGGGTAAGGTTTTGTTGGTGAACAATATGCTCAAACATGCACAAGTGATAGTCGCCAAAAACATCCACAAACTCTCTCACCAAAGTCTGTTCTATACCTAACACTCAAAATTGGTGCAACCAACTTTCCCATACCGGTGCCACCGATTCCAGAACCTAGACAAACTCAGCCAAACCCTAGCCACTTTGGTACAACCGATTCCATACCGGTGCCACCGAGTTTGGGTTGCCAACTTTCTGTTATGCAAATTCACATATTCGGTCCCACCAAGAATGTTGGATCGGCGTCACCGAGATTGGAATTCTAACCATTGGTCACCTTATCGGTGCAACCAAGTTTCCTATATCCGTCTCACCGAGATTCAAAAGTTTCCACCTTTTTCTCACTTCAGTACCACCGAGATTAACACATCGGTGTCACCGAGTTGGTCATTTTGTGTGTAACGGTTGGATTTTTGGGGATGCCTATATATGCCCCTTCACCACCACCTACTCAAAAGAGAAGCACTCAGAACTATTCCACACTCGCCCCATCTAGTTTTCTGAGAGAGAACCACCTACCCTTGGGTTGAAGTCAAGATATTCCACTCCAATCATATGGATCTTGATCTCTAGCCTCCCCAAGTAGCTTTCCACCAATCCCATATCTTCCACCATGCCAAATCTGTGAGAGAGTGATTGGGTGTTGAGGAGTCTATCATCTTGAAGTACAAGAGCAAGGAGTTCATCGTCATTACCAAGCCTATTACCTTTTGGAGGGTGGTGCCTCCTAGATTGGTTAGGTGTCGCTTGGGAGCCTCCTACTTCGTGTTGTGAAGTGAACCAAGAATTTTGTAAGGGTAAGGAGATCGCCTACTTTGTGAAGATCTACCCGTAGTAAGGCTAGTCCTTCTTGGATGGAAGCCGTTATGGAATAGTCAAGGTTGCTACTTCGTGGACCCTTTTGGGTGGAGGCCTCCGTGGACTCTCGCGACCGTTACCCTCCATGGGTTGAAGACTCCATAAACATGGATGTACGATAACGCCACCTATCAGAACCACGGGAAAATTCGTCATGTCTACAACTGCGTTTGATCTTCCTACCCTATCTCGTCTATACATGCTTGTTACTTTCTGCTGCTATATACTCTTAGACTTGCATGTGTAGGGTGTACTTGACTTTCCATGAAATACTAAAAACTATCAACCCTAAAACTTGGTATAGGCAAAACTTTTATTTGGTCAAGTAGTCTAATCACCCCCCCCCTCTAGACATACTTTTGGTCCTACAAGTGGTATCAGAGCTTTGGTCTCTATTGCTTAGGTCTCACAACCTAGGAGATTGTGGCATCTAGTGAGGGAAGTTATCACCATAGAGGTCCGTACTTTGATGGCACTAATTTTGCTAGTTGGAAGCACAAAATGAAAATGCATATTCTTGGTCATAACCCTGCCGTTTGGGCCGTTGTTCGTGTTGGCTTGCAAGGTGAGTTCTTTGCGGATGGACGGGAAACAGATAGTGAAGCGACCGCGGATGAGTTGAAGATGTTGCAACTCAATGCTCAGGCATGCGACATTGTCTTCAACTGCTTATGCCTTGAATAATTCAACAAAATCAGCCGTCTTGAGAATGCAAAAGAGATTTGGGATACTTTGGTTGATATGCACGAAGGAACCGAGTCCGTGAGAGAATCCAAGTTAGATGTTCTTCAAGGTCAGCTTGACAAGTTCAAGATGAAGGATGGTGAAGGAGTCGCAGAGATGTACTCTAGGCTAGCTCTCATCACCAATGATATTGCCGGCTTAGGAAGCGAAGAAATGACCGACAAATTCATCATCAAGAAGATACTTAGAGCTTTGGAGGAGATATATGACACTGTGTGCACATTGATCCAAATGATGCCAAACTAAAAAGATCTCAAGCCTACGGAAGTCATTGGAAGGTTTGTTGCTCATGAGATGACACTCAAAGATAAGGAAGAACTTCATCACAAGTCTAGCGGTGCTTACAAAGCCACAAGTGATGATCCCGCAACATCAAGCAATAGCCTTGTCACCAATGAAGAGATAAGCCTCATGGTCAAGAAATTCAACAAGTTCTAAAAGAATAGAGGCAAAGAAAGAAACTCCAACTCAAGATATGAAGAGAAGCGTTCGTCAAGTCGTGACTGCAATTGCTACAATTGTGGGAAGCCCGGACACTACTGAAATGAGTGCACGGCTCCCTACAAAAGAAGAGAAGAGTCATCTCGAAGACGAAGCTCAAGGAATGAATCACCACAAAGAGAGAGAAGGAGTAGAGATGATCGTTATGAACGAAGGCACTTAAGGAGAAGTAGAGATTCGGAGAAGAAGGACAAGTACACCAAGAGCTACACAAGAAGAAAACATCAAGGTCATGTTGGTGAATGAGTTTCCGGCTCCGACTCCGACAACAACTTTGAGAGAAGCTATCACTCCGACTCTGACTATTGTCAAGATGATGGTGTTGCCGGAATTGCTCTAGTGACTACCAACTCCTACGATCTATTTGATTCACCAAATGAAGGGAGTGGAAGTTGTTTCATGGATAAAGGCCCCAAGGTATCACACCCCGAGTATCTCGATTTTTATAGTGATTAAGATGATTTGCTTTGTGAAGATGATTTGCTTTGTGATGATAACTTGCTTTGTGATAAAACTAGTGATGTTGATCAAAATAAACTAGATAATTATCATGCTAGTCAAGATGAGTCATTTGATGATGATAAGATGAAAATAGAACAACTAACTAAAGAACTAAACACTCTTAAGTTAGCTCATGAATCTACTCTTGAAGATCATAGAGAGCTTATGAGAACTCATGAGAAGCTACGCTTTGAGAAGCTCAACTTGGAGCAAGAGCATGAGTTTCTCAAAGCTATCAATGACGATCTCCAAAAGAAGACTTCATCTTATCTAGCCAAATGACTACTCTTGTCTACTTTCATGCCTCAAGTTAAAACTAAGCAATCTAGTAACAAAGGCAAGAAAGCTCTTCATCTAGTAGCAACAATAAAAATGCTAAACCCAATGATGTTGTTTCTAGTACTTCTATTGATTCCACTAATGATGATGCTCTTAGCAAAGTTACACTTGAGCAAGAAAATGCTTTACTGAAAGGAATTATAGAAAAAGGTATCTACAAGAGTCTTGCCAGATGTAAGCAATTTGAGGAAATTGTACGCAAGCACGGAGGATACTGGAAGAATCGTGGTGTTGGCTACTTCAACGCTAATGGAGTTGAGTGGGAAGAAGGTCAATATCCCAAGCCCAAGGTTGTCCCTCAAAAGGAGAAGTATGAAAATACTCTTCCCAAGGGGACAAACACTCAAGATGACCTTCCACCACAAGACCAGAAGCTCAAGGGCAAGAACAAGCTTCAAGAGGACATTGACTCATATGAAGATGAACCCCTAGCTTTGGTGGAGTGGGTTCCCAAGCCTACTTCAAGCTCAACTACTACAAAGGCTACTTCAACACCAAGGATCCCCATCAACTTGATGTGGGTCCCCAAGAAGAAGAACTAGTAAGTTCTTGATGGGTGACTCCGCCAATGAAATTCACTCACATTCATTATTGGCAAGGACTTTTTGCACTTAACATCAAGTCAATGCAATAGTTCAAGGAGTCATACATTCCCTCAAAGGTAAGAAAGGGACAAGGTAATCAACTAATCTCTGGACATCATAACATATGCTTTGCACTCCATGTCCATAGATATCTTTGTATTTGTCTCTTGTGAGTTGGGACTAACCCATGTAGGTGAGAGGAGTAAGGAAATAACAAGGATGCTCCCAACTCTTGGTGATCTTCATCAACATTGAGCATCCACAACTACCTCACCAACATGAAGTCTTGATCGACAAAACCCAAGGTTAGTTTATCCCTCTTATGGGGGGATGTCACCTTAAGGGGGAGCTTTACTCTAAGACTTGAGTCAAAGCACCTCTTAGTATGTGGCAACATTAAATGCTTTATGTAAAAGTGGTAACCCCACTTGTGCTTAAACGATGAGTTTGACCTATGATCAAGTACTCTTACTTGGATCCTAAGTCAAATACTCATATATAGATGATTTCGTCATGGCCCAAGTGCTTGTTAGATGGTAGTGTGTTTGTGCATGTTTGTCATGATTTCTTTTGACATCTTATTGTGTGAGCATGTTGGTCTGCATTTATTTTCTCATTCAAGGACATCCAAACGTTGCTATTTGGTTATTGATTTTCTTTTTTGCCAATTGGATGGACAAGAATGCCTAGGACCACTCTTTAGCTATCTATGCTTTCTCACCTCATGTTCCATTCATGCTGCATCACAAAATTTGAACAAGTGCTTTTCGATCCCTCTGTGTGTGGAGCACTCGGAGTTCTGTATCGACAAGGACTGACCATTAAAACCTCCCAAGTGCATCTCGGTGGAACCAACCCCACAATCTCGGTCTCACCGAATGCCTAGGGTTGATCTGATTTTCAATCTCGGTACTGTCGATTTCATATTCTCGGTTACACCGAGTTTCCCTGTAAGATGACAGTTGTGGAACTCGGTGACACCAAAAACATAAAATCGGTATCACCGACAGTGGAGGGTATATATACCGTGGTCCCAAACATTTTGAAATTCATCCTCGGAACCGTCGCGCCTCAGAACCCTAAGATGCCGCTTCGAGACCCCTGGTCGTCGCCCTTGTCTTCCTGCGCTCCTTCGCCGCTGGGAATCGCCGCTGTCGACGAAATCTGCTTCATCGCCGCCGCCGTAGCAGATCCGCACCAAGTTAGGGTACAGATTCGACCTCCTTTACGCTCCCTTCAAATTCTTGTGCATTGGATTTGATTTTATATATAAGCCACCCATTGCATGTATTCCTATCCACACAAAATCTCATAGGCTAGCGAACCATTGATTTTCTAGGGTTTTGCCTTCCGCCCGACGCAACTCGGTAGAACCGAATCAAGAAAATCGGTACCACTAATTTTCGTTTCTATGTTGCTAAGAACTATCTCGATGAAACCAAGCACTCCTTTTCGGTCTCACCGAAAAGGGTGCCAAGTTTCTGTTAAAAGGGACAGTCAGTCTCGGTGTCACCGAAAATTTTGCTTCGGCCTTACCGATTTGTTTCTGACAGAATGCAGAACTTTGAAAATATTTTGTTCAAAATTTCAAAAACCAGCTGATAATTTTGTGATGACTCCTCTACTTCTGCTCATCTATATTCCATTCGCAGGGTCAGTATGTTAGATGTAGAGGATAGTCAGAACTTGCCAGAGCAGGGTGCTGACATGAGTTCAGGCACAAGCCCAGAGTCGAGTTCATTTTCAGATCCAGGCACCCCCAGCTCCTATGGGTTGCCCAAAGCTGCTACAAGGACCAGAAAGAAGCTAAATTCTGATGAACAAGATTCAGACTTCGTTCCAGAAGAGATTCTTGCTACGAAGCAAGAGAAAGCTGCTAAGAAGTTTGCTACTCAAGCCACTTCTTCTAGGAGAGTTGTCAGCAAGATCTATGCACCTGCTTCAACCTTCAAGGCTCATGAGACTGCGAGAGCAACTATTTCAGTTGAGGTCCCTAGGAAAGCTATGCCTAAGAAGGCAGGAGAGAATAAAGCAAGAAAGAGGGTTATTCATGTAATTGGCAGAAGAACCTCCATGTTTGAGGATCCAGAAGAAGTTGTTGGTGCTGATGTTGAAGAGGAGGAAGAGCATGTTGAGAAGGCCCCTCCCAAGAAAAAGAAAAAGAAGCTTATGGCTGATGTTATGCCAAAGACTAGCACATCCAAGAACGGTGCTGCTGAAAAGCCTAAGAGGACATCCAAGCAGATTCCAGCTTCTGAGAAGAACAAAGGGACTGCTTCCAGAGTTGAAGATGATGATGACTTGACAACTTTGATGAAGCTCAGACCACACCTTCCGGTACACAATGCCAGCTACCCACTAGCTGAAGATATGAAGAAGAGGAAGGATTCAGGATTGAGAGCTTGGAGAGCTATAGATCCATATGCCTAGAGGAAGAAGATAGTTGTGGACTATAGATTTTATACCAAGGAGCAACATGATTTCTATGAGACTGTGCTTTTTGACAAGAGTCCAGCTGTGAGTGATATGTTGTATGTTGACTGGAAATTCATTAAGGAGAATGAGGACTACTTTCCAAGTGTCCAAGACAATTTCCACTGCAAAGGTTTGGATGAGTTTGTTGGCAGAGAATTCACTTCTTGGAATGATGAGATGATCATGCAATTCTACTCCACTGCACATTTCTATGGAGATGGTAGAATTGTATGGATGAT
The DNA here is from genome assembly GCA_022496015.1 of Hordeum marinum. NCBI lineage: Eukaryota > Viridiplantae > Streptophyta > Magnoliopsida > Poales > Poaceae > Hordeum > Hordeum marinum. Next base: position 365,232,703 of record CM039675.1, on the reverse strand, counting down.
TGAAGGTGCAAGGTATGAATCAACTGTTAAAGAATGGGCTGCTATCTTAGGAGTTCCTGAAGCACAGGATGGTGACTTGGATGTATACTCAGAATCCAAGGAGAGCCACAATGCTATGGCAAATATGTACAATGAGATCCATGCTGCCAATGTGAAGTCTCACAGGCTAGGATCTATCTACTTTCTTCAGGCTGGCCTCCGCACAATGAACACCATTCTAAGGCATACTTTAATGCCCAAGTCAGGAGATGACAAGATGATTTGAGGGCACTCCATCAGTATGTTGATCCACCTTGACAGACACACCAGGATCAGAGTCATGGATTTGATTCTTGAAACAATCAAGAGGGTTGCGGCTGACCAGAAGCGCTCTTGCTGTTATGCACCCTACATCCAGATGCTTATCAATTCAAAGTTGGAAAAGCACATTTTTGCTCTAGATCGTCCACATTTACCCCTACAGCCAGATCTCGAGGACAATGTTGTGGTGAAGGGTGTTGAACATCCCACATCTGCTATAGCTCAGGCAGAGGCAGAGACAGTTAGAGCCACTAGTGCTCAAGTCCCTAGATCTAGATGTGAGCAAATGGATCTGTTGATATCATCAGTTCAGGGTATGCAGAAGGACATTAAGGGGATTCTGGACAACCAAAACAGTCTTGTGAGGATCTTTGAAAACAGGATCAAGACCCTTAGTGATAAGGTGGATGGGCTGACTAAGATAGTCAATGAGCTCAAAAAGGAAGTTGACTTAGTGCCTCTTCCTCAGACTACTTCTGATGATGAGGAGGAGGAGGATGAATCACCTCTCAGGACAGGCACACAGTTTCATACTCAGGCTAGATCAGCCACTATGCCAGTTCCAGACTTGAGGCCCTCTTCATCAGCTCCTACTCCATCTGTTCCAGTTCCTCCAGCTGCCACTCCAACTCCATCCACGACATCTGCAGAGATCTTTGCCGACGCTATTCTCTCAACTCCTTCATCAACAAATGGAGGAGATCAGCCCAAGAACGATTAGATGTATGCCTTTGAACTTTTTGGTAACTTGTTGACAAAGGGGGAGAAGTGTATATTGATATTTAGGCTTCGAGCGAGAGAGCGTTTTGGTGTTTGTTGCTTTTCAAAACATTTGGTATTTTGGTTACTTGTGTTGAGCGTATGATCATGTGTGTTATGCCACTATTTTACGCCTTATGCGTGATGCAACTATTTCCTATCATCTTAATGCTTATGAGATGATCATTCACCTTTGCTTGATTGTGTTGTGCTTTGTTATTCATTCTAATTATTCTTGCACACCACCAAGTTGTATGTGACATGGAAGAAGTGCCCCATATACCTAATCGATTGTGCATTTGCATTCAAATGCAAATTAAAAATAATGCACAAATTTAGGGGGAGCTCTTGCTTATCACATACCTCTCAAAGCGACGATTATATTCATTGATTTCATCCTATGTCGAAGCTTTGATCTATATGTTGTTATCAATTACCAACAAGGTGGAGATTGAAACCATATTTGCTCCCTTAGTGGTTTTGGTAATTAATAACAACATATAAGTCATTGAACTAATGTTTCCACCAAGTATATTTCAGGAAATGTTCAATGATAGGATTGGCAAAAGGAGATTGTGGACATACCCCAAGATGCAAGGAAATAGGTTCGCCAAGCTTCAAGCAAAATGACTCTACATTTTATATTTGTGAGAAATCACTTTGAGTCCATAGGAAAGCCAATATGATTAAAAGGGGGTAAGGTTTTGTTGGTGAACAATATGCTCAAACGTGCACAAGTGATAGTCGCCAAAAACAGCCACAAACTCTCCCACCAAAGTATGTTCTATACCTAACACTCAAAATCGGTGCAACCAACTTTCCCATACCGGTGCCACCGATTCTAGAACCTAGACAGACTCAGCCAAACCCTAGCCACTTCGGTGCAACCGATTCCATACCGGTGCCACCGAGTTTAGGTTGCCAACTTTCTATTACGTAAATTCACATTTTCGGTCCCACCGAGAATGTTGGATCGGCGTCACCGAGATTGGAAATATGACCGTTGGTCAGCTTATCGGTGAAACCGAGTTTCCTATATCGGTCTCACCGAGATTCAAAAGTTTCCACCTTTTGGTCACTTCGGTACCACCGAGATTAACACATCGGTGTCACCGAGTTGGTCATTTTGTGTGTAACGGTTGGATTTTTGGGGATGCCTATATATACCCCTTCACCACCACCTACTCGAAAGACAACTACTCAGAACTATTCCACACTTGCCCTATCTAGTTTTCTGAGAGAGAACCACCTACCCTTGTGTTGAGGTCAAGATATTCCACTCCAATCATATGGATCTTGATCTCTAGCCTCCCCAAGTAGTTTTCCACCAATCCCATCTCTCCCACCATGCCAAATTTGTGAGAGAGTGATTGGTGCTGAGGAGTCTATCATCTTGAAGCACAAGAGCAAGGAGTTCATCGTCATTACCAAGCCTATTACCTTTTGGAGGGTGGTGCCTCCTAGATTGGTTAGGTGTCGCTTGGGAGCCTCCTACTTCGTGTTGTGGAGTGACCCAAGAAGTTTGTAAGGGCAAGGAGATCGCCTACTTCGTGAAGATCTACCCATAGTGAGGCTAGTCCTTCGTGGATGGAAGCCGTTATGGAATAGTCAAGGTTGCTACTTCGTGGACCCTTTTGGGTGGAGCCCTCCATGGACTCTCGCGACCGTTACCCTTCATGGGTTGAAGACTCCATAAACGTGGATGTACGATAGCACCACCTATCGGAACCACGGGAAAAATAGTCGTGTCTACAACTGTGTTTGATGTTCCTACTCTATCCCTTCTGTACATGCTTGTTGTTACTTTCCGCTATTATATACTCTTAGACTTGCATGTGTAGGGTGTACTTGACTTGCCATTAAATGCTAAAAACTATCAACCCTAAAACTTGGTATAGGCAAAACTTTTATTTGGTCAAGTAGTCTAATCACCCTCCCCCTCTAGACATACTTTCGGTCCTACAACATCCTCTTTGGTGGCCCTGGCCACTTCCGTTGTGAGCCGGTGCTGTTCGAGGTAGTGGACCTCGCAAGTCCCTACCACGCGCTGTTGGGCCGGCCGGCCCTCGTCAAGTTCATGGCAGTCCCCATTACGCCTACCTCAAGCTCAAGATGTCGGGGCCCAAGGGAATCATCACCATCACTGGTGACTACAAGATGTCGCTCGAGTGTGCTCGAGATGGCAGCCGATTGGCCAAGGCCCTGGAGATAGCCGAGGAAAAGCGGCAGCTCGACCGGCTCGTGGCCCTTGCTGCAAGCCAGCCGACCGTGCCGCTCCTCCCTCGTAGTCCGTCAGCGAAGCCTCCTTATAGCCATCCAAGGATGCCAAGCAGATCCCGCTCGACGCGTCGAACCCCACTCAATGCATCACCATCGGTTCCCGCCTCAACAGGAAATAGGTAGGCGAGCTCATCGACTTCCTCCATGAGAATCGGGACATCTTCGCATGGTCCCCCAAGGACATGTCGGGTGTTCCAAGGAAGTTCGCCGAGCACAAACTACACGTCCGGACGGACGTCAAGCCGATCAAGCAACCCCTGCATCATTTCTCTGAGGAGAAGCAGCATACTATAGGAGAAGAGATCGCCCGGCTGCTCGCAGCCGGCTTCATCATGGAAGTTTTCCACCCGGACAGGCTGGCCAACCAAGACTTGGCGCATGTGCATCGACTACACCAGCCTAAACAAGGCATGCCCCAAGGACCCATTCGCCCTGCCGCGGATCGATCAAGTCATCGACTCCATGGCCGGCTGCGACTTGCTGTCCTTCCTGGATGCCTACTCCGGCTACCACCAGATCAAGCTGGATCCGGAGGATCGGCTCAAGACCTCCTTCATCACGCCCTTTGGGGCCTACTACTATATCACCATGTCCTTCGGCCTGAAGAACGCAGGCGCCACCTTCCAGCAGTGCATGCAGAAGTGCCTCCTGCCTCACATAGGCAGGAACGTCCACGTTTACATCGACGACATCATCATCAAAACTAAGAAGCACTTCAGCCTCCTCGACAATCTCTGAGAGACCTTCGCGAACCTGCGCGAGTACAAGATCAAGCTCAACCTGGAGAAGTGTGTCTTCGGCGTCCCAGCCGGCCAGCTCCTCGGTTTCTTCATGTCTGCCTGCGGCATCGAAACTAACCCAGGGAAGATCAGCGCGATCGAGCGCATGCCCAAGCCGACATGGCTCCGCGACATCTAGAAGTTCACCGGCTACCTCGCCTCGCTGAGCCGGTTCATCGGCCGGCTGGGGGAGAAAGCCTTGCCCCACTATGGGCTCCTTCACAAGACGGCTCTGGTCGAACCAGGTCACACCAAGAAGCCGGGCATGTTTGATTTGCCCGACGAGGTGGACGAGGCCTTCCGCGGCCTCAAGAAGGCTCTCACCCGCGCGCCCATCCTGGTCGCGCCGGCTGAGAAGGAACCCTTGCTCGCCTACATCGCGACGACCACTTGCATCATCAGCATCGTCTTGGTGGTCGAGCGGCCGGAGGAGGGCAAATCCCTGCCAGTCCAGCACCCCGTCTACTACTTCAGCGAGGTCCTCTCCGCATCCAAGCAGAATTACCCGCACTACCAGAAGATGTGCTATGGTATACACTTCGCCGCCAAGAAGGTCAAGCAATACTTCCAGGAGCACACCATCACCGTGGTGAGCACATCCCCGCTCGGCGAGATCATGAGCGGCCGAGACTCCACCGGCCGGATCGCCAAATGGGTCATCGCCCTCGCCGACCACGAGATCCGGTACGCACAGGCATTGGCCGACTTCCTCGTCGACTTGGCAGAGACCGAGTTCTTGCACCCTCCCCCAGACTCCACGCATTGGCACATGCATTTTGACGGCTCAAAAATGAGGACCGGCCTGGGTGTCGGCATAGTCCTCTCCTCCCCGAAAGGTGACCAGCTCAAGTACGCCCTCTAGATCCACTTCGCCGCCTCTAACAACGTGGCCGAGTACGAGGCCATCATCCACGGCCTCCGGCTCGCCAAGGAGATCGGCATCAGGCGCATCCTATGCTTCGGCGACTCCGACCTCATGGTACCGCAGGTCTCTGGTGAATGGGATGCCAGGAAGGCCAATATGGCCAACTACCGCTTCCTCGTACAACAACTCACCGACTCCTTCGAGGGTTGTGAGTTCCACCACATCCCACGGGCGGACAACGAGGCGGCCGACGCACTGGCAAAGATCGGCTCCACCCAGTAGGCCATCCTAGCCGGCGTCTCCCTTGAGCGGCTGCTCAAACCATCGATCAAGCCTTCGCCAGAATCGGAATCCATCTTCGTGTCGGCAGACGCTGCCGGTCCATCGGTGGCTCCGGCTGCCCCCTCGGCATCTTTGCCACTGGCCCCATCGACCTCGGCTATCTTGCCGGCACCGGATGAGCCAGCTGCATTCGAGGTAGTCGGCTCCAACGCTGGGCCTGTCATGATGGCAATCGATGCCCCCACGGCCGTCCCCGACCCGAGGGCTGACGAGCTGGCCCCGGGGGCTGGCGAGCCGGTCTCGGGGACTGATCATCCAAACTCGGGGGCTCCCGAGCCAGCCCCTGTCTCGGCTCCCTCATGGGCCCAGCCCATCCGGGCTTTCCTTCTGCGCGGTGAGCTCCCCCGAACAAGGCCATGGCAAGGCGAATTCAGCGTCGGGCTTCGGCCTACAGCATCATCAATCGCAAGCTCGTCCATCGCAGCACCACCGGCGTCTTCCAACGGTGCGTTAAGCCGGAGAAGGGTCTGGTGATCCTCCTCGACATTCACCAGGGCAAGTGCGGACACCACACCGCCTCCAGGACCCTGATGGCCAAGGCTTTCCACCATGGTTTCTACTGGCCCACCTCCTTGGAGGCGGCCAAGAAATTGGTCGATGGATGCGAGGGCTGCCAGCGCTTCAGCACGCAGAGCCACCTTCCGGCGACAGCCCTCCAGACCATCCCCCTCTCATGGCCCTTCGCCATCTAGGGGCTAGACATGGTGCGTCCCTTCAAGACCGCATGAGGCGGCATGACACATCTACTGGTGGCCGTCGACAAATTCACCAAGTGGATCGAGGCCCGGCCAATCAAGATGCCGAACGGCCCCACGGCCGTCCGGTTCATCGATGACATCACGGTTCGCTACGGCGTCCCCCACAGCATCATCACCGAAAATAGCATGAACTTTGCCAAGGGCACGCTCGCGCGTTTTTGCTCCAAGCAGGGCATCCTGCTCGACCTGGCCTCCGTCGCTCATCCACAGTCAAACAGCCAGGTCGAGAAGGCAAACGGCCCAATCTTGTCCGGCATCAAGCCCCGGCTCGTAACACCGCTGGTGAGGTCAGCCGGTTACTGGGTCGATGAGCTGCCATTTGTCCTTTGGAGCCTTAGAACTACCCCCAACCGATCAACCGGCTACACGCCCTTCTTCCTTGTGTACGGGTCCGAGGTGATCATCCCCACCAATATCGAGTTCGACTCGCCTCGGGTCACCCTATACACGGAGAAGGACACAAAGGAGGCAACAGAAGACGGCGTCGACCTACTCGAAGAAACCTGCAAACTGGCCTTGAGCCGGATGGCAATCTATCAGCAGAAGCTCTGGCACTACCACAGCAAGCGGATCCGGCTGCTCTCCTTCCGCGAAGGGGACCTGGTGCTTAGGCAGATCTAGCGGACAGCCGAACAACACAAGTTTTCCTCCCCACAGGAGGGCCCATTCATTGTCAGCATGGCGCTGCATAACAACGTGTACTACCTAATAGACGCCCAGAAGCCGCAGAAACGCAAAAGAGACGCCTCCAGCGAGGAGACCGAGCGCCATGGAACGCGGTGCTCCTCTTCCGTTTTACTGCTAAAAAGACCAGTGTATGTATGTATCCCTCCCCTTTTGGGCTTATGTATGCAACAGGTGCCCCATGCCAGCTCTTGGGGCACGCCCTTTTCGTTTCCCTTAAAGGTCTCTTCACTCACCGGCTCCCCGACCCCGCTCCTGGGCCCGAGGGCTCTCCGGCTGGTCCTAGGTCACCTCCCCCAAAATCGACCAAGTAGTGTGAGATGAGCAAGCCCTCCCACCCCTCCCAGCTACAGACCGGCTCCCGGCATTCCGGCTGATGGGGCCTCGGGGCGACAAAACTTAGCACGCACAAAAGTTTGATCACAAAGGGGTCGCCGACTAGGTCTAGCCGGACCAACGCCTCGCCTCTGCCCCTCAACTTACCCAAAAAAGCTCTCGCGGTTCCTAAGTTCCGAATCGGCTCCCTCGAGGTGGATGCCCCGACCCAGCTACAGATCGGCTCCCGGCTGTCGGGCTGGTGGGGCCGAAACCAAAGGGGAAAAGGGACCGAGCAAACGTAACCAAAGGGGTAAAAAAGGGGTAAGGGAGAGCAGGCACACATAATAGGCAAACACATTAAACATTCATAACACAAATTTAAGATAAAAAAAAGGCCCATGGCCATCACGGTTCAATACATTACACCCCCTATGGGTGGACTTAAGTCTAACATGCAGGAAAGTTAACAAGGGAAAAAGATAAGACACCCGAGGGCTCAGGCCACCGATGCGTCTCCAGCCGACGCATCGCTGGGCGGCTCGCCTCCTGTCCTAGAGGTGGTTGCGGCCTTCGGGTTGGCTTCCTTGGCCTTCGAGGCAGCCTCTGTGGTCCCAGCCGTCCCGGCGCTGGAGTCAGTATTCTCGTCAGTGACCTCCTCGTCCTCCGGACCTTGGGGGATGCCAAAGGAGTCTTCGGCTGCCGGCTCACCGTCCTCGACAAGTGTCAGTAGGAGCTCATCCGGGTCGACGTACGACGCAGGCTCGTTGGCCCGGCAGACAAGGACCGGCTCACGGGCCGCCCGCTCCTCGGTCGGCTCGTCCCTCATAGTGGCCAGCCGGTCCAAGTCCATCCCGCAGTACCACGAGGTGACGAACCGGAGCACCATCTGCGCGCCAGCTCGAGCCGCTAACGCCTTCCAGACCTCGAGCCAGGACACGGCATGCTCTAGCCACAAGGCCACGCGGTTCTACGAAGCCCCTCCACGACCCGGCCACAAGGTGCGCGATGACCTCCTTGCCGTCCATATTCAGCCGCTCCACGCTCCACTCGAGGTGGATCAGCCGGTTTTCTATGAAGAGCCCAAGCTCCGCCATACTCCATGCAGCATCCTCCTTGATGGAGCGCCCGCGCGCCCGGAGATACTCCCGGTGCTCCTCGACGGCACGCTCAACGCGGCGTTGGGTTTCCGGGAAGCGCCTAAGGATGAAAGGGATGAATGAGAGGAAGGCAAATCAAAAACAAGAACAGGCAAGAAAAAAGGCAACCGGCTGAAAAAACAAAATTGGACACTCACGCTCGATGGAGTCATCCGTATTGATGGCAAAGTGGAGCGAGGAGTCCCGCTCTGATGCCAGCTCCGCCTCCGCCTCAGCAAGAGCCTCCCTGCGCTCCTCGAGCGCCTTCTCGAGGCGGGTCACCTCGTTTTGGAGGGCGGCAGTGCGTTGGGCGGCTTCGGCCGCCTCCTTGACGGCTTTCTCCTTGCCCGCCACCTCCCGCGCCATGTTGGCCTTTAGGTAGGTTTGGGCCTCCTGCCCATCCGCCAGCTGCTTGCTGAGCAAGTCCCTCTCTTGAGTGACCGCCTGGACGCTCTACGCCAGTCGGTCCCGCTCGGAGATGGCCCCAATCTTATCCACCCGGAGGGTGGTCAGCTCCTATGCAAAGCAAATCAGGCATCAGTTGGTCATTCCACGCCCGCTCCGGCTGCTAGGCAGCCGGCCTGGCTCCCGGGGGCTATGCCCCCCCCCACAAGACTTGACATACCTTGCACCCGCGTGAGCTCCTCCTACAGCCGGTAGAAACCGTGCTTGCCGCGGTCGTGCATGGAGACCGCCTCCTCAAACAACTTCTGGCACTGGGAGTTCCTCTCCTTCCACATGAAGCCGAAATTAAAAGATGCACAAGGAGATCCGGCCCGGATGCCCGTTAGCCGGTCAGCCGGCCCACATCTCGGCAGCTACACCTAGTGGGTGCGCTTGCACGCCCCCACTGAAAATTTTAATAAGGACAACAACGCTTACCTCCACGCGCCATTGGGTGGTGTTGGTCGCCTCCATGAACCGGGCCAAGTCCTGGCGGCACCGATCCAGGACGCTCCCCAGCTCCCCGAACACAGGGACCGGGCCACCTGCCGGGGGAGCCGGAAGGGTTGGAACGCGCGCTAGCGCCTCCTAGTCCCGGATCACGTCCTGCATGGACCTCCGGGCCCGGCTGCCGTTGCCTCCTATCCCGACGCTCGCCACGGTGTCGGCCGCTAGGGAGGGGTTGATGACGGCAAGGGCACGAGAATCGGACCCCAGTTTCCCCCCGCTCGCCACTCGCGCCACCTCCTCCTCCTGCCGGCCCGATGCGGCGACCGCGACGGACGGCGTCTCCGTCTCCATGGCCGCCTTTGTCGGCGGCGCCTCCGAGGCCGCCGGAGCCTCTGGCGCATAGGCCCGGGCTGGCTCGGCCACAGGTGGCGTCACGTCCGGCACCCCCGGCAAGGCCACCTCGAGGACCGGCTCCGTAGCCGCCGCCCACGATCGGGTTGTCTCCTCCGCAGGCGGGGGCACGGCCGGCTCCGTAGCCGCCCCACTCGACGGGGGCCTCCATAGACGGGTCGATTCCGCTGCCGAGTCGGACGCCCGCGCGGGGTCCGCAGACCTCCTCCACCTCCCGCCGCTCGAAGTCCCGGAATGCGAGGCCCCGCCTCGCGCTTCGGACTTCGAGGCTCGCAGCTCCGCGAGCCTCCTCTTCTCCTCCCGCTACGTGGCCGCGTGCCCGCGGGCCAACCGGCTGGTGGCGTCCGTCGCCGACTCCACTTCATGGAGCTCGATGAGGTCCCTATGATGCAAAATGGTCAAACGCCCGCCAACCCATGACTCGGAAAGAAACATACGCAAGAAAAAGGAAGGCACTTACCCGGTGACGACGGGCAGAACCCGCTTGGCACGCACCGGCGGCTTCCATGCAGCCACTTTCACCCTCTTATGGGCGGGCGGCAGGGCCGCCGGCTCCTCCTGAGCTGGCCTCTTCGCCTGGCTGGCGGCATCGGCCGCCGGGACTTGAGCCGGCCGCTCCTCGCTCTGCCCACGCCGGCCCTACTGAACTGACGGTAGAGGCACGTTCAGGATCATCACATCATCATCATCGTCGTCGTCATCAATCCAGTCCCTGATCGTGGGACCGATAGGATACTCACCGGCTCCGCTGGGCTGTTCGGCTGTGCCGGACCCTCCAGCTCCGCTAGACCCGCCGGCTCCTCGACCCCTCCCGAGGAGTCAACCCCCCTCTTCAGGCGGGCCACCCTACTCGTAATCTTCGGAGTCGGAGTGGTCGCACTCCGCCTCGAAGATTTGGGTGTGTGGGCCATCTGACATGCTCTGTCGCACGAGCGACTGTGATCAGCACGGAGAAGTAAGGACTGATGATGGCTGCCGGGTGAGAAGAATCAAACGAAAAGAGCCGCCTCGACAAAACGTACCAGGGGAGGTCGGTTGATGCGGTCATACGTCTGCATGCTGAACGTCCATGACGCCGGCGTCAGCTTGAACAGCGTAATGGCGTTCACCCGCATCGCCACCTGAGCCGGCGTCCGGTCGACGGTCGTCAGCCGGCAAGGGTCTCGGCAGCCGGACATATCACAGATCCGGTGCGGCCTCATCTGGAGAGGCAGCACCCGGCGCAAGATGAAGGTCGCCACCAGATCGGAGGCGACCAGCCCCTCTCCGGTCCTCAGGTGCACGAGTCGGCCGAGCTTCGCAAGAGCCACTCCACGCAGGGCGGCTCCTGACCAGCTGACTCCGGAGGATTGCGCGTTGACGAAGGGCGACAACCGGATGAAGTTCTGCCACGGGTCGGTGTTCTTCACGTAGAAGAACGTCCAGTGCCACCCCTTGACGGAGTCGATGAGGGAGAAGTGCGGGAAGCGTGTGCTACGTCAGTACACCGCCGCGCCCCTGCAGGCATTGCTCTTCAACGCCTTGAGGTAGAAGAGGGATTTGAAGAGGTCGAGGAAGGGAAGAATCCCCAAGTACCCCTCGCACAGCATCACGAAGCCGGCGAGGTAGAGGATGGCGTTGGGGACGAGATGATGCGGCTGAAGGTTGAACTTGTCCATCATCAGGCGAAAGAAATGGCTCACTGGGAGCCCGAAGCCGCGGGAGAAATGCCAGGCGAAGACGACGAACTCCCCTGGCTGCGGTGCCGGCACCACCTCGTCGCCCGGTGCACGAGCAATCACACGCTCCACTGGCGGCAGCATGCGCGTGCGGCGGAGATCCGCAATGGCATCCTTGGTGACCACGGATCCGGCCCACCTTCCTCCGTGCCCTTCGGCCATTGCGACGGCGAGACGGCGTGCAAGCGCGGTTGCGTGCGAGAGGAGCAGCGATGCGGGAGGGAGCGACGAAGATGAAGATAAGAGACAGCAAGGGGCAAGTGGGGTCCGGGTACCTCTGCCCTCTGCCCTTCCTCCCCTTTTAAATGGGGAGGCCACGACCAGGGGACGTGGAGATTAAATGCGCCCACTCCCCGGAATCCCCACGCACGCGTGGGCGGCCTGGATCGTAACCGCCGCTTCGGGGCGCAGAAGATCCTTGCCAGCGCCTTGAGGCCTACTGGGTTGCGCCCGAGGCCTAGCAGACTAGGCCCAGGGCGACATCCCGTCTGCCCGCGTGCGCGGGGCCCGCAACATCATTACCCGCCACGTGGCACGCGGTGGGCCGGCCCGGGTCCCGGGGCGACGTGCCGGAACCCGAGGCGTCGGGTTTGGCTGCCGACCCGGCTGGCCTTCGGCTTCACACCGGAGGCGGGCACTGCTAGGGGGAAGCCGCCGGCTCCCCTCCGTCTGCTGGATGCGGGCCCCCGCCAGCTTCGGGGACTACTGATGGGGTTATTACCCCTGGGTAGGCCAAAGCAACGGGGTTCTCCTCCCCACTTCAAAGAAAAAGTACACGACCGGCTGGCCCCGACCGGCTAGAGCACAGCTGGCAGGTGCGATCGCCGGCTGGCTTGAGGACGGCTGGTCAAGGTGCCGGCTCGGCCCCCGGCTGGCTGGGCATGACCGACTACCCTCGGGCCGCCTCCTCCGTTGACCCCGGGGTGGAAAAGCAATGTCCCATCCCTCTGCACGTGGGTACGGCAACACAACATGACAGCCGCGATGGGCACCATTGTAGCCACGATGGCCGCTGAGGCACGGGTGCCCATGGCTACAGTTCGGCCGTCCGGGCCGCTGACCTTGGCGACCACGATTGGGCGGGGAAACAGTGCCGACACGACCCCGCCCACTCGATTACCTGGCCCAACGTGGCTATAGTGCAGCCGTTCGTACCCAAGACTTTGGCCGGCTCGCACTAGGCGATGCCACCCAGGCAGCCCGTGCCGTAGTAGGTGGGCGGGGCCCATTCACGGAGCTTCCTGGCGGGCCCCAGTGGACGATGGGACTGCGCAGCCGGTGGACCCTATAGGAGACGAGACGGCTCGAGGGGCGGGATCCCCTGGTCAGCCGGAGAGGGTGCCAGCCGGGTCCCTCACTTGTGTACCTCAGGAAAATTGTAATCCGAGGGGTTGGCCTATAAAAACCCCTGATCCCCCCATGCAACATGGAGGACGAGTCTCACACACACACACACCTACGGGATACTTCCCTCACATTCTCACACTTCATAGCGGAGGAAGGCGAGCCGACAAGGCAAGGAAAGTAATTCATCACAAGATGTACCAACATTATGAGTAGATGAACTACGAGGACTAACACATGGCAATAAAGCATTTCTACTAGATGTAGTGCTAATGTCCACATGAGGCTCACTCGATGTTACCTTGGTGGTACTAGCCTCATGAGCTATCTTTAGCACACTATGCGATACTAGAAGATCGCCATGAGAGCTAGAAAGCTTTTCATGACTTTCTTCCAATTTCCCATAATTGCTAGATAACAACTCAAGTTGAGCCCTTAGCTAAACATTCTCCTTTAATATGGATGCTTTACAAGAAATAGAGTTAGTAGCACAAGCATCATCATTAACAACAAGAGGAGAAGGCAACTTGGCAAGCTCTTTAGCATATGAAACTTTAAGTTGAGCATGAGACTCGGTGAGTTCAATGAGCGAACTCTTAACGATCCTTGAGCCATATTCGAGGTGCTCAAAGTCCTCAAGGAGTTTAGCATGTGCAACTTCAAGCTTATCATTTTTAGTTCTAAAATCATTAGCCACCTTGAGAGCTCTTTCATGGTATTCATTTAATCTAGATAATTCTAGAGCAAAGGTCTCCTCGAGAGATTCCTTGGTGGTTTGTTCATTTTCAAGAGCTTTACATAGCTCCGCGATCTCATTAGCGTAATCACGTTCATGACCTTCCATTTTCTCAATGGTGGCCTCATGCTCCTCGAGATGAGCTTCCAACTCCTTAGTATATTTCTTGCCCTCAATGGCAATAGACATGATTTCCACGAAGTTCGAATGAGCAATATTATTCTTATGAAGAGCTTTAAAAACAATTTCTCCCTTAAGTTTTAAGGAAGCAATATTATCACTCTCTTCATCATTATCATCAACATCATCGTCGTGACATATATTGGGATTCAAAGTAGGAGATACCTTTGAAGCCTTAGCCATAAGGCAAAAGTGAGAAACAATAGATGATGATGTAGGATCCCTTGAAGCACCATTCAAGACCACATCTTGTTCCATGGAGTGTTAGGTATCCTCTACATTGTTAGCACAACAACTCAAGGACATAGATGCATTTTTATCATGGCAACAAGATATAGCAAGCATGTCATTATGAGATTTAGTCAAGCAATTTGTACATGATATGCAAGGACTATAAACACAAGCATGTGGAACATTTAAAGTGCTCGAGGTGTTAAAGTCCAAAGAAGAAGCATTGCAATAAGAAAGTGAAGAAGAATTATCAACAATAAGCCCACTATCATCATTAAAATGATCATCACTACTCACCATATAATTACCTTATGGCAATCCACATGTAGGTGAAGTAGATGAAGTTCACAAGACAACACGACCGGAGGTGGAGGGAGAACAATCATCCCTACAAATCTTGGACTCACCAAATTTATCTTGAAGCTTTGTCCACAACTCATGAGCATCCCAGAACAACATGAGTTCAAATATAACTACATTGCTCAAAGCATCAAAAAGCACATTAGAAGCTTGAGCATTGAGATAAGACTTTTTATCATCCTCTAAATATATGTGTTGAGAATCCTTTGGAGGAGAAATACCCATATCTACAATTCGCTCTAAAGACCGGTCCATGACCCTAAAGAGATTAAGCATGTGAATTACCAAAACATAAAAATTTGTGCCATTGAAACTAAGAGTGTCGGAGAATTCTAATACCCTAGTCGACATCCTTACTGTCTAGGTTGTTAAACCTAATAATGAGAGACCTAGATCTGATACCATTTGAAAGGACGTGGATGTCGCCTAGAGGGGGGGTGAACAGGCGCTTTAAAATAATTACGATTTAGGCTTGTACAAATGCGGAATAAAACTATTGTTTAATTAGTCAAGCACAAAACCTAAAACAACTAGGCTCACCTATGTGCACCAACAACTTATGATAAGCAAGATAGACAACTAAGTGATAGCAAGATATATAACAAGAAACAATATGGCTATCACAAAGTTGTTGGAAATATGCCCTAGAGCCAATAAAGAAAGTGCTTATTATTATATTTCCTTGTTCATGATAATCGTTTATTATCCATGCTATAATTGTATTGATTGGAAACACATTACATGTGTGGGTAAATAGACAATACTTTGTCCCTAGTATGCCTCTAGTGAACTAGCTCATTGATCAAAGATGGTCAAGGTTTCCTAGCCATTGACATGTGATGTCATTTGATAACGGGATCACATCATTAGAACAATAATGTGACGGAAAATACCCAAACTACAAACGTAGCATATGATCGCGTTAGTTTATTGCTACTATTTTCTGCATGTCAAGTATATGTTCCTATGACCATGAGATGATGCAACTCACAGACACCAGAGGAGTGCCTTGTGTGTATCAAACGTCGCAACGTAACTGGGTGACTATAAAGGTGCTCTACAGGTATGTCTGAGGGTGTCTGTTGAGTTGGCATGGATCAAGACTAGGATCTGTTACTCCGTGTAACGGAGAGGTATCTCAGGGCCCACTCGGTAATACAACATCACAATAAGCCTTGCAAGCAATGTGACTAAGTGTTAGTCACAGGATCTTGTATTACGGAACGAGTAAAGAGACTTTCCAGTAACGAGGTTGAACTAGGTATGGAGATACGGACGATCGAATCTCGGGCAAGTAACATACCGAAGAACAAAGGGAACATCCTACGGGATTAACCGAATCCTTGACATAGAGGTTCGACCGATAAAGGTCTTTGTATAATATGTAGGAACCAATATGGACCTCCAGGTCCCGCTATTGGTTATTGACCGTAGAGGTGTCTCGGTCATGTCTACATAGTTCTCGAACCCACACGGTCTTCACACTTAAGGTTTGGTGACGTTTTGGTAGTATAGAGTTATGTATGGTGGTGACCTAAGGTTGTTAAGAGTCCCGGATGAGATCGCAGAGGTCACGAGGAGCTCCAGAATAGTCCGGAGGTAAAGATTCATATATGGGAAGTCTTGTTTTGGTCGCCGAAAAAGTTTCGGGCTAATCGGTAGTGTATCGGGAGTGCCGGTAGTGTACCGGGACACCACCGAGGGGGTATTTCGACACAAGAGGCTTCATGGGCTGTGGGAGAGTGAATACCATCCCTTTGTGGGCTGGTGGAAATCCCACACAAGGCCCATGCGGCTAGGGAAGAAAATCCCAAAGGGGAAAAGGTGGAAAAAGGCCAAAAAGGAGGAATCCTAGTCCTACTAGGATTGGAGGAGGAATCCTCCTCTCCTCCCACTTCGGCCGAACCAAGGAGGGCTTGGCCCTTGTTACAAGGCCTCTCCTCCCTCCCTATTATATATACTGGAGGTTTTAGGATTTTTGCACAGAATTTTCAGCCACGTGCTACCCGTTCCTCCAGTGCATAGTTTCTCCTCTAGATCGAATTTCAGCAGTGCTTAGACGAAGCCCTGTCGGAATAGCTCCACCACCATCTCCAGAGCGCCGTCACGCTGCCGGAGAACTCTTATTCATCTCCGCTCCCTCTTGTTGTATCAAGAAGGCGAAGATCGTCATCAAGTTGTACATGTGCTGAACGCGGAGGTGCCATCCGTTCGGCGCTAGATCGGAAGGACTGTGATCGTGTTCGCGGGACGGATCGTGATCGTGTCCGCGGGACGGATTGTGATTGGATCACGGGACGGATCATGATTGGATCGTGGGACGGATCGTGATTGGATTGCGATACACTCGGTGATTTGGATCGCGAAGACGTTCGACTACACCAACCGCGTTTCTTAACGCTTCCCGCTTAGCGATCTACAAGGGTATGTAGATCCACTCTCCCTCTCGTAGATGCTCATCACCATGGATAGGTCTTGCGTGAATGTAGGAAAATTTTTGTTTCCCATGCAACGTTCCCCAACAAAAGTAAAGTGCACAAGTAAAGGGGCTCGGGTAAGAGATAACCGAGGCATGCAGAGACGACGATGTATCCCGAAGTTCACACCCTTGCGGATGCTAATCTCCGTTCGGAGCGGTGTGGAGGCACAATGCTCCCTAAGAAGCCACTAGGGCCACTGTAATCTCCTCATGCCTTCACATAATGCAAGATGTCGTGATTCCACTAAGGGACCCTTGAGGGTGGTCATCGAACCCATACAGGCAAGGTTGGGGTAATCTCCACAACTTGATTGGAGGCTCCCAATGACACCATGAAGCTTCACCACAATGGATTGTGGCTCCGAGATGACCTCAAATTCTCAGGGCAATCTCCACAACCTAATTGGAGACCCCGAAGCTTGCCTGGAGATTTGCGCCACAATGATTGAACTCCGAGGCACCACCAACCGTCGAGGGCGCCAAAGCACCCAAGAGGAACAAGCTCTAGGGTCCTCAAACACCCAAGAGTAATAAGCTTCTCAACTTCTCACTTCCACGTATCATCGTGGAGAACTCAAACCTATGCACAAAATGCAATGGCAAGGTCACACGGAGTGCCCAAGTCCTTCTCTCCCAAATCCCACCAAAGCAACTAATGCTAGGGAGGGAAATGAGAGGAAGAACGAAGAAGAACACGAAGAAATCCAAGATCTAGATCCAAGGGGTTCTACTCACATAGAGGAGAAAGTGATTGGTGGAAATGTGGATCTAGATCTCCTCTCTCTTTTCCCTCAAAAAGGAGCAAGAATCATTAGAAGGATTGAGAGATAGCAAGCCCAAAGAGGGTCAACAATGGGGGGCAAACACGAGCTCAAAGGATAAGGTTCAATGGGAAAGAAGACCCCCTTTTATAGGTGGGGAAATCCAACTGTTATGCTCACAGCCCGCACAGAGCGGTACTACTGCTCATGTGAGTGGTACTACCGTTGGGGCAGTGGAAGCCCTTTGAAACTGCTGGAGCAGTACTACCGCTCGTCCTCATGGTACTACCGCTATGGATAGCGGTACTACTGCCAAGGGTAGCGATACTACTGCTTGCGAGTGGTACTAAAAAAATAGATATGCGCCTACCACCGGTGGACAAAACACGAGATTTTGGTCCAGAGGGGTAGTACCGCTACCTTTCCAGAGTGGTAGTAAAAAATTATATCCGCTCTAGCCGCGGTAGTACCGCTGCAGCCTTTTAAGAACACCAAAACTGCCACAACTTTTGCAAACAAACTCCGAATTCAACAAAACAAAGTTTGTTGGAAAGCCAACGACATGGGCTAACACAATATTGATTGAAATATCAATAAGAAGAAAATTAGAAAAGGCCCATAAGAAAATGGTGAGAACCCTTCCTAGAATAAGACCGGTAAAACCTCCAACACCGAAAACGCAATAGACGAAGCATATGAAATCCGTTTTTGATGTACTAGAGCTTGTCACGAAGATAACCAAAAGCTCAAGAACCCACATAGAGAAAAGCCAACCGATAACCTAGAAAGATGATGATGCCAAGAATGCAATGGTTTGGCTCTCAACGAACGATATGATCAAGCTACTCACTTGAGAACCCCCTTGATAGTACTGCAATCGATCCTATAACCCAGTCTCTCAACTACCACCATGAGATTGGTAAAACAGAAAACTTTATCAAGGTCAAACCTTAGCCTTGCACGTAGTCCACTTGAGCTAGATGATGCCGATCTTGACTTCCTCAAGATGGACCACCTTTCTTGATTGCGTTTGCTTGATGAAGACTAGATGATTGCTCCCCCATACTCCACTATGGGTGAGCCACTCTTCGGCACATCTTCAAAAGTCCATTGTCACCACAATGAACGGCGAGCCTCAAACATGATCTCTTCGTGGTGCTTCACTTGAGCTTGCACATCGCAACCTTGATGACGATCTCCACTTGATATCATCTTCCATGGGATGTATGGGATCTGCCTCTTGATGCAAGCCCATGGAAATATACCTAACCCCACAAAGAACTCTCACGTAGACCATGGGTTAGTACACAAAGTGTAATGGACAATGCTTACCACACCATGGAATCACTTGATCCCTCTCGGTACATCTTGCAAGCTTTGTGTGTTGATAAACTTGATTCACTTTTTGACTTAGTCTTGATCAACCTTGTATCTTAGCTTATCTATTCATAAAGATGATGTCTTGAAGGTAAACACGAATGCTTACACAATCTTCTTCAAGACATGTTTGCAATAAGCTCAACTCTCACATGACCAATCTTTAGATAAACGTTGAATACCACCTTCGTCATCATATAAACTCCTTGAAAACATCCAACAGGTGGACTTCAAGAAGTGCCTACGGACAAATCCTTTGAATATAACTCAAGACAACCATTAGTCCATAGGTGTGTCATCAATTACCAAAACCACACATGGAGAAATGTGTTTCTTACACCTTCCATCCACAAAGAAATCACCTTGCAATCCAAGACGAACAACAACCCAAATGGCGGGGTTATGACCAAGAAGGTGCATTTTCATTTTTTGCTTCCAACTAGCAAAATTAGTGCCATCAAAATACGGACCTCTACGGTGATAATTTCCCTCATTAGATGTCATACTCTCCTAACTTGTGAAACCAATGCAATGTAGACCAATGCTCTGGTACCACTTGTAGGATCAAAAGTAGGTCTAAAGGGGGTGATTAGACTACTTGACCAAATAAAAATCTACCTTTTCCCAATTTTAAGTGTTGGCATATTTTAGCATTCATAGCAAGTCAAGTACACCCTACACATGCATGTCTACGAGTATAGCAGCGGAAAGAAAAGACAAGCATGTAAGTAAAGGAAGGGTAGGAAGATCAAACGCAATTTGGAGACACGATGATTTTTCTCGTGGTTCCGATAGGTGGTGCTATCGTACGTCCACGTTTATGGAGTCTTCAACCCACGGAGGTTAACGGTCGCGAGAGTCCATGGAGGGCTCTACAAACTAAGTGTTCCATGAAGAGGCAACCTTGACTATACCATGATGGCCTATGTCCACGGAGGACTAGCCTAACTCGGGGTAGATCTTCATGAAGTAGATGATCTCCTTGCCCTTACAAACCTCTTGGTTCACTCCACAACACGAAGTAGGAGGCTCCCAAGCGACACCTAACCAATATAGGAGGCACCACCCTCCAAAAGGTAATCGGCTCGATAATGTCGATGAACTCCTTGCTCTTGTGCTTCAAGATGATAGACTCCTCAACACACAATCACTCTCTCGCATATTTGACTTGGTGTAAGAGATTGATTGGGCGGAAACCAACTTGGGGAGGCTAGTGACCAAGATTCATATGGTTGGAATGGAATGGCATGATCTCAACACATGAGTAGGTGGCTCTCTCTCGTAAAATCAGTCGGTATGAGTGGGGAACTATTCTGAGTGCTTCTCTGCCAGTGAGTGGTGGTGGAGGGGTATATATAGGAATCTCCAAAAATCTAACCGTTACACCTAATAAGTGTAGGGGAACGTCACATGGGAAACAAAAAAATTCCTACACATACGCAGATCTATCCATGGTGATGAGCATCTACGAGAGGGAGAGTGGATCTACATACCCTTGTAGATCGCTGAGCGGGAAGCGTTAAGAAACGCGGTTGGTCTAGTCGAACATTCGCGATCCAAATCGCCGAGCGTCCCGCGATCACATCACGATCCGTCCCGCGATCCAATCACGATCCGTCCCGCGAACTCATCACGACCCGTCCCATGATCTCATCACGATCCGTCCCGTGAACTCATCACGATCCGTCTCGTGAACTCATCACGATCCGTCCCGCGAACTCATCACGATCCGTCCCGCGATCTCATCACGAACCGTCTCACGATCTTGATCATGGTCCTTCCGATCTAGCGCCGAACGGACGGCACCTCCGCGTTCAGCACACATGAAGATTGATGACGATCTCCACCGTATTGATCCAGCAAGAGGGAGTGGAGAGGATGAAGAGTTCACCGACAGCGTGACGGCGCTCCGGCGATGGTGGTGGAGCAATTCCGGCAGGGCTTCGCCTAAGCACTATGGAAATCCGATCTAGAGGAGCACCGGTGGAACGGGTAGCACGTGGCCGTAAAATCTTGTGCAAAACACTCAATACCACCAGTATATATAGGAGGGAGGGAGGAGGAGGGATGGTGCAAGGCCAAGACCCCATAGGAGTCGGCCGAATCCACTAGGATTGGAGGACTCTCCTCCAATCCTAGTAGGACTAGGATTCGTCCCTTTTTTTTCCTTTTCCTATTGGGTTTTCTTCTCCAGCCACATGGGCCTTGTGTGGGAGTTTCCACCAGCCCACTAAGGGCTGATATTCACTCTCCCACAGCCCATGAAGCCTCTTGGGTCGAAATACCCCTCCCGAAGGTCTCCCGGTACACTACCGGCACTCCCGGTACACTACCGATGAGCCCGAAACTTTTCCGGCGACCAAAATAGGACTTCCTATATATGAATCTTTACCTACGGACCATTCCGGAGCTCCTCGTGATGTCTGGGATCTCATCCGGGACTCCGAACAACCTTCGGTCACCACCATACATAACTCTATACTACCGAAACGTCACCAAACCTTAAGTGTGCAGACCCTGCGGCTTCGAGAACTATGTAGACATGACCGAGACACCTCTACGGTCAATAACCAATAGTGGGCCCTGGATGACCATATTGGTTCCTACATATTCTATGAAGATCTTTATCGGTCAGACCTCTATGTCAAGGATTCAGCCAATCCCGTATAACGTTCCCTTTGTTCTTCGGTATGTTACTTGCCCGAGGTTCGATCGTCGATATCTCCATACCTAGTTCAACCTCGTTACCAGCAAGTCTGTTTACTCGTTCTTTAATACAAGATCCCATGACTAACACTTAGTCACATTGCTTGCAAGGCTTATTGTGATGTTGTATTACCAAGTAGGCCCTGAGATACCTCTCCGTCACACGGAGTAACAAATCCCAGTCTTGATCCATGCCAACTCAACAGACACCCTCAGAGATACCTGTAGAGCACCTTTATAGTCACCCAGTTACGTTGCGATGTTTGATACACACAAGGCACTCCTCCAATGTCCGTGAGTTGCATGATCTCATGGTCATAGGAACATATACTTGACATGCAGAAAACAGTAGCAATAAACTGACACGATCATATGCTACGTTTGTAGTTGGGTCTTGTCCATCACACCATTCTCCTAATGATGTGATCCCGTTTATGAAATGACATCTCATGTCCATGGCAAGGAAACCTTAACCATCTTTGATCAACGAACTAGTCCATTAGAGGCATACTAGGGACATGGTTTTGTCTATGTATCCACACATGCATCTAAGTCTCCGATCAATACAATTATAGCATGGATAATAAACGATTATCATGAATGAGGAAATATGATAATAACTAATTTATTATTGCCTCTAGGGCATATTTCCAACAGTCTCCCACTTGCACTAGAGTCAATAATCTAGTTCACATCACTATGTGATTCGCATTGTTATGAATCTAACACCCAATGAGTTCTGGGGCTCGATCATGCTTTGCATGTGAGAGAGGTCTTATAGTCAATGGGTCTACGACATTCAGATCCGTATGTACTTTGCAAATCTCTATGTCCAACTGTAAACACTGCTACCACGCTCCACTTGGTACTATTCCAAATGGCTGCTCCACTATATGTATCCAGATTGCTACTACGAGTCATCCGGATTGGTGTTAAAGCTTGCATCGACGTAACTCTTTATGACGAACTCTTTATCACCTCCATAATCGAGAAACATCTCCTTAGTCTTTTAGTTACTAAGGATAATCTTGACCGCTGTCCAGTGATCCACTCCTCGATCACTCTTATACCCCATGACAGACTCATGGCAAGGCACACACAGGTGTGGTACACAACATGGCATACTATGCAGAGCCTGTGGCTAAGGCATAGGGGACGACATTCGTCCTTTCTCTTTCTTCTACCGTGGTCGAGCTTTGAGTCTCACTCAACTTAACACCTTACAAAGCAGGCGAGAACACTTCTCTCTGACTTAATCCATTTTGAACTCTTTCAAAATCTTGTCAAGGTATGCACTTATTGAAAGTCTCATCAAGCATCTTGATCTATCTCTATAGATCTTGATGCTCAACAATTAGGTAGCTTTATTCAGGTCTTCCTTTGAAAAACTCCTTTCAAACAACCGTTTATGCTTTCCAGAAATTCTACATCATTTCCGATCAACAATATGTCATCCACATATACTTATCAGAAATTCTATAGTGCTCCCACTCAATTTATTGTAAATACAAGTTTCTCGTAAACTTTGTATAGACTCAAAAACTTTGATCACCTCATCAAAGTGCATATTCCAACTCCGAGATGCTTGCTTCAGTTCATAGAAGAATCACTAAAACTTGCACACCTTTTTGCATCCTTGGGACTAACAAAACCTTCTGGTTGTATCACATACAACCTTTCCTCAAGTAAATCGTTAAGGAAACGATGTTTTGATATCCATCTGCCAGATTTCATAATTGAAAAATACAGCAACTGCTAACATAATTCCAACAGACTTGAGCATCGCTACGAGTGAAAAGTCTCACCGCAGTCAACTCCTTGAACTTGTTGTAAACTTCTTTGCAACAAGTTGAGCAATACAAATGGTGACATTTACCATGAGTGTTTGTCTTCATTTTAAACATCCATTTGTACTCAATGGCCTGCCGTCAACGAGCAAGTCTACCAAAGTTTATACTTGATTTTCATACATGGATCCTTTCTCGGATTTCATGGCCACTAACCATTTGTCGGAATTCGAGCCCATCATCGCTTCTCCATAGCTTGTAGGTTCATAGTTGTCCAACAACATGACCTCCAAGATAGGGTTGTCGTACCGCTCAGGAGCAGTACACATCCTTGTCGACCTATGAGGTTTGATAGTAACTTGATCCGAAGCTTCATGATCATCATCATTAACTTCCTCTTCAACTAACGTAGGCTTCACAGAAACAAATTCCTGCGCTGCGCTACTTTCTGGTTGAACAAAGGTTCAACAACCTCATCAAGTTCTATCTTCCTCCCACTCAATTCTTTCGAGAGAAACTCTTTCTCGAGAAAGGACCCAGTTTTAGGAACAAACACTTTATGCTTGGATCTGAGATAGAAGGTTTACCCAACTGTCTTTAGGGTATTCTATGAAGATGCATTTGTCCGCTTTGGGTTCGAGCTCATTAGGTGAAAACCTTTTTCACATAAGTGTTGCAGCCCTAAACATTAAGAAATGACAGCTTAGGTTTCTATCAAACCATAATTCACACGGTGTCATCTCAACGGATTTAGATGGTGGCCTATCTAAAGTGAATGTAGTTGTCTCTAATGCATAACCCCAAAATTATAGTAACAAAATGATAAGAGACATCATAGCATGCACCATATCCAATAGAGCATGACTATGAAGTTCGGACACACCATCACACTATAGTGTTCCAGGTGGCGTGAGTTGTGAAACAACTTTCACATTGTCTTAAGTTGTATACCAAACTCGCAACTCAGATATTCACCTCCATAATCATATCGTGGACATTTTATCTTCTTGTCACGATGATCTTAAACTTCACTTTGAATTTGCTTGAACCTTTCAAACAATTCAAACTTGTGTTTCATTAAGTAAATATACACTATATCTACTCAAATCATCAGTGAAGGTAAGAAAATAACAATATCCACTACACGCTACAAGACTCATTGGATTGCATACATCAACATGTATCATTTCCAATAAATCACTTGCCTGCTTCATCAAAACAGAAAACGGGGTCCTTAGTCATCTTCACCAAGAGGCATGGTCCGCATGTCTCAACCGATTCAAAATCGAATGAGTCCAAAGATCCATCAGCATGGAGTTTCTTCATGCGTTTTATACCAATATGACATTTAGCGGCAGTGCCACAAGTATGTGGTACTATTATTATTAAATTTCTATCTTTTTGGCATCAATGTTATGAACATGTGTATTACTACGGTCAAGTTTCAACAAACCATTCTTACTGGGTGCATGACCATTGAAGGTATTATTCATGTAAATAGAATAAGCATTATTCTCTAACTTAAATGAATAACCGCGTGCAATGAACATGATCTAATCACGTTCATGCTCAACGCAAAAACACCAAATAACATTTATTTACGTTCGTCACTAATCTCGAAGGTAGAGAGAGTGTGCGATGTTGATCACATCAACCTTGGAAACATTTCCAACACACATCGTCACCTCACACTTAGCTAGTATCCGTTTATTCCATAGCTTTTACTTCGAGTTACTAACATTTAGCAACCGAACCGGTATCCAATACCCAGGTGCTACTAGGACTACTAGCAAGGTACACATCAATAACACGTATATCAAATATACTTCTGTCGATGTTGCCAGCCTTCTTATCTACCAAGTATCCAGGGTTGTTCCGCTTCAACGACCGCTCTCCTCATAATCGAAGCACTTAGTCTCGGGTTTGGGTTCAACTTTGGGTTGCTTCATCAGACCAGCAACTGACTTGATATCCATGAAGTTTCCCTCCTAGCCCTTGCCCTTCTCGAAAATAGTGGTTTTACTAACCATCAACACTTGATGCTCCTTCTTGATTTCTACCTTTGCGGTGTCATACATCGCGAACAGCTCAGGGATCATTACTTCTATCCCTGGCGTTTTATAGTTCATCACCAAGTTCTAGTAGCTTTAGTGACAGTGACTTGGAGAACAATATCAGTCACTATCTTATCTGGAAGATCAACTCCCACTCGATTCAAGCGATTGTAGCACCTAGACAATCTGAGCACATGCTCAACGATTGAGCTATTCTCCTTCATCTTACAGGCAAAGAATCTTGTTGGAGATCTCATATCTCGCAACACGGGCACGAGCCTGAGATCCTAATTTCAGCTCTTAGAACATCTCATATGTTCCATGACGTTCAAAACGTTTCGGAGCCTCAATTCTAAGCTGTAATGCATGATGCACTAAACTATCAAGTAGTTATCAGAACGTGCCTGTCAGATGTTCACAACATCTACAAACAACGCTAGAGGGGTTGGCGCACCGAGCGGTGCATTTAAGAACATAAGCCTTCTATGCAGCAATGAGGACAATCCTCATATCACGGAGCCAGTCCGCAATATTGCTACCATCATCTTTCAACTCTATTTCTCTAGGAACATATAAAAATACAAGGGAGCTACAGCGTGAGCTAGTAATCTACAACATAATTTTGCAAAGACACTACTGACTATGTTCATGATAATGAGTTCAATTGATCATATTACTTAAGAACTCCCACTCAAATTGACATCCCTCTGGTCATCCGAGTGATACATGATCCAAATTCACCAACTCAAGTCCGATCATCACGTGAGTTGAGGTGGTTACAATGGTGAACATCATCATGTTGATCATATCTACTATATGACTCATGTTCAACCTTTTGGTCTCTTGTGTTCTGAGGCCATGTGTGTACATGCTAGGCACGTCAAGTTTAACCCGTGTGTTCTGCATGTGCAACACTGGCTTGCACCCGTTGTATGTGAACGTAGAGTCTATCACACCCGATCCTCACGTGGTGTCCTAACACGACGAACTTTCGCAATGGTGCACACTCGGGGAGAACACAATTCATCTTGAAATTTAAGTGAGGGATCACCTTATAATGCTACCTCGTCCTAAGCAAAACAAGGTGCATAAAAGGATTAACATCACATGCAAATCATAAGTGACATGATATGGCCATGAACTTGTGCTTTTGATCTCCATCATGAAAACACCGGCATGATCTCCATCGTCACCGGCATGACACCATGATCTCCATCATCTTTATCTCCATCAATGTGTCGCCATCGGGGTTGTCGCGCCCACCATGCTTCTACTACTATTGCTACCATTTAGCGATAAAGTAAAGCATTACATAGCGCTTAAAGATTGACACGCAGGTCATACAATAATTAAAGACAACCCTATGGCTCCTGCCGGTTGCCGTACTCATCGACATGCAAGTCGTGATAATCTATACATCACATGATCATCTCATACATCACATATATCACATCATGTAATTGGCCATATCACATCACAACATACCCCGCAAAAACAAGTTAGACGTCCTCTAATTGTCGTTGCATGTTTTACGTGGCTGCTACGGGTATCTAGCAAGAACTATTCTCATCTACGCAAAAACCACAACGGTGATACACTAGTTGCTTTTCAACCTTCTCAAGGACCGCCTTTGTCGAATCTGATCCAACTAAAGTGAGAGAAACTGGTACCCGCAATCCATCTATGCAACAAGTTGCGGTCGAGGGAACCGGTCTCTCGTAAGCGTACGACTAATGTTGGTCCGGGCCGCTTCATCTCATAATACCGCTGAACCAAAACACAACCAAGGGAGGAAGCAATCTAAGCATCAACACCCACAAACTCTATGTGTTCTACTCGAAATCTCATCTACACATAGACCTAGCTACGATACCACTGTAGGGGAACGTCGCATGGGAAACAAAAAAAATTCCTACGCACACGCAGATCTATCCATGGTGATGAGCATCTACGAGAGGGAGAGTGGATCTACATACCCTTGTAGATCGCTAAGCGGGAAGCTTAAGAAACGCGGTTGGTGTAGTCGAACATCTTCGCGATCCAAATCGCCGAGCGTCCCACGATCACATCACGATCCGTCCCGCGATCCAATCACGATCCGTCCCGCGAATTCATCACGATCCGTCCCGCGATCTCATCACGATCCGTCTCATGAACTCATCACGATCCGTCCTATGAACTCATCACGATCCGTCCCGCGAACTCATCACGATCCGTCCCGCGATCTCATCACGAATCGTCTCGCGATCTTGATCACGGTCCTTCCGATCTAGCGCCGAACG
Organism: Hordeum marinum; assembly: GCA_022496015.1. Taxonomy (NCBI): domain Eukaryota; kingdom Viridiplantae; phylum Streptophyta; class Magnoliopsida; order Poales; family Poaceae; genus Hordeum; species Hordeum marinum. The sequence continues at coordinate 365,205,162 of CM039675.1, read as the reverse complement.
GACGGCACCTCCGCGTTCAGCACACATGCAGCTTGATGACAATCTCCATCGTGTTGATCCATCAAGAGGGAGTGGAGAGGAGGAAGAGTTCACCGGCAGCATGACGGCGCTCCGGAGATGGTGGTGGAGCAATTCCGGCAGGGCTTCGCCTAAGCACTGCGGAAATCCGATCTAGAGGAGCACCGGTGGAACGGGTAGCACGTAGCCGTAAAATCTTGTGCAAAACACCCAATACCACCAGTATATATAGGAGGGATGGAGTAGGAGGGCTGGCACAAGGCCAAGGCCCCATAGGAGTCGGCCGAATCCACTAGGATTGGAGGACTCTCCTCCAATCCTAGTAGGACTAGGATTCGTCCCTTTTTTTCCTTTTTCCACCTTTTCCTATTGGGTTTTCATCTCCAGCCACATGGGCCTTGTATGGGAGTTTCCACCAGACCACTAAGGGCTGATATTCACTCTCCCACAGTCCATGAAGCCTCTTGGGTCGAAATACCCCTCCCGGAGGTCTCCCGGTACACTACCGGCACTCCCGGTACACTACCGATGAGCCCGAAACTTTTCCGACGACCAAAATAGGACTTCCTATATATGAATCTTTACCTCGGACCATTTCGGAGCTCCTCGTGATGTCCGGGATCTCATTCGGGACTTCGAACAACCTTTGGTCACCACCATACATAACTCTATACTACCGAAACGTCACCAAACCTTAAGTGTGCAGACCCTGCGGGTTCGAGAACTATGTAGACATGACTGAGACACCTCTACGGTCAACAACCAATAGCGGGCCCTGGATGACAATATTGGTTCCTACATATTCTACGAAGATCTTTATCGGTCGAACCTCTATGTCAAGGATTCAGTCAATCCCGTATAACGTTCCCTTTGTTCTTCGGTATGTTACATGCCCGAGATTCGATCGTCGGTATCTCCATACCTAGTTCAACCTCGTTACCAGCAAGTCTCTTTACTCGTTCTTTAATACAAGATCCCATGACTAACACTTAGTCACATTGCTTGCAAGGCTTATTGTGATGTTGTATTACCGAGTAGGCCCTGAGATACCTCTCCGTCACACGGAGTAACAAATCCCAGTCTTGATCCATGCCAACTCAACAGACACCCTCGGAGATACCTGTAGAGCACCTTTATAGTCACCCAGTTATGTTGCGAAGTTTGATGCACACAAGGCATTCCTCAGATGTCCGTGAGTTGCATGATCTCATGGTCATAGGAACATATGCTTGACATGCAAAAAACAGTAGCAATAAACTGACACGATCATATGCTACGTTTGTAGTTTGGGTCTTGTCCATCACACCATTCTCCTAATGATGTGATCCTGTTTTTCAAATGACATCTCATGTATATGGCTAGGAAACCTTAACCATCTTTGATCAACGAGCTAGTCCATTAGAGGTATACTAGGGACATGGTTTTGTCTATGTATCCACACATGCATCTAAGTCTCCGATCAATACAATTATAGCATGGATAATAAACGATTGTCATGAACAAGGAAATATGATAATAACTAATTTATTATTGCCTCTAGGGCATATTTCCAACAATAAGTCAGACTCGGTGACACCGATGTGTTAATCTCGGTGGTACTGAGTTGCCTCAAAGGTAGCGACTTTTTAATCTTGGTGAGATTGATACCTAAAACTCAGTTGCACCGATAAGGTGACCAACGGTTGGATTGCCAAACTCGGTGACGCTGATTCAACAAACTCGGTGGTACCGATTTTGTGAATTTGCGTAACAGGAAGTTGGCAACCCAAAATCGGTGGCACAGAAATGGAATCGGTTGCACCGAAGTGGCTAGGGTTTGGCTGAGTCTGTGTGAGGCTGAGAATCGGTGACACCGAGTGTAAAGTGTTGGTTGCACCGATTTTGGATATTTGGATTTGGATGGACTTTTGTGAAAGAGCTTCTGGGTGTGTGTGGTGACTATCACTTGTGCACGTATGAGCATTTTGTTCACCAACAGTACCTTGCCCCCTATTAATAGTAGTGGCTTTCCTATGGACTCAAAGTGATTTCTCACAAAGGTAAAATGTAGAGTCCTCTTGCTTGAAACTTTGCCAATCTATTTCCTTGCATCTTGGGGTATTCCACAATCCTTTTGCCAACCCATCATTGAACTTTTCTTGAAACATGCTTAGTGGAAACATTAGTTCAATGACATATATGTTGTTATTAATTACCAAAACCACCAAGGGAGCAAATGTGCTTTCATGTATGCGAACGTAGAGTCTATCACACCTGATCATGTGGTGTCTCGAAATGACAAACTTTCGCAATGGTGCACAATCGGGGATAACACAATTTTATCTTGAAATTTAAGTGAGGGGTCACATTATAATGCTACCATCGTCCTAAGCAAAATAAGATGCATAAAATGATTAACATCACATTCAAATCATAAGTGACATGATATGTCCATGAACTTGTGCTTTTGATCTCCATCTCCAAAGCATCGGCATGATCTCCATCATCACCGGCATGACACCATGATCTCCATCATCTTGATCTCCATCAATGTGTCGCCATGAGGTTGTTGCACCGACTGTTGCTTCCATGACTATTGCTAACTCATAGTGATTAAGTAAAGCAAAACGGAAAAAATAATTAAAGACAACCCTATGGCTCCTTACGGTTGCCGTACTCATTGACATGCAAGCCGTGATATTATGTACAATACATGATCATATCATACATCACATATATCTCATCATGTAATTGGCCATATCACATGACAACATACCCTGCAAAAACAAGTTAGACGTCCTCTAATTGTTGTTGCAAGTTTTACGTGGCTGCTACGGGTATCTAGCAAGAACAATTCTTACCTATGCAAAAACCACAATGGTGATACAAAAACTGCTATTCAACCTTGTCAAGGACCACCTTTGTCAAATCTGATCTGACTAAAGTGGGAGAAACAGACACCCGCCAGCCATCTTTATGCAACAAAGTCACATGTTAGTTGATGCAACCGGTCTCTTGTAAGCATACGAGTAATGTTGGTCCGGGCTGCTTCATCCCACAATACCATCGAAATAAGAAAAGACCAAGGGAGGAAGCAATCCGAATATCAACACCCACAAACTCCTTTGTGTTCTACTCGAGATCTCATCTACACATAGACCTAGCTTAGATGCCACTGTTGGGGAACGTTGCATGGGAAACAAAAAAATTCCCACGCACATGCAAGATCTATCCATGGTGATGAGAATCTATGAGAGGGAGAGTGGATCTACATACCCTTGTAGATCGCTAAACGGGAAGCGTTAAGAAACGTGATTGATGTAGTCGAACGTCTTTGCGATCCAAATCGCCAAGCATCCCGCGATACCATCACGATCCTTCTCGCGATCCAATCATGATCCGCCCCGCGATCCCATCATGATCTCTCCCGTGGTCAAATCACAAATTGTCTCATGATTCTGATCATGACCCTTCCGATCTAGTGTCGAACGGTCGGCGCCTCCGTGTTCAGCACACTTACAGCTCGATGACGATCTCTGCCTTCTTGATCCAGCAAGAGGGAGCGGAGAAGTAGATGAGTTCTCCGACAGTGCGGCGGCATGGCGGCGATGGTGGTGGAACTATTCTGGCAAGGCTTCGCCTAAGCACTGCTAAACTAGACTAGAGGAGAAAATGGTCTAGATGAAGTAGAGGGAGCACATGGCAATTAGGGCTAGCTCTCCCCTCTAAATCCTCTTGTATATATAGGAGGGAGGGAGGGGAGTAGGTGGCCTCAAACCCTCAAGTGTTGGAAATATGCCCTAGAGGCAATAATAAATTAGTTATTATCATATTTCCTTGTTCATGATAATCGTTTATTGTCCATGCTATAATTGTGTTGATTGGAAACTCAGATACATGTCTGGATACATAGACAACACCATGTCCCTAGTATGCCTCTAATAGACTAGCTCGTTGATCAAAGATGGCTATGGTTTCCTAGTCATGGACATGAGATGTCATTTGGTAACGGGATCACATCATTAGGAGAATGATGTGATGGACAAGACCCAAACTACAAACGTAGCATATGATCGTGTCAGTTTATTGCTACCATTTTCTGCATGTCAAGTATATGTTCCTATGACCATGAGATCATGCAACTCACTAACACCGAAGGAGTACCTTGTATGGATCAAGACTGGGATTTGTTACTCCGTGTGACGGAGAGGTATCTCAGGGCCCACTCGGTAATACAACATCACAATAAGCCTTGCAAGCAATGTGACTAAGTGTTAGTCACGGGATCTTGTATTATGGAACGAGTAAAGAGACTTGCTAGTAACGAGGTTGAACTAGGTATGGAGATACCGACGATCGAATCTCGGGCAAGTAACATACCGAAGAACAAATGGAACATCATATGGGATTAACTGAATCCTTGACATAGAGGTTCGACCGATAAAGATCTTCGTAGAATATGTAGGAACCAATATGGGCAGCCAGGTCCCACTATTGGTTATTGACCATAGAGGTGTCTCGGTCATGTCTACATAGTTCTCGAACCCGCAGGGTCTGCACACTTAAGGTTTGGTGATGTTTCGGTATTATAGAGTTATGTATGGTGGTGACCGAAGGTTGTTCGGAGTCCCAGATGAGATCCTGTACGTCACAAGGAGCTCCGGAATGGTCCGGAGGTAAAGATTGATATATATGAAGTCCTATTTTGGTCGCCGGAAAAGTTTCGGGCTCATCAGTAGTGTACCGGGAGTGCCGGTAGTGTACCGGGAGACCATCGGGAGGGGTATTTCGACGCAAAAGGCTACATGGGCTGTGGGAGAGTGAATACCAGCCCTTATTGGGCTGGTGTAAGTCCCACACAAGGCCCATGCGGCTGGGAGAGAAAACCCAAAGAGATAAGGTGGAAAAAAGGCAAAATAGGGAGGAATCCTAGTCCGACTAGGATTGGAGGAGGATTCCTCCTCTTCCACTTGGTTCGGCCAAACCAAGGGCTGGCCCCTTGAGAGCCAGGCCTCCTCCTCTCTTCCTCCTATATATACTGGAGGTTTTTGGTGTTTTGGCACCAGATTTTCAGCCACGTGCTACCTGTTCCTCTAGTGCATAGTTTCTCCTCTAGATCGGATTTCTGAAGTGCTTAGGCGAAGCCCTGCCGGAATAGCTCCACCACCATCGTCGGAGCGCTGTCACGCTGCCGGAGAACTCTTCTTCCTCTCCGCTCCCTCTTGCTGGATCAAGACGGCGGAGATCGTCATCAAGCTGTACGTGTGCTGAACGCGGAGGTGATGTCCGTTCGGCGCTAGATCGGAAGGACCGTGATCAAGATCGCGAGATAGATCGTGATGAGATCATGGGACGGATCGTGATGAGTTCGCGGGACAGATCGTGATTGGATTGCGGGATGGATCGTGATGAGATCGCGGGATGCTCGGCGATTTGGATCACGAAGACGTTCGACTACACCAACCGCGTTTCTTAACGCTTCCCGCTTAGCGATCTACAAGGGTATGTAGATCCACTCTCCCTCTTGTAGATGCTCATCACCATGGATAGATCTTGCGTGTGCATAGGAAATTTTTTGTTTCCCATGCAACATTCTCCAATAGTGGCATCATGAGCTAGGTCTATGTGTAGATGAGATCTCGAGTAGAACACAAAGAGTTTGTGGGCGTTGATGCTTAGATTGCTTCCTCCCTTGGTCATGTTTTGGTTCAGTGGTATTGTGAGATGAAGCGGCCCGGACCAACATTACTCGTACACTTACGAGAGACCGGTTTCCTCAACCACAACTTGTTGCATAGATGGCTTGCGAGGTCTAGTTCCTCTCACTTTAGTTGGATCGGATTCGACAAAGGCGGTCCTTGAGAAGGTTGAAAAGCAACTAGTGTATCACCGTTATGGTTTTTGCATAGATGAGAATTGTTCTTGCTAGATACCTATAGCAGCCACGTAAAACATGCAACAACAATTAGAGGACGTCTAACTTGTTTTTGCAAGGTATGTTGTGATGTGATATGGCCAATTACATGATGTGATATATGTGATGTATGAGATGATCATGTGATGTATAGATTATCACAACTTGCATGTCGATGAGTACGGCAACCGGCAGGAGCCATAGGATTGTCTTTGATTATTGCATGACCTGCGTGTCAATCATTAAGCGCTATGTAATGCTTTACTTTATCGCTAAACGGTAGCAATAGTAGTATAAGAATGTTGGGGCCGACAACCCCGATGGCGGCACGTTGATAGAGATCAAGATGATGGAGATCATGGTGTCATGCCGGTGGCGATGGAGATCATGCTGGTGCTTTCAAGATGGAGATCAAAAGCACAAGTTCATGGCCATATCATGTCACTTGTGATTTGCATGTGATGTTAATCCTTTTATGCACCTTGTTTTGCTTAGGACGACGGTAGCTTTATAAGGTGATCCCTCACTTAAATTTCAAGATGAATTGTGTTCTCCCCGAGTGTACACCGTTGCGAAAGTTCGTTGTGTTGAGACACCACGTGATGATCGGGTGTGATAGACTCTACGTTCACATACAATGGGTGCAAGCCAGTGTTGCACATGCAGAACACTCGGGTTAAACTTGACGAGCCTAGCATGTACAGACATGGCCTCGGAACACAAGAGACTGAAAGGTCGAACATGAGTCATATAGAAGATATGATCAACATGATGATGTTCACCATTGAAACCACCTCAACTCACGTGATGATCGGACTTGAGTTGGTGAATTTGGAACATGTATCACTCGAATGACCGGAGGGATGTCATTTTGAGTGGGAGTTCTTAAGTAATATGATTAATTGAACTCATTATCATGAACATAGTCAGTAGTGTCTTTGCAAATTATGTTGTAGATTACTAGCTCACGCTATAGCTCCCTTTAATTTTATATGTTCCTAGATAAATAGAGTTGAAAGATGATGGTAGCAATATTGCGGACTAGGTCTGTGATCTGAGGATTGTCCTCATTGCTGCACAAAAGGCTTATGTCCTTAATGCACCGCTCGGTGTGCCAACCCCTCTAGCGTCGTCTGTAGATGTTGTGAACATTTGACAAGCATGTTCTGATGACTACTTGATAGTTTAGTGTGTCATGAATTACGACTTAGAATTGAGGCTTCAAAACGTTTTGAACGTCACGGAACATATTAGATGTTCTAAGAGCTGAAATTAGGATCTTAGGCTCGTGCCCGTGTTGCGAGATATGAGATCTCCAACAAGATTCTTTGCCTGTAAGATGAAAGAGAATAGCTCAATCGTTGAGCATGTGCTCAGATTGTGTGGGTGCTACAATCACTTGAATCGAATGGGAGTTGATCTTCCAGATAAGATAGTGATTGATATAGTTCTCCAAGTCACTGTCACTAAAGCTACTAGAACTTGGTGATGAACTACAAAGTGCCAGGGATAGAAATAATGATTCCTGAGCTATTCGCGATGTTTGACACTGCGAAGGTAGAAATCAAGAAGGAGCATCAAGTGTTGATGGTTAGTCAAACCACTAGTTTCGAGAAGGGCAAGAGCAAGGAGGGAAACTTGATGGATAGCAAGTCAGTTGTTGCTCCAGTGAAGCAACCCAAAGTTGAACCCAAACCCGAGACTAAGTGGTTCGATTATGAGGAGAGCGGTCGCTGAAGCGGAACAACCCTAGATACTTAGTAGATAAGAAGGTTGGCAACGTCGACAGAAGTATATTTGATATACGAGTTATTGATGTGTACCTTGCTAGTACTCCTAGTAGCACCTGGGTATTGGATACCGGTTCGGTTGCTAAATGTTAGTGACTCGAAATAAAAGCTACGGGATAAACGGAGCACTAGCTAAGGGTGAGGTGACGATGTGTGTTGGAAATGTTTCCAAGGTTGATGTGATCAACATCGTATGCTCTCTCTACCTTCGGGATTAGTGATGAACCTAAATAAATGTTATTTGGTGTTTTGCATTGAGCATGAACGTGATTAGATCATGTTTATTGCAACATGGTTATTCATTTAAGTTAGAGGATAATTCTTATTCTGTTTACATGAATAATACCTTTAATGGTCATGCACCCAGTGAGAATGGTTTGTTGAATCTTGATCATAGTAATACACATGTTCATAACATTGATGCCAAAATATACAAAGTTAATAATGATAGTACCACATACTTGTGGCACTGCCGCTAAATGTCATATTGGTATGAAGCGCATGAAGAAAATCCATGTTGATGGATCTTTGGACTCATTCGATTTGGAATCGGTTGAGACATGCGAACCATTCCTCTTGGGCAAGATGACTAAGGACCCCATTTTCCAGATTGATGGAGCGGGCAAGTGATTTATTGGAAATTATACATGTTGATGTATGCAATCCAATGAGTCTTGTAGCGTGCGGTGGATATCGTTATTTTCTTACCTTCACTGATGATTTGAGTAGATATAGTGTATATTTACTTAATGAAACACAAGTCTGATTCGTTTGAAAGGTTCAAGCAAATTCAAAGTGAAGTTTAAGATCATCGTGACAAGAAGATAAAAATGTCTATGATACGATCGTGGAGGTAAATACCTGAGTTACGAGTTTGGCATACAACTTTAGACAATGTGAAAGTTGTTTCACAACTCAAGCCACCTGGAACACCATAGTGTGATGGTGTGTTCGAACGTCATAGTCGTGCTCTATTGAAAATGGTGCTTGCTATGATGTCTCTTATCGTTTTGCTACTATAATTTTGGGGTTATGCATTAGAGACAAATACATTCACTTTAGATAGGGCACCATCTAAATCCGTTGAGATGACACCGTGTGAATTATGGTTTGATAGAAACCTAAGCTGTCATTTCTTAATGTTTGGGGCTGCAACACTTATGTGAAAAATGTTTTCACCTAATGAGCTCGAACCCAAAGCGGACAAATGCATCTTCATAGAATACCCTAAAGACAGTTGGGTAAACCTTCTATCTCAGATCCAATCATAAAGTGTTTGTTGCTAAAACTGGGTCCTTTCTCGAGAAAGAGTTTCTCTCAAAAGAATTGAGTGGGAGGAAGATAGAACTTGATGAGGTTGTTGAACCTTTGTTCAACCAGAGAGTAGCGCAGCACAGGAATTTGTTTCTGTGAAGCCTACGCTAGTTGAAGAGGAAGTTAATGATGATGATCATGAAACTTCGGATCAAGTTACTATCGAACCTCATAGGTCGACAAGGATGTGTATTGATCCTGAGCGGTACGACAACCCTGCCTTGGAGGTCATGTTGTTGGACAACGATGAACCTACTAGCTGTGGAGAAGCGATGATAGTTAGAGGCCATGAAATCTGAGAAAGGATCCATGTATGAAAACCAAGTATAGACTTTGGTAGACTTGCTCGTTGGACGACAGGTCGTTGAGTACAAATGGATGTTTAAAATGAAGACAGACGCTCATGGTAAATGTCACCATTTGTAAAGCTTGACTTGTTGCAAAGAAGTTTACGACAAGTTCAAGGAGTTGACTGTGATGAGACTTTCTCACTCGTAACGATGCTAAAGTCTGTTAGAATTATGTTAGCAGTTGCTGCATTTTTCAATTATGAAATCTAGCAGATGGATGACAAAACATTGTTTCCTTAATAGTTTACTTGAGGAAAGGTTGTATGTGATACAACCAAAGGGTTTTGTCAGTCCTAAGGATGCTAAAAGGTGTACGAGCTCCAGCAATCTAAGGACTGAAGCAAGCATCTCGGAGTTGGAATATACACTTTGGTGAGGTGATCAAAGTTTTGTAGTTTATACAAAGTTTAAGAGAAACTTGTATTTACAATAAAGTGAGTGGGAGCACTATAGAATTTCTGATAAGTATATGTGGATGACATATTGTTGATCGGAAATAATGTAAATTTCTGGAAAGCATAAATGGTTGTTTGAAAAGCGATTTTCAAAGGAAGACCTGGATAAAGCTACCTAACTATTGAGCATCAAGATCTATAGAGATAGATCAAGATGCTTGATGAGACTTTCAATGAGTGCATACCTTGACAAGATTTTGAAAGAGTTCAAAATGGATCAGTCAGAGAAAGATTTCTCGCCTGATTTGCGAGGTGTGAAGTTGAGTGAGACTCAAAGCTCAACAACGAATGTCGCCCCCTATGCCTTAGCCATGGGATCTGTATAGTATGTCATGCTGTGTACCGCACCTGTGTGTGCCTTGCCATGAGTCCGTCAAGGGGTACAAGAGTGATCCATAAGTGGATCACTGGACAGCGGTCAATATTATCCTTAGTGACTAAAAGACTAAGGAAACGTTTCTTGATTATGGAGGTGATAAAGGGTTCGTCGTAAAGAGTTACGTCGATGCAAGCTTTAACACTAATCCGGATGACTCTAATCCGGATATGTATAGTGGAGCAGCCATTTGGCATAGTACCAAGTGGAGTGTGATAGCAGTGTTTACAGTTTGACATAGAGATTTGCAAAGTACATACAGATCTGAATGTTGCAGATCCGTTGACTATAAGACCTCTCTCACATGCAAAGCATGATCAAGCCCCAGAACTCAGTGGGTGTTAGATTCATAACAATGCGAATCACGTGGTGATGTGAACTAGATTATTGACTCTAGTGCAAGTGGGAGACTGTTGGAAATATGCCCTAGAGGCCATAATAAATTAGTTATTATCATATTTCCTTGTTCATGATAATCATTTATTATCCATGCTATAATTGTGTTGATCGGAAACTCAGATACATGTGTGGATACATAGACAACATCATGTCCCTAGTATGCCTCTAATAGACTAGCTCGTTGATCAAAGATGGCTATGGTTTCCTAGTCATGGACATGAGATGTCATTTGGTAACGGGATCACATCATTAGGAGAATGATGTGATGGACAAGACCCAAACTACAAACGTAGCATATGATCGCGTCAGTTTAATGCTAATGTTTTCTGCATGTCAAGTATATGTTCCTATGACCATGAGATCATGCAACTCACTGACACCGGAGGAGTACCTTGTGTGTATCAAACGTCGCAACGTAACTGGGTGACTATAAAGGTGCTCTACAGGTATCTCCGAGGGTGTCTGTTGGGTTGGCATGGATCAAGACTGGGATTTGTTACTCCGTGTGATGGAGAGTATCTCAGGGCCCACTCAGTAATACAACATCACAATAAGCCTTGCAAGCAATGTGACTAAGTGTTAGTCATGGGATCTTGTATTATGGAATGAGTAAAGAGACTTGCCGATAACGAGTTTGAACTAGGTATGGAGATACCGACGATCGAATCCCGGGCAAGTAAAATACCGAAGAACAAAGGGAACATCATACGGGATTAACTGAATCCTTGACATAGAGGTTCGACAGATAAAGATCTTTGTAGAATATGTAGGAACCAATATGGGCATCCAGGTCCCGCTATTGGTTATTGACCGTAGAGGTGTCTCGGTCATGTCTACATAGTTCTCGAACCCGCCGGGTCTGCACACTTAAGGTTTGGTGACGTTTCGGTAGTATAGAGTTATGTATGGTGGTGACTGAAGGTTGTTCGGAGTCCCGGATGATATATCGGACGTCACGAGGAGCTCTGGAATGGTCCGGAGTTAGAGATTGATATATAGGAAGTCCTATTTTGGTCGCCAGAAAAGTTTCGGGCTCATCGGTAGTGTACCGGGAGTGCCGGTAGTGTACCGGGAGACCATCGGGAGGGGTATTTCGACCCAAGAGGCTACATGGGCTGTGGTAGAGTGAATACCAGCCCTTGGTGGGCTGGTGGAAGTCCCACACAAGGCCCATGCGGCTGGGAGAGAAAACCCAAAGAGATAAGGTGGAAAAAAGGCAAAATAGGGAGGAATTCTAGTCCTACTAGGATCGGAGGAGGATTCCTCCTCTCCCACTTGGTTCGGCCAAACCAAGGGCTGGACCCTTGAGGTCCAGGCCTCCTCCTCTCTTCCTCGTATATATACTGGAGGTTTTAGGGTTTTTGGCACCAGATTTTCAGCCACGTGCTACCCGTTCCTCTAGTGCATAGTTTCTCCTCTAGATCGGATTTCTGAAGTGCTTAGGCGAAGCCCTGCCGAAATAGCTCCACCACCATCGTCGGAGCGTTGTCACACTACCGGAGAACTCTTATTCCTCTCCGCTCCCTCTTGCTGGATCAAGACGGCAGAGATCGTCATCAAGCAGTACGTGTGGTGAACGCGGAGGTGTCGTCCGTTTGGCGCTAGATCGGAAGGATCGTGATCAAGATCACAAGACGGATCGTGATGAGATTGTGGGACAGATCATGATGAGTTCGCGGGACGGATCGTGATGAGATCGCGGGATGCTCGGCGATTTGGATCGCGAAGACATTCGACTACACCAATCGCATTTCTTAACGCTTCCCGCTTAGCGATCTACAAGGGTATGTAGATCCACTCTCCCTCTCGTAGATGCTCATCAGCATGGATAGATCTTGCGTGTGCGTAGAATTTTTTTTGTTTCTCATGCAACATTCTCCAACATCAAGGTTTGGCCAAAATTGGAGGTGGAGGAGTCCTACTCCAATCGTACTAGGAATAGGATTCCTCCTCTACACTTGGAAACCCTTTCCACCTTTGGGTTTTCCCCACCCCTAGCTGCATGGGCCTTAGTGGGGGGTTCGGCCAGCCCACTAGGGACTGGTTTTACTCCTCCCACAGGCCATGAGGTCCTTTGGGTCGAGACACCCCACCCGATGGCCCCCGGTACCCTCCCGGCACTCCCGGTACACTACCGAAGTACCCGGATCTTTTTCGGTAACCAAAACAGGACTTCCTATATATCAATCTTTACCTCCAGACCATTCCGGATCTCCTCGTGACATCGAGAATCTCATCCGAGACTCTGAACAACCTTCGGTCACCACCATACATAACTCTGCTATACCGAAATGTCACCCAACCTTAAGTGTGCAGACCCCACGGGTTCGAGAACTATGTAGAAATGACCGAGACACCTCCACGATCAATAACCAATAGTGGGAACTGGATTCCCATATTGGTTTCTACATATTCTACGAAGATCTTTATCGGTTGAACCTCTATGTCAAGGATTTAGTTAATCTCGTACGCTGTTCCCTTTGTTCTTCGGTATGTTACTTGCCCGAGATTCGATCATCAGTATCTCTATACCTAGTTCAATCTCATTACCGGCAAGTCTCTTTACTCGTTCCGTAATACAAGATCCCGTGGCTAACACTTAGTCACATTGCTTACAAGGCTTATTATGATGTTGTATTACCGAGTGGGCCCTGAGATACCTCTCTGTCACACGAAGTAACAAATCCCAGTCTTGATCCATGCCCACTCAACAGACACCCTCGGAGATACCTGTAGAGCATCTTTATAGTCACCCAATTACGTTGTGACGTTTGATACACACAAGATATTCCTCTAGTGTCAGTGAGTTGCATGATCTCATGGTCATAGGAACAGATACTTGGCATGCAGAAAACTATATCAATAAACTGACACGATCACATGCTATGTTTATAGTTTGGATCTTGTCCATCACATCATTCTCCTAATGATGTGATCCCGTTATCAAATCACATCTCATGTCTACGGTGAGGAAACCTTGACCATCTTTGATCAACGAACTAATTAACTAGAGGCATACTAGGGACACATTGTTGTCTATGTACCCACACATATATTTGAGTTTCCAATCAATACAATTATAGCATGGATAATAAACGATTATCACGAACAAGAAAATATAATAATAACCAATTTATTATTGCCTCTATGGCATATTTCCAACAATGACCATCATCATCGCGTTGTTGTGCCTCCTCCCTTCATCGGCTTCATGCTGGCTTTTAACGTGTCCCTAACCTTCGTGTCTATGTTTGAGTAGTTGTACTAGTTCTTCAGGATATGGTTGAACCCTATATGATAGTTGTTGCGATTCAATATGGCATGTTCATCCTTCGAGTTAGTAGCCTTCGTGAATGTTGAGAAGAGTCCTCACTCGCATTAATGCCTTGTTGCCGTGAAGTATATTAATGTCATTGTGAAGGGTTGGGGCATTGGGGTAATTCGAGGAGACAGTAAAATCCTTTGATTCCTCGTCATCACAATTGATAGGGGAGTTATGAAGAACCCTTAGAGAGGTCGCGTCCATGGGGTAACCCTTAATTATCATGAGTTATAACAGGGGGATACTATGATGGTGGCGTGCATGGCACTAAGTCTACATTAGAGTAGAAAATGTTGTGTACCCGGCTCCGTCCACTTATGCATTTGACCAGTGACTAGAGGATACGATAGTTCATATGTGTTAGTGATTACAGACCCCTCGAGAATGTTTAATACTCAAGCGCCTTCCTTACTAACTTAATGTCTTTTATTTCCTATTTCTATCTTCTTCTTGGTACTTTAGTTAATTATCCTTTTTATCTAGTTTCTCTAGCAACTTATAGAATAGACTATTTCCAAACTCCGGTTTGGATGCATACGTAGCTAAGTGAAGTGACATCGTAATTGCGGGGTTTGTGGTGTCTTCCTATAAGCTCCTTATGAGTTCAATTCTTTACTTAGGGCATCTTCAATGGCTATAAGATAGTTGTTGGTAAATTTTGCCACCTAAGATATATGATGATGTGGCAACAAATAAATAAGGAGAGAGATAAAAGTTGTATGTAGATTAACCAATAGTCCTTGCACAAGCTCCAAAGTTAAATAGAAGCAATCGCATTTATTCTTTCTTCTCCTATTGAATAATTTAGATGCAACCAATAAAATAGTTGTATGATTCCTTATTGATTGATGACATGGACAATTTTAGCAACAAAACTAAATACAAACTATTGAAGATGTCCTTATCGTGCTCCAACGGCCTTGTGCATTTGCAGGACATCAAGCATTTTTTGAAGCCGTTGTCGAAAAACATGCGCTTGGTAAATTGCTTCTCCCACACGTTTGGCACGTTTGGCGACAGTAAATTGGTCCTTGATGCAACACTTTGCTGAAAATAGAAATACCTCGTGTTGCCTATCCTCGCATGCCAAGGTAATGCGTCCAGAGATAACTGAATTGCATCCTCCCAATCTAGCAGTCGCATCTCCCCAACGTAGTAGCAGCCTTTTGAACGGCCTCTGCTTGCGTTTCCTTGTTGTATGCACCTCTCTCGTCCCACGTGGATCATTTGCCGTATGCTCTATACCCATGGGACTCTGCTCTTCTAATTAAAAATCGGAGGTTGTTCAACCGAACGTTCGTCCAGGTTCTTCTTCCCTGCTGTCGAGGCAAGATAATGTACTCCATGTGAACTGAACTTTGGAGACACCCCCGAAACCTTGCCGATGGCTCCACGCGTCCCGCCGCTATCATTGCCCGGCGCCGAAGGAAGCCGCATGCATATGCAATATGCATGCTCCGCCACCGAACTGCTCTGCCACGACGTATGGTTGGTACTCACCGACCGTTTTCTTCTTTTTTATTTAGATTTTACACCGGCCGATTTTGATGCTGCCGGGAGCACAAGAGATGCCCCGAGCGGCCAAGCCCAAGTCGTAACATGCACGACTCGCCCACAGTGGTCGACTCGCGCTGCTTTGGACGGACGATGGCTCACGCCGCGAGTTTTTATCGGACGATTTTGGTAACATGGCAGAGAAGTAAGATATGGAAAAACAACGCCACGTCTCAGCCTAATACCGACGTGCGTCCTTGGCCGCTTCCAATCCAAACCTCGTCGACATCCATCCGCCAAGGACAAAAAGGACTCCAAGGAGGTGTCGGAATCGCACCACGCCGATTCGTACGTCCGACATCGGAATCCCCTTCTTCTTCTCAAGGCGAGAGCGCCCGGCGGGAGGAGGCCGGTAGATAGAAAGAAGCAGATACAAACATTGTAGCGTAGGCGTCAGGCGCATACCAACGCACAAATTCCTCTTCCTCCGACCGCCGATAAATTATTCCTCCGTCTCTCGATCTCGAGAGGGAGGAGAGGAGAGGGGCTCGCCTAAAAGGTGCGCCTCCCTGGCGCCCTCCCCACGAGCCATTCCTCTCACAATCGTTTCTTTTTTCCTCCGCGATACGGCCTCGAGCCTCGCCGTTCCCCCGCGCCGCCAGATCCCCCACGAGAAACCGTCGTCCGGAAAAGGTGGCGGTGGTGTTCTTGGCAAGATAAGATCGGCCGATGCAGCCCCCCAAATGGAAGGCCGTGGAGGGCGGCGGGATCGGCGCCGACCAGCGCCGCCGGTGCGTGGCGGCGTCGCTGTCCATGCTGATCGCGGCCACGCTGGCCTTCCTCGCGTACGTCGCCTTCTTCCCGGACGACGGCGCGGGCGGGGTGTACCGCTGGTGGAGCTGCCAGGGCTGCGCCGGCAACCTGGGCGAGTTCCCGGCCGACGACGACGCCGCGGCGGACGGGCCCACCGCTGCCGCCGGCGGCGGCCGCGCGCCCACCACGCTGTCGCACATCGTGTTCGGCATCGGCGCCTCGGCGCGCACGTGGGATCAGCGCCGCGGGTACGCGGAGCTCTGGTGGCGGCCGGAGACGATGCGTGGCCACGTCTGGCTGGATGAGCAGCCCGCGGGCGCCTGGCCGGCGGCGACGTGCCCGCCGTACCGCGTCTCGGCGGACGCGTCCCGGTTCGGGAACCGGGCGTCGGCCTCGCGGATGGCGAGGATCGTCGCGGACTCGTTCCTGGCCGTCTCCGCGGAGCTGGCGAACGGCACCGCCGGCGCCGGGCGGGACGAGGCGCCGCGGTGGTTCGTCATGGGCGACGACGACACGGTCTTCTTCCCGGACAACCTGGTGGCCGTGCTGCGCAAGTACGACCACGAGGAGATGTACTACGTCGGGGCGCCATCGGAGAGCGTGGAGCAGAACGTGATGCACTCGTACGGCATGGCGTTCGGCGGGGGCGGGTTCGCGGTGAGCTACCCGGCCGCCGCGGAGCTCGCCAAGGCCATCGACGGCTGCCTCGACCGCTACTCGCAGTTCTACGGCAGCGATCAGCGCGTGCAGGCCTGCCTCAGCGAGCTCGGCATCCCGCTCACCCGCGAACCCGGGTTCCACCAGGTGACCATCCATCCCGCTCACACTTAGCTCTCAACTTCCTTACCTTTTTAGTAAAACTATAATCGTCATGTTCGGTGCTACTATGTCGAATCAAAGCCCTTTTAAAATTACGTTTTGGGAAGAAAACGTCTCCAAAACCTGTTCTCTTGTTCCTAGGCAACCCAAAGATGTTTCTGAAAACAGCTTGGGAACAAAAAACCGCCAATTCTGCAACTTGGGTAGCCCTTTCCAAATTTCAGCTCGGCATAGGTTGCCTTTTGCACTTGGTTTCTCTGCATCCACTCGAATCAAACCTTTTTGACCAACTTTTCACCGTCTCTTCCCTTGCTTATGCCAAAACGAAAACATGACAGTAGAAGATCTCGTGGCCTTAATTTTTTCTTCGGGAGAGTAGTACAGTATGCAAAAAGGAAAAAAACTAGAAAAAACTGTTCGCACGAATCTCGATATAAGATCAACGGATTATAGTGTCGACGAAGTCTAAGTCGACAGATTTTTAAGAAGCCCGCTATCCTTTTTAAAGGGCAAGCACAAAAACATCCACCAGTTACCACGAAGACGAACACTCGCCCGACGGACCTTTTCTAGAAATCAATGGAAGCATGGAACCCGGCCACCCAAGAGCGTGTGTGGCCGGCCGTCGCGGACAATTCGAAGGTACAGTACAGCAGGACGAACAGCGTGGAGGCGCGGGGGCCGAGCCGAAGCTAGTCCATGGACCTCGAGGGACAGCGCTCTGTCCCACCATGTGGCGCGGGCATCTTGCCAGGACAAGTGTTCACAGGCGACTTGAGGAGGACTTGACCTGGCTAGCTATCTATCAAGCTAGCGAACCACCACCCCAACCAAAACGACAGCGCCCCCGTCGCTTTTCCTTTGCCGGGCACCACACTACACCACCTTTTCATACTCCCTTGCATGTGCCACACGGCGGGCGCTGTAAAAGATGTTGCCGAAAGGAGCAGACGATGCGCCAATGAGTAGAGGGGGACGAAAGGTTCGTACTGCTATATCACTGTTTGGTTGTTGGTTGAGCTGGGGCCAAACATGTTTCACCGCGCATGCGCTGGTCACAGGGGTACGTGGATGGCTTGGGCTCCGCTGCCAAAAATAACGGAGGCCGGAGCCGGAGGGGACCTTCGCTCTCGCCGTGGCCGCCGCGGGTTTTGGGCTGCACGCACGCCACAATGGTGGCGAGCGAGCCCACGATTAACGGCACCGAGCGAAATCTTTGCCGCACCACCACCGATTCTGGCCCCAAAGTCGTTGACGCGGCAGAGTGGTGGTCCAAGGCTGTCGCCTTCCGAATCCCTAGCGCGCACCCCGCCGATGCAGTACGACCCCTCCGAGCCAGGCATTTTTCCATCGCCTACTTGTTCTTTTTTGAAAATGTTGGTAGGAGATCCTTGCCTACTTGGTTTAGGTGGCAGTGTCACGAATGTACCGGTAGACAGCAGTTGTGCAGCGCCAACAGCGGCCGGTGATCCGCTGAGCGAACTTGTGGTGCAGCTGGCTGTTTCTGCCGTGCCTGACGTGACATGGGGTCGGCACGGACGATTAACTTCTCTAGCTGCGACTGCGACTGCGAGCGAGTACCTTCAGTTTTTCACTTTCTGAACCGGTGAACCCTGCGCTGTAGCTGACACATGTGCGCTCCCAGATCTACCAGTCGATCCCGCTTTTGTCGCGTGTCGCAGTCCGGCCCGCCTTTTGCCCCCCACCTTTTTCACCGCCTCTCCACGGAGCACCACCTGGCCGACGGGAATCTATCACCACCCGCTTCAAATTCAAACTTATCACCACCCACACATATGAACTTTACTTGCTGATCTTCATGATAAAAAAAACAAATACACTGTACGAGCACTCAACAAGATATGATTGTTTAACAAGGCGCCTTTGTGATGGATGGATTGATTGACGCAGGTGGACATCCGGGGCGACGCGTACGGGATGCTGGCGGCCCACCCGGTGGCGCCGCTGGTCTCGCTGCACCATCTGGACCACATCGAGCCCATCAGCCCCGTGGGGCACACCCCGCTGGCAGCGGTCCGGCCGCTGGTGAAAGCGGCCCGGTTCGACTCGGCCCGGCTCCTGCAGCAGGCCTTCGGCTACCAGCACGGTCCGGGCTACACCTGGTCCGTCTCGGTCGCGTGGGGCTACACGGTGCAGCTCTATCCGTGGCCCGTCGCTCCGCACGAGCTGGAGGTGCCGCTGCAGACGTTCAAGACCTGGCGGAGCTGGGCCAATGGGCCCTTCGTGTTCAACACCCGGCCATTGGTGAGCACCGATACCCCGTGTTACCGACCGGCCATGTTCTTCCTCAGCCGCGTCCGGAACGAGACCAGCCGGGGCACCGTGAGCGAGTACTCGAGGCACGTCGTCAAGTCAGAGAAGGAGTGCGACCAGGCCAGCTTCCGTGCCGCATCCACGGTTCACACCGTCAAGGTGTTCGCTCCCAAGATGACCCAGAACGAGTGGAAACGGGTAAGAACTTCATACCATCTAGCCCACTTTTTTGATTGCTTTTAGGAACACACATATTTCAGTGTTGATTTACTGGTTATTGCTTCGTAATGTGTTTGTTTCAGGCGCCAAGGCGGCATTGCTGCAAAACAACGAGGACGAGGTGGGGCACGGTGCTGGAGGTGCGGATACGGTATTGCAGCCGAGGAGAGCTCACCACGCCATAACTTGTTCTCGCCACGACATCGCCGCACCCTACACGACGGAGAGTAGCATGTCGATATCGTTAGTGCGATAAATAACGGGATGGCAAAGGTGAATAATCCTCTCCGTGCTCGGAGGGACACTGAAACTTTTTGTTCCCAAACCAGCAGTACTCGGTAACACGTTGACTCTACTTCCCTGCTGGTGCTGGACAATATCGTCTTCAGCCTGTCCGGATGACTATATGCCTCATGCGACAGACACACGGACACATATACATACAAACAAGGGGTGCATAATTTTAGTTCGGCCATATATGGTTCGTGTGCTGTTTTTGTACACAGCCGGTTCTTGGTCGTGCTGCAAAGGAGTGCAGGCGGTAGCAATGTATAGGATCCGGCTACTTCCCACGTGCTGTGTTGCCTCTTCATTGGTACTCTGATAGTGAAGTGATTCTACCGTGGGAAAATGGATGATTTGGAAACGGAATGGAATATAGCTTAAAGAAAGTAGAATAGGGATATGTGTTTTTCTGGAGTGCAGGGTTTTGCTGCTTGGGCTCCATGGTGCCTTTTTTGGGGAACGTTCAAAAATTACATTTCAAAGTTTCAAAAAAAAAAAACTGGATATTCCATGTTGACATATGGATGTATACTACATGTGTGTGAACTTTATGAGAAAAATACATTGATTCTCAAGCTACACAAGATCGTTGGTTTTATATAGTGAATAGCGCACATAATGTTCACTATTTTTATTCTAGAACCCTACTAGTTAACCTTCAATTAATGGGGTTTTAAAAATAAAATTTTAGGTTGGGCTGGTAGGATAAACTAAATAGGGGGTAACTTATTTTGGCAGCCACTCATAGGCTCAGATGAAATGGCCCGGTGCAAAAGTTGCAGCACATCACACTTGAGAAATGGCTTACCTAAGATCATGAATACTGTGTCACCCTTATAGCGAGTACAGCTTCCATCTCAATGAAGCATTTTCTTCCTTCCCCGTCATAAATTCGGCCTGCTAATTTTATTTTATTTTTGATCGCTACCTATGTTCACGTTCGACCACTCTGTAGATGTAGGTTCATTCGACTTTAATTTTTTTTTGTTTCTTCACAATGTTATTTGGTTTTTTCTTTTATTGTTCACTTGTTTTTGTGCTTTTCACTATCTTTTCTTTTTTATGAATTCTTTTATTCCTTTATTCTTTACAGATTTCTTTGTTTCTTTATGGTTTTATTTGGTTTTCTATTTTCTTCTTCTTTTTCACCGGTATTCTTCGTTTCTTTCATGGTTTTAACTGGTTTTTCTTTCTTTCCATTTTTCTTTGATTCATTGTTCTTTCTTTTTTTCTTTCACGTTTCTTCTATTTTTATCTTTGTTACTTTTTAGGTTTTTCACATTTTTCCTTTTTTTTCTTTGTTTTCTCTTGGTTTCCAACGGGTTTTTTGTTTTTCTTTGTATGTGTTTTTCATTTCTCTGGTTTTCACCATTTTTTGTATTATATTTTTTAAGCACATGTAGACATTTATCATACGCATTACTATATTTCTGTATACATACAGAACATTGTCTATACGTACTTAACATTTTTTAACCACATAACCATTTATAAAAATAGTTTTGATAATTACTTTATATTATTAATTTTACATTTTTGTTATATATCAGCAACAATTTAAATACAAGTTTAACATTTAAAAAAAATATGATTAACATTTTTATAGACGGTCAACAATTTCTAAAATTTCTTAATTTATTTTCATATTTTTTAATACAAGTTCCACATTTATACAGCAGGAATTTTTTTGTCTGTACATGTTTAGTACATTTTAAATAGACGGTTAGCATTTTGTCAATATTTGTGTTTGATGACTACTTTTTCATAAAGATCTTACATTTTTTGTATATATCACGAACAATATTTCATACATGTTTAACATTTTTTAGACACAATAATTATTTTTTAAATTTATGCTTTTATGTTTAAGTTTTTCAATATATGTTCTACATTTTTGGTATACATCAAGGATATTTTTTATACATGTTCCTCGTTTTTTAAATAGATGATTAACATTATTGCAAATTCTTGACTAACATTTGTAAGTATGTTATCAACTTTTTCTTACACATTGTATTTTTATACATTTTCTTATCTTGAGATGTTGTTTCTATACACATTTCACATTTGGAAGTTCTAGGTTAACATTTTTTAAATGTTTTATGAAGAGTCTTTTTGGAATATATATCTTTAAAATATTTGGATGTATAAAAAATGTAAAAATAAATAAAGCAAAAAAAGTGTGAAAGAAGGAGAAAAAAAATCAAGGTTGCGACTTTGCACGAACTGGGTTGGCCCAGTCTCCCACTCCCTCAGGATAAATTATTTAGTGGGCCAATATACATGGGCACATCATCAACATGGGGGAGCAACTAATTAGCGAGTACTCCTAGGAATCCTTCTAGCGATCACTCCCACGCGCCGTCATTTGGCGCGTTTCCGGCCGTCGTCACGTGTCGCGCTCACAGCGTTTCCTGCGGATTTCGTTCTTTTCTTAATTTTTCGCACGCATTTTTGCCTTTTTTGAGTGATTTTTTCCGGATTTTTTGGTGTTCCAGTTTTCCATCGGTCTTTCGTAGCTTTTGGACGGAAAAAAAGTTCAAAAAGTTTTGCATGAAAAAATGTGTTTTTAGAGGCATAGTTTTACTAGACCGAGATGCACGGTCGTGCCTCTCGGAAATGAAAAAACCGTGTTTCCACGAGAGGCACGACCCTGCCTCTCGGAAAGGAAAAAACCGTGTTTTCAGTCTCTTTTTTTTCCACGAGAGTCATGGATTTGCTTCCGCGAGAGACACGGTTTTGGTATCACGAGAGGCACGGCCGTGCCTCTCGGAAAGGAAAAAAAAGGTTTTTTACTTTTTGTTTTCCTCGTGAGAGGCACGGTTTTTCCTTAAGGGAAAAAACACGTTTTCTATTTTTTTTCTATCGCGTGAGACACAGTTTTTTTCATGAAAAACAAAGTTCGTCAAAACCTATCAACATGGGATCTAGTTTTAAAGATGTTGACATGAGAAAGCCAACGATAAAAACGATTCGATATTTGGATGTACGGTTTAGGAGATAAAATATTTTGAAAATATGAATCTACGAATAAAGACAAGGAATAAACATGCAGTGCGTCATTTGATTTCGATATACATGAGCGCATCATCAACATGGTGGAATGTTTGGTGGGCCAATGTCCCTCCCTACAAAGGCCTGAACATTATGTTGGGCCATACATGAGCTAAAAGCTCTATTGATGATGGACACCAAATGACTCTACAAAAATATGTCCGTCCAAAAAAAAAAAACCATCGAGGAGGAAATTTGTAAGCCAATAGCATATCTGCGAGCTCTTTGATCTTTCTGATCTCATCAAAAGCTTTACCTGAGTTGCCGCAAATGGAAATGTGTCCTTGTGCTGCTGCCTGTTGGTCTTCTGTTTGCCCAGCCTGGTCACGTAAATGATGTTTGTATCTTCCTTTCTATATGGAAAGTATCATGCTACTAGCCACCTGGGCAATTTGGACCACCAGAACCGATCAACTCTTCAAAGGAATCCAGCCAAAATTATACAAGCCCAGAAAAAAGTTCAAAGAAGAAATGTCTCTCCTAGTGTAGAGAGCAAAAAGGAAAAGTCATGGGGAATTGCATTGGAATCATAGATAGAGACTTTCATTTTCCTTGTTGTACACTAGTGTAGTGGGCTTACTGCCTTGTTTAGTCTCTCCATTTACCCTTTTATACAGCACCTTATATGAAGAAAAGAAAAAGGCAGTAGGATGACCTACTGTCTTGCCTGAAAATAAGAATGACCGGTCTGTTCAGAGAGAAATTTGACAATGACCTTGCAGAGGCCGCGGATGGCACCTTCATTCTATAGCAAAGCAAACCGTCCGGCGCAAAACTTTTCTTGACAGCGTGCAAAACCGTGCCAGCTTTTGACCGTGTGTTACCGTGGCTTGATCCATGGCCAAGTATCCACTTCTGGTTGTTCCTGATGGAGAGAAATACAAAGGAAAAAGGAAGAGCTCAAAGCGCAGACTAGAACAATGGACAGGTGCGATGCAGGAAGGAACAACCCGACAACGCATTTCAGTCAGATTTCAATCCCTTTCACTTTCATGGACAATACATTGCCATCCAACTGCAAGTGGGGAGCAGCGGAGAAGAAGGTCAAAGACACCAACTTCGATCGATCCATCTCCATTGCCATTGCGTGGCTCACGTTCGCCCAGGGCATTATCCCACGAGTTCCCTGTCGCTGGCGGTGCTGACATGGCTGATCCTGCCCTACTGCCAAGTACCAACATCTATTTTAAAAGGATGTCAACCAAGCCAGATCCAGTCGTTCCTAGCCACAGGCTCTTCGACGCCGCCAGTAATCTATTTATCCAGGGATATGCATACATGTGATAATGCCATTAGTAGACGCTCCAAATTCAACGTCCGCTTCAGAGCCGAGACGTGATCGGACCGTGTGCTCCGCTCTTGCTTCTCCGGACCGGATATTTGTCTGGGAACCGCGCCGTCGGCTACAGATATCAATCAGGTTATCTCAAAACCAGAATTGCCGGCTTCCATTGTGGCTGCTTGTTTTGTTTGTCATCCATCGGGCGAGGTCAGATACCACGCTGCATGGCCGCTCCAAGTCAAAGGCTCCACGTCCGTGATATGGAAACGTGGTCAAATCTTGTTTAATGCATGAGATGAAATGGTCCATACGGTGCAGCCTCGAATGCATGTGGACAGGCAGACAGACAGACAGACAGGGATACCTACCACTTGATCCCACATCTTTACGTACGCGCGGTTGGATGATCGGACTTGAGTTCCTTGCATGCTTTGATGGATGGAGTAGGCTGAGCGAGAGTCTGCCGGCCGGTTGCGGTGGTCGCGCTCACGTTGGGGACGGTAGGGCAGCTTGGGGTGCAATCATATGCGTCTGGCGCTGCGCAACACACATTCATACGGCGGCAGACGAATTAAGGCACGGGTCGGGGGCCGTGGCGAACCGGCAGCTCAAAGCTATCCATCTGTGCTTTTGCGGCGGGGGCCTCCGAGAAATATACACACGCGTAAGGTTCTTCCTATTGCTCCGTCGGCAATGCGTTCGTCAAACTGCCTCGTGGTCTGGCCGAAAGGGTTTACTTCATTTGCAAGGGAAGCGACCACACCGCTCTTTCGGCGTAGTACATTTGCGGGTTTGAAAAGCCCGGCGACCGCGCGGGATGTCGGTGGGTTTCTTGGGGGAATGTTGGAGCCCTCCGCTCCGGCGCTCACGGCTCCATTTTCACGTGGGTGGTTACTGCTTAATGAAGGGACGTATTCCCTTCGTTCTTAAATATAATTTTTTAATAGATTTTACTAAAGGACTACATATAAATGTATATGGACATTTTTAGAACGTACATTGTTTTGTATGAAGTCTCTTGATGAAATCTCTAAAAAGAGTTATATTTAGAAATAGAAAGAGTAGTATGTAACAGACAATCCCTGAGTAAGAACTAAGTCTACGCTCACTAATTCTTATGCCCAACACACGCGTCAATTTGTCCTTCCATCAACATCATTAGACGCTAATTAGTAGCAACCTATAGTATCTCTTTTTTTTTAAAAAGGAGCAACCTATAGTATCTCTTGGCACATATCACAATCTAGATTGGATTTTCAAGCAAATTTAGGGACTGGTTCCACCGCTCTTCTTGGATGGCAATCTTCTAAGGTCTTGCTCAATGGTGTGGCCGGTCCCTTGTGAAGCACGGTCAGGGCTTTCGGAAAGTGGTCCGTTTTCACCTCTTCTCTTCTTGTCCTGGCGATTAACCCCCTCCAACATCTTCTTGAGTTGGCAACAAAGAAGGGTATTCTTCATAAAAATCGTGGAAGGGATGCTATGGTGCGTACCTCGCCATATGCGGATGATGCTGTTATTTTTATGGCCCCTATCAATGACGACATTGATAACCTCTGAGGAATCTTGAGAGGATTTGGGTAAGTCATGCTCCTATGTATTAATTTTCACAAGAGCTCGGTGGTACCTATTCGATGCAGCCATATCAACCTTGAGCATATTGTAGACCTAATAGAGGAAGGATTGGTGTAATGTGGTGGATGTATTATTGAGCCTGAAGAGCAAGTATATATGGAGCACAAGCCTTGAATGGCAAGAAGTCTTTCATAGAGATAATATAGGAATCGTATAGGAAAGAATACAATCAATGTTAACAAATCCTAGCCTACCATATTCTATACTCCAACACCCCCTCCCCCACACGAATTTGTAGCAGTAGCGTCGCGAATGGTCGAACTGGAGAGAGATCGAAGGTAGAAGTTGACGGGTTCACATTCCCCCCGTACCTGTAGCGAAGCGTCGTGGACAATGTCACATCGCAGATGCACTGACTGTAGAGGAAGCCGATGAGTTGCTCAAGCAAGGTGATAGCCCTTTGCGACGATGTCGAGTTAACCAAGAGCGTAGGATGGTGTAGAAGTCCGAGCTAAAGCCGATGAGGACGACCGACATGAGACGACGTGCGAACGAGCGCGTCAGCACTAGAACCCGGGTGGCCAACGGAACGCCCGTGCTCAGGCAACGAAGACCGTGCAGCCAGGCCCGAGCTGCGAATGCAGCGCCGTGCGGAGGCGGCCCTACATATGCGGCGGGGGCGAGAGGAGATGGAGGAGTCCCGTTTGGAGCAAGGCAGCAACGTTCAACACAGAGTGATGAGCGGCACATGCCTACCATAATCAATTAACAAAGACAGTCAATTAACAAACCTTAGCCTACCATAGTCTATACTCCAAGACATATCTTTCAAAGCTTGCCCAGAGCCTCCTTCCCAGTGTGTTACTTGGGGCTGCCCCTATCCGTTAGGTGCCTTAAAAAGTGGATCTTTAGTACGTTGTGGACAAGGTTGTTGGCAAGCTCATCACTTGGGAGGGTCAAGCTGTAACCTCCATTGGTCGCAAGACCCTCGTCAAGACGGTAGTCACCTCCCAAGCCTTCTACTTCATCACACCGCTAGTTGTTCCGCCGGGCATCCTCCATGACACCAACAAGGTCGAACAAGCTTGTTGGAAATATGCCCTAGAGGCAATAAATAAAATGTTTATTATTATATTTCCTTGTTCATGATGATTGTTTATTATCCATGCTATAATTGTATTGATTGGAAACACATTGCATGTGTGGGTATATAGACAACACTTTGTCCCTAGTGTGCCTCTAGTAAACTAGCTCGTTGATCAAAGATGGTCAAGGTTTCCTAGCCATTGGCATGAGATGTCATTTGATAACGGGATCACATCATTAGGAGAATGATGGGATGGACAAGACCCAAACTATAAATGTAGCATATGATCGTGTCAGTTTATTGCTACAGTCTGGTGCATGTCAAGTACATGTTCCTATGACCATGAGATCATGCAACTCATTGACACCGGAGGAGTGTCTTGTGTGTATCAAACGTCGCAACGTAACTGGATGACTATAAAGGTGCTCTACAGGTATCTTCGAGGGTGTCTGCTGGGTTGGCATGGATCAACACTGGGATTTGTTACTCCGTGTGATGGAGAGGTATCTCAGGGCCCACTCGGTAATACAACATCACAATAAGCCTTGCAAGCAATGTGACTAAGTGTTAGCCACGGGATCTTGTATTACTGAACGAGTAAAGAGACTTGATGGTAACGAGGTTGAACTGGGTATGGAGATATCGACGATTGAATCCCGGGCAAGTAACATACCGAAGAACAAAGGGAACATCATACGGGATTAACTGAATCCTTGACATAGAGGTTCGACCAATAAAGATCTTCATAGAATATGTAGGAATCATTATGGGCATCTAGGTCCCACTATTGGTTATTGACCGTAGAGGTATCTCGGTCATGTCTACATAGTTCTCGAACCCGCAGGGTCTGCACACTTAAGGTTCGGTGACGTTTCGGTAGTATAGAGTTATGAATGGTGGTGACCAAAGGTTGTTCAAAGTCCCAGATGAGATCCCGGACGTCACGAGGAGCTCCGAAATGGTCCGGAGGTAAAGATTTATATATAGGAAAGTGGTGTTTGAACTTCGGAAATGTTTCGGGCATTTCCGACAATGTACCGGGAGTGACGAATGGGTTCCGGGGACCACCAAGTGGGGCCCACATACCCCAAGGGGCCACATGGGCCTTAGAGGTGGCGCACCATCCCCTGGTGGGCTGGACAGCAAGCCCAAAAGGCCCTATGCGCATAGGGAAAGGAGGAAGAGTAGGGGCTAAGTAGAGAAAGGAGTCCTACTAGGAGTCCACCTCCCTTGTGGGAGGTGGACTCCTCCCCTCTTGCCTTCGGCTGAACCCTCCTTGTAGGAGGGGCAAGGATGCCTCCTCTCCCCTCCCTCCTATATATACTAGAGGATTTTGAGGGCAGCCCTAACCCTAATTGCCATGTGCTTCCCTCTTCTTCCTCTAGATCGTTTTCTCCTCTAGATCAGTTTTCAGTGGTGCTTAGACGAAGCCCTACTGGAATTGCTCCACCACCATCGCGGCAATGCCGTCGCGCTGCCGGAGAACTCGTTTACCTCTCCACTCCCTCTTGTTGGATCAAGAAGGCGGAGATCGCCATCAAGCCGTACGTGTGCTGAACGCGGAGGTGCCGTTCGTTCGGCGCTAGATTGGGACGGATCGTGATTGGATCCCGGGACGCTCGGCGATTTGGATCGCGAAGATGTTCAACTACATCAACCATGTTTCTTAACGCTTCCCACTTTGCGATCTACAAGGGTATGTAGATCCAGTCTCCCCTCTCGTAGATGCTCATCTCCTAGATTGATCTTGGTGAAACGTAGGAATTTTTTTGTTTCCCATGCAACGTTCCCCAACAGTGGCATCATGAGCTAGGTCTATGTGTAGATGAGATCTCGAGTAGAACACAAAGAGTTTGTGGGTGTTGATTGTTGGAAATATGCCCTAGAGGCAATAATAAAATGGTTATTGTTGTATTTCCTTGTTCATGATAATTGTCTATTGTTCATGCTATAATTGTGTTAACCGGAAACCATAATACATGTGTGAATACATAGACCACAACATGTCCCTAGTGAGCCTCTAGTTGACTAGCTCGTTGATCAATAGATGGTCACGGTTTCATGGCCATGGACATTGGATGTCATTGATAACGGGATCACATCATTAGGAGAATGATGTGATGGACAAGACCCAATTCTAAGCATAGCACAAGATCGTGTAGTTCGTTTGCTAAAGCTTTTCAATGTCAAGTATCGTTTCCTTAGACCATGAGATTGTGCAACTCCCGGATACCGTAGGAATGCTTTGGGTGTGCCAAACGTCACAACGTAACTGGGTGGCTATAAAGGTGCACTACGGGTATCTCCGAAAGTATCTGTTGGGTTGGCATGAATCGAGACTGGGATTTGTCACTCCGTGTGACGGAGAGGTATCTCTGGGCCCACTCGGTAAGACATCATCATTATGAGCTCAATGTGACTAAGGAGTTAGTCACGGGATGATGTATTACGGAACGAGTAAAGAGACTTGCCGGTAACGAGATTGAACAAGGTATGGGGATACCGACGATCGAATCTCGGGCAAGTATCATACCGATAGACAAAGGGAATTGTATACGGGATTGATTGAATCCTTGACATCGTGGTTCATCCGATGAGATCATCGTGGAGTACGTGGGAGCCAACATGGGTATCCAGATCCCGCTGTTGGTTATTGACCGGAGAGGTGTCTCGGTCATGTCTACGTGTCTCCCGAACCCGTAGGGTCTACACACTTAAGGTTCGATGACGCTAGGGTTATAGGGAAAAGGTATACGTGATTACCGAAGGTTGTTCGGAGTCCCGGATGAGATCCCGGACGTCACGAGGAGCTCCGGAATGGTCCGGAGGTAAAGATTGATATATAGGAAGTCCAGTTTTGGTCACCGGAAAGTTTTCGGGCTCATCGGTAGTGTACCGGGAGTGCCGGGAGGGTGCCGGATAACCCCCGGGAGGGGTGTGACGACCAAAGGACCACATGGGCTGTTAGATAAAGTGTGCCAGCCCTTATTGGGCTGGGCAAGACTTTTGCTAAAGGCCCATGCGGCTGGAGATAAGGAGATAAGGCAAAAAGGATTTAAAAGGAGGAGATCCACCTCCCTTGTGGGAGGTGGACTCTCCCTTTAATTCGGCCGGCCATCTCCTCTTTGGAGTAGAGGCCAAGCCAGCCCTCCACGTCCCTCCTCCTATATATACTTGAGGTTTTGGATGTTTTGAGACAAGATTTGATCTCTCTCTCTCACGGCGAAGCCCTACCTCTCTTCTTCCTCCTCCGCAGCGCTTAGGCGAAGCCCTGTCGGAATACCTTGCTACTCCACCACCACCACGCCGTCGTGCTGCTGTTGGAGCCCTTCCCCAACCTCTCCTTCCTCCTTGCTGGATCAAGGTGTTGGAGACGTCACCGGGCTGCACGTGTGTTGAACGCGGAGGTGCCGTCCGTTCGGCACTTGATCGGATCTACCGCGATCTGAATCGCTGCGAGTACGACTCCATCAACCGCGTTCTTGTAACGCTTCCGCTTAGCGATCTTCAAAGGTATGAAGATGCAATCTCTCCCCTCTCGTTGCTGGTTTCTCCATAGATAGATCTTGGTGAACGTAGGAAAATTTTGATTTACTACTACGTTCCCCAACAGTGGTATCAGAGCTAGGTCTATGCGTAGAATCTATGCACGAGTAGAACACAAAGCAGTTGTGGGCGTCGAGTTTGTTAATTTGCTTGCCGCTACTAGTCTTATCTTGATTCGGCGGTATTGTGGGATGAAGCGGCCCGGACCAACTTTACACGTACGCTTACGTGAGACCGGTTCCACCGCCTGACATGCACTAGATGCATAAGGTGGCTAGCGGGTGTCTGTCTCTCCTACCTTAGTCGGATCGGATTCAATGAAAAGGGTCCTTATGAAGGGTAAATAGCAATTGGCAAATCACGTTGTGGTGTTGACGTAGGTAAGAAACGTTCTTGCTAGTAACCTATAGCAGCCACGTAAAAACTTGCAACTACAAATTAGAGGACGTCTAACTTGTTTTTGCAGCATGTGCCTTGTGATGTGATATGGCCAAAGGATGTGATGTGATGCATTGTGATGTATGAATTGATCATGTTCTTGTAATAGGATTCACGACTTGCATGTCGATGATTATGACAACCGGCAGGAGCCATAGGAGTTGTCTTATTTATTGTATGACCTGCGTGTCAATCATAAACGCCATGTAATTACTTTACTTTATTGCTAAGCGTTAGCCATAGTAGTAGAAGTAATAGTTGGCGAGACAACTTCATGAAGACACAATGATGGAGATCATGATGATGGAGATCATGGTGTCGTGCCGGTGACAGTGATGATCATGGTGCCCCGAAGATGGAGATCATAGGAGCAAAATGATATTGGCCATATCATGTCACTATATTGATTGCATGTGATGTTTATCATGTTTACATCTTATTTGCATAGAACGACGGTAGTAAATAAGATGATCTCTCAATAAAATTTCAAGAAAGGTGTTCACCCTAACTGTGCACCGTTGCTAAGGATCGTCGTTCCGAAGCACCACGTGATGATCGGGTGTGATAGGTTATAACGTTCGCATACAACGGGTGTAAGCCAGATTTACACATGCGAAACACTTAGGTTGACTTGACGAGCCTAGCATGTACAGACATGGCCTCGGAACACGGAAGACCGAAAGGTCGAACATGAGTCGTATAGAAGATACGATCAACATAGAGATGTTCACCATGGATGACTAGTCCGTCTCACGTGATGATCGGACACGGGCTAGTTGACATGGATCATGTATCACTTGGAAGACTAGAGAGATGTCTATCTAAGTGGGAGTTCATTAATAATTTGATTAAATGAACTTAATTATCATGAACTTAGTCTAAAAATGTCCTTGCAAATTATGTCGTAGATAGCTCGCGCTGTAGCTCCCCAGTTTTATTGATACAATCCTAGAGAAAAGTAAGTTGAAAGTTGATGGTAGCAATAATGCGGACTGGGTCCGTGATCTGAGGATTGTCCTCATTGCTGCACAGAAAGCTTATGTTTTTGATGTACCGCTAACTGCATCACTCCCTCAAGCGTTGTCTGTAGATGTTGTGAACATATGACAGGCACTTTTTGATGACTACGTGATAGTTCAGTGCGTCATGCATTACGGCTTAGAATTGAGGCTTCAAAATGTTTTGAACGTCACAGAACATATGAGATGTTCTAGGAGCTGAGATTGTGATCTCAAGCTCGTGCCTATGTTGAGAGGTATGAGACCTCCAACAAGATTCTTTGCCTGCAAGATAAAGGAGAATAGCTTAATCGGTGAGCGTGTTCTCAGATTGTCTGGGTGCTACAATCACTTGAATCAAGTGGGAGTTAATCTTCCAGATGAGATAGTGATTAATGCAGTTCTCCAAGTCACTGCCACCAAGCTACTAGAGCTTCGTGATGAACTATAACATGCCAGGGATGGATAAGATGATCCCTGAGTTGTTCGTGATGTTTGACACCACGAAGGTAGAAATCAATAAGGAGCATCAAGTGTTGATGGTTAAGTGAAAACCACTAGTTTCAAAAGGGGCAAGGGCAAGAAGGGAAAAACTTCAGGAATGGCAAGCCAGTTGTTGCTCTAGTGAAGAAACCCAAGGTTGAGCCCGAACCCGAGACTAAGTGCTTCTGTTATGAGGAGAATGTTCGCTGAAGCGGAAAAACCCTAGATGATTGGTAGATAAGAAGGCTGGTAATGTCAATGGAAGTATATTTGATATACGTGTTAGTGATGTGTACCTTGCTGGTACTCCTAGTAGCACCTGGGTATTAGATACCGGTTCGGTTGCTAAGTGTTAGCAACTCGAAATAAAAGCTACGGAGTAAATGGAGACTAGCTAGGTGAAAGGTGACGATGTGTGTTGGAAGTATTTCCAAGATTGATGTGATCACCATCGCACGCTCTCTCTACCTTCAGGATTTGTGATAAACCTAAATAAATGTTATTTGGTGTTTGCGTTGAGCATAAACGTGATTAGATCATGATTAGTGCGATACGGTTATTCATATAAGTTAGAGAATAATGGTTATTCTGTTTACATGGATAATGCCTTCAATGGTCATGCACCCACTCGAAATGGTTTATCGAATCATGATCGTAGTAGTACACATATTCATAACATTGGTACCAAAAGATACAAAGTTAATAATGATAGTACCACATGCTTGTGGCACTGCCACGTAATGTCATATTGGTATAAATCGCATGAAGAAACTCCATGATGATGGATGTTTTTTGACTCACTCGATTTCGAATCGGTTGAGACATGCGAGCCATGCCTCTTGGGCAAGATGACTGAGACCCCGTCATCCAATATGATGGAGCGGGCAAGTGGCTTATTGGAATTAATACATGTTGATGTATGTGGTCCAATGAGTGTTGAAACACACAGTGGATATCGTTGTTTTTCTTTACCTTCACTGATGATTTGAGTAAATATGGGGATATTTACTTAATGAAACACGAATCTGAAATGTTTGAAAGGTTCAAGGAGTTTCAGAGTGAAGTTAAAGATCATCGTGACAAGAAGATAAATGTCTATGATATGATCATGGAGGTGAATATCTAAGTTACGAGTTTGGTATGCAATTTTAGACAATGTGGAAATTGTTTCACAGCTCACGCCTCCTGGAACACCATAGTGTGATGGTGTGTTCGAACGTCGTAGTCGTGCTCTATTGGATATAGTGAGTACTATGATGTCTCTTATCGTTTTACCACTATCGTTATGGGGTTATGCATTAAAGACAAATCCATTCACTTTAACAGGGCACCATCTAAGTCTGTTGAGATGACACCGTGAGAATTATGGTTTGACAGAAGCCTAAGCTGTCATTTCTTAATGTTTGGGGCTGCGACGCTTATGTGAAAATGGGTTTTTCACCTAGCGAGCTCGAACTCAAAGCAGACAAATGCATCTTCATAGAATACCCTAATGAGACATTGGGTATACCTTCTATCTCAGATCCAAGCGCAAAAGGTGTTTGTTGCTAAGAACGGGTCCTTTTTGAGAAAGAGTTTCTCTCGAAAGAATTGAGTGGGAGGAAGATAGAACTTGATAAGGTTGTTGAACCTTTGTTTCAACCAGAGAATAGCGCAACACAGAAAGATGTTTCTGTAGAGCCTACTTAGTTGAAAAGGAAGTTAATGATGATGATCATGAAGCTTCGGATCAAGTCACTATCGAACCTCGTAGGTCGACAAGGACGCGTACTGCTCCTGAGTAGTACGACAACCCTGTCTTGGAAATCATGTTGTTGGACAACGATGAACCTACGAACTATGGAGAAGCGATGGTGGGCCCGGATTCCAACAAATGGCTAGGAGCCATGAAATCTGAGAAAGGATCCATGTATGAAAACCAAGTATGGACTTTGGTAGACTTGCCTGTTGAATGGCGGGTCATTGAGTACAAATGGACCTTTGAGATAAACATAGACGCTAATGGTGAAATGTCACCGTTTATAAAGCTCGACTTGTCGCAAAGAAGTTTCCGCCAAGTTCAAGGAGTTGACTGCAATGAGATTGTCTCATATGTAGCGATGCTAAAAGTCTATTAAAATTTTGTTAGCAGTTGCTGCATTTTTCGATTATGAAATCTGGCAGATGGATGACAAAACAAGGTTTCCGTAATGGTTTCTGTGAGGAAGAGTTGTATGTGATACAACCAGAAGGTTTTGTCAATCCTAAGGATGCTAATAATATGCAAACTCCAGCGATCCTTCTATGGACTGGAGCAAGCATCTCGGAGTTGGAATATATGCTTTTATGAGGTGATCAAAGTGTTTAAGTTTATACAAAGTTTATGAGAAACTTGTATTTGCAAGAAAGTGAGTGGGAGCACTATGGAATTTCTTATAAGAATATGTAGTTGACATATTATTGATCGGAAATGATGTAGAATTTCTGGAAGAGCATGAAGGGTTGTTTGAAAAGTTTTGTTTTTCAAAGGAAGACCCAGATAAAGCTACTATTTTATTGAGCATCAAGATCTATAGGGATAGATCTATTCGCTTGATAAGTTTTTTCGACGAAGACATACCTTGACAAGTTTTTGAAGGAGTTCAAAATAGATGGGTCAAAGAAGGAGTTCTTGACTGTATTGTAAGGTGTGAAATTGAGTAAGACTCAATACCCGACCACGGCAGAAGATAAAGAAGAGATGAGTGTCATCTCCTATGCTTTAGCCATAGGCTCTATATAGTATGCCATGCTGTGTACCGCACCTGTGTGTGCCTTGCCATGAGTCTGTCAAGGGGTACAAGAGTAATCCAAGAGTGGATCACTAGACAGCGGTCAAAGTTAGCCTTAGTAACTTGAGAACTAAGGAAATATTTCTCGATTATGGAGGTGATAAAGAGTTCATCGTAAAGTGTTACGATGATGCAAGCTTTAAAACCAATCCGGATGACTCTTAGTAGAAATCCAGCTACGTATAGTGGAGCAGCCATTTGGAATAGCTCCAAGTGGAGCATGGGAGTAGTATCTACAAATATGACATGGAAAGTTTGTAAGGTACACACGGATCTGAATGTCGCAGACCCGTTGACTAAAACCTCTTTCACGAGCAGGACATGAACAAACCCCAGAACTTATTGGGTGTTAATCACATGATGATATGATCACATGGTGATGTAAGTGTTAATCACATGGTGATGTGAACTAGATTATTGACTCTAGTGCAAGTGGGAGACTGTTGGAAATATGCCCTAGAGGCAATAATAAAATGGTTATTGTTGTATTTCCTTGTTCATGATAATTGTCTATTGTTCATGCTATAATTGTGTTAACCGGAAACCATAATACATGTGTGAATACATAGACCACAACATGTCCCTAGTGAGCCTCTAGTTGACTAGCTCGTTGATCAATAGATGGTCACGGTTTCATGGCCATGGACATTGGATGTCATTGATAACGGGATCACATCATTAGGAGAATGATGTGATGGACAAGACCCAATTCTAAGCATAGCACAAGATCGTGTAGTTCGTTTGCTAAAGCTTTTCAATGTCAAGTATCGTTTCCTTAGACCATGAGATTGTGCAACTCCCGGATACCGTAGGAATGCTTTGGGTGTGCCAAACGTCACAACGTAACTGGGTGGCTATAAAGGTGCACTACGGGTATCTCCGAAAGTATCTGTTGGGTTGGCATGAATCGAGACTGGGATTTGTCACTCCGTGTGACGGAGAGGTATCTCTGGGCCCACTCGGTAAGACATCATCATTATGAGCTCAATGTGACTAAGGAGTTAGTCACGGGATGATGTATTACGGAACGAGTAAAGAGACTTGCCGGTAACGAGATTGAACAAGGTATGGGGATACCGACGATCGAATCTCGGGCAAGTATCATACCGATAGACAAAGGGAATTGTATACGGGATTGATTGAATCCTTGACATCGTGGTTCATCCGATGAGATCATCGTGGAGTACGTGGGAGCCAACATGGGTATCCAGATCCCGCTGTTGGTTATTGACCGGAGAGGTGTCTCGGTCATGTCTACGTGTCTCCCGAACCCGTAGGGTCTACACACTTAAGGTTCGATGACGCTAGGGTTATAGGGAAAAGGTATACGTGATTACCGAAGGTTGTTCGGAGTCCCGGATGAGATCCCGGACGTCACGAGGAGCTCCGGAATGGTCCGGAGGTAAAGATTGATATATAGGAAGTCCAGTTTTGGTCACCGGAAAGTTTTCGGGCTCATCGGTAGTGTACCGGGAGTGCCGGGAGGGTGCCGGATAACCCCCGGGAGGGGTGTGACGACCAAAGGACCACATGGGCTGTTAGATAAAGTGTGCCAGCCCTTATTGGGCTGGGCAAGACTTTTGCTAAAGGCCCATGCGGCTGGAGATAAGGAGATAAGGCAAAAAGGATTTAAAAGGAGGAGATCCACCTCCCTTGTGGGAGGTGGACTCTCCCTTTAATTCGGCCGGCCATCTCCTCTTTGGAGTAGAGGCCAAGCCAGCCCTCCACGTCCCTCCTCCTATATATACTTGAGGTTTTGGATGTTTTGAGACAAGATTTGATCTCTCTCTCTCACGGCGAAGCCCTACCTCTCTTCTTCCTCCTCCGCAGCGCTTAGGCGAAGCCCTGTCGGAATACCTTGCTACTCCACCACCACCACGCCGTCGTGCTGCTGTTGGAGCCCTTCCCCAACCTCTCCTTCCTCCTTGCTGGATCAAGGTGTTGGAGACGTCACCGGGCTGCACGTGTGTTGAACGCGGAGGTGCCGTCCGTTCGGCACTTGATCGGATCTACCGCGATCTGAATCGCTGCGAGTACGACTCCATCAACCGCGTTCTTGTAACGCTTCCGCTTAGCGATCTTCAAAGGTATGAAGATGCAATCTCTCCCCTCTCGTTGCTGGTTTCTCCATAGATAGATCTTGGTGAACGTAGGAAAATTTTGATTTACTACTACGTTCCCCAACATTGATGCCTAGATTGCTTCCTCACTTGGTCGTGTTTTGGTTCAGCAGTATCGTGGTATGATGCGGCCCGTACCAACCTTACTCGTATGCTTACGAGAGACCGGTTCCATCGACTGACGTGTAACTTCGTTGCACAAAGATGGCTGGCGGGTGTGTGTTTCTCCTACTTTAGTTGGATCGGATTCGACAAAGGTGGTCCTTGAGAAGGTTGAAAAGCAACTTATGTATCACCGTTGTGGTTTTGCGTAGGTGAAATTGTTCTTGCTAGATACCCGTAGCAGCCACGTAAAACTTGCAACAACAATTAGAGGACGTCTAACTTGTTTTTGCAGGGTATGTTGTGATGTGATTGTTGGGAGACATAGTAGTAAATAAAAAAAATTCCTACGATCACCAAGATCCATCTGTGGAGAAACCAGCAACGATTAAGAGGAGAGTGCATCTTCATACCTTTGAAGATCGCAAAGCGGAAGCGTTACTAGAACGTGGTTGGTGGAGTCGTACTCGCAGCGATTCACATCACGGTGGAATCTGATCTAAGTGCCGAACAACGGTGCCTCTGCGTTCAACACACGTGCAGCCCGGTGACGTCTCCTACGCCTTGATCCAGCAAGGAGGAAGGAGAGGTTGAGGGAGAGCTCCGGCAGCACGACGGCATGGTGACGGTGGAGCTGCATGGTACTCCGGCAGGGCTTCGCCAAGCTCTACAGAGGACAAGGAGGAGGAAGGGTAGGGCTGCGCCGAGAGAGGAAGAAACTTGCGTTCTTGGCAGCCCCCAAAACCCCACTATTTATAGGAGGAGGAGGGAGGGAACAAACCTAGGGTTCCCACCCTAAGGGCCGGCGGCAGCCCCAGATCCCATCTGGTACGGCGGCCACTGGGAGAGAGGGAGAGGCGCCGCCCTAGGTGGGCCTTGGGCCCATCTGCACCTAGGGTTCCCCCTTCCCACCTTTGTTGTGCCTTGGGCTGGGTGTGGAGGCGCACCAGCCGACCTAGGGATGGTTCCCTCCCACCTTCAGCCCACGCAGCCCTCTGGTGCCGGTGGCCCCACACGATGGACCCCCGGAACCCTTTCGGTGGTCCCGGTATGCTACCGGTGATGCCCGAAACACTTCCGGTGACCAAAACCTCACTTCCTATATATGAATCTTTACCTCCGGACCATTCTGGAACTCCTCGTGATGTCCGGGATCTCATCCGGGACTCCGAACAACCTTTAGTAACCACGTACACTATTTCCCTATAACCCTAGCGTCATCGAACCTTAAGTGTGTAGACCCTACGGGTTTGGGAGGCACGTAGACATTGCCGAGATACATCTTCGGTCAATAACCAACAGCAGGATCTAGATACCCATGTTGGCTCCCACATGCTCCACGATGATCTCATCGGATGAACCACGATGTCGGGGATTCAATCAATCCCGTATACAATTCCCTTTGTCTATCGGTATGATACTAGCCCGAGATTCGATCGTCGGTATCTCTATACCTTGTTCAATCTCGTTACCGGCAAGTCTCTTTACTCGTTCCATAACACATCATCCCGTGGCTAACTCCTTAGTCACATTGAGCTTATTATGATGATGTCTTACTGAGTGGGCCCAGAGATACCTCTCCGTCACACGGAGTGACAAATCCCAGTCTCGATTCGTGCCAACCCAACAAACACTTTCGGAGATACCCGTAGTGTACCTTTATAGCCACCCAATTATGTTGTGACGTTTGGCACATCCAAAGCATTCCTACGGTATCTGGGAGTTGCACAATCTCATGGTCTAAGGAAACGATACTTGACATTAGAAAAGCTTTAGCAGACGAACTACACGATCTTGTGCTATGCTTAGGATTGGATCTTGTCCATCACATCATTAGGAGAATGATGTGATCCCGTTATCAATGACATCCAATGTGCATGATCATGAAACCGTGACCATCTATTGATCAACGAGCTAGCCAACTAGAGTCTCACTAGGGACATGTTGTGGTCTATGTATTCACACATGCATTACGGTTTCCGGTTAATACAATTGTAGCATGAACAATAGACAATTATCATGAACAAGGAAATACAATAATAACCATTTTATTATTGCCTCTAGGGCATATTTCCAACAGTCTCCCACTTGCACTAGAGTCAATAATCTAGTTACATTGTGATGAGTCAAACACCCATAGAGTTCTGGTGTTGATCATGTCTCGCTCGTGAGAGAGGTTTAGTCAACGGATCTGCGACATTCAGATCCGTATGTAGTTTACAAATATCTATCTCCTTCCTGAATGTAATCACGAATGGAGTTGAAGCGACGTTTGATGTGTCTTGTCTTCTTGTGAAACCTGGGATCCTTGGCAAGGGCAATAACTCCAGTGTTGTCACAGAATAGAGTCATCGGGCCCGACGCATTGGGAATCACTCCTAGGTTGGTGATGAACTCCTTCATCCAGACTCCTTCCTTTGTTGCTTCCGAAGTAGCTATGTACTCCGCTTCACATGTAGATGCCTCCACAACGCTTTGCTTGCTGCTGCACCAACTTACTGCCCCTCCGTTCAAAATATACACGTATCCGGTTTGTGACTTGGAGTCATCCGGATCTGTGTCGAAACTAGCATCGACGTAACCCTTTACAATGAGCTCTTCGGCACCTCCATATACGAGAAACATGTCCTTGGTCCTTTTCAGGTACTTCAGGATATTCTTGACCGCTGTCCAGTGTTTCGCTCCGGGATCACTTTGGTACCTCCCTACCAAACTTATGGCAAGGTTCACATCAGGTCTGGTACACAACATGGCATACATAATAGAGCCTATGGCTGAAGCATAGGGGATGACACTCATCTTTTCTCTATCCTCTGCCATGGTCGAACATTGAGTCGTACTCAATCTCACACCCTGTAACACAGGCAAGAACCCTTCTTGGACCTATCCATATTGAACTTCTTCAATATCTTGTCAAGGTATGTGCTTTGTGAAAGACCTATGAGGCATTTCGATCTATCTCTATAGATCTTAATGCCTAATATGTAAGCAGCTTCTCCGAGGTCCTTCATTGGAAAACACTTATTCAAGTAGGCCTTTATACTTTCCACGAGTTCTATATCATTTCCCATCAACAATATGTCATCCACATGTAATATGAGGAATGCTACAGAGCTCCCACTCACTTTCTTATAAATACAGGATTCTCCATAAACCTGTATAAACCCAAACGCTTTAATCACCTCATTAAAGCAAATGTTCCAACTCAGAGATGCTTGCACGAGCCCATAGATGGAGCGCTGGAGCTTGCATACCTTGTTAGCATCTTTAGGACCGACAAAACCTTCCGGCTACATCATATACAGTTCTTCCTTAAGGAAACCGTTCAGGAATGTCGTTTTGACGTCCATTTACCAGATCTCATAATCATAAAATGCGGCAATTGCTAACATGATTCGGACGGACTTCAGCATCGCTACGAGTGAGAAAGTCTCATCGTAGTCAATTCCTTGAACTTGTCGATAACCCTTAGCGACAAGCCGAGCCTTCTAGACGGTCACATTACCATCTGCGTCAGTCTTCTTCTTAAAGATCCATTTATTTTCTATGGCTCGCTTATCATCAGGCAAGTCCACCAAAGTCCATACTTTGTTCTCATACATGGATCCTATCTCGGATTTCATGGCTTCAAGCCATTTGTTCGAATCTGGGCCCGCCATCACTTCTTCATAGTTCGAAGGTTCACCGTTGTCCAACAAATGGCTCGCGCAGTAGCACCCCTGAATTTTAATGCATTCCTAGAGAAAGCTAAGTTGAAAGATGATGGAAGTAACTTTGTGGACTGGGCCCGTAATCGGAGGATTATGCTCACGGCTTCCCAGAAGGCATATGTCCTTGATACACCACTTGGTAACCAACCCACGTAGTTGTCATCCGAAGACATTAAGAACGCTTGGGAGGCATGTCTGGAGATTACTCAATAGTTCAGTGTGCAATATTGTATGGCTTAGAACCGGGACTACAAAGACGTTTTGAACGTCATGGAGCATATGAGATGTTCCAAGAATTGGAGTTTATCTTTAAGAGGAATGCCTAGATCGAGAGGTATGAGACCTCCAATAAGTTCTACGCTTGCATAATGGAGGAGAATGGGTCTATCAGTGAACATATACTTAGAATGTCTGGGTATGCGACTCGTCTGGCGGAGTTAGGGATGCCCCTTCCGCCAGAGGCGATCACTGACAGAGTTCTTCAATCATTGCCACCAAGCTACAAGAGCTTCGTGCTGAACTATAACATGCACGGCATGAACAAGTCAGTCGATGAGTCTAAAATCCAGAAAGAGCATTAAGTGTTGATGGTCAATAAAACCACTAGTTTCAAGAAGAATGGCAAGGGCAATAAGGGTAACTCCAAGAAGGGTGGCAAAGCAGTTGCTCCTCCCATGAAGAAACCCAAGGCTGGACCCAAGCCAGAAACTGAGTG
Source organism: Hordeum marinum (assembly GCA_022496015.1). Lineage (NCBI taxonomy): Eukaryota > Viridiplantae > Streptophyta > Magnoliopsida > Poales > Poaceae > Hordeum > Hordeum marinum. The sequence continues at coordinate 365,163,424 of CM039675.1, read as the reverse complement.
CTTTCATTGCAAGGGAACTCGTCACTGGAAGCGGAACTACCCCAAGTATTTGGCTGACAAGAAGGCGACCAACAACAAACAAGGTATATATGATATACATGTTATTGATGTGTACCTTACTAGCTCTCGTTGTAGTGCCTGGGTATTTGATACCGGTTCGGTTGCTCACATTTGCAACTCAAAATAGGAACTACAGAATAGATGAAGGCTGGCGAAGGACGAAGTGACGATGCGCGTGGGAAATGGTTCCAAGGTTGATGTGATCGTCGTCGACACGCTCTCTCTTTGATTACCATCGGGATTAGTGATGAACCTGAATAATTGTTATTTAGTGCCTGCGTTAAGCATGAACATTATATCTGGATCTTGTTTATTGCGAGACGGATACTCATTTAAATCAGAGAATAATGGTTGTTCTATTTATATGAGTAATATATTTTATGGTCATGCACCCAACATGAGGGGTTTATTCATATTGAATCTTGATAGTGATGATACACATGTTCATAACATTGATGCCAAAAGATGTAGAGTTGATAGTGATAGTACCACTTCTTGTGGCACTGCCGTTTAGGTCATATTGGTGTAAAACGCATGAAGAAGCTACATACTGATGGACTTTTGGAGTCACTTGATTTTGAATCACTTGACACGTGTGAACCATGCCACATGGCCAAGATGACTAAAACGCCGTTCTCTGGAACAATGGAACGGGCGAGTGACTTGTTGGAAATCATACATACTGATGTGTGCGGTCCGATGAGCATTGAGGCACGCAATGGATATCGTTATTTTCCCACCTTCACCGATCACTTGAGTAGATATGGGTATATTTACTTAATGAAACACAAGTCTGAAACGTTTGAAAAGTTCAAGCAATTTTAGAGTGAAGTTGAGAATCATCGTAACAAGAAGATTAAATTCCTGCGATCTGATCAAGGAGGTGAATATGTGAGTTATGAGTTTGGCAGTCACATAAGACAGTGTGGAATTGTTTCACAATTAACACCGCCTGGAACACCACAGCGTAATGGTGTGTCCAAACATCATAATCGAACCTTATTAGATATGGTGCGTTCTATGATGTCTCTTGTCGATTTGCCACTATCGTTTTGGGGTTATGCATTAGAGACAGCTGCATTCACTTTAAATAGGGCACCATCAAAATCCGTTGAGACGACGCCATATGAACTGTGGTTTGGCAAGAAGCCAAACTTGTCGTTTCTTAAAGTTTGGGGATGTGATGCTTATGTCAAAAAGCTTCAGCCTGAAAAGCTAGAACCCAAAGCGGAGAAATGCGTCTTCATAGGGTACCCAAAAGAGACAGTTGGGTATACCTTCTATCTCAGATCCGAAGGCAAAGTGTTTGTCGCTAAGAACGGAACATTTCTTGAGAAAGAGTTTCTCTTGAAAGAATTGAATGGGAGGAAAATAGAGCTTTATGAGGTTGTTGAACCTTTACTTCAACCAGGGAGTAGCGCAGCGCAGAAAGATGTTTCTGTGGAGCCTACAACAATTGAAGAGAAAGTTAATGATGATGATCGTGAAGCTTCGGATCAAGTTGCTATTGAACCTCGTAGGTCGACAAGGGCGCATACTGCTCCTGAGTGGTACGACAACTGTCGTGGTTTTGTCATGGCAGATGTCCGGTTTACCAGACTTGAGTTGGGAGCCATCGCCATGGTAGTGGACTCAAAGGGGTTGATTGAGACAAAGGACACGAGTTTACCCAGGTTCGGCCCCTCAAGCCGAGGTAAAAGCCTACGTCCTGCTTGTGTTGTTATTGCTTGTTGTATCGATTACAAAGGGCTAAACGCTTGACCTGGTTTTCGATCCCCCCCTCTAAGCCACCCTGGCTCTGCCTTTATATAAGAGGTCAGAGCCGTCGGGTCTTACAATTGTACAACCGGATCACGCTTTACATCTCCGAATCCGTCTCTATCTTACCAACCGAGTTATCCTTTGGAAGGTCTTGCGCATCCGGGTCTCCGTCGTCCGGCCCTCCTCAAGAGCCGCCAAAGTTCTTGGGCCTCCAGCTGATACATGTCTTCGTGGGCCGGCTCATAACCAATGCTTATCAACCGGAACCTTCCAGCTGGGTCATATCACGGGGTTATATCCCCAACATTAGGCCCCAGGCTGAAGTGAGCCAGCTCATTTCATCCGTCTATTGCAATTGTCTGAGAGTTGCCAGGAATGACCCGATGTGACGTCACAGATACGCTGACGTATCACCAAATCTCTCACATTTAACCGTTTACCGAAAATCGAGGCGTCCGTTTCGGCAAGATCGGTGCTGACGCTTGGGAACCCGCACTGTTTCCCTATTAAATAGGACCCGCACGAGTCAAACCAAGGCATTCCCGCTCGTGCGCCTCTTCTTCTTCTTCCTGTCGCCCGTCCGTCGCTTGAGCTCGTCCGCTCCGCCCGGCGCCGCCGCTCGTCTGTCACCAACCCAGGCTGCTGCATCAACCTGTTTGCACCAGAATCTCACCCGCCGCCGTCTCCGTCTCCGGTAAGCACTTCTTCCCGTAGCTTTTAGATTGATAGCAAAATAGGGTTCCCGCCAGCGGACCTCCGCCGCGCGTTTTGTTCTTCGGTATGGTCGCACGGCCAAGTCTCGGGGCCCGCCACGCCTCCTTTCAGGCTGCATTGCCATCGCCGCCACCGTACATGGCCCGCCCGTGCGTAATGTGTGGTCGGTAAAAGCTATAGGTCGATTTTTCACTTTCACTGTTCTTAGCTTAGGTTGACGTAGAACTCCCTTTTCCGCTTCGATAGATCCAAAACTTTAGTATCGATTTGTGAAACTTGTTTGTCCGAGTCTTGATGACTTCCGGCTCTTCCACCCATAGTGAGCCGCTAGACCCCCTCCGGCTCTTTGTCAGCCAGACCTCTTAAGGCCTTTAGAACCCTGTAATTTGTAAGCCACCATTTGCTATCTGCTCTTTGTTTGATTATTCGCCATTTCCTTTTTGCACGGTACTTTTAAGCCGCCAAGATGACACGTGCCACTAATTCCTGCAATTGGGTCGGCTCCTGTGTGACCGAAGAGTATTTATCTGATTTAGTAGCCGCTGGCACCCTTCCTCCAAAGGAAGTGATCAACTGGCATGTTCCGACTGGTGAGACCCGCCCCGCACCAAAGAAAGGGGAGGTTATAGTCTTTACAGATCATATCGAACGAGGATTCGTGCCACCCGGGTCAAAATTCTTTCGCGACATTCTGCACCTGTACAAGCTGCATCCCCAAGATTTGGCGCCGAATTCTATATCAAACATTTGCCACTTTCAAGTCCTCTACGAGGCATACCTTCAATCAAGGTCGTCAGTTGGATTCTTTAGAGAATTCTTCTACGTCAACCGCCAAACTGAATACAAGAGCGGGCCAAGCTTGGAACTTAGAGGAATCACCATCCAGCACCGGAGGGGTATCACCTTTCCAGCTGTTCAGATGCCCAGCCACCCAAAAGATTGGAACAAGACGTGGTTCTATTGCAAAGACACGTCTCCGGACTCGAAACATCGTCTGCCGGGTTATCGTCCTTCCCAGCTCTCAACCGACACTTCACTGCCCGACCGGCTCTCATCTGCCGACCGTGCTAGATATGAGAAGCCCCACGCCAGAGTGAAGGCTCTCCTGGCCAATGGCCTTATTGGAACGAACCTTATCCGCTACTGGGTACAATGGCAGATCATGCCTCTGAGCCGCCGTAACCAGCTCATGTATGAATATCCAGGATTTTACGACAGCAAACTGTGCTTCAGCGCCACCACTTTGCCTGAGGATGACATCTGTATGACCGTCCGAAGTCTTGTGCACGAGACCTCCGGCTAATGCAGTACCATCGGCCTAGCGCCCTTCTGCGCGACCAACCCGGCGCCTCTTGTAAGTATTTTTATCTTTCCTCCGCCTGTTGTATATTTATATACTCCTTTTCAAAGCTTGATATTCTTCCTCTGGCTCAATTTGTACAGGCTGACTCCGACTTCTGGAAGAAGGAATACGTTCCTCTTCCGAAGACAACCAAGAAGAAAGTCGCCGCCAAGAAACCAAAGAAGGCAGCTCCTCAAGAGAACTGGTTCGAACACCCGACTTCTTCAGAGTCGGAGGTAAGATCCTTGAACTTTACTTACTTGGCCTTTTGTCTTGCCGGCTCTTTAATAATATCTTTCCGTGTCTCACAGGACGAAGTAGAAACCAGTCACGCCAACGCTCTTGAGGTAACTTGCATGTATTTCGACTCGGAATATTTCTTCCGAAAGCCGCGGTGGGTTGTTAGAAAGTTTCCTCTATCTCACCCTCTCTCTTATCCGGCTCCTGATTTCCTTTCAAAAAGCAACAGCAAACTGAACGACGTCAGACCTGGAGCACCGGCTCTACAGAGCTTGCATCGGGACTACCAAATTCGCCAGCTCCTAAGAAGCGGCCAGCAGAGGTTAGTATCCGTACTTCCCTTTTTCGTTTCTTTTCATGTCCGAATGTCTTATCATTTCCGTGTCTTGATTTTTCAGAAAATACCCTCATCGGGCGACTCTTCAGCCTCAGTCATACCTTGCAGTGCTCAGGCGAAACGCCGCAAGACCCATCAACCTTCCTCCAGCCCTGTCGTTGACAATCACGAGCCTGAACAGTCGGTCCCGGCTCAACCGGATACTGAACAACTAGAGGAAACTCCAGCGGAAGAAGAAATTCCACCAGCGGCTTCTACTGAGCCGGTGGCAGATGACGTCATAAAGGAGAACTCCCCAGCTACTCCTTCAACGCCGGGTACACCCGCCAGGACCCCGGCGACTCCGGATGTTATCATCACCGGGTCTGCTCAAAAACCTCCTTCACCAGCGCATGTCTTAACCCGGCATACGGAGCCGTCTGAAGCTTCACGGAAACTTGAGTTTGACTCGTCGTACAACAAAATGACAGCCTAAGAACTCCACTCCGGCTACATGAACCGGGTCAACACCAACTGAGACTTGGAACTCCGGCTGGTCAGTATGATGAAGGCAAAATATGAGGTATGTTACCTTTCTTCAGCCATAACCTTCCCCAGCCCCCAAGGGCCGGATTTAATCTAACATAGAGTTGAATTAGGGTCTTCTTTCGAAGGTTATGTAGAAAACACTTTGCTTTAAATACTGTCAACACTTGCATACTGCCAACTGTAGCTCCCAAGGGCCGGCTCAAATTTACTTGAACCGGAACTTTTGAGACTAGAAAAGAGCCATAACGTAGGCCCCAAGGGCCGGCTCAAATTTATGTGAGTCGGGACTTTTGAGGTTAAAAGAGAGCCAATGTATAGGCCCCAAGTTCCGGGTCAATTTTCAGGAAGATGAGCCGGAACTGTAGATGTGAACAGATCAAATATACATTAGCCCCCAAGTGTCAAATATATTGCTTGCAATCTGTTTGAGACTTGCAGAACTTGAACTATGAACCTTTATGCATATGAATACTCTTGTTGCTGCAGTAGCTTATACTTTGCCTTTGATATGCACAGGGCGCTCTGAACACCGCCGGCTCTTAGCTGGCGGATCTCAAAACCAACTTGGTAGCTCAACAGGAAGCATGAAGCCTTGCTGATGAAAGATGCCGGCTCTTAGCCGAAGAAGTAGCCAAGATCACCTCCGAGCTAACAATATTGAAAGAAACAGCTGATTCTGAAAAAGCCGCACTGATCAAACGGGCAGATGATGCCGATCAGCGGCTCATCGCCGTTGCTGAGGAGCTCCAAGGGCTCAAACGGCACATCACTAAGATGTCTGCCGCCTTATTTGGTAAGTCAATCATTCCTGTACTCTTTTACTTAATATCTGTTATGAAACAACTAACGACGAACCTGTCTCTTCCGTCTCATGTAGGACCTTTCAGCCGGCAGCTTGCAGACGACAGCATCCTGTCGCTGAAGGCCATATACACCTTTACAGAGCAGCTGTATTGCAGAGCAATGTTCACCATCAAAAGCATACAGTATAAGGAGAAGATTCCCAAGGCCCTGAAAGGGGTGTTAGAACTATTCTCCACCGTCCCCAAGCAAATACAAGAGCTGAAGAAGTCGGCTTTCCGCTCTGGAGCCGTTGCGGGTTTGAGCCAGGCCATGGCCTTCGCGCCGGATCTCACACCAGATAAGATGATGGGTGGATATCCTTCGAAGAAGGTGGATGGCTCAGAATTCTCCGACGAAGACTATTTCAAAGTCGTCAAGGACTCTCGCTATCTAGCGTCTGTAATGGCTGATGAGGCGGAGGATGATTTGAAGAACTACCAAGCAGCATACGACCAGGAAGATAAACGGATCCGCGGGCCTCTTTACGAGTGTAAAGACCTAACACCCACCCGAAGCAAATATCTCTTCGCTGGTGAGCTTAACGTCGCGCCTTTCTTTGAAGGGTCATTTGCTGCCGTCTCTAACTACAACTGGGAACTTGGCAATCTTCAGATCCAAACCGTAGAAGATCCGGAGCAGGATGAGCCGGCCGAGTGACCGAACCTTGTAATAGTCAGAGAAAGTATTGGCTCTTGTAATCATCCGCCCATGGTGTTTTGAAACTTCGTCAAAAACACCGTTTGTTCCCTCTGAGAACATCTTTTGTAACAGCCTTTTAACATCTGAATGCACTTGCCGGCAGTTTACTTTATAGTACTGTCAATCATCTTTCTCAGCCCTTTGCTTCCATCTTTGATAAATCTTCCAATGATTCATGAGATGCACTTGGAAGTCTTCAAAGCTCTTTTTAAAACCGGATAATACCTCTGTTGGCAAATAGCCTCCATGAACAAACACGGCTGTTGATAAACCAATGAGTAATTTGTCCGAGACGTCTGTCCTTCACCCGAAGTTATTAGACCCGGGAAATTTACTCTATCAACCAGAGCAGCATGACTTCCCTTTTCTTATAATGAGATGCCATGGAAGAGCCGACTGCCATAAGATAAAGTAAGCTATACCTGACGGTAGGAAGCCTCTATGTGACAATGACGACTGTTGAAAACTATAAAGCGGCCTACAGCCGGCTGCATGAGGGGTGATGTAAACTGTACCATGATGGTAAAAAACCTCCTTTTAACAGCAAATACTTTATCCATTGTATTCCAACACCGGTTGTCAATAGGTTTATGTAAGCTATACCAAAGGTAAGAAGCCTCTGCTGACAACCGCAGCTCAAGAAAGCCTGCCGCCTGCCATTGGAGGGTGATGTAAGCTATACCCGAAGGCAAGAAGCCTCCTCCAATCAGCCAATGTTGAATAGGGCCGGCTGCCGATGGTATTATGTAAGCTATACCTTATGGTAAGAAGCATCCATTCGACAGCCGCGACTAGTAATTGTACTAGCCGGTTGCGTGAAGGGCTTATGTAAGCTATACCCAAGGGCAAGAAGCCTCCTTCCGCAACTAGTTTTGGCGTAAACGCCGGTTGTTAGGGTGAGATAAGCGAACCCGTCGGTAAGAAGCCCCCTTCGACAACCGCGGTTAATAAGTAACCGGAAGTGGCATAAAGCCGACCATTAGGGTGAGATAAGCGATACCCGTCGGTAAGAAGCCCCCTTCGATGGCCGTAGTTGATAAGCAACTGGAATTTGATGTACACGTTGTTGCCTTAGGGGAATTTTTTAGGCTATACCAAAGGTAGGAAGCCTCCATCAACAACATCACTTAATGTACTCAAACTAGGCATAAAGCCAATTGCGCCCCATACCAGTTCAGGGTCTCTAAAGCGAGATTGGCCGTCAACTCTGTGAGCCGGCTCAGGGTCTCTAAGGCGAGATTGACTGATAAGAGCTTAACTTTTAACTTACGACAGTTCAGGGTCTCTAAAGCGAGATTGGCCGTCCACTTTGTGAACTGGCTCAGGGTCTCTAAAGCGAGATTGACTGGTAAGAGTAACATCAGTTCAGGGTCTCTAAGGCGAGATTGGCCGTCAACTCTGTGAACCGGCTCAGGGTCTCTAAAGCGAGATTGACTGGAATACTTTTAACAAGTCACTTTAATTGGTTCAGGGTCTCCAAAGGAGATTAACCGGCAAGACCTTAAGCTTAGAGAAATGTTCATTTGCTGAGATACTGGATGCTTACCGAAAGAGGGGAATTTCACGTAAGAGAAGGGAGAATCTTCATGGACTGGCTTCCACCAATCGGAGTTTTGCGCATTTCAGATGGTGGTAAAGTGATACCACATAAGGAGCTCTTCCTCAAGAACCACAGGAACCGCAAATTTGCTGGTATTGAAGAATGTCATCCTGAGATTATGAAGATACCCATAAGAGCCGGGGCTCCAATCTTTGGTAGTAGTACTACTCTATATAAATATGATATGTATAATGATACTGGATCTGCATCATCTCTTAAGTATAATATGGCCGCAAGTGTGCCACGTTCCATGGTCGCAAAGTCTCCTGACCTGCCGTGTCCGACTCATCACGAATATCAATGAGATAGTATGACCCGTTGTTAAGGTTTCTGCTAACCACAAAGGGCCCATCCCACGGCGGAGAGAGTTTATGCATCCCAGTTTGGTCTTGAATAAGCCAGAGCACCAGGTCACCTTCCTGGAACGTCTGGGTCTTCACCCTGCGGCTATGATAGCGTCGCAGGTCTTGCTGGTAAATTGCTGATCTGGTCGCTGCTAACTCTCGTGCTTCGTCCAAGGCATCTAACGCATCTTGACGTGCCAGCTCATTGTCCGTCTCAACATAAGCCGCCACCCTTGGTGAATCATGCCGAATGTCACTGGGTAGAACCGCCTCAGCCCCGTAGACCATGAAAAAGGTGTAAAACCTGTAGACCTGTTAGGTGTAGTCCGGATGCTCCATAAGACGGAAGGAAACTCATCAACCCAACACCCGGCTGTCCGTTTCAAAGGGACCATGAGCCGGGGTTTAACCCCTCGCAGGATTTCCTGATTAGCCCGCTCAGCCTGGCCATTGGACTGTGGATGTGCCACGGCTGAAACATCAAGCCGGATATGCTCCTTCTCACAGAACACCTTCATAGCCCCCTTGGACAAATTTGTAACATTATCAGTGATAATATTGTGTGGATAGCCAAACGATAGATCAATTTCCTGACAAACTCAACCGCTGTAGCTGCATCACACTTGCTTACTAGCTGAGCCTCAGCCCACTTGGTAAACTTATCAACCGCCACCAAGAGGTGTGTTTTCTTATCTTTGGACTTCTTGAAGGGTCCGACCATATCAAGCCCCCAGACCGCAAACGGCCAAGTGATAGGTGTCATCCTCAACTCTTGAGCCGGAACATGAGCACGTCGGCCAAATTTCTGACAAGCGTCACACTTACGAACCAGATCCTCTGCATCCTTGTGAGCCGTCAACCAGAAAAATCCATGCCGAAAAGCTTTAGCCACTAAAGATCTTGACCCGACATGATGTCCACAGTCGCCAGCATGAATTTCATTTAAGATCTGCTGGCCCTCTTCTAGTGACACACAACGTTGGAAAACACCTGTCACACTGCATTTGTGTAACTCACCGTTGATAATTGTCATGGACTTAGAACGGCGGATGATCTCCCGAGCCCGGCTCTCATCATCCGGCAACTCGCCGCGCGTCAAGTACGCTAAAAAGGAGTAGTCCAATCCAGAATAACATGTAGAGCCGCCACTAGAGCCGCCCCGGGGTCAGGAATTGCCAGATCCTCCTCAAAAAGCATCTTGACAGTCGGATGATATAACACGTCAAGAAAAACATTAGGCGGCACCGGCTTACGCTGAGATCCGAGTCGTGATAATGCATCAGCCGCCTCGTTCCGCCGACGATCAATATGATCCACCTAATACCCTTTGAAATAACCTGCAACAACATCAACCGCCCGTCGATAAGCCGCCATCCGTGGGTCCTTAGAATCCCAAGTACCTGAAACTTGCTGAGCCACAAGGTCTGAGTCGCCCAGGCATCTAACCCGGCTTAAATTCATCTCTTTAGCGACTCTCAAACCATGGAGCAAAGCTTCATACTCAGCAGCATTATTAGTATAGGGGAACATCAACCAGAGCACATAACAAAACTTATCACCTTTCGGGGAGGTGAGAACCACACCGGCACCAGACCCCTCAAGCTGTTTAGACCCGTCAAAATATATAGTCCAGTATGTGTTGTACGGCTTCTCTTCAGGCGCCTGGCACTCTGTCCAATCATTTATGAAATCCACCAAGGCCTGGAACTTAATTGCTGTACGAGGGGTGTAACTGATGTTAAGAGGCCCCAACTCTAAAGCCCACTTGGCAATCCTTCCCGTAGCCTCTCTGTTCTGAATAATATCCCCCAACGGGGCAGAGCTTACTACAGTTATTGGATGGCCCAAAAAGCAGTGCTTCAGCTTACGATTAGCCATAAAGACCCCGTATACAAGCTTCTGCCAACGTGGATATCGCTGCTTGGACTCAGCCAAGACCTCACTGATGTAGTAAACAGGCCTCCGAACGGGATACTCTTTCCCTGCTTCCTTACGTTCAACAACAATCGCCACACTGACCGCCCGACTGTTAGCTGCTACATATAGGAGTAGCAGCTCTTTCTCAGCCGGAGCGGCTAATACTGGCGGCTCAGTCAATTGCTTCTTAAGAGCTTCCAGCGCCTCTGCGGCTGCCTTGCTCCACTTAAACTTGTCCGTCTTCTTCATCATCTGATACAAGGGGATGGCTTTCTCCCCAAGCCGGCTTATGAACCGGCTCAGCGCCGCAATCCGGCCTGCAATACGCTGAATGTCATTGATGCATGTCGGCTCCCGCAAAGAGGTGATAGCCTTGATTTTATCCGGGTTAGCCTCGATGCCACGCTCAGAAACCAAGAACCCCAAAAGCTTTCCTGCAGGGACACGAAAGACACATTTTGCCGGGTTGAGCATCATTTTGTACACCCGGAGATTGTCAAAAGTTTCCTTCGGGTCCTCCAAGAGGGTTTCCTTCTTCCTAGACTTCACCACAATGTCATCCACATAAGCATGAACATTACGACCAATCTGGTTGTGGAGACAGTTCTACACACACCGCTGGTAAGTCGCCTGGGCACTCTTGAGCCCAAAAGGCATGGGGACATAGCAGAACGCCCCAAAAGGTGTGATAAACGATGTCTTCTCCTGGTCCTTGACTGCCATTTTGATCTGATGATACCCTGAATAAGCATCCAAAAAACACAAATTCTCACAACCGGCTATTGCATCAATGATCTGATCAATGCGAGGGAGTGCGAAGGGATCAGCCGGACAAGCCTTGTTAAGGTCCGTGTAATCTATGCACATACGCCACGTACTATTATTTTTAAGCACCAATACTGGATCAGCCAACCATTCCGGGTGAAAAACTTCAACTATGAACCCAGCGGCTAAGAGCCGGGCAACCTCTTCCCCAATAGCCTTGCGCCTCTCCTCATTGAACCGCCGCAGGAACTGCTTGATCGGCTTAAACTTCGGATTCACATTAAGATTGTGCTCAGCAAACTCTCTCGGTACACTCGACATGTCAGAAGGTTTCCATGCAAAGATGTCCTGATTCTCAGGGATGAACTCGATGAGCGCGCTTTCCTATTTGGGATCCATGTGAGCCCCGATGGTGAACTGCTTGGATGAGTCGCCCGGAGTAAAGTCCACTGTTTTAGTATCATCCGCTGAAAACTTGAGTGGCGGCTTTGCCTCTGTATTTGGTTTCTTCAATGGGGTCATGTCCTCCGGGTCAACGTTCTCCTTATAGAACTTCAGCTCCTCTTGTGCACAGCTAGCCTCAGCATAAGCCGCATCACCTTCCTCGCACTCAAGAGCCGTTTTTCGATATCCATGAACCGTAATCGTGCCATTTAGGCCGGGCGTCTTAAGCTGCAAACAAACATAACAAGGCCTAGCCATGAACTTGGCGTAAGCCGGCCGCCCGAACAACGCATTATAAGGGCTCTTGATCTTGACCACCTCGAACCATAAGGTCTCCACCCTGTAATTATACTCATCGCCGAAAGCCACCTCCAAAGAGATTTTTCCTACTGGGTATGCCGACTTACCAGGCACCACGCCATGAAACACAGTAGAAGAAGTTTTGAGATCTTTGTCTAGCAACTTCATCCGCCGGAAGGTGTCATAATACAAGATGTTGATACTGCTACCTCCGTCCATGAGCACTTTGTTTACTCCATATCCATGTATCTGAGGGGCCACCACCAGAGCAAGCCGGCCCGGGTCATCCACCCGTGGCGGGTGATCTTGCCTACTCCACGTTATGTCATACTCTGACCACGGCAGGTATCGTGGGAGAGCCGGCGCGATCGTATTAACCGCTCGCCTCCGTAGCTTCTCATCTCGCTTGCTGTTACTAGTCGTAAACACATGATACTGCCCCGAACTGAGCTGCTTCGGGTTACTCTGGAATCCAGATTGATTGCGCTGCTGCTGCTGGTGGTGGTGGTGGTGGTTATTATGATTGTTGTTGCCAGGATGCTGTTGATGCTGCTGATTATTGTGTTGGTGTTGACCCGGATGACCTGCTCCTGAGCCGCCAGCACCGAAGCCGGCACCTGACCCGCTGTTGCCTGAACCGCCAGGCCCTGATCCGCCAGTCGGCCCACCGCCCTGATTATGAGGTGGTTGAAAGTGTTGGTTCTTAAATCTATGCATGATAAAACAATCGCCCCACGCATGCGTTGCTGGTTTATCAGGTGTGTTGTGCTCTGGGCAGGGTTTCCTAAGCACCGCTTCCAAATTGAAAGGGGGCCTGTTATCCCACTGGTACGGCTTGTAACGCCCGTTCCCCTTAGGAACATTCGGCCCTGTGTTAGCATTTGCCACCAGCTCTGACCCACCGCCAGCGTTCCTTTGTCTGCTTTGATTCCCATTGTTCCCAAAACTCTTGCCTTGGTTGTTCTTCTTTCCCTGATTCGACTTCTCCTCATCCGAACCCGGATCTTTGGTGTTGTCTGAGTCAGTGTACTTCGTTAGAGCCGTCATGAGCTCTCCCATGTCTTGACACATACATTTAAGCCGGCCAAGCTTCTGCTTTAGCGGAACGAAATGACAATTCTTCTCCAGAATGAGCACCGCTTGAGCCGCCATGATCTGTTCCGACGAGTGAATGACGGTCGACACCCGCCAAACCCAATGATGAGCCGACTCATTCTCCTGCTGAACGCAATGATCCAAATCCACAATGGTCATAGGCTGCTTGCAAGTCCCTTGGAAATTTTTGATGAACTTTGCCCTCAATTCGGCCCAAGAGCTTATAGTGTTGGGTGGTAAGCCCTTTAACCATGTGCGAGCCGGACCCTCGAGCATCATGATAAAATATTTTGCAAAAACAACCTCACTGACGTCTAGCATCTCCATAGCTAGCTCATAGCTCTCGACCCAAGCCTCGGGAGGGAGATCCGCCGTGTAATTTGGAACCTTCCGAGGCCCCTTGAAATCCTTAGGCAACCTCTCGCTCCGTAGAGCCGGAGTTAAGCATGGAACTCCCGCGGCTCTGGCGCTACCAACCGCTCCGGCCTCTGTCAACACTGAGGGCCCAAGACCCGGGGGAACTATTGCTGCCTCTTGTTCTCGCCTGTTTCCTGCCCGGTCCACCAGGGCCTACGCGTCTGGCGCCACGCGTCCCCTTTGCCCATGATGCGGGCCACTGCTTGAAACCGCCGGCGACTCATAGCGCCGGCTGAAACTTCGACTATGGAGAGGGGTGGAGTGGATCCGGCTCCGACTGTCAGTATATTTCTCTTGTTGATCCACGGCCGTCTGTAAATATCCGATAGCGTTCCTCACCTCCTCCGCAAAGGGTGCCTCATCTAGGATAGGATCGTTCCAAGCTGGGTGGCTGCTGCTACCATGTTCTCGGCCGGGTTAGAATAATGACCCGCCGGTGTCGTAAACCCTCCGAGTGGGGCCATGTGAGCCGCTGCTCGCCCTTCCCCAGGGGCAGCCGCTGCTCTCCCAGAGCCGGGGGTGTTGAAGAGATTCCTCGCCTCATAGCGCTCCGGCAGACGAGATTGATGCCTCCTGCGGTGCACAACCACCGCTGAAAACTGTTCCAGCCCCAAACGGAAAGCGTCGGCCTTGAGCCGTGCTGCCTCTGCCTCCATCTGGGAGTTTAAATCAGTTAGCCTCTGACGCTCCTCGGCCATCCGGTCCTTGATCCTTGCGATCTCTACGTTACGAGCCACCTGATTATCTAGTGTGACCTCTGTAGCTAACAAAGCCTCAAGCTCATCCATCAACTCCACAAGGCCCTGAGCCGGCGGCTAGGGAGGGTTAGCTTCCGACCCGGCTGCCCCTGGCCCTGCCATGAATACCGCCGCGTGAGACGGCTGCTCCGGCTCATCTGATTCACCGCGCTCTGACTCGGGGCGAGTGTCACCGTAGCCCCCAAGGCCACCATTGCTGAGCTGGTACACAGATTCAGTTTCCCCACTTGACGACTCATCATCGGAGTGCACGACAGTCCCTTGAGATCCGGATGCTTCCAGATCCATCCCTTGAGTGAAGCCCACAAAGACATGCTCCCGATCCGGGTTAACACGGGCAGGGCCTACCTTACGTGTGGGCTGGAGACACCGAGCCGGCTCGATGATGTTGGTGCAGACATCCGGCCCAGGTGTAGATCCGTCGATCTTTCCGATGAACACCTGGATCCCGCCGAACGGAACCCTAAAACCATACTCCACGGAAGCAGCATCAAGCCCCCAGCCGGTGTCGTCGATGTAGAGCCGGCCGCGGCGACTCTTGCTCATCCTCCCAACTACGTATCCTTCGAGCTCTGGAAGGGAGCCCTTTGAGAACTCAACACCACCGAACGCGTGCCCCACGGTGGGCGCCAACTGTCGTGGTTTTGTCACGGCAGATGTCCGGGTTACCATACTTGAGTTCGGAGCCATCGCCATGGTAGTGGACTCAAAGGGGTTGATTGAGACAAAGGACACGAGTTTACCCAGGTTCGGCCCCTCAAGCCGAGGTAAAAGCCTACGTCCTGCTTGTGTTGTTATTGCTTGTTGTATCGATTACAAAGGGCTAAACGCTTGACCTGGTTTTCGATCCCCCCCTCTAAGCCGCCCCGGCTCTGCCTTTATATAAGAGGTCAGAGCCGTCGGGTCTTACAATTGTACAACCGGATCATGCTTTACATCTCCGAATCCGTCTCTATCTTACCAACCGAGTTATCCTTTGGAAGGTCTTGCGCATCCGGGTCTCTGTCGTCCGGCCCACCTCAAGAGCCGCCAAAGTTCTTGGGCCTCCGGCTGATACATGTCTTCGTGGGCCGGCTCATAACCAATGCTTATCAACCGGAACCTTCCAGCCGGGTCATATCACGGGGTTATGTCCTCGACAGCAACCCTGTCTTCGAGGTCATGTTGTTGGACAACAATGAACCTACGAGCTATGGAGGAGCGATGATGGGCCCGAATTTTGAGAAATGGTTAGAAGCCATGAAATCCGATATGGGATCCATGTATGGAAACAAAGTATGGACTTTGGAAGTATTACCTGAAGGGCGAAAGACCATTCAGAACAAATGGATCTTTAAGAAGAAAACAGACGCGGACGGTAATTTCACCGTCTATAAAGCTCGACTTGTGGCAAAGGGTTTTTCACAAGTTCAAGGAGTTAACTACGATGAGACCTTCTCACCCGTAGCGATGCTTAAGTCCGTCAGAATCATGTTAGCAATAGCTGCATATTTCGACTATGAAATTTGGCAGATGGATGTCAAAACAACGTTCCTCAATAGTTTCCTTGAGGAAGAGTTGTATATGATGCAACCAGAAGGTTTTGTCGATCCAGAGAATGCTGACAAAGTTTGCAAACTCCAGCGATCCATTTATGGACTGGTGCAAGTATCTCGGAGTTGGAATAAACGCTTTGATGAGGTGATCAAAGTGTTTGGGTTTATACAAGTTTATGGAGAAGCTTGTATTTACAAGAAAGTGAGTGCGAGCTCTATAGCGTTTCTAATATTATATGTGGATGACATATTGCTGATTGGAAACAATATAGAAATGCTGGAAAGCGTGAAGGAATATTTGAACAAGAGTTTTTCAATGAAGGACCTAGGAGAAGCTGCTTTCGTATTAGGCATTAAGTTCTATAGAGATAGATCGAGACGCTTGATAGCACTTTCACAAAACACATACCTTGATAAAGTTTTGAAGAAGTTCAAAATGGATCAGTTCAAGAAGGGGTTCTTGCCTGTGTTACAAGATGTGAAGTTGAGTAAGACTCAATGCCCAGTGACTGCAGAAGATAGAGAGAAGATGAGTGTCATCCCCTATGCTTCAGCCGTAGGCTCTATCATGTATGCAATGTTGTGCACAAGACCCGATGTCAGCCTTGCCATAAGTATGGCCGGAAGGTTCAAAGTGATCCTAGAATGGAGCACTGGACGGCGGTCAATAATATCCTTAAGTACCTGAAAAGGACTAAGGAAATGTTTCTCGTTTATGGAGGTGATCAAGAGCTCGTCGTAAAGGGTTACGTCGATGCAAGCTTTGACACTGATTTGGATGACTCTAAGTCGCAAACTAGATACGTATTTATTCTCAACGGGGGAGCGATAAGCTGGTGAAGTTCCAAGCAAAGCGTGGTAGCCGATTCTACATGCGAAGCTGAGTACATCGCGACCTCGTAGCAGCGAAGGAAGGTGTCTGGATGAAGCAGTTCATGACAGATCTTGGAGTAGTGCCGAGTGCACTGAATCCAATGACTCTGTTCTGTGATAACACTAGTGCCATTGCTCTGGCCAAGGAACCAAGGTTTCACAAGAGGACCAGACACATAAAGCGATGCTTCAATTCCATCTGCGATTATATCGAGCAGAAGGACATAAATATTTGCAAAGTGCACACAGATTTGAATGTTGCAAACCCGTTGACTAAACCTCTTCCAAGGTCTAAACATGATCAACACCAGAACTGCATGGGTGTTCGATTCATTACAATGTAAATCACATAGTGGTGTGAACTAGATTATTGACTCTAGTGCAAGTGGGAGACTGTTGGAAATATGCCCTAGAGGCAATAAATAAAGTGTTTATTATTATATTTCCTTGTTCATGATGATTGTTTATTATCCATGCTATAATTGTATTGATTGGAAACACATTGCATGTGTCGGTATATAGACAACACTTTGTCCCTAGTGTGCCTCTAGTAAACTAGCTCGTTGATCAAACATGGTCAAGGTTTCCTAGCCATTGACATGATATGTCATTTGATAACGGGATCACAACATTAGGAGAATGATGGGATGGATAAGACCCAAACTATAAACGTAGCATATGACCGTGTTAGATTATTGCTATAGTTTTCTGCATGTCAAGTATATGTTCCTATGACCATGAGATCATGCAACTCACTGACGCCGGAGGAGTGCCTTGTGTATCAAACGTCACAATGTAACTAGGTGACTATAAAGGTTCTCTACAGGTATCTCCGAGGGTGTCTGTTGAGTTGGCATGGATCAAGACTGGGATTTGTTACTCCGTGTAACGGAGAGGTATCTCAGGGCCCACTCAGTAATACAACATCACAATAAGCCTTGCAAGCAATGTGACTAAGTGTTATCCACGGGATCTTGTATTATGGAACAAGTAAAGAGACTTGCCGGTAACGAGGTTGAACTAGGTATGGAGATACTAACGATCGAATCTCGGGCAAGTAACATACCGAAGAACAAAGGGAACATTATACGGGATTAACTGAATCCTTGACATAGAGGTTCGACCGATAAAGGTCTTCATAGAATATGTAGGAACCAATATGGACATCTGGGTCCCGCTATTGGTTATTGATTGTAGAGGTGTCTCGGTCATGTCTACATAGTTCTCGAACCCGCAGGGTCTGCACACTTAAGGTTCGGTGACGTTTCGATAGTATAGAGTTATGTATGGTGGTGACCAAAGGTTGTTCAGAGTCCCGGATGAGATCCCGGACGTCATGAGGAGCTTCGAAATGGTCCGGAGGTAAAGATTGATATATAGGAAAGTGGTGTTTGAACTCCGGAAATGTTTCGGGCATTTCTCGCAATGTACCGGGAGTGACGAATGGGTTCCGGGGGCCACCAAGTGGGGCCCACATACCCCAAGGGGCGACATGGGCCTTAGAGGGCGCTCACCAGCCCCTGGTGGGCTGGGAAGCAATCCCAAAAGTCCCTATGCGCATAGGGAAAGGAGGAAGAGTAGGGGCCAAGTAGAGAAAGGTGTCCTACTAGGAGTCCACCTCCCACAAGGGAGGTGGACTCCTCCCCTCTTGCCTTCGGCCAAAGCCCTCCTTGTAGGAGGGGCAAGGCTGCCTCCTCTCCCGTCACTCCTATATATACTAGAGGATTTTGAGGGCAGCCCTAACCCTAATTGCCATGTGCTGCCCTCTTCTTCCTCTAGATCGTTTTCTCCTCTAGATTGGTTTTCAGCGGTGCTTAGGCGAAGCCCTGCTAGAATTGCTCCACCACCATCGCCGCAACGCCGTCGCATTGCCGGAGAACTCGTCTACCTCTCTGCTCCCTCTTGCTAGATCAAGAAGGCGGAGATCGTCATCAAGCCGTACGTGTGCTGAACGCGGAGGTGCCATCTTTTTGGCGCTAGATCGGGACGGATCGTGATTGGATCGCGGTACGCTCGGCGTTTTGGATCGCGAAGACATTCGACTACATCAACCGCGTTTCTTAACTCTTCCCGCTTAGCGATCTACAGGGGTATGTAGATCCACTCTCCCCTCTCGTAGATGTTCATCTCCTAGATTGATCATGGTGAAGCATAGGATTTTTTTGTTTCCCATGCAACGTTCCCCAACAAAGCTTTCATATGGTTACTTCGAACAAGATGACCGATGCAAAATGCAAAGTAAATGGGGAGGCGATTTGTCAACCTACAGATTATGGTGGCTTAGGTGTGCTCAATACCAACAAATTTGCGTGTGTCCTTAGGTTACGATGGACTTCGTATGAATGGAAAGATCCTTCCAAGCTTTAGGGGTGGGGGAGGGGGGTGGGAAACCCATGTGATGAGGACGATCTCAACTTCTTGTATGCCTCTTCCAACATCACCGTTAACAACGAAGCAAAAACACCATTTTGAAGCTCACCTTGGCTTCTTGGGCGTAAGCCGAGGGATGTTGCACCTCTTATCTTCGAGGCTTCCTAAAGGAAAATAATGGAAAGTTAGAGAGGCTCTTCACAACAATGCATGGATATTCCAGATCAAAGCTACCACCACCCTGTCCGTCCAACACATACATGATTTATTCATTCTTTGGATGCTCCTCAATGATGTAACCTTGATGATCACACCGAAGATGATATCGTTTGGAAGCACATGTATTCGGCGCAATATTTGGCGGCTTCCACGTGCAAAGCGGAATTCCTAGGAAAGATTAACTCTCTGATGGAGCAAATGGTGTGGAAGGTTTGGGCGCCACCAAAAGTGATTTTTTTCACTTGGTTGGCTATCCAAGATCGAATTTGGAAGAATTGTGGGCTATGCCCACTTTGCAATGGTCCAAGAATTCGCTGACCACCAATTTTTCAAGTGTTGGCTCATGCTTCTTCTGTGGAATATGGTGATTGACAAGCTTGATCTTGCGAACATTGGTACATCCCTATGGCATCTTGAGCAATCTGTCGAGGACTGGTGGTCTAGTCAATTCTGCTCTACTACCCCCCAATAGAAAGGCCATGGCATCCCTAACCATGTTGGTTTCTTGGTAAATTTGAAACGAGATAAACACTAGGGTCTTCCGCCATAATGTGCCCCAACGACAGTGCTGCATAACATGGTGATTGACGAGGTGAAGCTTTGGATCACCGCGGGGGCTATGCATTTAGAGAATTTGATGATGGCAGAGTAATACTTTTCGTTGTAAGGAGTGCTTATAACACGAACTCTATTATCTTCTTATTTAATATATGAGTCAAATATTTGGCCTCCATTTAAATAAACAATACATATCAGGAAATTCAAGTGAATTTTGCTTTCATGCATCAAGTATCGGCTGGATTTGCAAACTATGCATAACTCAAATGTGTAAGTGCATCAAGTGCCACCCTTATTATTTTTGGAGTATTGAAGACAAACGTGGTTGAGGTACTAATGTGTTTGTGAGAGTTCACAGGATAACACAGATAGAAGTCCTTAGAGTTTCGGTTTAGCCATCGAAGACGCGCCCCCCCCCCCCCAATAATGTCCGAAGACATTGATGACGGCTAGAGCCATTGGTAGTATGCAAAGGTATTCGCTTGAAGACTATGAAACTCAAAGAGGAAGTCTTTTGGTAGTTTAGTTTCTTCTTTCCTAAGTCATAGGAACCATCGTACTGTTAAGTGGGATCAATGTGATCGAAGTCAGACGCTGACGTGATGCTCAACCCATACCTATGTCTTCGAGTGAAGACATTGAGAGGAAATCTCTTCAAGAGTTGGTTGAGTCAGCTTTACTTGTAGCCCAAGTAAAGTTGCCGCGTGTGCTCGAATTCCGACCGTTGTGACACGTGTCGGTTGGCCATTGACCCAGGGTCATTTTGGTCATATCAGTTTGGGTTGACTTCTGGCTATAAATAGCCCATCCCCTTCACCATAAACAGGTGGTTGCTCAGAGAGAGAGAGAGAGATACGACTGTTGTCGTTTTGGGGCAACCCACTTCGAAGACATTGAGAGAGAACTATCCTACGAGGATCCACCTAAACGCCTAGAGCTAGTGTGTTTGAGCATCACCGAAGTCATTCTGTACTGAGAGAACTGAAGACTTATTACACCTGAAGACTCTGATCTTCCGGAAGGTTAGGCGTCTGGGTCTAGAGTGTCCAAGAGTCATTGTGGACTGCCGGCTGACCAAGTTTGTATGGGTTTCGGAAGTCTCCCCTGAAGGCTTACCTGAGTGATTGGGCGCTATCTAAGTGACTCCGCGTCAAGGGGAATAAGGTGAATATGAGGTCTTCTGAGTTGAATCTCAGCCTCCCTAACCAGACGTACAATTCTCTCAGCAACTGGAACTGGTCCAACAAATCCATTGTCTTCGTCAAGCAACTCGTTCTATCAGTCACTCTTACAATTATGTATTGCATTGTGAAGCCATTGCTTGTCCATCTCACTTGAAGACATTCACCAAGACATTCCATCTTACTGTGTATGTTTATATTGTCTAAGTTTATCTTCAATACATCTTAGCTTTCATGATGATTATGATGTACTTATCTAAATGTCTTTGTTATCTTCTTAGCATTGCATAAATCCTTAATTTATATCCCTACCTGATCTTGAATTGCTTCCACTTTCTTTGAATACATTTACCGTTTCGAAGCCTTTGATAAAAATCGCCTATTCATCCCCCTCTAGTCGATAACTAGCACTTTCAAAATGTTTATGTCCTTGTGGTTGAATCAGTGTACTTGGTTTGAATTTTAAACTTGACACATGTGCTCACATGTTTTCTTGATTTGCTTCATGATTTTCGTATCCGCCAACTTCCTCTCTCGAATGTGCTTAGAGGGGTTTCAATTTTTTAGGCTATCTCTATCCCCGACTTAATTTCTCAGAGATGCTAAGACGGATAGTGTGAATGTGTGTGTGAGCCTTTGTGTGTGTATTTTGTTTTCCAAAAAGAAGAGTATTAAGTAAGTTTATTTTTTATTTTTAAACTTCAAAATCAAACAAATTAACATTTGGTAGATCATCTCCCTCCGTCCCTCGTTTCAAGCCAAAATCGTATGACCAATGACATGCCATTGGTTTTGAAAATTCACAAATCATTTATGTTTTTTTTCTTCTAAATTTTGTTATTTAACTTTGACGATAACATGAATGTCTTAAAATGAGGAATGCCCAAACAATAATTATTTTCGTTCTAGATTTTCGCACTTTTGTTCTAGTTTCAACAATATCTCCCTCGCCCCTTGTTGATCAATTTGCTTGGTTTTGAAATTATGGACAAAACTGAAATCCACCAAATAAAATGGTCCTTATTTTGTCACATTATGTATGTCGTATTTCTTCTCAATGCACTGACATGTTGGGTCACTAGTGGCAAAATAAAAACATGTTGGACAACTTCTATCATTTACTTTTAGAAAAGATACAAAGAGATTCATGCACTTTTTAGGAGGGGTGCACTGAAGCAAAACTCTAGTAAAAAAAGCAGCAAGTACAATGGAAACCAGCGGTAAAATGGCTAACAAAAATTAAAATTACATCACACGGGCATTTATTTCTTTTGATTGTACACGATTCGTCGAGGGTCGAAACTTACACTAAATCGATAGAAAGGAAGGAATCAGTACCAAGGAATAAGACACATGTAAGCACCGTCTCCATCGCTCTAGGCCCTGTTTGTTTGGGCTTTAGCTTCGGCTTTTGTAGCTTTTTCACTTTGGCCAAAAAGCCACAAAAGCTTTTAAATAGGTGTTTTTGGAACTTTTATGGCTTTTGGAGCCAAATATTGTTATATTGATTCATCAAAAGCCATAAAATCTTCAAAAACACATATTTAGAAGCTTTTATGGCTTTTTGGCTAAAGTAGAAAAGCTATAAAAGTCAAAGCTAAAGCCCAAACAAACAGGGACCTAGGCACCCACTGCTTTTAGGTTTGGGGACAGTTTTAAAAAATTAGCTAAGCTGCATCTGACTCTAGTTATGGGATAACTAATTTTTAGAAATCTCAAGAGATTTGAGGAGCGTTTTTTTAGCTGGGTGAGAGGCAATTTATTCTTAGTTGTTTTTTATGCC
This sequence comes from Hordeum marinum, assembly GCA_022496015.1. Taxonomy (NCBI): domain Eukaryota; kingdom Viridiplantae; phylum Streptophyta; class Magnoliopsida; order Poales; family Poaceae; genus Hordeum; species Hordeum marinum. Next base: position 365,140,741 of record CM039675.1, on the reverse strand, counting down.
GTAAAATTTTACTTGGTCTCTTCCTTTCTCTTTTCAGTTCTTGGCCTCTCTTTACACCAGTGCCTTCGGAATACAACACCGATGTGCCCGTGCTCTAATGGACTACACGTTACACCGCCCCATGACACGGATCCATCATTTGTAGCTTAGGTGGTGGTTAAGAAGACAAGAGCGGCCCCGGCCCCAGGGCCCGTGGACGATGTCGCCTTCTATTAGTCGGGTGCGCGCGATTCTCACCCTCCAAAATCAAACCCTTGATTACGGCGAAGCGAGTCAATGTCGAGACGTCACGTCAATGGGTGCCGATTTCTAAAGGAAGCGTCAGGATGGGGATCAGGTGCATGCAATGCAATGCACTTGGGCCATTATTTCCTACTGCGGCCACACAGGTCGCCTCGCCTCGCTCGCTGCCGTCGCTGTCGCCGATCGCAACGCTCCAACCATCGGAGTCTGGCCATGCCATGTACGTGCGACACCAACACGAAACCTAGCGGCCCTACTATCATACCAACCCTAAGGCGGTAGGGCCTCACGGCGCTCGATCGGTCGCTGGGCGCCTGCAGCGGCCGGCGGACCTCGCTGCCGCCTCTGCAGGGAAATGTAGTGCTTGTTCATTTGTGGTAAAAGCAGCAACGTCAGAGTCCGTGCTACTACTAGTACTACATGTAGTAGTAGTAGTACTATGTGTGCGAGAGCAACTCTCTAGAAGACTATCCATTTGGTGCGATACTCTGATGGAACCTGAGATTGAGGGTTCGATTTATTTAATCTGACTGGTTAGATTCGAATTAAGCGGATTACTTAACCAAATGGATAGTCGAAGTGGAGAGCAGGATGATCGGTCAGTGTGTCTGTCTATCCCCAGTCATCTATAGCTTCGGCTGGTCTTTAAAAACGATGAACGACAAGAACAGGTTCGTGTGGCTGGCAATGGCAAGACCTAATAATAATAACGTCAAGGCAAACATGCACGTATGGCAGCATGCACTGCTCTATATCATAGGGGTAACATTATTTCTGGGCTTATCGTCTTCCCGGAATGCGAGCTTTGTGGGACTGTTCCTGATTAAATGCCACAGGAAAATAACAAAGATAATAATATGGTCCTGCATGTTCATACAAAACAAAACACTAGAAGACATACTAGTTGTAAGTTGCAGCTGGTATAAGCGTTCGGAAAAACTAGGTGCTTCTAAAGTCCAAACATGATTTGTTATTCAATACGATGTTTCATAGCTCCGTGCATCGGTCTGAACGTTCATTTGTCCGCAAATTCTTATTTAAAAAACCCCACGAATCAAAGGTAAACTAGGAGGCTTTCCGAGCTACCCTATCGTTGTAATGCATGTGTCCGTCACTCCGGTCCGATCCCAAAACCCTCTCGGCCGAAGATCGGTGTCTGAATTGTTTGGTTTTGAGGTCGTAGTCTCAGGAACCGCGGAAGTAAAGGAGACAGGTGAGACTTCATGCCTCTCCTCCTGGAAAGCCGGAGAGCGAGGATCTCTCTAGACATCTTCTTCGTTACCCGCCACCGAGGTGTTGACATCGGCAAAGGGAACATGATCCCCACCCCCAACGTTGGATGTTGGCGGCAGGGAAATCTGATCATCCCTCCTCGACTCAAAGTTGTCGGGAGGGGGAGGGGTGCTTGCAACACGGGAGTGGCGATGAAGGCCCGTGTTAGTACGGAGATTGGAGCCCAAGTCGGGGTCCTTCACGTCGTCCTCGACGGAATGAGGTACCCTACACAAAAACAAAGTTAGAAAGTGGCACCGAAGTTGTCATGTTTAGACGAGATAGCCGATGGAAACTTTCAACTTTGGCTCGGGCCTTGGCTGATGAGCTCGGTCCTCAGGCCAAGATTCTTCCGACGACTCATGTGTCGATGCAGGAGTCAACGTGGCCGGCACGTCGGGTTGGCTTGAGGCCAGGTTATGCTGCATCTTCTGACGCTTCTCTTACCTCCCGGGATGGGCAGGTCTGTGGAGTCGGCTCCGGTAGAGGATGTGCCCGTCTCTCCAGCGCCTTGTTGCAACTTAGAGCGGTTAGCCTCCATATGCAGATTCTCATTGTTGGATTCGGTGTCGGAACCTTGGTCGTTGTGCTGACAGAATCAATGCTCTCACCTCGGGTGGCCCTTGTGGCGAGATCCCTTCCGTGCTTGGTGTGAGTGGGCCCCGAGGACAAATCCTCGTTCATCAGCCGAATCATGTCCTCGTTCGGCAGGTCCTCGGGTTGGGAGGGCCTAAATCAGACCTCGATTGAGAAAGATAGCCACTTCCGCGTCAACAAAGATAAAATAAAAAGGTCTGGTTAGTTTCAACAGCTCGGCTTCGTCCGACGTTAAGAAAATAGAGTAGTTAATAGTACACCTTCTTCTAAAGGTCCTCCACCTAGTAACCCCGGTTCGTGTCATCATCGAGGAAGTTCGCGACCTTCCCATTGAACAATAAGGAGGTCATATTCCTCATGGATTTTCCTCCGTAAAAATCACCCCGGATGGCCCGGGTGGCATGGCCCTCCCCGGTATATGTCCACATGGCGTGAGCTCGGGCTTGGAGGGTCTGGATGCAACGACTTAGAGCTAAATGCATCACATCAGCAGGGTAATCCCCTAATCCTTGATGTCGATCACCCTCTTGGTGAGCTTGCACACCTCCTTGGAATTCATCCAGATGATGTTCTTCGGATTCCAGGACAAGAGTATCGTCAGTGGGGTTGTTGGGAAGGGGGTGGCAATCCTCGCGTGAGGAGGGTCGGTTAGTGGTACATCCGAGATGTAGGACCATTCTCCATGCCAGTTCTTCACCGTGTCGATGAAGTCCCCCTTCAGCCATCCAACACCTTGGATCTTGATGATCATGGCACCCCCGCACTCACATACACCGGGGCCATTGGTCTGGAGCTTGAAGGTGAAATACTTAACCGGGAGCTTGAAATTTGGCTCGCAACAAAATAAAGCTTCGCAGAAAATTATAAAGCATGAGATGTGGATGATGGAGTTTGGGGCCATATGGTAAAATTGGAGGTCATGAAATGGAGGGGACATTGAAGGAAAGGATGGATAGGGAATCCAAGGCGACAAAACAATGAGAGATAAAAACCCGCTCGCCGATGCGTGGTAGAGGCACAATGGTATAATAGGGGCTGCCCTCCCTATTGGTAAGAGCAGAGTGGCCTGGAGCGAGCATTGGCATTGGCAGGTGTCGTGGGAATGAACCTGGCAATAATCACTAGGGGTACGAATGAGGGGCGAAGCCTAGCTATGACAGATGTGTCTCACTCGGTTTTAGCGAGTTCGTCCCCCTCTCAGAGAGATAAAGACCCTACGTCTCGTGCCTGGGGGCTTTGTGTTTTCTCTGGGGGTGTCTGATTATAAAGAGTGTTGAACCCTTGTCCAGGAGCTCGAGTGCGGCTTATATAGAGTTCGCCAGGGCCCGTCGAGTGTCATTACAATGGCATTTAATGTGAGTAACCACGATAGTTGCTAGAGATGACAACCCAAGCTACAACAGTTACAAGTAACGGTATCCTTCACTGCACTTCATGTATGGTGTTAAGCCCCTCGACCGTTGCATCTCCCACGTCGCCTACGACTCCTCTCTGTCTGAGTGCTGGAGCTTGGCCGACTGGCGCGAAGACATCCGAGTGACTTCATAGATTCGAGTGGATATTATGCATGCATTCGAATGCAACTACATTCCTAAGACTTAAATGGTCATGTGGGGGCCTAGGTGGGCCTTGGATGTCTGTGTTGGGGAACGTTGCATGGGAAACAAAAAATTTCCTACGCACACGCAAGATCTATCCATGGTGATGAGCATCTATGAGAAGGAGAGTGGATCTACATACCCTTGTAGACCGCTAAGCGGGAAGCGTTAAGAAACATGGTTGGTGTAGTCAAACATCTTCGCGATCCAAATAGCCGAGCGTCCCGCGATCACATCACGATTCGTCCCGCGATCAAATCACGATCTATCCCGCGAACTCATCACGATCCGTCCCGCGATCTCATCACGATCCGTCCCACGATCTCATCACGATCCGTCCCGAGAACTTCATCACGAACCATCTCGCGATCTTGTTCACGGTCCTTCCAATCTAGCGCCGAACGGACGGCACCTCCGCTTTCAGCACATGTGCAGCTTGATGACGATCTCCACCGTCTTGATCCAGCAAGAGGAAGTGGAGAGGGAGAAGAGTTCACCGGCAGCGTGACGGTGCTCCGGTAATGGTGGTGGAGCAATTCCGGTAGGGCTTCGCCTAAGCACTGCGGAAATCCGATCTAGAGGAGCACCGGTGGAACGGGTAGCACGTGGCCGTAAAATCAAGTGCAAAACACCCAATACCTCTAGTATATATAAGAGGGAGGGAGGAGGAGGGCTGGCGCACAAGGCAGCCCTGCCTTGCCTCTTGCGCAAGGAGGATTGGAGGAGTCCTCCTCCAATCCTAGTAGGACTAGGATTGCTCCTTTCCTACTTGGAGTCTATTCCCACCTTTTGCGTTTTTTTTCTTTCTTTCTCAAGTCCAGCCGCATGGGCCTCTTAGAGGACTTCCACCAGCCCACTAAGGGCTGGTTTCCACCCTCCCACAGCCCATGTAGCCTCTTGGGTCGAAATACCTCTCCCGATGGTCCCCCGGTACACTACCGGCACTCCCGGTACACTACCGATGAGCCCGAAACTTTTCCGGCGACCAAAATAGGACTTCCTATATATGAGTCTTTACCTCCGAACCATTCCGGAGGTCCTTGTGACGTCCGGGATCTCATCGGGGACTCCGAACAACCTTCGATCACCACCATACATAACTCTATACTACCGAAACGTCACCAAACCTTAAGTGTGCAGACCCTGCGGGTTGGAGAACTATGTAGACATGACCGAGACACCTCTACGGTCAATAACCAATAGCGGGCCTTGGATGACCATATTGGTTCCTACATATTCTACGAAGATCTTTATCGGTCGAACCTCTATGTCAAGGATTCAGTCAATCCCGTATAACGTTCCCTTTGTTCTTCGGTATGTTACTTGCCCCAGATTCGATCGTCGGTATCTCCATACCTAGTTCAACCTCGTTACCGGAAAGTCTCTTTACTCGTTCCGTAATACAAGATCCCGTGGCTAACACTTAGTCACATTGCTTGCAAGGCTTTGTTGTGATGTTGTATTACCGAGTGGGCCCTGAGATACCTCTCCGTCACACGGAGTAACAAATCCGAATCTTGATCCATGCCAACCCAACAGACACCCTTGGAGATACCTGTAGAGCACCTTTATAGTCACCCAGTTACATTGCAACGTTTGATACACACAAGGTACTCCTCCGATATCTGTGAGTTGCATGATCTCATGGTCACAGGAACATATACTTGACATGCAGAAAACAGTAGCAATAAATTGACCCGATCATAAGCTACGTTTGTAGTTTGGGTCTTGTCCATCACACCATTCTCCTAATGATGTGATCTCGTTTATCAAATGACATCTCATGTCCATGGCTAGGAAACCTTAACCATCTTTGATCAACGAGCTAGTCTATTAGAGGCATACTAGGGACATGGTTTTGTCTATGTATCCACACATGCATCTAAGTCTCTGATCAATACAACTATAACATGGATATAAACGATTATCATGAACAAGGAAATATGATAATAACTAATTTATTATTGCCTCTAGGGCATATTTCCAACAGTCTGGTCCATGACCCTACCACTAGTAGGTGACCTCATCATTAGGCCCCCAATCGGTTGAGGTTTAGGAGGACGAGTGAATGCCATTCCGAATTTCGATGCCTCGAGGGCGTCTGGAATTCAACTGAGGGCCTCCTTCACTCGACTCCAAGATGAAACCACAACGGATTCAGGACCGACAAATTATGAATGATCGAATTGGGTTGACTGCCGCACGCAATATGATGGCACTCGGTTATCGCTCGGGAGAGATAGACTAGCGGCCCGCGTGCAGGCATGCCAAGAGCTTCGAGTGACCGAAAAGGAGCGAGGAGTGGTCCTCTCTAGGTCCTCGAGGGATCTTATTTGGACCGCCCTTGTGCGCATTCGGGTGAACGAAGAACCGTGGAGGGTATTCGATGGACCGAGACATGACATGTCATTCCAGACAAACGGGTGTAGAGGCCATTTGGACCAGTTAGCGGCAAAATCCCCGCAGGTTTGAAACACAAACACCGCACACGCGCAGAAGCGGTTGTGGCACGGTAGTGGGGAAAAGTGGGCACGATGCGTTGATTTCCCCCCGAAAACTCTGCCATGTGCCTTGACTGTGCTGCGCGTGGGCTCTCGCCGCGCCAGGGATTGACATCTGAGGATTTTCTGGTCTCGGGTATAAATGGTGAAGAGAGAGAGACCCTTTCTTCCTCATTCTTCCTCAGTGACTCCGCCACGCTCTGTCATATCCACCCACTCTACGACTCGACTCCCAGCATTTATCGACTCGAGGAAGATGGTGAAGGGCTCGACTGTGAAGTTCAAGCCGATGAAGAAAGGGTCTTCTCAAGGGCGACTGGATGATAACCCATAAGTGTAGGGGATCACGACAATCTTCACGGGTAGTATTTCACCCTAATTTATTGATTCGACACAAGGGGAGCCAAAGAATATTATTTTCCTTGACAGTTGAGTTGTCAATTCAACTGCACCTGGGATATCTCTCTACAGCAAGGATTTAGTAGCACGACAAATAGTCATAGCAAAAGTAACAGCAATAGTGACAACAACAATTTAGTAGTAGGTCTGACATTAGCAGCAACATTAGTAACATAGCAAGGTTCAATATGTGTAAAGCGTAGACACATGGATTGGTGATGAATAATGATTTAGATGACATTGATCATATAACAGTTACACACTAGGGCGACACAGAACTAGCTCCAATTCATTAATATAATATGGCATGTATTCCGTATATAGTCACACATGCTTGCGATAAGAACTTGCATGACATCCTTTGTCCTACCCTCCCGTGGCAGTAGGGTCCTATTGGAAATTGAGGGATATTAAGGCCTCCTTTTAATAAAGAACCATAACAAAGAATTAACACATGGTGAATACATGAACTCCTCAAACTATGGCAATCATCAGAAAGAATCCCAATTATTGTCACCTTGGGGTATACAGATCAAGACACTAATAGGTGCATACAACTTGCAAGATAGGATCCAAATCACTCTTATATTCATGAAAACATAATAGGTTCAGATCTGAAATCATGGCACTCAGGCCCTAGTGACAAGCATTAAGCATAGCAAAGTCATAGCAACATCAATCTCAGAACATAATGGATACTAGGGATCAAGCCATATCAAACTTAACTCGATTACGTGATCAATCTCATCCAATACAACCACCGTCCAGCAAGCCTGCAAAGGAATTACTCACTCCCGATGGTGAGCATCATAGCGGTGTTGATGAAGAAGGGTTGGTGATGACGACGGCAACGATTTCCGCTCTCTAGAGCCCAAAACAGGCTCCAGATCAGCCCTCCGGCGAAAGAAGAGGAGGTGGCGGCGGCTCCATCTCGTGAAATGTGATGAAAAATTCTCTCTGATTTCTCTCTCCGAATATGTGGATTTATAGGATTGGAATTAGGGTCGAAAGATCCACAAGGGACCCACAAGCCATCAGGGCGCGACCTGGGGGGCTGATGTGTGCTGGCCCTTGGGATACGCCCTTCGATAGTTCTTTGCTCCATAATTCTTTATAAATCCCATAAATAATTCACAAAAAATTCCGTCCAATTCCAAGAACTTTTATTTCCGCACAAAAATAACACCAAGGTATTTCTGCTGAAAACATTGTGAGTTCGAGTTAGTTTCATTCAAATCATGCAAATTAGAGATCAAAACAAGAGCAAATGTGTTTGGAAATGTAGATACGTTGGAGACGTATCAACTCCCCCAAACTTAACTCATTGGTTATCCTCAAGCAATTTAGTTGATAAACTGAAAGTGATAAAGGAAACTTTTATAAACTCTTTTGTTCTCGTTATTATACACAGGCTTAGCTAGTGATCAAGTTTTCAACATAAATCATAAATAAGCACATCCATGATAACAACTAAACATTATGTTAACTCATGGAAATACATAACCAACTATAAAGAAATAATAAAATATCTCACATGCCAACAATTTGTCAAAACAATCATAATATAATGTGGTGAAACGGTATTTCACTAGCCCTTTCTCACACGGCAAAACATAAATGTAGAGCACCTCTGAGATTCAAGCAGCGACTAAACATTATAGTTCAGGATAGAAAAGATCCAGTCATGCTCATATCCAACATTAACTAGACTCAATGCAAAAAAATGACAATAATACTCTCTCATCTGGTGCTTTTAATAAGAGGATGATGGCTTAGCATAAAAGTAAATACATAGGCCCTTCGCAGAGGGAAGCGTTGATTTGCAAAGGTGCCAAAGCTCGAAGCTTAAAAAAAGAGTGAAGATATAATTTTTGGGTGGTGCACTTTTCTTGTCGATGTTACGACAAATGTTTTCAATATCTTCCATGATAAACTCATTATTGGCGGTGCCCAAACAGAACAGTAAATTTACTTAGTGTGCAATATTGGACAGTGGCAACTCGAATAAGGAGTAATAATTTTCTGTATTTTTTGCCTTATATATTGAGATGTTTTCATCGTCAGCATATGAGTGAAGCTGAGGGAATCTGTCCATTAGAAGTAATATAGTTTGCTCTGTATCTCTGTGTTGCCATAGCATGAAAAAACTTGGAGTTTTCATCACCATTGATAATTTGTCTCATTTTGTACCTGCTCTTCCAATATATCCTTTTTGCCTCCAGAAGTTTTAGGATGTGCTTCTTAATAATTTTCCTAAAGTTGCCCTCAGAGATAGATAGTGGTCTTTGGTCCTCAATACCATCCAACATAGTGTGCACATAGTTACATCTGATAATAGGAAAATTTAGATTGGATAGGTGTCTGCTCCATTTATTGAGACCATATGTTAATGATTTTAATCTATAGGTGGTCTCTTTAGCATAATTAGCCAGTTGTTGAGTGATAAAAATAGATTATTTAATGTGGAATGCTGCCTAACATGTTCATCACATTATTTTATTTTACATAGCATGGACATTTGGACTTATAATGATCCAAAGCAATAATCTAGTTTTAACATAATGACTTCAATACTCAAGCATGTCAACAAACAACCATGTCTTTCAAAATATCAATACTAAAGAAAGTTATCCCTAGCCAATCATTCTCAATCATTGATCCATTCATGAAACACACTCAAATGTTAGCTATGCCCAATGCTCAAGTACGATCATAGTGCCCCCTAATTGGTGCTTATAAGAGAAGATGGAGACTCAAAGCAAAAATAAAAATTGCATAAAGTAAATAGACATGCCCTTCGTAGAGGGAAGTAAGTATTTGTAGAGGTGCCAGAGCTCAAGTGTTTAAATTGAGAGAGAAAAAATATTTTGGGTGGCAATGCTTTTGCTGTCAACAAAAATGACAAAGTAGCTCACAATACTTTCCATGCTAGATATATCATAGGCGGTTCCCAAATACAAAATAAACTTTATTCCTTTTTCCACCAAACTTTCACTTTCCATGGCGGGCCGTATCCACGGTTGCCTTCCATACCAACACTTTTCTAGGAATTTATTATTTGACAACATAAAGTAAATATTTTTTCTTTTTCATTTTGGGAATGGGCATCCCTATTACAGCCGCACTCTCGTTCAATCACAAGTGAATAAACACTATTGAGAGTAACACATCTAGCATGGAAAATATTGGTTAGTGCACATCGTTTCATGAGCGGTATGGGCACACAAAAGAGAAAAAATATTTTGAAAATTTAGAGATGGCACATACAAATTTTCTTGGAACGGCATGGAAATACCGCAGATAGGTAAGTATGGTGGATTCATAAGGCAAAACATGGTTTAAGGATTTTGGGTGCACAAGTAGTATTTCTACTTAATACAAGTGAAGGCTAGCAAATAGATTGCGAAGCGACCAAACCAAGAAAAAAAATCACATAAGTGAGCATTTTATAACTAACTCTGAATAATGCACCACAAGTAGGTCGTAACGTCATTGCATAACTATTGACTTTTGTGCATGCATAGGGAATCACAAACTTTAACACCAATATTCCCACTAAGCATAATTACTCATCAACATGACTCACATATTACTATCATCACATTTCAAAACTATTACAAAGAATCAAGTTTAATTTGTCCAATGATCTTCATGAAAGTGTTTATTATATCCTCCTTGGATATCTATCACTTTGGGACTAGTTTCATATATTGCCATTACTTTTTGGCAAGCTCAAACAAATTTAAGTGAAACACATGAGCATAAAGATTTCATCTCTCAAAAAGGTATAATTGAAGCATGAGAGGATTTATTAAAAATTTACTAAATATCAAATTAATCTAAGTGAAGCATGAGAGTATTTCTTCAAAAGTTTTCCAAGCACATCGTGCTCAAAAAGATATAAGTGAAGCACTAGAGAGATTTTTACAGCTCAAAAGGTTTAAGTGAAGTACATATAGCAATTCTAACAAATGATAGCATAATTTTGGATCTCTCAAATAGGTGTGTACAAAAAGTATACAAAGGTAAAAACTAAAGAACAAATCAAGCAAAGATACAAGACGCTCCAAGCAAAACACATGATATGTGACGAATAAAAATATAGCTCCAAGTAAAATACCGATGGTCGTTAGAACAAAGAGGGGATGCCACTCGGGGGCATCCCAAAGCTTAGTTACTTGTTTCTATTTGGGTATATCCTGGGGGTGCGGTAGAATACCCAAGCTTAGGATTTTTATACTCCTTATTCCTTCATCCATCGTGATCTCACCCAAAACTTGAAAACTTCAATCACACAAAACTCAACAAAATCTTCATGAGATCTGTTAGTATAAGAAAGCACTACTTTAGGTACTATTGCAAACCCATTCATATTTTGTTATTGCATTATAACTACTGTATTTTAACTTTACTATGGCTTATACCCCCAATAGAAACCATAGATTCATCAAAACAAGGACACAATGCAACAAAAACAGAGTATGTCTTAAACAGAACAGTCTGTAGTAATCTGTAATCTACCCGTGCTTCTAGAAATCTAAAATTCTGAAAATTTAGGAAAACATAAAGAATTTTTATAGAAATATTGTGGTAAAATTTCAGATCAATATAGCTTTCCTGTAAAAAATGAAATTCATATATTGTATGCAAAGTTTTTGTTTCAGATTCAGCATTGTTTCTACTCATCTTATGGATCATCCTAAAGGAATTACTTGGCACTAAAACTAAATAAAACATAAAAACACAATCATATCAGAGGGATAATTGTGTAAAAACACAAATACATAAAGTAAAAAGGAAAAAATTATTTATTCATTGGGTTGCCTCCCAACAAGCACTATCGTTTAACGCCCCTAGCTAGGCATAACAGATAGATTCAAGTATTGTCATCTTTGGTTTTGGATCCATAGGATGCCCTCATGATTGATTCATATGGTGGCATAATTCTAGTTCTAGGGAAGTGTTCCATACCCTTTCTCAAGGGAAATTGAAACTTAATATTGCCTTCTTTCATATCAATCACGACACCTATAGTGCGTAAAAATGGTCTACCAAGTATAATGGGTCAAGACGAATTGCAATCAATATAAAGAACAATAAAATCAATGGGCACATATTTCCTATTTGCAAGAATAAGAACATCATTAATTCTTCCCAAAGTCTTTTTAATAGTAGAATCTGCCAAGTGCAAATTAAGAGAGCATTCTTCAATGTTGGTTAGACCAAGCACATCACATAGAGATTTTGGAATCGTGGAAACACTAGCACCCAAATCACACAAAGCAAAACATTCATAATTTTTAATATTGAACTTAATGGTAGGTTGCCACTCATCATGCAATTTTCTAGGCATAGAAATCTCCAACTCCAACTTTTCTTCAAAAGATTTCATAAATGGCATCAACGATATGTTTAGTAACAACTTTATTTTTCTCATAAGCATGGGGTGAATTAAACATGGATTGCAGAAAACAAACACACCCAATCAAAGAGCAACTATCATAGTTAAAATCTTTGCAATCCAAGATAGTGGGCACATCACTAGTTAAAGTTTTGACCTCTTCAAACCACTTTTATCAAAAAATTCATGAAGATTTTCACCCTCCAAATTATTGGGATGCCTTCTAACTAAAGTTGACTCTTATTAAGTCCCTTAATTATCAATTTTAATATTACTAAAAAATGAATCAATAGAATAAACACCAATCACTTTAAGATCTTCATCGTTTTTATAGCGGAAATCACTAGAAGACGATTTTTCTAATATTTCTCTTTTAGCTCTAAGTATAGCGGTTCTTTTCTTAATTTAATCCATAGAGACATATAAAGATTTAATAGATTAATCAATCTTAGGCACAAAAGCTTTCAACTTGGGATTTTCAACATCATGAGAAATTCTATCAATGCTTCTAGACATATCATCAATCTTATTCAATTTTTCTTCTATCGTAGTATTGAAAGCCTTTTGTGCATTGATAAATTCTTTAATATTACTCTCAAGATCATAGGTGTTCCTATTATTATTGTAATAAGAATTACCATAGGTATTACCATAATTATTAGATGAATTTCCAGGAAAAGGCCTAGGATTAAAATTACCTCTATAAGAATTATTATTGAAAATGTTGCACGAGACAAAATTCACATGGATTCATTATTTTTCTCAATCAAAGTAGACAAAAGTACATCATTAAGATCAATAGAAGTATTTTTACTAGCAACCAATTTCATCAAAGCATCAACTTTGTCACTCAAAGTACTACCGAATTAACTTTTTTATAGTAGGTGCTCTTTTAGTATGCCATTGAGAATAATTAGCAATGATATTATCTAGCAATTTAGTAGCTTCACCCAAAGTAATCTCCATAAAAGTACCACCCATGGAAGAATCTAAAAGATTTCTAGAGACAAAATTCAATCCCACATAAAAAATTTGTATGATCATCCAAAGATTTAAACCATGTGTAGGACAATTTCTTATCATCAACTTCATTCTTTCCCAAGATTGGGCAACATATTCATGATCAAGTGGCTTAAAATTCATGATTTGCGTCCTAAGGGAAATAATTTTCATGGGTGGAAAATACGTAGTGATAAAAGCATCCTTGCACTTATTCCAAGAATTGATACTATTGTGAGGCAAAGAGGAAAACCAAATTTTTGCACGATCCCGCAAGGAAAAAGGAAATAGTTTCAACTTCACAATATCATTGTCCACATCTTTTTTCTTTTGCACGTCACACAATTCAACAAACTTGTTTAGATGGGACACTGCATCCTCATTAGGATTACCGGCAAATTTATCTTTCATGACAAGATTCAACAAAGTGACATTAATATCGCAAGACTCCGCAGTAGTGGCAGGAAGAGCAATAGGCGTACTAATAAAATCATTGTTATTAGTATTGGAAAAATCACACAACTTGGTGTTCTCTTGAGCCATCGTGACTTCACAAACAAGATTGCAAACAAGTGTCAGATTTTGGGCTCCACAAAACCCCAAGAAGTTCGAACACGGGGGCTTGTGCAAAGATCCCCTGCAGCCTTGCCCTACCTAGCTTGCTACTCGATGATTTCTACGACGAGCTCGCACAATGACGAGGAAGTAGATGCACACAATGATTTACCCAGGTTCGGGACGCTGCAAAGCGTAATACTCTACTCCTGCTTTGGTGGATTGCCTCACGAGGAGGTTGGTGGATGAACTAGTATAGTGGTGCTTTGTCTCGCGAGAGGGCTCTGGTGGTGTTGCCTCTCTTCGGTTGCCTCTCTGTTATGTCCGCACCTCTACGATGTAGCCTGCCCTTTATTTATAGTGCCCCGGGTCCTCTTCCCTTAGCACAATGGTGGGAAGGGATCCCACAACGGCCAAATTCGAAGGGGGGTAGGAGTACATCCTTATCCTGGCGAAAGGTGGTCTTCGCCTGCAAAGGAGCTGTCGATGATGCAGAGGTGGCCTCGGCGATGACATACTTCCTACTAAGCTCGCGATCGTGGTCTTGTTGCACCGGAATGGAAACCTTTTGGGGCGCTTTGGGAACCCACGTATGCCCTTGCCTCCTTTGCACCAAAGGGGAAACTGTCCGTCTGGTGTGCTAGCGCCCACCTATCCTTCCTCGCGTCACCCTTGGCCTCCCGAGGCCAGGCGCTGCATAGAGATCCCCGCCGCTCCGTAGGGGGGCCAAGGAGGCTCGTCCCCACTGGTCTTGATGTTGCTTCCCTCGTGAGCTTATACCCTCGCGAGAGCCTTGTCTTGAGTGTGGTCTCGCCAAGCCGTGCTTGGCTGACAAGGTGGGCCATGCCCTAGCCCGTAGGCAGGCAGGTCTGCATACCCCCGTTCCCAGAACGCCGACAACAAGGAAGAGATCCGGCAGGAAAAAGGGCAAACAAAAAAGAGGGTGAATAAAACAGTAAATTTGTGAAGTGGGGGAGAGGAAAACGAGAGGAAAATGGGACATAATGTAACTGCAAGGAGATGAGATTTGTGATTAGGAACCTGGTAGATGAGATTGCTTTCTCCCCGGCAATGGAGCCAGAAATTCCTTTGACGTGGCTTGAGACTACGTCGGTATTTCCCCAAATAGGAAGGGATGATGCAGCTCAACGACGATAAGTATTTCTCTCAATTATGAAACCAAGGTATCAATCCGTAGAGGAAGATCACGCACCCACGTAAACAACACCTGCACACAAACAACAAATACTTGCAACCCGACGTGAAAGAGAGGTTGTCACGCTCTCTACGGTAATAAGATAGATTAGGTAATGGTAGATAGGATAGATAGATCTCGCAAGAGCACAAAATAAAAGGAGTAAATATGCAGCAATATATTTTTGGGTTTTTTGTTTTGTAGATCTGAAAACAAAAATTGCAAAAACATAGATCGGAAAGAAATATGATGGAAAAGTAAACCCGGGGGCCGTAGGGTTCACTAGTGGCATCTCTCATGAGTATAGCGCACGGTGGGTGAACAAATTATTGTTGGGAAGTTGATAGAAAATCGAATAGTCATGACGATATCCAAGGCAATGATCATTATATAGGCATCACGTCCAAGATAAGTAGACTGACTCCTGTCTGCATCTACCACTATTAGTCCACACATCGACCGCTATCCAGCATGCATCTAGTGTTTTAGGTTCATGGAAAAATAGAGTAATGCAATAAGAACGATGACATGATGTAGACAATATTAATTCATGTATGAATAGACCCCATCTTGTTATCCTTAATAGCAATGATACATGCATGTCTTGATGCCCCTTCTGTCACTCGGAAAGAACATCGCAAGATCGAACCCATCACAAATCACCTCTTCCCATGGCAAGAAAAATCAATCTAGTTGGACTAACTAAACCAAAGATTCGAAGAAGAAATACGAGGCTATAAGCAATCATGCATATAAGAGATCAAAGAAGACTCAAATAATATTCTTGGATAGAAACTGATTATGAACTCAAAATTCAATCCCAACAAACACACCGCAAAAGTTTACATCAAATAGATATACAAGAGACCATTTTATTGAGAATCATAAGAGAGAGAGAGAGAGGAAGCCATCTAGATACTGCCTACAGACACGTATGCCTATGGTGGACTACTCACGCATCATCGGAGAGGCACCTATAATGAAGATGAACCCCTCTGTGATGGTGTCTAGATTGGATCTCGAGGTTCTGGAACTTGCGCCGGCTAGAATTGTGTTTCGTCGACTCCCCTAGGGTTTTTGGAATATTTGGGAATTTATAGGCATCATAGGCAGTGGATAGGGGTCCCGAGGAGGGCACAACCCACCAGGGCATAGGCACCCCCCGGTGCGACCTGGTGGGTTGTGGCCTCCTCGGGCCACTCCCGCGGCACTTCTTTGGTCCATTAGGTGTCTTCTGGTCCAGACCAAATGTCCAAAAAAATTTGTCGCGATTGGACTCCGTTTGTTATTGATTTTCTGCGAAGTAAAAACAAGCAAAAAACAACAGCTGGCACTTTGGCACTATGTCAATAGGTTAAGAGCATATTGTTTATGTCTCCTCCAGGTTTGCTCCTATTTTCTGGGCTTCTGATAAGGTTAAAATCACCCATGATAATCCAATGTTCCATATTGTGTGTGTCTATGTTGTTGAGCCAGCTGATAAATTCATTTTTGTCTTTATTGTGACATGGTCCATATATATTAGTAACATAGAAACTGTTGCCAGAAAGATTGCATGTCATTCTTGTAGTAATCTGATGTTTGGATTGATTTACCAGTGTCCCACTAAATATATTGCCATTCCATATAGTGATAAGTCCACCAGAGTTACCAATAGAAGGAGAGTAACATAAATTGTTGAACCTTCTTGGACTGAAATTTCTTAGATAAGAGTGGTCAAATCTTCTCTCTTAGTTTGTTGCAGACAGATAATCCCATAGTTACTTTCTTCAATCTTGTTACTCAAATCGTCCCATCTGTTTTGTGAATTGATACCCGTATCATTCCAATTGAGTATAATCCATTGTCTATTCATAGCTCAACTTTATAGGTATTATATTCCTTACTGAATAAACTAGTTATCCAATATTGCAGTAGATATTTTAGGGTGTTCTAGTCATGCTTGTAGGAGTAGTAATTTAGAATATATGCCATACTCATATAGATCATATTGGTGATTACACTGAGAGTCATACTTATGATACTTGAGAAGTAGGAGTAGGTCAAAATGATAGAATAATATTAACATCTCGTCCATGGTTCATACATAAACTGCTTAATGGAGATATAACAGAGTCTAGTACAAGGAAATTGATACAGGTGTATGCACCAGCATGATACATAAGGTTTATTGTGAAGTCCCTCAAGGGAAACACAAAATCCTAGCTTGCAAGTATGGATGGAGATCTAGTACTCCCTCTCTGATAGGTGGGCTTCAGTCATCATGGGTAGAAGAGTGCAGTGTTGGGGAATGTTGCATGGGAAACAAAAATTTCCTACGCACACGCGGATCTATCCATGGTGATGAGCATCTACGAGAGGGAGAGTGGATCTACATACCCTTGTAGATCGCTAAGCGGGAAGCGTTAAGAAACGCGGTTGGTGTAGTCGAACGTCTTCGCGATCCAAATAACTGTGCGTCCCGCGATCCAATCACGATCCATCCCATGAACTTGATCATGATCCGTCCCACGAACTTGATCATGATCTGTCCCATGAACTTGATCACGATTTGTCCCACGAACTTGATCACGATCCGTCCCACGAACTTGATCACGATCCTTCCGATCTAGCGCCGAACGGACGACGCCTCCGTGTTCAGCACACGTATAGCTTGATGACGATCTCCACCGTCTTGATCTATCAAGAAGGAGTGGAGAGTAAGAAGAGTTCTCCGGCAGCATGACTGCGCTCCGGCGATGGTGGTGGAACAATTCCAGAAGGGCTTCGCCTAAGCATTGCGAAAATCCAATCTAGAGGAGCACCGGTGGAACGGGTAGCACGTGGCTGTAAAATCAGGTGCAAAACACCCAATCCCACCAATATATATAGGAGGGAGGGAGGAGGAGGGCTGGCGCAAGGGCCAAGGCCCCATAGGGTCGGCCGAATCCACTAGGATTGGAGGACTCTCCTCCAATCCTAGTAGGACTAGGATTCGTCCCCTTTTTTTCCTTTTTCCACCTTTTCCTATTGGGTTTTATTCTCCAGCCACATGGGCCTTGTGTGGGAGTTTCCACCAGCCCACTAAGGGATGATATTCACTCTCCCACAGCCCATGAAGCCTCTTGGGTCGAAATACCTCTCCCGATGGTCCCCCGGTACACTACCGGCACTCCCGGTACACTACCGATGAGCCCGAAACTTTTTCGGCGACCAAAATAGGACTTCCTATATATGAATCTTTACCTCCGAACATTCCGGAGCTCCTCGTGATGTCCGGGATCTCATCCGGGACTCCGAACAACCTTCGGTCACCACCATACATAACTCTATACTACCGAAACGTCTCCAAACCTTAAGTGTGCAGACCCTGCGGGTTCAAGAACTATGTAGACATGACCGAGACACCTCTACGGTCAATAACCAATAGCGGGACCTGGATGCCCATATTGGTTCCTACATATTCTACGAAGATCTTTATCGGTCGAACCTCTATGTCAAGGATTCAGTCAATCCCGTATGATGTTCCCTTTGTTCTTCGGTATGTTACTTGCCCAAGATTCGATCGTCGGTATCTCCATACCTAGTTCAACCTCGTTATCGACAAGTCTCTTTACTCGTTCCGTAATACAAGATCCCGTGACTAACACTTAGTCACATTGCTTGCAAGTCTTATTGTAATGTTGTATTACCGAGTGGGCCCTGAGATACCTCTCCGTCACACGGAGTAACAAATCCCAGTCTTGATCCATGCCAACTCAACATACACCCTTAGAGATACCTGTAGAGAACCTTTATAGTCAACCAGTTACGTTGTGACGTTTGATACACACAAGGCACTCCTCCGATGTCTGTGAGTTGGATGATCTCATGGTCATAGGAAAATATACTTGACATGCAGAAAACAATAGTAATAAACTGACACGATCATAAGCTACGTTTGTAGGTTGGGTCTTGTCCATCACATCATTCTCCTAATGATGTGATCCCACTATCAAATGACATCTCATGTCCATGGCTAGGAAAACTTAACCATCTTTCGATCAATGAGCTAGTTCACTAGAGGCATACTAGGGACATTGTGTTTGTCTATGTGTCCACACGTGTATCCATGTTTCCAATTAATACAATTCTAGGATGGATAATAAATAATTATCATGAACAAGGAAATATAATAATAAACACTTTATTTATTGCCTCTAGGGCATATTTCCAACATGCAGAGCCTTTGAAGTGTGCAATAGCTTGGATGCTGCTAACTGGTAGAACTAGTGGAGGTGGAGCAGCGGGATCATTGATCACATAGTTAAAACAGATGACGGGTTTTTCTTAGCCACATCATGGTTTTTCCTGCTTTGCGCTTTCTTTGTAGCAGGTTGATCTTAAATACCAACACTTAGCCTAGCAAGCCTACGGCTACGTCTCATGTCAACATCAACTAAAGGAGCAGCAAGTATCTTCTTTTTGCCCTTAGGTGTGGTGTCAATCTACATCTGCGAGGGAGCTTCGGTAGATGACATGTGCTCATTCAGATAAGAAATGGATTCAGTGGCTGATGATGATGCAAAGTCCATCATTTAATGCATTTCATTATTACAATACATGATCAGTTCACGTAATGCTTACGAACAAAACCAATCTTTTACTAGACATATCGTTGATGCTTTTATTAAAGCTCACGAAGAAAAGCCCGAACTAAAAGTGTATATACCAAGGAAACTGCATGATGAGTGGGAACCTACAATTAAGTTCAAAGTTAAATATTATGAATGTAATGCTTTGTGTGATCTAGGAGCTACTGTGTCTACTATTCCAAAATCCTTATGTGATGTTCTAGGTCTCATCGATATGGATGAATGTTCGCTCAACTTGAATTTAGCGGATTTGAAAATCAACAGACCACTGGGTAGAATTAATAATTTCCTCGTACTTGCTAATACAAACTATGTACATGTGGATTTCATTGTGCTTGATATTGAATGTAATCCGTCTTGTCCTATAATACTTGGTAGATCATTCCAAGGAACCATAGGTGTAATTAGTTATATGAAAGAAGTCAATACAATATTCCAATTTCCACTAAAGAAAGGAATAGAAAACTTCCAAAGAAAGAGAATTAAACCCCCCTTATGAATCTATTATGATATAGACATATATGATATTACTTGAAGTGACGACAAAACGTGAAACTTTGCATTATGCCTAGCTTAAGGGCATTAAACAATAGCGCTTGTTGGGAGGCAACATGATAGTTATCCATTGCTTTATTTTATTTACTTGAGTTTACATAGGTACTGCTACTACAATAATTATTTTTATACCTTTTCTTTCGAGTTTTGTGCCAAGTAATCCCTTTGGGATGATATGGATGATAGTTGCATTGATACGGTGCAAAAATAGAAACAGTTACGCCCAACATTTGAATTTACAATTTTTACTAGAATGTGATAAATTTCTGAAATTTTACATAGTAATGAAATACAAATTGGCCATTTTCTCCTAATTTCTTAGAATTGTTAGAGTTACAGAAGTATGGTTTTAGTCCAGATCATTACGTATTATTATGTTTTAGACAAATTCTTTTTTCTTATGGTGTGCTTGTTTTCATGATTCTAGAGATTGTATTGGGGGGTATAAGTCATGGAGGAGTTAGAATAAATAGTTATTATGAACAAAAAATTATGAATCTATTTATGATAGTACCTAAGATGTTTGATCTCTTTCATATACCAATAGATCTCATGAAGTTTCTGTTGAGTTTTGTGTGTTGAAGTTTTCAAGTTTTGGGTGAGATCCCGATGGATGAAGTAATAAGGAGTGGAAAGACCCTTATCTTGGGTATTCCCAAGGTGCACCAAGGTAATTTTCTAGGAAGACACAAACGTCTAAGATTGGAGATTCAGCGGTTGCCTTCCCCTCTTTCGTCTCCAATCTATCCGTAAATTTACTTGGAACTAAATTTTTATTCATCACATGATATGTGTTTTGCTTCGAGTATCGTGTGCTATATTTTTCTTGTTTGATTTTTCGTTTGCCACAATCATTGATTGATGCACACACCTATTGTGACAGACACCCATTCATTGTAATTTATTAGAATGCTCATTATGCTTCACTTATACCTTTTGAGTTAAGGCAATTTATGCTCATGCGCTTCACTTATATCTTTAGAGCATGGCGGAAATTATATTTTAGAGAAACCATATGCACTTTCATACTTCACTTATGTATTTTTGAGAGTCTGGATAGTAAGTGGTAATTTGCACGAGTTACATGTTTAGTCGGAAAATGATAGATATACAAGAGGGATATAATAAAAACTTTCATGTAGGTCACTAAATGTGAAACGTATGATCAACGGTATTGAAGTTATAATATGGGGTCTTGCTAGTTGGTGAGAACTGATATGTAAGAATAATGATATTAAGGTTTGTGATTCACTATTAATTAATGTAGCGACCCGACCTGAAAGGTGAATCTCCGGTGTTTTTGTACCATCCCAAGATCATGCTGGTACACACATGGTACATCAATGTATATATCAAAGGGAAATCACACATCATTAATTAATCGAAATCTCATATCGAGTCCTTTATTACAATAAGGATTACAATAAAGTGGCTGAAGGCTAACTCATGAGATAAACTAAATCAAAAACTTGCGGAAGCTCCATAGGTAGTTGAGTCCATCTGAATCCAAGGGCATCTCACCGAGCGTAGAGCGTATCCTCACTCCTGATCGGAAGAGTACTCTGCAACATGATACGTTGCAGCTGTATAGGTCAGCATATTGAATATGCCGGCAAAGTCAAAAGAGAGGGGGTAAAGTAATCATCTAGTCTATATGCAAATATGGCAGGTGGGGGTAGTAAGTTTTTGCATAAAGCCAATTTTTTCCTACGACAAGAGAGGGAAAAAGCATAATTACTACAATATTGGTTGATTAATGAGATGGTTCCACCAACCAATTCTCATACCCAAGTTGACATTAAAATACCCACATCAATGTAATTTATTGTGTTGAGAGTTCTAGATAGTTTCAGTTCCTTTGACTCAAACTGTCCATGACCGTGGACACGGCTAATCGATTAGATTTGGGTACTCTGCAGAGTTTTGCACACGTTCCCCACAAGATTTGATCGCCTCCGTTGGATTTCTCGCACTTCATGGTGTTTGAGAAACGGATGACCAAAACATGGTCTTCTAAAGGGTTTTCCCGAGACTCTATCGGTGCCCATCCTTTCCTACCATTCTTCTACATCTCGTATCACCGCCTGTCGAGGGTCACCACGATATCAAACCAAGCCATATCCCATAATGGCTTGTGGCTGTGCAGGTAAGCCTTGGGTCTTGAAGCATCCATCCATCTCTTTGTGCCTGGGTGGACCTTTCCGCATGAATACTGGCACTTCTCCAGCATCATCTAGGCTAACCACTGGTTTCTCCAGGGCGCCGTTCAACCATCATCCACCTAGAGGTATGTTGAAAACTCGGAGTCTTGAAGACTTGATCATCATGTAGGTCTTGAAATTATTAACTCACAACTCTCATGAATCACACAACCAACCCCGTCTACTAATAGCATAGCAAAATGTAAATCAACGTTTCCCGGGGCCAATGTATCAAAGGGTTGAGGGGTACCTACCACATGATACTACAACAAGTAACCAAGTTTCCAATTTACCTACTTTGCATGCAATTGGGGAGATGGAAGAACTAATGCAATAAAACATAGGTATACATGGTCAAAGTGACTTGCCTTGCTGACGATCCTCGAAATCAAGTGACTCTAGATAACAAGCTTCGCACTCCGAATGATCTAACGAATCAAACAAGAGCACACCATAAGCATAAACACAATACAATTCATTCAACAGCAAGGTAAACAAATTCTTCCACAAACAAAAGCACAATCAAAAGAAGAATCACTTAAAGTATAAGACTATAAATGTTTGGTGTCCAAATCTCTACTAAGACATACAAGTCAAAAATTGGTTTTGAACAACTAGACATTTTAGATAACAGAAAAGTAAATATAAAATTTTATTTGAAAACAGAAAGTATTTCATTATAAAAGTATTGTGCTAAAAGAATTACTACAAAACTTTTTTCTAAACAATATACATGGTGAAAACAAGATGAACCTATTCAAACTAGAGCACAAAACAATTTGAAAAACATATTTTATTAACAGAAAAAATACACCTAATGTTGAATCAACAGAACCTAATGAAATCTAAAAACAAAGGTTAAACTAATTCAGGTTCAAATTAAATAAAAATCAATTTAATTAAAATCTATTTATAACTAAACATATTCTATTTTTGTTAAAAACAGTAACCAAATTCATTCTAAAAATTCTCAAACTATGTAGAATGATAGGTTTAACTAATACAAAACAGTGGCAAAAAGATTCACTCAAAAATATATTTTTAAACTCTAGTTATATAGATTTTAGTAATTTAAACAAATTTGATTAGATTCAAAATTTAAAGGTCAAATTTTAAATCTAAGCATACAGACGTAAACTACATCAAATTTGTGAACTAATGCAAAAAGAATCAAATAAAAACACCAAATATTTTGAAAGATATGATAAAAACAAAAACAGAATACATTCTGTTTTCTAAAACAGAAAAGAAAAAGAAAAACTTCCTATCTATCGGACAGGGTCTACGTGTCAGGTTGTGATTGGCCGCGAGGGCGTGCGCGTGAGAGCTAACGAGCGGACGACTGACGACTAAAGCATACCGATTCGATTATTAAACAGATCTAATCTCGCGCGTTGACTAGGGATCCGACGGCTACGGGTGGAGGTGGAGGCTTACAGAGAGGGGGTCGGGGTCTCCGGCGAGGTCAACGGCGGCCTGTGGTCGGAGATGCTCGGGGACGACGGTGCGGTGGTCGGGGGCGGCGTCCGACGGCTTCAAACGGCGGCGGCGAGGCTTCGGCGTCGATTGGTGGTGTCGGAGGGGGCTGGGGGTGAGTGTGGTGACGGGCATGAGCTCGAGGACGTTCGGTTGGGGTGCCAAACTCCGGTGAGGTCTGGGGCAGCGCTCCGGCGAGGGAAAAGGGGGTTTCGGGGGTGGAACGAAGAGAGGAGAGGTCGGGGCTTTATATAGGAGCGGTGCGGTGGTTGGGGAGGGCACGAGGGGCGAGATCCATGGAGAGGGATCCCCGGCGACGGCGGTCGGGCGTGGGGAAGGGGATGACCGCGCTGACGCAACGGTCGGACAGTGGGTCCCGCGCATCAGTGAGGGTGGGGGCGTGGTTAGCGCGTCGATGGCCGACCCGGAGTGGTTTCGGGAATTAAAGACGGTGGGCCGGCCCGGTTCGTTTTACATACTTTCCTTTTCTATTTCCAGCGCAGTAAAAACTCTTTTAATGCATTCAAAACAATTTCAAACTTAGGAATTATATATATATCAAAATGATCAGGAGAATTAATGCTATTTAATGAACATTTTTCCTCTGTCACATTGAATATCTTTTGAAAATTTATTTTCAGAAAATGCCTAATTGGTTTTAAATCCTTTTGAGATAAATTTTCAAATAACCCCCTGGTTTAATTCTCAAATATTTCACCAAGATGCCCCTGGTGTGGAGTGTCATATTACTCCTCTCTTTCTTTGAACATTTCCAAAGGTTTTCAAATAGGTGAAACAAATACATGGGAAAATTGAAATGGCCTTTCAGAATTTCAAAAGAAGCACTTCAACAAATTCATTACATTCCAACAAAATGATGATGATGCATAGCTATATTTCATAACATTCCAAAATGAAATTTTGGGATGTTACAAACCTACCCACCTTAAGATGAATCTCGCCCTCGAGATTCGGGTTGGCTAGAAAATAGGTGCAGGTGGTATCTACGAAGATCTTCTTCGCGTTCCCAGGTGGCTTCTTCCTCGGTGTGGTGACTCCACAGAACCTTACAGAACTTGATGGTCTTGCTTCGAGTAACTCTGTTGGTAGTCTCGAGGATTCTGACAGGCTTCTCCTCGTAGGTCAGGTCACTGTCAAGTTGTATGGCCTCTAGGGGCACTGGGTCTCTCAAAGGAATATCAGCCATCTCAGCATGGCATTTCTTCAGCTGGGAAACATGGAAAGCATCATGAACTCCAACCAGTCCTTCCGGCAATTCCAGCTTGTATGCAACTTCGCCTCTACGTTCTAGAATTTTGTAGGGGCCTATGAATCTGGGTGCTAACTTTCCTTTAACACCAAACCTCTTGATTCCTCGAAGTGGGGACACACGAAGATATGCTCGATCTCCCACTTCATATGTCACCTCCTTGCGTTTGTTATCAGCATAGCTCTTCTGCCGGGATTGAGCTATCTTGAGTCGGTCTCCAATAAGTTTGACCTTCTCTTCAGAATCTCTGATAAGATCGGGACCAAAAAGTTTTTGGTCTCCAACACCATCCCACAACAATGGTGTTCTGCACCTCCTTCCGTATAAAGCTTTAAAAAGGGGCCATCTTCAGACTGGTCTGATAACTGTTGTTGTATGAGAACTGTGCGTAAGGTAAGTTGTCATCCCAACTGGACCCATAGTCTAGCGCACAGGCTCTCAACATGTCCTCCAGAATCTGGTTGACTCTCTCAGTCTATCCATCGGTTTGCGGATGAAAAGTTGTACTGAACTCCAGCTTTGTACCCAAAGTTTCATGTAGCTGATGCCAAAACTTTGAGGTAAATTGTGTTCCTCTATCTGACACGATACTCCTCGGAACTCCATGCAGACATACGATCCTGGTCATATATATCTCGGCTAACTTAGCACTCGTATAGGTGGTCTTCACTGGAATGAAATGAGCCACCTTGGTCAAACGATCGACCACTACCCAGATGGAATCATATCCTGAACGGGTCCTAGGTAGTCCTGTGATGAATTTCATACCAAGATTATCCCATTTCCACTCGGGTATCGGCAAAGGTTGGAGTAACCCTGCTGGTTTCTGATGTTCCGCCTTTACTCGCTGACAAACATCACATACCGCAACATGTTTGGCAATATCTTTCTTCGTACCTGTCCACCAGTAACTTTCCTTCAAATCGAAGTACATCTTGGTGTTGCCTGGGTGTATCGAGTATGGTGAATCATCGGCTTCTTGAAGTATCAACTTCCTGAGCTCTGGGTCATTGGGAAAATAGATTCGGTTCTCAAACCATAGAGTACCCTGTTCATCTTCACGAAAGTCTTTAGCCTTTCCTTCCTTCATTCTCTGCTTTATCTCAGTTATCTCCTTGTCCAATTCTGGGCTTCACGATTTCTTTCGATCAAGGTGGACTGAATCTCTAGTGTGGCAACATATCCTTGTGGAACTATCTCTAACCGAAGCACTCTGAGATCATTGGTTAACTCCTGGGGTAATCCTCCGGCTATGAGTGTGTTCACATAACTCTTCCGACTCAAAGCATCCGCCACAACATTTGCCTTTCCTGGATGGTAATGTAATCTCATGTCATAGTCCTTGATTAACTCTAACCATCTCCTCTGTCTGAGGTTCAACTCCTTCTGCGTGAAGATATACTTCAGGCTCTTATGATCAGTGTACACATCACAACTATTTCCGATAAGGAAATGTCTCCAGGTCTTGAGTGCGTGCACTACGACTGCTAGTTCCAAATCATGGGTGGCACAATTCAACTCATGGGGTCATAGCTGTCTGGATGCATATGCTACAACTTTTCCCTCCTGCATGAGTACTCCTCCAAGTCCTTGACGTGATGGATCACAATAAACCTGGAAGTCCTTCCGAATGTTTGGCAGTATCAATACTGGGGTTGTGACCAAACGTTTCTTCAACTCCTGGAAACAGGCCTCACATTCCTCAGTCCAGATATACTTAGACTCTTTCTTCAACAACTCTGTCATGGGCTTGGCAATCTTTGAGAAATTCTCAATGAATCTCCGGTAATATCCGGCAAGTCTGAGAAAACTGCGGATCTCCTTAACTGAGGTGGGTGACTTCCACTCAGTGACTGCTTCAACCTTAGCAGGGTCTACTGCTATTCCTTCTCCGGCAATAATGTGTCCAAGGAATCCGACTTCCGTCAGCCAAAATTCACATTTACTGAACTTGGCATATAACTGATGCTCTCTAAGCTTCTCCAGAACTAAACGCAAGTGTTCCTTGTGTTCTTCCTCGCTCTTTATCAAAATGTCATCAATGAACACCAAGACAAACTTGTCCAAATATTCCATAAACACTTTGTTCATCATATTCATGAAGTAGGCAGGAGCATTAGTCAAACCAAAGGACATGACTGTATACTCATATAAGCCATACCTGGTGGTGAAGGCTGTTTTGGGTATATCCTATTCACGAATCTTCAGTTGGCGATACCCTGATCGAAGATCGATCTTGGAGAATACTTTGGCGCCTGCTAGCTGGTCAAACAGGTCATTAATCATCGGCAGAGGGTACTTATTCTTGATAGTCACCTCGTTCAATGCACGATAGTCGACCACCATCCTCAAGGTTTTATCTTTCTTCTCCACCAAAAGAACTGGGGCTCCCCAAGGTGATGAACTTGGGTGAATATATCCCTTATCCAATAGCTCCTTAATCTGCTTCTTGATTTCTACTAAATCATTTGCGGGCATCCGATAGGGTCTCTTGGAAATTGGGGTTGTCCTTGGTAGTAGCTCTATCAGAAACTCAATCTCCCTATCTGGTGGCATGCCTGGTAATTCCTCCGGGAATACATCTGGAAAGTCTTGTACAACCGGCACTTCCTCCTGAACAACTCATGTGAGGGAATTTAACCGAGCACTCATCTGTGTGCGTCGAGATACATACTTAATCCTCTTGTTCTCCGGAGTGGTGAGTGAAATAGACTTGCTGGGGCAATCAAGGTTTCCTTCATACTTGGTCATCCAATCCATGCCTAGGATTACATCCAATCCCTAGGATTCTAAGACGATGAGGTCGGTAGGAAAAACATGGTTTCCTATGTGGAGTTTCAGGGCGTGGCATCCTATCCCTGTCATCATCATACCTCCTGGGGAATTGACCTTAATGGGCTGACTAAGGGTTCTGGTGGGTAAACCATACTTTTCCACAACTACCCTTGATATGAATGAATGAGTTGCACCAGAATCAAAAAGTACCATAACTGGACGTGAATGCAATAAAAACTTACCAACCACAATCTCGGGCTGATCATAAACTTCTTCCACATCGAGGTGGTTCACCTAAGCACGAGGAAAAGGATTTGGCTTCTTAGCTGCGGAGTTGCCGTTGTTGTTGCTGTTTCCATTTCCTTGCTTGTTCTGAGGGCATTCAGTGGCATAGTGCCCTGTCTTCTGACACTTGAAACAGGTGATATGGTTCAGATCCTTCTGAGCTGGAGCGGAACGGTGTTGATTGCCATTCCCACTTCCATTGCCATTCTTGAAGATGCCATTGTTGGGACGATAATTCCCATTTCCTCCATGGTTATGGCCTCCATGGTTGTGCACGGGATGAGTGTGTCCTACATACTTACCGGTCCCTGATCCGGTATTTCCTGAGTACGGGGAGTAGCGGGGCTTCTGATGAGCTCCAGAGGTATACTTCCCCTGTGCATACTTCCTCTTGCGGTTCTCGATTTGCTGCTGCTTCCCCTCCAAGATGAGGGCCTTGTCTACCTGCTCCTGGTAGTTGCTGAAGGTAGCCACGATCAGCTGCACGCTCAACTCATCATTGAGTCCTTCCAAGAACTCCTCCTGATTGGCTGCATCATCGGCCACATCTCCTGGTGCATAACGAGCCAACGTGTTGAAGTCATCCACGTAATGGGCTACAAAACGGTTCCCCTGGCGTAAGTTGCGAAACTCACGCTTCTTCAGACTCATGGCTCCAGCTGAGACATGAGCGGTGCGGAAAGCTTTCTTGAACTGCTCCCAAGTCACACCAGTAATGGGGTATGTGGTGGTGTAGTTCTCCCACCATGAAGCTGCTGGTCCCTCTAGTTGATGGGTGGCAAAGCACACTTTTTCAGCCTCAGTGCATCCTGCGGTGGTGAGTTCCCTCTCCATCTTGCGGAGCCAATCATCTGCCACAATGGGCTCAGTGCTGCTGGAGAAAGTTGGGGGATTCAGTGTTAGAAAACGGGTGAGGTTGTCGCCTTGAGGTGGAGGGTGGTTGGTCTAGTTCTAAATCAATAGTTGCATCAGTGTGTTCTGCTGCTGGAGAAGTTGTGTGAGCTCTAGCGGGAAAGTGAAGTCGGGCTCACGTCGTGGAGGCATCTTGCTGTTTTCAGAGGGGTGAGAATTAGAATAGAACAATGACCTAAAAGGAAATTCACTACCCATATGCAATGCAACAAACATATCACACCAAACACTCATTCATTTATTCAACTCAAGGTTCAAACATCAAGATAGAAATCTCCAAAATCAAACTAAACATCGACCTACACTTTAATGACGAAAATGAAGATACATGGGGGCATAACTAAAGTTCTCCTCAAAAGTACATGGTGAAGTGGCCTCCTCCGGTGGTGCTCTCCTCATAGTCATCATCATTGCTGATCAAAGGAGCCATGTCTCCTTCTAGATGAAGATTTTCACCCATGTCCATCTGTTCCTCCAGAGTTGCAATGCGAGTGTTCAGCTTATCAATCCTCTCTAAGAAATCATTCACTTCATACTCATGCTCGTACTTTGCTTCCCATAGGTCAGCTTCGAGGTCAATCTCGCGGTTCATCAACCTCTTGATTGTCTTCGTGTCAGCACGTACCCGAAGCTCCAAGGTCCTGATGTGCGTCTCCAAAGTCTGGATATAGGAAACGGTGGTGTCTTCAGTGGGAGTGGTTATGATATTTCCATTGGCATCCCTGCAACAAACCACGCTGAGTCCTGGTGAAATGGTTCCACCTCTATATTCCTCCTGAATACAACCAAGGGCACGATGAATGGCCATGTCTCTCCCAAGTATCCAGCTGGTTGCCACAAACTTGAAGTCGATGGGTTCCTTACGATTTCCAAAGGTCTTCCCGGGGATGTGCACCTCGATCCTGTAGCATCCGTCTTGTGGAAAAGACATGATAGGAGTCCCGGTGATGCTCGTCAAAGCAATCCTTACATCCCTGACGATCCTCATGAGCTCCTTGCTAAAGGGCATCGTCGCGTCAGGCTGACAAAACTCCATGCTCAAAACTGGGATGAAGGTGGCCATCTATAAATTTTGAAATAAATCGGAGGGAAGTCAGAAACGAGTAGATGAGAGTATAAGAATTTTAAAGACAAAAGATAAATAAATCCTAAGGCTTTTCCAATCCTAGAGGTTACGTCCTACGGTCAGCGTGTGCTCTGATACCATTTCTGTAGCGACCCGACCTGAAAGGTCGAATCTCCGGTGTTTCTGTACCATCCCAAGATCATGCTGGTACACACACGGTACATCAATATATATATCAAAGGGAAATCACACAACATTAATTAATCGAAATCTCATATCGAGTCATTTATTACAATAAGGATTACAATAAAGTGGCTGACGGCTAACTCATGAGATAAACTAAATCAAAAACTTGCGGAAGCTACATAGGTAGTTGAGTCCATCTGACTCCAAGGGCATCTCACCGAGCATAGAGCGTATCCTCACTCCTGGTCGGAAAAGTACTCTGCAACATGATACGTTGTAGCCGTATAGGTCAGCATATTGAATATGCCGGCAAAGTCACAAGAGAGGGGGTAAAGTAATCATCTAGTCTATATGCAAATAAGGCAGGTGGGGGTAGTAATTTTTTGCATAAAGCCAAATTTTTCCTACAACAAGAGAGGGCAAAAGCATAATTAGTACAATATTGGTTGATTAATGAGATGGTTCCACCAACCAATTCTCATACCCAAGTTGACATTAAAATACCCACATCAATGTAATTTATTGTGTTGAGAGTTCTAGATAGTTTCAGTTCCTTTGGCTCAAATTGTCCATGACCGTGGACACGGCTAATCGATTAGGTTTGGGTACTCTGCAGAGTTTTGCACACGTTCCCCACAAGATTTGATCACCTCCGTTGGATTTCTCGCACTTCATGGTGTTTGAGAAACGGATGACCAAAACATGGTCTTCTAAAGGGTTTCCCCGAGACTCTATCGGTGCCCATCCTTTCCTACCGTTCTTCTACATCTCGTAGCACCGCCTGTCCAGGGTCACCATGATATCCAACCAAGCCAGATCCCATAATGGCTTGTGGCTGTGCAGGTAAGCCTTGGGTCTTGAAGCATCCATCCATCTCTTTGTGCCTGGGTGGACCTTTCCGCATGAATACTGGCACTTCTCCAGCATCATCTAGGCTAACCACTGGTTTCTCCAGGGCGCCGTTCAACCATCATCCACCTAGAGGTATGTTGAAAACTCGGAGTCTTGAAGACTTGATCATCATGTAGGTCTTGAAATTATTAACTCACAACTCTCATGAATCACACAACCAACCCCGTCTACTAATAGCATAGCAAAATGTAAATCAACGTTTCCCGGGGCCAATGTGTCAAAGGGTTGAGGGGTACCTACCACATGATACTACAACAAGTAACCAAGTTTCCAATTTACCTACTTTGCATGCAATTGGGGAGATGGAAGAACTAATGCAATAAAACATAGGTATACATGGTCAAAGTGACTTGCCTTGCTGACGATCCTCGAAATCAAGTGACTCAAAGGTTAAACTAATTCAGGTTCAAATTAAATAAAAATCAATTTAATTAAAATCTATTAATAACTAAACAGATTCTGTTTTTGTTAAAAACAGTAACCAAATTCATTCTAAAAATTCTCAAACAATGTAGAATGATAGGTTTAACTAATACAAAACAGTGGCAAAAAGATTCACTCAAAAATATATTTTTAAACTCTAGTTATACAGATTTTAGTAATTTAAACAAATTTTATTAGATTCAAAATTTAAAGTTCAAATTTGAAATCTAAGCATACAGACATAAACTACATCAAATTTTTGAACTAATGCAAAAAGAATCAAATAAAAACACCAAATATTTTAAAAGATATGATAAAAACAAAAACAGAATACATTCTGTTTTCTAAAACAGAAAAGAAAAAGAAAAACTTCCTATATATCGGACAGGGTCTACGTGTCAGGTTGTGATTGGCCGCGAGGGCGTGCACGTGAGAGCTAATGAGTGGACAACCAACGACTAAAGCATACCGACTCGATTATTAAACAGATCTAATCTCGCGTGTTGACTACGGATCCGACGGCTACGGGTGGAGGTGGAGGCTTACAGAGAGGGGGTCGGGGTCTCCGGCGAGGTCAACGGAGGCCGTTGGTCGGAGATGCTCGGGGACGACGGTGCGGTGGTCGGGGGCGGCATCCGAAGGCTTCAAACGGTGGCGGCGAGGCTCCGGCGGCGATTGGTGGCGTCGGAGGGGGCTGGGGGTGAGTGTGGTGACGGGCACGAGCTCGGGGACGTTCGGTTGGGGTGCCGAACTCCGATGAGGTCTGGGGCAGCGCTCTGGCGAGGGAAAAGGGGGTTTCGGGGGTGGAACGAAGAGAGGAGAGGTCGGGGCTTTATATAGGAGCGGTGCGGTGGTCGGGGAGGGCACGAGGGGCGACGACGGTCGGGCGTGGGGAAGGGGATGACTGTGCTCATGCCGCTATCGGACGGTGGGTCCCGCGCATCAGTGAGGGTGGGGGCGTGGTTAGCGTGTCGGTGGCCGATCCGGAGTGGTTTCGGGAAGTAAAGACGGTGGGCCGGCCCGGTTCGTTTTAAATACTTTCCTTTTCTATTTCCAGCGCAGTAAAAACTCTTTTAATGCATTCAAAACAATTCCAAACTTAGGAATTATATATATCAAAATGATCAGGAGAATTAATGCTATTTAATGAACATTTTTCCTCTGTCATATTGAATATATTTTTAAAATTTATTTTCAGAAAATGCCTAATTGATTTTAAATCCTTTTGAGATAAATTTTCAAATAACCCCCTGGTTTAATTGCTCAAATATTTCACCAAGATGCCCCTGGTGTGGAGTGTCATATTACTCCTCTCTTTCTTTGAACATTTCCAAAGGTTTTCAAATAGGTGAAACAAATACATGGGAAAATTGAAATGGCCTTTCAGAATTTCAAAAGAAGCACTTCAACAAATTCATTACATTCCAACAAAGTGATGATGATGCATAGCTATATTTCATAACATTCCAAAATGAAATTTTGGGATGTTACAATTAAATTGTCGGTCGTGGCATAACTAGGAACTTGGAGTGTTGACTATCCTTGAGTGAAAATCTTGTGTGTTGTCTGGCCGGGGGCACGATGGTTAACTCCGCCCAACCTCCTCGATAGGGGCATGTGAGTAGTACTTTTCTTCGAGAGAGCTAACAGAAGACACAATAAGTACATGAGTTCTTTGTGTCTAGTGTGAGTTTGTGGACTGTAAGCACTCCCATCTTTTCCATATTTTGCTAGCCTCTTCGATACCATGTAATGCCCGTTCTCACCTCAAGATTTGGTGCATACTGGTCCATCCAAACCCCGTGATATGATACGCTCTATCACACATAAGCCTCATAATATGTTCCTCTAAACAAACACCATACCTACCTATCATGGCATTTCCATAGCCATTTAGAGATATGTTGCCATGCAAAATCCAGAGTTACTGTTCATATGACTTTGGAATTCATTGTCATTGTGCTTTGCATCATCATAGAGCTGACATGATATTTTTGGAAAATCCACCGTTCATCATTATATACATGTTACGCCAATATCATTGCACATCTTGGTACACTACTAGAGGTATTCACATGTAGTCATATTGTTTTTCATCTTTATCTAGTTGTAAGTATATAGAAGTGTGATGATCATCATTATTAGAGTGTTGCCCCTACGTGTGAGGATGTAGAAAAGAATAAAAGGACGAAAAGAGTGCCCAACAAAAAATGAAAGAAAATGAGAGAGGGGTAGCATTACTATCCTTTACCACACTTGCGCTTCAAAGTAGGACCATGTTCTTCATATAGAGAGTCATCATGTTTTGTCACTTTCATATTGTCACTTCCATATGCTGGTGGGAATCATTATAGAACTGATCTTGCATATTCCATTAACAGGTTTCCTCAAATTCCCAAGTTCTTCATGAGAAAGTAAGTTATATGAACACCCACTTAGTTTCACTAGAGAGATTTCATACACTTATAACTCTAGTGCATCAAAAGTATGGGAATCCATACTACTCGCACCAATATCGATTGAAAGGTGTCTCCCTGGCCCTAGAAGCTTCGTATGGAGTCGAGACAATGCACGAGGAGGCGACAAGGCCAGGAGGCGCGCCCTAGTGGGGTAGGTCACACCTCCCCCTTGTGCCTCCAATAGAACGCCTCTCTAGCCTATAAATTCACATATATCTCAAAAAACTAGAGGAGCATCCGAAACAATTATCCGCCTTCGCAAGTCTCGGTTCCTCCGCGATCCCATTCGGAGGCTTTTTCTGATACTCTGTCGGGGGGATCCATCACGGAGGCCATCTTCATCAACCTTGTTGTCTCCCTAATGATGTGTAACTCCTATAGGATCTATGGGTCCATAATTGTAGCTAGATGTCTCTCTCTCTCCCTTGGTCTTACATACAATGATCTCTTCGGAGACCTATTTGATGTAATCATTGCGGTGTGTTTGTTGGGATCCAATGAATTGTGAGTTTATGTTCAGATTACTCATTGAAATTAACTGATCCAATCTGAGATTTATTATGTGTGATTTCATATAGCTATGTATGTTGTGTGATCTATAAGTTTGCTTTGGCCAAGTAGATGGGTAGATCTTTAGAGGGAGTGGTGCATAGTAGTAGGTCAATGTTGCAGTGTCCTCACTCTATGACAAGAGGAGTAGCGAGGCTTGTGTTTGTATTGTTGCTACTAACAATAAAATGACGGGGTCTGAACATATAATTTGTTCTTAATTTTTTTATGCTATGTTATCTTGCTCCAAGCATTACTATGTTTGTTGTGAACATAATATCATTGATGCATGCTAGATAGCGGCCGATTGGTGGAGTAATAGTAGTAGGCGTCAGTGAGTTTAACGGTTTACTTAGCATGGGCATAATGCTTATGTATTGATCGTGCCATGAATAAGAAGATAATTATTCACTTTTCTATCAATTTCCCAACAATAATTTGTGCACCCACTGATATTATGCTCATGATAGAGATGCCTCCAGTGAATGTTATGGCCCCCAGGTCCATCTTCCTAATATATTTATCTAAAATATACAAAAATAAGTGTTGTTATTTATTATATTTTTATTTATAATTATCTATCATACACCATTAGGTTTAATCATTGCAATTAACGAGTATAGGGGGCTTGACAACCCTCTTGCCCACATTCGGAGAGAGTATTTGCTTTTGTGTGTGTACGTATTGTTGATCGTTTGTTTGCATAGTTTCCTATAGGTTCGATAAACCTTGGTTCTTAACTAGGGAAAATACTTTTTCCTACTTTACTACATCACCCTTCCTCTTTGGGAAAAAATCCTAGTGCAATCACAAGTAACAAGATGTTCCTGAATCATCTCGTCATTTCCTCAATCACGGCCTCCTAATCATATACAACATGGGTCAAAAATTTAAGTTGTGTGGTGTTTTGATTAAGAGTGTCAATCATGACTCTGATCTTATTGAATATACCAACAAACCTTGCTTCAAGGTCCTTGCTCATCAACCAATATGAGTCAATACGATATCCAACCTTGTTCACACACGTCTTCGGAACCTTCTCCAATCCCCTGATCTTTTCAATCATCTCCTCTAGGATTGGTGGATCCTTTCCCCACTCGCTCTGAGGGGGGCTAGAGAGTATAATGGAATAGATCCTTAGATATCGAATTGGTAGGCATTAGGAGGATACTCATCTGGAGTGGTGTCATCATTCCCTTCTTTCTCTGGTTCGTCCTCCTTGATATTCACCACCTCGACTTTCTCGTTGAGTTCTTCCTTATCTAGATGCATTTCTTCCTTAAGTCTTATCCTCCTAAAGTCCTCCCATCCTGAGGGAACCACATCATCCAAGTTGGGGAAGAGGATGATGCAATCACAAGTGGATGAGAACTTGTTGTTCATGGCTAAACTTTCGTCTTTCATCTGCAACAAGGAGCTCTTGGGAAAGATGGCAAACAAAGAAGTTGTAAGATTAGATGGGTTTAAGGCTCAAGGACGTGCTATTTCACCCTTTACAAACGCATAAATATTAGTTAGAAAGAGATCAAAACAAACTCTGGAAATAACCACAGAAGCAGCTCAAACGACGGCCTTCCATACAAGCAGGGGTGCTCGTATGCCTGCTCTTATTACCCGCTATCGATCCATTTCTCATTTTGTAAACCTGTTATGGTTATGTATCCATGTGACCGGACATACGACACCAACTGCTCGCATGATAGGTTGTCGTTCGTTCTGTCGCCGAACCCTTCACCAAAGAGGATTCATGTGATCGTTCGCCCGATCGTAGGTGAGATCATGGGACATCATCATCTTCTCTGTGCTTTTCGTTGCGTCCATCTTCCATCTATGCGACTGCCCGTAAGTCCACTCGCAGTCGTATGACACGACATCTTTTTCCCTGGTGGCTTCTTCGTCAGTTCCTTCCTTAGAAATTGTTATCCCCTAAAAGTTTAATGACGAAAACTCCCAACTATGGATGAAAACTTCAATGACTCGGGCATTAGATTAAACTGGTGTAACACAACAAAAATAACCCCTAGACCAATATTCACATTTATACTACAATAATACTTTTCCTACCTTTCATTCATTTTCATCAAAATGATTCGGCTTCCTCAATCGTGATAAAACTTACCTCTTCTGCTTCTTGTTCTTGTTTTTGTTAATCAGCGAGATATAGCTTAAAGTTTTGTCCGTTCACGTTCCAAGGTCCATCCCCCTTTTATCCGAGTAGCTCCAGAATTATAAACTTCCTCAATCTCATACGGCCCTTCCCAGCGAGACCTAAGTTTCCGTGGAAACAACTTGAGACGACAGTTAAGTAGGAGGACCTTGTCCCCCATGGAAAATATTCGTTTCAGTATCTTATGACTGTGCCATATCTTAGATTTTCTTTAAACAACCGGGCACTCTCGTAAGCAATGTTCTGAAGCTCCCGTAAAGCATGTATATCTGGTAGTATTTTCTCTCCTGCTTCCTTAAGATTAAAATTGATATTTTTGATAGACCTATAAGATTTATAGTCTAACTCCAAGAGTAAATGACTACCATATACCATCTTATATGGTGACATACCCATGGGGATCTTGTAAGCGGCGTGGTAATCCCATAATGTTTTGTTTAGCTTTCCTATCCAGTCTTTTCTAGACTTTTGCACGACCTTCTGTAATATTGTCTTTATCTCCCGATTCAAAAAGTTCCACTTGACCACCCAATTGGGGATGATACGGTGAATCTACTCGATGATTCACTTCGTACTTATGAAGTACCCTCTCGAATATTCTCTGTATAAAATGAGATCTGCCATCAGTAATAAGGACTTTAGGGGCTTCGAACCTAGGTAGGATAATGTCATTTATCATCTTCATCGAGGTAGTCGTCTCTCCATGATGGGTTGGGGTGGAATTAACCCACTTGGTAACATAATCTATAGCCACAAGAATGTGAGTATGCCAATCTGAAACATGGAAAGGCCCCAGATATCCCAATCCCCAAACATCAAAAGGTTCACAAACTAGACTGTAATTCATGGGCATTTCTTCTCTCCTGCCTATATTAACTGTGTGTTGACAAGCATCACAATTTTTAACAAACCTATGTGCATCTATAAAGAGTGTAGGCTAGTATAATCCTTATTGAATCACCTTAGGAGCAGTTCAATCGACCGCATGATGTCCTCCATAAGGAGTGATATGACACTTAACAAGTATATCATTCATTTCATGCTCAGGGGCACAATGCCTAATCATGTCATTCTATGATATGCATATGTACCGTATGGACAAGTGAAGGTGTCACATCCTAGATTTTTTCCAAATTTGGTATGTTAAAAGTTTCGTACGGAATTAAAAAAATTCCAACAAAACTCCTTGATTGATTGCTTGATAGCTAATATCGTTTGAATGTTTGCTCGGAAAGTTAAATCCCAATGCAATGGAGAAACCTAGCTAGCCAATAGTTGAACCCCAACCTATTGGAAACATTGTTGGGAAAAATTATTCTTAATAAGTCCTAAGAATGCCCAAGCCAAGTAACATTCCCATAAAAGGATTTGAGTTGGATTCATTTTGAAATTAATTTAAATCAAAAGGGAATTTATTTATATTTGTCCTTGCAATCATTTTTGAAGGAAAGAGAATTCCACCAGGACAAATGATGGCTGAGACCCATGCCTATTTATCAAATCGAATTTGAAAGAAAACTGGTTCTAAAACCATATTCAAATTAAAAAAAGTATAAGTGCAGAAATAGTATGCCCAAAAGGCCTAAACAAAATGTGCACCAATTTAGAAATATTCCATTTGGAATTTAGAAATTGGTCTTTGTTTGAAGAAAGTTCAAATTCAAAACAAAATGAATTTATAAAGAAACTCGAAATGGAAAACAAAAATAGAAAAATAGAAAACTAATAAAAAGTAAAGGCCCAACCGTACCAGCTAGCGAGCCCAGCAGGCAGCCACGCACATCCTCTATGTCTCTCCTCGTGAGCCACTCACATGTGGGACCCGCATGTCAGCTTCAACCTCGCACCCAACCGCCCAATGTCTCCCATGACGTCTTGCATGACTACGTGCACGATCTCGCGCGTGCATGCTCTCCATCCATGTGTGGCCCTAGCCACCATGCCCCTATAAAAGCCCTCGACCACCTCTTCGTTTTGCCCTAACAAATTGGGTCGAATACCGTAATGTTGCCTCGGCATCGACCCCCGAGCTCCGGCTCTGCCCTAACCGCCTCCGGTCGAATTCTGGCAGGCACAGGCCACCCCGAGTCACACTGTCGCCATGAAGAGACCCACCACATGTTGGGGATTCTCCCAGACATCACCCGCACATCCATGGCCCTCTAGAACACCCTGACCACCAGAAACCAAAGCCAACCGCTGTCGCGAGCTCAACTCTGGTCAGGTGAGTCATCGTTTGCGTCCCACCTTGTCTGTTGCACACCCCGCATTTGCGCGGATCCACTGCCACATTTTTGCGTCTCTAGGCACTTGATTTGGAGCACAACGATCACACCCAAGAGCTTTGCTACCTCGACCGATCCGGGGACCTCCCCAACATCACTGTAGTCGACCCCGGCCTCGTCTGACGCTACCAACGACTCCACCTTGACGAACCGCATCCAACTGTGCCCTTCATGACGCCGAGGAACCCCTGCATCACCGATGTTGCCAACTCTCGAGCCGAGCGCCACCGTTCCCGAGTTCTTTAGCGAATATCCAACAGGATTCTAGTGACCTAACCCTCGGTGAGCCCCGAGATCTAATCTCGTTCGTCCAATCTAGATCTCCTGCCCCGCACACACACACTTAACTAAAGTGGTACGATCCAACCACAGCGCACCATGTCATAACATTATCCACAACATTATCCATAGGAAGTTTGGTTTAATTCAAATTAATGGCCATTTTGCAGGAAAACCCCCAATACTAAAACAATCATAACTAATTATCTCTAAATCCAAAGCTAATGAAACTTTTTGCAAATTGACCCTCAGGAGATGCACTTTCACATAGGCCAGTGAAAGTTGGAATTTTCTTAATGTAAAATTCAAATTCAAAGTGAATGAATTCAAATTCAAATAGAGCATAACTTGCAATTTGTAATTCCAAATTAATTGGTTATTTTTTGCAAATTGAACTTGGTTAAATAAAGTTTCACCCTAGAGATTGTGATAAAGTTTTAAAATAATTGAAAATTATAACTTAAATATAGTTTAAATAGTAGCATTAATTCAAACACAAATTAAACCTAATTAGGTTTGACTTTCAATTAAAATGTGTTTAATAAAAAATTATGACAACTAGTTTAGAAACATAATTTGGAATTTAGTAAATATTTGAATTTAGGTAATTCAAATAACATTTGAATTTAATTCAAACCTAGTTTGAATGTCACTTTGAAACACTAGGTTTAAATTGAATTAAACTATTTCAATATGGTTTAGTAAATTGAATTAAACATAGTGATTGTTTTGGAGTTAAGAAATGACTATTAGGGAAAGATGAACTAAAATTAATTTACTTCAAACTCGGACTAGTCTGAAAAAAATTTGAAACCTTGTAAATGTCTCGGGATTTATAATTGGATTTAGTTAAACTTAAACCAAATAAGTGAACTATACTAAATATATTGGATTGTATTCAGTTAAACTTGTGTAATAAATAAAATTTAGTAATTATATTGGATTTTAATTTAAATTTAGGAAGGACAATAAAATATAATTTAGTTAGGTAGAACCAACCAAGTCGGTAATAAAATAATTCATAATTCAGTTGAACTTAGTGAAACCAAATCAAATTGTAAACTCAATTCAATTTGAATTCAAATAGGATGAACCCCTAGGTCAAATCCAAATTGAATCGAAAGTCATACCAAGTTATTATTTTGAGACCTTAGTCTATTCTAGCTCATGAAGGTCAACAAGTATGAATTATCGTTCAAGCTTGACCATAAACTTGCCTATCCAAGATTCATAGACCATGAATCTATTGTTAAGATTATATTGAGTAGACCTCACAACCACAACTTGACATCACATACTCATTATGTGATGAACCTTTATTGAAACTTTCATGTGAACACTTATGTCACATGTATTCCAAGTGACAACCACTATGTTGTTTTCCAAACTCTTATGACTTAACCCTGACACGTGATCTCATGGCACAATACCACTAACACCATGGACAACACTTGTTGTATTTTGTTTGTATTGTTGGTTGCCTATGAGTGCTCTTTACTTATGATGGATTGTAATAGAGAGCGAAGAGTAACTCGATCATGATTGTGAGATTGAAGAACCGTCAATACCAGGCAATTGGAACCTTTGATCATAATCTATTTTTCTTGCATTGAAGTTGTTTTTAACTAGGAATCCCATACAACGTTTCTTAACGCTTCCCGCTTAGCGATCTACAAGGGTATGTAGATCCACTCTCCCTCTCGTAGATGCTCATCATCATGGATAGATCTTGCGTGTGCGTAGGAAATTTTTTGTTTCCCATGCAATGTCCCCATCAGCGGCATCATGAGTTAGGTCTATACATAGATGAGATCACGAGTAGAACACAAAGGAGTTTGTGGGCGTTAATATTCATATTGCTTACTCCCTTGGTATTTTCTTGATTCAATGGTATTGTGGGATGAAGCAGCCCGGACCAACCTTACTCGTACGCTTACGAGAGACCGGTTCCATCATCTGACATGTGACTTTGTTGCATAAAGATGGCTGGCAGGTGTTTGTCTCTCCTACTCTAGTTGGATCGGATTCGACAAAGGCGATCCTTGAGAAGGTTGAGTAGCAATTTTTGTATCACCGTTGTGGTTTTTGCGTAGGTAAGAATCGTTCTTGCTAGATACCCATAGCAGCCACATAAAACATGCAACAACAATTAGAGGGCGTCTAGCTTGTTTTTGCAGGGTATGTTGTGATATGATATGACCAATTACATGATGAGATGTATGATATGATCATGTTTTGTATAGAATATCACGACTTGCATGTCGATGAGTATGGCAACCGCAAGAGCCATAGGGTTGTCTTTAATTATTGTATGACATGTGTCAATCATTAAGCGATATGTAATGCTTTACTTTATCGCTAAGCGATAGCAATAGTAGTAGAAGTATGGTGGGTGCGACAACCCCAATGGCGACACAATGATGGAGATTGTGATGATGGAGATCATGGTGTTATGCCGGTGATGATGGATATCATGGTGGTGCTTTGGACTATGGAGATCAAAAGCACAAGTTCATGGCCATATCATGTCACTTATGATTCGCATGTGATGTTAATCCTTTTATGCATCTTATTGTGCTTAGGACAACGGTAGAATTATAAGGTGATCCCTCACTAAAATTTCAAGAAAAAATTGTGTTCTCCCCGAGTGTGCACCGTTGTGGAAGTTCGTCGTTTCGAGACACCGCGTGATGATCGGGTGTGATAGACTCTACGTTCGCATACAGCGGGTGCAAGCCAATGTTGCACATGCAGAACACTCGGGTTAAACT
Organism: Hordeum marinum; assembly: GCA_022496015.1. NCBI lineage: Eukaryota > Viridiplantae > Streptophyta > Magnoliopsida > Poales > Poaceae > Hordeum > Hordeum marinum. The sequence continues at coordinate 365,098,797 of CM039675.1, read as the reverse complement.
TGACGAGCCTAGCATGTACATACATGGCCTCTGTCATGGTTTTATCACGACAGATGTTCGGGTGAACAGACTTGGATTCAAGGCCATCGCTAAGGTGATGGACTCAAAGGGGTTGGTTGGGACGAAGGACACGAGTTTACCCAGGTTCGGCCCCTCAAGTCGAGGTAACAGCCTATGTCCTTCTTGTGTTTATATTGCTTGGTGTATCGATTACAAGGTAGTTGTTGGTTGACCTAGTTCTCGATAGCCTGATCTCTAAGTCGCCCCGGGTCTTGCCTTTATATAGGAGGTGAAGACCACGGGTCATACAAGTTGTAACCGACTCTCACTACGTGTCTGAGTCTATCTCTACCTTATATTGCCTTCCCGACCAAGTTGCCTCCGGGAGACTCACTCGCCCGGGTCTTCTCTGTCCGGGCCACGTTCTGGCCCATCTTGTCAAGCCGACAAACGTCTTGGGCTTGAGTCTTCACAGGCCACTCTTGGGCTGGTGTACGAGCCGCCTAGTGTGACCCGGAGCCTCAGGGGCGGGTCTCACCGTGGGGTTATATCCCTAACATTAGGCCCCAGGTTGATTTGAGCTTGCTCACTTCAGCCTCCTTCTCAATTACCGGCGAGTCTCCCTTATGTTACATGAAAATAATGACCCGCCGTGACGTCACGTCAAATCTGTCATAAAGATTCTCTAACGTCCGCGACGAATCTTTCCCTTATTAAATGGACGGTCTGGGAATCGAGGCGCCTGCCTCGGTCCAATGATATCCGTCACCTGGATTTTTGCGTCTGTTTCCACCCTTGCCTATTAAATAGGACCGCGAGGGGTGGCATTTGTTTTCCTCCCCGCTCGCTCTTCGTCTTATTTCTTCCGACGTCGCCGCTCCAGCACACCATCGCTCTGGTGTCGTCTTCACACCGGCGTCATCGAGGCCGCTGCATCAACCTGTTGGTTCCAGAGTTTTTGCCCGCGTCCTCCGCGCCATCTCCGGTGAGTCTTTCCTCCCCTAGATCTGTAGCCATTCCGGTAGGGTTTTTACGGAGTTCTTCCGCTGCTTAGAACACGGGCTCCTCTCCAATGCTGGCCATGCTTAGTCCAAAAAAACTCGATGATATGCTTTCCCCATTGCGACGTTTTGTAGAAAACCGATAGCAACGCCACGCAGATCTGCAATCACTCCACCTGCCATTTTCAAACTTTCGCCGTTTCGACAGTTCGTCGCTAGGTTTGAGATAAAACCATTTTCTCTGTTTTGTAGATCCGTAATCTCTCAGACACATTGTGAAATCTGTTTTCCACACTTAGCCAAATTTTACCTTGTCTTCTCATAAATTTGACCCGCCATGTAATTCCGGCTCTCACCAATCGGATCCTGGCGGCTTAATCTTAAAATCTTAAGCTTTTAACCGCCCGTAGATGTTTGTCGTTCCCTGACTTGCCGTACATTATTGCCTTGCGCAGTTTTGAACCGCCGCCATGTCTCGTGCATCCAACTCATGCAATTGGGTCGGCTCTTGCATCACTGAAGAATTCCTGATGGACTTTGTACACGTGGGCACCCTTCCCGCCAAAGATGTCATCCATTGATGGGTTTCGGGTAACGAACTAAAGCCCGTTCGTCAAGAGGGCGAAGTAGCCATATTTTCCGATCATATCGAACATGGGTTTGTACCCCCCGGCTCAAAATTCTTTCGGGACGTTCTCCAGTTTTACAAGGTGCACCCTCAAGACCTTGCTCCCAACTCCGTTTCCAACATCTGCAATTTCCAAGTGCTCAGTGAAGTCTACTTGCAAACAGAGCCGTTCGTCGGTCTCTTTCGTCAGTTTTTTTATGCAAACCGTCAGACGGAGGTGAAGGCCAGGTCAAGCCTAGAGCTTGGCAGAATTTCTATTCAGAGACGCCGGGACATAACCTTTCCGGCTGTTCATATGCCAAGCCATCCAAAAGACCAGCACAAGACTTGGTTCTATTGTAAAATACCTCCCCGGAAGGAGAGCATCCCGGCTCAAGACGACCTCGGAGCTTCCTGGCCGGCTGTCAACTGCTGAACGGGTGAAGCACGAGCCGGCTCACGCCAAGATTAAAGCTGAACGGGCCAATGGACTGACGGGACTGGATTTGATCCGCTGCTGGATTTCTTGGAGGATTATGCCCTTGAGCCGACGAAATCGCCTTATGTGCGAATATGCGAGCCAGTATGATGATTCCCTCTGCTTCAGCCAGACAATGTTCACAGAGGATGATATTACAACTGTCATTCAGAGTCTTGTCCACGAAACTTCCGGAGCTTGTAGTGCCATTGGGCTGGCACATTTCTATGCCATTAACCTGGCTCCAGATGTAAGGCGACTCTTTATACTCTCTTCTCTTTATTAGCTATGTCTTGGCAATCCCCTCACTACTTGTCGGCTTATCTTTTTAGGCTGACTTCGACTTCTGGAAGAAGAAATATGTTCCTCTTCTGAAGAAATCCAGGAAGAAAACCGTGGCCAAGAAAACGAAGAAGAAGACCACTCCTCAGGAAGAATGGTTTGAACAGCCGGAATTAGACGGCTCAGGGGTATAACTTGACAATTTTTTGCCACCTCTTTATTCACCTTATTGACAACAACCATTCACAGGACGAGACAGAGACCAGCCATGCCAACACCCCTGAGGTAACTTATGTTTCGTCCGATTCAGAATACTTTGTACCCCAGAAGATACGGTGGACCGTTTGAAAAGTTCCTCTTTCTCATCCTCTTGCTTACTTAGACCCCCAATTTCTTTTGAAAAAGCAATAGCAAGCTGCCCGACGCTAGACCCGGAGCATCGACTCTACCGTTCTCATGCCTAGGTTGCCTAATTCTCCGACTCAGAGGAAACGTCCAGCTGAGGTACGTATTCCTTCTCTGCTTGATTTTACTAATCCTTCCTTTGCAAATTCAAGATTGCCTTATACTACCTGAACTGCTTTTCAGGGATCGTCTCATTTGTCTCGCGACTCTACGGCCACTGCACTGCCGCCTCCGAAGATTAATCCGTTGTACGTGTTTTTCAAGCCTTACCTCCGGGTCTTTGGCGGTTATAAACCTTGGTCTTTAACCTTTATGCTTTTCCAGGGCTCAAGCCAAGCGAAGGAAGACCAACAAGTCCTCCCCTAGCCCCAATGTTCAAGAACCAGAGCTTGCCAAGCCAGATGCTCCCATGCCGGATGTAGATCCCTCGGCGGCTTTTGCAGAGCCGACAGCTGGTGATATGATTCCTGAGAGTCCTCTGAAGGACCATTCTAAGCCGCCAAGCCCTGCCTAGGTTGCTGATGACACAACCACTTCGGATGTCGTGATTACCGGCGCCGGCTTCCACTCTCCTCAACCTCATGTGCTGACAAAGCATAATGAGATGGCTGAAGCCTCCAAGAAGCTGGAGTTTGAGCTCCCCGCCCTTGAGAAGATGACAACTGGTGAACTTCATGCTGGTTATTTGAACCGCCTGTCCACAAGCCGGGACCTGGAGCTGAAGCTTGTCAATTTAATGAAGAAGAAATATGAGGTATTCTTTACTCTCCTTATACCCTTATGTAGCCCCCAAGAGCCGGGTTAATTGCTGATGATAATCCGGGTCTTCATAACTTGGTAGAAGTAAAAATACTTAGTCTATAGGCCTCAATTTACTTAGAATTAATTGCAATTCATCGTTGTTAGCCCCGAAGGGCCGGCTCAAAGTTGATAATCATTGAATCGGTGTTTTATAGAAGATAGGTAATAGAGCCAATTGTAGCCCCCAAGGGCTGGCTCAATCTTGTAAAAGTTGAGTCGGGACTTTCATTCTGAATAGCTTGAAAAACCAGTATGTAGCCCCCAAGTTCCGGGTTAACTTGATAAAGATGATCGGGAACTGCCTTTAATCTAGGAGATCAAATAGACATTAGCCCCCAAGTGCCATGCGTATTGCTTGCAATCTGTTTGAGACTTGCTGAATTCTCCTCCTAATGGCTCATTCCATACTTTGCCATGTCATAGAAAGCTTTAAATGAAGCCGGGTCAGAAGTGGCCGGCTTAAAAAATAATCAAGCCATGTAGCAGGCCGTCCAAAGTGAAGCTGATGAAAAATGTCGGATCCTTTCTGAAGAACTGACCAAGATTAAGGTTGACTTTGCAACCTTCAAGGAATCTGCTGAGATTGAACAAGCCGCCCTGACTAAACGGGTGGCTGATGCTGATCAGCGGCTTATGATCGTGTCTGATGAGCTGCAGCCCTTGAAGCGCCACATCAAGAAGATGACAGACGCCATCTTTGGTAAGTATTTGATAACTTAACTCACTTTGTGTATTGTACTTGTGATGGCGACTCATGCCGAGGCATCCGTCTTATGCAGGTCCTAGGAGCCGCCAACTTGCCTCCGACAACTTGCTACCCCAGAAGGCCATGTATACTCTGACAGAACAACTTTATTGTGGCGTTGTGTGTACAATCAAGACTGTACTATACAAGGATACTACCCCTTCAACTATCAAAGGGGTCTTAGAGCTTCTGTCCACGCTGCCAAAGCAAATTGTAGAGTTGAAGAGATCAGCCGCCCATCAGGGGGCGATCGCAGCCATAAGCCGGGCTTTGGCTTTTGCTCTAGAGTTAACTCCGGCTGATATGATGGACGGGTTTCCCTCCAAAAAAGATGATGGCTCCGAGTTTACAAAGGCTGACTATGCACGGTGTGTAAAGGCTTCCAAAGTCCTTGCCTCCGTGTTAGCAGAAGAAGTCAACCTGGAGACATACCAGGCTGACCAGAAAAGAATCCGCAGCCCTCTCTTTGAGTCCAAGGATCCGACGCCTGCCCGTAGTAAGAATCTTTTTGCCTCTGAACTTGACCCGTCCCCCTTCTTTGAAGAAGGAACCTTTGCGGCTTTAACCAACTGCAACTGGGACTTGGAAAATCTTCAGATCAAGGCAGTCGAAGACTCGGAGTAGGGTGACCCGCCGGCTAGCTGATCGCGGTGTGAATGCCTGTTGATAGCCGGCTCTTTGTGACCCGCCATGAGCGGTGTAAAAAACTTTAAGATATTTTTGGGCTCTATAGAGAGCATATGTAATAGACTGGTAGTAACTTTGCCTTTGCTTGAAATAGTCCGGCTTCACATATATATGTCATCTTCCTTGCGCTTCTCATTGGATGCTTTACCGGCTCTTGGCAGCTTAATTCCCTGCAAGAATAGATGTATCTTTATATCGTTAGGAGGGCGGCTTAAAAGCATAACCCAAAGATGTTGTATCTTCCTAACGTGTTGACGGAGTCAACTATTTGGCTTAAGAGCCGGCCGATAGGGTTTGATAAGCTACACCCGTAGGGTGGGAAGCCCCCTGGACGGCTATGTTGACTTGTCAACATTTTTGTCTTAAGAGTCGGCTGTTAGGGTTAGATAAGCTACATCCGGAGGGTGGGAAGCCCCCTTAGACAACCAAGTTGACTTGTCAACTTTTTTGGCTTAAGAGCCGGCTGTTAGGGTTAGATAAGCTACACCCGCGGGTGGGAAGCCCCCTTCGACAGCTATGTTGACTTGTCAACATTTTTTGGCTTAAGAGCCGGCTGTTAGGGTTAGATAAGCTACACCTGGAGGTGGGAAGCCCCCTTCGACAGCTATGTTGACTTTTCAACATTTTGTGGCTTAAGAGCCGGCTGTTAGGGTTAGATAAGCTACACCCGGAGGTGGGAAGCCCCCTTCGACAACCAAGTTGACTTGTCAACTTTTTGGCTTAAGAGCCAGTTGTTAGGGTTAAATAAGCTACACCCGGAGGTGGCAAGCCCCCTTCGACAGCTATGTTGACTTGTCAACATTTTTTTGCTTAAGAGCCGGCTGTTAGGGTTAGATAAGCTACACCCGGAGGTGGGAAGCCCCCTTCGACAACCAAGTTGACTTGTCAACTTTTTTGGCTTAAGAGTCGGCTGTTAGGGTTAGATAAGCTACACCCGGAGGTGGGAAGCCCCCTTCGACAGCTATGTTGACTTGTCAACATTTTTTGGCTTAAGAGCCAGCTGTTAGGGTTAGATAAGCTACACCCGGAGGTGGGAAGCCCCCTTCAGCAGCTATGTTTTCGATCTTTCTTGCATGGATGAAGATATGCGAAATGGCAGAGGCCCCGGCTTGCAGGGATGCTACTTTATTCATATATAAATATGATATGTACAATGATAGTGTACAATGTCGAGTCTCAACAACTCAGGTATAATAAGGCCGCAGATGTGCTATGTTCCACGGCCGGCGGGTCTCCTGCCCCGAGGTATCTGAGTCGTCCCGAATGTCAATGAGATAATACAACCCGTTGTTGAGATTTTTGCTGACCACGAAAGGTCCTTCCCATGGAGGAGATAACTTATGCATATTTGTCTGGTCTTGAATTAGCCGCAACACTAAGTCGCCTTCTTGAAACGTCCGGGTCTTGACTCTACGACTATGATAGCGGTGCAGGTCTTGCTGATAGATCGCCGAACGAGCAGCTGCCAGTTCTCGTTCCTCCTCCAAAGCATCCAACGTGTCTTGACACGTCGTCTCATTGTCTGTCTCAACGTAAACCTCCACTCGTGGTGAGTCATGCCAGATGTCACTTGGTAACATGGCCTCTGCACCGTAAACCATGAAGAAAGGTGTATAACATGTGGATCTGTTGGGGGTAGTTCTGATGCTCCATAAGATGGACACCAACTCTTCCACCCAACAACCCGGCGCCCGCTGTAAAGGAACCATAAGCCGGTGCTTGATACCTCTCAAGATTTGTTGGTTAGCACGCTTCGCCTGACCGTTGGACTGTGGATGAGCAACTACAGAGACATCAAGCTAGATGTGTTCCAAGTCGCAGAATTTTTTCATAGCCCCCTTGGACAACTTTGTGCCATTGTCCGTGATGATGTTGTGAGGGTAACCAAAACGATAGATCAGTTTTTTGATAAACTGAACCGCCATAGCCGCGTTACACTTGCTGACCGGCTCAACCTCTACCCATTTGGTGAACTTATCAACCACCACTAAGAGGTGCATTTTCTTATCCTTGGATCTCTTGAAAGGCCCGACCATATCGAGCCCCCTGACTGCAAATGGCCAAGTAATTGGTATCATGCAAAGTTCTTGAGCCGGAACATGAGCACGCCGGCCAAACTTTTGACAACCGTCGCACTTGCGGACCAGATCCTCGGCATCCTTCTGAGGCGTCAACCAGAAGAAACTATGCCGGAAATCCTTGGCCACCAGAGACTTTGAGCCGGCATGGTATCCTCAATCACTAGCATGAATTTCATTTAAGATTTCCTTACCCTCCTTTGGTGAGACACATCGTTGAAACACTCCGGTGACACTACACTTGTGCAACTCGCCATTGACTATCGTCATGGATTTAGACCGCCGGGTTATCTGTCTAGCCAGATTTTCATCATTAGGTAACTCACCTTGAGTCAAATACACCTAGTAGGGCACAGTCCAATCCGGGATAGCATGTAGAGCCGCCACTAATTGTCCCCCCGGGTCAGGAACAGCCAAATCTTCCTTTGATGGTAACTTGACAGTCGGGTGATATAAGACGTCCAGAAAGATATTAGGCGGCACCGGCTTTCGTTGAGAGCCTGACCTTGATAGGGTATCAGCCGCCTTATTCTTGCGATAATCAATGTGATCCACCTGATAACCCTTGAAGTGACCAGCAATGATGTCCACCGCTTGACGATAAGCCGCCATCCGCGGATCCCTGGAATCCCAAGTACCTGAAACTTGCTGAGCCACAAGGTATGAGTCGCCGAAGCACCTTACCCGGCTTAAGTTCATCTCCTTAGCTACCCTGAGGCCATGAAGCAGGGCTTCATACTCGGCTGCATTATTAGTGCAAGGGAACATTAGCCGGAGTACATAACAAAACTTATCACCTTTGGGAGATGTTAAAACAACTCCTTCCCCTGATCCTTCCAGCTACTTGGATCCATCAAAGTGTATTATCCATTATGTGTTATCCGGCTTTTCTTCCGGCGCCTGACACTCGGTCTAGTCATTTATGAAATCCACAAGGGCTTGAGACTTGACAACCTTATGAGGTACGTATTTCAGACTGAGAGGTCCCAGCTCCAATGCCCACTTAGCAATCCTACTAGTGGCTTCTCTATTTTGAATTATGTCCCCCAACGGGGCAGAGCTGACCACGGTAATCTGGTGCCCTAAGAAGTAATGCTTTAACTTGTGGTAGGACATGAACACCCCATACACTAGCTTTTGCCAATGTGGATACCTCTGCTTGGACTCTGTCAGGACCTCACTGATATAATAAACCGGCCTCTGAACCGGATACTCTTTCCCTGCTTCCTTGCGCTCAACCACAATTACAGTGCTGACAGCCCGGTTGTTAGCCACCAAGTATAGGAGCAAGGGCTCTTTCTTAGCCGGAGCAGCTAAAACTGATGGCTGAATGAGCTGCTTCTTGAGCGCCTCAAACGCTTCACCCGCCACCGTACTCTAGACAAAATTGTCTATCTTTTTCATCATTTGATATAGAAGGATGGCCTTCTCACCAAGGCGGCTTATAAACCGGCTCAAGGCGGCGATCCGCCCTGCCAGGCATTGGACATCATTGATACAAGCCGGCTCAGCCAGGGAGGTGAGAGCTTTGATCTTATCTGGGTTAGCTTCAATACCACACTCAGAAACCAGAAATCCCAAGAGCTTACCCGTCGGAACACCAAAGACACACTTTGCCGGGTTAAGCATCATCTTATAGATCCGCAGATTGTCTAAGGTTTCCTTTAAGTCATCAAGTAGGGTCTCCTTCTTCCTTGATTTGATCACAATATCATCTACATAAGCATGAATGTTACATAAATCTGATTGTGAAGACAATTTTTCACGCAGCGTTGATAAGTTGCCTGGTCACTCTTGAGCCTGAAAGGCATAGACACATAGCAAAAGGCTCCAAAAGGCGTAATGAAGGCCGTCTTCTCTTGGTCCTTAACCGCCATCTTGATCTGATGATACTCCGAATAAGCATCCAGGAAGCATAAACTTTCACAACCCGCCGTAGCATCAATGATTTGATCAATACGAGGGAGAGCAAAAGGATCAGCCGGATACGCCTTATTAAGATCTGTATAGTCCACACACATACTCCATGTGTCGTTCTTCTTGAGCACAAGCACTGGGTTAGCAAGCCACTCCGGGTGAAAGACCTCGACAATGAAACCCGCCGCTAAGAGCCGGGCGACCTCTTCCCCAATGGCCTTGTGTCTCTTCTCATTGAACCGCTGTAGAAACTGCTTGACAGGTTTAAACTTAGGATCCACATTAAGGTTATGCTCAGGGAACTCTCTCGGTACACCCGGTATGTCAGAGGATTTCCATGCAAAGATGTCCCGATTCTCACGGATGAATTCGATGAGCGCGCTTTCCTATTTGGGATCCATCTTGGCCCCAATAATGAACTGTTTGGATGAGTCACCCGGAGTAAAGTCCATCGCCTTGGTATTATCCGCCAAAAATTTGAGGGGCGGCTCAACCTCCATCGTAGGCTTGTTTAGTGGGGTCATATCCTCCAAGTCAACATTCTCCTTATAGAACTTGAATTCCGCCTCAGCACAACTGGATTCCGCATAAGCCACGTCTCCTTCTTCGCACTCAATAGCCGTATTCTGATCACCATGAACAGTAATAGTGCCTTTTAATCCGGGCATCTTGAGTTGTAAGTAGACATAATAGGGCCTAGCCATGAACTTAGCATAAGCCGGCCACCCAAAAAATGCATGATAAGGGCTCTTGATCTTGATCACTTCAAACCACAAGGACTCCACCCTGTAGTTGTACTCGTCACTAAAGGCGACTTCCAAAGAAATCCTGCCCATCGGGTAAGCTGACTTGCCCGGTACCACACCATCAAAAACGGTTGATGAGGGCTTAAGGTCTTTATCAAGCAGCTTCATCCGCCGGAAGGTATCATAATACAGGATGTTGATGCTACTGCCACCATCCATGAGTACCTTATTCACCATATATCCTCCCACTTGGGGGGCAACTACCAAGGCTAGCCGCCCCGGGTCATCAACATGCGGTGGGTGATCCTCTCGGCTCCATGTTATGTCATACTCAGACCACTTCAAGTATTGCGGCGGAGCCAGCGCGACTGCGTTAACCGCTCGCTTGCGCAATTTCTGATCCCGCTTGTTAAGGCTAGTCGTAAAAACATGATACTGGCCCGAACTGAGCTGCTTTGGATTACTCTGATACCTAGATTGATTATGCTGTTGCGGATTGTTGTTACCAGAGTGCTGAGGATGTCCTCCTTGATTGCCCTGACTATGACGACCGGTCCCTGAGCCGCCGGATCCAAATCCGGCTCCTGACCCGCCTGGTCCTGAGACGCCGGGCGGGCCACCGCCATGGTTGTTGTGTTGCTGCATGATGTAATTCTTGAACTTCTGCATGATATGGCAATCACCCCATGTGTGTGTCGCGGGTTTATCGGGCCGGCTGTGCTCCGAACAGGGTTTTTTGAGCATTTCCTCCAAATTGAAAGGAGTCCTATTTTTGTTAAAAGGCAGTCTGAACTTCCCATTGTCCTTAGGATGACTGTGGCCGATGCTCGCATTGGCCACTAGTTTTGACCCGCCATCCGGGTTTTTCCGCTTGCTCTTGGTACCATTGTTTGCCGCACCCTTTCCCTGGTTGTTCCTCTTACCTTGGACGGCCTTCTCCTCATCAAAGCCTGGATCCTTCGTGTTATCAGAGTCAGCATACTTTGTGAGAGCCTCCATGAGTTCTCCCATGTCCTGAGACGTACGCTTGAGTCGGCCGAGCTTCTGCTTCAGAGGGACGAAATGACAGTTCTTTTCTAGGATCAGCACCGCTTGAGACCCGTGATCTGTTCAGATGAGTGGATGATGGTCGACACCCGTCGGACCCAATGATGAGCCGACTCATTCTCCTGTTGGACACAATGATCGAGATCCACAATAGTCATAGGCTGTTTGCAAGTCCTTTGAAAGTTTTTGATGAACCTTGCCCTCAACTCAGCCCATGAATTGATGGTATTGGGTGGCAAACCCTTTAACCACGTGCGAGCCGGACCTTCAATCATCATGATGAAGTACTTAGCACACACCGTCTCACTAACATCCAACATCTCCATAGCCAGCTCATAACTTTCGATCCAGGCCTCCGGAGGTAAGTCAGCAGTGTAATTCGGGACCTTGCGAGGTCCTTTGAAATACTTCGGCAACCGCTCATGTACTCCCACGGCCCTAGTGGTCACTCCCACTCCTATTGATACGGAGGGCGTGGGCTCTTGGTGAGCCATCGTGGCCAAAGCTGCCGCCTCTTGCTGGTTTCTCGCCCGGTTTATGAGCGCTTGTGCATCTAGAGCCGCCTGATCATCCCCTGGAGGCCCTATGTGTCGATCGCTGCTGGAGACCGCTGGTGATTCATAGCGCCAGCTAAAGATGTGGATGGGGAGGGGGGTTGAATGAACGCGGCTCCGGCTGTAAGCATATTTCTCCTATTGGGCCATCGTCGTCTGAAGGTACCCAATGGCGTTCCGTACCTCTTCTGCAAAAGGCGCCTCATCTGGGATAGGGATTGTTTCAAGCCGGGTGGCCACGGCCACCATGTTCTCTACCGGGTTGGAATAATGACCTGCCGGCATTGGAAAGACCACTAATGAGGCCTGGTTTCGTCAGGGCGGGTTAAGCTGCGGACGAGCCGCCGGCCGACTTCTAGGTGCATCCGCTGCCCGTCCTGCTCCTGGCGTATTGAAGAGATTCTTAGCCTCATAATGTTCTGGTAAGCGGGATTGATGCCTCATCCGATGCATCGCAGCCGCCGATTGTTGTTCTAGCCGAGGCGGAAGGCATCCGTCTTAATGCGTTCTACCTCTGCCTCCAGCTGAACTTTTAGCTCAGCTATCCTCTGTTGCTCCTCCGCCATCCGGTCCTTGAGTCTCACAATCTCCAAGTTCCGAGCGGCTTGATTATCTGGCGTGACTTTAGTGGCCATCAGGGCCACGAGCTCGTTCATCAGATCCAGAAGAACTTGAGCTGGTGGCGGCGGGTCAGCCCCCGAGGTTGCTGCTCTGGCGGCTATGCTGCTTGTACCTAGGGCCGATCCCGCCATGAACACGGCCGCATGAACCGGCGGCCCGGAATCGTCCGGCTCAAAATGCTCTGACTCAGGGTAAAGCTCGTCATAGCCCCCGAGCCCACCATTGTGAAGCTGGTAGATCGACTCTACTTCCCCGCTTGAAGATTTGTCCTCTGAACAGACAAGGGTCTCCTACGACACAGAAGCTTCAAGATCCATACCTTGAGTGAAGCCCACGAAGACGTGCTTCCGACCCGGGTTGACACGGGCGGGTCACACATTACGGGCGGGTTGCGCGCCGAGCCGGCTCGACAATGCTGGTGCAAATGTCCGGCCCGGGTGTTGATCCGTCGATCCTGCCGATGAAGACATGGATCCCGCCGAAGGGAACCCGGAATCCATATTCGACAGAGCCGGCATCAAGACCCCAGCCGACGTCGTCGATGTAGAGCCGGCCGCGGCGACTCTTGTTCATCCTTCTGACCACGTATCCCTCGAGCCCTAGGAGAGAGCCCTTTGAGAACTCAACACCACCGAGCGCAGGACCCATGGTGGGCGCCAACTGTCGTGGTTTTATCACGGCAGATGTCCGGGTGAACGGCCTTGGATTCAAAGCCATCACTAAGGTGATGGACTCAAAGGGGTTGGTTGGGACGAAGGACACGAGTTTATCCAGGTTCGGCCCCTCAAGTCGAGGTAACAGCCTATGTCCTGCTTGTGTTTATATTGCTTGGTGTATCGATTACAAGGGAGCTATTGCTTGACATAGTTCTCGATAGCCTGATCTCTAAGTCTCCCCGGGTCTCGCCTTTATATAGGAGGTGAAGACCACGGGGCATACAAGTTGTAACCGACTCTCACTACGTGTCTGAGTCTATCTCTACCTTATCTTGCCTTCCTGATCAAGTTGTCTCCGGGCGGCTCACTCGGTCGGGTCTTCTCTGTTCGGGCCACGTTCCGGCCCATCTTGTCAAGCTGCCAAACGTCTTGGGCTTAAGTCTTCACATCCCACTCTTGGGCTGGTGTACGAGTCGCCTAGTGTGACCCGAAGCCTCAGAGGCAGTCTCACCGTGGGGTTATATCCCCAACAGCCTCGGAACACAAGAGACCGAAAGGTCGAACATAAGTCATATAGTAGATATGATCAACATGGAGATGTTCACCATTGAAACCACCTCATCTCACGTCATGACCAAACTTGGGTTGGTGGATTTGTATCATGTCACACTTAGACAACCTAAGGGATGTTGATTTGAGTGGGAGTTCTTAAGTAATATGACTAATTCAACTCATTATCATGAACATCGTCACTTGAATTTTGATACGTTCCTAGAGAAAAAGTAAGTTGAAAGACGGTAGTAGCAATTATGCGGACTGGGTCCATAAACTGAGGATTGTCCTCATTGCTACATAAAAGGCTTATGTCCTTAATGCACCGCTCGGTGCGCCACCCCCTCTAGCGTCATCTATGGATGTTGTGAACATTTGACAGGCATGTTGTGATGAATACTTGATAGTTCAGTGCGTCATGCATTACGGCTTAGAATTGAGGCTCCAAAGACATTTTGAACGTCACAGAGCATATGAGATGTTCGAAGAGCTGGAATTGAGATTTCAGGCGCATTCCTGTGTTGAGAGGTATGAGACCTCCAACAAGATTCTTTGCCTGCAAGATGAAGGAGAATAGCTTAATCAGTGAGCATGTGATCAGATTGTCTCGGTGCTACAGTCACTTGAATCGAGTGGTAGTTAATCTTCTAGATAAGATAGTGATTGATATAGTTCTCCAAGCCACTTCCACCAAGCTATTGGAGCTTCGTGATGAACTATAACATGCCAGGGATGCATAAGATGGTCATTTAGCTATTTGAGATGTTTGACACCATGAAGGTAGAAATCAAGAAGGAGCATCAAGTGTTGATGATTAGTAAAACCACTAGTTTCAAGAAGGGCAAGGGCAAGAAGGGAAAACTTTAAGAATTGCAAGCCAGTTGCCGCTCCAGTGAAGAAACCCAAGGTTGAACCCAAACCTAAGACTGAGTGCTTCTATTATGAGGAGAACGGTCACTGAAGCGGAACTGACCTAGATACTTGGTAGATAAGAAGGCTGGCAACATCAACACAAGTATATTTGATATACGTTTTATTCATGTGTACCTTACTAGTACTCCTAATAGCACCTGGGTATTAGATACCGGTTTAGTTGCAAAATGTTGGTACCTCAAAATAAAAGCTACGGAATAAACAGAGACTAGCTGAGGGCAAGGTGACGATGTGTGTTGGAAGGTTTTCCAAGGTTGATATGATCACCATCACATGCTCTCTCTACCTTCGGGATTAGTGATGAACCTAAATAAATGTTATTTGGTGTTTGCATTGAGCATGAACGTGATTAGATCGTGTTTATTGCAATATGGTTATTCATTTAAGTTATAGAATAATTGTTATTCTGTTTACATGAATAATACCTTCAATGGTCATGCACCCAATGAGAATGGTTTATTGAATCTTGATCATAGTGATACACATGTTCATAATATTGATGCCAAAAGATGCAAAGTTAATAATGATAGTAGCACATACTTGTGGCACTGCCGCTAAATGTCATATTGGTGTAAAGCGCATGAAAAAACTCCATGTTGATGGATCTTTGGACTCATTCGATTTCGAATCGATTGAGACATGTAGACCATGCCTCGTGGGAAAGATGACTAAGACCCCGTTTTCCGGTATGATGGAGTGGGCAAGTGACTTATCGGAAATAATACATGTTGATGTATACAGTACAATGATTGTTGTAGCGTGCGGTGGATATCGTTATTTTCTTACCTTCACTGATGATTTGAGTAGATATGGGTATATTTACTTAATGAAACACAAGTCTGAAACGTTTGAAAAGTTCAAGCAAATTCAGAGTGAAGTTTGAGATCATCGTGACAAGAAGATGAAATGTCTACGATATGGTCGTGGAGGTGAATATCTGAGTTACGTGTTTGATATACAACTTAAGACAATGTGGAAATTGTTTCACAACTCATGCCACCTAGAACACCATAGTGCGATGGTGTGTCCGAACGTCGTATTCGTGCTCTATTGGATATGGTGCGTACTATGATGTCTCTTATCATTTTGCCACTATCGTTTTGAGGTTATGCATTAGAGACAACTACATTCACTATAAATAGGGCACCATATAAATCCGCTGAGATGACACCGTATGAATTATGGTTTGGCAGAAACCTAAGTTGTCATTTCTTAGAGTTTGGAAATGCGACGCTTATGTCTGATAAGATCGAACCCAAAGCGGAAAGATGCATCTTCATAGGATATCCTAAGGAAACAGTTGGGTATACCTTCTATCTCAGATCCGAGGGCAAAGTGTTTGTTGCTAAAATGGGTCCTTTCTCGAGAAAGAGTTCCTCTCGAAATAATTGAGTGGGAGGAAAGTAGAACTTGATGAGGTTGTTGAACCGTCACTTCAGTTGGATAGTAGCATGACGCAGAAAGATGTTTCTGCAATGCCTTAACCAAGTGAAGAGGAAGCAAATGATGATGATCATGAAGCTTCGGATCAAGTTACTACCGAACCTCGTAGGTCGACAAGGACTTGTACCGCCCATGAGTGGTGCGTCAATCCTATCTTGGTGGTCATGTTGTTAGACAACAGTGAACCTACAAGCTATGAAGAAGCGATGGTGGGGACGGATTCCAACAAATCGCTAGGAGCCATGAAATCTGAGATTGGATCCATGTACGAAAACCAAGTATGGACTTTGGTAGAATTGCCCGTTGAATGGCAGGTCATTAAGTACAAATGGATCTTTAAGAGGAAGAAAAACGATGATGGTAAATGTCACCATTGATAAAGCTCGACTTGTCGCAAAGAGGTTTCCGACAAGTTCAAGGAGTTAACTGCGATGAAACTTTCTCACCTGTAGCGATGCTAAAGTCTGTTGGAATTATGTTAGCAGTTGCTGCATTTTTCAATTATGAGATCTGGCAGATGGATGTCGAAACATCGTTTCCTTAACAGTTTCCTTGAGAAAGGTTGTATGTGATACAACCAGAAGGTTTTGTCAGTCCTAAGGATGCTAAAAGGTATACAAGCTCCAGCGGTCCTTCTATGGGCTGGAGCAAGCATCTCGGAGTTGGAATATACGCTTTGATGAGGTGATCAAATTTTTTGGGTTTATACAAAGTTTATGAGAAACGTGTATTTACAAGAAAGTGAGTGGGAGCACTATAGAATTTCTGATAAGTATATGTGGTTGACATATTGTTGATCGGAAATGATGTAGAGTTTTTGGAAAGCATAAACAGTTGTTTGAAAGGAGTTTTTCAAAGGAAGGCCTGGATAAAGCTACTTAGTTGTTGGGCATCGATATCTATAGAGGTAGATAAAGACGCTTGATAAGACTTTCAATGAGTACATACCTTGACAAGATTTTGAAAGAGTTCAAAATGCATAAGTCAAAGAAGGAGTTATTGCCTAATTTGTAAGATGTGAAGCTGAGTAAGACTCAAAGCTCGACCACGGCAAAAGAAAGAGAAAGGACGAAGGTCGTCCCCTATGCCTTAGCCATGGGCTCTATATAGTATGCCATGCTGTGTACCACACCTGTGTGTGCCTCTCCATGAGTCTATCAAGGGGTACAAGAGTGATCCAGGAGTGGATCAATGGACAGCGGTCAAAATTATCCTTAGTAACTAGAGGACTAAGGAAATATTTCTTGATTATGGAGGTGATAAAGAGTTCGTCGTAAAGGGTTACGTCGATGCAAGCTTTGACACCAATCCGGATGACTCTAAGTAGCAATTCGGATATGTATAGTGGAGTAGTCATTTGGAATAGCTCCAAGTGGAGCGTGGTAGCAGCATCTACAGTATGACATGGAGACTTTCAAAGTACACACGGATCTGAATGTTGTAGACCGTTGACTAAAACCTCTCTCACATGCAAAACATGATCGAACCCCAGAACTCATTGGGTGTGAGATTCATAAAATGTAAATCAGATAGCGATGTGAGCTAGATTATTGACTCTAGTGCAAGTGGGAGACTATTGGAAATATGCCCTAGAGGCAATAATAAATTAGTTATCGTCATATTTCCTTGTTCATGATAATCGTTTATTATCCATGCTAGAATTGTATTGATTGGAAACTGAGATACATGTGTGGATACATAGACAACACCATGTCCCTAGTATGCCTCTAATAGACTAGCTCGTTGATAAAAGATGGTCAAGGTTTCCTAGCCATGGACATGAGATGTCTTCGATAATGGGATCACATCATTAGGAGAACGATGTGATGGACAAGACCCAAACTATAAACATAACATATGATCGTGTTGGTTTATTGTTATAGTCTTCTACATGTCAAGTATCTGTTCCTATGACCATGAGATCATGCAACTCACTGACAGCGGAGGAATACCTTGTGTGTATCAAACTTCACAACATAACTGGGTGACTATAAAGATTCTCTACAGGTATCTCTGAGGGTGTCTGTTGAGTGGGCATGGATCAAGACTAGGATTTGTTACTCCGTGTGACGGAGAGGTATCTTAGGGCCCACTCGATAATACAACATCACAAAAATCCTTACAAGAAAAGTGACTAAAGTGTTAGCCATGGGATCTTGTATTACAAAAGAGTAAAGAGACTTGCCGGTAACTAGATTGAACTAGGTATAGAGATACCAACGATCGAATCTCGGGCAAGTAACATACCGAAGAACAAGGGGAACAACATACAGGGTTAACTGAATCCTTAACATAGAGCTTCAACCAATAAAGATCTTCATAGAATATGTAGGAACCAATATGGGCATCTAGGTCCCGCTATTGGTTATTGACCGTAGAGGTGTCTCGGTCATGTTTACATAGTTCTCGAACCCGCGGGGTCTGCGCACTTAAGGTTCGATGATGTTTCGGTAGTATTGAGTTATGTATATTGGTGACCGAAGGTTGTTCGGAGTCCCTGTATGAGATCCTGGACATCACAAGGAGCTCCGTAATGGTCCGGGGGTAAAGATTGATATATAAAAAGTCCCGTTTTGGTCACCGGAACAAGTTCGGGCGTCACCGGTAGTGTATCGAGGGTGCCGGGAGGGTTCTGGGAGTCCATCGGGAGGGGCCACCCACTCCAGGGGGCAAATGGGCCTTAGGGATGGCGCACCAGCCCTTAGTGGGCTGGGCAAGCCAGCCCCTAAGGGCCCATGTGAAGAGGAGAGAGGAGGGCCATGTGAGGAGTCCTCCCAGGACTCCACCTCCCTTATGGGAGGAGGAATCCTAGTTGGAGGAGGACTCCTCCCCTAGGTTCGGCCGAATCCTCCTTGTGGAGGGTTTGAGGCTGCCTCCTCCCCTCCCTCCCTCCTATATATACTAGAGGATTTGAGGGAAGCCCTAACCCTAATAGCCACGTGTTGCCCACTTCTTCCTCTAGATCGTTTCTCCTCTAGATTAGTTCGGCGGAGCTCGGCGGAGCTCGGCAAAGCCCTTCCAGATTAGTTCACCACCACCGCCACCACGCCGTTGTGCTGCCAGAGAACTCATCTACCTCTCCACCCTCGCTTTGCTGGATCAAGGAGGTGGATATCGTCATGGATCTGAACGCCGAGGTGCCGTTCGTTCGGTCCTAGATTGGGACGGATCGTGATTGGATCGCAGGACGGCTAGCGATTTGGATCGTGAAGACGTTCGACTACATCAACCGCATTTCTTAACGCTTCCTGCTTAGCGATCTACAAGGGTATGTATATCCACTCTCCCTCTCGTAGATGCTCATCGCCATGGATAGATCTTGCGTGTGCGTAGGAATTTTTTTGTTTCCCATGAAACGTTCCCCAACATAAATATCAATAGGATAAATGAGTGAGCCTATTATAATGCTGACATCTTTAAGGATGCCACAAGGTATTCTATGAGTCTTATCTACAAGATTAATAACAACGTCAGTTGGCTCAAGAGTATGTGGAGAAATCTCATCATAAGTTTTTGCATAAAGAGTGTAAGGAATAATATTGACTGGGGATTCAGGGTCACACAATCCAAAGTAAGACTTTTTGCCGAAGGAACATGACAATTTTTTTTACTTGTATCCTTACCTTCGGTACACCCTTTTAGGTAGGAAGTGGTATCTTGGCCTAAACAAACTTCTTTGTTAACCACTTCTATGGATGTAGCAAGATCTTTCGCGATATCAACATATGGTGGAGTTCCATAATGTTCCACCTTGATACTCTTCTTATGCTTAGATGAAAGTGATCCTCCCTCTCTTTGCTCTTTCATTTAAAATAAGCTTATGTTCGATCTTGGGGTGAAGTAATTTTCTTCATGGTTACCTCTACCATGTGAAATTCTTTAGATTCCCTGGTATGCTTTATAAAAAAATACCTGGTGAATACAAAAACTTAGAAAAATCTTTCAGAATGTGCAAAGCGGGGTAAGTTCCAATATTAAGCTCTTGGCGGAGATTTTTCATCTCCTTTGTTCTAAGGAAATACTTAATACTATCATAAACAGTATCGGTCTTTGTTTTTTCTTCAAACACAGGTACTAACTCTCAGCATTATGTCGGATTTTATCAAGTAGATTCCATGCTTGTGGAATCTCGGTCCCATAAACGAACCTTTGGAAGCAATATCTAGTGCATGCTTACTTGGTGAGTCAAGTCCACCATAAAAGAAGTTCACAATTAAAAAATCAGGATAACGGTGTTTTGGGCATTCACAGAGTATACCTCTATACCTTATATAAGCATCTACTAGCTTTTCACCTGGTTGTTGTCCAAAACTGTTGATCTTCCTTCTTATCTTATATACTTTTCCTTGAGGGTAATAATGAGCTTAGAATGCAGCTGATAATTTTGTCCAGTCACTCAAGGTACTCACGGGTTGATGTAATAGTCATTTTGTAACTTCCTTTCGAGGGAATAAGGAAATATTTTAGCTTTGATCTCCTCATTAGTTAAGTCTTATAACTAAAAAGTACCACTAGTGTTAAAGTCTTTAATATGTTTATAAGGACTTCCAATTCCATCACCCTGAACGGACATAGTTCTTAAATTTGTACAACTAAAAACTATATAAACAATGCAAAGGGGGGCATATCACCACTTCCTCGCCGGCCCTTTGCCCGTTGGGTCGTCGGTGCAGCTGTACCCGTCCGCTGTTGGCGGAGGGTCGTTGAAGGAGGAGGTGCAGCAGTCGCCGTCATCGAAGTCGAAGAGGACGATGAGGACCTTCATACGACGGACTTCCCTATCCTGCTCCCACTTCAACTTTGCGACATGGGCCTTCTCCTCCGCTACCTCCTTCGCCTCACTCTCCAACTGCTCAATAGCCTGCCAGAGCGCCTTGGCGTTCTTCCGTCGGATCGGCCAAGCGTCCGTCTTCACCATGGTGAGGGACCGGTGGTACACCCATGCAAGGACGGTTTCGTCCTCGACGGGCTCCGCCTACATCCTGCAACGGCGGCGCGCGGACTTCTCCGCTCCCCTCTCCCTTGCCCGCTGCCTCTCACAGCGGGTGGTGCACGCCTCTGATTCTAGAGTGCGTGTGGTCCGGCGCGGGCACTAGGACCCAACGTTGCCCACTGCCTCTCACTAGGACCCAAGGAGCGGTCGCCAGGGGAAGGAGAGACCGCAGGACGGATGGGTCCAACTCCAGTGTCTGCGCTACGCCGACGCGGGAGTTGCGGTTTAGCTCTATATCCAGAGTTGTCACCGGTCTCGACCTTGGACCACTCCAAGGCGATGCGAATAGCTAGTTCCTCGGAGTCGATGTTGGAGTCGTCGGAGCGGCTACCAGAGCTCGACATTGGAGTGGGTGGGATCGGAATCGGAAAAGGAGAGGAGGGGACGGAGCGAGAGAGAGTGAGCTAGGGTTCAGAGCGAGACGCACGGAGTGGGAATTTTTTGGGACAACGCTGGGGCCGGTGATGGGCCGGGCCTGTCACGCGGTCGCGCCTGGGCTCCCCTATATCTACCCCCATATTTGGACTCGATATGAGGAGTGTCGGTCAGCCCGGGCATTTGAGACCGGTTTGAACGGCCCGGCTGGGTCGAAATATCGTGACCGGTCACTAATCGGATGGCCTATCTGGGCGTTTGAGGGGGATATGAGGGGTCCGGTTGTAGATACTCTTATCTCTTCGAGCAGGTTCTACAACCAATTCCACACCTACCTTGTAAATTTGTTATTGTAGGACCATGGTTGCTCGCAATCTGCAAAAATCGTCAAAACACAAAATAATTCAAAAATCAAAAACAAGACTCAAGAGAACTCAACTCCCGGTAACGGCGCCAGAAAAGGTCATATCGAACACCGTCTTTTGCTCTGGAACCGCGGCAATGATTTCTCCTTCAGCCTTGTTGCCTGATTCTTGTATGATAGGTGATTATCACTTTAAATAAGTAATTTCACTATCATTTGTGGGGATCTTCTCCATATTATGATAATTGGTCCAAAAAGTGTTAACTGAGGGATTATCAACAAAAAGAGGTCCACGTATGCGGTAAAATTCCACAAAGCCTACCATGTAGGCATAAAATATTTGGTGAAATAATCACATAAATTAGACTCATTAGTCTCTAACTTGAAGACCGGTTCACGGGCTATTGATGGTGTCCGGGATTAGGGGTCACTCATCACATCGTCTCCCGGCCAAGTGTGTCGCATTGAGGACCCCATGTCGTTTCACGAACGGGCTACATCAAGGCGGCCCATGGCACCTAGAAGAAATATTTTCACAGACTTGGCGCATATTCCAAGACATAGATATCATCTACAACACGATTATCTAATACATAGTCATCCTTATTTAACCCTAGACCCCTCGGTACCATATAAACCGAGGGGTAGGGCTCGTATACGACATCAATGATTCTGTAGTAGAACAACTTGTACTTTGTAGTCCATCCCATATCAATACAGCACAAGCAGGATGTAGTGTTTTATCTCCTCGAAGAGGCCGAACCTAGGTAAAATCCCTTGCCTCTGTTACCATCGCATATCAGCTACTAGCTCGGGACCCCCTATCCGAGATCTGTTGAAATCGACTCCGTCACATGGGTCTCCTCCTCCTCCATGTTTCACTATGTCAGCAGGAGAGGGTGGGGACCTTGGATTTGTGTTGTGGCATTCTAGTTGGATTTCTTAGCATTATAATTTTGTTCCCCAATGTTGATGTTGCGGTGACGATGGCATCACAGTGCGGTTCAAGGATAAGGTTCTCGGCTCTTGGTCCATTTCGCTAGCGGCGGTCTCGTCGACGTCGTAGAGGAAGGGCGGGGAATCGTCTGATTGTTGCTCTTCTAGAGCAGTGGATCTGGTTGAGACATATTATGTAGGTGATCTTCGAGGGTGTCTTTTGGTGGAGTGGGCAGTGCCGCTTGGTGTCTCAGGCATGTGTCTCCTTCTCCCACTAGCGGCATTATTCGGACATTCAATTGCGTTTCAGAGGTCCATAGGCGAAGGTGGCGGTGTAAATTATGTTTCGGAGGTCCATATCGGCATGCAGGAGAAATACGGCGTCGATTTCTACAAGGATCGTATATAATTTGTAGTTTCTGTCATCACGGTCTTATATGTAAGGATTACTCGATTTTAACATATGGCGTTTGGCAAGAGAGGCGTGATTTTCAAATGGAGCGCACGCATGTAAAGTCGCATGTGTGGAACTACAAGCGGAAATGGACCATGAATTGGCAGGGCAGACAAGAGGGAACAGTGCTTATGGACTCCGTCGTCCATGGCATTCAAAAGGAGCACGTGCTTAAACAGCTCCGTGCTTCCAAAGGCCTCTCGACGCGCAGCTAGCTGTTCCGATTTTCGTCCATTTGCACGACACTTTTTCAAAGCCCACCTGACCCGATCAGAAGGCCATGCCTCGCCTAAAACACTGCTTAACGTGCGTACGCATGTGGCCACTGCCCACTGGGCCACACGCTCACACTAACTAACCACGACGTACCGCCAGTGCCGTTACAATTGCAACAGGGCCGTACCGTGCACATATACCGCCTCGGTACTCAGTCGGGAGCCAAGAGATCGATCATCCTCCCGTCGTTTGATCGTAGCAGAGTAGTAGTAGGTTTTTTTGATTGGAAACAAGGGCCAGTGCGAGCTCGAGGCGACTACGACTACTGCCTCGGCGCGGAGCGAAGCGAATCCCAGTTGTTAGATTGGTGTTATGTATAAAGCCTCCTCAGCGATCAGGCGTTTTGGACTCCAAAGTAATCCTGTCCGTTAGATCTTCGGGCGAGACGATCCTGACTGTTGGATCGTGGATAACACTGCTACAATGAATAGTTGCCGTTGGTTTTACACTCCGGTTTTTGCGGGCCCAGCTTAGGATGGCCCCAGATGTCAGCGACTTATTAGGGCAACATTTCCAGTGTGGGTTGTTTTCTCCACATAGCCCATGCCACCGCCCGTGCCACAGCCTGATAATAGTTCTGTCCGCCGAGGGTAAATTCGACATTTCGCGTGAAGGCTCGTGCGTGGTGATTTGCCTGTGGCTGGCGGCTGTGGGTTGTGGGTAAAGGTGGGGAGACCGGTTGACTGAGACGAAAACCTAGCCCCGCACTCTCTTTCGTCGTTCTCGCTCTCTCTTCCGCCGACCGGTCACCGCCGTCTCACTCCCTCCCCCGTCGTGATCCTTAGGTCTGGATCCATATTCTCTCCCGTCCTCTATTGCTTCGGGTGCGTGTGACTGTCTTCTAATGCGGGCGATGCGTTTTTGGCTTTGACCGACGGACAGGTTCGGATTTGGTGAGAACCCTAGCCGCCATCGACCTTTTGCACGCACGCGCGTGATGTGTCTTGCCTCCGCTGCCGCCATCCTCCCACACCCCCTGGCCCCGCCGTCTCCTGCGTCCGGCCGACCACCGCTCCTCTGCGCATCCACCCTCCTTCTCCGCATCGAGGCCGAGCAGGATTGAGCACGGGTCGTGGAGATGGTGAGGTGGTTGAGTTGTCCGCGGCGCTGTCGTGGCTCCTCCTCTGTGCCTCCTCCCTCCTTCTCCGCGTCGAGGCCGGGCAGGATTGAGCACGCGTCATGGAGATGGCAAGGTGGTTGAGTTGTCCGCGATGCTGTCGTGGCTGCTCTGGACTCGGCACGAGGAGTGAGGAGGTCCAACCATCCGCGGCGCGTCGCCGGCGCCGCCGCTCACTCCGGATCTGAAGCTCCAATGTTCGCCTCACCTCAGGTGCGCTGCCCAGCTCTCTCTTTCATCTGTGCTTCCTCTTCTCCCGATCGTTGCTACTGCCTTGGCTGACATCGTGCTCGTGCTGCAGTTGGTTTCGGATCTGCCAACCCGCCATCCGTCGTTTGCCACCACGATCGCCATGGGAAAGGTTCATTTTCCTTCCCGTTCTCAGTCCTTCTAGTTTTATTGTGCGATGTGCGCTTGTGGCAAAACGATTTTGTGGACGGCAGTATGTTTGTTGCCAGTTGTTCCTATATACATCTGTTGGATGTGGGTGCTTCCCGGTGTTCTTTGCCATTCCATTCATAGATAAGAGAGATCATGGACGATGGGGTCATGCTTGGAGGAGTCGAGCTTGAAATTGATGTGCCCGAAAATGATTCCCTGATCATGAGGATGTACCCGATTCTCTGAGCATGAGGGGGTTTATTTACCTGTCCAAACAACTATATTTTTTGATAGATAGATTGGAAAACACAACATGAGTTTTAGTTTGTTTTCATTTAGCAGAACACAACAGTAGTCGAACTAAACTAGAATACAATATGTATTTTAGTTTAAGCAATGTAGGATTCACTGATGCATGTGAGAGCAATATCTTTCGGAAATGTAATTAATTAATTTTACTTGCAGCTAGGAATATTTATGTTGTTTCAATAAGCATTATGCACAACTGAAGATCTGAAACAAGTATTTAAAGGCGACTTTCTCTGACCCTTTTTTTTATCTCATAACTGCTTATGCAGGAGAGGCCCACACTAAGGGAGTGCTAAATTGTGAGATAGCATTGTTTGGTCCTTTCACATACCTACAAGGCCTGAATCAAGATTGAATGGTTTATTGTTGAACTGAATGCTTCAGCGAAACTCCATTTCAGGTAATAACATGAGATATATACTTTTTGTGGTTTGGCTAGATAGTCCTTCTAGATTATGTGTGATTGTGTATAGATAGATGCTTATAATTATAAATCCTCCTATTTTCTTGACTGTAGTAGTACCTTAAACAGAACTGAATTTCTTTTTAGTACTACATGTGTTGCCACGTCCTTTGCTACCATACTAGCTGCAACCTTCTGAGACCTCAAAATTTGGAAGCTGGTGAAAAGAATATGAAAATAGCAGTTTTTGTTGCTATTTCATGATATGGTCTTCTTATCAATATGCAGATGGCTGAAAAGAATTTCTCGTATCAGTTGTAATTTTAAATTTCTTTGTGATGTCTTCTGTCAGGTTTAGTATTGCTATTTCATGATATGGTCTTCTTATCAATATGCAAATGGTTGAAAAGAATTTCTCGTGTCAGTTGTAATTTTAAATTTCTTTATGATGTCTTCTGTCAGGTTTAGTATTGCTACAAATTATATTGCGCTGATTGTAAACTAACAATGCTTACCTTAATTATTCGTCCTAGCTTGGCGCTGGAATATAAATTGTAGGTTTCCATATTTGTTGTCCAGTTTTTAACTGCTATCTCATCCTGCTGTTGTCCTGTTTTTTCAAAACAAAGGCCTTAAGCTACTGTTTTGCTCATTCCTTGCGTCCAGGAGAGCCGCATCGATCTGTTTTTTTGTTGGGCAGGTGAGGTCGTTCGACGGCACTAGCCATGCTTACATGTCCCTATGCTTACTTGCCTCATGTTCTCTGATTCAACTCGTACGAAGAAGTGTTGTTAGGAGAACAAATCTGTTAGGATCCAAATCCAAATGAAAATGATTGTTAGTTGGACGCAATTTGAGACCGCTGGCCATGTGAATCGAAACCTACCGACAACATTTTACTTACATTTTGATTTTACATTTTCTATGGTCTTCATATACAAGATGAATTTTAAACTCCTATAAAATCAACATATGTCTTCAACTGCTGAAGTTTCAATCGACTGATGGTGATACAAAGTATGCCCGATCAAAACGTATGAAGGAAACAATTCAAAACAAATGTATACCTGTTGCGGATGCAAATCCTACAGACCAACTGAATCATGTGACCACCTGGATCAAGCATAAATAAAACAAATAAAGATATAGTTAGGCCCGGATGCAGTATGCCATGGATGCACAAGACTTGACAATTGTTATGAAATTCTCTTTATGTAGCTACACCTACAGTCATGCTATTGTTGAGATTTTGCTGTCACTGAAAATCAGTTCAAGCGATGAGTTATATTGCCATCCAAAGTATCTTCTTGCAATATTGTAGCTTAAAGAATAAAACCCTCTATTTTTTTAACCCTTTCTCCACTTCTATTTTTCAGAAGAGATACTAAAGCTCATTCAAGAGGATTGAGATGTGCTTATGTTCTCCCATTTTGCTTTCGGGAGGGCAGGATAAAGAGGAGGCATGGCGAAGCGGAAAAGTGGAACAAGGATAGCAACTATGCACCTATAGTAACCGTCTCTTCCCTACCTAGGTACTACCGCGCGCAGGCAGTTTCTAATAAGCGTAAGAGGGGGCATGATGGGCAATATAGCGCAGAGGATGTCACTTTATAAAGTTGCATTTGTGGTAAGTTGAATTTTGTTTCCTTTGTTTGCATAAATCATGTTACATTCTTATATGACGTATTAGGCCAATTGACGGTTTGGCCAAGCTTAGCTCTGTAGAAACTTGAGAATAAATTAATTGTTTTTCACAACTTTTAGTTTAATGGTTGTGTAAGATAAATTTACTTTATCATATGTCAACTATGTTTTGCAACATTATCGTGTAAAATTGACACTTCTGGTGCCCTGCAAATGAGGTCTTCATTGTGTTGTCTTTGTCCAATACTCAGTAACTAATTTACTCTTTGGTTGCATGTTTGGGTGCGTAGGGTCCCCATTGTTTGGACAACTTCCTAAAATGCTAAATTGTTAAGAGTCAGCATTTTTATATGAAAAGGAAAACAACCTTTTTTTATATGTGCTATCATTTATTTTGGATATATTAATTGGTTACCCTTATTTTAAAATAATGAGATTTATTCTGTACGGCTAGTGAAGTTTCCAAACAGTATACGGAGCTTAATTCCTATTTTTGTGGTCTCGAGACCCTGTTACAATCCACTTGCTACATATGCACATTCCCCTTTTCTACCATGCTCATATATTTTTTAAATCGGAACTCCCAAAGATTTGTACCCTGCACTACAAATGTGTTTATGGTTTTACATTGATAAACATGCTTTTGGTCGTACTAGACGAGAATACTTCTAGGATTTGGTGCTTATAGTTTGTTGTCAGCTACTTTTACTAATGGCTCATATATTTATAGATTGTGTGAGTTACGGCAGGCCCCTCACTGGGTAACTATGTTCTTCTGCGTAATTGGACGTGATTGGTCAGTATTCAGTAAGATGCACAGCAATTTTTGGAACTGATATCTTTACTTCGTTTGAGCGGGTCGTTTTGGCCTTTCAAAAATGTGCTGTTATTTTCAGTTGAACTATAAATTTCACGTTCTTGAAATAAGATGATCTGGCTTTTAAAAAAATACATGTTGCAATTCTCATTATCGTGAGAAGATTTGCCTTTCTTTGACTATGTAAAAGAACAAACAATTTCGTAGGACTTTTGGGAAATATGAAAGCCCAAATATTGCTTCGCCAGCATAAATTCTGTACCATCTGATCTAATATTTCTCACACCCTTCTACTCCAGATCAAGCAGGTAGCAACGACACTAGACGTCCTTACACTGCAAGGCTACCCTTGGCGTATGTGAAAAGTTTGCCGAGTTAATTCTTTTCCTAGAGTCAAACAGAAATCCGAAAACTATCAAAGAGATGCCGAATGATGAATATCTTCAGATACCGACAGGCATGGTAAAACATGTTTTGGCAAGTCAGTGCTAAACATGCTTATTTTTAAACCTGAACCAGTCTTCATATTGGCGGGTTCTCTAAATTTCTTGTTTTGAATTTCATTTCACTAATTTCTTTCAATTATGAGCTTGATTCAATGTCCTGCACTTTAGAAAGCTCAAGCTTTAATTGCTCTGTTTCGTGATTTAAACTTTCTTGAGTTGTGCAATCACAAATATCTTACACACAGAGAAAGAAACTTGGACATTCTTAATCACACAAAGGTGTTTTCTTACATGTAGGTGCCTTCTTTTAATATGTGCATGAGTCAGGTTACATGTAGTTAGTATATTTAGTTGATACAATCTTAAATATAAGTTTTTCATGTTCTTCTGATTTTGTTTGATTATGATAAGAAAAAGAAGAAATACTTCTATGATGGCAATATGGTCCAGAGTAGTGATTTTGTTTTCACACCTCAAAATCTACCTCTTTTATCTTTCCCATGTCGCTGAAGTTGTGTTTTTTTGTTTTGTTTACCCCAGGTTGACTATGATGTGTTCATCATTGACTCCACCACAGTCGCTTTTGAAGATGGTACCTCCAAGAATGACCAGACCTGTGAGCACGCACTCTGTTGTTTAATAAGGTATACTCCAAGATGATACATTATACAGTTTGATCACCTTATTAATTTGCCACATGTGAGGTTGTAGGGTGCTTTGGTAATACAACTCCAGGTTTCATGTTGGCCAGTGGGTTTGTAGGTTATGCGCTAGAATGCTTACATAACACATATGTTAGCATTAGGACCAAAACCCATCATAACACTTTGTTTCATATAATTACTGTAGTTGCATCTAATATGGTCATGAAATATGTTCGAAGCATATTAACCGAGGATCTTGCTGATACCCGGCCTAAGAAAATCCCTTATATTCACAATATTAATAATGGGGGTTTGTTGTAGGAGGGGTGTTGTTTTAACAGCGGCAGTAGTTCCATTTTTAGTCTCCTGTGTTTGAAACCATCCATACCTATAACATCATGTCATGTAGTCATTCTAAACTATTTTCCTTGCGTGTTCTAATCTTTTAAGATGCATAGCCGAAGCCAGTGTGTTACCACAGTTTCAATTGTTACGTGTTGAGCTAGGATATTAAGTTGATCTCCAGTTTCAATTATTGCATGTTTAGTTAGGATAATTAGTTAACTATCTTCATCGGGCTCGGCCCAATTACAAGACAAGAGAAGACGCGAGGTGTTTCCAAAACAGAAAAGGACAATGGAGGAAAGGGGGTAGGACGGTGTTGCCCGCAGATGTGGGTACCGTTCATTCTCCCCCTCCCCCCCCCCCCCCCCCCCCCCCGCCCTCGCTCTTCCTCTATCTGTCATCTCTCTTTCTCTTCCTCTCACTCGTTGATTTTCTGTCTACCATGGACAGCGAATTCTGAAATGCATAAGCAAATAGATAGAGAATGTTGTGCAAATACGATTCACTATATGTTCCTGCACTTGCTATAGGAGAAAATCGGGTTGCCAATATTAACTTCCTGCTTACTGATACACACATCATTACAAAACTTGTCGCAATTGTATGGATAGATTAATATCCAGTGAACATGTACAAACTCGGTTCTGCTGTACCGTCCAGTTTTGATTGTCAATGTGATTACTTGGTATTTAAACTATGACTGATCTTGCTAGGTCCATGTTAATAAAATTCCTCTTGGATTTAAATTTGACTTTTACCAGGGCTCAAGTGATAGGTACATTATGAAAGGGGTGATAATTGACAACTCAATCTACATCGGTTATGACCAAGGTAGGCATACATTGAGTAGAAAACTCTGTTGCCTCTGAATTATATTGATGATGTATTTGACATATTTGTTGATTTGGCTATTTAGATAGACGTCCAAGGGTTAAGATTGTGCAGTGAACCATGTCTTTGTGAAAGGAGGACCAAGACAAGAGGTAGCACACTGACATGGCATAGGAGTATGCAGCATATCTTTGATTATAACAACTTATAGTAATCATCCCAAAAAAATAATGTATATATCATGTCTAATTTTTACCTTCCCTTCGTTTGGATCTGTTATTGGCAATATAGATAATATAATTTGTTGCTCACTATCTATGTATCGATACGATGCTTCTAATATAAATTTGATATATTATATTAATAAACACAACTACATTTAGTAATTTTTTATATTTACAATGCTTCAATAATTATATTATCCGTTAAGATATGACTATACCCGGCAGCACCTGCTGCTGGTGCGGCAAGCCCCATTTTCTACCTAGTTCTAGAAGGAGCCGTAAATAAATACTCCTCCTGGCCGATGAGAGCAACGCCAACGCCCATAGTTCCGTCCCATACCATACAACCACTGGCTAGCTAGCAACCAGAGACTGCCTGCCGCCGCCGCCGCCGCTGCTCGCATTGGAGGCGCTCCTGCAGCTTGAGGCCGTGGCATCATCTTCGGCGACGACCACGAAAATTGTAGGGCTGGCAGACTGGTGGCCGGCCGGCGCGGCGGCCGAAGCCGAAGCCCAGGAGATGGGGAGCATGGACGGCCATCCGCTGCAGGGCAACCACGGCTACGCCCACGTCCCCGCCGGCAGCAACAACGACGAGGACGACGCGTCGCCGCCGCCCTCGGCCGGCGGGGGGTCCTCGGGGTCGGGCCGCCGGCCGCGCGGCAGGCCGCCGGGGTCCAAGAACAAGCCCAAGCCGCCCGTCGTGGTGACGCGGGAGAGCCCTAACGCGATGCGCTCCCACGTGCTGGAGATCGCCAGCGGGGCCGACATCGTCGAGGCCATCGCGGCCTTCTCCCGCCGCAGGCAGCGCGGCGTCTCCGTCCTCAGCGGGAGCGGCGCCGTCACCAACGTCACGCTGCGGCAGCCCGCGGGGACCGGGGCGGCCGCCGTCGCCCTGCGGGGGCGCTTCGAGATACTCTCCCTGTCCGGCGCCTTCCTCCCGGCGCCGGCACCACCCGGGGCGACGGGGCTCGCCGTGTACCTCGCCGGCGGGCAGGGGCAGGTGGTCGGGGGCAGCGTGATGGGGGAGCTGCTCGCGTGCGGCCCCGTCATGGTGATCGCGGCCACGTTCGGCAACGCCACCTACGAGAGGCTGCCGCTGGATCAAGACGCCGAGGAGGGCGCCGTGCTGTCCGGGTCGGAGGGCGCCGCCACGCAGCTGGAGCAGCAGGGCAGCGGGGGCGCCGCCGTGCCCTCGCCGATGTACGCCGTGCCGCAGACGCCGCCCAGCGACATGTTCGGGCAGTGGGGGCAGGCAGCCGTGGCGCGGCCTCCGCCGACGTCATTCTAGCACTGCACCGGCGAATCCTCGCGCGTGCGGTTCCTCTACCTAGCTAGCTTAGCTTTCTGCTTCTTCGCTAGTTGTTTGCCTAGCTTCCATTATCTTGTTAATTAATGTGCTATGTCATGCACGAGTACTTGTATGATATTTTTTTCGTTTCATTTCTCTTAATTTCGTCTTTGAAGCTTGGGAATGTAAAATTCCTACAGGTATCAACAACACAACGAACAATGGTTGCTCGTCAATTAGCTTCTTAATTTCCAATGATCAATTGGCGCTCCCTCCTAATTTCCAATCATCGAATCTTATAATGCATTTAACTACTAGAAGATAGCAAGTCCAATCCAGTTTCATGATAAGAAACAATGATCCAAGCTTCTTGAGCTGTGTACGGCCATGCATGATTGTATGGTTGTATGCTTGGCCTGGGATATGCAGGTTCTTGGCTACTCTCGTTTTGATTCCTCAATTCAGTGTCTCGGTTTACTTAATTTCGCTCAAAGTATTTTAGAAGGTCTAGGGCCATAGTTTTATCAAAACTTGTTATTGTACGTGACAGCAAGATTTGGTGTCAGGTTTTTAGATCAATTCAATAGTTCAGTGATGGCAACTGCGGCTTTGAGGCGCTCGTTCTTAGGGGCACGCTCACGAATACTTTCGTACTGTCGTCAACAAGGGCATGACGGCTTTAATATCGGAACGGCAAGTTCAAGGGTTCAACGGCGACGACCACGGCTTCGGGTGTTAGTTCTTAGGGGTGGTTCTTAGGGGCACGCTCATGAACACTTCATGATTTTCATTGACAAGGAAAGGCCGGCTTTGACATGAGACCTCGATGTAATTTTTATTATATTTAAGATACTTTCTATTTCTGGTGAACTTTCATAATACATATTAGTTTTTTTGAAAGAAAAAACTTATTATTGTACTTTGGCTCAATTTTAGTTGATTTGAGTTTTCAAACTCAATCCGTAGTATTCTTACTAACTCCATTCAAAGTATGTCGTCCTACAAAGCGTGCTGTCAAAGTCGTATAACTTCGAATATAACAATATGTAGAGTTATTCACGTTGGCACTGAGAAAATCATTTTTTGTTTTTCTATAAAAGCATTCCCATAATTTGATTATGTTTCCCATTTTTCTCTAGTCGCATATACATATGAACATTCATGGTTAAAGGTAAATATACCATGTCAATGTCCAATACGCTATGCACTTACAAACAGAGAGATCATCCATTATCGATCCCAAAAAAAAGTGTAGTCGTTTTAGTTCAGACTTTTTTTTATCGCCGGGAGTAGACTTTTTGTATTTTAAATAAGTTCCTTATTGTTCTACATTATGAAAACTCATGCATGTTCCCAGAGAGAGAGCAACAGGCAGATAAAAAAGAAGGCCAGCTACTGCATCCCATGCACGCACGCACGCACGCACGCACACAAAATGCGCTGCGCTTTACATAGTACAAGCCTTTTTTTCACTGGACCCCGAGCCATAAACGGTACAGTACCAGGATGAACCATCGAGCAGCAGTATAAGTCGATTTTTTCCATTTCTAGCCAGCGTTTCCTTGAACCAAGTACATTTGGTGGGCATATATATAGTAGCAGTACACGACAGGAGCACTAGAACGAGAGTGGCAAAAATCACCCGTCAACAATATTCCCCCGGTTTCGGAATCCCACTTTGCAGCATGCTTGTCTGCCCCGGAAACATTTCCCATCCGTGAAGAACAAACCTCCCCACTACCACAAATGCTCACTCGTGTTTACCCTTTTTTCCCGCACCCAAATTGGCTCAGGTTGGGTATGGGGGAAAAGTGGTACGTATGCTTTCCCCCACAGAGCCACAGAGATAGTACTAGTAGTAGCTAGCACTGCACTGCAGGCTTGTCAGCAGTGCGGATTTAAAGTAGCATGGAGACGGCGACATGGTGTGCGACTGTGAGCGGCCCCGCCTGCCGGTGAAAGGAAAGGGGAACGAAATGATAGGTGCGTGCACGTACATGCTCCGGTGCACTGCCCCCGCGAAACGGAAGGGATCTCTCTTTCTTTGGATGCCTGGTATATATCAGCCATCTTTTCGCTCTCACGTCGGGGCGCTGTGGGAGTGGGAACGAACCTCCGTGGTGTCAAGACGTATTCGATCGCCTGCTTGCTAGTAGCTGCTAGTGCCGTAATTTCTGAGGGGATAGGAATATCCCAATCTATATATCTCTGGTAACGGTGTGGCATGTTTTTACCCGAAGTGCGGCGTGGGCAAGGAAGGAACCGGTCGACAGAGGCGACGCCCTGACGCGACGGGTTATCCTGGTCCGAGCGAGCTGGGAAGCAGCTAATGGTGGGTGAGCATTTTGGCCTTCACGTCGGACTTGACTTTGTTGTTCTGCACGCCAACGTGCTGGCCGTGCTTGATTAGCTTTGCTTGGCCCGTTAAGGGAAGCAATCCACAAAACACCTTCGTTTTCAACCTTCCTCGCATCGGTCGGGTGGGGATTAGGTTCGACCGATTTGACCTCACCAGCTTTACTGCCCACACCGCTACGATCGATTTCCTTTCCACCGCACACATGCCATGCGTATCCATGCCGGCTCGGCGCCCCCGACGCGTTTGTTTCGTGTCATAAGCGGTGCGGGGCGGTCCCGTGTGCGCCGTTAATGATTGCTTGCGGGATGGCGCGGCGCACGGGTGGGTGCGACGGAACGGAAAGAAGGCATGGGTGATGGGTGGTGGTGATGGACGATGGGCTGGGGTCGACGCCGCACGTGCATGTGACCGTGAACAACCCTACCCTCCCACGTGGAAGCAGTCGCCGCATTCAAGCGGCGGACTGTTTCGCTAGCTCGCCGCGCCAGGACAGATAGAGCACGGGGCGGACCCATGCATGCACGTAAACTTTGCAGGAGTAAATGCCCATCAGCGGCGATGAGCCCCGCCTTCGACCAAGACCGGGTCAAAGCATTTCGAACTTTCGACCGGCGACTTGTGATTCCAAACCCGAGCAGGCAATAAGGACTTGGATCCAAACATATCCTCCAAAGCCATGATATAGTAGGTTGTATCATGCCCGGCGCACGCAAACGGCTGGGATTGTCTAGTGCAGTGGCGAGGAATTCCGCTCCTTCCTGCGATTTGTCTTTGTCCCGACCCACAAAAGTCTAACCTGCTCTAACTTCTAAAACAAGCAATACAAAGGTTACTGCGCTGGGTCTCTAACCAACTTGCTGGAAGGAAAACGAGGACAAGGACGGCAGATGCCGCTCGTCCTCCAGCACCAGGCCACGTCCGGCATGCAAGTAGCGGGTTACGTGAGTTTTGCCGGGGCAGCAGCAAGTTGCACGACTTACGCGGGGCGCGGCAGTAGACATGACAGTGGCCGGTCGGAGCCTACAGTGAGTGTGGGCTTTTAGGACGCTCTCCCTACCACCCAACGACCGCCGATCCAACCCCAGCTTCTCCAATGGAGAGAACGTGGCCGCCGCCCAACGCGACCGGTGCTCTGCGTGACGAAGTGCCGGTGCTGCGCATGTCGACTTAGGCTTATTTTCAGCTCTGCGGTCGGTCTGCATCCCTAACTGCGATCATGAGCGCATGACCTTCATCCAAGGCTGCAAGCAAGCTATCGACTGATGCCGAAATTCAGGCAGAAGCTTAACATAACACATCACATGGTACAGCTATAATAGCAATCCCTGGCTTCCGCCTGAAGGGTTACTCCAGCAACCGAGTCGTACATTTAAGCCATGATGGAAAACGACAGAAATGTGAAGAAACAATGATGTAACTTGAAAACACGGATCAAGTAAAGACGGAGTAAAAGTTAAGTGCATGGCTCATAACACGTAACGACAAAAGCCAGACCGTGAAGGCTATAAAAAGGATCACACAGATTGCTAATGAGAAGGAAGGTTGAGCAGCTGACGAACAACTAAAAATTTTGGCATGTGCGAATGCCACAAACTATATACTCCCAGGTAAGACTTAACCCAGCTATAAAATCATCGTAACTCGTAAAGACATTCCCATCATCAACAAAGAAAATGGGAACATTGTTGCTGGGAAACTAGAGATAAAAAATTGAAACCTCCAGGTTACCCTCGGACCTTCCTTAGTTGAAGGAAATGAACAAAAAAATCAGAAGTGAGTAAATTCGGAAAACAGAGTTCAGTTAGTTGAACTAAAGAGGGTCGGAGGGTACCCTCAAGGTTCCAAATCTGCATGCCCACGGGCAACTATACTATCATCTAAACTTGTCTTGACTGGCCTCATAGCACAGCTCAACACTGTTTGAGCAAGTCAAGAGATTATTAGTATTAAAAAGAAGTGTAACTTTGACAGGTATGCATGTATATTTGCAGGCAGCCGTCTTAAGTAGACTAGACAAGTACAATGACCTGGCACAATTTTGCTATACAGGTGTCACTGATGAAACTACAAATCATGAAGAATACTACTCCCTCTGTTCACTTTTATAAGACGTTGTAGACATTCCAGACAGTGCCAAAAACAGTTCAACCTGAGCTGTCTGAAACGTCTTACAAAAATGAACGGAGGGACTACTGAAAGTGGCACTCTGATCACACAAGTAGACATGATGATACCCATAAATCGACAGTGTGTATAAAATAACTAAAAAGAACAGACAAAAAAAAAACTTCTGTTCCAAGCAAACGCAAGCAGATGACAGGACACTAGCATATGGGGGACCATATGGGAGGAAATGACACTACCATTGAAGGAAAAGATGAACATAAATGATCAACATCATGCAAGCCCAATAGAGCAAGAAATGGCAGCTCATGTCCTCCCATTAGAAACTATACAAAGCAATATAACTCCTGCCCAAGACTTGCACCTGAATGCTAGAAATCACAAAATAGGAAAGGACCACTCATGTTCATTCAATAGAAGAATGCTCGTGTGCATTCTTGTGAGGTTAGCAGCATTCAAATACTTACAAGAAATTTGATTTGCTAGCCACACACACATAAAAAAGCATACTGCACAAACCTCGTTCTAAGGAGCAGGAACCAAACGAAACAGGAGCACTTTAGGAGAGTTTCGCAATCATCAAAGGTGCAACCAGCTGGTTGTCGCTGAGGTGCTGTTAAATCTCTGGTACATAAAAACCTTGTTCACATGGTGCTAATCTGCCAACAATCCAAATTCAAATGAACAAAATGACACAGTTTACATAAATCAAGTGTACGGTGGTACTGCTAAACAAGCGTGCCACCATCAAAAAGCATGTTAATGCAGACAGTAAAACTTCCTCAATCCAAATTGCAAGAATTATGATCATTAAATAAAATTATCTACAGCTTTGCTTGTATCTTTGGCACTGGCAATGTCTACTACCAGGCTCCTTCCGCCCAAAATATGTGTCTTAACTTTGTCCTAGCTCTAGTACAAAGTTATACTAAGCTTGAGACACTTATTTTGGGACTGAGGGAGTATTTGATAGGATAAGCATCTATCAGACAAGATGATTTAGCCAACACTAAGTTCTTGTCAGTAACTACAAATAGAATATACATTATTATCCAAGTTTGATAAGCAACCTTTCAAGGAAAAACTGGCAAATGGTGAATTGTTAAGTTGGAAGTATATCACTTTGGTACCAGTTGAAATAACACAAAAGGGAGCACAATATCACAAAACATAAATATTTCATTCCCAGGGCTATGATTCGTACAAACATGTAAAGGCAAACATTACCAGATAAAAGCAGCTAAGCCTGAAAGCAGCTGCAACAAGGAAACAGCTCAGGAATCGTCAATTACTCAGATCAACTGCCACATAAACATACAGAACATTAAACAGGTATCATATGAGCACACTTCAATAACATATAGATATGCTCTTGAAAAGTAGAAACGTGTAAATGCATTGCAAGAAATTCCCCAGCCTAGTGATTGGCAGCTTTCTTTGATCTATATAGTTTCACGGGCCTTCTCCTGAAGCTCAACCCTTCCAAGTTTATTTTTATCAGATTCTTCTCAGCCAGCCTATGAAACTCTCTTCCTAACATCAGCATCCGGATCAGATTCACAGTCCTTCTCAACATCTGAAGACGGAGTAACAACATGCTTTGATTTCTTTGCAAGAGATTCAAGGGCCCTCTGTCGAAGCTCAATTTCAAGTTTGTTTGGGTCAGGTTCTTCTCTCGGAGTGTATGAACCTTTCTTCCCAACATCAGCATCTGAGCCAGATTGACGATCCTTCTCAAGATCTGACAGGGGAGAACCAACATACTTCAATCTCTGTTTACTGGCATGACGGTCCGCCCTTCTGCGGTGCCGTTCTTCACGCCTAAGGCGCCTTTCCTCTTTTCGCAGCTTTTTCTCTTCTCGCCTCCTCCTCTTGGACTCCTTGTCATCTGAGTCAGAATCAGAATCAGAACTATCATCATAATGCTTCTTATGCTTGTGACCCTTTTTATGTCTTCGCTTCTCAGACTGGGATCTGTGTTTCTCAGATTCTTCTGAGCCTGAACTGTGACGATCAATGTGTTTACTATCAGATGTTCTTTTCTTAGCTTTTTGAAGAGGACTTCCACCATCTGATTGGGAAGCTTCATCAACTTTACCAGAGTATTTCTTCGCTGCAATAGCATCATAAGAAGCACCATGTGAATCCATTTTGGTGCGCTCATTGTTAATCTTGTCCTCTGGATAAGAGTCACCAGCTCTACTAGGGGACTGCCGTTTCCCACGAGAATCATCAGGGGAATCACCCTGGCGTTCCATTCTTCTACCATCAAGCGCATCTTCTGATGAATCTGATAGCTGATTATCATATTTCTTGGGGACATCCTTGCCGCCACTAAAATTTTAAAAAAATCTGTTAGATTATTACCGAAAGAAAGGATGAATGCTGCTGAGGAGATGCTTCTGACAGGTTTTACCAACTGACATCATCATAATTACTCCTACAAATAGTTCAGTCGTTGATACATGCAGGAAATCTAAAGTGGAAGTTTATCATGCATAATATACCAAGTACACACAAGGTGTCTGATGATAATGGTGCAAATTTGTAACCCAATATTTGGTGTCTAAATAAGAAAGAGGGGCATTGAACCATATTATGTCAAAAGAGCAAGAGTGTTTTCTTAATGCATAAAAACTAGCAACAACACTGTAAGGAGATGACCAATCAAGTACTACAAGCAATCTTCAAGCAGGGAATAAGTAGAGGAACATACTCGTGTCTTGATCTGGAAGAGGATTTTTCTCGAGGGATTGAGTTATCAACGTTGACTTCCTTTGGTTGCAGATCAGCTGAGAAATCCTTGGATATCCTGCGAGATGAATTGGCCTTCCTTGCATTCTCCCTGAATGAAAACAAAAGAAAAGTATATATAGACAGCGAGGCAAATAATAGTTTTATGAAGACACAAGACATGAAAGAACAGATTCCAACCTTGCACGCCCGCCTTCTTCCTCGTCTCCACTGGTATTTGTGCTGTCCTGACTGGGCATATTTTTCCCAGTGTCCTTCAAAGGACTGCCAAAATAAGGTGAGAAAGTTAGCATCCCAGTTTAGACACTAGTTAGTGCAAAATAAAATAAACAGAATTACAAATCAACATAGACAAGTACACACCTGCCACGCGTGGAGTCTCTTTCTGCATCATCAGTAGGAGACCTCAAGGATTTTGTGAGCCTGCGGTGTTCAAAATCCGGTGACTCTCGGCCACTCCTTTCTTGGTTCCTGAGGCAATACTGGGAGTAAGACAATGACTTCCCTGAATAACTACAACAAAATATGTCTGCATTCATCATGCATACTGTGGTACCTTTGAGCCAGATCCCTGCCTTTAGTGGAGGGAGCACCGTTTGTTCCCTTTTCTGCATCCCTGCTCAAACTCCTACGTGAACGATTTGGACTCCTGCTGTGTGGACTGCTACTCCTGTAAATTCCAGCACAAGTGTAAATCCATGCAGCACAACATCAGGTACAAAGAAAATAAGAGAACAGCATTACCTCCTCCGCTGAGGAGAGACTGGACGATTTGCAGAAAGCGTCCTAATTGAAATTGGGAATTTTCTCTGGCGTTTTGGTGACCTCAACTGTGGTGAGCGGTGAGGTGACAGGGATTGTCGTCTTCCTGGAGAACGTGGCCTATGTCTTCTAGGTGATGGGGACCGTGGCCTGCGTCTTACAGGTGATGGGGACCGTGGCCTGCGTCTTACTGGAGATGGGGACCGGTATCTATCTGCTGGTAATCTGTGTCGAGGAGGTGATCTGCGACGCACAGGAGATGGTGATCTCCTAGGTGCGCGAGCTGGGGACCGACGGCGATAAGGAGATGGTGATCTACGTCGCCCAGATGGTGGAGATCTTCTCCTAATGGGAAATCTCCGCCGAGGTGATGGGGATCTAGGTACCGAAGGTGATCTCCTAGAATATGGTGACCTCCGCCTAGACACTGAAGGAGCGATTCTTGGGGAATGCCTTCGGGGGGAAACAGAAAGTCTAGGTGAAGCTGAACGTCGTGATGGTCTTTGTCTGGACGGGGATGGAGAGCGCCTCCTTGGAGAAATAGACCGTTGCCTACCACGGGGCGACAGAGATGTGCTCCTAGGTCTTCGATGTTCCCTGAAAACAAAAAAAGAACAAGACTGCATATAAGCAATGGTTACTGTCGAGACAGACAAAACTTACTTACTGCCGTGTAACTAGTAGTACATAGGACTGCGGACAATACACATGCCAATACAAACTAACACAAATCAAGATTAAATGACTACTGATCAGGTCACACAAAGATGCCTTGTTCATTCCTCGTTAATTAGGTCACACTGCTTCGCAGGACCATATTGTTTAAATTCATTCGAAAAGATGTGAAATGCAAATGCCTACAAAAGAAAAGTCCTTTGGGTACATTAGAAATCTAACATATGAGGAAGATAAGTATAGTCAAAAGAAGACACAAACTTGAAGGAAATATGCCCAAAACATTACAAACATGGAGAATGATGTACATTCCCACCACCTGGGTTTAAGTACACACAGGCTCGGTTTCTTTCAAAAAGATGGTGCACATTTCAAAGGCTGAAAATTATTTATCATGAAGAACATGACAAAACAATGAAGGGTTCAGATATAGGCAATCTTGACGAGCTAACTGAAAATTTAAAATACAAAGAACAATGATAAAAACTCATGCATCGAAGAATTGCTAGCTAAAACACAACCAAGGGCCACCAGATAACAGACAACGAGCTCAAAGAAGATATTAGAAGCAACATACAGAAGTACATTCTGCAAAAGTAAAACAAAATACTATAAAGATACTGCAAATTAATCGTATCGCTATAGTTGTGTTAGTTGTGTAGGGCATAGACGAAGAATGCACTTGTTCCCAGGTATTGTTGGTGTTGTTTATATGCAGAAATTAAAGACTTTATTAAGGACTCCAAACAAATAATTAACTGAATGAAGGAATGGAATTGAATTTGCCCATTTCGTGCTGCCTAATTGTGGCAGGATTTTTTTTCCTTTACAGCTGTTGAGGTCATCACCAGAACATGATAATGGTTAACTGGAGGAAGAGATGAAGAGCTGTACAAGCTGAACAAAAACAAAGAAGAACGCACAGAAATGGGCAACTCTTGGACAAGAAAAATAGAAGTTCACTGATGCAATAGTCTGACTCTGAGAATAAAAAGGAATTTTATCTCAAGGACGTGCATAATGTGCATTATATGAAAAAAAACTGACAAAAAAGTCAGGGGGTCTCAAATGTGTGCATTCTACGAATATTGTCTGATCTGATAGAATGAACTAAACAGTAGTCAAACTTAATCAAATTAATTAACAACTAACCGGCTCTTTGTTCCCGAGCTATGCTTAAAGTCCAGTTCCTTTTCTTTCTCAGCATTGACATTGGAATTGTTTAAAGCAGAGCCAAGTGAATCACCATGAGATCTTGAATTACCAGTATCCCCGGCCTACAGTAGTTGGAGGTAAAGAACGATATGAACCGAAATAATCGGAGAAGCTATCTGAGTGTCATCAGAAACACAAAAGGTCACAGGATAACCATTAAATCAGTGATACAAGGAAATTGGTCAGAAGGAATTAACTCACCATCATTTTGCGTTTATCTAGTTCTATGTCCCTTCCATCTTTCTCTCGCTTCTTCTGGATCTCCTGGGCAATTCTAGCCTCTTCCGCCTAAACACAAGACAGGTGGATTAATAAGAAAATTCTCGCTTTTCTGCAATTTAAATCCCACAACTCCACGAGCAACTATATACATTGCAAATACCAGGCTCACAGAATAGACAGAAGTACTAAAGACCAGAGTAAAAGTATGATGTTTTTTAAAAGTCGCATATAAAAGAAATGTAACGAAGTCTACCCCTAAATACATCCTTTGACTAGTGTTACAAACTAGCCACAGCACTAATGAAATAGTGTCCTATGGCAATGTCCATGAAAAAACATAAAATAAGGTCGTCTGCAGCTTCAACCATAAAGATAAATGTTTGCTTCAGTAAACATAAATGAGAGCAAAGAGCAAATGCTATTAAATTCGCACGCAAGCCGTATATTGTCAGACATACAAGCAATCCTTGACATGGAGTAGGTGGCCAGGTGGCTGGGCGTATGGAGAACTCCAAATGTACACATATCCAGATTGGCACATGCTCCCTCCGTAAAGAAATATAAGAGTGTTTAGATAGGAGTTCCTTTTAGTTTGGAGACCTTATTCCAGATAGAAAAGACACATTTTAGGTACTCCCTCTGTAAACTACTTTAGTGATCTAAACGATCTTATATTAGTTTACGGAGGGAGTACTTAACATCGTAGTTCTGGTTTGAATCCTACTTGTGGATCAAGTCAATTGTCCTATATTATATAGGAGAAGCATGTATTGCTTTAATCAAGCAACATAATGATCACAAGTTATCTAAGCCTTACAACAATCCTTGCACATCAGAGACGAGCCCTAGAACTAGGGCTCTAAACGAGCTGAGCTCAAGCAAATAAACCTTGGCTCGGCTCGAGCTCAATTCAATCCTCAGCCCAAATATGGCCTCGAGCACGGCCTATCGACATAACAGCTTGAGTTCGGCTTGCCAAAAGCTAGAAACAGCTCAACCAGCTCACTAGGGCTCACGAAAACTCTTGAGTAATACTCCCTCCGTCCTAAAATAAGTGTCGTTGGTCTAGTACAAAATTTGTACTAACTTAGTACTAATTTTGCGACACTTATTTTGGGACGGAGGGAGTATTATTAATTTTTATCATATTGCCAACACGCTAGGCATCAACTGTCGTATGCCTTCACAAGCTACTTTTATAGATAGTCCTCCAACCCCACTCTTCTACAACAGGTGAGGTGGTACTAATCTACTCTGCCCTATTGTTTGTTACATGTACTAAGAGATGGGCTGATGCATAAGTACTACAAGGCCATGAATGTTCTTCGGCCCTCCAGTCATTGCTAGGCGCAGCTTTTCTTTTACCAGACTAGGCTTAGCTTCTTGTGATTTGCTCACATTCTGATAATTTGATTATTGGGCTTGGAGATATTTGGGCCAAACCTACGTACGTGAGGACAAGATGTCAAGGTGTTTTTTTAGGGGAACAAAGAGTTGATATTTATCGGGTGGGCCGCATGGTAGTACTACACCGAGCCTTATCAAGCGTTTTCGAACCAAGCTTCCCAGGCTCACAAGCACAAGGCCAATCTTGAGCTCGGCTTGTTTAGGCTCGAGACGAGCCCAAAACGAGCCAAGCTTGAACAGTGTGACGAGCTCAAACTTTTTTGACATCCTTGCCTATCACCGGTTGTTGACGGTGAATACAGATCTTGTAACCCTTACCCTACCAAAATTATCCCACTCTGAACCAAAGTTCCTAGCATTAGAGGCTTTTTTTAAAGAGTAACTCAAAACAACAATCTAAATATATCACAAAAATATAGTTACCAGCAAAGGTCGCATTCAAGGCACGGTTCTCAGACTATAATGTCACCCATTTTAGAACTTCCAGCTGGAATTTTTTTATTCATTTTAATGAACTTAGTACAATCTTACAGATATATAAGAACGATACAACAACCACAATATGTTGTAACAGTAGATCGTATGGAGAGTCAAAACAAATTCAGCAATCATACCATCATGATTAAGGAAATGTGAAATATGTTGTGCAACACCTCGTAATTTGAAAAGAGGAGTTGTAAAGTATAATTAATACAAGTTATTATTAAGGGATTAAATTTATACAACTTAATAAGATTGGATAGCTAAGATGGTTTGCAGCATTTAACCCAATTCGTATATTTGAAATTGAAATAAATGATAATACCATAAATAAAAGAAGGCAACTCAAAAACGAAACTTAGATTGAAATGGAGCATGCTTTCACTCAGTACCGACTTACAGTGGTCAACTGAAAGATTATAGTCAAAAGGACGACTTGAGCCGCTGCAGTACTGACTTAGTAACTAGTAGCGCAACTAATCACAGCTAGTTGACATTTTTGTGGGAAGCCAAGTACCGACCAGGCGAGCAACTAATCAGAACTGATTCTAGGTCATTGTAAGGGCATGCTAGTTTGATGTCTTATGTATGTATACTAGCTTTTGAGAACTCAGAACAACATGCCTGAAGTATGTCATAGAAATATTGTTATACTAATAATACATTGATGTATTTATGCAAACCTTTCTCTGCTGAATCTCAGCCTCCTTTGCATCCAAAAATTGCTGGGGCACACCACTGGCATTCTGCTGTGCACTTAGAAGGAG
The DNA here is from genome assembly GCA_022496015.1 of Hordeum marinum. Taxonomy (NCBI): domain Eukaryota; kingdom Viridiplantae; phylum Streptophyta; class Magnoliopsida; order Poales; family Poaceae; genus Hordeum; species Hordeum marinum. Next base: position 365,054,629 of record CM039675.1, on the reverse strand, counting down.
GCTCCACAGCTCCCTCATGAACTTTATTGTATTCTTCTCCATGAACCCTGTCAGCTGGATCTGTATGTACTTCCCGTCCACCTCCTGCAAAACAAACCAAAAACCTCATAAAGCTCCTGAGCTCCTACTATTTGGCGCACAGAACTAATTTAATCATTAGACAACTATAGCACTTATGTTTGGGCTGACTGATCCAACAAAATCATATCCAGGCAATAAATAATTCAATGACATGGACAGGAAAAAAAAAGTCTGATAATGATTAACTTTTACAGGTATAGCCCATACTTGTTTCACAAGTTCACAAGAAGTTTCAGTGAGCTAATCCAATTGGTATTTTGCTAATCCAGTTGGCATTTTGCAAATTGGAAAATGCTGTGGTTTAGCTCGACAAGATGGCTGTGGTTACCTATCTTACACTATCCAAACAAACCTATGCGAGACTTCGAACTTAGTTCCCGAATTACATGTGCATGATTTCAGTTTTCATTCCTGACTCCTGAGGTACACGATGACGATAGTTTGGTTCGTACTTCGTAGCTTACAATCTTAAAGCTGAATGGATCAAATCCAATATATCCAGAGATGCTTTACATGAATAGAATAGAGAGTTTAGTTTTTAATTAATAGGCATGTCTCAAACAAAAAATCCATCTGTGTTTGTTCAACGAGAAGCAAGCATCATTGCTCATGTTAAAGAAGTATATCTCAAAAACCTCACCTTCGCATCGAGCAGGCCGTAGATGAAGTTTATAAGCACTTCGTCCTCGAACCCAAGAAGCTCAGTGACCCGTGTGGCGATCCACGGCTTCATCACGTCCATCTTCACCTTTGACATGTCCACCTAAACCCAAGGAATAAAACAAACTAGAGTTTAACTTGAACCCACGGCAGATAGTCCCCGCTCTGGACGCTCATCGGCTAGAACCCGATGGAGGCATAAGGCGAGAACGAAGAAGCTAACCTGGTGGTCAAGCTCGGACGCGAATTTCTGTGTCTTGAGCAGCTTGGCATGCTTGTTGGAGAATCTGGTATCCTGGTCGGCCGACGTCCCCTGCGAAAAAGCACGGCGAGTCAGCGCACCTTGTCACAGATCCGACGAACCGGGAAAACGAAGCAAGGTTGGCGAACTAAATCAATGCGGAGAACGGTAGCCGCTTACCCGGAAGAAGCCTCCCGACATCTTCACGGACGGTGCGGCCCCCGGGGCCGCCGACGGCTTGGGGGGAGGATGCCGAAGAGGGGTGGCTAGGGTTGGAGCCTTGGGAAGACGACGACGAGTTGGGGTTGCAGGGGAGAAGAAGAGGCCGCAGGAAGAGCTATACACAATAGCCCGATCCAAAACAGTCGCCTGCCTCAGCTGCCTGGGCCGAGCCCACCGGTCTGTGGGCTTTCGAGTATGTTCACTCGTAGTACGTGTACATCACGATTTTATGTTTACCCCTAAAAAAAATCACGATTTTATTTTTATTTTTTTTTATTTTTGAGAATGTGTACATCATAATTGAGGGAGCGTCCCCTCAAAAAAAATTGAGGGAGCGTATCGAACGTGTTTTTTGTCTAAAAAAACATCAAACGTGTTTTCTTTGGACAAACTATATACTATATCTAATCACCCGTGAGAACCGATGTATCAAATACAATAAACAAGGTCAATATTTACACTGATCGTTGAAACTGATTCTTTAGAGCTTTCCCAAGCTTTTAATGGGGTTATTCAGGTTTGGAGTCCTTAGACTGCGATTTTGGTTGATTGTTTCCAAATTGCTTTTTGGATTGGAGAAGTTTCCTTGCAACACTGTTCACGGAAGGCAAATTATGTGACGCACAACCTTGCTAGATATGTTGTAGAGTCAAATAATTCAATAGTTTGGGATGGTGATCCCCCTAGTTTCATTGCCAGCCATGTAATGAACGATGTATACTTGTTCATGATGAAATAAAGTGCGCCACGAAGGCTTTCCCTAAAAAAACAAGGTCAATCTCGCCAGCGTCTCTTCCAAGGAGAGAGTTCCTCCGCCTACTTCCTTCGGCGGTTTCCCTCCGCTGACGACCCCGGTCGTCGATGGTGAGGGGGGTCGGCGGATCCACGTGAGTGGATGCTGATTGTGGTATGCATCAACGACATCTGAAAGACGGAATGTGTGCTCGGTTCGTTGTTGATATATGGCAGGTGTGGTTTCCTCCTTCAGCGTCTTAGTCGTGGTGGGGTGCCAAATTTGTAGTTTGATGGTGTGGGGGGTGTTGCCCCGGTCTGATTCGTTCATCGACGATGACTTCACTTTTGGTGAGCCACCTTCAAGGTCTACAAAACTGCATATCAGCGATGGAGTCGCGTCGAGCTCGGGTGAGGAGGTGATCCGGCATTCTTTTGTTCCCTACCTATTGTGGTGGTGCCAAAGACAGGTGGCGGATGTTGGTGTCAAGCTCATAGATGTCCTGCTATCTTTTCAGTTTTGCCATGTCGATCCTTACGTGAATTGTAGTTTGATCTTTATGATATGAACGAGGATGTATTACCATGAAAGAAAAATACAATGAACAAGACCACCTCCACCGGAAGTGACTCCATCCACGTATCGGGGGTAGAAAATCTAGCTAATTTAGCTATTTCATGGGCAACTTGATTGCTCTCCATATTACAATGAGCGAACAAAACATGATTAAAGTCCCGAGTCATGTAGTAGCAACAATCAAAGATAGCTCCCGCCATTGAACTTGATCTTCCCTCTTGCAAGGCCAAAGCCACCTCGGCATTATCGAATTCCAGCTCTAACTTGTTACATCTGATTGTTCTAGCCAAATTTATGCAGTGTCAGACGTGTTAAATACCTATCGCGGGCGAGGGTGCCCCGGACTAGGGGAATACTAGCCCATCCGGGTCATTACCTTCGGGGCGAATGAGGCCCGCTAGCTACTGTCTAGAGGGTAGCCGAAGATGCAGGCCTCGTCGTGTGCAATATGGACACCACTGAAGACTTGGTGTGTACTTCAAGAACAACTCTTATATCTGGCATGTTTATCTCTAGTTGGCAACCAAACTTATATGTAAACCTAGGTACCTCGGGCATCTATATAAGCCGAGGGTTTTAGCCCGTAGAGGGATAATTACTCACCTTGGGGTTTAGGGCACAAACATACTAAAAGATCGTGGATGTCGCCTAGAGGGGGTGAATAGGCGCTTTAAAATAATTACGTTTTGGGCTTGAAAAAAAGGGGAATAAAACTAGCGTTTAATTTGTCAAGCGCAAAATCTAAAACAACTAGGCTCACCTATGTGCACCAACAACTTATGCTAAGCAAGATAAACAACTAAGTGATAGCAAGATATATAACATGAACTATGGCTATCACAAAGTAAAGTGCATAAGTAAGGGGCTCGGGTAAGAGATAACCGAGGCACGCGGAGACGATGATGTATCCCAAGGTTCACACCCTTGCGGATGCTAATCTCCGTTTGGAGCGGTGTGTTGGAAATATGCCCTAGAGGCAATAATGAAATAGTTATTATTATATTTCCTTATTCATGATAATTGTTTATTATCCATGCTACAATTGTATTGATTGGAAACTCAAATATATGTGTGGATACATAGACAATATTGTGTCCCTAGTGAGCCTCTAATGGGCTAGCTCGTTGATGAAATATGACCGAGGTTTCCTAACCATAAACATGAGATGTCGTTTGATAACGGGCTCACATCATCAGGATAATGGTGTGATGGACAAGACACAATACTATGAACGTAGCATATGATCGTGTCAGTTTATTGCTATCGTTTTCTACATGTCAAGTATTTGTTCCTATGACCATGAGATCAAGCATCTCACTGATACAGGAGGAGTACCTTGTGTGTATCAAACGTCGCAATGTAACTGGGTGACTATAAAGGTACTCTACAGGTATCTCTGAGGGTGTCTGTTGAGTTGGCATGGATCAAGACAGGGATTTGTTATTCCGTGTGACGGAGAGGTATCTCAGGGCCCACTCGGTAATACAACATCATTATGATCTTGCAAGCAAAGTGACTAAAGAGTTAGCCACGGGATCTTGTATTACGGAACGAGTAAAGAGACTTGCCGGTAACGAGATTGAACTAGGTATAGAGATACCGACGATCGAATCTCGGGCAAGTAACATGCCGAAGAGCAAAGGGAACTACTTACGGGATTGACTGAATCCTTGACATTGAGGTTCAACCGATATAAGATCTTCGTAGAATATATAGGAACCAATATGGGCATCCAGGTCCCGCTATTGGTTATTGACCGTAGAGTTGTCTCGGTCATGTTTGCATAGTTCTCAAACCCGCAGGGTTTGCACATGATGACCCACAAGTATAGGGGATCAAGCGTAGTCCTTTCGATAAGTAAAATTGTCGAACCCAACGAGGAGCAGAAGGAAATGATAAGCGGTTTACAGCAAGGTAATTTATGCAAGCACTGAAATTGTAAGTAGCAAGTAGTTTGATAGCAAGATAATTTGTAACGAGCAAATAATGGTAACATTAGGTAAGGTGCAGCAAGGTAGCCAAATCCCTTTGTGGCAAATTGCGGGCCAAAACTATCTCTTATGATAAGCAAAGTGTTCTTGAGGGTACGCGGGAATTTCATCTAGTCACTTTCATCGTTTTGGTTTGATTCGTGTTCGCTACTTTGATAATTTGATATGTGGGTGGACTGGTGCTAAGGTGTTGTTCTTAATTGAACTAACACCCTACTTATGATTAACCCCCTCGCAAGCATCCGCAACTACGAGAAAAGTATTAAGACAAAGTCTAACCATAACATTAAACATGTGGACCCAAATCACCCCCCTACGAAGTAGCACATAAACTAGGGTTTAAGCTTCTGTCACTCTAACAACCCATCATCTAATAACCACTCCACAATGCCTTCCCTTAGGCCCAAGGATGGTGAAGTGTCATGTAGTCGACGTTCACATGACACCACTAAGAGAATCACAACATACATATCATCAAAATATCGAACACATATCAAATTCACATGATTACTTGCAACATGACTTCTCTCGTGACCTCTAGAACAAAGGTAACTACTCACAAATACTATGCATGCTTAAGATCAGAGGTGTATTGAATAGAATAATGGATCCGAACATATAATGTTCCACCAAATATACCATATAGCAATCAACTACACAAGGTAATAACCACTACTAGTCACCCACAGGTACCAATTTGAGGTTCCGGTACAAAGATTGAACATAAGAGATGAACTAGGGTTTGAGAGGAGATGGTGTTGTTGAAGATGTTGATGAAGAATGGAATCCACAAGATGAGAGGATCGTTGGCGATGACGATGGCTTCAATTTCCCCCTCCGGGAGGGAAGTTCCCCCGGTGGAAACGCTCCGCCGGAGGGCAAAAGTGCTCCTTCCCAAGTTCCGCCTCAAGACGGCGACGCCTCATCCCGAAAGTCCCCCTCCTAATTTTTTTAGGGTTTTTGGGAATTTATACCAGAAGATGGGCTCTTGAGGTGGGCCAAGATGAGCACCACCCACCAGGTCGCGCCTGGGGGGCTCACGCGCCCTCGTGGGTGTTCCTCACCTGGTGAACCCCCTATGGTAATTTTCTAGTCCAAAAAATTCTTTATTTATTTCGCAAAAATTCTCCGTAAAATTTCAGCTTCATTGGGGTGTGTGCAGAATAGGTATCTCTGACGTGCTTTTTGAGGTCCCGAATTCCAACTGTCGGTATTATTCCTCTTTGTGCAGACCTTGCAAATTATGAGAGAAAAGGCATTAGAATTATTCCCCAGAGCATTATTATGCATAAAAACACATTGTAGATAACAGTAGGAAAACATGATGCAAAATGGACGTACCATCACACTTAACGTTCGGTGACGATTTGATAATATTGAGTTATATATGTTGGTGAGTGAATGTTGTTCGGAGTCCCGGATGAGATCCCGGGCATCACCAGGAGTTCTGAAATGGTCCGGAGGTAAATATTTATATATAGGAAAGTGGTATTCGTGTTCCGGAAAAGTTTCGGGTGTTTCCGGTAGTGTATCGGGAGTGTCGAAAAGGTTCCGGTGTTCCACCGGGAGGGACCCACCCACCCCGAGGGGCCAAATGGGCCCAAGACGTGGCGCACCAGTTCCTGGTGGGCTGGGCAGTCGACCCCTATAGGGCACATGCGTCCAAAGTCAAAGGTGGAGGTGCCTTGGAGGGGAGGGACTCCTCCCTAGGATTCCCACCTCCCTTGTGGGAGGAGGACTCCTCCCCCTCCACTTTGGCCGAACCCCTCCTTGGAGGAGGGGCTCGGGATTCACCCTACCTACCCCTTCCTCCTATAAATAGTGAGGGAGAGGGAGGTAGCCGCACCTAAGACATGACGCATCCCTCTCTCTCCCCCTCTAGATTGGTTTCTCCTCTAGATTGGTTCGGTAGCGCACAACGAAGCCCTGCCGGATCGGCTCCACGAGCACCGCCGCCACGCTGTCGTGCTACGAGAGAACTCATCTCCCTCTCTGCCCTCGCTTGCTGGATCAAGAAGACGGAGACGTCATCGAGCTGTACGTGTGTTGAATGCGGAGGTGTCGTCCGTTCGACGCTAGATCGTGATTGGATCGCGGGACGGCCTGCGACTTGGATCGCGAAGACGTTCGACTATGATACTCCTCCATCATATCCACTTTTCCAAACTCTTTTCCCTTGTTTTGGGCTCTAATTTGCATGATTTGAATGGAACTAACCCGAACTGACGTTGTTTTTAGCAGAATTGCCTTGGTGTTATTTTTGTGCAGAAATAAAAGTTCTCGGATTGACCTAAAAATTTACGGAGATTATTTTTGGAATTAATAAAAAATACCCGCGAAATAATCAACCGGAGGGGGGCGCCCATTGGCCACAAGTCAGGGGGCGCAACCACCCCCTGGCCGCGCCTAGCAGGCTTGTGGGCCCCCTGGAGCTCCACCGACCTCAATTCCAACTCCATATATTCACATTTGCAGAGAAAAAATCAGAGAGAAGAGTTCATCGCGTTTCACGATACGGAGCCTCCACCACCTCTTGTTCTTCCTCGGGAGGCCAGATTTGGAGTCTGTTTTGGGCTCTGGAGAGGGGAAATCAATGCCATCGTCATCACCAACCATCCTTCATCACCAATTCCATGATGCTCTCCACTATTCGTGAGTAATTCCATCATAGGCTTGCTCGACGGTGATGGGTTGGATGAGATTTACCATGTAATCGAGTTAGTTTTGTTAGGGTTTGATCCCTAGTATCCATTATGTTCTGAGATTGATGTTGTTATGACTTTGCTATGCTTAATGCTTGTCACTAGGGCCCGAGTGTCATGATTTCAGATCTGAACCTATTATGTTTTCATGAATATATACGTGTTCTTGATCCTATCTTGCAAGTTGTAGACACCTATTACGAGTTATGATCTGCATCCCCCAGGGTGACAATAACTGGGATTCTTTCCGGTGATTACCGTAGTTTGAGGACTTCATGTATTCACTAAGTGCTAATGCTTTGGTCCGGTTCTCTATTAAAAGGAGGCCTTAATATCCCTTAGTTTCCATTAGGACCCCGCTACCATGAGAGGGTAGGACAAAAGATGTCATGCAAGTTCTTTTCCATAAGCATGTATGACTATATATGGAAAACATGCCTACATTACATTGATGAATTGGAGCTACTTTTGTGTCACCCTATGTTATAATCGTTGCATGATGAATGACATATGACATAATTATCCATCACTGATCCATTGCCTACGAGCTTTTCACATATTGATCCTTGCCAAGTTACTTTTCCGTTGCTACTGTTACAATCACTACAAAACTGCTACTGTCACTTTTGCCATCGTTACTGTTACTTCCATACTACTTTGCTACTAAATACTTTGTTGCAGATATTAAGTCTTTTAGGTGTGGTTGAATTGACAACCCAGCTGCTAATACTCAAGAATATTCTTTGGCTCCCCTTGTGTAGAATCAATAAATTTGGGTTGAATACTCTACCCTCAAAAACTGTTGTGATCCCCTATACTTGTGGGTTATCAAGACCTTTTTCTAGCGCCGTTGCCGGGGGGCATAGCTCTATTCTCTGAGTCACTTGGGATTTATATCTATTGATCACTATGAAGAATCTGAAAGACCCAAAAACCAAGATCTATCCCTCTACTACGAGGGGAGGTAAGGAACTGCCATCTAGCTCTGCACTTGATTCACCTTCTGTTATGAGTAAATTTGCGACACCACCACCTGCTATTGATTCTGATATGTCGCAAGTAACTGATGATGCTACTTCTGCTATGCATGATGCTTGTGATAATACTTTGCTAGATAATATTGTGCCACTGGGTGAATTTCTCGATGAACAAATTGCTAGATTCAATGATGAAACTAATGATACTTCTGAAACTGATGAAATTATTGAAATTGAACGCTATGAGACACCTGTTAGACCTAGCTCTCCTAGATATGAATTGCCTAATATACCTAAGGGTTATGTTATGGAAGGAGAGGTAGCTAGGGACTTTCTTTCTTGTAAGGATAGAGGCGATCTTAAGAAATTGCTATGCAAGTGGAAGGAAAAATCTTTGAATGTTAGAATGCAATATGATCCTAAGTTTGCTACTTCACCTATATTTGTTACCGATAAGGATTATGAATTCTCTGTCGATCCCGAGTTAATTACTTTGGTTGAATCTAATCCTTTACATGGTCATGAATCTGAAACTGTTGTGGCACATCTTACTAAATTGAATAAAATGGCCACCCTATTTACTCACGAGGAAAAAATCGTTATTACTATATTCTTAAGTTGTTTCCTTTCTCATTAAAGGGTGATGCTAAGATGTGGTTTAATTCTCTTGCTCCTGGTTGTGTGCATAGTCCCCAGGATATGATATATTACTTCTCTAAAAAATATTTTCCTGCCCATACGAAACAAGCTGCCTTGCAGGAAATATTTAACTTTGTGCAAATTGAAGAAGAGAGTCTCCCACAAGCTTGGGGGAGGCTTCTCCAATTACTTAATGCTTTGCCTGGTCATCCTCTCAAGAAAAACAAAATACTTGATATCTTTTATAATGGACTAACCGATGCTTCTAGGGTCCACCTAGATAGTTGTGCTGGTTGTGTTTTCGGGGAATGAACTATTGAACAAGCTGAACTACTATTAAATAATATATTGAGCAATGATAATGATTGGACTATTCCCGAACCACCTCCAAAGCCCACTCCGAAGAAAAGAGGTAATATATTTCTCAGTCATGAAGATACGCAAGAGGCAAAGAAATCTATGAAAGAAAAAGGTATTAAAGCCGAAGATGTTAAGAATCTTCCACCTATTGAAGAAATACATGGTCTTAATAACCCGACAGAGGTAGTAGAGGTAAATTCTCTCCGTAGATTTGATGAAGGTGATATTCCTTATAATAACTCTGCTAGCCAATGCTTGGATGAGTTTGATAACTTTGTTGTTAAGCAAGAAAATTTCAATGCTTATGTTAGTAGACAATTGAAACATAATGCTTACATGCTTGATCGCTCAGGTGATTATATGAGTAGAACTATTAATGATGTTAAGATTATTAGTAAACATGCTTCCATGGTAACTACTCAAGTAGAACAAGTAATTAAGGCACAAAATGATTTGCTTAATGAGATGAATGGTAAGAACAATGATCATTTTGTTAGAGTTGTGACTAGAGGTGGTAAAATGACTCAGGACCCTTTGTATCGTGAGGGCCATCCTAACAGAATTGAGCAAGATTCTCAGGGAATTAATACTAATACCCCTAGTCGTTCAGTGATAAAAGGAAAAAATAATGATGATAGGACCTTGCATGTTGCTAGTGAACCTGTTATAGATACACCTGAAAACCCAAATGATATTTATGTTTCTGATGCTGAGACACAATCTGGTGATGAACATGAGCCTAGTGATAATAATAATGATGATGTTCATGTTGATGCTCAACCTAGTAATGGTAATGATGTGGAGACTGAACCTGTTATTGATCTTGATAACCCACAACCTAAGAATAAAAGATATGACAAAAGAGACTTTGTTGCTAGGAAGCATGGTAAAGAAAGAGAACCATGGGTTCAGAAACCCATGCCCTTTCCTCCTAAACCATCCAAGAAAAAGGATGATGAGGACTTTGAGCATTTTGCTGAAATGCTTAGACTTGTCTTTTTGCGTATGCGATTGACTGATATTCTGAAAATATCTCCTTATGCTAAGTATATGAAAGATATTGTGACAAATAAAAGAAAGATACCGGAAGCTGAGATTTCTACCATGCTTGCTAATTATACCTTTAAGGGTGGAATACCAACAAATTAGGAGATCCAGGAATACCAACTATACCATGCTCCATTAAGAGAAACTATGTTAAAACTGCTTTATGTGATCTTGGAGCTGGTGTTAGGGTTATGCCTTTCTCTTTATATCATAGACTTGATTTGAATAAGCTGACACCTACTGAAATCTCTTTGCAAATGGCTAATTAATCAAGTGCTTTACCCATCGATATTTGTGAGGATGTACCTGTCGTAGTTGCAAATGTTATTATCCTAACAGACTTTGTTATTCTTGATATTCCCGAGGACAACAATATGTCGATCATCCTTGGTAGACCTTTTTTTAATACTGCAGGGGTTGTTATTGATTGCAACAAGGGCAATGTCACTTTTCATGTTAATGGTAATGAGCATACAATGCACCTTCCAAAGAAACAACCTCAAGTTCATAGTATCAACTCCATTGAAAAAATTCAACGATTATTATTGGAAGTTTTGAATTCCATCTCCCCACTGTCAAGAAGAAATATGATATACTTATTGTTGGGGATATGCATATCCCCATTGAGGTAAATTAGTGTTATTCGAAAATTCTCTGGTTTCATGATTACTCAAAAGAAGTTTGTTAATAAGACTTGATCAACCTTGTTAATGAATTTGTAACATCCCAAATTTATTAAATTAGGATGTTAATAGGATCATCATATTGCATCTCATGATTTTTTGCATTTGGAGTTTATGATGTTCAAGTTTTTCCACTCACATAAAATAATAGAGAGGGGATAATATGACTTCCTCGAAATATAAAGGAGTGGGATAGCATTTGCATTGTATTTGGTGTTTTAAAGTTGCATTTAAAAATTATTTTGCTAGCCATAGTTAAATCATTTCTTTAGGAAAATATTTTCTAAATGCTAAGAGCAGGAATTAATGTTCCTTGTGCTATATATTAGCTATACGGATTTTAGGAATTTTTCTGATATTTTTTCTTTTTGTTTTCTGCTTCGGATCTAAAAAAGAAAGAGTTTAAAAAAAACACGCACGCACCCAGGCCGGCCGAGCTAGCCACCAGGCCGCTCGCCCAAGCCAGCTAGGCCGAGCGAGGCGCTCGCCCAAGCCAGCTAGGCCGAGCGAGGCGCTCGCCCAGCGTCGCCCCAGCCTTCCCACCCGATCGAATCTCTCTCTCTCGTTCACATCTCTCTCCCTCTCTCTCACACACACACACCTGCAGGTGGGGCCCGACCCCATCTTCCCCAACCTCCCGCAGCACCCGCACGGGATAAGCCAGCGCTCGCAGCTCCCGCAACCGCCGGCCGAAGCTCTAGGGATAGAGCTTATCCCGCAGCCCCGGCCCTCCTAGCCGCGCCTATAAGTAGCCCTCGATGCCCTCTTTCCATTCAGCCAAGCCGCACCACCTCTCGCCGCTCGTAGCCATCACCCCGTCCGTTTGCATCTCGCCGGAGCCAGAGCTTTCCGACAAAGTTTCCAACGCCGGTGAACCCCCATGGCCCCTTTTTCTTCATGAATTCGGATCCCCTTAGTCTCCCGCACCTCCCTGGCATTTTTTTGTGCCCCTAGGTTCACCGGAGCCGCCGCCTCGACGATCTGCGTCGCCGGAGTTCATCGGAGCTCCACCCTCGCTCCACTCCCTCCGGTCGTCGCCGCCGTCCGCCGTCACCACCGCCCGGAAGCCCCTAACGAGCCGCACCTCCCCGACCACCTCGCCTGTGCCGGAGTTCGCCGGAGCCGCCGCCCCGTCGTCGCCTAGTTCCTGCCCGACGCCCGCGCCAACACCTCTGTAAGCCTTGCCGCTCCTCTGTTCATACATAGCGTAGGATAGTTTTTTTCTTTTAGATCGAACCGGTAGGTTTAGATGTAGATTGTTTTTTTATGCGGTTAACCGCGGTCTGTTTAAAATAACCTTTCGGTTTTATTTAGTTTGGTAGTTTGCGAATGTTCATCACATAGCTTTGGCAACGAACATAGTCAACCAACCAGGGCTGGCCGCATCGCGCTCTAGCCACGAACGTTCACAATTTAGTATTTTCAGAAAACGTTCCTGTAGCAGTTTTTTTCCAGAATTGTTTCAAAACTTCAAATGGCCTTAACTTTTTAACCATAGATCAAAACGAGATGAAACAAGCGGCTAAATTTTCGTCTCGAATAGCCCTAACCAGAGAAACCATTGTTGCAAACTTTTGTAAGTTCAAATTCGAAATTATTTCAGATTTGAATTTAAATTCATTAGGCCATATCTTCCAAATGGGATACCCATTTGAAGTGATTCTTTTTTCACCACGACACACGAACTAAATCCTTTGCCATGAAATCTTACCAATATATATTCTACACAATTATTTTCTGTTCATCATAATTTTACTAGAATGCCTTGTAGGAACACTAATGCACGTCACGAATTTTTGAACATTATTTATACTTTGAAAATTTTCATGTTAAGGACTTGTGTTGGATTTTATTTGGCTTTTGCAAATATTTTGTTACATGTTTTCTTTGAATTGTATGAATGCTTGTTTATGTGTGTTTATTTACTTTGCGATAGATTGTCCGAAGTGCGAAGCAGAGTACTACCATTCCCTAGAACTTCACTCCCAGCACGAAGGCAAGTTGCATTTTTCTCATATCAGTTTTTATCTATGTTTTATTTTTGGACATAGTCCTTTGATGTAGGAGTGCATGGTAGGAGTTTACACTTGTTGGTTTTACTATTACCTAGTAGTTCATTTGAGGTAGGTCTGAACCGTACCAACTTTGTCGCCACCATGTTATATTTCAATGCTTCGCCAAAGTAGACGTGGATTGGGGAGTGTTATCACCTTGAGATGTGAGTGACAAAGTAGTAACTAGGACCAACTTTAATGAAGTACCTGGGTGGAAATTGGTTTGTATGGTGGCGAAGTACAGTGGGAGCATTCATGGGAATACATGGGAGTGCGCACTAGTGGTCCGTCCACCCAGGCTCAAAGGGATCAACCTTATTTTCATGTCTATAAGCTTCTGTGTGCATCCGCAAGCCAATATAGGCTCTGGCTTAGTTGAGTAGATGGTGTGACCTCTTTCGGGATAGGCTTGCAGATGTAGATGATATAGGTGTACCGGCCTATCCGTGGGTTAGGGGAAATGCTTTCGAAAGACTATGTCTCGATCTTTCGATCAAGGATGTGGTCGAGTCTTGTGGGGAAAAGTGCACAACCTCTACAGAGTTACAAATCTAATCGACTAGCCGTGTCCCCGGTCATGGACAACTTGATCTTTTAGTAGTGGAAATATAGGGAGATGTCATCACTCTTAACTAATCAACTGGGTACAATTTTTTGGAATGATTGAGATGGGCATCATCTCAGACTTATGATATTTGTAGAAGTAGAGCAATTATTTTTGATAGGAAAAAACTAGCTTTATGCAAAACTAAACTTAGAGCTTTCCACTAGCCAAATTGCATGTACTATATAGGCTCATTACACTTTATGATGTGACTTGCCAGTACATTCCATGTACTGACCTACAAGGCTGCAACTTGTCATGTTGCAGATTTATCCGACGACGAATAAGGTGCGATAGGTCGTTGTTCTGCACTCAGCTTGCTCGTGGAGTTGATGGACTCGTTACACTTTTTGCTTCCGCATTACTTTGCTTTATTTGGCCTTAGGCCACATTAATGTAATAAATACTCTTTGAGGATTCTCGATGTAATAAATGTGTGATTGAACTCTGTTGTAAATCCTTAAGTACTGCGTGTGTCAGCATACCGATCCAGGGATGACACTTAAGCACAGAGACTCCGATCCCTTGAGATCAGGTCGCTACAAGATGGTATCAGAGCACACGTTGACTGTAGGACGCAACCCTAGAAAATGGAAAGCCATAGGATAAAAACCATATTTTACAACACTTTTATACCCTGTTTTGGTCGCATACTTTTCCCTGCTTCACTACTAATTTCTCCTCTCTTTCAAACTGTAGATGTCGACCCCCATCATTGAGTTTGCTCAGCCCGACGCAACTATGCCCTTTGGAAGACAACTCGTGGATATCGCACGTCATCGCATTGCCTTGCCCAGCTTCACCGGTACCTTCACGGCCACTCTACGTGAGGAGATGCGCTGGAGGATTGACGTCCACATTCTAGGGCGAACTTTTGGAAATGCCATCGAGCCGATCGAGTTGTACATAGAAGTAAGATCATGGGGCATTGGCAAAGGGATCGCTATGCTCTTTGCACTTGGGCGCATCCGCCAGGACTACCGCGAGGATCTCAGGAAGACTAACTACGTCATGTACCCGCGCCGCGACTCGGATGGAGATATGGTGCGCACCATGGAGGACGACACCATCACCTCACACATTGAGGACCTAGAGGAGCTCATCACCAGGATGAAGGAAGAGATGGACGACAACCTCATCACCACCCACAACCTAACTACCCGCAAGGTCGATCTAGAAGAAGAGCTTCAGAACGCTCACGCAGAGCATGAGGAGGAGCTCGATGCGCTGCAGGATAAGTTCGACGACTTGAAGCTTCAGCTGGAGGAAGCTGAGGAGGAGCTTGATAATGGGGAGAATCTCCAAGAGGATCACTCTTACGGGGACTATGTCAGTCAGGACAAAGACTATGAGGACGACGATGAGGAGATATAGAGTGATGCCGCTGGAGCCAACATCAACATGATAGATCTCTCTTTCGATGAGGAGTAGATTTGGACCACCATGAGAGATTAGTATTCGATATTCGATTAGTATTTGGTTTATTTATTTGCGGGACCTTGTCAAATCTTATGACATGGCTCACCTTAGATTTGTTTCATGTGAACTCTTTGATTGAATTGAATTGGAGTGATTTGGATTTTTATTGACATCATTTGCAAATGGGTAGTGTTTCTCCCTTAGGCATAATTCTATCTATACCTCGTCTATGCTGACCCAACAGATGCCACCAAGGCGCGACCCTTCCAGGAGTGGCTCAGGGAATGATATCCCACCCGCCTTGGAACCATTGCTTCAGACCCAGAACCAGATGATACAGTTGATGATGCAAAATATGGCCCAGAGCAACAACAACAACCCGCCTCCACCTCCACCTCCACCACAAATTGACAGCCTTACCCGTTTTCTAAGGCTGAATCCTCCAATCTGTTGGGGAACGTCGCATGGGAAACAAAAAATTTCCTACGCACACGCAAACCTATCCATGGTGATGAGCATCTACGAGAGGGAGAGTGGATCTACGTACCCTTGTAGATCGCTAAGCGGGAAGCGTTAAGAAACGCGGTTGGTGTAGTCGAACTTCTTCGCGATCCAAATCGCCGAGCGTCCCGCAATCCAATCACGAACCGTCCCGCGAACACATCATGATCCGTCCTGTGAACTCATCACGATCCGTCTCACGATCTTGATCACGATCTGTCCCGCGAACTCATCACGATCCGTTTCGTGATCACATCACGAACCGTCTCGCGATCTCGATCACGGTCCTTCCGATCTAGCGCCGAACGGACGACACCTCCGCGTTCAGCACACGTGCAGCTTGATGACGATCTCCACCGTCTCGATCCAGCGAGAGGAGGTGGAGAGGAGAGAGAGTTCACCGGCAGCGTGACAGCGCTCCGGTGATGGTGGTGGAGCAATTCCGGCAGGGCTTCGCCTAAGCGCTGCGGAACTACGATCTAGAGGAGAAACTATGCACCGGTGGAACGGGTAGCACGTGGCCGGAAATTCTATCCAAAAACCACCCAATCCACTAGTATATATAGGAGGAGAGGAGAGGAGAGGCAGCCAAGGCCTTTGGGTCGGCCGAAATAGGAGGTGGGAGCAATCCTACTTCACCTCCAATCCTAGTTGGAGTAGGATTGCCTCCTATTGGCTGATTTTCCACTTTTTGCTTTAGGACTTTCTCTCCTGCGCCATGGGCCTTTGTGGCTGTTCTACCAGCCCACTAAGGGCTGGTTATTATTCTCCCACAGCCCATGGACCTCTTGGGGTCGAAATACCCCTCCCGGAGGTCCCCCGGTACACTACCGGCACTCCCGGTACACTACCGATACTCCCGGTACACTACCGATGAGCCCGAAACTTTTCCGGCGACCAAACTGGGACATCCTATATATGAATCTTTACCTTCGGACCATTCCGGAGCTCCTCGTGACGTCCGAGATCTCATCCGGGACTCCGAACAACCTTCGGTCACCACCATACATAACTCTACACTACCGAAACGTCACCGAACCTTAAGTGTGCAGACCCTGCGGGTTCGAGAACTATGTAGACATGACCGAGACACCTCTACGGTCAATAACCAATGGCGGGACCTGGACGTCCACATTGGTTCCTACATATTCTACGAAGATCTTTATCGGTCGAACCTCTATGTCAAGGATTCAGTTAATCCCGTATAACGTTCCCTTTGTTCTTCGGTATGTTACTTGCCCGAGATTCGATCGTCGGTATCTCCATACCTAGTTCAACCTCGTTACCGGCAACTCTCTTTACTCGTTCCGTAATACAAGATCCCGAAACTAACAATTAGTCACATCGCTTGCAAGGCTTATTGTGATGTTGCATTACTGAGTGGGCCCCGAGATACCTCTCCGTTACATGGAGTAACAAATCCCAGTCTCGATCCATGCCAACTCAACAAACACCATCGGAGATACCTGTAGAGCACCTTTATAGTCACCCAGTTACGTTGCGACGTTTGATACAGACAAGGCACTCCTCCGATATCCGTGAGTTGCATGATCTCATGGTCATAGGAACATATACTTGACATGCAGAAAACAGTAGCAATAAACTTACACGATCATATGCTATGTTTGTAGTTTGGGTCTTATCCATCACATCATTCTCCTAATGATGTGATCCCGTTATCAAATGACATCTCATGTCCATGGCTAGGAAACCTTAACCATCCTTTGATCAATGAGCTAGTCCATTAGAGGCATACTAGGGACATGGTTTTGTCTATGTATCCACACATGCATTTAAGTCTCCGATCAATACAATTATAGCATGGATAATAAACGATTATCATGAACAAGGAAATATGATAATAACTAATTTATTATTGCCTCTAGGGCATATTTCCAACAGTCTCCCACTTGCACTAGAGTCAATAATCTAGTTCACATCACCATGTGATTCGCATTGTTATGAATCTAACACCCAATGAGTTTTGGGGATCGATCATGCTTTGCATGTGAGAGAGGTCTTATAGTCAACGGGTCTGCGATATTCAGATCCGTGTGTACTTTGCAAATCTCTATGTCAAACCGTAAACACTGCTACCACACTCCACTTGGTACTATTTCCAAATGGCTGCTCCACTATACGTATCCAGATTGCTACTACTAGTCATCCGGATAGGTGTTAAACCTTGCATCGACGTAACGCTTTACGACGAACTCTTTATCACCTCCATAATCAAGAAACATTTCCTTAGTCCTCTGGTTACTAAGGATAATTCCGACCGCTGTCCAGTGATCCACTCCTGGACCACTCTTGTACCCCTTGACAGACTCATGGCAAGGCACACATAGGTGCGGTACACAACATGGCATAATATAGAGCCTATGGCTAAGGCATAGGGGACGACATTCGTACTTTCTCCTTCTTCTGCCGTTGTCGAGCTTTGAGTCTCACTCAACTTCACACCTTACAAATCAGACGAGAACTATTTCTCTGGCTAATCCATTTTGAACTCTTTCAAAATCTTGTCAAGGTATGCACTCATTGAAAGTCTCATCAAGCATCTTGATCTATCTCTATAGATTTTGATGCTCAACAATTAGGTAGCTTTATCCAGGTCTTCCTTTGAAAAACACTTTTCAAACAACCTTTTATTCCTTCCAGAAATTCTACATTATTTCCGATCAACAATATGTCAACCACATATACTTATCAGAAACTCTACAGTGCTCCCACTCACTTTATTGCAAATACAAGTTTCTCGTAAACTTTGTATAAACTACAGAAACTTTGATCACCTCATCAAAGTGTATATTCCAACTCCGAGATGCTTGCTTCAGTCCATAGAAGGATCACTGAAGCTTGCTCATCTTTTAGCATCCTTAGGACTGACAAAACCTTCTGGTTGTATCACATACAACCTTTCCTTAAGTAAACCGTTAAGGAAACGATGTTTTGACATCCATCTGCCAGATTTCATAATTGAAAATGCAGCAACTGCTAACATAATTCCAACAGACTTTTAGCATCGCTACGAGTGAGAAAGCCTCATCGCAGTCAACTCCTTGAACTTGTCACAAACATCTTTGCAACAAGTCGAGCTTTACAAATAGTGACATTCACCATCAGTGTCTGTCTTCATTTTAAAGATCCATTTGTACTCAACGACCTGCCATCCAACGAGCAAGTCTACCAAAGTCTACACTTGGTTTTTATACATGGATCCTATCTCGGATTTCATGGCCTCCAACCATTTGTCGGAATCCGGGCCCATCATCGCTTCTCCATAGCTCGTAGGTTCATCGTTTGTCCAACAACATGACCTCCAAGACAGGGTTGTCGTACCGCTTAGGAGCAATACACATCCTTGTCGACCTACGAAGTTTGATAGTAACTTGATCCTGAAGCTTCATGATCATCATCATTAACTTCCTCTTCAACTAACGTAGGCTTCACAGAAACAACATCCTGCGCTGCGCTACTCTCTGGTTGAACAAAGTTTTAACAACCTCATCAAGTTCTATCTTCCTCCCACTTAATTCTTTCAAGAGAAACTTTTCCTCGAGAAAGGATCCATTTTAGTAACAAACACTTTGCACTTGGATCTGAGATAGAAGGTTCACCCAACTGATCTTAGGGTATTCTATGAAGATGCATTCGTCCGCCTTGGGTTCGACCTCATTAGGTGAAAACATTTTCCACACAAGTGTCGCAGCCCCAAGTATTAAGAAATGACAGCTTAGGTTTCTATCAAACCATAATTCACACGGTGTCATCTCAACGGATTTAGATGATGCCCTATTTAAAGTGAATGTAGTTGTCTCTAATGCATAACCCCAAAAATTATAGTAGTAAAATGATAAGAGACATCACATTATGCACTATATCAATAGAGCATGACTATGATGTTCGGACACACCATCACACCATGGTGTTCCAGGTGGCGTTAGTTGTGAAACAAATTTCACATTGTCTTAAGTATGCCAAACTCGTAACTCAGGTATTCACCTCCACGATCATATCGCGGTCATTTTTATCTTCTTGTCACGATGATCTTTAAACTTCACTCTGAATTTGCTTGAACCTTTCAAACGATTCAGACTTGTGTTTAATTAAGTAAATATACACTATATCTACTCAAATCATCAGTGAAGGTAAGAAAATAACGATATCCACTGCACGCTACAAGACTCACTAGATTGCATACATCAATATGTATCATTTCCAATGAATCACTTGCCCGCTCCATCCAACGGGGTCTTTTAGTCATCTTGCCCAAGAGGCATGGTTCGCATGTCTCAACCGATTCGAAATCGGATGAGTCCAAATATCCATCAGCATGGAGCTTCTACATGCGCTTTATACCAATATGACATTTAGCGGCAGTGCCACAAGTATGTGGTACTATCATTATTAACTTTGTATCTTTTGACATCAATGTTATGAACATGTGTACCACTACGATCAAGATTTCAACAAACCATTCTCACTGGGTGCATGACCATTGAAGGTATTATTCATGTAAACAGAATAACCATTATTCTCTAACTTAAATGAATAACCGTATTGCAATAAACATGATCTAATCATGTTCAAGCTCAACGCAAAACACCAAATAACATTTAGGTTCGTCACTAATCCTGAAGGTAGAGAGAGCGTGCGATGTTGATCACATCAACCTTGGAAACATTTCCAACACATATCGTCACCTCACCCTTAGCTAGTTCTCCGTTTATTCCGTAGCTTTTATTTCGAGTTACTAACATTTAGCAACCGAACCGGTATCCAACACCCAGGTGCTACTAAGAGTACTAGCAAGGTACACATTAATAACTCGTATATCAAATATACTTCTATCAATGTTGACAGCCTTCTTATCTACCAAGTATCTAGGGTTGTTCCGCTTCAGCGACCGCTCACCTCATAACAGAAGCACTTAGTCTCGGGTTTGAGTTCAACTTTGGGTTGCTTCACTGGAGCAGCAACTGGCTTGCTATCCATGAAGTTTCCCTCCTTGCTCTTGCCCTTCTCGAAACTAGTGGTTTGATTAACCATCAACACTTGACGCTCCTTCTTGATTTCTACCTTCGCGGTGTCAAACATCGCGAACAACTCAGGGATCAACATCTCTTTCCCTGGCATTTTATAGTTCATCACCAAGTTCTAGTAGCTCAGTGACAGTGACTTGGAGAACTACATCAATCACTATCTTATCTGGAAGATCAACTCCCACTCGATTCAAGCGATTGTAGTACCCAGACAGTCTGAGCACATGCTCAACGATTGAGCTATTCTCTTTTATCTTGTAGGCCAAGAATCTTGTTGGAGATCTTATATCTCGCAACTCGGGCACGAGCCTGAGATCACAATCTCAGCTCTTAGAACATCTCATATGTTCCGTGACGTTCAAAACGTTTTGGAGCCTCAATTCTAAGCCGTAATGCATGACGCACTAAACTATCAAGTAGTCATCGAAACGTGCCTGTCAGATGTTCACAACATCTACAGTCGACGCTAGATGGGGTGGCGCACCGAGCGATGCATAAAGGACATAAGCCTTCTGTGCAGCAATGAGGACAATCCTCAGATCACGGACCCAGTCTGCAATTTTGCTACCAACATCTTTCAATTCTATTTCTCTAGGAACATATAAAAATACAAGGGAGCCACAACGCGAGCTAGTAATCTACAACATAATTTGCAAAGACACTTTGACTATGTTCATGATAATGAGTTCAATTAATCATATTACTTAAGAACTCCCACTCAAATTGACATCCCTCCAATCATTCGAGTGATACATGATCCAAAATTCACCAACTCAAGTCCGATCATCACGTGAGTTGAGGTGGCTGCAATGGTGAACATCATCATGTTGATCATATCTACTATATGACTCATGTTCGACCTTTCGGTCTCTTGTGTTCCGAGGCCATGTCTGTACATGCTAGGCTCGTCAAGTTTAACCCGAGTGTTCTGCATGTGCAACACCGGCTTGCACCCGTTGTATGTGAACGTAGAGTCTATCACACCCGATCATCACGTGGTGTCTCAACACGACGAACTTTCGCAACAGTGCACACTCGGGGAGAACACAATTTATCTTGAAATTAAGTGAGGGATCACCTTATAATGCTACCGCCATCCTAAGCAAAACAAGGTGCATAAAAAGGATTAACATCACATGCAAATCATAAGTGACATGATATGGCCATGAACTTGTGCTTTTGATCTCCATCTATAAAGCACCGGCATGATCTCCATCGTCACCGGCACGACACCATGATCTCCATCATCTTGATCTCCATCAACGTGTCGCCATCGGGGTTGTCACGCCCTACATGCTTCTACTACTATTGCTACCGTAGCGATAAAGTAAAGCATTACATGGTGCTTAATGATTGACACGCAGGTCATACAATAATTAAAGACAACCCTATGGCTCCTGCCGGTTGCCGTATTCAACGACATGCAAGTCGTGAAATTCTATACATCACATGATCATCTCATACATCACATATATCTCATCATGTAATTGGCCATATCACATCACAACATACCCTGCAAAAACAAGTTAGACGTCCTCTAATTGTTGTTACATGTTTTACGTGGCTGCTACGGGTATCTAGCAAGAACGATTCTCACCTACGCATAAACCACAACGGTGATACATAGATTGCTTTTCAACCTTCTCAAGGACCGCCTTTGTCAAATCCGATCCAACTAAAGTGAGAGAAACTGTCACCCGCAAGCCATCTAGGCAACAAGTTGCGTCGAGGGAACCGGTCTCTCGTAAGCGTACGAGTAATATTGGTCCGGGCCGCTTCATCTCACAATCCCGCTGAACCAAAATACGACCAAGGGAGGAAGCAATCTAAGCATCAACGCCCACAAACCTTTTGTGTTCTACTCGAGATCTCATCGAACCATCAACCTAGCTCATGATGCCACTGTTGGGGAACGTCGCATGGGAAACAAAAATTTTCCTACGCACACGCAAACCTATCCATGGTGATGAGCATCTACGAGAGGGAGAGTGGATCTACGTACCCTTGTAGATCGCTAAGCGGGAAGCGTTAAGAAACACGGTTGGTGTAGTCGAACTTCTTCATGATCCAAATCGCCGAGCGTCCCGCGATCCAATCACGAACCGTCCCGCGAACACATCATGATCCGTCCCGTGAACTCATCACGATCCTTCTCACGATCTTGATCACGATTTGTCCCGCGAACTCATCACGATCCGTTCCGTGATCACATCACGAACCGTCTCGCGATCTCGATCACGGTCCTTCCGATCTAGCGCCGAACGAACGACACCTCCACGTTCAGCACACGTGCAGCTTGATGACGATCTCCACCGTCTCGATCCAGCGAGAGGAGGTGGAGAGGAGAGAGAGTTCACCGGCAGCGTGACGGCGCTCCGGTGATGGTGGTGGAGCAATTCCGGCAGGGCTTCGCCTAAGCGCTGCGGAACTACGATCTAGAGGAGAAACTATGCACCGGTGGAACGGGTAGCACGTGGCCGGAAATTCTGTCCAAAAACCACCCAATCCACTAGTATATATAGGAGGAGAGGAGAGGAGAGGCAGCCAAGGCCTTTGGGTCGGCCGAAATAGGAGGTGGGAGCAATCCTACTTCACCTCCAATCCTAGTTGGAGTAGGATTGCCTCCTATTGGCTGATTTTCCACTTTTTGCTTTAGGACTTTCTCTCCTGCGCCATGGGCCTTTGTGGCTGTTTTCCCAGCCCACTAAGGGCTGGTTATTATTCTTCCACAGCCCATGGACCTCTTGGGGTCGAAATACCCCTCCCGGAGGTCCCCCGGTACACTACCGGCACTCCCGGTACACTACCGATACTCCCGGTACACTACCGATGAGCCCGAAACTTTTCCGGCGACCAAATTGGGACATCCTATATATGAATCTTTACCTCCGGACCATTCCGGAGCTCCTCGTGACATCCGGGATCTCATCCGGGACTCCGAACAACCTTCGGTCACCACCATACATAACTCTACACTACCGAAACGTCACCGAACCTTAAGTGTGCAGACGCTGCGGGTTCGAGAACTATGTAGACATGACCGAGACACCTCTACGGTCGATAACCAATGGCAGGACCTGGACGTCCACATTGGTTCCTACATATTCTACGAAGATCTTTATCGGTCGAACCTCTATGTCAAGGATTCAGTTAATCCCGTATAACGTTCCCTTTGTTCTTCGGTATGTTACTTGCCCGAGATTCGATCGTCGGTATCTCCATACCTAGTTCAACCTCGTTACTGGCAAGTCTCTTTACTCGTTCCGTAATACAAGATCCCGAAACTAACAATTAGTCACATCGCTTGCAAGGCTTATTGTGATGTTGCATTACCGAGTGGGCCCTGAGATACCTCTCCGTTACATGGAGTAACAAATCCCAGTCTCGATCCATGCCAACTCAACAAACACCATCGGAGATACCTGTAGAGCACCTTTATAGTCACCCAGTTACGTTGCGACGTTTGATACAGACAAGGCACTCCTCCGATATCCATGAGTTGCATGATCTCATGGTCATAGGAACATATACTTGACATGCAGAAAACAGTAGCAATAAACTTACACGATCATATGCTATGTTTGTAGTTTGGGTCTTATCCATCACATCATTCTCCTAATGATGTGATCCCGTTATCAAATGACATCTCATGTCCATGGCTAGGAAACCTTAACCATCCTTTGATCAACGAGCTAGTCCATTAGAGGCATACTAGGGACATGGTTTTGTCTATGTATCCACACATGCATTTAAGTCTCCGATCAATACAATTATAGCATGGATAATAAACGATTATCATGAACAAGGAAATATGATAATAACTAATTTATTATTGCCTCTAGGGCATATTTCCAACACAATCTTCACGAGCAGCCCGGAGCCAATCATCGCAGATGACTGGTTTCGCAACATGGGTAGGAAGCTAGCCACAGTAGGATGCATCGATCGGGAGAAGATAAGGTTCGCCTCTCACCAACTGGACGGACCAGCAGCTTCGTGGTGGGAGAACTACACCGCCACGTACCCCATGGAGAATGTGACTTGGGCTCAGTTCTAGCAGGCGTTCCGCACTGCTCACGTTTCAGCGGGAGCTATGGCTCTCAAGAAGAGGGAGTTCCGCAACTTGCGCCAAGGAGGTCGCTCAGTGTCTGAGGTTGTCCCGTTACGCCCTTGTCCTAGGTGACGTGGCAACCGATGCAGCCAAGCAAGAGAAGTTTCTGGAGGGACTGAATGATGAGCTGGGAATTCAGTTGATGGTTGCGACTTTCGATAACTATCAAGAGTTGGTGGACAAGGCGATCACTCTAGAGGGCAAGCATCAGCAGATGGAAAGTCGCAAGAGGAAATATGGTCAAGGCAAGTTTCAGTCTGGAGCTCAGCAGAAGCCTCGCTCCGCCCCTTTCTCAGGATATTCTGGTACAAGACACAGTAAGTTTGGAGGGCACAACCATCATAACCATGGTGGACATTCTCAGCATGGAGGCAATGGACACAACCACAATGACCATAAGAATGGCAATGGGAATGAAGGAAACGACAATCACCATCACCCTACCCCTGCTACACCAGTGAGGAAGGATCTGAGTCACATCACCTGCTTCAAGTGCAAGAAGACAAGGCGCTACTCCAATGAGTGTCCGAGCTACAGAATGGGAATGGGAATGGAAGTTTTGGAGGCAAGAAGCCCAACCCTTTCACTAAGGGGCATGTGAATCATGTCAATGTGGAAGAAGTCTATGAACAACCGGATGCGATGATTGGTAAGTTCTTGGTTATTTCTTTTCCAGCACTCATTCTATTTGACACTGGTGCATCGCATTCATTCATATCGAGTGGATTTGTGGATAAATATCAGTTGCCTACTATAGCTCTTAAGTCACCTATTCTAGTGAGTTCCCCAGGAGTAGAGTCTATGACTAGTCAGGCATGTTTTCAGTTGCCTTTAAACATAGGGGGACATGCTTTTCCCATAGATATGATCGTAATTGAGTCACAAGGGTTGGATGTAATCCTAGGTATGGATTGGATGTCCAAGTATCAGGGAAGCATTGATTGTGCCAGTAGGTCAATTCTTCTCACCACTCCAGAGAAGAAGAGGATCAAGTATGTATCCAGGCTTAAGCCTAAGAGGACTCAAGTGAACTCTCTTATGGGAGTTGTCCAGGAAGAAGTAGCAGTGGTGAAGGATTATCCCGATGTGTTTCTAGAGGAGTTACCCGGCATGCCACCAGATCGGGAGATTGAGTTTCTCATTGAGTTACTGCCAGGCACCGGACCTATCTCCAAGAGGCCATACCGGATGCCCTCTAATGATCTAGCGGAAGTCAAGAAGCAGATTGAGGAATTGCTGGAGAAGGGGTATATTCGCCCGAGTTCATCACCTTGGGGAGCCCCAGTACTCTTAGTGGAGAAGAAGGATGGAACCTTGAGGATGTGTGTGGATTATCGCTCTTTGAACGAGGTGACCATCAAGAACAAGTATCCACTGCCGATGATCAATGACTTGTTCGACCAGCTAGAAGGAGCTAGTGTTTTCTCCAAGATTGACCTTCGATCGGGTTATCATCAGTTGAAGATCCATGAGAAGGATATACCTAAGACAACTTTTACCACGAGGTATGGGCTTTATGAGTATATAGTCATGTCGTTTGGTTTGACTAATGCCCCTGCCTATTTTATGAGCATGATGAACAAGGTATTCATGGAGTACTTGGATAAGTTTCTTGTGGTATTCATTGATGATATATTAGTTTTCTCCAAAAATGAGGAGGAGCACGCGAAACATCTGCGCTTAGTTCTGGAGAAGCTCAGAGAACACCAACTTTATGCCAAGTTCAGCAAGTGTGAGTTTTGGTTGAAGGAAGTCGGATTTCTCGGACATGTTTTGTCAGGGGAAGGAATTGCCATGGACCCTTCCAAGGTAGAAGCAGTCACAGAATGGAAGGCACCTACCTCAGTTAGCGAGATCCGCAGTTTCCTTGGACTTGCAGGATATTATCGGAGGTTCATTGAGAACTTCTCCAAGATCACAAAGCCCATGACAGAGTTGTCGAGAAGGACACCAAGTATATTTGGACTGAGGAATGTGAAGCCAGTTTCTAGGAGTTGAAGAAACGTTTGGTTACAGCTCTAGTGCTAATTCTGCCGAACATACACAAGGATTTTCAGGTGTATTGCGACGCTTCACGCCAAGGACTTGGAGGCGTGCTTATGCAAGAAGGAAAGGTTGTAGCTTATGCTTCACGTCAGCTTTGACCTCATGAGTTGAACTATGCCACGCATGATCTGGAGTTAGTAGCAGTGGTGCATGCACTCAAGACCTGGAGACATTTCCTTATCGGGAACCAATGTGATGTCTACACTGATCACAAGAGTTTGAAGTACATCTTCACATAGAAAGAGTTGAACCTTAGGCAAAGGAGATGGTTGGAACTCATCAAGGATTATTACATGAGTTTGCATTATCATCCAGGAAAAGCCAATGTCGTGGCAGATGCGTTGAGCCGTAAGAGCTATGTCAACACTCTTGTCGCAGGAGGATTACCTCATGAGTTATGTGATGAACTTAGAGATCTCGAGTTGGAAATAGTTCCAAGAGGCTATGTTGCCGCACTCGAAGTTCATTCCACCTTATTGGGAAAGATCAGAGAAGCTCAGAAGTTAGATCAAGGTATTGCTGAGATAAAGGAGAGGATTAGCAAAGGAAAGGCAGAAGGATTCCATGAGGATGAGCATGGAACCATATGGTTTGAGCAACGTATTTGTGTGCCCAATGATCCAGAGATCAGGAAGTTGATTCTTCAGGAGGCTCATGATTTGTCTTACTCGATACATCCGGGAAACACCAAGATGTATTTAGACTTGAAGGAAAAAATTTGGTGGACCGGTATGAAGAGGGAAATTGCTGAGTATGTAGAAGTATGTGATGTATGTCAGAGGGTAAAGGCAGAGCATCAGAAACTAGCAGGTTTACTTCAGCCATTGCCGATACCTGATTGGAAATGGGACAAACTTGGCATGGACTTCATCACGGGATTACCCAGGCCCCGTTCAGGTTATATTCCATTTGGGTGATTGTTGATCGCTTGACAAAGGTTGCTCACTTCATTCCTGTGAAGACTACCTATATGAGTGCTAAGCTGGCGAAAATATATATGACCAGGATTGTATGTCTGCATGGAGTTCCGAGGACCATTGTATCAGATAGAGGAACACATTTTACTTCAACGTTTTGGCATCAGCTACATGAAACTTTGGGTACCAGGCTAGAGTTCAGTACAGCCTTCCATCCACAGACAGATGGGCAGACAGAGAGGGTGAATCAGATTCTGGAGGACATGTTGAGAGCTTGTGCGCTAGACTACGGGTCTAGTTGGGATGATAACTTACCTTATGTAGAGTTCTCATACAATAACAGCTATCAAGCCAGTTTGCAGATGGCCCCTTTTGAGGCATTATATGGGAGGAAGTGCAGAACACCGTTGATGTGGGATGGAGTTGGGGATCGCAAATTGTTTGGATCGGATTTGATTCGAGATTCTGAGGAGAAGGTCAAGTTGATTCGTGATAGACTCAAGATACCTCAGGCTAGACAAAAGAGCTATGCCGATGCTAAATGCAAGGAAGTGATTTACGAACTGGGAGATAGAGCATATCTGCGGGTGTCTCCACTTCGAGGTATTAAGAGGTTTGGAGTCAAAGGAAAGTTAGCACCATGATTCGTGGGGCCATACAGAGTTCTGGAACACAAAGGAGAAGTTGCATACAAGTTGGAACTACGAGAGGGTTTGTCAGGAGTTCATGATGTGTTTCATGTTTCCCAACTGAAGAAGTGTCATACAGAGATGGCAGATATTCCTTTGAGAGACACAGTGCCTCTAGAAGCAATTCATTTGGATAACGACCTAACTTATGAGGAGAAGCCTGTTAAGATTCTTGAGACTGCTGAGAGGATCACTCGTACCAAGGTCATCAAGTTCTCCAAGGTTCAGTGGAGTCACCACACACAGGAGGAAGCTACTTGGGAACGAGAATAAGATCTCAAGCGTGACCATCCTCACCTTTTTGCTGGCCAACCCGAATCTCGAGGACGAGATTCATCTTAAGGGGGGTAGGTTTGTAACATCCCAATTTTATTAAATTAGGATGTTAATAGGATCATCATATTACATCTCATGATTTATTGCATTTGGAGTTTATGATGTTCAAGTTTTTCCACTCACATAAAATAATAGAGAGGGAATAATATGACTTCCTCAAAATATAAAGGAGTGGGATAGCATTTGCGTTGTATTTGGTGTTTTAAAGTTGCATTTAAAATTTATTTTGCTAGCCAAAGTTAAATCATTTCTTTAGGAAAATATTTTCTAAATGATAAGAGCAGGAATTAATGTTCCTCGTGCTATATATTAGCTATAAGGATTTTAGGAATTTGTCTGATATTTTTCTTTTTGTTTTCTGCTTCGGATCTAAAAAGAAAGAGTTTAAAAAAAACACGCACGCACCCAGGCCGGCCGAGCCAGCCACCAGGCCGCTCGCCCGAGGCAGCCAGGCCGAGCAAGGCGCTCGCCCAGCGTCGCCCCAGCCTCCCCACCCGATTGCATCTCTCTCTCTCTCTCCCTCTCTCTCACACACACCTGCAGGTGGGGCCCGACCCCATCTTCCCCAACCTCCCGCAGCACCCGCACAGGATAAGCCAGCGCTCGCAGCTCCCGCAACCGCCGACCGAAGCTCTAGGGATAGAGCTTATCCCGCAGCCCCGGCCCTCCTAGCCGCGCCAATAAGTAGCCCTCGATGCCCTCTTTCCATTCAGCCAAGCCGCACCACCTCTCGCTGCTCATAGTCGTCACCCCGTCCGTTTGCATCTCGCCGGAGCCGAAGCTTTCCGACGAAGTTTCCAACGCCGATGAACCCCCATGGCCCCTTTTTCTTCATGAAATCGGATCCCCTTAGTCTCCCGCACCTCCCTGACATTTTTTTGTGCCCCTAGGTTCACCGGAGCCGCCGCTCCAACGACCTGCGTTGCCGGAGTTCATCGGAGCTCCGCCCTCGCTCCACACCCTCCAGTCGTCGCTGCCGTTCGCCGTCACCACCGCCCGGAAGCCCCTAACGAGCCGCACCTCCCCGACCACCTCGCCTGTGCCGAAGTTCGCCGGAGCCGCCGCCCCGTCATCGGCTAGTTCCTGCATGACACCCGCGCCAACACCTCTGTAAGCCTTGCCGCTCCTCTGTTCATACATAGCATAGGATAGTTTTTTCTTTTAGATCGAACCGGTAGGTTTAGATGTAGATTGGTTTTTTTACGCGGTTAACTGCGGTCTATTTAAAATAACCTTTTGGTTTTATTTAGTTTGGTAGTTTGCGAACGTTCATCACATAGGTTTGGCAACGAACGTAGTCAACCAACCAGGGTTGGCCGCATCGCGCTCTAGCCACGAACGTTCACAATTTAGTATTTTCAGAAAACGTTCCTGTAGGAGTTTTTTTTTCAGAATTCTTTCAAAACTTCAAATGGCCTTAACTTTTTAAACGTAGATCAAAACAAGATGAAACAAGCGGCTAAATTTTCGTCTCAAATAGCCCTAACCAGAGAAACCATTGTTGCAAACTTTTGTAAGTTCAAATTCAAAATTATTTCAGATTTGATTTTAAATTCATTAGGCCATATCTTCCAAATGGGATACCCATTTGAAGTGTTTCTTTTTGCACCACGACACACGGACTAAATCCTTTGCCATGAAATCTTACCAATATATATTCTACACAACTATTTTCTGTTCATCATAATTTACTAGAATGCCTTGTAGGAACACTAATGCACGTCAGGAATTTTTGAACATTTTTATACTTTGAAATTTTTCATGTTAATGACTTGTGTTGGATTTTATTTGGCTTTTGCAAATATTTTGTTACATGTTTTCTTTGAATTGTATGAATGCTTGTTTATGTGTGTTTATTTACTTTGGGATAGATTGTCTAGAGTGCAAAGCAGAGTAGTACCATTCCCTAGAACTTCACTCCCAGCACGAAGGCAAGTTGCATTTTGATCATATCAGTTTTTACCTATGTTTTATTTTTGCACATAGTCCTTTGATGTAGGAGTGCATGGTAGGAGTTTACACTTGTTGGTTTTACTATCACCTAGTAGTTCATTTGAGGTAGGTCTTAACCGTACCAACTTTGTCGCCACCGTGTTATATTACAATGCTTCGCCAAAGTAGACGTGGATTGGGGAGTGTTATCACCTTGAGATATGAGTGACAAAGTAGTAACTAGGACCAACTTTAATGAACTACCTGGGTGGAAATTTGTTTGTATGGTGGCAAAGTATAGTGGGAGCATTCATGGGAATCCATGGGAGTGCACACTAGTGGTCCGTCCACCCAGGCTCAAAGGGATCAACATTATTTTCATGTCTATAAGCTTCCGTGTGCAACCGCAAGCCCATATGGGCTCTGGCTTAGTTGAGTAGATGGTGTGACCTCTTCCGGGATAGGCTAGCAGATGTAGATGATGTAGGTGTACCGTCCTATCCGTGGGTTAGGGGAAATGCTTTCGAAAGACTATGTATCGATCTTCCGATCAAGGATGTGGTCGAGTCTTGTGGGGAAAAGTGCACAACCTCTACAGAGTTAAAAATCTAATCGATTAGCCGTGTCCCCGGTCATGGACAACTTGAGCTTTTAGTAGTGGAAATGTAGGGAGATCTCATCACTCTTAACTAATCAACTGGGTACAATTTTTTTGGAATGATTGAGATGGGAATCATCTCAGACTTATGATATTTGTAGAAGTAGAGCAATTATTTTTGATAGGAAAAAACTAGCTTTATGCAAAACTAAACTTAGAGCTTTCCACCAGCCAAATTGCATGTACTATGTAGGCTGATTACACTTTATGATGTGACTTGCGAGTACATTCCATGTACTGACCTACAAGGCTGCAACTTATCATGTTGCAGATTTATCCCACGATGAATAAGGTGCGATAGGTTGTTGTTCTGCACTCAGCTTGCTTGTGGAGTTGATGGACTCGTTACAATATTTGCTTCCGCATTACTTTGCTTTATTTTGCCTTAGGCCACATTAATGTAATAAATACTCTTTGAGGATTCTCGATGTAATAAATGTGTGATTGAACTCTGTTGTAAATCCTCAAGTGCTGTGTGTGTCAGCATACCGATCCAGGGATGACACGTAAGCACAGAGACTCCGATCCCTTGAGATCGGGTCGCTACAGAATTCCTTTTGATGAGCATGAGATGGATGAATTTAGAAGGCACAACCTTTTGTACCCAACTTTTACTTTTTGCTGTTTAGATTATACAAAGTGAAAATGCTATTCTTCTTCTATTTTCTGAGTTATCCATGCAATAAAAATGACATGAAAATAAAAGTGCTCCAAATGCCCTGAAAATGCACTATGTCTTTTTTCTGGAATATTTAAGAATTTGTGGCACTGAGCACATAGCAGTGGGCTGCACCAGTGGGCCACAAGCTCACAGGGCGTAGCCACACCCCCCGGTCACGCCCAGGTGGCTTATGGGTCCTACGTAGCCCCCCTCACTTATTCCAGCAACCATCCACTTCATCTTCCTCCAGAAAAAATCCCACCATTGCTCAAACCCGTATTCTAGCTCATTTTACTGCCATTTTTGATCTCCTTGTGCAAAGCTCCAATTGCAAAACTGTTTTGGGGGATTGATCTTCGGTATGTGACTCCTCCAATGGTCCAATTAGTTTTTGTTCTAGTGCTTTATTTATTGCAAATTTTTGCTGCTGTGGTGACCTTGTTCTTGAGCTTGCATGTCAAATTTGTAGGTCCCAAGTAGTTTTGATGCATGATATAGCCTCTAGGCACTTGTGGGAGTAGTTGCTATAATTTTTGTTGAGTTTTGTTCTCCTTCATTTTGAGTCACTAAAAATTTCAGAAATTTTTCAAAGAAAGAAATGATGAGGATATTGTTAAGAGGCTCTTCAAGCAGGGATCTAAAGAAGATGAAATGAGGTGAAGAAGAAGTCCAAATACAGTCTTCCTCGTGTCGCAGAAGTTCGACCATGTGAATGGCCAAGTAATGCATTCTTGAGGGCGTCTGGAATTTATGAAGATTTCTATTATTTGCAAGAGAACGCAGGCATCACCGACTTCCTCAACGATAAGTGTGACCAATACCTCTTACTCACTAATATTTTTGTGCAAAACTTTCACTCTTATCCTAGGGAGGATCCTCCCATGGTAGAGTTTTACTTGTATGATGTGCCCAACAAGATGACACTTAATGATTTTTGCAATGTTTGCAAAATACCTTATGAGGGCAGCACTAGTGAACCACGTCCTAGAGACATGGAGGACTTTATTGCTGCAACCACTGTGGGGGAAGAGAGAGTGGTGTCATTGGCAAGAGCAGCTACTTTACATTTTCCTGTTATACGATATTATTCATTATTTGTGGGGAGATGTTTAGTTGGTCGTGGGGATAGTGGAGGCCTTAGTGCTCCCGATCTTGCCACTCTGCGCCATGCTTTACTTGCTGATAGAACTTTTAGTCTGGGCGCTATGGCGGCCCAACTGTTGAATTTAAACCATTCAAAGGGGCCCATATTCGGAGGTATCTATGCATGTCGTCTAGCCACACACTTTAGGATACCCATTAGTCTTGACGAGGAAGAGGAAATGCTGCTACCTACAAGATATTTAGACTATGACAGTATGGTAACGCATGATTTTATTAGAAAGAATAATGGTAGGAGGCTGCTTTACAACTTAGTGTATAGTAAAGGCACTTGTGAGATTATTGTTCTGCCTGCTTATTCTTTGGTTGTTATTCATTCTGGCAGGTACACTGTTATGCCCAAGGACATCTACATATATTGGGGTCTGTCGCAACCACCAGCACCTGAGCCGGCACCATCCCTTGATCCATATCCGGATCTAGTTTTTCAGTGGGAGCCATAGGAGCTCGCCAACCAGTGGAACCCTTAGGACCCTCCGGAGTATCCACGAGATGGTTATTTTTAGCCATGGCCCTAGACCAACTTAGGCCAAAAGCCTAAGCTTGGGGGAGTACGTATTTATCATCGACATTACATTCATGTTCACACACTCATCTTGGTAGTTGGTGGTCATACTTTTTCATTGCACCATCCATGGTAGTTTATTTCTTCTTTATGCTTTCTTCTTGTGTGCTTAGTTAACCTTGAGAAAATCCAAAAAAAGTTATAGCTTTACCTTCTAGTATGTTTAGTTGTAGCATTAAAAGAAAACCCAAAAAGATTTTTCATTCTTCTTTTGCTTGTTGGGAGCTTTCTCGTGTAAATAGTTTTTCTTGTTCTTGTTTTGAATTTTCTTTATTTGGGTCGTAAGGAGAAGACTACAATGAAAATGTTGAGTGGCTCTCATATGCATTGTTGTTTATCTATCAGAGAGCCCATATTACCTTGCCTTCTCCTTTGAGTTATTGTTTGCAGATTCCAGCTTAGTCCAATGCACGTGCACTCTTATTATTATTCACACCGTTCGGTCGTGCAAGTGAAAGGCAATAATGACGATATGTGATGAAAAGATTGAGATGGAGAAAAGTTGGTATGAACTCAACCTATTTTGCTTTTGTAAATATGATTAGCTCATCGTTCTGAATTCAGCTCATTGTGGATGAAACATATTTGCAATGATAATTAGAGATTATAGTTACTCATGGCATGCTTAATTAGCTAAGAGTGGATAATGGTTTGTCTTGAGTGCCAACATGCATTTTAAAATGGTTGTGATGTAGTATGATAGGATGGTATCCTCCTTTGAATGATTCAGGTGGCTTGACTTGGCACATGTTCATGCATGAAACAAAATCAACATAGCCTCCATGATATTTATGTTCATGGTGATTTATATCCTACTCATGCTTGCATTCAATGTTGGTTAATCTTAATGCATGTTGATGACTGTTGTCGCTCTCTAGTTGGTCGCTTCCCAGTCTTTTGCTAGCCTTCACTTCTACTAAGCAAGAATACTGCTTGTGCATCCACTTCCTTAAACCCAAAGTTGTTCCATCTAAGTCCACCATACCTACCTATATGCGGTATTCACCTACCATTCCAAGTAAATTTGCATGTGCCAAACTCTAAATCTTCAAATAATATTCCATTTTGTATGCCCGAATCGCTCATGTAGCGACTGGGGGCGGCAGTATCTTCCATGCTAGGTGGGTTATTCTCACGATATGTGATGATTCACTATCATTCACGAGAAAGTGGCCGGTATTCGGAATGCCCAGTCCCATGCTCAAAATCAAATCAAAATATAATGAAACAAAACTCCCCCATGACTGTGTTTGTATGGATGGTACCCGTGGATTCGGCTAGCCATGGAGTGTGTTTGATTGGTGGAGGGGGAGTAAAAACTTTATCATTCTATTTGGGAACCGCCTATAATGTATCTAGCATGGAAGATGGTGAAATCTCTTGGTCGTTATGTCGGCAATGAAAGCATACCGCTCAAAATTATCATCCATCCTTGTTTTTGTTTTAAAATCTCGAGCTTTAGCACCTCTGCAAATCAATGCTTCCCTCTGCGAAGGGCCTATATATTTTACTTTACTATTGAGTCACCCTCCTCTTATAAAAGGCACCGGTTAGAGAGCACCACCGTCATTTGTATGCTTTGCTATTAATTGATATTGAGTAAGAGTGAGACCGGATCTCTTTTATCATGAATTACAATGTCCAGTTAGTTCTTGTTCTCCAGGGGTGCTCTGCATTTATGTTTTGCGGTCTCAGAAAGGGATAGCGAGATACCATTATATCATATATTGTATCATGATTGTTTTGATAAATGTGTTGTCATCCGAGAGTTATTATTATTGCTCGCTAGTTGATTATGCCATTGATATGAGTAAATGTGAGACCTAAATGTTATTGTGAACATGGTTAGTCTATAATCTTTGCTGAAAATCTGAATATTAGTTAGACATGTTTACAACAACAAGATCAAACAAAGTTTGCAAAAGTTTTTCATTGTCACTTTCAATTTATCAACTGAATTGCTTGAGGACAAGCAATGGGTTAAGCTTGGGGAAGTTGATACGTCTCCATCGTATACACTTTTCCAAACTGTTGTGTCCTTGTTTTGGACTCTAATTTGCATGATTTGAATGGAACTAACCCGAACTGATGCTGTTTTCAGTAGAATTACCTTGGTGTTATTTTTGTGTGGAAATAAAAGTTATCGGATTGACCTGAAAATTTATGGAGATTATTTTTGGAATTAATAAACAATACTGGCGAAAGAATCAACCATAGGGGGGCCACCCATTGGCCACAAGCCAGGGGGACGCAACCACCCCCTAGCCACGCCTAGCAGGCTTGTGGGCCACCAGGAGCTCCACCGACCTCGATTCTAACTCCACATATTCACATCCATGGAGGAAAAAAATCAGAGAGAAGAGTTCATCGTGTTTCATGATACGGAGCCGCTGCCACCTCCTGTTCTTCCTTGGGAGGCTAGATCTGGAGTCCGTTTTAGGCTCCGGAGAGGGGAAATCGACGCCATCGTCATCACCAACCATCCTTAATCGCCAATTCCATGATGCTCTTTGCCGTTCGTGAGTAATTCCATCATAGGCTTGTTGGACGGTGATGGGTTGGATGAGATTTACCATGTAATCGAGTTAGTTTTGTTAGGGTTTGATCCCTAGTATCCATTGTGTTCTGAGATTGATGTTGCTATAGATTTGCTATGCTTAATGCTTGTCACTAGGGCACGAGTGCCATGATTTCAGATCTGAACCTATTATGTTTTCACGAATATATATGTGTTCTTAACCCTATCTTGCAAGTTGTAGACACCTATTACGAGTTATGATCTGCATCCCACAGGGTGAAAATAACTAGGATTCTTTTCGGTGATTACCGTAGTTTGAGAAATTCATGTATTCACTAAGTGATAATGCTTTGGTCCGGTTGTCTATTAAATGAGGCCTTAATATCCCTTAGTTTCCATCGGTACCCCGTTGCCATGGGAGGGTAGGACAAAAGATGTCATGCAAGTTCTTTCCATAAGCATGTATGACTATATATCGAATACATGCCTACATTACATTGATGAATTGGAGCTAGTTTTGTGTCACCCTATGTTATGACCGTTGCATGATGAATGCCATCCAACATAATTATCCATCACTGATCCATTGCCTATGAGCTTTTCACATATTGATCCTTGCCAAGTTTCTTTTCCGTT
Organism: Hordeum marinum; assembly: GCA_022496015.1. Classification (NCBI taxonomy): domain Eukaryota; kingdom Viridiplantae; phylum Streptophyta; class Magnoliopsida; order Poales; family Poaceae; genus Hordeum; species Hordeum marinum. The sequence continues at coordinate 365,017,864 of CM039675.1, read as the reverse complement.
GCTACTGTTACAATCACTACAAAACTACTCTGTCACTTTTGCCATCGTTACCGTTACTTCCATACTACTTTGCTACTAAATACTTTGCTGCAGATATTAAATCTTTCATGTGTGGTTGAATTGACAACTCAGTTGCTAATACTCGAGAATATTCTTTGGCTCCCCTTGTGTTGAATCAATAAATTTGGTTTGAATACTCTACCCTCGAAAACTGTTGCGATCCCCTATACTTTTGGGTTATCAGACTACATCAACTGCGTTTCTTAATTCTTCCCGCTTAGTGATCTACAAGGGTATGTAGATCTAATCTCTCCTCTCGTATATGCTCATCTCCTAGATTCATCTTTTTGAAGCGTAGGAATTTTTTGTTTCCCATGCAACGTTCCCCAATAGTGGCATCATGAGCTAGGTCTATGCATAGATGACATCACGAGTAGAACACAAAGAAGTTTGTGGGTGTTGATATTCAGATTGCTTCCTGCCTTGGTCTTTTCTTGATTCGGCGGTATCGTGGGATGAAGTGGCCCGAACCAACTTTACATGTCCATGTACATGAGAATGGTTCCATCGACTGACGCCTGACTTTGTTGCATAAGATGGTTGGGGGTGTTTGTCTCTCCCACCTTAGTTGAATCGGATTCGACAAAGGTGGTCCTTGTTTAAGGTTGAATAGCAATTTGTGTATCACCGTTGCGGTTTTGCATAGGTAAGACCCATTCTTGCTAGATACCCATAGCAGCCACGTAAAATATGCAACAACAATTAGAGGATGTCTAACTTGTTCTTGCAGGGTATGTTGTGATATGATATGGACAATGACATGATGAAATATATTTGATGTATGAGATGATCATGTTTTGTAATAGTTCATACCGACTTGCATATCGATACATATGGGAACCGACATGAGCCATATGGTTGTCTTTAATTATTGTATGACCCGCGTGCCAATCATTAAGCACCATGTAATGCTTTACTTAATCGCTAAGCGGTAGCAATAGTAGTAGAAGCATGGTTGGCATGACATCCCCGATGGCAACACAATGATGGATACCATGACGATGGAGATCACGCCGGTGCTTTGGTGATGGAGATCAAAAGCACAAGTTCATGGCCATATCATGTCACTTATGATTTGCATGTGATGTTAATCCTTTTATGAATCTTATCTTGCTTAGGACAATGGTAGCATTATAAGGTGATCCCTCACTAAAATTTCAAGATAAATTTGTGTTCTCCCCGAGTGTGCACCGTTGCGAAAGTTTGTTGTTTTGAAGCACCACGTGATGATTGGGTGTGATAGACTCTATGTCCGCATACAACGGGTGGAAACCAGTGTTGCACATGCGGAACACTCAGGTTAAACTTGACGAGCCTAGCATGTACAGACATGGCCTCAGAACACAAGAGATCGAAAGGTCGAACATGAGTCATATAGTAGATATGACCAACATGGAGATGTTTACCATTGAAACCACCTCATCTCACGTGATGATCGGACTTGTGTTGGTGAATTTGGATCATGTAGCACTCGGATGACCGGAGGGATGTCAATTTGAGTGGGAGTTTTTAAAGTAATGTGATTAACTAAACTCATTATCTTGAACAATAGTCTAAGTAATCTTTGCAAATTTATGTTGTAGATCAATGGCTCGCGCAGTAGCATCCCTGAATTTCAATGCATTCCTAGAGAAAGCCTAGCTGAAATATGATGGAAGTAACTTTGTAGACTGGGCCCGTAATCTGAGGATTATCCTCACGGCTTCCCAAAAGTCTTATGTCCTTGATGCACCGCTCGGTTTGCCACCCACTCCAGTGTCATCTGCAGACATTGTGAACGCCTAGCAGGCGCGTTCTAATGACTGCTCAATACTTCAGTGTGCAATGTTGTATGGCTTAGAACCGAGACTTCAAAGACGTCTTGAATGTCATGGAGCATATGAGATGTTTCAGGAGTTGAAGTTTATTTTTGAGAAGAATGCCCAGATCGAGATGTATGATACCTCCAATAAGTTATATGCTTGCAAGATGGAGGAGAACGGGTCTGTCAGTGAGCACATACTCAGAATGTCTGGCTATTCTAACCGCCTGGCTGAGTTGGGAATTACTCCCCGCCAGAGATGATAACTGACAGAGTTCTCCAGTCACTGTCACCTAGCTACAAGAGATTTGTGTTGAACTATAACATGCAAGGGATGAACAAATCAGTCGCCGAGCTGTTTGCAATGCTGAAAGTCGCTGAGTCAGAAATACAAAAGGAGCATCAAGTGTTGATGGTCAATAAAACCACTAGTTTCAAGAATAATGGCAAGGGCAAGAAGGGTAACTCCAAGAAGAGCGGCAAAGCAGTTGCCCCTCCCGTGAAGAAACCCAAGGATGGACCCAAGCGAGAAATTGAGTGCTTTCTGTTGGGGAACGTTGCATAGGAAACAAAAAAAATCCTACGCACACACAAGATCTATCCATGGTGATGAGCATCTATAAGAGGGAGAGTGGATCTACATACCCTTGTAGATCGCTAAGCGGGAAGCGTTAAGAAATGCGGTTGATGTAGTCGAACGTATTCGCGATCCAAATCTCAAGCCATCTCGTGATCCAATCACAGTCTGTCTCGCAATCCAATCACGATCTGTCTTGCGATCCAATCACGGTCCTTCCGATCTAGCGCCGAACGAACGACACCTCCGCGTTCAGCACATGTACAACTCGATTACGATCTCCACCTCCTTGATCCAGCAAGCGAGGGTGGAGAGGTAGATGAGTTCTCCGGCAGCACAACGGCGTGGTTGCGGTGGTGGTGAACTAATCCGGCAAGGCTTCGCCGAGCTTCTGCCGAACTAATATAGAGGAGAACTACGATATAGAGGGAGGAGGGTAGCACGTGGCTTTTCAGGTGGTGGCTGCCCTCAAAACCCTCCACTGTATGTAGGAGGATAGGGGGTAGGTGGGGGCGCCCTAGGGTTTCCCCTAGGGTCTTGGTGCAAAGAGGGGAGGAGTCCACCTCCCACAAGGGAGGTGTAGTCCTAGTAGGACTCCCTCCCCACTTGCCCTTTCCCACCCCTTGCACAAGGGGATCCTAAGGGATGGCTGCCCAGCCCACGAGAGGCTGGTGCGCCACCTCCTTGGACCATGCGGCCCCTAGGGTGGGTGGGCCCCGCTTGGTGGACCCCCGAAACCCATTCGTCACTCCCGATACACTACGAAAAGTGCTTGGAACTTTTCCAGAGCCCAAATACCACTTTCCTATATAATCTTTACCTCCAGACCGTTCCAGAGCTCCTCGTGACGTCCGGCATCTAATCCAGGACACCGAACAACCTTCGATGACGAACATACATAACTCAATAATATTGAAACGTCACCGAACGTTAAGTGCGCACACCCTGCGGGTTGGAGAACTATGTAGACATGACCGAGACACCTCTATAGTCAATAACCAATAGCGGGACCTGGATGCCCATATTGGTTCCTACATATTCCACTAAGATCTTTATCGGTTGAACCTCTATGTCAAGGATTCAGTTAATACTGTATGCAGTTCCCTTTGTTCTTCGGTATGTTACTTGCCCGAGATTCGATCATCGGTATCTCTATACCTAGTTCAATCTCGTTGCCGACAAGTCTCTTTACTCGTTCTGTAATACAAGATCCTATGGCTAACTCTTTAGTCACTTTGCTTGCAAGGCTCATTGTGATGTTGTATTACCAAGTGAGCCCTCAGATACCTCTCTGTCACACGGAGTAACAAATCACAGTCTTGATCCATGCCAACTCAACAAACACCCTTGGAGATACGTATAGTGCATCTTTATAGTCACCCAGTTATGTTGCGACGTTTGATACACACAAGGTACTCCTCCCGTGTTAGTGAGTTGCATGATCTCATGGTCATAGGAACAAATACTTGACATGTAGAAAACAATAGCAATAAACAGACATGATCATATGCTACGTTTATAGTTTGGGTCTTGTCCATCACATCATTCTCCTAATGATGTGATCCCGTTATCAAATGACATCACATGTCTATGGCTAGGAAACCTTAACCATCTTTCATCAACGAGCTAGATTAGTAGAGGCTTACTAGGGACACTTTGTTGTATATGTATCCACACATGTATGTGAGTTTCTAATCAATACAATTATAGCATGGATAATAAATGATTATCATGAACAAGGAAATATGATAATAACTAATTTATTATTGCCTCTAGGGCATATTTCCAACAGCCTCCCACTTGCACTAGAGTCGATAATCTAGTTCACATCACCATGTGATTTACACCCAATGAGTTCTGGGGTTTGATCATGTTTTGCTTGTGAGAGAGGTTTTAGTCAACGGGTCTGCAACAATCAGATCCGTGCATACTTTGCAAATCTCTATATCATACCGTAGATGCTGTTGATACGTCCATTTTGCATCATGCTTTTACATTGATATTTATCGTATTATGGGCTGTTATTACATGTTATGGTACAATACTTATGCCTTTTCTCTCTTATTTTACAAGGTTTACATGAAGAGGGAGAATGCCGGCAGCTAGAATTCTTGACTGGAAAAGTAGAAAATCTGATATACCTATTCTACACAACTCCGAAAGTCCTGAAATTTTACGGAGAATATTTTTGGAATTAATGAAAAATACTGGCGCAAGAATCAGCCAGAGGGGGCCACTAGCAGGCTTGTGGGCCCCCTATGGCTCCTCCAACACCCATCTTCTCCTATATGAAGCATTTTGACCTTGAAAAAATCAAGAGGGACCTTTCGGGATGAAGTGCCGCCGTCTTGAGGCGGAACTTGGGTAGAACCAATCTAGAGCTCCGGCAAGGCGATCCTACTGGGCTCATCGTGATCGGAATTATATTTACAATTTTTGGCCTCGTGAAGGAGAAAGAATCACTCAATCTTGGGGGAGGCTTAAGTCAATGTTATATTCATGCCCCAATCATGAGCTCTCGAGAGAAATTATTATTCAGAATTTTTATGCTCGGCTTTCTTGTAATGATCAATCCATGCTCGATACTTCTTGTGCTGATTCCTATATGAAGAAAGATATTGACTTCAAATGAGATTTATTGGAAAGAATTAAGCGCAACTCTAAAGATTGGGAACTCGACGAAGGTAAGGAGTTAGGTATGAACCTTAGGTTTGATCGTGTTAAATCATTTGTAGACACCGATGCTTTTCTTGAATTTAGCACAAAATATGGACTTGACTCTGAGATAGTAGCTTCTTTTTGTGAATCTTTTTCTGCTCATGTTGATCTCCCTAAGGATAAGTGGTTTAAATATCATCCTCCCATTGAAGTGAAAGTAGTTAAACCTATTAAAGTTGAAGAGAAAACTATTACTTATAATGTTGATCTTGTTATTCCCACTACTTATATTGAGAAACCACCTTTCCCTGTTAGAATAAAGGATCATGCTAAAGCTTCAACTGTGGTTCGTAAGAGCTATGATAGAACACCTACACCCCTAAGCAAATTAAAGTTGAGCCTGGTATTGCTATGGTTAAGGATCTCTTGGTTGATAATATTGATGGGCATGTTATTCAATTTTGTGATGAAGCTGCTAGAATTGCTAAACCTGATGCTAAAGATAAACATAGACCCGTTGGTGGCACGCGTGTTGTTTCTATTAAAATAGGAGATCATTGTTATCATGGCTTATGTGATATGGGTGCTAGTGTGAGTGCAATTCCCTTTTCCTTATATAAAGAGATTATGAATGATATTGCACCTGATGAGTTAGAGGAAATTGATGTTACAATTAAACTTGCTAATAGAGATACTATATCACCAGTTGGGATTATTAGAGGTGTTGAAGTCTTGTGTTGGAAAATAAAGTATCGTACAGATTTTCTTGTTCTTGGTTCCCCACAAGATAATTTTTGTCCCATTAAATTTGGAAGACCCTTCTTGAACACCGTTAATGCTAGGATAGATTGTGAGAAGGAAACGATTACCGTAAGTTTTGGGGATACGTCTCATGAGTTTAATTTCTCTAAATTTCGTAGACAACCCCATGATACATAACTGCCTAGTAAGGATGAAATTATTGGTCTTGCCTCTATTATTGTGCCTCCTACTGATCCTTTAGAGCAATATTTGCTAGACCATGAAAATGACATGCATATGAATGAAAGGAATGAAATAGATAGGATTTTCTTTGATCAACATCCTATTCTGAAACATAACTTGCCCATTGAAATACTTGGGGATCCTCCTCCACCCAAGGGTGATCCCGTGTTTGAGCTTACACAATTACCAGATACTTTGAAATATGCTTATCTTGATGAAAAGAAGACATATCCTGTTACTATTAGTGCTAACCTTTCAGAGCATGAAGAATAGAGATTATTGAAAACACTGAAGAAGCACCATGCTGCTATTGGATATACTCTTGATGATCTTAAGGGCATTAGTCCCACTCTATGTCAGCATAATATTAAAATGGAGCCTCGTGCTAAACCAATTGTTGATCACCAACAACGGTTGAATCCTAAAATGAAGGAAGTGGTAAGAAATGAAATATTAAAGCTTCTGGAGGCAGGTATCATTTACCCTATTGCTGATAGTAGATGGGTTAGTCCCGTTCATTGTGTCCCTAAGAAAGGAGGTATTACTGTAGTTCCTAATGATAAAAATGAATTGATCCTGCAAAGAATTGTTACAGGATATAGAATGGTGATTGATTTTAGTAAATTGAATAAAGCTACTAGGAAAGATCATGACCCTCTACCTTTTATTGTTCAAATGCTAGAAAGATTATCTAAACACACACATTTCTGCTTTCTAGATGGTTATTCTAGTTTCTCTCAAATACTTGTGTCAAAAGAGGACCAAGAAAAGACCACCTTTACCTGCCCTTTTGGTACCTTTGCTTATAGATGTATGCCTTTTGGTTTATGCAATGCACCTGCTACCTTTTAAAGATGCATGATTGCTATATTCTCTGATTTCTGTGAAAGGATTGTTGAGGTTTTCATGGATGATTTTTCTGTTTACGGAAATTCTTTTGATGATTGTTTGAGCAACCTTGATCGAGTTTTGCAGAGATGTGAAGAAACTAATCTTGTCTTGAATTGGGAGAAGTGCCACTTTATGGTGAATGAAGGCATTGTATTGGGACATAAAATTTCTGAAAGAGGTATTGAAGTTGACAAGGCTAAAGTTGATGTTATTGAAAAAATGTTGTGTCCTATGGATATCAGAGGTATAAGAAGTTTCCTTGGTCATGCTGGTTTCTACAAGAGATTTATTAAAGATTTCCCTAAGATTTCTAGGCCTCTCACTAATCTTTTGCAAAAAGATGTTCCATTTGTTTTTGATGATGATTGTGTAGAAGCTTTTCAAATTCTCAAGAATGCTTTGATTTCTGCACCTGTTGTTCAACCACCTGATTGGAACCTACCTTTTGAAATTATTTGTGATGCTAGTGACTATGTTGTTGGTGCTGTTCTAGGACAAAGAGTCGATAAGAAATTAAATGTTATTCATTATGCTAGCAAAACTCTAGACAATGCTCAAAGAAACTATGCTACCACTGAAAAGGAATTTTTAGCAGTTGTGTTCGCTTGTGATAAGTTTAGACCCTATATTGTTGATTCTAAAGTAACTGTTCACACTGATCATGCTGCTATTAAATATCTCATGGAAAAGAAAGATGCTAAACCGAGACTTATCAGGTGGGTTCTTCTGCTACAAGAATATGATTTGCATATTGTTGATAAAAAGGGTGCTGATAACCCCGTAGTAGGTAACTTGTCTAGGTTAGAAAATGTTCTTGATGACCCACTACTTATTGGTGATAGCTTTCCTGATGAACAATTAGCTGTCATAAATGCTTCTCATAATGCTCCTTGGTATGCTGATTATGCTAATTACATTGTCGCTAAATTTATACCGCCTAGTTTCACATACCAACAAAAGAAGAAGTTTTTCTATGATTTAAGACATTACTTCTGGGATGACCCACACCTTTATAAAGGAGTAGATGGTGTTATTAGACGTTGTGTGCTTGAGCATGAACAGGAACAGATCATACGAAAGTATCATTCTGAGGCCTACGGAGGACACCATGCTGGAGATAGAACTGCACATAAGGTATTACAATCTGGATTTTATTGGCCTACTATCTTCAAGGATGCTCGTAAATTTGTCTTGTCATGTGATGATGTCAAAGAATTGGCAATATTAGTAGACGTCAGGAAATGCCTATGAATTACTCTCTTGTTATTGAACCATTTGATATTTGGGGTTTTGATCATATGGGACCTTTTCCAATGTCCAACGGGTATAGTCATATATTAGTTGCTGTTGATTATGTTACTAAGTGGGTAGAAGCTATTCCAACTAGTAGTGCCGATCACAACACCTCTATTAAGATGCTTAAAGAAGTTATTTTCCCTAGATTTGGAGTCCCCAGATATTTAATGACTGATGGTGGTTCACATTTTATTCATGGCGCTTTCCATAAATTGCTTGCTAAGTATGATGTTAATCATAGAACTGCATCTCCTTATCATCCTCAGTCTAGTGGTCAAGTAGAATTAAGCAATAGAGAAATTAAATTGATCTTGCAAAAGACGGTTAATGGATCTAGGAAGAATTGTTCTAAGAAACTTGACGATGCATTATGGGCTTATAGAGCTGCTTACAAGAATCCTATGGGCATGTCTCCGTATAAAATGGTTTATGGTAAAGCATGTCACTTACCTCTAGAGCTAGAGCATAAAGCTTTTTGGGCAATCAAATAGCTCAACTATGATTTCAAACTTGCTGGTGAGAAGAGGTTATTTGACATTAGCTCACTTGATGAATGGAGAACCCAGGATTATGAGAATTCCAAGTTGTTTAAAGAAAAATTTAAGAGATGGCATGATAAAAGGATACAAAAGCATGAATTTAATGTAGGTGATCATGTCTTGCTATACAATTCTCGGCTAAGATTTTTTGCACGTAAACTCCTCTCCAAATGGGAAGGGCCTTACATCGTTGAGGAGGTATATCGTTCCGGTGCCATCAAGATCAATAATGCTAAAGGCACAAATCCAAAGATGGTAAACGGGCAAAGAATCAAACACTATATTTCAGGTACTCCCATTAATGTTGAAACCAATGTTATCAATACCATAACTCCCGAAGAGCATATTAGGGAGACTTACCAGAATGTTTCAGACTCTGAAAAGGAATAGGTACGTGGTACGGTAAGTAAACCGACTCCAAAAGTTTTCTAGTAGCAATTTTATTCAATTTTGGAGTATTTAAAAAATTAGGAAAATAAAAAAGCAGTCCGAAGGACGTACGGGGAGGCGACAAGCCTGCTTGGCGCGGCCAACCCCCTCGTCGTGCCTAGGGGGCTTGTCACTACCCCATGCGCCCCCGGGACTCCGTTTTCTTGTGAAACATCCCTGGGTGAAGGGATCTCTATCCGTCAATGGAAAATTGCACAAGGAAATAATGGATCTCAGGCAGCAAAATAATAAACATGAAGAGGAGAATTGCATTCTGAAGGGTATCATTGCCAAGAACATCGCACCATCACCTCCGAAGAAGGACACCTGAGCACATGGGTATGGGCACTGTTGGGGAACTTTGCATGGGAAACAAAAAAAATCCTACGCACATGCAAGATCTATCCATGGTGATGAGCATCTACGAGAGGGAGAGTGGATCTACATACCCATGTAGATCGCTAAGCGGGAAGCGTTAAGAAACATGGTTGGTGTAGTCGAACGTCTTCACGATCCAAATCGCCGAGCATCCCATGATATCATCACGATCTATCCCATGATCCAATCACGATCTGCCCCGCGATCTCATCATGAATCGTCTCGCGATCTTGATCACAGTCCTTCCGATCTAGCACCGAACGGATGACACCTCCGTGTTCAGCACACATACAGCTCGATGACGATCTCCACCTTCTTGATCCAGCAAGAGGGAGCGGAAAGGTAGACAAGTTCTCCGGCAGCATGATGGCGTTGCGGCGATGGTGGTGGAGTAATTCCAACAGGGCTTCGCCTAAGCACTACTGAAACTGATCTAGAGGAGAAACTACTGACTAGAGGAGAGGGTAGCACGTGGCTGAAAATCTATGTGCAAAAACTCTAAAACCTCTAGTATATATAGGAGGAGGAGAGGAGGAGGCTTGGCCGCAAGGGCCAACCCTTTTGGCTTCACCCGAAGTGGAGGGAGGAGTCCTACTCCTCCACTCCTAGTCGGATTAGGACTCCTTCCTTATATTAGCCTTTTCCCACCTTTTCCACTTTGGATTTCCTTCCCAGCTGCATGGGCCCTATATGGGACTTCGGCATGCCCACTAAGGGCTGGTATTCATCCTCCCACAGCCCATGTAGCCTCTTGGGTCGAAATACCCCTCCCGATGGTCCCCCGGTACCCTCCCGGCACTCTCGGTACATTACCGATGAGCCCGGAACTTTTCTGGTGACCAAAACAGGACTTCCTATATATCAATCTTTACCTCCAGACCATTTCGGAGCTCCTCGTGACGTCCGGGATCTCATCCGAGACTCCGAACAACCTTCAGTCATCACCATGCATAACTTTATACTACTAAAACGTCACCAAACCTTAGATGTGCAGACCCTGCGGGTTCGAGAACTATGTAGACATGACCGAGACACCTCTATGGTCAATAACCAATAGTGGGACCTAGATGCCCATATTGATTCCTACATACTCTATGAATATCTTTATTGGTTGAACCTCTATGTCAAGGATTCAGTTAATCCCGTATGATGTTCCCTTTGTTCTTCGGTATGTTACTTGTCCGAGATTCGATCGCCGGTATCTCCATACCTAGTTCAACCTCGTTACCGGCAAGTCTCTTTACTCGTTTCGTAATACAAGATCCTGTGGGTAACATTTAGTCACGTTGCTTGCAAGGATTATTGTGATGTTGTATTACCGAGTGGGCCCTGAGATACCTCTCCGTCACACGGAGTAACAAATCCCAGTCTTGATCCATGCCAACCCAACATACACCCTCGGAGATACCTATAGAGTACATTTATAGTCACCCAGTTACGTTGCAACATTTGATACGCACAAGGCACTCCTCCGGTGTCAGTGAATTGCATGATCTCATGGTCATAGGAACAGATACTTGACATGCAGAAAACAGTAGCAATAAATTGACACGATCATATGCTACGTTTAAAGTTTGGGTCTTGTCCATCACATCCTCCTCCTAATGATGTGATCCCGTTATCAAATGACATCTCATGTCCATGGCTAGGAAACCTTGACCATTTTTGATCAACGAGCTAGTTTATTAGAGGCATACCAGGGACATGGTGTTGTCTATGTATCCACACATGTATCTAAGTTTCTGATCAATACAATTATAGCATGGATAATAAACGATTACCATGAACAAGGAGATATGATAATAACCAATTTATTATTGCCTCCAGGGCATATTTCCGACAGTCTCCCACTTGCACTAGAGTCAATAATCTAGTTCACATCACCATGTGATTCACATTGTTATGAATCTAACACCCAATGAATTCCGGGGCTCGATCATGCTTTGCATGTGAGAGAGGTCTTTTAGTCAACGGGTCCCTCGATATTCAGATCTGTGTGTACTTTGCAAATCTCTATGTCTTACTGTAGACACTGCTACCACACTCCACTTGGAGCTATTCCAAATGGCTGCTCCACTATACGTATCCGGATTGCTACTAAGAGTCATCCGGATTGGTGTTAAAGCTTGTATCAACGTAAGTCTTTATGACGAACTCTTTATCACCTCCATAATCGAGAAACATTTCCTTAGTCTTTTAGTTACTAAGGATAATCTTGACCGCTGTCCAGCGATCCACTCCTGGATCACTCTTGTACCCCTTGACGGACTCATGGCAAGGCACACACAGGTGTGGTACACAACATGGCATACTATATAGAGCCTATGGCTAAAGCATAGGGGACGACCTTCATCCTTTCTCTTTCTTCTGACATGGTCGAGCTTTGAGTCTTACTCAACTTCACACCTCAAATCAGGCAAGAACTCTTTCTCTGGCTGATCCATTTTGAACTCTTTCAAAATCCTGTCAAGGTATGTACTCATTGAAAGTCTCATCAAGCATCTTGATCCATCTCTATAGATCTTGATGCTCAACAATTAGGTAGATTTATCCAGGTCTTCCTCTGAAAAACTCTTTTCAATCAACCCTTTATGCTTTCCAGAAATTCTACATCATTTCCGATCAACAATATGTCAACCACATATGCTCATCAGAAACTCTATAGTGCTCCCACTCACTTTATTGTAAATACAAGTTTCTCATAAACTTTGTATAGACTCAAAAACTTTGATCACCTCATCAAAGTGTATATTCCAACTCCAAGATGCTTGCTTCAGTCCATAGAAGGATCATTGAAGCTTGCACACCTTTTAGCATCCTTAGGACTGACAAAACCTTTTGGTTGTATCTCATACAACCTTTCCTTAAGGAAGGAAACGATGTTTTGACATCCATCTGCCAGATTTCATAATTGAAAAATGCAGCAAGTGCTAACATAATTCCAACAGACTTTAGCATCACTACGAGTGAGAAAGTCTCATCGCAGTCAACTCCTTGAACTTGTCGGAAACTTCTTTGCGACAAGTCGAGCTTGTTTACCATCAGCGTTTGTTTTCATCTCAAAGCTCCATTTGTACTCGACGACCTGCCGTCCAGCGAGCAAGTCTACCAAAGTCTACACTTGGTTTTCATAAATGGATCCTTTCTCGGATTTCATGGCCTCTAACCATTTGTCGGAATCCGGGCGCATCATCACTTCTCCATAGCTCGTAGGTTCATCGTTGTCCAACAACATGACCTCCAAGATAGGGTTGTCGTACCATTCAGGAGTAGTACGCGTCCTTGTCGACCTACAAGGTTTGATAGTAAATTGATCCGAAGCTTCATGATCATCATCATTAACTTCCTCTTCAACTGACATAGGCTCCACAGAAACATTTTTCTGTGCTGCGCTACTCTCTAGTTGAAATAAAGGTTCAACAACCTCATCAAGTTCTATCTTCCTCGCACTCAATTCTTTCAAGATAAACTTTTTCTCGAGACAAGACCCAGTTTTAGCAACAAATACTTTATGCTTGGATCTGAGATAGAAGGTTCACCCAACTGTTCTTAGGGTATTCTATGAAGATGCATTTGTCCGCTTTGGGTTCGAGCTCATTAGGTGAAAACATTTTTTCACACAAGTGTCACAGCCCCAAACATTAAGGAATGACAGCTTAGGTTTCTATCAAACCATAACTCACATGGTGACATCTCAACGTATTTAGATGGTGCCCTATTTAAAGTGAATGTTGTTGTCTCTAATGCATAACCCCAAAACTATAGTAGCAAAACGATAAGAGACATCATAGCACGCACCATATCGAGCACGACTATGATGTTCAGACACACCATCACACTATGGTGTTCCAGGTGGCGTGAGTTGTGGAACAACTTTTCACATTGTCTTAAGTTGTATACCAAATACGTAACTCAAATATTCACCTCCACAATCATATCGTAGACATTTTATCTTCTCATCACGATGATCTCAAACTTCAGACTGATTCTGCTTGAACTTTTTCAAATGATCCAGACTTGTGTTTCATTAAGTAAATATACACTATATCTACTCAAATCATTAGTGAAGGTAAGAAAATAACGATATCCACTGCACGCTACAAGACTCATTGGATTGCATGCATCAACATGTATCATTTCCAATAAATCACTTGCTCGCTCCATCAAACCGCAAAACGGGGTCCTTAGTCATCTTGCCCAAGAGGCATGGTTCGCATGTCTCAACCGATTCGAAATCGAATGAGTCCAAAGATCCATCACCATGGAGTTTCTTCATGCAATTTATACCAATATGACATTTAGCGGTAGTGCCACAAGTATGTGGTACTATCATTATTAACTTTGTATCTTTTGGCATCAATGTTATGAACATGTGTATAACTACGATCAAGATTAAATAAACCATTCTCACTGTGTGCATGACCATTGAAGGTATTATTCATGTAAATAGAATAACCATTATTCTCTATTTTAAATGAATAACCCTGTTGCAATAAACACGATCCAATCATGTTCATGCTTAACGCAAACACCAAATAACATTTATTTAGGTTTGTCACTAATCCCGAAGGTAGAGAGAGCGTCTGATGTTGATCACATCAACCTTGGAAACATTTCCAACACACATCGTCACCTCACACTTAGCTAGTCACCGTTTATTCCATAGCTTTTATTTCGAGTTACTAACATTTAGCAACCGAACCGGTATCCAATACCCAGGTGCTACTAGGAATACTAGTAAGGTACACATTAATAACACGTATATCAAATATACTTTTGTCGACGTTGCCAGCCTGCTTATATACCAAGTATCTAGGGTTTTTCCGCTTCAGCGACCACTCTCCTTATAATAGAAGCACTTAGTCTCGGATTTGGATTCAACTTTGGGTTGCTTCACTGGAGCAGCAACTGACTTTCCATCCATGAAGTTTCCCTCCTTGCCCTTCTCGAGACTAGTGGTTTTACTAACCATCAACACTTGATGCTCCTTCTTGATTTCTACCTTCGCGGTGTCAAACATTACGAATAGCTCAGGGATCATTATTTCATCCCTGGCAATTTATAGCTAATCACCAAGTTCTAGTAGCTTAGTGACAGTGACTTGGAGAACTATATCAAACACTATCTTATCTGGAAGATCAACTCCCACTCGATTCACGTGATTGTAGCACCCAGACAATCTGAGCACATGCTCAACGATTGAGCTATTCTCTTTCATCTTGCATGCAAAGAATCTTGTTGGAGATCTCATATCTCACAAGACGGGCACGAGCCTGAGATCCCAATTTCAGCTCTTAGAACATCTCATATATTCCGTGACATTCAAAACGTTTTGGAGCCTCAATCCTAAGCCATAATGCATGACGCACTGAACTATCAAGTAGTCATCGAAACGTGATTGTCAGATGTTCACAACATCTACAGACGACGCTAGAGGGGGTGACACACCGAGAGATGCATTAAGGACATAAGCCTTCTGTGCAGCAATGAGGACAATCCTCAGATCACGAACTTAGTCCGCAATATTTGTACCATCATCTTTCAACTCTATTTCTCTAGGAACATATAAAATACAAGGGAGCTACAACGTGAGCTAGTAATCTACAACATAATTTGCAAAGACACGATTGACTATGTTCATGATAGTGAGTTCAATTAATCATATTACTTAATAACTCCCACTCAAATTGACATCCCTCCGGTCATTCGAGTGATACATGATCCAAATTCACCAAATCAAGTCCGATCATCACGTGAGTTGAGGTGGTTTCAATGGTGAACATCATCATGTTGATCATATCTACTATATGACTCATGTTCGACCTTTCGGTCTCTTGTGTTCCGAGGCCATGTCTGTACATGCTAGGCTCGTCAAGTTTAACCTGAATGTTCTGCATGTGCAACACTGGCTTGCACCCATTGTATGTGAACATAGAGTCTATCACCACCGATCATCACATGTTGTCTCGACATGACAAACTTTCGCAATGGTGCACACTCGGGGAGAACACAATTTATCTTGAAATTAAGTGAGGGATCACCTTATAATGCTACCATCGTCCTAAGGGCTGGTATTCATCCTCCCACAGCCCATGTAGCCTCTTGGGTCGAAATACCCCTCCTGATGGTCCCCCCAGTACCCTCCCGGCACTCCCGGTACACTATCGATGAGCCCGGAACTTTTCCGGTGACCAAAGCAGGACTTCCTATATATCAATCTTTACCTCCGGACCATTCCGGAGATCCTCGTGACGTCCGGGATCTCATTCGGGACTCCGAACAACCTTCAGTCACCACCATGCATAACTCTATACTACTGAAACGTCACCAAACCTTAAGTGTGCAGACCCTGCGGGTTCGAGAACTATGTAGACATGACCAAGACACCTCTACGGTCAATAACCAATAGCGGGACCTAGATGCCCATATTGATTCCTACATATTCTATGCAGATCTTTATCGGTCGAACCTCTATGTCAAGGATTCAGTTAATCCCGTATGATGTTCCCTTTGTTCTTCGGTATGTTGCTTGCCCGAGATTCGATCATAGGTATCTCCATACCTAGTTCAACCTCGTTACCGGCAAGTCTCTTTACTCGTTCCGTAATACAAGATCCCATGGCTAAAAATTAGTCACATTACTTGCAAGGCTTATTGTGATGTATTACCGAATGGGCCCTGAGATACCTCTCCGTCACACGGAGTAACAAATCCCAGTCTTGATCCATGCCAACCCAACAGACACCCTCAGAGATACCTGTAGAGTACCTTTATAGTCACCCAGTTATGTTGCGACGTTTGATACACACAAGGCACTCCTCCGGTGTCAGTGAATTGCATGATCTCATGGTCATAGGAACAAATACTTGACATGTAGAAAACAATAGCAATAAACTGACACGATCATATGCTACGTTTATAGTTTGGGTCTTGTCCATCACATCATTCTCCTAATGATGTGATCCCGTTATCAAATGACATCTCATGTCCATGGCTAGGAAACCTTCACCATATTTGATCAACGAGCTAGTCTATTAGAGGCATACCAGGGACATGGTGTTGTCGATGTATCCACACATGTATCTAAGTTTACGATCAATATAATTATAGCATGGATAATAAACGATTATCATGAACAAGGAAATATGATAATAACCAATTTATTATCGCCTCTAGGGCATATTTCCAACAGGCACTCCCCTTGGCTTGTGCCAAGCTTGGGGGAGGTGCCCCGGTATCGTATCACACCACATCTTTTTTCCTTGTTGTTTTTATCTTTCCTAGCTCGATCCTTTTTTGTTTTTGCTTTGATCTAGTAGAATAAAAGTTTTTAGTATGGTCTACCCTTTTAGTTTATGCTTTTGCTCCCCTTATGTAAGCAAGTCTGAGAGTTATATAATAAAAAGTAGTTTTGACGAGAGGGCTTTTCTAGATCACTATGCTCTTGAACGCAATAAAGTATAATAGAACTAAAGCAAATAGAATACATAATGATCTTATGGGGAGTAATGACTTCACATATAAAAAGTATGGTGATTGAAATTTGTTGGGAGTTAACAAACATCATAATTGGTCACTGGTGCAATTGAAACGAAGTGATAAAGAAAGAGAGATTCACGTAGAAATATATTATCTTGGACATCTTTTATGATTGTGACCACTCATTAAAATATTACATGGCAAGAAGTTGATGTTGGACAAGCAAGACAACATAATATGTTATGTTTGCTTGCATCCGTATAGAAGTTATATGGTTTTAGATCCTCCAACATGTCATGCTTGCTTCCACCTCACATTAGCCAAACTTCCGCACCAAGTAGAGATACTACTTGTGCATCCAAACACCTCAACCCAGTTTTTGCCATGATAGTCCACCATACCTACCTGTGGATTGAATAAGATCCTTCAAGTAAGTTGTCATAGGTGCAAAAAGGCAATAAAAATTGCTCCTAAATATATGTGATCTTTTGTTGTAAGGGAAATAAGCATTGTACGAACTTGTGATAGTGAAGAAATAAAAGCAACAAACTGCATAATAAAGGTTGCTATTGTTGGGGAACGTTGCATGGGAAACAAAAAATTTCCTATGCACACGCAAGATCTATCCATGGTGATGAGCATCTATGAGAGGGAGAGTGGATCTACATACCCTCCTGTAGATTGCTAAGCGGGAAGCGTTAAGAAACGCAGTTGATGTAGTCGAACGTCTTCACGATCCATCATGATCCGTCCCGCGATCTCATCATGAGCCGTCCCGCGATCCCATCGTGGTCCTTCCGGTCTAGTGCCGAATGGACGACACCTCCGCGTTCAACACACGTACAGCTCGATGACGATCTCCACCTCCTTGATCCAGCAAGCGAGGGTGGAGAGGTAGATGATTTCTCCGCCAAAACAACGGCATGGTGGCGGTGATGGTGGAGCTGTCCCGGCAGGGCTTCGCCAAGCACAGCCGACACGATCTAGTGGAGAACAGATCTAGAGGAAGAGATAGGACAGCACGTGGAAATTCTTAGCTGTGACTGCCCTCCCTCTCCTCATCTATATATACGGGGAAGGGAGGAGGGGTGGAGCCCCCTAGATCCAATCCAGGGGCGGCGGCTAGGGCAGATGGGTGCGTCCCCTAGGGAAACCCTAGGGTGACTTGACCCCCAAGCCAGGTGGAGGGAACCCTAAATGGGGCGCCCCACCTCTCCTGGTTACATGGGAAAGGGTGAGGGGCGCACAATCCCTTAGTGGGCTGGCTTGCTCCTTCCCCTTGGTCCATGAGGCCCCCCAACACTTGCCGGCCCCCCTGAAACCCCTTTCGGTACTCCTGGTCACAACCCTGTACTCCCAGAACGCTTCCGGACTCCGATTCCATTCGTCCTATATATCGATCTTCACCTACGGACCATTCTGGAGTTCCTCGTCATGTCCGGGATCTCATCCGGGACTCCGAACAACCTTCGGCCACCAACATACATAACTCAACTATATCGAAACGTCATCGAATCTTAAGTGTGCAGACCCTGCGGGTTCGAGAACTATGTAGACATGACCGAGACACCTCTATGGTCAATAACCAATAGCGGGACCTCGATGCCCATATTGGCTCCTACATATTCTACGAAGATCTGTATCGGTTGAACCTCTATGTCAAGGATTCAGATAATCCCATATGTTGTTCCCTTTGTTCTTCGGTATGTTACTTGCCCGAGATTCAATCGTCGGTAACTAGTTCAATCTCGTTACTGGCAAGTCTCTTTACTCGTTCTGTAATACAAGGTCTCGTGGCTAACACTTTAGTCACATTGCTTGCAAGGCTTATTGTGATGTTGTATTACTGAGTGGGCCCTGCGATACCCCTCCGTCACACGGAGTAACAAATCCCAGTCTTGATCCATGCCAACCCAACAGACACCCTCGGAGATACCTGTAGAGCACCTTTATAGTCACCTAGTTACGTTGCGACGTTTGATACACACAAGGTACTCCTCCGGTGTCAGTGAGTTGCATGATCTCATGGTCATAGGAACAGATACTTGACATGCAAAAAACGGTAGCAATAAACTGACACGATCATATGCTACGTTTATAGTTTGGGTCTTGTCCATCACATCATTATCTTAATGATGTGATCCTATTATCAAATGACATCTCAAGTCCATGGCTAGGAAACCTTAACCATCTTTGATCAACGAGCTAGTCCATTAGAGGCATACTAGGGACATGGTGTTGTCTATGTATCCACACATGTATCTGAGTTTCCGATCAATACAATTCTAGCATGGATAATAAATGATTATCATGAACAAGGAAATATGATAATAACTAATTTATTATTGCCTCTAGGGCATATTTCTTACAGCTATCACAAAGGGCAATTCAACGCGGCGTCCCTCTGCACTAAGAGCTTGTGTATCCAAAAACAAAAAGCGCATTACAACCTCTGGTTCCCTCTGTGAAGGGCCTATCTGTTACTTTTACTTTCTAGTACCTACCTTTATGCAAGAGTCATGGAGTTCTTCACCACTTCCTCTATTCCGTCTCTCTTGGCAAGAATTATGTGTTGGGCAATGATCTAGACTTATATATCCACTCGGATGTGGGTGATCATGAGTTATTATTGTTGACATCACCCTTGAGATGAATAGTTGGGAGGCAAAATTATAAGCCCATATCTTTCTTTGTGTTCTATTGAAGCTTTGACCTCGTGGGTACCGCGTGAGTGCTAGTAATTGTGAAAGACTAAAAGATAATTGAGTATGTGGATTTTCCTTAAAAGCTTTTATATTGACTCTTTTTGATGTTATGATAAATTTTCAATTGCTTCAATGACTGACACCATAGTTTGTTGGTTGTCAATAGAGTTCTTGATTCATACTTTATCTTGTGAATGAATTGTTACTCTAGTATAAAGGATCTCATACAATGAGTATTGCTGTTCTAAAGTTGATCATGATGCCTCCATGTTCGTATTTTATTTTATCGACACCTCTATCTCTAAACATGTGGACATATTCATCGATCTCGGCTTTCGCTTGAGGATAAGCGAGGTCTAAGCTTGGGGGAGTTGATACGTCCATTTTGCATCATGCTTTTATATTGATATTTATTGCATTATGGGCTATTATTACACGTTATGGTACAATACTTATGCCTTTTCTCTCTTATTTTACAAGGTTTACATGATGAGGGAGAATGCTGGCAGCTGGAATTTTGGACTGGAAAAGGAGCAAATCTGAGATACCTATTCTACACAACTCCAAAAGTCCTGAAAATTTATGGAGAATATTTTTGGAATAAATAAAAAATACTGGCGCAAGAATCAACCAGAGGGGGGCCACTAGCAGGTTTGTGGGGCCCCTGTGGCTCCTCCAACGCCCATCTTCTCCTATATGAAGCATTTTGACCTCGAAAAAAATCAGGAGGGACCTTTCGGGATGAAGCGCCACCGTCTCGAGGCGTAACTTGGGCAGAACCAATCTAGTGCTCCGGCAGGGGGATCCTGCCGGGGAAACTTCCCTCCCGGAGGGGAAAAATCGAAGCCATCGTCATCACAAACGATCCTCTCATCGAGAGGGGGTCAATCTCCATCAACATCTTCACCAACACCATCTCCTCTCCAAACCCTAGTTCATCTCTTGTATCCGATCTTTGTCTAAACACCTCAGATTGGTACCCGTGGGTTGCTAGTAGTGTTGATTACTCCTTGTAGTTGATGCTAGTTGGTTTACTTGGTGGAAGATCACATGTTGAGATCCTTTATGATAATTAATACCCCTCTGATCTTGAGCATGATCATGCTTTGTGAGTAGTTACATTTGTTCCTGAGGACATGAGATAAGTCTTGTTATAATCAATCATGTGAATTTGGTATTCGTTCGATATTTTGATGAGATGTATGTTGTCTCTCCTCTAGTGGTGTTATGTGAATGTCGACTACATAACACTTCACCAATATTTGGGCCCAGAGGAAGGCATTGAAGTAATAAGTAGACGATGGGTTGCTAGAGTGACAGAAGCTTAAACCCTAGTTTATGCGTTGCTTCATAAGGGGCAGATTTGGATCCATATGTTTCATGCTATGGTTAGGTTTACCCTAATTATTTTTTTGTAGTTGCAGACGCTTGCGATAGGGATTAATCATAAGTGGGAGGTTTGTCCAAGTAAGGGCAGCACCCAAGCACCGGTCCACCCACATATCAAATTATCAAAGTAACGAATGCAAATTAAATGAGCATGATGAAAACTAGCTTGATGGAAATTCCCATGTGTCCTTGGGAGGCTTTGCTTTATATAAGAGTTCGTATAGGCATGTCCTTTGATATAAAAAGGATTGGGCTACCTTGCTGCACCTTTGCTACACTTGTTACTTGTTACTCGTTACGAATTATCTTATTACAAAACTGTCTGTTATCGATAATTTTAGTGCTCGTAGAGAATACCTTACTGGAAACTGCTTGTCATTTCTTTATGCTCCTCGTTGGGTTAGACAATCTTACTTATTGAAAGGACTATGATAGATCCCCTATACTTGTGGGTCATCAGCTGCTACCACGCTCCGCTTGGAGCTAGTCCAAATTACTGCTCCACTATACGTATCTGGACTGCTACTCAGAGTCATCCGGATTAGTGTTAAAGCTTGCATCGACGTAACCCTTTAGGATGAACTCTTTATCACCTCCATAACCGAGAAACATTTTCTTAGTCCTCTAGTTACTAAGGATAATTTTTACCGTTGTCCAGTGATCCACTCCTGGACCACTCTTCTACCCCTTGACGGACTAATGGGAAGGCACACACGAGGTGCGATACACAGCATGGCATACTATATAGAGCCTATGGATAAGGCATAGGGGACGACCTTCGTCCTTTCTCTTTCTTCTGTCGTGGTCGAGCTTTGAGTCCAATCAACTACACACCTTACAAATCAGGCAAGAACTCTTTCTTTGACTGATCCATTTTGAACTCTTTCAAAATCTTGTCAAGGTATGTACTCATTGAAAGTCTTATCATACGTTTTGATCTATCTCTATAGATCCTGATGCCTAATAGTAGCTTCATTCTAGGTCTTTCTTTGAAAAACTCCTTTCAAACAACCCTTTATGCTTTCCAGAAATTCTCCATCATTTCCGATCAACAATATGTCATCCACATATACTTATCAAAAAATTTATAGTGATCCCACTCACTTTCTTGTAAATACAAGTTTCTCATAAGCTTTGTATAAACCCAAAAACTTTGATCACCTCATCAAAGTGTATATTCCAACTCCGAGATGCTTGCTCCAACCCATAGAAGAATCGCTGGAGCTTGCATACCTTTTAGCATCCTTAGGACTGACAAAACCTTTCGGTTGTATCACATACAACCTTTCCTTAAGGAAACCTTTAAGGAAACGATGTTTTGACATCCATCTGCCAGATTTCATAATCGAAAAATGCAGCGAATGCTAACATAATTCCAACAGACTTTAGCATCTCTACGGGTGAGAAAGTCTCATCGTAGTCAACTCCTTGAACTTGTCGGAAACTTCTTTGCGACAAGTTGAGCTTTATAAATGGTGACATTTACTATCATCGTCTGTCTTCTTCTTTAAAGGTCCATTTGTACTCAACGGCCTGCCGTTCAATGGGCAAGTCTACCAAAGTCCATACTCGGTTTTCATACATGGATCCTTTCTCGGATTTCATGGCTCCCAACCATTTGTTGGAATCCGGGTCCACCATCGCTTCTTCATAGCTCATAGGTTCATTGTTGTCTAACAACATGACCTCCAAGACGGGATTGGCGTACCACTCAGAGGCGGTACGAGTCCTTGTTGTCCTACCAGGTTTGGTAGTAACTTGATCCGAAGCTTCATGATCATCATCGTTTGCTTCCTCTTCGCTTGGTGTAGGCATCGCAGAAACATCTTTCTGAGTTGTGCTACTATCCAACTAAAGTAACGGTTCAACAAACGCATCAAGTTCTACTTACCTCCCACTCAATTCTTGTGAGAGAAACTCTTTCTCAAGAAAGGACCCGTTTTAGCAACAAACACTTTGCCCTCGGATCTGAGATAGAAGGTATACCCAACTGTTTCCTCAGGGTATCCTATGAAGATTCACTTTTCCGCTTTGGGTTCGAGCTTATGAGACATAAGTGTCACATTCCGAAACTCTGAGAAATGACAGGTTAGGTTTCTGCAAAACCATAATTCATACGGTGTCATCTCAACGGATTTAGATGGTGCCCTATTTAAAGTGAATGTAGTTGTCTCTAATGCATAACCCCAAAACTATAGTGGGGAAACATTGAGAGACATCATAGTACGCACCATATCCAATAGAGCATGACTACGATGTTTGGACACACCATCACACTATGGTGGTCATGGTGGCGTGAGTTGTGAAACAACTTCCACATTGTCTTAAGTTGTATACCAAACTCATAACTCAGATATTCACCTCCATGATTATATCGTAGACATTTTATCTTCTTGTCACGATGATCTTAAACTTCACTTTGAATTTGCTTGAACTTTTCAAATGTTTTAGACTTGTGTTTCATTATGTAAATATACCCTTATCTACTCAAATCATCAGTGAAGGTAAGAAAATAACAATATCCACCGCATGCTACGACACTCATTGGACCACATACATCAACACGTATCATTTCCAATAAGTCCCTTACCCGCTCCATCATACCGGTAAATGGGGTCTTAGTCATCTTGCCCATGAGGCATGGTCCGCATGTCTGAACCGATTCGAAATCGAGTGAGTCCAAAGATCCATCACCTTGGAGTTTTTGTTCATGTTGTTTACACCAATATGACATTTAGCGGCAGTGTCACAAGTATGTGGTACTATAATTATTAACTTTGCATCTTTTTGGCATCAATATTATGAACATATGTATCACTACGATCGAGATTCAATAAACCATTCACATTGGGTGCATGACCATTGAAGGTTTTATTCATGTAAAAGAATAACCATTATTCTCTAACTTAAATGAATAACCATATTGGAATAAACACGATCTAATCATGTTCATGCTCAATGCAAACACCAAATAACATTTATTTAGGTTCAACACTAATTCCGAAGGTAGAGGGAGCGTGCGATGGTGATCACATCAACCTTGGAAACACTTCCAACACACATCGTCACCTCACCCTCAGCTAGTCTTTGTTTATTTCGTAGCTTTTACTTCGAGTTACTGACATTAGCAACGAAACCAATATCTAATACCCAGGTGCTACTAGGAGTACTAGCAAGGTACACATCAATAATACGTATATCAAATATACTTCTCTCAACGTTGCCAGCCTTATTATCTACCAAGTATTTAGGGAGTTCCGCTTCAGTGACCGTTTCCCTCATAATAGAAGCACTTAGTATCGGGTTTGGGTTCAACCTCGGGTTTCTTCATTGGAGAAGCAACTAGCTTGCCATTCATGAAGTTTCCCTTCTTGCCCTTGCCCTTATCAAAACTAGTGGTTTTACTAACCATCAACATTTGATGCTCCTTCTTGATTTCTACCTTCTTGGTGTCAAACATCGCGAATAGCTCAGGGATCATTATTTACATCCTTGGTATGTTTATAGTTCATCATGAAGCTCTAGTAGCTTGGTGATAGTGTCTTGGAGAACTATATCAATCACTATCTTATCTAGAAGATCAACTCCCACTCGATTCAAGCGATTGTAGCACCCAGACAATCTGAGCACATGCTCACCGATTGAGCTATTCTCCTTCATTTTGCAGGCAAAGAATATTGTTGGAGGTCTCATACCTCTCAACACGGGACGAGCCTGAAATCCAATTTCAGGTCTTGGAACATCATCTATGCTCCATGACGTTCAAAATATATTTGAAGCCTGAATTCTAAGACGTAATGCATGACGCACTGAACTATCAAGTAGTCATCAGAATGTGACTGTCAGATGTTCACAACATCCAAAGTCGTCGTTTGAGGGGGTGGCACACCGAGCGGTGCATTAAGGACATAAGCCTTTTGTGCAGCAACTGAGGGCAATCCTCTGATCACACACCTAGTCCGCATAATTGCTACTATCATCTTTCAACTCTATTTTCACTAGGAACGTATGAAAAACACAGGGGAGCTACAACACGAGCTATTGATCTACAACATAATTTTCCAAAGATAACTTAGATTATGTTCATGATAATGAGTTCAATTAATCATATTACTAAAGAACTCCCACTCAAATCAACATCCCTCGGGTTGTCTAAGTGTTACATGATCCAAATCCACCAACCCAAGTCCGATCATCACGTGATATGAGGTGGTTTCAATGGTGAACATCTCCCTGTTGATCATATCTACTATATGACTCATGTTCGACCTTTCAATCTCTTGTGTTCCGAGTCCATGTTAGTACATGCTAGGCTTGTCAAGTTTAACCTGAGTGTTCCGCATGTGCAACACTGGCTTGCACCCATTGTATGTGAACGTAGAGTCTATCACGCCCGATCATCACATGGTGCTTAGAAATGAAAAACTTTTGCAACAGTGCACACTTTGGGAGAACACAATTTTGTCTTGAAATTTTGGTGAGGGATCAAATTATAATGCTACCATCGTCCTAAGCAATATAAGATGCATAAAGGGATTCCCATCACATGCAAATTATAAGTGACATGATATGGCCATGAACTTGTGCTTTTGATCTCCATCTCCAAAGCACCGACATTATGTCCATCGTCACCGGCATAACACCATGATATCCATCATCATGATCTCCATCATTGTGTTGCCATCGGGGTTGTCGCACCCACCATGCTTCTACTACTATTGCTACCGCTTAGCAACAAATAAAGCATTACATAGCGCTTAATGATTGACATGCAGGTCATACAATAATTAAAGACAACCCTATGGCTCCTCCGTTGCCGTATGCATCGACATGCAAGTCGATATGAACTATTACAAACATGACCATCTCATACAGCAAATATATCTCATCATGTCTTTGACCATATCATATCACAACATACCCTGCAAAAACAAGCTAGACATCCTATGATTGTTGTTGCATGTTTTACGTGGCTGCTATGGGTATATAGCAAGAACGATTGTTACCTACACAAAAACACAACGGTGATACACAAATTGCTATTCAACCTTCTCAAGGACTGCCTTTGTCGAATCCGATCCAACTAAGGTGGGAGAGACACACACCTACCAACCATCTTTATGCAACAAAGTCACATGTCAGTCGATGGAACCGGTCTCTCGTACGTGGACAAATAAGGTTGGTTTGGCCGCTTCACCCCACAATACCGCTGAATCAAGAAAAGACCAAGGGAGGAAGCAATCTGAGAATCAACGCCCACAAACTCCTTTGTGTTCTTCTCGTGATCTCATCTACGCATATACCTAGCTCTTGATGCTACTGTTGGGGAACGTTGCATGGGAAACAAAAAATTTCCTACGCACACACAAGATCTACACATGGTGATGAGCATCTATGAGAGGGAGAGTGGATCTACATACCCTTGTAGATCGCTAAGCGGGAAGCATTAAGAAACGCGGTTGATGTAGTCAAACGTCTCCGCGATTGAAATTACAAGCCATGCCATGATCCAATCATGATCCGTCCCACGATCCAATCATGACCTATCTCGCAATCCAATCACGGTCCTTCCGACCTAGCGCCGAACGGACGACACCTCCGCGTTTAGCACATGTAGAGCTCGATGAAGATCTCCACCTCCTTGATCCATCAAGCGAGGGTGGAGAGGTAGGTGAGTTCTCTGGTAGCACAACGACGTGGTGGCGGTGGTGGTGAACTAATCCGACAGGGCTTCGCCAAGCTTCTGTCGAACTAATCTAGAGGAGAACTACGATCTAGAGGGAGGAGGGCATCACATGGCTTTTCAGGTGGTGGCTGCCCTCAAAACCCTCCATTATATATAGGAGGAGAGGGGGTAGGTGGGGGTGCCCTAGGGTTTCCCCTAGGGTCTTGGCGCAAGGAGGGGAGGAGTCACCTCCCACAAGGGAGGTGGAGTCCTAGTGGACTCCCTCCCCACTTGCCCTTCCCGGCCCCTTGCGCAAGGGGGTCTTAGGGTCTGGCTGCCCAGCCCACCAGGGGATGGTGTGCCACCTCTAGGCCCATGCATCCCCTAGGGTGGGTGGGTCCCACTTGGTGGACCCCCGGAACCCATTCGTCACTCCCCGTACACTACCGGAAGTGCCCGAAACTTTTCCGGAGCCCAAATACCACTTTCCTATATATCAATATTTACCTCCGGACCATTCGGAGCTCCTCGTGACATCCGGGATCTCATCCGGGACTCCAAACAACCTTCGGTCACCAACATACATTACTCAGTAATATTGAAACGTCACCGAACGTTAAGTGTGAAGACCCTGTGGGTTCGAGAACTATGTAGACAGACCGAGACACCTCTACGGTCAATAACCAATAGTGGGACCTAGATGCCCATAATGGTTAGTACATATTCTACGAAGATCTTTATCAGTTGAACCTTTATGTCAAGGATTTAGTTAATCCGTATGCAGTTCCCTTTGTTCTTAGGTATGTTACTTGCCCGAGATTCGATCATCGTTATCTCTATACCTAGTTCAATCTCGTTATGGACAAGTCTCTTTACTCGTTATGTAATACAAGATCCTGTGGCTAACTCTGTAGTCAGTTTGCTTGCAAGGCTCATTGTGATGTTGTATTACCGAGTGGGCCTTGATATACCTCTCCATCATACGGAGTAACAAATCCCAGTCTTGATCTATGCCCACTCAATAGACACCGTTGGAGATACACGTAGATCATCTTTATAGTCACCCAATTACATTGCGACGTTTGATACACACAAGGTACTCCCCCGGTGTCAGTGAGTTGCATGATCTCATGGTCATAGGAACAGTTACTTGACATGTAGAAAACAATAGCAATAAATTGACACGATCATATGCTACGTTTATAGTTTGGGTCTTGTCCATCACATCATTCTTCTAGTGATGTGATGACAACACATGTCTATGGCTAGGAAATCTTAACCATATTTGATCAATGAGCTAGTTTAGTAGAGGCTTACTAGGGACACTTTATTGTCTATGTATCCACACATGTATCTGAGTTTCTAATCAATACAATTATAGCATGAATAATAAACGATATATCATGAACAAGGAAATATGATAATAACTAATTTATTATTGCCACTAGGGCATTTTCCAACACTTCCATTGCAAGGGAACTGGCCACTAGAAGCTGATCTGTCCCAATTATCCGGCCGACAAGAAGGCGGCCAATACCAAACAAGGTATATATGATATACATGTTATTGATGTGTACCTTACCAACTCTCGTTGTAGTGCCTGGGTATTTGATACCGGTTTGGTTGTTCACATTTGCAACTCAAAGCAGGAACTACAGAATAGACGGAGGCTGGCGAAGGACGAAGTGACGATGCACGTGGGAATTGGTTCCAAGGTTGATGTGATCGCCATCGACATGCTCACTCTTCGATTACCATCGGGATTAGTGATGAATCTGAATAATTTTTATTTAGTGCATGTGTTAAGCATGAACATTATATTTGGATCTTGTTTGATGTGGGACGGTTACTCATTTAAATCATATAATAATGGTTGTTCTGTTTATATGAGTAATATCTTTTATGGTCATGCACCCAATGTGAGGGGTTTATTCTTATTGAATCTCGATAGTAATGATACACATGTTCATAACATTGATGCCAAAAGATGTAGAATCGATAATGATAGTACCACTTTCTTGTGGCACTACCGCTTAGGTCATATTGGTGTAAAATGCATGAAGAAGCTCCATGCTGATGGACTTTTGGAGTCACTTGATTTTGAATCACTTGATACACGTGAACCATGCCTCATGGGAAAGATGGCTAAGACCCCGTTCTCCAGAACAATGGAACGGGCAAGTTACTTGTTGGAAATCATACATACTGATCTGCGCGATCCAATGAGGATTGAGGCGCGCAGTGGATATCGTTATTTTCTCACCTTCACCGATGACTTAAATAGATATGGGTATATTTACTTAATGAAACACAAGTCTTCAACATTTGAAAAGTTCAAGAAATTTTAGAGTGAAGTTGAGAATCATCGTAACAAGAAGATCAAATTCCTACAATCTGATCGAGGAGGAGAGTATCCGAGTTATGAGTTTGGCAATCACTTAAGACAATTTGGAATTGTTTCATAGTTGATGCCACCTAGAACACCACAACGTAATGGTGTGTGCGAACATTGTAATCAAACCTTATTAGATATGATGCATTCTATGATGTCTCTTGCCAATTTGCCACTATCGTTTTGGGGTTATGCGTTGGAGACAGCTGCATTCACTTTAAATAGGGTACCATCTAAATCCATTGAGACGATGCCGTATGAACTATGGTTTGGCAAGAAACCAAAGTTTTTGTTTCTTAAAGTTTGGGGATGCGATGATTATGTCAAAAAGCTTCAGCCAGAAAAGCTCAAACCCAAAGCGGAGAAATGCGTCTTCATAGGATACCCAAAAGAGATGGTTAGGTATACCTTCTATCTCAAATCCAAGGGCAAAGTGTTTGTCGCTAAGAACGGGTCATTTCTCATGAAAGAGTTTCTCTCAAAAGAATTAAGTGGGAGGAGGATAGAACTTAATGAGGTTGTTGAACCCTCACTTCAACCAAAGAGTACCACGGCATAGAAAGATGTTTCTGTGGAGCCTACATCGGTTGAAGAGGAAGACGATGATGGTGATCACGAAGCTTCGGATCAAGTTACTATCAAACCTCGTAGGTCGACAAGGACACATATTGCTCCTGAATGGTACGGTAACCTTGTCTTAGAGGTCATTGATACGTCCATTTTGCATCATGCTTTTATATTGATATTTATTGCATTATGGGCTGTTATTACACATTATGGTACAATACTTATGTCTTTTCTCTCTTATTTTACAAGGTTTACATGAAGAAGGAGAATGCCGACATCTGGAATTCTGGACTAGAAAAGGAGCAAATATGAGAGACCTATTCAGCACAACTCCAAAAGTCCTGAAAACTTATGAAGGATTATTTTGGAATATATAAAAAATATTGGGCGAAACAAATACCAGAGGGGACCCAGCAGGAGGTCACAAGCCTACTGGGCGCGACCTACCCCCTGGTCGCGCCCTTGTGGCTTGTGGGCCCAATGGCAGGCCTCCGGTGCCCATATTCTGCTATATGAAGGGTTTTGACTTGGAAAAAAAATTCATAAGAGAGCTTTTGGAACGAAGCTCTGCCATCTCAAGGCGGAACTTGGGTAGAGCCAATCTAGAGCCTTGGTGGAGCTGTTCTGCCGGGGAAACTTCCCTCCCTGAGGGGGAAATCGAAGCCATCGTCATCACCAACGATCCTCTCATCGACAGTGGGTCAATCTTCATCAACATCTTCACCAACACCATCTCCTCTCCAAACCCTAGTTCATCTCTGGTATCCGATCTTTGTCTCAAAACTTAGATTGGTAGCTGTGGGTTGCTAGTAGTGTTGATTACTCCTTATAGTTGATGCTATTTGGTTTACTTGGTGGAAGATCATATGTTCAAATCCTTTATGATAATTAATACTCCTCTAATTATGAACATGAACATGCATTGTGAGTAGTTATGTTTGTTCCTGAGGACATGGGATAAGTCTTGTTATAAGTAATCATGTGAATTTGGTATTCGTTCGATATTTTAATGAGATCTATGTTGTCTATCCTCTAGTGGTGTCATGTGAACGTCTACTACATGACACTTCACCATTATTTGGGCTTAGGGGAAGGCATTGGGAAGTAATAAGTAGATGATGAGTTGCTAGAGTGACAGAAGCTTAAACCCTCGTTTATGCGTTGCTTCGTAAGGGGCTGATTTGGATCCATATGTTTCATGATATGGTTAGATTTATCTTAATTCTTATTTCATAGTTGCAGATGCTTGCGAGAGAGGTTAATCATAAGTGTGAGGTTTTCCCAAGTAAGGGAAGCACCCAAGCACTAGTCCACCCACATATCAAATTATCAAAGTACCGAACGCGAATCAAACGAGCATGATGAAAACTAGCTTGATAGAAATTCCCATGTGTCCTCGAGAGCGCTTCACTTTATATAAGAGTTTGTCCAGGCTTATCCTTTGCTACAAAAAGGATTGGGACACCTTGCTGCACCTTTGCTACATTTATTACTTGCTACTCGTTACAAATTACCTTATCACAAAACTACCTGTTATCTATAATTTCAGTGCTTGTAGAGAATACCTTACTGAAAACCGTTTGTCATTTCCTTTTGCTCCTCATTGGGTTCGACACTCTTACTTATAGAGAGGACTACAATAGATCCCCTATAATTGTGGGTCATCAAGACTCTTTTCTGGCACCATTGCCAGGGAGTGAAGCGCCTTTGGTAAGTGGAATCTGGAAAGGAAAAATTTTATATAGTGTGCTGAAATTTATTGTCACTTGTTACTATGGAAAATAATCCTTTGAGGGGCTTGTTTGGGGTATCTTCACCTCGACCAAAAGCACAAAGAGTTGCTCCTCAACCTACCGAACCTACTGAAAATATTTATTATGAAAGTCCTTTGGGTATGATAAAGAAACTGCTAGCTGATCCTTATGCAGGAGATGGAACATTACATCCTGATTTGCATCTAATCTATGTGGATGGAGTTTTTGGATTATTTAAGCTTGCAGGTTTGCCCGAGGATGATGTGAATAATAAGGTATTTCCTTTATCTTTGAAGGAGAAGGCATTGACATGGTATAGGCTATGTGATAATATTGGATCATGGAACTACAACCGGTTGAAATTGGAATTTCATCAGAAGTTTTATCCTATGCATCTGGTTCATTGTGATCGGAATTATATTTATAATTTTTGGCCTCGTGAAGGAGAAAGAATTGCTCAAGTATGGAGGAGGCTTAAGTCAATGTTATATTCATGACCCAATCATGAGCTCTCAAGAGAAATTATTATTCAGAATTTTTATGCTCGGCTTTCTCCTAATGATCAATACATGCTCGATACTTCTTGTACTGGTTCCTATATGAAGAAAAATATTGACTTCAAATGGGATTTATTGGAAAGAATTAAACGCAACTCTGAAGATTGGGAACTCGAAAGGTAAGGAGTCAGGTATAAACCTTAAGTTTGATTGTGTTAAATCCTTTGTAGACACCGATGCTTTTCGTGAATTTAGCACTAAATATGGACTTGACTCTGAGATAGTAGCTTCTTTCTGTGAATCTTTTGCTGGTCATGTTGATTTCCCTAAGGAGAAGTGGTTTAAATATCATCCTACCATTGAAGTGAAAGTAATTGAACCTATTAAAGTTGAAGAAGAAACTATTACTTATAATGTTGATCCTGTTATTCCTGCTGCTTATATTGAGAAACCACCTTTCCCTGTTAGAATAAAGGAACATGCTAAAGCTTCAACTGTGGTTCATAAGAGCTATGTTAGAATGCCTACACCTCCTAAAAAAAATTAAACTTGAACCTAGTACTGCTATGGTTAAAGATCTATTTTTTGATAATATTGATGGACATGTTATTCATTTATATGATGAAGCTGCTAGAATTGCTAGACCTGATGCTAAGGATAAACATAGACCTATTGTTGACATGCCTGTTGTTTCTGTTAAAAAAAGGAGATCATTGTTATCATGGCCTATGTGATGTGGGTGCTAGCATGAGTGAAATTCCCTTTACCTTATATGAAGAAATTATGAATGATATTGCACCAACTGAATTAGAAGAAATTGATGTTACCATTAAGCTTGCTAATAGAGACACTATAGCACCAGTTGGGATTATTAGAGATGTTGAAGTCTTGTGTGGGAAAATAAAATATCCTACTGATTTTCTTGTTCTTGGTTCCCCACAAGATGATTTTTGTCCCATTATATTTGGTAGGCCTTTCTTGAATACTATTAATGCCAAGATAGACTGTGAGAAACAAACTATTACTGGAAGTTTTGGGGAAGCGTATCGTGAGTTTAATTTCCCAAAATTTCGTAGACAACCCCATGATAAAGAATTGCCTAGTAAGGATGAAATTATTGGTCTTGCTTCTATTGTTGTGCCTCCTACCGATCCTTTAGAGCAATATTTTCTAGACCATGAAAAAGTTTTGCATATGAATGAAAGGAATGAAATAGATAGGATTTTCTTTGATCAACATCCTATTTTGAAACACAACTTGCCGGTTGAAATACTTGGGGATCCTCCTACACCCAAGGGTGATCCCGTGTTTGAGCTTAAACAATTACCGGATACTCTGAAATATGCTTATCTTGATGAAAGAAGATATATCCTGCTATTATTAGTGCTAACCTTTCATAGCATGAAGAAATGAGATTATTGAAAACTCTGAAGAAGCATTGTGCTGCTATTGGATATACTCTTGATGATCTTAAGGGCATTAGTCCCACTCTATGTCATCCTAAATTAATAGGGAACCTGATGCTAAACCAGTTGTTGATCACCAACGACGGTTAAATCCTAAAATGAAACAAGTGGTAAGAAAGAAATATTAAAGCTTCTGGAGGCAGGTATAATTTATCCTATTGCTAGTAGTAGATGGGTTAGTCCTGTTCATTGTCCCTAAGAAGGGAGGTATTGCTTTTGTTCCCAATGATAAAATGAATTGATCTCGCAAAGAATTGTTACATGATATAGAATGGTAATTGATTTTAGGAAATTAAATAAATCCACTAGGAAAGATCATTACCCTCTGCCTTTTATTGATCAAATGCTAGAAAGATTATCTAAACACACACACTTCTGCTTTCTAGATGGTTATTCTGGTTTCTCTCAAATACATGTGTCAAAAGAGGATCAAGAAAAGACAACTTTTACTTTCCCTTGCGGTACCTTTGCTTATAGATGTATGCCTTTTGGTTTATGCAATGCACCTGCTACCTTTCAAAGATGTATGACTGCTATATTCTCTGAATTTTGTGAAAAGATTAATGAAGTTTTCATGGATGACTTCTCCATTTACGGAACTTATTTTGATGATTGCTTGAGCAACCTTGATCGAGTTTTGCAGAGATGTGAAGAAACTAGTCTTGTCTTGAATTGGGAGAAGTGCCACTTTATGGTTAATGAGGGCATTGTCTTGGGACACAAAATCTCCGAAAGAGGTATTGAGGTGGATAAAGCTAAAGTAGATGCTATTGAAAAAATGTCGTGTCCCACGGATATCAGAGGTATAAGAAGTTTCCTTGGTCATGCTGGTTTCTATAGGAGATTTATTAAAGACTTCTCTAAAATTTCTCGGACTCTCACTAATCTCTTGAAAAAATATATTCCTTTTGTTTTTGATGATGATTGTGTAGAAGCATTTGAAATCCTTAAGAATGCCTTGATTTCTGCACCTGTTGTTCAACCACCTAATTGGAACCTACCCTTTGAAATTATGTGTGATGCTAGTGAATATGCCGTTGGGGATGTTCTAGGACAAAGAGTCGATAAGAAATTAAATAACATTATGCTAGTAAAACTCTAGACGATGCTCAAAGAAACTATGCTACCACTGAAAAACAGTTATTAGAAGTTGTGTTTGCTTGTGACAAGTTTAGACCTTATATTGTTGATTCCAAAGTAACTATTCACACTGACCATGCTGCTATTAAATATCCTACGGAAAATAAAGATGCTAAACCAAGACTTATTAGATGGGTTCTCCTGCTACAAGAATTTGATCTGCATATTATTGATAAAAAGGGTGTTGAGAACCCTGTAGCAGATAACTTGTCTAGGTTAGAGAATGTTCTTGATGACCCACTACCTATTGATGATAGCTTTCCTGATGAACAATTAGCTGTCATAAATGCTTCGCGTAATGCTCCATGGTATGCCGATTATGCAAATTACATTGTTGCTAAATTTATACCGCCTAGTTTCACATACCAACAAAATGAAAAAGTTCTTCTATGATTTGAGACATTACTTTTGGGATGACCCACACCTTTATAAGAAAGGGGTAGATGGTGTTATTAGACGCTGTGTACCTAAGCATGAATAGGAATAGATCCTACACAAGTGTCATTCTGAGGTCTACGGAGGACACCACGCTAGAGATAGAACTGCACACAAGGTATTATAATATGGTTTTTATTGGCCTACTCTCTTCAAAGATGCTCGTAAGTTTGTCTTGTCTTGTGATGAATGTCAAATAATTGGTGATATTAGTAGACGCCAGGAAATGCCTATGAATTACTCACTTGTTACTGAACCATTTGATGTTTGGGTTTTTGATTATATGGGACTTTTTCCAAAGTCCAACGGGTATACTCATATTCTAGTTGCTTTGATTATGTTACTAAGTGGGTAGAAGCTATTCCAACTAGTAGTGCTGATCATAACACTTCTATTAAAATGCTTAAAGAATTTATTTTCCCTATATTTGGAGTCCCTAGATATTTAATGACAGATGATGGTTCACACTTTATTCATTGTGCTTTCCGTAAATTGCTTGCTAAGTATGATGTTAATCATCGAATTGCATCTCTATACCATCCTCAATCTAGTGGTCAAGTAGAATTAAGCAATAGAGAAATTAAATTGATCTTGCAAAAGACTATTAATAGGTCTAGGAAGAATTGGTCTAAGAAACTTTATGATGCATTATGGGCTTATAGAACTGCTTATAAAAACCCTACGGGTATGTCTCCATATAAAATGGTTTATGGTAAAGCATGTCACTTACCTCTTGAACTAGAACATAAGGCTTATTTGGCAATCAAAGAGCTCAACTATGATTTCAAACTTGCTGGTGAGAAGAGGTTATTTGACATTAGCTCACTGTAGGAATGGAGAACCCAGACCTATGAGAATGCCAAGCTGTTTAAAGAGAAAGTTAAGAGATGGCATGATAAAAGGATACAAAAGCGTGAATTCAATGTAGGTGATCATGTCTTGCTATACAATTCTCGGTTAAGATTTTTTGTAGGAAAACTTCTCTCTAAATGGGACGGACCATACATCGTCGAGGAAGTATACCGTTCTGGTGCCATCAAAATCAACAACGCTGAAGGCACTAACCCAAAGGTGGTAAGTGGGCAAAGAATCAAACATTACATCTCAGGTACTCCCATAAATGTTGAAACCAATATTATCAATACCATAATTTCGGAGGAGTACATTAGGGAGACCTACCAGAACGTTTCAGACTCCGAAAAGGAATAGGTATGTTGTACGGTAAGCAAACCGACTCCAAAACTTTTCCAATAGCAATTTTTCTCCGTTTTGGAATATTTAATAAATTAGGAAAATTTAAAGTAGTCCAAAAAGTGCATGAGGAGGCAACAAGCCTGCAGGGCATGGCCTACCCCCTGGCCGCGCCCCTATGGCTTGTGGCCACCCCATGCACCCTCCGGACTCTGTTTTCTTGTAGGATACTCCTTTAGGTCGGTAAAAATTCATTATACAACCTCCTGAAGGTTTGGGCCTTCGTATCACGTCAATACCTCCTGTTTTTGTTTTGAGCTGTTTCTGCAGCAGATTTAGAGCAATATGTCATCCCAAGAGCCCGATGGGGAGAGCTATATATCACATTATCTTGCCAATACCAAGCTCTATGGGGACCTAGATCCTTATGTATTATTCTCGGAGGAGGAACAAGAAGGCAAGTATGAGGAAGAAAGATCGGATGAAGAAGAGATCCCTCTGCCTCAACTAGGAGATAGGCACGTGGAGTTCAGGAAATCAAGCCTCCCAAACACAAGGATAAAACCCAAGTTTCTATTTATCCCTTCTCGTTTTCTGTAGGAGAGCAAGCAAGAATTATGTCAAAGGATATTGAATCTCGAGCAAGAAGTCGACGATCTGAGGGAACATAATTTTATGTTTAAGAGGAAACTAAACAATCTTGAAAATCCTTCTCCATCACCATCACCTCCGAAGAAGGACATCTAAACACATGGGTATGGGCACTCCCCTTGGCTTGTGCCAAGCTCGGGGGAGGTGCCCCGGTATCGTATCACCATCACATCTTTTACTTTTCTCATTTTTCCTAGTTTGATCCTTTTGGTTTTGCCTTGATCTAGTTGAATAAAGTTTTTGTATGATCTAGCTTAGAGTTTTGCTTTATGTTCCCCTTATGTAAGCAAGTCTGAGAGTTATATAATAAAAAGTAGTTTTGATGTGAGGGCTTTGCTTGTTTCTATGATCTTGATAAAATTAAAAAAAGTAATAAAAGAAGAATATAATAAAAGCAAATAGTATATATGATGATCTTATGGGGAGTGATGACTTCGCATATAAGAAGTATGTCGATTGAAATTTGTTGGGAGTTGACAAACATAGCGATTGGTCATTGTTGCAATTTAAAGGAAGTAATAAAGAAAGAAAGGTTCACATATAAATATATTATCTTGGACATATTTTATGATTGTGAGCACTCATTAAAATATTATGTGCTAAGAAGTTGATGTTGGACAAGGAAGACAACATAATGGGTTATGTTTGCTTATTTCCGAATAGAAGTTATATGGTTATAGATCCTCCAACATGCAGTGCTTGCTTCCACCTCATACTAGCCAAAACTCCCGCACCAAGTAGAGATACTACTTGTGCATCCAAACAACTTCAACCCAGTTTTTCCATGAGAGTCCACTATACCTACCTATGGATTGAGTAAGATCCTTCAAGTAAGTTGTCATCGGTGCAAAAAGCAATAAGAATTGCTCCTAAATATGCATGATCTTTTATTGTAAGGGAAAATAAGTGTTGTACAAACTTGTGATGGTAAATAAATAAAAGCGACGGACTGCATAACAAAGGTTGCTATCACAAAGGGCAATACAACCAAAAAGCGCATGACACCCTTTGCTTCCCTCTGTGAAGGGCCTATCTGTTACTTTTACATTATAAGTACTTACCTTTATGCAAGATTCATGGTGATCTTCACCACTTCCTATATTTCGTGTTTCTATCTTGGCAAGCATTATGTGTTGAGGAATGATCTAGACACATATATCCACTCAGATGTGGGTGATCATGTGTTATTTCTGTTAACATTACCCTGGAGGTAAATAGTTGGGAGGCAAAACTATAAGCCCCTATCTTTCTCTATGTCCAATTGAAGCTTTGACCTCATGAGTGTTAGCAATTATGAAAGACTAAAAGATAATTGAGTATGTGGATTTGCTTTACAAGCTCTTATATTGACTCTTTCCGATGTTATGATACATTGCAAATCACTTCAATAACTGAGAGCATAGTTTGTTGGTTCTCAATATAGTTCTTTGTTCATACTTTACCTTGTGAATGAATTGTTACTCTAGTATAAGAAATTATATATCAATGAGTATTTATGTTCTGAAGATGATCATGATGCCCTCATGTCCGTATTCTATTTTATCGACACCTCTATCTCTAAACATGTGGACATATTTATTGATCCCGGCCTTTGTTGAGGACAAGCGAGGTCTAAGCTTGGGGGAGTTGATACGTCCATTTTTCATCATGCTTTTATATTGATATTTATTGCATTATAGGCTGTTATTACACATTATGGTACAATACTTATGCCTTTTTCTCTTATTTTACAAGGTTTACATGAAGAGGGTGAATGCCGACATCTGGAATTCTGGACTGGAAAAGGAGAGAATATGAGAGACCTATTTTGCACAACTCCAGAAGTCCTGAAAAGTTGCGGCGAATCGTTTTGGAATATATAAAAAATATTGGGCGAAACAAATACCAGAGTGGACCCACCAGGAGGTCACAAGCCTGCTGGGCGTGGCCTACCCCCCTGGCCGTGCCCTTGTGGCTTGTGGTCCCCCTGGCAGGCCTCCGGTGCCCATCTTATGCTATATGAAGGGTTTTAACCTGCAAAAAAAATCATAAGAGAGCTTTCGGGATGAAGCACTGCCGTCTCGAGGCGAAACTTGGGCAGAATCAATCTAGAGCTCTGGCGAAGCTGTTCTGCCGAGGAAACATACCTCCCGGAGGGGGAACCGAAGCCATTGTCATAACCAATGATACTCTCATCAAGAGGGGGTCAATCTCCATCAACATCTTCACTAGCACCATCTCCTCTCCGAACCCTAGTTCATCTCTTGTATCCGATCTTTGTCTCAAACCTCAGATTGGAACCTGTGGTTGCTAGTAGTGTTGATTACTCCTTGTAGTTGATGCTATTTGGTTTATTTGGTTCAAGATCATATGTTCAGATCTTTTATGATAATTAATACTCCTCAGATTATGAACATGAACATGCTTTCTGAGTAATTATGTTTGTTCCTGAGGACATGGGATAAGTCTTGTTATAAGTAATCATGTGAATTTGGCATTTTGTTCAATATTTTGATGAGATGTATGTTGTCTATCCTCTAGTGGTGTCATGTGAACGTCGACTACATGAAACTTCACCATTATTTGGACCTAGGGGAAGGCATTGGGAAGTAATAAGTAGATGATGGGTTGCTAGAGTGACAGAAGCTTAAACCCTAGTTTATGCGTTGCTTCGTAAGGGGTTGATTTGGATCCATATGTTTCATGCTATGGTTATATTTATATTAATTCTTCTTTCGTAGTTGGGGATGCTTGCGAGGGAGGTTAATCATAAGTTGGAGGTTTGTCCAAGTAAGGGCAGCACCCAAGCACCACTCCACCCACATATCAAATTGTCAAAGTAACGAACGCGAATCAAATGAGCATGATGAAAACTAGCTTGACATAAATTCCCATGCGTCCTCGGGAGCGCTTCACTTTATAAGAGTTTGTCTAGGCTTGTCCTTTGCTACAAAAAGGATTGGGCCACCTTGTTGCACCTTTGCTACATTTATTACTTGCTACCCGTTACGAATTACCTTATCACAAAACTATCTGTTATCGATAATTTTAGTGCTTGTAGAGAATACCTTACTGAAAACCGCTTGTCATTTCCTTCTGCTCGTCGTTGGGTTCGACACTCTTACTTATCGAAAGGACTATGATAGATCCCGTATACTTGTGAGTCATCAGTCATGTTGTTCGACAACGATGAACCTATGAGCTACAGAGAAGCGATGGTGGCCCCAGATTCCGACAAATATTTAGACGCCATG
This sequence comes from Hordeum marinum, assembly GCA_022496015.1. Classification (NCBI taxonomy): domain Eukaryota; kingdom Viridiplantae; phylum Streptophyta; class Magnoliopsida; order Poales; family Poaceae; genus Hordeum; species Hordeum marinum. The sequence continues at coordinate 364,977,687 of CM039675.1, read as the reverse complement.
AAATCTGAGATGGGATCCATCTATGAAAAAAAGGTATGGACTTTGGAAGTATTACTTGAAGGGCTAAAGACCATTCAGAATAAATGGATCTTTAAAAATAAGACGAATGCAGACGGTAATGTCACCGTATATAAAGCTTAACTTGTGGCAAAAGCTTTTTCACAAGTTCAAGGAGTTGACTACGAAGAGACTTCCTCATCCTTAGCGATGCTTAAGTCCGTCAGAATCATGTTAGCAGTAGCTGCATTTTTCGATTATGAAATTTGGCAGATGGATGTCAAAACAGTGTTCCTTAACAGTTTCCTCAAGGAAGAGTTGTATATGATGCAACTAGAAGGTTTTGTCGATCCAGAAAATGTTGACAAAGTTTGCAAACTCCAGCGTTCCATTTATGGGATGGTGCAAGCATCTCGGAGTTGGAATCTTCACTTTGATAAGGTGATCAAAGCGTTCGGGTTTATACAAGTTTACGGAGAAGCTTGTATTTACAAGAAAGTGAGTGGGGGCTCTATATCATTTCTAATATTATATGTGGATTACACATTGCTGATTGGAAACAATATAATTTTTTTGGAAAGAGTGAAGGAATATTTGAAGAAGAGTTTTTCAATGAAGGACCTAGGAGAAGTTGCTTTCATATCAGGCATCAAAATCTATAGAGATAGATCGAGACGCTTAATAGGACTTTCATAGAGCACATAACTTGACAAAGTTTTGAAGAAGTTCAAAATGGATCAGTCCAAGAAAGGGTTCTTGCCTGTATTGCAAGGTGTGAAGTTGAGTAAGACTTAATGCCTAGTGACTGCATAGGATAGAGAAAATATGAGTGTCATCCCCTGTGCTTCTACCATAGGCTCTATCATGTATGCAATGTTGTGCACAACACAATATGTTAGCCTTGCCATAAGTATGGCCAGAAGGTTTCAAAGTGATCCTGGAATGGAGCATTGGATGGCGGTCAAGAATATCCTTAAGTACCTGAAAAGTACGAAGGAAATATTTCATATTTATGGAGGTGATTAAGAGCTCGTCGTAAAGTGTTACGTCGATGCAAGCTTTGACACTGATCCGGATGACTCTAAGTCTCAAACCGGATACGTATATATTATCAATGGGGGAGCAGTTAGCTGGTGTAGTTCCAAGCAAAGTGTTGTAGTTGATTCTACACACGAAGCAGAGTACATAGCTGCCTCGTAGGCGGCGAAGGAAGGTGTCTGGATTAAGCAGTTCATGACAGATCTTGGAGTTGTGCCCAATGCATTGGACCCAATGACTCTGTTCTGTGACAACACTGGTGACATTGCTCTGGCCAAGGAACCAAGGTTTCACAAGAGGACCAGACACATGAAGCGACGCTTCAATTCCATTTGCGATCACATCAAGGAGGATGACATGGATATTTTCAAAGTACACACGGATCTGAATGTCATAGACCCGTTGACTAAGTCTCTTCCACGGGCAAGACATGATCAGCACCAGAACTATATGGGTGTTAGATTCATTACAATGTAAATCACATAGCGATGTGAACTAGATTAATGACTCTAGTGCAAGTGGGAGACTGTTAGAAATATGCCCTAGAGGCAATAATAAAATAGTTATTATTAAATTTCCTTGTTCATGATAATTGTTTATTATCCATGCTAGAATTGTATTGATTGGAAACTCAAATACATGTGTGGATACATAGACAATACTATGTCCCTAGTGAGACTCTAATGGACTAGCATGTTGATCAAAGATGGTCGAGGTTTCCTAACCATAGACATGAGATGTCATTTGATAATGGGATCACATCATTAGGAGAATGATGTGATGGACAAGACCCAATACTATGAACGTAGCATAGGATCGTGTCAGTTTATTGCTATCCTTTTCTACATGCAAGTATCTGTTCCTATGACCATGAGATCATGCAACTCACTGACACCGGAGGAGTACCTTGTGTGTATCAAACGTCGCAATGTAACTGGGTGACTATAAAGGTACTCTACAAGTATCTCCAAGGGTGTTTGTTGAGTTGGCATGGATCAAGATTGGGATTTGTTACTCCGTGTGACGGAGAGGTATCTCAGGGCCCACTTGGTAATACAAAATCATTATGAGCTTGTAACCAAAGTGACTAAAGAGTTAGACACAGGATATTGTATTATGGAATGAGTAAAGAGACTTGCCGGTAACGAGATTGAACTAGGTATAGAGTTACCGACGATCAAGCCTCGGGAAAGTAACATACCGAAGAACAAAGGGAACTACGTACGAGATTGACTGAATCCTTGACATCGAGGTTCAACCGATATAAGATCTTCGTAGAATATGTAGGAACCAATATGGGCATCCAGGTCCCGCTATTGGTTATTGACCATAGAGTTGTCTCGGTCATGTCTGCATATTTCTCGAACCCGCAGGGTCTGCACACTTTATGTTTGGTGACGATTTGGTATTATTGAGTTATATATGTTGGTGACCGAAGGTTGTTCGGAGTCCTGGATGAGATTTCGGACATCACGAGGAGTTCCGGAATGGTGTGTAGGTAAAGATTTATATATAGGAAAGTGGTATTCAGGTTCCGAAAAAGTTTCGGGTGTTTCCGATAGTGTACCGGGAGTGCCGAAAATGTTCCAAGGTTCCACCGGGAGGGCCCCACCCACCCCGGGGGGCACATGGGACCAAGAGGTGGTGCACCAGCCCTTGTTAGGCTGGGAAGCCAACCCCTATAGGGCCCATGCGCCCAAAGTGAAGGTGGCGGTGCCTTGGAGGGGAGAGACTCCTCCCTAGGGTTCCCACCTCCCTTGTGGGAGGAGGACTCCTCTCCCTCCACTTCGGCCGAACCCCTCCTTGGAGGAGGGGCTAGGGATGCACCCCACCTACCCATTCCTCCTATAAATAGAGAGGGAGAGGGAGGGCATCCGCATGCAAGCCACGACGCATCCCTCTCTCTCCCCATCTAGATTGGTTTCTCCTCTAGATTGGTTCAGTAGTGCACGACGAAGCCCTGCCGGATCAGCTCCATAGAACTCATCTACCTCTCCGCCCTCGCTTGCTGGATCAAGAAGGCGGAGACATCATCGAGCTATACATGTGCTGAACGCGGAGGTGCCATCTGTTCGACTCTAGATCATGATTGGATTGCGGGACGGCTTGCGATTTGGATTGCCAAGATGTTCGACTACATCAACCGCATTTCTTAACGCTTCCCGCTTAGAAATCTACAAGGGTATATAGTCTCTCCTCTCGTAGATGCTCATCTCCTAGATTGATCTTGGTGAAGCGTAGGATTTTTTTGTTTCCCATGCAACGTTCCCCAACACAGTGTGGAGGCACAATACTCCCCAAGAATCCACCACGGACACCGTAATCACACAATGCAAGATGTCGTGATTCCACTAAGGGACTCTTGAGGGCAGTCCCCAAACCCGTACAAATGGCAACCCTTGGGGTGGTCACCGGTACCCATACACTTTTGCAACCCTTGGGGGCGGTCACCGGTACTCGTACAAAGTGCTCGGGGCAATCTTCGCAACTTAATTGGAGACCCCGGAGCTTTGCACCACAAGGATTGAGCTCCAATATATCAACTGTCTAGGACACCAAAGCACCCAATAGGAACAAGCTCTAGGGTGCCCAAACACCCAAGAGTAATAAGCTTCTCACCTTTCACTTCCACGTATCACCATGGAGAACTCAAACCAATGCACCAAATGCAATGGTAAGGGCACACAGAGTGCCCAAGTCCCTCACTCTTAAATCCCACCACAAAAACAAAAGGTTGTGGAGGGATATGAGAGTACGAACAAGGAGAACACAAAGAACTCCAAGGTATATATCCAAGGGGTTTCCCTCACTTAGAGAAGAAAGTGATTGGTGGAAATGTAGATCTAGATCTCCTCTCTTTTCCTCAAGAACTAGCAAGAATCATTGGAGGGACTGAGAGATAGCAAGATCAAAGAAGGTCAATAATGGGGGCAAAACATGAGCTCAAAGGATAGAGACCATTGGGGAAGAAGGCCCCCTTAAATAGCCCCCCCACGCGAATCCAACCGTTAGATCCACAAGTCTTGCTCAAGCGGTACTACCGCTCGACGGAGCGGTACTACCTCTTAGCATGGCCAAAACAACCCAACAAGACAGAAAAAGTTATGCCAAAGAGGTACTACCGCTCAGGGAGGTAGTACCGCTTATATGAGGTACTACCGCTCGGGGAGGTACTATCGCTTATAAGAGGTTCTACCGCTCTCTACTACCTCAAAATTTGTGACGGGTTCTAGAAGCATAAATATGAGCGGAAGCAGCTACCCGGTAGTACCGCTTATAAGCAATAATAATTCTCTACTACCGTTTACAAGTGGTACTACCGCTTAGAGATGAAAAACCACCCAAGCAAAACAGAAGGATGCTCCAATACAGAAGCATCTATAACTACTACAAATGGACTCCAAAATCAGCAAACTCAAGCTTGTTGGATAGAAGACAACAAGTACTATCCAACAACGGCTGAATAAATTACGAACTAGCAATGGAGAATAAATTCCAATAGGATAATAAAGAGGACCTTCCCCAATCATGAACCGACAAACTCTCCAACAGCGAAAACGCAAAGATGAAGCATGCGAACTCCATTTTGGATGACCTTGAGTTTTACAAGAAGATGAACACAAACTCTAAAACCTCACAAAGAGAAGAGTAAAATAAGAACCAATAAAGATGATGCAAGGATGCAATGGTTTGAGCTCTCTACGATCAAGCTACTTACTTGAGAGCCCCCCTTGATAGTATGACAATCGATCATGTAACTCGGTCTCCCAACTACCACCAAGAGACCGATGAAATAGAAAACCTATCAAGGGTAAACCTTTGCCTTGTGCATAATCCACTTGAGTTGGATGATGACGATCTTGACCTCCTCAAGTTGGACCACCTTTCTGTATTGCACTAGCTCCATGAAGACTAGTAGATTGCTCCCCATTCTCCACTATGGGTGATCCACTCTTCGGCACATCTTCGCAAGTCCATTGTCACTGCAATGGACGAAAAGATTCAAGCATGATCTCTTCATGATGCTCCACTTGAACTTGCACACCGTAATCTTGATGACGATCACCACTTGATGTCATCCTTCATGGGTTGTTTGAGATCTTCCTCTTGACGTAATCCCATGGAAACATACCTAACCCCACATAGAACTCTCACATAGACCATGGGTAAGTACACAAAGCGTAATGGGGAATGCTTACCATACCATGGGATCAATTGATCCCTCTCGGTTTATCTTGCATGCTTTGTGTGTTGATCATCTTGATTCACTCGTTGACTTAGTCTTGATCAACATTGTATCATATCTCCTCTATGACCAACCTTTGGATCATTCCTTGAATAGCACCTTGGTCGTCACATAATCTCCTTTAAACCAACAAATGGACTTCAAGAAATGCCTATGGATAGTGACGTGACTTGAGACTGCATTGGTATTCCCCCAAAGAGGAAGGGATGATGCATCACATTATCGATAAGTATATCCCTCAGTTAAGAAACCAAGGTATCAATCCAAGGAGGAAGACCACGCAACGCTATGTAAACGGCACCTGCACACAAAGAACAAATACTTGCAATCCGACGCGTAGGAGAGGTTGTCAATCTCTCAACGGTAAAAAAAGATAGATTATATTGTAATAGGTTGGGCAAATAGATATCAAAAGAACACAGAAAAAGAAGTAAATAAAAAGTGCAGCAAGGTATTTTTGGATTCTGGATTAATAGATATGAAAACAAAAGCGGCAAAAAGATAGATCGGAAAGCAATATGTTGAAAAAGTAGACCCTGGGCCGTAGCTTTCACTAGTGGCTTCTCTCATGAGTATAGCACATAGTGGGTAAATAAATTACTGTTGGGCAATTGAAAGAAGATCAAATAATCATGAAAAAATCCAAGGCAATGCTCATTATGTAGGCATCACGTCCAAGATCAGTAGACCGTAACGATTCTGCACCTACTACTATTACTCCACACATTGACCGCTATCCAGCATGCGTATAGTGTATTAAGTTCGTGGAAAAACAGAGTAATGCCATAAGAATGGTGACATAATGTAGACAAGATCTACTCGTGTAGGAATATACCCCATCTTGTTATCGTTAATGGCAACGATACATGCGTGCCTTGCTGCCCCTTGTGTCACTTGGAAAGGACACCACAAGATCAAACCCACCACAAAGCACCTCTTCCCATGGCAATAAAAATCGATCTAGTTGGCCTAAATAAACCAAAGATTCAAAGAAGAAATACGAGGCTATAAGTAATCGCACATATAATAGATCAAAGAAGACTCAAATAATATTCATGGATAGAAACTTATCATGAACTCAAAATTCCTCGGATCCGAACAAACACACCACAAAAAGTCATTACATCAAATAGATATCCAAGAGACGATTGTATTGAGAATCAAAAGAGAGAGAGGAAGCCATCTAGCTACTGCCTACGGACCCGTAGGTCTATGGTGGACTACTCACGCATCATCGGAGAGGCACCCAAGAATACGATGCACCCCTCCATGATGGTGTTAGATTGGATCTCGCGGTTTTGGAACTTGCGGCGGCTAGAATTGTGTTTCGTCGACTCCCCTAGAGTTTTTGGAATATTTGGGTATTTATAGAGTTGATAGGTGGTAGAGAGGTGTCCCGAGGTGGGCACAACCCACCAGGGCGCACCTCGGTCCTCTGGCATGCCCTAGTGTCTTGTGCCCTCCTCCTCTCTGGCACTTATTTGGCCCACTGGATGTCTTCTGGCCCAAAAAAATCTCCAAAAGGTTTCAGGGTGTTTGGGCTTCGTTTGGTAGTGATATTGTGTGAAGTAAAAAACAAGCAAAAAACAACAACTCGCACTTGGCACTATGTCAATAGGTTAGTCCCAAAAAATGATATAAAGTTGATATAAAATGATTGTAAAACATCCGAGATTGGTAATATAATAGCATGGAACAATAAAAAATTATAGATATGTTGGAGACGTATCATTATCCCCAAGCTTAATTCCTACTCGTCCTCGAGTAGGTGAATGATAAAAATAGAATTTTTGATGTGGAATGCGACCTAACATGTTCATCATATATTCTTTTCTTTTGTAGCATGGACATTTGGACTTTTTTAGATGGTTCAAAGCAATATTCTAGTTTTGACATAAAGACTTTAATACTCAAGCTTATCAACAAGCAACCATGTCTTTCAAAATATCAACACTAAGGAAATCTATCCCTAGCCCATCATGCTCAATCATTGATACATTCATGACACACACTCAAATATTAGCTACACCTAATGCTCAAGTACGATCAAAGTGACTCCTAGTTGGTGCTTTATAAGAGAAGACGAAGACTCAAGTAAAAATATAAATTGCATATAGTAAATAGATATCCCCTTCGTAGAGGGAAGTAGGTATTTGTCGAGGTGCCAGAGCTCAGTGTTTAAATTGTGAGAGCGAAAAAATGGGTGGCATGACTTTCGTGACAATGAAAACGACCGATAGATTTCAATACCTTTCCATGCTAGATATATCATAAGTGGTTCCCAAACAAAAAATAAAGTTTATTCATTTTTCCACCATTCCTTCAAAATCCATGGCTAGTCGAATCCACGGTTGCCTTCCATACCAACACTTTCCAAGGAATTTATTATTTGACAACATAAAGTAAATTTCCTTTTTCATTTTGGGACTGGGCATCCCTATTACCGCCATACTCTCGTGCAATGACAAGTGAATAAACACTCGTCTTGAGAATAACACATATAGCATGGAAAAATATCGGTCACCCCCTTCCGCTTCATGAGTGGTATGATCACACAAAAAGGAAAATTCATTTTGAAAATTAGAGATGGTACATACAAATTTTCTTGGAACGACATGGAAATACCGCATATAGGTAGGTATGGTGGACTCATATTGCAAAACCGGGTTTAAGGATTTTGGATACACAAGTAGTATTTCTACTTAGTACAAGTGAATGCTAGCAAATAGATTGAGAAGCAACCAACCAAGAAACAGAAATTCACAAAAGCGAGCATTAAGCATAACTAGCACCGAATAATGCACCATAAGTAGGATGTAATTTCATTGCACAACTATTGACTTTCGTGCTTTCATAGGGAATCACAAACCTTAACATCAATATTTACTAAGCATAATTACTCACCAACATAACTCACATATTACCATTATTATGTCTCAAAACTATTATAAAGAATCAAGTTTAATTTGTCCAATGATCTCAATGGAAGTTTTTATTATGTCCCTCTTGAATATCTATCACTTTGGGACTAGTTTCATATATTTCCATTGCTTTTTGACAAGCGCACATATATTTAAGTAAAGATCATGAGCATAAAAGTTTCATCTCAGAAAATAATATAAGTGAAGCATGAGAGGGTTTCTTCAAAATTTACTAACTCTCAAATTAATGTAAGTGAAGCATGAGAGTATTTCTTCAAACATGTAAAGCAAGCCGTGTTCGAAAAGATATAAGTGAAGCACTAGAGCAATTCCATAGCTCAAAAAATTTAAGTGAAGCATATAGAGTAATCATAGCATAATTTTGGATCTCTCAAATATGTGTGTCCAGAAAGGATAAAAAGCAAATCAAGCAAATACTCATATAATACAAGATGCTCCAAGCAAAACTCATGATATGTGACAAATAAAAATATAGCTCCAAGTGAAATACCGATGGTTGTTAGAAGAAAGAGGGGATGCCACTCGGGGCATCCCCAAGCTTAGTTGCTTATTACTCTTTGGATATTATCTTGGGGTGGCATGGGAATCCCCAATCTTAGGATCTTCTTACTCCTTATTCCTTCATCCATCGTGATCTCACCCAAAACTTGAAAACTTCAATCACACAAAACTTAACAAAATCTTCGCGAGATCTGTTAGTATAGCAAAGCAAATTACCACTCTAAGTACTATTGCAAACCCATTTATATTTTATTATTGCATTATATATACTGTATTGTAACTTTACCATAACTTGTACCCTCCAATACAAGCCATAGATTCATAAAACAAGCACACAATGCAACAAAAACAGAATCTGTCTCAAACATAACAGTGTGTAGTAATCTGTACTCTAACCATACTTATGTAACTATAAAAATTCTGAAAAACTAGTAAAACTTAAATAAGTCGTATAGAAATACTGTGTTAAAAGTTCATCTCATTATCACTCTCCAGTAAAAAATGAAAATCCATGCACTGGAGTCAAAGTTTCTATTTCAAATTCAGCATTGTTTCTACTCATCTTTTGAATCATCCTAAAGGATTTACTTGGCACAAACACTAAATTAAACATAAAAACACAATCATAAAAGAGGCATAATTGTGTAAACACTACAAAATAGAAAGGGAAAGATAAGATAAATTTTATTCATTGGGTTGCCTCCCAACAAGCGCTATCGTTTTACGCCCCTAGCTAGGCATAACGCGAAGATTCAAGTATTGTCATCTTTAGTTTTTACTCCATAGAAGGCCCTAATTATTGATTCATATGGTGGCTTAATTCTTTTTCTAGGGAAGTGTTCCATAACCTTTCTAAGTGGAAATTGAAATTTAATATTGCCTTCTTTCATATCAATCACGACACCTATAGTGTGTAAAAACGGTCTACCAAGTATGATGGGACAAGATGGATTGCAATCAATATCAAGAACAATAAAATATATGGGCTCATAGTTCCTATTTGAAAGAATAAGAACATCAATAATTATTTTCGAAGGCTTGTTAATAGTAGAATCCGCCAAGTACAAATTAAGAGAACATTAAGACCAAGCACATCACAAAAAGATTTCAGAATTGTGGAAACACAAGCACCCAATTCACATAAAGCAAAGCATTAATAATTTTTAGTCTTGAATTTAATGGTAGGTTCACACTCATCATGCAATTTTCTAGGAATTGAAATCTCTAATTCCAACTTTTTTCTAAGGATTTCATCATGGCATCAACAATATGTTTAGTAAAAGCTTTATTTTGTTCATAAGCATGGGGTGAATTTATCATGGATTGCAGAAAATAAATACATTCAACCAAGGATAAACTATCATAATAAAAGTCTTTGTGATCCAAAATAGTGGGTACATCACTAGTTAAAGTTTTGACCTCTCCAAACCCACTTTCATCAATTGTTTCATCAAGATTTTCACCCTCCAAACCATTGGGACGCTCCCTAGCTAAAGTTGTCTCTTCTCCAGTCCTTTATCATCAATTTTAACATTAATAAACCAGGAATCAATAGAACAAGCACCAATCACATTATGATCTTCATCATTTTTATGAATGTAATCGCTAGAAAACGCTTTTTATAAAATTTCTCTTTTAGCTCTAAGCAGAGCGGTTCTTTTCTTGCTTTCATCCATAGAAACACATAAAGCTTTAATTCATTCATTAATATTAGGTGGAAAAGCATTCAACTTGAGATTTTCTATATCATGGGAAATTCTATCAATGCTTCTAGACATATCATCAATCTTATTCAACTTTTCTTCTATCGTAGTATTGAAATACTTTTGAGAATTGATAAATTATTTAAAATTACTCTCAAGATCAGAGGTGTTCCTATTATTATTGTAAGAAAAAATATCATAGAAATTACCATAATTATTAGAGGAATTTCCAGGAAAAGGCCTAGGATTAAAATTACTTCTATAAGCATTGTTACTGAAATTATTCCGCGAGATGAAATTCACATCTACGGAATCATTATTTTCCTCAATCAAAGTAGACAAAGACACATCATTAAGGTCAATAGGAGCATTTTTAATAGCAACCAACTTCATAAGAGCATCAACTTTTTCACTCAAATTACTATTTTCTTCAACCGAATTAACTTTTTTTACTAGTAGGTGCTCTTTCAGTATGCCATTGTGAATAATTTGCCACAATATTATCTAGAAATTTAGTAGCGTCACCCAAAGTAATTTCCATAAAAGTACCACCCGCGATGGAATGTAAAATATTTCTAGAGACAAAATTCAATCCCACATAAAAAAATTGTATGATCATCCAAAGATTTAAACCATGAGTAGGAAAATTTCTTAGCAGCAATTTCATTATTTCCCGAGATTGTGCAACATGTTCATGCTCAAGTTGCTTAAAATTCATGATTTGAGTTCCAAGGGAAGTAATTTTTGTGGGCGTAAAATACTTAGTAATAAAAGCATCCTTGCACTTATCCCAAGAATCGATACTATTGCGAGGCAAAGAAGAAAACCAAAATTTTGCACGATCTCGCAAAGAGAAAGGAAATAATTTCAATTTCACAATATCATTGTCCACATATTTTTTTCTTTTGCATATCACACAATTCAATGAATGTGTTTAGATGGTATGCGACGTCCTCATTAGGAGTACCAGAAAATTTATCCTTCATGACAAGATTCAACAAAGCGACATTAATATCACAAGACTCTGCACTAGTGGCGTGAGGAGCAATCAGAGTGCTAATAAAATCATTATTATTGGTATTGGAAAAATCACACAATTTGGTATCTCCTTGAGTCATCGTGACTATGCAAACAAGATTGCAAGCAACCAAGAGATCTAACGAGAAAAAGGAAAACGAAAAAGAGGGCGAATAAAACGACAAATTTTGTGAAGTGGGGAGAGGAAACAAGTGGCAATTGGCAAATAATTCAAATTGCAAGGAGATAAGATTTGTGATTAGGAACCTGATGGATGTTGATGATGTCTCCCCAGCACCAAAGATTGGCACGCTGAAGAGAGAATGCTTACGCACCTCCTCCCCGGAAATGACGCCAGAAATTCATTTGACGTGGCTTGAGACTGCGATGTTGTTTCCCCAAAGAGGAAGGGATGATGCATCACAACTACGGTAAGTATTTCCCTCAATTGAGAAACCAACATATCAATCCAAGGAGGAAGACCACGCAACTCTATGTAAACGGCACCTGCACACAAAGAACAAATACTTGCAACCCGACGCGTAAGAGAGGTTGTCAATCTCTCAACGGTAAATAGATAGATTAGATTGTAATAGGTTGGGAAAATAGATCTCACAAGAACACACAACAAAACAAGTAAATAAAAAGTGCAGCAAGGTATTTTTGGGTTTTTGGATTAATAGATCTAAAAACAAAAGAGGCAAAAAGATAGATCAGAAAGCAATATGTTGGAAAAGTAGACCCTCGGCCGTAGCTTTCAGTAGTGGCTTCTCTCATGAGTGTAGCACATAGTGGGTAAACAAATTACTGTTGGGCAATTGATAGAAGATCAAATAATCATGAAAATATCCAAGGCAATGATCATTATATGGGCATCACGTCCAAGATCAGTAGACCGTAATGATTCTGCACCTACTACTATTACTGCACACATTGATCGCTATCCAGCATGCATCTAGTGTATTAAGTTCGTGGAAAAACAGAGTAATGCAATAAGAATGGTGACATGATGTAGACAAGATCTCCTCGTGTAGGAATATACCCCATCTTGTTATCCTTAATGGCAACGATACATGCGTGCCTTGCTGCCCCTTCTGTCACTTGGAAAGGACACCACAAGATCAAACCGATCACAAAGAACCTTTTCCCACGGCAAGAAAAATCAATCTAGTTAGCCTAACTGAACAAAAGATTCAAAAAATAAATACGAGGCTATAAGTAATCATGAAAATAAGAGATCAAAGAAGATTCAAATCATATTCATGGATAGAAACTGATCATGAACTCAAAATTCATCGGATCCCAATAAACACACCGCAAAAGTTATTACATCAAAGAGATCTCCAAGAGACCATTGTATTGAGAAACATAGAGAGAGAGGAATCCATCTAGCTACTACCTACGGACCCATAGGTCTATGGTGGACTACTCACGCATCATCGGAGAGGCATCCATGAAGACGATGCACCACTCCATGATGGTGTTAGATTGGATCTCGCAGTTCTGGAACTTGCAGCGGCTGGAATTTTGTTTTGTCGACTCCCCTAGGGTTTTTGGAATATTTGGGTATTTATAGAGCTGATAGGCAGTGGAGAGGCGTCCCGAGGTGGGCACAACCCACCAGGGCGCGCCTGGGGCCTCTAGCGCACCCTAGTGTCTTGTGCTCTCCTCAGCCCTCCTCTCTGATACTTCTTTGGCCCAGTGGATGTCTTTTGGACCAAAAAAATCTCCAAAAAGTTTCACGGTGTTTGGTCTTCATTTGGTATTGATATTCTATGAAGTAAAAAACAAGCAAAAAAAACAACAATTGGCACTTGGGACTATGTCAATAGGTTAGTCCCAAAAAATGATATAAAGTCGCTATAAAATGGTTGTAAAACATCCAAGATTGATAATATAATAGCATGGAACAATCAAAAATTATAGATACGCTAGAGACGTATCAAATAGATCCTACAAATACAACTCAAGGCAACCATTTTTCCATGGAGAATGTCATCAGTTATCAAAACACACATGACCACCCCAAGGGTCACCATTTGTACCAGTTCGATGACCGCCCACAAAGGTCCCTTAGTGGAATCATGACATCCTGCGTTGTGTGAGGGCGTGAGGATATTACGGTGGCCCTAGTAGCATTTGGGGGAGCATTTTGCATCCACGTCTCTCCAAACAAAGATTAGCATCCTCAAGGGTGTGAACTTTGGAATACATCGTTGTCTCTGTATGCCTTGGTTATCTCTTACCCCAACCCTCTACTTATGCACTTTACTTTGTGATAGCCATATTGTTTCATGTTATATATCTTGTTATCACTTAGTTGTTTATATTGCTTATCATAAGTTATTGGTGCACATTGGTGAGACTAGTTGTTTTAGGTTTTGTGCTTGACAAATTAAATGCTAGTTTTATTCCACATTTGTCCAAGCCTAAACTATAATTATTTTAAAGCGCCTACTCACCTCCCCGCATCTAGGCGACAACCACGTCCTTTCACTTGTGGGCAAACAAAGTAGCCGACACATATCTCGCAGTTACTTAGTCGACCAAGTTCACTAAATAAACAGAGTTGCTAATGACCCATAATTATAGTGGATCGATCATACTACTTTCGATAAGTAAGATTGTCGAACCCAACGAGGAGCAGAAGGAAATCACAAGTGATATTCAACAAGGTATTTTTTGCAAGCACTAAAGGTAGAAGTAACAAGTAGTTTTGTAGCAAGGTAGTAATTCATAACAAGTAAGAGGTAATGATAGTAAACAAGGTGCAACAAGGTGGCCCAATCCTTTTAATACCAAAGGACAAGCCGGAACGAACTCTTAAAGGTAGTAAAGCACTCTCGAGGACACATGGGAATTTTGTCTAGTCGCGATTCATCATGTTTTGTTGATTCACGTTCGGTACTTTGATAATTTGATACGTGGGTGGACCGATGCTAGGGTATCTTTCTTACTTGAACAAACAACCCACTTATGATCACACCCTCTCACAAGCATCCACAACTTTTAAAGAAAAATTAAGATATATCTAACCATAATATATGGATCTAAATCAGCCCCTTACGGAATAACACATAAACTACGGTTGAAACTTCTATCACTCTCTCAACCCATCATGTACTTATTACACCCCAATGCTTTCCGTTAGGCCCAAGTATGGTGAAGTGTTATGTAGTCGACGTTCACATGACACCACTAAAGGAATCGCAACATACACATCATTAAAATATAAAAGGAATACCAACATCACATGACTATTCATGACAAAAGTTCTCCCATGTCCTCAAGAACGAAAGTACCTACTCACAAATCACCACCATGTTCAAGATCTTAGATGTAATGAATATGCTCAAGGATCTGAACATATAATCTTCCACCAATTAAACCAACAAGCATCAACTACAAGACGTACTCAACACTATGGGAATGTTGGAATACAATAGGTATTAAGTGAGAACAATTATGAATTTTGTCTTGACTATACCTAAGTGAATGATCTATCTTTATTATACTAACCCATCTCACGAAGTTCCGTTAAGTTTTGTGTGATTGAAGTTTTCAAGTTTTGGGTCAGACACCGATACAACAAGAATAAGGAGTGGTAATACACTAAGATTGGGGATGCCCAAGGCACCCCCAACGTAATATCCAAGGAATACTCAAGTGTCTAAGCTTGGGGATGCCCTGGAAGGCATCCCCTCTTTCGTCTTCAACACTATCGGTATATCTTACTTAGATCTATATTTTTATTCGTCACATAATATGTGTTTTGCTTGGAGCATCGTTTTATTTTGTTGTTCTCTGTTATATATTATTTATAATCTTGTTTTCAATAAAAAGTTCAAGAATTGCCTTAAGATGCCTCCATTCCATGTTTGATGTGTGTTGTGTAAAAACATAAACTTTTGTTGTAGTAAAAACAGAAACAGAAACAGATACCCGCGTGGCTACAACGCCGCCGGCCGTACCGGAGACTTCGGCCGACTAGCGCAAGGCAACACCGTTCGGGCGGCCGGTGCTGTGGCAGGTGGGCACGGACAAATCGTGGAGCTGGCTGGCAGGCCCCATTGGGTGACGGGACCGCGCAGCCAGTGGACCCTACGAGCGATGAGATGGCTCAATAGGTGGCCCCCTGGCCAACCGGAGAGGCCGCCAGCCGGGTCCCCCCACTTAGTACTTTAGGGATATTGTAAGCCGGGGGGGGGGGTGGCCTATAAAACCCCCCAAGTTGCCCATGCACCGGGGGGAAAGATTCACACACACACACGAAGGAACACTTCGCCCCATATTGACCTACGTAGCAAGGGAAGAGGACCCGACTGCTCCTTCTTCCACCTCTAGAGAACAGCTCCAAGAGCACCATTGTAACCTACCTCGTCTATCAACCTAGACCAAGCAGGACAAGGGGTATTACCTCCCACGGAGGACCCTGAACATGGGTACATCGTGTTGGAAATATGCCCTAGAGGCAATAATAAATTAGTTATTATCATATTTCCTTGTTCATGATAATCGTTTATTATCCCTGCTATAATTGTATTGATCAGAGACTTAGATGCAGTGTGGACACATAGACAAAACCATGTCCCTAGTATGCCTCTAATAGGCTAGCTCGTTGATCAAAGATGGTTAAGGTTTCCTAGCCATGGACATGAGATGTCATTTGATAATGGGATCACATCATTAGGAGAATGGTGTGATGGACAAGACCCAAACTACAAACGTAGCATATGATCGTGTTAGTTTATTGCTACAGTTTTCTGCATGTCAAGTATATGTTCCTTTGACCATGAGATCATGCAACTCACGGACACCGGAGGAGTGCCTTGTGTGTATCAAACATCGCAATGTAACTGGGTGACTATAAAGGTGCATTACAGGTAACTCCGAAGGTGTCTGTTGGGTTGGCATGGAGCAAGACTAGGATTTGTTACTCCGTGTGACGGAGAGGTATCTCAGGGCCCACTCGGTAATATAACATCACAATAAGCCTTGCAAGCAA
The DNA here is from genome assembly GCA_022496015.1 of Hordeum marinum. Taxonomy (NCBI): domain Eukaryota; kingdom Viridiplantae; phylum Streptophyta; class Magnoliopsida; order Poales; family Poaceae; genus Hordeum; species Hordeum marinum. The sequence goes on along the minus strand of CM039675.1, from coordinate 364,961,238 downwards.
TGTGACTAAGTGTTAGCCACGGGATCTTGTATTATGGAACGAGTAAAGAGACTTGCCGATAACGAGGTTGAACTAGGTATACACATACCGATGATCGAATCTCGGGCAAGTAACATACCGAAGAACAAAGGGAAACATCGTACGGGATTAACTGAATCCTTGACATAGAGGTTCGACCGATAAAGATCTTCGTAGAATATGTAGGAACCAATATGGGCATCCAGGTCCCGCTATTGGTTATTGACCGTAGAGGTGTCTCAGTCATGTCTACATAGTTCTCGAACCCGCAGGGTCTGCACACTTAAGGTTTGGTGATGTTTCGGTAGTATAGAGTTATGCATGGTGGTGACCGAAGGTTGTTCGGAGTCCCGTATGAGATCCTGGACATCACGAGGAGCTCCGGAATGGTCTGGAGGTAAAGATTGATATATAGGAAGTCCTATTTTGGTCGCCGGAAAAGTTTCGGGCTCATCGGTAGTGTACCGGGGAGTGCCGGTAGTGTATCGGGAGACCATCGGGAGTGGTATTTCGACCCAAGAGGCTACATGGTCTGTGGGAGAGTGAATACCAGCCTTTTGTGGGCTGGTGAAAGTCCCACACAAGGCCCATGCGGCTGGGAAGAAAAGCCCAAAGAGAAAAAGGTGGAAAAAGGGCCAAATAAGGAAGGAGTCCTAATCCTACTAGGAGTGGAGGAGGAGGACTCCTCCCTCCTTGGTTTGGCAGACCCAAGGGCTGGATTTTTGGAAGCCAAGCCTCCTACTCCTCTCCTCCTATATATACAAGAGGATTTTGGGGTTTTGGCACAAGATTTTCAGCCACGTGCTACCCGTTCCTGTAGTGCATAGTTTCTCCTCTAGATCGGATTTCTGCAGTGCTTAGGAGAAGCCCTACCGGAATAGCTCCACCACCATCTCCGGAGCGCCGTCATGCTGCCGGAGAACTCTTCTACCTCTTTGCTCCCTCTTGCTGGATCAAAAAGGCGGAGATCATCATCGAGCTGTACGTGTGCTGAACACGGAGGTGCCGTCCGTTCGGCGCTAGATCGGAAGGACCTTGATCAAGATTGCGGCACGGATCGTGATGAGTTCGCGGGACGGATCGTGATGAGTTCGCGGCACAGATCGTGATGAGTTCGCGAGATGGATCGTGATGAGATCGCAGGACGGATCATGATTGGATCGCAGGACGGATGGTGATGAGATCGCGGGACGCTCGACAATTTGGATCGCGAAGACGTTCGACTACACCAACCGCGTTTCTTAACGCTTCCCGCTTAGCGATCTACAAGGGTACGTAGATCCACTCTCCCTCTCGCAAATGCTCATCACCATGGATAGATCTTGCGTGTGCGTAGGAATTTTTTTGTTTCCCATGCAACGTTCCCCAACAGTGGCATCATGAGCTAGGTCTATGTGTAGATGAGATCTCGAGTAGAACACACAAGGTTTGTGGGCGTTGATGCTTAGATTTCTTCCTCCCTTGGTCGAATTTTGGTTCATTGGTATTGTGAGATGAAGCAGCCCGGACCAACATTACTCGTACGCTTACGAGAGACCGGTTCCCTCGACTGCAACTTGTTGCATAGATGGCTTGCGGGTGCCAGTTTCTCTCACTTTAGTTGGATCGGATTCGACAAAGGCGGTCCTTGAGAAGGTTGAAAAGCAACTAGTGTATCACCGTTGTGGTTTTTGCGTAGATTCGAATTGTTCTTGCTAGATACCCGTAGCAGCCACATAAAACATGCAACAACAATTAGAGGACGTCTAACTTGTTTTTGCAGGGTATGTTGTGATGTGATATGGCCAATTACATGATGTGATATATGTGATGTATGAGATGATCATGTGATGTATAGATTATCACGACTTGCATGTCGATGAGTACGACAATCGACAGGAGCCATAGGGTTGTCTTTAATTATTGTATGACTTGCGTGTCAATCATTAAGCGCTATGTAATGCTTTACTTTATCGCTAAACGGTAGCAATAGTAGTAGAAGCATGGTGGGCGCGACAACCCCGATGGCGACATGTTGATGGAGATCAAGATGATGGAGATCATGGTGTCATGCCGGTGACGATGGAGATCATGCCGGTGCTTTCATGATGGAGATCAAAAGCACAAGTTCATGGCCATATCATGTCACTTATGATTTGCATGTGATGTTAATCCTATTATGCACCTTGTTTTGCTTAGGACGACGGTAGCATTATAAGGTGATCCCTCACTTAATTTCAAGATAAATTGTGTTCTCCCCGAGTGTGCACCGTTGCGAAAGTTCTTCGTGTCGAGACACCACGTGATGATCGGGTGTGATAGACTATACATTCACATACAAAGGGTGCAAGCCAGTGTTGCACATGCAGAACACTCGGGTTAAACTTGACGAGTCTAGCATGTATAGACATGGCCTCGGAACACAAGAGACCGAAAGGTCGAACATGAGTCATATAGTAGATATGATCAACATGATGATGTTCACCATTGTAACCACCTCAACTCACGTGATGATCGGACTTGAGTTGGTGAATTTGGATCATGTATCACTCGAATGACCGGAGGGATGTCAATTTGAGTGGGAGTTCTTAAGTAATATGATTAATTGAACTCATTATCATGAACATAGTCAGTAGTGTCTTTGCAAATTATGTTGTAGATTACTTGCTCGTGCTGTAGCTCCCTTGAATTTTTATATGTTCCTAGAGAAATAGAGTTGAAATATGATGGTAGCAATATTGCGGACTAGGTCCATGATCTGAGGATCGTCCTCATTGCTACACAGAAGGCTTATGTCCTTAATGCACCGCTCGGTGCGCCAACCCCTCTAGCGTCGTCTGTAGATGTTGTGAACATCTGACAGGCACGTTCTGATGACTACTTGATAGTTTAGTGCGTCATGCATTACGGCTTAGAATTGAGGCTCCAAAACATTTTGAACATCACGGAACATATGAGATGTTCTAAGAGCTGAAATTAGGATCTTAGGCTCGTGCCCGTGTTGCGAGATATGAGATCTCCAACAAGATTCTTTGCCTGCAAGATGAAAGAGAATAGCTCAATCATTGAGCATGTGCTCAGATTGTCTGGGTGCTACAATCGCTTGAATCGAGTGGGAGTTGATCTTCCAGATAAGATAGTGATTGATATAGTTCTCCAAGTCACTTTCACTAAAGCTACTAGAACTTGGTGATGAACTATAAAGTGCCAGGGATAGAAATAATGATCCCTGAGCTATTCGCGATGTTTGAAATCGTGAAAGTAGAAATCAAGAAGGAACGTCAAGTGTTGATGGTTAGTCAAACCACTAGTTTCGAGAAGGGCAAGAGCAAGGAGGGAAACTTGATGGATAGCAAGTCAGTTGCTGCTCCAGTGAAGCAACCCAATGTTAAACCCAAACCCGAGACTAAGTGCTTCCATTTTGAGGAGAGCGGCCGCTGAAGCGGAACAACCCTAGATACTTGGTAGATAAGAAGGCTGGCAACGTCAACAGAAGTATATTTGATATACGTGTTATGGATGTGTACCTTGCTAGTACTCCTAGTAGCACTTTGGGAATTGGATACCGGTTCGGTTGCTAAATGTTAGTAAATCGAAATAAAAGCTACGGAATAAACGGAGAACTAGCTAAGGGTGAGGTGACGATGTGTGTTGGAAATGTTTCCAAGGTTGATGTGATCAACATCGCACGCTCTCTCTACCTTCGGGATTAGTGACGAACCTAAATAAATGTTATTTGGTGTTTTGCGTTGAGCATGAACATGATTAGATCGTGTTTATTGCAACAGGGTTATTCATTTAAGTTAAAGAATAATGGTTATTCTGTTTACATGAATAATACCTTCAATGGTCATGCACCCAGTGAGAATGGTTTGTTGAATCTTGATCGTAGTAATACACATGTTCATAACATTGATGTCAAAAGATACAAAGTTAATAATGATAGTACCACATACTTGTGGCACTGCCGCTAAATGTCATATTGGTATAAAACGCATGAAGAAACTCCATGCTGATGGATCTTTGGACTCATTCGATTTTGAATCGGTTAAGACATGCGAACCATGCCTCTTGGGCAAGATGACTAAGGACCCCGTTTTCTGGTTTGATGGAGTGGGCAAGTGATTTATTGGAAATGATACATGTTGATGTTTTCAATCCAATGAATCTTGTAGCATGCGGTGGATATCATTGTTTTCTTACCTTCACTGATGATTTGAGTAGATAATAGTGTATATTTACTTAATGAAACGCAAGTCTGAATCGTTTGAATAAGATCAAGCAAATTCGGAGTGAAGTTTAAGATCATCATGACAAGAAGATAAAATGTCCACGATATGATCGTGGAGGTGAATATCTGAGTTGCGAGTTTGGTATACAACTTAAGACAATGTGAAAGTTGTTTCAAAACTCACGCCACCTGGAACACCATAGTGTGATGGTGTGTCCGAACGTCATAGTCGTGCTCTATTGGATATGGTGCGAATTATGATGTCTCTTATCCTTTTACCACTATCGTTTTGGGGTTATGCATTAGAGACAACTACATTCACTTTAGATAGGGCACCATCTAAATCCGTTGAGATGACACTGTGTGAATTATGGTTTGATAGAAACCTAAGCTGTTATTTCTTAATGTTTGGGGCTGCAACACTTATGTGAAAAAGGGTTTTTCACATAATGAGCTCGAACCCAAAGCGGACAAATGCATCTTCATAGAATACCCTAAAGACAGTTGGGTAAACCTTCTATCTCAGATCCAAGCATAAAATGTTTGTTGCTAAAACTGGGTCCTTTCTCGAGAAAGAGTTTCTCTCAAAAGAATTGAGTGGGAGGAAGATAGAACTTGATGAGGTTGTTGAACCTTTGTTCAACCAGAGAGTAGCGCAGCGCAGGAAGATGTTTCGGTGAAGCCTACGTTAGTTGAAGAGGAAGTTAATGATGATGATCATGAAGCTTCACATCAAGTTACTATCGAACCTCGTAGGTCGACAAGGACGTGTATTGCTCCTGAGCGGTACGACAACCCTGTCTTGGAGGTCATGTTGTTGGACAACGATGAACCTACGAGCTATGGAGAAGCGATGATGGGCCCGAATTTCGACAAATGGTTAGAGGCCATGAAATCCGAGAAAGGATCCATGTATGAAAACCAAATATAGACTTTGGTAGACTTGCTTGTTGGACGGCAGGTCGTTGAGTACAAATGGATGCTTAAAATGAAGACAGACACTCATGATAAATGTCACCATTTGTAAAGCTCGACTTGTTGCAAAGAAGTTTACGACAAGTTCAAGGAGTTGACTACAATGAGACTTTCTCACTCGTAGCGATGCTAAAGTCTGTTGGAATTATGTTAGCAGTTGCTGCATTTTTCAATTATGAAATCTGGCAGATGGATGCCAAAACATCGTTTCCTTCCTTAAGGAAAGGTTGTATGAGATACAACCAGAAGGTTTTGTCAGTCCTAAGGATGCTAAAAGGTGTGCAAGCTTCAGTGATTCTTCTATGAACTGAAGCAAGCATCTCGGAGTTGGAATATACACTTTGATGAGGTGATCAAAGTTTTTGAGTCTATACAAAGTTTATGAGAAACTTGTATTTACAATAAAGTGAGTGGGAGCACTACAGAGTTTTTGGTAAGCATATGTGGTTGACATATTGTTGATCGGGAATGATGTAGAATTTCTGGAAAGCATGAACGGTTGTTTGAAACGAGTTTTTCAAAGGAAGACCTGGATAAAGCTACCTAATTGTTGAGCGTCAAGATCTATAGAGATAGATCAAGAAGCTTGATGAGACTTTTCAATAAGTACATACCTTGACAAAGTTTTTGAAAGAATTCAAAATGGATTAGTCAGAGAAAGAGTTCTCGCCTGATTTGTAAGGTGTGAACCCAGTGACTGCAGAAGATAGAGAAAAGATGAGTGTCATCCCCTATGCGTCATCCATAGGCTCTATCATGTATGCAATGCTGTGCACAAGACCCGATGTCAGCCTTGCCATAAGTATGGCCGGAAGGTTTCAAAGTGATCCTGGAATGGAGCACTAGACAGCGGTCAAGATTATCCTTAGTAACTAAAGGACTAAGGAGATGTTTCTCGATTATGGAGGTGATAAAGGGTTTGCCGTAAAGAGTTACGTCGATGCAAGCTTTAACACCAATCCAGATGACTCGTAGTAGCAATCTGGATACGTATAGTGGAGCAGCCATTTGGAATAGTACCAAGTGGAGTGTGGTAGCAGTGTTTACGGTTTGACATAGAAATTTGCAAAGTACACACGGATCTGAATGTAGTAGACCCTTTGACTATAAGACCTCTCTCACATGCAAAGCATGATCAAGCCCCAGAACTCATTGGGTGTTAGATTCATAACAATGCGAATCACATGGTGATGTGAACTAGATTATTGACTCTAGTGCAAGTGGGAGACTGTTGGAAATATGCCCTAGAGGCAATAATAAATTAGTTATTATCATATTTCCTTGTTCATGGTAATCGTTTATTATCCATGCTATAATTGTATTGATCAGACACTTAGATGCATGTGTGGATACATAGACAAAACCATGTCCCTAGTATGCCTCTAATAGACTAGCTCGTTGATCAAAGATGGTTAAGGTTTCCTAGCCATGGACATGAGATGTCATTTGATAACGGGATCACATCATTAGGAGAATGGTGTGATGGACAAGACCCAAACTACAAACGTAGCATATGATCGTGTCAGTTTATTGCTACTGTTTTCTGCATGTCAAGTATATGTTCCTTTGACCATGAGATCATGCAACTCACGGACACTGGAGGAGTGCCTTATGTGTATCAAACGTCGCAACGTAACTGGGTGACTATAAAGGTGCATTATAGGTATCTCCGAAGGTGTCTGTTGGGTTGGCATGGATTAAGACTGTGATTTGTTACTCCGTGTGATGGAGAGGTATCTCAGGGCCCACTCGGTAATACAACATCACAATAAGCCTTGCAAGCAATGTGACTAAGTGTTAGCCACGGGATCTTGTATTACGGAATGAGTAAAGAGACTTTCCAGTAACGATGTTGAACTAGGTATACAAATACCGACAATCGAATCTCGGGCAAGTAACATACCAAAGAACAAAGGGAAACATCATACGGGATTAACCGAATCCTTGAAATAGAGGTTCGAACGATAAAGATCTTCGTAGAATATGTAGGAACCAATATGGGCATCCTGGTCCCGCTATTGGTTATTGACCGTAGAGGTGTCTCGGTCATGTCTTCATAGTTCTCGAACCCGCAGGGTCTGCACACTTAAGGTTTGGTGACGTTTCGGTAGTATAGAGTTATGCATGGTGGTCACCGAAGGTTGTTTGGAGTCCCGGATGAGATCCCGGACGTCACGAGGAGCTCCAGAATGGTCCGGAGGTAAAGATTGATATATAGGAAGTCCTATTTTGGTCGTCGGAAAAGTTTCGGGCTCATCGGTAGTGTACCAGGGAGTGCCGGTAGTGTATCGGGAGACCATCGGGAGGGGTATTTCGACCCAAGAGGCTACATGGTCTGTGGGAGAGTGAATACCAGCCCTTTGTGGGCTTGTGAAAGTCCCACACAAGGCCCATGCGGCTGGGAAGAAAAGCCCAAAGAGAAAAAGGTGGAAAAAGGGCCAAATAAGGAAGGAGTCCTAATCCTACTAGGAGTGGAGGAGGAGGACTCCTCCCTCCTTGGTTTGGCCGACCCAAGGGCTGCCATTTTGGCAGCCAAGCCTCCTCCTCCTCTCCTCCTATATATACTAGAGGATTTTAGGGTTTTGGCACAAGATTTTCAGCCACATGCTACCCGTTCCTGTAGTGCATAGTTTCTCCTCTAGATCGGATTTCTGTAGTGCTTAGGCGAAGCCCTGCCGGAACAGCTCCACCACCATCTCTGGAGCGCCGTCATGCTGCCGGAGAACTCTTCTACCTCTCCGCTCCCTCTTGCTGGATCAAAAAGGTGGAGATCGTCATCGAGTTGTACGTGTGCTGAACGCGGATGTGTTGTCCGTTCGGCGCTCGATCGGAAGGACCTTGATCAAGATCGCGACACGGATCGTGATGAGTTCACGGGACGGATTGTGATGAGTTCGCGGCACGGATCGTGATGAGTTCGTGGGACGGATCGTGACGAGATCGCAGGACGGATCATGATGAGTTCGCGAGATGGATCATGATTGGATCGCGGGACGGATCGTGATGAGATCGCGGGACGCTCGGCGATTTGGATCGCGAAGACATTCGACTACACCAACCACGTTTCTTAACGCTTCCCGCTTAGCGATCTACAAGGGTACGTAGATCCACTCTCCCTCTCGTAGATGCTCATCACCATGGATAGATCTTGCGTGTGCGTAGGAAATTTTTTGTTTCCCATGCAACGTTACCCAACACATCATGCGTCCCTCGCCGCTTGTGCCTAATCCCGTTCCCGAAGCCTGTCGGCGTCCTCCGGCCCCAACCACCTTCGATAAGCCTACCCATGGCATCTGCCGTGAGAAAACGACGACAGTTGGCGCCCACCTTGGGGCCGTACGCGGCGCCGGCCGGAGTCACGCTCCGGGCGGGGCCCTTCACCATCTCCTCCGGCCGCTCCGCATCCATACGGATCTGCAGGCGTGTGAGGCTTGCTCCGGCAGGCTCTGCGGGCAACAATGTCGGCTCCCCAGAAAAATGCCTTGGCGGGGATCTCGCGCTTGACATCACCGCGCTTACCAAGCGCTTCAGCAAGCCGAGCCTCGCCGACGAGCCAACAGTCGACGAGTACCCTAGCCAGGTGCTTTGCTGCACCAACCCGCCCACATCCGTGGGTGCACTTGCTACGGGCGGGGCCTGTGGCTCCCATGACCGCGTGGGAGTGATGGTCACTATTTCATCCACCTCCTCTGGTCGTGCGCGGGCCGGGGCTGATGCGACTACTGCCCGCACCGGCGCCTCGGATCTACTCGGTGCTACCCTCAGGGGGCTGAGCACCCCCATTGCCCCAACGGCGAACCCAGATGCCACCACGGCCGAGCTGGAGGCAGCTTGCCGCCTGCTGTTCGAGGACGCCAGCGCCCTAGTGGCAGAGCGACGCCGTATGGAGGCCGCTCAGCGGGAGTATGCCTCTGCTTATGGTCTCACCCCGGCTGGCACCGAGCCCAGCCGGCGTAGGTCTATGCGCGACCGCGGCCGCGTGGTCGCGGAAATCCTTGGCGGCAACTTGCCCGTCTACGACACCCCCGCGGCCAACCTGCGGGCCGCCAAGGTAGCCTACGAGGACTTGGCTACCTTGGTAGGCAAAGAGCGCGCCTCGCGTGAGTGGCACATCAAAGATCTCATCGACACCGCCAACGAGCAGCAGCTCTTGCTCACCCTCAGTGGAGCTGCCTCCGAAGGTCCCCGTCTCGAGGGCGAGGGCATTGGGACTGTTGGCTGTCAGCCGGCTCTGCACTCCTACTGCCCTCGCGCCTCCGGCCAACGGGTTGAGGCAAGCAACCCCCGGTGCTCCTAGCTGCCGGGGAACGAGTAGCAGGCTGTGAACAACTGACACAACAACAATCCGGCTCACAGCAACCGCCGCAACAAGGCGCTGGCTGGCGGTAGACGGCGCAGTCGCAGGCACACGCCACCTCAGCGGCACGAGCCGACGCGGTCAGTCCCGCCGGCCGTCCGCCTAGAGCTCGCGGCCCGTCCCGGACCACGGGTCCCCCACAATGACAATGACATGCGCCTCCGTCTCGACCGGCTGGCGCAATGGGCCCTCCTCGAGGAGGAGAGCTCGATTAGTCTAGTGTGCTTAGGCCCCCAGATTCGTAATGAGCCGTTCCCAACCGGCTTCACTCTTCCCCGGGATACCCCAAAGTACAATGGGGCTGCCAAGCCCGAGGACTGGCTGATCGACTACACCAATGCAGTCAGCATCGCCAGGGGGAACAAGCGCGTAGCCGTCCGCTACGCCCCCTCATGTTGATTGGCTCGGCCCGCACCTGGCTCAATAGCCTGGCAGCCGACAACATCAACACCTAGACTGACTTCAAGGAAGCGTTCGTCCGCAACTTCATCGGCACCTACAAGTAGCCGGGCCGCCCCCGTGAACTAGCCATGTGCGTTCTGGGGCCGGACGAGGCCCTCCGCGACTACCTCACCTGATGGACCGAGCTCCACAACTCCTGTGAAGGGGTGCACGAGGTGCCGGCCATCCAGTACTTCATCAAGGGTTGCCGCAACGACACCTACCTCAAGCACAAGCTCCTGTGCTCTGAGCCATCTACACTGAGAGAACTCATGGCCAAGGCAGACAAGTACGCCACAACCGACTCTGCAATTCGGGTCAAGATGACCCCTCCCGCCAAGGCGACACCGACGCTGGCTGCGTCGCGACCGGCTATCGATAACCGGCAGCTGCAGAACAACAAGCTCAAGACCGACCAGCCGGACTCCCGCTACGGGAGCCGGCAGGTCGCCACCATTGAGGAAGAGGAGCTGGCTGCCCAGCCTGCCGGCCAGCGTCAGCGCGCTGGCAAGGCTGCCTGGCAGCCCAAGCTCATGTTCGAGCAAATGCTTGATCTCCCCTGCAAGAATCACTCTGGAGCCAAGCCCTCCACGCACATGCTCCGGCAGTGCAGCTTCTCACAGCGACTGGCACGGGGGGACGGCCTTTCGGCTCCCCTCACGCCACCTGCCCGAGCCCCGACACCGGCTCCGGCTCCAGCCCAAAACGACGATCGCCTGCTCGAACAGTTCCCCAACCGAGACGATTCCTACGTCGTCTCCACCAGTGAAGAGACGGACAAGCATGCTAAGTGTAGGCTCCACCGCGAGGTGAACGCCACCATGCCCGCGACTCCCCAGTTCATGCACTGGTCGGAGAAGCCGGTCACTTGGAGCTGGGCTGACCACCCGCCCGTGATGCCGAATCCCGGCAACTACGCCCTTGTCCTCAACCCCACCATCGCCTCCGAGAGGCGCACCCGCCGCTTCTTGCGGGTGTTAATCGATGGCGGCAGCAGCATCAACATCCTCTACCTCGACACGATGCGAAAGATGGGGCTCAAGGCAGAAGATCTGGAGGCGAGCCGGATGGTTTCCATGTCATCGTGCCGGGAAAGTCATGATCCCCCATTGGCAAGATCAATTTCGATGTCCTCTTTGGCAGTCCCGGCCACTTCCACCGTGAGCTGATATGGTTCGAGGTGGTGGACCTCGCCAGTCCCTACCATGCATTGTTGGGCGGGCCGGCCCTCGTAAAGTTCATGGCGGTCCCCCACTACGCCTACCTCAAGCTCAAGATGCCGGGTCCCAAGGGGATCATCACTATCGCTGGCGACTACAAGATATCCATCGAGTGCGCGTGAGACGACAGCCGGCTGGTCGAGGCCCTAGAGATAGTGGAGGAGAAGTGGCAGCTTGACCAGCTCGTGGCCCTCGCTACCAGCCAGCCGGCCGTGCCGGTCCATCCCTTGCAGTCGGTCGGCGAGGCTTCGATCCAGCCGTCCAAGGACACCAGGCGGATCCCGCTCGACCCGGCCAACCCCGAGCAGTGCATCACCATAGGCTCCCACCTCGACAGCAAATAGGAAGGCGAGCTCATCGACTTCCTCCGTGATAATCGGGACATCTTTGCGTGGTCCCCCAAGGACATGCCGGGTGTTCCGAGGAAGTTCACCGAGCACAAGCTTCACGTACGACCAGACGCTAAGCAGGTCAAGCAACCCCTACGCCATTTCTTCGAGGAGAAGTGACGTACTATAGGAGAGGAGATCGCCTGGCTGCTTGCAACCGGCTTCATCCTGGAAGTTTTCCACCCGGGGTGGCTGCCCAACCCAGTCCTAGTGCTGAAGAAGAACAAGACCTGGCGCATGTGCATCGACTACACCAGCCTAAACAAGGCGTGCCCCAAGGACCCGTTCGCCCTGTCACGGATCGATCAAGTCATCGACTCCACGGCCGACTAGGACCTGCTGTCTTTCTTGGACGCCTACTCCGGCTACCACCAGATCAAGCTGGACCCGAAAGACCGGCTCAAGACCTCCTTCATCAACCCCCTTCGGGGCCTACTGCTACATCACCATGTCCTTCAGCCTAAATAATGCAGGCGCTACCTTCCAGCGTTGCATGCAGAAGTGTCTCTTGCCACAGATAGGCAGGAACATCCACATCTACGTTGATGACATCGTCGTCAAAACGAAGAAGCACTTCAGCCTCCTCGATGATCTCCGGGAGACGTTCGCGAACCTACGCGAGTACAAGATCAAGCTCAACCCGGAGAAGTGCGTCTTCGGCGTCCCAGCCGACCAGCTCATGGGTTTCTTCGGGTCCGCATGCGGCATCGAAGCTAACCTCAAGAAGATCAGTTCGATCGAGCGTATGCCCAAGCAGACCCGGCTCCGCGACGTCCAGAAGTTCACGGGCTTCCTCGCCTCGCTCAGCCAGTTCATCAGCTGGCTGGGAGAGAAGGCTCTGCCCCTCTACGGGCTCCTGCAGAAGACGACTCTGGTTAAGCCAGGCCGCACCCTCACAAAGAAGCCGGGCATGTTCGACTGGCCCGATGAGGCGGACGAGGCCTTTCGCGGACTCAAGCGGGCCCTCACCAGCATGCCCATCCTGGCCGTGCCAGCTGAGAAGGAGCCTTTTCTCGCCTACATCACGGTGACCACACGTGTCATCAGCTTCGTTCTGGTGGTCGAGCGGGTGGAGGAGGGCAATATGTTGCCGGTCCAGCGCCCCGTCTACTACCTCAGCGAGGTCCTCTCTGCCTCCATGCAGAACTACCCCCACTACTAGAAGATTTGCTACGGCATATACTTCACCATGAAGAAGGTCAAGTAGTACTTCCAAGAGCACACCATCACCATGGTGAGCACGGCCTTGCTCGGCGAGATGATGAGCGGCCGGGACTCCACTGGCCGGATCGCCAAATGGGTCATTGCCCTCGCCGACCACAAGATCCAGTACGAACCACATACCGCCATCAAGTCGCAGGCGATGGTTGACTTCCTTGTCGACTGGGCGGAGGCCGAATTTGTGCCGCCTCCCCCAGACTCTACACATCGGTGCATGCACTTCGATGGCTCGAAAATGAGGACCGGCCTAGGAGCCGGCATAGTCCTCTCCTCCCCGAAGGGAGACTAACTCAATTGCGCCCTCCAGATCCACTTCTTCGCCTCCAACAACATGATCGAGTACAAGGCGCTTGTCCATGGCCTCCGGCTCATCAAAGAGATTGGCATCAGGCACATCCTATGCTTCGACGACTCCGACCTCGTGGTGCAGCAGGTTTCTGGCGAATGGGACGCCAGAGACGCCAACATGGCCAGCTATCGCTTCCTCATCCAACAGCTCACCGGCTCCTTCGAAGGATGTGAGTTCCACCACGGCCCCCGAGCGGACAACGAGGCGACCGATACGTCGACAAAAATCGGCTCCACCCGGCAGGCCATCCCAACCGGTGTCTCCCTTGAATGGCTGCTCAAGCCGTCGATCAAGCCCTCCCCCGAATCGGAGTCCATCTTTGTGCCAGACAACGCTGCTGGCCCGTCGGCGGCTCCAGCTGCTCCGCTGGCACCATCACTACTAGCTACACCACCGGCTCCGGATGCCACGCCGGCACCTTTGGCGTCGGCTATCCAGCCGACGTCATCAGCCCCAACTGTCGAGCCAGCCGCATCCGAAGCCGCCGGCTCCGACGTTGCAGCAGTCATGATGGCGATTGATGCCCCTCCCTCTGCCTCGGCCCCGGGGGCTAGCAAGCTGGTCCTAGGGGCTGGCGAGCTGGTCCCGGGGACTGATCACCTAGGCCCGAGGGCTCCCGAGCCGGCCGCTGTCTCCGCTCCCTCGTGGGCCCAACCCATCTTGGGGTTCCTCCTTCGTGGCGAGCTCCCCCTGGCAAGACCATGGTGAGGCAGATCCAATACCGAGCTCCAGCCTACAACATCATCAACCGCGAGCTGGTTCACCACAGCACCACGGGTGTCTTCCAACAATGCGTCGAGCAGGAGAAAGGATGGGAGATCCTCCTCGACATCCACCAGGGCGAGTGCGGGCACCACGCCGCCTCCAGGACCCTAGTGGCCAGGGCATTCCGCTATGGCTTCTACTGGTCGACTGCTTTGGAGGAGGCCAAGCGGTTGATCGACAAGTGCAAAGGCTGCCAGCGCTTCAGCACACAGAGCCACCTGCCGGCTATAGCCCTCTAGACCATCCCCTCTCGTGGCCCTTTGCCGTCTGGGGGCTAGACATGGTGGGCCCCTTCAAGACCGCACAAGGCGGCATGACGCAGTTGTTGGTAGCCATCGACAAGTTCACCAAGTGGATCGAGGCCAGGCCGATCAAGAATCTAGACGACTCCACAGCCGTCCGGTTCATCGAAGACATCACGGTCAGCTACGACATCCCCCACAGCATCATCACCAACAATGATACAAACTTCGCAAAGGGCGCGCTAACGTGTTTCTGCACCAAGCAGGGCATCCGGCTCGACCTGGCTTCCGTCGCTCATCCACAATCGAACGGCCAGGTCGAGAGGGCGAATGGCCTGATCCTGTTCGGCATCAAGCCCCGACTCGTGGCATCGCTGGTCAGGTCAGTCGGCTGCTGGATCGAAGAGCTGCCGGTTGTCGTTTGGAGCCTTAGGACCACGCCCAACCGGTCGACCGACTACACCCCTTTCTTCCTTGTATAGGGGTCTGAGGCAATCATCCCCACCGACATCGAATTCGATTCACCTCGGGTCGCCCTGTATACGGGGAAGGACATGAAGGAGGCAAGGGAACATGGCATCGACCTACTCGAAGCGCGTGAGCTGGCCCTGAGCCGGATGACCATCTGCCAGCAGAAGCTCCGACACTACCACAACAAGCGGATCCGGCCGGTCTCTTTCCGCGAAGGAGACTTGGTGCTGAGACAGATCCAATGGACTGCCGACCAGCACAAGTTGTCCTCCCCATGGGAGGGCCCATTCATCATCAGCAGAGTGCTGCACAACAAAGCATACTACTTGATAGATGCCCAGAAGCCGCAGAAGAGCAAGAGAGATGCCTCCGGCGAGGAGATGGAGCGCCCATGGAACACGGCGCTCCTCCACCCGTTTTACTGCTAAGGACCAGTGTATGTATGTACCCCTCTCCTTTTGGGCTCATGAATGCAACGGGTGCCCCAAGCCGGCTCTTGGGACATGCCCCTTTCGTTTCCTTCCAAAGTTTGCTTGATTCACCAGCTCCTGAACCCGGGGGCTCACCGGTTGGTCCTAGGCATCTTTTCCCGAAACCGATCAAGTAATGTGAGCTAAACAAACCCTCCCACCCCTCCGAACTACAGACCAGATCCCGGCTGTCCGGCTGGCAGGTCCTCGGGGCGGCAAAACTTAGCGCACCCGAAAAATTGATCGCAAGGATATCGCCGGCTAGGACCAGCCGGAGCACTCTCTCGCCTCTGTCACTTGCCTTACCCAAAAACCTCTCATAGTTTCCAAACTTAGAACCAACTCCCTAGAGGCGGACGCCCCGTCCCAGCTACAGACCGGCTCCTGGCTAGCAGGGCCGAAACCGAGGGAGACAAGGGGTTGAGCAGACGGAACCAAGAGGGCAAAAAGGGGTAAGGGTGAGTCGGCATGCATAAAACAACATAGCAATAACCAAAAGCACAAGTTGAAATGATAAAGGCCACCGACCATCTGTTCATTACAATACACCCTGAGTGGGTGGAAATGTGTCTTAAAAACAGCACTGCAGCTAAGGAAGAAACAAGAAAAGTGCGCAGGGTGACTCAGGCTACCGGCGTGTCGCCAACCGGCTCGACGTTTCGCCCTGAAGAAGCCGCGGCCTTCGGGTCCGCCTTCGTGGTCTCCGTGGCCTCGCCGCCGCCACCGGTGCTGGAGGCCATGCTCTTGTCTATGACCTCCTCGTCCTCCGGGCCTTGGGGGTTGCCAAAGGAGTCCTCAGCGACCGGCTCACCATCCTCGCCGACAACCGGCAGGAGTTCGTTCGGGTCGACGTACGGGGCAAGATCGTTGGCCCACCAGACAAGGGCGTCTTCATGAGCCAACCGGTCCATGTCGATGTCGCAGTACCATGAAGTGACGAACCAGAGCGCCATCTGTGCGCCGGCTCGAGGATGAAGTTTTGTGTGGATGAAGTTTTTGAGACTTAGGTGAAACCGGGATATGAGAGGATTGAACGAGATACAAAAGCTCAAGCCTGGGGATGCCCAAGGCACGCCAAGTAAACATTTCAAGAAGTCTCAAGCATCTAAGCTTGGGGATGCTACACATCCCACCTCTCTTCATCAACAACTATCGGTTAGCCCATGTTGAGACTAAATATTTATTTGTCCACATGATATGTCCTATTCTTGGAGTGTCTTTTGTTTTCTTTGTTGTTTGAATAAAATTCTCAAATCTGAATATCTTTATTGAGAGAGTCCTCACATAGCTACTTTATTGTTTGACTACTCATTGATCTTCACGTATATATTTTGAGAGTAGTTTTATGTTTACTCTTGTGCTTCACTCATATCCTAAGAGTAAATTGTGAATGAATGAAATATCATAAATATGAAATTATCAATGTGCTTTACACTTAGTAGTAGTTTCACATTTGGTTTAGAAAGTAAAATCTATTGAAGTTTGACAATCATCAAATTGGTCATACAAGCAGTTCATGAATGATTAATATAAGAAAGAGAACTTTCACATACAAATATATTACCTTGGAGATCTTTTATGATTATGAATACCCATTAATTATTTTCAAATTTGATCAAACAACTGAAGTTGGACAAGGAAGACAACGTAATGGTTATATTTGGGTATATTTGCATAGAAGTTATATTGTTATGGATCCTCCTACATATGGTGCTTGTTTAGAACCTTTTGCTAGCCAAAACTTCGTACTAAGTAAGTAGAGATACTACTTGTGCATCCAAATCCTTGAACCAAGTTTCTTCCATGAGAGTCCACCATACCTACCTATATATGGCATTTCAATGCCATTCCAAGTAAATTTGCATGTGCAACCTCTAAACATTCAAATAAACATCCGTTTAGTGTGCTCATACCGCTCATGGAGCAACAGGGCGGTCATTATCTTCCATGCTAAGCGAGTTATTGTCAAGATAAGTGTTTATTCACTTGTCATTGCACGAGATAGGCTGGTAAAAAGGATGCCCAGTCCTGCATAACACAAAAATAAATAAACAAGAACTCCTCCTAGAAAGTTGATTGTTTGGAGGGCAACCGTGGATTCGGCTAGCCATGGAATGTGTTTGAATGATGGCGGGGGAGTAAAAAAATTCAATTCTGTTTGGGAAACGCCAATAATGTGGTTGGCATGGAAGATATTTAAAACTCTATTGTGATGTTGACATGAAAGGCACACCGCTCAAAATTAAATATCCATCTCTGTTTTGAACAATGAGCTCTGGCACCTTTGCAAATCCCTGCTTCCCTATGCGAATGGACAATCTATTTACTTTCATGATTACTTACTTTCATGTTGAGTCAACTTATTATTCCAACATCACTCTATTAGTTTGCAAGAACCATGTGGTGGGGGAAGATCCAAACACATATATCCAGTCAAATAGATTTGATCATGATTCATTATTGTTGACAATTATCTTTATGATAAGTATGTTGGGAGGCGAAACTTTAAGCCCCTATCTTTCTTTGTGTTCGATGGATGTTATCTGTTCTAAAAATATGCCTTGAGTATTAGCAATCATAAAAGACTATATGATGATTGAGTATGTGGAGCTCTTACTTAGACTTGATGATGCATTGAAATTGTTTGGTAACCAAGAACATAGATTGTTAAGTTTCAAGTGAATGTATTGTCTGAGCCATGACATGTGAATTGATTTCTACTCTATCATGATGATTTTTATCTGAAAAAGTTGCTGGTTATGATGCTAGAAAAGTGACTGAAAATATAAATGATCAAAACTATTCACTATGCTAGCATTCAAACTTCATAAATTATTTGTGTTATCATTTACCTACTCGAGGACGAGCAGGAATTAAGCTTGGGGATGCTGATACGTCTCCAATGTATCAATAATTCATGAACTATTCATGCCATGTTTGCCTATGTTTACAATACTTTTATATGGTTTTGATGCACTTTATATGATTTATTTAGAACTAACCCAAACTAACGATGTTTTGAGCAGAATTACCATAGTGTTGTTTTTGTGCAGAAAATGAAACTTCTCAGAATCTCCCGAAACTTTTTTGTGATTTTTCTGGAGGAAATAATCAACATTGGAGCGAAGAACCACCGGAGGAGGGCCATCTGTGAGCCACAAGCCAACAGGGCGCGCCCCTAGGGGGTGCCCCGATGGCTTGTGGGGCCCACGTGGCTCCGTTGCGCGTGATTCCAATGCTGAAAAATCCTATAAATCGCAGAACCCCAGAAATAAAGAGATACGCCTCGTTCCGCCGCAGCTCTCTGTATCGACGAAAAACAATTTTGGAGGCATTCCAGTAACCTGCCGGAGAGGCAAAGCATCATCCGATGGCCATCTTCATCATCCCGACGGAGGCGATGATGAGGAGGGAGTAGTTCACCCTCGGGGTTGACTGTTTGTACCAGTAGCTATGTGTTCAATCTCTCTCTCTCTCGTGTTCTTGAGATGGAACATTCTTGATATATCATGGGCTTTGTTAATATAGTTGGATCATATGGTGTTCTTCCCTTGTCATCTTGTTGTGATGAATTGAATCTTTCCCTTTGAGATCTCGTTATGTTGGATTGAATATTTTGGTTTGAGAAGACTTGATGTATGTCTTGCGTGGGATACATGTAGTGACATTGGGGTATTCTATTGATTCACTTGATATATGTTAAGGCATGAACTTGCGGATTCCGGTTACCTTGGGCATCTATGCATAGGGGTTGATTGCACGTTTTCATACCATGTTCTCCGATAGAAATCTTGTGGTGCTCCTTGAAGTTATTTTTGTTGGATTGAATATGATAGATCTGAAATTGTTTGATGCATGTCGCATAATTTACGCACGGATACTTGAGGTGACATTGGAGTATCTAGGTGACATTAGGGTGGATTGATATGTATCATTGGCATTATTTTACTATGAACTCTAGGGATGTTTGTGACACGTATAGGAATAGCTCAAAAGATTGACAGGAAAAAATAACTTTGAGGTGGTTCTACTACCTACACCAATTTTATCTATTTTTTCTATGCTAGATAGGAACTTTGGAGTGATTCTTTGTTGAATGTTGAGGGATGATCATCTGATTCAACTATGTTAGTGTTGGGGAATGTTGCATGGGAAACAAAAAAAATCCTACACACACGCAAGATCTATCCATGGTGATGAGCATCTACGAGAGGAAGAGTGGATCTACATACCCTTGTAGGCTGCTAAGAAGGAAGTGTTAAGAAACGCGGTTGATGTAGTTGAACGTCTTTCCGATCCAAATCGCTAGCCGTCCCGCGATCCGATCACGATCCGTCCCGATCTAGCGCCGAACGGACGACACCTCCGCGTTCAGCACACATATAGCTCGATGATGATATCCGCCTTCTTGATCCAACAAGAGGGAGTGGAGAGGTAGATGAGAACTCCGGCAGCGTGGCGGTGCGACGACGGTGGTGGTGTTGTTCCGGCAGAGCTTCGCCTAAGCACCGCCGAAACCTAGAGGAGACGATCTAGTGGGGGAAGAGAGGGCTGCACCATGGCTTTTGGGGTCTGGCTACCCTCTCTCCCCTCCAATATATATAGGAGGGATGGGATGGGCTGGCGTCCTATTTCCCCTAGGGTCGACTGAACCAGGGGGAGGAGTCCTCCCCCCACTCGGATTCCTCCTCCTACAAGGAAGGTGGAGTCCTGGGAGGACTCCCCACTTGCCCTCCATTCCTCCTCTTCGCATGGGCCCTTAGGGGCTGGCTTGCCCAGCCCACTAAGGGCTAGTGTGCCACCCTAAGGCCCATGTGCCCCCCCGGAGTGGGTGGTCCCTCTAGATGGACCCCAGAACCCTCTCGACACCCTCGGTACACTATCGGAAATACCTGAAACTTTTCCGGTGACCAAAACGGGACTTCCTATATATCAATCTTTACCTCTGGACCATTCCAGAGCTCCTCGTGATGTCCAATATCTCATTAGGGACTCCTAACAACCTTCAGTCACCACCATACATGACTCAGTACTATCGGAACGTCACCGAATGTGAAGAGTGCAGATCCTGTGGGTTCGAGAACTATGTAGACATGACCGAGACACCTCTATAGTTAATAACCAATAGCGGGACCTAGATGCCCATATTGGTTCCTACATTTTATACGAAGATCTTTATTGGTTGAACCTCTATGTCAAGGATATAGTTAATCCTATATGTTGTTCCCTTTGTCTCCGGTATGTTACTTGCCCGAGATTCGATCGTCGGTATCTCTATACCTAGTTCATTCTCGTTAATAGCAAGTCTCTTTACTCGTTCCATAATACGAGATCCCGTGGCTAACTCTTTAGTCACTTTGCTTGCAAGGCTTATTGTGATGTTGTATTACCGAGTGGACCCTGAGATACCTCTCCATCACACGGAGTAACGAATCCCAGTCTTGACCCATGCCCACTCAACAGACACCCTCGGAGATACCTGTAGAGCATCTTTATAGTCACCTAGTTAGGTTTCAACGTTTGATACACACAAGGCATTCCTCTAGTGTTAGTGAGTTGCATGATCTCATGGTCATAGGAACATATACTTGATAGGCAGAAAACTAGAGCAATAAACTGACACGGTCATATGCTATGTTCATAGTTTGGGTCTTGTCCATCACATCATTCTCCCAATGATGTGATCCCTTTATCAAATGACATCTCATGTCTATGGCTAGGAAACCTTGACCATCTTTGATCAATGAGCTAGTCTACTAGAGGCATACTAGGGACTCAGTGTTGTCTATGTATCCACACATGTATTTGTGTTTCCAATCAATACACTTATAGCATGGATAATAAAAGATTATCATGAACGAAGAAATATAATAATAACCACTTTATTATTGCCTCTAGGGCATATTTCCAACAGTCTCCCACTTGCACTGGACTTAATAATCTAGCTCACATCACTATGTGATTTACATTGTAATGAATCTAACACCCATACAGTTCTGGTGTTGATCATGTTTAGCCCTTGGATGAGGTTTAGTCAACAGGTCTATGACATTGAGATCAGCATGCACTTTGCAAATATTTATATCCTCCTCTTTGATGTAATCGAGGATGGAATTGAAGTGTGTCTTTATGTGTCTGGTCCTCTTGTGAAACCTTGGTTCCCTTGCAAGAGCAATGGCACGAGTGTTGTCACAGAATAGAGTCATTGGGTTGAATGCACTGGGCACTACTCCAAGATCTGTCATGAACTCCTTCGTCCAGACAACTTCCTTCGCTGCCTCCGAGGCAGCGATGTACTCCGCTTCGCATGTAGAATCAGCTACCACGCTCTGCTTGGAACGACACCGGCTTATCGCTCCCCCATTAAGAATGAATAAGTATCCAGTTTGAGACTTAGAGTCATCCGGATTAGTGTCAAATCTTGTATTACCGTAACCCTTTACGAGGCGCTCTTGATCACCTCCATAAACAAGAAACATTTCCTCAGTCCTTTTCCGGTACTTAAGGATATTCTTAACCGCCTTCTAGTGTTCCATTCCTGGATCACTTTGGAACCTTCCAGGCATACTTATGGCAAGGCAGACATCGGGTCTTGTGCACATCATTACATACATGATAGAGCCTATGGCTGAAGATACGGGATGACACTCATCTTCTCTCTATCCTCTGTAGTCACTAGGCATTGAGTCTTACTCAACTTCACACCTTGCAATACAGGCAAGAATCCCTTGTTGGACTGACCATTTTGAGCTTCTTCAAAACTTTGTCAATGTATGTGCTTTGTGAAAGTCCTATTAAGTGTCTCAATCTATCTCTATAGATCTTGATGCCTAATATGAAAGCAGCTTCTCCTAGGTCCTTCATTGGAAAACTCTTGTTTGAATATTCCTTTACACTTTCTAGCATTTCTATATTGTTTCCGATCAGCAATATGTCATCCACATATAACATTAGTAATGCTATAGAGCTTCCACTCACTTTCTTGTAAATACAAGCTTCTCCATAAACTTGTATAAACCCGAACGCTTTGATCACCTCATCAAAGCGAAGATTACAACTCCGAGATGCTTGCACCAGTCCATAAATGGATCGCTGGAGTTTGCAAACTTTGTTAGCATTCGCTGGATCGACAAAACCTTCTGGTTGCATCATATACAACTCTTCCTTAAGAAAACCATTAAGGAACGTTGTTTTGACATCCATCTGCCAAATTTCATGATCGAAAAATGCAGCTACTGCTAACATGATTCTGACGGACTTAAGCATCGCTACGGGTGAGAAGGTCTCATCTTAGTCAACTCCTTGAACTTGTGAAAAACCCTTTGCCACAAGCCAAGCTTTATAGATGGTGACATTACCGTCCGTGTCCGTCTTCTTCTTAAAGATCCATTTATTCTTAATGGCCTTTCTCCCTTAAGGTAATACTTACAAAGTCCATACTTTGTTTTCATACGTGGATCCTGTCATGGTAGCGATTCTGACATTAGAGAGGGGTAGGATAACGGAGCATGATCTATCGAGATGCAAATGGGTGACGCGGTGGTTTTAGCAAGTTCGAGCCTCTCATGATGGAGATAACAACCCTACCTCTCGTGCTCCGGTGATGCTTTGCTTATTCCTCGTGAACATGAGTTACATGGTGTATTTGAGAGGGAGAAAGGAGAACGGATCTCCATGCCTGAGCTAAGTCCCGAGACTAATGGCGAGACAGAGCCAAGGGAGAAGAAGCTGGCCTGAGCTATGTGGTGGGGGTGGCTTATATAGAGTGCGCCACCCCCTCACCTCCTATGTTACAATATGGGGCATTGATGCCATGATGTGGGCCCACTACAGAACCTTCTCTATGCTTCGACTGGCTTACCGACTGTTGGTCCTAGCATATCCGAGTGAGCCGTACTACCGAGTGGTTTGTACTGCCGAGTGGTTGGCTGTCATCCTAATGGATGGAACGTTGCTTGCCGAGTGGATAGTATGAATATATTTATCTGGACCCACCTGAAATGTGGACCCCATGCTGTTAT
This sequence comes from Hordeum marinum, assembly GCA_022496015.1. NCBI lineage: Eukaryota > Viridiplantae > Streptophyta > Magnoliopsida > Poales > Poaceae > Hordeum > Hordeum marinum. Next base: position 364,938,089 of record CM039675.1, on the reverse strand, counting down.
GCTTCATGGGCCTACCTATTTTGTGTATCCCCGACAGTAGCCCCTGAGACTTTGACTGATTGCTGGCGGTCGGTTGGAGTCTGCAGAGCTTATTTAAACTTGAATGTTGTTGTCGGACCTGACCGAGCATAATGTTTCTTTTATTTCTCTTCTAGTGGGGGCACGCTAAGTGCACCCACTAGGTGTAGTCCCCGAGCCTCTATCGGACTAGATGAGTCAGGCAAAGGGTTTATGTCTTCCAGTACGGAACTGAACTAAACAGGTGAACTCTGATGCGCTTGGCGTAGTAATTTGTTGCAATCTGGAGCTGAATCAGTCGGACTGATCCTTGTGCGCTAGGCATAGTAAATAGATGTAACCTGGAACTGGGCCAATCGGGCAAATCTTCGTGTGGTTGGCATGCTGAATGTTTATTGAGTCTGCCTTATATGATTCCTAGATCATGGTTCCCCTGAGTGTGGATGTTGTCCTCACTCGAAGTAGTTTCTAACTTAGGCGAATCAGGTTCGTAGCTAAGACCCCGAGTGTGGATCAAGTCCTCAACCAGAGTAGTTTTTGATTTGGGCAATACAGAATCGCAGCTAAGCCCCCGAGTGTGGAGCATGTCCGCACTCGGAGTAGTTTTTGACTTAGGCGATATGGGATCGCAGCTAAGCCCCCGAGTGTGGAGCATGTCCGCACTCGGAGTGGTTTTTGACTTAGGCGATACGGGATCGCAGCTAAGCCCCTGAGTGTGGAGCATGTCCGCATTCGGAGTAGTTTTTGACTTAGGTGATATGGAATCACAGCTAAGCCCCTGAGTGCGGAGCATGTCCGCACTCGGAGTTGTTTTTGACTTAGGCAATACGGAATCGCAGCTAAGCCCCCCAGTGTGGAGCATGTCCGCACTCGGAGTAGCTTTTGACTTAGGCGATACGGAATCGCAGCTAAGCCCCTGAGTGTGGAGCATGTCAGCACTTGGAGTAGTTTTTGACTTAGGCGATACGGAATCGCAGCTAAGCCCGCGAGTGTGGAGCATGTCCGCACTCGGAGTAGTTTTTGACATAGGTAATACGGAATCGCAGCTAAGCCCCCGAGTGTGGAGCATGTCCGCACTCGGAGTAGTTTTTGACTTAGGCGATATGGAATCGCAGCTAAGCCCCCGAGTGTGGAGCATGTCCGCACTCGGAGTAGTTTTTGACTTAGGTGATATGGACTCGTAGCTAAGCCCCCGAGTATGGAGCATGTCCGCACTCGGAGTAGTTTTTGACTTAGGCGATATGGAATCGCAACTAAGCCCCCGAGTGTGGAGCATGTCCGCACTCGGAGTAGTTTTTGACTTAGGCGATGCGGAATCACAACTAAGCCCCCGAGTGTGGATCATGTTCACACTCGGAGTAGCTTTTGACTTGGGCGATACGGAATCGCAGCTAAGCCCCCGAGTGTGGAGCATGTCCGCACTCGAAGTAGTTTTTGACTTAGGCAACACGGAATTGTGGCTAAGCCGTGCGATGGCACGCGGGGTGGTCGAGTGCTAAAGACGTGTCACACAGAGTGGCGACGCGCGGGGCTGTCAATTGATGAAGACGCATCCGTCGGAATGGCGACGCTTGGGGCGGCGGAGTGATGAAGACACATCCATCAGAGTGGCGATGCGCGGGGTGGCCGAGTGATGAAGACGCATCCATCGGAGTGGCGACGCGCGGGGCGGCCGAGTGATGAAGACGCATCCGTCGGAGTGGCAACACGTGGGGCGGCCGAGTGATGAAGATGCATCCGTCAAAGTGGCGACGCGCGGGGCGACCGAGTGATGAAGACGCATCCGTCGGAGTGGCGATGCAGGGGGCGGCCGAGTGATGAAGACGCATCCATCAGAGTGGTGACGCGCGGGGCGGCCAAGTGTTGAAGATGCATCGTCGGAGTGGCGACGCGCAGGGCGGCCAAGAGATGAAGACGCATCCTTCATAGTAGCGACGCGCGGGGCGACCGAGAGATGAAGACACATCCGTCGGAGTGGCGACGCGCGGGGCGACCGAGTGATGAAGACACATCCGTCATAATGGCAACACGCGAGGCAGTCGAGTGCTAAAGACACATCCGTCGGAGTGGAGTTGACCAAGTGACGACACACGGGGCGGGCGAGTCAAGCTTGTTGTTGAAGAGGAGTTGACCAAGTGATGGCACACGGGGCAGCCGAGTCAAGCTTTTCGTCGAACAGATAGCTGATCGAGAGACGGCGCGTGGGGCAGCCAAGTCCATCATGCCATCGAGGAGGTGTCTGAACAAGTGAAAACACACGAATGATTGTTGCGGCAACTGAGCCTAAGTAGCGACGAAGATGGTGCACAGATGCGTCGAGTGAACGCATAACCTGTGTACGAAAAATAGCACAAGCCAACAGAAAAAGTTCTTGAAGTAACCTGATATTTGCTGAAATAATTTGTGTAAATAACACCTATAGACACCCGCTGGGTGTGCCAGGTGTTTGTTGGTTCGGGACTGGCAAGGGTCTAACAGAGTGCAAGATCTGAATGAACTCGTTTGAGTACTGGACCCAAAAGAAGCAGAAGTGAAGTGTTCCCACATAAAAATAAACGACCGAGCGCAGAGATACACTAGGTGGCATGGCCTCCGAGTGAACATCATGTGTGACTTCCTTGACAGTTGGTGATGCGGAAACAACTATTTAATTGAATGCAGCATATGACGAATGACTTAGCTGTCTGATGGTGCAGGAGCGGTCGGGCTAAGTAGACACGTCCGGCTGAGTGGCGATGCACGGAGCTGCCGAGTGACGAAGACGTGTCTCATCGAGTGGTGATGCATGGAGCTGCCGAGTGACGATGGAGCGTCTGACTGAATGGCAATGCGTGGAGCTGCCGAGTGATGACGTTGCGTCTTGTAGAGTGACGGCACGCGGAGCTGCCGAGTGACGATGGAGCATCCGACTGAATGGCGATGCGCGGAGCTGCCGAGTGATGACGACGTGTACAGTAGTGACGGTGCGCAGGGCGGCCAAGTGACGATGGACCGTCCGATTGAATGGTGATGCGTGGAGCTGCCGAGTGATGACGACGCATCCAGTAGAGAGACGGCGCGCGGAGCTATCGAGTGACGATGGAGCATCCGACTGAATGGCGATGTGCGAAGCTGCGGAGTGATGACGACGCGTCTAGTAGTGACGGTGCGCAGGGCGGCTGAGTGACGATGGAGCGTCTGACTGAATGGCGATGCGCGGAGCTACCGACTGATGATGACGCGACCAGTAGAGTGACGACGCACAGAGCTGTCGAGTGACGATGGAGCGTTCGACTGAATGGCAATGCGCAGAGCCGCCGAGTGATGACGACGCGTCCAGTAGTGATGGTGCGCAGGGCGGCCGAGTGACGATGGAGTGTCTGACTTAATGGCGATGTGCGGAGCTGCCGAGTGATGACGACGCATCCAGTAGAGTGACGACGCACAGAGCTACCGAGTGACAATGGAGCGTCCGACTGAATGGCGATGCACGGAGCTGCCGAGTGATGATGACGCGTCCAATAGTGATGGTGTGTAGGACGGCCGAGTGATGATGGAGCGTCCAATTGAATGGCGATGCGCAAAGCTGCTGAGTGATGACGACGCGTCCAGTAGTGATGGTGCGTAGGGCGGCCGAGTGACGATGGAGTGTCCGACTGAATGGCGATGTGCGGAGCTGCCGAGTGATGATGACGCGTCCAGTAGTGACGATGCGCAGGGCGGCCGAGTGATGCTGGTCTGTCTCACCAACTGGTGACGCACAGGGTGGCCGAGTGATGAAGATGTGCCACACAGAGTGGTGATGTGTGGAGCTGGCGAGTGATGATGACGCGTCTAGTGAAGTGATGGCGCGCGGAGCTGCCGAGTGACGATGGAGCGTCCGACTGAATGGCGATGCGCGGAACTGCCGAGTGACGACGACGCATCCAGTTAAGTGATGGTGCGTGGAGCTGCCCGAGTGACGACGGAGCATCCGACTGAATGGCGATGCGCGGAACTGCCGAGTGATGACGACGCATCCAGTTGAGTGATGGCACGCGGAGCTGCCGAGTGACGATGGAGCGTCCGACTAAATGGCGATGCGCGGAACTGCCGAGTGATGATGACACGTTCAGTAGAGTGACAGCACGTGGAGCTGCCGAGTGTCGATGGAGCATCCGACTGAATGGCGATGCGTGGAACTGCCGAGTGATGACAACGTGTTGCGTCGAATGATGAAGTCGTGTCTCGCCGAATGGAGATGCGGGGAGTTTCCAAGTGATGAAGACATGTCTTGCCGAATGGCGACGCGCGGAGCATCTAGACCTGTGTCTCTTTACTTCATGCATGTGAAATGGACGGTGATTTCTCCATGCATGGCGTGAGGCATAGCTAGTTAGAGCATGCATGCAAAAACTAGAAGCGTTAATAGCTAGTTACGCCATGCATGCAAAACTAAATGAATTAAGTCTATGCATGCAAAACTGAAGGCGTTAATAGCTAGTAACTCCATGCATGCAAAACTGAAGGAATTAAGTCTACGCATGCAAAATTGAAGGCGTTAATAGCTAGTAACTCCATGTATAATGTGAGGTAATGCTATTTACTCCATGCATGTGAAACTGAAGACGTTTACTTCATGCATAATGTGAGGTCTGGTGGAGAAAATTATTGTACGCATGCAAGACAGAAAATATTGTGTAGAATGCAGGGATCTGACCGCTGAGGTGCTGCACCAACGGTTGCAGGCATGGGCGATGCCACAAAACAGAAATTCGAAGGTAGTGTCATAGACGAGGCCGAAGACGATGGGACGAATCACGTTGGTGGCCGTTCGCTAGAGCTCGATGATGGCGGCGTAGCCGAGGCCGGAGACGATAGGATGGATCACGCAGGAGGCCATTTGCAGGAGGTTGACCCTGATGTCGTTGAGGAGGCCGGAGAAGGTGGGATGAGCCACGCCAATGGCCGTTAGCAGGGGCTCGACAATGATGTCACTGAAGACGACAGGACGGACCATGCCGGTGTATCAGAAAACCATAAGCAACATGGCTCGATAGATGCCATGCCCCACGGTGGGCGCCAAATGTCGTGGTAGCGATTCTGACATTAGAGAGGGGTAGGATAATGGAGCATGATCTATAGAGATGCAAATGGGTGACACAATGGTTTTAGCGAGTTCGGGCCTCTCACGGTCGAGATAACAACCCTACGTCTCGTGCTCTGGAGAGGCTTTGCTTATTCCTCATGAACATGACTTACATGGTGTATTTGAGAGGGAGAAAGGAGAATGGATCTCCATGCCTGAGCTAAGTCCTGAGACTAATGGCGAGAGAGAGCCAAGGGAGAAGAAGCTGGCCTGAGCTATGTGGTGGGGGGTGGCTTATATAGAGTGCGCCACCCCCTCACCTCCTATGTTACAAGATGGGGCATTGATGTCATGATGTCGGCCCACTGCAGAACCTTCTCTATGCTTAGACTGGCTTGCCGACTGTTGGTCCTAGCATATCCGAGTGAGCCGTACTTCCGAGTGGTTTGTACTGCCGAGTGGTTGGTTGTCATCTGAGTGGATGGAACGTTGCTTGCCGAGTGGATAGTATGAATGTATTTGTCTGGACCCACCTGAAATGTGGACCCCATGCTGTTATGATATTTCGACCCTTCATGGGCGTACCTATTTTGTGTATCCCGACAGACCCCATCTCGGATTTCATGGCCTCTAACCATTTGTTGGAATCCAGGCCCATCGTCACTTCTCCATACTTCATAGGTTCATCGTTGTCCAACAACATGACCTCTAAGACAGGGTTGCCATACCACTCAGGAGCAGTACGCGTCCTTGTCGACCTACGTGGTTTGATAGTAACTTGATCCAAAGCTTTATAGTCATCATCATTAACTTCCTCCTCAACTAATTTAGGCTCCACAGAAACATATTTCTATGCTGTGCTACTCTCTGGTTGAAACAAAGGTTCAACAACCTAATCAAGTTCTATCTTCCCCCCACTCAACTCTTTCGAGAGAAACTCTTTCTCAAGAAATGACCCGTTTTTAGTGACAAACACTTTGCCTTCGGATCTGAGATAGAAGGTATAACCAACAGTCTCTTTTGGGTATCCTATGAAGACGCATTTCTCCGCTTTGGGTTCCAGCTTTTCAAGCTGAAGCTTTTTGACATAAGCCTCACATCCCCAAACTTTAAGAAACATCAACTTTGGTTTATTGCCAAAGCATAGTTCATATGATGTCGTCTCAATGGATTTCGATGGTGCCCTATTTAAAGTGAATGCAACTATCTCTAATGCATAACCCCAAAACAATAGTGGCAAATCGGCAAGATACATCGTAGAACGCACCATATCCAATAAGGCTCGATTACGATGTTTGGACACAACATTGTGTTGTGGTGTTCCAGGCGGTGTCAATTTTGAAACAATTACACATTGTCGTAAGTGACTGCCAAACTCATAACTTAGATATTATCCTCCTTGATCAGATCATAGGAATTTAATCTTCTTGTTATGATGATTCTCAACTTCACTCTGAAATTGCTTGAACTTTTCAAACGTTGCAGACTTGTGGTTCATTAAGTAAATATACCCATATCTACTTAAGTCATCAGTGAAGGTGAGAAGTAATGTCGGGACCCCGACCCTGAGGCATAAAAACCCAGCCTGTAACACATCACATCACTTTGCCGCCTCACGCACGGTTATCTCCACGGCTGCCACCTTACTTGGGCCAGGACCGTTTGCGTCTTTTCGCTCACGTATGTGAATGTGTCACTAGCATTCAAATGACAGAGAACCCGGGTCGACATGACTAGTCGTAGAACCCAAGTGGCACATCCTCATAGGGACATGCATATGTAACCCAACAATGCAGGTGTCGATCTCTAGCGTGTGTAGACGAGTCATAGCAAGCTACAAGGACTCCATTATGCCGTGGGACATAAATGTCATCACTGCACATAGACAAGTCATAGAAGGCTACAGGGACTCCATTACACCGCGAGACATTTCCCCAAAGGGATGGACACAACAGCAAAGAAGGATACATGCCGGTCAATCAATGTGTCCGGAGCAGTAGCAAGCTACTAAGACTCGGTGGAAGCACAAAGAGGCATTTCCCGGTAAAGAGTACTACTAAAGGCACACAACTAGGTGTCGAATCCCATACATACCGTTGCACGTCACACGTACGCACGACATGCCCGATATGCATAGATACAACTATGGCATCATAGCATAGCCATACAACATACAACATTTATTTAGAAGGACCAGAAGATCCAACATAGTAAGATGTTACAAGGAGGGGTCACAAGACCCAACATTCAGAGCATTCAAACAAACAAGCGGAAGTTACATGTCTGGGTACAAACATGTACTAAAAGCGGCTGTAAGAGCCTGAAAAGCTACAACGACCCTACCAGAGGAATCAGACCTCTGTTTGGGATTCCCAAACTAATCTGGTCAACATCACACTTCATGTCATAAGAATCACTAATGAAACTGATGTCTCCTCTACAAAAACATAAGTTAAGAAAACGTGAGTACAAAGGTACTCAGCAAGACTTACATCAGAGCTAACTACATATGCATCAGTATCAATGAAGGGGGTTGTGGAGTTTATTGCAGAAAGCCAGCTTTGACTCTTGGCTAACCCGTACTACGACTACAAGTACTTTATTTGAGGTGGGATAGCGCACATGAGTCCACATATTCTCCAAATCAATACACCACTATGGATCCACTCCTGTCTCCCTACGAGAAGGCCATACCTATCACTCACACTTATCTTGCGTATTTTAGAGTATCCAGTTCACTCGTCTATGTACCACATAAGCAATCCAAGTAGTCCATATTCGAGAATGCGGCTATTCGAATAGATTAAATCACCCTACAGGGGTATACTTCTTCACACATGCTCTCGCTAGTTATCACCATATGCACGTCATGCATCTCGGCAACCTTCAAGCGGAAACACTGACGTGGGCGTCGGCCACGACCGTTAACCACACAAGACTCTAGTCTAGGTTTATTGCCTATTTGAGATTGAACCCACAAGGAAGTCCAGCCAAAGTTTCCATTACGACCCCAAACGATGTGTACAGGGTTCCCAAGCCCACCTTGACGGATGGTACTACACTTGGTACACCGGGCCACGGTGCATCTACCACGCCATAGCCTACCCCTCCGGTCAGTGCTATGCACGGCCACCAACACATCCTACAAACACTAGAAACTAGTTGCAACTCCTAGATAGAGACCAAGGTGATTAATAAGCCGAGAGAGTCAATTAAGGATCCCAATGTGCGGTAGTATCTTGTCTTGGATAACATACACAGAACTCAGTTCTTAAGGACGGTTCCAATGAGACAACCCTCCATGTACTCCTACATGACCTCTCGTCGCTATCTTTACCAAAACGGATTCTCACACTTAGCTCTCACATAGTAGGACATGAACACATCCATTCCGATTGATCACCCAGATGGATCAGACCCGACACGACTCTAAGCATAGCAGTAACATTAAGCAAGCATGGATGAGTAAGCACAACAAGGCTCAAGCAGTTGCTACTCATGCTAAGTGGTTTCAACTATTTATCGTGACAAGGACATGTCATGCAAAGGAATGGGTTCAACTATCGAGAACATGTAAATGTTGAATCGTTGTTGTCCTAATGCACTAAAAGAGAGCAGGAGCGAGAGAGTAGGATTTTATCGGGATGCTCAAGGAGGGGTTGCTTGCCTGATACTTCTAAAGATAACAATGAGTCTTCATCGGTGACAACGACCTCAACATCGGACCATCGTCTACTGGGAAGGAACAAACACCGGCAAACAAGAAGGAACAACATTCAATTCATGCAATACACAATCATGATGTATGACATGACATGTTAAAGCATTGGATTGACCTAGAGCAATAAGTAGTCGTATTAAGTGAAGTGGAATTCAAATATATGCTAAATTCCAACTCCAACACTATTTATTAAGTTATCCTAATCATGAAATGTCCTACTTGGTGATGTTAACTTGATCAAGCACGTATGATCATGGCATAAATAGATTCATTGGATTTTTGTAATCATTTTTCATATATAATCTATTTTCAAAGTTTATAACATCATCTGGAAACTCCTGAATTATTTTATTACTAGAAAATCAATTAATGCGTCAGCATGTCAACAGGGGCGGTTTGTGTCCAACCTGACCAGTGGAGCTCACTGGTCAGTGGCTCATGGTCACTACAGTGGCTGACTGGTCGGCCAAGTCAACTGCTGACTGAACCAAGTCTAGCTGACATGTGGGGCCCACGTGCAAGTGACACACTGGATAACTAATTAGTTAAACCTAATTAAACTAGCTTAACAGGCCATGCGGGCCCACTGTCAGTGGCCCTAGGGGTTAATTAGTGGGCTCATTAGGCACTAATGGTGGCCACATCAGCACGCCTGAGGGAGGTCGCTGGCGACCATCCAGAGCGGCGATGACGCGTCGAAAACGCGCTAGCGGCATCAAGTTAGAGCATTGAGGGCACCAATGCATAGCCCTTGCCCGTGCGCATCCAGGGGGACTCGCAAGAGGCCCTCGGGACGCCAGATGGCTCACCGGCAAGCTCATTCGTGGCGGCGCCCGTACGGGTCCGATGGCATAGGGGCTCCAAGGCACGAGGAGCCCATCTAATGGGACCTACGGCTCCCTGGGAGCATCCGAAACACAATGGCGAGCTCGAGAGTAGGCCGTGCTGGCTATGGCCACATCCACATTGCTACTGGCGGCGCGGATCAACGGCTTCAATGGGGAGGCTAGATAGGGGGCGCACGCGACAGCAAGAAGAGTGGGGAGAGGTAGAGAAGCTCACAGGGATCGCGTCTCGGAGGTCAGCAGGCTCGGAGACGTCCCGGAGGCGGCGAATTGACGGGGTCGATCACCGGCGACCGGTGGAGGAAATCAGCGATGACAACGATGGTGAGAGCCTCCGGTCCCGATTCCTTTGACGTGGAGCTTCATAGCGTCGAGGCGGAGCTTTTGGTCAGGTTAGGGAGGCAAGGCGATGGCGATATCTTGCTGGCAATGTCCGCATGGCCTCGGTTCTGGGGAAGGAAGAAGTAGAGGGGGAGGGAGAGAGTGAGGGGGCGAAAGACGGGGCGTCGACTCGATCCAGACGACGTCGGGGACTCATCCTGGCATCGCGCTGGCTCGGGTGAGCCAGGCAGGCAGGAGGCATGGCGCCCTGGCCATGCGCACCATGCCTTCCTTCGCCTCTGCCAACTAGCAAAGGTAGGGGACGACTGGCATGAGCCAGGTGGGCTAGCCTCTCCTGGGCCTTAGGTAAGCTAGGCAAGCATTGGCCTTTTCCTTCTTATTTCAGTTTTTTCTATTTTTGGAATCTGTTTTATAATGTTTGGGCAAAGATACTATAGTCAAAAATCCTGAAATAATTTCTGGGGTTTATAAATATTATTTTCGGACCCCACAATAATTATCAGAATTTCTGAAACAACTAAAATAGTCATAGTCTTTTATTTGTGATTTCCAGCAACATTTCTGATTATTTAAAATACTCCCTCCGGTCCTTTTTAGTCTGCATATAAGTTTTGTCCGAAGTTAAAGCACCTCTACTTGACCAAACCTACAGGAAAAAGTATCAACATTCAGAATGTCAAATCAATATTGTTAGATTCATTATGAGTTTCATAGTATATGTATTTGTTATTGTAGATGTTTATACCTTTTAATATATATATGGTCAAATTTTGCATAGTTTGACTTGACAAAAATCTAATACGCGAAGTAAAAAGGATCGGAGGGAGTACCCAAGAGAGTGTTTAAAAGTATATCACCCTTGTTATGTTGTTTACAACATTTATGAGAGAGGTGGAACATTTTGAATAGCATTTTGGGATAATTGGAAAAATTCAATAATTGGAATTTTTTTACTGAATGAAGTGCTAGGGTTTGTCAACCCCATTTCATATTCATTTGAATTTAAACATGATGACATGATGCACATGCAATGACAAGCATAGCCTAAGCTAGGGCTGTGACAAGAAACGATATCCACTGCGCGCCACAATGCTCATTGGGCCGCACACATCAATATGTGTGATTTCCAACAAGTCACTTGCCTGTTCCATTGTTCGAGAGAACGGGGTTGTAGTCATATTGCCCATGAGGCATGGTTCACATGTGTCAAGTGATTCAAAATTAAGTGACTCCAAAAGTCCATTAGCATGGAGCTTCTTCATGCTTTACACCAATATGACCTAAGCGGCAGTGCCACAAGAAAGTGGTACTATCATTATCAACTCACATCTTTTGGCATCAATGTTATGAACATGTGTATCATCACTATCGAGATTCAATAAGAATAAACCCCTCACATTGGGTGCATGACCATAAAAGATATTACTCATATAAATAGAACAACCATTATTCTCTGATTAAAATGAGTAACCGTCTCGCAATAAACAAGATCTAGATAAAATGTTCATGCTTAACGCAGGCACTAAATAACAATTATCCAAGTTCACCACTAATACTGATGGTAATCGAAGAGTGAGCGTGCTGACGGCGATCACATCAACCTTGGAACCATTTCCCACGTGCATCGTCACTTCGTCCTTAGCCAACCTTCGTCTATTTCGTAGCTCCTGCTTTGAATTGCAAATGTGAGCAACCAAACCGGTATCAAATACCTAGGCACTACAATGAGAGTTGGTAAGGTACACATCAATAACATGTATATCATATATATCTTGTTTGGTGTTGGTCACCTTCTTCTCGGCCACATACTTGGGGCAATTTCACTTCCAGTGACCAGTTCCCTTGCAATGAAAGCACTCAGTTTATGGCTTGGGTCCAGCCTTGAGTTTGTTCACGGGAGGGGCAACTTCTTTGGCACTCTTCTTGGAGTTACCCTTCTTGCCCTTGCCATTCTTCCTGAAACTAGTGGTTTTATTGACCATCGACACTTGATGCTCCTTCTGGATTTCAGACTCAGTGACTTTCAACATCACAAACAGCTCGGCGAGTGACTTATTCATCCCTTGCTTGTTATAGTTCATCACAAATCTCTTGTAGCTAGGTGGCAATGATTGAAGAACTCTGTCAGTGATCGCCTCTGGCGGAAGGGGCATCCCTAACCCAGCCAGACGGTTCGAATACCCAGACATTCTGAGTATATGTTCACTGACAGACCCGTTCTCCTCCATCTTGCAAGCATAGAACTTATCAAAGGTCTCATACCTCTCGATCTGTGCATTCTTCTCAAAGATAAACTTCAACTCCTGGAACATCTCATATGATCCATGACATTCAAAACGTCTTTGAAGTCCCGGTTCTAAGCCATACAACATTGCACATTGAACTATTGAGTAATCTCTAGAACGTGCCTCCTAGGCGTTCACAACGTCTTCAGACGACACTGGAGCGGGTGCTTCACCGAGCGGTGCATCAAGGACATAAGCCTTCTATGCAGCAACTGAGGACAATCCTCTAATCACGAACCTAGTCCGCATAATTGGTACCATCATCTTCCAACTCTATTTTCTCTAGGAACATATCAAGAAACACAGGGGAGCTACAACGCGAGCTATTGATCTACAACATAATTTTGCAAAGACAACTTAGACTATATTCATGATAATATGTTCAATTAATCATATTACTAAAGAACTCTCACTCAAATCAACACCCCTCATGTTGTCTAAGTGTGACATGATCCAAATCCACTAACCCAAGTCCGATCATCACGTGATACGAGGTGGTTTCAATGGTGAGCATCTCCATGTTGATCATATCTACTATATGATTCATGTTCGACCTTGTGTTCCGAGGCCATGCTAGTATATGCTAGGCTTGTCAACTTTAACCCGAGTGTTCCGCACATGCAACATTGACTTGCACCCGTTGTATGTGAATGTAGAGTCTATCACACCCGATCATCACGTAGTGCTTTGAAACGACGAACTTTCGCAACAGTGCACACTCGGGGAGAACACAATTTTTTCTTGAAATTTTAGTGAGGGATCACCTTATAATGCTACTGTCATCCTAGAAAAATAAGATGCATAAAGGGATTAACATCACATGCAAATCATAAGTGACATGATATGGCCATGAACTTGTGTTTTTGATCTTCATCTCCAAAGCACCGGCTTGATCTCGATCATCATCGGCATAACACCATGATCTCCATCATTGTGTCGCCATCGGGGTTGTCGCGCCCACCATGCTTCTACTACTATTGCTACTGCTTAGCAATAAAGTAAAGCATTACATATCGCTTAATGATTGACACGCAGGTCATACCCTTGTATATCGCTAAGAGGGAAGCATTAAGAAACATGGTTGATGTAGTCAAACGTCTTTGTTATCGAAACCGCTAGTCATCCCGCGATCCGATCACGATCTGTCCCGATCTAGCGCCTAATGGACGACGCCTCCGCGTTCAGCACACGTACAGCTCGATGACGATCTCTGCCTTCTTGATCTAGTAAGAGGGAGCAGAGAGGTAGATGAGAACTTTAGTAGCGCGACGACGCGACAACATGGTGGTGGAGTTGTTCCGACAGGGCTTTGCCTAAGCACCGCGGAAAACTAGAGGAGACGATCTAGTTGGGGAAGAGAGGGCTGCACCATGGCTTTCGGGGTCCGGCTGCCCCCTCTCCCCTCCAATATATATAGGAGGGAGGGGAGGGGCTGGCGCCTTAGGGTTTCTCCTAGGGTTGGACGAACTAGGGGGGAAGAGTCCTCCCCCACTCAGATTCCTCCTCCCATAAGGGAGGTGGAGTCCTGGGAGGACTCCCCACTTGCCCTCCTTTCCTCCTCTTCGCATGGGCCCTTAGGGACTGGCTTTCCCAGCCCACTAAGGGCTGGTGCACCACCCTAAGGCCCATTTGCCCCCCGGGAGTGGGTGGCCCCTCCCTATGGACCCCCGGAACCCTCCCGGCACCCTCGGTACACTACCAGAATACCTGAAACTTTTTCGATGACCAAAACGAGACTTCCTATATATCAATATTTACCTCCGGACCATTCCGGAGCTCCTCGTGACATCCGAGATCTCATCCTCGACTCTGAAAAACCTTCAGTCATCACCATACAAAACTCAGTACTACCGAAACGTAATCAAACGTTAAGTGTGCAGACCCTGTGGGTTCGAGAACTATGTAGACATGACCGAGACACCTCTACGGTCAATTACCAATAGCGGGACCTGGATGCCCATATTGATTCCGACATATTCTATGAAGATATTTATCGGTTGAACCACTATGTCAAGGATTCAGTTAATCCCGTATGTTGTTCTCTTTGTTCTTCAGTATGTTACTTGTTCAAGATTCGATCGTCGGTATCTCTATACCTAGTTGAATCTCATTACTGGCAAGTCTCTTTACTCGTTCCGTAATACAAGATCTCATGGCTAACTCTTTAGTCAATTTTCTTGCGAGGCTTATTGTGATGTTGTATTACCGAGTGGGCCTTGATATACCTCTCGGTTACACGGAGTAAAAAATCTCAGTCTTGATCCATGCCCACTCAACAGACACCCTTGGAGATACCTGTAGTGCGTCTCTAGGGCATATTTCCAAGAATTAGCACTGTTGGGAGATTGCACTAGTGAAAGTATGAACCCTAGGCCTTTTTTCCAAGCATTAATATATCATTTTGCTCGTTGTTTTACACTTGCTATCTTGCTGGTTTTATATTTTCAGATTACGAAAACCAATATCCATCATCCATATTGCACTTGTATCACCATCTCTTCGCCGAACTAGTGCACCTATACAGCACAAGAGATTTCTTGTATTTGATTGCAGGGTTGTTTGAGAGAGACCATCCTCATCCTACACCAACCATGGATTGATAAACCTTAGGCCATCTAATTGAGGGAATGGATCTACTGTCCTACAAAACTCCGTGCTTGGAGGCCCAACATAGTCTACAACAATAAAGTTGTGTAGTAGACATCAACGTCCCACCGCGTGCTCTACTCTTGCGTCCCTATGCATGATCTGCTCTTGCGCCCCTCTGCGCATGATCTGCTAGTGGTTGGGGCCGGCCCACGATCACGTTCGGGGCTCCATATGCATGCGGTTGCGCCACACGCGTTGCCCCATGTTGTTATGTGCTCCACAACTGAATCACGCGCTGCAAAAACTGTCATGCAGACGTGCTGGTTTTCCAGGACATTCGGCCCCCATTTATACCCATGGCCATTTACCATAGTCTCTTCACGCTTTCGATCGCACCCCACAACACAATAAGCACACCCTCGACGACGCATACGGAGAGGATGTCCAGCGGTGCTCCAACGAAGTTCGGTGTGCATCATGTGGAGACCCACATGAGGAAGACGGACGTCATGGTGGTGTACACCAATGAATCGGGCATGGTGGAGGATTCCATCGACTCTATTGTTGGTGTCAAAACCAGTGGATCTCGGGTAGGGGCTCCCGAACTGTGAGACTAGGATCGATGATAACAGGAGACGAAGGGGACACGAGTTTACCTAGGTTCGGGCCCTTCAATGGAGGTAACACCCTATGTCCTGCTTGATTGTATTGATGGTGTAAGGGGTTACATAGTTGATATACCTCGAGATCGTATGTCTAACCTTAGATGAGTTGTTCTATTTCTATACCCTAAAACCCTAAGGCTTATATAGATGTCGAGGATGCCTAGGGTTTACACATGGTCGGTTACATGCCGAAGAGATAAACTTGCCTAACTATTACATCAGACATGGAGCGCAAGCCTTGTTTCCTGAAGCTTCCATCTAAGAGACTGGGCCTTCAAATCCTTCGGTGTTCGGTAAGCAGCCCTCATAGTCCGGCCCATAACAATAGGTCAGCCATCCGAGGACCCCCTAGTCCAGGACTCCCTCAGTAGCCCCCAAACTTGCCTCCAACGCCAAGGGTCTTCAGCTCCGAGTGCTTCGTGAACAGAGTCTTCGGCTTGCGAGGTGAGTTCCTTCCTACCAAATTATAGTTCGGCCTCTGATGACAAGTAGTCTCCCATATAGCTGCACGTCCGAATACCGTAAATTGATTAGCTTCAAAGCCCAAACGTTAGGGGATAAACAACGGCCCTCTAACGACATTTCTGACGAAAGGCTACGACCCACCACGACCGCCAGACCAGTTGCATAGACTCGATTCGTGGTTCGAGGCCGTTTTAATCATCACGATCTATCAATATACTGATCATGTCCCGCTTTATACGGGATATACTTAACTACACACGTGCAATGGCTCGCACGTCTCGAGAAGTGGAGGGATTCACGGCGCTGCGAGGGGAATCCACATTGACAGGCCTCACAAAAAGAGAAGGAAAACCCCAAAAGCTTTTTTACACTCTGCATTCGACTTCTCCGCCTCCCATTCTCTTGTGCCCCCGGAGCACAGATCTAGGTCTCTCTGCCCCACCTTCGAGCTCGGCAATGGTAGGCTCCAATGGCTAGTGGGAAGCTTCCACGGTCACCCACAAGGACATCCTCGACCTCAAGAAGGCCTGTTACCTACCCTCCGACATTCCTCACCGCGTGGCGGAGGAGGGCCAAGTGATCCCCACCCCCAGGCCAGGCGAGAGGGTGGTGTTCATACCCTACTTCATCAGGGGGTTGAGCTTCCCACTCCACCCCTTCGTCAGGGGGTTAATGTTCTTCTACGGCCTCGACTTCCACGACCTCCCGCCGAACTCCATCATGCATATCTTGGCGTTCATCCTCGTCTGCGAGGCCTTCCTACGTGTCGAGCCGCACTTCAGTCTCTGGCTGCAGGTCTTCAATATCAAGCCCAAGTGCGTCGGTGGCAAGCACGCAAACTGTGGTGGGGTAGTCATCAGCAAGATCGCCCGCTTCGGGTGGTCATCGGGCACCTTCATCGACACCATCAAATGATGGCAAAAGGAGTGGTTCTATGTCACCAAACCGCGAGAGGAGGGACAACTCCCTGCCTCCGCATTCAGATCCGCCCCCCACCAGACTGGCTTCGCAGCCCGAAAAGGGCCTTGCTTAGGGTTAAGACAAAGAGGTGATCGACCTGCAGAAGCGCCTCCACTCCCTGGTCGAGGAGGGCATCAAGCTAGCCGATGTGGTCTAGGTGATGCTCCGAAGACAGATCCTCCCCTTCTAGCGTTGGAACACTCCTCTATGGGCTCGAGAACTCGAAGCCGAGCCCACAATCCAGAATCTCTTCCGCACTACGCAGGAGAAGCTATGGAAGGCGCTCTTCAAGTCGATGAAGACCTGGCCATCCGAGGAGGAGGACAAGGGTCTATACGCCGCCAAGCTGGACTCCGAGGTATCATTTCCCCCAACTTGGTTGGCTCTATAACATAGAGAATCCCTTCATCCTATTACCCGATCTATTCTGGCAGAGATGGCAGAAGAAAGCCATCAACATCAACAGTCCGACTCCTCATCCCGAAGACGAGAGGACCAGGCTGTTAGCCAGGATGCTCGTGGAGAAGCCTTATGAGGCTCCCATGAAGAAGGAGAAGAAGAAGAAACCAGGTCAGGATGGCCTTCGCATCAAGGACCAGCATGATGTTGCATCCGAAGACACCCCCGCCTCCTCAAATCAGGAGGAGGACGAAGAGGAGGCATAAGAGGAGGAGGAGGTCGAGAGCGAGTGGGGAGGCAACTTCCCCTGCGCCAAGAAGAGAGCGGCGTCTTCGGATGCCTCGGGGCAGGCAACTTCTCCTGCCCCAAAGAGGGTGCGACAGACGCGGGTGGTTCTGTCCGATGACAGCTTAGACTCGAGCTCCTCGTCCGAAGACCCCGAGGAGGTTCCACAAAGGAGCCTAAGGGTCAAGCCCCCTCCATCCAGGTTAGGATCCGAAGACCCTTCTACCTATAACTAGTAGGTTCAGAGTTTGCTAACACGCAGATTATTGGTCCAACAGCCCCCCGCGCATTATCCCCACCGAGGTAGTATCAGATAGGGAGACCCCACCCACCAAACTGGCGAAGAGCGGGGATGCCTCGCACCCCACCACTCCAGGCGCCACGAATGACGTCGTGGAGGTGTCGTCCCAGCCTACTCTAATGGAGGCGGACACAGGGGGTGAGGGAGAAAGTACGTGGCCGAGGCTAACGCTTCGGACACCGAAGACCAGGGGACAATGCCCCGCCTGGACACCGAGGAGGCTGCCAGATGGGCAACCAGTCCCCTCTGAGGACATCTTCGGAGCACACTGTGCCTCCGGAGGCACCGGTCCAAACCCCGGTGGGTGATTGGGAAATCTGATCATCCCGGCCCCACCAACCAACAAGTGATTGACCATGGAGGAGGCTCTATAAAGTGCCTCCATCCCCAAGGATCACCGCACCCTTGTGGGTGCGGTAGTACAAAACGTCCAGCCCATTGACAACGGACTGAAGGAGGCCTTCAAAGGTCTCCTTGCGGGCTTTCAAGTAAGTCGTCCGATATTTCACTAAGATTTTTATTTATTCGTATTGGATACATGGCACCCTCCGAGCCCTAGGTGATGTGAACAAGCTCACCTAGGGGTCATATCCATAATTCGGGAAGTGAGTGCCGATGTGATGTATTTATTGTGTGTGTAATGTAGGTTTCGTCATTAGCGGTGGCCGTGCCAATCTGCACGAGCTACATCGGAAGCTCAAGCGCTCCGAGGATGAGGGGGAAGCCCTCAATAAGAGGTTCGACGAGGCACAGGGTAAGACCGAACTAAATCTGAATTCTTTCCCCCAGATACTGTCAATGCAGATTCCTTTTATATAAAGTTTTATTGTTTTGTAGCTTCGTCGAAAGAGATCGAAAAGCACAAGGCCGAGCTTCAACGTGCCAAAGATGGAGCGGCCGTTGAGAAGGTGGTGACCAAAGAAGCGGCCACCACACTTTCCGCCCTACGAGCCACCAACGATAAGCACCAGGCTCGTGTGGCGGAGATACAAGATGAGCTCAAGGATGCTAGCAAAATGTGCGAGGCCTTGGACTAGAAGAATAAGGTGAGCTCAGCAGAATTGTCCACCATGAAATCCAATCTCCAGAAGGAGCGGATGGACAGACGGTTCTTCGAGGAGCAAGTTCACCAAGCCAAGGAGATAGCCGATGGTAAGCCGTACTCCCTAAAGTGCGTATTCGTGGATAGCAGATTCGAATTGCTGACCCGGGTGTGGCGATCCTCAGGCGCATCCGCCGATCTCTAGAAGAGCGTGGCAGATGCCAATCAGTTTTTCACCTCGCGGGGAGAGGAGGACGAATCTCAGACGTTCTGGGCATAGTTTGGAGTCCCTAAGAGTCCTCCTCTGCTGGTGGAGCAGCTGAAACAACTGATGGAGTTGCACCAGATGGCGGAGCCGGCCATGAAGGACCTTTGCATCCGCTTATGGCCTGGTGAGCCACTCCCAGGCAGTTACTTCGGCCTAGTACAGAGACTAATTGCTGCCACACCCTGCCTCGACGCCGTCAAGCGCTCCTCCTACATCGAAGGACTCTGGATGGCCCTTGCCAAGGCCAAAGTCCACTGGCCGGGGCTCAATCCGATGAAGGTCGCCACCGACCCACCGCCACCCGAGAAGGAGCACCGACGCCCCGAGCTGTACTTCGATGGAGTGATGGAGAGTGCGCGGGTGATAGCGTCACGGTGTTTGGGTGAAAAATTATTTGAATGAGCTTTTAATGTTTACGAAGACTCGTGATAACTTTTAATGGTATCAGTATCCGCTCTTATATGGTTTTGCATTCCTTTATAACTCCTCTGTGGTCGTTTAATACTGAAAGATGCGAGTCGCGGCTTCAGCACCCACATAGATACTACCTGGGGTGTCTATGCCCATGCACTGTGTCCCTTAGCCGTGTTATCGGAACCCGAAGGCGGTGTAGTGCGGCAGACTAGGCAATCCGACTATAGTGCTTTATTTCTGTGGGGACCCCGAGTCATAAGTCGTGATCACCAAATGTACGTGCACAGTGATCCCGGAGATCAATGCTCACTGAACACATAGAAATTGAATAACAAGAGTCTTACATCCGCGTTTAGCGTCTTACACAATAAAGACCATGAAGGTCTAGTCTTACATAGATAGGGCCACACGGGCCAAACACTTAAATAGAACAAGCAGCGGAAATCTTGATCGAAAGCGTTAACCCATGCCATCTGCCTTAACCTACAAGCATTCTGACTGGGAAGCATCCTAGCTTGCATGTTTGTCACCAACGAACTCTTCAACATACTCCTGTTCTTCCATGCCTGGCAAATTAAATAACTAGTGGCAAGATAATGAGTACTTTGAATGTACTCGCAAGCAATCCAAGTTGTGGAACAAGGTAACAATGATGCATGATATAGCACTAAGTAGGTAATTTTTTGGAAAGCTAATTTTAAATGCAATGACATGATCAAGTAACTAGTAAGCATGCATCAACAATAGGCAGATATCCATATGAACAAGATACATATATCATCATAAGTAGGGGTTGAACACCTCATGTTCATTCATCATGCTAAGTAATCAGACTTAGTTCAATTCCCATGTTAAGTCATCGGACCTAGCTCATGCGACCTCTTTGTCACCATCACATCCATACTCACACCAAGTTTCACGAAAACATCCAGACGTAGTTTAAGAAGGACCTCCAACTGTCCAGGACCGCGGACATGGCTATTCGTATAGTTTTACACTCTGTAGAGGTTGCAAACTTTACCCACAAGACTCGGGGAACTTCTGTGTTATCCACGACTCGCGGTATATAACATACCCGAGGTAAGCACCCGAACAATGCCTTTACCTTAGCGATACTAGATAAAGAGTCCATTTGATTGGTACCCAGCCCTCACGATGTACATCACACGAGCCTCGCTCTAATCATACCATCCATGAGGGGATCAACGGCGTGCCCGGTGCCTGTGAAGACAATGCATGATCGTACATACCAGTACGACCCCGTATCGAGAGTGACCATGCCACTCCTCCCACTAGTAATGCGGGCTCCTTTCCAGTACCCACCAAGGTAATAAACAAAGCCCCATCCCATAAGGGGTATCTTGGTTGCGCATGTAAGGTTGGCACGGTCAGAAGACCTTAAAACTCTCCGTTTTCGAAAATACACACTCGCTCCAATATACCACTTCTTTCTCAAGTGTTCACCCAACTCATCATCATCTCCCTCGGGCATTAGTGGCACCCGACGGGGTTTCCAAAAAGTCTTTTAAATTATTTCTCCCTTTCCAACACTATGCATAAATCCCAAACCCACTTGTGTAGCATCTATTAGCATCCTATCTACACTCACCCGCATAACCCTCATAAGGTGGTAGGGTCATGCTAGATGCAAGTGTTAATGGTAAAAGTATCGGAGGCACCCCACCGAAAGGGGAGATACCACCTCATGATCAAACATCGAAACAATAAGTGGTATATGTCATGCATGAAATTTTTTCTTAACATGGTCAAAGGGCTGCTTGCCTGGCTCAACAAAGTCTCCGGGGTCTTCGAAGTCTTTGGGTCCAACTTCTCCATCAACAACGCAATCTATCATCGTGAATAAAAGCGATAAAAGTAAGCAACACATAAAAAAGAGCACACAAACTACTATAGAAATGCTTCCCTATTCTGATAAATTCCACAAGCTATACTAAAAATATTTGTCTAGGTTTTTGAACTTAAAAATATTTTCAAAATTATTTGAAACAGGAGCTTATAATGCTAAATAAGGGTTTTAAATCAAAACAGTACATAAAATGTTCTCAAACATTTTTACAAATGGCACTAATAAATTCTATGGATTATTCTAGGAATTTAGGTGCAAAAAATTGGGTTCGGTGGACTTTTTACAAAGTTCCATAGAAAAGAAAAAGAAAAAGAAAAGGGCCACGGGGACCTGGGCCAGAGGCGGCTAGTGGCTGGGCCGGCCCAGCTGGCCAACCAGCCAGCCTCGCGCGCGGTCAGGTTCAAACCTGACGCGTGGGACCCGGCCGTCAGTGAGGCTAGGGGAGAGAGAGAGAATGCGGGAGAGGGAAAGAGAGGCCGACAGGTGGGTCCCACCTGTCGGATCCTTCTCCCACGTCAGGGTAGAGAGGGGAGAGGCTCACCGGCGGCGGCAAGGGGCACGACGATGGCAGGAACGGGCTCGGGGAGGAGTCTCCGTTCTAGGGGGGTCAAAGGGGAGCCAGAGGTGGCCGGAGTCGCCGGCGGGGAGAAGGCCGCGGTGGAGAAGCTTCGAGAGGTGGTCACCGGGGCTGTTTCATGCTGCAAAGAGGACGGGGAGAAGGGGGAAACGCGTCAGTGCGGCAAGGGAGGACAAGCTGGAGAAGAAGGAGGGCCGGAGGAAGCCGCTACCAGGAGATCGACGGTGACGATGCGGCGACGATCTCCGGTCGATCCTGAGCGCTTCGAGCACAGGGAGGAGCGGGGGCTCTCCGGGTGGTCGAGTGAGGAGGAGAGGAGGCCAGAGAAGAGGAGAGAGCTTGGGGAGGCCCTTTTTATAGGGCGTAACCGGTCCACCGCACTGCAGTGCGTCGGTGAGGGCGAGGCCGTCGCCACAGGCCACGGGGGGCTCCGGTTCGAGTCCAGGGAGTTCCTGGACGCGGTCCAGGTCTAGGGAAAGGAAGAGAGGGAGAGAGCGGGGGAGGGGTCTGGCGCCCGCGCGTGTAACCTCGCGCGTTGGCCGGCTCGGGCGACGTCAGGCACAGACGAGAGGGGTTGGAGGAGGGAGAGAGAGGAGGGGGCCGACCGCGTAGCATGTCACGAATGCCGAGGGTGCCTCGGGGGACACGCGGGGGAGGCCCAAGGTGGTCGGGGGCGGCCATTGGGTGGCGGCAACAGTGCGGGAGCACACTATGGCACGCTCTAGAGCGTGCATATGGCCGGCATTGCCATTGCCTGCACGCTCTGGGGTGCCCTACCTTTTGCAGTAGCCTCTTGAGGGTTTGGAGATGCTCCTTGGATGCTATGGGGCTAGGGGATCTGGGGAGAAAAGAAAGGGGAGGGAGGAAGCTTCTGTCAAGGTGAAATAGAGGTGAAAATGGGGGGGTTTTACCCCACCTCCTAGTGACTTGAGGACCTGGGTTTTTTACTGGAGGTGCTTGGGGCACTGCCAGAACATGTGGTAAAGATTTGGGGGCAAGGCTAAAAGAGGAAGGGGTGGAAATAGTGACTTTACTATTTCACCAGAAGGTGTTTGATAGGGTTTAGGGCAAGAAGAATCTACCAACTTACTGAGATATTTACTAGGGTCAAATATTGGGTAAAAACGATATGGATCACCAAGTTTGAGCTCAAGGGGGAAAAGTTGACAATGGAAACTTGGTAAACCCTAGAAACTAACAGAATCAGGTTTATGTAGATCTAGTGATGCTAGGCTTTCACCCTTGATTCACGACTTAGTGTAGAATCAGTATTTGGTTATTAGAGCATGCCCACAAAGTTTGAGGTCAAGGGGAGAAAGTTCTCAATGTAAAGTTGCTCAAATTTGAATCTGGACATGGAGGGTTTGGGGATGGTTTGATGAACCAAATCAACTTGGATTGAGGTGAAACTTTGCAAGATCATCACCTATGTTAGGGTTGACTTGATGGAATTTTCCTGGAATTTATTGAGAATATTTCTTATAGAAATATTTCAAAAGCTTGATTTGAACAGAAGGGGTTTTGAGGGGGTTTTCCCATGATTTGAACATGCCCTTGTGTTAAAACTCATATATATGGAAAATATATGTCCACTGAGTTTCCCTAAATTTTCTCAAATATTTTCAAAGCATTTAAATAAATTTTCCCTAAGAAAAACCATTTCTGGTCTTAAGAAAAAGCCTTTAAATAAAATATAAGAATATTCTTTAAAATTAATATTTGGTGGTTTTGGAAAGTCTTATATATAGTAGGTTTTAAGTAAAGCTTTTGGGGAAGAAGAATCCACCCAATTTGAGGACTTGCAGAGAAATCCTCATTTCAGGGTTTTTTGAAAACCTAATTGGAATAAATCTCATTTGGTCAAAACAAAATTTCATAAAAAATAGTTTTGGGCACTAATCACATGGCATGATCATTGGGCAAGAAGTTTGGGTCAAGGAGGATGATTATGAAGAGGGATAGAATCTAAGCGTGCCATATATCACAATCATCACGCAAGCAAACATCATTTCAAGCAAGCACAAGCACTTGAAAAGTTTTAGTTGGCTCCAAATTTTATAAATCTAAACATGGCAAGGTGATACAAACACATGGTGTGACAATTTCTTTCACCTAACCAGAGGGGCGCGAAAAGGACTACGGGAAGCATACGATTAGGCACCGGAGTGTTTGCGATGTTTGGACGAACCGAGGCCGAAGCCCACATCATAATGTTTGCACAAAAGGCAAGTTCCTTGTATAACACAGAATAACTGCTTACCAGGGTTGAACTATAATACTTCTAACTTGGGGTTCACATATCGGATCGCGCATACTATCACAGTCCGTTTTCGGCTTTCTCCCTTGAGGTGCTTGACCGGACTATCCGGAAGCACAATCCTAGGGGTGCTCCCCACGGGCTGCAATTTTTCACTTTCTCAACAACTCTTATAACTCGGATTGTTGAAGCAACTGATTACAGGTATGCGAAAGAAAATAAGAAATAACATCCTACATGAGTTGTTGTACCACGGGTCTTCGATTGGTGACCTGACATCCTCGATATGCCCCCTTGCTAGTTGATTCCTCCTCTTGGATGCACCTTGATGGGTGTTAGTGCAGGCAGATCTTGCAAACGAAATCTTGAGAGGCTACAACATTAAAGGTGAGATTTACGCCGTAGGCAGGCTCTTTTAGGAGTGCCTGCGTCTTGTCCGAAGACGTATTGGTGGTAGTAGGTTGGGGCATCCGAACACCCACCTTTATTTCCCCATCACTTCCCATGCAATCTTAAGTGCAAAATTGTGCCTCCTCGGCACGTACTTTGCTAGTCCGGAAATTGTGCGGTGGGGGGCGAGTCCCTATGGAGGGGAGGAGGAAGGATCCGAGTTATCGTTTTGAAGCCGAACTCGCTTCCCAGCTTTATGTGCCTTTATTGCGGATATCGGAGCTTACCGATCTTCTTTATAACTGAATTTGGTTGCTAGGGTCACTGCATGCTCCTCAGTCCTAAGGGAGCACTCGGTATTGCCGTTGACAGTAATGAGCCCCTTGGGGCCAACATCTTGAGCTTGAGGTATGCGTAGTGTGGGACCGCGTTGAAATGAGTGAACGTTGTCCGTCCAAGCAGCGCGTGATAGCCGCCTCGGAAGGGCACGATGTCGAAGATCAAGTCTTCATTGTGAAAGTTGTCGGGTGAGCCGAACACGACTTCTAGAGTTACTAAGCCCGTGCATCGGGCCTCAACGCCCAGAATCACTCCATTGAAGGTAGTGCTGCTGGGTTTGATCCTTGATGGATCAATGCCCATCTTTTTCACTGTATCTGAGTAGATGTAACAGCCCAGGACCGACACTCTAGAAGATTCCCCTTTTATTTCCATTCTCGTCTGTTTTTCATGTGGTTGTCGCATTCATCATCGCAACATTCGCATCATCTGCATAGCACCATCACCCGTTTTTGAAAACTTGGATCCGTTGGTAGTTGTTGGTTCTCTCCGTTCTTGCCGTTGCCTGTTTCGAGACCAACCACACACGCACGCGCCCGCAGCATTGAAAAATACTGTTTTTAAAATTGTGTTTACAATATTCTCAGATTGGGTCGGAACTTGGCGTGTGGTCTTGTTATATTCTAGGTAGGCCTTCTGCCAAATTTCATCGTGTTTCGAGTTCGTTTGGTACCCGAACGGTCATCCATAGCAGTGCGGTCATCGGTTATTCGTCGGATGTTTTTCGGTGTTTAAAACCTTGTGTCACGGGCCTTCATTCTGTCTGTCTTATCAACCTTAGCCCACTCCACACACAAACCACCACCCTTGCCCCGATCCGGCCGTCCAATTGCGATCGTACGGCCGAAATCGGCCCTGAAAACCCCTAACCTAGCCCCCTTTCCTATTTAAACATCCCCCAACCCGCCCCTAATGGAAACCCTAGACCTCCCCTCGATTTCCGCACCAGATCAATCCCAGCCGCCACCTCCATCGCAGCCTTCCCTCTCCAGCCGCCGCAGGACCGCCTAGGACCATCTGGAGGCCCGCCCGGGCCCGGATCGAGCCACCGTCGCCGCCCGCAGACGCTCGTGCCCACCTCGCCCGTAGCGATGGCGCCCTGCATGAGCAGCTCCCCGTCGCAGCCTCCAGCCCGCTGCCGGAACCCCGTGTCGTGCCGTCGGCTGGCGAGCTCGCCGGAGGTCCCGAGTCGCTAGCCATGCCGGCAGCCACAGCCAACCTTCGGTACCATTGCCGTGCCTCCATGGCCGCGCCGCCAAGAACCGCCGCTGGCCTCCCTCCTCCTCGCCCCAGATCCGGTCGGGATCGAGACCGCCGGCCCGGATCCGCCCTGCCGCAGCCCCGCCTTCGTCGGAGGGCATCGTCGTGGCCGTTGCCCCGCAGTTGACCGCCGCCGCCATGGCCTCCTGCTCCTGCTCCTTCCCGAGCGAGCAGGACGAGCGCCAGTGGCTCGTGTGTCGCGACCTCCCCAAGGCCCAACCGCCGGCCCGGTCCAACCTCTCCATCGACCGGCCTCCTAAGGCCCAAGGTGAGCTGCTGGCCGCCCCAATGCTATTTTGCGCCTATGCACTGTATAGATAGGTTGCGCCTACCCTGTTGAGCCCATCAGTGCACAGATTCGGCCCATACTGTTTTTTTTCATGCGTGCGATTTTGTCAATTATCCAGTGATTAAATAAAATTACATAAACAACCCTGTTTTGAAATTGCTAATATCTAGTCAACCGGGCATTGTATGTAAAAACTTTATATATATAAAGTGACTGGAATTTCATGTAGATTCACAATATCCAACTTTCCCATGTGATAAAAATATTTAAACTTGCTGTTTACATTAATTTGCACATATGCCATGTTAAAATCATTTATTTAACAACTACTAAACCATAGCTCCGTTGAAAATGTTTTATATATGTAACTTGCCTAGAAAAATATGTGGATTAATTATATGCCATTTTCATCCATGCCAAAAGTAGTTAAACTTGTTGTTTGCATCATTCGCATAAATGCCATATTTTGCATTGCACATAGATGTTTTACCGTGCATCGAATTAATCAATCCCTATATGAAATAAATATGTGGATTATTATTATCGCATTTTCATGCATGCTAATAAAATTGGTGAGATTGTTGCATTTAACTGAATGAATTGCATGTTAATCGGTTTATGTCATAACTTGCATATTTAAATGTGACATATTTTCCTACGTGAACCTATCATATTATATATGTTTCCGGGGTAGAAAAATCCATATAATTTATCTGTGCATTTAGTTTTCTCATTTGAGCATTTTTGTGTGCATGTCATTTTTGTTGTGATGCCCTTTTGTCTATTTCGTATGATTTAATCCATGCATGATATGAAATGATTTTGAACATGAGATATGCCCTGTGATATGTTCACTAGCACCTGGTCATTTTTCTTGCCATAGAAATGCATGTTTAGGTGTTGTTTTCTTGTTGTCAACATGCCATAAAAATTGTGCTGTTTTCAGATGCTAAAATATTTCTAAGTCTGGAATTTGTAACGTTTTGTTGCTGTCTTGCCATGTGTTTTGCTAGTGATCTAGAACCCCTTTGGGGTACGTGTAATGGAGTTATTTGTAGTTGATAATGTCGTATAGTATGCGGTTATGTTTCATGCCATAATATGACCTGTAACATATAGTTTTACTGCTGTCAATATACCTTCGTGATAAAAACTGCATTGTCAAAAACTGGGTTATATTCACAAAGTCTGAAAACTGCTTAGTTCAATATGCCATGTTGTGAGCTCCCTACCATGTGATCCATGCCTCTTTTGAGTATGATATGTGAAGATGAAATGAAGTGTGTGTTATATGATACTTCCCCATGTTTAGTTTTTGCATTTTAGGATCTTGTAACTTTTTGTTTTCATGCGTGCAAAATGCTATATTGTTGTTTCGGGCAGATTTCATATAAAACTTGTGTTGGTTGTTGTGGTTGAACCGTAGCTCCGTTTTGGACATGCCTCATATGAAACTTGCTTAGAATTTCATGTAGAATCATATTATTTTGTTGCATCCATGTTTTGAAGTCCTTCTGGTTGTCTTTTTCATGAATTTTGCATTCATGGCATATCCATCTTGTGTTGCTCATATCTTTTAGACCGTAGCTCCGTTTGAGATGTTCCATACATGTAAATCGACTAGAATGACATGTAGAATGGCATGGAATGATTTATTCCATAGTTTAACAAATATAAAATATGGTTACATCAGATCTGAAGCAATTTCGAAATTAACATATGAGGTCGTTTCGGAAATACTATAAGTTGTTTATGACCTCATTTAAGATGCCTGGATAGTGTAGTTGTTCATGCTTCACCTCTTGCCATGTCTAAAAAAATCTAATTTTGATGAGTATCTAAATAGGAGTGAACTAAAAAATTCGAACGTGGAGTTTCGTCAATATGCAACTCGTTGCATATCGAACTTCACTTAATATGTAGTGGTTGTTTGTTGTGCTTGCCATCCCATGCCCTGTGTTGCATATTAAACCGGACATGCATCATATTTGTTTGCACATTGTGTCATGCATATGTTGTGGTGTATCTTGTGTTGATTGTTGTTTCCGGATTGCTTCTTCTCGATAGAGTTCCGAAAGCGTTCGGAGTGTGAGGATTCGTTCGACTACGTTGGATCGTCTTCCTCATGGACTCGATCTTCTTCCGAGCGGGATCTCAGGCAAGATGACACATTTCCCTGGATATCACTACTATCATTGCCATGCTAGTTGTCCCATTTTTATCGTTATGTCTCACTACCTACCACTTGTTTGTCAAGCCTCCCAACATTGCCATGAAAGCCTCTAACCCTCCACATCCCAGCAAACCTTTGTTTGGCTATGTTACCGCTTGCTCGGCCCTTCTTATAGCGTTTCTAGCTGCAGGTGCAATTGCTTCCATGTGACAACATGGACATACTTTTTTTATCACAATATTACTGCTATTTAATTTAATGCACTTATACACTTGGTAAAGGGTGGAAGGCTTGGCCTTTTGCTTGATGTTTTGTTCCACTCTTGCCGCCCTAGTTACTTGTGAACCAGTGTTATATTCCACAATTGAGCACTGCTAACATGCTCGGGGTTGTTATGGGGACCCCCTTGATTTTCGTTTTAGGATAAAACTTGTCTGGCAAGGCCCAACTTTGGTACTACATTTGCCCATCATAATAATACTAATAACCTTATTAAAGCATAGAGGGTCGCCCCCTTGTGGATTAATTTAACATAATATAGGGAGGGCCAGTGCTGATGGTGCTGGTCCTAAACAGAGCCGTGTGCGGGGCCAACCCGGGGCAACTCGGGAGATTTCTATCAGGCCACTGTATGCTGTGCTTATCCGGTTGTGCCCTGAGAACGAGATACGCAGCTCCTATCGAGATTGTCGACACGTCGGGCGGCCTTGCTGGATTTGTTTTACCTTTCTCGAACGTCTTGAGTGAGGAACTCTAATCTTCTTCGGGCTATCTCGAGGTGTCGTATTTCCTTTCGAATTGCCTAGGATGATCACGAGATCCGTGGTCAAGGTTATTCCCGCTGTGTGTGGTTAATTTTCTGATGGATGAGTTGGAGCACCCCTGCAGGGTTAAATCTTTCGGAAAGCCGTGCCCGCGGTTATGTGGCAAACTTGGATACTTTGTTTAACACCCGGTCATAGCAAACTTGAAGTAAACTCAAATAAAATACACCAACTGTGTGCGTAACCGTGACTGTCTCTTCTCGTGAGTTCTTATCTGAAAGAGAACACGGTGGGGTTATGTTTGACGTAAGTAGGTGTTCAGGATCAGTTAGTGATCATTACTAGTTCACGTCCGTTATGCGTACACCACCATACTTTCATTTCTGTACTCATAAGTTAGCCACTCAAATAAATGCGTAGTCACTTGCTGCGGCCTCACCACTTAACCATACCTCACCCATTAAGCTTTAATAGTCTTGATACCCCTAGAAATGAGATTGTTGAATCCTCATGGATCACAGATTACTACAACAACAGTTGCAGGTACAGGTAATGCGAAGATTTGATGTGAGAGCAATGTTTGATTTGATTTGGAGTTCTCCTTCTTCTTCTTCTTCTTCTTCATCATCAATCTAGGATGGGTTCCAGGTGGCAGCCTGAGATAGCAAGGATGGATGTCATTTTGTCATTTGTTTTTGTCCGTAGTCGGACCCTTCTCTTCTGTATGATGTTTGAATATGTTGTTGTAATTGATGTGATTGATGTAGCTTGTGGCGAGTGTAAGCCAATTCCATATACTCATCTCTTCTGTACATGTACTTGTAATGATATCCATTCTTGCAACACGACGAGATGCCCTTCAATCCCTTTCGAGGCCCTCGTGCCGAAACAAGGATAGGACCACATCTTGGGCGTGACTAGTTGGTATTAGAGCCTGTACCGACCTAGGAGCCCCCTTGATTGATCGAACTTGGCCGAGTCGAGTCTAGTGAAAAACTATTTTGAGTCTAGTTATACCGGAGAGTAGGATTTTTTTACTCCTCTTCTATGCTCTGGTGAGGAATTACGACTTAGGAATTTTGATTCTACTCCTCTTCTCGCTCAAATTTTTTTAGGATCACGCGGGTATTTTGGAAACTATATGATACCAATGTGACGGAGTTCTGTCTTGGTGCCTCCTGTCTGACTTGATTTCTTCCGGGGAGTTGAGCCCCAGGGAATTCTTGGCACATCGTTATCATTCAGCTTCCTTAGTATCTCACGACGGAGGGTGTTCGGAATTTCTTCAATACTTGTCATGGGGAGACAAGGTCGGAGTCACCCAGTACTGGGGAGGCGTCCGGGGTACCACCATGGTTAGTATCATTGTGCTTTCGAGGATCTGAGTTAGATGGACTTGCGGAAGCCTCTGGTTATGTGTTGAAGGATGGATACAATTAGGGTGTAGTTTGCTAGTTGTGTGAGATATTTCCTCCTTGTATCCCCCACACCGGATTGCATAACCAGAAAGTTTTCGGAAGTTCTTAGGTGGGAATTCAAGTAGGTACCTAGGATTATCTTTCCAACAAGTGCATAGTGGGTATGTATTTGTTCTGGCTTGTTTCATAAGCCCCATCCTTTGTTTTGTTTTGTATATGGTAATTCGAGTTGCTTTGATGTCAAGTGGTGATTTCATATCTTGTGAAGTAGTGTTCTCATATTTCTGTGGGTTTGTTAATTATTTTGCTCAATCAAGTTGTCATATTAATTGTTTTTATCTGGTGTGCTTTTCTTCAAGATAATTCTATCATCTCCAATATTTGCAAGATCAACCCTCATATTTCGTTTCGGAGATTGTCTCATCTGTTCTAAGTTTTCTTTGTTTTTCCCACCCTCTCGCCCTTTTTCTTCAATGATTAAATTCTCATCCAAGTGCCTTTCAATTCATCAATGCTTCCGCTATCATTTCTTCATATTGTATCCGATGATTTCTTGTGGAGATTCTCAAGAGTTTCAATTTCATGGTCTATCCTCATATTCTTGGTTCTTGTTGTTATTCTTCTCTAGTGGATTCAATTCAAGCTTCGGTGGTCATCTTATCCTTTCTCATTCGTCTAGTGGTTTCCATGTGGGAATTTCTTTTCCAAGCCTCTCCTGTTTATTCATCCCTCTCTATTATATCCGGAGTGTCGAAGATATCTCAGAAGACTTTCATTTCCATTCATACCCTCTTAATTATTTTGAGGTTTTCACCTCATCAAGTTCGTAATTTTTACCGGTGCAATCTCTCTTTTAAGCAATTGTTTCAATGGTGGTTTCTTTTGAGTGGGCCCATAACCCACAGGTTTTCCCCAGGATCTTACCTAGCTCTTCTAATCTTTCCGGAGAGGTCCTCAAGTTCTTCTCAATATGACGTAAGAATGAATTTCATCAGTCATGTGCCTTCTCGATGATCGCTTCATCTTGAATTTCATCAGTGGCTCAACCGTTCTTTATTCATTGTTCCGGAGTATCTCAGCAATTCATGGTGTTGCTCCTCATCATTATTCTCGGTATTGAAGACTGAAGGAGAGTTTCTCTTAATCTTTGCTCATTGTCTTAAAGATTCATGGTTTCAGCTAGTTGCTATCATCTCAAGTTGTTTCCATTCATGACAAATTTCTCCCATGTCTATCCGGTGCATTCAGAGTTGTTTTTCATTTCTCGATCCTCCCGAAGGCCATCATTTCAGAAGATTTCTTCGTTCTTAGCTTTCAGCTTTCGTTCTCAAATTCTTCTCAAGTGTTGTTCCTTTACTCGTATCTCAATTATTCCGGTGCTTCTTTCAAGTTTTCTATTAGGTGGATCGTGATCTCTTTGTTCCCATGTATCTTCGTTCAATCGTAGTATCCTCATTCGTTTTGAATTCTTACCGGTGTTCTTGTGTAAGACTTAAGCAAGATTGTGCTCTATCTATCTTTCCTATCTTTTCCAAAAGGATATGTGGTATGCCAAATTCGGTATTTGTCATCAATTTAACTTGATGAAGGATAGACATATCATAATTCTTGTTCTTGTTTCATCCAAGTGATTTCAATCCTTCTTCCAACGTTCTTCATGATATTCAATTCCTTATCCCAAGTGGTCATCTTTCTTTTCCGGAGTTCCTAGTTTGTCCCAAGTATCTTGTCGCTAAGCTTCATCTAATTCATAGCAAGGCCTCAATCTTGTTCTTTTTGCATCCTTCAATTCCTTCTATCATCCTTTCGTTTTAGAGTTCTTCTGGAGGTTCTTCATGGTGGTTCATCAAGATTTCTTTCATTTTCAAGTGTTCGTCAAGATTCATGTTGGAGGTGCTTAAGTGTTCTTTATCTTGGATGTCTAAGTTCAATTCCTTCTCCATTGTCATTTTGTCATTTGTTTTCATCCGTAGTCGGACCCTGCTCTTCTGTATGGTGTTTTAATACGTTGTTGTAATTGATGTGATTGATGTAGCTTGTGGAGAGTGTAAGCCAGTTCCATATACTCATCTCTTCTGTACATGTACTTGTAACGATATCCATTCTTGCAACACGGCGAGATGCGCTTCTATCCCTGTTGAGGCCCTCGTGCCGAAATAAGGATAAGACCGCATCTTGGGCATGACAGTAGATCAGGTTAAGGCTACTTCCTCGGTCCATTAGGACCTTTGTGATGTGATACCCATCTATAATGAGATCTAGGACGAGGGCCGCCGAACCCCCATGACGGATGCTGGTCGGATGATCACGCCGATCAAAGGTGATCAGGTATGACGACTAGGGGATATATGTCGGGGCTACGGGTTCCAACATGTAGACTTCTCGGAGGGCATGCTTCCTCTCCTTCTTCGGTATGTGGGTGGCATATATCATGTTCACCGTCTTTACTTCGGGAGCGAACTTATTCTGATCGCCACCCATTGGACCCCGAGGTTCATCTTCGTCCTTGTTGCGCAAGCTTTTGCCCTAGTCTTCAGGTTGTATTTTGTCGGCCTGTTTAAATACCCTGCAGTTGTGGTGTGTGTGGTTGGCGGGATTTTTCGAAGTTCCATGGATTTTGCAAGGCCTTTCCATGATTTTCTCGAGCTGAGTGGGTCCGTTATGATTGCCTTTAGGGGGCTTCTTCCGCTGCCCAGGTCAGGAGTTGCAGAATCCGGCATTTACCGCCGTGTCATCGGCATCATTGCTATTGTGTTGGCGCTTATTCTTATTGTGCTTTGGCTTTGAGTTGCCATCCTAGGCTTCAGGTGCCACGGGATCTTTCAGAATTGTGGTTGCGTCTGGCCAGGCAGTTATCCTAGCCCGCGCAAAAGTGGGCCATGAGGGAGGTAAGGGCGGACTTAGTTCAAGGCTTGTCCTGGCCTAGCTGGCGGGCCAGCCATTCGTCCCGAATATTGTGCCGAAAGGAGGCTATGGCCTCAGCATCTGGATAATTGACGATTTGGTTCTTCTTAGTCAAGAACCAATTCCAGAACTGTCGGGCGGATTCGCCGGGCTTCTAGACGACATTGCTGAGATCGGAAGAGTCCGAAGGGCGAACACAGGTCCCTTGGAATTTAGAGTGGAACGCGTCTTCTAGGTCTTCCCAGCATCCTATGGAGTTTTCGGGGAGGTTGTTTAACTAGTGCCTAGATGGCCCCTTAAGCTTAACAGGTGGGTATTTGATGACATGGAGATCATCTCCTCGTGCCATGTGGATACGGAGGAGGAAGTCCTCAATCCATACAGTTGGGTCAGACGTCCCGTCGTACTGTTCTATATTCACGGGTTTAAACCCTTCAGGGAACTTATGCCGCATTACCTCGTCCGTGAAGCACAGAGGGTGAGCGGCGCCTTTGACCTGTGCTATGTCGCGCCTGTATTCAGTGTCTATATGGGGCCGGTTGCGATACCGGACCTTGTTGTTTTGGTCGAACCATGGTCTAGACTTGCCACGTCTATCGGGCGCGTACTCTCTGGATCCATAAATGAATCTAGTATGGCATGCTCTGTGATCTAGGTCATCTCGCAGGTCGAACCTGTCATCGGGCTTTAATGGATCCTTGCCCCGTCTTCTGGGCACTGCCGGTATGTAACCAGCGTCGTCGGCCATCGTGTCTCGATCACGAAGGGGCGGTCCGGCTTGTCCTATGGAGTACGGTTTGGAGATGGAGTATCAGTAAGTTCGTCATCAAATTGAGGTAGCAACCTTCTCTGAGGGTAGCTTTTGGGTTGGTTTGATGGGCCAGTGTTGTATACTTCCTCGGCAGAGAGGACTTTTGTCCATCGATCATTAAGGTCGGCCTGTTCGGCTTGGAGTTGTCGTTCTTTGGCCTTTAGGCTGCGAGAAGTTGCTATGAGCTGTTGCTTGATTTCCTCCTGATCCTCAAGGTTATCAGGGATGTACAAGTCATCGGCTTCCGGTATATCTTCCTCCTCGACAGTGGGAAGGTAATTGTCACCTTCGGGGTCATTGACGGTATCGGGGTTGTTTTGATCCTCATGCTCTTCCAGACCCTGAAACGGGTGCTCGGGGATATTGGGATTGTCATGATCGCTGGGGGCATTATATTCCCCATTGCTGATAATAGCTCTTCTTCCCTTTTTGCTTTTGAACCGCTTATGCAATTTCTGGCGCCTTGATGGCGCATCACCCAACTTGTCACCGTTGTTGTGAGGCGTATTGTCGCTGTTGGTGGTAGGAGTGTCCACCATGTAGACGTCGTATGTAGAAGTGGCGGCCCAACTCCCGGTGTTAACGGGGGTGGGAGCACGGTCCTCTTCATCCATGAATTCTGCCTCCTCGGAGGCATAGTCCAGCACGTCGGTTAATTCTTCGACAGTGGCTATTAAGTGGGTGGTGGGTGGGTCAAAAATCCATCCCTGCCCGAACTATAACTGGGTCGGGTGTAGATCAGGGCTAGAACATCGAGGATCCTCATTGACAAGAATTGCTCCAAGGCCTCGTCAACCGCTAAGGGCCCGATTGGATCCAGCTATTCGGAACTCGGGGAGTCAACCCCCATGAGGCCCACCCGTGGGGAGTGTTCGGCAGGAACACATGTTCGCTCACATGGCTTGATGGCCAGACCGGGATGAGAGATCGGATTGCCGCCATGGGTGACCCCATTGGCATGTCCGAAGAAGGGCTCGAGGTTAAGGCCTCAGAGTCCTCGGGGGCTACAAGCAAATCTATGAGCCCGATTAGTGACAGGTCGCCGGAGAGTCGCCGGAGAACTCTAAGTTTCCAAATCTGACCTCTTGATCAGGGGTGAAGGTCTCAATGCGTCCTAGATGTCCGGCAGAATCTGCATGCAGCACAATGCTGCCGAAGGCGAAGATCTGCCCTGGGATGAGAACGTCCATGTTGCAAACCTCTTCATTGATGAAGAGACGAGGCATCGATTCCATCTCGCTCATAGAGGAACTCTCAATTAAAGCACCAATATGGGTGTCAAAACCGGCAAATCTTGGGTAGGGGATCTCGAACTATGAGACTAGGATCGATGGTAACAGGAGACTAAGGGGACACGAGTTTACCCAGGTTCGGGCCCTCCAACGGAGGTAATACCCTACATCCTGCTTGATTGTATTGATGGTGTAAGGGGTTATAGAGTTGATTCTACCTCGAGATCATATGTCTAACCCTAGATGAGTTGTTGTGTTTCTATACCCTAAAACCCTCCGTCTTATATAGATACCAAGGATGCCTAGGGTTTACACATGGTCGGTTACATGGCGAAGAGATAAACTTGCCTAACTATTACATCAGACGTGGAGCGCAAACCTTGTTTCCCAAAGCTTCCATCTAAGAGACCGGACCTTTAAATCCTTCGGTGTTCAGTAAGCAAACCTCATAGTCCGGCCCATAACAATAGGTCGGCCATCCGAGGACCCCCTAATCCAGGACTCCCTCAACTATGGAGCAATTACTTGATGCGGATGACAAATACAAATTGCTTGTCTTTGACCTCGCTTACACCGACGGTCGTGTCGGGCATGATCAGGAGGTTGCCATCACCCAATTGTGCATGCGCCATCACGTCCTCCTCTACCACTACTGCTTGGCCATAGTGCATTGTGAGCGTTTCACCAGGTTTGTCAACAACCCCGACTACTGTATCGCTACGGTGGACACCACCAACGATCCAAAGGTGCTCAAGACTTCGGGCTTGGCCTGCTAGAAGATTGTCAACATCCGCGACCACTACAAGATCTGGGGTAGAAAGAAGAACATGGAATCCCATGTTGACCTGGCTGAGGCCATCATTGATCCTGACTACAGAGACATGAAGGCTGAGTGCGACAAGAACAAGCATGTCTGGCAGAGGGTCTGGGTGAAGAAACTGGATGAATATCACCTCCAGACCATGGCCAAGGAAGCGTACACCTGCTAAGAGATCTTCACATGGATCGTTGACATGAGGAAGTGCCTCCTACCTTAAGACGACGAGGGATCGAGCCACAAGCAGAGCGGTGGCAGCAAGCATCACAGGAAGTAGATTTTTTGATGATCGTTTCTCATACTCCCTCTATGTCGAAATATTTGTAATTTTAGAGAGATAAGTTTAGGGATTTTTATTTCTGTACCCCTGGTTTGTTAGTTGTACTCCTTCATCCCCATGCTCTTAACTTTTGCTCACTTTTCCCAACTCCCTTGTCTGAAACCCTTAGAACAGGTTACATCAGACGGTGGTTCAATGCCTCTGACCGTTAACTCAGACGAGTGGGGCCGCTCCCGCGCATGCAACTGACCGTGGTCATGGGGTAGCACATATCCACGGGACATGCCCGAAACGTCCCACTGTATAAAGAGGGGGAACAACCTCTCGGCGCATCGCCCCTACCATTTGCCCCAAATCCCCTCCCTGTCGCATCGTCTTCCTCTCTCCCACCGCGTCGTCTCGCTTTCCTCCACTGCCTCCACCGCACCATCTCGATCTCCCCCACCGTGTCCTCTTCCTCACCTTCATCGCCTCCATCTGTCCGATGGCAGACGCTCGTGGCAACGTCGGAGTAGCGACCGGAGATCTAGTAGTGGAGCTACAGGGCACGGTGACCACAGATGAAGTGAAGGACGTTGGCGGCGTCCATGGTGGTGTGGGTAAACTCGCAACCGCTGCAGATGTGGAGAAGGAGGTGGCGGGCTCCGCCTCAGCGCTACCAGAGCTGAAGGTGACGGCGTCAAGCGGCGTAGTCCATCCCGATGCGTAGCCTGGCGAGGAGCAGGAGGTACTTGCACTTGCTTGTTAGTTCCAATATTTAGCTTGTAGAGTTAGTTGCATTGGTTAGATTGTTATTCGTATGGTAGTACAGATGGTTTGAGTAGTTGGTTTGACGGATGGGCCGTGGTTTTCTGTATGGGGGGGATTGGGGTTTTTGTACTAGGTTTTTTTGGATTACATTCTTTGCAAAAATGCTAGATATATCTGTATGGGAGATAGGGATCTCTATGCTTCAATGGTACACAAATGTATGCTTATTAGATTTTGTTTTTAATGCTACATAGATTGGGGGTTTTAATGCTAGAGACATGTATGCTTATTAGATTGGGTCCGTATTAGATTTGTTTTTGAATGCTACATAGATTGGGGTTTTGAATGTCATATGCTCAAATGGAATCCATTGATTAAGAAGTTATTTGATTCATTAGTATATAAATTTGTCCACAATATGTAGTTATATTAGCTCTGTTGTTCAATGTGTGTGCATGAAAATGGAAAATGCAAATAGGATCATAGTATATTATCCCTATGATCAATGTGTCATGTGTGCATACATAAATTTTCAATTGGATTTTGTATTTACTAGTGATGGATGTAATTGTATATTCAGGAGGACGATGGTTGGGGAAAAAAGAGCAAGTTGGACCTTACTGGGTTCACGGACCCGTACGATCCAGGGTATAGTGACGACGAAGAGTATGAGGTAAGCCTACTTGAAATTTAGATTGTTCATTTAGTTCCTTTGACATTGTGTATATTTATATATAATGTATTAATGTAATTCATTCGTGTGTGCGGTATGTATCTAGAGAAGATGTGGATGTGGACGACGGCAACTTTGCGTCCTTCAAAGCGAAGGAAGAGGAGAAGATCAGGGCCAAGGGAGATGATTACTACTACAAAAGCAAGACCAACACTTGGTGCTGCCCCTACTGCACCACCAAGCCAAAGCCAAAGTCCGGTTGCTTCGTTCACCTTCTAGATCATGTAGAAGATGTAGCCTTCCACGGCGAGGACTACAAGATCAGGGGGCTGCATGGTGCCCTCGCGAAAGTCCCGACTCCCCTTCCCAAGTGATGTGATGATGTGATGATGTGTTTTACTTAGTTTTGGTTGTTTGGTGTGTGTGAACTATCTATGGATGGTATGCTACTATGATGGTATGGCTATCTATATTGGGTATTTGTGTGTTTTTAAATTTGTTTGTTATGATTTGTTTCAGTGTTTATTTTCTGTGTTTAGGTGTTGTAATGACCACACATGCTATGATGGTATGTCTATCTATATAGTCCATCATTTTATCAAATATTCCAATATCAGAGGAAAAAACAATATTCAACATGACAGTATAAATTCAAAAAAATGCAAAAAAAATTGAGGTGATTTAGAAGAGGTCCAAGAAATTTGAATTTGAGAAATGTGCTCCAAATGAGCTCCCACGCTAGGGTAAACATCCCCATTTGTAATCAAGTTTTAATTGGACCTACTCTAAATGAGCCAAATGTTTTTTATTAACACATATTCAATCTATATAGTGTATATTCGAAGTCTCACTATTTTTTGAATTAATCTTCATATTTTTACGTTTTGTTTTGAAAAAATATGCTTTAATATAAAAACTATTACAAACACATTTAAAATATGAAAAATGGAAAACTAAGTTCAGATCCATCGTATTCACTTTGAAATAAAGCTTTGGTGATTTTTTTAAGTTTTTATTTTTTTCAAAAATAGAAGGTAACCCTACATCCTCTCCTTGAACTCTATGAAGTGTTGTACGTGATAGCTCATATGTGTTATGGTTTTTTCATGAAAATGACCACAGACCAAGTTAATGATTTTTGGTCGGTAACATGTCACATAAGACAACATTGTGCGTCGGTTTTATAATTTTTTTGATTTTTTTAAAAACTAATGGTGGTCATTTGACCTCGATCATGCTAGCTAGTTTCTTTTAAATGTCCGTATACCAAGTTTAGTATTTTTCGTCGTTAGTGTGTCTTATAAAATGTCGAATGGGGAAGGTTTCATATTTTTTCGATTTTTAGAAATTAGTTATGCTCAGTCAAAGCCTTGGAAACCTCGTTGACCAGCTCAAAACCCCTCCTAACCCTAGCTCCGAACATCAGCCATCCAATCATATGGATGGCTCCACATCATTAGATCGTGGGGCGATCCAGGAGAGGCGGTCCTATTTTTTTGTGCTCGAGTGCTCGCCCACGATTAACTCCGCAAAAAAACGTAGTTATTGGGCCCAAAAGGAAACCAAGCTCTGGTTGGGCCACCGAACTGCGTCATTTTTTTGTATCGTTTGCTCTATTTTTAGTGAACATGATGGCTCTGTTTTTTTTTTTGCATCGTTTGAAATTACACAACAATTGACATTGCCTAGAAAATTTAGTTCTTTTTGTTCAATACAAATGTGAAATGACCAAATTTATAAGGGTCAAATTTATTTTTATCATGCGAAATGGCGACAAACTATTCAAAAATTGTCTCCTTTTGTTCATATAATATA
Source organism: Hordeum marinum (assembly GCA_022496015.1). Lineage (NCBI taxonomy): Eukaryota > Viridiplantae > Streptophyta > Magnoliopsida > Poales > Poaceae > Hordeum > Hordeum marinum. The sequence goes on along the minus strand of CM039675.1, from coordinate 364,897,827 downwards.
TATGACCACGGATTCCCACACGTGTAATTAGCTTCTTTTCCTTTTTCTTTTCAACACACAGTTACCCACGCGTGTACATTCCCGACGCCGCGGTGGGTGTGAAAACGGGCTACTTCACGTTTGACACCGTTATTGACACGGCTAAATAACACGTAACACTATGGCTATTTAAGACACCATATGCCTCTGCCATCCCTCATCTATCTCCCATCCTCAGCGATATGCCCTTTTTGATCTTCGACCCCTTCTCCTTCTTCTATACATCCCTTAGCCTTGCAGTACACTGGACCAACCTACCGCTTCCCACCCACCGTGCCGGAGAGGCTCTACCCTACCGGCGTGTACGTTGTGCGCACACTACGTGTGTGGGTGATATCAAGGTGGAGGACCGTAAGGAACTTCACCGAGTTCTTCCTCGCGGCTAGCTACCGCCACTTCCCGCGGGGATCTCCAATAATGTTCCGCATCGAGGAGGTCATCCAAAATGGGGTGGTGGTTGCTCTCCTTGCCCACTTCACCAACACATTCGACGCCTTCTACCTCCTCGGCCAGGTGGTTTTGTGTGGCTTCGAGTTCATCGCTTTCACCACCCACAACAGGTTCACGGAGTACACTAACATCTTCCCCACCGCGTCGCGCATCCACACTCTTCCATACACCATCGACAATGCCCCGGAAGAGCAGTGAAGGGCGCCCGAAGGAGGAGCGAGGTGGAGAAGGCGGCGGCTAGGGTACTAAACCCTCTATCTATTTTGTTGAATCTATGTTATGTTAATTAAGTTGTAATTGAACTATGTTGGAGATGCTATGGGCTTGTTGTCCCTTTGATTAAGTTATATTATTAAGTTTTCTATCTATTCTATTATTAAGTTTCTATCTATTCTATTATTAAGTTCTTGCTAGTTTGAACTATGTGATCGTGCTATGGGCTTGTTGGCCCTATCTACATATTTGTTGATTGTTTTCTTAGAGAGCTCACTTTGTTAGTAACCACCTAGTGCATGCAGCCACAACGAACCCTTCTATTTTTTACACAAGCCACAAATATGTAGCCACCTAGCTAGTGCATGCAGCCACAAAAACATAAAACATATTTATCCATTTATTTGTCATAGCAAAACGGGTGCAGATGTGAGTGGATCAAAAAGGTTGAAACTGGTCATAAAAAATGATGCTCTAAATCAAGGAGACAAGCATGCGAGAAGAGAGGAACCAGCGACAGCGACCGTCGTTGTATCCTTGGCGGCTGGCATGCACAAAAGTGGCTCGGTCAGTGCATCGCGGCGGCACGCATCGGCGCATGCAGGCTCGATCGACGGATCGTGGCGGTGCGCATTGACCCATGCAGGCCGGCTCGCTGGGTGGATGCATAGCAGGCTTCTGTCATGGTGGCGCGCGCATGCTTTTAATGCAAGGGATGGCCCAACGAAACCATGCCCCAACGGTCTAACGGTGACACCGCCCAACATGGCCCCACTTGTCAGGTCCAACGGGCGACACAGTCCAACGCGGCCCGAGTCGTCAAAGTTAACGGTCAAGCCATTGAACCGATGACAACGTCCGTTCTGACCCGTTCTGAGGGTTTCGGGCAAGGGAATGGGGAAAACTGAGCAAAAGTTAAGAGCGTGGGGATGAATGAGTAGAGCTAAGGAACGAGGGGCAGAGATGTAAAAAAACCATAAGTTTATTATGCATGCAATAGTTTATTGAGGTCTGCGCCAATCTTATGTGTGTATTTGGATGTTCAATTTGGTTATCGAATCATATTCTTCTATGCAGAGCATAGATGTTTGTGGGCAGACAGAGCAAATCACATCACATAAGGAATAAACAACCAAATCTGCCAGTGATGTCATCAGTCCCTGACAGTTCTTTATCCGGAACCGTTTGCCCACAACAAATCTGAGTGGCCTTTGTATGTTGCACATCACACACATCTTGATCTGAGCAACCGTTTGTGTTATTTTTGCTTATTGCACACAGTTCATCCCAGTGGCCTGTATGTTGTCTATCACACACATATTGATCTATGCAACCGTTTATGCTATTTTATCTCATCACAAATAGTTCATCCGAGTGACCCATATGCCATCTGTCGCACACGTAATCATCTAGACTATCGTTTTTGTTCTGTTGGATTAGCGCAAACAATTTATTAGGGTGAACTATACGTCGTACATCGCACACACTTGTATTTTTCTAACCGTTTGCGTTATATTGTCCAATCGCAAATAGTTTATCTAGGCCAACTACTTTCCACACATCACACATGCAACTATTTTTTAGATTGTATTTGATGGATCTGTCATCGCACATAGTTCACGTCATTAGCGATGGAGCTATAACTATACCGTTTGCGATTTGGTCATCGCACATAGTTTCGTTGAAGGGTCTCCGATTGATGTGTCATCTTTCGACCATTCTGCAATAGTGTGGTGGTGATGAAGTGGTGGGCTTATTATTTTTCTTCCAAGCCGATATAAATTCCATCTTCCTAATAATCTCACAAAGAGCCTGATTCTGCCTCTCCAAATCAATAATTACCTAGGTAAGGGTCGTGTTTTGAGCATAGACCGCATCGATGGCTTTTAATGCATTAATATCAGATAAAGTGAGATTAGGATAAAGGGTGTAAAAGGTGTCTTAATTTTTCAAATCCTTCAATATAGACCCAACATAGTCTCCTTCGGGCTTCTTGGCTTCGTCCCCGTCTCCTTTTATGGCCTCTTCTTTAGTCGGTTTGGCCCCGTTATGGAATTGATGACCCACAAGTATAGGGGATCTATCGTAGTCCTTTCGATAAGTAAGAGTGTCGAACCCAATGAGGAGCAGAAGGAAATGACAAGCGGTTTCCAGTAAGGTATTATCTGCAAGCACTGAAATTATTGGTAACAGATAGTTTTGTGATAAGATAATTCGTAACGAGTAACAAGTAAGAAGTGTAGCAAAGGTGCAGCAAGGTAGACAAAAAATTTTGTAGCAAAGGACAGGCCTGTACAAACTCTTATATAAAAGCAAAGTGCTCCCAAGGACACATGGGAATTTCTGTCAAGCTAGTTTTCATCATGCTCATTTGATTCGTGTTTGTTACTTTGAGAATTTGATATGTGGGTGCACCGGTGCTTGGGTGCTGCCCTTACTTGGAAAAAACTCCCACTTATGATTAACCCCTATCACAAGCATCCGCAACTACGAAAGAAGAATTAAGGTAAACCTAACCATAGCATGAAACATATGGATCCAAATCAGCCCCTTACAAAGCAACACATAAACTAGGGTTTAAGCTTTTGTCACTCTAGCAACCCATCATCTACTTATTACTTCCCAATGCCTTCCCCTAGGCCCAAATAATGGTGAAGTGTTATGTAGTCGATGTTCACATAACACCACTAGAGGAGAGACAACATGCATCACATCAAAATATCGAACGAATACCAAATTCACATGATTTCTTATAACAAAACTTATCCCATGTCCTCAGGACAAATGTAACTACTCATGAAACATGTTCATATTGAAGATCATAGGAGTATTAATTATCATAAAGGATCTGAACATATGATCTTCCATCAAGTAAACCAACTAGCATCAATACAAGAGATGAAGTAGGGTTTGGAGATGAAAAGGTGCTGGTGAAGATGTTGATGGAGATTGACCCCCTCTCGATGAGGGGATCATTGATGATGACGATGGCTTTGATTTCCCCTTCCGAAAGGGAAGTTTCCCCGGCAGAACAGCCCTGCCGGAGCTCTAGATTGGTTCAGCCCAAGTTCCGCCTCGAGACGGCAGCGCTTTGTCCCGAAAGCTCTCTTATGATTTTTCCAGGTCAAAACGCTTCATATAGGAGAAGATGGGTGTCAAAGGAGCCACAGGGGCCCCACAAGCCTGCTAGGCATGACCACGGGGTGGCCGTGCCTAGCACGCTTGTGGCCTGCAGGTGGCCCCCCTCTGGTTGATTCTTGCGCCAACATTTTTTATTAAATCCAAAAATATTCTCCATAAATTTTCAGGACTTTTGGAGTTGTGCAGAAAAGGTATCTCAGTTTTGCTCCTTTTCCACTCGAGAATTCCAGTTGCCGGCATTCTCCCTCTTCATGTAAACCTTATAAAATAAGAGAGAAAAGGCATAAGTATTGTACCATAACTTGTAATAAAAGCCGATAATGCAATAAATATCAATATGAAATCATGGTGCAAAATGGACGTATCAACTCCCCCAAGCTTAGACGTCGCTTTCCCTCAAGAGAAAGCCGAGATTGATGAATACGTCCACATGTTTAGAGATAGAGATGTCGATAAAATAAAATATGGACATAAGGGCATCATGATCAACTTTAGAACATTAATACTCATTGTATGAGATTCTTTATACTAGAGTAACAATTCATTCACAAGATAAAGTATGAACCAAGAACTCTATTGACAACCAACAAACTATGATCTTAGTCACTGAAGCAATTGACAATTTATCATAACATCGGAAAGAGTCAATATAGGAGCTTGTAAAGCAAATCCACATACTCAATCATCTTTTCGTCTTTCACAATTGCTAGCACTCATGCGGTACCCACGAGATCAAAGCTTTCATCAAACACAAAGGAAGATAGGGACTTATAGTTTTGCCTCCCAACTATCCACCTCAAGGGTGATGTCAACAACAATAACTCATCATCACCCACATCCAAGTGGATATATAAGTCTACATCGTTCCCCAATGCATAATTCTTGCCAAGAGAGAGGCGAAATATAGGAAGTGGTGAGGATCACCATGACTCTTGCATAAAGGTAAGTACTTTAAAAGTAGAAGTAACGGATAGGCCCTTCGCAGAGGGAAGCAGAGGTTTTCATGCGCTTCTTGTTTTTCGATGCATAAACCCTTAGTGCAGAGGAACGCCGTGTTGTATTGCCCTTTGTGATAGCAACCTTTATTATGCAGTCTTTCGCTTTTATTTCTTTGCTATCACAAGTTCGTACAACGCTTATTTCCCTTACAATAAAAGATTACACATATTTAACAATGTTATTGCCTTTTGCATCGAAGACAACTTACTTGAAGGATCTTATTCAATCCATAAGTAGGTATGGTGGACTCTCATGGCAAAACTGGGGTGAGTTGTTTGGATGCACAAGTAGTATCTCTACTTGGTGGGGAAGTTTTGGCTAATATGAGGTGGAAGGAAGCACGACAGGTTGGAGAATCTAAAACCATATAACTTCTATCCGGAGGCAAGCAGACATAACCTATTATGTTGTCTTCCTTGTCCAACATCAACTTCTCGGCATGTACTATTTTAATGAGTGGTCACAATCATAAAAGATGTCCAAGATAATATATTTATATGTGAATCTGTCTTTCTTTATCACTTGCTTTCAATTGCACCAATGGCCAATTACTATGTTTGTTAACTCCCAACAAATTTTAATCACCATACTTTTTATATTTGAAGTCATCACACCCCATAAGATCACGATGTATTCTCTTTGCTTTTGTTCTATTATTCTATATTCATTACTTTCAAGAGCATAGTAATCTAGAAAAGCCCTCTCATCAAATGTACTTTTTATTATATAACTCTCAGACTTTCTTACATAAGGGGAGCAAAAGCAAAAACTAAAAGGTAGATCATACTAAAACTTTTATTCTACTAGATCAAAACAAAATAAAAAAGGATCAAACTAGAAAAGATAATAAAAACGAAAAAGGAAAAATGTGTGATGTGATACGATACCGGGGCACATCCCCCAAGCTTGGCACAAGCCAAGGGGAGTGTCCATACCCATGTACTCAGGTGTCCTTGTTCGGAGGTGATGGTGGTGGAGTTGTTAATGATGATGGAAACTTATTCTCCATTTTCAAAGGCACAGGCTCACCATCATAGAAAGATGAACGACTCTCCGGAATCCTCAAATCTGTAGCGAAACTCATTCTCATAAATCTGTATTCATGCTCACAGTTTTGGTTTTGCAAATCATAGATCTGGGCTTGAAGATGCTCGATTTTCTTGTAAAGCTTGAAGATATGCTCCTCGATGTCCTTGGTGTCCAACTTGTGTTTATGGGTAAAATCCGAGATCATCATATGGTTGGCATTGAGTCCATGTTCCACCATCCTTGGCACTTGAAGACTTGTTGCTCCATTGCTTCGAGCCTTGTTTCCACACTTCTGGTCTTCTTTGGCCCCTCAAGGTCACGGATGTGCAGCACCCCCTCATGCATCTCAATGGTTTGAGAGTGTTGCAGCACCGCCGCAAGATAATGGTTGATGACCTTCTTGAAAAACTTGTCCTTCAGAGCACTGGGGGACGCCATGAAGATCTAGATCTGCTGTAGAAACAGCTCAAAACAAAAAACAGGAGGTATTGTCGTGATACGAAAGTGCAAACCTTCAGGAGATTACATAATGAATTTTTGCCGACCCGAAGGAGTGTTCCACAAGAAAATGGAGTCCGAAGGGTGCACGGGGTGGTCACAAGCCCCCTAGGCACGGCCAGGGGCGTGGTCGCGCCTAGCAGGCTTGTCGCCTCCTCGTGCATCCTTCGGACTGCTTTTTATTTTCCTATTTTTTAAAATATTCCAAAACTAAATAAAATTGCTATTGGGAAACTTTTGGAGTCGGTTTACTTACCGTACCACGTACCTATTCCTTTTCGGAGTCTGAAACATTCTGGTAAGTCTCCCTAATATGCTCTTCGGGAGTTATGGTATTGATAACATTGGTTTCAACATTAATGGGAGTACCTGAGATATAATATTTGATTCTTTGCCCGTTTACCACCTTTGGATTTTGCCTTCGGCATTGTTGATCTTGATGGCACTGAAGCAATGTACTTCCTCGACGATGTATGGTCCTTCCCATTTAGAGAGAAGTTTTCCTACAAAAAATCTTAACCGAGAATTGTATAGCAAGACATGATCACCTACATTCATCCAGTGATCTAATGTCAAATAACCACTTCTCACCAGCAAGTTTGAAATCATAGTTGAGCTCTTTGATTGACCAATAAGCCTTATGCTCTAGCTCTATAGGTAAGTGACATGCTTTACCATAAACCATTTTATACGGAGACATGCCCATAGGGTTCTTGTAAGCAGTTCTATAAGCCCATAATGCATCGTCAAGTTTCTTAGACCAATTCTTCCTAGATCTATTAACCGTCTTTTGCAAGATCAATTTAATTTCTCTATTGATTAATTCTACTTGACCACTAGACTGAGGATAATAAGGAGATGCAATTCTATGATTAACATCATAGTTAGCAAGCAATTTACAGAAAGCACCATGAATAAAATGTGAACCACCATCGGTCATTAAATATCCGGGGACTCCAAATCTAGGGAAAATAACTTCTTTAAGCATCTTAATAGAGGTGTTATGATCTGCACTGCTAGTTGGAATAGCTTCTACCCACTTAGTAACGTAATCAACATCAACTAAAATATTAGTATACCCGTTGGACGTTGGAAAAGGCCCCATATAATCAAAACCCCAAACATCAAATGATTCAATAACAAGAGAATAATTCATGGGCATTTCCTAACATCTACTAATATTGCCAGTTCTTTGACATTCATCACATGACAAGACAAACTTACGAGCATCCTTGAACAGAGTAGGCCAATAAAAACCAGATTGTAATACCTTATGTGCAGTTCTATCTCCAGCGTGGTGTCCTTGGTAGGCCTCGGAGTGACACTTCTATAGGATCCATTCTTGTTCATGCCTAGGTACACAACGTCTAATATAACCATCTACTACTTCTTTATAAAGGTGTGGGTCATCCCAGAAGTAATGTCTTAAATCAAAGAAGAACTTTTTCTTTTGTTGGTATGTGAAACTAGGCGGTATAAATTTAACGACAATGTAATTAGCATAATCAGTATACCAAGGAGCATTACGAGAAGCATTTATGAAAACTAATTGTTCATCAGGAAAGCTATCATCAATAGGTAGTGGGTCATCAAGAACATTCTCTAACCTAGATAAGTTATCTGTTTTGGGGTTATCATCACCCTTTCTATCAACAATATGCAAATAAAATTCTTGTAGCAAAAGAACCCACCTGATAAGTCTAGGTTTAGCATATTTCTTTTCCATGAGATATTTAATAGCAGCATGATTAGTGTGAACAGCTACTTTAGAATCAACAATTTAGGGTCTAAACTTATCACAAGCGAACACAACTGCTAAAAATTATTTTTCAGTGGTAGCATAGTTTCTTTGAGCACTATCTAGAGTTTTGCTAGCATAATGAATATAATTTAATTTCTTATCAACTCTTTGTCCTAGAACAGCACCAACGATAAAAACACTAGCATCAGACATAATTTCAAAGGGCAGCTTCCAATCAGGTGGTTGAACAACAGGTGCAGAAATCAAAACATTCTTGAGAATTTCAAAACCTTCTACACAATCATCATAAAAAACGAATGGAACATATTTTTGCAAAAGATTAGTGAGAGGCCTAGAAATCTTAGAGAAATCTTTAATAAATCTTCTATAGAAACCAGCATGGCCAAGGAAACTTCTTATACCTCTGATATCCGTAGGACACATCATTTTTTCAATAGCATCAACTTTAGCCTTGTCAACTTCAATACCTGTTTCGGAAATTTTATGTCCCAAGACATTGCCTTCATTCACCATAAATTGGCACTTTTCCCAAGTCAAGACAAGATTAGTATCTTCACATCTCTGCAAAACTCGATCAAGGTTGCTCAAACAATCATCAAAAGAAGTTCCATAAACGGAAAAATTATCCATGAAAACCTCAACAATCCTTTCACAAAAATCAGAGAATATAGCAGTCAGACATCTTTGAAAGGTAGAAGGTGCATTGCATAAACCAAAAGGCATACGTCTATAAGCAAAGGTACCAAAAGGGCAGGTAAAGGTAGTCTTATCTTGGTCCTCTTTTGACACAAGTATTTGAGAGAAACTAGAATAACCATCTAGAAAATAGAAATGTGTATGTTTGGATAATCTTTCTAGCATTTGATCAATGAAAAGTAGAGGGTAATGATCTTTTCTAGTAGATTTATTCAATTTCCTAAAATCAATTACCATTCTACAACCTGTGACAATTCTTTGTGGTATCAATTCATTTTTATCATTAGGAACTACGGTAATACCTCCTTTCTTAGGGACACAATGAATGAGACTAACCCATCTACTATTAGCAATAGGGTAAATGATACCTGCCTACAGAAGCTTTAATATTTCATTTCTTACCACTTCCTTCATTTTAGGATTCAACTGTCGTTGGTGATCAACTGGTTTAGCATCAGGCTCCATTTTAATTTTGTGCTGACATAGAGTGGGACTAATGCCCTTAAGATCATCAAGAGTATATCCAATAGCAGCACGGTGCTTCCTCAGAGTTTTCAATAATCTTTGTTCTCCATGCTCTGAAAGGTTGTCACTAATAATAATAGGATATATCTTATTTTCATTAAGATAAGCATATTTCACAGTATATGGTAATTGTTTAAGCTCAAACACGGGATCACCCTTGGGTGGAGGAGGATCCCCAAGTATTTCAATAGCCAAGTTGTGTTTCAGAATAGGATGGTGATCAAAGAAAATCCTATCTATTTCATTCTTCCTTTCATTCATATGCATATCATTTTCATGGTATAACAAATATTTCTCTAAAGTATCCGTAGGAGGCACAACAATAGAGGCACGACCAATAATTTCATCCTTACTAGGAAATTCTTTTTCATGGGGTTGCCTATGAAATTTAGAAAAATTAAACTCATGAGACATGTTCCCAAAACTTACAGTAACTGTTTCCTTCTCACAATCTATCCTGGCATTAACGGTATTCAAGAAGGGTCTACCAAACATAATGGGACAAAAATCATCTTGTGGGGAACCAAGAACAAGAAAATCAGTAGGATATTTTATTTTCCCACACAAGGCTTCAACATCTCTAATAATCCCAACTGGTGATATAGTGTCTGTATTAGCAAGCTTAATTGTAACATCAATTTCCTCTAACTCAGCTGGTGCAATATCATTCATAATCTCTTTATATAAGGAAAAGGGAATTGCATTCACACTAGCACCCATATCACATAAACCATGATAACAATTATCTCCTATTTTAACAGAAACAACAAGTGTGCCAACAATAGGTCTATGTTTATCTTTAGCATCAGGTTTTGCAATTCTAGCAGCTTCATCACAAAATTGAATAGCATGCCCATCAATATTACTAACCAAGAGATCCATAACCATAGAAATACTAGGTTCAACTTTCATTTGCTTAGGGGGTGTAGGTCTTCTAGCACAGCTCTTACGAACCACATTTGAAGCTTTAGCATATCCTTTATAATAACAGGGAAATGTGGTTTCTCAATATAAGCAACGGGAATAATAGGATCAACATTATAAGTAATAGTTTTCTCTTCAACTTTAATAGGTTCAACTACTTTAACTTCAATGGGAGGATGATATTTAAACCACTTCTCCTTGGGGAGATCAACATGAGCAGCAAAAGATACATAAAAAGAAGGTACTATCTCAGAGTCAAGTCCATATTTTGTGCTAAATTCACGAAAGGCATCGGTGTCTATGAAGGATTTAACACAATCAAACTTAAGGTCCATACCTAGCTCCTTACCTTTGTCAAGTTCCCAATCTTCAGAGTTGCGTTTAATTCTTTCCAATAAGTCCCATTTGAATTCAATATCCTTCTTCATATAGAAACCAGCACAAGAAGTATCGAGCATGGATTGATAATTTCTGAATAATAATTTCTCTTGAGAGCTCATGATTGGGGCATGAATATAACATTGACTTAAGCCTCCCCAAGCGCGAGAGATTCCTTCTCCTTCACGAGGCCAAAAATTATAAATATAATTCCGATCACGATGAACTAGATGCATAGGATAAAACTTCTGATGAAATTCCATCTTCAATCGGTTGTAGATCCATGATCCAATATCATCACATAGCCTATACCATGTCAATGCCTTATCCTTCAAAGATAAAGGAAAGACCTTCTTCTTGACATGATCCTCGGGCAGACCTGCAAGCTTAAACAATCCACAAACTTCATACACATAGATTAGATGCAAATCAGGATGTAGTGCTCCATCTCCTGAAATTTTTCCTTACCAGATTACACATACCAAAGGCGCTTCACTCCCCGGCAACGGCACCAGAAAAGAGTCTTGATGACCCACAAGTATAGGGAATCTATCATAGTCCTTTCGATAAGTAAGAGTGTTGAACCCAACGAGGAGCAGAAGGAAGTGACAAGCGGTTTCCAGTAAGGTATTCTCTACAAGCATTGAAATTATCGATAAAAGATAGTTTTGTGATAAGATAATTCGTAATGAGTAAGAAGTAACAAGTGTAGCAAAGGTGCAACAAGGTAGCCCAATCCTTTTTGTAGAAAAGGACAGGCCTGGACAAGCTCTTATATAAAGCAAAGCACTCCCGAGAATACATGGAAATTTCTATCAAGCTAGTTTTCATCATGCTCATTTGATTCACTCGTTCATTACTTTGATAATTTGATATGTGGCTGGACCGGTGCTTGGGTGCTTCCCTTACTTGGACCAACCTCCCACTTATTATTAACCCCTATCACAAGCATCTGCCACTACGAAAGAAGAATTAAGGTAAACCTAACCATAGCATGAAACATATGGATTCAAATCAGCCCCTTACGAAGCAACACATAAACTAGGGTTTAAGCTTCTGTCACTCTAGCAACCCATCATCTACTTATTACTTCCCAATGCCTTCCCCTAGGCCCAAATAATGGTGAATTTTTATGTAGTCTACATTCACATAACACCACTAGAGGAGAGACAACATACATCTCATCAAAATATCGAACGAATACCAAATTCACATGATTACTTATAACAAGACTTATCCCATCTCCTCAAGAACAAACGTAACTACTCACGAAACATGTTCATGTTCAAGATCAGAGGAGTATTAATTATCATAAAGGATTTGAACATATGATCTTCCACCAAGTAAACCAACTAGCATCAAGTACAAGGAGTAATCAACACTACTAGCAACCCACAGGTACCAATCTAAGGTTTGAGACAAAGATTGGATACAAGAGATAAACTAAGGTTAGGAGATAAGATGGTGCTGGTGAAGATGATGATGGATATTGATCCCCTCTAGATGAGAGGATCATTGGTGATGACAATGGCTTCGATTTTGTCCTCCGGGAAGGGAAGTTTCCCCGGCAGAACAACCCTGCCGGAGCTCTAGATTTGTTCTGCCCAAGTTCTACCTCGAGACGGCGGCTCTTTGTCCTGAAATCTCTCTTTTGATATTTTTTCCAGGTCAAAACGCTTCATATAGGAGAAGATGGGCATTGTAGGAGCCACACGGGCCCACAAGCCTGATAGGCGCGACCAGGGGGTGGCCGCGCCTAGCAGGCTTTTGGCCTAGAGGCGATAGTATTTTTTATTAAATCCAAAAATATTCTCCATCAATTTTTAGGACTTTTGGAGTTGTGCAGAATAGGTATCTCAGATTTGCTCCTTTTCCAGTCTAGAATTCCAGCTACCGGCATTCTCCCTCTTCATGTAAACCTTATAAAATAAGAGAGAAAATGCACAAGTATTGTACCATAATGTTTAATAACAGTCCATAATGCAATAAATATCAATATAAAATCATGGTGCAAAATGGACGTATCAAGAACTTGTAGGACCCATCTAGCATCTGTTCAAAGGTGCATTTTGGCTACCGGTGGTGCACTGACGCTGGCTAGACCCCTGGCCATCAGCCATCTTGTCGTCCTCTACGGATGTGACCTCCCGTGCGAGGGTCTGGCTGGTCGTTCTTGCGCTTGCACTGGTCGTCCTGGCACCATCAGGAGGAGTCGGTGCTGGCCGACAACTAACCGGGGTTGGGTCGGCTTGCCGACTGCGTCGACTTGGACCAGAACCTTGATGGAAGATTCAGCCACAACATAATCGTCCACAACAGCCATGAGCTGCACCAGGGTTGCCGGCTCCCGGTGCATGACCTTGTGCTTGAGAAGGGTGTCGCCTCGACAACCGCTGATGAAGTACTAGATGGCCTGCACTTCATGTACACCCTCGCAAGAGTTGTGGAGCTCCGCCCACCATATGAGGTAATCATAGATGGACTCTGCTAGCCACCGAACGCAAAGGGCGAGCTGGCGGGGCCATCGGGACGCTTGTACATGTCGGTGAAGTTGCGCACCAACGCCTGCTGAAAGTCAAGCCAGTCATTGTTGCTACCAGCCGGGAGGTTGTAGAGCCATTTCCGGGCCGAGCCGAGCAGCATGAGGGGCACATAGCGCACCACACGTTCTTGTTGCTATTGGCAATGCCAACAGCGTTGGTGTAGTCGATCAACCAATCCTCGGGCTTGGTCGAGCCATTGTACTTGGGGGTGTTGCGTACCAAAGTGAAGCCCTTGGGGATAGGCTCCCTCAAAATGCGCTTCTCGAAGCACGACGGGTCGGACGTGCTCTCTTCCTTTGGGGCCTGGTACATCGCTAGCCACTCGAGGCTGAAACGGATGTCCTTGTAGTAGAGAAGGCGCAGCCCGACGCACTCGCTCATCGGGCGCCGAACGAACATGTGCTCGGTAGTCGGCCGGTCGTACCTCATGTGTTGGGGTTGCCGCACCGGCTGGTGGTCGTCCTTGCCAACTTCCTTGTTCGCGCGGCTGTCCACAACCGTCGGGCTACGGTCGTGATGTCTACTATGCAACTTTGTTCTTGTAGACATTGTTGGGCCTCCAAGTGCAGAATTTTGTAGGCAGTAGCAAATTTCCCTCAAGTGGATGACTTAAGGTTTATCAATTCGTGGGAGGTGTAGGATGAAGATAGTCTCTCTCAAACAACCCTGCAATCAAATAGAAGAAATCTCTTGTTTCACCAACACACACAATACAATGGCAAATTGTATAGGTGCACTAGTTCGGCGAAGATATGGTGATACAAGTGCAATATGGATGGTAGAAATAGGTTTTTGTAATCTAAAAATATAAAAAACACAAGGTAGCAAGTAGTAAACAACGAGCAAAACATTATATAATTGCTTGGAAACAAGGCCTAGGGTTCATACTTTTACTAGTGTAATCTCTCAATGGTGCTAACATAATTGAATCATATAACCATCCCAAAACTGTGAAATAGAATCACTCCAAAGTTCCTATATAGAGGAGAACATAAGATGAAATCGTTGTAGGTAGCAAAACCACCTCAGTGTTATCCTTTCCGATCAATCTGTTGAGCTATTCCTATCAGGGTCACAAACAGCCCTAGAGTTCATACTGGAATAACACCTATGATACGCGTCAATCAACCATAATGTCACCTAGATACACCAATGTCACCTCAAGTATCCGTGGGTTAATTATTCGACATGTCATCAAACAATTTTAGATTCATCATGTTCAATCCAACACCAAGAACTTCAAAGCGTACCGCATGATTTCTATCGGAAACGGTAGGAGAAGAATGGGTATCAACCCATATGCATAGATTAACCCAATGTCAACGCGGGAATACGCAAGTTGATTACTGATACATCTCCAATGTATCTATAATTTTTTATTGTTCCGTGCTGATATATTATCACTCTAGGATACTTTTTGGGCATTTGTTTACCAAATTATAATATTTTTGAGCACTAACCTATTGACCCAGTGCCAAGTGCCAGTTGTTGTTTTTGCATATTTTTTACCTTTCAGGTTTACAGTACCAAACGAAGTCCAATTGCCACGAAACTTTTCAATGATTTTTTCTGGACCAAAAGAAGACCTGCAAGCATTGGGAGGAAGCCAGGAGGCACACGAGGGTCCCACCACATATCAGGGCGTGCCCTAATATGTGGTGGCCCCCTCATGGCTCCCCGATGTCCCTCTCTGGCCTATAAATTCTCTAATATTCCAAAAACCCTAGAGGAGGTCCCAAAACACTTTTATGCTGCCACAAGTCTTTATTCCGATGGGAGCCCATCTAGAGCACCATTCCGGCACCCTGACAGAGGGGGATCGATCACGGAGGGCCTCTTCATCAAAGTTGCTGCCCTCATGATGATGTGTGAGTAGTTCACCACATACCCATGGGTCCGTAGGTAGTACCTAGATGGCAATCTCTCTCTCTAGATCTTTAATCAAATGTTCATGGCATCTCTACCTTGATCTATCTTATGTAATCCCTTTGTATGGTGCATTTGTTGGGATCCGATGAATTGTGTGTTTATGTTCATACTATTCGTGAAAATTATTTGAGTCAAACCTCATTACTATGATTCTTATTTGCATGATCATTATAGCTTCGTAATGCTCACCGATCTACTGAGATAGTTTGGACAACTAGATTGATATTTCTTCAGTGGGAGTGGTACGTTGTGGTAGGTTCAACCCGACGAGTTTCTATATCCCAGTGACAAAGTAGGGGACAAGATACGTCTTTGTGTTGCTGCTACTAAGGATAAAAAATGGGGTTAATTCATATTGATTGAGTTTACTTTGTCTACATCATGTCATCATTCTCCAAACATTACTCAGTTTTACTTAATACTCTAGATGCATGCTGGATAGCGGTCGATGAGTGGAGTAATAGTAATAGGTGCAAGCAAAGGATGCCTATTTGCTTATGGATATGATGGCTATATACACATGATCATTGCCGTGAAAATCGCATAACTATTTACTTTTCTATCAATTTCCCAACAGTAATTTGTTTACCAACCATATGTTATTTCTATGAGAGATTCCACTGACGTGGTTTGAGACCGCGTTGGTAGTTCCCCAAAGAGGAAGGGATGATGCAGCACAGCGACGGTAAGTATTTCCCTCAGTTATGAAACCAAGATATCAATCCGTATAGGAAGATCACGTACCCACGTAAAAAACACCTGCACACAAACAACAAATACTTGCAAACCGACGTGAAAGAGAGGTTATCATGCTCTCTACAATAATAAGATAGATTAGGTAATGATAGTTTTGGCAAATAGATCTCGCGAGAACACAAAGTAAAATAAGTAAACAAAAAGTGCATCAAGGTATTTTTGGGGTTTTTTGGATTAATATATCTGAAAACAAAAGATGCAAATAGTAGATTGGAAAGCAACATGATGGAAAAGTAGACCCACGGCCGTAGGTTTCACTAGTGGCTTCTCTCATGAGTATAGCGCACGATGGGTGAACAAATTATTGTTGGGAAATTAATAGAAGATCAAATAATCACGATGATATACAGGCAATGATCATTATCTAGGCATCACATCCAAGACAAGTAGACTGAAATAATTCTGCATCTAGTTTTATTACTCCACACATCGATCGCTATCCAGCATGCATGTAGTGTATTAAGTTCATGGGAAAATGAAATAATGCAATAAGAACGGTGACATGATGTAGACAAGATCTATTCATGTAGGAATAGACCCCATCTTGTTATCCTTAATGGCAACGATACATGCGTGTCTTGCTGCCCCTTCTGTCATCGGGAAAGAACACCGCAAGATCAAACCCATCACAAAGCACCTCGTCCCATGGCAAGAAAAGTCGATCTAGTTGGCCTAACTAAAACAAATATTTGAAGAAGAAATACGAGTCTATAAGTAATCATGCAAATAAGAGATCAAATAAGATTCAAATCATATTCATGGATAGAAACTGATCATGAACTCAAAATTCATCGGATCCCAACTAACACACCGCAAAAGTTATTACATCAAAGAGATCTCCAAGAGACCATTGTATTGAGAAACATAGAGAGAGAGGAAGCCATCTAGCTAATGCCTACGAACCCGTAGGTCTATGGTGGACTACCCACGCATCATCAGAGAGGCACCTATGAGGAAGATGAACCCCTCCATGATGGTGTTAGATTGGTTCTCAAGATTATGGAACTTACGGCGGCTGGAATTGTGTTTCATCGACTCCCCTAGGGTTTTCTGAATATTTGGGAATTTATAGGCTCTATAGTAGGTTGAGGAGGTGCCCAAGGTGCCCACCATCTATGAGGCTGTGCTAGGGGCGTCTAGCACGCCCTGGTGGAGGGTGGCCCCCCTGCCCCCCCTCTTCTGGTGATCTTTCACCCATCGGCTTCCTTCTGGTCCATGAAAATTCCACAAAAAAACCCGCAACGTTGGGGCTCCGTTTGGTACTGATTTTCTGCGAAGTAAAAAATAAGCAAAAAACAACAACTGGCACTTTGGCACTATGTCAATAGGTTAGTCCCAAAATATTATATAAAGTTGCCATAAAATTATTATAAAACATCCAAGATTGATAATAAAGCAACATGGAACAAGCAAAAATTATAGCTATATTGGAGATGTATCAGCATCCCCAAGCTTAATTCCTACTCGTCCTCGAGTAGGTAAATTATAAAAACAGAATTTTTGATGTGGAATGCTGCCTAACAGGTTCATCATATATTGTTTTCTTTATAGCATGGACATTTGGACTTTTCATATGGTTCAAAGCAGTAGTCTAGTATTGAAATGAAAACTTTAATACTCAAGCATATCAACAAGCAACCATGTCTTTCAAAATATCAATACTAAAGCAAGTTATCCCTAGACTATCATGCTCAATAATTGATACATTCGCAATACACACACAAATATTAGCTACACCTATTGCTCAAGTACGATCATAGTGCCCCCTAGTTGGTTCTTTATAAGAGAAGATGGAGACTCAAATTGAATTTTTTTTGCATAAAGTAAATTGATAGGCCCTTCGCAGAGGGAAGTAGGGATTTGTAGAGGTGCCAGACCTCAAGTGTTTAAATTGATAGAGAAAAAATATTTTGAGTGACATGCCTTTCCTATCAACAAAAACGACCGAGATATTTCAATATCTTCCCACGCTAGATGCTCCATAGGCGGTTCCCAAACAGAAAATAAAGTTTATTCATTTTTCCACCATACTTTCACTTTCCATGGCTAGCCGAATCCACGGTTGCCTTCCATACCAACACTTTCCAAGGAATTTATTATTTAACAACATAAAGTAAATTTGTTTCATTTTTCATTTTGGGACTGGGCATCCCTATTAACGCCATACTCTCGTGAGATGACAAGTGAATAAGCACTCATGTTGAGAATAACACATCTAGCATGGAAAAATATCAGTCACCCCCTACCATTTCATGAGCGGCACGAGCACACAAAAACGAAAATTTATTTTGAAATTTTAGAGATGGCACATACAACTTTTCTTGGAACGACATGGAAATACCGTATATAGGTAGTTATAGTGAACTCATATGGCAAAAACTTTGTTTAAGGATTAGTATTTCTACTTAGTACAGGTTAAGGCTAGCAAGAGATTGAGAAGCATCCAACGAAGAAACAAAAAATCACATAAGCGAGCATTAACCATAACTAACAATGAATAATGCACCATAAGTAAGATGTAATTTCGTAGCACAACTATTGACTTTCGTGCATCATAGGGAATCACAAACCTTAACACCAATATTCTCAGTAAGCATAATTACTCACGAACATAACTCACATATCACTATTGTCATGTCTCAAAACTATTACAAATAATCAAGTTTAATTTGTCCAATGATCTTCATGAAAGTTTTTATTATAACCCACTTGAATATCTATCACTTTGGGACTAGTTTCATATGTTGCAATTGCTTTTGACAAGCTCACATGGATATAAGTGAAGAACATGAGCATAGAAGTTTCATATATCAAAATAATATAAGTGAAGCATGAGAGGATTTCTTAGAAATTAATAACTTTAAAATTAACATAAGTGAAGCATGAGAGCATTTCTTCAAACATGTGAAAGCACGCCGTGCTCAAAAAGATATAAGTGGAGCACTAGAGCAATTCCTTTGCTCAATAGATTTAAGTAAAGCATAAAGAGCAATTCTAAAAAATCATAGCATAATTTTGGCTCTCTAAAATAGGTGTGTTCAGCAAGGATAAAAGCAAATAAATCAAAGATGCAAGATGCTCCAAGAAAAACTCATGATATGTGACAAATAAAAATATAGTTCCAAGAAGTATACCGATGGTTGTTAGAAGAAAGAGGGGATGCCACTCGAGGCATCCCAATGGCATCCCCAAGCTTAGTTGCTTATTACTCTTTGGATATTACCTTGGGTTTCTGTATCATCCCCAAGATTTGGCTCTTGTAACTCCTTATTCCTTCATCCATCGTGATCTCACCCAAAACTTGAAAACTTCAATCACACAAAACTTGAAAAAATTCTCGTGAGATCCGTTAGTATAATAAAGCAAATTACCAGTTTAGGTACTGTTTTAAACCCATTAATATTTTATGATTGCATTATACCTACTGTATTCTAACTTTACCATGACTTATACCCCCAATACAAGCCATAGATTCATCAAAACAAGCACACAATGCAATGAAAACAGAATATGTTTCAGACAGAACAGTCTGTAGTAATCTGTACTCTGTCCATACTTATGGAAATCTAAATATTCTGAAACATTAGCACAACAAAAATAATTTGTATAGAAATACTGTTTAAAAATTTCATCTGAATATCATGTTCCGGTAAAAAATAAAAATTTGTGCACTTGGAACAAAGTTTCTGTTTCAGATTCAGTATTGTTTATACTCATCTTATGGATCATTCTAAAGGCATTATTTGCCACAAACACTAAATAAAACATAAATACACAATCATAAAAGAATCATAATTGTGCAAAACACTCAAAAACAGAAAGCAAAAGATAAAAATAATTTATTCATTGGGTTGCCTCCCAACAAGCGTTATCGTTTTACACCCCTAGCTAGGCATAACACATAGATTCAAGTATTGTCATCCTTAGTTTGCAACTCCTTAAGCACTTAATGATAATTTTTCAAGAATATATCATACATATTTTCAATGACAATAATTCTAGGAATAATATTGAAAAAATTATTCTTGCCATGAAGGTTGTTTACCACTTCAACAAAATTGGGATGAATACTAATCATTTTAAGACCCTCGTTGTTTTTACCAGAAGCGGTACCCTTGTTTTTAGGAATTCGCATAGATTTGCAATCTTCACTAGTGGGAGTTTTTTCTATATCTTATCAGTAGAGAAAGTCGACCCTAAATTATGAAAGATTTCTTCCAACTTATCAATTCTAGTGGGCCTTTCTTCAATTCTTTTATTGACTGCGTGTTCTTTTTCCTTTAATATTTTAAGAGTGTCTCCCGCATTTGACCCAATTCTATTAGAAAGATTATGCATCCTTTTATCCAAGTTCTCAATATTTTCTCGGTGAGCATTTTCTTTTCAATAGCATCTAACCTTTTCATAACATGCTCAAGAGTTAAAATTGTTTCGTTGATAATGATAGGTGGGGAACCCACTAAATTTCCCATAGCATTATAAGCATCCAAAGTGGGGCACATAAGTAAATTCCCATTGGTAATCGTATCAAGGATGAAGCTATACCAAGTGTTGATGCCCACATAAAAACTGCAAAGAAGAACAACAGTAGATTCCTT
The DNA here is from genome assembly GCA_022496015.1 of Hordeum marinum. NCBI lineage: Eukaryota > Viridiplantae > Streptophyta > Magnoliopsida > Poales > Poaceae > Hordeum > Hordeum marinum. Next base: position 364,877,347 of record CM039675.1, on the reverse strand, counting down.
ACGAATAGATCTATTATGTGCATTGCAAATCCTATACCGAGCATCTTTAAGATTCTCGCCTCCTTAGTTTAAAATTAAGAAACACATTCTCGGTGGTAAACACAATAATGGAGGAACTAGCCATAGTGAAGACACATGTAAACAAGAGATCTGGTGAGAAAAAGGCAAACAAAAAAGAGAGGGCGTATAAAACGCAAAATTTGTGAAGTGGGGGAGAGGAAAACGAGAGCAAATGGAAAATAATGTAAATTGCAAGGATATGAGGTTTGTGATTAGGAATTTGGTAGATGACATTGCTTCCTCCACGACAACAGCGCTAGAAATTCCTTTGACGTGGCTTGAGACGGCGTCGGTAGTTCCCCAAAGAGGAAGGGCTGATGCAGCACAACGACAGTAAGTATTTCCCTAAGTTATGAAAACAAGCTATCAATCCATAGAGGAGGATCATGCACCCACATAAACAACACGTGCAAACAAACTACAAATACTTGCAACCCGAAGCGAAAGAGAGGTTGTCACGCTCTCTACGATAATAAGATAGATTTGGTAATGATAGTTTTGGCAAATAGATCTCGCAAGAACACAAAGTAAAATAAGTAAACAAAAATTGCAGCATGACATTTTTGTTTTTTTGGATTAATAGATCTGGAAAAAAAATGTGCAAATAGTTGATCGGAAAGCAATATGATGGAAAAGTAGACCCGGGGGCCGTAGCTTTCACTAGTGGCTTCTCTCATGAGTATAGCGCACGGTGGGTGAACAAATTACTGTTGGGCAATTGATAGAAGATCATATAATCATGAAGATATCTAGGCAATGATAATTATATAGGCATCATGTCCAAGACAAGTAGACCGAAATGATTCTACATCTACTTCTATTACTCCACACATCGTCTGCTATCCAGCATGCATCTAGTGTATTAAGTTCATGGAGAAACGGAGTAATGCAATAAGAACTGTGAGATAATGTAGACAAGACCTATTTATGTAGGAATAGGCCCCATCTTGTTATCCTTAATGGCAATGATACTTGCATTCCTTGTTGCTCCTTCTGCCACTCGGAAAGAACACCCAAGATCGAACCCAGCACAAAGCACCTCTTCCCATGGCAAGAAAAGTTGATCTAGTTGTCCTAACTAAACCAAAGATTCGAAGAAGAAATATGAGGCTATAAGTAATCATGCAAATAAGAGATCAAAGAATACTCAGATCATATTCATGGATAGAAACAGATCATGAACTCAAAATTCATCAGATCGCAACAAACACACTACAAAGGTCATTACATGAAATTGATCTCCAAGAGACCATTGTATTGAGAATCATAGAGAGATAGGAAGTCATCTAACTATTGCCTACGGACCCGTAGGTCTATGGTGGACTACTCACGAATCATCGGAGAGGCACCTATGATGAAGACGAGCCCCTCCATGATGGTGTTAGATTGGATCTCGAGGTTCTAGAACTTGCGGCGACTGGAATTGTGTTTCGTCGACTCTCCTAGGGTTTCTGAATATTTCTGAATTTATAGGCTCGATGGTCAGTGGAGGGGGTTCTCGAGGTGCCACCACCCACTAGGTCGTGCTAGGGGCCTCCGGCATGCCCTGGTGGGTGGTGGGCACCCTGGGCCCCCTCTCTGGTAGTTGCTTGCCCCATCTTGGGTATTCTGGTCCACAAAAATTCTCCAAACATTTCCAGGACGTTTGGGGTCTGTTTGATATTGGTTTTCTTTGAAGTAAAAAACAAGCAAAAATGACTGGCACTTTGGCACTATGTCAATAGGTTAGTCCCAAAAAATGATATAAAGTTTCTATAAAATGATTGTAAAACATCCAAGATTGATAATATAATATCATGGAACAAACAAAAATTATATATACGTTGTAGATGTATCACTCACCCAAAACTTGACAGCTTCAATCACACAAGACTTAGCGAAACTTTGTGAGATGTGTTAGTATAATAAATATAGATCAGTCACTTAGGTATTGTCAAGAAAAGATTCACAATTGTTCCCACATAATACCTACTGTGTTATACCATTCCCATAATTTATATCACTAAATGTAAGCTATGGAAACACTAAAACAAACAAACTATGCATGCAAAACAGAATCTGTCAAAAAGAGGACAATATGTAAAGATCTGCACTAAAACCATGTTTCCCTATCTCTCAAAATAAGGAAAACGTAAAAAAATCAGATAAATATTGTATAAAAAATTCAGAATATTTCCAGGCTCCAATAAAAACAGAGAAATTCTATACTAAAGGCAAAAGTTTTTGTTTTTGCACAGAATCGAATGAACAAGTATCCACACTATCCCAATGGCTTTACTTGGCACACTATTAAAATAAAAGTCAAAAAATGATTAATACAATAGCTTAATCATATGCAAACAAAAAAACAGTAGGTATAAGTGTTGGGTTGTCTCCCAACAAGTGCTTTTCTTTAATGCATTTTAGCTAGGCATGATGATTTCAATTACCCTCAAATAGGAATAGTAAATGAAACATGTAAAAGAGCATCATGAATCACATTACAAGAACATTTAAGTCTAACCCACTTCCTATGCATAGGGATTTTGTGATCAAACAATTCATGAGAACAAGAATCAACTAGAATACGAAGGTAAAACAAGCAAAACTTCAACATTTTCAACATGTAGATAGGAAACATGATATTATTGCAATACCTACAAGTATATGTTCCGCTCTCATAATAATTCTTAACAGAATCATGAAGGAATACAACAATATAACTATCACATAAAGTATTCTTTTCATGATCCACAAGCATATAAAATTTATTACTCTCCACATAAGCAAAATTCTTGTCATTCATAGTAGTGGGAGGAAACTCAACACATAACTATCATAGAATTTATTCTTGTAGACATTGTTGGGCCTCCAAGTGCAGAGTTTTGTTGGACAGTAGCAAATTTACCTCAAGTGGATGACCTAAGGTTTATCAATCTGTGGGAGGTGTAGGATGAAGATGGTCTCCCTCAAACAACCCTACAATCAAATACAAGAAATCTCTTGTGACCCAAAACTCCCAATACAATGGCAAATTGTACAAATGCACTAGTTCGACAAAGAGATGGTGATACAAAGTGCAACATGGATGGTAGAAATAGGTTTTTATAATATGAAAATATAAAAATAGCAAGATAGCAAGTAGTAAACAACAAGAAAAATGTTATATCAATGCTTGCAAATAAGGCCTAGGGTTCATACTTTCATCAGTGCAATTTCTCAACGGTGCTAACATAATTGAATCATATAACCATCCCTCTACGTGTGACAAAGAATCACTCCAAAGTTCCTATCTAGCAGAGAACATAAGATGGAATTGTTGTAGGTAGCAAAACTACCTCAAAATTATCCTTTTCGATCGATCTATTGAGCTATTCCTATAAATGTCACAAACAAACCTAGAGTTCATACTAGAATAACACCTATGATACGCATCAATCAACCCTAATGTCACCTCGATACTATAATGTAACCTCAAGTATCCATGGGTTAATTTTTGGACATGCATCAAACAATTTTAGATTCATCACATTCGATCGAACACAAAGAACTTAAAAGAGTGCATTTCTATCAGAGAAAGTAGGACAAGAACGTGTATCAACCCATATGCATAGGTTACCCCAATGGCACCGCGTGAATCCACAAGTTGATTCCCAGAACATATATCAAGTGAATCAATAGAACACCCTATTATCACCATGGGTATCCACATGCAAGACATATATACTAGTGTTCTCAAATCCAAAGTATTCAATCCAACATGACGAGATCTCAAAGGAAAGACTCAATTCATCACATCAAGATAGCAAGGGAAGAACACCATGTGATCCAACTATATTAACAAAGCCCGTGATACATCAAGGTCGTGCCATCTCAAGAACACAAGTGAGAGAGAGATTAAACACATAGACTAGGACATACCCTCAGCCTCGGGGGTGAACTACTCCCTCCTCGTCATGGAGACCGTTGAGATGATGAATATGACTTCCAGTGATTATTTCCCCCTCTATCTGAACAACGAAAAAGGGCTCCAAATGAGTTTTCTTTGGTACACAGGCTTGCGGCAGCTGAGCGGAAGTTCTAGGCTAACTTATGGGAGTTTCTGAATATATAGGAATTTTTGGCGTTGGAATCACGCGAAGAGGAGCCAGAGGGGGCCCACAAGGTAGGTCAGCGCGGCCACCCCTTAGGCGCGCCCACCGGCATAGTGGGCCCCTTGTGGGTGCTCTGGTACTCCCTTTAAGCTTCCCGGGTTCCTTTACTTCCATAAAAAATCGTCAAAAAGTTTCATTCAATTCTGAGAACTTTCACTTTCAGCATAAAAACAACACCAGGGTAATTCTGCTAAAAACATCATTAGTCTGGGTTAGTTCCAATTAAATCATATAAAGTGTAGCAAAATCATATAAAAATATTGTAAAAATGGTTAAATATGGCATGAATACTACATAAATTATCGATATGTTCGAGACGTATCAGGTCGCTCCGACTTCGACTGTCCTCCATCTAGCTATCCGTCGGCGGACGCCACTTACACCCGAAAATGCCCGGTTCGTTTCCCGCCAGCCGACAGCGGTTACCCGTGGAGGCGTGGATCCTCAAGTGGGAGATTTCCGGGTCCTAAAGTGATGGGGCCGCTCCTTGCTACCAGTTGGCAGCCTCCACGAGGGTGCGGATGTGTTGCTATTGTGCTTCCCTTGCAGGGCCGTCGTGCTCTTCCAGCTCGCTGATGGCTGCCTGCGTAGCCCTCTTGTTCTTGACGGGGGTGCAGTAGACGGGCCGCTCCCTGATGACCCACAAGTATAGGGGATCAATCGTAGTCCTTCCGATAAGTAAGAGTGTCAGACCCAACGAGGAGCAGAAGGATATGATAAGCGGTTTTCAGCATGGTAATTTGTGCAAGCACTGGACTTGTAAGTAGCAAGTGTTTTGATAGCAAGGTAATTTGTAATGAGCATGTAACGGTAACAATAGGTAAGGTGCAGCAAGGTAGCCCAATCCTTTTGTGGCAAAGGACAGGCCAAAACTATCTCTTATGATGAGCAAAGTGTTCTTGAGGGTACACGGGAATTTCATCTAGTCACTTTCATCATGTTGGTTTGATTTGTGTTCGCTACTTTCATAATTTGATATGTGGGTGGACCGGTGCTAATTTGCAGTTCTTACTTGAACTAACAACCTACTTATGATTAACCCCCTCACAAGCATCCACAACTACGAGAAAAGTATTAAGACAAAGTCTAACCATAGCATTAAACATGTGGACCCAAATCAGCCCCTTACGAAGTAGCGCATAAACTAGGGTTTAAGTTTCTGTCACTCTAGCAACCCATCATCTAATAACTACTCCACAATGCATTCCCTTAGTACCAAGGATGGTGAAGTGTCATGTAGTCGACGTTCACATGACACCACTAAGGGAATCACAACATACATATCATCAAAATATCAAACGCACATAAAATTCACATGATTACTTGCAACATGACTTCTCCCGTGACCTCAAATACAAAAGTACCTACTCACAAATAATATGCATGATCAAGATCAAAGATGTATTGAATAGCATAGTGGATCTGAACATATAATCTTCCACTAAATAAACTATATAGTAGTCAACTACACAAGGTCATCAACACTACTAGTCACCCACACGTACCAATCTAAGGTTCCGGTACAAAGATTGAACACAAGAACTAGGGTTTGAGAGGAGATGGTGTTGTTGAAGATGTTGATTAAGAATGGCCTCCCCAAGATGGGAGGGAAGTTCCCCGGCGGAGTCGCTCCATCGGAGGACAAAAGTGCTCCTGCCCAAGTTTCGCCTCAAGGCGGTGTGCTTCGTCCCGAAAGTCCTCATCTTATTTTTTTAGATTTTTTGTGATTTTATACCAAAAGATGGGTTCCGAAGGTGGGCCTGGGTGCCCACCCTCCACAGGGCGCGGTTAGGGGGATTGGCGCGCCCTGGTGGAGGGTGGCCACCTGGTCGCCCCCTACGTTAGTTTTCAGGTCCAGTATTTTTTTATTTAATGCATAAAAAGTCTCTGTAAATTTCCAGCTTCGTTGGAGTTGTGCAGAATAGGTATCTCTGACATGCTTTTTCAGGGTGCTGAATTCCTGTTGCCAACATTCTCCCTCTTGATGTAAACCTTACAAATTGTGAGAGAAAATACATTAGAATTACTCCCTGAAGCATTATTATGCATAAAACATTGGAAATAACAGTAGTAAAACATGATGCGAAATGGACGTATCAACTCCCCCTAAAAACAAAATATGGACATAGTATCATCATGCTTATCTACTTATCTACTTATATATAAAAAGTAAATGACGGGCTAAATAGAAGCAAGAGAATTTGTCTAGAAAATTCTACGTCAATTAGAAAATACTGACCCTCAATCTGGTGGGTCTTCTGAAATTATAATTATACAACCGTTAGATTTGTGTAACACATTCCATTAAAAAAACATATGTGTAACATATATAGCATTGTCCTAATAGATCATGAGTCGTGCCATACCTCAGTTTTTTTTGTTGACATGCAACGTGTCACACCTGGTCTCTCTCAGAAAAAATCAAACTTGCTTTTGACATCAATCTATACCTACTACTAAAGGAAGAACTGCTTCTGCCCGTCCGTCATTGTTATGCCCCTAAAGTTGCTACAAATTACACTCCATGCCACCTATAAGTGAAAAACGATTCGGCTTATTCGACCGGCCGTCTATCCGTTGGTTCATATAGATTGATAAGCTAACAAATCACAAACACTTGGGCGTCCCACTGGCTAGAGCAGCACTATATGGCGCCAACGACCTGGGTTCAAACCCAGCTTCTCCCTATTTTATTTTCTTCCTTTTCTTTTCGGATTCTTAGCATATGGGCTGCACAATATTACAATTTCATCCTAGCAACCCTTTATTATTATTTTTCAAACAAATTCACATGCTTATTTAATTTTTTCGGACAAATTCAAATGCTTTTCAAAATAGTCATATCTTTCAAACGTTAACTTCAAATCTAACATATTACATATGAAAACCCCTCAAAACAATTTATATAGATTCCAAATATGACATTAACTTGCATGTTAATCTTTTCTAAAAGTTTGTTTAGGGTACAAAATTGATTAATAACGGTTTATATGAGTTATTTTAGAAATGCCTATTACATATGTTCCGACCCCATTTAAATCGAATAGATATGGTAGTTTGATGCTCTCACAAATATATTATTGACATCATAGGGTATGTTCATTCCTACCAGCCATATGCTAAAAGTTAAAGTACGTGCATAATCTCCTCTTTATTTTGCATAGTGCACAATAACCAACTCATGTACAATAATGTACACTAAACTGCTGATACGAGCTTTATATAAACAAATGGCTTAAAGTTGATTTTAATATTGTTCGAAATTGTACCCATAAAGGATTTTAGAAACACCTTGAGTACATTTAAAAATCATCCCAATTATCATGTTTTGGTTGCTCGATTTTACTATGAGGTCTTTGGCCCAAAGCCCATCCAAAAATCTGAAATTCTCATGGCCCATGTGTGTTGGCTGTTTGAGTGGTGTGGTTGGGACTAAAGTTTAGTCCCATACCGCTAGTGGAGAGGGAGCAACACCTCTTTATAAGGTGAGCTCTTCTAGCACTTGTAAGAGAGTGAGAAGACAAGAGGCCCTCGCGCACTCCTCCTCCTCGCTCACCTCTCCACCGCCGCGCATATATATACGCGAGGTCCCTATCAACCCTTGTCGTCGACACAACATATGGTTTCGCATCGTTCCAGATCATTGCGCCGCCATCCAAGTCTTCTCCATCCCTCCTTCCGGCGTGCACCGCGAGAAGGGACAACAGGCCTCCGGAACCCCGCCTCTTGTGATCCTATACGGGAGAGGGGCAATCGGGTTTTTGGGGAGCGCACACGTGCGACTGCTGGCAGTGATGGTTTCCTAGACGACGACTTCTTCCCTGACCTCGGCAACCTTTTCCTCAATGACATGAACGACAATGTCAACGCTGGCGGTTCTACTCCCGCTGCACCGTATGCAATCTTGTCCTCACTGTTTGAGATCATACTAGAATTCTTATGTCTAGTCTGTGACGTAGATTCGATCTACTCGTTTACATTGCTAGTCTGCATGATTAGTTAAATCTATGCTCTTGTTGTCATGATCTATTTTCTGCATCTTCGGATTAAATATTGTAGTAATTTGCTCATATACTCAACAATCCAAAAACCTGATTATAGGCAATTTACTCCAAGTCGTTTTGCTACGCATCTGAAGCCGCCTACCTTCAAGGGGGAGAAATATAAGAGGTGTCTCATGAGAGCAGACTACTGGTTTCAGACCATGTACTGCTATGACGACACCAAGGGTAAGCCCGAGGGCAATTTAATCCTACATAGCAAGAAGCTTTTGAGAAGATTGATACCCTCTTCAAGGGCGCCCTTCTGAGTGTTCTTGACAATTTCATTGTGGATTCGTATATGTCGTTTGACAATGGCAAGGACATGTGGGCTGCGCTCGAGGCCAAGTTTGGGGCCTCGGACGCTGGCAGCGAGTTGTACATCATGAAGCAATTCTATGACTACAAGAGGACTGATGAGTGCTCTATTGTTCAACAAGCTCATGAGATACAGTCTCTCGCCAAGGAACTTGAGTACTTCAACTGTGTATTTCCAGACAAGTTTGTGGCTGGGGGCATCATTGCCAAGCTTCCACCTTCATGGAACAATTTTGCTACTTCTCTTAAACACAAGAGACAGGAGTTTTCCGTTTCCGATCTCATTGGAACTCTTGATGTTGAAGAGAAGGTGAGAGCAAAAGACACACGTGCTCAAGCTGTTGAGGGAGCTTCTAGTGCCCACATGGTGCAGAAGAAGAACTTCCATCTCAACAAGCCCCAAAACAACAAGAACAAATCTCACGGCAAAGGCAAGTTTGTTGCAAAGAACAAGCCATCACAATCTACCAACTTCAAGAAGAACTCTCATAAGAAGGGGAAGGGACTATGCCATGTCTGCGGTGATCCTAATCATTAGGCTCCGAGATGTCCTAACCACTATGAGGAGCGCGAACATGAGAAGAGTGGCAAGTCCGCTAGCGTTGTCATCGGTGATACTGATATGAAGGATTCTAGGTACGGTATTTTTCCTACCATCCTTTCAGTTTGTCATTCTCCAGATTGGTTAATTGACACATGTGCTAATGTACATGTTTGTGATGATGCCTCTATGTTTTCTTCTTACCAGGTCATGGGGACTTCTCCCGTGCTGATGGGGAACGGGTCACATGCCAGTGTTCGAGGGGTCGGTACGGTCGATCTGAAGTTTACTTCGGGGAAGATCGTGCGTCTGAAGAACGTTCATCATGTGCCCTCTATCAATAAAAATCTCGTCAGCGGTTCCTGTTTGTGTAGAGATGGTTTTATGTTGGTTTTTGAGTCCAATAAAGTTTTTATTTCTAAATATGGAAAATTTGTTAGAAAAGGCTATGAGTGCGGAGGCTTGTTCCGCCTGTCTTTGTCAGATATTTGCACTAAAGTTATTAATAATGTTTGCCACGATAATGAGTCTAATACTTGGTATTGGCGACTTTGTCATATTAACTTTGGTTGCATGACGCGGCTAGCCAATATGAGTTTAATTCCAAAATTCACTACTGTCAAGGACTCCAAGTGCCAAGTGTGTGTGCAAGCTAAGGAACCTCGCAAGTCCCATAAAACAGCAGAGGCGAGAGACTTGGTGCCACTAGAGCTTATCCATTCTGATCTGTGTGAGATGAATGGCATGTTGACAAAAGGTGGAAAGAAATATTTCATGACGTTGATTGATAACTCCACTAGATATTGCTATGTGTATCTTCTGAAATCAAAAGATGAGGCTTTAAATTTTTTCAAAAACTATGAAGCTGAAGCCGAGAACCAACTTGATCGAAAAATTAAACGGCTTAGGTCTGATCGTGGTGGAGAGTACTTTTCTAATGAATTTGATTTGTTTTGTGCGGAACATGGTATAATCCATGAGAGGATGCCTTCCTATTCACCTCAGTCAAATGGGGTAGCCGAAAGAAAGAACCGTACTCTAACTGATTTGGTTAACGCCATGTTAGACACATTGGGTCTCTCCAAGGCATGGTGGGGGGAGGCGTTAATGACTGCATGTCATGTCCTAAACCGAGTTCCCATAAAGCATAAAACCATTACTCCGTTTGAGGAATGGGAAAGGAAAAGACTGAAACTCTCTTATCTACGTACTTGGGGTTGTTTGGCGAAAGTCAATATACCAATTCCCAAGAAGCGCAAGCTCGGACCAAAAACCGTGGATTGTGTTCTTCTGGGCTATGCTTTTCATAGCATTGGCTATAGATTTTTGATAATAAAATCTGAGGTACCCGACATGCATGTTGGTACGATTATGGAGGTCGAACGATGCGACTTTCTTTGAGGACATATTTCCTATGAAGGATATGTGTAACTCATCAAATCAGGAGATACCTACTCTATCTACTCAGGAATCTTCTATAATTCCTGAACACACCATTCCGATGGAACATGTTGAGAATCCTGAGGAGGATGACAATGAAACTTCTATAAGGAGTAAGAGACGAAGTACTGCAAAGTCCTTTGGTGATGATTTCATTGTGTATCTCGTGGATGACACACCCAGGACTCTTTCACAAGCCTATGCATCTTCTGATGCTGACTACTGGAAGGAAGCTGTTCGTAGCGAGATGGATTCCATCTCAGCTAATGGAACCTGGGAAGTCACTGATCGTCCTTATGGGTGTAAACCCGTGGGATGTAAGTGGGTGTTCAATAAAAAGCTTAGACCTGATGGTACAATTGAAAAGTACAAGGCATGGCTTGTGGCCAAGGGTTATACACATAAAGAAGGTGAAGACTTCTTTGATACTTACTCACCTGTGGCTAGACTGGCCACTATTTGGGTGCTACTATCACTAGCTCCCTCACATGGTCTTCTCGTTCATCAAATGGACGTTAAGACAGCTTTCCTCAATGGAGAGTTGGATGAGGAAATTTACATGGATCAGCCTGATGGTTTTATAGTACCTGGTCAGGAAGGGAAAGTGTGCAAGTTATTGAAGTCCTTATATGGCCTTAAGCAAGCTCCTAAGCAGTGGCATGAGAAGTTCGAAAGAACATTAACTGCTGCAGGCTTTGTTGTAAACAAAGCTGATAAGTGTGTATACTATCACCATGGTGGGGGCGAAGGAGTTATTCTCTGTCTGTATGTCGATGACATACTGATCTTTGGAACCAACCTTGATCTAATCAAGGAGGTTAAGGATTTCTTATCTCGTTGTTTTGAGATGAAAGATCTTGGAGTAGCTAATGTTATACTGAACATCAAGCTGCTGAGGATGAGAATGGTGGGATTACAATGGTCCAATCTCACTATGTGGAAAAGCTCTTGAGTCGTTTTGGGTATAGCGACTGCAAGCCTTCTCCAACTCCATATGATGCTAGTGTGTTGCTTTGAAAGAATCGATGAATTGCTAGAGATAAACTGAGATATTCTCAGATAATAGGCTCGCTTATGTACTTGGCGAGTGCCACAAGGCCTGCCATCTCATTTGCTGTGAGCAAACTAAGCCGGATTGTATCAAACCCAGGAGATGATCATTGGCATGCGCTTGAGAGAGTTATGCGCTATTTGAAAGGTACTACAAGCTATGAGATTCACTACACCGGGTACCCGAGGGTACTGGAGGGTTATAGTGACTCAAACTGGATATCTGATGCTGATGAGATTAAAGCCACAAGTGGTTATGTTTTTACACTTGGTGGTGGCGCTGTTTCCTGGAAGTATTGCAAGCAAACCATCTTAACGAGGTCAACTATGGAAGCAGAACTCACAACATTAGACACAACCATTGTTGAGGCAGATTGGCTTCATCAGCTCTTGATGGACTTACCTATGGTTGAAAAACCAATACCCGCTATCTTGATGAACTGTGATAATCAAACTGTGATCATAAAGATAAACAGTTATAAGGATAATATGAAGTCCTCAAGGCATGTGAAGAGGAGATTGAAATCTGTCAGAAAAATGAAGAACTCCAGAGTTATTGCGTTGGATTATATCCAAACGTCTAAAAACTTGGCAGATCCCTTCACAAAGGGTTTATGCCGCAATGTGATAGAAAATGCATCGACGGAGATGGGTTTGAGACCCACCGTATGAGTTTTCCATAGTGGTAACCCACTCTATGTGATCGGAGATCCCGTGAAGTAGAAGTGGGAGACAAGCTGTTGGACAGCTAGAAGGAGAGTATCCCTATATTTGCTATCCCACTCCGTGAAGATGCAATACTCTCATAGTCTGCATGGCAGGTTGATACCTATCTTAATGTGTTCTAAGTGGCTTATTTGGGTAAGCAGAGATGTTGTCTTGCAGGATATCTCCTGAGAAACACACCTATATGAATTCGACTATAAACGTCGCAGTCTCTGAGAATCGGGTGTTCTCTAATAAATTCATGAAAGGCCTTGGAGTATGACGTATACGCTCCACCCGTGGGGAAGCCTTGCGACAACCTAGTATTGGTCAAGGATTTGTGTGAAACTAGACTCGCGGAAAACTTGTAGTTCAAGGCATAGTCCACTATTCAAGTTGTGGTCTAGTGTAGCATAAATTTCTAAATGAAAGTTCAACTTAACAGTCTCCATCAAGAACCGGTATATAAACAATGTTTTGGAACTAAGCAATGATGGATTTGCCAATGAGACTTTGTGGGGAATTGCTGGATTTTACTATGAGGCCTTTGGTCCAAAGCCGATCCAAAAATCTAAAATTCTCATGACCCCATGTGTGTTGGCTGTTTGAGTGGTGTGGTTGAGACTAAAGTTTAGTCCCATACCGCTAGTGGAGAGGGAGCAACACCTCTTTATAAGGTGAGCTCTTCTAGCACTTGTAAGAGAGTGAGAAGAGAAGAGGCCCTCGCGCACTCCTCCTCCTCACTCGCCTCGCCACGCCACGCCTCGTCATGACGCGCCACAGCGCGCGTTGCGGGATTGAGCCGAGCCGAGCTCATACCTACGTGCTTATTTTTGCCGGTCAGGAACGGAGAGTCCTTAACAGACGCGTCATGATCTGAGACGTCGGATCGTGGACTGTAAATGACTCGGACGTGGGTCTATCCCACGTCTCTCCACCGCTGCGCATATATATACGCGAGGTCCCTGTCAACCCTATCCGCCGTCACAACATATGGTTTCGCACCGTTCCAGATCATTGCGCCGCCATCCAAGTTTTCTCCATCCCTTCTTCCGGCGTGCACCGCGAGAAGGGACAGCAGGCCTCCGGAACCCCGCCTCTTGTGATCCTGTACGGGAGAGGGGCGATCAGGTTTTGGGAGCGCACATGCGCGACTGCTGGCAGCGACGGTTTCCCGGACGACGACTTCTTCCCCGACCTCGGCAACCTCTTCCTCAACGACATGAACGACAACGTCAACGCTGGCGGTTCTACTCCCGCTGCACCGTATGCAATCTTGTCCTCACTGTTTGAGATCATACTAGAATTCTTATGTCTAGTCTGTGTCGTAGATTCGATCTACTCGTTTACGTTGCTAGTCTGCATGATTAGTTTAATCTATGCTCTTGTTGTCATGATCTATTTTTTGCTTCTTCGGATTAAATATTGTAGTAATTTGCTCATATACTCAACATTGGTTGTGTGACATCGTAAAAGGTTTTACTAGATTTGCTGATGTCGTTGAATGTGTGTACATTGGTTATTTTTTGTCTCGTTACAACGCACGGGCATGTTTGCTAGTTAATTTAAGTAGTCAATCAGAGACGATGCATTATCCTTTGATGCCAACCACGTGGATACATCAAACGCATATTACTTTATTTTTTGTATAATAGATTAGAGTCCACTAGACATCAACCTCGTATGCCCTACATTAGTTTCTCCTAGATTAGTTCTTCTTTGTCCGATCCTTCCGAAAAAGAAATCTACAATCAAAGTCCTCTTCCTGTGCCGCAGACGCCTCCATGAACATAAGAATTCCCATGAGCGAAACCAAGTTTTGCATGCGTGTGTTTCCATCCGATTGGAAATCAATTAGCGTGCTAACTATACCGTAAAAGTACGTACATATGTGTACGTATGTGCTATGGCCGAAAGAGTTAATTCACGTGTGAGACAGGTTTACGTGCATGTGTTTTTTTGATCGGCGGTCAATCACTTATCTAGCTAGAGCAAGTTGTTTCACATCCATATATATTTTTGGTCAACCAAATCAGTCAGCTTGCTACTGTAATGCGTACATACGGACGTGCTAATGTAGGCAGAGTTAATAGACGAGTCAGGTCTAGTTTTAGGTATACTAGTAAACATGTGTGTACGTTATAACGGGAGATAAAAATATTATGTCGTAACAAAATAAGTATAGCTCAATACCTGACATATGAGCGTTTTTATTTTTCCTATTTTAACACGGTGGCTCATCATGTTGCCACTTATCTTTTTTGCCAAACTCATTGATGATGGCTGCGGTGTCCATGTGAACATTTTTTGCTGATTGATGTCCACTTATCGCTTTTGTGAAATGCATGGACGGTTTTTTACTCAATGATTTTTTTTGAATCGATGAACTTTTTTGAAAATTGGAGTAAATTTTTTGAAATTCGTATTTTTTTAGTTTCTGTGAATATTTTTTTAAGATTTCGCACACATTTTCTGTGAATTCATGGATATATTTTGAATACATGATCAATTTCCATATCATAAAGATTTTATATTTCCTGAATATATTTTTCGAAATTGTGAATTCTTTTATAAATCCGAACAGTTTTTTTAAATCATCTACATTTTTTGAGTCTGTGAACATTTTATGATTTCCTGAACCTTTTTTGAATTACCAAACATTTTATGATCTCATAAACTTTTTTTATTCCAAAACTCCAAACTTCAAAAATTTAGAGTTTTGAAAAATCCCAAATTATTTTAAAGAAAAAATGAAATCAGAAACGTTTTATATTTTTCTGAATATATTTGTAGAAATTGTCAATTTTTTTATAATATGCAAACAGTTTTTTTAAAATCATCAACGTTTTTGAAACGGCGAACATTTTATGATTTCTTGATGCTTTTTTGAATTCCTAGACATTTTATGAATCCATGAAAAAAAATCTATGTTTTGAATACATGATCATTTTCAATTCATGAACCTTTTATAATTTCTTAATATATTTTTGGAAATTGTGAATTCTTTTATAATATGCAGAAAGTTTTTTTAATCATCAACATTTTTGAACCCGTGAACATTTATGATCTCGTGAACCTTTTTTTTGAATTCCCAAACATTTTATGATTTCACAAACATTTTCTTTTCAAAACTCAATTTTTTTTAAAATCATCAACATTTTTTGAATCTGTGAACATAAGAAAAATTGAAATATTAAAAACAGAAAATGGGATGAAAAAAGTGCAGGAACGAGGGGCCGAACCTGGGTCTGCTACGGGGAGGAGCGGAGCTGTAGCCACTGCGCAATGTCAGGAGATGTTAGTGTTCAGGCTCTCACCGTATAAGTATCGAACCGCACGATGACTTTCACAGAAATTTTGTATGAATCGTTTTATTCACTTACAGATGACATAGTGGGTAATTGAAGGCAACATTTAGGATAATTTTAACGACAGACGGACATTGTCTTTAATAGTAGGGGTATAGATATAGATGTGTGTTTTCGGCCAGCGGCCAATCAATCACATCTAGCTAGCGTGGTTAGCTTCGCATAGGAAGAATTAATCAGCTGCTTTATGTGTGTTTGGACATTTATGGAGCTCCATAGACGTGTGTGTTTGGAGCTCCATAGACGTGTGTGTTTGGACATTTATGTTCTCTTATTAGATAGTGGAAAGAATGGGACACCGTCATCAGATATTTCTTGCTTTTATGATTTAGGTATCCCAATGCACATATATGCTGAAGCAAAGACAATATGCAACTTTTCTGTTGCTTAAGTTCAACGGTTTAGACTTATCTGAATATGGTATGATCTTTCAGAATGGCAACATGTGAGTATTGCCTAATATCTGTACATGCTGATATCTTTATATAGTTCAAAATATGCTATGATATTCATAATGATTTGAAATATACTGGCAATTCAATCAAAACAAAAATTCTATTGTAATATGCCTACCTGTTGCACCTCTGTACTGAATGAGATACTATTGATATTATAGAGGGGTATCTCATGGAATTTTTTGTAATGTGAGTAGAAAAGAAAAAAAATGTATGTGTAGAAAAAAAATCTGGATGTAATGTGTGTGAGACAGTAATTCTTGTGCGGATACCACGGGCATCCATCCCCCCACGAAAATTTACATGGGCGTATAATGGGCACATAGGTTTCATATCCCAAAATTTCAGATTTTTTTGATATTTTATTTAATGCTATTCACTTATAGGGGTGTGTGGCATCCGGGTGCTCCAATGCATTTCCCGGTATCTCATTCTATTGTAATATATTATATAATGTTTCGATAACAACATATCAAAACACCATCACAAATTCTTTAGTGTGCCAATTTGAAAAGCTCATGAGTTACCGATACAGCACATATCCATATGAATGTTTCCAGAAAGCTAATCTGAATGGCACATCTCGAGTTAAGAATTAAGATGAGCATTGAAACATTGAGAAAACAAATAAGAATCTGATGAAGCCATACAAACATAACAACTTTAATTCCCTCGATTGTATTAATGCTAGAACAATTATTTTACCATAAGATCTCCTTGCGTAGAGGTTAAGGCCAAATGGATTACTGAAATGCATGTAAATAGCCGTAATTTTTTATTTCCGTATAAACAAAACATGCAAATATTAATTCCACACACATCGATAATTAATAAGTAAATGTGTAATTTACATAGTTCCTAAGAAATTTACCCATGCCTACAAAATACAATAACAAATACTTATTATGTGCTTAATGGGAAAAAAATCTTAAAATACAAGCACACGCTAGAGAGACCAGAAAACTAAGTAAACATTAATTGCGCAATGGATTCAATAATGAAGAAATAAAGTTACTACTATATGTCTATATGCATAACATGTATGTACATGATTAATGTGAAACATATATACTCAAACTTTAACCGAAAAACCAAATATATCTATGACCAAGTTGTGCTTATGAAAAAGAATCATTTTGTAAATGTCACAAAAATTGGCCCCAATTTTTCTTAGCCAAAAATAAATATATTTCTCAACATATAAGGCTAATATATTGACCACGTCAATTACATTTCCAAAATTCTAACCTGCGCATCGAACGGGCCACTATGCTAGTTATTATAAAAGCAACAAAACTAACATATAACTTCTTATGAGTAAGTAAGAATTCATCACAACGTGGAAGTATAAAGCATAAACCTTATTGGAAACCAACAAACTATGTTCTCAATCAACTTTGCAACTATGATTCATCATATTTTCAGGAAGGGTCTCATGTAGGAGCCTTTTGGCAAGTCCACATACTCTACCATCATTTAGTATTCTATGATTGCTAACGCTCACAGCATACCCATGGACAAAAAGTTTCAACCGGACACATGGAAAGATAGGGACTTATAGTTTGCCTCCCAACATATTCACCTCAAGGGTGATGTCAACAATAATAACTCATGCTCACTCATATCCAACTGGTCATATATTTCCTACTTATAAAAGTTGGAGTTGGTGGTGAATTCACTTGTGAGACCAACAACCTTCACCAATAAAAAACTGCACCCTTACCCATATGTGGGACTAGCAACCTTTCAAAAGACATAAATAAACAAATGCACTTTACTCAAATGTGGGATCTAAAACAAATTAACAAGTACACTACTACTTTCACTCTTCAAGAATGCACAAATGACAAAAATGCAAAATGTGACTCCAACTCAAAATTATGCTTTTTAAATGTGACCATACTCATATTTTAGTTTTGTAGCAACGCACGGGCATCATGCTAGTGTGCCTAGATCTTTGCTCACCACATGATGCTTGCCAAAGTAGAAAAAAAAGGAATATGGAAGAATACTTTGACTCTTGCATAAAAGTAAGTACATAAAAGTACAAGATAGGCCCTTCGTAGAGGAAAGCACAGGTTGTCATGCGCTTTTTAGTTTGTGTGCCGAATCCCTTAGCGCAAAAGAACGTCACATTGCATTGCCTCTTGTGATAGCAACCTTTATTATGCAGCCCATCGCTTTTATTACTTTGCCATCACAAGTTCGTACAACACTCAATTTTCTCTTTCACTAATTTATCCAACACTTTTTAGAAGCAATTTTTATTGCCTTGATGCATCGGTGACAACTTACTTGAAGGATATTGTTCAATCCATAGGTAGGTATCGTGAACTCTCAAACATGAGTTTGGGTTTGGGTTTTTGGATGCACAAGTAGTATCTCTACTTAGTGCGGAATTTTTGGTTAGCAAAGATATTGGGCAAGCACCACATGTTAAAGGATCTATGACAATATAACTTTTATGTGAATATGAACAAGCATAAATCATTACGTTGTCTTCCTTGTCCAACGTTAACAATTTTGGCATATAATATTTAATGGGGGATCACAATCATAAAAGATGTCCCTGATAGTATATTTGCATGTGAATCCCCTCTTCCCTAATTTATTCTTTCACGATTTGCATCAGTGACTAATGCTATGTTTGTCGATCTCCAATAAATTTTACCACTTATACTTTTCTTTATTGTGATGTCATTACTCACCATAAGATTAGCATATGATCTTTTCTCATTTATTTTCTTTCATCAAGATTGCAACAAGAAAGTAAAGGGGCAAAGGCTCACACTAAACTTTTATTATATAACTCTTACTCGATTACATAGATAGATAGATCAAGAAACTTGCACTCAAAAATAGATCACACTAAACTTTTATTCAACTCAATCATGGAAAGGCTCAGGATCGAAATAAGAAGCAAAGATAAAAGTGATGGTGATACGATACCGGGGCACCTCCCCCAAGCTTTGCTCAAGCCAAGGGGAGTGCCCATACCCATGTACTCAGGTCTCCTTTGGTGGTGATGATGATGAAGGTGGTGGTGATGAAGCGTTATCCTTCAGCTCCAATATATACTTTAATTTGTTGATGACGCTCCTGAGGTCAATGATATGCTCCTCTAGCAAAATATTTTCACGAGTGAGGAATTTATTCTGAACATGAACCTCCTCGAAAGCCCTAAAAGCATTAATTTCAAGAGGGGTGAGATGAGGATAGTAAGGTCAAAGAATATCTTCTTCTTCCTCTTCCAGCATGCTCGTGGGTTGCCCCCCTTCTTGAGCTTGATTCTGCATAGCCTCCTTGCCCTTGTTCTCCTTATTGGCTTCTTTTGGCTCTTATCTTTTCAGCTCCATCTTCATCAACCAAGCATCTTCTTCTACGTTATTGGGAGAGGAAGAAGACATGATGCTTGGCATGACAGATCTGCCAAAAAAGCAGCACGAAACAAGAACAAAGGAAAATCACGATGTGGTTGTCAAAACATTCGGGGGGTATGTATAGAGAATTTTTATTCTAGGAAACCAAGCAAACGAGAGGAAAACGGAGTCGGGAAGGTTCCCGAGGTGGGCACGCTCCATCAGGGCGCACGAGGGATGGCAACCGCGCCCTGGTGGGCCATGCCCTCCTCGGTTACCTTCCGATTTATTTTTTATTTCCTAAAATTCATAACTATTCCAAAACTGATAAAAACATTTTTGCGGATTTTTCGGAGACTGTTTACTTACCGTATCACGTACCTCTTTATTTTCACGATTTTTGAGTGTTTCTGAAGGTTTCTTTTATGTGCTCCTCCGGTGTCATGGTTTGGATAACATTGCTTTCAACATTAATAGGCGTACCTGAGATATAGTGTTTAATTGTTTGTCCATTGACCACTTTTGGGTTGGTACCTTCGGCATTGTTAATCTTAATAGCTCCAGAGCGATAAATCTCTTTGATAGCATAGGGTCCTTCCCATTTGGAGAGAAGTTTTCCTGCACAAAATCTGAAATGAGAATTGTACAAAAGAACATATTCTCCAACTTTGAATTCTCGCTTTTGGATTCTTTTGTCATGCCATCTTTTAACTTTTATCTTTAAATAACTTGGCATTTTCATAAGCTTGGGTTCTCCATTCATCTAATGAGATAATATCAAATAACCTCTTTTCACCAGCAAGTTTTAACTCATAGTTTAGTTCTTTGATTGCCCAAAATGCTTTATATTCTAATTCTAGAGGGAAATGAAAAGATTTCCCATAGACCATCTTATATGGAGACATACCCATAGGATTTTTATACGCTGTTCTATAGGCCCAAAGTGCATCGTCTAGTTTCTTAGACCAATTCTTTCGAGACCTATTAACAATTTTTTGTAATATCAATTTTATTTCTGTATTGCTAAGTTCAACTTGACCACTAGATTGAGGATGATAGGGTGATGCAATTCTATGGTTAATATCATATATAGCAAGCATCTTACGGAAAGCACCATGAATAAAGTGTGAACCACCATCAGTCATTAGATATCTGGGGACTCCAAACCTTGGGAAAATAACTTCTTTAAGCATTTTAATGGAAGTATGATGATCAACACTACTAGTTGGAATAGCTTCTACCCACTTAGTGACATAATCAACAACAACCAAAATATGAGTGTACCCATTAGAGGAAGGAAAAGGTCCCATATAATCAAAACCCCAAACATCAAATGGTTCAACAGCAAGTAAATAGTTCATAGGCATTTCCTGACGCTTACCGAAATTACCAATTCTTTAACATTCATCATAAGACAAGACAAACTTACGTGCA
This sequence comes from Hordeum marinum, assembly GCA_022496015.1. Taxonomy (NCBI): domain Eukaryota; kingdom Viridiplantae; phylum Streptophyta; class Magnoliopsida; order Poales; family Poaceae; genus Hordeum; species Hordeum marinum. The sequence goes on along the minus strand of CM039675.1, from coordinate 364,856,444 downwards.
TCCTTGAAGAGAGTAGGCCAATAAAAACCAGATTGTAATACCTTATGAGCAGTTCTATCCCCAGCATGATGTCCTCCGTAAGCTTCAGATGACATTTCGATAAGATTTTTCCCTATTCATGTTCAGGTACACAACGTCTAATAATACCATATACTCGTCCTTTATAAAGATGTGGGTCATCCCAAAAGTAATGTCTTAAGTCATAGAAGAATTTTTTTTCTTTTGTTGGTATGTGAAACTAGGTGTAATATATTTAGCAACAATGTAATTATCATAGTCAGCATACCATGGAGTGTTTTTAGAGATATTTATTGCAGCTAGTTGTTCATCAGGAAAACTATCATAAATAGGTAGTGGGTCATCAATAACATTTTCTAACCTAGACAAGTTATCACCTACGAGGTTGTCAGCTCCCTTCCTTTCAACGATGTGTAAATCAAATTCCTGAAGCAAGAGAACTCACCTAACGTGTCTAGGTTTAGCATCTTTCTTTTCCATAAGATATTTTATAGCAGCATGACCAGTGTGAACAGTAACTTTGGAATCAACAATGTAAAGTCTGAATTTATCACAAGCAAACACAACTGCTAAAAAATCTTTTTCAGTAGTGGCTTAATTTCTTTGGGCACTGTCTAGGGTTTTGCTAGCATAATGGATAACATTTAATTTCTTATCAACTCTTTGTCCTAGAACAACACCAACAACATAATCACTAGCATCACACATAATATCAAAAGGCAAGTTCCAGTCAGGTGGTTGAACAATAGGTGTAGTGGTTAAGGCTTTCTCTAGTGTTTCAAAGGCTTCCATGCAATCTGTTGGGGAACGTTGCATGAGAAACAAAAAATTTCCTACGCACACGAAGATCTATCCATGGTGATGAGCATCTACGAGAGGGAGAGTGGATCTACATACCCTTGTAGATCGCTAAGCGGGAAGCGTTAAGAAACGCGGTTGGTGTAGTCGAACGTCTTCGCGATCCAAATCGCCGTGCGTCCCGCGAACCAATCACGATCTGTCCCGCGATCCAATCACGATCCGTACCGCGATCCAATCACGATCCGTCCCGTGATCCGATTATGATCCGTCCCACGAACTTGATCACGGTCCTTCCGATCTAGCACCGAACGGACGGCACCTCCGCGTTCAGCACACGTACAGCTTGATGATGATCTCCACCGTATTGATCCAGCAAGAAGGAGTGGAGAGGAAGAAGAGTTCTCCGGCAGCCTAACGGCACTCCGGCGATGGTGGTGGAGCAATTCCGGCAGGGCTTCGCCTAAACACTACAGAAAACCGATCTACAGGAGAAACTATGCACTAGAGGAATGGGTAGCACGTGGCTGAAAATTCTGTGCCAAAACCCTAAAATCCTCTAGTATATATAGGAGGAGAGGAGGAGGAGTCTTGGCTGACAAAAAGCCAGCCCTCGGGTCAACCAAAGTGGGGAGGAGAGGAGGACTCCTACAATCCTAGTAGGACTAGGATTCCTCCTTTTTTTGGCTTTTCCCACCTTTTTCCCTTTGGGCTTTTTCTCCCAGCCGCATGGGCCTTGTGTGGGACTTCCACCAGCCCAAAAAAGGCTGGTATTTACTCTCCCACAGCCCATGAAGCCTCTTGGGTCGAAATACCCCTCCCGGTACACTACCGGCACTCCCGGTACACTACCGATAAGCCCGGAACTTTTCCGGTGACCAAAACAGGACTTCCTATATATCAATCTTTACCTCCGGACCATTCTGGAGCTCCTCATGATGTATGGGATCTCATCAGGGACTCTGAGAAACCTTTGGTCACCACCATGCATAACTCTATACTACCGAAACATCACCAAACCTTAAGTGTGCAGACCCTGCGGGTTCGAGAACTATGTAGACATGACCGAGACACCTCTACAGTCAATAACCAATGGCGGGACCTTGATGTCCACATTGGTTCCTACATATTCTACGAAGATCTTTATCGGTCGAACCTCTATGTCAAGGATTCAGTTAATCCCGTATGATGTTCCCTTTATTCTTCGGTACGTTACTTGCCCGAGATTCGATCGTCGGTATCTCCATACCTAGTTCAATCTCGTTACCGGCAAGTATCTTTACTCGTTCCGTAATACAAGATCCCGCAACTAACAATTAGTCACATTGCTCGCAAGGCTCATTGTGATGTTGTATTATCGAGTGGGCCCTGAGATACCTCTCCGTCACACGGAGTAACAAATCCCAGTCTCGATCCATGCCAACTCAACGGACACCCTCGGAGACACCTGTAGAGCACCTTTATAGTCACCCAGTTACGTTGCGACGTTTGATACACACAAGGTACTCCTCCGATATCTGTGAGTTGCATGATCTCATGGTCATATGAACATATACTTGACATGCAGAAAACAGTAGCAATAAACTGACACGATCATAAGCTATGTTTGTAGTTTGGGTCTTGTCCATCACATCATTCTCCTAATGATGTGATCCCGTTATCAAATGACATCTCATGTCCATGGCTAGGAAACCTTAACCATCTTTCAATCAACGAGCTAGTTCACTAGAGGCATACTAGGGACATTGTGTTTGTCTATGTATCCACACATGTATCCATGTTTCCAATTAATACAATTATAGCTTGCATAATAAACGATTATCATGAACAAGGAAATACAATAATAAACACTTTATTTATTGCCTCTAGGGCATATTTCCAACAGTCTCCCACTTGCACTAGAGTCAATAATCTAGTTCACATCACTATGTGATTTACATTGTAATGAATCGAACACCCATGCAGTTCTGGTGTTGATCATGTTTAGCCCTTGGAAGAGGTTTATTCAACGGGTCTGCAACATTCAGATCCGTGTGCACTTTTCAAATATTTACGTCCTTCTCCTCGATGTAATCGCAGATGGAGTTGAAGCGTCGCTTTATGTGTCTGGTCCTCTTGTGAAACCTTGGTTCCTTGGCCAGAGCAATGGCACCAGTGTTTTCACAGAACAGGTTCATTGGATTTAGTGCACTAGGCACTACTCCAAGATCTTTCATGAACTGCTTCATCCAGACACCTTCCTTTGCCGCCTCCGAGGCTGCGATGTATTCTCCTTCGCACGTAGAATCAGCTACCACGCTTTGCTTGGAACTGCACCAGCTTACCGCTCCCCCGTGAAGAATAAATATGTATCCGGTTTGCGACTTAGAGTCGTCCTGATCAGTGTCAAAGCTTGCATCGACGTAACCCCTTACGACAAGCTCTTCATCACCTCCATAAACGAGAAACATTTCCTTAGTCCTTTTCAGGTACTTAAGGATATTCTTGACCGCTTGCCAGTGCTCCATTCCAGGATCACATTGAAACCTTCCGGCCATACTTATGGCAAGGCTGACATCGGGTCTTGTGCACAACATTGCATACATGATAGAGCCTATGGCTGAAGCATAGGGGATGACACTCATCTTTTCTCTATCTTCTGCATTTACTGGGCATTGAGTCTTACTCAACTTCACACCTTGTAATACAGGCAAGAACCCCTTCTTAGACTGTTCCATTTTGAACTTCTTCAAAACTTTATCAAGGTATGTGCGCTATGAAAGTGCTATTAAGCGTCTCGATCTATCTCTATAGATCTTAATGCCTAATATGAAAGCAGCTTCTCCTAGGTCCTTCATTGAAAAACTCTTGTTCAAATATTCCTTCACGCTTTCCAGCATTTCTATATTGTTTCCAACCAGCAATGTGTCATCCACATATAATACTAGAAACGCTATAGAGCTCCCACTCACTTTCTTGTAAATACAAGCTTCTCCGTAAACTTGTATAAACTCAAACGCTTTGATCACCTCATCAAAGCACTTATTCCAACTCCGAGATGCTTGCACCAGTCCATAAATGGATCGCTGGAGTTTGCAAACTTTGTCAGCATTCTCTGGATCGACAAAACCTTCGGGTTGCATCATATACAACTCTTCCTCAAGGAAACCGTTGAGGAACGCTATTTTTATATCCATCTGCCAAATTTCATAGTCAAAATAGGCAGCTATTGCTAACATGATTCTGACAGACTTAAGCATCGCTACGGGTGAGAAAGTCTCATCGTAGTCAACTCCTTGAACTTGTGAAAAACCCTTTGCCACAAGTCGAGCTTTATAGACAGTGACATTACCGTTCGCGTCTGTCTTCTTCTTAAAGATCCATTTGTTCTGAATGGCCTTTCGCCCTTTAGGTAATACTTCCAAAGTCCATACTTTGTTTTCATACATGGATCCCATCTCGGATTTCATGGCCTCTAACCATTTCTCGGAATCCGGGCCCATCACTGCTCCTCCATAGCTCGTAGGTTCATTGTTGTCCAACAACATGACCTCCAAGACAGGGTTGCCGTACCACTCAGGAGTAGTACGTGGCCTTGTCGACCTACGAGGTTCAATAGATGCTTGATCCGAAGCTTCATGATCATCATCATTAACTTCCTCTTCTACCGTCGTAGGTTCCATAGAAACATCTTTCTGCGCTGCGCTACTTTCTGGTTGAAGTAAAGGTTCAATAACCTCATCAAGCTCTATTTTCCTCCCACTCAATTCTTTCGAGAGAAACTCTTTCTCAAGAAGTGTTCCGTTTTTAGCGACAAACAGTTTGCCTTCGGATCTGAGATAGAAGGTATACCCGACTCTCTCTTTCGGGTATCCTATGAAGACGCATTTCTCCGCTTTGGGTTCCAGCTTTTCAGGCTGAAGCTTTTTGACATAAGCATCACATCCCCAAACTTTAAGAAACGACAACTTTGGCTTCTTGCCAAACTAGAGTTCATATGGCGTCGTCTCTACGGATTTTGATGGTGCCCTATTTAAAGTGAATGCAGCTATCTCTAATGCATAACCCCAAAACGATAGTGGCAAATCAGCAAGAGACATCATAGAACGCACCATATCTAATAAGGTTCGATTACGACGTTCGGACACACCATTACGCTGTGGTGTTCCGGGAGGTGTCAACTGTGAAACAATTCCACACTGTCTTAAGTGACTGCCAAACTAATAACTCAGATATTCACCTCCTTGATCAGATCGCAGGAACTTAATCTTCTTGTTACGATGATTTTCAACTTCACTCTGAAATTGCTTGAACTTTTTAAACATTTCAGACTTGTGTTTCATTAAGTAAATATACCCATATCTACTTAAGTCATCAGTGAAGGTGAGAAAATAACGATATCCACCACGTGTTGTAACATTCATTGGACCGCACACATCAGTGTGTATGATTTCCAATAAGTCACTCGCCTGTTCCATTGTTCCAGAGAACGGCGTTTTAGTCATCTTGCCCATGAGGCATGGTTCACATGTGTCAAGTGATTCAAAATCAAGTGACTCCAAAAGTCCATCAGCATGGAGCTTCCTCATGCGTTTTACACCAATATGACCTAAATGGCAGTGCCATAAGAAAGTGGTACTATCATTATCAGTTCTACATCTTTTGGCATCAATGTTATGAACATGTGTGTCATTACTATCAAGATTCAATATGAATAAACCCCTAACATTGGGTGGATGACCATAAAAGATATTACTCATATAAATAGAATAACCTTTATTCTCTGATTTAAATGAGTAACCGTCTCGCAATAAACAAGATCCAGATATAATGTTCATGCTTAACGCAGGCACTAGATAACAATTATTCAGGTTGATCACTAATCCCGATGGTAATCGAAGAGAGAGCGTGCCGACGGCGATCACATCAACCTTGGAACCATTTCCCACACGCATCGTCACTTCGTCCTTTGCTAGCCTTCGTTTATTTCGTAGTTCCTGCTTTGAGTTGCAAATGTGAGCAACCGAACCGGTATCAAATACCCAGGCACTACTACGAGAGCCAGTAAGGTACACATCAATAACATGTATATCATATATACCTTGTTTGTCGTTGGCTGCCTTCTTGTCAGCCAGGTACTTGGGGCAGTTCCGCTTCCAGTGACCAGTTCCTTTGCAATGAAAGCACTCAGTTTCTGACTTGGGTCCATGCTTGGGCTTCTTTGCAGGAGTAGCAACTGCTTTGCCATCCTTCTTGGTTTTACCCTTCTTGACCTTGCCCTTGACTTTGCCATTTTTCTTGAAACTAGTGGTTTTATTGACCATCAACACTTGATGTTCTTTCTGGATTTCAGACTCAGCGACTTTTAGCATCGCAAACAGCTCGGTGACTGACTTGTTCATCCCGTGCATGTTATAGTTCATCACAAAGCTCTTGTAACTAGGTGGCAGTGATTGAAGAACTCTGTCAGTGATCGCCTCTGGCGGAAGGGCAATTCCCAACTCCGCTAGACGAGTTGAATACCCAAACATTCTAAGTATATGTTCATTGATAGACCCGTTCTCCTCAATCTTGCAAGCATAGAACTTATCGGAGGTTTCATACCTCTCGATCCGGGTGTTCTTTTGAAAGATAAACTTCAACTCCTGGAACATCTCATATGCTCCATGACGTTCAAAACGTCTTTGAAGTCTCGGTTCTAAGCCATACAATATTGCACACTGAACTATTGAGTAATCTCCAGTACGTGCCTCCCAAGCGTTCTTAACGTCTTCGGAGGTCATGTCTTCTGGTTGGTCACCAAGCGGTGCATCAAGGACATATGATTTCTGGGAAGCCGTGAGGATAATCCTCAGATTACGGGCCCAGTCAACAAAGTTACTTCCATCATCTTTCAGTTTAGCTTTCTCTAGGAACACATTTAAAATTCAGGGGTGCTACTGCGCGAGCCATTGATCTACAACATAAATATGCAAAGTTCATTTAGACTATTGTTCAAGATAATGAGTTTAGTTAATCAAATTACTAAAGCTCCAACTCAAATAGACATCCCTCAGGTCATCTGAGTGTCACATGATCCAAATCCATCAACTCAAGTCCGATCATCACGTGAGTTGAGGTGGCTTCAATGGTGAACATCATTATGTTGATCATATCTACTATATGAGTCATGTTCGACCTTTCGGTCTCTTGTGTTACGAGGCCATGTCTGTACATGCTAGGCTCATCAAGTTTAACCCGAGTGTTCTGCGCATGCAAAACTGGCTTGCACCCGTTGTATGTGAACGTAGAGTCTATCACACCCGATCATCACGTGGTGTCTCAGCACGACGAACTTTCACAACGGTGCACACTCGGGGAGAACACAATTTTATCTTGAAATTTAAGTGAGGGATCACCTTATAATGCTACCGCCGTACTAAGCATAACAAGGTGCATAAAAGGATTAACATCACATGCAATTCATAAGTGATATGATATGGCCATGAACTTGTGCTTTAGATCTCCATCTTGAAAGCACCGGCATGATCTTCATCGTCACTGGCACAACACCATGATCTCCATCATCTTGATCTTCATCAACGTGTCGCCATCGAGGTTGTCACGCCCTGCATGCTTCTACTACTATTGCTACCGTTTAGCGATAAAGTAAAGCATTACATAGCGCTTAATGATTGACACGCAGGTCATACAATAATTAAAGACAACCCTATGGCTCCTGCCGGTTGCCGTACTCATCGACATGCAAGTCGTGAAATTCTATACATCACATGATCATCTCATACATCACATATATCACATCATGTAATTGGCCATATCACATCACAACATACCCTGCAAAAACAAGTTAGACGTCCTCTAATTGTTGTTGCATGTTTTACGTGGCTGCTACGGGTTTCTAGCAAGAACGATTCTCACCTACGCATAAACCACAACAGTGATACATAATTTGCTTTTCAACCTTCTCAAGGACTGCCTTTGTCGAATCCGATCCAACTAAAGTGAGAGAAACTGCCACCCGCAAGCCATCTAGGCAACAAGTTGCGTCGAGGGAACCGGTCTCTCGTAAGCGTACGAGTAATGTTGGTCCAGGCCGCTTCATCTCACAATACCGCTGAACCAAAATCCGACCAAGGAAGGAAGCAATCTAAGCATCAACGCCCACAAACCTTTTGTGTTCTACTCGAGATCTCATCAAACCATCAACCTAGCTCATGATGCCACTGTTGGAGAACGTTGCATGGGAAACAAAAAAATTCCTACTCACACGAAGATCTATCCATGGTGATGAGCATCTACGAGAGGGAGAGTGGATCTACATACCCTTGTAGATCGCTAAGCGGGAAGCGTTAAGAAACGCGGTTGGTGTAGTCGAACGTCTTCGCGATCCAAATCGCCGTGCGTCCCATGATCCAATCACAATCCGTCCCGCGATCCAATCACGATCCGTCCCGCGATCCAATCACGATCCGTCCCATGAACTTGATCACGGTCTCTAGCACCGAACGGACGGCACCTCCGCGTTCAGCACACGTACAGCTTGATGACAGTCTCCACCGTCTTGATCCAGCAAGAAGGAGTGGAGAGGAAGAAGAGTTCTCCGGCAGCCTAACGGCGCTCTGACGATGGTGGTGGAGCAATTCCGGCAGGGCTTCGCCTAAGCACTGCAGAAAACCGATCTAGAGGAGAAACTATGCACTAGAGGAACGGGTAGCACGTGGCTGAAAATTCTGTGCCAAAACCCTAAAATCCTCTAGTATATATAGGAGGAGAGGAGGAGGAGTCTTGGCTGACAAAAATCCAGCCCTTGGGTCGACCAAAGTGGGGAGGAGAGGAGGACTCCTCCTCAGATCCTAGTAGGACTAGGATTCCTCCTTTTTTTGGCCTTTTTCCACCTTTTTCCCTTTGGGCTTTTCTCCCAGCCGCATGGGCCTTGTGTGGGACTTACACCAGCCCACAAAAGGCTGGTATTTACTATCCCACAGCCCATGAAGCCTCTCGGGTCGAAATACCCCTCCCAGTGGTCTCCCGGTACACTACCGGCACTCCCGGTACACTACCGATAAGCCCGGAACTTTTCCGGCGACCAAAACAGGACTTCCTATATATGAATCTTTACCTCTGGACCATTCCGGAGCTCCTCGTGACGTCCAGGATCTCATCCGGGACTCCGAACAAACTTCGGTCACCACCATACATAACTCTATACTACCGAAACGTCACCAAACCTTAAGTGTGCAGACCCTGCGGGTTCGAGAACTATGTAGACATGATCGAGACAACTCTAAGGTCAATAACCAATGGCGGGACCTGGATGTCCACATTGGTTCCTACATATTCTACGAAGATCTTTATCAGTCGAACCTCTGTGTCAAGGATTCAGTTAATCTCGTATGATGTTCCCTTTGTTCTTCGGTATGTTACTTGCCCGAGATTCGATCGTCGGTATCTCCATACCTAGTTCAATCTCGTTACCGACAAGTCTCTTTACTCGTTCCGTAATACAAGATCCTACAACTAACAATTAGTCACATTGTTTGCAAGGCTCATTGTGATGTTGTATTACCGAGTGGGCCCTGAGATACCTCTCCGTCACACGGAGTAACAAATCCCAGTCTCGATCCATGCCAACTCAACGTACACCCTCGGAGACACCTGTAGAGCACCTTTATAGTCACCCAGTTACGTTGCGACGTTTGATACACACAAGGTACTCCTCCGATATCTGTGAGTTGCATGATCTCATGGTCATAAGAACATATACTTGACATGCAGAAAACAGTAGCAATAAAACTGACACGATCATAAGCTACGTTTGTAGTTTGGGTCGTGTCCATCACATCATTCTCCTAATGATATGATCCCGTTATCAAATGACATCTCATGTCCATGGCTAGGAAACCTTAAGCATCTTTCAATCAACGAGCTAGTTCACTAGAGGCATACTAGGGACATTGTGTTTGTCTATGTATCCACACATGTATCCATGTTTCCAATGAATACAATTATAGCATGGATAATAAACGATTATCATGAACAAGGAAATACAATAATAAACACTTTATTTATTGCCTCTAGGGCATATTTCCAACACAATCATCATAAAAACAAAGGGAATATCCGTTTGCAAAAGATTAGTAGGAGGCCTAGAAATATTTGAAAAGCATTTAATAAACCTCCTATAGAAACCAGCGTGACCAAGGAAACTTCGAATACCTTTGATATCTTTAGGACATGGCATTTTCTCAACTACATCAAATTTAGCTTGATCCACCTCAATACCTCGTTCGGAGATCTTATGCCCGAAGACAATACCTTCATTAACCATAACGTGGCATTTCTCCCAATTCAAGACCTGATTAGTTTGTTCACATCTCTGCAAAACTCGATCAAGGTTGCTTAAGAAATCATCAAAAGAAGGTCGTAAACGAAAAAATCATCCATGAAAATCTCCACAATCTTTTCACAAAAATCAAAGAATATAGTAGTCATACATCTTTGAAAGGTAGCATGTGCATTGCATAAATCAAAAGGCATACGTCTATAAGCATAGGTTCCAAAAGGACAAGTAAAGGTGGTTTTCTCTTGATCATGTTGTGACACGCGTATTTGAGAGAAACCATAATATCCATCTACGAAACTAAATTGTGTGTGCTTAGATAATATTTCAAGTATCTGATAAATAAAAGGCAAGGGGTAATGATCTTTTCAAGTAGCTTTTTTTAAATCAATTACAATCCTATAGCCAGTAACAATTCTTTTTGGAATAGGCTCATTTTTATCATTGGGAACAACAGTAATACCTCCTTTCTTAGGGACACAATGAACATGACTCACCCATCTACTATCATCTATAGGATAGATTATACCTGCTTCCAGAAGCTTTAATATTTCAGTTCTTACCACTTCTTTCATCTTGGGATTCAATCGTCGTTGGTGATCAACAATGGGATTAACATCAGATTCCATATTAATATTGTGTTGACATAGAGTGGGACTAATGCCGTTAAGATCATCAAGAGTATATCCAATAGCAGCCCGATGCTTCCTCGGAATTTTTAATAATCTTTGTTCTTCATGTTCTAAAGGTTAGCATTAATAATAATAGGATATATCTTTTTCTCATCAAGGTAAGCATACTTCAAAGTGTCAGGCAATTGTTTTAGTTCAAACACAGGATCACCTTTAGGTGGAGGAGGACCTCCAAGAGTTTCAATAGGCAAATTGTGTTTTAGTAGAGTTTGTTGTTCAAAGCAATTTTTATCTATTTCATTTCTTTCACGAAAGTGCAAATCATTTTCATGGTCTAGCAAATATTGTTCTAGTAGATCAGTAGGAGGAACGGGAATAGAAGCAAGACCAATTATTTCATCCTTACTAGGTAATTCTCTATCATTAGGTTGTCTACTAAACTTGGAAAAATTAAACTCATGATACACATCACCAAACTCAACACTGACAGTTTCGTTTTGACAATCTATCTTAGCATTAACAATGTTCAAGAAAGGTCTACCAAAGATAATGGGACAAAAGTCATCTTGTGGGGAACCAAGAACTAGAAAATCAGTAGGATGTTTTGTTTTCCCACACAAGAATTCAGCATCTCTAAGAATCCCAAGTGGTGTAATGGTATCTCTATTATCAAGTTTAATAGTAACATCAATATCTTCTATTTCAGCAGGTGCTATGTCGTTCATAATTTCTTGATATAAGGTAAAATGAATATCACTCACACTAGCACCCAAATAAGATAAGCCATGATAACAATGATCTCCTATTTTAACTGAGACAACAGGCAAGCCAACTACGCATCTATGTTTGTCTTTTTCATCGGGTTTAGCAATTCTAGCAGCTTCATCACAGAAGTAAATGACATACCCATTAATATTTTCTACCAAGAGATCTTTAACCATAGCAACACCAAGTTCTACTTTAATTTGTTCAGAGGGCTTAGGCACTCTAATATTACTTATGCGAACCATAGTTGATACCTTAGCATGTTCATTTATCCTAAGAGGGAAAAGTGGTTTCTCTATGTAAGCGGTAGGTACAACTAGATCAACATTGTAAATAATAGTTTCTTCTTTAGCAATGATCGGTTCTTTAATTTCCTTTTTATAGGGGGTGATATTTAGACCACTTCTCTTCAGGGAGATAAGCATGAGCAACAAAAGATTCACAAAAATAGGCTAGTATCTCAGAGTCAAGTCCATATTTAGTGCTAAACTTGTGAAAAGCATCGGTATTCATAAAAGATTTAACCCAATCAAATTCAAGCTTCATATATGACTCATTACCTTCCCTGAGTTCCCAATCTTCAGAGTTGCGTTCAATTCTTCCCAATAAATCCCACTTGAATTCAATAGTCTTCTTCATGAAAGAACTAGCACAAGAAGGATCGAGCATGGTTTGATCATTATGACAAAGCCGAGCTAAAAAATTCTGAATGATAACTTCTCTCGGGATATCATGATTGGGGAAACAATATAATAGTGACTTAAGCATCCTCCAAGCTAGAGCAATACTTTCTCCTTCACGAGGCCAAAAATTATATATATAATTCATAATTCTGATCATGATGAACTAGATGCATAGGATAAAACTTTTGGTGGAATTACAATTTCAAACGATTGCAGTTCCATGATCCAATATCATCACATAGCCTATACAATGTCAATGATTTTCCCTTCAAAGATAAAGGGACAACCTTCTTCTTAACTTCATCTCCGGATAAACCTGCAAGCTTAAATAGTCCACAAATTTCTTCCACATGTATTAGGTGCATATCAGGATGTTCAGTTCCACCTCCTGCATAAGGACTAGCTAGCAGTTGTTCTAACATACCCAAAGGAATTACATAACCAATATTTTCAATAGGCGTTGTAGATTGAGGGGCAACTAATTATGGTTCCGGTTGAGGTGAAGACACCCCGAACAAACCCCTCAAAGGATTACTTTCCATAGTAACAAGTAATAGTAAATTTGAGCACATAGTATAAGTTTTTCCTTATCGATTTCCACTTACCAAGAGCTCTTCACTCCCCGGAAACGACGCCAGAAAAGAATCTTGATGACCCAAAAGCATAGGAGATCAATAGTAGCCCTTTCTATAAGTAAGAGTGTCGAACTCAACGAGGAGAAGAAGGATATGATAAGCGGTTTTCAGCAAGGTAATTTCTGCAAGCACTGAAATTGTAAATAACAAGTGTTTTGATAGAAAGGTAATTTGTAATGAGAAATTAACGGTAACAATAGGTAAGGTGCAGCAAGGTAGCCCAATCCTTTTGTGGAAAAGGACAGGTCAAAACTATCTCTTATGACATGCAAAGTGTTCTTGAGGGTACACGGGAATTTTATCTAGTCACTTTCATCATGTTGGCTTGATTCGTGTTTGCTACTTTGATAATTTGATATGTGGGTGGACCGGTGCTAAGGAGATGTTCTTACTTCAACTAACAACCTACTTATGATTAACCCCCTTGCAAGCATCCACAACTACGAGAAAAGTATTAAGACAAGGTCTAACCATAGCATTAAACATGTGGACCCAAATCAGCCCCTTACGAAGGAGCGCATAAACTAGGTTTTAAGTTTCTATCACTCTAGCAACCCATCATCTAATAACTACTCCACAATGCATTCCCTTAGGCCAAGGATGGTGAAGTGTCATGTAGTGTACGTTCACATGACACCACTAAGGGAATCACAACATACATATGTAACGACCCGACCTGAAAGGTCGAATCTCCGGTGTTTCTGTACCATCCCAAGATCACGCTGGTACACACATGACACATCAATGTATATATCAAAGGGAAATCACACAACATTAATTAATCGAAATCTCATATCGAGTTCTTTATTACAATAAGAATTACAATAAGGTGGATGTAGGCCAACTCATGAGAATAACTAATCTTGCGGAAGCTTCAAAGGTAGTTGAGTCCATCTGACTCCAAGGGAATCTCACCGAGCGTAGAGCATATCCTCACTCCTGGTCGGAAAAGTACTCTGCAACATGATACGTTGCAGCCGTGTAGGTTAGCATATTGAATATGCCGGCAAAGTCACAAAAGAGGGGGTAAGGTAATCATCTATTCTATATGCATATATGGCAGGTGGTGGTAGTAAGTTTTTGCATAAAGCCAAATTTTTACTACAACAAGAGAGAGCAAAGGCATAATTACTGAAATGTTGGCTGATTAATGAGATGGTTCCACCAACCAATTCTCATACCCAAGTTGACATTAAAACCCACATCAATGTAATTATTTGTGTTGAGAGTTCCAGATAGTTTCAGTTCCTTTGGCTCAAACTTTCCATGACCGTGGACACGGCTAATCGATTAGGTTTGGGTACTCTGCAGAGTTTTGCACACGTTCCCCACAAGATTTGATCGCCTCCGTTGGATTTCTCGCACTTCAGGATGTTTGAGAAACGGATGACCAAAACATGGTCTTCTAAAGGGTTTCCCCGAGACTTTGTCGGTGCCCATCCTTTCCTACCATTCTTCTACATCTCGTAGCACCCCCTGTCCGGGGTCACCACGATATCCAACCAAGCCAGAGCCCATAATGGCTTGTGGCTGTGCAGGTAAGCCTTGGGTCTTGAAGCATCCATCCATCTCTTTGTGCCTGGGTGGACCTTTCCGCATGAATACTGGCACTTCTCCAGCATCATCTAGGCTAACCATTGGTTTCTCCAGGGCGCCGTTCAACCATCATCCACCCAGAGGTATGTTGAAAACTCGGAGTCTTGAAGTCTTGATCATCTTGTAGGTCTTTAAATTATTAACTCACAACTCTCATGAATCACGCAACCAACCCCGTCTACTAATAGCGTAGCAAAAATAAATCAACGTTTCCCGGGGCCAATGTGTCAAGGGTTGAGGGGTGCCTACCACATGATACTACAACAAGTAACCAAGTTTCCAAATTACCTACTTTGCATGCAATTGGGGGGATGGTAGAACTAATGCAATAAAACATATGTATACATGGTCAAAGTGACTTGCCTTGCTGACGATCCTCGTATTCAAGTGACTCTAGATAACAAGCTTCGCACTCCGAATGATCTACCGAATCAAACAAGAGCACACCATAAGCATAAACACAATACAATTCATACAATAGCAAGGTAAACAAATACTTCAACAAACAAAGGCACAATCAAATGGTATAATCACTCAAAGTATAAGACTCTAAAATTTTTGGTGTCAAAACTCTACTAAGACATAACAAGTCAAAAATATTGTTTTGAAGAACTAGTCATTTAGATAACAGATAAGTAAATATAAAATTTTATTTGGAACAAAAATTATTTCATTATAAAGATTTTGTGCAAAAAGATTTACTACAAAACCTTTTTTTTCTAAACAATATAAATGGTGAAAACAAGATATACCTATTCAAACTAGAGCACAAAACAAATAAAAAATATATATTTTATTAACAGAAAATAACACACCTAATGTTGAATCAACAGAACCTAATGAAATCTAAAAACAAATGTTAAACTAATTCAGGTTCAAATTAAATTAAAAATTAAAATAACTAAACTACATTAAGAACCAAACATATTCTGTTTTTGTTAAAATATTAACCAAATTTATTCTAAAAATTCTCAAACTATGTAGGATGATAGGTCTAACTAATACAAAATAGTGGCAAAAATAATCATACAAAAATATATTTTAAACTCTAGTTATTCAGATTTTAGTAATTTAAACATATTTGATTAGATTCAAAATTTAAAGTTCAATTTTGAAATCTAAGCATACAGACATAAACTACAACAAATTTGTGAACTAATGCAAAAAGAATGACCTAAAAACACCAAATATTTTAAAAGATATGATAAAAACAAAAACAGAATACATTCTGTTTTCTAAAATAGAAAAGAGAAAGAAAAACTTTCTACCGATCACACAGGGTCTACGTGGCATGCTGTGATTGGCCGCGCGGGCGTGCGTGCGGGAGCTAGCGAGCAGTTGGCTGATACTTAACGCTTATCGGTTTGGGGTTTTAAGTGATCTAATCTCGCGCGTTGGGTTGGGACCGGACGGCTACAGTGAGGTGCGGTGACTTACAACGGTGGGGGTCGGGGTTTCGGCGAGGTCGACGGTGGCCGGGGGTCGGAGGTGCACGGGGACGAGGGTGCGGTGGTCGAGGGCGGCGTCCGAAGGCTTCAAACAGCGGTGGCGAGGCTCCGGCGTCGATTGGTAGCATCGGAGGGGGCTGGGGGTGAGTGTGGCGATGGGCACGAGCTCGGGGAGGTCCGGTTGGGTGCCGAACTCCGGCGAGGTCTGGGGCAGTGCTCCGGCAAGGTAAGA
Organism: Hordeum marinum; assembly: GCA_022496015.1. Classification (NCBI taxonomy): domain Eukaryota; kingdom Viridiplantae; phylum Streptophyta; class Magnoliopsida; order Poales; family Poaceae; genus Hordeum; species Hordeum marinum. Next base: position 364,840,318 of record CM039675.1, on the reverse strand, counting down.
GAGGGTTTCGGGTGGGGAACGAATAGCGGAGGGTCGGGGCTTTATATAGGGGCGGTGCGTTGGTCGGGGAGGGCACGAGGGGCGAGATCCGCGGAGAAGGATCTCCGGCGACGGCGGTCGGGCGTGGGGAAGGGGATGAGCACGCTGACGCCGCGGTCGAACGGTGGGTCCCCCACGTCAGTGAGGGTGGCATGCGTGGTTAGCGTGTCGGTGGCCGACCCGGAGTAGTTTCGGGAATTAAAGACTGTGGGCCGACCCGTTTCTATTTAAAACGTTTCCTTTTCTATTTCCAGTGCAGTAAAAACTATTTTAATGCATTCAGAACATTCCCAAACATAGGAAATATATATATCAAAATGACCAGGAGAATTAATGCTATTTAATGAACATTTTTCCTCTGTCATATTGAATATCTTTTTAAAATTTATTTTCAAAAAAATGCCTAATTGATTTTAAATCCTTTTGAGATAAACTTTCAAATAACCCCCTGGTTTTATTGCTCAAATATTTCACCAAGATGCCCCTGGTGTGGAGTGTCATGTTACTCCCCTCTTTCTTTAAACATTTCCGAAGGTTTTCAAATAGGTGAAACAAATATACGGGAAAATAGAAATGTCCTGTCAGAAAATCAAAATAAGCACTTTAACAAATTCGATACATTCAAACAAAATGATGATGATGCATAGCTATTTCGTAACATTCCAAAATGAAATTTTGGGATGTTACAACATATCATCGAAATATCGAACCCATATCATATTCACATGATTACTTGCAACATGACTTCTCCCATGACCTCAAGAACAAAAGTAACTACTCAAAAATAATATGCATGCTCAAGATCAGAGGTGTATTGAATTGCATAGTGGATATGAACATATAACCTTCCACCAAATAAACCATATAGTAATCAACTACACAAGCTAATCAACACTACTAGTCACCCACATGTACCAATCTGAGGTTCCGGTACAAAGATTGAACACAAGAGATGAACTAGGGTTTGAGAGGAGATGGTGTTGTTGAATATGTTCACGAATAATTTTCTCCCCAAGATGAGTGGGTTGTTGGTGATGATGATGAGTTTGATTTCCCCCTCCGGGAGGGAAGTTCTCCCAATGGAATCGCTCGCCGGAGGACAAAAGTGCTCATGCCCAAGTTCCGCCTCGAGGCAGTGGCGCTTCCTCTCGAAAGTCCTCTTAACTTTTTTAGGTTTTTCGGGATTTTATACCAGAAGATGGACTCTGTAGGTGGGCCTGGGTTCCTACACTACACTAGGGCGCGGTTAGGGGGCCTGGAGCGCCTTGGTGGAGGGTGACCACCTAGTGGGCCCTCTCCGGTAGTTTTAAGCTCCAGTATTTTTTATTTAAGGCATATAAAATCTTCGTAAATTTCTAGCTTGATTGGAGTTGTGCATAATAGGTATCTCTGATGTGCTTTTTCAGGGTGCTGAATTTCAGTTGTCAGCATTCTCCCTCTTGATGCAAACCTTGCAAATTATTAGAGAAATGGCATTAGAATTACTACCCGGAGCATTATTATGCATAAAAACATTATAAATAACAGTACTAAACATGATGCAAAATGGACGTATCACTCCCCACCCAGTGCTCGGCCGAAGGCTTGGCCGCGATGTCGCACTTCCCCCAGCCGTGTGGGCTGCTCGCCAGCCGACGTGAGTCTGCGGGTTATGTTTTACTCGCATTGCGCGGAATTGAGCTCGCGTTGCGTGGCATCCAATGCTCGGGCTTCAGCCAGCAGGCGCTGGTGCTGGTCCTCCAGCTCTACATATGCAGCAGCAGGGAAGGCCGCGGTTGTGATTGGCATGCGCATCGTCTCCATCGCTGCGTGCAGTGGGTTTCACAATGGACCACTGTCTCAGTCCAGGGTCCCACCAAGAGAAGTAAAGGCCGGCGATGTCGCTCGAGAGGTCGTTGCCGCCAGCCGATGGCAACTCGTTAAACTTGAGCACCTTCGAGGAGTATTCGTCGGGGACGACCATGACGTAGACGTGGTGGCTGGTGAAGGGGATGATGGAGCCATCCTCGGGGAAGTCCGCATTGCCAGGCGATTGGCATTGTCATTGACTCAGTCATGTTCGCCAAAACGAAGAACCAACTCATGCGCCATGCGTGCGCCGGAGGGGGTGAAGGGTCCCGCCTAAAATGTTACTCCGGCTAGCATCGCTGCTAACCCCATAGTGGGCGCTAACTGTCGTGGTATTTCTACGGTAGATGCCATGGGGTGGCTTAAGTCGTGGTCTGGGGCCAACGGATGCCGACGGCGTTTGGAGACGGGTGAGGGTGCAAAGAACATGACGGGATTTACCCACGTTCAGGGCCCTCCAATGGATGTAAAAAAGCTAGTCCTGCCGGAGTGACTATGAATGAACACAGTACATGTTGCTCCTTGAGTTGTTCGTGACGAGGAAGAAGGATCTCTCACTCTCTACCTTGCTGCCTCATATGTGCGGGAGTGAGTGGGAAAAGGTCCGACCCTCTCTCAAGGGGGTTGTGGGGTGGCTTTATAGTGTACCCGATGGAATACTATAAGGGGGGTAAAAAGGGTGCGGGCCTCGGTTGCGAGCCTATCCGATCGGTAGTGGGCCCGCCGACTTCCGGATCTTATCGGGCGTGGGGCCCGTAGGCTTCCCATCCCTGTGGCCAGTACGTGTCAGCATCATGAAGTTGGTGGTGCACGCCTTCTACAAGGCAGAACCGCCCTGTCAAGATCAGCGGTACCGACGGCCCTATAATCATCCCACGCCCCGTCAAGGGGTCTTGTAGCCAAGCTTTACCCCGTCAAGGGGTTCTGTAGCCACGCTCTGCCTTTCGAGGGGGTCTTGTTGTGTCCTCGTATGTCGGTATAGGCGGATGGGACATGCGCTGACCTGTCGGCTACCGCCATAGCCGATTGGTCAAGTCGGCCCGCCCTCATTCGACCTCTAGCCGGGGGGCAGCCCGCGCCTACGTTTGGCCGGCATGTGGGGAAACTTGTCGGGTGGCCCAAAATGTTTTGAAGTGTGGACTCCTTTGTTTTGACATACCCAGGGGTCATATCCCCATCAAATGCTCTGGGTGTGCAAAATGAATCCTTAAGTGATAGATACTTCAGGTATGTCTACTTATGCGGGCTACTAAAAAGGGCACTTTTAAATATTTAAGAGGCCACGCTTGGGAGAAAGTTAGAGTCTGGATGGAAAAGATTTCGTCTGCTGCTGGGAAGAATGTTCTTATTAAAGCGGTTTAACAGGCGATGCCGGTTTACTCTATGGCTTGTTTGAGGCTGCTGAGGGGTCTATGCGAGAATGTGACATCGACCATATGCCAATTCTTGTGGGAGAGTGAACATGGTAAAAGAAAACTACATTAGGTTTCGTGAGATGTCATGACATGACTAAAATATTCAAGAGGTTTTGGCTTCCGTAGTCATGGGATATTCAAGTTCGTGGTACTATCCAGATAAGCACGACAAGTGATGCATGATCCTTTATCTCTTAGTGCAGAAATTCTCATGGCAACATACTTTCGAGGATGCTCTTTTTTGGAGGCCGAATTAGGGCCTCACCCTTCCCAGATTGGGGAAGCTATAATAGATGGTAGAGATATCTTGTCTTAAGGAATTATCAGAACAATCGGCGATGTTGAATCCAAGTATATGGTCACATAACTGGATTTGGCGGGAGAATATGAAGAGGCCAATCACATCCCTTATCCCCGATTTGCCTCGATTGGTGTCTGAGCTGCTTGATCCCACCTCGTATTCTTGGTAGGGGAATTGGTCAGGTCGGTCTTCCTGTCGATTGATGTAGAGGCAATTTTGAATATCCCGCGATGCTGAGGATAGTTGAGGACTTCTGGGCATGGACTGTGGAATGTAGTGGTAACTTCACTGTCCGCTCTACATATATAATGATGTTGAAAACTAAGCATAGTAGAGAGATCTACCTAGAGGAAAACGAATCTTCAGATATTGCTGCAAAAAGCAAAGTTGGACTTCCCTCTCGATAATTTAGGTTCCGCCTAAATTGAAGGTGTTCTTGTGGCGGCACGCACAACATTCTATCTCTATAGGGGAGCTTCTTCATCATCGGAACATGGCCACGACGTGTGTGTGTGCACGCCTTTTATGAGGAGTTGTCGATACATGGTGGCATGCATTGCTTGATAGTTCGATCATGAGGCAAGAAGTGTATGGTCTCTCTCCTCTAAGGAAATGGTTGAACACATGTGTTCCAATCGTTCCCCTAAAAATATGTGTTCCAACCGATCCCCTAAAAATGTTTCCAGTCGTGACATAAGTGTCAAGAATTGGATCTTCTCCATGCATGAATCCATGTCGCACTTCGACTTTACTCGGTTGGTTGTCACCTTGTGGTGATCTAGAGTGCTAGGGGAAGGCAATTCACAAAGAAATCTTTTAGAGCCTACTATGCACACATCATTTTATTACCTTATCTTTAGACGTACATGTTCTTAACAAGACTAACACTGATGTGATTAGAGCATCATATTTCCTGGCTGAAGCCAAGAACCTGGTAAAGATCAATGTTGATGCAGTTGTGTCGAGGAATGGTGGGTATGAAGTAGTTGGAGCTCTGTACAGAGACCGTGAGGGGATTTATTTAGGAGCATCCTCCATAGTTTTTAATGGTATTACTAATCCACCAACACTTGAAACCCTTGTAGTGAGAGAAGTTTTGGTGCTCGCCGATGACCTTTATGCCCAGGGAGTCCATGTGGCTTTAGACTTTTGTAGATGATATAAAGTAAGGGAATTCATCAAACTACAATGCCGTCATTCAGGAAATCATTGATCGTTCACTTGCATTCACTATTTGTAATTTCGTTCCTGAGTTTAGGAGCTCGAATGTTGAGGCTCACAATCTAGTGAATCATGTTTTATCTTTAGGGGTTAATCTCTATGTTTGGTTAGGCCAACCCAATGGTCTTCTTTTGTCCCTATAAACATTGTGATTGGTTAATAAAGTTTTGTGAGATTGTCTAAAAAATTATGTTACTAAAAAATGTCTCGACAAATATGTTTCTAAAAAGTCTAAAAACACCACATTCATATTTTTCTTGATGATAGCACAACAATTGTTGTAGTTATTTTTTTACCACGTGAAGTTCTAACCTTAGAGCATCTTGAGTGTCGTTCATCAAAACAGACACCCAAAACATCATGGCAAGGTTGACCATCCAACCCTATACATAGAATGTCTACCCTTTTTCAAAGAAAAGGAATAAAACTAAATTTCCACCATGCAGCTTAACTTTGAACCGTCGGTCGGTAACAATTCAAGCATAAATACGAAGCCCGAACAAGTCCAGCATCGGATGTTCAACAAGTTTTGAAAAATCATCAATTCAGAATTCAAATATACTCATGGAAAACGGCCTTCATCTTGAGCTTTCTTATCTCCCTCGGCTTGATGTTATTGATCAACATATGTTTTCCTAATTAGGCCGCCTCTTGAGCTTCATCCAACAATGAATCACAATGAAGGGCTTGCATTCCATTCTATAGTACGTCGCGATTGCGCATGTGGGATGTACAACGGCGTGATTATGAGGTTGAAATATTGAGTGAATTAATGAGTTGGCTAACACCTATAGTAACAAGAAGCGAGATATACGATATCCATGATGGACGCACCTAGTGGCCACCTTGTATCCACTTTGTGAAATCACACTGCAAAACTTCATGACAACATTTGAAATGGTGTACCACCTATGGATTAGTGAATTCGCATTGCAATAATTGATCACATCCAAACTGTATGGAATAGAGTGCTTATACTCATGAAACAAAAATGCACATATTGTCAAAATGTCATGCCCGTTTTCTTCATGTATATAAACCCCGCACTTGTGGCCAGCCACTCGTCGCACGAAAATGAATCATCTCTCACAGAGTTACCCACCACCATGCTTACTTAATGTTAAATGAGGAAAATGTCAAAAAAATATCGATGGCATTTTTCCAAACACTTGTCAGGTGTGGTGTTCATCATGAACGACATCAGAAGGGAACGAATGATACATGTGTTGCGTATGGATCATGGAGTGCAACAACATTGAAGTACGAGGTGCCTAGGTGGAGAAACGGTGTTCCAACAAGAATTGAGTGCCAAAAAGAGTAGTCTAGAGGCGGCGGCGTTCTTGGTGGGTGTGGATACAAAGCAAGGGGCGGAGTGGGGGAAAAGGGCTCTTGAAGGGGTTGTTTGTGCGGGTCGGGTGTGTTGCAGTCCTACCTGGTGGCTGTTCGAACTCCCCCAAATGTGTGTCTAATATGATTTTAGATCAAATCATGCATTGGCCTCGCGATAGAAGTAAATATCTGCTTGACAATGCTTGTTGATATACACATGTAATCGACATTGTACCTTTGGGGAGATCGTGAAAGGTCGTTTACGGTGTCATCAATTCCTATCTACTCCGTGTGTAAAGAACTAACAACGTAGCGTTCATATATTTTTTACGGAGGGACTAGTTGTTAATTACGGGGCCTCATCATGTTCTCATCTTATATGTCTAAATTCTATATCTAGATAACTAGCCTCCACTAACTATTTCTCTCAACATGTAAGCATGTCACATCACAGCACAACATGCATGAGAAAATGTCCACTTCCACTATGATGTCTCTCAATATGCAAGCATGACACTTCATCATTAAACATGCATGGAAACAAGATCATCTTAACATGCAAAAAAACATGAAAATTTCATTATATTATGCTATTTATATTTAATAAACATTTTACAACTATACAGTAAGTAAACATAATAATAATAATATTTCATACAACGAATCACATTAAAATATCTTGCAAAATATTCCCTCAACAATGTGTGGGGTACCATCTAATATCCTTAGTCTTGCTGTCTAGCGTGTCCACATTCTTCGTCACAACACTACTCCACCGGTATTGGCGGTTCTCCTATGCAAGTGCCTCCAATGAGTTGCTAACACACTAGTCCGCCAACAAGAATGATGGAAATCCCAGCCTATCAAGGAATGGATCTCATTTTTCATATATATTTTTGCATTCAGAGTTACCAATTAAACAAATCTTGGCTACGAGCTTTTACAAGGTTGAAAAAAATGCAAACACAAGTCTAGAATTATGCCACTTTTTTATGGTGGAATTATGCCACATGAAAGATCGCTCGCACACAACAGGCACCAGCATGGCGATGTAGGTGATCATGTCACGGTTGATGCCACTCGAGCGACCATCTCTGGTCTTTGGCGTGGCCTGATGACCATGTCTCGGATGTCGCCTATATCTCTGGTGCACGCCACTATGTTTGCCATCATTGCCTATACCAATGAATGAATACTTAGGGGTCCAGAGTAATTAGTGGATTCATGTCGGTTTTTTGTAGCAGTTGAGACACATTAAGGCGAGGAACAATAATAAATTATCTTCTGAGTATCATTTGTTGTGTATTTTACCCTTTTACCCCTATACTCAAGTACTCCCACTCTCTCGTCCTCACTTTGGAATGCCAATTGAGATCGTCCATCAAGTTGAAAGAAGTGGATGGCTCATCTTGATTTGGGGTACTATAAATGAGTGCAACTCAAGTGCTCCTTTGCTAAACAAATCGGGCGAGGCTAGACGTAAGTCCCTTGGCTTTTAAATTTGGATTCGTGGACCATTTTCAACCGTAACACACTAGTCTACCAAGAAGAATGATGGAAATCTCAGCCTATCAAGGAATGGATCTCATTTTTCATATATATTTTTGCATTCAGAGTTACCAAATAAACAAATCTTGGCTACGAGCTTGTACAAGGTTGGGAAAATCCAAACACAAGTCTAGAATTATGCCACTTTTTACAGTGGAATTATGCCACATGAAAGATCGCTCACACAAAACAGGCGCTAGCATGGCGATGTAGGTGATCATGTCATGGTTGATGCCACTCGAGCGACCATCTCTGGTCCTCGCCGTGTCCTGATGACCATGTCTCGGATGTCGCCTATATCTCTGGTGCATGCCACTATGTTTGACATCGTCGCCTATACTAGTGAATGAATACTTAGGGGTCCAGAGTAATTAGTGGAGTCATGTCGGTTTTCTATAGAAATTGAGACACAATAAGGCGAGGAACGATAATAAATTATCTCCAGAGTATCATTTGCTGTGTATTTTACCTTTTTACCCCTATACTCAAGTACCCCCACTCTCTCGTCCTCAATTTGGAGTGCCAATTGAGATTGTCCATCAGGTTGAAACAAGTGGATGGATCATCTTGATTTGGGGTACTGTAAATGAGTGCACCTCAAGTGCTTCTTTCCTAAACAAATTGGGCGAGGCTATATGTAAGTCCCTTGGCTTTTAAATTTGGGTTCGTGGACCATTTTCAATCGTATGATGAAGATCCAACATTGCCTGGCTTTCTTCTTCCTTTGGGCCTTCTTGTTCCTAGACTGTCGAACGTATCGCCGCCCGAACCGCCTACAACCACCACTCGGGACGGCATGCGTGACCCTCCCTCCCTTCAACCATCCCCCATCGTCGGTCTTTCCCCGCTCTCGGCCATCCCTCTAGCCTCGCCCGTGTCTAGTTTTTTCTTTGGTGGAACCCCACCACCGACCCCACCCTAAACCCTAAGATAGATAGTGGGGTAGCCCTCTGACGACCCCTTCCTCCTCCTTCCTCCCCTCGGGCCTTCCTCCAATGAATTTCTTCGGGAATCTCAAAATCTATCGACCCATTGGCTAAAGTCAGTCGATTCACGTTTAGCTAATGTGAAACAAATCTGGTTCCTAATTGCTGAGTGGGAGGACTCTTTGGAGCTCGAAGCCCATGCAGACACTACTACCTCTCTTGCTTCACGAATGGCCTCCTTTGCCATATGGGGATGACCTTACTGTTACTACAACTATATACACCCGCTAGCACCTCTGGATAGGGAGAACCATGAGGGTTTTTGATAATTCCTCCTGCACATTGATGGCCGCTTGCATCTCATCAAACAACACAACCTCATGCAAACGACGTATGTGCGTTGGATCTCTAATCACAAAATGAACCACCTTCTGAACTAGATTAGTTTTACTTTCCTATTTTCCTTTCCTTTGCTACCATTTTTCGGTCGGCACTCTCGACCTGATTTTGTAACATTGAACTATGTATCTATAACGCCCAAGATGCGACCCTATCCTTATTTTGACTCGAGGGCCTTGATAGGGATAGGAGAGCATCTTGGTGTTTTGCAAGAATGGATATCATTACAAGTACATGTACATAAGAGATGAGTATATGGAATTGGCTTACACTCGCCACAAGCTACATCAAGATCACATCAATACAACGACATATTCAAACATCATATAGAAGAGCAGGGTCCGACTACGGACGAAAACAAATGATAAAATGACATCCATCCTTGCTATCCCAGGCTGCCGCCTGGAACCCATCCTAGATCGATGAAGAAGAAGAAAACTCCAAATCAAACAAAGCATCTCTGTCACATCAAAGCATCGCATTACCTGTACCTGCAACTATTGTTGTAGTAATCTATGAGCCATAATTTCCATGTGTATCAAGACTAGCAAAGCTTAATGGGTGGGGTATGGTTAAGTGGTGAGGCTGTAGCAAGCAACTAAGCATTTATTTGAGTGGCTAACTTATGAATACAGAAAGTAAAGTATGTTGGTCTACGCATAACAGACGTGAATCTAATAATGATCACTAAGTGATCCTGAACACCTACTTACATCAAACATAACCCCGCAGTGTTCTTTCTCGGATAAGGACTCACGAGTAGAGACAGTCATGGTAACGCACACAGTTAGTGTATTTTATTTGAGTTTACTTCAAGTTTACTATGACCGGGTGTTAAACAAATTTTCCAAGTTGCCAAGTAACCGCGGGCACGACTTTTTGATAGATTTAACCCTGCAAGGGTGCTCCAACTCATCCATAACAAATTAACTACACACTACGGGAATAACCCCGACCACGAATCTCGTGATCTTCCTAAGCAATTCCATTGGAAAACCGCCACCTCAAGATAGCCCGAAGAAAAATCAAAATTCCTCACGCAAGACATACAAGAAAGGTAAAACAAGTCCAGCAAGACCGCCCAACGTGTCGATGAACCCGATAAGAGCCGCGTATCTCGTTCTCACGACACGGCGGATGAGCGGTGGTTACCACACCAATCACCGAGTTGTCCCGGGCGGCGTAATAAGCTACTCTGGGTTGGACCAACACTCATGAGGAGCACTGGCCCGGGTTGTTGATTAAAGATCCTCGGGTTAATTACTCCTTATGCAGGTGTATTAGTTATTAGCCAAATGTAGTACCAATATTGAGCCTTGTCAGACAAGCTTTATCCTAAAACGAAAATCAAGCGGGTCCCCAAAACAACCCTGAGTAAGTTAGGAACGCTCAGTATGGAACATAACATCGGTACACAAGTAACTAGGACAACAAAGATGGAACAAAACATCGAGCAAAAGGCCAAGCCTTCCACATTTTACCAAGTATATATGTGCATTAAATTAAATAGCAATAATATTGTGATATAACAAAAGAATATCCATGTTAACACATGGAAGCAATTGCACCTATAGCTATGAACGCTATAAGAAAGGTTGAGCAAGCGGTAAGATAGTCAAACAATGGTTTACTGGGAGGTTGAGGGTTAGAGGCTTATTATGGCAATGTAGGGAGGCTTGACAAACAAGTGGTAGGTAGCGAGGCATAACGATAAAAAGCGGGACAACTAGCATAGCAATGATAGTAGTGGTATCCAGGGAAATGTGTCATCTTGCCTAAGATCCCGTTTGAAAGAAGAACAAGTCCATGAAGAAGACGAGCCAACGGAGTCGAATGAATCCTCACACTCCAAACGCTTTTAGAACTCTATCCAGAAAGAACAATCCGAAAACAGCAATCAACACACGGTACACCACAACATATGCATGACATGATGCGCAAACCAATATGATGCATGTGCATTTAATTATGCAAGGCACGTCAAAGCACAACAATCAAATACTAAACATTAAGTGAAGTTCAATATGCAATGAGTTGCATATTGACCTAACTTCACATTCGAATTATTTAGTTCACTCTAGTTAGGAACATGACAAGATTAAATGTTGTTAAACATGACAAGAGGTGAAGCATAAATAAATTATGTACTAGGCTAGCTTAAATAAGGCCGGAAACAACATATAGCATATCTAAAATGACCCCACATGCAAATTTAGAATCTGGTTCAGATCTGAATAAAACATATTTTATAGTTATTAAACATGGAAATAAAGTGGACCATGTGATTCTACACATTTTTCTAGTCAAGTTACATATGTGGAACATTTTAAACGGAGCTACGGTTAATTAGTTATGTAACAAATCGTGTTAGCATGCTATTAGGCAAGTTTAATTCAAACAAAAACTTAATTGATTTTAACAAGCATGAGGATGACATGAACAAATATTATGTAGTTTTACGAAAGCATTGGCATGAATAAGATATGATGCATTTTGTCGCCATGGAGGAAAGAAAGGGGTCCCACGGCGACGATAACAAAAATGATGCTACAGCAACGTTCCGATTCCAGCAACTCGTTGAGATGACGGTGCAAAAGCATAAGTGTGGTTGTGAGCGTGTCATGCAAACAAATGGTGGGGTGATCCCGGTTACCGGGTCCCACGCATCGGGGGCACAGAAAAGAGGTGCCCGCACCTAGAATCCTATAAAGTGCATACATCTTATACGTGCAACCATCTCATTCACACATGCATTCGTCTAGTCGGCGTTCGACTCATCGGTTATACCTTCAAAGCATGCGTTTTGGGGCGGATGAAGTTGACGCAGTGTAGATGTACATGGGTCGTCACGGACGTCATGGCACACTCGGTCTTGTCGAATCCACGGCGATGGTAGTGGTACTCGCAATCTTGGCGATTGAAGTGGTACACGTATCGTAGTCATTCTCGTCGGGTCAACGGTAGCCGTACTCCATAGCAGGCTGAACTTGGCATGTCCGGGGAGGTCTTGCGGTGCAGCACTGGAGGCAACGGCAACAAAGGCTAGAGAGGAAGCTTCACCAGGAGTGGAGGCGAGCGACTACGGCACAAGGTGATGGCGACGTGGTCCGACGATGCAGCAGCGCTACTGGAGGAGGCAACAAGGGCCCAACAAATGACGCGCATGGTTTTCGGAAGCAACAACGAGGGGTCCCACAAGCTAAGAAGAGGAGGCATGGCTGCCGGCGATGCACGCAACAACGGTAACAACATAGGCAGACGGGGCGCAAGGCACGGCAAGGAAGAGGTCGACGCTCAACAAGGCAACGACGAAGCAGCATGGCTGAACGCCATGGTCGAGGGGCGGACGAGCCGCTGGATCTTGAGGCGAGGGAGTGGATGGCCGAGGTAGCGGCTGGTGATGGAGTCAGAGGAGGAGGCAAGGAGGAACAACAAGGTCAGAGGAAAGGAAGAAGGTCGAGGCAGCGGCATGGCTCAGGTCGCATGTGAGCTGCGAGCGAGGTCGGGGCTACGGGGTCGAGAACTGGCGAGGGGGATCGAGCGTGTGGGGCTCTCGCTCCTCTCTGGTGGCGCGAGAAGAGGAAGGATGGAATTGAGGGATGAGTGAGAGAGGGGACTGGGTGGAGGCTAGGCTAGGGTTAGGATTAGGTGCACCAGCTGGGCCTAGATGCGGGAGTTGGGCCGGACTGGGTTGGCTTGCAGGTTTGAGGCTCCTCTGTCCCTCTATTATCCAACAATAAAGTAATAGCAACAGGAAAAAGGAGATAAAAGCAAAGGTTAGAGAAGGAATCTGGGAATGGGTTAATTTTCCTGGACTCATAAAAAATGAGTTTGACCCAAGAAAAAATAGAAGTGGCATGACTGAAGTTTGAATTCAAACACATTTGAATTTAATTCAAATGGGTTGAATACTAGTGGGCATTTGGAAGGTCCAAAAGAATGTTGAGAATTATGGTGGTGCTTGGAAGAGTGACGAAATAATATATGGGCAAAGTTGGAGGCCAAGAATTAAGATAGAAAACACATGGAATTAAAATGAAAGTGAGTTTCTTGGTTAATTCCAATTGATGGAATGTTTAATAGTAGCTCCCTAAAATATTGGGAGGGTATGTTATAAAGAGAAACCACCATGTGAATTCCCTAAATTTAAATAGATCAAGATATCTATGCAATTTATTTATCTGAGAAACATTTGGTTGGTAAAACTTAATGGCATGATGACATGATGCAATGCAACAAATAACTAATTAACACATGGTCACGACAAACATGAAAGGCATATGGAGCGTCGGTCCCGGGCTGTTATAGTATCACTATCCCTTCTTAATCAATATGCAACTCACCGCCAATTTCTCAAGAAAAGAAAAAGAATGTGTCTGAAATGGTGGAGGACACTGTGATATGGATATACATCCTCCAATCAATGTGGATAGCTTCGGGTACCCCAACGTGTGAGTATCATCATCACCACAATTCCGTTCAAATTTCTTTAACAACCACTAACTTATATGCCCAATGTATCGTGTAATTTCAGAGTTCATCATGTACATCTGATTTATAGTGAGAATTTAAAGCCATGCCTAAGCTCCCCTTCAATGGATGCAAGGATACATGACCTCTATCAGTTCATCGTAACATCACCATACATATGATTTTGGTTTTGCAAAATATATCACCTGGTTTGAGAATTTTGCAGGGGGCATCGACTTGGGCGTAAAACTAGTTCGACACTAAAAATATCCAATACGACATTCGAGATCCTTTTCTCAAGTTTAAAGTGATGAGATTGAATAACTATGAATACTCCCTCCATTTTTGTATACAAGGTCACTATCAAAAATATAATTTGCAGCTATATAAGACTACCCACAATGGGAAATAATAAAGTAATAACATCCATATGTTACTACTCCATCCGTCACAGTTTAAAAGGCATGCACATATACCTAGGTCGCCAATTTAACTTATATAAAATATATTGTTTAACATAAAAAATTATATCATTAGAAAATAAAACATCTAAAGTTTCTAATGACATATTTTTGTAATATCTGACTTTTATTAACTTGATCAAATTGATGACCTAGGTACACGTGCACGCCTTCTAAACTGTGACAGAGGGAGTAGTCTAAGTTACTACCTTCATAGTCGAGTAACATTGAGCCTTTCGTTTATTAGCTTATAGACTCATCTTGTCTTGGTATGTGTTATGTTACTCATAGAATGAGTAACTAGCTATGTTACTTAATTTCTCTTTCTTCTCATTAATTAGCCACCACATCATATTTTTCGCTTAGGTGGCTGAAAGCACATTTGCTCCCTTGGTTGTTTTGGTAATTAATAACAACATATATCTCATTGGACTAATGTTTCCACTAAGTATATTTCAGGAAAAGTTCAATGATGGGATGGCAAAAGGATTGTGGAGAGACCCTTAGATGCAAGGAATAAGATTAGCAAATCTTCAAGCAAGATGACTCTACATTTTACTTTCTGAGAAATCACTTCGAGTCTATAGGAAAGCCAATACTATTAAAAGGGGGTGAGGTACTGTTGGTGAACAAAATGTTCCATGTGCACAAGTGATAGTCACCTAATACACCCACAAGCTCTTCCACAAAAGTCTATCAAAAGCCAATCATGCAAAATCAGTGCCATCAATTTTTCTTATCGGCGTTCTAGGAACGAGGGTACCCAAACCTGCCTGCCCGCGGGCCAGGGCGTGGCCCACTTTGTCAGCCAAGCACGGCCTGGCGCGGATCTACCCAAGACAAGGCCCTCACAAGGACCCTAGGCTCCCGAGTAGGAACTACCCAAGACCAGCGAGGATGGGCCTCCTCGGGCCACCTACGGAGCGGCACAGATCTCTATGCAGAACCCAGTCTCAGGAGTCAAAGATGACACAGGGAAGGACAGGTGGGCGCCAACGCACCAGGCAGTGCAATTTCCCCATTGGTGCAAAGGGAGCAAGGACATACGCGGGTTCCTGAAGCACCACCCTGAAAGCACATTTGCTCCCTTGGTGGTTTTGGTAATTAATATCAACATATGTGTCATTGAACTAATGTTTCCACTAAGTATGTTTCAGGGAAAGTTCAATGATGGGTTGGCATAAGGATAGTGGAATACCCCAAGATGCAAGGAAATAAGTTGGCAAAGCTTCAAGAAAAGGACTCTACATTTTATCTTTAGTGAGAAATCACTTTGAGTCCATAGGAAAGCCAATACTATTAAAAAGGGGGTAAGGTTTTGTAGGTGAACAAAATGCTCATACGTGCACAAGTGATAGTCACCACATACACCCACAAGCTCTTCCACAAAAGTCTGTCCTAAGCCAAATATTCAAAATCAGTGCAACCAACGTTTTCCACTCGGTGCCACCAACTCCAGAACCTAGACAAATTCAACAAAACCATAGCCACTTCGGTGCAACCGATTCCATTTCGGTGCCCCTGAATTTAGGTTGCCAACTTTCTATTACGCGAATTCACAATATCGGTCCCACCGAGATTGTTGGATCGGCGTCACCGAGATTGGGCAATCTGACCGTTTGTCACCTTATCGGTGCAACCGAGTTTCCTATCTCGGGCTCACCGAGATTCAAAAGTTGCCACCTTTTGGTCACTTCGGTACCACCGAGATTAACACATCGGTGTCACCGAGTTGGTCATTTTGTGTAATGGTTGGATTTTTGGAGATGCCTATATACCCCTCCACCACCACTCACTCGCAAGAGAAGCACTCAGAACAGTTCCCCACTCATACCTACTGATTTTTTGAGAGAGAGCCACCTACTCATGTGTTGAGATAATGCCATTCCATTCCTACCATATGAATCTTGATCTCTAGCCTCCCCAAGTTACTTTCCATCCAATCAATCTCTTCTACGAAGCCAAATCTGTGAGAGCATGATTGTCTGTTGAGGAGCCTATCATCTTGAAGCACAAGTGCAAGGAGTTCATCGACACAATCGAGCCTATTACCTTTTGGAGGGTGGTGCCTCCTAGATTGGTTAGGTGTCGGTTGGGATCCTCCTACTTCGTTTTGTGGAGTGAACCAAGAAGTTAGTAAGGGAAAGGAGATCGCCTACTTCGTGAAGATCTACCCCGAGTTAGGCTAGTCCTCCCGGACGTAGGCCGTCATGGTATAGTCAAGGTTGCTTCTTCGTGGAACCCTCCATGGGTAGATCCCTCCGTGGACTCTCGCGACCGTTACCCTTCATGGGTTGAAGACTCCAGGAACGTGGATGTATGATAGCACCACTTATCATAACCACGGGAAAAATCACCGTGTCACCAATCGTGTTTGATCCTCCTACCCTTCCTTTACTTACATGCTTGTCTTTACTTTCCGCTGCTATACTCATAGACATGCATGTGTAGGGTGTACTTGACATACTATGAATGCTAAAATCTGCCAAGAATAAAATTGGGAAAAAGTAGTTTTTTATTTGGTCAAGTAGTCTAATCACCCCCCCCTCTAGCACTACTTTCGATCCTACAAGTGGTATTAGAGCTTTGGTTTCCATTGCATTGGTTTCACAACCTAGGAGAGTATGGCGTCTAGTGAGGGAAATTATCACCATAGAGGTCCCTACTTTGATGGCACAAATTTTGCTAGTTGGAAGCACAAAATGAAAATGCGTTTGCTTCGTCATAACCCTGCCATTGGGCCGTTGTTCATGTTGGTATGCAAGGTGAATTCTTTGTGGAAGGAAGGGAACCTAATCGCGAAACGACAGCGGATGAATTGACGATGTTGCAACTCAATGCTCAAGCATGTGACATTCTCTTCAACTGCCTATGGCCCGAAGAATTTAACAAAATCAACCGTCTTGAGAATGCAAAATAGATTTGGGATACTTTGATTGATATACATGAAGGTACAGAATCTGTGAGAGAATCCAAGTTGGATGTTTTTCAAAGTAAACTTGACAATTTCAAGATGAAGGATGGTGAAGGAGTCGCTGAGATGTCTAGGCTAGCTCTCATCACCAATGAGATTGTTGTCTTAGGAAGCGAAGAAATGATTGACAAATTCATCATGAAGAAGATACTTTGAGCTTTGGATGATCGATATGATATCATTTGCACATTGATACAAATGATGCCCAACTACAAAGATCTCAAACCAACAGAAGTGATTGGTAGGATTGTTGCTCATGAGATGCCACTCAAAGACAAGGAAGAGCTTCACCACAAGTCTAGCAGTGCTTACAAGCCACAAGTGATTTTCCCGCTACCTCAAGCGACAACCTTGTCACAAATGAAGAGATAAGCCTCATGGTCAAGAAATTAAACAAGTTCTACAAGAATAGAAGCAAATATCGAAGCTCCAACTCAAGATATGATGATAAGCGTTCGTCAAGTCGTGAACGAAACTGTTACAATTGTGGGAAGCCTGGACACTACTCAAATGAGTGCACGGCTCGTTACAAGAGGAATGAAGAGTCACCAAGAAGACAAAGCTCGAGAGAGAGAAGGAGTAGAGATGATCGTTATGAACGAAGACCCTCAAGGAGAAGTAGGGACTCGGAGAAGAAGGAAAAGTACACCAAGAGCTACTCAAGAAGTAAACATCAAGCTCATGTTGGTGAATGGGTTTCTGACTCCGAATCCAACAACCACTCCAAGACAAGCTATCACTCCAACTCCGACTATAGACAAGATGAAGGTGTTGCCGGACTTGCACTACTGACAACCGACTCCTATGAGATATTTGATTCACCAAATGAAGAGAGTGGACGTTTCTTCATGGCTAAAGGCCCCAAGGTATCACACCCCAAGTATCTTTATTTTAATAGTGATGAAGATGACTTGATATTTGACAAATCTAGTAATGATAGTCAAAATGAACTTGCTAGTACTCACTCTAGTGTAGATAAGTCGCGCGATGATGATAAGTTGGAAACTGAAGGACTAACTCAAGAACTAAATAATCTTAAGTTAGCTCATGAGTCAACTCTAGAAGATCATAGAGAGCTTGTAAGGACATATGAGAAGCTACGCTTAGAGAAGCTCAATTTAGAGCAAGAGCATGAGTTCCTTAAAGCTATCAATGATGATCTTCGAAAGAAGACTTCCTATTATCTAGCCAAGCGACTTCTCTTATCTACATTCATGCTAAAAGTTAAGTCTAAGCAAGCTAGTAACAAAGGAAATAAAGGTTCTTCAACTAGTAGCAATAAACATGATAAATCCAATGGCATTGCTTCTAGTAGTTCTCTTGATCCCACTAACTATTCTCTTAGCCAAGTTACACTTGAGCAAGAAAATGAACTCTTGAAAGGGATTATAGAGAAAGGTATCTACATGAGTCTTGAAGGGTGCAAACAATTTGAGGAGATTGTACACAAGCACGGAGGATACCGGAAGAATCGTGGTGTTGGCTACTTCAACGCTAATGGAGTTTAATGGGAAGAGGGTCAATACTTCAATCCCAAGTTTTTTTCTCAAAAGGAGAAGTATGGAAATACTCTCCCCAAGGGAACAAAAGCTCAAGATGACCTTCCACCACAAGACCCCAAGATCAAGCACAAGAAAAGCTTCAAGAGGACATTGACTCATATGAACATGAATCCCAAGCTTTGGTGAAGTGGGTTCCCATGGATTCCACAAGCTCAACTTCTACAAGTGCTACTTCAACACCAAGGATCCCCATCAACTTGATGTGGGTCCCCGAGAAGAAGAACTAGAGAAGTTCTTGAGGGGTGACTCCGCCAATGAAATTCACTCATATTTATTATTGGCAAGAACTGGTTGCAATCAACATTAACATCATGCAATAGTTTGAGGAGTCAAACATACCCTCAAAGGTAAGCAAGAGACAAGGTAATCAACAAATCTATGGACATCATCACATATGCTTTGCACTCCATGTCCATAGATATCCTTGTAGTCTCTTGTGTGTTGGGACTAACCCATGTAGGTGAGAAGAGTAGTGAAACAACGAGGATGCTCCCAACTCTTGGTGATCTTCATCAACTTTGAGCATCCACCACTACCTCACCAATTGGATATACAAGAATGCCTAGGACCACTCCTTTAGCTATCTATGCTTTCTCACCTCATATTATATTCATGCTGCATCACAAAATTTAAACAAGTACTTCTCGATCTCTCTGTGTGAGGAGCACTCAGAGTTTCGTACCGTCAAGGACTAACCATTAGAACCTCCCAAGTGCATATCGGTGGAACCAACTACAAATTCTCGGTCTCACCGAATGCCTAGGGTTGATCTGGTTTTTCAATCTCGGTAATGCTGATTTCATATTCTCGGTTACACCAAGTTTCCTTGTCAGCTGACAGTAGTGAAACTCGATGACACCAAAAATATCAACTCGGTGTCAACGACAGCGATGGGTATATAATCGGTGGACCCTCGACATTTTGAAATCTATTCTTCAAATGTTGCGCCTCCACAACCCTAGCTGCTACCCCGAAGGCCCTTGGCCATCGCCTTGCTTCCCCGAGCGTCTTCGCCGCTGGGAATCACTATCGTCGATGTTTTCTTCTCCAACGTCCCCGCCGTAGCGGATCCATCGTTGCATTGGGGTATGGATTCGGCCCCCTCTCGTGCTCCACTGTCTGATTCATGCGCATTAGGGTTAATTCCTAGTCCTTCCATAGTTTTAAATATTTCCATCCAATAGAAAAATCCACAGGATAGCAAACGACGAATTTTTAGGGTTTTGTCGTCTGCCTCCTGTATCTCGGTAGAACCGTTGTGAAAAGATTTTATTTTTCTGCCACACTAAGAACATCTCGGTGGAACCGAGTGCTCATTTTCGGTCCGACCGAAAATAGTGCCAAGTTCCTGGAAAGAAGGATGTTAGTCTCGGTGTGACCAAAAAGTTTGCCTCGGCTGTACTGAAATACATTTGACAGAATGCAAAACTTTGAAAATTCTTAGTTCAAACTTTCACAAAGTTCTGTATTTTGTGATGACTTATACTATTCCACTCCTCTATACACTATTCACACGGTCAGACATGTCAGGCTCAGAAGATAGTCAAAATTTACAGGAGAAGAACATTGAGATGAGTTCACGCACTAGTCATGAGTCCAATTCTTCCACAGATCCATGCACTCCCAGTTCTCATGGGTTGCCTAAAGCTGCCACTAGGACAAGGAAGAGACTCAACTCAGAAGAAGAAGATTCTGATTTTGTCCCAGAGGAAGTTCTTGCTAAGAAGCAAGAGAAGGCTGCAAGTAAGTCTACCACTGAGGCCACCTCATATAGGAGGGTGGTCAACAAAATTTATGCACCTGCAGAGACCTTCAAAGCACATGAGAGTACTAGGGCAACTATGTCTATTGAGGTTCCAAGGAAAGCTTTGCCTAAGAAGGCAGGAGAAAACAAGACAGCCAGGAAGAGGATCATCCGTGTGATGGGCAGGCCTACCTCTATGTATGAGGATCCAGAGGAGGCTACTGGTGTTGTTGCTGAAGAGGAGGAAGAGGAGGAACATGCAGCTCTGGCACCTCCTAAGACTTCTATGAGATAGTTTTGCTTGACAAGAGCCATGTAGTTAGTGACATGAGATATGTGGACTGGAAGTACATCAAGGATAATGCGGATTACTTTACATGTGTCCAAAACAACTTCCATTGCATTGGACTTGACAAGTTTGTTGGGAAAGATTTCACTACTTGGAATGATGAGATGCTCATGTAGTTCTACTCCACTTCTCATTTTTATGGAGATGGCAGGATTGTTTGGATGATTGAAGGAGCAAGATATGAATCTTCTGTTGATGAGTGGGATACCGTCTTAGGAGTCCCTAAGGTTGATGATGGTGATTTGGATGTCTACTTAGAATCCAAGGAGAGACACAATGCTATGAAGGATATGTATAATCATATCCCTGCAGGTAAAGTGCAATCTCAAGAGTTGGGATCTATTTAGTTCCTCTAGCCAGGCCTCCGTACCATGAATACGTGTCACATCCCTAGCTTTAGCATGCACTTGGATCCATGCTTGTGATTGCATCATGTTTAAATTCTTTTTAAACTTGAAATGGGGATGATCAAAACCCTAGCACAATTTGAATTCAAATAGGTTCAACCAAAAAAAATTCAATGATCCAAAGTGGCTCTAAAAAATGTTCATCTTCTCTGGAATAATGTGGCAACATAAACAATGGGTGATGCATATGTTACAATGTCATTTTTGGATATTGAATTAAATCAATAACTATTCAGACTGGAGCTTTTAAATGTTATAAATACTTTTAAAAGCTCCAATAATTCTAGAAAATCTCTGAGTGGCTTTGGTTATATTATAATAGGCCACATATTAATTTCCAGAATATTATAAAATGATTTGGTTTTGAAATAAAATCAAAACAAACTAAAAAAAAGAAAACAGAACAAAAAAAAGGAAAAGGTTGAGGATTACCTGGGCTTTACCTGGTGCAGATGCGGCCCAGCCCAGGGGCAGGGTGGTCTTCCACCTCTGCCAGTAGGCAGAGGGGAAGGCGAGTCACCCCGCCAACTCCCGCATCGCGCTGGCGGCCTCTCCCTTCCCCTATCCTTTCTAGGCGACCACCTAGACCCCCCTGGAGCCATCCCTCCCCCTGGTGCTCCCCTCTCTCCTTTGCTCCCTCCCGTCGCCATGGAGGAAGCTCCATGAGCGCCACTGTCGCCGCCGTCGATTCGCCGACCATCGTGCGTCCCCGACCATGTCAACGACGCTAGAGGTTCCTCGGTGAGGCCCATGTCCTTTTCCCCTAGCCCCGTCGTCGTTTCCCCTTTTTAGCGCCGTGTGCCACCTCTGTCGAGCTCCGACCGCCGCGAGTGATCTCGCCGCCGTCAGCTCCGGCAGCCCCGCACCGTCCCACCTGCTCGGATGGACGCGCCTCGCTCCTCACGTTCGATAGCACCGCCCCGCATGCCAAATGGTGGCCGGAAACACGACTCCAGCGAGCCTCCGCCGTCGGAATGGTCGCCGCCGGCCAAACTCCGGTGGAGCCGACATGGCGAGCCATTAGTGCTACCCCCCCGGCAGTTAGTTAGCCTTAGCCACTGTCAGTGGGCCCTGCAAGCGGGCCCTGCAAGCGGGTCAAACCGCAGGTAGCATGGGATTTGACCCTGCTTAGCGACTGGGTCACTGACCAGTGGGTCCCACTGGTCAGTTTTGACCTAGACCGGTCGGTTGACCAGGCTGACGTCATGCTGATGAATGGTTGACGCAATAAATGTAATTCTGGATTTTTTATAATTCTAGAAATTGCTAAAAACTTAGAAAATTCATATAAATTAATCTCTAAGTAAAATTAAAATAATTTATATATGAAAATTGATTAGAAAAATCCAATGGATCAATCTATACCATTTTAATGCATGT
Source organism: Hordeum marinum (assembly GCA_022496015.1). Classification (NCBI taxonomy): domain Eukaryota; kingdom Viridiplantae; phylum Streptophyta; class Magnoliopsida; order Poales; family Poaceae; genus Hordeum; species Hordeum marinum. Next base: position 364,817,945 of record CM039675.1, on the reverse strand, counting down.
TAGAGCAACCTAAATAGGTGAACTTGGACATTTTAGTTCAAATGCATTATGGAACTCCATATATAAAGTTGAATTTGAACCTTGAATTCAAACCTACTTCATTTGAATCTGTTGCTAGATGCATTAGCTCAAACACATCATATTGCCATGTCATATTCATGCATCATATTGTTGCATTTGATGTTTATTGATTTATTCCCCCTTTGATGGTTGTTCTTCGTGTTAGGCACTGTTCCGGAGGATACGGTCGAGTATCCATCTGAGGAGCAGTAACGTGTGATCGTCTTATCAGGCAAGCAACCCCTCTTGAACATATCCGCTACAATCCCACTCTCTCGCTCTTGCTCTCACTTATTGCATTAGGACAAAATGTTTCAGCTTTTACATGTTCCGATAGTTGAACCCATTCCTCTGCATGACCTGTCATTGTCACAGTAAATAGCTGAACCATACAACCTAGCATACCTGGTAGATGCTTGAGCCATGTTGTGCCTTTAACCTGCTATGCTTTCTATGCTTAGAGTTGTGTCAGGTCTGATTCGTTTGAGTGATTAACCAGAGTCGACTTATTAATCGACTTGATCTCTGTCCAGGAGTTGCAACTAGTTTATGGTGTTTGTAGGACATGCTAGTAGTCTACCGAGTGGCACTTCGTACAGATGGGCTTGGGACAGACTAGGCATCGTGGCCCGGTGTACCAAGCATAGTACCATCTGTCGAGGTGGGCTTGGGAACCCGGTACACATCGTTTGGGGCCATTGAGTAAACTTCGGCCGGACTTCCTTGCGGGTTCAGTCTGAAATAGGCGATAAACCTAGTATGGAGTCTTGTGTGGTTAGTCAGTTTGTGGCCGACTCCCTCGCTGGGCTTCTGCTTGAAAGTTGATGAGGTGCCTTTTTACGAGCACATGGCGATAAGTGGCGGGAGCATGTGTGACGAAGTACACCCCTGCAGGGTAATCAATCTATTCGAATAGCCGCGCCATGGATATGGACTACTTGGAGACATATATGGTTCATAGACAATTTAAAGGGTTACTCATAAAAGCTTCAAGACAAGTGTGAGTACCATGGATGGCACTCTCGTAGGAAGATGGGAGCGGATCCATGGTGGTGTATTGTTCTGGTGTTAGTGGACTCGTGTACGCTTCACAAAACTTTTCAAGGTTATGAAAGTCATAGTACAGGATAGCCACCGAGTCAAAGATGGCTTGCTGCATTGAACCCCACAACTCCCTTGTTGATACCGATGCATATGTAGTTAGTTATGATGTAAGTCTTGCTGAGTACTTAGTACTCACTGTTGCTTAATTATATTTTTGCAGAGGAGACTCCATTCTCGCTACTGGTTTCTACGATAAGATCGATGTTGGCCATTTAGCTTGGGAATCCCAGCCAGAGGTCTGGTTCCTATGGAGGGCCTTGTAGATAGACAGGTTTCCGCTTGTTGCTTGTATGACTTGCGTGTTGGGTCACATGACCCCTGTTTGTAATATCACACTATGTTGGCTCTTATGAGCCTCCTAAATAAATGTTGTGTTGTTGTATGGTTATGTTGTGATGCCATAGTTGTATCTATGCATATCGGGCATGTCATGCGTACATGTGACGTGCAATGATATGTATGGGATTCGACACCTAGTTGTGTGCCTTAAGTAGTACTCTTTACAGGGAACTGCCCCTTTGTGCTTCCACCGAGCCTTGGTAGCTTGCTACTGCTCCGGACACATTGATTGACCGACATGTATCCTTCTTTGTTGCAGTGTCTGTCCCTTCGGGGAAATGTCTCGCAGTGTAATGGAGTCCATGTAGCCTGCTATGACTCGTCTACGTGCAGTGATGACATTTATGTCCCACGGCGTAATGGAGTCCTTGTAGCTTGCTATGACTCGTCTACACACGCTAGAGGCCGACACCTGCATTGCAGGGTTACGTACGCCTGTTCCTGTATGGATGTGCCACTTGGGTTCTACGACTAGTCATGTCGACCTAGGTTCTTTGATGTTTGAATGCTAGCGACATATTTACATATGTGGGCCAAAAGACACAAATGGTCCCGGCCCAGGTAAGGTGGCAGCCATGGAGTTAACCGTGCGTGAGGCCGCAAAGTGATGTGATGTGTTACATGCTGGATTCTTATGGCGTAGGATCGGGGTCCCGACAATACCATCCTAAGGCATACCTTGATGCCCAAGTCTGGAGATGAGAAGATGATTCTTGGATACTCCATCAACATGCTCATCCATCTTAATCATCACACCATGATTCGAGTGATGGACTTGATAGTAGAGACTGTCAAGAGGGTTGTTGCTGATCATAAGTGCTCATGCTGTTATGCATCCTATATTTGGATGCTTATAAATTCTAAGATTGAGAAGCACATATTTGCTCTGTATGCCACTTCAGCCAGATCTCGAGGACAATGTTGTGGTGATGGACTCAGACCATCCCACATTAGCTGCTACTCAGGCACAAGCAGAGGTAGAAGCAGAGGTAGCTCGAGCCACTAGTCCTTAGGTTCCTAGATCCAGGAACGAGCAGATGGATCTCTTGATCACCACTGTCATGGATATAAACAGTGACATCAAGACCATCATGGACACTCAGGAGAGCCTTGTAAACATCATTGAGGATAGAGTGAAAACTCTAAATGACAAGGTTGATGGGCTGACTAAGACAGTCAATGAGCTCAAAAAGGAGGTTGATGAAGCCCCAATCCGTCACACCTCTTTAGAGTCTGAGACATATGATGAAGAGGAGGATAGTGCACCAATCATGACGACTGCCCAGTTCACGACTAAGGCTAGGACACCTACAGTGCCAACTCCAGAGACGAGGCCTTCATCTTTTGCTCCAGCCATAGTGACATCAGCTCCATCAGCTCCAGTGCCTCCAGTGTGTACACCAACTCCATCCAGGACTTTAGGAGAAGTCTTTGCCAACGTAGTTCTCTCTACTCCGCCATTGACGACCGAAGGAGATCAGCCGCAGAAGAACGATTAGCTATATCTCTTCGAGATTTTTGGTAACTTGTTGCCAAAGGGGGAGAAGTTGTATATAGATCTTAGGCTTCGAGTGAGAGACCATCTGCTTTTTATTTGCTAGTTTTACAAAACATTTGGTTCTTTTGGTTTGATGTGAGATACTTTTGTGTGTTTGATCATACACATTAATGTGTGTTGCTACTATTTCCTATCTTTTGATGGTTATGTGATGATAATTCACTTTGCTTGATATGTTGTGCTATGTTGTTAACTCTTATTACTCTCGCACACCACCAAGATGTATGTGCATTGAACAAGTGCCCCATGTACCTAATTGATTGTGCATTTGCATTCAAATGCAAATTTAAAAATAATGTAAAAATTTAGGGGGAGCTCTTGCTTATCGCATACTTCTCAAAGCAACGATTATATTCATTGATTATATCATATGTCAAAGCTTTGATCTATATGTTGTCATCAATTACCACAAAGGGGGAGATTGAAAGCACATTTGCTCCCTTGGTGGTTTTGGTAATTAATAATAACATATATGTCATTGAACTAATGTTTCCACTAAGTATGTTTTAGGAAAATTTCAATGATGGGTTGGCATAAGGATTGTGGAATACCCCAAGATGCAAGGAAATAGATTGGCAAAGCTTCAAGCAAAAGACTATACATTTTATCTTTTGTGAGAAATCACTTTGAGTCCATAGGAAAGCCAATACTATTAAATGGGGGTAAGGTTTTATTGGTGAACAAAATGCTCATACGTGCACAAGTGATAGTCACCACATACACTCACAAGCTCTTCCACAAAAGTCTGTCCTAAGCCAAATATTCAAAATAGGTGCAACCAACATTTTCCACGCGGTGCCACCGATTCCAAAACCTAGACAGACTCAGCCAAACCCTAGCCACTTCGGTGCAACCGATTCCATTTCGGTGCCACCGAGTTTAGGTTGCCAACTTTTTGTTACGCAAATTCACAATATTGATCGCACTGAGATTATTGGATCGGCGTCACCGAGATTGGGCAATCTGATAGTTGGTCACCTTATCGGTGCAACCGAGTTTCCTATATTGGTCTCACAGAGATTCAAAAGTTTCCACCTTTTGGTCACTTCGGTACCACCGAGATTAACACATCGGTGTCACCGAGTTGGTCATTTTGTGTGTAACGGTTGGATTCTTGGAGATGCCTATATATACCCCTCCACCACCACTCACTAGCAAGAGAAGCACTCAGAACAGTTCCCCACTCACACCTACTGATTTTCTGAGAGAGAGCCACCTACTCATGTGTGGAGATCATGCCATTCCTTTCCTAACATATGAATCTTGATCTGTAGCCTCCCCAAGTTGCTTTCCACCCAATCAATCTCTTCTACCAAGCCAAATATATGAGAGAGTGATTGTGTGTTGAAGAGTCTATCATCTTGAAGCACAAGACCAAGGAGTTCATCAACACAATCAAGCTTATTACCTTTTGGAGGGTGGTGCCTCCTAGATTGGTTAGGTGTCGCTTGGGAGCCTCCTACTTCGTGTTGTAGAGTGAACCAAGAAGTTTGTAAGGGCAAGGAGATCGCCTACTTCGTGAAGATCTACCCCGAGTTAGGCTAGTCCTTAGTGGACATAGGCCTTCATGGTATAGTGAAGGTTGCTTCTTCATGGACTCTCGTCATTGTTACCCTCCGTGCATTGAAGACTCCATGAACGTGGATGTACGATAGCACCACCTATCGGAACCACGGGAAAAATCATCTCATCACCAATGGCGTTTGATCCTCCTACCATTCCTTTACTTACATGCTTGTCTTTAATTTCCGCGGCTATACTCGTAGACATGCATGTGTAGGGTGTACTTGACATACTATGAATGCTAAAATTTGCCGAGAATTAAAATTAGGAAAAAGTAGATTTTTATTTGGTCAAGTAGTCTAACCCCCCCCTCTAGCACTACTTTCGATCCTACACGCCCAAAGGTTTCCATTCCAGTGCAACAAGACCACGACCACGAGCCCCGCAGGGCGGATGTCACCGCCGAGCCCACCACTACAACATCGACATCCGCTTTGTAGGCGAGTACTACCTTTGGACAGGGCATGGATGTACTCCTATCCCCCTTCAGATTTGGTCGTTGTGGGATCCCTTCCTGCCATTGTGAAAAGGTAAGAGGACCTGGGCCACCGCTATATATAGAGGCTAGGCCGCACCGTAGAGGGTATCCGATCCGATCCATGACTTAGCCACTCACCGAACCACGAGACAAGGTTGAGATCCTCAAACACCACTTGAGCACCCTCGCGAGGCTCAATCCCATTGTACTGGTTCATCCACCGCACCTCCCCAAGAGGCAATCCACCAAAGCAGGAGTAGGGTATTACGCTTCGTAGCGGCCTGAACCTGGGTAAACTGTCATGTCCATCTTCTTTCTCGCCATTGTGCGAGTTTTGCCGTGGTGTCCATCAAGTAACGAGCTAGGTAGGGCGAGGCTGCAGGGGATCTTCGCACACGCCCCTTTGTTCGAACCTTGAGGGTTTTGCGGAGCCCAAAATCCGACATTTGGCACGCCAGGTAGGGTGCGTGTCGGAGCCTTCCTCAAGTCTCACCCCGCCTCTGCTCGCCGCACTGATGGAAAAAAGGACGTCGATCCCGTGCTGAGCGGAGAGCTGCCCACGTGGCACGGGTGGTCATGTTGAGCCTCGGCACACCACATCATCAAGCCTCTCCGTCAGCGGGCGCCATCACCGGTCGGGCCCTTGACGGGCGCCGGGGGATGCCGCCTTCACCAGATACGCAGCGAGCCCTCACTGCCCTGGATCTCCCCCGTGTTGGGGGTGCACCGCCACTTCTCCGGGACTGCCACGACCCGACGCACTTACACGTTGCACTCCTCATGGCGCACGAGCTACAACGCCACCGCGCGACGCATGTACGCCGCAACGCCTGGGCCAGGTGTGCCCCCAGGCACGTCACCGTCACCAGCAAGGCCTTGATGTACCTCGGCAAGGCTCGCGCCCATGAAATTACTCAGCCGGCAGGACCAACGCTCGGGCCACACGGGCGCCTCCAGGACGACCCATGCTCGCCTGGGGCTCGGTCAGGGGCACCAGGGGCGTGGGAGCTGGCTGCAGGCACCGGCGGAGGCCGGTGGGAGGTGTTGCCCACACGTGAGGGCATCCCCTCACGCCCCTGAGCATGCCCGCCGGAACCAGGGGAAGACTAGACGCTCGACTTTGCCGACGCCCGGGGGCTTAGGCAACTCTTCAATGACAGTGTTGACGAGCGCCCGGGCCTTGAAGGAAGCAACGCCGGCTACCACGACTACAGAAGGTATGTACACGACTTCGCAAACGGCTCTCGTGGGGGGGGGGTGGCACACCCAGCCTCGCGGGGGTGGCTCGAGGGACTCGACTCGTGAGGATGCCCGACACAGGCACACTCGCAAGGCGCGCCCGCTGGTAGGGAGCTGCCTGGAGCAGGCATTTGGGTTTGGGAACCGGGGGACACTGGCCTGGGAATAGAGGGTAGAACACGCGCCAATGTTCTCGGGTCCGGTGGCCCCAACTTGGAGATGGAGGGTGGAACACAAGTCCATGTATCCAGGCTAGATGATCCCAACCTGGGGACGGAGGGTGGAACACACATCCCTGTCCCCAAGGCGCACGACGCCCGCTTGGAGGTGGAGGGTGGAACATATGTCCATGTCTCTGAGTCGGGTTTCGCTTGGTAACCAGCGGGAGATCCTGTAATCGCCCATGTCCCTAGGCCCGGCTCGCCAAGCCTGGAGGCGGTGCCTCGAGTACCTGCGGGAGGACCAAAGTGCGTTATATTGACTAGAGGGGGGTGAATAGGCGATTTTTAAAAATTCATCACTTGAGGAATTTATAGCCAGGGTGCAACTTGACATGATAAGACATAAATGCCCCCAATGATATGACCGTTATGTGGATGTTATGAGTGGGGAGAGCTGGCGCTAAGCACAGCAACGGTCGGAATTTGGAACTATGAAAGTCCTCAGGCTTATCATGTTCCTCACTTGTACGCAATTCGCACTGGCGAAATCCTAACTCCTCAGTCAGGTCAATTTCCTCAGAGACTAGAAGAACTTCGTCTCTGTAACTGAAGAACTTGTCTAAACCATAAGAGAGTTCCAAAGGCTTCACTCAAAGGATTGTATAGGTTGAGGATTTTGGAGTTGAGCGTTAGTTGGAAATTTTCCTTAGTATTACCTCGGCCCCCTTTAACAGTACAGTGTTTCCTATGACTCAAATAAGGAAATGAAACTACGAAAACGAAAGTCTTCACGCTTCATATTCCTTGTTCATATCTTCAAGGTCACACCAACTTCTTCATTTTCAAAGTCTTCACAAAGTCTTCACCAAAGTCTTCACAAAGTCTTCAGCAAAGTTTCACTTGAAGACATACAATTTTAGGGGTCGATAATCTCCAAATATATCAAACTCCTCATCGACTTATAGAGCCTGTGTACACTCACAAACACATTAGTACCTTAACCTATAAGTCTTCAATACACCAAAATCACTAAGGGGCACTAGATGCACTAACAATCTCCCCCTTTTTGGTGATTGATGACAAATAGGTTAAGTTTTCAACGGGGATAAACATATGAAGTGAAAGTACATATTTTGAGGAATTTGATTGCAAGATATAGAAGAACCCCCCCTGAAGATGTGCATATTTGAGGAATTTGCTTTGGACTGCAAATGCACATGGCAGGTTAAAACATGGAGAAATCCCCCTATATCTTGTAATTCATACACGCATTTGAACATATGATATGAAGAATTTGAAATGCGTGAGGAAAATGGTGTCTAACGAAATTCAGCATGTATGCATTAAGGTACTTGAGGAAATAAACATGCGAGGAAATAGTTCAAAAGTGTCAGACCACCATCGGACTTAAGTTTACAACTCAATCAACAAAAGCTTCAGAAGAGCAAGAGTTGTAACTTAAACAAAAATAACCCATATATATAGAGACCTGCTTGAAGACTAACTCAAATTTTCTCCCCCTTTGTCATCGAAGACCAAAAGGGACGAAAAAGTGAGGACTAACGCCCCTATGAAGAATTTCATCGTGTTGGTGAGGAAGGAGCGCCAGCATTGTCGGGGTCGTCTGTCGATGTAGGGCCTGCCGCAGTGTCGTAGTGTCTTCATTGCCATCGCATTCTCGAGATGAAGAAAATGAACTTGTGACCATCAGAGGAACTTGGACTTTCTTGAATTTCTTCTATGGTCGACGAGCCCAGTCAGGATGTTCCTCAAGATCCAGCTCATTCAGTTCTTCAGAAGACATGAGGTGAGACAGTACGGCCCAAGAGCGGTTGAGGTTTTCATGCGCATAGTAGTGATTCCTCTTCACAGTGTTCTGCGTCATAGTCATGTTCTGCACAATGTAACCAAGTTGGCGCTTCACCCACTTGTGATTGCGATCGACCTTCTGATGAAGACTTATTAGAAGCTCGCGATCAGTCATCACACGAGGGGCAGACTCTTGAGGTTTGTGAGCTCAGACCTTTGCATCGGAGTCTTGAGTGGCAGTGTCATCATTGGTGGAGAAGGAAGCGGCTTTGCGAAACTATCCATCCAATGGACGAGTGCCTTCATCAATGACAGCCTTGCCTTTTCCTTCAACTGAGGCAATTGCGCTCTTGATGACTTCAATTGGAGGCAGGAAGCCAAAGTGGTTCTGGAAATCAGCCTTGAATGGAACTGAGGACTTTGCCCTAATGAATTTCATTATCCAAGGCGCATAGGGCTTCTATTCAAATGGAGCTAAAGCAGCACTGGCCAAAGTCCTCATGAAGAAGTCATGCAAGTCAATGTGAATTCCATGAATGATGTTGAAGAGCATATTCTTCATGACTCCTTCCACTTCTTCTTCTTCGGAATTGTGCCCCTTCTAAGGACATAGCGTATTTGTGAGTATACGGTAGACAGTCCTGGGCACATATAGCAGATCCTTCACAAGGAAGGTTTTTCGTTGAGGCTTTCCAGGAGGCAATGTCTTCATCAACACTTGCATTAGCTGATTTGGAAGTGCAGACTCATCAAACAGTTTGCAAACTTCATCTGAGGGAATTGGAACTGGTACACACTGAAGCAATTTACAAGCTTGAGCAGTGAAGTGTGTAAATCCTGCCATCCAGTCCAATATCAACGAGTTGATGTCTGAAGCATTTCTGCTGATATGCAATGTGGCATAGAACTGAATAATGAGTTCTTCATTCCAGTCACAGATGTCGACGCAGAATGGGAGAATGCCTGCATCATGAAGAACCTGGAGCACCGGTGTGAATGATGGAAGGGTTTCCATGTCAGCATGAGGAATTTGGTGGTGATCGAAGACTTTCTTCTTCTCAAAAAGAACTCATGCATAGTAGTTGAGCTGTGTTGCCGGCCAGAATCTGTTGCGACCGCCCCTTGCAAAGTCATAGGGATTTGGACTAGTGAAGAACATTCGTTCATTGAAGGAAATTGCTCTTGACGAATTTGGGGCGTACTGAGCCTTTGAATGGCATTCTTGGCTTCGGTTGAAATTTGGCTTGAAGCACCCCCTAAACTCCTTTGGCATGGGAGGAACACCTTCAGACAGAACGATTTGGAGAGTTGGTTCCTTAGTTGCGGCAGGAGCATCAAGATCATCTGCCGTTGCGGCTGGAATTTCTTCAGTGACTTGGGTGTTCACATTGGTAGATTCTTCATGTATTTCTTCAGTCGGAGCAGGCGACTGAGAAATCTGTGTTAGAGGAGTAGTCATTGGTGAATTTGGGTGTGCTGATTCCCAATATTCATCATTGATGATAGGCGTTGTATTGCCAATGTCTACGTCCTCATCAATTTCTTCAACTCCAACCTCTTCAGCGGTGAACTGAGGATGGGGCGATGATACCTTTGGAGTTGAAGATATGTCTTCAACTTCAATTTCTTCATCAATCTGCTCTATTGAAGCAGCAGAATGATCTTCATCTTCTTCTGGGATGACATATTCCACCCCAAATGGTACAATTTCGTGGGCCGGTGCTGAGGAAATTGGTGTAGCATCAATAGGTCCAGTTGAAGAACTTGGCAAAGTCTTCAACTTCTTCACGGTTGAGGATTCTGAATCTGATGCTTTTCTCTTGAGAGTCTTTTCCTCAGCCATGTCAGTTTCTTCAGGAACGACTGATGCAGCCACCCTGGTATGTTCAGTTTCTTTAGGCACAACAAAAGCTTCAGCTGGCCTTTCAGTTTCTTCAGGCACAACAGTGGTGGTTGTCCTGGCATGATCATCAGTGGTATGAGTTTCCTCAGCACCACTGGTAGTTGCTTCTGGTGCAGAAGCATTTCCATCAATAGTTTCATCAGGGTGAGCAATTTCATCAGTAGCTTGAGGAATTTCATCAGCCTGAGGATTTTGAGGTTGCGATCGAGCTGCAACCCTAGTGTTGTGATCCTTCACTACAGCTTGAGCAGCCCTGACGAATCTCACCTTGGTGCCCTTCCATTCAGCATCATATCTCTCTTGATCCTCAAAGAGTGTGCGAATTTCAGACTGAACAGTGACGAGTTGATTTGGGGTCAAATTCATCACATTGTCTCTCAGGAACTTTTCCTTCCGAACCCTATTCCTATTAGCTCTTAGAGCTTGCTCTCTTTTCCATTTTTGTTCAGAAATGAAGTGGGTGAGGACATGATCCACTCCAAGAGGCAGAATTAGTGAAGAAAGTGGGGTGCTTGGGTCTTCATGCCATATATCGATGAAGTTGAGGATCATCTTGGGATCCAGCATGAGAGTAACAGAGTTGCCCTTTGCTATAGCAGTCTTTTGCTGACTGTGCTTGATGATTTGTTCCAATTCCTCATCATCAGCTTCATCATCATCATCCTCAAAACCCGAGGGTATGGTCACCACAACCTTGCTTGAGTGAGGACTTGGTCTTTGACCTTGTCCAGCAGTTTTCTTCAGCTTCAACGCTGAAGGGCTAGTTGAAGACTTTGCTATAGTAGAGGGGCTTACTGAGATCTTTGGAACTCTTGAGTATCCCTCAGTCCTCTTACATGATGCCAGATGCACTGGAGTTGAGGACTTTGCAGCTGTCGCAGAAGACTGAGCAGCTGAAGACTTTGTAGGCCGAGGCCTTTGACCTTGAGGGATCTCCTATGAAGGTTTTGAGGTTGAAAAACTTGTCTTAAATGCAGATTTCTTCCTCATGATTTTCTTCGGAGCACTTGCAGAGGCTCCGGCAGAGGCAGCAGCAGCAGAATCTTCATTGAATTTCTTCACTGCCTCTTTGGCTTTCTTCGCCAGCTTGGCTTGCTGCTTCTCCCACATGTGAGGAAAGTCCTCACCAGTCTTGATGCTAGTGGGATCAGCAATTTGATTTGGAGCAAGGGGAGGCTTGCTGCAAGGAGGTTTCACTGCGAATTTCATCATATATTTTGGAGTTACATAACTATATTCCTTCCATTCCCTTGCCCATCTCCTCTCAATTTTCTGCAGACGAATTTTACTCTGCTTGGTCATTTCTTTGCCATGAGTTTCTTCATCGTCTGTGCAGTATTCCTCATACACGTCATTTGGAATCTCAAAGGCAGTGTTCACATCTGGATTCTTTCCACCTTTCTGAGGTTTCTTTCCGTCGGCCATTTTCTTCACTTGAGGAATTTGAACTCTTGAGGACTCTGAAGAAGTACACGGTTTTTTTCCTCAAGGAGCGCTAGAAATGAGTTAAGTTGATGAGAACCTAGTGATTCATCAGCGTACATGTTGTACCTGTGAACAGAGTATAGGTGCGAGGAATTTGAAGAGGTCATATGCGTTCTCAGATTTTTTTTAAATAAAACAGGTGAGAGGAATTTGACCTTGGGTGTCTTGAGGAATTTGACTAAGTGTTCTTTGTCTCAGGTTCCAGAGTTGTGCAAATTTTGAGGATTCACACAATTGAGGAATCTTGAATAAAATCATTACTTTGGGAAAAACATCAAGTATGTGAAGATGTAAGGTGCTTTTAGAATAAGGTTCATGAAGAATAAACACCTTTTGAGGAATATGAAGAGAAATTGAGGATTAAACAAGGGCAGTAAAATAAATTTTATTTACCCTGGTGAAGAACATGACGAACAAGAGATGAGATTGGGAAGTTCGTCCGTTCAGATCTCCCACGCCCTAGCTTGGCAAAGGGAGACAGCTACAGCGGCGGTGGGATGAGGACTTCCGCGACCGATGCGAGTACAGCGACGACGAGGTCAAGGCGGTGAAGCTCTTCCTCACCGACGATGATGACTTTAGTGGCAGCGCTAGGTTGGAGCTCGGGAGAGGGATGAGATGAGGAGTAACCGAGCACAGTTGAAGGGGAGGGGGTATTTATAGAGGAAGTGAAAACCAATCTGCCCGAAGATTTTGGACAGGATTGCCCCTGACCCTTGCTCTCCACGCGACAGGTGTCACCCACGTTCCGAGTAGAGGAGATTATGGGGGATCATGGGTTATCCAGTCGTTGGAATCGGAACCATTTGAGCGGGAACCGCTGAAAATTTTGATAGTAAAAATTTCAAAGTTTTTGTTCGCAAATTCTTCAGTTGTCAAGGACATAGTGAAGACTTTAAACAAGTTTCAAAGTAGAACACATATGAAGAATTTGTGAACAAACTGGGTTTAGTTTAGCATAGAGGGGAAAGTGTCCGATCACATTCATTTAGATGAAAATCAACTTGAAGAATTAGCAATAAGTGAATGCTTTGAGGACATTGAAAACTCAAATATATATAGTCAATGAAGAACATGAGTTTCAAATTTTGAAGAATTTGAAAAGTTGAGGAATTTGCAAATTCGAGGAATTTGATAATTTGAAGAATTTGCAAAAATGATCAAAAACTCAATTTTGAAGAATTTCAACTTTGGTTGCTGGTGTGACCCACCGTATAAGAATGATGATTTCAAACACCGCGTACAATTGTCGTAGGGTTCTAAGAATCAAATTCTTCATTAATTTCTTCACACTTAGAGGGTTATTCTTCATTGATTGAAGAAAAACGTTACTTTGTGTGTTGCACATCAAAGTCATCAATTTTGCATAAGTGTTGGGATGTGTGTTCTACTTCAAAGAACATTCAAAGATTCTAAGATATTTAGCTCACACCGCAACTTGCAAAATCTCTTTTCATCCAAGGGCTTGGTGAAGATATCGGCTAGTTGTTCTTCAGTGGGGATGTGGTCGATGGAGATGTCACCCTTGAGTACATGATCTTGAAGAAAGTGATGACAAATCTGGATGTGCTTGGTCTTGGAGTGCTAAACTGGGTTGTAAGCAATCTTGATGGCACTCTCGTTGTCGTAGTAGAAAGACACATTCTTCAACTTGATGCCATAGTCCTTGAGGGTTTGCTTCATCCATAGTAACTGAGCACAACATGAGCCAGCAGCAATGTACTCAGCTTCAGCAGTAGAGAGTGAGACACAGTTCTGCTTCTTCGAGGACCAACAGACTAGGGATCGTCCAAGGAAATGACATGTGCCTGAGGTTGACTTGCGATCCACGCGATCTCTAGCATAGTCAGCATCAAAGTATCCGACAAGGTGAAGATTTGAGCCCTTCGGATACCATAATCCAAGTGTTGGTGTGTGAGCTAAGTATCGAAGAATGTGTTTCACAGCCTTATGGTGTGATTCCTTCGGTGTTGCTTGGAATCGGGCACACATGCAAACACTCAGCATAATATCGGGCATAGATGCACATAGATACAATAATGAACCAATCATGGAGCGGTATACCTTCTGATCGAAATCTTTACCATTTTCATCAGTGCAGAGGTGGCCTTTTGAAGGCATTGGAGTTTTGACGCCTTCGCAATCTAGCATGTCGAATTTCCTCAGGACATCCTTGAGGTACCTCTCTTGGGAGATCAAGATGCCATTATCTTGTTGACGAATTTGAAGACCTAAAAAGAATTTCAACTCTCCCAACATAGACATTTGATATTCTTCACTCATCATATAGGCAAATTCATCACTATAACGTTTGTCAATACAGCCAAAGATAATATCGTCTACGTATATTTGGCATATGAATAGTTCATTGTCATGGGATTTTGTGAAAAGAGTGGGGTCGAGTGAACCAGGTTTGAAGCCTTTCTTCATGAGGAATTTCTTCAGAGTGTTGTACCATGCCCGAGGGGCCTGCTTGAGGCCATAGAGGGCCTTGTTAAGTCTGAAGACTTTGTCAGGATGCTTAGGGTCTTGAAAACCTGGGGGTTGAGAAACATATACTTCTTCCTCAAGCTTACCATTGAGGAATGCACTTTTCACATCCATTTGATACAAGATGATATTATGATGGTTAGCATAAGCAAGCAATATACGAATAGCTTCAAGTCTAGCAACAGGTGCAAATGTTTCATCAAAGTCAATTCCTTCAACCTGTGTGTAGCCTTGAGCTACAAGACGAGCCTTATTCCTCACCACAAGGCCATTTTCATATTGCTTGTTGCAGTAGATCCACTTGGTACCTATGATGTTATGTTTGCGAGGATCTGGCCGCTTGACAAGTTCCCAGATGTTGTTGAGCTTGAATTGATGCAATTCCTCTTGCATAGCTTGAATCCACTCGGGCTCCTTGAATGCTTCATCAACTTTGGTGGGCTCTATGATAGAGATAAAGGCAAAGTGCCCACAAAAGTTAGTCAAATGTGAAGCTTTTGAGCGAGTGAGGGGACCTGGTGCATTGATCTCATCGATGATTTTGTCAATCTGTACTTCATTTGCAACTCTAGGATGAGCAGGTTGACGTGGCTGAGGACTTCCTTCAGCATCATTTTCTTCAGGTGTATCAACATGAAAGTCTTCATTCGTTGGAATGACTTCCTCGGTGGGTATGATATCTTCAGTTGCCTTTAGCTTGATGGATTCCTCAGGAGACTGTTCCTCTAATACAGAAGGTAGGTGCTCTCTTTGCGAGCCATTAGTTTCATCGAACCGCACATCTACAGTTTCAACAACCTTATGATGGTAGGTGTTGAAGACTCTGTAGGTGTGCGAGTCCTTTTTGTAACCAAGCATAAAACCTTCATGTGTTTTTGGTGCAAACTTAGAACTGTGGTGAGGATCTCTGATCCAACATTTTGCACCGAAGACTTTGAGATAACTTACATTGGGATACTTGCCAGTCATAAGTTCATACGAAGTCTTCTTGAAGAATTTGTGAAGATATACCCTGTTGATGATGTGGCATGCAGTATCAATTGCCTCAGCTAGAAGCAACGGGGAGTCTTGTATTCATCAAGCATGGTGCGAGCCATCTCAACTAGAGTCCTGTTCTTGCGCTCCATGATGCCATTCTGTTGAGGAGTATAAGGGGCAGATAACTCATGAGTAATACCAAGTTCATCAAGATATTCATCAAGATTAGTGTTCTTGAATTCAGTCCCATTATCACTCCTAATATGCTTGATCTTGACGCTGAAGTTGGTGAAGGCCCTTGAAGCAAATCGTCTGAAGACATCCTGCACTTCATTTTTGTACAGAATAATATGCACCCAAGTATAATGAGAGTAATCAGCAACAATGACAAAGCCATACAAACTTGAAGCATTTGTTAGTATGGAGTAATGAGTGGGGCCAAAGAGATCCATGTGAAGCAATTCAAAGGGTCGAGTCGTGGTCATGATTGTCTTCGAGGGATGCTTGGATCAAGTCATCTTCCCAGATTCACATGCACCGCAGAGGTGGTCCTTGAGGAATTTGACACCCTTGATGCCAATGACGTGCTTTTTCTTCACGAGTGTGTGCAAGTTCCTCATACCCGCATGTCCAAGTCATCGATGCCACAGCCAGCCTTCTAAAGACTTTGTAAGTAAGCAAGTGGTAGGTTGAGGACCTGTAGAGAAATCAACAATATACAAGTCTCCTCTCCTAAAGCCTTTGAAGACTTTGGAATTGTGAGATTCCATGATGACAACACAATGATATTTTCCAAATACGATGATCATATCAAGATCACAAAGCATTGAAACAGACATAAGGTTGAACCCAAGGGATTCAACAAGCATCACCTTATCCATGGTTCGGTCCTTTGAGATAGCAACCTTACCAAGTCCCAATACCTTGCTTTTTCCTTTATCTGCGTAAGTAATATGCTTCAGAGGAGATGGAGTGAGTGGCAAATTCATTAGTAGATTCTTGTCACCAGTCATGTGGTTTGTGCATCCATTATCGAGGACCCACTCAGTAGCTTTTGGGGTATCATCCTACAGATGAATTAGTACAGCTTACGAACTCCTATGCTTCAAAGTGAAGAATGTGACATCAATTTCATCAGACAGAATTTCATCACACAAGATAGTAAGCAAGTAGTGTGAGGACGAGAGAAATGAGGAATTCATTTCTGCATAGTTAGCTTGCGTCCTTTCAAGCATTTCGTCAGGTCTCCAACAAATTCATCAGATGTTCATCTAGAGACTTGACCCTGCATAAGATGTTAGTTCAATTTCTTCACCACCCACATCTAGAGGGGTGGCAAAGAGTTCATCATTCTGCGAGCACCATATGACAAGGGAGGCATAGAAGCATGTGTGCTTTGTTTCACAGGGCGAGGGTTAGAGTACTCAAATGAATAAGCAGAGAAATTCTTCGAGGACTTATGAACATAATGGTTTGAACAATAATGCACATATTCATAACTCTTAGGTTTTCCCTGTGAAACAAAGGCATTAGTACGAGAATGATAATTTTGACCATTTGAGGAATTTGGTCCAAGTGAGGACTTTGGTTCATATGAGGAATTTGATCCGGGGTTCCTATTCTTCATGAGTGATGTCGTGAGGACATTCACTTGAAGATTTTGTAGGTAGCTCTTGGGAACCCAGATGTTCTTCATAGGAGAACTATTCCTGCAGTTAGTTCCAAAAAATCTAGCAAATACTTCACCTTTCCGGTTTTTGAAGAATTTGTAGTTCAAGTCAAGTGACTCATCATAGGAATATGAAGTTTCACACGTAAAGCCAGATAAAGTGGATGGATCTACAGGAGGTCCTTTCGCAGCAACCCATGAGGTTTTGGGGTACTGCTCAGGTGTCCAGTAGAATCCATCAGCGTTGAGTTTCCTCACAAAGGCAATACCCTCTTTCCTAGGGTTCCTGTTCAGAATCTGCTTTTTGAGGACAGCGCAAAGGGTTTGCTGCCCTTTGAGACTTCTGTACATGCCTGTCACATACAATTCCTTCAACCCGGCATTGTCATTAGTGATACTTGTGGTATCCTCAGATGAGGAATTTGAAACCACTGGAATAGTTGAAGAATTTGCAGAAATAGAAGCATTTGAACATTCAGGTGAAGAATTAGCAGTTTCACGTTCGTTGCATTTCAAACAAGGTGGAACGAATTCTTCCTGAGCGGTACTGATCTGTTGAGCTAGTAAGGAATCCTTTTCCCTTTGGAGATCCTCATGTGACACCCTCAGTTTCTCAAGATCTTGCTTTCTTTGAAGAAATTCATAAGAAAGCTTCTCATGATCGGCTAAGAGGTCGTTATGATGACTCTGAAGGTTATCATACTTTGTTTGAAGACTTTTGAGATCGTCAGACAGAGTTTGAGTCTGATCCACTTCATAGTTCAACAGATCATCGCTTTTGTCTATCATTTTCTGAAGCTTTTCAAGTGCACTTTGTTGCTTAGTGGAAATTTTAACAAGTTTAGCATAGCTAGGTTTCACATATTCATCAGATTCACATTCACTTGATTCAGATGAGGAATGATGTTTGTGTACCTTTGAGCCTTTTGCCATGAAGCAATAGGTGGGAGCATAATCATCATTGCCGAAGTCAGAGTCATTGGAGTAGTCATATTCTTCATCGTTGAAGATGGACTTGCTGACGAAAGCAGTAGTGAGAGCAAGGCTAGCGACAACAGATTCTGATTCCACCATAGATTCTTCCTCTTCTTCATATTCTTCAGGTTCTTCCTCAGAATCCATTTCCTTGACGATGAATGCTCGTGCGTTTCTGGAACCATTATTCTTGTGCTTTGAGGATTTTCAAGATGAGGACTTTGAAGATTTCTTCTTTTTCTTCAAGTTATCAGAACTATCATCCTTGTATTTCTTCTTCTTTGAATCTTTTTCCCAGAGAGGACAGCCAGAGATAGAGTGACCAGGCTTCTTGCAACGATGACAAGTTCTTTTCTTGTAATCTTCTGAGGAATCTGATTTCCTCAAGCCACTTTTTGATGACTTTCCAAATCCACCTCTCCTTGAGAACTTCTGGAATTTCCTCATAAGCATTGCTAGTTCCTGACTTAGTTCTTCAGGATCACCAAGTCTGCTGTCAGAATCTTCTTCTTTAGATGAGGAAATTGCTTTTGCCTTCAGAGCATGAGATCTTCCATAGCTTGGCCCGTAGAGGTCTCTCTTCTCAGCTTGTTGAAATTCATGAGTATTGGGTCTCTCAATAATGTTAGCAGGATGAAGTGCTTTGTAGTCTCCACGTTCTTGAATCATCAAACCCAGAGTATCGAATGAGGAGTCAAGAGATCTTAGCAGTTTCTTCACCACTTCATGGTCAGTGATATCGGTGGCACCCAGTGATTGAAGCTCATTCGAGATATCAGTGAAATGATCAAAAGTTTGTTGAACATTTTCATTGTCAAGTCTCTTGAAGCGGTTGAAGAGATTGCGAATAACATCAACACGGGAGTCACGTTGAGTGGATACACCTTCGTTGACTTTGGACAGCCTATCCCAGGTAAGCTTAGCAGTCTCCAAAGCACTCACTCTACCATACTGACCTTTGCTCAGATGGCCACAAATGATATTCTTCGCTTGAGAATCGAGTTGCTTGAATCTCTTCACATCAGCAATAGTAACAGTGGGAGTGACAGAGGGCACACCATTTTCCACAATGTACCATAGATCATTGTTAATAGCTTCAAGGTGCATACGCATCTTGTTCTTCCAGTAGGGGTAGTCCGTCGCATCGAAGGTAGGACACCCTGCGGAAATCTTGATCATACCTGCAGTCGACATAACTAGAACTCCAGGTGGTTAAACCAAAATCACATAGAGCAAGGGAGTACCTGCTCTGATACCAATTGAAAGTGCGTTATATCGACTATAGGGGGGTGAATAGGCGATTTTTACCAATTCATCACTTGAGGAATTTCAACTTTGAGGAATTTGAAATGTGATGAATAACTAGCAGCAGAATAAGTACTCAAGTGCATGAAGAACATAGCGACAACATAGTCATCATGATGAAATGAAACATGCACAGATTACAAGTAGCGTGATACACGAAAAGCAGGTGAGGATCTAGGTAACTTGAAGAATTTGAGGTGAGGAAATTGTGAAAGTCTTCATTCAAATTCTTCAAACAGTAAAGTTCAATTTCATCAACAGTTATACGAGGAAATGAAAGAGTTGAGGAAATATAACCGGGTAGCTTGATGAAGACAATGATTTGATGACCCGGTTCCAACTGCTGTGACAGTCATACGTCTGGTTTGGAGCGGCCTGGTATTTAAACCAGAGGACACACAGTCCCAGGACACACAGTCCTTGCCGTATTCTCCTTGAGCTAAGGTCACACAGTCCTCGCCCAACACTCGTGGTAAGTCTTCAGGGTAGACTTCCAAAACCCTCACAAACTGGTCACACGGCGATCCACAATTTACTGCTAGATGCTCTAGACCAAGGTCACTTCGTGATCCCCAATTGACTGTAGGAGCACCAGACCATGACGCCTAACCGTTTGGAGGATGCACAGTCCTCAAAGGTAACAACCGTCAGATCCACACGGGAATTTCTTTAGTGATGCTCAATCACTTTGGGTTTGGTGGTTTGGTTGTCGGTTTTTCCTCACTGATGATTTTCTCTCAAAGTCCTCGGAGGATGGGTTGCTCTCAAATGACAAGTGTCAATTCTCTCTCGGAGCAGCCAACCAACTAGTGGTTGTGGGGGTGGCTATTTATAGCCAGGGTGCAACTTGACATGATAAGACATAAATGCCCCCAATGATATGACCGTTATGTGGATGTTATGAGTGGGGAGAGCTGGCGCTAAGCACAGCAATGGTCAGAATTTGGAACTATGACAGTCCTCAGGCTTATCATGTTCCTCACTTGTAGGCAATTCGCACTGGCGAAATCCTAACTCCTCAGTCAGGTCAATTTCCTCAGAGACCAGAAGAACTTCGTCTCTGTCACTAAAGAACTTGTCTGAACCGTAAGAGATTTCCAAAGGCTTCACTCAAAGGATTGTATAGGTTGAGGATTTTGGAGTTGAGCATTAGTTGGAAATTTTCCTTAGTATTACCTCGGCCCCTTTTAACAGTACGGTGTTTCCTATGACTCAAATAAGGAAATGAAACTACAAAAACAAAAGTCTTCATGCTTCATATTCCTCGTTCATATCTCCAAGGTCACACCAACTTCTTCATTTTCAAAGTCTTCACAAGGTCTTCACCAAAGTCTTCACAAAGTCTTCAGCAAAGTCTTCACTTGAAGACATACATTTTTAGGGGTCGATAATCGCTGAATATATCAAACTCCTCATCGACTTATAGAGCCTGTGTACACTCACAAACACCTTAGTACCTTAACCTATAAGTCTTCAATACACCAAAATCACTAAGGGGCACTAGATGCACTAACACCGGGGCACCCCAACAAGGCGCGCTGGGGCACCACCCGGGGCGCTAGCCTCGTGTGCAGCGGACGGACCTCGCCTAGCCCTGCCCGCAGCGCGGGGGGTTACGCCTCCACTATAATGACATCACCCGGTCGCGGGCCCTGGGGAGTGCAGGGCTACCCCTATGACCAAGGGCATGTCCTGAACCGGTCCTACTTCACCAACCCGTGACACTCTGACGTAATAATGAGTGGGTTGTATATGCCCGGAACCCCCCGAGGACGCAGAGGGGTTTCCTCCCATGCAATGTGGCAGCCACAGCTCCGCGCTGGTGGAGAAGTCAACACTGCCCATCAATGGCTATGCCCATGCAACGTGGATGCCCTACGCTCAATGCTGGGGGAAGACGAAGACTCGCTTAGGTGCTAGATGCGGCTTTTGCTTGCTTCTTTTTGTGTTCGAATTGCCACTTTTTGGATTGAAGCTTGAAGAGCTCGGAGCCCTATATTTAAAAAAAAAGGGGCAGGGACTTTACTATCATTTCTCTCTTGTTTTACCGGTCTTGAACTCTCTTTTCTAGATTGATGTTTCGCAAGGGGTCGTGCGCCCCGACCCTCCCCGAGGCACCTCGGGGTTGGATTACAAGTCCCTGTCACCTCAGGGCCTTGCACCTTTGGGCAGTCGGCCCCCGCTCGGGGGCTCCAACGGTAGCACGGCATCACGACATGGAGTCCCAGGAGGCCCTAGTCCCTCCTGAGGCAAAGCCCGACGGGACGGAATGGAGATCGCTTGAGCGTCAAAGGGGGCTCCTGAGCAATGAGCCTCAGGAGCCTTACTGGTCACATAGCCCCTCGCCCCTCGATGTCGACCTTGGTGGTCCAGTCGGCATCGAGGGTGTCGGGGACTCACCTCGTGGTTGCGTCTTGGCAATCCGGTTGTACACTACGGTGGTAGTGAAATGTGAGGGACCGAGACCTGCCGACGTAGAGCTGCTTGAGCATCAAAGGGGTTCCTGAGAAACGCGCCTCAGGAGCCTTACTAGTCATATAGCCACTCGCCTCTCGATGTCGTCCTTGGTGATCCGGTCGGCATTGAGGGAGTTGAGGCCTCGCCCCGTAGTTGTGTCCTGGTAACCCGGTCGTATACTACGGTGGCAAGGAAATGTGCGGGAGTGGGACCTGTAGATGCAGAGTGCCGAAAGGGCTGTCGGCCCATTGCACTCATAAGGAAAGGAAGCCCAACACAACACACCCTGTTATTTGGAAGCGCATTCAAGGGTAATTCTTGAAAATACATAAAAGTTGCCATTTGGCCACATGCATAACCTTGCCAGGGAAACAAGGAGGCTGCTCAAGGGGACACATAGTCGCCGCCACCCTCGTCGTGGCCACCACCAACGGTCTTGTGCCTCTTGGCTCCAGCCTGGCTCTCGGCCTCATCAAGAGAAAACTCCGCTATCAGGTCATACACATGGTATCTAACCCACTCGGCGAGGGCGGCTCCAGTCATTTCAGGCACGGGACCAAGCACCGCGCCGAAGTCAAAGTGCGGGTCAAGGCGAAGGAGGTGGCTGAAGACGCGCGAGGCCGCCTGCGCAAGGAGGTCGTGTCTTTCTCCTCCACAAGCGTACATATCTTCTCCGCATCCACCTCAAGGCACTCCACGACCCTGGAAAAGAAGCCCAGATACCCAGTATCGTCCGAAACCAAGGGGCTCAAGACGCTCGCGCCACGGAGGTCGTCCAAGGCCCGCTTGGCCCTCCCCACGAGAGATTGGAACATCTGGTAGCGCATGTGCTGAAGGCTGCGAGCACGGCCCGCCTCATCCGAAGTCTTCTTCACCAGGAAAGCAACACCCTTTACCTGTTTATAAAGAAAAGCTAGCTCAACCTCAACAGCGGCCTGGGCGTCCATCATGGATCGAAAGCATCCTTCCTCTTGGTCTAACCTTTTCCCGAGGTCATCAACCTCGCCTTTCAGGTGGTCACGTCGCTTGGAGAAGCGAGACTCCTGGAACTTCAGCTTTGCACGATAGTCCCAGACAAGGGACCGCCAAGCTTCATCCACCTTGTTGTCGACCTCCTCCTAGAACCTCACCTCGCGGGAGGCGAGGGACTCCATGGCAAGCGACGCCTGGAGCTCCCTCGTCTCCAGCCTCTCCTTCTCCAAGCTATGCTCTAGCGCCTTCATCGCCAATGTGTCCAGGGGCATGCGGGGGTTCATGCCGGCGGAGAGGAGCTTGGTAGCCAGACCGTCAAGTGTGGCCTTCCTTGCTTTGATCTTCGTTTCAAGGGCAGCATTGGAGGCCTAAAGATCTTCGAGGCGTTCCTTTGAGGCCCTGTGCAGGCAATCCGCTTCCTGCGCTTCAGCAAGGGTGCGCTCGTGGGCCTCCACCGCTGTGGCAAGGGACTCCCAAGCCTTGGCATGAGTGCGCTCGCTCTCTAGGCGACCAAACTTCATGGCGACTTCAAGGCGATGCCATTCCAGCGCAAGGGATTGACGCTCCGTCTCCAAGTGAACATCATTATTGGCAAGCTCCGTCTCGAGACATTCTAGCGCTTCTACCATAATTTGGAGCAAACCCCACCCACGGCGCTCCGGTCACTCATGAGCCCAAGGGCCCATCCGGGCTCTTAACCCTCTTTAGGATGGATGGGGAAGGTGTGTGATTTACCCCCTATCCCAGGCACATTGCCCAGGGCTGGGGGCTCCCTCATAACCGCCCCTAAAGGATGACACACCTCCTGGGGCCCCATATCGTCTAGCGAAGGAGGCCCAAGGTCCCTGCACAATGTATCGCCAAGGGAGGACACCAACGGAGGGCATTGCCCCATCCTGGGGAGCTGAAGACCACGGGTGAAGAAGAATGTAGGGGGCTCACGCTCGAGGCCCCCTGACGAACGAGCAAGCACGACCGTAGGCGGCATGGCGACCAGGGCCCTGCGGTCGACAGAGGGCGAGGCCGCAAGAAGCTCGGCGACCGTTGAAGCAGACGACGTCGACTTGACTTCTCCTTCGCTATGGGGGAGCCTACGACACACAAGCTCAGAAGGAGGACGCTGAAGGGGAGGTGGAGGTGATGTGGGCACTTACTCATCCACGGCGACCCAAACAGCGCCCAGGACGCCGAAGGGCGGCCGCCCCTAGGCGCCTTCCTCTACCGGCCGGAGCGGAGGCCAGGGGACGACGAGTCAATGACCAGCACCTCGCGCTCAGGAGCGGGGGCGGCGACCCTTATCATCAGTGAGGTGCCAGCTTCGATCCCGGGCCGACCTAAGGCGGGAACCAGAGAAGTAGGCGGCGAAGGGCTCCCCATCTCTTCCCTGGAAAGAGCAACGCCCTCAGGAGGAAGGAACCCCCACTCGTCAAAATGCTAGTACAAGGGCTTCCCGACCCTTGTAGTTATACAAGGGGAGGCTGCCCTGAGGAAGCTCGCTGGGCTCACCACCGGTCAGGCAGCGGAGCAACTCGCATAACACGTCAGGATAGAGAGAAAGAGAAGGCATGGATCCTCATGGGATCGCGAGGATCCGTGAAGGCCCACATTGGGCGAGAATGGCATTCAAGGGGGGCGATTCACTAGCGTGTGAACTCCCGCACCACCATCGCCATCGTCACACCCGCCTCCTTCAGCCTCGCCAGCCTGGCTAGAACGCACCCACACTGCGGGTCGGTAAGCTCCTCGCGCGTCCACCCATGGCGGGGAACCACGGGGAGACAACGGGGGTTGGAACAGGGAGTCGACCTCAACTACATTCATGTACATGCACTGCCGCCGAAACCCCTTAGCCTCTGGGGAGAGTCCGGCATCAAGGGCCTCTCCAGCGGGTACATCAGCTGTTCTCAGGTACATGCACCCAGAGCATTGGTCCCCCGAGCTCAACTCAAGGAAGAAGAAGTGGTGCAACAGGTCCACGGAGGGGAAGACACCCATGAAGGCCTCGCACAGGAACGCGAAGGTCAAGAGGAGGACACGAGAGTCAGGGTCGAGGTGGAGCACGTGGATCCGATAGTGCGACAACACGGTAGAGAGAAAGTCTGAGAACGACGGTAGCAAGCCTGAGAGAAGGGCATGGATATCAAGGGGAATAGCATAAGACGTAAGCTTGCCCCGGGGCCGCAAGCCCGGCCAGATTTCGGTCGTCCCCGATTCGTTCGAGCTAGTGGCGACCACCAGCTGAACCTTCTTCAACCCCTCTAGGTTCACCACCGAAGACCGGCCCAGTGCGGGCATGGGCGTCGGTGCATTAGTCGGCGCCCTCAAGCTCTCGTCCTCTCCCTTCTTGGAAACCATGGCGAGGGGGTGGGGCGGCGCGTGCAGGGATTCAATGGAAAGGGCAAAAATTGCAGAAGGGGGGAAACAAACGGCGGGATCGGCGAAGAGCAAAGGTGTCTTGGTGGTGTACATCAAGCAATTTAATAGACCTGACAGCAGCTGAGCTCGCATGGAAAAGAGGAGGGCCTTGGCCCCTCAGAATTCGACGCGTGTAAATTGCTACTTCTCGAGCATGCATTGGTTTCTGTGAAGGGGAAAGGTTGATGAGTCAAAGTAGATAAGTATTTCCCTCAGTTGTAGAGAACCAAGGTATCGATCCAGTAGGAGATACAAGCAAGTCCCCAATAGATGTACCTACACAAAGAATCAAACTCTTGCACCCAACGCTATAAAGGGGCTGTCAATCCCTTCACGGTTACTTGCAAGGATGAGATCTGATAGAAATAAATTGCTTGAACGGAAAGTAAAACAAAAGGTAAAAATAATGCATCAAAGTATTTTTGGTATTTTTGGTTTTATATATGAAAGTATAAGATGGAAAATAGACCCGGGGGGCATAGGTTTCACTAGAGGCTTCTCTCATGATGGCAAGTATTACGATGGGTGAACAAATTACTATCGAGCAATTGATGGAAAAGCGAATAATTATGAATATATCCAAGGCAATGATTATGCATATAGGCATCACGTCCGTTTCAAGTGGACCGAAATGATTCTGCATCTACTACTATTACTCCACACATTGACCGACTCTTGCCTGCATCTAGAGTATTAAGTTCATGAAGAACATAGTAATGCATTAGGTAAGATGACATGATGTAGGGGGATAAACTCAAGCAATATGATGAAAACCCCATCTTTTTATCCTTGATGGCAACAATACAATATGTGCCTCGCTACCCCTACTTTGTCACTGGGTGAGGACACCGCAAGATTGAACCCAAAACTAAGCACTTCTCCTATTACAAGAATTACCAATCTAGTTGGACAAACCAAACCAATAACTCGAAGAGACTTGCAAAGATATGAAATCATGCATATAAAAATTCAGAAAAGACTCAAATAATATTCATAGATAATCTGAACATAAACCCACAATTCATCAGATCTTGACAAACACACCGCGAAAGAGTATTACATCGAATAGATCTCCATGAAGATCATGAAGAACATGGTATTGAATAGCAAAGAGAGAGAAGAAGCCATCTAGCTACTAGATATGGACCCGAAGGTCTGTGGTGAACTACTCACGCATTATCTGAGGGGCAATGGATTTGATGTAGATGCCCTCCGTGATCAAATCCCCCTCCGGTAGATTACTGGAAAAGGCTCCAAGATTGGATCTCTCAGGAACGGAGGCTTCTGGCGGTGGAAAAGTGTTTTCGTGGCTTGTTCTGATATACAGGGAATATTTGGGAATTTATAGGCCGAGAAATAGGGTTAGGAGAGCTGTTGTGGGCCCACAAGCCAGGGGCGCGCCCTACACCCTAGGCGTGCCCCAAGGGCTTGTGACCCCACGGTGGCTCTCCTGACTTCATCTCCAAGTCTCCTGGTTTGCTTCTGGTCCAAGAAAAATTATTCTGAAGATTTTATTCCGTTTGGACTCTATTTAATATTCCTTATCTGCAATTCTCAAAAACAAAAACAAAAAACTCACACCAGGCTCTAGATTAATTGGTTAGTCCCGAAAATAATATAAAATAGCATATTAATGCATATAAAACATCCAAAACATATAATATAATAGCATGGAACAATAAAAAATTATAGATACGTTGGAGACGTATCAAGCATCCCCAAGCTTAATTCCTGCTCGTCCTCGAGTAGGTAAATGATAAAAACAGAATTTTTGATGTGGAATGCTACCAAACATATTTATCAATGTAATATTCTTTATGATGGTATGAATATTCAGATCCGTAAGTTGCAAAAAAATAGTCTAATATTGACATAAAAAAGTAAAACTTCGAGCTCAACAACAAGGCAGTCGTGTCCTTTCGAAATAACATGGCCTTAGAAAGTTATCCGTACAAAATCATATGGTCTGGATATGCTCCATCTCACCCACACAAAGTATCTAAATCATGCACAACCCCGATGAACAAGTCAAGCAATTGTTTCACACTTTTGGTGCTCTCAAACCTTTTCAACTCTCACTCAATACATGAGCATGAGCCATGGATATAGCACTATAGGTGGAATAGAATATGGAGGAGGTGCAAGGAAAAAGGGAGAAGATAGTCTCACATTAACTAGGCGTATCAATGGGCTATGGAGATGCCCATCAATAGATATCAATGTGAGTGAGTAGGGATTGACATGCAACAAATGTACTTAGAGCTATAGGTGTATGAAATCTCAAAAAGAAAACTAAGTGGTCGTGCAAGATAAATATCCACTAGTTATATGAAAGTGACAAAATAGGAGACTCCCTATCATGAAGATCATGGTGCTACTTTGAAGCACAAGTGTGGAAAAAAGATAGTAGCAATTGTCCCTTCTCTATTTCTATCATTTTCTTTTTTTTTTTTTTTTGGTGGGCATCCTTGGCCTCTTTTATTTTTTTGTTTGGGCTTCGCTGGCCTCTTTTATTTTTTGTAAAGTCCGGATACTCATCCCAACTTGTGAGAGAGTCATGGCTTCCATCATCCTTTTCTCTCATGGGACAATGCTATATTAATGAAAATCATCACACTTTTATTTACTTATAACTCAAAAAGAAAATTACAACTCGATACCTACAACAAAGTATGACTCTATATGCAAGATGAAGTGATGGTGCATGTCATGAAAAACTAAATGGTGGAAAATGCATGGCAATATATCTCGGAATGGCTATGGAAATTCCATAATAGGTAGGTATGGTGTCTGTTTTGAGTAAAATATATAGTGGCTGTTTTGAGGAAGGAGGGTTTGATGTACCAGCGAAAGTTGCGCGGCACTAGAGAGGCTAGCAAAGGTGGAAGGGTGAGAGTGCGTATAATCCATGGACTCAACACTAGTCATAAAGAACTCACATATTTATTGCAAAAGTCTATTAGTTGTCACACAAAGCATTAGATGCATGCTCCTAGGGGATAGGTTGGTAGCAGTTAACCATCGCGCGCTCCCGGCCCTCACACAAAGGTTGACAGTCATTAAACAAATCATGCTCCGACTTCATTACATAATGGTTCACCATTCGTGCATGCTACGAGAATCACAAACTTTCACACAAGTATGTCTTCCAATTCACAACTACTCACTAGCATGACTCTTATATTACCATCTCCATTATCTCAAAACTATATGCAAGTAATCAAACTTCTCATAGTATTCAATGTACTTAATATGAAAGTTTTTACTATATCCCTCTTGAATGCCCATTATATTAGGAATAAATTCATAACCTAAAAAATTACCATGCTGTTTTAAGAAACTCTCAAAATAATATAAGTGAGGAACAAGAGTTCAGTAATTTCTATAAAATATAACACCACCATGCTCTAAAAAGATATAAGTGAAGCACTAGAGCAACATTGCCTAGCTCAAAAGATATAAGTGAAGCACACAGAGTATTCTAATAAATTCATGATTCAGTGTGTCTCTCTCAAAATATGTGTGCAGCAAGGATGATTGTGGCAAACTAAAAAGCAAATAATCATATTATACTAGACGCTCCAAGCAAAACACATATCATGTGGTGAATAAAAATATAGTCTCAAGTAAACTTGCCGATGGATTGAAGACGAAAGAGGGGATGCCTTCCAGGGCATCCCCAAGCTTAGGCTTTTTGGTATACTTGAATATGGCTTGGGGTGCCTTGGGCATCCCCAGGCTTAGGCTCTTTCCACTTTTTATTCCATAGTCCATCAAATCATCACCCAAAACTTGAAAAGTTCACAACAGAAAATTCATGAGATCTGTTAGTATAAGAAAAATAAATCACCACTTTAGGTACTGTTGTGAACTCATTCTTTATTTATATTTGTCTAATAACTATTGTATTCTAACTTCTCCATGGTTCATACCGCCCCGATACTACCCATAGATACATCAAAATAAGCAAACAACACAAAGAAAACAGAATTTGTCGAAAACAGAACAGTCTATAGTAATCTGCATAATTTGAATATTTCTGAAACTCTAAAAATTCTGAAAAAATAGGAAAATCAGGGAAATTTTTATATCAATCCTGTGTAAAAAAATTAGATCAATTAGATGCTCTGCAGAATTTAGAAAATTTCTGGACTGAGTGCAAAAGTTTCTGTTTTCAGCAAGATCAAATCAACAACTACCATAGATCACCCCAAAGGTTTTACTTGGCTCAAACACTAATTAAAACACCAAAACACAATTACTACAGAAGTAATAATGTGCAAAACACACCAAAACAGAAGCAAGAAAACAGAAAGCAAAATAAAATTGGGTTGCCTCCCAACAAGAGTTATTCTTTAACGTCCCTAGCTAGGCAAAACGCAATAGATCTAGGTATTGTCATCTTTGGTATGCAATCACCCAATTGCACGCTTGCAAACCCTAGGAGATTCTTTGGTTATAGCAATAATCATAGTCCTAGGCAAAAATTCAAGAAATGATTTTATAGCAATCGGTTTCCGAACAATATTGATAAAGTTAGGGTGAACACTTATCATCTTAAGGTCTTCGTCCCCTTTACTAGAGGATTCACCCTTATTCTTGGGAACATAAACAAACTTGGAAGCCTTAGAAATAGGAAATTTTGGAGCGGTTTGAACAGCGGCAAAAGCGGAACCCAAGTTGGTAATAATGTCCTCTAGCTTTCCTATTCTAGAGGAATCTTGGTCCAATTTTTCATTAACTATGGGTTCCTTTTCCCATAGGATTTTTAGAGTAACTCCTACCTTAGCTCCATATTGAGTGATAGGATTACTAATCTTTTTATCCAAGTTTTCAATGATCTCTATAGTAGCAACTTTATTTTCAATGATATCTAGCCTTCTCATAACATGTTTCAATGAGCTCTAGTGTATCGGGAGTGCCGGTAGTGTACCGGGGGACCATCGGGAGAGGTATTTCGACCCAAGAGGCCACATGGGCTGTGAGAGGAGGTAAACCAGTCCCTGGTGGGCTGGACGAAGCGTCCTCTAAGGGCCCATGCGGCTGGAGTGGTTTGAGAAGGAAAAAAATCCAAAGGTGGAGAGGTGGAAAGAGTTTCCAAGTGGAAAGGAGGAATCCTACTCCTAATAGGATTGGAGTAGGACTCCTCCACCTCCAATTTCGACCAAACCTTGAGGGTTTGAGGCTGCCTCCTCCCCTCCATCCCTCCTATATATACTAGAGGATTTAGAGGAAAAAGCTAACCCTAATAGCCACCTGCTACCTCTCCTCTAGATCGCAGTTTCTCCTCTAGATCAGTTTTTAGCGGTGCTTAGGTGAAGCCCTACTGGAATAGCTCCACCACCATTGCCGCAATGTCGTCGCGCTGCCGGCGAACTCATCTATGTCTCCGCTCCCTCTTTCTGTATCAAGAAGGTGGAGATTGTCATCGATTTGTACGTGTGCTGAATGCGGAGGTGTCGTCCGTTCGGCACTAGATCGGAAGGACCGTGATCAAGATCACGAGACGGATCGTGATGAGATCGCAGGACGGATCATGATGAGTTCGTGGGACGGATCGTTATTGGATCACGGGACGAATCGTGATGAGATCGCGAGATGCTCGGCTATTTGGATCGTGAAGATGTTCGACTACACCAACCACGTTTCTTAACGCTTCCCGCTTAGCGATCTACAAGGGTATGTAGGTCCACTCTCCCTCTCGTAGATGCTCATCACCATGGATAGATCTTGCGTGTGCGTAGGAATTTTTTTGTTTCCCATGCAACGTTCCCCAACAGTGGTATCAGAGCTAGGTCTATGTGTAGATGAGATCTCGAGTAGAACACAAAGAGCTTGTGGGCGTTGATGCTTAGATTGCTTCCTCCCTTGATCGTGTTTTGGTTCAGTGGTATTGTGGGATGAAGTGGCCCGGACCAACCTTATGCGTATGCTTATGAGAGACCAGTTCCATCAACTGGTGTGTAACTTCGTTGCACAAAGATGGCTGGCGGGTCTCTGTTTCTCCTACTTTAGTTGGATCGGATTCGACAAAGGCGGTCCTTGAGAAGGTTGAAAAGCAACTTATGTATCACCATTGTGGTTTTGCGTAGGTGAGAATTGTTCTTGCTAGATACCCGTCGCAGCCACGTAAAACTAGCAACAACAATTAGAGGACGTCTAACTTATTTTTGCAGGGTATGTTGTGATGTGATATGGCCAATTACATGATGAGATATATGTGATGTATGAGATGATCATGTTTTGTATAGAATATCACGACTTGCATGTCGATGAGTACGGCAACCGGCAGGAGCCATAGGGTTGTCTTTAATTATTGTATGACCTGCATGTCAATCATTAAGTGTTATGTAATGCTTTAATTTCTCGCTAAACGGTAGCAATAATAGTAGAAGCATGGTGGGCGCGACAACCCCAATGGCGACACGTTGATGGAGATCAACATGATGGAGATCATGGTGTCATGCCGGTGACGATGGAGTTTAGGCCGGTGCTTTCAAGATGGAGATCAAAAGCACAAGTTCACGGCCATATCATGTCACTTATGATTTGCATGTGATTTTAATCCTTTTATGCACCTTGTTTTTCTTAGGACGACAGTAGCATTATAAGTTGACCCTCGCTTAAATTTCAAGATAAATTGTGTTCTCCCCAAGTGTGCACCATTGCGAAAGTTCGTCGTGTTGAGACACCACGTGATGATCGGGTGTGATAGACTCTACGTTCACATTCAACAGGTGCAAGCCAGTGTTGCACATGCGGAACACTCGGGTTAAACTTGACGAGCCTAGCATGTATAGACATGGCCTCGGAACACAAGAGACTGAAAGGTTGAACATGAGTCATATAGTAGATATGATCAACATGATGATGTTCACCATTGAACCACCTCAACTCACGTGATGGTTGGACTTGAGTTGGTGAATTTGGATCATGTATCACTCGAATGACTGGAGGGATGTCAATTTGAGTGGGAGTTCTTAAGTAATATGATTAATTGAACTGATAATCATGAACATAGTTAGTCGTGCCTTTGAAAATTATGTTGTAGATTACTAGCTCACGATGTAGCTCCCTTATATTTTATATGTTCCTAGAGAAATAGAGTTGAAATATGATGGTAGCAATATTGCGACTGGGTCTGTGATATGAGGATTGTCCTCATTGCTGCACAGAAGACTTATGTCCTTAATGCACCGCTCGGTGCGCCACCCCCTCTAGCGTCGTCTGTAGATGTTGTGAACATCTGACAGGCACGTTCCAATGACTACTTGATAGTTCAGTGCATCATGCATTACGGCTTAGAATTGAGGATCCAAAACTTTTTGAACGTCACGGAACATATGAGATGTTCTAAGAGCTGAAATTGGGATCTCAGGCTCGTGCCCGTGTTGTGAGATATAAGATCTCCAACAAGATTCTTTGCCTGCAAGACGAAGGAGAATAGATCAATCGTTGAGCATGTGCTCAGATTGTCTGGGTGCTACAATCGCTTGAATCGAGTGGGATTTGTTCTTCCAGATGAGATAGTGATTGATATATTTCTCTGAGTCACTATCACTAAGTTAATAGAACTTCGTGATGAACTATAATTATGCTAGGGATGGAAATGATGATCTCTGAGCTGTTCGCAATGTTTGACACCGCGAAGGTAGAAATCAAGAAGGAGCATCAACTGTTGATGGTTAGTAAAACCACTAGTTTTGAGAAGGGCAAAGGCAAGGAGGGAAACTTCATGGATGGCAAGTCAGTTGCTGCTCCAGTGAAGCAACCCAAAGTTGAACCCAAACCCGAGACTAAGTGCTTCTATTATGTGGCCGAAGCGGAACAACCCTAGATACTTGGTAGATAAGAAGGCTGGCAACGTCAACAGAAGTATATTTGATATATGTGTTATTGATGTGTACCTTGCTAGTACTCCTAGTAGCACCTGGGTATTGGATACCGGTTTGGTTGCTAAATGTTAGTGACTCGAAGTAAAAGCTACAGAATAAATGGAGATTAGCTAAGTGTGAGGTGACGATGTGTGTTGGAAATGTTTCCAAAGTTGATGTGATCAACATCGCACGCTCTCTCTACCTTCGGGGTTAGTGACAAACCTAAATAAATGTTATTTGGTGTTTGCGTTGAGCATGAACATGGCTCGATCTTGTTTATTATAATACGGTTATTCATTTAAGTTAGAGAATAATGGTTATTCTATTTACATGAATAAAACCTTCAATGGTCATGCACCCAATGAATGGTTTGTTGAATCTTGATCGTAGTAGTACACATGTTTATAACATTCATGCCAAAAGATACAAAGTTAGTAATGATAGTACCACATACTTGTGGCACTGCCGCTAAATGTCATATTGGTATAAATCGCATGAAGAAACTCCATGCTGATGGATCTTTGGACTCATTCGATTTCGAATCGGTTGAGGCATGCGAACCATGCCTCTTGGGCAACATGACTAAGGACCCCGTTTTCGGTTTGATGGAGCGGGCAAGTGATTTATTGGAAATGATACATGTTGATGTATGCAATCCAATTAGTCTTGTAGCGTGCAGTGGATATCGTTATTTTCTTACATTCACTGATAATTTGAGTAGATATGGTGTATATTTACTTAATGAGACACAAGTCTGAATCATTTCAAAAGTTCAAGCAAATTCAGAGTGAAGTTTAAGATCATCGTTACAAGAAGATAAAAATGTCTGCGATATGATCATGGATGTGAATATTTGATTTACGAGTTTGGCATACAACTTTAGATAATGTGAAAGTTGTTTCATAACTCACGCCACCTGGAACACCATAGTGTGATGGTGTGTCCGAACGTCATAGTCGTGCTCTATTTGATATGGTGCATGTTATGATGTCTCTTATCATTTTGCTACTATAGTTTTGGGGTTATGCATTAGAGACAACTACATTAAATTTAAATAGGGCACCATCTAAATCCGTTGAGATGGCACCGCTTGAACTATGGTTTGATTGAAACCTAAGCTATCATTTCTTAATGTTTGGGGCCGCGACGCTTATGTGAAAAAGGTTTTAACTTAATGAGCTCGAACCCAAAGCGGACAAAAGCATCTGCATGGAGTACCCTAAGAACAGTTGCGTATACCTTCTATCTTAGATCCAAGTGCAAACTGTTTGTTGCTAAAATGATTCCTTTCTCGAGAAAAAGTTTCTCTCGAAAGAATTGAGTGGGAGGAAGATAGAACTTGATGAGGTTGTTGAATCTTTGTTTCAACCGGAGAGTAGCGCAGCGCAGAAAGATGTTTCTGTGGAACTTACGTCAGTTGAAGAGGAAGTAAATGATGATGATCATGAAGCTTCGGATCAAGTTACTATCGAACCTCGCAGGTCGACAAGGACGTGTACTGCTCCTGAGTAGTACGACAACCCTGTCTTGGAGGTCATGTTGTTGGACAACGATGAACCTACGAGCTATGGAGAAGCGATGATGGTCCCGGATTCCGACAAATGGTTAGAGGCCATGAAATCCGAGAAAGGATCCATGTATGAAAACCAAGTATAGACTTTGGTAGACTTGCTCGTTGGACGGCAGGTCGTCGAGTACAAATGGACCTTTGAGATGAATACAGACGCCGATGGTAAATGTCACCATTTATAGAGCTCGACTTGTCGCAGAGAAATTTCTGACAAGTTCAAGGAGTTGACTGCGATGGGACTTTCTCACTCGTAGCGATGCTAAAGTTTGTTGGAATTATGTTAGCAGTTGCTGCATTTTGCAATTATGAAATCTAGCAGATGGATGTCAAAACATCGTTTCCTTCCTTAAGGAAAGGTTGTATGAGATACAACCAGAAGGTTTTGTCAGTCCTAAGGATGCTAAAAGGTGTGCAAGCTTCAGTGATCCTTCTATGAACAGGAGCAAGCATCTCGGAGTTGGAATATACACTTTGATGAGGTGATCAAAGTTTTTTGAGTTTATACAAAGTTTATGAGAAAGTTGTATTTACAATAAAGTGAGTGTGAGCACTATAGAGTTTCTGATAAGCATATGTGGATGACATATTGTTGACCAGAAATGATGTAGAATCTCTGAAAAGCATAAAGGTTTGTTTGAAAAGAGTTTTTCAAAGGAAGACCTGGATAAAGCTACTTAATTGTTGGGCATCGCGATCTATAGAGATATATCAAGACGTGTGATAAAAACATTCAATGAGTACATACCTTGACAAGATTTTGAAATAGTTCAAAATGGATCAGTTAAAGAAAGATTTCTTGCCTGATTTGTAAGGTGTGAAGTTGAGTGAGACTCAAAGCTTGACCACGGCAGAAGAAAGAGAAAGGACGAACGTCGTCCCCTATGTCTTGGCCATTGGCTCTATATATTATGCCATGCTATGTATCGCACCTGTGTGTGCCTTGCCATGAGTCTGTCTAGGGGTACAAGAGTGATCTAGGAGTGGATCCCTAGACAGCGATCAAGATTATCCTTAATAACTAAAGGACTAAGGAAATTTTTCTTGATTATGGAGGTGATGAAGAGTTCGTCATAAAGAGTTACGTCGACGCAAGCTTTAACACTCATCCGGATGGCTCCTAGTAGCAATCCGGATACGTATAGTGGAGCAGCCATTTGGAATAGTTCCAAGTGGAGTGTCGTAGCAGTATTTACGGTATGACATAGAGATTTGCAAAGTACACACGGATGTGAATGTCGCAGACCCATTGACTAAAAGACCTCTCTCTCACATGCAAAGCATGATCAAGCCCCAGAACTCATTGGGTGTTAGATTCATAACAATGCGAATCACATGGTGATGTGAAATAGATTATTGACTCTAGTGCAAGTGGGAGACTATTGGAAATATGCCCTAGAGGCAATAATAAATTGGTTATTATCATATTTCCTTGTTCATGATAATCGTTTATTGTCCATGCTATAATTGTATTGATCGGAAACTCAGATACATGTGTGGATACATAGACAACACCATGTCCCTAGTATGCCTCTAATAGGCTAGCTCGTTGATCAAAGATGCCTATGGTTTCCTAGTCATGGACATGAGATGTCATTTGATAACGGGATCACATCATTAGGAGAATGATGTGATGGATAGGACCCAAACTACAAACGTAGCGTATGATCATGTTAGTTTATTGCTACTATTTTCTGCATGTCAAGTATTTGTTCCTATGACCATGAGATCATGCAATTCACTGACACCGGAGGAGTACCTTATGTGTATCAAACGTCACAACGTAACCGGGTGACTATAAAGGTGCTCTACAGGTATCTCCGAGGGTGTCTGTTGGGTTGGCATGGATCAAGACTGGGATTTGTTACTCTGTGTGACGGAGAGGTATCTCAGGGCCCACTCTGTAATACACCATCAAAATAAGCCTTGCAAGCAATGTGACTAAGTGTTAGTCATGGGATCTTGTATTATGGAACGAGTAAAGAGACTTGCTGGTAACGAGGTTGAACTAGGTATGGAGATACCGACGATCGAATCTCGGGCAAGTAACATACCGAAGAACTAAGGGAACATACGGGATTAACTGAATCCTTGACATAGAGGTTTGACCGACAAAGATCTTTGTGGAATATGTAGGAACCAATATGGGAATCTAGGTCCCACTATTGGTTATTGACCGTAGAGGTGTCTCGGTCATCTCTACATAGTTCTCGAACTCGTAGGGTCTGCACACTTAAGGCTCGGTGACGTTTTGGTAGTATAGAGTTATGTATGGTGGTGACCGAAGGTTGTTCGGAGTCCCGGATGAGATCCCGAAGATCTGGAATGGTCTGGAGGTAAAGATTGATATATAGGAAGTCCTGTTTGGTCACAGAAAAGTTTCGGGCTCATCGGTAGTGTACCGGGAGTGCCGGTAGTGTACCGGGGGACCATCGGGAGAGGTATTTCGACCCAAGAGGCTACATGGTATGTGAGAGGAGGTAAACCAGCCCCTGGTGGGTTGGCCGAAGCCTCCTCTAAGGGCCCATGCAGCTGGAGTGGTTTGAGAAGGAAAAAATCCAAAGGTGGAGAGGTGGAAAGAGTTTCCAAGTGGAAAGGAGGCATCCTAGTCCTAATAGGATTGGAGTAGGACTCCTCCACCTCCAATTTCGACCAAACCTTGAGGGTTTGAGGCTGCCTCCTCCCCTCCCTCCCTCCTATATATACTAGAGGATTTACAGGAAAAATCTAACCCTAATAGCCACCACCATTGCCGCAATGCCGTCGCGCTGCCGGAGAACTCATCTACCTCTCCTCTCCCTCTTGCTGGTGTTGGAAATATGCCCTAGAGGCAATAATAAATTAGTTATTATCATATTTCCTTGTTCATGATAATCGTTTATTATCCATGATATAATTGTATTGATCGGAGACTTAAATGCATGTGTGGATACATAGACAAAACCATGTCCCTAGTATGCCTCTAATGGACTAGCTCGTTGATCAAAGGATGTAAGGTTTCCTAGCGATGGACATGAGATGTCATTTGATAATGGGATCACATCATTAGGAGAATGATGTGATGGATAAGACCCAAACTACAAACATAGCATATGATCGTGTCAGTTTATTGCTACTGTTTTTTGCATGTCAAGTATATGTTCCTATGACCATGAGATCGTGCAACTCATGGATATCGGAGGAGTGCCTTGTGTGTATCAAACATCGCAACGTAACTGGGTGACTATAAAGGTGCTCTACAAGTATCTCCGATGGTGTCTATTGAGTTGGCATGGATCGAGACTGGGATTTGTTACTCCGTGTGACGGAGAGGTATCTCAGGGCCCACTCGGTAATACAACATCACAACAAGCCTTGCAAGCAATGTGACTAAGTGTTTGTCACGGGATCTTCTATCACGTAACAAGTAAAGAGACTTGCCAGTAACGAGGTTGAACTAGGTATGGAGATACTGACGATCGAATCTCGGGCAAGTAACATACCGAAGAACAAAGGGAACGTTATAAGGGATTAACTGAATCCTTGACATAGTGGTTTGACCGATAAATATCTTCATAGAATATGTAGGAACCAATATGGATGTCCAGGTCCTATCATTGGTTATTTACCGTAGAGGTGTCTCGGTCATGTCTACATAGTTCTCGAACCCGCAGGGTCTGCACACTTAAGGTTCGGTGACGTTTTGGTAGTGTAGAGTTATGTATGCTGGTGACCGAAGTTTGTTCGGAGTCCCGGATGAGATCCTGGACGTCACGAGGAGCTCCGGAATGGTCCGGAGGTAAAGATTCATATATAGGAAGTCCCAGTTTGGTTTCCGGAAAAGTTTCGGGCTCATCGGTAGTGTACCGGGAGTGCCGGTAGTGTACCGGGAGTGCCGGTAGTGTACCGGGAGGCCTCCGGGTGGGGTATTTCGACCCCAAGAGGTCCATGGGCTGTGGGAGAATAATAACCAGCCCTTAGTGGTCTGGGAAAATAGCCACAAAGGCCCATGGCGCAGGAGAGAAAGTCCTAAAGCAAAAAGTGGAAAATCAGCCAATAGGAGGCAATCCTACTCCAACTAGGATTGGAGGTGAAGTAGGATTGCTTCCCACCTCCTATTTCGGCCGACCCAAAGGCCTTGGCTGCCTATCCTCTCCTCTCCTCCTATATATACTAGTGGATTGGGTGGTTTTTGGACAGAATTTCCGGCCACGTGCTAGCCGTTACACCGGTGCATAGTTTCTCCTCTAGATCGGTTTTCTGCAGCGCTTAGGCGAAGCCCTGCCGGAATTGCTCCACCACCATCACCGGAGCGCCGTCACGCTGCCGGTGAACTCTCTCTCCTCTCCACCTCCTATCGCTGGATCGAGACGGTGGAGATTGTCATCAAGTTGCACGTGTGCTGAACGCGGAGGTGTCGTCCGTCCGGCGCTAGATCGGAAGGACCGTGATCGAGATCGCGAGACGGTTCCTGATGTGATCACGGAACGGATCGTGATGAGTTCGCGGGACAGATCGTGATAAAGATCATGAGACGGATCGTGATGAGTTCGCGGGACGGATCATGATGTGTTCGCGGGACGGTTCGTGATTGGATCGCGGGACGCTCGGCGATTTGGATCGCGAAGAAGTTCGACTACACCAACCGCGTTTCTTAACGCTTCCCGCTTAGCGATCTACAAGGGTACGTAGATCCACTCTCCCTCTCGTAGATGCTCATCACCATGGATAGGTTTGTGTGTGTGTAGGAAATTTTTTGTTTCCCTTGCGACGTTCCCCAATAGTGGCATCATGAGCTAGGTTGATGGTTCGATGAGATCTCGAGTAGAACACAAAAGGTTTGTGAGCGTTGATGCTTAGATTGCTTCCTCCCTTGGTCGGATTTTGGTTCAGCGGGATAGTGAGATGAAGCGTCCCGAACCAACATTACTCGTACGCTTACGAGAGACCGGTTCCCTCGACGCAACTTGTTGCTTAGATGGCTTGCGGGTGACAGTTTCTCTCACTTTAGTTGGATCGGATCCGACAAAGGCAGTCCTTGAGAAGGTTGAAAAGCAATCTATGTATCACCGTTGTGGTTTATGCGTAGGTGAGAATCGTTCTTGCTAGATACCCGTAGCAGCCATGTAAAACATGCAACAACAATTAGAGGACGTCTAACTTGTTTTTGCAGGGTATGTTGTGATGTGATATGGCCAATTACATGATGAGATATATGTGATGTATGAGATGATCATCTGATGTATAGAATTTCACGACATGCATGTCGTTGAGTACGGCAACCGGCAGGAGCCATAGGGTTGTCTTTAATTATTGTATGACCTGCGTGTCAATCATTATGCTTTACTTTATCGCTAAGCGGTAGCAATAGAAGTGGAAGCAGGGCTGGCGCCACAACCCCAATGGCAACACATTGATGGAGATCAAGATCATGGAGATCATGGTGTTGTGCCGGTGACGATGGAGATCATGCCGGTGTTCCGAAGATGGAGATCTTAAACACAAGTTCATGGCCATATCATGTCACTTATGAATTGCATGAGATGTTAATCCTTTTATGCACCTTGTTTTTCTTAGTACGGCGGTAGCATTATAAGGTGATCCCTCACTTGAATTTCAAGATGAACTGTGTTCTCCCCGAGTGTGCACCGTTGCGAAAGTTCGTCGTGTTGAGACACCACGTGATGATCGGGTGTGATAGACTCTACGTTCACATAAACGGGTGCAAGCCAGATTTGCACGCGCAGAACACTCGGGTTAAACTTGACGAGCCTAGCATGTACAGACATGGCCTGGGAACACAAGAGACCGAAAGGTCGAGCATGAGCCATATAGTGGATATGATCAACATAATGATGTTCACCATTGAAGCCACCTTAACTCACGTGATGATCGGACTTGAGTTGGTGAATTTAGATCATGTATCACTCGAATGACCCGAGGGATGTCAATTTGAGTGGAAGTTCTTAAGT
This sequence comes from Hordeum marinum, assembly GCA_022496015.1. NCBI lineage: Eukaryota > Viridiplantae > Streptophyta > Magnoliopsida > Poales > Poaceae > Hordeum > Hordeum marinum. The sequence goes on along the minus strand of CM039675.1, from coordinate 364,777,590 downwards.
AATATGATTAATTGAACTCATTATCATGAACATAGTCAAAGTGTCTTTGCAAATTATGTTGTAAATTACTAGCTCGCGCTGTAGCTCCCTTGTATTTTTATATGTTCCTAGAGAAATAGAATTGAAAGATGTTGGTAGCAAAATTGTGGACTAGGTCCGTGATCTGAGGATTGTCCTCATTGCTGCACAGAAGGCTTATGTCCTTAATGCACCTCTTGGTGCGCCACCCCATCTAGCGTCGTCTATAGATGTTGTGAACATCTGACAGGCACGTTTCAATGACTACTTGATAGTTTAGTGCATCATGCATTACGGCTTAGAATTGAGGCTCCGAAACGTTTTGAATGTCACGGAACATATGAGATGTTCTAAGAGCTGAGATTGTGATCTCAGGCTCGTGCCCGAGTTGCGAGATATAGGATCTCCAACGAGATTCTTTGCCTGCAAGATGAAAGAGAATAGCTCAATCGTTGAGCATGTGCTCAGACTGTCTGGGTACTACAATTGCTTGAATCGAGTGGGAGTTGATCTTCCAGATAAGATAGTGATTGATGTAGTTCTCCAAGTCACTGTCACTGAGCTACTAGAACTTGGTGATGAACTATAAAATGCCAGGGAAAGAAATGTTGATCCCTGAGCTGTTTGCGATGTTTGACACCGCGAAGGTAGAAATCAAGAAGGAGCGTCAAGTGTTGATGGTTAATCAAACCACTAGTTTCGACAAGGGCAAGAGCAAGGAGGGAAACTTCATGGATAGCAAGTCAGTTGCTGCTCCAGTGAAGCAACCCAAAGTTGAACTCAAACCCGAGACTAAGTGCTTCTGTTATGAGGTGAGCGGTCGCTGAAGCGGAACAACCCTAGATACTTTGTAGATAAGAAGGCTGGCAACATTGATAGAAGTATATTTGATATACGAGTTACTAATGTGTACCTTGCTAGTACTCTTAGTAGCACCTGGGTATTGGATACCGGTTCGGTTGCTAAATGTTAGTAACCCAAAATAAAAGCTATGGAATAAACGGAGAACTAGCTAAGGGTGAGGTGACGATATGTGTTGGAAGTGTTTCCAAGGTTGATGTGATCAACATCGCACGCTCTCTCTACCTACAGGATTAGTGATGAACCTAAATAAATGTTATTTGGTGTTTTGCGTTGAGCATGAACATGATTAGATCATGTTTATTGCAATACAGTTATTCATTTAAGTTAGAGAATAATGGTTATTCTGTTTACATGAATAATACCTTCAATGGTCATGCACCCAGTAAGAATGGTTTGTTGAAATCTTGATCGTAGTATTACACATGTTCATAACATTGATGTCAAAAGATACAAAGTTAATAATGATAGTACCAGATACTTGTGGCACTGCAGCTAAATGTCATATTGGTATAAAGCGCATGTAGAAACTCCATGCTGATGGATATTTGGACTCATTCGATTTCGAATCGGTTGAGACATGCGAACCATGCCTCTTGGGAAAGATGACTAAAGGACCCCGTTGTATGGAGTGAGCAAGTGATTCATTGGAAATGATACATGTTGATGTATGCAATCTAGTGAGTCTTGTAGCGTGCAGTGGATATCGTTATTTTCTTACCTTCACTGATGATTTGAGTAGATATAGTGTATATTTACTTAATGAAACACTAGTCTGAATCGTTTGAAAGGTTCAAGCAAATTCAGAGTGAAGTTTAAAGATCATCGTGACAAGAAGATAAAAATGACTGCGATATGATCGTGGAGGTGAATATCTGAGTCACGAGTTTGGCATACAACTTAAGACAATGTGAAAGTTGTTTCACAACTAAACGCCACCTGGAACACCATAGTGTGATGGTGTGTCCAAACATCATAGTTATGCTCTATTGGACATGGTGCGTGCTATGATGTCTCTTGTCGTTTTACTACTATAATTTTGGGGTTATGCATTAGAGACAACTACATTCACTTTAAATAGGGCACCATCTCAATCTGTTGAGATGACACCATGTGAATTATGGTTTGATAGAAACCTAAGCTATCATTTCTTAATATTTGGGGATGTGACACTTGTGTGGAAAATGTTTTCACCTAATGAGGTCGAACCCAAGGCGGACAAATTGCATCTTCATAGAATACCCTAAGATCAGTTGGGTGAACCTTCAATCTCAGATCCTAGTGCAAAGTGTTTGTTGCTTAAACGGATCCTTTCTCGAGGAAATGTTTCTCTCGAAAGAATTGAGTGGGAGGAAGATAGAACTTGATGAGGTTGTTAAACCTTTGTTCAACCAGAGAGTAGCACAGCGCAGAAAGATGTTTCTGTGAAGCCTACGTTAGATGAAGAGGAAGTTAATGATGATCATCATGAAGCTTCAGGATCAAGTTACTATCGAACTTCGTAGGTCGACAAGGATGTGTACTGCTCCTAAGTGGTACGACAACTCTGTCTTGGAGATCATGTTGTTGGACAACGATGAACCTACGAGCTATGGAGAAGCGATGATGGGCCCGGATTCCGACAAATGGTTAGAGGGCATGAAATCCGAGATAGGATCCATGTATGAAAACCAAGTGTAGACTTTGGTAGACTTGCTCGTTGGACGGCAGGTCGTTGAGTACAAATGGATCTTTAAAATGAAGACAAACACTGATGCTGAATGTCACTATTTGTAAAGCTCGACTTGTTGCAAAGATGTTTGTGACAAGTTCAAGGAGTTGACTACGATGAGACTTTCTCACTCATAGTGGTGCTAAAGTCTGTTGGAATTATGTTAGCAGTTGTTGTGTTTTCAATTATGAAATCTGGCAGATGGATGTCAAAACATCGTTTCCTTAACGGTTTACTTGAGGAAAGGTTGTATGTGATACAACCAGAAGGTTTTGTCAGGCCTAAGGATGCTAAAAGGTGTGCAAGCTTCGATGATCCTTCCATGGACTGAAGCAAGCATCTCGGAGTTGGAATATACGCTTTGATGAGGTGATCAAAGTTTTGATGTTTATACAAAGTTTACGAGAAACTTGTATTTGCAATAAAGTGAGTGGGAGCACTATAGAATTTCTGATAAGTATATATGGCTGACATATTGTTGATCAGAAATAATGTAGAGTTTCTGGAAAGCATAAAACGGTCATTTGGAAAGTGATTTTCAAAGGAAGACCTGGATGAAGCTACCTAATTGTTGAGCATCAAAATCTATGGAGATAGATCAAGATGCTCGATGAGACTTTCAATGAGTGCATACCTTGACAAGATTTTGAAAGAGTTCAAAATGGATCAGTCAGAGAAAGAGTTCTCGCCTGATTTGTAAGGTGTGAAAGTTGAGTGAGACTCAAAGCTCGACAACGGCAGAAGAAAGAGAAAGGACGAACGTCGTCCCCTATGCCATAGTCATAGGATCTATATTATGCCATGCTGTGTACCGCACCTGTGTGTGCCTTGCCATGAGTCCGTCAGGGGGTACAAGAGTGAACCAGGAGTAGATCACTGGACAGCGGTCAAGATTATCCTCAGTAACTAAGAGACTGAGGAGATGTTTCTCGATTATGGAGGTGATAAAGAGTTCGTCGTAAGGAGTTACGTCGATACAAGCTTTAACACTAATCCGGATGACTCATAGTAGCAATCTGGATACGTATAGTGGAGCAGCCATTTGGAAATAGTACCAAGTGGAGTGTGGTAGCAGTGTTTACAGTTTGACATAGAGATTTGCAAAGTACACACGGATCTGAATATCGCAGACCTGTTGACTATAAGACCTCTCTCACATGCAAAGCATGATCGAGCCCCAGAACTCATTGGGTGTTAGATTCATAACAATGCGAATCACATGGTGATGTGAACTAGATTATTGACTCTAGTGCAAGTGGGAGACTGTTGGAAATATGCCCTAGAGGCAATAATAAATTTGTTATTATCATATTTCCTTGTTCATGATAATCGTTTATTATCCATGCTATAATTGTATTGATCGGAGACTTAAATGCATGTGTGGATACATAGACAAAACCATGTCCCTAGTATGCCTCTAATGGACTAGCTCGTTAATCAAAGGATGGTTAAGATTTCCTAGCGATGGACATGAGATGTCATTTGATAACGGGATCACATCATTAGGAGAATGATGTGATGGATAAGACCCAAACTACAAACATAGCATATGATCGTGTCAGTTTATTGCTACGGTTTTCTGCATGTCAAGTATATGTTCCTATGACCATGAGATCATGCAACTCAGGGATATCGGAGGAGTGCCTTGTGTGTATCAAACGTCGCAACGTAATTGGGTGACTATAAAGGTGCTCTATAGGTATCTCCGATGGTGTCTGTTGAGTTGGCGTGGATCGAGATTGGGATTTGTTACTCCGTGTGACGGAGAGGTATCTCAGGGCCCACTCGATAATACAACATCACAACAAGCCTTGCAAGCAATGTGACTAAGTGTTAGTCACGGGATCTTGTATTATGGAACGAGTAAAGAGACTTGCCAGTAACGAGGTTGAACTAGGTATGCAGATACCGACGATCGAATCTCGGGCAAGTAACATACCGAAGAACAAAGGGAACGTTATACGGGATTAACTGAATCCTTGACATAGAGGTTCGACCGATAACGATCTTCGTAGAATATGTAGGAACCAATGTGGACGTCCAGGTCCCGCCATTGGTTATTGACCGTAGAGGTGTCTCGGTCATGTCTACATAGTTCTCGAACCCGCAGGGTCTGCACACTTAAGGTTCGGTGATGTTTCGGTAGTGTAGAGTTATGTATGGTGGTGACTGAAGTTTGTTCGGAGTCCCAGATGAGATCTCGGACATCACGAGGAGCTCCGGAATGGTCCGGAGGTAAATATTTATATATTGGAAGTCCCAGTTTGGTTTCCGGAAAAGTTTCGGGCTCATCGGTAGTGTACCGGGAGTGCCAGTAGTGTACCGGGAGTGCCGGTAGTGTACCGGGAGGCCTCCGGGAGGGGTATTTCGACCCCAAGAGGTCCATGGGCTGTGAGAGAATAATAACCAGCCCTTAGTGGGCTGGGAAAACAGCCACAAAGGCCCATGGCGCAGGAGAGAAAGTCCTAAAGCAAAAAGTGGAAAATCAGCCAATAGGAGGCAATCCTACTCCAACTAGGATTGGAGGTGAAGTAGGATTGCTTCCCACCTCCTATTTCGGCCGACCCAAAGGCCTTGGCTGCCTCTCCTCTCCTCTCCTCCTATATATACTAGTGGATTGGGTGGTTTTTGGACAGAATTTCCGGCCACGTGCTACCCGATACACCGGTGCATAGTTTCTCCTCTAGATCGGTTTTCTGCAGCGCTTAGGCGAAGCCCTGCCAGAATTGCTCCACCACCATCACCAGAGCGTCGTCACGCTGCTGGTGAACTCTCTCTCCTCTCCACCTCCTCTTGCTGGATCGAGACGGTGGAGATCGTCATCAAGCTGCACGTGTGCTGAACGCGGAGGTGCCGTCCATTCGGCGCTAGATCGGAAGGACCATGATCGAGATCGCGAGACGGTTCGTGATGTGATCACGGAATGGATCGTGATGAGTTTGCGGGATAGATCATGATCAAGATTGTGAGATGGATCGTGATGAGTTCGCGGGATGGATCATGATGTGTTCGCGGGACGGTTCGTGATTGGATCGCGGGACGCTCGACAATTTGGATCGCGAAGAAGTTCGACTACACCAACCGCGTTTCTTAACACTTCCCGCTTAGCAATCTACAAGGGTACGTAGATCCACTCTCCCTCTCGTAGATGCTCATCACCATGGATAGGTTTGCGTGTGCATAGGAAATTTTTTGTTTCCCATGCGACGTTCCCCAACAGCTGGATCAAGAAGGCGGAGATCGTCATCGAGTTGTACGTGTGCTGAATGCGGAGGTGCCATCCGTTCGGTGCTAGATCGGAAGGACCGTGATCAAGATCGCGAGATGTATCGTGATAAGATTGCGGGATGGATCGTGATGAGTTTGCAGGATGGATCGTGATTGGATCGCGGGACGGATCGTGATGAGATCATGAGATGCTTGGCTATTTGGATCGCGAAGACGTTCGACTACACCAACCGTGTTTCTTAATGCTTCCCGCTTAGCGATCTACAAGGGTATGTGGGTCCACTCTCCCTCTCGTAGATGCTCATCACCATGGATAGATCTTGCGTGTGCGTAGGAATTTTTTTGTTTCCCATGCAACGTTCCCCAACATATATGTTCAGTTATCTCAGCTAGGTGCATGCCACATCTTAGATAGTGTACCATTGTGTATTAATTGTTGAAACAGTGGACCGCACCATTTTTGCATATGCATTTGGCCATATGAAAGGGGGTGATGTTCTTCTAGACCCGCTCAACTGATCTTCGACAACGCGCCAACTTGTGGGACCGTGTGATCTATATATCCCTCTTGTTCGACAACAATATGTGATGGTTTGGCCATATCAATTAAGGAATAAATTCTCTTGGTTGTCTTACAAAAATTCAGACATGGATAAATGTGTGACAAAGTTTCAACCAGGTCATGTGTTCATAGGACCCCATATATCCTCCGGCACATAGTGTAGGGGGCAACACCCTATATTATGTTTGTCATGAAACCCTTTTCTATCACATTGGACAGTTTTAGGCATGCACATATGCAGCATGTGCCACACATTAAAGTTGCGCATTGCGAATTTAAACATGACAACAACATGCTCGTACATCTATATACTTCATCTGAACCTAATTACAAGTCTTTTTTAGAGATTTCACTACGAACTACATATATATTTAGGAACGGAGGGAGTATATATTTGGGCCACTAGCGGGCGTGGTTGTGTTTTCCCCTCTCTTGCACTTTATTTTCTCGTTTATCTCAAAGATGCTAGTATTATGTAAATAGCAAACGAAACTGACAAAACAACCGTATGTGATTATACCCTGAGCAGACACGAATGTGCTACTCTAACCGTGTGCGATGCCCATAGACAGGAAAATCGGCCTTGCCTAGTGGTGCCAACCGCAAGCATCAACTAGTGCAAAGGGGTAATGTGCACAGTAGAAATCCAAACCCGACAGGGACCTATAAAAGATCTCACCGGCGGCGGATAACAACTAATTTTTTCTATCGATAGCTCGCCACCACAACCAGACACACCAAATGGAACCATTGCTCAAGCATAGGGATGTGCATGGCGCCGTCCCGATAGTGTTGGACGACGACGTGATAGAGGATTCTAACGCGTTGGCCGCCATGGCCGGCAATGGCAAATAGCCAGCTGTCGTGGCCACCACCGACGGGATAGAGGATTCCGATGCATTGTCCTCCATGTCGATCAATGGTCAATCGTCATCTGCCGCCGACGTCGACCCAAGTTTCGGCATCGGATATAGATGGCCATCGCTCTGTTCGTCCAGGAATTGGTCCTTGATGCGTTCCTGTGCGACGAGGACGAGCGCCGTCTCAGTGTCGGTGTGGAACAATCTAGCATATACGGATGCCATCAGCAACGCGGATAGGGATCTGAAGCGGTAGAAACGGCAGGAGAGTGCGAAGAGGATGCGGAAATCATATGCAGATGGCAAAAGGAGGTGGGAGCAGGACCACAAGGCAGCGGAGCAGGCCGCTGCATGCCCCTCCGCCGTGTTGGAGGCCAGTGCAGGCCTTGCAGCTATGGCGGCAGCCCTGGCAATGGCGGCCACGACGACTAGGGACGTAGCTCTAGCGAGATCAGCGCCCGTCTATATCCTGATGGCCCATCTGGATGCCACGACATCTTCATCGACAGCAACAGACCTGGTGAGAGGCGTCGTAGTCGATCCGGCTGAGGTAGCCCCGCCTGTCTCCGTCATGGAACTAGTGGAGCTCATCGACTTGACGAGCTCCTCTAAATACCTGTTCTGAGGCGAGGAGGGTCATGACGATGGTGGAGCCGTGGCGTTTGTATGCATCCACGGTGTAGTGAATATTTTGTGTAGTTCATCTTCATGTAATTTGACGAACTGTTTCTAAATTACTAAGCGTATGAGCAAATGACAACTAATCCGTTGCCAAATAAGGCATTTTGTGCTGAAGATTTGCCAAATGTTTGTGTCATCTGTTTGTGGGCATGTCCAAATTTAGGATGAATTTGCTGTCTGTGATTGAAATTGAGGATGAACCGTGTGGGATGAACGTGCCTTGAGAAATCTCAAAAAGAGCTTCCCATCTCGAGCGATGCAAAAATTCGTGGTTTTGCGGCATGACATTTCTTTACAGCAAAGAGCTTACACCCTTTATTATGTTTGGATCGTGTGCCATCTTGGTTGCTCCCGCCCGGTTCATTTGCCAAAAATTAATTGGAAGCGGTATTTCAGCTCCATGCTGCCTTTCCTCATCCACCATGCCGACCCTATAGTAAAATTTCAGCTGTCGAGGCATTTGAACCGTCGCCATCCCTCATCCACCACCATCTCCACCCACACAATTACTACTAAAATTTTTAGCAGCAGTGACACATCCGCAAACCCCCCACCTACCCACCCACCCCATCCGCATAGCACCCCCTCCCCCCTCCCCTGCTTGAACCCTAGTGTCACCGCCCTAGTTTCACTTTGTTTGTTAATGCATTCATGCATGAATTGTTGTTTTCTTTTGAGAAAGAAATGAGGAATGATCATGCCTCACCATTTAAATTTTTGTCAAACAAGCAACATAAAAATTGCTTCCAATAGATCCAAGAAAATGTTCCAACTATTTTGTGAAAATATTGGGCAGAGGTAAAAATGACACCCAATATTTTAGAATCACAGAAACATTTCATATTGGGCATTTGAATTAATCAAACAATTATTTGCATTGGATTATATTTACTATTTATAGAAATATTGATCCAACAATTCTCGAACTTTTTATGTGGCATTAGTTATTTATACCTAGTTCACATGCAAATTTCCAGGATTTATTTAAATGGTTTGACATATTTTGCAAACCAGAAGAAATGTCAGACATGTAAAAGAAAAACAAATAAAAGAAAAAGGCTCACCTGGCCCATAGGGGAGCCGGCCCAACTGGCCCATGCCAGTCATCCGTGTCCTCTCGCTAGGAGGACACGGGCACACGATCGTCGCGTGGCGCCACGCGCCCGGCTAGCTCCAACCTGCCTGCTGCCCCCTCACCTCTCTTGTGCCACAGAGACGCCGTGGAGCTCTCTCTCTCTCTATCCCTCGAGCTCATCCATTCCCCCTGCTTCTCGCTCCTCTCCTCTGCTCTCTCTCCCCCCAGGCCCGAAGCCTCCGTCGCCGCAGCTCTTGCACCACTGCGGCCACCCTACTCCCCTCGCCTTGCAGACACACCCACTGGAACCGCCATTGACCGTAGCTTCTCTGCGCTAGAGCAGTCAAGCTTGGATGCACCGCCTCGCCGCCGTCACCGCCTTCTTCAACCTCAGGTCGTCGGATTGCCACCGCCGATTCGCATCGTCGAGCGCCTCCCCAAGCCGTTTCTTTATACCAGAAGACCCCCCCCCCCCTTGAGCCCTGAGCATTTCCCCTCACTCCCCCTCTCTCCCCTGTCCCCTAGCTGCCATCCCCGCCGAGCTACCGAGCCGCTATCCACCATGGCCGGTGAGCTCTAAGCTCCCGAGCTCGTTAACCGCATCCCGTGCGCCTCACACCCTCCTGATGATCTTACGAAGCCGTAGCGCCCTAAACAAGCCGTCCTCGAGCACCACAACCTACGCTTGCACACGACTGAACGTCGTTTGCCACTAGCTTGCTCACCGCCGACAACCATGGCCACCCCACATTCCCCCTCTGCCCCTGCTAGATGCGGCACTTCGCTAGCTTGCCGTAGCCGCAAACCGCACACAAAATGGTAGCGCGATTTCGAGCTTCTCCGGTGAATATCCACCGCAGATTTGGTCGCCGCCAGCCAAAGTCCGGTGAGTGCTGACGTGGCCAACCGTTTAGCGATAATCACCCAGCCATCGGCCACTGACAGCGGGCCCTAAAGATGGTCAAAGCATAGTGAGCATCGGGTTTGACCGGGATTAGCCCCTGAGTGTATGACAGGTTGGTCCCACATGTCAGATTTGATTGACTTGCTGACGTGATGATGACGTGAGGCTGATGCAATTAGTGATTTCATGTATTAAAGATAAATCAGTAAATTCCAGAAATTAGTATAACTTCTAAAAATCATAGAAATTTAACTATAACTCAGATGAAAATAATTTATATATGAAAAATGATCAGAAAAATCCAATGAATCTGTTTATACCATGATCATGCATGTTTGAGCAAGTTAACATCACCAACTAGGACAATTGATGAATAGGGAAAATTTGATAAATAGTTTGGAGATGGAATTTGATGTCTATTTAAATTCCACTTCAATTAATATGACTAATATTGTACTAGGAGAATTCAGTACCTTAACATGCGTCATACATCATGTTTGTTGCATTGCATTGAATGTCTTTCTTTCTGGTTTTGTTGGTATTGTTCCTTCTCGATAGATGATGGTTCCGACGTTTTGATCATTAACACTAATGAAGAGAAGTAATATCTTCAAAATTGTCAGGCAAGCAACCCCCCCTTGAGCATACTGATATGAACCCACTCTCTCGCTTCTGCTCTCTTTTACTGCATTGAGACAATAATGGTTCAACCGTTACAAGTTCTCGGTAGTTGAACCCATTCCTTTGCACGACCTGTCTTGGTCATAGTAAATAGTTGAAACCACTTAGCATGAGTAGCATCTGTTTGAGCCTTGTTGTGCTTATCATCCATGCTTTCTTACTATGCCTTCTATGCTTAGAGTTGTGTCGGGTCTGATCCATCTGGGCAGTGAATCGGAACGGGGGTGTTCATGTCCTACTGTGTGAGAGCTAAGTGTGTGAACACGATTTGGTAAAGGCAGTGACGAGAGGACATGTAGGAGTACATGGTGGGTTGTCTCATTGGGACCGTCCTTAAGAACTAAGTTATGTGTATGTTATCCAAAACAACATACTACCATACATTAGGCTCAAAACAAATGGACCCTCGCGACTTATTAATCGCCTAGATCTTTGTCCAGGAGTTGCAACTAGTTTCTCGTGTTTGTAGGATGTGCCAACGGTCGTGCATAGCGCTGACCGGAGGGGGTAGGCTTTGGCGCGGTAGATGCACCGTGGCCTAGTGTACCAAGTGTAGTATCATCCGTCGAGGAGGGCTTGGGAACCCTGCACACTATGTTTCGGGCCGTAATGGAAACTTCGACCGGACTTCCTTACGGGTTCAGTCTCAAATATGCGATAAACCTGGACTAGAGTCTTGTATGGTTAACAGTCGTGGCCGACTCCCTTGTTGGGCTTCCACTTGAAGGTTGTCGAGGTGCCTTTTTACGTGCACATGGTGGTAAGTGGCGGGAGCGTGTGTGAAGAAGTATACCCCTGCATGGTGAATTAATCTATTCGAATAGCCGCGTCCTCGACTACTTGGACAACTTATTTGGTTCATAGACAAGTGAAATGGATACTCTAAAATACTCAAGATAAGTGTGAGTGCTATGGATGGCCTTATCGTAGGGAGACGGGAGAGGATCCATAGTGGTGTATTGTTATGGTGAATATGTGGACTCGTGTGCGCTTTCCCACCTCAAAGTTACTACTTGTAGTCGTAGTACAGGTTAGCCAAGAGTCAAAGCTGGCTTGCTGCAATGAACTCTACAACCCACTTTGTTGACAATGATGCATATGAAGTTAGTTCAGATGTAAGTCTTGGTGAGTACGTTTGTACTCACGGTTGCTTAATTTATGTTTTTGCAAAGGAGACTTCAGTCTCATTAGTGATTCTTACGCCATAAAGTTCAATGTTGACCGAATTAGCTTGGGAATCCAAACAAAGGTCTGGTTCCTTTGGTAGGGTCGTTGTAGCTTTTCAGGCTCCTCCAGCCACTTTTAGTAGATGTCTGTACCTAGACATGTTTTGCTTCTGCTTGTTGTTTGTATGACTTGGGTGTTGGATCATGTGACCCCTGTTTGTAATACCACACTATGTTGGCTCTTATGAGTCTCTAATAAATACTTGAGTCATAGAATTATGTTGTGATGCCATAGTTGTATATATACATATCGTGCATGTAATGCATACGTGTGACGTGCAATGGTATGTGTGGGCTTCGACACCTAGGTGTGTGCCTTTAGTAGTACTCTTTATGGGGAAATGCCTCTTTGTGCTTCCACCGAGCCTTGGTATCTTGCTACTGCTCCGGACACATTGATTGACCGACATGTATCCTTCTTTGATGTTGTGTCTATCCCTTTGGGGAAATGTCTCGCAGTGTAATGGAGTCCCTATAGACTTCTACGACTCGTCTACATGCAGTGACGACATTTATGTCCCATGGTGCAATGGAGTCCTTGTGGCTTGCTATGACTAGTCTACACACGCTAGAGACTTACACCTACATTGATGGGTTACGTATGCATGTCCTTGTATCGATGTGTCACTTGGGTTCTACGACTAGTCATGTCGCCCCGGGTTCTTTGACATTTGAATGCTAGCGACATACTCACATACGTGAGCCAAAAGATGCAAACGGTCCCGGCCCGGGTAAGGTGGCAGCTGTGGAGGTAATCGTGTCTGAGGCCGCAAAGTGATGTCATGTGTTACATGCTAGATTCTTATGGTTTAGGATCGAGGTCCCGATAGCGTTGGTATCCGAGCTTGACTGCCTGTAGGATTACAAAGCCAAACTGATCGATGTTGAGTCTAGAACTGCTTTTGCTATATAAGGGAATTGATTGTGGAAGGGAACATAAGACTCTTTTAACTCCTTTCCTCGTGTCCTTCCTATTCTAAGTCACCCTCTTCTTTTCTACGGGGATTAAAACTAGGTTTTCTCATCTATCTATCAGGATGACGAGTTACTATGCTAGAGACTTATAGGAAGGTAGTTGTCTTTCTGGAACGTTGTCTCCATAAGAGTTCCATGTAGGTTGCCTCATATTTGATGCTCGTACAACCGTTATGTTGCCCGAGTAATCCCAGGTTTATAAATAATCTGATGCAATTGCAAACTCTTTCATCTCCAATCGATGTCTTTTGGGCCAGACAAAGCACACTAATTATTGTGTTGGGGTACTCCATTGCCTCGGTGTATATGTTAAAGGTGTTTAGGAAACCATGTTATTCTAGTGAACCACCTAATAGTCTAGTTGTGTTTTGTGTTCCCAGTGTGATAATTCTGGTCATAGTTATTGAAAGCATCGTGTGATGCTACTTAGTCAGTAGGTATTCTGTTTCTGGGTTCCTGAACCCGAGAATTGTTCTGCTCACTCCTGTTGATGGTGTTTGCTCGTTCCTTTAGGATGGTTAGTAACCTTTGTGTTACTCCTCAAGGTCCATTGTATATCGTTCTTCCAATACCATGAACCAGTTATGGCAGAAGTTCCTCGTGAACTAAAGATCACAACAAGAGTGCTCTTCATGAGTTCTCCATTCCATAGTTGTGAGCCTGTCAATTTTTTCCTTTCTGCATGGGTTATCTCACAGAAACATGTTGAACTTGTTTGACGTATTCAATCCATGCGTGTTCAACTCAGGAAAAATCATGTGCTCTTGAGTTGTCCCCCTCAATTGTATTCCGATCTTCATTTATCAGTGGATAGCCAAGAGTAGTTGTGCATTTGTTCTCATCGATGCCTATTATTCTTGTAGTCTGTAGAGCCATTCTATTTTAGAGTGACTAGGAGAAGCAAACTCCAGTGCCTCATCCATATCCCGGATTGGGTAAAAGCAGTTGTGTTTTGCAGATCAAAATGCCAATCTAGCTTTTGCTTTGTTCTATCTTGAAGTATTACCCTCTTCATGTCAGGAATGTCATGAGAATTGCACAACCTCTTATGAATTCTTGATGCAGTGATACTTCTCGCCATCATTGTTCATTCCTTGGTCTCCGTGTTGATTGTAACCGGAACACCGACAAGTGAACCATGATGTGTGAAAACAATACTCCTAGTAATGTTGTTACCGGGTAGTTAATGGACAGTAATTTCACTCTTAGTGTGATGGTTTTTCAATTGTCATTCTAAAATTGATCGTGCTACCTAGTCCATCTTTCATGGTGCACTCTTCGATCAATGAGTTAGGATTGTGTCAATCCTTCGCTCTGTTGATCATATCGTCTTGCCCTAAAAAGTGAGATTGTTCCCGAGCTCAAAAACATATCAGTGGATCGTGATTTTATGAATGTCTTCTCGAAAGTATGCCCAAGGTATTCCTTGAGTGTTATGTTGAGTTCGTGATCAAGATGGATTTTCTATAAACCATCGTTTCTCCAAGAATCTATGTTGGATACCCCTAAGCTAGTTGGTTAAGCTAAACAACAACTTGGAGAGTTGAAAGATAAAAGCTTGCTCTAACTTAGCTCATGTCAAAGGGATATCTTTTGTGTCTTTGCAATTATGTATGTGTGTGTGTGTCGAACAAAGATGATACCTTCATCACTTGATCCTTGTGATCAATTGTTGCATCTATTGTCTTGTCAAATCTTTGATTTGAATATGGACTATCGTCAAATCAAAATCAGAGGTAAAGATGTCCCTGATGTTGTCTTACTCATGGATGTTTCCTCGGGCATGCATCATTATGTCTTTTGGTCTAACCAATGCTATCACCCTGTTCACATAGTCATAGGCTTTCATCTGTGGATATCTCGATGAATTGTTCTTGAGCCCATTGACAACATTATTATCCTCTCCATGATTCATGATGAACATAAAACTAGTGTTGGAAATTTTGTAGTCAATATATTCGTCTCCAGTACATGAAGTATATTCGGTGAACGAAGCGACTTCCTCTAAGTTGCGTGCATTTGGTGCAAGTTGCCGTCGTGAATTTGAGAAAGTTAATTTGCTCCCTCTAGAATCATCCCAAGTCTTTCATGCATGTGTGAAGTATTCTATGGTCTGATAGACTGATCATCTCCATTCCATATGTATCTCCTAGCACACAAGGCCACCGATTGATTTGTTCAAGGAAAAGAAGTTAGGTGCTATTCCTGAAGGCAGCATACAGACTTGCACCCGGCTTCGCTATCCGCAATGATGGTTCCTACCCCAAACTCGGTAGTGTTTTTTTGTAAGACTTTTATGTGACCATGCTTGTCTTGGATAGTGTGTTCACGTGTGTCTTACAATCCAGCTCATGTCTTGGAGCTGTCTACTGTACTTCATTTCCTGAGAATCTCGCAACGTCATCTCTTCGATTTGTGTTCCGGCCTTTTACTTTCAGACATGCTGAGTCTGAAATATCCTGACACCAACCATATATGAATTTTAGGCAGATATAATGGTTGGAACGTTACCCAAGAACTATAATATTGATCTATTTGTAACCCGGTAAAGTGGATGTTGTGGCCAACATACCTAACAGGAAGACCTATTATTGTAATATCTTGTATCAGCAACATTGGACACTTCCCCATGAGGACTTTGTATGACTTATTTTAGAAGTTATTCCTCATGGACCCTTTCATGCTCCAGAAGTCCGACCTTTACTTGATGTTCAAGTTGTAACAACTGACCTATAATTGGGTTACGCTAGAAGATCAAGGAGAACATTAGAAGCGGAGTGCTAAATGTCTCTCGGTCGATCCTCCAGATTTTGTTTCCTTGGCATAGCTAAGGTGAAATTTGAGAAAGTGTTGTCTTTCTTTGCATCTCCATCCTCCATCCCTATTCTTCATGGTAGTATGATGTGTCACCAAGATCTTGGCATGGGTGCTGGTAAAACTTTGATGAATATGGAAATGCTCAAGTTCTTGAGAGCATGCTCAGACACTTGGTTATATCCTCGGTATCAATTGGAATGTGCCTTCCGTTGCCGAGTTGTTTTATAACTCTAGTTTTCCTCTCCGATCTGAGTATGCCATTCTTCTGAATTACTTCACACGATCGTTGTGAATTGCCTTAGGCTGGTATGAAGAGTTTCAATGATCTCTGTATCAAAAGTAATTCGTTTTTAACTTAAGGCATGATCCTATGAGTCACCCTCCCTAAGGTACCCGTTATGGTATGTAGGGCAACTAACTCCTCGCTACTTTCAAACCCATGCTCTAGCCTAGCTAAGCATGGAATTGTTTACTACCAATTGAACCTTAGTTATCTGCCTCATTCCACTGTTCTCGATGTGTGTTTTGAGTCTCAGCTCAAGAGACATTTTTACGTCTCATTCCATGAGTTGATCATGAGTCGCTCGATCTTCATGAAGATTGATTCTTGTAGGGTTTTCCTATTCCTTTGTCTTTGTGTTTAGATGCAGATCTCGAGAGCAAAGATAACAAGTTCAACATGATGCAATGAATCAATAGCTACAAGGAGGGCACTTGGATCATGAAGATTGGGGTAGTTAGTGTTCCCTATGTCCTCTTACCCTACAACTGAATCTTGGGACGAGATTCTTGTTTAGTTGGGCTGAGTTGTCACAACCCTAGTTTCACTTTGTTTGTCAATGCATTCATGCATGTATTTTTGTTTTCTTCTGAGAAAGAAATGAGGAATGATCAAGCCTCACCATTTAATTTTTTGTCAAACAAGCAACATAAATATTGCTTCAAATAGATCGAAGAAAATGTTCCAACTATTGTGTGAAAATATTGGACAGAGGTACAAATGACACCCAATATTTTAGAATCACAGAAACATTTCATATTGGGCATTCGAATTAATCAAACAATTATTTGCATTGGATTATATTTACTATTTATACAAATATTTATCCAACAATTCTAGAAGTTTTTATGTGGCATTAGTTATTTATACCTAGTTCACATGCAAATTTCCATGATTTATTTAAATGGTTTGACATATTTTGCAAACTAGAACAGATGTTAGAAATAGAAAAGAAAAACAAATAAAAGAAAAAGGCTTACCTAGCCCAGAGGGGAGCCAGCCCAATTGGCCCATGCCAGTCATCCCTATCCTCTCGCCACGAGGACAGGGGCATGCGTTCGTCGCGCGGCGCCACGTGCCCGGCCAGCTCCACCCTGCCTGCTTGCCTCCCCCTCGCCTCTCCTGTGCCACGGAGACGCCATGGAGCTCTCTCTCTCTCTCTCCCGAGCTCATCCATTCCCTCTACTGCTCTCTTCTCTCCTCTACTCTCTCTCCCCTGACCCGAAGCCGCAGCTCTTGCACCACCGCGACCACCCTGCTTCCCTCGCCTTGTAGACACACCCACCAGAACCGCCATTGACCACTGCTTCTCCACGCTAGAGTAGTCGAGCTCAGATGCACCACATCGCTAACGTCGATGCCTTCTTCAACCTCAGGTCGTCGGATTGCCACCGCCGATTCGCATCGTCGAGCACCTCCCCAAGCCATTTCTTTGTACTAGAAGACCCCCCCCCTTGAGCCCTGAGCATTTCCCCTCACTCCCCTTCTCTCCCCTGTCCCCTAGCTTCCATCCCCGTCGAGCTCCCGAGCCTCCATTCGCCATGGCCGGTGAGCTCTAAGCTCCCGAGGTCGTTAGCTGCATCCCGTGCGCCTCACGCCCTCCTGGCGATCTTACGAAGCCGTAGCGCCCTCAACAAGCCATCCTCGAGCACCGCAGCCCCATGCTTGCACGCGGCCGAACGCCGACTAGTGCTAGCTTGCTCGCCGCCGATAACCGTGGCCACCCCAGATTGCCCCTCTGCCCCTGCTAGATGCGGCGCTTCACCAACTCGCCGTAGTCGCAAACCGCACGCAAAATGTGCCCCTATAGCGTGATTCTGAGCTTCTCCAGCAATCTTCCGTCGCGGATTTGGTCACCTCCGGCCAAAGTCCGGTGATTCCTGACATGGCCATCCATTTAGCGCTAATAACCCAGCCATCAGCCACTGACATCGGGCCCCACGTATGGCCAAAGCACAGTAAGCATCGGGTTTGACCGGGATTAGCCCCTGGGTGTATAACAGGTTGGTCCCACATGTCAGATTTGACTGTGGCTGACCAGTTGACGTCATGATGACGTGAGGCTAATGCAATTAATGATTTCCTGTAATAAAGATAAATCAGGAAATTCCATAAATTAGTATAACTTCTAAAATCATAGAAATTCACTATAACTCCGATGAAAATAAATTATATATGAAAAATGATCAGAAAAATCCAATAAATATGTTTATGCCATAATCATGCATGTTTGAGCAAGTTAACATCACCAACTAGGACAATTGATGAATAGGGCAAATTTGATAAATAGTTTGGAGATGGAATTTGATTTCTATTTAAGTTCCACTTCAATTAATATGACTAAATATTGTACTAGGAGAATTCAGTACCTTAACATGCCATGTCATACATCATGTTTGTTACATTGCATTGAATGTGTTTCTTTCTTGTTTTGTCGGTGTTGTTCCTTCTCGGTAGATGATGGTTCCGACATTGTGATGGTTGACACTGATGAAGAGAACTAATATCTTTAAAATTGTCAGGCAAGCAACCCCCCTTGAGCATACTGATATGAACCCACTCATTCGCTCTTGCTCTCTTTTACGGCATTAAGACAATAATGATTCAACTATTACAAGTTCTCGATAGTGAACCCATTCCTTTGCATGAGTTGTATTTATCACGGTAAATAGTTGAAACCACTTAGCATGAGTAGCAAATGTTTGACCCTTGTTGTGCTTACTCATCCATGCTTGCTTACTGTGCCTGCTATGCTTAGAGTCGTGTCGGATCTGATCCATCTGGGAGATGAACCGAAACGGGGGTGTTCATGTCCTATTGTGTGAGAGCTAAGTGTGTGAACACGATTTAGTAAAGGTAGCGATGAGAGGCCATGTAGGAGTACATGGCAGGTTGTCTCATTGGGACCCTCCATAAGAACTGAATTGTGTGTATGTTATCCAAGACAAGATACTACCATGCATTGGGCCCAAAACCAATGGACCCTCTCAGCTTATTAATCGACTAGATCTCTGTCCAGGAGTTGCAACTAGTTTTTGGTGTTTGTAGGATGTGCTGGCGGTCATGCATAACGCTAACCGGAGGGGTAGGCTATGGCACGGTACATGCATCGTGGCCCAGTGTACCAAGCGTAGTACCATCCGTCAAGGTGGGCTTGGGAACCCTGCACAGATTGTTTGGGGCCGTAATGGAAACTTCGGCCGGACTTCCTTGCAGGTTTCGTCTCAAATAGGCGACAAACTTGGACTAGAGTCTTGTGTGGTTAACGGTCGTGGATGACTCCCTCGCTGGGCTTCCGCTTGAAGGTTGTCGAGGTGCCTTTTTACGTGCACATGGCGGTAAGTGGCGGGAGCATGTGTGAAGAAGTATACCCCTGCAGGGTGAATTAATATGTTCGAATAGCCGCGTCCTCAGAGATGGACTACTTGGAGAACTTATGTGGTTCATAGACAAGCGAAATGGATACTCTGAAATACGCAAGATAAGTTTGAGTGCTATGGATGCCCTTCTCATAGGGAGACGGGAGAGGATCCATAGTGGTGTATTGCTATGGTGAAAATGTGGACTCGTGTGCACTTTCCCACCTCAAAAATACTACTTGTAGTCGCATTATAGGTTAACCAAAAGTCAAAGTTGGCTTGCTACAATGAAATCCACAACCCCCTTTGTTGACAATGATGCATATGTAGTTAGTTCTGATGTAAGTCTTGCTGAGTACCTTTGTACTCACTGTTGCTTAATTTATGTTTTTACAGAGGAGACATCAGTCTCATTAGTGATTCTTACGACGTGAATTTCGATGTTGACCGGATTAGCTTGGGAATCCTAGACAGAGGTTTGGTTCCTTTGGTAGGGTAGTTGTAGCATTTCAGGCTCCTCTAGCCACTTTTAGTAGATGTTTGTACCCAGACATGTTTTGCTTTCGCTTGTTGTTTGTTTGACTTGGGTGTTGGATCATGTGACCCCTTTTTGAATTACCACACTATGTTGTCTCTTATGAGTCTTTAATAAATACTTGAGTCATAAAGTTATGTTGTGATGCCATAGTTGTATCTATGCAGATCGGGCATGTCGTGCGTACGTGTTACGTGCAACGGCATGCGTGGTATTCGACGCCTAGTTGTGTGCCTTTAGTAGTGCCTCTTTGTGGTACTCTTTACGGGGAAATGCCTCTTTGTGCTTCCACTGAGCCTTGGTAGCTTGCTACTGCTCCGGACAGATTGATTGACCGGCATGTATCCTTCTTTGTTGTTGTGTGTGTCCCTTCGGGGAAATGTCTCGCAGTGTAACGGAGAACCTGTAGCCTCCTATGACTTGTCTACATGCAGTGATGAAATTTATGTCCCATGGCATAATAGAGTCCTTGTAGCTTGCTATGACTCATCTACACATGCTAGAGACCGACACCTGCATTGCTGGGTTACGTATGCCTGTCCCTATACGGATGTGTGATACGTCTCCAACGTATCTATAATTTATGAAGTATTCATGTCATATTCTCCTATGTTTACAATACTTTTATATGCTTTTGATGCTCTTTATATGATTTATTTAGAACTATCTCAGAATAACGTTGTTTTCAACAGAATTACTGTGGTGTTGTTTTTGTATAGAAAATGAAAGTTCTCGGAATCGCCCGAAACTTTTTTATGATTTTTTGGAGGAAATAAGAAATACTGGAGCGAAGAACCACCGGAGGGGATGTGCCAGGAGGCCACCACACATCGGGTCGCGCGCCCCCTAGGGCGCGACCAGGTAGCTTGTGGGGCCCACGTAGCTCCGTTGCGCGTGATTCCAACGCTGAAAAATCCTATAAATCCTAGCAACCCCAGAAATAAAGAGAGACCTTCCACTCCACCGCCACAACTCTCTATATTGCCGAAAAAACAATCTAGAGCGATTCCAGTACCCTGTCGGAGAGGGAAAACCGTCACCGTGGCCATCTTCATCATCCCTATGGTCTCCATGATGAGGAGGGAGTAGTTCACCCTCGGGGCTGAGGGTATGTACCAGTAGCTACGTGATCAATCTCTCTCTCTCTATCGTGTTCTTGAGATGACACGATATTGATGTATCACGGGCTTGTTAATATAGACGGATCATATGATGTATTTCCCTTACCATCTAGTTGTGATGAATTGAGTCTTTCGCTTTAAGATCTCGTTATGTTGGATTAAGCATATTGGTATGAAAGCACTTGATGTACGTCTTGTGTGGGTACTCATAGTGACATTGGGGTATTCTATTGATTCACTTGATATATGTTGAGGCATCAACTTGCGGATTTCGGCGACCTTGGGGACCTATGCATAGGGGTTGATTGTACGTTTTCATACCATGTTCTCCGATAGAAATTTTGGGGTGCTCCTTGCAAGTTCTTTGTGTTGGATTGAATATGATAG
This sequence comes from Hordeum marinum, assembly GCA_022496015.1. Lineage (NCBI taxonomy): Eukaryota > Viridiplantae > Streptophyta > Magnoliopsida > Poales > Poaceae > Hordeum > Hordeum marinum. The sequence goes on along the minus strand of CM039675.1, from coordinate 364,756,309 downwards.
CTCTGAAATTATTTGATGCATGTCACATAATTTACCCATGGATTCTTGAGGTGACATTGGAGTATCTAGGTGACATTAGGGTCAATTGATATGTATCATTGGTGCTATTCTAGTACGAACTCTAGGGTTGTTTGTGGCAATTATAGGAATACCTCAAAAGATCGAACGGAAAAGATAACTTGATGTTAAGTTAGTACGAACTCTTGAATAGATCGATCGGAAATAATAACTTTGAGGTGGTTATACCACCTACACCAATTTAATCTTATTGTTCTCTGCTAGATAGGAACTTTGGAGTGATTCTTTGTTGCATGTTAAGGGATGATCATATGATTCAACTATGTTAGCATTGTTGATAGATTGCATTAGTGAAAGTATGTACCCTAGGCCTTATTTCCACGCATTAATACAATGTTTTGCTCGCTGCTTGCCACTTGTTACCTTGTTGTTTTTATATTTTCAGATTACAAATATCAATATCTACCATCCATATTGCACTTGTATCACCATCTCTTCGCCAAACTAGTGCACCTATACAATTTACCATTGTATTGGGTGTGTTGGGGACACAAGAGATTTCTTGTATTTGATTGTAGAGTTGCTTGAGAGAGACCATCTTCATCCTACACCTCCCACATATTGATAAACCTTAGGTCATCCACTTGAGGGGAAATTGCTACTGTCCTAGAAAACTCTACGCTTGGAGGCCCAACACGAGTCTACAAGAATAAAGTTCTGTAGTAGACATCAAGCTATTATCTAGCGTCGTTGCCGGGGAGGTGAGTGATTGAAGGTATATATTTAGATCTTGCAATTAAATCTTTTAGTTTCTTGTTTTTCACTAGTTTGGTTTTATAATATAAGATAAATGGATCCTCATCCACTTACTAATCTTTTCACAAGACCTGATTATGTTGAACCAATTGCTAGTGAGAGTGCACTAGACTATATTTAGGATGAATCTAAAATTATGATGAAATGCTAGAAGAAATTTACAAAGTGATTAATGAGAATTTGTTGAATTATAATCATGGTTGCAATGTTGTTAGCATGAATTCTTTGAATATCATAATACTAATGATGATTGCACTAGTCATGAAAAACATATTTCCCATAAGCATGTTGATTTTTGTGGAGTGCATAGAGTTCGCAAATACATATCAAATAGGGAAAATAGATTTTGTAAGAGGCATAAATATTTAGAAACTAAATGGTTATGTGAGATGTTAGATATTTGTGCTAAAAGGTTATGCATTCTTCGCATTACCTGTGAACTTTGCAATGAAAGTGGTCATTTTAATTTCCGATGCGAATTCTTTCATGATCGAATCGTTTCCAAAAATTGTGATAACCTGATTACCCTTGAGCATTCTCTTGAACTTATTATGATTCTGGGGTGTAAAGAAGTGAAACATAAAACTAAGGAGTTGCCAAATTGGGTTCTCTTGAAACTTCTTGATTTTGATCTAAAGAAATCTATATGTATTGTGAGGTAAATTGCATTGAGATTTCTTACATTGCCAATTATACAAAGACGAGAAAACCAATTGAACATGAAGAGAATGCTAATGAAAAGGAAGAGATTTCCTAAGATCCTACTATTGTTTCTCATGATGAATCAAGTGACGAGGAGGGGCTTCTTATTCAACCAATCTCTTCAATAAAGAGCTCAAAAAATTTATTAAAGTCACACACAATGTGGTTAGGAAGAGAAAAAGAAGGAAAAGTAGAGGAAAAAGGTATCTCTCCCAAGTAATGTTGCTCCTATCATGGTTGTGCTTCATGAGAATGAATTAAATAAAATTGATGAGGATGATACTATTGAGGATGATTTTATGATGCCTATTACTTATTGTGATAATTATGATTGGGAAGATAACGATGTCTCTTATGATCTTGAAAATATTTTTGGAACCAACTTGGAAAATTATAATGATAATAATTGTTACACTATTGGTGCTATTCATGCCATTGATGATTATGCTAACGATATGCAAGCTCACAAGCTTGGGGATGCTATGCTTGATGAGAATAAAATATTTGAGAATATATTTGCTAAAACTCATGTGTATTCCAAGCTTAGGGATGCTATGCATAATGAATATGATATTTTTAGTCACCCTACTTCGAATGATCAAATTTGTTATGATGATTGTTTGCCTCCCATATATGAAGAGAACCAAGATGCTATTTATGATGATTATTGTGATGATACTTATTCTACAAGAAATAGTGATGGTTATTATTATAAAAAAAATCACAATTATGATTACCCTTTTAATGAACACTATTATTTTAATGTGGAAACAAATTATAGCATTTAAGTCTCCTATGATACTCCCACTATTATGTATGAGAAGTTTGCTTGTGGGGAGGGTAATAATTTTCTATGCTTGTAGATAATGAAAATAATGCTTTATATGATATTTATATTGTTGAATTCCTTCATGATGCTACTGAAAATTATTATGACGGAGGAACATATGCTTGTAGGAACTGCAATAATATCAAGTTTTCTCCCTATGTGTTGCAAATCTTCAAGTTATGCTTGTTTTGCTTCCTATGCTAGTCGACTCTTGCTCCCAAAAATTGTTTGATCACAAAATCCCTATGCATAGGAATAGGTTTAGACTTAATTGTGCTTGTAATATGCTCCATGATGCTCCAGTTGTGTTTCAATTCAATATTTTTATGTGAGCATCATTTAAATCATCATGCCTAGCTAAAAGACTTTAAAGAAAAGCGCTTGTTGGAAGAAAACCCAACACTTTCCTTTATGTTTTTGTGTGTTCACATGATTAATCTACTGTAGTAATCATTTTTTATATATTTTATTTTAATAAAGTGCCAAGTAAAGCCTTTAGGATAGTGTGAGTACTTGTTGATTCGAATCTGTGTAAAAACAGAAACTTTTTCTTTAGTATTTGAATTGTCTAATTTTACTGGAACGTGGAAAATTTCTAAAACTTTTACACACTGTTTTCATACAAATTTAGTATCATTTACAAAATTTTAATAATTTTTGGAGATACAGAACTATACTGTTTTTATAAATTGCTACAGACTGTCCTGTTTAGACACATTGCTGTCATAGTTTTGTTATCTATTTCTCCTATAGTTTTCATGGCTTATATTGGTAGATATAAATTGTGGAAATGATAGTATACAATATCTAATGTTTTAAAATTATTATGCAATTTGTCTTGGCAGTACATGAAGTGTTGATTTATTCTTACGTGTACTAACCTATCTCACGAGTTCTTTTCAAGCTTTGTGTGGATGAAGTTTTTGAGACATAGGTGAAACCAGGACATGGGAGAATTGAACGAGATACAAAAGCTCAAGCTTGGGGATTCCCAAGGCACCCCAAGACTATATTACAAGAAGTATAAAGAGTCTAAGATTGGGGATGTTACGCATTCCACCTCTCTTCGTCAACTATCGGTTAGCCTATGTTGCGCCTAAATTTTTATTCGTTCACATGATATGTGCTATTCTTAGAGTGTCATTTTTTTTGCTGTTTGAATAAAATATAAAGATCTAAAAAATATTTATTGAGAGAGATTCCTAACATAGCTACTTAATTGTTTGACTACTCATTGATCTTCACTTATATCTTTTGAGAGTAGTTTTATGTTTACTCTTGTTCTTCACTTATATCCTAAGAGTAAAACATTGAATGAATTGAATATCATAAATGTGAAATTATATATTTTCTTCATATGCTTATCCCATGGGGAGTAGTGACTTCAAATACTAGGAGTATAAGCGGTAAAAGTTATTGGAAGTTATCAAACATACCATTGGTCATTTAAACGATTCACGAAAGAACATTGAAGGAAGATAGGTTTCACATATAGATATACTATCTTGGACATCTTCTATATTGTGATACCCATTAATTATTTTCAAACTTGATCAAGTAGTTTACATTGGACAAGGAAGACAACTTAATGGTTATGATTATTTATATTCACATAGAAGTTATATTGTCATGGATCCTCTAACATGTGGTGCTTGTTTAGAACTTTTTTCTAGCCAGAACTTCGCACTAAGTAGAGATACTACTTGTGCATCCAAATCCTTGAACCAAGTTTTTTTGCCATGACAGTCCACCATATCTAACTATGGATTGAATAAGATGCTTCAAGTAAGTTGTCATCGGTGCAAGAAAGCAATACAAATTGCTCCTAAGTATGTATGATCTTTTGCTGGAAGGGAAAATGAGCTTTGTACGAACTTGAGATGGTGAAGAAATAAAAGTGACGGACTGCATAATAAAGGTTGCCATCACAAGGGACAATATAAGGTGACGTTCCTTTTCATTAAGAAATTACACATCCAAAAATAAAAAGTGCATGACAACCTCTGCTTCCCTTTGTGTAGGGCCTATCTTTTACTTTTCATGTCGAGTCAACTTCTTATTCCAATCTATTAATTCCTTAGTTGACAAGCATCATGTGGTGGGGAAAGATCCAGACACATATATCCAATTGAATATAGGTGATCATGATTCATTATTTGTTGACATTATCCCCGAGATAAATGAGTTGGGAGGCGAAACTTTAAGCCCCTATCTTCCTTGTGCTTGACTAAAACTGTTTGTTCTAAAAATATGCTTTGTGCGTCAGCAATCATGGAAGACTAAATGATAGTTGAGTATGTGGAATTTTCTAAACCAAATCTCTTTCATAGACCCTTCCTGAAAATAAGACGAATTGCAATTGTTTGATGACTCAAAACAGAGTTTGCTATTTTTCAAGAAAATTTATGGTCTATACTTTTAACATGTGAATAACTTGCTAGTTATGATGATAGAGAAATGGGGGTTGATTGCACGTTTTCATACCATGTTCTCCGATAGAAATCTTGGGGTGTTCCTTGCAAGTTCTTTGTGTTGGATTGAATATGATAGCTCTGAAATTGTTTGATGCATGTCGCATAATTTACACACGGATACTTGAGGTGACATTGGAGTATGTAGGTGACATTAGGGTCAATTGATATGTATCATTGGTGTTATTCTAGTACGAACTCTAGGGTTGTTTGTGGCAATTATAGGAATAGCTCAAAAGATCGACTGTAAAAGATAACTTGATGTTATCTTAGTACGAACTCTTGAATAGATCGATCGGAAAGAATAACTTTGAGGTGGTTCTACCACCTACACCAATTTCATCTTATTGTTCTCCGCTAGATAGGAACTTTGGAGTGATTCTTTGTCGCACGTTAAGGGATGATCATATGATTCAACTATGTTAGCATTGTTGAGAGATTGCATTAGTGAAAGTATGTACCCTAGGCCTTATTTCCAAGCATTAATACAATGTTTTGCTTGATGTTTGCCACTTGTTACCTTGCTGTTTTTATATTTTCAGATTACAAAAATCCATATCTACCATCCATATTGCACTTGTATCACCATCTCTTCGCCAAACTAGTGCACCTATACAATTTACCATTGTATTGGGTGTGTTGGGGACACAAGAGATTTCTTGTATTTGATTGCAGGGTTACTTGAGAGAGACCATCTTCATCCTACACCTCCCACGGATTGATAAATCTTAGGTCATCCACTTGAGGGAAAATTGCTACTATCCTACAAAACTCTACGCTTGGAGGCCCAACACGAGTCTACAAGAATAAAGTTTTGTCGTAGACATCAATGTGTCACTTGGGTTCTACGACTAGTCATGTCAACCCGGTTCTTTGAAATTTGAATGCTAGCAAGACACTCACATACGTGAGCCAAAAGACGCAAACAGTGCCAGCCCAGGTAAGGTGGTAGCCATGGAGATAACCGTGCGTGAGGCCGCAAAGTGATGTGATGTGTTACATGATGGATTATTATAGCTTAGGATCGGGGTCCCGACACCTAGTTCGCCGCCGCTACCCACCACCAACCTCAGCCGGTTTGCCCGTGCCTCATAGATGAACAAGTCCAGGGCCCCCACTGATCCACATACACCATCACCTCCCTGAGTTTTTAGATGAGGCCGACAGTGTCCCTTTCCCCCAGATCCCCGTCCCATACTCCAGAGAGTCACAACCTAATCTGTCCGACCACATCTCCCGTGGACCTCGAAGAGTGTATGAGCAAAAAGAGGTCTATCATGTCCTCTCCACCGTAAGATGGCGAGGTGGGAGCAGTTCCCATCGACCCTTCGATCCTGGACGAACACCTCGCTGCGGGAGCCGGTGAGGACGCTGCCTACGTTGCCATGCCGAAGGCTTCAAGTCTACGAGAATGCGTGTTCCGGTATCTCAAGAGAGCTGGCTACGACATCAATCTCATTAACATCATTGGCTTCACCCGGGCCATGTCACAAGTTAAGTGGTCCACTGGCAACGCCTCAGGTTCAAGCACCATCGATCTCTCCAAAGGCCCCGGCGCCGCTGATCTCCTCCAACTCGGGGTCAAGGATTCGCGATCATTCTATGTCATCGAGCCCCTTTTGTCCTTTCTAAAGGAAACATTCTACGGCGGTGGCTTGGCATCCTTAGCTCCAAAGTCATATCTCATCCACCAACATAATGGCACACACTACGACTGTTACAGGGGAAACGTTTCATCTGCGACATCAGGGAGCGCACCCTAGGCACCTCATATCCCAAGTGGAAGGAGCCCATCCATGAAAAGTGAGGCAACATCCTGTGAGCAAATCATACCTTTTATAGCTAGCTGTCTCGTACCCATTGTTGTACTAGCTTTTGCCATGCGATAATCATGCAATGTTTAATTGAGCATTTGTCCAGTTGTCAAGCAGATGCCTTGCTTTTCTGTATCTAGTTTTTAGGTTGGTTGCATTGAGTATTTGTCCAGTTTCTAATGGCTATAGTTGGTTGTTACAGTGAGCATGAATGCCTTGTTTCTTACAGTTATTCACAATGTGATGTTCATTATGTGAAAGTATGAACTGTGTTGTTCAATTTCATCAATACCACATGTTATGCCTGGTGTTGTTAACTTGTGCCCTTAACTCCTGCTTTAAACAGTTATGCCTTGTTTCTCTGAATTTGGTTGCCAAGTCGGTTGCAGTGAGCATTTGTCTAGTTTTCAAGCAGATGCCTTGCTTTTCTGTATCTGGTTGTTAGGTTGATTGCAGTGAGCATTTGTCTAGTTTTCAAGCAGATGCCTTGCTTTTCGTTATCTGGTTGTTAGGTTGGTTCCATTGAGCATTTGTCCAGTATCAAATGGCTATATTTGGTTGTTATAGTGAGCATGTATGCCTTGTTTATTTCAAGCAGATACCTCATATACTTGGTTGATGTTAAGCCTGATGTACTTATCATCACTTTACATGTACTTGCACAGGACAACAATGGGAGTGGCCAACGTTTTCCACCGAGGTTCTTTTCATTCCACCACTTATACTCATTCCGTTCCATCATGTAGTCCATACAGATTTTTGTGATGTATCTACATATACCATCTAAAATGTATACAATATAAAATTTTGTGATGTATCTAATGAAAAGGAATTGCAATTCTATATGTCAATGTTTTTTCTCTACAAACTTGGTCAAAGTAAGTAGATGTTGACTTCTCAAAACGTGTATATGCAACACATTATGGAACTGATGGAGTAATATATTACATCATTGTGCAACTGCATTTTAGCTTTTAATATTGGCTTCTTTCTTAAAGGTACATATGTCTTAGGTAAAGATCCATTCTTGGACCCTTTTTGTGTGTGGGGTAATGAAATATTCATGAACCAGTATCAAGTGAGGAAACTGAAAATGATTGTTAGGGAAAAGAGATGAACAATGCCAATTAGACTATTTATTTACGCTCTATCCAACAGAACAGTGAGCTGTAGGATGGTAACTACAAACCCTATAGACTTCTATTAGTACTGCCCATAATGAGTTGTCACACAACAATGTCTAAATCTTTTTCTTTTGCAGTGGTTCCCAAACCAGTTTACTCAAGATTACCTCGCAAAGTACATGATTGTTGTACATGCAATGAAGGTTAAAATAAATCATCGAGACTACAATGAGCATCGAGAAGTCATAATGAATACAATGAAGGATGGGTGGGCGGCCATCACTAGGGGCTGGCCTAGAGTCGTTCATGCGTTAGGCATGGAGGAGGGCACAATATGGGCATTCCGCTTCACCTTCTCCACCATACAAAATGTCTTTCATCTCTCTCTTTACCATCTTTAGTACAACTGTGCTTCCATCATTATTTATTTGCCCCTTCTGTAGTTTTCCTCTTTTGAGAATTGATGCTTATGTAGTTCTTGAGTATATGTACATGTGAATCGAATTATGCATTCGTTTTTAAACCTAAACATGATTCGATATGAAATACAAGAATTCCTACTTTCAAATTTAAATTATGTGAATTATGAACAAAGTTATTTCATTAGGGCCAAATCCTACTCTACAGGCCATTACAATGCAAACAATTTGAGAAAGCAAAATGTCTACGATCAACTCCGACATCACACACGTTTCTCCATTCGAGGCGTGTCTGATGAATCTTGTATTCGCGCATGGTCAGACGAGAAAGAACCTGTGAGATTAACAACACCAGCATTTGTGCTAGTCTCCTTATCACACACGATTTTGTATTTTGAACCGTGTACCATCATAAATGTTGGTCAAAGAAGACAGCGTGCGACAGGCCTTCATCCGACACAGTTATTCTGGATGACACGTTTGGGAACTATGGATCACACGTTTAGGACGTTTTATAAATCACAAACGTTTATCAGAAACCCCACGTGTGGGATATATTCAACCATCGCATACGGTTTTACAATGATAAACGTATGCACTCTTATATCATATCACATACGGTCATGGTGGAACTAACTGTGTGTGATTGTCTCCTTATCATACATGCTTTATAATCGTGAACTGTTTGCGATTCAGTGCACATCGTAAATGGCACTTCACAGAATAGCACGTGCGATGTTAGTGTGATCTCACACGAGTTGCAAGGATGAACCATATGGGAAATACACACATCTCAAATTATTATCCAGTGACCCTCATTTGTGATAGGTGCGGACATCCCATACGCCTAGTTTTGCCAAACGTTTGCGTTCGTTGGCCACAATCGCGGGCGGATTTGCGGTGTCCTGTGGGATGGACCCCCCCCCTATCGCCCACGCATGCAAGGTGACGGTTCTGAACTACGTCGCGGAAAGGGTTAAAACCCGTTTGTATAGCACGTCGCTGCACTAGTGAGCTATCTATGCTTCCTCATCTCAATTTATATTCATGCTACATCACAAAACTTGAACAAGCACTTCTCAATCCCTATGTGTGAGATGCACTTGGAGTTCCGTATCGACAAGGGATGCACTCCAAAACCTCCCTACAGTGCAACTCGATGTGACCAACTCAAAATTCTCGGCTACATCGATTGCCCTAGGGTTGATATGTCTTTGCACCTCGGTACCCCCATACCATAATCTCGGTTGCACCAAGTTTCCATGTCAACTGACAGCAGTGAAACTCGGTGGCACCGAAATTTTAGTATCGATGACATCGACAGTGAGGGGTATATATTCTGTGGACCTTACGCTTTGAAATCCAATCTTCAAACGCCACGGTCTCCTGCCCCAATCTACCACACCTAGACCCCTGGTCATCCCCCTTGCTTCCTCGAACGCCTCTACCGCTGGGATCCTCACCGTCGACGGCAATCCTCTCTGTCGTTGTCGTCGTAGTGGATCTTCACCGAGTTAGGGTATGATCCGAACACCCTTGCGCTTCATTGTCCGATTCATCGCTCATTGGGATAAGTTTATGTATAAGCCACCATCTGCAACCCTCCCGACCCTCTAGAAGATCTCGTAGAATAGCGAATGAAGAAAGTTTTAGGGTTAGTCGTCGGCCAAACAGGTCTCGGTGTCACCGAGTCGCAAAAATCGGTTCCACCAATTTTGGATTTAGGGTTTCTGAGAATGGCCTCGGTGAGACAAACTTGTTTCCTTCGGTGTCATCGAAGGGACTGCCAAGTCTCTATGAAGCAGATCATTTGTCTCGGTGAATCTGAAATCTTGGACTTAGTGCTACCGAATGTTGTTATGTAGAAAGCTAAAACTAAGATTTTTCTTAGTTCAATTTTTTAAAACTTATGTGTTTTGTGATGCTCAACCTATCTTCCCTTCTATACTCTTTTCACACGGTCGGAGATGTCAAACCCAATGGACAGCCAGAATGATCTTAGAGAGCCTAGTGTTGATACAAACCCACTCACTAGTCCTGATGGTAGCTCATCTTCCTATGACGATGTTCCTAGCTCACCAGACTTTCCCAAGGCAGCAATTAGAGCCAGAAGGAAGCTAAACTCAGCTGAAGAGGACTTAGATTTTGTGCCTGATGAGGTCCCTGCCAAGGGAAAGCAGGACAAAGCTGAGAAGACCCTCAAGAAGCTTGCCAATGAGGCTACCTCATCTAGAAATGTAGTCAGGAAGGAGTACGCCAGTTCAGAGGCTGTGAAAGCACATGAGAGTGCTAGGGCTTCCATGTCTGTTGAGTCCCCAACAAAGTCCATGCCCAAGAAGGCTGGAGAGAAGAAAAGCAGGAAGAGGATCATACATGTTGTTGGAAGACCAACTTCAATGTATGAAGATCCAGCTGAGGCTGAGGCTGAGGAAGAGGAAGAGCCAGCTACCAATGCTCCTCCTAAGAAGAAGAAGAAGTTGTTTGCTGATGCTATGCCAAGCCAAGCCCCATCCAGGAGCAAGTCAGCTGCACCCAAGAAATCCATAGCTCCAAAACCCAAGAGGTTTTCTAGAGAAATTCCAGCTACTGCCAAGAACAAAGGTTCTACCTCCAGAGATACTGAAGAGGAAGCATTGTCAGTGTTGATGAAGCTGAGGCCAGACCTTCCAAAGAATAATACCAGCCATCTGCTTGCTGAGGACATGAAGAAGACGAAGGATTCTGGATTGAGAGAGTGGAGATCCATTGATACCTATTCTCAGAGGATAAGGACAGTTTAGACTACAAGTTCTACACCAAGGAACAACAAGACTTTTATAAGACTATTCTGCTTGACAAGAGCCCTGTAGTTAGTGATACGAGGTATGTTGACTAGAAGTACATCAAGGAGAACCAAGATTACTTTCCAAGTGTGCATGATAATTTCCACTTCATTGGCATTGATAAGTTTGTTGGTAGAGAGTTCACTGCCTGGAATAACAAGATGATCATGTAATTCTACTCCACCGCACATTTCTATGGAGATGGTAGGATTGTATGGATGACTGAAGGCATCAGATATGAATCAACTGTTGAAGAGTGGCTGCCATCTTAGGAGCCCCACAGGTGCAAGAAGGTGACTTAGATGTGTACTCTGAGCCCAAGGCAAGCCATAACTCCATGGCCAACATGTACAATGAGATCCCTATTGCAAACTTGAAGTCACACAAGCTTGGATCCATCTACTTCCTCCAAGCTGGTCTATGCACCACCAACACCATCTTGAGGCACACCTTGTTGCCTAAGTCTAGAGATGAGAAGATGATCAGAGGTTATTCTATCAACATGCTGCTCCGTCTTGATCAACACACAAGATTTAGAGTGATGGACTTTATAGTTGAGACCGTGAAGAGGACTGTTGAAGATCAGAAGAGATCATGTGGATATGCACCATATATTAAGGTGCTCATCAACTCCCGGCTGGAGAAGCACGTTTATGCACTTGATCGACCACATTTTCCACTCCTGCCAGAGCTACAAGACAATGTTGTGGTGATGGATCCAGATCATCCCACCTCAGCTACATCACAGGCAGAGACAGATCCAGCCAGAGACACTAGTGCTTAGGTGCCAAAGACCCGGAGTGAGAAGATGGATCTTCTTCTCAGTTTTGTGCTCAACATGCAAAAGGACATTGGGAACATCTTGAAGAACCAGGAGAGTCTTGCGATGATTGTTGAGGACAAGTTCCACATTCTCAACAACAAGGTGGATGAGCTCACAGTGACTGTAAACGAGCTCAAGAAAGAAGTTGATGGCATACCCAGTCCCCGCACCACATATGATGATGATGAGGACAGTCCACCCCTCAGGATAGACACTCAGTTCAAGATTCAAGCCAGGACTCCTACGGCACCAGTTCCAGAGTTTAGGCCTTCTTCATTAGCACCTGCTACAGTCCCATTAGCTCCTTCAGCTCCATCAGCTCCACCAGCACCTCCTGTTGCTACTCCAACTCCATCCATGACGTCTGCTGAAGTCTTTGTTGAAGTCATTCTCTCGACTCCTTCATCAGCTACGAGAGGAGAACATCCCCAGAGGAGCGTTTAGTTCTATACCTTTGAACTTTTTGGTAACTTGTTGCCAAAGGGGGAGAAGTTGTATAGATCATTAGGGCTTCGAGAGAGAGAGAGTTGCTTTTTATCGTTTTTCAAAAAAACATTGATATCTTTTGGCTTGTTGGTGTTAAACCTTGTTTGCGTTTGATCATACACTTGATGTGTGTTGCTACTATTTCATATCCTTGTGATGCCTATGAGATGATCATTCACTTTTGCTTGATTGTGTTGTGCTATCATGTTCATTCATATTATTCTTGCACACCACCAAATTGTATGTGACATGGAAGAGTGCCCCATGTACCTAATCAATTGTGCATTTGCATTCAAACCCAAATTCAAAATAATGCACAAATTTAGGGGGAGCTCTTTCTTATCACATACGTCTCAAAACGACGATTATATTCATTGATTATATCATATGTAAAACTTTTGATCTATATGTTGTCATCAATTACCAAAAAGGGGGGATTGAAAGCACATTTGCTCCATTGGTGGTTTTGGTAACTAATAACAACATATATCTCATTGGACTAATGTTTCCACTAAGTATATTTCAGGAAAAGTTCAATGATGGGATGGCAAAAGGATTGTGGAGAGACCCCTAGATGCAAGGAACAAGATTGGCAAAGCTTCAAGCAAGAAGACTCTACATTTTACTTTTTGAGAAATCACTGAGTCTATAGGAAAGCCAATACTACTATAAGGGGGTGAGGTACTGTTGGTAAATAAAATGCTCCACGTGCATGAGAGATAGTCACCAAAAACACCCACAAGCTCTTCCACAAAAGTCAAAAGCCTATCATGTAAAATCGGTGCCACCAATTCTTTCCACTCATCCCTACCGATTTTCATCTCACACATATCCCAGCCAAACCCTAAGTCTTCGGTACAACTGATTTTGCATCTGTGCACCGAGTTTAGGTTGCCAACATTCTCTTGCCTCTTTCCTTAAAATCGGAATCTCCACGATTTTGGATCGATGCCACCGTGTTTTGCAATCTGACCATTGGTCACCTTTTCGATACTGTCGAGACTTATATATCGGTCTCACCGAGATTCAAAAGTTGCTACCTTTGGAGCAACTCGGTACCACCGAGTTTTATACTTCGATATCACCGAGTTGGTAACTTAAGGTGTAATGGTTGGATTTTTGGAGATGCCTATATATACCCCTCCACCACCACTCACTCGCAAGAGAAGCACTCAAAACAGTTCCCCACTTATCCCATCTGATTTTCTGAGAGAGAACTACCTACTCATGTGTTGAGATCAAGCCACTCCACTCCAACCATATGAATCTTGATCTCTAGCCTCCCCAAGTTGCTTTTCACCCAATCAATCTCTTCTACAAAAGCCAAATGTGTGAGAGAGTGATTGAGTGTTCAGGAGTCTATCATACTGAAGCACAAGAGCAAGGAATCATCATCATTATCGAGCATATTACCTTTTGGAGGGTGGTGCCTCCTAGATTGGTTAGCTGGCGTTTGGGAGCCTCCTACTTCGTGTTGTGGAAGTTGAACCAAGATTGTAAGGGCAATGAGATCGCCTACTTCGTGAAGATCTACCCCGAGTAAGGCTAGTCCTCCATGGACGTAGGCCATCATGGAATAGACAAGGTTGCTTCTTCGTGGAACCCTCCATGGATAGAGCCCCCGTGGACTCTCGTGACCATTACCCTCTGTGGGTTGAAGTCTCCATAAACGTGGACGTACGATAGCACCATCTATCGGAACCATGGGAAAAAACTTCGTGTCTCCAAATTGCGTTTGATCTTCCTCCCCATCCTCTATTACATATGTTTGTCTTTACTTTCTGCTGTTATACTCTTAGACATGCATGTGTAGGATGTGCTTGACTTGCTATCTTTGCTAAAATCTACCAACACATAAAATTGGGAAAGGTAGAATTTTTATTTGGTCAAGTAGTCTAATCACTCCCCTCTAGACACCCCCCCTCTAGACATATTTTCGATCCTACAGTGACATCTATGTTACTACCTATGTTAGGTTGGTCATAATGGGAATAACATAGGTGATAACATATGTGCCACATAAGCAAAAAAGTCATGTGGCGAGTAATTAATGAGGAGAGATGCAAATAGAGTACCATAATATGTTACCATCACATAGCGGTTCCCAATGTAAAATGAGTCTACAAAGTAATAAATAGAGTTCTCTATGTTATGACAACTATGACACCATCCACTATGGATGTAGTAACATATGTATGTTATTGATCTAAGTTACTCCCCACTATGATCAGCTTTACTCCCACTGTGGGTAGTCTATAAGGCCACTAACACCAATCAATGTAAAATTGACGAGGTTTGCCTCGTACTAGTAACCGAAGACATTAATACATCATGCATGTATGCGGAAGTGAGGAGGTTGGTTTGCATGCACCGCATTAATCAACCAATCGAGGAGTGAGAGAGTTATCTTGTTGTATATTGAAGAAAAAGTACACATTAATTAACATCTGAAACGAGTAAAAAAGACATTGACCTGAGTAGCCATTAATTTCTATCTTGATACTTATAATATAGGTTTGTGGCTTTGTATATAAAAATGGAGGGAGTGTCTTTTCTCAATCAAAATAAAAGTGACCAATAGAAGTGGTCACTTCAGAAAATCAAGTCAACTTATATGTAGATGAACCGTCTGTTATACCAAAGTTGAGTAGATATTCGAACCCAAATTATTACAAATAGTTTCATGCTTGTGATAGTGCAGTTGCAAATGTAAATTGTTTCATACCATCCTCCAATCCAGAAAAATACCATTTCCCTGCCTGCCACGTCTACAAATGGCTTTCCTACACGTCTATCGTACGTACTAGTAATATGTACGCATG
The DNA here is from genome assembly GCA_022496015.1 of Hordeum marinum. NCBI lineage: Eukaryota > Viridiplantae > Streptophyta > Magnoliopsida > Poales > Poaceae > Hordeum > Hordeum marinum. The sequence continues at coordinate 364,741,163 of CM039675.1, read as the reverse complement.
TTCACAGCTACTGCGCATCGTCGTTCTCCAGGCCAGCTACTCGTTCCAGTCAGCGGGCCGCCGCCGTTGATCGTCGTACCAGCACATACAGCTGAGACCTACGAGCACCTCGACGATCGCAGCGTCCGCCTTCCGGCGGTCCGCGAAATGCAGCGTCTGCACCATCGGCGCGCGCGGGTGCATGCTGAACCGTTGCTTCCGCTCCATGCTCCTCTCGTCGTGCCACCGCAGCGTGTCATGCGCCATTGGCCCCAACCACCGCAGCACTCGGTCCACGGCGTCCATCGCTGTCGCGGCGGCCTCCCCGTCCACCTGCCCTCCTCTCAACCTCTCCCTCAGCTTCGCCTTCACGGCTGCGCGTATGGTCACGGGCAGCATCTTGTACAGCTCGTCTCTCATCGACAGCTCCGTCATGCCATCATGCGCCTCCTCGTTGCGGATCGCCGGCCTCAGTGCCTTGAGCAGCGTCTCTGCGGACAAGATCACGTTCGCGTAACGCAGTTCCATCCCCGAGCCACCGACGGTGGTCGCAGGCGGCTTGATTGACTCTGACGATGTCGAGCCTGTGTCTTTCGGCCGGAATATCGGAGCCGAGTGCCGGATCCCCGCGTCGGGCGCCGTGGACTGGTGCATGGGGCCAGACGAGTGGCCGAGCGCCCATCCCCGGCCTGTTAACGGAGGTGGCAATCCCGGCACGAACGCGCCGAAGGCAAGGGAGATGCGCGCGAGCACGGCGAGCACCGACTTGGCCATGAGCTTGGCCACCTTGTGCGTGGCGACGCTCCAGAGCGAGCCCTCCGTGAGTCGCCGCACCTTGTGCCGCTGCAACCTGAGCTCGCCCATCAGCTTCTCGCTTGGCTCGTCCGCATGATGCCTGCTCTTGGACGACTGAGCGGGGATGGGCCCGCTGTGCTGCTTCCACTGCTCCATCCGCCGCTCCGACGCCTCCAGCTCGGCGAGCGCGTCCATCTCCGTGTACAGCTTCGCCGTGGCGGCCACGTGCCGCTCCATCTTCTTGAATCTCTTCCCCGCGCCCTTGGAAAAGCCGACCGTGGCGTCCAGCCGCGCGAGGCCGGACCCGCGCTTCGCGTCAGCGTAGACGCGGTCGAAGTCCTGCAGGAACGGTGCGTCCGGCAGCACGCGGCACCGCGCCCCGAGGAGCGCGGCGTCGTCGGCGGCGCGGTCGAGGCCCGCCATGAGCTCGCCGCACGCGAGCCGGAGCAGGCGGGACTGGTCCGTGGACGTAAGGCGCGCGACGCCCTCGGCGCGCAGGACGTCGGCCCGGAGCCTCCTGACCTCCGCGTCGGACAGCGAGAAGTGGAGCGAGACCAGCCGCGACATGGCCGCCGCCGCCTCGAAGGCCAGGATGCCGAGCCCGTCCTGTCTGGCGCCGCCGCCGAGCCGAGAGCGCAGGCCGGCCAGCCATGACCTGGCCATGGCCAAACCCCTCCACACACGCGCGCGCGCGCACTCGACCGATCGAAAACCAAAGAAACAAGCAAACTGTAGCTATGTACGCTGTACGCTGACTGAGGCAGCCGCGGCCTGCAGGTAGTTATAGGCGAGATCGCAGAATCGCTAACCCGGAGATGGCGCAAAATGGCGCAGGATCATGCGTATGACGGATGATAAACCCGGAGAGGATTTGCTCATCCAGCAGATACCGCGTCTAACAGCGAAGAGCTACGCCAGCGCGCGAAGAAGACGAAGGAGGCATGTGTGTATGTGGATGGAGGATTAGAAGGAGAAGGCGCGTGTTAACTTAACACAAGTCGGCAGCGCGACGGGGCCGGGGTGAGGAGATGAGAAGTCGTCCACGCACGCAGCCGGCAAATCACGAGCAACCGTGGCATGTGCCTGCAGCAATCGATGGAGGCGCCACCGGTTGGGCATGTCACTACATGTCATGAATTCCTCCTCCCGTGCCGTCCCGATTAGACTACTGGCGGTGGAGGTCGAGTGCGGTCTGATGGATAGGCCCGGAGACTTGCCCCCGCCAGGTCGTCGAGTCGTCGACGGCGACGCCTCTTTCCCCTCCTCCCGCTCGGCCTGGAATATGCATGTCCGATGACTCCGAGCGACCGGTAAGACACGGTGCGTCGTCGCCTCAGTGGCCTATGTGGTTCCCGCGTGTGCTTGTATGGTGGAGGACCCGCTTTGCTACAGCAGTGGTACTGTGGTACGCCTTAAGCCAGGAAAATCCAGAAATGTTAATGGCGTACGTCTTTTTCTCGGTTAATAACTGCGAATGAAGAAACAATTGCTGGAACGCTAAACGTCGGTTTTCAATCACTGCCACGATAAGTGCCCGTTCTTCGCAGATTTGAATTACCACCAGGGGGGCTATTCAACGATTTGATACTAACCTGCCTGTTGCCTACACAATACGGCAGGAGTGATAAGACTCCTGTGTTAGAGCATCTACACTTGCTATGAGCAAATTCTAACCCCTCAAACGTTAGTGGACGCGTTTGCAAATATTGATCAGTCAAGTTTCAAATAATGTATTCTACAACCGGATATCTTAAATTAAAACGTTAAATCCATACTACATGCATGATAATAAAACGGAGCTCGTCCACCTTCACCGTACCAATATCCGACGGGCGGTTGCACTCCCCAAAATGTTGGTCCGTCCACCAGCGAGATAGAGTAGGACATAGGACACTAGACGGCTCCGGGGAATTAAGCTCCTGCCATCTTCCATGCCCTACTCTTCTTCATCGGAGGCAGAAACCTGGATGGTACCGGTGGACATGAGATCGATGACGGATCCCTCCTAGGAGGAGCCGACATCCACCATGACGCGGTTGTGGCGCCCGCACTGGTTCATCATATGAGGCGTCGGAGAGTGCGACTCCATCTTGCCAACGTCCACCGTCATGAGGGCTTCCGCCACCTCCCGCGCCCGCTGCCTCACACGACGGGCACGTCGTGTCATGTTTGCATCTGAGGACGCCCATGTCCTCCAGCTCGGCATGCTAAAGGAGGGGTTGCATGCCCGCCACCGCGTTCGGACGCCAAACAGATGACACCACCTCCGGTGAGGCAGCGACGACGAATCCATGGACTGGTTGTTCAGCCACGATGGATTCTCGATGGACGGAGTCCGAGCATTGCCGTCAGGCAGCCACCTCCCGGGAGTGGGGGAGCGCAAGATGGACGACCATCTCCTCGTGACCGCATGGGATGAGTTCAAGGTCGACAGATCTGGAGGTGAAGGATTCGGATTCGCTGTCCGCCATGTCGAAGAAGGACAGAGATTGTCGGAGGTGAGCTCGGGTGGTGGAGGGGAGTGGAGGAGAGGGGAGTGAAGTGTCTAGGATTTATTTCGGCGAGTGGATAGGGAGGAATATATGTGGGGTCGGGTGGGCCAGTGTGGGCCGGGTCTGACATGACGGACGTGCCCGGGCGCCCTCATATTTATCCATACTTGGGGCTGGATACAAGGGGTGTTGGTCAGACTGGGCGTTTGAGGCCCGTTTGAGGAGCCTGATTCGGTCGTTTTTTTTTGTGACAGAGGGCCTGCCTAGGCGTTTGAGACATGTTTGTAAGATCTGGCTGTAGATGCTCTTAATGTCTGAAATAAACGATCTAAGCACTTCTAGGGCTCCAATGCAAACATGAAATTGGACTGGACCACTCCATACCCTAAAACCCCGTAGTCCGACTTCAACCAGGGGAGTGGGGGAGTAGGGGGCACCCGTCGTCGAACTCCGATATCCAAGTCTCATCCGACCTCACTCGCAGGCCATGTATTTTCACAATCTTATCACTCTTTTCACGCCAAAGTCTGTCCTTTCCGTCCTGATCTCCTCCACCACCATTGAGATGGATCCTCTGGAGCCGTCCACAATGTCCATCATCCTGTAGGACATAGATAAGTGTGCTCACAGTCGCCACAACACTATGCAGCTTCGTGCCACCTTCCACCGTACACCATCGACCTTAATACGGACTACGTGTTCATGGAGACGTAATCACCGCAGCTCGACCAGGCACGTTTCCTTCTGAGAAACCCTTGTCCAACGATGCCCGATCATCATTCCGTGGAATGCCTTCAATGCATTTTTGTGTGGTTTTTGGACACTCGAGGTGCTCGTGAAGAACCCAGTAAATTTACTTTATGGGAATAGTAAACTAAAAAATTGAATGTTTTGATGTTCTACATCCTCTAGTGCACAAGGTGTGCATTTTGTTCGTCTTTGGAGATTTGAGGATCTCATGGCAAAAAAGATGCTCATAAAAGAGAGCCAATTTTCTGGCTAGAGCTCTTTGGATGTCATTTGACAACAAACATTTGCACACACATAGCGCACCTAAGTATCCTGGGTGCCAAAATAACCAGATTTTTTAGAAATGTTTTGCTATTTTTTCGAAGTTTACGGTTCACTTGGAATAGATCTTTTTTCACAAGCTCCTCCAGTGTTTGGACTCCACGAAATTTTGCACGCTCCTTGTACACATGAGTGTACTGGAGGCCAAAAAATCAGGTTTTTAAATACTCTTGGTTAATGTTTTTGAATTTACTGTTCATCAAAAGCAGATTACGTGGGTGTCAAAACCGGTCAACGTGGTCAAAATCTAGATTTTGACCGAAACTTACCCGTCTTTGATACTTGAAGGAGCAATTGTTTACCAAAAAGTATATATTTCTTAGGAACTCGAGGGACCAAAAACATATCTTTTAAATATATAATTCGGTTACTATTGATCTAAATATACCTGCCCGTGGGCCGGATTTCGGGTCGGGCCAGACCAAGCCCAAAACAGAAAACTCAGGCCTAGGCCCGGCCCGGACCACACATCGGGCGTAAAAACAGGCCCAAGATCAACCCGAAAGAGTAAAAACCCGTCGGGCCTCGGGCCTTAGGCCGGGCCTCTTCAATAAAATGAAAAACAACAGGCCCGGGCCTAGCCCGACCTGTCCATCCGGCTGAAAATCTAGGCCCGAGCCCGGCCTGTGGGCAAGGTCGGGTCGGGCCGGACCGACCGGGCCGGGTTTTCTATGGCCAGGACTAATCTAAATAGAAGTTTTCAAAGGAAGGAGTGGATAGCAACGAATATTTGATGACTCGGCTGAATAACATTTGATCTATGCTGAGCGAACATATTTGAATGTGTGTGTAGTTATTTGGTGATGTCCATTTAATAATCAACATTGAAGACGCCTCACTAATCGAATTGCTTGGCCTCTGCCCAAGTAGAATACTAGTTGGTTTAACTATGGTAGAATTTCAAGTGCTCCCGCACCTCCCGTCTTACGATGATACATGAACTCGTTGTCTGTTGGATCAAAGATCCACTGGTCAGAGAAAGAGTTGGCGCAAACCTCCAGAAGACCCCTCGAAGAGTCTCATAATTTTGTGCAGGTCTAGGAGCTTCAACATTGACCATTTGATCTTCGTTCCGACGGGCCACAAATTTATGTATTGTTACGGAACGTTGCATGAAAAATAAAAAATTTAGTACGCACACACAAGATCAATCAATGGTGATGAATATCTACGGGAGGGAGAGTGGATCTACATACCCTTATAGATCGCTAAGGGGGAAGCGTTAACAAACGTGGTTGATGTAGTCGAACGTCTTCGCAATCCAAATCGCAAGCCGTCCCGCGATCCAATCACGATCCATCCCGATCTAGCGCCGAACAGACGACACCTCCACGTTCAGCACACGTACAGCTCGATGGAGATATCCGCCTTCTTGATCCAGCAAGAGGGGGCGAAAAGGTAAATGAGTACTCCGGCAACACGACAACATGGTGACGGTGGTGGTGGAGCTGATCCGGTAGGGCATCGCCAAGCACCACCGAGTCAAACTAGAGGAGAAAACGATCTAGTGGGGGGAGAGGGGGCTGCCCCATGGCTTGGGTGCAGTTGTCCTCTCTCCCCTCCAATATATATAGGAGGGAGGGGAGGGGCTAGCGCCCTAGGGTTTCCCCCTAGGGTCGGCCGAACCAGGGAAGGAGGAGTCCCTCTCCAATTAGGAGGTGAGGCGCGGGAGGAGTCATCCTCCTATTAGGACTCCCCCCTCTCCTCTTTCCTTGCGCATAGGCCCATAGGGGCTAGCCGCCCAGCTCACCAGGGGCTGGTGCGCCACCTCTTAGGCCCACGTGGCCCCTTGGGGTGAGTGGGCCCCACTTGGTGGACCCCCGGAATTCATTTGTCACTCTCGGTACACTATCGGAAATGCCCGAAACTTTTCCGGAGCCCAAACACCACTTTCCTATATAACAATCTTTGTCTCCGGACCATTCCGGAACTCCTCTTGACGTACGGGATCTCATCCGGGACTCCGAACAAACTTCCGTCACCAACATACATAACTCAATACTACCGAAATGTCATCGAACATTAAGTGTGCAGACCCTGCGGGTTCGAGAACTATGTAGACATGACCGAGACACCTCTACGGTCAATAACCAATAGACGGACTTGGATGCCCATATTAGTTCCTACATATTCTATGAAGATCTTTATCTGTTGAACCTCTATGTGAAGGGTTCAGTTAATCGCGTATGTAGTTCCCTTTCTTGTTCGGTATGTTACTTGCCCGAGATTCGATCGCCGGTATCTCTATACCTAGTTCAATCTCGTTACTGTCAAGTCTCTTTACTCGTTCCGTAATACACGATATCGTGGCTAACTCTTTAGTAACATTGCTTGCAAGGCTCATTATGATGTTGTATTACCGAGTGGGCCCTGAGATACCTCTTCATCACATGGAGTAACAAATCCTAGTCTTGATACATGCCCACTCAACAAACACCCTCGGAGATACCTGTAGAGCATCTTTATAGTCACCCAGTTACGTTGCGACGTTTGATACACACAAGGTACTCCTCCGGTGTCGGTGAGTTGCATGATCTCATGGTCATAGGAACGGATACTTGACATGCAGAAAACTATAGGAATAAACCGACACGATCATATGCTACGTTCATAGTTTGGGTCTTATCCATCACATCATTCTCCTAATGATGTGATCCCGTTATCAAATACCCAGGCACTACTACGAGAGCTAGTAAGGTACACATCAATAACATGTATATCATATATACCTTGTTTGTCATTGGCCGTCTTCTTGTCAGCCAGGTACTTGGGGTAGTTCCGCTTCCAGTGACCAGTTCCCTTGCAATGAAAGCACTCAGTTTCTGGCTTGGATCCATGCTTGGGCTTCTTTGCAGGAGTAGCAACTGCTTTGCCATCCTTCTTGGTTTTACCCTTCTTGCCCTTGCCCTTGACTTTGCCATTTTTCTTTAAACTAGTGGTTTTATTGACCATCAACACTTGATGTTCTTTCTGGATTTCAGACTCAACGACTTTTAGCATCGCAAACAGCTCGGCGACTGACTTGTTCATCCCGTGCATGTTATAGTTCATCACAAAGCTCTTGTAACTAGGTGGTAGTGATTGAAGAACTATGTTAGTGATCGCCTCTGGCGGAAGGGCAATTCCCAACTCCGCTAGACGAGTTGAATACCCAGACATTCTAAGTATATGTTCACTGATAGACCCGTTCTCCTCCATCTTGCAAGCATAGAACTTATCGGAGGTTTCATACCTCTCGATCCGAGCGTTCTTCTGAAAGATAAACTTCAACTCCTGGAACATCTAATATGCTCCATGACGTTCAAAACGTCTTTGAAGTCCCGGTTCTAAGCCATACAATATTGCACATTGAACTATTGAGTAATCTCTAGTGCGTGCCTCCCAAGCGTTCTTAACGTCTCCGGAGGTCATGTCTTCTGGTTGGTCACCAAGCAGTGCATCAAGGACATATGATTTCTAGGAAGCCATGAGGATAATCCTCAGATTACGGGCCCAGTCAACAAAGTTACTTCTATCATCTTTCAGTTTAGCTTTCTCTAGGAACGCATTAAAATTCAGGGGTGCTACTGCGCGAGCCATTGATCTACAACATAAATATGCAAAGTTCACTTAGACTATTGTTCAAGATAATGAGTTTAGTTAATCAAATTACTAAAGCTCCCACTCAAATTAACATCCCTCAGGTCATCTGAGTGTCACATGATCCAAATCCACCAACTCAAGTTCGATCATCACGTGAGTTGAGGTGGCTTCAATGGTGAACATCATTATGTTGATCATATCTACTATATGACTCATGTTCGACCTTTCGGTCTCTTGTGTTCCGAGGCCATGTCTGTACATGCTAGGCTCGTCAAGTTTAACCCGAGTGTTCTGCGCGTGCAACACTGGCTTGCACCCGTTGTATGTGAACGTAGAGTCTATCACACCCGATCATCATGTGGTGTCTCAACACGACGAACTTTCGCAACGGTGCACACTCGGGGAGAACACAATTTTATCTTCAAATTTTAAGTGAGGGATCACCTTATAATGCTACCATCATACTAAGCAAAACAAGGTGCATAAAGGATTAACATCACATGCAATTCATAAGTGACATGATATGGCCATGAACTTGTGCTTTAGATCTCCATCTTGAAAGCACCGGCATGATCTTCATCATCACCTGCATGACACCATGATCTCCATCAACATGTCACCATCGAGGTTGTCACGCCCTGCATGCTTCTACTACTATTGCTACCGTTTAGCGATAAAGTAAAGCATTACATAACGCTTAATGATTGACACGCAGGTCATATAATAATTAAAGACAACCCTATGGCTCCTATCGGTTGCCGTACTCATCGACATGCAAGTCGTGAAATTCTATACATCACATGATCATCTCATACATCACATATATCACATCTTGTAATTGGCCATATCACATCACAACATACCCTGCAAAAACAAGTTAGACGTCCTCTAATTGTTGTTGCATGTTTTACGTGGCTGCTACGGGTTTCTAGCAAGAACGATTCTCACCTACACATAAACCACGGCGGTGATACATAATTTGCTTTTCAACCTTCTCAAGGACCGCCTTTGTCGAATCCAATCCAACTAAAGTGAGAGAAACTGCCACCCGCAAGCCATCTAGGCAACAAGTTGCGTCGAGGGAATCGGTCTCTCGTAAGCGTACGAGTAATGTTAGTCCGGGCTGCTTCATCTCACAATACCGCTGAACCAAAATCAGACCAAGGGAGGAAGCAATCTAAGCATCAACGCCCACAAACCTTTTGTGTTCTACTCGAGATCTCATCAACACATAGACCTAGCTCATGATGCCACTGTTGGGGAACGTTGCATGGGAAACAAAAAATTTCCTATGCACACGCAGATCTATCCATGGTGATGAGTACCTACGAGAGGGAGAGTGGCTCTACATACCCTTGTAGATCGCTAAGCGGTTAGCGTTAAGAAACGCGGTTGGTGTAGTCGAACGTCTTCGCGATCCAAATCGCCATGCGTCCCGCGATCCAATCACGATCCGTCCCGCGATCCAATTATGATCCGTCCCGCGATCCGATCACGATCCGTCCCATGAACTTGATCACGATCCGTCTCACGAACTTGATCACGATCCTTCCGATCTAGCACCGAACGGACGGCACCTCCGCGTTCAGCACACGTGCAGCTTGATGATGATCTCCATCGTCTTGATCCAGCAAGAAGGAGTGGAGAGGAAGAAGATTTCTCCGGCAGCCTGACGACGCTCCGGCCATGGTGGTGGAGCAATTCTGGCAGGGCTTCGCCTAAGCACTGCAGAAAACCGATCTAGAGGAGAAACTATGCACTGGAGGAACGGGTAGCATGTGGCTGAAATTCTAGTGCAAAACCCTAGAAATCCACGAGTATATATAGGAGGGAAGGAGGAGGAGAGGAAGCCTTGACCTCCAAGCCTTGGAGGCTTCTACCGAAGTGGGAGGTGGAGGAGGACTCTTCTCCTCCAATCCTAGTAGGACTAGGATTGCTCCTTTTTGCCTTTTTTCCACCTTTTCCTATTGGGTTTTTTCCTCCAGCCACATGGGCCTTGTCTGGGAGTTTCCACCAGCCCACTAAGGGCTGATATTCAATCTCCCACAGCCCATGAAGCCTCTTGGACCGAAATACCCCTCCTGGAGGCCTCCCGGTACACTACCGGCACTCACGGTATACTACCGATGAGCCCGAAACTTTTCCTGTGACCAAAATGGGACTTCCTATATATGAATATTTACCTTCGGACCATTCCAGAGCTCCTCGTGACATCCAGGATCTCATCTGGGACTCCAAACAAACTTCAGTCACCAACATACATAACTCTATACTACCGAAACGTCACCAAACCTTAAGTGTGCAGACCCTGCGGGTTCGAGAACTATGTAGACATGACCGAGACACCTCTATGGTCAATAACCAATGGAGGGACCTAGATGTCCACATTGGTTCCTACATATTCTACGAAGATATTTATCAGTCGAACCTCTATGTCAAGGATTCAGTTAATCCCGTATGATGTTCCCTTTGTTCTTCGGTATGTTACTTGCCCGAGATTCGATCGTCGGTACCTCCATACCTAGTTCAACCTCGTTACTGGCAAGTCTCTTTACTGGTTCCGTAATACAATATCCTGTAACTAACACTTAGTCACATTGCTTGCAAGGCTTATTTCCAACAGTCTCCCAACAAGGAAATACAATAATAAACACTTTATTTATTGCCTCTAGGGCATATTTCCAACAGTCTCCCACTTGCACTAGAGTCAATAATCTAGTTCACATCACTATGTGATTTACATTGTAATGAATCGAACACCCATGCAGTTCTGGTGTTGATCATGTTTAGCCCTTGGAAGAGGTTTAGTCAACGGGTCTGCAACATTCAGATCCGTGTGCACTTTGCAAATATTTATGTCTTTCTCCATGATGTAATCGCGGATGAGGTTGAAGCGTCGCTTTATGTGTCTAGTCCTCTTGTAAAACCTTGGTTCCTTGGCTAGAGCAATGGCACCAGTGTTGTCACAGAACAGGTTCATTGGATTCAGTGCACTTGGCACTACTCCAAGATCTGTCATGAACTGCTTCATCCAGACACCTTCCTTCGCTGCCTCCGAGGCTGCGATGTATTTCGCTTCGCACGTAGAATCAGCTACCACGCTTTGCTTGGAACTGCACCAGCTTACCGCTCCCCCCTTAAGAATAAATACGTATCCGGTTTGTGACTTAGAGACATCCGGATCAGTGTTAAAGCTTGCATCAACGTAACCCTTTACGACGAGCTCTTCATCAGCTCCATAAACGAGAAACATTTCCTTAGTCCTTTTCAGGTACTTAAGGATATTCTTGACCGCTTGCCAGTGCTCCATTCCAGGATCACTTTGGAACCTTCCGGTCATACTTATGGCAAGGCTGACATCGAGTCTTGTGCATAGCATTGCATACATGATAGAGCCTATGGATGAAGCATAGGGGATGACACTCATCTTTTCTCTATCTTCTGCAGTTACTAGGCATTGAGTCTTACTCAACTTCACACCTTGTAACACAGGCAAGAACCCCTTCTTGGACTATTCCATTTTGAACTTCTTCAAAACTTTATCAAGGTATGTGCTCTGTGAAAGTGCTATTAAGCGTCTCGATCTATCTCTATAGATCTTAATGCCTAATATGAAAGCAGCTTCTCCTAGGTCCTTCATTGAAAAACACTTGTTCAAATATCCCTTCACGCTTTCCAGCATTTCTATATTGTTTCCAATCAGCAATATGTCATCCACATATAATACTAGAAACGCTATAGAGCTCCCACTCACTTTCTTGTAAATACAAGATTCTCCGTAAACTTGTATAAACTCAAACGCTTTGATCACCTCATCAAAGCGATTATTCCAACTCCGAGATGCTTGCACCAGTCCATAAATGGATAGCTGGAGTTTGCAAACTTTGTCAGCATTCTCTGGATCGACAAAACCTTAGGGTTGCATCATATACAACTCTTCCTCAAGGAAACCGTTGAGGAACGCTGTTTTGACATCCATCTGCCAAATTTCATAGTCGAAATAAGCAGCTATTGCTAACATGATTCTGACAGACTTAAGCATCGCTACGGGTGAGAAAGTCTCATCGTAGTCAACTCCTTGAACTTGTGAAAAACCCTTTGCCACAAGTCGATCTTTATAGACGGTGACATTACCGTCCGCGTCTGTCTTCAGAAAACCGATCTAGAGGAGAAACTATGGACTGGAGGAACGAGTAGCATGTGGCTGAAATTCTAGTGCAAAACCCTAGAAATCCACCAGTATATATAGGAGGGAAGGAGGAGGAGAGGCAGCCTTGGCTTGCAAGCCTTGGAGGCTTCGGCCGAAGTGGGAGGTGGAGGAGGACTCTCCTCCTCCAATCCTAGTAGGACTAGGATTGCTCCTTTTTGCCTTTTTCCCACCTTTTTGCTCCTCCAATCCCAGTCTTGATCCATGCCAACTCAACAGACACCCTCGGAGACACCTGTAGAGCACCTTTATAGTCACCCAGTTACGTTGCGACGTTTGATACACACAAGGTACTCCTACGATATCTGTGAGTTGCATGATCTCATGGTCATAGGAACATATACTTGACATGCAGAAAACAGTAGCAATAAACTGACACGATCATAAGCTACATTTATAGTTTGGGTCTTGTCCATCACATCACTCTCCTAATGATGTGATCCCATTATCAAATGACATCTCATGTCCATGGCTAGGAAACCTTAACCATCTTTCGATCAACGAGCTAGTTCACTAGAGGTATACTAGGGACATTGTGTTTGTCTATGTATCCACACATGTATCCATGTTTCCAATTAATACAATTATATCATGGATAATAAACGATCATCATTAACAAGGAAATACAATAATAAACACTTTATTTATTGCCTCTAGGGCATATTTCCAACACCAACTACCACCATGAGATCGATAAAATAGAAAACCCTATCAAGGACAAACCTTAGCCTTGCGCATAGTCCACTTGAGATAGATGATGATGATCTTGACTACCTCAAGATGGACCACCTTTCTTGATTGATTTGTCCCGATGGAGACTAGTTGATTGCTCCCTCATACTCCACTATGGGTGAGCCACTCTTCGGCACATCTTCACAAGTCCAATGTCACCACAATGGACGACAAGCTTCAAGCATGATCTCTTCATGATGCTTCACTTGAACTTGCACACCGCAACCTTGATGACGATCACCACTTGATGTCATCCTCCATGGATCTTCTTATTGATGCTTGCCCATGGAAACATACCTAACCCCACAAAGAACATGGGTTGTAATGGAAAATGCTTACCATACCATGGGATCACTTGATCCCTCTCGGTACATCTTGTATGCTTTGTGTGTTGATCAACTTGATTCACTCTTTGATGCAGTCTTGATCAACCTTGTATCTTATCTTCTCTATGACCAATATTTGGATAAAACCTTGAATACCACCTTGGTCGGCATATAAACTCCTTGAAAACAACAGATGGACTTCAATAAGTGCATATGGACAAATCCTTCAAATATAACTTAAGGCAACCATTAGTCCATAGGGATTGTCATCAATTACCCAAAACCACACATGGAGAAATGTGCTTTTACAACAAGCTTCTCCATAAACTTGTATAAACCCGAATGCTTTGATCACCTCATCAAAGCAAAGATTCCAATTCTGAGATGCTTGCACTAGTCCATGGATCGCTGGAGTTTACAAACTTTGTCAGCATTCTCTGGATCAACAAAACCTTCTGGTTGCATCATATACAACGCTTCCTTAAGGAAACCGTTAAGGAACGTTGTTTTTACATCCATCTGCCAAATTAAATAATCGAAAAATGCAGCTATTGCTAACATGATTCTGACGGACTTAAGCATCGCTACGGGTGAGTGAAAGTGTGTTATATCGACTAGAGGGGGGTGAATAGGCGATTTTGACAAATTCATTGCTGAGGAATTTCAACTTGAGGAATTTGAAATGTGATGAATAACTAGCAGCATATTAAGTACTCAAGTGCATGAGAAACATAGAAGTAGCATAGTCATCATGATGAAGTAAAGCATGCACAAATTACAGGTAGCGTGATACAGGATAAGCAGGTGAGGAACAAGGTAACTTGAAGAATCTGAGGTGAGGAAATTGCGAAAGTCTTCAGTCAAATTCTTCAAACACTAAAGACCAATTTCATCAACAAGTATACGAGGAAATGAAAGGGTTGAGGAAATAGAACCAGGTAGCTCGATGAAGACAATGGTTTGATGACCCAGTTCCAATTGCTGTGACAGTCGTACGTCTGGTTTGGAGTGGCCTGGTATTTAAACCAGAGGACACACAGTCCCATGACACACAGTCCATATCGTCTTGTCCTTGAGCTAAGGTCACAAAGTCCTCACCCGACACTCGTGGTAAGTATTCAGGGTAGACTTCCAAAACCCTCACAAACTGGTCACCCGGCAATCCACAATTGACTGCTGGATGCTCTAGAGCAAGGTCGCTTCGTGATCCCCAATTGAGTGTGGGATGCACTAGACCATGACACCTAACTGTCTGGAAGATACACAGTCTTCAAAGGTAACAAGCATCGGTTCCACACAGGAATAATCTCTTTAGTGATGCTCAATCACTTTGGGTTTGGTGTTTTTAGGGGGTTTTCCTCACTGATGATTTTCTCTCAAAGTCCTCAGAGGATGGGTTGCTCTCAAATGACAAGTGTCAGTTCTTTCTCGGAGCAGCCAACCAACTAGGGGTTGTGGGGGGTGGCTATTTATAGCCAGGGTGCAACCTGACATGATAAGACATAAATGCCCCCAATGATATGACCGTTATGTGGATAGGATGATTGGGGACAGCTGGCGCAAAGCACAACAACGGTCGGAATTTCAAACTATGAAAGTCCTCAGGTTTATCATATTCCTCACTTGTAGGCAATTCGCACTGGCAAAATCCTAACTCCTCAGTCAGACCAATTTCCTTAGAGACCAGTAGAACTTCGTCTCTATCACTGAAGAATTTGACTAAACTGTAAGATATTTTCAAAGGCTTCACTCGAAGGATTGGATAGGTTGAGCATCAGTTGGAAATTTTCCTTAGTATTACCTTGGCCCCCTTTAACAGTACGGTGTTTCCTATGACTCAAAGAAAGGAAATGAAACTACAAAAACAAAAGTCTTCACGCTTCATAGTCCTCATTCATATCTTCAAGGTCACACCAACTTCTTCATTTTCAAAGTCTTCAGGGAATACCAAAGTCTTCAGCAAAGTCTTCACCAAAGTCTTAAGTTGAAGACATACATTTTTAGGGGTCAATAATCTCCGAATATATCAAACTCCTCGTCGACTTATAGAGCATGTGTACACTTACAAACGCATCAGTCTCTTAACCTATAATTCTTCAATACACAAAAATCACTAAGGGGCGCTAGATGCACTTACAATCTCGCCCTTTTTGGTGATTGATGACAAATAGGTTAAGTTTTCAATGGGGATAAAAATATGAGGAGTAAGTACTGAGTTTGAGGAATTTTATTGCAAGATATAGAAGAACTCCCCCTGAAGATGTGCATATTTGAGGAATTTTCTTTGGACTGCAAATGCACATGGCAGGTTAAAAACATGGAGAACTCCCCCTATATCTTGTAATTCATACATGCATTTAAAATATTGTCGTGGTTTTATCATGGCAGATGTCCGGGTGTATGGACTTGGATTCGAGGCCATTGCTAAGGTGATGGACTCAAAGGGGTTTGTTGGGATGAAGGACACGAGTTTACCCAGGTTCCGCCCCTCAAGTCGAGGTAAAAGCCTACGTCCTGCTTGTGTTGTATTGCTTGGTGTATCGATTACAAGGGAGCAATTGCTTGACCTAGTTCTCGATAGTCTGATCTCTAAGTCGCCTCGAGTCTCGCCTTTATATAGGAGGTCAAGACCACGAGTCATACAAGTCGTAACGACTGTCAATACATGTATGAGTCTATCTCTACCTTATCTTGCCTTCCTGGTCAAGTTGTCTCTGAGCGGCTTACACGCCCAGGTTTTCTTCGTACGGGCCATGTTTCGTCCCATCTTGTCAAGCCGCCAAGCGTCTTGGGCTTAAATCTTCACAGCTCACTCTTGGGCTGGTGTACGAGCCGCCTGGTGTGACCCGGAGCCCTTAGGGCGGGTCTCACCGTGGGGTTATATCCCCAACATTAGGCCCTAGGTTGATTTGAGCTTGCTCACTTCAGCCTCCTTCTTACTCCTCGGCGAGTCGCCCAGAAAATAATGACCTGCCGTGACGTCATGTCAAATCTGTCAAAAAGATCCTCTAACGCACGCAACGAATCTTCCCTTATTAAATGGATAGTCCAGGAATCGAGGCGTCCGCCTCGGTCAAATGACACCCGACGCCTGGATTTTCCTGCCTGTTTCCGCCTTTTTCTATTAAATAGGACCGCGAGGGGCAGCATTTGCCTTCCTCCCACCTGCTCTTCGTGTCCTTACTTTCGACGCCTCCGTTCCAGCGCATCTCGCTCCGGCGTTGTCTCCTCATCATCGTCGACAAGGCCGCTGCATCAACCTGTTTCGTTCCAGAGTTCTCTTCGCGTCCGCCGCGTCGTCTTCGGTGAGTCCTTCTTCCCCTAGATCCATAGCCATTTCGTTAGGGTTTCATGGAGCTCCTCCCGCCGTGTAGAACACGAGCCTCCTTCAATGTCGGCCATGCTTAGCCCATAAACACTTGATGATATCTTGTTCCCGATGCGGCGTTATGTAGGAGACCGATAGTAATACTGCGCAGATTTGCAACAGCTCCGCCTGCCGTTTTTAAACTTTCTCTGCTTTCGTCAATTCTCGTCTAGGTCTGAAATAGAAACATTTCCTTTGTTTTGTAGATCCGCAATCTTACCGATACCTTGTGAAACCTGTTTTCCAGACTTAGCCGAATTTTGCCTTGTCTTTTCATAATCTTGACCCGCCATGTATTTTGGTTCTCACCAACCGGATTCTGGCGGCTTAATCTTTAGATCTTAAGCTTGTAACCGCCTATAGATGTCTGTCGTTCCCTGACTCGCTGCACATTGCTTATCTTGCGCAGTTGTTTTAAGCCGCCACCATGTCTCGTGCATCCAACTCACGCAATTGGGTCGGCTCCTCCATCACGGAAGAGTTCCTAATGGACTTTGTGCACACGGGCACCCTTCCCGCCAAAGAGGTCATCCATTGGCGGGTTCCGGGCAATGAACTGAAGCCTGTTCCTCAGGAGGGTGAGGTGGTTATCTTTTCAGATCACATTGAACGTGGGTTCGTACCCCCCCGGCTCAAAATTCTTCTGGGACGTCCTTGATTTTTACAAGCTGCACCCTCAAGACCTTGCCCCCAATTCTGTCTCAAACATATGTAACTTCCAAGTGCTCAGCGAGGTCTATCTTCAAACCGAGCCATCTGTTGGTCTCTTCTGGGAGTTCTTTTATGCGAATTGGTAGACTGAAGTGAAGGCGGGCCCAAGCTTAGAACTCGGTGGGATTTCCATTCAGAGGCGCCGGTACATAACTTTTCTGGCTGTTCAGATGTCGAGTCATCCAAAAGATTGGAATAAGACTTGGTTTTATTGTAAGGATACCTCCCCAGAGGGTGAGCATTCGTTGCCAGGTTATCGCCCATCCCGGCTCAAGACAACCTCTGAACTTCCCGGCCAGCTGTCACCTGCTGAAAGGGCGAAGCATGAGCCAACTCATGCCAAGATTAAAGCCCCCATGGCCAATGGACTGACAAGATTGGATTTGATCCGCTGTTGGATCTCTTGGAGGATTATGCCCTTGAGCCGGAGAAATCGCCTTATGTGCGAATATCTGGGCCAGTACGATGATTCCCTCTGCTTCAGCCGGACGACATTAACCGAAGATGATATTACAACTGTCATCCGGAGTCTTGTCCACGAGACGTCAGGAGCTTGCAGCGCCATTGGGCTGGCGCCTTTCTGTGTCATTAACCCGGCCCCAGACGTAAGGTGACTCTTCATAGTCTCTTGTCTTTGTTTTGTTATATCTGGACAATTCATCCCTACTGGTCGGCTTATCTTTTTAGTCTGACTCCGACTTCTGGAAGAAGAAGTATGTTCCTCCTCTGAAGAAAACCAAGAAGAAGGCCCCAGCCAAGAGGACGAAGAAGACCACTCCTCAAGAAGATTGGTTTGAACCGCCAGAATCATCCGGCCTCGAGGTATAATTTGGCTACTTTTTACCATTTCTTTATTCACCTTACTACTAACAGCCATTCATAGGACTAGGCAGAGATCAGTCGCGCCAACACCCCTGAGGTAACTTATGTTTCGTCCAACTCGGAATATTTTGTACCCCAAAAGATACAGTGGGTCATTTGAAAAGTTCCCCTTTCTCATCCTCTTGCTTATTTGGATCCCCAATTTCTTTTGAAAAAGCAACAACAAGCCGACCGACGCCAGACCCGGAGCACCGGCTGTACTGATCTCATGTCCAGGTTACCTAACTCCCCGGCTCAGAAGAAGCGCCCCGTAGAAGTATGTATCTCTTCTCTGCTTGATCTTATTAGCTCTTCCTTTATAATTCCAACATTGCCTTACATTATCTGAATTACCTTTTCAGGGATCATCGCCTTCTTCTGGCGACTCTATGGCCACTGCTCTGCCGCCTCCCAAGATTAATCCGTTGTATGTATTTCTCCAAGCCTTACATCCAGCTCTTTGGCGGCTATAAAACTTAGGCTCTAACTTTCATGATTTTCTAGGGCTCAAGCCAAGCAAAGGAAGACCAACAAGCCCTCCCCTGGCCCTACTGCTCAAGAACCGTATCTTGCCAAGCTAGACACGCCTATGCCGGATGCAAACCCCTAAGCGGCTTCTGCAGAGCTGGCTACTGGCAACATTATTCTAGAGAGTCACCGAGCCCTGGCAAGGCTGCTGATGACACCACCGTTCCGGACGTCCTGATTACCAACACCGGCTTCCACTCTCCTTCACCTCACGTGCTGACAAAGCATAGTGGGACGGCTGAAGCTTCCAGGAAGTTGGAGTTTGAGCTCCTCGCACTCGATAAAATGACAGCTGATGAACTTCATGCTGGCTATATGAACCGGCTGTCTACAAGCCGGGATCTGGAGCTCAAGCTTGTTAACTTAATGAAAAGAAAATATGAGTTATTCTTTTTTCTCCTTATACCCTTACGCAGCCCCCAAGAGCCGAGTTAATATTGGCTGATAATAACCCGACTCTTCAATCTTGGTAGAAGTAGAAACATCTAACATGTAGGTCTCATCTTACTTAGATGTGATCTCAAACCATTGTTGTTAGTCCCCAAGGGCTGGCTCAATAATTGATAACCTTGAATCGGAGCTTCATAGAAGATAGGTAATACAGCCAATGTAGCCCCCAAGAGCCGGCTCAATCTTTTCCAAAGTTGAGTCGGGACTTTATTGAGAATGAGTAATAGAGCCAATTGTAGCCCCCAAGGGTCGGCTCAATTTTGTCGAAGTTGAGTTGGGACTTTCATGATGAACCTCTTGAAAAACCAGTATGTAGCCCACAAATTCTGGGTTAACTAAATAAAGATGATCCAGAATTGTCGTTGATCTAGGAGACCAAATAGACATTAGCCCCCAAGTGCCACACATATTACTTGCAATCTTTTGAGACTTGCTAAGTTTTTCTTATATTTCTCCTCCTGCCGTCTCATCCCATGTTTTGATATATCGTAGGAAGCTTTAAACGAAGCCGAGTCAGAAGTGGTCGGGTTAAAAAGCAATATAACCACACAGCAAGCCACCTGGAGTGAAGCTGATGAGAAATGTCGGCTCCTTTCTGAAGAGCTGATCAAAATCAAGGCCGACTTCGCAACCTTCAAGGAGTACGCTAAAGCTGAACAAGCCGCCTTGACCAAACGGGCGGATGATGCTGATCAGCGGCTTATGATTGTGTCCGATGAACTACAGTTCTTGAAGCACCACATCACGAAGATGACAGCCGCCCTCTTTGGTAAGTTTTTGACAACTTAACTCAATTTGTGCATTGTACTTGCGCTGGCGGCTTACGACGAGACCTCCGCCTTATGCAGGTCCTAGGAGCCGCCAACTTGCCTCCGATGGCCTGCTGCCCCTGAAGGCCATATACACTTTGACAGAACAACTCTACTGCGGTGATGTGTGTACAGTTAAATCCGTACAGTACAAGGATGCCATCCCTTCAACTCTCAAAGGATGCCATCCGTACAGTACAGTTAAATCCCAAAGCAAATCGTAGAATTGAAGAGATTAGCCGCCCATCAGGGGGCGATCATAGCTATAAGCCGTGCACTGGATTTTGCCCCCGAGTTAACTCCGGCTGACATGATGGACGGGTTTCCCTCAAAAAAGGATGATGGCTCTGAATTTACGGATGCTGACTATGCCCGGTGCATGAAGAATTCCAAAGTCCTGGCCTCCGTCTTAGGAGAATAAGTTAATCTGGCGACTTACCAGGCGGCTTACAGCGCAGATCAGAAAAGGATCTGTGGCCCTCTCTTTGAAAGCAAGGATCTGATACCCGCCCGCAGTAAGCATATTTTTGCTTCTGAACATGACCCGTCACCCTTCCTTGAGGAAGGTAACTTTGCGGCTTTAACCAACTGCAACTAGGACTTGGACCATCTTGAGATCAAGGAGGTTGAAGACCCGGAGCAGGGCAACCCGCCGGCCGTGTAAAGGAGCCATAAACGCCATTGATAGCCGGCTCTTGTGACCCGCCGTGAGCGGTGTAAAAAAAATTAAGATATTTTTGGGCTCCACCAAGAGCATATGTAATAGACTGGTAGTAACTTTTGCCTTTCTTTGAATTGTGCCATCGCGCACATATGAAAAGTCCGGCTTAACATATATATATCATCTTCCTTGTGCTTCTCATTGCATGCCCTGTTGGCTCTTGGCGGCTTACTTTCCTGCAAGAATAGATGTATCTTTATACCGTTAGGAGGGATGCTACTTTTATTCGTATATAAATATGATATGTACAAGGATAGTGTATAGTGGCGAGTCTCAATCACTCGGGTATAATAAGACCGTAGATGTGTTATGTTCCACGGCCGGCGGGTCTCCTGACCCGAGGTATCTGAGTCGTCTCGGATGTCAATGAGATAATACGACCCGTTGTTGAGATTTCTGCTGACCACGAAAGGTCCTTCCCATGGATGAGATAATTTATGCACATTTGTCAGGTCTTGAATCAGCCGCAGCACTAAGTCGCCCTCTTGAAACATCCGGCTCTTGACCCTGCGGCTATGATAGCGGCGCAGGTCCTGCTGATAGATCGCCAAACGGGCAGCCGCCAGCTCTCGTTCCTCCTCCAAAGCATCCAACGCATCTTGACGCGCCGTCTCATTGTCCGTCTCAACATAAGCCGCCACTCGTGGCGAATCATGTCGGATGTCACTTGGTAACACTGCCTCTGCACCGTAAACCATGAAGAAAGGTGTATACCCTATGGATCTGTTGGGGGTGGTTCTGATGCTCCATAAGACGGACGAAAACTCTTCAACCCAACAACCCGACGTCCATTGTAAAGGAACCATAAGCCGTGGCTTGCTACCTCTCAAGATTTCTTGATTGGCATGCTCCTCCTGACCATTGGACTGTGGATGGGCAACCGCCGAAACATCAAGCCGGATGTGCTCCAAGTCGCAGAATTTTTTCATACCCCCTTGGACAAGTTTGTGCCATTGTTCGTGATGATACTATGAGGGTAACCAAAATGGTAGATCAGCTTTTTAATAAACTGAACCGCCATAGCCGCGTCATACTTGCTGACCGGTTCAGCCTCTACCCACTTGGTGAACTTATCAACCGTTACCAAGAGGTGCGTTTTCCTATCCTTGGATCTCTTGAAACGCCCGACCATATCAAGCCCCTAGATTGCAAACGGCCAAGTAATTTGTATCATGCACAATTCTTGAGACAGAACATGAGCACGCCAGCCATATTTTTGACAGCTGTCACACTTGCGGACCAGATCCTCTGCATCCTTGTGAGCCGTCAACCAGAAGAAACCGTGCCGGAAAGCCTTGGCCACTAGAGATTTTGAGCCAGCGTGATGTCCACAATCTCCAACGTGAATTTCATTCAAGATTTCCTGACCATCCTCTGGTGAGACACAACGTTGAAACACCCCGATAACGCTTCCCTTGTGCAACTCACCATTAACTATTATCATGGACTCAGACCGCCGGGTGATCTGACTGGCCAGATTTTCATCATTAGGTAACTCGCCCCAAGTCAAATATGCCAGGTAAGGCACAGTACAATCCGGAATAGAATGTAGAGCCGCCACCGATTTCCCCTCCGGGTCAGGAACAACCAAATCTTCCTTTGAAGGTAACTTGACAGTTGGGTGATGTAAGACGTCCAGAAAGATATTGGGCGGCATCGGCTTTCGCTGAGAGCCTAACCTTGACAAGGCATCAACCGCCTCATTCCTGTGACAATCAATGTGATCTACCTAATAACCTTTGAAGTGACCAGCAATGACATCCACCGCCGATGATAAGCCGCCATCCGCGGGTCCTTGGAGTTCCAAGTGCCTGAAACTTGCTGAGCCACAAGATCTAAGTCGCCCAAACACCTTACCCGGCTTAAATTCATATCCTTAGATACTCTGAGGCCATGAAGTAGGGCTTCATAATCCGCCGCATTATTGGTGTAAGGGAACATCAGCCGGAGCACATAACAGAACTTATCACCTTTGGGAGATGTTAAAACAACTCCTGCTCCTGACCCTTCTAGCTGCTTCGATCCATCAAAGTGTATAGTCCAGTAGGTGTTATCCGGCTTTTCTTCGGGTGCTTGACACTCTGTCCAATCGTTTATGAAATGCACAAGGGCCCGAGACTTAACAGCCGTACGAGGTACGTATTTCAAATTGAGAGGTCCCGACTCCAATGCACACTTAGCAATCCTACCAATGGCTTCTATGTTTTGAATTATGTCCCCCAACGGAGCAGAGCTGACCACGGTGATCTGGTGCCCTAAAAAGTAATGCTTTAGCTTGTGGTTGGCCATGAATACCCCATACACTAGCTTCTGCCAATGTGGATATCTCTATTTAGATTCTGTCAGGACCTCACTGATATAGTAAACTGAACCGGATATTCCTTTCCTTCTTCCTTGCGCTCGACCACAATTGCAGCGCTGACAGCTCGGTTGTTAGCCGCCACGTACATCAGCAAAGGTTCTTTCTCAGCCGGAGCAGCTAATACCGGCATCTCAGTGAGCTGCTTCTTGAGCGCCTTAAATGTTTCACCCACCGCCGTACTCCAGACAAAATTGTATGTCTTTTTCATCATCTGATATAGAGGGATAGCTTTCTCACCAAGGCGGCTTATGAACCGGCTCAACATGGCGATCCGCCCTGCTATGCGTTGGACATCATTAATACAAGCCGACTCTGCCAGGGAGGTGATAGCTTTGATCTTATCCGGGTTAGCCTCAATGCCATGCTCAGAAACCAGAAATCCCAAGAGCTTGTCAGCCGGAACACCAAAGACACACTTTGCCGGGTTAAGCATCATCTTATAGATCCGAAGATTGTCAAAGGTTTCCCTTAAGTCATCCATAATGGTCTCCTTCTTCCTTTATTTGATAACAATATCATCCATGTAGGCGTGAACGTTGCGTCCGATCTGACTGTGAAGGCAATTCCGCACACAACGCTGATAAGTCGCCTGAGCACTCTTGAGTCCAAAAGGCATAGACACATAACAGAAGGCTCCAAAAGGCGTAATGAAAGTCGTCTTCTCTTGGTCCTTAACTGCCATCTTGATCTGATGATAGCCTGAATAAGCATCCAGGAAGCATAGGCTTTCACAACCCGCCGTAGCATCAATGATCTGATCAATACGAGGGAGAGCAAAAGGATCAGCCGGACAAGCTTTGTTAAGGTTCGTATAGTCCACGCACATACGCCACGTGCCGTTCTTCTTGAGCACCAGCACTGGGTTAGCAAGCCACTCCGGGTGAAAGACCTCGACAATGAAACCTGCCGCTAAGAGTCGGGCAACCTCTTCTCCAATGGCCTTGCGCCTCTCCTCATTGAACCGCCGTAGAAACTGCTTGACATGTTTAAACTTAGGATCCACATTAAGGTTGTGCTCAGCGAACTTTCTCGATACATCCAGCATGTCAGAAGGTTTCCATGCAAAGATGTCCTGATTCTCACAGATGAATTCTATGAGCGGGCTTTCCTATTTGGGATCCATGTTAGCCCCAATGATGAACTGTTTGGATGAGTCATCCGGAGTGAAATCTATTGCCTTGGTATCATCCGCCGAAAATTTGAGGGGCGGCTCAACCTCCGTCGTGGGATTTTTCAGCGGGGTCATATCCTCCGGGTCAACATTCTCCTTATAAAACTTAAGCTCCGCCTGAGCACAACTGGATTCTGCATAAGCCGCGTCTCCTTCCTCGCACTCAATAGCCGTATTTCGATCACCATGAACAGTAATTGTACCTTTTAACCCGGGCATCTTGAGCAGTAAGTAGACATAACTGGGCCTAGCCATGAACTTAGTGTTGGAAATACACCCTAGAGGCAATAATAAATTAGTTATTATCATATTTCCTTGTTCATGATAATCGTTTATTATCTGTGCTATAATTGTGTTGATCGGAAACTCAGATACATGTGTGGATATATAGACAACACCATGTCCCTAGTATGCCTCTAATAGACTAGCTCGTTGATCAAAGATGGCTATGGTTTCCTATTCATGGACATGAGATGTCATTTGGTAATGGTATCACATCATTAGGAGAATGATGTGCTGGACAAGACCCAAACTACAAATGTAGCATATCATCGTGTCAGTTTATTGCTACTGTTTTCTGCATGTCAAATATATGTTCCTATGACCATGAGATCATGCAACTCACTGACACCAGAGGAGTACCTTGTGTGTATCAAACGTTGCAACGTAACTGCGTGACTATAAAGGTGCTCTATAGGTATCTCCGAGGGTTTCTGTTGGCTTGGCATGGATCAAGACTGGGATTTGTTACTCCGTGTGACGGAGAGGTATCTCAGGGCCCACTCGGTAATACACCATCACAATAAGCCTTGCAAGCAATGCGACTAAGTGTTAGTCACGGGATCTTGTATTATGGAACAAGTAAAGAGACTTGCCGGTAACGAGGTTGAACTAGGTATGGAGATACCGACGATCGAGTCTCGGGCAAGTAACATACCGAAGAACAAAGGGAACATCATACGGGATTAACTGAATCCTTGACATAGAGTTTCGACCGATAAAGATCTTCATAGAATATGTAGGAAACAATATGGGCATCCAGGTCCCGCTATTGGTTATTGAACGTAGAGGTGTCTCGGTCATGTCTACATAGTTCTCGAACTCGTAGGGTCTGCACACTTAAGGTTTGGTGACGTTTCAGTAGTATAGAGTTATGCATGGTGGTGACCGAAGGTATTTCAGAGTCCCAAATGATATCCCGGACATCAAAAGGAGCTCCGGAATGGTCCGGAGGTAAAGATTGATATATAGGAAGTCCTATTTTGGTCGCCGGAAAAGTTTCGGGCTCATCGGTAGTGTACCGGGAGTGCCGGTAGTGTACCGGGAGACCATCAGGAGGGGTATTTCGACCCAAGAGGCTACATGGGTTGTGGGAGAGTGAATACCAGCCCTTAGTGGGATAGTGGAAGTCCCACACAATGCCCATGTGGCTGGGAAGAAAAGCTCAAAGAGAAAAAGGTGGAAAAAGGCAAAAAGGCAAAAATAGGAGGAGTCCTAGTCCTACTAGGTTGGAGGAGGAATCCTCCTCTCCTTCATTCGGCCGAACCAAGGGTTGGTCCCTTGAGGTCCAAGCCTCCTCCTCTCTTTATCCTATATATACTGGAGGTTTTAGGGTTTTTGGCACTAGTTTTTCAGCCATGTGCTACCTGTTCCTCTAGTGCATAGTTTCTCCTCTAGATCGGTTTTTTGCAATGCTTAGGCGAAGCCCTGCCGGAATTGCTCCACCACCATCGCCGTATTGCCGTCATGCTGCCGGGGAACTCGTCTACCTCTCCGCTCCCTATTGCTGGATCAAGAAGGCAGAGATCGTCATCAAGCTATACGTGTGCTGAACGCGGAGGTGCCGTCCGTTCGGCTCTAGATCGGAAGGACCGTGATCAAGATCGTGAGACGGATCATGATGAGATCGCGGGACGGATTGTGATGAGTTCGAGGGACGGATCGTGATTGGATCGCAAGACGAATCGTGATGAGATCGCGGGACACTCGGCGATTTGGATCGCGAAGACGTTCGACTACACCAACCGCGTTTCTTAACGCTTCCCACTTAGCGATCTACAAGGGTATGTAGATCCATTCTCCCTCTCGTAGATGCTCATCACCATGGATAGATCTTGCGTGTGCATAGGAATTTTTTTGTTTCCCATGCAACGTTCCCCAACACTTAGCATAAGCCGTCTGCGCAAACAACGCATGGTAAGGGCTCTTGATTTTGACCACTTCAAACCACAAGGACTCCACCATGTAGTTATATTCGTCACCAAAGGCGATTTCCAAAGAAATCCTGCCCACCGGATAAGCCGGCTTGCCTGGCACAACACCATGAAAAACGGTGGATGAGGGTTTAAGATCTTTTTCAAGAAGCTTCATCCACCTGAAGGTATCATAATATAGGATGTTGATACTGCTACCCCCATCCATAAGTACCTTATTCACCATATATGCTCCCACTTGGGGGGCAACTACCAAGGCCAGTCGCCCCGGGTCATCAACACGCGGCGGGTGATCCTCCCAGCTCCACATTATGTCATATTCAGACCACTTCAAGTATTCCGACAAAGCCGGCGCAACTACTTTAACCGCTCGCTTGCACAACTTCTGATCCCGCTTGTTAAGGCTGGTCGTGAAAACATGATACTGGCCCGAACTGAGCTGCTTTGGAATACTCTGATACACAGACTGGTTATGCTGCTGCTGATTGTTTTTACCAAAGTGTTGTGGATGTCCTTCTTGATTGCCCTGACCATGATGGCCGGACGTTGAGCCGCCGGATCCAAATTCGGCTCCTGACCCGCCTGGTCCTGAGCCACCGGGTGGGCCACCGCCGTGGTTGTTGTGTTGCTGCATGTTGTAATTCTTGAACTTCTGCATGATATGGCAATCACCCCATGTGTGCGCTGAAGGTTTATCGGGCTGGCTGTGCTCCAGACAGGGTTTTTTGAGCATTTACTCCAAATTGAAAGGAGTCCTATTTTTGTTAATGGGCGGCCCTAACTTCCCATTGCCTTTAGGATGATTCTGGCCGATGTTCGCGTTGGCCACCAGCACTGACCCGCCATCCAAGTTTTTCTTCTTACTTTGGTTACCATTGTTTGCCGCACCCTTGCCTGGGTTGTTCCTCTTACCTTGGCTGCCTTTCTCCTCATCAGAACCTGGATCCTTCGTGTTATCAGAGTTAGCGTACTTTGTAAGAGCCGTCATGAGTTCTCCCATGTCCTGACACGTACGCTTGAGCCGGCCAAGCTTTTGCTTTAGAGGGATGAAGTGACAGTTCTTTTCTAGGATCAGTACTGCTTGAGCTGCCGTGATCTGTTCAGATGAGTGGACGATGGTCGACACCCGTCAGGCCCAATGATGAGCCAACTCACCCTCCTACTGGACGCAATGATCGAGATCCACAATGGTCATAGGCTATTTGCAAGTCCCTTGAAAGTTCTTGATTAACCTTGCCCTTAACTCAGCCCACGAATTGATGGTATTGGGTGGCAACCCTTTCAACCACGTGCGAGCCGGACCTTCAAGCATCATGATGAAGTACTTTGCACACACTGCCTCATTGACATCCAACATCTCCATAGCCAGCTCATAACTTTTGATCCAGGCCTCCGGAGGTAAGTCAGCAGTATAATTCGGAACCTTGCAAGGTCCTTTGAAATCCTTTGGCAACCGCTCACTTCGCAGAGCCGGTGATAAGCATGGCACTCCCACGGCCCTGGTGGTCACTCCCGCTCCCACTGATACAGAGGGCATGGGCTCTTGGTGAGTCGCCGTGGCCAAAGCTGCCGCCTCTTGCTGGTTTCTTGCCCGGTTTATGAGCGCTTGTGCATCTAGAGCCGCCTGATCATCCCCCGGAGGTCCTCTGTGCCGTTCGCTGTTGGAAACCGTCGGCGACTCATAGAGCCGGCTAAAGCTGTGGCTGGGGAGAGGGGTTGAATGAATGCGGCTCCGGCTATGAGCATACTTCTCCTGCTGGGCCATCGTCGTCTAAAGGTATCCAATGGCATTCCATACCTCTTCCCCAAAAGGCGCTTCATCATTGTTTCAAGCCAGGTGGCCATGGCCACCATGTTCTCTGCCGGGTTGGAGTAATGACCCGCCGGTGTTGGAAAGACCACTGGTGAGGCTTGGTTTCGTCGGGCCGGGTTAAGTTGTGGTCGAGCAGCCGACTGGCTTCCAGGTGCATCCGCTGCCTGTCCCGTTCTTGGCGTGTTGAAGATATTCCTATCCTTGTAACGTTCTGGTAAGAGGGGTTGATGTCTCATACGATGCATCGTAGCCGCCGAGTGCTATTCCAGCCCAAGGCAGAAGGCATCCGTCTTAATACGTTATGCCTCTTCCTCCATCTGGACCTTTAGCTTAGCTATCCTCTGTTGCTCCTCTGCCATCCGGTCCTTGAGCCTCATAATCTCTAAGTTCCGAGAGGCTTGGTTATCTGGTGTAACTTTAGTGGCCATCAAGGCCGCGAGCTCATTCATCAGATCCATAAGAACTTGAGCCGCTGGCGGCGGATCAGCCCCCAAGGTTGCTGCTCCAGCGGCTGTGCTGCTTGCACCCGGGGCCGACCCCACCATAAACACAGCTGCATGAACCGGCAGCCCAAGATCGTCCGGCTCAGAACGATCCAACTCAGGGTAAAGCTCGTCGTAGCCCACGAACCCACCGTTGTGAAGCTGGTAGATCGATTCCGTTTCTCTGCTCGAAGATCTGTCTTCTGAATAGACAAGAGTTTCCTGCGACGCAGAAGCTTCCAGATCCATACCTTGAGTGAAGCCCACTGTAACATCCCAAAATTTCATTTTGGAATGTTATGAAATATAGCTATGCATCATCATCACTTTGTTTGAATGAAATGAATTGTTGAAGTTTTTCTTTTGGAATTGTGAAAGGCCATTTCAATTTCTTCTTATACTTGTTTCCTCCTATTTGAAAACCCTTGGAATATTCATTAAATAGAGGAGTAATATGGCACTCCACACCAGGGGCATCTTGGTGAGTTATTTGAACAATAAACCAGGGGGTTATTTGAAAGTTTATCTCAAAATAATTCAAAATCAATTAGGCATTTTCTGGAAAAAAGTAAAGTATTCATTTTGACAAAGGAAAAATGTTCATTAAATAGCATTTATTCCCCTGATCATTTTGATATATATATTCCCTATGTTTGGAAATGATTTGAATGCACTAAAGAGTTTTAAACGCTCTGGAAGAATAGAAAAGGAAACGGATTTAAAGCGTTTAACTAGAAAACCGGCCGGCCCACAGCCTTCAAACCCCGAGATCCCTCCGGATCGGTCACCGACGCGCTAACCTCGCCCTCTCTCTCACTGACACGTGGGACCCACTATCCGACAGCGTCATCCGCGCGCCCGTCTCCTTCCTCGTGCTAGACCACGTCGTCGGAGATCTCTCCTCTCCGGATCTCCCTCCTCTCTCCCTCTCCTGACCCCGCACCTGGCCTATAAAAAGCCCTTCCCTCGCGACTCTCTATTCCACCCCGCTACCCCCTCTACCCTCGCCGGAATGCCATTGCGCCACCTCGCCGGAGTTCTGACTCCACCCGAAACCCCCAGAGCTCATGGTCGTCGCCACACTCACCCCACACCCCTCGGACGCCACCATTCGATGTCGTATCTTCGCCGCCGTCGCCTGAGCATTTCGGACGCCACCCTCGACCATCGCAGCACCCTCCCCGAGCATCTCCGACCTCCGGCCGCCGTCGACGTCGCCGGAACTCCGACCCCCTCCTCTGTAAGCCGCCACCTCCACCCGCAACCGTCAGATCTAGGATCTACGCTCCAGATTAGAAATGTTATAAAGACGAACCGGTACGCGTTAATTTTCTGTCGTCCGCCGCAAACACCCTGCACGCTCACGACCTCGGCAAATCACAGCACGCCACGTAGCCCTGTCCGTTCGCTAGGAATTTTTTTCGGTTTTGTTTTAGAAAACAGAATGTTTTCTGTTTTTGTTTTAGTTGTAACTTTTAAACTAATTAGTGTTTTTAATTGATTATTTTTGCATTAGGTCACAAATTTCATGTAGTTTCATCCTGTTGTCTTAGTTTCAGATTTGAACTTCAAAATTTGAATGTAACCAAATTTGCTTAAATTACTAAAATCTGTATAACTAGAGTTTAATAATATATTTTTGTATGAATCTTTTTGCCACTAGTTTGTATCAGTTAGACCTATCATCCTACAAAGTTTGAGAATTTTTAGGATAAAGTTGGTTAGTGTTTTTAACAAAAACAGAATCTGTTTAGTACATAATAGAGTTTAGTTAATTTTAGTTTAGTTTAGTTTGAATCTGAGTTAGTTTAAATTTTGTTTTTAGTTTTCATTAGGTTCTGTTGTTTCAACATTAGGTGAAATAACTTGTTGTTAATAAAAAAATAGTTGTTTAGTTTTATACCTTATTGTTATAGGAAATTTTCATTCCTTTCCATTAGGTATAGTTTTATAAAGCAATTTAGTTTTACTTTTCACAAAACATTTAGGAAATTAATTCTGTCTTCTAATAAAGAATTTTAGTAATTATTTTCTATTAAGTGATGTTTTGTTTATAATAATAATAATTTTGTCACATACTCAAATACTATAGGAAACTCTAGTATCTACATTAAGTGGTGTTTTATAAAAATTCATAATTTTAGTAGCATTTCTTTTCACTAAAGTTTTAGTTGATTTAATTATGTTTACTTAATATAAACTTTATTATTTCTTTTCTGTTAACTATTGTTTGGTTTTTAAAAATAGTTGATTGGTCTTATTTTTTTAGTAGTTTTGACACACACAAAAAGTTTTGTGAGACAAATATTCGTTTTGAATTTCTTTCTCTTGATTGATACTATTGAATTGTTTTATTTTAATCTTGCTGATTGTGTGAGTTGTATTATTAGTTGTATGCTTATTATGTGCTTTGTTTGATTCGTTAGATCATCCGGAGTGCGAAGCTTGTTATCTAGAGTCACTTGAGTACGAGGATCGTCAACAAGGCAAGTCACTTTGATCATGTTTACCCATGTTTTTATTGCATTAGTTCTACCATCTCCCCAATTGCATGCAAAGTAGGTAATTTGGAAACTTGGTTACTTGATGTAGTATCATGTGGTAGGCACCCCTCAACCCTTTGACACATTGACCCCGGGAAACGTTGATTTAATTTTTGCTACGCTATTAGTAGACGGGGTTGGTTGTGTGATTCATGAGAGTTGTGAGTTAATAATTTCAAGACCTACAAGATGATCAAGACTTCAAGACTCCGAGTTTTCAACATACCTCTGGGTGGATGATGATTGAACGG
Organism: Hordeum marinum; assembly: GCA_022496015.1. Taxonomy (NCBI): domain Eukaryota; kingdom Viridiplantae; phylum Streptophyta; class Magnoliopsida; order Poales; family Poaceae; genus Hordeum; species Hordeum marinum. The sequence goes on along the minus strand of CM039675.1, from coordinate 364,709,697 downwards.
TGCCCTGGAGAAACTCGTGGTTAGCCTAGATGTTGCGGAGAAGTGCCAGTATTCATGCGGAAAGGTCCACCCAGGCACAAAGAGATTGATGGATGCTTCAAGACCCAAGGCTTACCTGGATAGCACAAGCCATTATGGGCTCTGGCTTGGTTGGATATCGTGGTGACCCTGGACAGGCGGTGCTACGAGATGTAGAAGAACGGTAGGAAAGGATGGGCACCGACAGAGTCTCGGGGAAACCCTTTAGAAGACCATGTTTTGGTCATCCGTTTCTCAAACACCCTAAAGTGCGAGAAATCCAACGAAGGCGATCAAATCTTGCGGGGAACGTGTGCAAAACTCTGCAGAGTACCCAAACCTAATCGATTAGCCATGTCCATGGTCATGGACAGTTTGAGCCAAAGGAACTGAAACTATCGGGAACTCTCAACACAATTAATTATATTGATGTGGGTTTTAATGACAACTTGGGTATGAGAATTGGTTGGTGGAACCATCTCATTAATCAACCAACATTGTAGTAATAAGACTTTTACCCTCTCTTGTCATAGGAAAAAAAGTTGGCTTTATGCAAAACTTACTACACCACCTGCCATATATGCATAAAGAATAGATGATTACTTTACACCCCTCTTTTGTGACATTGCTGGCATATTCAATATGCCGACCTACACGGCTGCAACGTATCATGTTGCAGAGTACTTTCCCGACCAGGGGTGAGGATACGCTCTACGCTCGGTGAGATGCCCTTGGAGTCAGATGGACTCAACTACCTTTGAAGCTTCCGCAAGATTAGTTATTCTCATGAGTTGGCCTTCAGCCACTTTATTGTAATTCTTATTGTAATAAAGGACTCAATATGAGATTTTTGATTATTAAAGTTGTGTGATTTCACTTTGACATATACATTGATGTACCGTGTGTGTACCAGCATGATCTTGGGATGGTACAGAAACACCGGAGATTCGACCTTTCAGGTCGGGTCGCTAGAGAAATGGTACCCGAGCACACGCTGACCGTAGGACGTAACCTATAGGATTGGAAAAGCCTTAGGATTTATTTCTCTTTTGTCTTTAAAATTCTTATACTCTCATCTACTCGTTTCTGACTTCCCTCCGATTTATTTCAAAATTTATAGATGACCAGCTTCATCCCAGTTTTGATCACGGAGTTTTGTCAGCCTGACGCGACGATGCCCTTTGGCAAGGAGCTGGTGAAGATCATCAGGGACGTAAGGATTGCTTTGCCAAGCATCACCGGGACTCCTATCATGTCTTTTCCACAAGACGGTCGCTAAAGGATCGAGGTGCACATCCCCGGAAAGACCTTTGGAAATTGTAAGGAACCCATCGACTTCAAGTTTGTGGCACCCAGCTGGATTCTTGGGAGGGACATGGCAATTCACCGTGCCCTTAGACGTATTCAGGAGGAATACAGGGTTGGTCCCATTTCACCAGGACTCAGCGTGGTTTGTCGCAGGGATGCCAATGGAAATATCATAAACGCTCCCACTGAAGACTCCACCATTTCCTATATCCAGACTTTGGAGACGCACATCAGGACCTTGGAGCTACGGGTATGTGCCGACACGAAGACGATCAAGAGGCTGATGAACCGCGAGATTGACCTCGAAGCTGACCTACGGGAAGCCAAGTACGAGCATGAGCATGAAGTGAAGGATTTCTTAGAGAGGATCGATAAGCTGAACACTCGCATTGCAACTCTGGAGGAACAGTTGGACATGGGGGAAAATCTTCACCCAGAAGGAGACATGGCTCCCTTGATCAGCAACGATGATGACTATGAGGAGAGCGTCACCAGAGGAGGCCATTTCACCATGTACTTTTGAGGAGAACTTTAGTTATGCCCCCATGTATCTTTATTTTCGTCGTTAAAGCATAGGTCGATGCTTAGTTTCATTTGGAGATTTATATCTCGATGTTTGAACCTTGAGTTGAATAAATGAATGAGTGTTTGGTGTGATTTGTTTGTTGCATTACATATGGGTTGTGAAATTTCCTTTTAGGTCCTTGTTCTATTCTAATTCTCACCCCTCTGAAAACAGCAAGATGCCTCCGCGACGTGAGCTCGACTTCACCTTCCCGCCGGAACTCACACGACTTCTCCACCAGCAGAATGCCCTGATGTAGCTGTTGATCCAGAACCAGACCAACAACCACAACAACCATCCTCCACCTCAAGGCGACAACCTCACCCGTTTTCTAAGGCTGAATCCACCAACTTCTCCAGCAGCACTGAGCCCATTGTGGCAGATGATTGGCTCCGCAAGATGGAGAGGGAACTCACCACCGCGGGATGCACTAAGGCTGAAAAGGTGCGATTTGCCGCCCATCAACTGGAGGGACCAGCAGCTTCATGGTGGGAGAACTACACCACCACGTACCCCATTGCTGGTGTGACTTGGGAGAAGTTCAAGCTAGCTTTCCGCACTGGTCATGTCTCAGCTGGAGCCATGAGTCTGAAGAAGCGTGAGTTTCGCAACTTACGCCAGGGGAACCACTTCGTGGCCCAATATGTGGATGATTTCAGCATGTTGGCTCGTTATGCACTAGGAGATGTGGCCGATGATGCAGCCAAACAGGAGAAGTTCTTGGAAGGACTCAACGATGAGTTGAGCATGCAACTAATGGTGTCTACTTTCAGCAACTACCAGGAGCTGGTAGACAAGGCCCTCATCTTGGAGGGGAAGCAGCAGCAAATAGAAAACCGCAAGAGGAAGTATGGTAGGGGAAATCTCACCCTGGAGCTCAACAGAAGCTCCGCTACTCCCCGTACTCAGGAAATACCGGATCAAGGACCAGTAAGTATGGAGGACACACTCATCACGTGCACAACCATGGAGGCCACAACCATGGAGGAAATGGGAATAATCGTCCCAACAATGGCAACTTCAAGAGTGGCAATGTAAGTGGGAATGGGAACCAGCACCGTTCCGCTCCAGCTCAAAAGGATCTGAACCATATCACCTGTTTCAAGTGCCAGAAGACAGGGCACTATGCTACTGAATGCCCTCAGAACAAGCAAGGAAATGGAAATGGCAACAACAATGGCAACTCCGCAGCTAAGAAGCCAAATCATTTTCCTCGTGCTCAGGTGAACCACCTTGATGTGGAAGAAGTCTATGATCAGCCCGAGACTGTGGTTGGTAAGTTTTTATTGCATTCACGTCCAGTTATGGTACTTTTTGATTCTGGTGCAACTCACTCATTCATATCAAGGGTAGTTGTGGAAAGGTATGGGTTACCCACCAGAACCCTTAGTCAGCCCATTAAGGTCAATTCCCCAGGAGGTATGATGATGGCAGGGATAGGATGCCATGCCTTGAAACTCCATATAGGAAACCATGTTTTTCCCACCGACCACATCGTATTAGAATCCTAGGGATTGGATGTAATCCTAGGAATGGATTGGATGACCAAGTATGAAGGAAATCTTGATTGCCCCAGCAAGTCTATTTTACTCACCACCCTAGAGAACAAGAGGATTAAGTATGTATCCCGACGCACACGGATGAGTGCTCGGTTAAATTCCCTCACGGGAGTTGTTCAGGAGGAAGTGTCGGTGGTACAAGAATTTCCAGATGTATTCCTAGAGGAATTACTAGGCATGCCACCAGATAGAGAGATTGAGTTTCTGATAGAGTTACTACCAGGAACCGCCCCAATTTCCAAGAGACCCTATCGGATGCCCGCAAATGATTTAGTAGAAATCAAGAAGCAGATTAAGGAGTTATTGGATAAGGGATATATTCGCCCAAGTTCTTCACCTTGGGGAGCCCCAGTTCTTTTGGTGGAGAAGAAAGATAAAACCTTGAGGATGGTAGTCGATTATCGTGCATTGAACGAGGTGACTATCAAGAACAAGTACCCTCTGCCGATGATTAATGACTTGTTTGATCAGCTAGTAGGAGACAAAGTATTCTCCAAGATTGATCTTCGATCAGGGTATCACCAACTGAAAATTCGTGAACAGGATATACCCAAAACAGCCTTCACCACAAGGTATGGCTTATATGAGTATACAGTCATGTCTTTTGGTTTGACTAATGCTCCTGCCTACTTCATGAATATGATGAACAAGGTGTTTATGGAATACCTGGACAAGTTTGTCGTGGTGTTCATCAATGACATTTTGATATTCTCCAAGAGCGAGGAAGAACACAAGGAACACTTGCGTTTAGTTCTGGAGAAGCTTAGAGAGCATCAGTTATATGCCAAGTTCAGTAAATGGGAATTCTGGCTGACGGAAGTCGGATTCCTTGGACACATTATTTCAGGAGAAGGAATAGCAGTAGACCCCGCTAAGGTTGAAGCAGTCACTGAGTGGAAGTCACCCACCTCAGTTAAGGAGATCCGCGGTTTTCTCGGACTTGCCGGATATTACCGAAGATTCATTGAGAATTTCTCAAAGATTGCCAAACCCATGACGAAATTGTTGAAGAAAGAGTCTAAGTATATCTGGACTGAGGAATGTGAGGCCAGTTTCCAGGAGTTGAAGAAACGTTTGGTCACAGCCCCAGTGTTGATACTGCCAAACATTCGGAAGGACTTCCAGGTTTATTGTAATGCATCACGTCAAGGACTTGGAGGAGTACTCATGCAGGAAGGAAAAGTTGTAGCCTATGCATCCAGATAGCTACGACCCCATGAGTTGAATTATGCCACCCATGATTTGGAACTAGCAGCCGTAGTGCACGCACTCAAGACCTGGAGACATTTCCTTATCAGAAATAGTTGTGATGTTTACACTGATCATAAAAGCCTGAAGTATATCTTCACACAGAAGGAGTTGAACCTCAGACAAAGGACATGGTTAGAGTTAATCAAGGACTATGACATGAGACTGCATTACCATCCAGGAAAGGCAAATGTTGTAGCAGATGCTTTGAGTCAGAAGAGTTATGTGAACACACTCATAGCCGGAGGATTACCCCAAGAGTTAACCGATGATCTCAGAGAGCTTCGGCTAGAGATAGTTCCAAAAGGATATGTTGCCACACTAGAGATACATTCCACCTTAACCGAAAGAATACGTGAAGCCCAGAAATCGGATAAGGAGATAGCTAAGATAAAGCAGAGAATGAAGGATGGAAAAGCTAAAGACTTTCGTGAAGATGAACAAGGTACTCTATGGTTTGAGAACCGAATCTATGTACCCAATGAGCCAGAGCTTAGGAAGTTGATACTTCAAGAAGCCCACGATTCACCATACTCGATACACCCAGGCAACACCAAGATGTACCTAGATTTGAAGGAAAGTTACTAGTGGACAGGTATGAAGAAGGATATTGCCGAACATGTTGCGGTATGTGATGTTTGTCAGCGAGTAAAGGCGGAACATCAGAAACCAGCAGGGTTACTCCAACCTTTGCCGATACCCGAGTGGAAATGAGATAAGCTTGGTATGGACTTTATCACAGGATTACCCAGGACCCGTTCACGTTATGATTCCATCTGGGTAGTGGTCGATCGCTTGACCAAGGTAGCTCATTTCATTCCGGTGAAGACCACCTATACCAGTGCTAAGTTAGCCAAGATATATATGACCAGGATCGTATGTCTGCATGGAGTTCCGAGGAGTATCGTGTCAAATAGAGGAACACAATTTACCTCAAAGTTTTGGCATTAGTTACATGAAACTTTGGGTACAAGGCTGGAATTCAGTACAACTTTTCATCCACAGACCGATGGACAGACCGAGCGAGTCAATCAGATTCTGGAGGACATGTTGAGAGCTTGTGCACTAGACTATGGGTCTAGTTGGGATGAAAACTTACCTTACGCAGAGTTCTTGTACAACAACAGTTATCAAACGAGTCTGAAGATGGCCCCTTTTGAAGCTTTATACGGAAGGAGGTGCAAAACACCATTGATGTGGGATGGTGTTGGAGACCGACAACTTTTTGGTCCCGATCTTATCCGAGATTCTGAAGAAAAGGTCAAACTGATTCGAGACCGACTCAAGATAGCCCAATCCAGGCAGAAAAGCTATGCTGATAGAAAACGCAAGGAGGTGACGTATGAAGTGGGAGACTGAGCATATCTTCGTGTGTCCCCACTTCGAGGAATCAAGAGGTTTGGTGTTAAAGGAAAGTTAGCACCCAGATTCATAGGCCCCTACAAAATTCTTGAACGTAGAGGCGAAGTTGCCTACAAGTTGGAATTGCCGGAAGGATTGTCCAGAGTTCATGATATTTTCCATGTTTCCCAGCTGAAGAAATGCCATGCTGGGATGGCTGATATTCCTTTGAGAGACACAGTGCCCCTAGAGGCCATACAACTTGACAGTGACCTGACCTACGAGGAGAAGCCTGTCAGAATCCTCGAGACTACCAACAGAATTACCCGTAGCAAGACCATCAAGTTCTATAAAGTTCTGTGGAGTCACCACACCGAGGAAGAAGCCACCTGGGAACGCGAAGAAGATCTTCGTAGAGACCACCCGCACCTATTTTCTAGCCAACCCGAATCTCGAGGGCGAGATTCATCTTAAGGTGGGTAGGTTTGTAACCTCCCAAAATTTCATTTTGGAATGTTATGAAATATAGCTATGCATCATCATCACTTTGTTTGAATGAAATGAATTGTTGAAGTTTTTCTCTTGGAATTATGAAAGGCCATTTCAATTTCTTGTTATACTTGTTTCCTCCTATTTGAAAACCCTTGGAATATTCATAAAAGAGAGGAGTAATATGACAGTCCACACCAGGGGCATCTTGGTGAGTTATTTGAACAATAAAACCAGGGGGTTATTTAAAAGTTTATCTCAAAAGAATTTAAAATCAATTAGGCATTTTGTGAAAAAAATAAAATTTTACAGTATTCATTTTGACAGAGGAAAATGTTCATTAAATAGCATTTATTCCCCTGATCATTTTGATATATATATTCCCTATGGTTGGAAATTATTTGAATGCAATAAAGAGTTTTAAACACTCTGGAAAAATAGAAAAGGAAACATATTTAAAGCGTTTAATTAGAAAACCGGCCGGCCCACAGCCTTTAAACCCCGAGATCCCTCCGGATCGGTCACCGACGCACTAACCTCGCCCTCTCTCTCACTCACACACGGGACCCACTATCTGACAGCGTCATCCGTGCACCCGTCTCCTTCCTCGCGCCAGACCACGTCGCCGGAGATCTCTCCTCTCCGGATCTCCCTCCTCTCTCCCTCTCCCGACCCCGCACCTGGCCTATAAAAATCCCTGCCCTCACTGCTCTCCGTTCCACCCCGCTACCCCCTCTACCCTCACCAGAACACCACCGCGCCACCTCGCCGGAGTTCTGACTCCACCCGAACCCCCCCTAAGCTCCTGTCCGTCGCCACACTCACCCCCACTCCCCTCTGACGCCACCATTCGACGCTGTATCTTTGCCGCTGTCGCCTGATCATTTCGGACGCCGCCCTCGACCACCACAGCACCCTCCCCGAGCATCTCCGACCTCCGGCCGCCGTCGATGTCGCCGGAACTCCGACCCCCTCCTCTGTAAGCCGCCACCTCCACCCGCAAACATCAGATCTTGGATCTACGCTCCAGATTAGAAATGTTATAAAAACGAACCGGTATGCGTTAGTTTTCGGTCGTCCACCGCAAACACCCCGCACGCTCACGACCTCGGCAAATCATAGCACGCCACGTAGCCCTGTCCGTTTGCTAGGATTTTTTTCTGTTTTGTTTTAGAAAACAGAATGTTTTCTGTTTTTGTTTTAGTTGTAACTTTTAAAATAATTAGTGTTTTTAATGGATTCTTTTTGCATTAGGTCACAAATTTCATGTAGTTTCATCTTGTTGTCTTAGCTTCAAATTTGAACTTCTAAATTTGAATCTAACCAAATTTTCTTAAATTACTAAAATCTGTATAACTAGAGTTTAAAAATATATTTTTGGATGAATCTTTTTGCCACTGTTTTGTATCAGTTAGACCTATCATCCTACAAAGTTTGAGAATTTTTAGGATAAAGTTGGTTAGTGTTTTTAACAAAAACAGAATCTGTTTAGTTCTTAATAGAGTTTAGTTAATTTGATTTTAGTTTAGTTTGAATCTGAGTTAGTTGAAGTTTTGTTTTTAGTCTTCATTAGGTTCTGTTGTTTCAACATTAGGTGAAATAACTTGCTGTTAATAAAAAATAATTGTTTAGTTTTATACCTTATTGTTATAGGAAATTTTCATTCCTCTCCATTAGGTATAGTTTTATAAAGCAATTTTGTTTTGCTTTTCACAAAACATTTAGGAAATTAATTCTGTCTTCTAATAAAGAATTTTAGTAATTCTTTTCTGTTAAGTGATGTTCTGTTTATAATAATAATAATTTTGTCTCATAATCAAATACTATAGGAAACTCTAGTATCTACATTAAGTGGTGTTTTATAAAAATTTATAATTTTAGTAGCATTTCTTTTCACTAAAGTTTTAGTTGATTTAATTCTGTTTACTAAATATAAACTTTATTATTTCTTTTCTGTTAACTATTGTTTGGTTGTTAAAATAGTTGATTGGTCTTATTTTTTTAGTAGTTTTGACACACAAAAAAAGTTTTATTTTACTCTTGTTGATTGTGTGAGTTGTATTATTAGTTGTATGCTTATTATGTGCTTTGTTTGATTCGTTAGATCATCCGGAGTGCGAAGCTTGTTATCTAGAGTCACTTGAGTACGAGGATCGTCAACAAGGCAAGTCACTTTGATCATGTTTACCCATGTTTTTATTGCATTAGTTCTACCATCTCCCCAATTGCATGCAAAGTAGGTAATTTGGAAACTTGGTTACTTGATGTAGTATCATGTGGTAGGCACCCCTCAACCCTTTGACACATTGGCCCCGGGAAATGTTGATTTAATTTTTGCTATGCTATTAGTAGACGGGGTTGGTTGTGTGATTCATGAGAGTTGTGAGTTAATAATTTCAAGACCTACAAGATGATCAAGACTTCAGGACTCTGAGTTTTCAACATACCTCTGGGTGGATGATGGTTGAACGGCGCCCTGGAGAAACTCGTGGTTAGCCTAGATGTTGCTGGAGAAGTGCCAGTATTCATGCGGAAAGGTCCACCCAGGCACAAAGAGATGGATGGATGGTTCAAGACCCAAGGCTTACCTGCACAGCCACAAGCCATTATGGGCTCTGGCTTGGTTGGATATCGTGGTGACCCTGGACAGGCGGTGCTACGTGGTGACCCTGGACCCTGGACAACGGTAGGAAAGGATGGGCACCGATAGAGTCTCGGGGAAACCCTTTAAAAGACCATGTTTTGGTCATCTGTCTCTGAAACACCCTGAAGTGCGATAAATCCAATGGAGGCGATCAAATCTTGTGGGGAACGTGTGCAAAACTCTGCAGAGTACCCAAACCTAATCGATTAGCCGTGTCCACGGTCATGGACAGTTTGAGCCAAAGGAACTGAAACTATCTAGAACTCTCAACACAATTAATTATATTGATGTGGGTTTTAATGACAACTTGGGTATGAGAATTGGTTGGTCGAACCATCTCATTAATCAACCAACATTGTAGTAATAATGCTTTTACCCTCTCTTGTCATAGGAAAAAATTGGCTTTATGCAAAACTTACTACCCCACCTACCATATATGCATATAGAATAGATGATTACTTTACACCCCTCTTTTGTGACATTGCTGGCATATTCAATATGCTGACCTACACGGCTGCAACGTATCATGTTGCAGAGTACTTTTCCGACCAGGAGTGAGGATACGCTCTACACTCGGTGAGATGCCCTTGGAGTCAGATGGACTCAATTACCTTTGAAGCTTCCGAAAGATTAGTTATTCTCATGAGTTGGCCTTCAGCCACTTTATTGTAATTCTTATTTAATAAAGGACTCTTATGAGATTTTCGATTATTAAAGCTGTGTGATTTAACTTTGATATATACATTGATGTACTGTGTGTGTACCAGCATGATCTTGGGATGGTATAGAAACACCGGAGATTCGACCTTTCAGGTCGGGTCGCTACACCCACGAAGACGTGCTTCCGGCCCGGGTTAACACGGGCGGGCTGCACATCACGGGCAGGTTGCGCGCGCCGAGCCGGCTCGACGATGTCGGTGCAGACGTCCGGCCCGGGCATAGATCCGTCGATCTTACCGATGAAGACGTGGATCCCGCCAAAAGGAACCTGGAATCCATATTCCATAGAGCTGGCATCAAGCCCCCAGCCGGCATCGTCGACGTAGAGCTGTCCGCGGCAACTCTTATTCATCCTTCTGACCACGTATCCCTCGAACCCTAGGAGAGAGCCCTTTGAGAACTCAACACCACCGAGCGCAAGCCCCACGATGGGCGCCAACAGTCGTGGTTTTATCACAGCAGATGTTTGGGTGTATGGACTTGGATTCGAGGCCATTGCTAAGGTGATGGATTCAAAGGGATTGGTTGCAACGAAGGACACGAGTTTACCCAGGTTCGGCCCCTCAAGTCGAGGTAAAAGCCTACGTCCTGCTTGTGTTGTATTGCTTGGTGTATCGATTACAAGGGAGCTATTGCTTGACCTAGTTCTCGATAGTGTGATCACTAAGTCGCCGCGTGTCTCGCCTTATATAGGAGGTCAAGACCACGGGTCATACAAGTCGTAACCGACTCTCAATACATGTATGAGTTTATCTCTACCTTATCTTGCCTTCCTGGTCAAGTTGTCTCCGGGCGGCTTACACGCCCGGGTCTTCTCTGTCGGGGCCATGTTCCGGCCCATCTTGTCAAGCCGCCAAGCTACTTGGCCTTAAGTCTTCACAGCCCACTCTTGGGCTAGTGTACGAGCCGTCTGGTGTGACTCGGAGCCCTTAGGTCGGGTCTCATCGTGGGGTTATATCCCCAACATATATGATATGAAGAATTTGAAATGCATGATGAAAATGATGTCTGACAAAATTCAGCATGCATGCATTAAGGTAACTTGAGGAAATAGCATGCGGAAAGCAGTTCAAAAGAGTTAGACCACCATTGGACTTAAGTTAACAACTCAACCAAGAAAAGCTTCAGAAGAGCGAGAGTTGTAACTTAAACAAAAAAACACAGCCCATATATAGAGACCCGCTTGAAGACTAACTCAAATTTTCTCCCCCTTTGTCATAGACGACCAAAAGGGACGAAAACTGAGGACTAATGCCCCTTGAAGAATTTTATCTTGTAGGCGATGGAGGAGCGCCAGCGTTGTCAGGGTCGTTTGTCGATGCAGGGTCCACCACAGTGTCGTCAATATCCTCAGCTTCATCTGCCTCGCGTGATGAATAATATGAATTTGTAACTAGCTAAGGAACTTGAACTTTCTTGAATTTCTTCTGAGGAGGACGAGCCCAGTCAAGGTTCTGCTCAAGGTTCATCTCCTTTTGTTCCTCAGGAGTCTTGAGGTGAGATAAAATGGCCCACGTGCGGTTGAAGACATCATGGAGGTAGTATTGGTTCTTCCTCATAGTGTTCTGCGTGATAGTCATGTCTCGAAGAAGTGAACCAAACTGATGCTTGACCCACTTGTGATTGCGATCAACCTTCTGATGAAGATTTATAAGAAGCTCACGATCAGTCATCACACGAGGGGAAGACTCTTGAGGCTTTTGGACTGAGGCTTTTGTAGCAGAGTCTTGGGTTGCAGTGTCATCACTGGTGGAATAAGATGTAGCTTTCCGAAACTGGCCATCCAATGGACGAGTACCTTCATCAATGAATGCCTTGCCTTTTCCCTCAACTTAAGTGAGTGTGTGCTTGAGGACTTCAATAGGAGGCAGAAAACCAAAGTGATTCTGAAAGTCAGCCTTGAAGGAAAATGAAGACCTTGATCTGATGAATTTCATGATCCAGGGAGCATAAGGCTTCAATTCAAATGGGACTAATGCTGCATTTGCTAAAGTCCTCAAGAAGAAATCATGGTACTTGATGGGAATCCCATGAATGATGTTGAATATCATGTTCTTCATGATTCCCTCTTCTTCTTCTTCTTCGGAGTTGTGAGCCTTCTAAGGACTGAGGGTTTTGGTCAGAATGCGATAGACTGTCCTGGGCACATAGAGCAAATCCTTCACAAGGAAGGTAGTCCTTTGAGGTTGTCCAAGAGCCAAAGGCTTCATCAGCACTTGCATCATGTGGTTGGGCAGAGCAGGTTCATCAAATAGGCATCTTGCACCTTCTAAGGGAATTGGAATTGGGACTGATCGAAGCAGTTCAGAGGCTAGAGCAGTGTAGTGAGTTGATCCAGTCATCCAGTCCAAGACCCAAGAGTTGATATCAGAGGCATCACCTATGATGTGCAAGGTGGCGTAGAATTGAAGAATCGACTCTTCATTCCAATCGCAGATGTCCATGCAGAAGGGAAGAATTCCTGCATCATGAAGAACTGCGAGCACCGGTGTGAAGCATGGGATAGTTTCCATGTCTGCATGAGGAATTTGTTGATGCTCGAAGACTTTCTCCTTGTCAAACAGTACTGATGCATAGTAGTTCATCTGTGTGGGAGTCCAGAATCTGGTGCGACCGGCCCTTGCTGAGTCATAAGGATTCGGCTCAGTGAAGAAGATGTGCTCGTTGAAGAAATTGGTCTTGACGAATTTGGGGCGCTTTGAGCCTTTAAATGGCATCTTGGGATTCGGTTGAAGGTATGGTTTGAAGCACACCACAATTTCCTTAGGCATGGGAGAAACTTCTTCAGACTAAGGAATTTGAATGGTTGTTTCCTTAGTTACAGTTGGAGCATCAACTTCTTTAGCTGATGCAGCTGGAATATCTTCAGGGGTAGGAGCAGTCAAATCATCATATCCTCTATGAATTTCTTCAGTCTGGGCTGGAGACTGAGGAATCTGTGACAGAGGAGTTGTCATTCGAGAATTTGGGTGTGTGTATGATCAAAAGTAGGTCTAGAGGGGGGTGATTAGACTACTTGACCAAATAAAAGTTTTGCCTTTTTCCCAATTTTAATTCTTGGCAAGTTTTAGCATTCATGGCATATCAAGTAACACCCTACACATGCATGTCTAAGAGTGTAGCAGCGGAAAGTAAAGACATTACACATGTAAGTAAAGAGAGGGTTAGGAAAGCAAACAGAAGTGATGACACAAAGATTTTTCTCGTGGTTCCGATAGGTGGTGCCATCGTACGTCCATGTTCATGGAGTCTTCAACCCACAGAGGGTAACGGTTGCGAGAGTCCACGAAGAGCTCTACCCACGGAGGGTTCCACGAAGAAGCAACCTTGACTATTCCATGCGGCTTCCGTCCACGAAGGACTAGCCTCACTATGGGTAGATCTTCACAAAGTAGGCGATCTCCTTGCCCTTACAAACTTCTTCTTTCACTCCACAACATGAAGTAGGCGGCTCCCAAGCAACACCTAACCAATCTAGGAGGCACCACCCTCCAAAAGGTAATAGGCTCGGTAATGACGATGAACTCCTTGCTCTTGTGCTTCAAGATGATAGAATCCTCAACACACAATCACTCACTCACAGATTTGGCTTGGTAGAAGAGATGGGATTGGTGGAAAGCAACTTGGGAGGCTAGAAATCAAGATCCATATAGTTGGAGTGGAAGGTCTTGACCTCAACACAAGGGTAGGTGGTTCTCTCTCAGAAAACTAAGTAGGATAGGCATGGAATAGTTCTGAGTGCTTCTCTTTCGAGTGGGTGGTGGTGAAGGGGTATATATAGGCATCCCCAAAAATCCAACCGTTACACACAAAAAGTCAGACTCGGTGACACCGATGTATAAATCTCGGTGGTACCGAAGTGACAAAAGGTGGCAACTGTTGAATCTCGGAGGGACCGATATACAATTCTCGGTTGCACCGACAAGGTGACCAACGATCAGATTTACCAATCTCGGTGACGCTAATTCACCATTCTCGGTCAGACCAAAAATGAGAACTTGCGTAACAGAATCTTGGCAACCCAACTCGGTGGCACCGAGTGCAGTGTCGGTTGCACTGAAGTGTTAGGGTTTGAATAAGTCTGTCTAGGGTTTGGAATCGGTGGCACCGGGATAAGAATGTTGGTTGCACCAATTTTGCATATTTGGCTTAGGACAGACTTTGGTGGGAGAGTTTGCGGATGTGTTGGTGACTGTCAGTTGTGCATGTTTGAGCATATTGTTCACCATCAAAACTTTACCCCCTTTTAATAGTATTGGCTTTATGGACTCAAAGTGATTTCTCACAAATGTAAAATGTAGAGTCCTCTTGCTTGAAGCTTGGCCAACCTATTTCCTTGAATCTTGGGGTAATTCCACAATCCTTTGGCCATTCCCATCATTGAACTTTTCCTGAAATATACTTGGTGAAGATATTAGTTCAATGACTTATATGTTGTTATTAATTACCAAAACCACCAAGGGAGCAAATGTGCTTTCAATCTCCCCCTTTTTGGTAATTGATGACAACACATAGATCAAAGCTTCGACAAAGATATAATAATTGAATGTAATCATCGCTTTGAGAAGTATGTGATAAGCAAGAGCTCCCCCTAAATTTGTGCATTATTTTAATTTGCGTTTGAATGCAAATGTACAATCGATTAGGTACATGGGTCACTTCTTACATGTCACATACCACTTGGTGGTGTGTGAGAATAATTGGAATGAATATCATAGCACAACATAATTAACCAAAGATGAATGATCATCACATAAGCATTAAGATGATAGGAAATAGTAGCATCACACATTAAAGTGTATGATAAAACATCATCAAGCGTGTATCACAAGCAAGACAAAAGAGTATCACGACAACCAAAAGCAATTGTTTTTGAAAAAGCAACGAAATACCAAACGCTCTCTCTCTCGAAGCCTAATGATCTATATACACTCCCCCCCTTTGGCAACAAGTTACCAAAAAGTTCAAATGTATCTATCTAAGCGTTCTTGGGCTGATCTCCTCCGGTTGTTGATGAAGGAGTCAAGAGTACGGTGTCGGCGAAGATCTCTATAGATGTCGTGGATGGAGCTGGAGTAGACACTGGTGGAGCAGGAGCTGATGGAGCAGGAGTTGTGCTGACAGTAGCAGGAGCTTATGAGGAGGGCCTCGGTTCTGGTGCAGACACTGTGGCTGATCTCATCTGAGTGGTGAACTGGGTGCCTGGCCCGAGAGGTGATCCTTTCTCATCATCATCATCACCATCATCATCATCATCAAAAGTAGAAGAGACCCGAGGGATGTGCATGGAGTCAACTTCCTTCTGGAGCTCTATCACTGTCTTGGACAACGTGTCCACCTTATCACCAAGAAACTTGATTCTTGTCTCGAAGATCCTTACTAGACTGTTCTGGTTCTCCAGAATCCCCTTGATATCCTTTTGCATGCCCTGGATGGCTGTGATTAGAAGATCCATTTCCTCGCTCCTGGATCTGGGGGCTTGAGCACTAGCGGCTCGAACAACTTTTGCCTCTGCCTGTGCTGTAGCAGAAGTGGGATGATCTGGGTCTATCACCACAACGTTATCCTCGAACTCTAGCTATAGGGGCGGATGTGGATGATCTAGAGCAAAAATGTGCTTCTCCAACTGAGAGTTGATAAGCAGTTGGATGTAGGGTGCATAACAACAAGAGCGCTTTTGATCAGCAGCAACCCTCTTGATTGTCTCAACAATCAGATCCATGACGCTAATCCTGGTGTTCCTGCCAAGGTGGATCAGCATGTTGATGGAGTAGCCTCAGATCATCTTGTCATCTCCTGACTTGGGCATCAAGGTGTGCCTCAGAATGGCGTTTATTGTATGAAGGCCTGCTTGCAGATAATGGATGGATCCTAGCTTGTGAGATTGCACCTTGTCAGGAGGGATAGGAGTATACATATCTTTCATGGCACTGTGACTTGCCTTGGGTTCAGAGTATACATCCAGATCTCCTTCCTGAGCTTCTGGAACTTCAAGAAGTGCAGCCCACTCCTCAACAGTTGATTCCACCTTGCACCTTCAGTCATCCATACAATTCTACCATCTCCGTAGAAATGAGCAGTGGAGTAGAATTGCATGATCATCTCGTCGTTCCATGTTGTAAGCTCTGTGCCAATGAACTTGTCCAGACCAATGCAATGGAAGTTGTCTTGGACACTTGGGAAATAGTCTACATTATCCTTAATGAACGTCCAATCAACATATTTCATGTCTCTAACAGCTGGGCTCTTGTCAATCAACACTGTCTCATAAAAATCATGTTGCTCTCTTGTATAGAACCTGTAGTCAATAGCAGTTTTCCTCCTCTGAGCATAAGCATCTATGGCTCTCTAGGCTCTCAATCCTGAATCTTTCCTCTTCTTCATGTACTCAGCAACTAACTGGCTGGCATCATGCACTGGAAGATGTGGTCTGAGCTTCATCAAAGTAGTCAAGTCATCATCATCTTCAACTCTGGAGGCAACCCCTTTGTTCTTCTCTGAAGCTGGAATGTCCCTGGTAGTCCTCTTGGACTTCTGTGCAACATCTTTCTTGGAAGGAGCCTTGGTGCTCTTGGAGGTGCCAGTCTTTGGCATAGCATCAGCCATCAGCTTCTTGGCTTTCTTCTTGGGAGGAGCCTTCTCAACATGTTCTTCCTCCTCTTCCTCAGCAGCAGCACCAGCAGCCTCCTCTGGATCTTCAAACATAGAGGTAGGTTTGCCAATCACATGGACAATCCTCTTCCTAGACTTCTTAGGTATAGCTTTCCTTGGGGGGTCAACAGAAATAGTGGCTCTACCACTCTCATGTGCCTTGGAAGTTTCAGCAGGTGCATAAACTTTGCTGACAACTCTCCGGGAAGAAGTAGCTTCAGTTGCTGACTTTTTGGCAGCCTTTTCTTGCTTCTTGGCAAGAATCTCCTCAGGAATGAAGTTAGAATCTTCTTCATCAGAATTTAGCTTCTTCCTGGTCCTGGTGGCAGCCTTGGGCAACCCATGGGAGCTGGGGGTGCCAGGATCTGAGAAAGAACTGACCTCAGGGCTTGTGCCAGAACTCATATCAACTCCCTGCTCTGCCAAATTTTGGTTGTCCTCTACATCTGACATAATGACCCTGTGAATAGAGTATAGGAGAGCAGAAGAAGGTGATTCATCCCAAAATGAGGTTGGTTTTTGAAATTTGAACAATGAATTTTCAAGATTTTTGCATTATGTCAAATAGATATCGGTGCAGCCAAAACTTATTATTCAATGGGGCCGAGACCGACTAACTCACTAACCGAACCTTGGCACCATTTCTGTCAGACCAAAAAGTGGTAGTCGGTTCCAACAAGTCAGTTCTCAGTAACACTAAATTCCACATCGGTGAGACCGATATGTCCATTTCGATTCCACCGAGATTTATCGGGCGGACGGCAAAACCCTAGAAAAATTCATCTTTCGCGAGATTTTGGAGTTTTGAGTGGATAGAAACACATGCAAAGGGTGTATCAATGATAAACAAGAATCTAATGTGCAAGAATTGGACGAGGGAGCACAATATAGATCGAATATGTAACCTAGCTTGGCGCGGATCCTCTACGGTGGCGACGAGGGAGTGGATTTCGTCGGCGACGGCGATTCCCAGCGGTGGAGGAGCGCAGGAAGACAAGGGCGACGACCAGGGGTCTCGGGGGCGGCATCTTAGGGTTCTGAGGCGCGACGTATGAGAATGAAATTCAAAGCGTCGGGGTCCACAGCTTTTATAGCCTACACTATCGGTGACACCGATTCTAATTTTTCGGTGTCACCGAGTGCCTCAACTGTTAGCTGATGGGGACACTCGGTGTAACCGAGAAAATGGAATCGGTGGTACCGAGATTGAAAACCAGATGAACCCTAGGCATTCGGTGAGACCGAGATTTTGTGGTTGGTTCCACCGAGATGCACTTGGGAGGTTTTAATGGTCAGTCCTTGTCGATACGGAACTCCGAGTGCTCCACACACAAAGGGATTGAAAAGCACTTGTTCAAATTTTGTGATGCAGCATGAATATACTATGAGGTGATAAATCATAGATAGATAAAGAAGTGGTCCTAGGCATTCTTGTATATCCAATTGGCAAAAGATAAATCAAAAGCCAAATAGCAACAATTGGATATCCTTGAATGAGAAAATAAATGCAGACCAACATGCTCACACAATAAGATGTTAAATGAAATCATGGCAAACATGCACAAACACTCTAGCATCTAACAAGCACTTGGGCGATGACGAGGTCATCTATATATGAGTATTTGACTTAGGATCCAATTAAGAGTACTTGATCATAGGTCATACTCATCGTTTAAGTACAGGTGGGGTTACCACTTTTACATAAAGCATTTAATGTTTGTCACAGACTAAGAGATGCTTCGACTCAAGTCTTAGAGTAAAGCTCCCCCTTGATGTGACATCCTCCCATAAGAGGGATAAACTAACTGTCGGGAATATACCCCGCGGTATGACCCGACCGGAAGTATGAGCCGGCCTGGCGACTCACAGGAGATCCGGTCAAGACATGGCATTTTATTGGTGACCCGGCAGGCGACTCGCAGGACGATCTGGCCCAACACCCGGCGTGTAAGCCAGCACCAGGCGGCTCACAAGAGAAGGCCCAAAGGAGAGAGGATTCCCTTGCAAGAGAAACAAGACCCAGATTAGGATTCATGAAAGACTAGTCCTAGTCCTACCGGGAGTAGGACTCTATTTGTAAACCTACCCTCTCCACTTATATAAGGAGGGGTAGAGCACGCCTAGAGGGACAAATTCACAAATCCATAAATTTAGACAAACACAAGTCATTAGAAATAGACAAATTAGAGGCTCTCGAGATTAGAGGTAACAAGACAGCACCTTTTTAACCGAGAGATCTTTTTCATCATCAATACCAAACAAGCAGGACGTAGGCTTTTACCTCGGGGCCGAACCTGGGTAAACTTCGCGTCTCTCAATTCCGACCAACCCCTTCAAGCCGCCACATAGTTGCGCTTCTGCCCCGAACCTAAGTCCGTTCACCCGGACATCTGCAGTGACAAATCCATGACAGTTGGCGTCCACCATGGGGCCCGCGCACGATGGTGTTGTGTGCTTGAAGGGATCTCTCCTAGGGATCGAGAAGCTTATGACCCGTCGGATCTGCAAGAGCCGGCATGGAAGACTCTTCATCAAATCCGAGTTTATGGGTTGAGGCGGAAAAAAGTTTTAGTGGCGACATAACATTATTACCGTGCCTCGAAGATTACTTTGGAAAGATTGTCGCGAGCAATCCAATCTGCACACTACAACCTCGAGTATCTCAATAGATAGAAGGTGATCAAGACCATGGAGAAATCCATATGCAAGCAGAAAAAATCCAAAAGAAAAGACAAATTATTAGACAAGGAGGTGTCATACAGATAGATTCCAAAACAGTTTTCTCCATTGCATCAATTGAGAGCATCACGTGTCATGGTAGTCCTATATTGATCTCCATGGGAATTAGTGTCACAGACAAGAAAGATACCCAATTATGCCATACCACAAGAT
The DNA here is from genome assembly GCA_022496015.1 of Hordeum marinum. Taxonomy (NCBI): domain Eukaryota; kingdom Viridiplantae; phylum Streptophyta; class Magnoliopsida; order Poales; family Poaceae; genus Hordeum; species Hordeum marinum. The sequence continues at coordinate 364,690,262 of CM039675.1, read as the reverse complement.
CAAAAGAAGAAGAAAAAGCAACCCACGGGTGTTACTACACGCTCGCTTTCAAGGCCATCTAATCTAATCATGGTGCTTGGACAAATCAATTCTTATTCCATCTACGGTGGGGAAAGGGAGCAGTTCGAGTTGGATCATAATTTGACTATCGAATTCGACTGATGGTCCTTAAATCATAAGGAGACGTCGGGTCATGTACAGACCTTTATGATTCTAAGTTCCAAAAATATTATAAAAAAGGAGGTGCATGTAGAGTCAAACTCGTGATGGAAAGAATATGAAAAACAGGGAGGAGGCCACGTCCTGAAGGTGGAGATGAAGTCGGACGTGGATTCGGCAATCCAGCCACGACCTGGAAGCAGATATAGACTCAACCTCTACTGGCAAAGACATCGGCTCATCTCCGCCATCACGGCTGGCTCTGGCTAGCACGTCTCCGTCACCGTAGATGACCTCCCCTTGCCGCTGCGTCGCCTACGCTACGGCTCCGGCTCGCCCCGTGCCGGCCCTCGGTCGTGGCCTTGCCTCCACCTCACCCCCAGTCCTCGCTGCGTCGCCTCACCTATGTTGTTCTCCCGGACCATGTCACCACCATGGCTCAAGCCGGACGCCACTGACCATTGCCTCCTCTCCTGCAAACGTAACAATTCCTGGAGTGGGCGATGGACACGGATTGGAGGAATAACTACAGCTTGGAGATAGTCATGGACACGAACTCGGCCTCCGCTGCCCGCATTGCCGACTTCGACCAGAGCATCCTCGCCGCTGCGGACACACCTTAGCCGTTGTGGTCTTTCACCACTTGGCGCCGGCTCGCCGCACGATCTTGCCTCGCCCTTGCGCACGCTCACCCTAGTCAGTTTCGCCTTGCCATCTGTTTACCCTGCCTACCGGCTCGGCCTACAGCTAGGTCGGGCTCCTCCCGCTCGCTGTTGCCATCCGCCACACTGGGCTGCCCGCGCCTACAAGCCGGCCTCGCTCACCCACCTCGACCGCACCCTGCCTGGCCGATGCGCCATCGTGGCCGGCTCTTTGCCGAGCTGCTTTCATCGCGCCCTGCCTGGCCGGTGTGCTGCCGCGGCCGGCTCTCCGCCGAGCTGCTTCCACCGCGCCCTGCCTGGTCGGTGCGCCGCCGCAGCCGGCTCTTCGCACGAGCCTCCTCCGCTGCATCGTCCCTCGCCTGCCGCGCCACCAGCCTGCTCCAACGCTGCTCCACCCGCTTGCGAGCTTGCTCCAATGCTGCTCCGCCTGCGTGCGAGCTAGCTTTGTTTCTGCCGCTGCCGCGCTGAGTCCGTCTCGGCCTATCTCCGCCCGCCGCGCCATAACCGGCTGTCCGGCTCGGCCCCGCCCGCCAGGTCACTTCCTCGCGGCTCTATTTCGCCTCACCTCGTGTCGGGCGGTTGGTAGGAGGATAAGGAAAAGAACAGAGGTGGAGGCCGGTTGAAAAGAAAATGGGACCCGCCTTGTCAAACATGTCGTGGTCCTTCACCATCTCGAGTCGCCCTACTAGACTTCTTTGACGCAAACGCCGTCACCGCCGAGCCGCCCCGATCTTGCGCCGTCTCTGAGCCGCCATGGCCGAGTCGCCACCTCCGCTGCAGCCTCGAGAGAGTGCCTCAATCGCTGTTGAAATTACGGCAGATGATCCATGGACGATGTATATGACTCAGCTGGTCGTCGAGACGAAACAGGTGCTATCCACCCAATTTATTTTATCCATACATCTTGATTCCTTCGAAGAACAATTACTTCGTCTTTGTAATATTTTTTACATAGGACAAATTATTCATTGCCAAAGTGGCATCATACTGCGGATATGACGGCGCAACAGCATCATTTGGCACCGGCGTCCATACCGGCTTATAGCGCCATAGCCGTCTCTTGCGGCCGCGCCGGCTCACAACATCCGCGGCTGAGTCATCTATCCACGCCGGCTTACAATACCCGCGGCCGAGTCACCCGTTCGCGCCGGCCTACAATGCCCATGGCTGATTCTCCCATCCGCGCTTACAACACCTTGGTCGACTTCAACCTTTCGCGGGTTCACATCGTGTTATAAACACAAAGGATATACAATGAGTGTTGCGAAGATCATCAACACACGAGGGGCCACACACACCAGTACGAGCAGCCCAATAGATGAGTGCAAGATATCGCCCACAGTCTGACCCTACCTCATCATATCGGTGTAGTGCTCGTCGATATGAGCCGCCCAACGGACAGGCACACAAATCGCTGCCATTATAGTTTGGTTCACTTCAACAACCTGCCGGAAAAAACCATTGATCGGATCATTGAAACAATTCATACGGGATCATCTATAACCCACCACGGTCAACTTCGACCATCAGTGGAGACTCTCAAGCCGCCTCTTCGAGTCAACTTAAGACTCGGAGGATACAGACATGGCGAGACTCATTTGGTCGTTTTCAACAAGAACCCCGGGTTTTGTCAATGAAGACTTCATGATGGTGAGGTAGTGGTGGATGCTCAAAGTTGATGAAGACCACCAAGAGTTGGGAGCATCCTTGTTGTTTCCTTACTCTTCTCACCTACATGGGTTAGTCCTAACACACAAGAGACTAATACAAGGATATCTATGGACATGGAGTGCAAAGCATATCTGATGATGTCCATTGATTTGTTGATTACCTTGTCTCTTGCTTACCTTTGAGGGAATGTTTGACTCCTCAAACTATTGCATGATGTTAATGTTGATTGCAACTAGTTCTTGCCAATAATGAATATAAGTGAATTTCATTGGCGGAGTCACCCCTCAAGAACTTCTCTAGTTCTTCTTCTTGGGGACCCACATCAAGTTGATGGGGATCCTTGGTGTTGAAGTAGCACTTGTAGAAGTTGAGCTTGTGGAAGCCTTGGGAACCCACTTCACCAAATCTTGGGATTCATTTTCATATGAGTCAATGTCCTCTTGAAGCTTTTCTTGTGCTTGATCTTGGGGTCTTGTGGTGGAACGTCATCTTGAGATTTTGTTCCCTTGGGGAGAGTATTTCCATACTTCTCCTTTTGAGGAACAAACTTGGGATTGGGGTATTGACCCTCTTCCCATTCAACTCCATTAGCGTTGAAGTAGCCAACACCACGATTCTTCCGGGAGCTTCGTCTCACAGATTTGTAAAACATCCAACTTGGATTCTCTCACAGATTCTGTACCTTCATGTATATCAATCAAAGTATCCAAATCTATTTTGCATTCTCAAGACGGCTGATTTTGTTAAATTCTTCGGGGCAGAGGTAGTTGAAGAGAATGTCACATGCTTGAGCATTGAGTTGCAACATCGTCAATTCATCTGCTGTCGTTTCGCGATCAGGACATGGAGTGCAAATCATGTGTAATGATGTCCATTGATTTGTTGATTACCTTGTCCCTTTCTTACCTTTGAGGTAATGTGTGAATCCTTGATCTATTGCATAGGGTTGATGTTGATTGCAAGTAGATCTTGCCAATAATGAATATGAGTGAATTTCATTGGTGGAGTCACCCCTCAGGAACTCTCTAGTTCTTCTTCTTGGGAATACACATCAAGTTGATGGGGATCCTTGGTGTTGAAGTAGCACTTGTATAAGTTGAGCTTGTAGTAGCCTTGGGAACCCACTTCACCAAAGCTTGGGGTTCTTCTTCATAAGAGTCAAAGTCCTCTTGGAGCTTTTTCTTACCCTTGATCTTGGTGTCTTGTGGTGGAAGGTCATCTTGAGTGTTTGTCCCCTTGGGAAGAGTATTTTCATACTTCTCCTTTTGAGGAACAAACTTGGGATTGGGATATTGACCTTCTTCCCATTCAACTCCATTAGCGTTGAAGTAGCCAACACCGCGATTCTTCCGGTATCCTCAATGCTTGCGTACAATCTCATCAAATTGTTTGTACCCTTCAAGACTCTTGTAGATACCTTTCTCTATAATTTCTTTCAATAAAACATTTTCTTGCTCAAGTGTAACTTGGCTAAGAGAATCATCATTAGTGGAATCAATAGAACTACTAGGAGCAACATCATTGGGTTTAGCATCTTTATTGTTGCTACTAGATGAAGAACTTTTCTTTCCTTTGTTACTAGTTTGCTTAGATTTGACTTGTGCATGAATGTAGACAAGAATAGTTGGTTGGCAATGTAAGATGAAGTCTTCTTTCAAAGGTCGTCATTGATAGCTTTAAGAAATTCACGTTCTTGCTCCAAATTGAGCTTCTCGAAGCGTAGCTTCTCATGAGTTCTTACGAGCTCTCTATGATCTTCAAGAGTAGATTCATGAGCTAACTTAAGAGTGTTGAGTTATTTAGTTAGTTCTTCTATTTTCATCTCATCATTTTCAATTGACTTATCTTGACTAGTATGAGAAATATCAAGTTCATTATGATTAACATCACTAGTTTTATCACATAGAAAGTCATCATCATAAAGCAAATCATCCTCATCACTATCGAATCAAGATATTCGGGGTGTGATACCTTGGGGCCTTTAGCCATGAAGGAACTTCCACCTCCTTCATTTGGTGAATCAAATAGATCATAGGAGTTGGTTGTCACTAGTTCAATTCCGGCAACACCATCATCTTGACTATAGTCGGAGTTGGAGTGATAGCTTCTCTCGGATTGGTTGTCGGAGTCGGAGCTAGAAACCCATTCACCAACATGAGCTTGATGCTTTCTTATTGAGTAGCTCTTGGTGTGCTTGTCCTTCTTCTTCGAGTCCCTACTTCTCCTTGAGGGTCTTCGTTCATAGCGATCATCTCTACTCCTTCTCTCTCTTCGAGGTGATTCATCCCTTAAGCTTCGTCTTCTTCGTGACTCTTCTCTTCGTTTGTAGGGAGCCGAGCACTCATTGGAGTAGTGTCCGGGCTTCCCACAATTGTAGCAGTTTCGGTCACGACTTGACGAACGCTTCTCTTCATATCTTGAGTTGGAGCTTTGATCTTTGCTTCTATTCTTGTAGAACTTGTTGAATTTCTTGACCATGAGGCTTATCTCTTCATTTGTGACAAGTTTGTCACTTGAGGTAGCAGGAGCATCACTTGTGACTTTGTAAGCATTGCTAGACTTGTGATGAAGGTCTTCCTTGTCTTTGAGTGTCATCTCATGAGCAACAATTCTACCAATCACTTCTGTTGGTTTGAGATCTTTGTAGTTGGGCATTATTTGGATCAATGTGCACACGGTGTCATATATCTCGTCCAAAGCTCAAAGTATCTTCTTGATGGTGAACTTGTCAGTCATTTCTTCGCTTCCTAAGCCGACAATCTCATTGGTGATGAGAGCTAGCCTAGAGTACATTTCAGCGACTCCTTCACCGTCCTTCATCTTGAACTTGTCAAGTTGACCTTGAAGAACATCTAACTTGGATTCCCTCACGGACTCAGTTCCTTCGTGCATATCAACCAAAGTATCCCCAATCTCTTTTGCATGTTCAAGATGGCTGATTTTGTTGAATTCTTAAGGACATAGGCAGTTGAAGAGAATGTCCCATGATTGAGCATTGAGTTGCAACATCTTCAATTCACCCGCTGACGCTTCACGACCCGGTTCCTTTCCATCCGCAAAGAATTCACCTTGCAAGCTAACACGAACAACAGCCCAAATGGCAGGATTATAACCAAGCAAATGCATTTTCATTTTATACTTCCAACTAGCAAAATTAGTGCCATCAAAGTACGGACCTCTACGGTGATAATTTCCCTCACTAGATGCCATACTTCTCCTAGGCTGTGAAACCAATGCAATGGAGACCAAAGCTCTGATACCACTTGTAGGATCGAAAGTAGGTCTAGAGGGGGTGATTAGACTACTTGACCAAATAAAAGTTTTGCCTTTTCCCAATTTTAATTCTTGGCAAGTTTTAACATTCATAGCATATCAAGTAACACCCTACATATGCATGTCTAAGAGTGTAGCAGCAGAAAGTAAAGACATTACACATGTAAGTAAAGAGAGGGTTAGGAAAGCAAGCACAAGTGATGACACGATGATTTTTCCCGTGGTTCCGATAGTTGGTGCTATCGTACGTCCATGTTCATGGAGTCTTCAACCCATGGAGGGTAACGGTCGCGAGAGTCCACGAAGGGTTCCACAACGAAGCAACCTTGACTATTCCATGCGGCTTCCGTCCATAAAGGACTAGCCTCACTATGGGTAGATCTTCACAAAGTAGGCGATCTCCTTGCCCTTACAAACTTCTTGGTTCACTCCACAACACAAAGTAGGAGGCTCCCAAGCGGCACCTAACCAATCTAGGAGGCACCACCCTCCAAAAGGTAATAGGCTCGATAATGACGATGAACTCCTTGCTCTTGTGCTTCAAGATGATAGACTCCTCAACACACAATCACTCTCTCATAGATTTGGCTTGGTAGAAAAGATGGGATTGGTGGAAAGCAACTTGGGGATGCTAGAAATCAAGATCCATATGGTTGGAGTGGAAGATCTTGACCTCAACACAAGGGTAGGTGGTTCTCTCACACAAAAGTGAGTAGGATAGGTATGGAATAGTTCTGAGTGCTTCTCTTTCGAGTGGGTGGTGGTGAAGGGGTATATATAGGCATCCCCAAAAATCCAACCGTTACACACAAAAAGTCAGACTCAGTGACACCGATGTGTAAATCTCGGTGGTACCAAAGTGGCAAAAGGTGGAAATTTTTGAATCTTGGATGGACCAATATACATTTCTTGGTTGCACCGACAAGGTGAGCAATGGTCAGATTTACCAATCTCGGTGACGCCGATTCACCATTCTCGGTCGGACCAAAAATGAGAACTTGTGTAACAGAATCTTGGCAACCCAACTCGGTGGCACCGAGTGCATTGTCGGCTGCACCGAAGTGTTAGGGTTTGGCTAAGTTTGTCTAGGGTTTGGAATCGGTGGCACCGGGATAAGAATGTTGGTTGCACCGATTTTGCATATTTGGCTTAGGACAGACTTTGGTAGGAGAGTTTGTGGATGTTTTGGTGACCATCACTTGTGCACGTTTGAGCATATTGTTCACCATCAAAACTTTACCCCCTTTTAATAGTATTGGCTTTCCTATGGACTCAAAGTGATTTCTCACAAATGTAAAATGTAGAGTCCTCTTCCTTGAAGCTTGGCCAACCTATTTCCTAGAATCTTGGGGTAATTCTACAATCCTTTGGCCATTCCCATCATTGAAATTTTCCTGAAATATACTTGGTGAAGATATTAATTCAATGACTTATATGTTGTTGTTAATTACCAAAACCACCAAGGGAGCAAATGTGCTTTCAGTGTGCAGCTTCCCAATATTCATACTTGATTAGAGGAGTTGTGTTTCCAGTGTCCACATCATCTTCCATTTCTTCAACATCGGCCTCTTCAGCAGTCAACAAAGGCTGGAGCGATGATGCGTGTGGAGTTAAAGCATTTGCTTCCACTTCAATTTCTTCATCAATCTGCTCTGAGGAAGTAGCAGAATGATCCATGTCTTCTTGTTCATCATTTGGGATGACATAGTCAACACCAAATGGTACCAATTCATAGGCTGGCACAGAGGTAATGGGAGTTGCATCTATCGGCTCAGTTGAAGAACTTGGTAGTGTCGTCAATTTCTTCACTGTTGAGGAATCTGAAGTTGATGCCTTTCTCTTTTGTACATCCTTCTTCTCCACAGCCTTACTTTCTTCACTTCTTATGCATAAGGAAGGTTGATGTTCTTCACTCTTGAGGATTTTGCAATTTCTGCAGAGGGTGAAGGAGGTGCATTTTCTTCAGGCACAACTGATGCAATCGTCCTTGTGGTCTCAATTTCATTAGGTGCGGCCAAAGCTTCAGCTGGCCTGGCAATTTCTTCAGGCGCAATAGTGGAGGTTGCCCTGACGGGTTCTTCAGCAGCTTGAATTTCTTCAGCTGCACTTGCAGTTTCTTCAGTAGGCTGAGAAAATTCTTTAGCATGGGGAATTTGCGGTTGCGATCGAGCTACAACCCTCTTGTTGTGGTCCTGGATGGCTTTGTCAGCCACTTTGACGAACCGAACCTTAGCGCCTTGCCAATCAGCATAGTATCGATTGAATTCATCACTGAGGCCTTTAATCTCAGATTGCATGGTCACAAGTTGTTTTGGAGAAAGCTTTAGAACGTTGTTGTTGCAGAAGTGCTCTTACTTGTACTGAGCTTTCTTGGTTTGTCTGGCCTTTTCACACTTCCACTTTTCTTTAGCTATGAAGGTAGTGAGGACATGATCTGGACCAGGAGGCAGCTTCAAATCATCAATTGGAGTGTTGGGATCCTTGTGCTAGATATCAATGAAGTTCAACACCATTTTTGGATCCATCCATAGAGGAATTTGAGTGCCCTTTGCTTGAGCCACTCATTCTTGCTTGTTTCTGATGATTGCCTCAAGTTCCTCATCATCAGCTTCATCATCTGAAGAATCTGATGGTACTTCAAACACCACCTTCTTTGGTTGGGGACTTGGTCGAGAGCCTCGTCCAGCGGTAGCTTTCATCTTCAGTACAGAAGGACTAGTTGAGGACTGTGCTTGGGCAGAGGAACTTGCAGAGACCCCTGAAGCAATTGAGAAGTCTGTAGTCCTCTAACATGTTGCAAGATGTACATGTGTTGAGGACTTTGTGGCAGCAGCTGATGATTGTGCAGCTACTGAAGGCATTGCAAAGGCCTTTGAAGACTTTACTTGAGGATTGTGCAATGAGGACTTTGAAGTTGAGGATTTTGGCTTCACTGCAGATTTCTTCACCATTGATTTCTTCGGAGCACTAGCAAAGGCTCCAGCAGAGGCAATAGCAGCATAATCTTCATTAAATTGGTTCACTAGAGCTTTGGCAGTTCTCTAAAGTTTGTGTTGATGCTTTTGCCCATTCAGATCGAAAGTCTTCACCATGAGCAACACTTGTGGGATCAACCTCTTGATCATCAGCAGGAGGAGCCCTTTTGCAAGGCGGTTTGAGTGTGAATTTCTTCATGTACATAGGAGTAACATAACGATAGTCTCCCCATTCCTTCACCCACCTTCATTCAATCCTCTGAATCTTGATTTTCCTCTGCTCCTTTGTTTCTTTCCCATGAATGGCTTCATTGGGAGTATAGTAACCAGCATACAAAGGTTCGGATATCTCAAAGGTAGTGTTCTTTTCATCCTTCTTTCCACCCTTCTGAGGTCTTTTGCCATCAGCTATTTTCTTCACTTGATGACTTTGAACTCTTGAAGATTCTGAAGATGTACACACTTTTGCCTCAAGAAACGCTACAAATGAGTTAAGTTGATGAGAACCTAGTGATTCATCACCAGACATTTTGTACCTGTGAACAAAGTATATGTGCGAGGAATTTGAAGAGGTCATATGCGTTCTCAGAAATTTTCAAAATACATCAAGTTGAGAAATTTTGACCATAGATGTCTTAAGGAATTTCACTAAGTGTTCTTGTCTTAGGTTCTAGAGTTGTGCAAATTTTGAGGATCCACACAATTGTGGAATCTTGAAGAAAATCATAACTTAGGAAAAACATCAAGGGAATGAACATGTAAGGTGCTTTAGAATATGATTCTTGAAGAATAAACACCTTTGAGGATTTTGTGGGATACATGAAGATCAAACAAGGGTAGTAAATTACATTTTATTTACCCTGATGAAGAACACGACGAACAATGAGATGAAATCGGGGAAGTTCGTCCGTCAAGATCTCCCATGCCCTAACTTGGCTGAGGGAGACAGCTACAGCGGCGGTGGAGTGAAGATTTCCACGGTCAATGAGACTACGATGATGGCGAGGTCTAGGCAATGAATATCTTCCACACCAGCGACGATGATTTTAGCGGTGGCGCTAGGTTTGAGCTCGAGAGAGAGTGGGAGTGAGGAGTAACTCGAGCACAATGAAAGGGAAGGGGTATTATAGTGAACGTGAAAACCAATCGGCCTGAAGATTTTGGACCAGATTGCCCCTGACCCTTGCTCTCTATGCGACATGTGTCACCCATATTCTGAGTAGTGGAGATAGTGGGGGATCATGGGTTATACATTTGTGGGAATCGAAACGGTTTGAGCGGGAAGCGCCGAAAATTTTGATAGTAAAAACTTAAAGTTTCTGTTCGCAACTTCTTCAACTGTCAAGGACACAAAGAAGACTTTGAACGAGTTTCAAAGTAGAACGCACATGAAGAATTTGAGAACAGACTGGGTTGAGTTTAGCATAGAGGGGGAATGGGTCCGACCACATTCACTTAGATGAAAACCAACTTGAAGAATTAGCAATAAGTGAATGTTGTTGAGGACATTGAAAAACTCAAATATATATATATAGTCAATAAAGAACATCGGTTTCATAGTTTGAAGAATTTGACAAGTTGAGGAATTTGTAAATTTAAGAATTTGCAAAATGACGAAAAACTCAACTTTGAAGAATTTCAACTATGGTTGGTGGCGTGACCCACCATATAAGAATGATGATTTCGGACACCGCGTACAATTGTCGTAGGGTTCTGAGAATCAAATTCTTCATTAATTTCTTCACACTTAGAGGGTTATTCTTCATTGATTGAAGAAAAACGTTACTTCGTGTGTTGCACATCTAAGTCATCAATTTTGCATAAGTGTTAGAATGTGTGTATTTTTCAAAGAACATTCAAAGATTCTAAGATATTTAGCTCACACCGCAACTTGCAAAATCTCTTTTCATCCAAGGGCTTTGTGAAGATATCAGCCAGTTGTTCTTCAGTGGGGATGTGGTCGATGGAGATGTCGCCCTTGAGTACATGATCTCGAAGAAAATGATGACGAATCTGGATGTGCTTGGTCTTGGAATGCTAAGCTAGGTTGTAAGCAATCTTGATAGCACTCTCGTTGACGCAGTAGAGAGGCACATTCTTCACCTTGATGCCATAGTCCTTGAGGGTTTGCTTCATACACATCAACTGAGTGCAACATGAACCAACTGCAATGTACTCAGCTTCAATAGTAGATAGTGACACGCAGTTCTACTTCTTCGAGGACCAACAAACTAAGGATCGTCCGAGGAAAAGACATGTGCCTGAGGTTGACTTGTGATCCACACGATCTCCAGCATAGTCAGCATCTGAGTATCCGACAAGGTGAAGATTTGAGCCTTTGGGATACCATAATCCAAGCGTTGCTGTGTGAGTTAAGTATCGAAGAATATGTTTCCCAGCCTTATGGCGTGATTCCTTCGGTGTTGCTTGGAATCTAGAACACATGCAAACACTCAGCATAATATTAGGCCTAGATGCACATAGATACAATAAAGAGCCAATCATGGAGCGATATACCTTCTGATCGAAATATTTACCATTTTTGTCAGTGCAGATGTGGACTTTTGAAGGCATTGGAGTTTTGATGCCTTTGCAGTCTTGCATGTCGTATTTCCTCAGAACATCCTTGAGGTATTTCTCTTGAGAGATGAAGATGGCATTGTCTTGCTGACGAATTTGAAGACCTAAGAAGAATTCAACTCTCCCATCATATACATTTGATATTCTTCACTCATCATATAGGCCAATTCATCACTATAACGTTTGTCAGTACAACCAAAGATAATATCGTCTACATATATTTGGCATATGAACAGTTCATTGTCATAGGATTTAGTGAACAGAGTTGGGTCGAGTGAACCAGGTTTGAAGCCTTTCTTCATGAGGAATTCCTTCAGAGTGTCGTACCACACCCGAGGGGCCTGTTGAGGCCATAGAGCGCCTTGTTGAGTGTGAAGACTTTGTCAGGATGCTTAGGGTCTTCAAAACCTAGGGGTTGAGCAACATATACTTGTTCCTCAAGCATACCATTGAGGAATGCACTTTTCACATCCATTTGATATAAGATGATATCAGATGGTTAGCATAAGCAAGCAATATGCGAATAGCTTCAAGTCTAGCAACAGGTGCAAAAGTTTCATCAAAGTCAATTCCTTGAACCTGTGTGTAGCCTTGAGCTACAAGACGAGCCTTGTTTCTTACCACAAGGCCATTTTCATCTTGCTTATTGCGGTAGATCCACTTGGTACATATGATGTTATGCTTGCGAGGATCTGGCCGCTTGACAAGTTCCCACACGTTGTTTAGCTTGAATTGATGTAATTCCTCTTGCATATCTTGAATCCACTTAGGCTCCTTGAATGCTTCATAAACTTTGGTGGGCTCTATGATAGAGACAAAAGCAAAGTGCCCACAAAAGTTAGTCAAATGTGAAGCTCTTAAGTGAGTGAGGGCACCTGGTGCATTGATGTCGTCGATGGTTTTGTCAATCTGCACTACATTTGCAACTCTTGGATGAGCAGGTTGACGTGGCTGAGGGTTTTCTTCAGCACTATTTTCTTCAGGTGTATTAGCATGAATGTCTTCATTGGTTAGGATGACTTCATCAGTAGGTTGAGGTTCTTCGGTGGGTATGACATCTTCAGTAGACTTCAGCTTAATGGATTCCTCAGGAGACTTTTCGTCTAGCATAGAAGGCAGGTGCTCTCTTTGCGAGCCGTCAGTTTCATCAAGCTGCACATCTACAGTTTCAACAACCTTTTGGTGGTAGGTTTTGAAGACTCTGTAGGTGTGCGAGTCCTTTTCGTAACCAAGCATAAAACCTACATGTGCTTTCGGTGCAAATTTAGAACTATGGTGTGGATCTCTAATCCAGCATTTTGCACCGAAGACTTCGCGATAACATACATTGGGTTTCTTGCCAGTCATGAGTTCATATGAAGTCTTCTTGAAGAATTTGTGAAGATATACCCTGTTGATGATGTGGCAAGATGTATCAATTGCCTCAGGCCAGAAGCGACAAGGAGTCTTGTATTCATAAAGCATGGTGCGGGCCATCTCAACAAGAGTCTTGTTCTTGCGCTCCACAACGCCATTCTGCTAAGGAGTATATGGGGCAGATAGCTCATGAGTAATACCAAGTTCATCAAGATTGGTGTTCTTGAACTCAGTCCCATTATCACTCCTGATATGCTTGATCATGACGTCGAAGTTCGTGGAGGCCCTTGAAGCAAATCGTCTGAATACATCCTGCACTTCAGACTTGTACAGAATAATATGCACCCAAGTGTAACGAGATTAATCATCAACAATGACAAAGCCATACAAACTTGAAGAGTTTGTGAGAGTGGAATAATGAGTGGGGCCAAAGAGGTCCATGTGAAGCAATTCAAAAGGTCGAGTCATGGTCATGATTGTCTTCGAGGGATGGTTGGATTTGGTCATCTTCCTAGACTCACAAGCACCATAGAGGTGGTCCTTGAGGAATTTGACACCTTCAATCCAATGACGTGCTTTTTCTTCACGAGCGTGTGCAAGTTCCTCATACCAGCGTGTCCAAGTCATCGATGCCACAGCCAGCCTTCTGAGGACTTTGCAAGTAGGCATGTGGCAGGCTGAGGACCTGTAGAGAAACCAATAATATACAAGTCTCCTCTCCTAAAGCCTACAAAGTCTTTGGAATGGTCAGATTCCATGATGACAACACAATGATATTTTCTAAAGATGACAACCATATCAAGATCACAAAGCATTAAGACAGACATGAGGTTGAACCCGAGGGATTCGACAAGCATCACCTTATCCATGTGTCGGTCCTTTGAGATTGCAACCTTACCTAGACCCAATACCTTGCTTTTTTACTTTGTCAGCATAGGTGATATGCTTCAGATGAGATGGGGAAAGTGGCAAATTCATCAGTAGATTCTTGTCACCAGTCTTGTGGTTTGTGCATCCACTGTCGAGGACCCACTCAGTAGCTTTTGGAGGTTCATCCTGCAGATGAATTAGTACAACTTATGAACTCATATGCTTCAGAGTGAAGAATATGACATCAAATTCATCAAGCCGAATTTCATCACACAATATGGTAAGTAAAGCAGTGTGAGGACATGACAAATTAGGAATTCATTTCTGCATGATTAGCTTGCGTCCTTTCAAGCATTTCCTCAGGTCTCCAGCAAATTCACCACACATTCAAGTTCATCTGGAGACCTGACCCTGCATAAGAGATTAGTTCAATTTCTTCACCACCCACATCTGGAGGGGTGGTAAAGAGTTCATCATTCTGCGAGCACCATATGAGAAGGGGGGCGTTGAAGCTAGTGCAGTTCATTTCATAGGACGAGGGATAGAGTACTCATATGAATAAGCGGAGAAATTCTTTGGGGAATTATGAACATAATGATTTGTAGAATAATGCACATATTCAGAACTCTTAGACTTTCCCTGCGAAACAGATGCATTAGCATGAAAATGATATTTTTGACCATTTGAGGAATTTGGTCCAAGTGAACACTATGGTCCATATGAGGAATTTGATTTGGGGTTCCTTTTCTTCATGAGTGGTGTCGTGAGGACATTCACTTGAAGATTTTGTAAGCGGCTCTTGGGAACCCAGATTTTCCTCATAGATGAACCATTCCTATAGTTAGTTCCAACAAATCTGGCAAATACTTCCCCTTTCTAATTTTTGAAGAATTTTTAGTTGGAGTCAAGTGACTCATCAGAGGAATATGAAGTTTCACAAGCAAAGCCAGATAAGGTGGATGGATCTACAGGAGGTCATTTTGCAGCAACCCATGAGGTTTTGGGGTACTACTCAGGTGTCCAGTAGGATCCATCAGCATTGAGTTTCCTCTCAAATGCAATACCCTCTTTCCTAGGGTTCCTGTTCAGAATCTGATTTTTGAGCACATCGCAAAGGGTTTGATGCCCTTTGAGACTTTTCTACATGCCTGTCACATACAATTCCTTCAACCCTGCATTTTCATCACAAATACTTGTGGTATCCTTAGATGAGGAATTTGTGACCATGGAGATAGTTGAAGAATTTGCAGCAATAGAAGCATTTGAATATTCAGGTGAAGAATTAGCAGTTTCACATTCGATGCATTTCAAACAAGATGGAACAAATTCTTCCTGGGCGGTACTGATCGGTTGAGCCAGTAAGGAATCGTTTTCCCTTTGGAGATCCTCATGAGACACTCTTAGTTTCTCAAGATCTTGCTTTCTTTGAAGAAATTCATGAAAAAGCTTCTCATGATCAGCTAAGAGAGCATTATGATGACTCTGAAGGTTATCATACTTTGTCTAAAGACTTTTGAGATCGTTAGACAGAGTTCGAGTTTGATCCACTTCCTCATTCAACAGATCATCGTGTTTGTCTAACAGTTTCTGAAGCTTTTCAAGTGCACTTTGTTGCTTAGTGGCAATGTTAGCAAGTTTGGCATAACTAGGTTTCACATATTCATCAGATTCACCTTCACTTGTTTCAGAAGAGGAGTGATGCTTGTGTACCTTGGAACCTTTTGCCATAAGACAAAGTGAAGAAGATGAAGCAGGATCTGCTTCCTGGGTTTTGAGGAATTTCTTGAGTTCGATGAACATGGGGTCTTGACGAGTGCGATAGCCTTCATTGATGTCCATGATCCTATCCTAGATGATCTTGGCATTTTGGAGATGACAGATGCCTCTGAACATGACACTCGATAGGCTTCAGAAGATGATGTTCCTCGCCTGAGCATCAGGTTGAGTGTACTTGCAAATTTCCTCAACATTTGCCATCTTGCAGTGTTCAGTCAGTCCAAGTTTAGTAAAAGTCCATAGCTCATTCTTCATTGACATCAGATGCTTCTTCATCAGAACTCCACCTAGGATATTCAATGTCATCAAGATTGGGACATTCTGTGACTGACTTGGCGCCTTTAGTCATGAAGCAGTAAGTAGGAGCATATTCATCATTGTTGTCGTCAGAGTCGTTGGAGTAGTCCTTTTCTTCATAGTTGAGATGGACTTGTTGACGAAGGCAGTAGCGAGAGAAAGGCTAGCCACACCAGATTCAGACTCGACCTCAGATTCATCCTCTTCTTCATATTCTTTGGATTCTTCTTCCGAGTCCATTTCCTTACCAATGAAAGCCCGAGCCTTTCTGGAACCATTCTTCTTGTGCGTTGAGGACTTCGCAGATGAGGACTTTGAAGATTTCTTGTTTTTCTTCGAGTCATCAGAACTGTCGTCCTTGTACTTCTTCTTCTTTGATTCTTTTTCCCAGAGAGGACAGTTAGAGATAAAGTTACGAAATTTCTTGCATTTGTGACAAGTTCTCTTATTGTAGTCGCTTGAGAAATCTGATTTCCTCAAACAACTTTTTGATGACTTTCCAAATCCGCCTCTCCTTGAGAACTTCTAGAATTTCCTCACGAGCATTGCCAGCTCCTGACTCTGTTCTTTAGGATCACCAAGGCTACTATCAGAATCTTCGCCTTCGGATAAGGAAATTGATTTTTCCTTTAGAGCATGAGATCTTGCATAGCTTGGCACGTAGAGGTCTCTCTTTTCAGCTTGTTGGAATTCATGAGTATTGAGTCTCTCAAGATATCAGTAGGATCAAGTGGCGTGTAGTCTCCACACTCTTGAATCATCAAAGTCAGTGTGTCAAATGAGAATTAAGAGATCTTAGCAGTTTCTTTGCCACTTTGTGATCGGTGATGTCAGTGGCACCCAGTGCTTGAAGCTCGTTGGAGATATTAGTGAGACGATCAAAAGTTTGCTGAACATTCTCATTGTCGAGTCTTTTGAAGCGATTGAAGAGATTGTGAAGAACATCAACACGAGAGTCACGTTAAGTGGAAACACCTTCGTTGACTTTGGACAGCCTATCCCAGATAAGCTTAGCAGACTCCAAAGCACTCACTCTGCCATACTGACCATTGCTCAGATGGCCACAGATGATATTCTTTGCTTGAGAATTGAGTTGCTTGAATCTCTTCACATCAACAACATTGATCGTGGGAGTAACAGAGGGAACACCATTTTCCACAATGTATGCGATAGCATTGTCAGTAGCTTCAAGATGAATGTGTATCTTGTTATTCAATTAGGGGTAATCCGTCCATCGAAGGTAGGACAACCTGCGGAAACCATGATCATACCTGCAGTTGACATAACTAGAACTCCAGGTGGTTAAACCAGAATCACACAGAACAAGGGAGTACCTTGCTCTGATACCAATTGAAAGTGTGTTATATCGACTAGAGGGGGTGAATAGGTGATTTTTAAAAATTCATCACTGAGGAATTTCAACTTGAGGAATTTGAAATGTGATGAATAACTAGCAGCGGATTAAGTACTCAAGAGCATGAGAAACATAGCAGTAGCATAGTCATCATGATGAAATAAAACATGCAAAGATTACAAGTAGCATGATACAGGATAAGCAGGTGAGGAACAAGGTAACTTGAAGAATTTGAGGTTAGAAAATTGTGAAAGTCTTCAGTCAAATTCTTCAAACAGTAAAGATCAATTTCATCAACAAGTATACGAGGAAATGAAAGGGTTGAGGAAATAGAACCAGGTAGCTCGATGAAGACAATGGTTTGATGACCCAGTTCCAACTGTTGTGACAGTCGTACGTCTGGTTTGGAGCGACCTAGTATTTAAACCAGAGGACACACAGTCCCAGGACACACAGTCCTTACCGTATTCTCCTTGATATAAGGTCACAAAGTCCTCACCCAATACTCGTGGTAAGTCTTCAAGATAGACTTCCAAAACCCTCACAAACTGGTCACTCGGTGATCCACAATTGACTGTTGGATGCTCTAGACCAAGGTCACTCCATGATCCCCAATTGACTGCAGGATGCACTAGACCATGACACATAACCGTTTGGAAGATACACAGTCTTCAAAGGTAAAAAGCATCGGTTCCACATAGGAATACTCTCTTCAGTGATGGTCAATCACTTTGGGTTTGGTGGTTTGGTTTTGGGTTTTTTCCTCACTGATGATTTTCTCTCAAAGTCCTTGGAGGATGGGTTGCTCTCAGATGACAAGTGTTAGTTCTCTCTCGGAGCAGCCAACCAACTAGTGGTTGTGGGGGTGGCTATTTATAGACAGGGTGCAACCTGACATGATAAGACATAAATGCCCCCAATGATATGACCATTATGTGGATAGGATGATTGGGGACAGCTGGCGCAAAGCACAACAACGGTCGGAATTTCAAACTATGAAAGTCCTCAAGCTTATCATATTCCTCACTTGTAGGCAATTCGCACTGGCAAAATCCTAACTCCTCAGTCAGACCAATTTCCTTAGAGACCAGAAGAACTTAGTCTCTGTCAGTGAAGTACTTGACTGAACTGTAAGAGATTTCCAAAGGCTTCACTCGAAGGATTGGATAGGTTGAGGCTTTCGAGTTGAGCATCAGTTGGAAATTTTCCTTAATATTACCTCAGCCCCCTTTAATAGTACGGTGTTTCCTATGACTCAAAGAAAGGAAATGAAACTACGAAAACAAAAGTCTTCACGCTTCGTAGTCCTCATTCATATCTTCAAGGTCACACGAACTTCTTCATTTTCAAAGTCTTTAGGGAATACCAAAGACTTCACCAAAGTCTTCAGTTGAAGACATACATTTTTAGGGGTTGATAATCTCCGAATATATCAAACTAGTCATCAACTTATAGAGCATGTGTACACTTGCAAACGCGTCAGTCTCTTAACCTATAAGTCTTCGGTACACCAAAATCACTAAGGGGCACTAGATGATCTTACAGTGAGAAGGTCTTATCATAGTCAACTCCTTGAACTTGTGAAAAACCCTTTGCCACAAGTCGAGCTTTATAGACGGTGATATTACTATCCGCGTCCGTCTTCTTCTTAAAGATCCATTTGTTCTGAATGGCAGTACTTCCAAAGTCCATACTTTGTTTTCATACATGGATCCCATCTCGGATTTCATGGCCTCTAACCATTTGTCGAAATCCGGGCCCATCATCGCTTCTCCATAGCTTTGCATGTTCATAGTTGTCCAACAACATGACCTCTAAGACAGAGTTACCATACCACTCAGGAGCAGGATGTGCCCTTGTCGACCTACGAGGCTCGATAGTAACTTGATCCGAAGCTTCATGATCACCATCATTAACTTCCTCCTCAACTGATGTAGCCTCCATGGAAATATCTATCTGCGCTCTGGTTTAAACAAAGATTCAACAACCTCATCTACCCCCTCAATTCTTTCGAGAGAAACTCTTTCTCGAGAAATGGCCCGTTCTTAGTGACAAACACTTTGCCTTCGAATCTGAGATAGAAGGAATACCCAACCGTCTCTTTTGGGTATCCTATGAAGACACATTTCTCCACCTTGGGTTCCATCTTTTCAGGCTAAAGATTTTTGACATAAGCATCACATCCCCAAACTTTAATAAACAACAACTTTTGCTTCTTGCCAAACCACAGTTCATATGGCGTCGCCTCAATGGATTTCGATGGTGCCCTATTTAAAGTGAATGTAATTGTATCTAATGCATAACCCCAAAACGATAGTGGCAAACCGGCAAGAGACATCATAGAACGCACCATATCCAATAAGGTTTGATTACGACGTTCGGACACACCATTGCGCTGTGGTGTTCCAGGCGGTGTCAATTGTGAAATAATTCCACATTGTCTTAAGTGACTGCCAAACTCATAACTCAGATATTCTCCTCCTCGATCAGATTGTAGGAATTTAATCTTCTTGTTATGATGATTCTCAACTTCACTATGAAATTGCTCAAACTTTTCAGACGTTGCAGACTTGTGTTTCATTAAGTAAATATACCCATATCTACTTAAGTCATTAGTGAAGGTGAGAAAGTAACGATATCCACCACGCGCCTCAATGCTCATCGGACCGCACACATCACTATGTATGATTTCCAACAAGTCACTTGCCCGTTCCATTGTTCTAGAGAACGGGGTCTTAGTCATCTTGCCCATGAGGCATGGTTCACATGTGTCGAGTGATTCGAAATCAAGTGACTCCAAAAGTCCATCAGCATGGAGCCTCTTCATGCGTTTTACAACAATATGACCTAAGCGGCAGTGCCACAAGAAAGTAGTACTATCATTATCAACTCTACATCTTTTGGCATCAATTTTATGAACATGTCTATCATCACTATCGAGATTCAATAAGAATAAGCCACTCACATTAGGTGCATGACCATAAAATGTATTACTCATATAAATAGAAACCATTATTATCTGATTTAAATGAGTAACCATCTCCGAATAAACAAGATCTAGATATAATGTTCATGCTTAACGCGGGCACTAGATAACAATTCTCCAGGTTCATAAATAATCCGATGGTAATCGAAGAGCGAGTGTGCCAACGGAGATCACATCATCCTTGGAACCATTTCCCACGTGCATTGTCACTTCGTCCTTTGCTAGCCTTTGTCTATTCCATAGCTCCTGCTTTGAGTTGCAAATGTGAGCAACCGAACTGGTATCAAATACCCAGGTACTACAACGAGAGTTGGTAAGGTACACATCAATAACATGTATATCATATATCCCTTGTTTGGTGTTGGCCGCCTTCTTGTCGGACAGATACTTGGGGTAGTTCCGCTTCTAGTGACTAGTTCCCTTGCCATGAAAGCACTCGGTCTTTGGCTTGGGTCCAACCGTGGGTTTCTTCATGGGAGGGGCAACTACTTTTCCACTCTTCTTGGAGTTACCCTTCTTTCCCTAGCCATTGTTCTTGAAACTAGTGGTTTCGTTGACCATCAACACTTGATGCTCCTTCTGGATTTTAGACACAACGACTTTCAACATCGCAAACAGCTCGGCGACTGACTTGTTCATCCCTTGCATGTTATAGTTCATCACGAAGCTTTTGTAGTTAGGTGACAGTGATTGAAGAACTCTATCAGTGATCGCCTCTGGCGGAAGGGGCATCCCTAACTCAGCCAGACGGTTCGAATACCCAGACATTTTGAGTATATGTTCACGGACAGACCCGTTCTCCTCCATCTTACAAGCATAGAACTTATCAGAGGAATCATACCTCTCGATCCGGGCATTCTTCTCAAAGATAAACTTCAACTCCTAGAACATATCATATGTTGCATGACGTTCAAAACATCTTTGAAAGCCTGGTTCTAAGCCATGCAACATTGCACATTCAACTATTGAGTAATCTTCAGAATGCATCTACGAGGCATTCACAACGTCTAAAGGCGGCGCTGGAGCGGGTGCTACACCGAGCGGTGCATCAAGGACATAAGCCTTTTGGGAAGTCGTGAGGATAATCCTCAGATTACAGGCCCAGTCTACAAAGGTACTCCCATCATCTTGCAACTTGGCTTTCTCTAGGAACGCATTGAAATTCAAGGGAACTACTGTGTGAGCCATTGATCTACAACATAAATTCACAAAGGTTATTAAGACTATTGTTCAATATAATGAGTTTAGTTAATCAAATTTCTTAAAAACTCCCACTCAAATTGACATCCCTCCGGTCATCCGAGTGGTACATGATCCAAATTCACCAACCCAAGTCCGATCATCACGTGAGATGACGTGGTTTCAATGGTGAACATCTTCATGTTGATCATATCTACTATATGACTCAGGTCGACCTTTCGGTCTCTTGTGTTCCGAGGCCATGTATGTACATGCTAGGCTTGTCAAGTTTAACGTGAGGGTTCAGCACGTGCAACACTGGCTTGCACCCATTTTCTGTGAACGTAGAGTCTATCAAACCCGATCATCACGTGGTACTTCAAAACGATGAATTTCGCAACATTGCACACTCGGGGAGAACACAATTTTATCTTGAAATTTTAGTGATGGATCACCTTATAATGCCACCGTCATACTAAGAAAAATAAGATGCATAAAGGTATTAACATCACATGCAAATCATAAGTGACATGATATGACCATGAACTTGTGCTTTCGATCTCCATCTTCAAAGCACCAGCATGATCTCCATCTTCACCGTCATAACACCATGATCTCTATCATCATGATCTCCATCATTGTGTCTCCATCGGGGTTGTCACGCCCACCATGCTTCTACTACTATAGCTACCGCTTAGCGATAAAGTAAAGCATTACATACAATAATTAAAGACAACCCTATGGCTCCTGCCGGTTGCCGTATGCATCGAAATGTCAGTCGATATGAACTATTAAAAACATGATCATCTCATACATCAAATATATCTCATCATGTATTTGGCCATATCATATCACAACATACCCTACAAAAAGAAGTTAGACGTCCTCTAATTGTTGTTGCATGTTTTACGTGACTGCTATGGGTATCTAGCAAGAACGATTCTTACCTACACAAAACCACAAGGTGATACACAAATTGCTATTCGACCTTCTCAAGGACCGCCTTTGTTGAATCTGATCCAAGTAAGGTGGGAGAGACAGACACCCGCGAGCCATCTGTATGCAACAAAGTGATACGTCTCTAATGTATCTATAATTTTTGATTGTTCCATGCTATTATATTATCTGTTTTGGATGTTTTATATGCATTAATATGCTATTTTATATTATTTTTGGGACTAACCTATTAATCTAGAGCCTAGAGTCAGTTTCTGTTTTTTCCTTGTTTTTGAGTTTCACAAATAAGGAATATTAAATGGAGTCCAAACGGAATAAAACCTCCGAAAAGATTTTTCTGGAAAATATGGAAGCCACGAGACTTGAGAACCAAGGCAGAGGAGCTGCCATGTGGTCACAATCCCGCTTGCCGCGGCCAGGGGGTACCCCACGCCGGGCAGGCTTGTGGGCCCCTGGCACCTACTCTAAACCTAATCTTCGGCCTATAAATACCCAAATATTCCATCATTATCAGAAGGAGCCACGAAAATACTTTTTTGCTGCCAGAAGCCTCCATTCCCGGGAGATCCAATCTTGGAGCCTTTTCCGGTAATCTGCCGGAGGGGGATTCAATCACGGAGGGCATCTACATCAACTCCATTGCCCCTCCGATGATGTGTGTGTAGTTCACCACAGACCTACGGACCTAGTAGCTAGGTGTCTTCTTCTCTAAGACGTTCTCCAATCACGATCCATCCCGATCACCTCCGCGTTCAGCACACGTACAGTTCGATGACGATATCCGCCTTCTTGATCCAGCAAGAGGGGGTAGAGAGGTAGATGAGTACCCCGACAACATGATGGGGTGGTGACGGTGGTGGTGGAGCTGATCTGGGAGGGCTTTGCCAAGCACCACCGGGTCAAACTAGAGAGGAGAAAATGATCTAGTGAGGGTAGAGAGGACTCCACTGTGGCTTGGGGTGCGGCTGTGATACGTCTCCAACGTATATATACTTTTTGATGATGTCATGCTATTATTTTATCAGTTTTGGATGTTTTATGTGCATTAATATGTTATTTTATATTATTTTTGGGACTAAGCTTTTAATCTAGAACCTTGTGCCAGTTTCTGTTTTTCCCGTATTTTTGAGTTTTGCAGATTGGAACATTAAACGGAGTCTAAACGGAATAAAACCTTCGGAAGGAATTTTTTTTGGAAGGAAACAAATCGATCAAGCTTGGAGTGCACGGCAGGGGAGGTGTCAGGGAGCCACAAGCCTACTAGGCGCGGGGCCCCCTAGCCCGCGCCTAGCAGGCTTGTCGCCTCCCGGTAGATCTCCTAACCCTAATTCTTGGCCTATAAATTTCCAAATATTCCCCCAATGCCAGAAGGAGACACGCAAATACCTTTCCGCCGCTGGAAGCCTCCGTTCCCGAGAGATCCAATCTTGGAGCCTTTTTCGGTAATCTGTCGGAGGGGGTTTCGATCACGGAGGGCATCTACATCAAGTCCATTGCCTCTCCGATGATGCGTGAGTAGTCCACCACAGACCTATGGGTCCATAGCTAGTCGCTAGATGGCTTCTTCTCTCTCCTTGATCTTCAATACCATGTTCTTCATGATATTCATGGAGATCTATCCGATGTAATCCTCTTTTGTGGTGTGTTTGTCAAGATCCGATGAATTGTGAGTTTATGTTCAGATTATCCATGAATCTTATTTGAATCTCTTCTGAATTATTATTTGCATGATTTCATATCCTTGCAAGTCTCTTTGAGTTATTGGTTTGGTTTGGCCAACTAGATTGGTAATTCTTGCAATGGGAGAAGTGCTTGGTTTTGGGTTCAATCTTGCGGTGTCCTCACCCAGTGACTTAGTAGGGGTAGCGAGGCACGTATTTGATTGTTTCCATCAAGGGTAATAAGATGGGGTTTTCATCATATTGCTTGCGTTTATCCCTCTA
This sequence comes from Hordeum marinum, assembly GCA_022496015.1. NCBI lineage: Eukaryota > Viridiplantae > Streptophyta > Magnoliopsida > Poales > Poaceae > Hordeum > Hordeum marinum. The sequence goes on along the minus strand of CM039675.1, from coordinate 364,666,224 downwards.
CATCATGTCATCTTTATTAATGTGTTACTCTGTTCTTCATGAACTTAATACTCTAGATGCAAGCAGGAGTCGGTCGATGTGTGGAGTAATAGTAGTAGATACAGAATCGTTTCGGTCTACTTGACACGGACGTGATGCCTATATGCATGATCATTGCCTTGGATATCTACATGATTATTCGCTTTTCTATCAATTGCTTGACAATAATTTTTTTACCCACCATGATATTTGCCTTCTAGAGAGAAGCCTCTAGTGAAGCCTATGCCCCCCGGGTCTACTTTCCATAATATAATTTCATATGTATAAAACAAAAATACTTTGCTGCAATTTATTTACCTTTTACTTCCCATTCTTGTTTACATATATATCTATCGGATCTAATCCTTGCAAATAATCGTGAAGGGATTGACAACCCATTTATAGCATTGGGTGCAAGAGTTTGATTCTTTGTGTAGGTGCAACCATTGGTGACTTGCTTGTTCCTCCTACTGGATTGATACCTTGGTTCTCAACAACTGAGGGGAATACTTATCTACTTCGCTGCATCACCCTTTCCTCTTCAAGGGAAAACCAACGCACGCTCAAGACGTAGCAAGAAGGATTTCTGGCACCGTTGTCGGGGAGGATACACATCAAGCCTACCAAGTACCCATCACAAACACATCTCTTGCATTTACATTATTTTCCATTTGCCTCTTGTTTTCCTCTTACCCACTTCTAAAATGTTTTTCAGAAATTATGAAAAAGATTTGCCTTTTTGTTCGCCCTTCTTTCGTTTGCCTTTCACTTGCTTGCATGTTTTATCGATATGTTTCCACCATGTCTGAATCTGGGAAGGTTACCATTGAAAGTTTTGAGGGTATTACCACTGCTAATCTTGAGAACCAATTTGGATCTTGCTCTCTAGATCTTGAATCTAAACCTCCTCCCAATTAAAAGGTTAAAACTGTTCAAGTAGGAAACGGTGATATTATTGGGAAGAGTGTTATTCAAGAGTTCTTTGATTGTACTGGAGTAATGCCTATGAACAAGAAATCTATTCTCCTTAGCACAAATTGTTATGCTGATGCCATTGCCATGCTTTTTGAAAAATTGGAAAGGAAATTTGTGCACCTGCATCCCACTTTGCAAGAAGTGTTCTGTGAACTTCCCAAAATTAATCATCCTATGGCCAAAAAGATAGCCACGATTATCCTTATGCATGAATTTGATTTTATCAGACAAGAAAGTAGGGAAATTTTAGCTTTCTATAAAAAGGATATTGAGCACCCTCCGATTAAAGATATCTTGTACGATAAAGAAATCTTGTGTGCCTTTGAGTCTGGGGATTATCAATCTTACCAAGATAATCTTAGAAGAAGAGTTGCCTGTTCCGAATTTAACCAAACTATTTACCTTGAAACCTATGATGAATTTGGTTGGATCACTAGGGGTATTTATGTAGGATTTGATGATGATTTGCTAGAAGAAAAAATGGGTGAACCCATTAAAAATAAGATACACATTTTATATGATGATATCTATGGTGATGATCCAGGTGATGAGAACGGATTTAATACCAAAGATGACAATACCTAGAACTATTGTGTTTTGCCTAGCTAGGGGCGTTAAATAATAGCGCTTCTTGGGAGGCAACCCAATTTTATTTTTGTGTTCTGTTTTTTCTTCTGTTTTTTAGTGTTTCCCACATTCTTAATTCTGTATTAATTATGTTTTGGTGTTTTAATTAGTGTTTGAGCCAAGTAAAACCTTTGGGGTGATCTATGGTAGTTGTCGATTTGATCTTGCTGAAAAATAGAAACTTTTGTACTCGGTTCAGGAATTTTCTAAATCTTTCAGAGAGTTGAATGAACCTGAAATTTTTACACAATATTGATATATAAAGTTTCCAGGGTTTACTAACTTTTCAGAATTTTTTGAGTTACATAAGTATATGAAGTTTTCATATTACTACAGACTGTTCTGTTTTTGACAGATTCTGTTTTCTTTGAATTGTTTGCCTATTTTGATGAATCTTTGGGTTGTATCATGTGGTATGAACCATGGATAAGTTAGATTACAGTAGGTATAATACCAATATAAATAAATAATGAGTTCACAACAATACCTAAAGTGGTGATTTATTTTCTTATACTAACGGATCTCACGAGTTTTCTGTTAAGTTTTGTGTTGTGAAGTTTTCATGTTTTGGGAAAAGATTTGATGGAATATGGAATAAGGGGTGGCAAGAGCCTAAGCTTGGGGATGCACAAGGCACCCCAAGTCATATTAAAGGATGCCAAAGAGCCTAAGCTTGGGGATGCCCAGGAAGGCATCCCCTCTTTCGTCTTCAATCCATCGGTAAATTTATTTGAGGCTATATTTTTATTCACCACATGATATGTGTTTTGCTTGGAGCATCTTGTATGATATGAGTCTTTGCCTGTTAGTTTTCCACAATCACCCTTGCTGCACACATATTTTGAGAGAGACACACTGAATCGTGAATTTGTTAGAATGCTCTATGTACTTCACTTATATCTTTTGAGCTGGGCAATTTTGCTCTATGTGCTTCACTTATATTTTTATAGAGCACGGTGGTGTTTGCGTTTTATAGACATAATTGAACTCGCATACCTCACTTATATTATTTTGAGAGTTTCCAAAATAGCATGGTAATTGGTCTAGGTTATGAATTTAGTCCTAATACGATAGGCATCCAAGAGGGATACAATAAAAACTTCCATACTAAGTGCATTGGGTATTTATAAGAAGTTTGATTCCTTGCATAAAGTTTTAAGATATAAAGATGGTAATATTAAGAGACATGTTAGGAAGTAATTGTGATTTGGTAAAAGTACTTGTGTAATGGTTTGTGATTCCCGTCGCATGCACGTATGGTGAACCTTTATGTAAGGAAGTCGGAGCATGACTTGTTTATAGATTGTCGACCTTTCTTTGAGGGTCGGGAGCGCGTGATGGTTAACTCCTACCAACCTCTCCTCAGGGAGCATGCATTTAATACTTTGCTTCAATGACTAATAGACTTTTGCAATAAGTATGTGAGTGTTTTATGACTAATGTTGAGTCCACGGATTATACGCACTCTCACCCTTCCACCTTTGCTCGCCTCTCCAGTACCACGCAACTTTAGCCGGTACAACAAATACTTTCCTCAAAACAACCACCATATATCCTTCCTCAAAACAGCCACCATACCTACCTATTATGGCATTTCCATAGCCATTCCGAGATATATTTCCATGCAACTTCCACCGTATCCTTTTATGACTTGTACCATCACTTCCATATTGCATATAGAGTCATATTTTGTAATAGGTATCGAGTTGTAATTTTATTTTGAGTTGTAAGTAAATAAAAGTATGATTATTATCATTAATAGAGCATGTCTCATGTGAGGAAAGGATGATGGAAGCTACGATTCCCTCACAAGTGGGGATGAGATTCCTGACTTTATGAAAAAAAGGCCAGTGAAGCCCAAATAAAAAATGAATAAAAGAGGCGTTAGATGCCCACCAAAAAAATGAGAGAAAAGGGAGAAGGGACATTGCTACGGGAGCCACTAGTTAGCGAGCACTCCCTCACAAGCGTTCCAGCGATCGCTCCCACGCGCTGCCACTTGACGCGTTCTCAGTCACCGACACCTGTCGCACTCTGAGCATTCCCTTTGGATTTCGTTTTTTCGGCACGCGTTTTCGGCTTTTTGGAGTGGTTTTTTCTGGCTTTTTTTGGTGTTCCGACTTTCCACCGGTCTTTCGTAGCTTTTGGAAGAAAAAATTCAATTTTTTTGCGTCAAGAAACGTGTTTTTGGTTTTTTTTATGTGGAAAAAAATGTTTTCTGTTTTTTTCTTGCGAGAGGCACGGTTTTGCTTCCGCGAGAGGCATGGTTTTGCCTTCACGAGAGGCACGGTTGTGCCTCTCAGAAAGGGAAAAACACGTTTTTTGTTTTTTTGTTTTTTGCAAGAGGCATGGTTTTGCTTCCGCGAAAGGCACGCTTTTGCCTTCGCGGCATGGTCTCTAGGAAAGGGGAAAACGCGTTTTCTGTTTTTCGTTGCGAGAGGCACAGTTTTGCTTCCGTGAAAGGCACGGTTTTGCCTTCGCGAGAGGTACGGCCGTGCCTCTAGGAAAGGAAAAAATGCGTTTTTACTCTCTCTTTTTTTCCGCGAGAGGCACGGTTTTGCTTTCGTGAGAGGCATGGTTTTGCTATCGTGAGAGGCACTCTCCTCGAAAGGAAAAAAACGCGTTTTCTACTCTCTCTTTTTCCGTGAGAGGCACGGTTTTGCTTCCGCGAGAGGCACGGTTTTGCCTTCGTGAGAGGCACAGCCCGTGCCTCTCGGAAAGAAAAAAACATGTTTTCTGGTGTGTTTTTCCACCGCGTGAGGCACAGTTTTTCCGTCCAGTTTTTTTCACGAAAAAAAGTTTGTCAAAACCTATCAACATGGGATCTAATTTTGAAGATCTCGACGTGAGAAAGTCAACGGTGAAAACGGTTCAAGATTTGGATGCACGGTTTAAGAGATAAAATGTTTTGAAAATACGGATCTATGAAAAAAGGGAAAACTCACAGGTTGCGACAAGTGGCACTCATGCAGTGCGCCGCTTATCGCAACATGGGGAGGTGGGAGTAATCCTTGGAAGGTGTACTTGCTAACTAGTGATTTCGCATTGCTGCTACCTTTTCCCACATTTGTGCTTCCAAGTAGCACCATGATCTTCATGATAGAGAGTCTCCTATTTTGTCACTTTCATATAGCTAGTGGAATTTTTTTCATGATGCACGTCCACTTAGTTTCCTTTTGAGATTTTATACACTTATAGCTATAGTGCATCCGTTGCATGGCAATCCCTACTCACTCACATTGATATCTATTAATGGGCATCTTCATAGCCCATTGATACACCTAGTTGATGTGAGACTATCTTCTCCCTTTCCTTGACAACCTCCACCATATTATATTCCACCTATAGTATTATATCCCTGGCTCACGCTCATGTATTGCGTGAGAGTTGAAAAAGTTTGAGAAAATAAAGGTGTGAAAACAATTGCTTGACTTTTCATCGGAGTTGTGCATGATATAAATACTTTGTGTGGGGAAGGTGGAGCATAGCCAGACCATATGATATTGTAGGGATAACTTTCTTTTGCCATTATATTTTGAAGAGATACAATTGGTTTGCTAGTATGCTTGAAACGTTACTATTTTTAGATCAATATTAAGCTTTTGTTTTGAGTCTTACGGATCTCAATATTCATGCTACAATAAACAATATTACATGGATAAATATGTTAGGTAGCACTCCACATCAAAAATTATGTTTTTATCATTTACCTACTCGAGGACGAGCAGGAATTAAGATTGGGGGTGTTGATACGTCTCCAACGTATCTATAATTTTATATGATGGCATGCTATTATATTATCTGTTTTGGATGTTTTATATGCATTAATATGCGATGTAATATTATTTTGGGACTAACCTATTAATTTAGAGCCTTGTGTCAGTTTCTATTTTTTCCTTGTTTTTGAGTTTTGTAGATATGGAATATTAAACGGAGTCCAAACAGAATAAAACCTTCGGAAGGAATTTTCTTGGAAGGAAACAAATCGATCAAGCTTGGAGTGCACGACAGGGGAGGTGCCAGGGAGCCACAATTCTGCTAGGCATGGCCCCCCTAGCCGCACCTAGCAGGCTTGTCGACTCCCGGCAGGTCTCCTAACCGTAATTCTTGGCCTATAAATTCAAAAATATTCCCCCAACGCCAGAAGGATCCACGCAAATACTTTTCCACTACCGGAAGCCTCCATTCGTGAGAGATCCAATCTTGGAGCCTTTTCTGGTAATCTGCCGGAGGGGGTTTCGATCACGGAGGGCATCTACATCAACTCCATTGCCCCTCCGATGATGCGTGAGTAGTCCACCATAGACCTACGGGTCCATAGCTAGTAGCTAGATGGCTTCTTCTCTCTCTTTGATCTTCAATACCATGTTCTTCATGATCTTCATGCAGATCTAGGTTGGGAATATGCCCTAGAGGCAATAATAAATTAGTTATTATCATATTTCCTTGTTCATGATAATCGTTTATTATCCATGCTATTATTGTGTTGATCGAAAACTCAGATACATGTGTGGATACATAGACAACACCATGTCCCTAGTATGCCTCTAATAGACTAGCTCGTTGATTAAAGATGGCTATGGTTTCCTATTCATGGACATGAGATGTCATTTGGTAACGGGATCACATCATTAGGAGAATGATGTGATGGACAAGACCCAAACTATAAACGTAGCATATGATCGTGTCAGTCTATTGCTACTGTTTTCTGCATGTTAAGTATGTGTTCCTATGACCATGAGATCATGCAACTCACTGACATCAGAGGAGTACCTTGTGTGTATCAAATGTCGCAACGTAACTGGGTGACTATAAAGGTGCTCTATAGGTTTCTCCGAGGGTGTCTGTTGGGTTGGCATGGATCAAGACTAGGATTTGTTCTTCCGTGTGACGGAGAGGTATCTCAGGGCCCACTCGATAATACAACATCACAATAAGCCTTGCAAGCAATGTGACTAAGTGTTAGTCACGAGATCTTGTATTACAAAACGAGTAAAGATACTTTCTGGTAATGAGGTTGAACTAGGTATGGAGATACCGACGATCGAATCTCGAGCAAGTAACATACCGAAGAACAAAGGGAACATCATACAGGATTAACTGAATCCTTGACATAAAGGTTCGACCGATAAAGATCTTCGTAGAATATGTAGGAACCAATATGGGCATCCAGGTCCAGCTATTGGTTATTGACCATAGAGGTGTCTCGGTCATGTCTACATAGTTCTCGAACCCGCAGGGTCTGCACACTTAAGGTTTGGTGACGTTTCGATAGTATAGAGTTATGCATGGTAGTGACCGAAGGTTGTTCGGAGTCCCGGATGAGATCCTGGACGTCACGAGGAGCTTCGAAATGGTCCGGAGGTAAAGATTGATATATAGGAAGTCCTATTTTGGTCACCGGAAAAGTTTCTGGCTCATCGGTAGTGTACCGGGAGTGCCGGTAGTGTACCGGGAGACCATCGGGAGGGGTATTTCGACCCAAGAGGCTACATGGTCTGTGGGAGAGTGAATACCAGCCCTTGGTGGGCTGGTTGAAGTCCCACAAAGGGCCCATGCGGCTGGGAAGAAAATCCCAAGGAGAAAATGGTGGAAAAAGGCAAAAAGTCTAAATAAGGAAGGAGTCCTAATCCTAATAGGATTGGAGTAGGACTCCTCCACCTCCAATTTCGGCCAGATCTTGAGGGTTTGAGGCTTCCTCCTCCCCATCCTCCCTCCTATATATACTAGAGGATTTAGAGGGAAAAGGTAACCCTAATAGCCACGTGCTACCTCTCCTCTAGATCGCAGTTTCTCCCCTAGATCGGTTCTCAGCGGTGCTTAAGCGAAGCCCTGCTAGAATAGCTCCACCACCATTGCTGCAACGCCGTCGCGCTACCGGAGAACTCATCTACCTCTCTTCTCCCTCTTTCTAGATCAAGAAGGCGGAGATCGTCATCGAGCTGTACGTGTGCTGAACGCGGAGGTGCCGTCCGTTCAGCGCTAGATCGGAAGGACCGTGATCAAGATCGCGAGACAATTCATGATTGGATCACGGGATGGATCGTGATGAGATCACGGGACGGATCGTGATGAGATCGCGGGATGGATCGTGATGGGATCGCGGGACGCTCGGCGATTTGGATCGCGAAGACGTTCGACTACATCAACCGCGTTTCTTAACGCTTCCCGCTTAGCGATCTTCAAGGGTATGTAGATCCACTCTCCCTCTCGTAGATGCTCATCACCATGGATAGATCTCGCGTGTGCGTAGGAAAATTCTTGTTTCCCATGCAACGTTCCCCAACAGTGGCATCGTGAGCTAGGTCTATGTGTAGATGAGATCTCGAGTAGAACACAAAGAGTTTGTGGGCGTTGATGCTTAGATTGCTTCCTCCCTTGGTCGTGTTTTGGTTCAGCGGTATTGTGGGATGAAACGGTCCAGACCAACCTTACTCGTACGCTTACGAGAGAACGGTTCCATCGACTGACGTGTAACTTCGTTGCACAAAGATAGCCGGCGGGTGTCTGTTTCTCCTACTTTAGTTGCATCGGATTTGACAAAGGCGGTCCTTGAGAAGGTTGAAAAGCAACTAGTGTATCACCGTTGTGGTTTTTGCGTAGATGAGAATTGTTCTTGCTAGATACCCGTAGCAGCCACGTAAAACATGCAAAACAATTAAAGGACATCTAACTTGTTTTTGCAGGGTATGTTGTGATGTGATATGGCCAATTACATGATGTGATATATGTGATGTATGAGATGATCATGTGTTGTATAGAATATCACGACTTGCATGTCGATGAGTACAGCAACCGGCAGGAGCCATAGGGTTGTCTTTAATTATTGTATGACCTGCGTGTCAATCATTAAGCGCTATGTAATGCTTTACTTTATCGCTAAACGGTAGCAATAGTAGTAGAAGCATGGTGGGCACAACAACCCAAATGGCGACACGTTGATGGAGATCAAGATGATGGAGATCATGGTGTCATGCCGGTGACGATGGAGATCATGCCGATGCTTTCATGATGGAGATCAAAAGCACAAGTTCATGGCCATATCATGTCACTTATGATTTGCATGTGATGTTAATCCTTTTATGCACCTTGTTTTGCTTAGGACGATGGTAGCATTATAAGGTGATCCCTCACTTAATTTCAAGATAAATTGTGTTCTCCCCGAGTGTGCACCGTTGCGAAAGTTCGTCGTGTTGAGACACCACGTGATGATCGGGTGTGATAGACTCTATGTTCACATACAATGGGTGCAAGCCAATGTTGCACATGCAGAACACTCGGGTTAAACTTGACGAGCCTAGCATGTACAGACATGGCCTCAAAACACAAGAGACTGAAAGGTCGAACATGAGTCATATAGTAGATATTATCAACATGATGATGTTCACCATTGAAACCACCTCAACTCACGTGATGATCGGACTTGAGTTGGTGAATTTGGATCATGTGTCACTCGAATGACTGGAGGGATGTCAATTTGAGTGGGAGTTCTTAAGTAATCTGATTAATTGAACTCATTATCATGAACATAGTCAGTAGTGTCTTTGCAAATTATGTTGTAGATTACTTGCTCGCGATGTAGCTCCCGTGAATTTTTATATTTTCCTAGAGAAATAAAGTTGAAAGATGATGGTAGCAATATTGCGGACTGGGTCCGTGATCTGAGGATTGTACTCATTGCTGCACAGAAGGCTTATGTCCTTAATGCACCGCTCGATGCGTCAACCCCTCTAGCATCGTTTGTAGATGTTGTGAACATCTGACAGGCACGTTCTGATGACTACTTTATAGTTTAGTGTGTCATGCATTACGGCTTAGAATTGAGGCTCCGATACGTTTTGAACGTCATGGAACATATGAGATGTTCTAAGAGATGAAATTAGGATCTCAGGCTCGTGCCCGTGTTGCGAGATATGAGATCTCCAACAAGATTCTTTGCCTGCAAGATTAAGGAGAATAGCTCAATCGTTGAGCATGTGCTCAGATTGTTTGGGTGCTACAATCGCTTGAATCGAGTGGGAGTTGATCTTCCAGATAAGATAGTGATTGATATAGTTCTCCAAGTCACTGTCACTAAGCTACTAGAACTTGGTGATGAACTATAAAATGCTAGGGATAGAAATATTGATCCCTGAGCTGTTCGCGATGTTTGATACCGCGAAGGTAGAAATCAATAAGGAGCGTCAAGTGTTGATGGTTAGTAAAAACCACTAGTTTTGAGAAGGGCAGGAGCAAGGAGGGAAACGTCTTGGATAGCAAGTTAGTTGTTGCTCCAGTGAAGCAACCCAAAGTTGAACCCAAACTCGAGACTAAGTGCTTCGATTATGAGGAGAACGGTCGCTGAAGCGGAACAACCCTAGATACTTGGTAGATAAGAAGGCTGGCAACGTCAACAGAAGTATATTTGATATACGTGTTATTGATATGTACCTTGCTAGTACTCCTAGTAGCACTTGGGTATTGGATACCGGTTCGGTTGCTAAATGTTAGTAACTCGAAATAAAAGTAACGGAATGAATGGAGAACTAGCTAAGGGTGAGGTGACGATGTGTGTTGGAAATGCTTCGAAGGTTGATGTGATCAACATCGCATGCTCTCTCTACCTTCGGGATTAGTGACGAACCTAAATAAATGTTATTTGGTGTTTTGCGTTGAGCATGAAAGTGATTAGATCGTGTTTGTTGCAACACGGTTATTCATTTAAGTTAGAGAATAATGGTTATTCTGTTTACATGAATAATACCTTCAATGGTCATGCACCCAGTGAGAATGGTTTATTGAATCTTGATCGTAGTAATACACATGTTCATAACATTGATGCCAAAAGATACAAAGTTAATAATGATAGTACCACATACTTGTGGCACTGCCGCTAAACGTCATATTGGTACAAAGCGCATGAAGAAACTCCATGCTGATGGATCTTTGGACTCATTCGATTTCGAATCGGTTGAGACATGTGAACCATGCCTCTTGGGCAAGATGACTAAGGACCCCGTTTTCTAGATTGATGGAGCGGGCAAGTGATTTATTGGAAATGATACATGTTGATGTATGCAATCCAATGAGTCTTGTAGCGTGTGGTGGATATCATTATTTTCTTAACTTCACTGATGATTTGAGTAGATATAGTGTATATTTACTTAATGAAACACAAGTATGAATCGTTTGAAAGGTTCAAGCAAATTCAGAGTGAAGTTTAAGATCATCGTGACAAGAAGATAAAAATGTCTGCGATATGATCGTGGAGGTGAATATCTAAGTTACGAGTTTGGCATACAACTTTAGACAATGTGAAAGTCATTTCACAACTCATGCCACCTGGAACACCATAGTGTGATGGTGTGTCTGAACATCATAGTCATGCTCTATTGGATATGGTGCAGGCTATGATGTCTCTTATCGTTTTGCTACTATAATTTTGGGGTTATGCATTAGAGACAACTTCATTCACTTTAAATAGGGCGCCATCTAAATCCGTTGAGATGACACCGTATGAATTATGGTTTGATAGAAACCTAGCTGTCATTTCTTAATGTTTGGGGCTGCGACACTTGTGTGGAAAAATGTTTTCACCTAATGAGCTCGAACCCAAAGCGGACAAATGCATCTTCATAGATTACCCTAAGAACAATTGGGTGAACCTTCTATCTCAGATCCAAGCATAAAGTGTTTGTTGCTAAAATGGGTCCTTTCTCGAGAAAGAGTTTCTCTCGAAAGAATTGAGTGGGAGGAAGATAGAACTTGATGAGGTTGTTGAACCTTTGTTTCAACCAGAGAGTAGCGCAGCGCAGAAAGATGTTTCTGTTAAACCTACGTCAGTTGAAGAGGAAGTAAATGATGATGATCATGAAGCTTCGGATCAAGTTACTATCGAACCTCGTAGGTCGACAAGGATGTGTAATGCTCCTGAGCGGTATGACAACCCTATCTTGGAGGTCATGTTGTTGGACAACGATGAACCCTACAAACTATGGAGAAGCGATGATGGGCCTGGATTTCGACAAATGGTTAGAGGCCATGAAATCCGAGAAAGGATCCATGTATGAAAACCAAGTATAGACTTTGGTGGACTTGCTCGTTGGACGGCAAGTCGTCGAGTACAAATGGACCTTTAAAATGAAGACAGACGCTAATGGTGAATGTCACCATTTATAAAGCTCGACTTGTTCCAAAGAAGTTTCCCGCATGTTCAAGGAGTTGACTACGATGAGACTTTCTCACTCGTAGCGATGCTAAAGTCTGTTGGAATTATGTTAGCAGTTGCTGCATTTTTCAATTATGAAATATGGCAGATGGATGCCAAAACATCGTTTCCTTCCTTAAAGAAAGGTTGTATGAGATACAACCAGAAGGTTTTGTCATCCCTAAGGATGCTAAAAGGTGTGCAAGCTTCAGTGATCCTTCTATGAACTGAAGCAAGCATCTCGGAGTTGGAATATACACTTTGATGAGGTGATCAAAGTTTTTGAGTCTATACAAAGTTTACGAGAAACTTGTATTTGCAATAAAGTGAGTGGGAGCACTATAGAGTTTCTGATAAGTATATGTGGATGACATATTGTTGATCAGAAATAATGTAGAATTTCTAGAAAGCATGAATGGTTGTTTGAAAAGGGATTTTCAAAGGAAGACCTGGATAAAGCTACCTAATTTTTGAGCATCAAGATCTATAGAGATAAATCAAGATGCTTGATCAGACTTTCAATGAGTACATACCTTGACAAGATTTTGAAAGAGTTCAAAAATGGATCAGTCAGAGAAAGAGTTCTCGCCTGATTTGTAAGGTGTGATGTTGAGTGAGACTAAAAGCTCGACAATGGCAGAAGAAAGAGAAAGGGTGAACATCGTCCCCTATGCCTTAGCCATAGGCTCTATATAGTATGCCATGTTGTGTACCGCACTTGTGTGTACCTTGTCATGAGTCCGTCAAGGGGTACAAGATTATCCTTAGTAACTAAAAAACTAAGGAGATGTTTCTCGATTATGGAGGTGATAAAGAGTTCGTCGTAAAGAGTTACGTCGATACAAGCTTTAACACCAATCCGGAAGACTCGTAGTAGCAGTCTGGATACGTATAGTGGAGCAGCCATTTGGAATAGTACCAAGTGGAGTGTGGTAGCAGTGTTTACGGTTTGACGTGGAGATTTGCAATGTACACACGGATCTGAATGTCACAGACCCGTTGACTATAAGACCTAACTCACATGCAAAGCATGATCGAGCCCCAGAACTCATTGGGTGTCATATTCATAACACGAATCACATGGTGATGTGAACTAGATTATTGACTCTAGTGCAAGTGGGAGACTGTTGGAAATATGCCCTAGAGGCAATAATAAATTAGTTATTATCATATTTCCTTGTTCATGATAATCGTTTATTATCCATGCTATAATTGTGTTGATCGGAAACTCAGATACATGTGTGGATACATAGACAACACCATGTCCCTAGTATGCCTCTAATAGACTAGCTCGTTGATCAAAGATGGCTATGGTTTACTAGTCATGGGCATGAGATGTCATTTGGTAACGGGATCACATCATTAGGAGAATGATGTGATGGACAAGACCCAACCTATAAACATAACATATGATCGTGTCATATTATTGCTACTGTTTTCTGCATGTCAAGTATGTGTTCCTATGACCATGAGATCATGCAACTCACTGACATCGGAGGAGTACCTTGTGTGTATCAAATGTCACAACGTAACTGGGTGACTATAAAGGTGCTCTACAGGTATCTCCGAGGGTGTCTGTTGGGTTGGCATGGATCAAGACTGGGATTTGTTACTCCGTGTGACGGAGAGGTATCTCAGGGCCCACTCAATAATACAACATCACAATAAGCCTTGCAAGCAATGTGACTAAGTGTTAGTCACGAGATCTTGTATTACGGAATGAGTAAAGAGACTTACCGGTAATGAGGTTGAACTGGGTATGGAGATACCGACGATCGAATCTCGGGCAAGTAACATACCGAAGAACAAAGGGAACATCATACGGGATTAACTGAATCCTTGACATAGAGGTTCGACCGATAAAGATCTTCGTAGATTATGTAGGAACCAATATGGGCATCCAGGTCCCGCTATTGGTTATTGACCATAGAGGTGTCTCGGTCATGTCTACATTGTTCTCGAACCCGCAAGGTCTGCACACTTAAGGTTTGGTGATGTTTCGGTAGTATAGAGTTATGCATGGTGGTGACCGAAGATTATTCGGAGTCCCGGATGAGATCCTGGATGTCACGAGGAGCTCCGGAATGGTTCGGAGGTAAATATTGATATATAGGAAGTCCTATTTTGGTCACCGGAAAATTTTTGGGCTCATCGGTAGTGTGACGGGAGTGTCGGTAGTGTACCGGGAGACCATCGGGAGGGGTATTTCGACCCAAGAGGCTAAATGGGCTGTGGGAGAGTGAATACCAGCCCTTGGTGGGCTGGTTGAAGTCCCACAAAGGGCCCATGCGGCTGGGAAGAAAAGCCCAAGGAGAAAAAGGTGGAAAAAGGCAAAAAGTCTAAATAAGGAAGGAGTCCTAATCCTAATAGGATTGGAGTAGGACTCCTCCACCTCCAATTTCGGCCAGATCTTGAGGGTTTGAGGCTGCCTCCTCCCCTCCCTCCCTCCTATATATACTAGAGGATTTAGAGGGAAAAGCTAACCCTAATAGCCACGTGCTACCTCTCCTCTAGATCGCAGTTTCTCCTCTAGATCGGTTTTCAGCGGTGCTTAAGTGAAGCCCTGCTGGAATAGCTCCACCACCATCGCCGCAACGCCGTCGCGCTGCCGGAGAACTCATCTACCTCTCTTCTCCCTCTTGCTGGATCAAGAAGGCGGAGATTGTCATCAAGTTGTACATGTGCTGAACGCGGACGTGTCGTCCGTTCGGCGCTAGATCGGAAGGACCGTGATCAAGACCGCGGGACGGATCGTGATGAGATCGTGATGAGATCGCGGGACAGATCATGATGGGATCGCGGGACGCTCGGCGATTTGGATCGTGAAGACGTTCGACTACATCAACCGCGTTTCTTAACGCTTCCCGCTTAGCGATCTACAAGGGTTTGTAGATCCACTCTCCCCCTCGTAGATGCTCATCACCATGGATAGATCTTGCATGTGCGTAGGAAAATTCTTGTTTCCCATGCAACGTTCGCTAACAATCTATCTGATGTAATCCTCTTTTGTGGTGTGTTTGTCAAGATTCAATGAATTGTGAGTTTATGTTCAGATTAGCCATGAATCTTATTTGAATCTCTTCTGAATTATTATTTGCAGGATTTCATACCCTTTCAAGTCTCCTCGAGTTATTGGTTTGGTTTGACCAACTAGATTGGTAATTCTTGTAATGGGAGAAGTGCTTGGTTTTGGGTTCAATCTTGCAGTGTCCTCACCCAGTGACATAGTAGGGGTAGCAAGGCACATATTGTATTATTGCCATCAAGAGTAACAAGATGGGGTTTTCGTCATATTGCTTGTGTTTATCCCTATACATCATGTCATCTTTCTTAATGCGTTACTCTGTTCTTCATGAACTTAATACTCTGGATGCAGGTAGGAGTCGGTCGATGTGTAGAGTAATAGTAGTAGATGCAAAATCATTTCGGTCTACTTGACACGGACGTGATGCCTATATGCACGATCATTGCCTTGGATAACTACATGATTATTCGCTTTTCTATCAATTGCTTGACAGTAATTTGTTTACCCACCATGATATTTGCCTTCAAGAGAGAAGACTCTAGTGAAACTTATGCCCCCCGGGGTCTACTTTCCATAATATACTTTCAGATCTATAAACCAAAAATAACAAAAATACTTTTCTGTAATTTATTTACCTTTTACTTCCCGTTCTTGTTTACATCTATATCTATCAGATCCAATCCTTGCAAAATAATCGTGAAGGGATTGATAACCCCTTTATAGCCCTTTATAGCGGTGGGTGCAAGAGTTTGATTGTTTGTTTAGGTGCAACCATTGGTGACTTGCTTGTTCCTCCTACTGGATTGATACATTGGTTCTCAACAACTGAGCGAAATACTTATCTACTTCGTTCCATCACCCTTTCCTCTTCAAGGGAAAACCAACGCACCCTCAAGAGGTAGCAAGCTGCCCTCTCTCACCTCCAATATATATATAGGGGGGAGGGGAGGGGCTGGTTCCCTAGGGTTTCCCCCTAAGTACGGCCGAACCAGGGGAGGAGGAGTCCCCCTCCAATTAGGAGGTGGGGCGCGGGAGGGGTCCTCCTCCTATTAGGACTCCTCCCCCTCTCCTCTTTCCTTGCGCATAGGCCCATAGGGGCTGGCTACCCAGCCCACCGGGGGTTGGTGTGCCACCTATTAGGCCCATGTGGCCCCTTGGGGTGAGTGGGCCCCACTTGGTGGACCCCCAGAACCCATTCGTCACTCCTAGTACACTACCGGAAATGCCTGAAACTTTTCCGGAGCCCAAACACCACTTTCCTATACACCAATCTTTGTCTCTGGACCAGTACGGAACTCCTCGTGACGCCCAATATCTCATCTGGGACTCCGAACAACCTTCGGTCACCAACATACATAACTCAATACTACTGAAATGTCATCGAACGTTATGTGTGCAGACCCTGCGGGTTCGAGAACTATGTAGACATGATCGAGACACCTCTACGGTCAATAACCAATAGCAGGACCTGGATGCCCATATTGGTTCCTACATATTCTACGAAGATCTTTATCGGTTGAACCTCTATGTCAAGGATTCAGTTAATCCTGTATGTAGTTCCCTTTGTTCTTCGGTATGTTATTTGCCCGAGATTCGATCGTCGGTATCTCTATACCTAGTTCAATCTCGTTACCGGCGAGTCTCTTTACTCGTTCTGTGATACAAGATCTCGTGGCTAACTCTTTAGTCACATTGCTTGGAAGGATCATTATGATGTTGTATTACCGAGTGGGCCCTGAGATACCTCTTCGTCACATGGACTA
Organism: Hordeum marinum; assembly: GCA_022496015.1. Classification (NCBI taxonomy): domain Eukaryota; kingdom Viridiplantae; phylum Streptophyta; class Magnoliopsida; order Poales; family Poaceae; genus Hordeum; species Hordeum marinum. The sequence continues at coordinate 364,649,630 of CM039675.1, read as the reverse complement.
ACAAATCACAGTCTTGATCTATGACCACTCAACACACCCTCGGAGATACCTGTAGAGCATCTTTATAGTCACCCGGATACGTTGCGACGTTTGATACACATAAGGTACTTCTCCGGTGTCAGTGAGTTGCATGATCTCATGGTCCATAGGAACGGATACTTGACATGCAGAAAACTATAGCAATAAACTGACATGATCATATGCTACGTTCATAGTTTGGGTCTTGTCCATCACATCCTCCTTCTAATGATGTGATCTCATTATCAAATGACATCTGATGTCTATGGTTAGGAAACTTTGACCATCTTTGATCGACGAGCTAGTCTATTATAGGCATACTAGGAACACAGTATTGTCCATGTATCCAAACATGTATTTCTGTTTCCAATCAATACAATTATAACATGGATAATAAATGATTATTATGAACAAGGAAATATAATAATAACCATTTTATTATTGCCTCTAGGGCATATTTCCAACATGTATTATCATAGAAAGGAAGGTGCCGGAGTGGGAGCACGTGAAATTCTCCCCTGGTTTACCTTTGCTGCAATCGCTTCTATATAGTATATGTAGTTTTTCTCGAGGGGCTATACATACAATATATGTATGTCCGCAAAGCTGCATATGAGGAATGTAGTCGCTTCGAGCTCGGGTGTGAAGGTGATATGTCATGTTTCTTCTTCTTTGGTGGTTGTTGGTGGTGTCGATGTCAAGCTCAAAGGATTCTTCGGTCTTAAATGTATTTTATTTTTGTGACTGGTGTTCCTCTATGTAAAGACTAGTTTTGTATTGTCTTTTCAGTTTTACGAGGTGAATGTGGCTTGTATTATGATTCATATGATACAAATAAGACATGTGTTATCATAAAAAAGGTTATGGCCTAGTGTACGATATATAGTAGTACCTCCGTCATGGTTTATTGATCCTTTTGTAATGTGTGTCGGCTTTTGACCAATGATTTAACTAATAAAATGTCAACGCATCTCAACAAAAATTGGATTTGTATTTGAAAATAGTTTTTGAGGATATAATTTTTTATGACAAGCATAAATATTTTATTAATTAAATCTATGATCAAAACATGGCATAAAATACAATAAGTATCAAGAAATCAGGACGACAAACTAACTTGTGGTTGATGGTTAGGAGGACACTGGTATCTCCTACCCACCAGAGCTCAAGTCACAGACTTGATGTTGGTGCTTGCATTTTTCTGAATTTATTTCAGGTCTTCCAGCGATGTGCTTTCAGTGGGAGGAGACGTTCCTTTCGACAACGAAAGCTTTATTTCAGGTCTTCCAGCGATGTGCTTTCAGTGAGAGGAGACGTTTCTTTCGACAACGAAAGCGTCTGTGGCAACTTCATCAATCCCATGATGATGTGCCGGCTTAGTCTCTCCGAGATGTTCGTAGGAGTAATGTATGTGCATGCGTTCATAAGGATGAATTATATAATCGTGTATATAAACGACTTAAATTGTACTCTGATTAAAAAAACCAAGAAATCTGAACGGAAGTAGTACTTCACGCACGCATGCGTCGCAAAGCATTTATGCCGAAGCGCGCCAGTAAAGGACCAGAAATCCAATAGGGGCCGCTACTACCTGAGATGCTTTGTCATTATCGATGGCCTAAACCAAAAGACGAGAGCAAATTAAAGCTGTCACGTATACTCACGTGGAAACCACACGACCCCGTGCATCGCCTTTTTGACCGCAGCACCAGGCAACCGCAGCGTACGTGCCTCGTCCCGTCACGGCGGGGCAATGATGCTCGTGCGGTGTCCGTTCAGCTCTTTATTTTTCTTCTTCTCTTTACTCGCACTTGGAGATGATACGTGATGTATTGTCCGGTCTCGCACGCTTGGAAACCGTCGCGATGGTGCGCGAGACAATGACATGGCTGATTTTCTTGGTTACGATACGACCAGGGCATGGTGCTCAGTACAGCGTTCAGGAAAAGGAAAAGGAGAGAGCGGTCCATAAGAGCAACTCTAACCGTCTGGACACATGATTCATTTGCTTTTTGTCCGTTTGAATCGTTCGTGTGTTCATTTTTTTATTTGGATCATTCGATGCGTTTAATTGGAACAGAAGCATTTTTTAACATATCCGTCGCGATATTTCGTCAAACATCTGATGGGCGAGTAATCCCATGAACTGCCCAAACTTCGCGTCCTGCACCCGCGCCCGTGCGTGTTTTGCATGTTCTCCTCGTCGCGTGCTCCCGCCCGCGCATGCTCCGCGGGTGCTCCCCGCCATGCGTCGCTGGGTCACGCTCGCGCGTGCTCTGCGCTGCGCGCGCCCTCACGCCTGCACGTGCTCCGCGCGGCGCGCTTTGCCTGTGCTTCGCGTCTGCAGGTCGCGCGCTCGTGTCATGCTGCCCCGTCCCGTCGCGCGCTCCGCACGTGCCCCGCCACGCCATACTCGCGTCGTCAGTTTGCGCCTTTGCGCCCTACCATGCCTTACTCGCGCTCGCGCCGCCCGCTGCGCCCCGCCCTATCGCGCGCTTCGCCCGTGCTCCGCCCGTGCCCCGCCACGCCATGCTCGCGCCGTTGTGCCCTCCCACACTCTGCTCGCGCTCGCGCCGCCGCGCCCGTACTCCGCCAGCGCCCCGCCACGCCCTGCTCGCACCGCCAGGTCGCAACCCACCCGCGCTCTGCCATGCCCGGCCATGCTCGCGCCCGCTCTCCCGCCCGTGCTCGCCCCGCTCCTGGCCGTGCTCGCCTTGCCGCGGCCCCGCCTGTCCGTGCTTGCACGCTCGCCACATCGCAGTCGCGCGCTTCCCGCGCCGCCGCACTACGGACCGAGGGGACTTCGTCGTACCCGCTCCGCCTCATCGTGGACGTCGGGGACTTGGCGGCCAATGCGCCCGATCCTGCGGCCGACCGGATCCGCGCCGCCGTGTCGCTCCTGGCTGTCGATGGGAGTACATCGCCACATGGGCTGCAGCTTGCGGCGGCGTTTGGCGGAGTCCTCGTCGTCGAGGAGGGTGGAAAAGGAGGCAGAGAAGGAGGTCAAGCCTACGTCGGTGGCCTGCTCGGCTCAGCTCAGCACCGGCGACCGCGACGAGGGCTTGCGGCTGTTGCATCGTCGCAGTGGTTGTGGAGGAAGAGACGCGTGGTGTCGCCGATTAGTGGGTCACCGCTCGCATGCAGCAGACATAGCTGGAAGAAGAGGACACACAAAACGTCCTTTTTTTACCCAAATCCTAGAGTGATGGATATAAGCGTAATTGAATTTTCTGGGAAGTTATACATTTGTATATTGATAAAACCGTTCACAATCTTTTGAAGCTCGGTCTCCCCCAAGATGAACCATATAGCCAAGAGAAACCATGAATCAAAATAGAAGAGCTTGTCCCACCCATGAGTAAATATTTCATAGTAGCCTCATTAGACCGTAGATCTTTCTTGGTATATCCAGACAATAGGTGATTTAAATTTGGAACAGAAATAAATCCGCACGAACACAAGACAGACATAAAATAAAAATGGGTTTCCGCGTTGGGCCATCGTTTTTGTCCGCAACGAACTAAAAATACAAGGGCGGAGGGGAAACCATTAGCGATTCACTCGCTCCCCGCCCCGACCGCTCCCGCGAGCGACAGGGGCCAACCCTAGCCGTCTCTCCTCTCGTCCCCACCTCCCCTTCCGTCTCCTCGCCGCCGTCGGAGCTCGTCGACGGGCAAAGCCCGGTCGGTGGCGGCGGTGGCGGGGCCTTCTCTCCCCTTCGCGCGATGGTGGGAGGCGTGGGACGGCGGCCCTGGGCGGAGGTGCCGCGCTATGAAGGGCTCGGCGGAGCTGGCGGCGGGGCCATGGCTTGGAGGGATCCGAGCGGTGGACCGTCGCGTGACCGTGCTGGCGGCGGTTGTGCGCTTTTGTTGGCGGCCGTTGTCGGTGTCAAAACCGGCAGATCTCGGGTAGGGGGTCCCGAACTGTGGATCTTGGATCGATTGGTAACAAGAGACGATGTTTACCCAGGGTTCGGACACTCTTGATGGAGGTAAAATCCTACGTCCTGATTTGTTTGTACTGATGATGGTGTATTGAGTACAGAGTTGATCTATCACAAGATCGTATGTAGTGGTCTAAACCCTAAGAGCTATGCTCGTATGATGATAGGATCTTTGATGATCATATTGTCCCCAATGACTAGCCTGGTCTCAGTTTATAAAACACACTAGTGGCCTAGGATAACAAGAGTCCTAGTCATCTACGTCGGTGGAGAGGAGTCCTTGTCTTGATCACCAAGTCTTGTGGAATCTTCCTCGTATGCATTATGGGTTGCCCAAAGTTGCCCATTAGTGAATCGTCATGGGGGTCCTCGGCCCGACCCATAGGTCGGCAGACGACGTGGTGAGTACCCCCTAGTCTAGGACAACGTTAGTAGCCCCTTGAATCGGTCTTCAAGTTAGGGACGCTCCTTGGTTCTTCCGAACTGTTCTTCATCTTCAGTCGTCGGTCTTGAAAACTGGTTCAACAAATCTTCCCATCTCCAATCTTGAGGAACGTCGAGGTGTATCTGAAGAGTTCACACGTTGGGCATTCAAGGAGCCCCTTTAAGTTCTCGGCCTTTATCAATGCCTTGTAAAATTTTATGCCACACCTTAGGTTTGAAGTGTTTCATGTGCGGCGGTGTCCTCTTGCATCCGAGCTCCAACGCCGAACTGCATCTGAGGTGTCTTTTTGCAGCCGAGCTCCAACGCTGATCGGCATCTGAACTCTAATGACGGGCTGCGTCCGAGATCCAACACTGGATTGTGTTCGAGGTATCTTTTTGCAGCCGAGCTCCAACGCTGGTCGACATCCAAGCTGTCATAAATTACCCCGGTCTCTGAAAATTTGAAGGAGTCCATCCGAACCTAAATACCGGAATAGTCTTTTATGGAGCCATCCATTCGCATCCAGGATTTATGTCGGAAAGCTTCTGAGGTGCTTTGCGCAGCCGAGCTCCGATGCTGGTCGACATCCAAGGTGTCATATATTACTTCGGCCTTTGAAAAGGTTGAATGAGTTAAGCCGAGCTTAATGCCGGCAATGCCCTCTATTGAGCCAACCACTTGCATCCAAGCATTACACCGGACTACTTCAGAAATAGTGCTCCACCTCAGTAGCTGGGCTGAGTTTTTGTGGAAATTATTTCCGATCGCTACAATTTATTCTTTGTAGAGATATATAGCCTAGTAGCCCTCAAGGTGTGTGTCGGTTTATAACCCGAGATGCACCTGAAGGAAAAAATAACAATCAAAATAAAACCACTGATCAACTTAGGTCGATTTGCAAAATCGGCCTGAGGATCAAGTTCTTGCTCGGCGACAAGCGTTAGGGATGTAAACGCGGTACGTAGTAGTTTCCGAGACTCCGGTTGGGTGCGGCCGACCAACCTAAGGATCGAATTTCCTCGGAAACCATATTGCACTTTGGTTTTCTGCATTGAATAGGTAATGCGATAGCCCCCAAGCCTTAATTTATGCATGGGTGGTCGAATTAAGGATCGATATTTGTTTGACACAAACTTTGCTACGGTCGAGACAATTTATGTGTAAAGATTCTATGTATCCAAGTACATTACATCATTAATGTTCGGATCCGCATTGTACAAGACTTTATTGACCGACCATCAGCTTCAACCTCCTCGGCCAGTAGCCAAGGAGTGTTTTTCATACTTTATAAACCCTTTAGAACGACAAAGATTTATGACAAATAAGGCAATCCGGTCATATGATTTTATAAACAAAGGTACGCGGAAAGGTATGTTATATTACTATTAAAGTAAGAAACATCTTCTGGGAAAAATAGTTCCTTTATAAGTTCCTTTTTCCAGGATATCATGTTGACCATGATCATGAAACCTCAACTCCGATCAATGTGGGAGGAAAATATTGAGCATTTAGTTAAGAAAATGTTCCCGAACTCTGTGGTCTTTTAATGAATCATTTTTTTACTTCCATCGTTGCCGACCAATTATATTCTTAAGATGGTTAGCTTTCGGATTCACCTAGTGTGAGGTACTAACCTGGATGACCCGAAAGTAACAATCGCATAGGTGCTCCCTTTACCCCCTAGCCGAACAATCGGGAACGTAGGGGGTAAGCACAGGAGCCAAGCAACCCAGCTTGGCCAAAATCTTAAGTCAAATTGATGCATATTTATGGCTTTATAACGATGATTACAAAAGGCAGCACTCACATATTGAGTACAAATGCTTTTATGCTATATGCTATTTTGACTCCTTTGTGACTGTTTATCATTTGTGAGTGGCCCATCGTCGACTTCTACCCCTTTGTAGATGCTACGTAGGGTGTTTCTGTAGTAACAAGACAATCCTTAGCCGACGTCTCGGTGCCCAGAGGTGGTTGTTTTAGCGGAAACGAGGCAATCAGATATCTAGGCTTTATAACTTTCACTTGGTCATGGGATCTTAAAGTTTGGGAGGCCAGTTACTAGCCCCCGGTTAGTGTTCGACGTCAGACGAGGTCAAGCCGTTAACACTCCGGCCAATTTTATGAAAGGCCCGTTGTTTAATACAGTCGTCGGATCGCCGACCAGTTTACGCTCATTGTGACAGTCAATTTTTGGCTTTCTCCACTGAGGTAGTGGAACAGTTAAATCGGAAGTACAATCTTAGTGGTTCTCCCTTTGCACTCCTAGCCGAACAAAGCGGAACATAGGAGGCAATCACAGGAGCAGAGCAACCCAACTATTGACCGAAGACACACTTCAAACTGATGCATATAGAGCAATATCCGAGACGCCGAGGTGGAGGTCGGCAGAGAAGATGCCAAACAGCGGGTCAGAAAAGATTTCTCGAGCTGAATTATTACGTAGGGCACCTCGGTCAAGACGATGTCCCTCCTCCTAAAAAACATACAAATAGCTTAAAACTGCCATAATCTCGAAAGCCAAAAAAATTAGCTAAAAACTTTGATGTTCGAACTAAATCAAGTGTTTTGGTGCGAATCCGAAAATTGGCCTTAAAATTAACATGTCCCTCGGTCGTGCTTTAACATGATACATCTGATCTCTTAGACTTCAAGCGGGTCAGCCTTTGGCTTCAACCTCGATATCCCGAGGGCGGAGTGTTTCTCTGGGGCCTATTTAGCAAACTAAACTCAAGCGGCTTTTGAGAGAAACTAGGCTACCCGGCTATTGACCGCACACTAGTGTCGGAAAAAGGAATACTAGAAAAAAGACTTTGCAATGAATAAGAAGAAACATTTATTATAAAACGGATCATACAAATTTAAGAGCCCCCAAGTGACTTGGGTAAAAGAATTTTATGTATAATGATTGTATGTACGGAAGTACTTATATCACATATGTGTTTGCCCGAACTTTAAACGCGTCTTAACCAACCGTCGGCTTCTCCCTCTTTGGCCAAGGGCCGAAAAGTGTTATCTACTACGCCATCCGAGGATATCGGAGGTGTTTCGAATAACCAGACAATCAGGCCATTAGGCTATAACAGCCAAAGCGCGCCCAGGGAACTTATGCTATATTACTATTTAATGTAAGAAGCATCTTCAAAGAAAATAGTTTCGCCAATGGTTCCTTTCTTTGGGTTCTCATGATTACCATGAGGGGTGTGCAATAGATTTATGTATGCTTGTCTTCCGTCGTGGCCGACCATAGTTGAAAACAGTAAGAGCGCTAGCTTTCGGTTTCACCCGTCTGAGGTACGAGTTCAGATGACCCGATCATAACAATCGCAGAGGTGCTCCCTTTACTCCCTAGACAAACAGTTGGAAACGTAGGGGTAAGCATAGGAGCAAGGCAACCCAGCTTTGCGGAACACTTAAGTCAACATGATGCATATATTGGCATAAACATGAACAAGGAAGGGTGCGGTACATTAATAATCATATGCAAGAGGAATGGCTTCATACAGGAAGCCCCCAAGTAAACGAGGTATTTGAATTTGTTTGTAACAAACAAAGTTTTGACAAGGAAAGTTTTTCGCAAACAAGTTTTTGTCAAAAAAGTATAATGCTTGGTCGAACCGAACAAAATTTAAAAATTGAAGAAAGTGAGCATGAAAGCGACTTAGAAGGTTATTGTGCTTGTGACGTGTGTCGAGTTTGTAGTGGGTCAAGGTCCCAGCCCCCAAGCCGGTCACGAGGTAGCTGAAGAAGAGCTCAGCTTGATGAAGTGACAACACAACACTTACGAAAGCCAAGGAGAAACCCCCAAGTGAGTCGAGCAGACGGACTGGTTCGACAACGTGACGGCGAAGCCCCCAGTCTGTCGGCCATGTCGATGACACAATTTGGTTGATGGAGGTGGGACAACAATGTAGGCATGCCAAGGTGACCGCATGACACAACCGAAACTGATTACCTAAATAAAGAGTTTGACTTGACGAAGTGGCGATGCTACATGGTCGATGTGGCAAGGATCCAGTTAACATGGCGAAGCTATGATCGACGGACGCCGAAGTCTCATGCAGGTCGGCTGGTGACGTCGAAGTCTCATGTTAGCCGATGTGTTGAAACAGGTCATCTGGTGATGCCAAAGTCTCATGCCATTCGATGTGTCGAAGCTAGTCGGCTGGTGACGCTGGAGTCTCCGAAGCGGGTTGATGAAGGGATGACGAAGCCCCCAGTCTAGCCGAGGTGACAGAGAAGATCTGTAAGGTGACGCTAGAGCCCCATGCTAGGCGACGTGTCAAAGTAGGTCAGCATGGTGGACGTCCGCTTGAAAAAGTAACGGCGCGGCGATGCCGACACGGGTCGGAATTTGTGAGGAGATCGATGCTGGCTTGATGAAGCAATGGAGCGCCCGACCCGTACAACCTGCGGATGACGAGGTTCGCCAGATGATTATGCGGCCCTCGTGACCTAGTCGGCTACGTTGGTGGAGAGGAGTCCTTGTCTTGATCATCAAGTCTGGTGGGTTCTTCCTCGTATGCATTATGGGTTGCCCAAAGTTGCCCATTAGTCAATTGTCATGGGGGTCCTCGGCCCGACTCATAGGCCGGGAGACGACGTGGTGAGTACCCCTAGTCCAGGACATTGTCAGCGGCCCATCCAGACCTTGCGGGCGCGGGGTGTCGGGCGGCGCAGGGGCAGGCTACGTCCTGGTGCGGCGTGGCTCTGGCCATGGTCCCGGCGAAGCGTTGGCTCCTGGTGCTAGTGGCGGTGCCGGCCGGCCAGATCACCGGATCTGGCCCATGGCCGCCGGCGAGTGTTCAAGCGTGTCCCTCAGGTCCTGGTGTGGATGTGGGCTGCCACGGCATAGTGGTGGCTCACGACGGTGGTGTGGGTCGTCTCACGGCGGCGTTGGGCTTGTTCGTGTGCGGCTCGCAAGGGGGCAGGTCTATTGCGGCGGCGGCTGGCTTTCCAGCGTTGGTCCACCTATAGTCGATTTGTGTCGGCCTTTGTCCCCTCTCCTCGGCGCTTGGTCACTACCCATGTTGTAGGGCTAGCTCGCTCCCAGCTGCGGTCCATCGTCCATCTCGCGCCCGGTGTGGCAGGAACGAGCTCCTCTCATGCATGGTGGGTAGGACCGAGCTTGTCTCGCGCACGGTGCAGCAGGAACGACCTTGCCTCGCACATGGTGCCACTGGACTAAGCTCGATTGCGCCCGATGCTGCATGACGAGTCGATGGAGGCCAGCGTTGGCCAGCCTTTGCGTCTCGCCAGCCTTTGCGTATCGGCATTGGGGCTGCCCAGGGGTGGAAAAGGCAGTTCATTTTCGCTTGTCTCTTTGGCTGGGGTAGCGGCGGTTCTCTAGCGAGGTGGAGTCAAGGTCTTGGATGCCGGGGCGACGGCCCTGGAGGTGGTTGTGTGGTGCTCATGGGCAGAGCCCATGGCCTGGTGCTGCTTGGTTGCCACGGCCTTGTGGGCAGCGTGGTAGCCAGGGTGTGGCGATCGGTGGCGATGTGTGTTGGACACAGTGAAAACCTACTCTATCTTCGGACGGACCGGCGGTAGCAAAGTTCCCTTCTTGAACGCGTCTCCGCGTCTCTCATCGCCCATCGTGCTGCTCCAGGGGAAACTCTGATTCTCGGATCGGGCGGTGGCGACGCTCTGGTGTCGTATCCTTCTTGAAGGCATCGCCTTGGAGCCCACGGTTCGTTGTATGCGGCTTTATCTCTTCGCCCTGGCTTGTTCCCGGTTGAGTCCCCGGTTACTCTTGTAGTGCTAAGGGTGATGTTGCTGCGATCAGCGTCTATGTATCATGCCTTGGGTGTGTGCGTGTGTTGTGATGGCGTGCGTTTGTATCCGGTTGTTGATGATCATTTCTTTATATATAAAGCGGGGCGAAAGCCTTTTTCGGTAAATACGTGGGCGAAAGAAATGAATCGCCCGGTTGAAATTGCTCTAAGGCTCTAATAGTGTGAACACATCTAGCATTTGTTTTCTTTTGCAAATGTCGCTTCAAAGTTCAAACGAAAGCTTACGAGGATGAATGCACTGTTTTCCTGAACAAAACATGATGCTCGTGTTGCACATGTCTAGTTCATTTGTGGGCCAAAACGAGTTTTTGTAAGTTTTCGGAGCCAGGATATCATAGCCAAGTTGGCTACCAGGATGGGCTAAAAAAGGATTTGCTTCTCGAATTTAAGCGCTCGTGTTAGCGGTTCTTGTAATTTGGATTGTTTCCTCGGATGTAAGCACTTTAGCAGTGCTTTTTTTAAGGATTGTGTGAGCATATCAACAAGTTAAAAAGGAAACAAAATTGGATGTCTTGGCAGGAGATGACTCAACCGAAAGGTACGAGAAGACTTGGTTTTAAGGTTTTTAAGATTTTTGATCTTTCTCTATTGACCATGCAAGTTTGGCGCATTCTACAAAGCCTGGACAATCTATGTGCCAGAATCTTGAAGTCCCTATATTTTTCATCAACATTTATACTACATGCAGAACTAGGAAGCTACCCATCTCAAATCTGGAGGATGGTACTTGAGGGACATGACATCCTCAAAGAAGGCCTTATACATTGAATTGGCAATGGAAATACTACAGAAATATGGAGAGATAATTGGTTTCCGAGATCAGATATGCTGAGACCTTATGGATGCATAGCACCGAACCCACCTAATTTTGTCTCGGAGTTAAACTGATGCAACATCGGCAATGGTGGAGGAAGGAACATGTCGAGGAGGTATTTATACCCATTGATGTGCCAGTAATATTGGGTATTCCTCTCTATAGAAGGAACTTAGATGAGTCATGGGCATGACATTTTGAAAAGAATGACACGCTTTTAGTATGACCAACCTACAGAATGTTAGTAGGAACTAGAAGAAGAGAAGAAGAGAAGCTTGGTTGGATGGAATTTCAGGTTCATCTAGTACGCACCAGGAGAAAGCATAATAGAAACCATTGTGGAAAATACAAGTCCTGGAAAAAATTAGAATGTTTCTTTGGAAGTTGACCAAACATTCACTTCCTACTAATGAGATTCGGTGTAACAGAAACATGGTGGACTCAAGTGCTTGTGGTTTGTGTGGGATGGAAGACTTGTGGAGGCATTCTTTGCTTGAGTGTTCTATGTTTCGGAGCATATGGGCTCTAGTTGATGAGGAGTTGGTGGAGAATTTGATTGCAACGACTGAACCCAATGCAAGACAGTGGCTCTTTGCTATGATTTAATCAATGCCTCATGAAGCTTTTATCACTCTTGCAGTGACTCTCAACCTGGTAGGCAACGAGAAAAGCCATTCATGAACATGTATTTGAAATCCTGCTTCCCTACTCCCCTCCTCGTTAGGTTTCGGAGGGGTATTATTGACCCCGCCAGTTTTATTTTGTCCAGCCCGCCGTACCCCATATCCAAGCCCCTTAGAACCTAGATCCAAGCCCCATATAACCTATAGAACCCATACCGTATAGATACAGTACCATCCCTTGGAAAAAAACATGACCCCACGACCACGTACGGCCTGCCACTATCATTAACTGAGCCCCCTCAATCACGCAGCTCCATCATTCATGCATTACCCTAGTTGAGGGAGCTTTGAATATCGGCTGCGGCGATCTCATCGGCAGCAATCTCGGCCGCCAACACGCAGCACCGTCGTCAACCTCCAGCACTCCAAGGTACCACATCTCGCTCATGAACCCCCCTCCCCCACCCCACACATACATTTCTCTCGCTCGCGGCGGCATCATGGGATGATCTGTCATTTTTTTCATGCTAGCGGGTAACCTAGCTACCAGGAGGCGCACGCGATCGTGAATCTTGTTCCTGTAGAGCTGCTCCTCGTCTTACAAAGTGATCACGTCAGCTAAAGTGGGTTCCTTCTGTCTAGGGTTAACATAGCGTCAGTTGCCGTCTGCTGTGTGCACAACGGCTATCGTTATTTGCTGCGGCGGCGCAACCTATCAGTTATCTACTTTCGATAGTGCTCCTCCTCGCGATCCAAAGTGATCAGGATGGGTGGCGTGGGCATCTTCCTAACTAGGGTTCACGTACCTTCTGATGATACTTATTATTTGTTGTAGGAAAAATGGCGGACATTGAGTTAACTGATATCATGGTAGATATGGAGTTTGGAGAACTGCTAAAAGATTGGATACGTGATTGGTCACATGATGAAAATTCAAATCGTGGAGATTGGGAAGAGAATGGGAACATAGGGGAAGATGTTAATGTGAGTGGCATTATCATGTTGTAAATTTTTTGTGGCATCCAACAACATTATATTTCTGTATTGGAAATTTATAGATGGACGTGGATGATGATATTGAGGAAAACAACTCCGAGGTCTCGAATGAAGATTACATTAGTTAGGTGGGGAAGTGGAATTTTTTTGTTGCAAATCAAATATTTTGTGGAATATTATATGTATTTCTGTTCATTATTTCGGCTAATTTCAAGATCTCATAACGCGTATGACTATTATGGTGAATCCAACGCGGAGACAGACCTAGAAGACGAATCAGTAGATGCACCTGATTCTAGAGTTGCAGTCATTGGTCAACATGAGTGAGGTATGTATGAGCTCAATGTTGTATGGAAGTAATGTTAAACCATGTAAAAAATCATGGCTATGTTTTGATTGTTCAGGTGACAGAAGATGAGGGGAAAGAGAATGTCCAAGATAGCACGCATGCAGATGATCAGAGGGATATGTTCATGAAGCTAAGAGAAATGACTATTGTGTCTACTGAAGCTGTGTTCGTCTTCTACAACAGCTATGCTAAAGATAATGGTTTCAACATTGGAAAGGATAAGGTCAGGGATAGCAAAACAGAGTCACATCATATGCATTTGCGGCGGTATGTTTGTTCCAGAGAAGGGAAACATGACAGCAAATTGCTAACCGAGGAAGGACGCAGCCGTAGGATCACACCCGAGTCACACTGCAACTGCGAAGCACAGCTGACCGTGAAGCTTGACGAAAAGCATGGGGTTTGGTATGCTGGAAGTTTCGAGGACAAGCATAGCCATATGTTAGCAAGACCGGATGAAGTACCTTTTCTTTGGTCCCATAGAAAAATCAAAGAGTACCAGAAGTTTCAGATAATGTCCATGGGTGCCGCAGGGATAAGAATTCACACTATTATGGATTCCTTCATCAGTAAACATGCATGGTACGACAGTGTTGGTTTTACGAGGCGTGATATATACAACCTTTGCTCTAGGGAGAAGAGGAAGCTGCTTTCAAAAGGAGATGCTGCCACAGCCATAGGCATCATGGCCGGTAGGAAAGAGAGGGATCCAAGCTTGTTTTTCGAGTACATGCTAGATAAAGAAGGACATATGAATAGAATGTTCTGGTGTGACTCCCAGTCTCGTCAGGACTACGAGGACTTCGGTGACGTGGTTGTATTTGACAGCACGTATAAGATGAATTGCTATGGTATGCCATTCATACCTTTTGTTGGTCTTAACAATCACCGAAAGACTACTATTTTTGCTTGCGCCATAGTTTAGGACGAGACCAAAGAGACATATGTCTGGCTGCCGCAAACTATTTTGAGATCCATGTGTCAGAAGCTGACGAAGAGTATAATCACGAACGCAGATGTTGTGATGACCGGGGCAATTCGCGAAGTCTTGCCAGATGTGTGCCACCATATATGTACATGGCATATAGAAAAAAATATGAAGATTCATGATAACCCACAAGTATAGGGGACCAATTGTAGCCTCCTTCGATAAGTACGAGTGTCAAACCCAACGAGGAGCTAAAGGTAGAACAAATATTCCCTTAAGTTCTATCGACCACGCTTAACGTTCGCTTTACCTAGAACAAGTATGAAACTAGAAGTACTTTGTAGGTGTGACGGGATAGTTTGCAAGAAAATAAAGAAAACGTAAATAAAAAGTAGGGGCTGCTTAGATAAAGTAACAATGAAGTTAGTTTAACAAGTGTGGAAAAGTGGTTGTAGGAGTTGCGGAATTGTCCCTAGGCAATCGATAACTAGACCGGTCATCATTATTGCAATTTTATATGAGGGAGAGGCATAAGCTAACATACTTTCTCTACTTGGATAATGTGCACTTATGGTTGGAACTCTAGAAAGCATCCGCAACTACTAAAGATCATTAAGGTAAAACCCAACCATAACATTATAAGGTATCAAGTCTTCTTTACTCCCATATGCAACAACCCACCTACTCGGGTTTATGCTTATGTCACTCAAGCAACCCACCATAGGCAAATCATGAACACATTGCAACACCCTAGAGCGAGGATCCCTTACGCTTGCGCGATACGAAGAGCACCATAGGACAGCACCAATAAAAAAACATGCAACTCAAACCAATCATGATCATCAATCAACCCATAGGACAAAATAGATCTACTCAAACATCATAGGATGGCAACACATCATTGGATAATAATATGAAGCATAAAGCACCATGTTCAAGTAGAGGGTACAGCAGGTTGCGGGAGAGTGGACCGCTATAGATAGATGGGGGAAGGTGATGGAGGTGTTGGTGAAGATGACGGAGTTGTTGGAGTAGATCGCCGTCACGATCATGGCCTCGGCGGCGTTCCGGTGCCACCGGGAGAGAGAGGGAGAGAGCCCCCCTCCTTATTCTTCTTCCTTGACCTTAGATGGGAGAAGGGTTTACCCTATGGTCCATGGCCTCACTTGGTGGCAGAGGGCCGAGAGCCCCTCTGAGATTGGATCTCTCTCTCTCTGTTTCCTTATGTTTTTGCGCTCCTAGATTCTGGCCTTTCATCGTTTCTTAAATATTCGGAGATCCGTAACTCCGATCGGGCTGACATTTTGAGGGGGTATTTATCCAAAAATTAGCTTTCTTGCAGCCAAAGGACAGATCCAACCGACCTAAGGGGTGGCCACAAGCCTGCCAGGCACGACCAGGTGGGTGGGCCGCGCCTAGCAGGCTTGCCACCTCCTCGGGCATCGTCTCATGTTGATTCTTTTTCCCAAAAATCACATATATTCCAAAAAAATCTCCGTAAGTTTTTATCACGTTTGCACTTCATTTGGTATGGATATTCTGTGAAACAAAAAACATGCAACAAATAGGAACTGGCACTCGGCACTGGGTCAATTTGTTAGTCCCAAAAATAGTATAAAAAGTTGCCAAAATTATATGAAAGTTGGAGAATATTGGCATGATACAATCAAAAATTATAGATACGATGGAGACGTATCAGAATCCCCAAGCTTAATTCCCACTCATCCTCGAGTAGGTAAATGATAAAAAAGATAATTTTTGATGTGGAATGCTACCTAGCATAATCTTGATCATATAGTCTAATCATGGCATGAATATTAAGACACGAGTGATTCAAAGAAATAGTCTATCATTTGACATTAAGACAATAATACTTCAAGCATACTAATAAAGCAATTGTATCTCTTCAAAATATAATGGCAAAAGAAAGTTATCCCTACAATATCATATAACATGGCTATGCTCCATCTTCCCCACACAAAGTATTTATATCATGCACAACCCCGATGACAAGTCAAGCAATTTTTTCACGCCTTTTATGTTCTCAAACTTTTTCAACTCTCATGCAATACATGAGCGTGAGCCATGGATATAACACTATAGGTTGAATAGAAGATGGTGGAGGTTATGAAGAAAAAGGAGAAGATAGTATCACATCAACTAGGCGTATCAACGGGCTATGGAGACACCCATTAATAGATATTAATGTGAGTGAGTAGGGATTGTCATGCAACGGATGCACTAGAGCTATAAGTGTATGAAAGCTCAAAAAGAAACTAAGTGAGTGTGCATCCAACTTGCTTACTCATGAAGACCTAGGGAAATTTGAGGAAGCCCATCATTGGAATATACAAGCCAAGTTATATAATGGAAAATTCCCAATAGTATATGAAAGTGACCAAATAGGAGACTCTCTATCATGAAGATCATGGTGCTACTTTGAAGCACAAGTGTGGAAAAATAATAGTAGCAGTGTCCCTTCTCTCTTTTCTCTCTCTTTTTTATTTTTTTGGTGGGCATCTAAGGCCCCTTTTTTGGGCTTCCCTGAACTCTTTTATTTTCCATAAAGTCCGGAGTCTCATCCCAACTTGTGAGGGAATCATATCTTCCATCATCCTTTCCTAACATGGCACAATGCTCTAATAATGATGGTAATCACACTTTTATTTACTTACAACTCGATATCTAGAACAAAATATGACTCTATATGAATGCCTCCGGTGGTGTACCGGAATATGCAATGATCTAGCATAGCAGTTGATATCAAAAAATGGACAAGCCATGAAAACATCATGCTAGCTATCTTACGATCATGCAAAGCAATATGAAAATGATGGTGTGTGTCATAATAAACGGAATGGTGGAAGTTGCATGGCAATATATCTCGGGATGGCTATGGAAATTCCATAATAGGTAGGTATGGTGGCTGTTTTGAGGGAAGATATATGGTGGGTTTAATGGACCGGGGAAAGTTGCGCGGTACTAGAAAGGCTATCAAAGGTGTAAGAGTGAGAGTGTGTATAATCCATGGACTCACATTAGTCATAAAGAACTCACATACTTATTGCAAAAGTCTATTAGTCATAGAAGCAAAGTATTAGACGCATGCTCCTAGGGGAGAGGTTGGTAGGAGTTAACCATCGCACGCTCCTGACCCTCACACAAAGGTTGACAATCAATAAATAAATCATGCTCTGACTTCCTTACATAACGGTTCACCATACGTGCATGCTACGGGAATCACAAACCTTTCGACAAGTATTTCTACTAATACACAATTACTCACTAGCATGGCTCTAATATCACCATCTTTATATCGCAAAACTATTGCAAGGAATCAAACACATCATATTTAGTGATCTACAAGTTTTATGTAGGATTTTATGACTAACCATGTGAATGACCAACTCTAGTTAACTCTCTAAATAGATATAAGTGAAGTATGAGAGTTTAATTCTTTCTAAGAAAGATATGCCCACGCTCTAACAAATATAAGTGAAACAAAAGAGCATTCTACAAATGGCAGTTTTCTATGTGTGAGAAACACGCAATCCAAACTTCAAATGATATAAGTGAAGCACATGAAGCATTCTATAAAGACATACTCAAAAGATATAAGTGAGGTGCAAAGAGCCTTCTATAAATCGACCAAGTAATTTCTCATACCATCATGGTGCATTATTAAAAGAAAAAGAAAAAGCACACGACACTCCAAGATACGTATATCATGTGACAAATAAAAATATAGCTCCAAGTAAAATTACCGATGGTTGTTAGAAGAAAGAGGGGATGCCTTCCGGGGCATCCCCAAGCTTAGTTTCTTGGGAGTCCTTAAATATTACCTTGGGGTGCCTCGGGCATCCCCAAGCTTAGTCTCTTTCCATTCCTTATTCCTTCATCCATCGTGATCTCACCCAAAACTTGAAAACTTCAATCACACAAAACTTAACAAAATCCTCGTGAGATATGTTTGTATAATAAAAAAATCACCACTTTAAGTATTGTTGCCAACCAATTCATATTTTTTTTAATTTTATCTCCTGTAATATAACTTTTCCATGGCTTATACCACTGATACAATCAATAGTTTCATCAAAACGAGCAAATCAATGCATCAAAAACAGAATCTGTCAAAGACAGGACAGTCTGTAGTAATCTGAACATTCACCATACTTCTGTAACTCTAAAAATTCTGAAGAATTAGGAAAATATAAATTTTGCATAGAAGTACTGTGTAATAATTTCAGAAACTTTTGACATTCGAGTAAAAAAGGTAAATTCATGCACTACATCCAAAGTTTCTGTTGTTGCACTGCACACACTAAACAAGCAATCTAATCATCATAAAAGAAAATCTTGGCACATTATTTTTATAATACAATGGATTTGTACAAGGGGATTTTTTGTTGAAAAGTTTCTGTAATCAAGATTCACAATGTTTCCGTGGGCATGAACAAAGTTCAAGGCTAGCCCCCGCTTCAACGATGCTCGTCTTTCTCACTTTCACTTTTCTTTTTGAAAAGGTTTTAAGTTCCCCCGCTTTATTTTTTGTTTTTAAAATATATAAAAGCACACAACAGAATAAAATGACTCTCTAAAACTTCCGGGTTGTCTCCCTAGCAGCGCTTTCTTTAAAAGCCATTAAGCTAGGCATATAGTGCTCAAGTAATGGATCCACCCGGTTCCCAAGGTATATCAAAGACAATTTTAATTAACAATGATTTGTAATTTAGTAGTGAGAACAAAAAGATATAAATCATGTGACAACTAAGTCTAACTCTCTTCATATGCATTGGCATGTCATACAAGAACAATTCATTCACACCAAGTAAAGGCCAATGCATAGCATACGTAGTTTCGTGCAATTTTATTGTATCGGAAACATAGAGAGGTGAAGATGTATTTACTCTCTCATAATAATTGCAAGTGGGAGAAGCAAGCACATGAATATTATATTTATCAAAATTATCATGTGCAATAGGAAAACACATCCCATCAATATAATCCTTAATAAGTGAAAACTTCTCTAATATAGTGTAGTTTGGAGAATTCAAAAAGGTAATAGGACTATCATGTGTGGGTGCAATAGCAACAATTTCATGCTTAACATAAGGAACTATACCAATTTCATCTTCATAAGCATAATTCATATTGGCATCATGGCCACAAGAATAGCAAGCATCAAGTTCATCTAAAGGGGATATTTCAAAAGAATCCAAGGGATCATAGCAATCAACATAGCATTCATCCTTCGGTAAGCACGAAGGGAAATTAAACAATGTATGAGTTGAAGAGTTACTCTCATTATAAGGTGGGCATGGTAGCTAATCCGCTCTTCCTCCTTTTTTTCTTAGTTCTCCTCCTAATCTTTTTCATCTAATGAGTTTACAATTTCAGCAACTTCCTCTTCAATAAATTCCTACAAAATATTAGTCTCTTCCAAGGCAGCGGTCATTCTTTCAATAAACTCTTTAACATAAGCATTAGAAGCATAGTTTTCATAGCAATATTTAAGTATGGTAAAAAAATTAGAATTGTAAAGAGTAGCATCATACTTTTCAATGAAAGAAGCAATTTCATAGGCACCCTTAAAAGCAACAAATTCTTCAATTTGTTCAACATCATTATAGCAATAGGCCTCCTTAGCATAAGAGGATAATATTTCATTAACATTAAACACACATTGGTAGGGAAGGTGTTTTTTAGCTTCTTTAGAACAATAAGTAAAATCATAAATTTCACATAGATTCCAAGCATAGCAACACAAAGTATTAATTTGATGCCACAAGAGTTTCCCTTTTTGAGATATGCGGTGTCACACTTAATGAGCATGCTCATTTAATGATTTTCCCTCAACTAAGCTAGTTGGGTTTTCAGCACGAGCACAAGTGGATAGAAGATGACCCAAGTAATATTCTTTGGTGGTACGAAACACTAGTGGTTCCTCAACTTTTAGAGTAGCAAGTACAACTATGTTTTTTGGTATTTTGCGTTTCCTACCCATATCTAAAGATAGAAAACAAGTTGAAACAGCAAATGAAATCTACTTAGTGATAAAGCAAACAAGCACACACGAGAATATTCACCGCACGCTATGCTCCCTGGCAACGGCGCCAAAAAAGGTCTTGATAACCCACAAGTATAGGGGATCAATTGTAGCCTCTTTCGCTAAGTAAGAGTGTCGAACCCAACGAGGAGCTAAAGGTAGAACGAATATTCCCTCAAGTTCTATCGACCAACAATACAACTCTAAGCACGCTTAACGTTCGCTTTACCTAGAACAAGTATGAAACTAGAAGTACTTTGTAGGTGTGACGGGATAGGTTTGCAAGAAAATAAAGAAAACGTAAATAAAAAGTAGGGGCTGCTTAGATAAAGTAACAATGAAGTTAGTTTAACAAGTGTGGAAAAGTGGTTGTAGGAGTTGCGGAATTGTCCCTAGGCAATCGATAACTAGACCGGTCATCATTATTGCAATTTTATATGAGGGAGAGGCATAAGCTAACATACTTTCTCTACTTGGATAATGTGCACTTATGGTTGGAACTCTAGAAAGCATCTGCAACTACTAAAGATCATTAAGGTAAAACCCAACCATAACATTATAAGGTATCAAGTCTTCTTTACTTCCATATGCAACAACCCACCTACTCGGGTTTATGCTTCTGTCACTCAAGCAACCCACCATAGGCAAATCATTAACACATTGCAACACCCTAGAGCGAGGATCCCTCACGCTTGCGCGATACGAATAGCACCATAGGACAGAAGATGACGGAGTTGTTGGAGTAGATCGCCGTCACGATGATGGCCCCGATGGCGTTCCGGTGCCACCGGGAGAGAGGGGGAGAGAGCCCCCCTCCTTCTTCTTCTTCCTTGACCTTCGCCATAGATGGGAGAAGGGTTTCCCCTATGGTCCATGTCCTCACTTGGAAGCGGAGGGCCGAGAGCCCCTCCGAGATTGGATCTCTCTCTCTATGTTTCCTTATGTTTTTGCGCTCCTAGATTCCGGCCTTTCACCGTTTCTTAAATATTCGGAGATCTGTAACTCCGATCGGGTTGAAAGGGGATCTTTATCCAAAAATTAGCTTTCTTGCGGCCAAAGGACAGCTCCAACCGACCTAAGGGGTGGCCACAAGCCTGATAGGCGCGGCGAGGGGGTGGGTCGCGCCTATCAGGCTTGCCACCTCCTCGGGCATCGTCTCGCGTTGATTCTTTTCCCTAAAGTCACATATATTCCAAAAAAAATCTCCGTAAGTTTTTATCTCGTTTGGACTTCATTTGGTATGGATATTCTGTGAAACAAAAAACATGCAACAAACAGGAACTCGCACTGGGCACTGGATCAATATGTTAGTCCCAAAAATAGTATAAAAAGTTGCCAAAAGGATATGAAAGTTGTAGAATATTTGCATGAAACAATCAAAAATTATAGATATGACAAAGACATATCAATGCACCCCAGTCACAAGTCCTTGAACCAGTTCCGAACTCTTCTATACTACGCCACGACCACGTTTGAGGAGAGATGGCATGCGTTTGTGAAAAGATGGCAGTCAGAAAAAACAATAACTTGGTTGAGAAGGATGTATAAGAAACGGAGACTGTGGGCCGCAGCTTATCTGACATAGGGGTTTTGTCTTGGCATGAAAAGCAACCAAAGGAGTGAAAGTTTGAACTCATGCCCTCACCTCCACCTAGACAGTGAAATGACCCTGGTGGATATGATTTTACACTATGAGAATGTCGTTGTACATATCCATGAGAACGAGGCACGAGATGACTGCACGTCATCACAGACTCTACCTGTGCCAATTACTAGCTCTAGGAAACTTGAGGTAGCTGCTTCTCACGTCTTCACTCCAGCAAACTTCTATATGTTGCAAGATGATCTTAGAAAGGTTGGCAGCATGGAGATCGTAGAATGAATGGTTGGAGACGAATAACAGTAGTTCATCGTGTGCTGGAAGAATAACCGTCAGAGCCATTTTTTGGTGGAGTATACACCAGTAAAGTCCGCCAAAACTACAAGGTGCAGCTGTAGAAGAATGATTCAAAAGGGTCTACCTTGCAAGCACATATTCCATGTACTTAAGTACATGAATATATTTGAAATACCAACTGTTTAGTTCTTGTTCAGTTCACTAAACAAGAAAGGCTGGGACTACCCACGAAGCGCACAAGCGATTTATTGGGATTTGGTTGGACTGGGGCAGAGGAAAGAATGAAATATAGCCAGGTCACTCTATTAGCGTCAGAAGCTATGCATGCGGCATGCAAACACACAGCTCTCTGGGATCAGTTATAGGATAGTTTGAAGGCCGTCATAGCTAAGAGCAATGAGTATGATCTGCTACAGGAAAAATTGAGTAACAAAATGTCTGATCTCAGTAAGTGTGCAATTGAATATGTAGAGGATGGTGAAGGCAACGTGATTGCAGTTCAAGATCCTATGAAAGTATCAAGAAAAGGTGTAACAAAGTTAGATGAGAAGCACCTAGTGTCGAAAAATGGTAGACCACTTTCTTACGATGAGATAAAAATCCGGTGTGGTGCTTGCAAATTGCTAGGACACACTAGACGCATCAAGAAATGTAAACTTAATAATAAGTAAGCGTTTATATGCATTGTCCATTTTTTGTAACCTTGCCATTCATTAAGTTAACTTGTCTGCTATCATGTGCAGAATTGTAGGGTAGGAAGAAGAGTAGAACACCTGCGTACGTCATATCATCACTCTTGAGTATCTACTTTTCTTTTTTAGCTAAAGAGGGGCTTTTATGCCCTCCCGATTTCCATTACTAGAAACCACGGGGTATTTGAAACTACAAGCACCAAACTGAAACCTAACACCTAACATGTACTACTACCACCAGCATCAACTTTCAGAAGGACAGATAAGTAGCAAACCAACTGCTACCACAAGCAAACCAGCTACAGCTAGCAAAAGCAAAGTCTAACAGATAACTAGAAATACTTAAGTAGATGTATAAGAACAAATGATGCTGCTAGATACATAGAGGAAGACAGGACCATGGAGCAATGAAAGAAGAACCAATCCACATCCAACAGTAGCAGTTTTTTTCTAGCTCCTTTATCTACAAGATACAATGGCAAACAATTTTGATTAGTATATACCACTTTGTGTGTGACAACTATAGGATGAATATGGATTTCAATTCCCCTAAATTCAACATAATCATCCTGATATACACTTGGTCCATGCATGAATTGGGTGTAAAGTGTCTCTGATATCAATAAAGACTTATCCAATCCCACCTTCAATCTCACAAAAATCAGTAGAAACATAGATAACTCAATTGACATCAATCAGGTTGTAGAAACATAGATAACTCAATCTGTCTATTGACATCAATCAAGTTGTAGAAACATAGATAACTCAATTTTGTTGCATGCTTCTAGTTCACTTAATTTTTAATAGTGAACATAGTTAACTGAATTTTGTTTAGTGCTACTTACACAGCAGCAAAGCGGCATCTAAGCAAAGTAATGTAGCTAGTTAAACAACAACAAAGCAATGCAGCTGCAATGACACACCTACACACATGCATGTACATTAAACAGAGTAGTACCATTCAAGTATTTGTTAGGGTTTGAGAATTTACCATAGACGATGGAGCTAGCCGGAGATAATCCTACTACTGGCTGGAGAGGGCCAGCACCCGCGGGGAACACCTTGGGAAACGTGGGGACCTCCTTGGGAGGGAGGAGACCGAATCCTTCAATTTCTTCTTCCTAGCCGGCTTCACCTCCATCGCCCCACCGATGCCCTGGGTTGGGAGACCAATTGGCACTTCCGCCACCGGGGGCGGCGCCTGTGTGAGCGGATCCACCCGATATCGCATCGACTTGAAGAGCTTCCACTTGTTCCTCTTCACCGGATCCGGGGACTCGGCCTCCATTATAGCCCATAGAATCACCCCCATGGCCGGCTACGGCTGCGATCCAGGGAAGCAGCGTAGCAGTTCATCGTCGCGCAACTTATCCTTGACCACTAACGCAGCATCGTTGAGCTGCTCCTTACGTGGGAACCAGAAATCGATCTCCCAGAGCCACCCCAGCTTCTCCTTGTCGCCGCCTGCCAGCGTTGCTATCTGTCCCTCCCTGGTGGACATCTCTATCTACCTGATCTGGTGGTTTCAGTGAGAGAGGAAGAGGAGGCGGAGGAAACTGCAGTGATGCCCGAAACAGAATCAAACTCACCAGGTCACTTGGTACTGGTAGTGGTGGGCTCGCGAACGTGTCGGGGTGCAGCCCTGTGCGACGTATTAGAAGGAATTTTACTTGGGCCCATGGAACATGTTTTAGTTGGGCCCGTTTTACTTGTGTCAGCTCATAGAAAGATTACTTCTTTTAAGATTTCAAAAATTATGTTACTTGTTTTTGTTCATGGAATAATGTAAATCAAAAAGTTCATGAAATAATGTAAATCAAAATGCGGCAAAATGCAAAGAGGTAGATCATGTTTTACGTGTCATAAACTTTTCTTCTTTTAACCTTTGAAAAATAATACTTCTGTTAAGTGTTGAATGGTTCAAATATTTGTTACTCCTACACAAATGTTGTTCCATTTGGTCTTACTTGCATGACTCATAAAATTTGAAAATAATGCTTCTATCTAGTGTTGTTCCATGTGGTGTTACTTGCATGACACATAAAAATCAGATCTGAATGAAACATACATATATTAGCATGGAGAAAAGGCGCACTTTTACTTGAACGAAACATACATATATTAGCACAGAACAACAGATAACATAGATAACATAGATATATAGTAGCCCCCCTTACAACTCATTACTAATAATTATAAGCCCTTATAACTTGGGCTCTCACTAATGGATTGATAGCTCACGATAAGACACTCTTAGAACAGGCCCCTCTAGAACATGGGCAGCAATAGTTTGCACATCATCAACCATGGGGGGGTCAACATGGAGACGTTCACTCCTCATCTTCCGGAGGGTTGGGAATGGCGAGAGAGTGCATGTGGCCCGAGGTGGGGAAGATGTAGTCGAGCTGGCTGAAGATGTTGTATGTTGAGAACGCAATGAACTCACACCCATAAAAGAAGGACCGGCCGAGGAGATGGTATGCATCAAAGAGATTGGTGAAGCGGGCG
This sequence comes from Hordeum marinum, assembly GCA_022496015.1. NCBI lineage: Eukaryota > Viridiplantae > Streptophyta > Magnoliopsida > Poales > Poaceae > Hordeum > Hordeum marinum. The sequence goes on along the minus strand of CM039675.1, from coordinate 364,624,594 downwards.
ATGACGCCACTTCCTCCGATGCGATCCTCCCTGATGTTGAACATTAGCGAAGAGCCGGGAGGTAAGTGATGGTAACCGGTCCTAATGAACACTGTGGCAAACTCCATTGGACCCCTCCACCTCGAGATTGCCCACACCCGGAGCTCATTCTCGACCATGAACCTGGAGGGGTACTCCCTCTCCGACATGATGTTCGGCACGAGGAAGGTTGGCCCGACATACTGCATGTTGCCGGTAGGGGGCATGTCTTGGATCTGAGATGCGATAGGACGTGAGCGTGTAGTTTGGGGATTGAGAGGAGAGAGAGGTGCCGGTTTGAGGTAGAATAGGTGGGGGTTAAATAGGGGGATCCATGACGCCGTTTGCCCTTCATCATGGTGCGAAAGGTCCCGGTGTGAAACGTGTTGCCGTTCATCATGGTGGGAAAGTGGCTCGGTGGGAAAGGGCCGGGTTGGAAACGAGTCGTGACAAAAATGAACTGCTACAAATACTTCATCACTCAATTTCATCCAGGAATCCTGGATCTTCCTTATCTTGGCCATAAGTTTTGCATAAGTAAAATATTCAGCAATAACAAATGCGAAGTGAAGCAAAACAAATTATTGGCACGAACTTACTGTCTCATAGCATGACACATAAACATGTATGTGTATGCAACATAAAATTCACAAAATAGGTAACACATGAATTCTTGTGTCATGTATGCAACCTAAAATCCAAAAAATGTCTCAAACCAAAATTATTCATGCCCCGAAAACATGCTTCCGGACTAAAATCCAACCATTTAAAATTTAATCTTGCATCACTTATGAAGTCTTTACGCCTGGATTTTCTTTGCGATATCGCAAATTTTGTTTTTCACCACTTCTAGTTGGTTGGTAGGTGACAAAATCAAATCAGCAATGAGTCGTCTTCTCCTTGCGTTAACCGTATCCTGCAAATTTACATATAAATACATAGTGAATAATAGTTGGTACACGATCATGCCACCGAGTCTACAAACAGAAATATCAATCAACCTGGTCTAAATGGCCGGTCATTAGGTCCTCGTCCCAATGCTCCAAAAATTCTATCACAAAAAGGCCGCAAGAGTTGCTGATATATATGCAAACATTAGTGACGGTCCATACCAACATGTGTGGTTATTACAATACGATGTACGTTAACTCACCCGTCCTTTTGTTGTATGGGGCACTCTTTGAAAGGCCAGTTAGACACATCCGGATATTTTCCAGGTGTAATACGGTTTGCCTCAAGAAAATCGTTTGCTATAGTGAGTTGCTATAAAAAGGATAATGTTAATGGAAATGAATACAACAATTAGTAGGACCAAAGCTAGTAATGGTGACAGTACCAATGCTTTCATAGTGTCGACAGACTGCTCAAGAGGATAGAGCGAATCCATAACTTGGAAATCTTTCTTGCGCATGTGCATTACCATAGTCATCCAATGGGAATTATCGACATTCAAGGCCACATACATCTACGGTGTAAGAAAACATCATGTACCATATGAAGTGCATTTGAAAATGTCATATACTAAACAAGTATAATAACATAACGTACCTTATCACGCAGAGTATACTCATGCTTGACTCTATTAACTGCTCCAGATCTTCACAACTCACTATCCATTTTGTAGGGTGACGACAATGGATTGTCTTGTGCCAGAGCCCGATCAACGAGGTATCTCGACCTCCACGCTGGACAGAGGTGACGATCATGACCAACGTGCAACGCCAAATGTGCCTGGTAAGAATCAATAACATGCATACAATATGACAAGATTTTATGTTCAAAAGTTGCCACATGTCATACAATTTATTAACAGGACATGCTAATAGTGCTTACACCATCCGACACCCATCTATGTTCGAGTACCGGCCGAAGCATCTCCGAAGAGAATGAGTTAAGACATCCATTGTAGTAAGCTCTTTTTCCCTTATTCTTTTTATACCTACAAGCTATCTCCACAAATGTAACAACTGCATCAATTAGTTCCGGCATCAACTCATCTGCCACAACCTCTGGCACGACGTTCTCAAAAAACAGAGTTGCATGGAAAATTATGAACGTAAATAATGGTGACTACATTAGTTACTAGCATATATTACAGTAAGAAAGCTAGTAACGGTACCTCTACTTGAGGAGGTAGTTCCCGAAGGTTTAGTACCGCGCGCAGAACGCCTGCTTGGCTTATCAAGTGCATATGGGGATTCAAATTTCTTGGGAACAGTCCGCTTCCTCTTTCCCAACAAAACTTCGTCACCCTATCCAAATGTCGGCAAGTTTTGCCCTTTGGCATTAGCCATGAACTTGGTAGCATAAGATGGCATGATGTCTATGTCCGAAGAACTAGACCGAGGAGAATTACTAATGATCCAAGGGTTTTCTGGTGTTGCACCAGAGTCATCATTAGCCTTCTTTGGTGAACCACCCTTCTGGACATTGATCTTAGGTTTTGTTTTCTGGTTGGCAAACAAAATATCATGAAGCTTCATTTTTCCAAACTAAAAAGTATGAAATGAGAAAATTAAAGACAAAGACACATACTTCCTCGGCTTCGTTTTTCTCCTTGTGAACTGCCTCCCGAGTATGCATCAAATCAATGATCAGATCCAAACTATCTTTGGAGTGATTGTATTCCTTGTACATGAATTCCTTTTTTCATGCAGACCATTGTCAAACGTATCCACTTCATCAACACCATCATTGTTACAGGATGGCACGGCAACCGCCGGCTTGTACATGAAACCTTCTTTGGTCATCTTCTCCAACATTTCTGCAACACAAATATAAATGCATTAATGCTTTCATGGTTTGAAACTTGGTTATATCCTTCTTCTCAAAAAGTATGGGTGTGTCACCTCAGCAACTTGATCAGGGATTTGCCTCATCTGCATGTGTATGTAATCAATATGTCTGTTCACGAAAACATCCATCATCTCGTCCGGGTTAAAAGCTGGCTTCGACTTCCTTGCGGTGGCACTGGTCGGCTTGGGTTTTGGCTTCTGTGTAGTCCGATGATCTGGGACTTTGGGCTCCTGCGCCCTATATTCTTGGATTATATTATCTTCAATTTGCATGTGATATACAACAAAATGTGATCAATAAAAATTTCATGAACTAGGATTAGCTACATGTGATATACAAGTACAAGTGATATACACCTACACCTGATTAACTAAATGAAATACCTCAGTTACATGTGATATAAAACTACATGTGATATAAAACTACATGTGATATAAAACTACATATGATATAAAACTACATGTGATCAACTAACAGGATTACCTTGACGTTGCCACGCCCACGGCCATTGTCATAGTCAAACCGATCTCTCCTAGTGGCTGCAGCTTCGGTCCAATTCCTCATCAGAGGTTGTAGGGACAAGTTAGGATTGAAAGCGCAATCACCTTCCAAAGGTTGCACCTTCTCCCCATACAAGTACTGCAGGAAAACCAAGATGTGCACTTAGTACTATAAACCACATAAAATTTAAGTGATTACCTATTTTACATTGATATATGTCTCATAGTTGTACCTGCAATAGAGCTAAATTGCCTTTCGGACATTGCCGGAGGTGTTTGCCTTTCTTCACAATGCGAAGGCAGTCGAAGAGAAGACGAAGGGTGAACGCATTCCAATTGATCTTGGAAATGCGTTTGACATCATCTAGCAAGGAATAATACCGTTTGGTACAATCTTGCTCGACATGGGAGCAATAATTGTTCCTAGTACGACAAGGACCACTTTCCTAAGGAAGTTGTCATCGACGGACTTATTTTTTATGATGTCCGCAATGACATCATCAATCACTATATTACCTGTAGATTTACTTAGAAATTGAGGCAACATCCTATCTTTCATATCCTCACCTTCTTCGATGAGAATATCTGTAGCCGACAGTCCTTCATTGTCCAAGTTCAAGATGCACTCTACATGCACACCACGGAGAGACACCTCCCCAACCAGGTCTTGTACCTTGAACATTGTCATGCTTGGGTCAAAAATCTTGACCATGTACCTTATAAATAGCGTATGCATCTTCAGTGATGGTGTCTGAAGCATGCTACACAAAGTAGTTTCGTCAAGTCTAGCTCTTTGAGCGGCAGTTAGAGCGCCAATGAGCTTGCACCATTTTTCAACGGCACACACAATTTCTCCATTGAGTTCGTCCATCCTGTTAACAAAATATAACATTTGCTCACACAGTAGCTAACAGTAAAGAAAAAAAGGAACACTAGCTAGAAAAATCTACTAAAGTGGTACATGCTGCAAAGTGGGTTGATATAAACCTAACAAACAATAACTAGAAGTGATCAATTAATTTACAACCATGTGATCAATTACTTTTAGGATCAAAAGTAACATAAGTTATATAATGAATTTGAGGTTCATGAAAAACTAATGTACAAATTATTAATGTTGTATTTGCACCTAAAAATACCTACGACCGGGTGAAACATAAAAAATAACCAATCTATAATAACACCGATTTACATATCGTATTGATTTAGACGTATGTCAACTAGTTTGTTTACCATTGTATAAGAGAACAAAAGATCTATTTCATCTATGCCATCTGGTTAGAACACATCGTATTAAACGGACCTAATTTGAAAATATGTGCCCATCCTAGGTGAATCCTAGCGGGTGAATCGAAGCTAATACACGAACAATTTAGTTTTGTATGGAAGAGGTATGGCGGGCATCATACTTGACCGGTCGATGAAGATGGAAGTAGTGGGCGATGCAGTCTCGACATGCTCCGTCGAGGGCGTCCTCCACGTGCAGGCGGATATTGTCCAGGTTCTTGATGGGTTTCGGTGTACGCGGCGAAGGGAGCTGCCGTTGATTCGGCGGTAGGATGACATCTATGGCGGAGGGAGTTGTTATATAGGAGGACGATCTTGTAGGTCATCACAACTTCTCGGGAGCGTATCTCCTAAATCATTGTCTAGCATACGGTTGACGTGAGGTAGTACTTGATCCTCAATTCAAGGGATTAGGACGTGCGGGATTGCCACGATCTGGGATTTGTGTAACACAACGGCAACTCCTCCTATGATTGACGTGGGATCCAAGTGGCATTTCCGGTATGGACCGGCCCACGATCATACATTTGTACTCATAACATTTTGTTTCAAGGATATTTGTTTTCAAATTTTGTTTTATGTTTGTTTATTTTTTAATAAATATACACTGTATCCCAAGTTTTATAGGTCTTTTGTTCACAATCATACACTGTATCATACCATCTATTAAGAAGAAATATACACTGTATAACTTGTATCATACAATGTATTAGGGAGAAATAGCAAAATCACCGTGTTTTCCTCCACATATATAGGTAGAACCAATGTGAAGATTCATTGGCATTCCATGAATCAACCATGTGCCAATTTTATGCCACTAGAGCAATGTATGCCATCGCTATGGTCATGAGCCACTTCATTTGCCTATGAAAGCCATGAACCTTCCACCTACTAGCTTAAATTTGTGAAGAGCTATTTCAATTATTTACCATATTCCAAGTTTCAAATTTTTCATGGGTACTAGATGTGAAACAAATGAAGTGTGCCAAGTTTAAAATTTATTTCTTTTTTTAAGTTACAGTTCCTTCGTCAAACTTTGGTCAACACAGATTTCTGCCTAGCATGTTTGCTAACTACAAAGCTTTTCCGATCAGGAAACAATTTATTTGGGAAGATCATGTGGTGTACTTTGTCACCACACATGCTTGTCCAAGAATGGTAAAGTATTGTTGGCACATCATTTGCAAAAAAGAGCATGAATTAAGGAGAAATAGCAAAATCACCATGTTTTCCTCCACATCTATAGGTAGAACTGATGTGAAGATTCATTGGCATGCCATGAATCAACCATGTACCAAATTTGAGGCCATTTAAGCAATGTATGCCATGGCTATGGTCATGAGCCACTTCATTTGCCTATGAAAACCATGAACCTTCCACATACTAGATTAAGTTTGTGAAGATACATTTGAATTATTTACTATATTACAAGTTTCACAATTTTCATGGGTTCTAGGTGTAAAACAATGGAAGTGTGCCATGTTCTACATTTGTTTCTTTTTTTTGAAATTACAGTGCCTTGGTCAAACTTTGGTCAACACAGATGGATACCTAACAAGTGTGCTAGGTACAAAGCTTTTTCACTGAGGAAACAACTTATTTCAAATTCTCATGTGGTGTACGTTGTCACCAAAAATGCTTGTACAACAATGGTAGTGTATTGTTGGTACATCCTTTGCAAAAAATACCTTGTATTGAGGAGAAATAATAAAAATCACCAGGTTTCCCCCACATCTATAGGTAGGACCAATGAGAAGATTCATTGGCATGCAATGAATCAACCATGTGCCAAATCTGAGGCCATTTGAGCAATCTATGCCATAGCCATGCTCATGAGCCACTTCATTTGTCTATGAAAACCATGAACCTTCCACCTGCTAGACTAAATTTGTGAAGAGACATTTGAATTATTTTCTGTCTTACAACTTTCAAAATTTTCACGGGTTCTAGGTGTAAAACAATGGAAGTGTGCCATGTGCTATTTGAATTATTTACTGTATTCCAAGTTTCAAAATTTTCATGGGTACTAGGTGTGAAACAAATGAAGTGCGCAAAGTTTTTACATTTTTTTGAATGTTCAGTGCTTTATCTCTCTTTCGTTTTAGAAAAAAATCCATATAATCCATTCATGTACAACATGTAGTCCACTACCACGGTTGTAGTTATTATTAGTCAAAAAGAAAATATGAACAGAAGAAATAAAACTTAAATGACATTAACGGTCAAAGCCGATCTGGCGGTCCAATCATAAAGCACCACCGCACGTTCCTCTTTCACTTTCCTATTAGAAAACCACACCCTCCTCTCCTTCTTCCCCATTTGAGAAAACCCTCGCTCCTTCCTCTTCTCCATTGCATATCCACCATCTCTCATCTCCTCGTCCAAAGCCAGTACCTCTCCTCTCCTCATCCCGCTAGAAGCATATCCATGTTACCCCGTGACAAAATCGCGACCATCGCCAGCGGCGACCAGGCAAAGTTAGCCAGGTTAAGGGATATCCTCTCCTGGTTTGACAATGACTCGGAGGTGGGGGCCACGGTGAAGGCCATGGGCAAGTATCTCAAAGGCAGCGACAGGGCTGACATCTACTCCCGAGATGGAGTCCAACGAGAGTCCGTCGAGTCCATCGAGTATATCCTCTTAGTGATGGAGGAGACGGACTCGAAGGAGCGGAGAGTCAGGCACGGGTGGTGGGCATACATATCCAAGATCGAGCATCCAGAGGATGACCCCACGATCAGAGACACGATGCCGTTCGTGAGGGTGATATTCCAGGCGGTGCCACCGGAGTGGATGCACACCATACGCAACAGGAGGCCATTGTTGCGCGCGATGTTGCTTCCCCACCGTTCTCCACGGTTCCCAGGACGATCTCCTCGTCTCAACGGCGGCAGTGGCGTTTAGGGTAAGCTTCGCAGTCGACCTAATTTTACATCTGCTCATCCTTACAATCAGGGTGTTGGATTAGTCAGGTTGCAGTGCAGTTCAACCTTTTATTTCACTTCAGTTTAGCCTTTTCAGTGCTAGTAACTCAAAAATCTATTTGCTATGTGGATTGGTAAATTTCATCATTTGTTGTGGTAATTTACTGCAATTTAGGCCTAGTTTGGAAACACAATAGATTATGTCAATATGAATTATGAAGATAGATTATATAATCAGGTTTATAAAAGGATAATGGTTCATCATTTAACCTGTACATTAAATTTATCCATGTTAAATTTATCCATGGAACACATCATTTAACCTGTACATTAAATCAGAAGGTGAATTAAATGAATTTTGATAATTCTTTATGGGCTAGCTCCATAATGTTTGAAACTTAGAAATGGAGTGTTGTTTGATAAGTCCAGGGTGGTTAATCCCTCTATTCCATGTTAACTTCCTCTTGCATGTTCTTTTATTGTTTTCAATTGAGCAAATTGAGCATTATAATTGTACTAGTCATATGAACCCCTGTTTTGAATTACTTCCTAAATTGCAGTAGTAATTTTGCATGCTGCCAAATTCATATTAATTCAACATTTAGTTTTCTCAACTTGGTTTTCGAATTGGAATGTGTGTGTGTGCTTGTGACAGATTATCGTGTGATTTTTAAGTTACCATATTGTGAGATTTCAAACACACTCATATGCACACTATCAAATGAACACATCATTTAACCTGTACATTATATCAGTAGGAGCATTATATGAAGTTTGATCTATTTTCTGTGGGCTAGATGATGCTTACATTCATCATATTTTATGAAATTGTCTATCCAAATCCATTCTCCTTTTTATGAGAGTAGTTTTTGTACAGCCAGCTCGATGCACCCACCCAATAAAACATAGCAAAACATTACAAACATGGCCTTAGCCTTTTCATGTTAAATTTATCCATGGAACACATCATTTAACATGTTAAATTTATCCATGGAACAAATTGAGCATTATAATTGTACTTGTCATATGAACCCCTGTTTTCAATTACTTCCTAAATTGCAGCAGTAATTTTGCATGCTGCAAAATTCATATTAATTCAACATTTAGTTTGGATGTAGAAAATATACTCTCCTTTATATGTATTTATGAAACTGTCTAGCCAAATGCCATTCTTTATATGTATTGCGTCTGAATTTTTCATTTTTTATATGCTAAAGGTGGGATCTTGGATGCGTTGCTGAAGACGATGGACCTGAAGATAAGAAGATTCTTCAGTTTTATGCCTTTGATGATCAGAACTTGTTATATGCTATGTGACGATATTAAGTTATGTATTTGATGATCAGAACTTGTTATATATGTAAATTATGTATTTGATGACAATCACTCTCATGTATTTCATGATGTGACACAATAAGATACCGATAGATGAACTGAATGACAAAAAATACACAAGTACATCGAACCACATAGATTTAGATTAAAAGAACTGGCCACATTAAGATACCACGTCGTATACTAAACTAAGAACAGAGTGATGCAGGGTGCAATGGAAACAGTCTAGTTAGGAAGTGGTGACAGATGCAACATGATCCATGCTTTTGGGCCTTCACCCTCCTCAATATGTTAGCCAACTTAGCAGGTTTTACCTTAAGACACCACCTCTTTCTGTAAGTTGCAATTGCTTGGGTTTTTGAATGCCGGTTCACTTTCCTGCAGAACAGGCATTTATAGCGCCCGTTAAACCGGTACACAATCTTTGCAGCCATGAGCCACTTGTACATTTTCTTCAAACAAGTTTCCCTCAGGTGTACATAGCGTTTCCATTGTTCCGAATATGCAATGAGCTATTGGAAGAACAAAAAATCTCATGTCAGCGAATTCAACAACATATCAAAGCCAACAATAAAATGGGTTGGCTTTTGTTTGCATTGGTTCCATGAAACTTTGGTTATACGAAAGACAGACATAATATATGAGAATACAAATGATCTATTCATCTCATTTTGCAAACAACGAAAGATAGACTGATAAGTGTACGATTAATCAAAAAATTAAGCGGTAGGATAGATTTTAAGAACAACGAAGAATAACAAGAGAACACTTTATAGAGTTAACCACGAGATGGCAAATTCTAGGGTTAATCTTTGATGACACTAACCGATTCACCGTCGTTGGTGATGTCTTGGACCAGCTTCGGATGCGAATTGGCGGCAACCAAGTTCTTGTCGACCAGTATGTGCATGGCATCCACATTCGCTAAATGGAGCGCACCACCCATGCCCCCTCCCCCAGCAGGTTGGATCATCATCGCCGGCAAGAGTGTAGGCATTGGGGCAGCGGCGAGATCTGCGCCCGGCGACAGAAACGTGGGTGGATATATAGGCACAGGCGATCTAACGTTGTAGGTGGGAGCGAAATTTGGGGGGTGAAAATTCAAGTTTTTTAGGAGAGAGAAGTGAAGGCACCGCACACTTCGCAACTCTAAAAAAAGCCCGCCTTCGTCCCAAATGGTCCCTCCATAATGTGGTGATTTTTTTGACCATCTTCAAATGACCTTAAATTTTGCACACATGTTCTCTTACACAAACATAGCTAGGTTTTGAAGGTTTTACAATTTTTTTATTTTTTTAATTTATACTGCCTTGTAGACCGACTGTGGAAAACATTGGACTATACCTTAAGGGGGCATTGATAACTAAATTTATTTTGAAATCTTTTTTCATATCCATGTTTGGCACATGTATTTTGACCATGTATAACAAATTTGGGGTCATTTGGAGATGGTCCAAAAAATCACCTTTTCTACAAAAACTGGCTTAAGTGAGACCAAATGGTCCCTCCGTAATGTGGTGATTTTTTTGACCATCTCAAATGACCTTAAATTTTGCACACCCCTTCTCTTCCATAAGCATATATAGAATATGGAAGTTTTCCATTTTTTGTTTTTTTATAATTTATAGTGACTCGGTGAAACAAAGGGACATACGTCATACGGTACCATAGGGGGACAATGTACACTTCATTATTGTTGAAATTTCTTTGATAATCTTGTTTAATACATGCATGCCACCATGTATAACAAATTTGGGGAGGTTTGGAGATGGTCAAAAAATAAGCAAGTGACATATGCAAAAAATATAAAAAATGCCCACCCACTTAACAGGAAATTTCACAATCCACAACCTGCATACGACTAGAAGCCCAACAATATGGGCCAGGACGCAGGCCCGCAGGGCATGTGTTATTCCTGCCAGTAGGCCCCACATGGCATAGAGGTAGGCGTAGATGATGTGCTGTTTGGATGAGAGAGGCTCATGCCACGCCTCTCTCAGCCAGGTATATAAGCAGGTGCGGGCGCCTCTCGCTCGATGAGGTGGGACTAAACTCCCACCACCCGTCAGTTGTTCCCGTTATAGCACAGTGGTTGGGCCTAATTTTGGTGGGCTGGCCCAGGCCAGCCTCACCAGCGTGCTGGACTGCACATCCGTTTTCCTTTTTCCTTTTTCTATGCATTTTCCTTTTTCCTTTTTCTTATATAGATTTTCCTTTTTATTAGTTTTTACAATTTTAAAATTTGTAAATGTATGATAATATATTTTCTTATATTTCAATCATTTCATACAAAAATCCATCACTTCTAATTGAAATGTTCTTTTTCCTTTTTTACCAAACATTTTCTTACACTACTATATTTCTTTTTCCTTTTTTTCAAATTTTCCCTTTTATTATTTGTTACAGTTTTTAAATTCATGAATGTATGATAATATGTTGTCTTATTTTTCACTCATTTTATACAATAATCCATTACTTCTAATTACAGTTTGCAAGCACCGTTTTTAACAACTACTTTCTTACACTTCTATATTTCACTCCAAGATTCACACACTTTAAAAAAAATGATGATTCAGTGTGTAATCTAATAAGAAGGAAGCATACCTCAGAAATAAATTCCATGAGACAAAAATTTAAATATCTTCCTAGATTAATACCATCCAGGTCATCTAAACAGGGCATCATGTTCAAAAACATACTACATTACAGCCATATATAAACATAATACTTGAAGTTTCCAACAGTTCACAACCCCATGCATATTAACAAAAGTAAAACATCATCACATATATTGATGATGAGTGGCACTTCCAACTTCAGATGAGAAAAATTGTGTAGGCCTAGTTAGGATACAGAGCCTTCAGGAGGGCACCATGCTATCCTTAGACCTTGTAGTCGTTGGAACCAATCGATGCATCCCGTGCATGCAAGATAAGGTGCTCATAGAGCCCATCATTTGGCTTTCTCTTTGTGGTACAGTAGGGGCACACGAACTTCTTCCCCTTGGTGTACATAGAGGACCCTTGGCCTTGATCTTCTTGACTTCCTTCGCTATGAAGGACTCGATGTTCCCCTTGCCCATATCATCATTAGAGTGATACTGCACACACAAATAAATTACATTAATACATTATGCATTCATATAGTAAAACATGTGAAAGGAACTAAATGGACAAATAAAATTTCAACTAGGGCTAAACCTCATAGGGTTTGTCATCATCAGAGTCTGTATCATACGGGGCACGGAAGCCAGTCATGTCCAGCTTCCTCTTCTTGCCCTCAGTATCCTTCTCCTGCAATGGGATAGTGCACTGCATTAATTTTAGTAGTATTTACATAAATCTCCACATCCTTACATGCAGTGGTGGTGCCAGAACTCAAATATTACCACTCAAGCCGAATACATATGATTATCAACACATTTTGCACAATTTCCTGGCGTGTTACAAATTAAATTTGTTGTTTCATAATGTTGCTAAAAAACGTGGTCAGGCTGTAAAGCCTCTACTCATTTGATTCCATCCACACAATAGCATACATGACATGATCTAGTTTTACATGTTAGAACCCAAAATTTATCAAAAGAGAAGGAAGAAACTAATATTAACCCATAAAACTAGCATGCTACCTACTTGTAATCACATCACGTCTACCTTCTCGTAATCAACATATGCAATACATCTCCAACAAAGTACAGTTAACTTAAGCCACTAGTTGGATATAACATCTTAAACTTTGTTGAAGCAATAGGATAGATTATGCAATATGATAGTAAACTATAAATGCATATATCTCCTACTAGTAACATCTTTAATTGCAGTAGTCACCTAAAAAACAAATTGATATACCATACAGGAATCAAGTGACATATTAATCAATTGATTCTATCTCTAACAAATTGGAGATAGAATATAATTTTGTGCCTTCAACAGGAATCAATTGATTAATGCATCCTTCAAAATTATATTCTATCTCCTCTCCTTCGAAATTACTGCATTCCTTTTTGGCATATGACATACAAAACCCTATATATGTAAAATTAAAGCACAAATCTAACAAGCATATATCTCTGTAGCATCCAACCACTAATGTAATAAGCATTTATCTATGAAGCATTCAAGTACAGAGATCCCTACCTCATTGAAATAGTTGTAGCATTTTTGCACGAATTAATTGCAACAAATCTAAGGCACAAAATCTATTACAAAAAAAACCCATCCAGAAAACCCCATCTAGAAAACCCCATCTAGAAAACCCCCATCTATAAATCCCCATCTAGAAAACCCCATCTAGAAATCCCCATCTGGAAAACCCCATCTAGAGAAGACCCATGTACAAAACGCCATCTAGAAAACCAAGTAATCTAACCCTACATTCTAAAAATTAGAACTAACAAGCAAACAATGTCCCATGAAATAGAACTACCTCGTCGTCGCCAGCCTACGCATCGCCGCTTGAGGTCGTGACCTCCTGCTCCGGCACCTCCTTCTCAAGATCCACAACAACGACAACGGTTGCGGTCTGTCCCGCACCACCCTTGACGCCGCCAACATCCTGCACCGCTTCTGCCGTGGTCACCGCGCCAGGCTTCTCCTCCAACACATCCCCGGTAGCAGTTGCGACAGCGTGACGAGCGTCCTCCATTGGAAAGAGGTAGTAGATGGAGGTGAGGGAGACGATGCGACTAGAGAGAGCGAGAAGACGCAGTGGGGGAGCAGGAGACGATGCGGTGAGGGAGACGAATTGGGGGTGGTGGGGGCGATGCGCCCGAAGGCGGTTCCCCCCTTCTTATATGATGGGACAGTTTTGGCAATTTCGCTCGCCACGTGCTATCCCATGATCGCCATATGCGCACGCGAAAACGAAATGCTCGCGTATACGAATATGAATATACGGTCAGCGTACGAACCAACCAGGCCTCACGGGCTCGTACATGGCTCGCCCAGGGCTATACACTTGCGATGAAAAGACAATCGTGCCCCTCCTCCGAAAGGGTATTGGACGATCTCAGTCATCCTTGTATCCCTCCCCTCCATGTTCAGTCCAAGGGGGAGCACCGGAGTAGACCATTTGTTCGTGAAAAGGTTCATTGTTGAGCTTGGAGAAGTCTATGCGAAGCCAACTAATACAAGCAGTGCATATGTGATCCACATAGGAGGACCCGTATGGTAGCTTCACCGGCAGGATTTGCTAAAATACATGTGGATGCGGGTTTGGCTCGAACGGGAGATGGAGGGGCCGTGGCAGTTGTTTGCAGAGACTCAAACGGACTCTGCATGACGTCGTCGTCACTTATTGTCCATGGAGTTCGTGACGTAGCAGCGTAGGAAGCAATTGCATGCAGAGAGGCTCTTTCCCTATCCGAAGACCTCATTTTGCATCACTTCGTATTTGAAACGGAGGGAGGTCTGAGGGACAATGAAATGAAAAGGGATGTAATGGTGGCTATGATAAGATTACATGTGAAATCAAGCCGAGAAGGACTTCGGTACAACCCCCCCTAAATGTATAAGGGCGGTATGGTCTTTACACATTGTGTACATTATCCGTCGCCCGCCCGCCCGCCCGTTGTACGTTTGTCCGCTCGCCGTATGCCCGAACTCCACGTACGCCATGTCAGCCCACGCGTCAGCGGTTGGTTTGGAACAGGAAAAAACGATACAAACCCTATCTTCTATCTCCGCCGCCGTCGTGACTCCACCCCGCATGTCTTCGTCACCGTCGTGACTCCACCACACGCGTCTTCGCCGTTGTTACGCCACCCTACAAGTCTCAGCCGCCGCCGTTACGCCACCCCACACGTCTTCGGCGCCGTCGCCGCTAAGCCACCCCGTACATCTTCGCCGCTGTCTTCGCTACTGTTTCCGCCGCCGACGTGACTCCCCCCACACGTCTCCGCTGTGGTGGACTTGATGACGGATACCAACAAACCTCCACCACCGACGATTCGATGCCCTTCTCATCGTCACCATCACCGTGGTCCCCATGAAACACCGCACGGCGGCGGTTGCAGTGACAAAAGCGGCGTGTCCACATTCAAATGACAATGTTGTAGCTATCGGTGCATCGACGTCGAACACGCCGAATGATGTCGTTGAACCCTTCGATGACTGACAGTAAGTTTTTTCATTTAGTACATATGATTTTTCATGATTTTATTGTATGCTTTATGTTGTGGTATTGTGACATTGATAAAAACAACTTTTGAAAGGTTTATTGTTAGAGCAAGACACTGAATATGCCGGTGATGACTCCAGTAGTGAGGATGAATCATCGTCATTGAATGCAAATAAATCACCCGGACACAACTATATGAGTCAGGATGAATCATGTCGTGGTAATGTAAGTGTTGTGTACGTTGACTAGAAATTATGGAATATAAGCTAATACATTGACACTTACATTTGCCATCGAATTTAAATAGGTGCATGCCAATGATGACAATGACGATTACGATATAGATGAACAATCTTATGATGAAAGTGGAACCCAGGTACGTTTCAAATATGTTGTATAATTACTAGCATACAAATTGTATTACCACTTACACATTTGAATCTGCACAGAGAAATACCGATGGTGACACTCAGCCGAGAACTTTAGATGATGACAATGATGAGGATGATGACAATTATGAGGACGATGTCGGTGCATCTAATGAAGGAAGTGTGAGCGAAGTAAGTTATATGTTCAAATTATTCATGAAAACTAACAACATAGCCTCAGACTGACGAACATGGTTATATGTCTTATTTTGCAAGGGGTGTTGATGGTCCTAGTGGGAACAATGAGCATGTTGACGGTCTTGAGTTTGACCTTGACATCTGCTATGATGAATATCAGCAAGAGTCACTGCATAGGCATTGGGAAGTGATGGCCAAGACATTCAGGTCAGAAGGAGAGGCGTGCATGTTCTACAACCAGCACGCGGAAGATCATGGGTTCAGTATCAGGAGGGACTTGATTTTTTTTGCAAAAGGTTCTTCAAAAGTTTTGCGCTTGAGGAGGTATCTCTGTTCCAGGGCAGAAAAACGACAGGCCAAATTTTTTACCATGGAAGGCCGGACCCGTAGACTGAGACTGGAGAGTCGATGCTTTTGTGAAGCCCATTTAATAGTGAAGCTTGATAGAAAGAGTGAACTTTGGTATGTCAACAATTTCTTTGATGATCACAACCACGTTCTTGCAAGACCGGACGAAGTCCCTTTCCTCCGGTCTCACAATATGATCAAAGAATTTCAGCAAGCAGAGATATTAGTTATGGCAGGAGCTGGGATAAGAAAGCACATTATTTTTGATAACTTTGTCAGCAGGAAAGGTTCGTACGCTAAGATAGGGTTTGGAAGGAGGAAGTTGTATAATATGTGCTACAAGGAGAAGATGAAACTGCTTGCTCAGGGTGATGCTGACACTGCTATAGGAATCAAGATAGCTAGAAAGGACAGGGATCCAGATTTCTTCTTTGAGCATACTGTTGACGCTGAAGGTAGGCTGAACAACTTGTTCTGGTGTGATTCGCAATCACATCGGGATTATCTTGACTATGGTGATGTCATTGTGTTCGACGGTACATACAAGATAAATAGGTATGGAATGCCGTTTATCCCTTTCGTCGGTCTCAACAATCACCGTTGCACTACAGTATTTGTATGCCCCATTGTTTCAGATGAGACTGAAGGTACGTATGTTTGGCTGCTAGAGAAGTTTTTGAAAGCTCATTGTCAGAAGAAGCCCCAATCCGTAATTACTGATGGAGATGCAGCAATGATAAGGGCTATCAGGAAGGTGCTTCCTGACGCGTGGCATCGTCTATGTTCATGGCATATTGAAAATAGCATGCAGAAACACCTCTACCACAAGTCATTGAAGGAATTCAGGTCACTCCTGTACTACGCCACCACACATACAGTTTTCGAGGAGAGATGGGCCACGTTTGTTCGTAAATGGCAGACGGAGAAAACAAAAACATGGCTCCATAGGATGTACAAGAAGAAGAAGCTTTGGGATGCATCATATTTGTTTGGCGGGTTATTTCTGGGTATGCGAAGTAATCAAAGGAGCGAGAGCCTGAACTCATGCCTGCACCTACATCTTGACTACGGTATGACAATTGTTGACATGATTGTACACTGACTAAGTGTAAGACCATTCAGGTGTTCACTGCCAAAGTATTCAAAAAGGCAAACTTTTACATCTTCCAGGAAGATTTAAAGAGGGTACATCAGCTTGAGGTAATTGATAGATTGAGAGGAGTCGACTGTCACAGATTCGTGGTTGTGTGGAAAAATAACAGGGACCACAGGTTTACTGTGGACTATGCACCAAGTAACTCCGCAGAAACTATAAAGTGCATTTTTCGAAGTATGACTTGCAAAGGTCTTCCTTGCAAACATATTCTTCATGTTTTGAATGCACTCAACTTACCTGCAATACCTAAGTGTTGTGTCCTGTGAAAGTTCACAAAAAAGCAAGATCTAGATTGACCGTGAAGCGCACTAGCGATCTGTTTTCACGGGGTTGAACTGGTACTGGGGCCAGAGCTAGATATAGTAAGTTGAGCATTGTATCTGCAGAAGCTTCTCATATCGCATGTCATAACACATTCTTATTCGAAAAGATGTTGGCAGCAATGGAAGAAGTTATAGCGAGTAAGGACATCTTGGGAAATGAAGAACCTAGTCAGCACAACTTTGTGAATAATGATAAATTTCAGCCTAATCAGGATCATATTCTGATTCGTGATCAAGTGAAAGTGTCTACCAAATGGGCTCCTAAGCAGAACAGTAGAGGTCACGGTAAGAATGGTCCTGAGGTGACTAAAAATGGGAGACCAAAATCATTTGATGACAAAACCGAATGTCTATGTAGCCTATGCAGACTTGGAGGTCATAATAAGGACACTTGCAACCAAAATCCAGAATACGTGTTAGTATGTGTTTTGGATTGTTTATTTTATTTATTTTGTTTTTTCTGTAATTATTCTTACAATCTATAACTTATTTTATGCAGTAATTGGGGTTTAAGACACACGTGATGTTATTGCAAATGTTTTACTTCATTCATTTATATAAAGCACAAGAGTTTATTTTATTCAATAATATGAAATACAATACATATCTTTGTATTCGCGTTATGTAAACTTATGAGACTTTTTTATATGTGTAATCAAGACTATTGTGTTATATAAGACAATATGTATATGTTTTGAGATGTTTTTCCTGTTATTTAAGATATACGACTTGTCATAATTTGTCATCGTTATGGTTGCTAACTCTGCACTTAAGCCATCGTCGATTGTATTGTTTTTTCCACGAAAAAATATGTCCGTAGGTTACCGCGCCACGGTGTCGGTGGGGTTCTATTTTTTTCTCAACAACGCCGGGACCGACGGTCACATAATAAGACGTTCAACAATGCCGGGGGTCGCGGGGTATATAAACAGGTCGCCGCGCCCTTCGGCCGGCAAGGTGAGACTAAAAAAACGCGTCGCCGGTTTCGCACGCACTCGTCTTAGTTTGGCCGACGAGGTGGGACTAAAAACAATAATGTGCAAATGTATATATTCAACTACATACTCACCCATCTTCTTGTTGAGGCATGACGTAGGTTTTAATAGGCCATGTGGATACTTTCGGATATTGCACAACTCCGGTTGCATTTGCTTCTGCAATATCTGCTCCAATTTCTCTTTTCTAAAAATAAAAATAACAGCGCGAGAAACTTTCAGTAAATAAGGTAAACACATGATGGTTTGGCAATGCAAATGTGTATTAAAACTTACCAAGTCCTCAACGAGTTTTCTAGTTCTACTGTCAAGTTCTTTTCCCATCAACAAGTCTAGAACCTCAAACTCTTCCTTTTCCTTATGCATGACGATCGTAACCCAATGGGTGTCATCCTTGTTAATAGCCATATAAGCTTGCATAAGGACAAGAGAATATAACCCCAAATCAATGCAGCATTTGTTATACTATTGCATTATTTGTATACCTTACAACCACTCGAGCATACCTTAGGTGTTTTGAAATACTCGTTGAGACACCTATTCATGGGTTCATTTTTATTTGACACTATTTCATAGTCGTTACCGTCGCCCTGCTTACCATTTCTACAATCAAGCAACCACTTCACCCTCCAAGTCGGCAATATGTAACGTTCATCTTTAGCTTCCCCCAGCAAAAAAGATGAGTATGCATTGGTAACCTGAATATGATATAACAAATGTAATGATTGTACTTTTTTGTGAAATATAATGTTAAAAATGAAAATAACTTACATCGCCGCTTAGCCATCTATAGTTAAGAATCTGACAAGCTCTTTCTACAGTCAAAACGTCGGCCGAACCATCATTGAAAAATTATGAAGCGCTATGTTTCTTTGAGCGCTCACATGCGTGTAGGAACTGAACACTCGCTTTGATCACATCAACGTCATCACTAGATTTATTAACATCTTCTTTACTAAAGAGTTCTGCAAATCACAAATCAAACATTAGTAAACATAACTATACAATAACCTTTGCGTCACGGAAAATATTGATTCATAACAATCTTACTTGCTTTGGCAGAACGTTTTGCACGCTTGGTGGGTTTAAAAACAACAAAAGGAGGCTTTGTGGCTTTTGATGCAGTGCGTTTACGTCTGCCAAGCACCTCTTCCACTTGCTCATCTACTCTGTTAGAATGACCCGATCGGTGTGATCATATAACATTTGTCTCTAAAGACGTGTTCGCCTTCTCATCTAATACGTCAGATACTTTGATAGGATCACTCCTATCACCCTTGAAACTACCCAGATATTCAAGAGTGCAATAATAAGGTACCTTACCATGAGAATTCACATCACCACCATCATCGTCCTTTTGCTCATTCATTTACCATGAGAAGGTGTGTGATAGTCGTCCATATCATCATGATAAAAAAACTCCTTCTCATGAAATGCACTATCATTTGTAGATTCATTAATGTCACTGTATAAATTCTCTTCTTCTTCTTCCATGTTACTGGTTCTTTAGAACATACTGGTTTTGTTCATTTTTTCAATCATCCTCTAAAAAACATTTATTCATCTTAGTTATGTAAGTCAATGAAACACATTATACACGATAGTAAAAATGTGTTGCACTGTTACCCGTGCGCATAACTCTAGCAAACGAAGCATGTCCTTGCTATCTCTTTCAGCTCATTCAAAATGCGGTCCATAACAGACTTCTGGCTCACGAAAGCCTCTGATGTGTTGCCTTCTTTCTTCCTTCCACTAACAGTAGACTTTTTTGTACTTGATTTCTTATTTTTCAACTTGTTCTTGAGCAATTTTTTCACCCTATACTCCTCTATAATATTGTCATCAATCTACAAGAACGATAATTAGAGAGCGATAATTATACGCCAAAGTTTACACAATTAATTGAACCATGAAAATGTAACATTGAAAGAATATAATATGCATTGCCATCCCAACACCGCGACCATAATCATAGTCATATTTGTCTCTTCTCTCCACTATAGCTTTCGTCCAGTTCCTTATCAAGGGGCTCAAAAGTGACAATGGATCATATTTTGGACCTATAACTGGTTGTACCTTCTCCCAATATGCATACTGCAATGAACGAAATATGTTTGAATAATACATATTTGACTAACATTTGAAAACAATGAATAAAATATACGTGCAAAAGGGCAAGGTTCCCATATGGCCATTCCCTAACACGGTCGTCCTCTAGAACCTTTCCAACCTCCGACAAGAAGAACTTCAAAGTGAACTCGTTTCAGTTGAACTTACTTATCATCTTTTTATCCTTAACTAAGCCATAATACTCATTCGGAATATATTCATGAGAGACTGGTGCGATTATTGTTCCCAAAAAACTAGAAACTTCATCCGGACAAAGTCATCATTTGTGTTTTCATTCCTCACAATCTTACTGATTAGATCATCAATCATGATCTTACCCTTTTTATGTCCACAAAATTAATTGGTATTTTTTCATAGCTTTTTGCCCTTGTGTTCTAAGAAAACAAACAACATCAACTTCTTGATTTTTCAAACGAAACATAGAAAAAACATCACCAGGCCCTACTGAAATAAGGCCTTTACTCCCAGATGCCTCTTGAACAATGAATTTTTTACTATGACGATTGTAGCCTTGGATCAAAAAGTGAAGTAAAAATTCACACATCTTTACGGACGGTATTTGTAACATACCTTGCAAATCCGTTTCATAAAATGTAAATTTTTGACTTGCTGAAAGTTTGTCAACAAGGCTAACCCACTTCTCAACTGAACATGGAATAACACCATCGATATCCATCCTTCATAATTTAACAATATTGTCACATATGATGCAACTCATTACACATGTGCATAGTAGCATGAAAACATGGTAAAAGTACTTACCCAAAGCGGTAGGCCGACGGCGGACGGTGCAACGACGGGCGGGGTGGCAATGGGCGTCCGACGACGGACATAGGGACGGCGGACGGTAGACGTACAGACGACGACGTACGGATGTAGAGGTGCGATGGCAGACAGGGTGGACGGACGGCCGGGGGAGAGGGGAGAGAACGCGGCGGCCATGGGGCAGTCTAGAGCCGGGGGAGGGGGGTTGGTGGGGCGGCGACGGTGACGTGGGAGGATGGCGGCGACGGGGAAGTTTAGAGCGGCGGCACGGCGGCAAGATCACGTCAGGGTAGGGCTAGGTGTGGAAACAAATTGTGTGCACGTTGGTTATCCCGTCGGGCGCGGATATTCTGCTATGGCAACGTCAGCTGAGATCATGGCGCGGCCACTAACGACGCCGACAGTAGTCTAGCTATTATGCTCTTTTAATATTAAGACGGGGCCTTATATGTTTTATAATTTACTTTAAATTTTAACTTGTTACAAAAACATTAATCAAACGGACCCAATTTTCAAGTGTTGTCAAAAGTTGGGTACATTTCATGCATGCATGCATGTATATCATATGCAAACCACCGGTGTCGGTATGGACGGAAGGGTGTTACAATGCGATCTTGCCACTCTCTTTCATCAAATGGACCCAATTTTTTTCCACGCTTCCTAATGAACATGACAAGGAGGCACGTCAATTTTTTTATTTTCTGACAATCTGTGCCTTTTCTGTGAATTTCTAGGCAAAAACAGGCAAAAACAGATGTCAAACGTGACGCAACGTGCGTTTGGTCTTCGATTTCGTTCAAATTTTGCATGGCACAATTGGATATGCATTCTCAAAAGTTGGATACATTTCATGCATGCATGCATGTACATCATGTGCAAACCACCGGTGTCGGTATGGACGGAAGGGATGTTACAATGCGATCTTGCTACTCCCCTTCATCAAACGGACCCAAATTTTTTCACGCTTCCTAATGAACTTCAAAAGGAGGCACGTCAATTTTTTTATTTTCTGACAATCCGTGCCTTTTCTACGAATTTCTAGGCAAAAACAGATGCCGGACTTGACTCAACGTGCGTTTGGTCTTCGATTTCGTTCAAATTTTGTGTGGCACAATTGGATGTGCATTCTCAAGTGCTGACGAAAATTGGGTACGTTTCATGCATGCATGCATGTACATCATGTGCAAACCACGGGTGTCGGTATGGACGAAAGGGGTGTTACAATGCGATGTTGCTACTCACCTTCATCAAACGGATCCAATTTTTTTCCACGCTTCCTAATGAACTTCACAAGGAGGCACGCCAATTTTTTTATTTTCTGATAATCCATGCCTTTTCTGTGAATTTCCAGGCAAAAACAGGTAAAAAAATAGATGCCAGACGTGACGCAACGTGCGTTTGGTCTTCGATTTCGTTCAAATTTTGTGAGCCACAATTGGATGTGCATTCTCAAGTGCTGGCAAAAGTTGGGTATGGGTGTTTTGTGTGTGTGTCAATTAAACGCATGTTTGGTCCTCAACATCATTACAACAAGTGCCACGCAAAGTCTTTAAAATTATATAGAATATAAAATCCGAGACAATCTTTGTTCAAATTGAAACAATTTACTATCAGTAAATTCGAAGAAATAATAATAACAACAACACTTTTCTAACAACACTTAATTTGATAACATAACACCACTTAATTTAGATAACCATAGTTCATTCATATTACATTCGAACATAACACGACATTTTTTAATAAACTAAAAGCGGAATTTAATTCAACATTACTAAAACTTTCTAATAAACTTCGCGATTTGCCACGAATCTAATCGGACTCGTCGAGGTTGACGACGTCCGGCTCCTCCACCACGCCGTTCCCGTCCGTGCCGTCGTCGTCGTCCGAGCTGTTGCCGATGTTGTTCCAGTTGATCTTGTCGTTGTCATTGTCGCTGTCTTCCTGGACGACAGGCTACGAATGCGCCGCCTGTTTTGCCGCCGCCTGTTTTGCCGCCTCGATTGCCGCCGTGATCTCCGCCGCCTCCCTCGCCGCCGTCGCGGCCTCGGCCGCCGCCGCCATCGCCTGAGATGCACGCAAGGCTACGAGAAGCCCCGGTGAATTGTTGGGGTCACTGTCCTCGCGAGGACGACCTGCTCCTATGGGAGTTCAAACTCCGGCGAGGCCACCGGCGGGTGCTGGGGGTTTAGCGCCTGACCCCTCGGGCGGCACTGGCTGCCGTCGGAGTTGACGGGGTTGCCCCGGCTGCCGACGCGCGTCGGCACTGGTTGATCACGTCGGCGTACGACTTGCCGCCCCAAAACGCATGCCTGTCGTGGATGTTGCACCGACTGCCGTAATGGGTACGGCACTCCTCCTCCGTCGCGCCAGCCCCGAGCGTCGCGTAGCCGTCCTTGTTGACTTTCCACTGCTCGCTAGCCGGCACACCGACAGCACTAGCAGCGCGAAGCGGCGGAGCTCCTCCGTCGCCGACCCGTCAAGGCTCGTAGGCCAGATGCTTGGCGGGCCATCTCCGCCACCGGAACTGCTGCCGCTGGCGTAGGACGCCATCGTCGGAGGGGGGAGGCAAGGTGGGATGACGGGGCGAGAGGAGCAGCGAGGCGACGGGGGAGGGGAGAGGAGAGCAACGCGTTTTTCGGCGACGGGCCGAGGGAGGGCGCCGGCTTTATATAGCCCGCCGGGGGGATGGGTGGTGATGGGGCGGTTGAGTGGCGTTACACCCCCGGAGTAAACGCGTCGCCTCGGGAGACGATGGGCCTCGGGAGACGACGGGCTGACGGCCAATAGGCGACGACGGCAGGCATTAATGCGACGGGAACTGATGACGCGACCTCGGGGCGACGCGGACTGACGACGCATGCGGGATTAATGGCAGCGGCATCGGAAACCGACGGCTAATCTGGAACCAGCGCGACGGGGCAGGTTTGACCACGGTCAGGGCGACGCGGGCTGACATGGGGACGGCACGTACCCACCCCACCGTACCTGTACGTCGTCCGACTGTCCGCTGGCGCCGTGGGGCCGACACGTGTACGTCCGACCGGGGGAAAGACGATTTTGCTCTTTTTATGAAAAGGTATCGTTTAATCTAAGCCGTCGTTGTATTGAAAAAGAAGCGAATCAAGCTTAGAGTAGAAGACTTCAACTGTAATTTTACTTTTAAAGCTCGAGCTTCTGATTTTGTTGCTCATTCGCTAGCCAATTACTCTCAGTTTTTAAAACATGATTGTCATGTTTGGCTGGGACAACCCACGATTATATTTGTTTTGCAAATTTTGTGATTTTGAGCAATAAAGACTTGGCTTCCCTCGAGAGAAAAACAGTACTTATGATTTGGAAAGATCATTAACAAATAAAAACTATTTTCTCTGCCAGTAATATAAGACGTTTTCAAGCGAACAAAATTATGAGACGAAGGAGTATATACTCGTGATGTCCATGATTATGCGTTGATACGGCATAGAACATTGATGGTGTCTACCTTTGACTGTTGTGGCCTACTTAAATTGACAATTCTGTCACATCCATCATCGTTCTTGATGATAGAGGCAAGGACTATTAAGCTAGCATTTTATGAAGGTATCATCACGTGATATCTCTAATGCTGCTCCAAGTACCTTCTTTTTTCTTTGTTGCGGGCTGTTTCATTCTAATCAAGTATTTCATCGCATTCTATTAAAGATTTCCTTATTTTGATCACACTTAGGGCATCTCCAATGATGATCCGTAATTTATTTATTTTGCATCCGTCCGCAAACAAGGGGCACCAGTACGTGGATACGGGAGGCCACAGTCCAACGCTATCCGCATGCATTTCAAACACTTTATGAACCAACTGGACGAAATTCATGCAAATACGGATGGATTTCATATAAACCGAACGAAAAACATTTACATTTTAGACATATTTCAACTAAAAAAACTATGTGCACGTTTGCACAGAGCTTAACTCCCACAATACGGATACACTACACTAGTCTACGGCTGGCCGCGGTAGATCCTTTTGTCTTTCCTATGTCCAGCAACCCGCTCATCAGACTGCCGGGAGCCCCGGAGGTATATTCATCCCTCATATCTTCCCTATGTCTGCCAGCCAGCTCATCGGACTGCCGTGGGCCCTGGAGGTATATTCGTCCCTTGTATCTTCCCTATGTCCGGCTGCGCCGCTCATCGGAGTGGCAAAGAGGATGCTCCAGTTGGAGGGGCAGGGGGCTCCTCCGCTTCCGTTGAGCCCAGACGAGGGCTGCCGATGGTCTGAGATAAAGATCCGGACATGCCACCGACTATACATGCCTGCGACGCGCCGGTGATGACCTTCCTGACACTCAAGCGGCGACGACCTTGTTCTACTTTCCCTCGATGTTGGTGGCGGACGCAGACGCACTAGCCACCGACTCATCGATCTCCGCGCAACCGACTTCTTTTTTTGCCGGCAGGGCACGGTTACATGCGCGTTGACGACGATGGTGTGGACCCAGGCATGGAAGGCATAGTATGGCGCGGCATCACGACATCAGCGATGCCTGTGCAGTCGTTCTCCTCCCGTGTCGGCATGGAGAAACTCGCCACTCCTTCGTGAGCTGGTTTGGAGCGCCGAGTTGTTGAACCATGCGCCGGCTTGGAGTGGCAACTTGCTTCGTCGGGCTAGGAGCCGGAGGTGGAGAAATGAGTTGCCTCGCTCATATCCGATGGGCACGGCGAGCCGCCCAACCGGCTTTTATGTCGAAGAATTGCTCTTCCTGCTCGTCGGATGCCATCGAAAGGGTGGAGAAAATGGTGGAAGGAGGATATGAGGAGCGATGGAGTGGTGTGATTCTTGCTCGGTGTCTAGCCTTCTTTAAATTGCGGGCAGACGGAAGGAGCTTGCCCGACGTTGTGTTTAATGTCGCCTGCTCGCGAACAGACGTGTGGCCCGAGTAGGTTTCTCGGCTTCCACATGGGTTTATTGGAGGCGTTTCAATGCGGCAAGGAGGCGTGTTCAGACGGGCGTGCAGCGGACGGCGCCCTCGACCGGCGGCCCGCATCAATGGTGGAGTCAGCGTGAGGTCGCGTCCACCCTAAGCCGTCTTCAAGGTAGAGCGGTTGCCCTATGGTGATATGAATGCGGGCAGCTGTCGCCAGACGGGAACACGCGCGGGCGGGGGAGGAGGGGTTTTAGTGGGCTAGGACGGTCAGACACGGGCTTGGGTGTTGTCCGGATGCCCGCAAAGTCACCCACGTTTGTCTTTGGTTTGCGGTAGAAAGTACTTTCGGACGGTCCTACGAACCGATAGAGCCCCACATTGGATGACACAACACATCCGTACCCGAGCAGTCCGGACGGGTACGGGCGGTTTGATGGTCGCCATTGGGAATTCCTTAGTTCCCATCGGGGAAAACATTTATGGCTCTTTGATTTGTAGGATTAAAATGTGAGAACATGAAAACTAGCAATTGAGTGTCATGTCATCTTCAATCCTACAAAACTGTATTTGTTTTTTATTGTGCGCAGGGAAAACAAAGGATTCTTTGTATGAGTTTGGGTTGGATTGAAATTCCCCAATGAAATCTAGTACAAAATCTTAAGAAAAAACATCTAGGTATTTTTAGACAATATTCGTAGCGAACGCATTAGAGATTCGGATGGTACTCACGAGGATATTGGTGAAATATGTAACGTTTGGGACTTTAACGTGCGTGAGTTTGTAACTTGATCTACATTAGTTAGGCTTGATCTTCCTCGCACATAGCATTTTATACAGTAGTGCTACATCTGTGGGTAATTTACAGAAGCTTTACGGGATGACCGACAACACCATCCGTTGAATTCAGGGGGACGCCGATTAATTAGGAAGAGTTGGCTGTTTAGGGGGATAATTTAGAGGGGGGCACAAACTAATACAAACAAAAGAGAAAGAAAGGGGGAAGGGCCACCCGTACCGGCCCGACACGACGAGGTAGGGAAAGCTCAACCGTACTAGGTTGGTAGATACAATGAAGTCCTTATAGCTGCACCTGGAGTAGACGAATCCTTACCCTTCATTGTGGATGTCCTTGGGGACGATGCGCCTCGCCGACGCCCAAAGCCAAAAGGTGGACATGTTGCGTCCCATCTCAACGGCTGACGCCATGCCGTTGTAGCAGTGTGGTGCACATTTAATGCCCCCAAGGAGCAGATTCATTGGTTCCTTCACAAAGAAGGAACCAACCCCGTCGGAGGTGCTTCCTGGGACGACCCTCGGGAAGCGCTTCCCGGAATTAGCCCCCCGACAAGCATTTGGACAAGGAGAAACGTCTAATCATCGCTCTCTAGACGCCGGTGTCAAGGCCTAGGTCCACCGGCTGAAGGTACCCTGGTTCCCATTGGGTCGACACTCGCTGACCCTTATAAATCCGGGTGATCTATAGAAAACAGTGGAATTTCGTCCTGAGTAGATCCAATGAATAAAGTCCGGTCCATAAAAAATATACGTGCGTCCCGTAAAACCCCGGCTTTACCTCTATATTCACCAGATAAGGCTCATTTTAGGGTTCCTATATGACCTATCATGCACCTGTCTCCGTCGCAAATCCCCCTGCTTCGGCGTCAAATCCCCCCTCTTCGACGATCGTTCTAGTGCGCACAACCCCTCTTCGAGTAGATCGATGTCGAGCAGAGGTCGCGGGCATGGTGGCTGTAGGGGCTCATCGCTGCATAGGCGGTCCTGCCACGACGATGAGGCGCCGCATGCAGGCGAGGGAGCACGACACCCTCTCTCGCAGCAGCAGCCGAAGGGCGTGGAGGATGTTTGACGAGATCGGGTAACTCCTTTGGCCGACCACCAAGCGTTTTCGAGTAGCGAAGCTCGAGCTCGTCGAGGCGAAGGAAGCGGTCACGGCCAAAGAAGAAGGCGCCGCATGGCGGCTCGAGGCGGCCAAAGAGGAGTACCAGCTCGCCTTCACTCTCTCCAGCTCCGCGATCGAGTATTATCTTCGTGCCAAAAGCCCTAGTGTAGTTTAGATTAGGTTTATCTACTTGTATGTTTTTAGGTTTGTGTGTTTGAATGTTGATGAACTTTCGGTGAACTAGGATGACGTGAAGTCTAAATTTAAATTATGCAGTATTGGCAAACCAACCTCTGGTTTGATGGTTAGAGGGACAGTGATATCTCCAACCTCTGATTTTCGACGATACGCATTCAATGAGTAGAGACGTTTTCATCGACGACGAGGCGACTGTGGTGACTTAGTAAATCTAAAAATGATATGCCGGTTTAGCCTCTCAAAATGCGTGTATGCATTCATAGAGATAAGTGTATGCGCGTATATACGAGTCGCTTGCGTTACTATACAATTTTTTTTATTATGCAGTATTGTATGAAAGATGCCTTCCGACCATATCACAAATTCATTTCACAGTATCTCTTAAACAAAATTTGCGGTATCGGGGTTTTCGCTATGATGCTCTAATCGTGGTCCAAATCATCGAACCGGAAGCAGTTTTATTAGTAGAAAAGGAAAAGGAAAGAGAGAAGTCGGCTCTCACTCTCAGCCAGCCCGTGCGCATCCTCTCCCGCGAACTCACCCAGCGCCTGACGACGGCGGACAACGCCGTCCCTCCAGCCGACGACCGCAGACAGCCAGAAGACGGCCGTCCCTCCCGCCCTCTGCCGCGCCTCCCCACCGACCTCTTCCATTCTGCACTTCTCTGTCACCTGTCGCTCCACTCTGCCGGGACTTCACCCAGCTGCGGCCGCCGCCACGCCTCCCCCTTCCGCCGACGCCCGGCCCTGCCCCGAGCTCCGCCCCTCCGTCAGACCTGCCGTCGTCGTCGGTCCTCCCCACTGCTTCCCCACCCCTCAAGCCCAACAGCGGCTTGCCCTCTCCACCATCCGTCCACCCGGTAACTTCCCCTCTCCCTCTCCTGAGCCCCATCTTATGCTCGGGCCTACTCGAGCTCCAATCCGACCCAATGCGGCCATGAAATCCCACCTGTAGTCGAGCTTCCTTCTTGCCGTATCTAAGCGTCATCGCCGACGCCGCATACACCAAAAAAAACCACCTCTCACGCGCGTCGCCGTCGTCGCCGTTCCCGTCCTCATCGCGTCGCTGCTGTTCCCACCTCGTCCGCGACCTTGGACATTGGTTTTTGAGGTATGAGCTTCTAATCATCCAGAAACTACTAAACCTTGGACAATTTTTGGGCGTGCCGTTTCACTCCCTGCACATCATGTAGATCCGCACCTGATTTGGATCCTGACTGCTGTTGGTTTCTTTTCAGGTAGGATCCGGGGATCCATAAGCGAAGTCTTCCCGAGCTACGGAGAATGTGATTGGAAGCAGCTACGGGTTCATTCAGAAATGGTTACACCAGGGAGCAGTACTGGGGCTGGCGGCAGCACCTCCAGACCGGCGAATGGCGCAGTTGCTGTCAATTCTGCTGCTACGGCGGTCGGTCCGGCCAACGCCAGATTCCACTCCCAACAACCACATCAGGATAGGGTATACTCTTGCGCTCAATTACTTAAGCTTAGCTAGTCGTTTGTGCTTTTTTTTTTTTTTGCTTTAGATGAGCACATCCATCACTGCATACGAAGTACGAACTGTACCGGGCACTAGTTGCTGCAACTTGCAAGGGCATCTTTACCCCAATAATTATGCTTTAGTACTGGCTGCTTGCTTCATGCAGCTTTGCATAATGAGCTGAATTGACTATTCAACTTGTTGTTGGTCCATGCTAAATTGCATGCATTTTGCACTAGTTTGGTAATTTTGCGCAGACCCCATAGCTTGTCCTGTTACAGCATCACCTGGAGCATGTTGCTCTTTCATTCCTTACATAGATGCTGTATATATCAGTATATAAGTTATAGCTGGTTGATTTTTCTTTATATCCACATTTTGCTTAGAGTTGAGGTTAGGGAAAAGTAGCTTTTCAATTTGGAAAGCACTTACTGTATGGTAGAAGCACAAACTCATTTGGTGTTTTTCATGTTAGGATATTTTTCCTTCTGAATTTTTTTTAGACTTCTGTGGAATACACGCTGTGATCAATTAGGATCTTTTTCCTTCTGAAGATTTTTCAGACTATTGTAAAATACGTGCTGTGATCAATTAGGATCTTTTTCCTTCTGAAGATTTTTCACCTTTTCAGACTCTTGTGAGATACGAGCTGTGATGACTCATAACACAATTTATATGTTCTATGTGCGGCAGCATTTTGCGCTTGTGAATTTTGGTCTGATTTACTTGCATGGTTATTGATGCAATGTGTTTTTTTCTTTATGTACAGAGTTTGATAGTCATCTGCAGTTTCATCATTGACCTAACTAGTACATTGTGTTTTCAATTCTAAACTTGTTCTTCGTTCTACTGTGGAGTTGATTTTGTGTATCCTTTACCAATAATCAGCAGGATGGTTTTTATCTCTGCTTCAAGGAACAACCAGATTCATTTACTTGCTCCCTAAAAAAATTCATTTACTTGCACTAATACATTACATGTTTCTCTGTTCTTAACAACAGAGTAGATGGGCGGGCTGTTTTTCTGGCTTGTCATGTTTTGGATCGCAGAAGGGTGGAAAGCGTATAGTTCCTGCAGCACGTATGCCTGATGGGAATGCGTCAACTAACCGTGGAAATGCTCTTCAATCTAGTAGAAATTCCAACCAAAATGGGGCTATGAATTTATCCCTTCTTGCACCACCATCATCGCCCGCATCCTTCTCGAACTCTGCTCTTCCTTCGACTGCTCAGTCACCTAACCACTTCCTGTCAATATCTGCAAACTCTCCTGGTGGCCCAACGTCTAATATGTTCGCTGTTGGACCATATGCCAATGAACCTCAACTTGTCTCACCTCCAACAGCCTTTTCAACTTTCACAACTGAGCCCTCTACGGCACCACTGACCCCTCCTCCTGAACTAGCTCATGCAACCACTCCGTCCTCTCCAGATGTTCCATATGCTCGGTTTCTTTCATCATATATGGGTCCTAAAACTGCTGGCAAGGAGCACAACATGCATTACTTGTCAGCAGCATACTCCGGTGGCTTAGGACTCCAGGGATCTTATCCACTTTACCCAGGGAGCCCTTCTAGCAGCCTCATATCACCTGCCTCAGTAACTCCAAGGACCGGTCTATCCTCACCAATCCCTGAGCAAGATGTTCCTACTGCACACTGGAAGACATCCAGGTCCGTCTGTGACACACCATATTCCATTGCATCTCCCATTCCTGAACAAGAGGTCCCTACTACACAGTGGAAGACGTCCAGATCTGCTTGTGACACACCGTATTCCAGGACATCGCCATCAAATATTTTTGGACTTGATTCAGCTGCCCCTACAAACTGTCTGCTGGATAGCAATTTTTTCCGTCCAGCGGCATCTGCCCAGTTCTACCTGGATCAGGCTCAACAGTCATTTCCGTATAATGGTGGAAGGCTTAGTGTCTCAAGGGATAAGCAAGATGTTGATGAGGTTGAAGCATACAGGGCATCATTTGGATTCAGTGCGGATGAGATTGTTACAACTCAACATTATGTAGAAATACCAGACACGCTGGATGATGGGTTCAGCATATCCCCATTTGGAAACAATACCCCTGCTACTGAGGTGTCCCCATTTAATGATCTGCCTAATGAGGTTCAGAATGTTGATGAAATGGATAAACCACTCTTCAATGTAAACGAGACCATAAGCCCAGAGAAGTCGCCGGATCAGGTTTCTGGTGGCAGTCCACATAAAGTACCACACCTGGATATATTCGAAGGTAAATGTCCTGACTTTTCACCCAGCCATTTTGCCATTTAGATCTCCATGAACTGCTGCGCAGACCAATTATTCAGTAATTTGAACTATACTTGCATTCTGTAACCTGAACACAAATGTCTTTCATCAACATCCAGCTACACCCAGATTTTGATTTGCACAATACCCTACTGATGTCCTTAATCGACTTCTCTCAGGAACGAAAGCGGGGCATCTGTCTGAGGATAACGCAACCGCGAAAGATTGCCATCCTTTCAGGAAGGCGAGGGATGAAATATCTCTAAAACCCATTGAGGTCAGGAAGAAATCTCCGCCTGGCCAGGCGTGCTCAGATGCAGAAATTGAGTACAGAAGGGCGAGGAGTTTGAGAGAAGCCAACAGTGTTCTGTCATGGCGCAGCACACTGTCAAGACAGCTGCAGTGATGGTGCTCTAGTATGCAGGATAAGTTTCATAGTTCCCTTAGCCTAGTGTGCATCAATTCGAGCCGAGCTGTTAGAAGGAAGCCGAAACCGGAGAATAGCCTGTACTCCGGGGTTAAAAAAGAGTAGCATCTACTACTCCTACTCTCTCTATATATATTTGGGGATTCGATTTATACAGCCAGATTGCTCTGGGTATGTTATGAACATCTTGTATCCTGCGTTTATTACCCAGAGGGGTTTTCCGTTTAGTAGGTTGCTGCATTGTAGCTGTTTCAGGTTGTTCTCGAACATGTTGGCTGTTTGCCTCATCTATAAAAATGGGGCAGGGGGAAACCCCTTTCGTTCAAAAAAAACATCTTGTATCCTGCTCCCTATTTAAGATTACCATGTTCCTCTTTTTTAGACACTCTCAAATCGTTAGCTGGGGCAATGAAATGAAAGGGTGTGCAAGATTTCTTTGAATTCTGATGCGAGAAGTGACCCATCACGGGCCGTCTGGCACCAGAGTTTTCCAAGGGTTTTTGGAGTATTTTCCTGGTTCAATCATGCAGAATCCTCATGCTTCGCTCCCATATGGTTTATTTACAGGAGCGTTTTTTCTCTTATATGCACAATCTTCATGCTTCTCCCTTGAAATATCTAAAAGTTTGACATTGCAACGACTTGTCAGGCAGTGCAAATTATGCGTGGCAGCCACTGATTCATCGAAAGCTTACAAGTTACAACGAGGGACATTGGGATTCTGCCATTTGCTTTATTGGATCATGTTTTGCAATTGAGAACGACCAGTTAATTACTCCAGTGACCCAGAGAAGAGAGAACCACAACCACGTCTATACATGACCAAGCTAGAATGGACTAAACCTAGTTGTGCAAGCAAGATCACGACGACTTCACGAGGAGGGCACGCATGAGGCAGGCACACACGAGAGCGCGCACGGAGTGTCCGTGCACGTCGCTGGCTTCGGTCGTCGCCGCGGAGCCTTGCGCTGCGCACGGCGACTGCCGGTAGCCTGGTTGAGGTGGCCCTGGATCCTCGCTACTGCGCCTGCGCCTGCGGGTTGTGCAGCTCCACCGCGCACTGCGACTTTAAGAGCGGCGCCAGGGAGGTCGGCTCCGGGACCGGCGACGGCATCGCCGGGTGCCGCCACCCCCCGCCCCCGTTGGAAGCGGGCGTCAGCGTCGGCGCCGGCGCAGGCATAGCCGGGTGCCGCCACCCGCCGCTCAGCGATGGCGTCGTGGCCGTCTCGTCTGCCCCGTTGCTGACGGCATGCCCGCCGCGCCGGATCGGGCTCAGGATGCCGTCAGCATCCCCGCCTCTCCGGGTCTCAGCCTGCGCGGCGTCCCTCCTGCTCCCGCCCTGGTCCGCATCCCACGCCGGCGCCGGGGACGTGACGAGCGGCGACAGGAGCGGTATCGGCGTCCTCCCGTCGCCCCACGCGGCGGGGGAAGGCTGGGCCGCGCCCGGGCCCGCCTGCTCGAGCTGCAGCGACGCGGGCGCCTTCTTCTGGAGCCTGCTCGGCGGGCGCTTCTTGCCGCCAAGCACCTCGCCGGTGCCGGGCGACAGCTTCATCTCCATGGATCGGTCGTACGTGGACTCGGCTGACCCGCGATCGCGCTCTTCTTTCTCTCTCTGCAATCTGGTGTTGCGCGCATGCGGTGGGCGCGTGGAGGGTTATAAAAGGGCGGCGCGTGACGAGGGGGCGGCCGGGTTTGGAGGAGGCGCGCGCGTGGACGGTGGGGAGGGATCGATGCGTTTCGGTGGTTCCTGACTTCCTTTTTACCGCAACTGCTTCCGATTCTCAGCCGAAGATGTGTGCGGTGCAAGTGCAACGGGTGGCCGTTGTGGATGAGGTGTTTCAGCCGTCCGATCGTCTTGAAACGTTGGAAATATCAGTGATCTGTTTTTTTATTTACTAGGTTAAATGTCCATGCGTTGCAACGGAAAAAAATCATACTTAGTAGCCTAATAAGCATGGCCTAAACCACTGACGGCGTCGAGAAAGTCCAGTTGAGAAAGCCATGCCGGCATCTAAGAAGACAACACGATAACCGAAATGAAAAAGGTTAGCCACGAGGCCGCGTAAGCAGGACGTGTGGGGATTCACAAAACGACTGGTTTACATTGTCGAAGAGCAGTGTAGCGGACAGATGGCGTCAATCGATGATGGCTGTCGACGACGATGTTTACTCATGAGAGAGAGGCATTTGAAAGAAAGTATTTTTTAAAGTAGGGAACATGAAAAGATATGTGTGAGTTGACTTTCACCAGAGCGTGTCATTTTTGTAGAGAAAAAAATACATACGTGTTGTGTAAATGAAGTGCTTGTGTTTAGGACATGCCCAATAATGCAAAAGAAACATTACCAAATGCATCATTTGTTGTAACGAATGAGAAAAACAACAAAATGACGATTACTCATCCAGTTATTGCTCACCGAGCTTTCTGGGGCCTAACTTGGTTGAGGCGAAAGCATGAGCAGTAATGCACGTCAAGATAACTGCCCTCGACATCATCATTCTTTAATGTCTTGTCCATGTATGTAATATCCTTCCATTCCACAATTCTTCAATCTATCATTCCTTTGATACACTGTCACAACAAACAAATCCTGCCCATGCAGGATTCGGGTTAGGATCCTCTGCTGTTGCGCACCGTGCTATACGGTCTCGTATGGACCTGGCTGTATGTGTCATTTGCACTACTGTACCGTACAGTACTATAGAGAATCTCAACTCGCGGGATGCACGGCCATGATCCATTTAGCATGTATATGAATATCTTTTCATTCCACAATCTTCTAATCCATCATTCCTTTAATACACCCTCCAAGACAGCCCACAATTCCTGTCTACTTTCCTTTTAATCATCGGTATTGATTGACTATTTTAGCCATCTTGCTGATATTCACACTCAACTGCGACGTATATAAACTCGTAAGAGTCGGTCTAAAGAAGCGAGCTGGGACAATTTAACACGAAATATTATCACGATGGTTCGCTGTCCATAAAAGAAGGCCTATCATTGCAAAGATTTTATTCTAAGTAGGCCCAGTGGTGCAGCGACGATATGTATTATTTTTTTTAGTACGACAACGGCTCGGCTTGGGCTGGGCCTTGGCTTGATGACGGGCCAGTTGGGGCGGTGGCCCAAGCGAGCGCTGCGCGTGAGCGGGATGAGTGTCATCCTCATGCAGACGCGGACATGGACTGGTAGCGGCGGCGTTCCGGTGGTAACAACGACGGGGCCGATCGGATCTTGCAGGGATGGACCCACCGTGAAAAACCAGTTGCGCGCCATGTAGATGTTGTCACTGCAACGTGGTGACTTAAATTGAATCTTTGACCCCCAACTTGTAAAATCAATACCCTGAATTAATAGTTTTCGGTCGTTATTTATTTTTAGTAGCAGGGATTGCTCAGGTGGATGCACTCGGCAAAATCGGTAGCGTTTAGGGTTTATCCCTGCCTACTAAGTTTCTCTACGAGGACCCCCTCCCTCGCGTTGCCAGCTCGCGCGACGTACACGCGATGGTTAGATGTGCATGCTTCAACATCGGCGCATGGTGCGCATGGCCTTACAGTTAAAAATGGAATCCGTTGCACGAAAGGGAATCATGTGCATGGCGCTAGTGGAGTGAAATGCATAAAACCACCATGATCGTGTCATAACTAGCAAAAATCACTGTAATTCAAAAGACGACAGAACACATTGAACGCTACCATTGACAGTGGCCATTGCAAGCTTCACGAGGCCAGTGCAAAGAAATGTGTGGCATTTGATGACATAGACACTAGGAGGAAATTTTATGGTCGTGTTGGGCAGGTAATTTGTCCTTGCCTTGTTGTTTAGCTTAGCAATTTGCTTTGTAACTGAATTCTAGTGTCCATGGCCAGATTAGGTTGCACTCAATACTATTGGTCGTAGTACTTGGTTGATGGTAGTTTCAGTCTGTAGTTAGCTGAATTTAACATAATCTTGTTGTTGAAGAACAAGACCGTAGTTGCACTAACTTTAAGAGAATCTTCATCTGAAGAAAAGGTGATAGTTGCACTAAGTTTAACTCAGTCCTCTTGTGAAGAAAAAGGTGGTAGTTGACGAGTTATTACCCCTAGGTAGGTAAAAGCAACGGGTTTTCTTCTCCGCTTTAAGAAGAAAAAATACATGGATGGCTGCTTCCCAGCCGGATGGCGGCGGCCGGCAGGCACGTTGCCGGCCGGCTCGAGGACCGGCTGCCCAAGGAGCCGGCCCGGCCCCGGTCGGCCAGGCACGGCCGGCTGCCTTCGAGTCGGCTCCTCCGTTGACCCTTGGACGGACAAGCTCCCGTCCCATCCCTCTGCACGCGGGTATGGCGACAAGACGAAACCCTCACGACGGGCTCAATGTGACCGCAGTGACCGCTGACGCGCGGGTGCGCATGGCTACAGTTCAGCTGGTCGTACCGCTGACCTTGGTCAACCGCGACTGGGCGGAGCAATAGTGCCGGCATGCCTCCGCCCACTCGATTACTTGCCCCGGCGTGGCTACAGTGCAGACGGTCGTACCGGAGACTTCGGCCGACTGGCGCAAGACGACGACGCCCGGGTGGCCCGTGCCGTAGCAGGTGGGAACGGGCCAATCACGGAGCCGCCTGGCGGGCCCCAACAGGCGATGGGACCACGCAGCCGGTGGACCCTACGGAAGACGAGCCGGCTCAAGAGGCGAGACCCCCTGGCCAGCCGGAGAGGCTGCCAGCCGGGTCCCCCACTCTGTACCTTAACGATATTGTAAGCCGGGGGGTTGGCCTATAAAACCCCCCGAGCCCCCCATGCAACGGGGAGGCCAGAGTCACGCACCCACACCCACGGGACAATTCCCACACATTCACCCACGTAGCGAGGAAGGTGAGTCGGCCGCTCCCTCTTCCACCTCTAGACAACAGCTCTCGGAGCAACCTTGTAACCATACCCCTCTGTCAACTAGACCAAGCAAGACTAGGGGTATTACCTCCCCCGGAGGGCCCTGAACCTGGGTACATCGCGTGTCGCCGCCGCTTGTGCCTAATCCCGCACCCGGAGCCCGTCGGCGTCCGCCGGCCCCAACCACCTTCGATAAGCCTACCCATGGCATCTGTCTTGAGAAAACAATGATAGTTGGCGCCCACCGTGGGGCCGTACGCGGCGCTGGCCGGAGTCACGCTCTGGGCGGGACCCTTCACCACCTCCCTCGTCCACCGTGCATCCAGGCGGAATCGCAGGCTCGTGGGGCTTGCTTCGGCAGGCCCTGCGGGCAACGCTGTTGACTGCAGGCTCGACATCGACTCGCTCGTCGACTGCGTCGGCAGGCTGAGCCTCGCCGACGCACCGGCGACCGACGAGTACCCCCGCTGGGTGCTCGACTGCGCCGACCCTCCCACGGCTGTGGGCGCACTCGCAGCTGCTGAGTCCAACGGCCCCCGCGTCAGGGTGATGGTCATTGCTTCCACCGCCTCGTCTGGCCGAGCGCGGGCCGAGGCCGCTACCGCCGCGGCCCGCGTCGGCACCACCGATCCGCTCGGCGCGGCCCTTCAGGGCCTGAGCACCCCCATCGCTCCGACAGCGAACCCCGACGTCACCACAACTGAGATGGAGGCGGCTCACCGCCTCCCGTTCGAGGACGCCAGCACCCTCGTAGCCACGCAACGCCACATGGAGGCTGCTCAGCGGGAGTACGCCTCCGCCTACGGCCTTACCCCGGCTGGCACCGAGCCCGACCGGCGTGGGGCTGTGCACGACTGTGGTCGCATGGTCGCCGAAATCTTGGGCGACAACATGCCCGTCTACAACACCCCCGCGGCCAACCTGCGGGCCGCCAAGGTAGCCTACGAAGATCTGGCTACCTTGGAGGGCGAAGAACGTGCCACCCGCGAGCGTCACATCAAAGACTTCATCGACGTCGCCGATGCGCAGTAGCACCAGCTCGCGGCGGGCGGAGTCGCCTCCGAAGACCCTCGGCCCAAGGGCGAGGGCACTAGGACTACTGGCCGTCAGCCGGCTCAGCACTCCTGCTCCCCTCGTGTCTCCGGCCGGTGGGTCGAGGCAAGCAACCCTCAGCGCTTCCAGCAGCCGGGGAACGAGCAGCCGGCTGTGAACATCCGGCGCACCAACCACCTGGCTCGCAGCAACCGCCACAACGAGACGCCGACTGCCGGCAGTCGGCGCAGCCGCGGTCACACACCGCCTCCTCGCCACGAGCTGGCACGGTCGATCCCACCTGCCATCCACCCCGAACTTTCGGCCCGGCTCGGATCACACGTCCCCCACAACGAAAATGATGCCTGTCTCCGCATTGACCGGATCGCGCAGTCGGCCCTCCTCGAGGAGGAGGGCTCGATTGGCCCGGCGTGCTTCGGCCCCCGGATCTGCAACAAACCGTTCCCAACCGGCTTCACGCTCCCCCGAGACACCCCAAAACACAACGGGGCCGCCAAACCTAAAGACTGGCTGATCGACTACATCACCGCGGTCGGCATCGCCAGGGGGAACAAGCACGTACCCGTCCGCTACGCTCTCCTCATGCTGATCGGTTCGGCCCGCACCTAGCTCAATAGCCTGGCAGCCGACAGCATCAACACTTGGATGGACTTCAAGGAAGCATTTGTTCGCAACTTCACCGGCACCTACAAGCGGCCCGGTCGCCCCCATGAGCAAGCCATGTGCGTCCAGGGGCCAGATGAGTCCCTCCGCGACTACCTCACTCGATGGACCGAGCTCGACAACTCCTGTGAGGGGGTGCACAAGGTGCAAGCCATACAACACTTCATTGAAGGCTGCTGCGAGAGCACCCCCCTCAAGCACAAGATCCTGTGCTCTGAGCTGGCTACTCTAGCCGAGCTCATGACCAAGGCGGACAAGTATGCCACGGCTGACTCCGCCATTCGGGTCAAGACGACCCCGCCTGCCAAGGCAACACCAATGTCGGCAGCATCGCGACCGGCTACCGATAACCGGCAGTCGCAGAACAACAAGCGTAAGAATGACCAGCCCGACTCCCGCTATGTGAGCCGACAGGTCACCACCATCGAGGAGCAGGAGCCGGCTGCCCAGCCTTCCAGTCGGCACCAGCGCACTGGCAAGGCTACCTGACAGCCCAAGCTCACGTTCGAGCAGATGCTCGACCTCCCCTGCAAGAACCACTCTGGGGCCAAGCCCTCCACGCACACGCTCCGATAGTGCAGCTTTTCACAGCGATTGCCTCGGGGGACGATCTTCCGGCTCCCCCTAGCACCGCCTGCCCGTGCGCCGGTCCCGGCACCAGCTGTCGCCCCGGCGCCGGCTCCAGCTCCGTCCCAGAATGACGGTCGCCTGCACGACCAGTTCCCCAACCAGGACGGTTGCTACGTCATCTTCACCAGTGAAGAGACGGGCAAACATGCCCAACGCCGGCTCCATCGTGAGGTGAATGCCACCATGCTGGCAACTCCCCAGTTCATGCACTGGTCGGAGAAGCCGATCACCTGGAGTCGGGCAGACCACCCAGCTATGATGCCGAGTCCTGGCAGTTACGCCCTGGTCCTCGACCCCACCAGCGCCACTGAGAAGCGCACCTGCCGCTTCACGTGGGTGCTGATTGACGGTGGTAGCAACATCAACATCCTCTACTTTGACACGATGCACAAGCTGGGGCTGAAAATAGAAGACCTGCGGGTGAGCCGGACGATTTTCCATGGCATCGTGCCGGGAAAGTCCCGCTCCCCTATCGGCAGGATCAAGCTTGACGTCCTCTTCGGCGACCCCGATCACTTTTGCCGCGAGCCGGTATGGTTCGAGGTAGTGGACCTCGAGAGTCCCTACCACACGCTGCTGGGCCGACCGGCTCTCGTCAACTTCATGGCGGTCCCCCATTACACCTACCTCAAGCTCAAGATGTCGGGCCCCAAGGGAATCATCACCATCGCGGGTGACTAGAAGATGTCGTTGGAGTGTGCTCGGGACAGCAGCCAGCTGGCTGAGGCCCTCGAGATAGCTGAGGAAAAGCGGCAGCTCGACCGGCT
This sequence comes from Hordeum marinum, assembly GCA_022496015.1. Lineage (NCBI taxonomy): Eukaryota > Viridiplantae > Streptophyta > Magnoliopsida > Poales > Poaceae > Hordeum > Hordeum marinum. The sequence continues at coordinate 364,584,165 of CM039675.1, read as the reverse complement.
CATGGCCCTTGCTGCCAGCCAGTCGGCCGTGCCGGCTCCTCCCTCGCAGTCAGTCGGCGAGCCCTCCTTCTAGCTGTCCAAGGACACCAAGCAAATCCCGCTCAACCCGGCCAACCCCTCGTAGTGCGTCACCATCGGCTCCCGCCTCGACAACAAATAGGAAGGCGAGCTCGTCGACTTCCTCCGTGAGAATTGGGACATCTTTGCATGGTCCCCCAAGGACATGCCTGGTGTTCTGAGGAAGATCGCCGAGCACAAGCTTCATGTCTGGCCGGACGCTAAACCGGTCAAGCAACCTCTGCGCCGTTTCTCCAAAGAGAAGCGGCGTACTATAGGAGAAGAGATCGCCCGGCTGCTCATAGACGACTTCATCATGGAAGTTTTTCACCCGGACTGGCTAGCCAACACAGTCCTGGTGCTGAAGAAGAACAAGACATGGCGCATGTGCATCGACTACACCAGCCTGAACAAGGCGTGCCCCAAGGACCCATTCGCCCTACCGCGGATTGATCAAGTCATCGACTCCACGGCCGGCTGTGATTTGCTGTCCTTCTTGGACGCCTACTCCGGCTACCACCAGATCAAGCTGGACCCGGAGGATCGGCTCAAGACCTCCTTCACCATGCCCTTCGGGGCCTACTGCTACATCACCATGTCCTTCGACCTGAAGAATGCATGCGCTATCTTCCAGCGATGCATGCAGAAGTGCCTCCTGCCTCAGATAGGCAGGAATGTCCACGTCAATGTTGACGACATCGTCGTCAAGACCAAGAAGCACTTTAGCCTCCTCGATGATCTCCGGGAAACCTTCGCGAACCTGCACGAATACAAGATCAAGATCAACCTGGAGAAGTGTGTCTTCGGCGTCCCAGCCGGCCAGCTCTTGGGTTTCTTCATGTCCAAGCCGACCCGGCTCCATGACGTCCAGAAGTTCACCGGCTGCCTTGCCTCCCTCAGCCGGTTCATCAACTGACTGTGGGAAAAAGCTTCGCCCCTCTATGGGCTCCTTCGCAAGACGACTCTGGTTGAGCCGGGCCACATGAAGAATCCGGGCATGTTTGACTGGCCCGACGAGGCGGACGAGGCCTTCCGCGGCCTCAAGCGAGCCCTCACCAACACACCCATCCTGGCCGCGCCAGCTGAGAAGAAGCCATTGCTCGCCTACATCACGGCAACCACGCGCGTCATCAGTGACATCCTGGTGGTCGAGCTGCTAGAGGAAGGCAAGTTCGTGCTGGTCCAACGCCCCGTCTACTACCTCAGTGAGGTCCTCTCCGCCTCCAAGCAGAACTACCCCCACTACCAAAAGATGTCCTACTACTTTGCTGCCAAGAAGGTCAAGCAGTACATCCAGGAGCACACCATCACCGTGGTGAGCACGGCCCCGCTCGGCGAGATCATGAGCGGCCGGAACTCCACTGATCGGATCGCCAAATGGGTCATCGCCCTCGCCAACCATGAAATCCGGTACAAGCCGCGTACTGCCATCAAGTCGTAGGCGATGGCTGACTTCCTCGTCGACTGTGCAAAGACTGTGTTCACGCCGCCTCCTCCAGACTCCACGCATTGGCGCATGCATTTCGACGGCTCGAAGATGAGGACCGGCCTGAGTGCCGGCATAGTCCTCTCCTCTCCAAAAGGTGACCAACTCAAGTATGCACTCCAGATTCATTTCGCCGCCTCCAACAACGTGGCCGAGTACGAGGCGCTCATCCACGACCTCTGGCTCGCCAAGGAAATTGGCATCAGGCGCATCCTGTGCTTCGGCGACTCCGACCTCGTGGTGCAGCAGGTTGTTGGGAGACGTAATAGTAAATCAAAAAAATTCTACGATCACCAAGATCTATCTATGGAGAAACCCGGAACGAGTGGGAAGAGATTGCATCTTCATACCTTTGAAGATCGCTAAGCGAAAGCATTGCAAGAATGCGGTTGGTGGAGTCGTACTCGTAGCGATTCAGATCGCGGTGGACTCCGAACTTAGCGCCAAACAACGGTGCCTCCGCGTTCAACACACATGCAACCCGGTGACGTCTCCTACGCTTTGATCCAGCAAGGAGGAAGGAGAGGTTGAGGGAGAGCTCCGGTAGCACGACGACGTGGTGACGGCGGAGCCGCATGGTCTCCGACAGGGCTTCGCCAAGCACTATGGAGAACGAGGAGAGGGAGGAGTAGGGCTACGCCGAGAGAGGAAGAAACTTGTGTTCTTGGCAGTCCCAAAACCACCACTATATATAGGAGGAGAGGGAGGAGGGTGCCCACCCCTAGGGTTCCCACCCTAGGGTGGTGCGGCAGCCCTAGATGGGTTCTCGTCGGCGGCCAGAGAGGGGAGAGGGGGAGAGCGCATCCCTAGTGGGCCTTAGGCCCATCTGGGTCTAGGGTTTCCCCTTCCTCCCACCTTTCTTGTGCCTTGGGCTAGGGTGGAGGGCGCACCAGCCCACTCTGGGGCTGGTCCCTTCCACTCTCGGCCCATGCAGCCCTCTGGGGCTGGTGGCCCCACTTGGTGGACCCCCAGAACCCTTCCGATGGTCCGGTTACGTTACCGGTAATTCCCAAAACACTTCCGGTGGCCAAATCCTAACTTCCTATATATCAATATTTGTCTCCGGACCATTCTGGGACTCCTCGTGACGTCCAGGATCTCATTCGGGACTCCGAACAACCTTCGGTAACCACGTACACTATTTCCCTATAACCCTAGCGTCATCGAACCTTAAGTGTGTAGACCCTACGGGTTCGGGAGACACGTAGACGTGACCGAGACACCTCTCCGGTCAATAACCAACAGCGGGAACTGGATACCCATGTTGGCTCCCACATGCTCCACGATGATCTCATCGGATGAACCACGATGTTGGGGATTCAATCAATCTCGTATTCAATTCCCTTTGTCTACCGGTATGATACTTGCCCGAGATTTGATCGTCGGTATCCCTATACCTTGTTCAATCTTGCTACCCGCAAATTTCTTTACTCGTTCCGTAACACATCATCCCGTGGCTAACTCCTTAGTCACATTGAGCTCATTATGATGATGTCTTACCGAGTGGGCCCGAAGATACCTCTCCGTCATACGGAGTGACAAATCCCAGTCTCGATTCGTGCCAACCCAAGAGATACTTTCGGAGATACCCGTAGTATACCTTTATAGCCATCCAGTTACGTTGTGACGTTTGGCACACCCAAAACATTCCTACGGTATCCGGGAGTTGCACAATCTCATGGTCTAAGGAAACGATACTTGACATTGGAAAAGCTTTAGCAGACGAACTACACGATCCTGTGCTATGCTTAGTATTGGGTCTTGTCCATCATATCATTCTCCTAATGATGTGATCCCGTTATCAACGACATCCAATGTCCATGGTCATGAAACCGTGACCATCTATTGATCAACGAGCTAGCCAACTAGAGGCTCACTAGGGACATGTTGTGGTCTATGTATTCACACATGTATTACGGTTTCTGGTTAACACAATTATTGCATGAACAATAGAAAATTATCATGAACAAGGAAATACAATAATAACTATTTTATTATTGCCTCTAGGGCATATTTCCAACACAGGTCTCTGGCGAATGGGACGCCAGAGACGCCAACATGGCCAGCTATCGCTTCCTCGTCCAGCAGCTCACAGACTCCTTCAAGGGTTGTGAGTTCCACCACATCCCGTGGACGGACAATGAGGCGGCCGATACACTGGCAAAGATCGGCTCCACCCGACAGGCTATCCCAGCCGGTGTCTCCCTCGAGTGGCTGCTCAAATCGTCGATCAAGCCCTCCCCGGAATCGGAGTCCATCTTCATATCGGCTGACGCTGCCGGCCCGTCGGCAGATCCGGCTGCTCCCCCGACATCCTCACCGCCGACTCCATCAACCTCGGCTGCCTTGCTGGCACCAGCTCCCCCGGTCTAGTCGGCCGCATCCGATGTAGCCGACTCTGATGCCACGACGGTCATAATGACAATCGACACCCCTCCCACTGTCTCCAACTCGGGGGCCGGCGAACCGGTCCCGGGGGCCGGCGAGCCGGTCACGGGGGCTAATCACCGAGGCACGGGGGCTCTAGAGCCAGCCCCCGTCTCGGCTCCCTCATGGGCCCAGCCCATCCTGGCGTTCCTTCTACACGAGAGCTCCCACCGGACGAGGCCGCAGCAAGACAAATCCAGCGCCGGGCTCTGGCCTACAGCGTCATCAACCGTGAGCTCATCCCCCACAACACCACCGATGTCTTCCAACGGTGCGTCGAGCCGGAAAATGTTCAGGAGATCCTCCTCGACATCCACCAGGGAGAGTGTGGGCACCACGCCGCCTCTAGGACCCTGGTGGCCAAGGCCTTCTGCGACGGTTTCTACTGGCCGACCATCGTGGAGGAGGCCAAGAAGTTGGTCGACGAGTGTGAGGGCTGCCAGCGCTTCAGCACGCAGAGCCACCTACCGGTTTCGGCCCTCCAGACCATCCCCCTCTCGTGGCCCTTCGCCGTCTGGGGGCTGGACATGGTGGGTCCCTTCAAGACCACACGAGGCGGCATGACGCACCTGTTGGTGGCCATCGACAAATTCACCAAGTGGATCAAGGCTAGGCCGATCAAGAAACTAGACGGCCCCACGGCCGTCTGGTTCATCAAAGATATCACGGTTCGCTACGGCGTCCCCCATAGCATCATCACCGATGATGACACGAACTGCGCCAAGGGCGCGCTAGCGCGTTTCTGTGCCAAACAAGGCATCTGGCTCGACTTGGCGTCTGTCGCGCATCCACAATCAAACGACCAGGTCGAGAGAGCAAACTGCCTAATCCTGTCCGACATCAAGCCCCGGCTCGTAACGCCACTGGTCAGGTCGGTCGGCTGCTGGATCGACGAATTACTGGTTGTCCTTTGGAGCCTCAGGACCACGCCCAACCGGTCGACTGGCTAGACACCCTTCTTTCTCATGTATGGGTCCGAGGTGATCATCCCCACCGACATCGAGTTCAACTCGCCTCGGGTCGCCCTATACACGAAGAAGGACACAAGGGAGGCAAGAGAAGATGGCATCGACCTACTCGAAGAAGCACACGAGTTGGCCTTGAGCTGAACGGCCATCTACCAGCAAAAGCTCCGACACTACCACAACAAGCGGATCCGGCCACTCTCCTTCCACGAAGGGGATCTGGTGCTCAGGCGGATCCAGCGAACAACCGGCCAACACAAGCTGTCCTCCCACTGGGAGGGCCCGTTCATCATTAACAAGGCACTGCACAACAACGCGTACTACCTAATAGATGCCCAGAAGTCGCAGAAGCGCAAGAGAGACGCCTCCGGCGAGGAGACAGAGCGCCCGTGGAACGCGGTGCTCCTCCGCCCATTTGACTGCTAAAAAACCAGTGTATGTATGTATCTTTCCCTCTATGGAGCTTATGAATGCAATGGGTGTTGGGGAACGTTGCATGCGAAACAAAAATTTTCCTACGCACACGCAGATCTATCCATGGTGATGAGCATCTACGAGAGGGAGAGTGGATTTACGTACCCTTGTAGATTGCTAAGCAGGAAGCGTTAAGAAACGCGGTTGGTGTAGTTGAACGTCTTCGCGATCCAAATCGCCGAGCGTCCCGCGATCTCATCACGATCTGTCCCACGATCCAATCACGATCCGTCTCGCGAACTCATCACGAACCGTCCCGAGATCCAATCATGATCCGTCCCGCGAACTCATCACGATTCGTCTCGCGATCTTGATCACGGTCCTTCCGATCTAGCGCCGAACGGACGACACCTCCGCGTTCAGCACACGTACGGCTTGATGACGATCTCCGCCATCTTGATCCAGCAAGAGGGAGCGGAGAGGTAGAAGAGTTCTCCTGCAGTGTGACAGTGCTCCGGCGATGGTGGTGGAGCTATTCCGGCAGGGCTTCGCCTAAGCACTGCAGAAATCCGATCTAGAGGAGAAACTATGCACTGGAGGAACGGGCAACACGTGGCTAAAAATTCTGCGCCAAAACCCGAAAATCCTCTAGTATATATAGGTGGAGAGGAGGAGGAGGCTTGTCTGCCAAAAATTCAGCCCTTGGGTCAGCCGAAGTGGGGAGGAGAGGAGGACTCCTCCTCCTCCAATCCTAGTAGGACTAGGATTCCTCCTGTTTTGGCCTTTTTCCACCATTTTCCCTTTGGGTTTTTTCTCCCAGCCGCATGGGCCTTGTGTGGGACTTCCACCAGCCCACAAAAGGCTGGTATTTAGTCTCCCACAGCCCATGAAGCCTCTTGGGTCGAAATACCCCTCCCGGTGGTCTCCCGGTACACTACCGGCACTCCTGGTACATTACCGATTAGCCCGAAACTTTTCCGGTGACCAAAATGGGACTTCCTATATATCAATCTTTACCTACGGACCATTCCGGAGCTCCTCATGATGTCCGGGATCTCATCCGGGACTCCAAACAACCTTCGGTCACCACCATACATAACTCTATACTACTGAAACGTCACCAAACCTTAAGTGTGCAGACCCTGCGGGTTCGAGAACTATGTAGACATGACCGAGACACATCTACGGTCAATAACCAATAGCGGGACCTGGATGTCCATATTGGTTCCTGCATATTCTACGAAGATCTTTATCGGTCGAACCTCTATTTCAAGGATTCAGTTAATCCCATATGATGTTCCCTTTGTTCTTCGGTATGTTACTTGCCCGAGATTCGATCGTCGGTATCTCCATACCTAGTTCAACCTCGTTACCGGCAAGTCTCTTTACTCGTTTCGTAATACAAGATCCCGTGACTAACACTTAGTCACATTGCTTGCAAGGCTTGTTGTGATGTTTTATTACCGAGTGGGCCCTGAGATACCTCTCCGTCACACGGAGTAACAAATCCCAGTCTTGATCCATGCCAACCCAACAGACATCCTTGGAGATACCTGTAGAGTACCTTTATAGTCACCCAGTTACGTTGCGACATTTGATACACACAAGGCACTCCTCCGGTGTCAGTGAGTTGCATGATCTCATGGTCATAGGAACATATACTTGACATGCAGAAAACAGTAGCATTAAACCGACACGATCATATGCTACATTTGTAGTTTGGGTCTTGTCCATCCCATCATTCTCCTAATGATGTGATCCCGTTATCAAATGACATCTCATGTCAATGACTAGGAAACCTTAACCATCTTTGATCAACAAGCTAGTCTATTAGAGGCATACTAGGGACATGGTTTTGTCTATGTATCCACACATGCATCTAAGTCTCCGATCAATACAATTATAGCATGGATAATAAACGATTATCATGAACAAGGAAATATGATAATAACTAATTTATTATTGCCTCTAGGGCATATTTACAACATTCTCCCACTTGCACTAGAGTCAATAATCTAGTTCACATCACCATGTGATTGCATTGTTATGAATCTAACACCCAATGAGTTCTGGGGCTCGATCATGCTTTGCATGTGAGAGAGGTCTTTATAGTCAATGGGTCTACGACATTCAGATCCGTGAGTACTTTGCAAATTTCTATGTCAAACCGTAAACACTGCTATCACACTCCACTCGGTACTATTCCAAATGGCTGCTCCACTATATGTATCCAAATTGCTACTACGAGTCATCCAGATTAGTGTTAAAGCTTGCATCGACGTGACTCTTTACGATGAACTCTTTATCACCTCCATAATCGAGAAACATCTCCTTTAGTCTTTTAGTTACTAAGGATAATCTTGGCCGCTATCTAGTGCTCCATTCAAGGATCACTTTGAAACCTTCCGGCCATACTTATGGCAAGGCTAACATCGGGTCTTGTGCACAGCATTGCATACATGATAGAGCCTATGGCTGAAGCATAGGGGATGACACTCATCTTTTCTCTATATTTTGCAGTCACTGGGCATTGAGTCTTACTCAACTTTATACCTTACAAATCAGGCGAGAACTCTTTCTCTGACTGATCCATTTTGAACTCTTTCAAAATCTTGTCAAGGTATGTAGTCATTGAAAGTCTCATCAAGTATCTTGATCTATCTCTATAGATCTTGATGCTCAACAATTAGGTAGCTTTATCCAGGTCTTCCTTTGAAAAACTCTTTTCAAACAACCCTTTAAGCTTTACAGAAATTCTATATCGTTTCCGAATAGCAATATGTCATCCACATATACTTATCAGAAACTCTATAGTGCTCCCACTCACTTTATTGCAAATACAAGTTTCTCGTAAACTTTGTATAGACTCAAAAACTTTGATCACCTTATCAAAGTGTACATTCCAACTCCGAGATGCTTGCTTCAGTCTATAAAAGGATCACTGAAGCTTGCACACCTTTTAGCATCTTTAGGACTAACAAAACCTTCCGGTTGTATCACATACAACCTTTCCTCAAGTAAACCGTTAAGGAAACGATGTTTTGACATCCATCTGCCAGACTTCATAATTGAAAGTGCAACAACTGCTAACATAATTTCAATAGACTTTAGCATCGCTACGAGTGAGAAATTCTCATCGCAGTCAACTCCTTGAACTTGTCGGAAACTTCTTTGCAACAAGTCGAGCTTTACAAATGGTGACATTTACCATCAGCGTCTGTCTTCATTTTAAAGATCTATTTGTACTTAACGACCTGCCGTCCAACGAGCAAGTCCACCAAAGTCTATACTTAGTTTTCATACATGGATCCTTTCTCGGATTTCATGGCCTCTAACCATTTGTTGGTTTTCGGGCCCATCATCGCTTCTCCATAGTTCGTAGGTTCATCGTTGTCCAACAACATGACCTCCAAGACAGGGTTGTCGTACCGCTCAGGAGCAGTACACGTCCTTGTCGACCTATGAGGTTCGATAGTAACTTGATCCGAAGCTTCATGATCATCATCATTAACTTCCTCTTAACTAACGTAGGCTTCACAGAAACATCTTCCTGCGCTGCGCTACTCTCTGATTGAACAAAAGGTTCAACAACCTCATCAAGTTCTATCTTCATCCCACTCAATTCTTTCGAGAGAAACTCTTTCTCGAGAAAGGACCCAGTTTTAGCAACAAACATTTTATGCTTGGATCTGAGATAGAAGGTTCACCCAACTGTTCTTAGGGTATTCTATGAAGATGCATTTGTCCGCTTTGGGTTCGAGCTCATTAGGTGAAAACATTTTCCACACAAGCGTCGCAGCCCTAAACATTAAGAAATGACAGCTTAGGTTTCTATCAAACCATAATTCACACAGTGTCATCTCAATGGATTTAGATGGTGCCCTATTTAAAGTGAATGTAGTTGTCTCTAATGCATAACCCCAAAATTATAGTAACAAAACGATAAGAGACACCATAACATGCACCATATCCAGTAGAGCACGACTATGACGTTCGGACACACCATCACACTATGGTGTTCCAGGTGGAATGAGTTGTGAAACAACTTTCACATTGTCTAAAGTTGTATGCCAAACTTGCAACTCAGATATTCATCTTGATGATCATATCGTACACATTTTTATCTTCTTGTCACGATGATCTTAAACTTCACTCTGAATTTGCTTGAACCTTTCAAACGATTCAGACTTGTGTTTCATTAAGCAAATATACACTATATCTACTCAAATCATCAGTGAAGGTAAGAAAATAACGATATCCACCGCACGCTATAAGACTCATTGGATTGCATTCATCAACATGTATCATTTCCAATAAGTCACTTGCCCGCTCCATCAAACCAGAAAATGGGGTCCTTAGTCATCTTGACCAACAGGCATGGTTCACATGTCTCAACCGATTCGAAATTGAATGAGTCCAAAGATCCATCAGCATGGAGTTTCTTCATGTGTTTTATACCAATATGACATTTAGCGGCAGTGCCACAAGTATGTGGTACTATTATTATTAACTTTGTATCTTTTGGCATCAATGTTATGAACATGTGTATTACTACGATCAAGATTCAACAAACCATTCTCACTGGGTGCTTGACCATTGAAGGTATTATTCATGTAAACAGAATAACCATTATTCTCTAACTTAAATGAATAACCGTGTTGCAATAAACACGATCCAATCACGTTCATGCTCAACGCAAAACACCAAATAACATTTATTTAGGTTTGTCACTAATCCCGAAGGTAGAGAGAGCGTGCGATGTTGATCACATCAACCTTGGAAACATTTCCAACACTCATCGTCACCTCACCCTTAGCTAGTTCTCTGTTTATGCCGTAGCTTTTATTTCGAGTTACTAACATTTAGCAACTGAACTGGTATCCAATACCCAGGTGCTACTAGGAGTACTAGCAAGGTACACATCAATAACACATATATCAAATATACTTCTGTCGACGTTGTCAGCCTTCTTATCTACCAAGTATCTAGGGTTGTTCCGCTTCAGCGACCGCTCTCCTCATAATCGAAGCACTTAGTCTTGGGTTTGGGTTCAACTTTGGGTTGCTTCACCGGAGCAGCAACTGACTTGGTATCCATGAAGTTTCCCTCCTTGCCCTTGCGCTTCTCGAAACTAGTGGTTTTACTAACCATCAACACTTGATGCTCCTTCTTGATTTCTACCTTCGCGGTGTCAAACATCGCGAACAGCTCAGGGATCATTATTTTTATCCCTGACATTTATAGTTCATCACCAAGTTCTAGTAGCTTAGTGAAAGTGACTTGGAGAACAATATCAATCACTATCTTATCTGGAAGATCAACTACCACTCGATTCAAGCGATTGTAGCACCCAGACAATCTGAGCACATGCTCACCGATTGAGCTATTCTCCTTCATCTTACAGGCAAAGAATCTTGTTGGAGATCTCATATCTCGCAACACGGGCACGAGCCTGAGATCCTAATTTCAGCTCTTAGAACATCTCATATGTTCCACGACGTTCAAAATGTTTTGGAGCCTCAATTCTAAGCTGTAATGCATGACGCACTAAACTATCAAGTAGTTATCAGAACGTGCCTATCAGATGTCCACAACATCTATAATCAACGCTAGAGGGGTTGGCGCACCAAGCGGTGCATTAAGGACATAAGCCTTCTATGTAGCAATGAGGACAATCCTCAGATCACGGAGCCAGTCCGCAATATTGCTACCATCATCTTTTAACTCTATTTCTCTAGGAACATATAAAAATTCAAGGGAGCTACAACATGAGCTACTAATCTACAACACAGTTTGCAAAGACACAACTGACTATGTTCATGATAATGAGTTCAATTAATAATATTACTTAAGAACTCCCACTCAAATTGACATCCCTCCAGTCATTCGAGTGATACATGATCCAAATTCACCAACTCAAGTCCGATCATAAGTTGAGGTGGTTTCAATGGTGAACATCATCATGTCGATCATATCTAATATATGACTCATGTTCGACCTTTCGGTCTCTTGTGTTCCGAGGCCATGTCTGTACATGCTAGGCTCGTCAAGTTTAACCTGAGTGTTCTGCATGTGCAACACTGGCTTGCACCCGTTGTATGTGAACGTAGAGTCTATCACACCCGATCATCACGTGGTGTCTCAACACGACGAACTTTCGCAACGATGCAGACTCGGGGAGAACACAATTCATCTTGAAATTTAAGTGAGGGATCACCTTATAATGCTACCGTCATCCTAAGCAAAACAAGGTGCATAAAAGGATTAACATCACATGCAAATCAGAAGTGACATGATATGGCCATGAACTTGTGCTTTTGATCTCCATCTTGAAAGCACCGGCATGATCTCCATCGTCAGCGGCACGACACCATGATCTCCATCATCTTGATCTCCATCAACGTGTCGCCATTGGGGTTGTCGCGCCCATCATGCTTGTACTACTATTGCTACCGTTTAGCGATAAAGTAAAGCATTACATAGCACTTAATGATTGACACGCAGGTCATACAATAATTAAAGACAACCCTATGGCTCCTGCCGGTTGCCGTACTCGTCGACATGCAAGTCATGATAATCTATACATCACATGATCATCTCATACATCACATATATCACATCATGTAATTGGCCATATCACATCACAACATACCCTGCAAAAACAAGTTAGACGTCCTCTAATTGTTGTTGCATGTTTTACGTGGCTGCTACGGGTATCTAGCAAGAACAATACTCATCTACGCAAAAACAACAACGGTGATACACTAGTTGGTTTTCAACCTTCTCAAGGACCGCCTTTGTCGAATCCGATCCAACTAAAGTGAGAGAAACTGGCACCCGCAAGCCATCTATGCAACAAGTTGCGGTCGAGGGAACCGGTCTCTCGTAACGTACGAGTAATGTTGGTACAGGCCGCTTCATCTCACAATACTGCTGAACCAAAATTCGACCAAGGGATGAAGCAATCTAAGCATCAACGCCCACAAACCTTTTGTGTTCTACTCGAGATCTCATCTACACATAGACCTAGCTCATGATGCCACTGTTGGGGAACGTTGCATGGGAATCAAAAAATTTCCTACGCACACGCAGATCTATCCATGGTGATGAGCATCTATGAGAGGGAGAGTGGATCTACGTACCCTTGTAGATTGCTAAGCGGGAAGCGTTAAGAAACGCGGATGGTGTAGTCGAACGTCTTCGCGATCCAAATCGCCGAGCGTCCCGCGATCTCATCACGATCCGTCCCGCGATCCAATCACGATCCGTCCCGCGAACTCATCACGAACCGTCCCGCGATCCAATCATGATCCGTCCGGCAAACTCATCACGATCCGTCCCGCAAACTCATCACGATTCATCTCGCGATCTTGATCACGGTCCTTACGATCTAGCGCCGAACGGACGACACCTCCGCATTCAGCACACGTACGGCTTGATGATGATCTCCGCCATCTTGATCCAGCAAGAGGGAGCGGAGAGGTAGAAGAGTTCTCCGGCAGCGCGAGGCTCTCCGGAAATGGTGGTGGATTTATTCCGGCAGGGCTTCGCCTAAGCACTGCACAAATCCGATCTAGAGGAGAAACTATGCACTGGAGGAACGGGCAACACGTGGCTAAAAATTCTGCGCCAAAACCCGAAAATCCTCTAGTATATATAGGAGGAGAGGAGGCGGAGTCTTGGCTGCCAAAAAGCCAGCCCTTGGGTCGGCCAAAGTGCGGAGGAGAGGAGGACTCCTCCTCCAATCCTATTAGGACTAGGATTCCTCCTTTTTTGGCCTTTTTCCACCTTTTTCCCTTTGGGTTTTTTATCCAACCACATGGGCCTTGTGTGGGACTTCCACCAGCCCACAAAAGACTGGTATTTACTCTCCCACAGCCCATGAAGCCTCTTGGGTCAAAATACCCCTCCCGGTGGTCTCCCGGTACACTATCGGCACTCCCGGTACATTACCGATTAGCCCAAAACTTTTCCGGCGACCAAAATGGGACTTCCTATATATAAATCTTTACCTCCGGACCATTACAGAGATCCTCGTGATGTCGGGGATCTCATCTGGGACTCCAAACAACCTTCGGTCACCACCATACATAACTCTATACTACTGAAACGTCACCAAACCTTAAGTGTGCAGACCCTGCGGGTTCGAGAACTATGTAGACATGAACGAGACACCTTTATGGTCAATAACCAATAGCAGGACCTGGATGTCCATATTGGTTCCTGCATATTCTATGAAGATCTTTATCGATCGAACCTCTATGTCAAGGATTTAGTTAATCCCGTATGATGTTCCCTTTGTTCTTCGGTATGTTACTTGCCCGCGATTCGATCGTCGGTATCTCCATACCTAGTTCAACCTCGTTACCGGCAAGTCTCTTTACTCGTTCTGTAATACAAGATCCCATTACTAACACTTAGTCACATTGCTTGCAAGGCTTGTTGTGATGTTGTATTACCGAGTGGGCCCTGAGATACCTCTCCGTCACAGGGAGTAACAAATCCCAGTTTTGATCCATGCCAACCCAATAGACACCCTCGGAGATACCTGTAGAGTACCTTTATAGTCACCCAGTTACGTTGCGACGTTTGATACACACAAGGCACTCCTCCGATGTCAGTGAGTTGCATGATCTCATGGTCATAGGAACACATACTTGACATGCAGAAAACAGTAGCATTAAATTGACACGATCATATGCTACATTTGTAGTTTGGGTCTTGTCCATCCCATCATTTTCCTAATGATGTGATCCCGTTATCAAATGACTTCTCATGTCAATGGCTAGGAAACCTTAACCATCTTTGATCAACGAGCTAGTCTATTAGAGGCATACTAGGGACATGGTTTTGTCTATGTATCCACACATGCATCTAAGTCTCCGATCAATACAATTATAGCATGGATAATAAACGATTATCATGAACAAGGAAATATGATAATAACTAATTTATTATTGCCTCTAGGGCATATTTCCAACAATGGGTGCCCCAGGCCGGCTCTTGGGGCAGGCCCTTTTCCTTTCCATCCAAGGTTTTCCTCACTCACCGGCTCCCGGACCCGGCTCCCGGGCCTGGGGACTCTCCGACTGGTCCTAGGCCTCCTCCCCCGAAACCGACCAAGTAGTGTGAGCTAAACAAGCCCTCCCACTGCTCCCAGCTATAGACCGGCTCCCGACTGTCCGGCTGACGGGGCCTCGGGGCGACGAAACTTAGCACACACGAAAAATCGATCGCAACGGGGTTGCTGGCTAGGTGTAGTCGGACCACCTCCTCGCCTCTGCCACTCAACTTACCCAAAAAACTCTCGCGGTTCCTAAGCTCAGAACCGGCTCCCTCGAGGCAGAAGCCCCGAACCAGCTATAGACCGACTCCTGGCTGTCGGGCTGGTTGGGCCAAAACCAAAGGGGAAAGGGGCCGAGCAGACGGAACTGGGGGGAGGGAAAAAAGGGGGAAAGGACGAGCCGTCATGCATGATAAACAAACAGATTAAACATTCAGAGCACAAGTTAAAGATAATAGAGGCCACCGGCCATATATTCATTACAATACACCCTAGTGGATGGAAATGAGTCTAACATGCAGCAAAATTAAAGACAAGTAAAAATGCCTCAGGGCTCAGGCTACCGGTGTGTCGCCAGCCGGTGCGCCACTAGCCGGCTCGACGTGCGGCCCAGAAGAGGTTGTGGCCTTCGAGTCCGCTTCCATAGTTCCCACCGTCTCATCGCTGCTGTCGGTGCTAGAGTCAGTACTCTCATCGGCGACCTCCTCGTCCTCTGGACCTTGGGGGTTACTGAAGGAATCCTCGGCGACCGGCTCGCCATCCTCGCCGAGAGCCGGAAGGACCTTGTCCGGGTCAACATACGAGGCAAGCTCGTTGGCCCGACGGACTAGGGCGGGCTCGCGTGCCGCCCGCTCCTCCTCCCACTCATCCTGCATGGTGGCCAGCCGGTCCAAGTCGATGCCACGATGCCAGGATGTGACGAACCGGAGCGCCATTTGCGTGGCGTCTCGAGCTGTTGACACCTTCCAGACCTCGAGCCGGGCCACGACGTTCTCCAGCCACAAGGCCACACAGCTCTCCGGATCCCCACAACCCGGCCACAGGGCGGCGATGACCTCCTTGTCGTCCGTCTTCTGCCGCTCCATGCTCCGCTCGAGGTGGATAAACCGGTTTTCCATGGCTAGCCCAAGCTGCACCATGTCCCAACCGACATCCTCCTCGATGTCACGCCCGCACCCCCGGGGATATTCCTGGTGTTCCTCGACAGCGCACTCAGTGCGGCGTTGGGTTTCCGGGAAGCGTTCTAGAAAAGAGAGGGGAGAATCAGAAGAAGGCAACTCAAAGCCAAGAAGAACACACCCGGATGAAAGAGAAAAAACCAAGACTTACGTTGGAAGGAGCCGTCCAGCTCGATGGCGAAGTGGAGCGACGAGTCCCGCTCCGACACCAGCGTCGCCTCCGCCTCGACAAGGGAAGCCTTGCGCTCCTCGAGCGTCTTCTCGAGGCGGGTCACCTCGCTTTGGAGGGCAACGGTCCGTTGGGTGGCGTCAGCCGCCTCCTTGGTGGCCTTCTCCTTAGCCGCCACCTCATGCGCCATGTCGGCCCTCAGGTGGTCTTGGGCCGCTTGCCCATCCACCAGCAGGGCGCCCAACCGGTCCCTTTCCAGGGTGATCGCCTAGACACTCTACGTCAGCTGGTATCGCTCAAAGACCGCCTCTGCCTTCTCCCCCGGAGGGCGGTCAGCTCCCCTGCAAAGCAATACTCGCATCGGTGAGAACATTTTAGACCCGGCCCAGCTCCAAAGCCGGCCTGACCCCCGAGGGCTACGCGCCCCTACTGGACCAGGCGTACCTCGGACCCTCCTCAGCTCCTCCTCCAACCGGTAGAAGCCATGCTTGCCATGGTTGTGGATGGCAATCGCCTCGTCAAACAGATCGTACGCCCGGGCCTTCCCCGCCTGCCACAGGAGGCCGAAGTCAGATTATGCACGAAGAGATCCAACCCGGATGCCCCACAGCCGATCAGCCGACCCGCATCTCGAGGGCTACACCTAATGAGTGCGCTCGCGCGCCCTCACTATAAAATTTAACGAAGACAAGCGAGGCCTACCTCCGCACGTTGCAGGGTGTTGTCGGTCGCTTCCGTGAACCGGGCCAGCTCCTCGCGGCACCGCGCCAGGACGGTGCCCAACTCCCCAAACGCCGGGACCAGGACGCCTGCCGGCGGAGGCGGGATTGCGGAGACACGCGCCAGCGCCTCCCAGTACCGGATCACGTCCAGCATGGACCTCCGGGACCGGCTCTCCTCGCCGCCCACCCGGGCATTCGTCACGACACCGGCCGTCGGGGGAGGATTGAGAATGGCGGGGGCACGGGAATCGGCTCCCGACTGTCCCTCGTTTGGCGCCAATGCCACCTCCTTCCCGGCCGGCTCGGCCCGACGATCACGGCAGCTGGCATATCCGTCTCCATGATCGGCGCCTTTGGAGCCATCGGGGCCTCTGGCACGTCGACATGGGCCGGCTCGGTGGCAGGCAGCATCACGTCCGGCACCACCGGCTGGGTCTTCTCGTGGGCCGCCTCCATAGCAGCCGTCCCCGGCTGGTCCGTTTCCCCCGTGAAGGGAGGGGCAGCCAGCTCCGTGGCCGCCCCTCGCGGGTCGCTCGATGAGGGCCTCGACATGCGAGTCAACTCTGCTGCCAAGTCTGATGCTCGCGCAGGATCCATAGACCTCCTCCGCCTCCTGCCGCTCGAGGTCCCAGAGCGTGAGGGCCCGCCCCGGACTTCGGACTTCGAGGCCAGGGGCTCCGCGAGCCTCCTCTTCTCCTCGCGCTGCATGGACGCGTGCTCACGGTCCAGCCAGCTAGCGGGGACGTGCGTTCAGGATCCGAACATCGTCATCAGTCCAATCCCTGATCATGGGGCCAAGCGGAAACTCACCGGCTACATTGGGCCCTCCAGCTCCCGGGTCGGCCACCGCCTAGACCTCCCCCAAGGAGTCGACCGCTCTTTGGGCACGCCTCCCTGCCCATACTCCTCAGAGTCGGACTAGGCACGCTTCGCCTCAAAGATCTGGGGTTGCGAGCTGTCCGGCGTGTTCTGTCGCACGAACAACTGCAGTCAGCACAGAAAGTAAGATCGGGAGCCGGCTGGAAGGGTTCAGAAAAGAAAGATCGCCTCGACGGAACGTACCAGGGGTGCCCGATGGTGCCGGTCGTACAGCTCCCTGCAGAAGGTCCACGTCGTTGGCACCAGCCGGAAGGTCGTGATGGCGTTCACACGCTTCACCACCTAAGCCGGCGTCAGGTCGATGGTCATCAGCCAGCAGGGGTCCCAGCGGCTGGACATGTCGCAGATCCGGTGCGGCCTTAGCTGGAGAGGCAGCACCCAGCTTGCGATGAAGGCGGCCACCAGATCAGAGGTGACCAGCCCTTCCCCGCTCCTCATCTCCACAAGTCGGCTGAGCTCTTCAAGTGCGGTTCCGCGCGGAGCGGTCCCCGACCAGTTCACCCCGAAGGACGGGGCATTGACGTACACCGGCAGCCGGATGCAATCCCGCTACGGGTCGGCATTCTTCACATAGAAGAACGTCCGGTGCCAGCCCATGACGGAGTCAATGAGGCTAAAGTGCAGGAAGCACGAACCGTGGCAGCACATCGCCATGCCCCCGTAGACGTACGGCTCCTTGGCGGTTTTCAGCGCCTTGAGGTAAAGCAGCGCCTTGAAGAAATCCACGAAGGGGAGCATCCCCAAATAGCCCTCGCACAGCTTCCCAAAGCCCGCAATGTAAAGGATGGCATTGGGGCCGAGGTGGTGCGGCTGGAGGTCGAATGTATCCAGCATAAGGCGAAAGAAGAGGCTAACCGGCAGCCCGAAGCCATGAGAGAAGTGGCAGGAGAAGATGACGAACTCCCCCGCCCGCGGCTTGGGACCATTTCGTCGCCCGGCGTGCGAGCGATCACACGCTCCTCCGATGGCAACATGCGGGCGCGGCGGAGCTCTGCGATGGTGGCATCCGTGACGACAAAGCCAGCCTAGCTCCCCGAGCGACCTTCGACCATCGCGTTGTCAGGGCTGCACGAGGAGGCGAGCAAGCGTAGTTGCATGCGAGGAGAGCGGCAACGGGAGGGGGAGCTGAGAAGGCGAAGAAGAGGGAAACCGAGGGGCCAAATGGGGCGCGGTTACCTCCGCCCCTCGCCTTCTCCCCCTTTTAAAACAAGAAGGCCATGATCAGGGGAGGTGGGGATTAACTGCGCCCACTCCCCTGGAATCTCTGCGTGCGTGTGTGCACCCTAGGCTGCAACCGCCGCTTCGGGGCGCAGAAGATCATGGCCTGTGCCCCTAGGCCTACCGGGCTACGCCCGTGGCCTGGCGGGCTAGGCCTAGGGCGACGTCCCGTCTACCCACATGCGCGGGCCCCATGGCATCATTACTCACCGCATGGCACGCTATGGGCCGGCCCGGGCCCCGAAGTGATGCGTCAAAACCCAAGGCGTCGGGGCGGCCACCAACCCGACTGGCTGTTCAGCTTCGTGCCGGAGGCGGACACCGCGAGGGGGAAGCTGTCGGCTCCCCTCCGTCTGGCGGATGCGGGGCCCCACCGGCTTCGGGGACTACTGACGGGGTTATTACCCCGAGGTAGGACAAAGCAACGGGGTTCTCTCCCTTGCTTAAAGAAAAAACACATGGCCGGCTGCTTCCCGGCCGGCTGGCGCGCGGCCGGCAAGCACGTTGCCGGCTGGCGCGCGGCCGGCAAGCACGTTGCCGGCCGACTCGAGGACTGGCTGCCCAGGGAGCCTGCCCGGCCCCGGTCGGCCGGGCACGACCGGCTGTCTTTGAGCCGGCTCCTCTGTTGACCCTTGGATGGACAAGCTCCCGTCCCATCCCTCTACACGCGGGTACGGTGACAAGACGAGACCCCCACGATGGGCCCAATGTTCCCACAGTGACCGCTAACATGCGGGTGCTGTCACACCCTGTGTTTGTATCACCTTGTTATGTTTGGATTTATAAAATTTGGAGCCAACTAAAACTTTTTCAAAGTGCTTGTGCTTGTTTGAAATGATGTTTGTTTGCTTGATGATTGTGATGTATGGCACTCTTAGATTCTATCCCTCTCCATATTCATCTTCCTTGACCCAACCTCCTTGCCCAATGATCATGCCATGTGAATAGTGCCCAAAACAATTTTTTATCAAATTTTGTTTTAACCAAAAATGATTTCTTCAAGTTAGGTTTTCAAAAAAACCTGAAATGAGGTTTGCAATGCAAGTCCTCAAATTGGGTGGATTCTTCTTCCCCAAAGGCTTTACTTCAAACCTACTACATATAAGACTTTCCAAAACCACCAAATATTAATTTTAAGGATTATATTTATATTTTATTTAAAGGATTTTTCTTAAAACCAGAAATGGTTTTTCATAGGAATATTTAAATGCTTTTAAAATATTTGATAAAATTTAGGGAAACTCAGTAGACATATATTTTCCATATATATGAATTTCAACTCATGAGCATGATCAAATCATGGGCAAAACCCCTCAAAACACTTTCTATTCAAATCAAGCTTTTGGAATATTTCTATAAGAATTTTTCTCAATAAATTTCAGGAACATTCCAGCAAGTCAACACTATCATAGGTGATTATCTTGCAAAGTTTCAGCTCATTCCAAGTTGATTTGGTTCATCAAACCATCCCAAAACCCTTCATGTCCAGATTCAAATTTGAGCAACTTTACATTGTGAAGTTTCTCCCCTTGGCCTCAAACTTTGTGGACATGCTCTAATAACCAACTGATGGTGCTACACTAAGTGGTGCATCAAGGGTAAAAGCTTAGCATGTCTAGATCTATAGAAACCAGAATCTGATGATTTCTAGGTTTCCACAAAGTCCCATTGTGAACTTTCATTAAACCATCTCAAACTTGGTGGCAAGCACTACTTTTGACCACCCTTTGATCCTGTTAATTATCAAAGCATGTAGAACTCATCTACTGGGCCAAATCACCATTGAACACCGTCTGGTGAAATGGTAAGTCCCTATTTTCACCTCCTTCCTCTATTCCCCTTGCCATGAAGCTTTTACCACAACCCTTAGGGTTACTAGATACCCCGAGTAACTTTCTCTGGCCAAGACTCAATAAGTAAGTAGGGTGAAACCCTCATTTTACCCCCTGGACAGAGGTAAAACCCTCTTCTCTCGCAACTTCCCTTCCCTCCTAAGGAACCCCCAGGGCATCCAAGGCCATTTCCCACTATTCTATACCCTCCTCTATCCGCTAGACGCAGGTGGCCGCGCAGAAAATGCCAAGAGCATGCCCCGGCATGCAAAGCTCGCGCGCGCACTGTAGCCGCTGCCCAACGAGCACTCCTGACAGCCTCGGGCCTCCCCAAATTGTCCCTCCTGTCCCCCTCGACGTCCGCAAGACTCCACGCGGCCGGCACCCTCTTCCCTCTCTCTCCGGCGACCTCCCGTGTGTATGCCCGACGTCGCGTAGCTCGGTCAACCAGGGAGCTTGCACGCATGCCCTCCTCTGCTCTCTCTCTCCCTTCCGCTGGATGAGGACCGCGTTCACAAACCCCCAGACACGGCCCGGCTTGCCCCCGTGGCCCGTGGCGATGCCCTGGTACTCACCGGCGCACCGCGTCCACGGTGGACCGGCAACCCCTCTATTTAAGCCCTTCCCGAGATCCGGCTCCTCTCCCCTCGCTCTTTCCTCCCCTCTGCTACTCCCCCGTGCTCAGCCCGCTCGCCCCCATGGTTGGGAGCCCACGCCCGAACCAAACCCTCGCCGCCGTCAGGCTTCCCCCCTCGCCAGTGATTCCCTTCGCCCCGGCGCTTCCCTCGGCCACCCACCGACGCGCGGGAGGCTCTTGAGCGCATCGATGCCCTCCATTGGAGACGCCGCAGCCTCGAACCCGTCGGTGAGCCCCCCTCTGTTCCTGTCGTGAGGAGAGGGATGACAGGTGGGGCCAACCTATCATCCCCTCTCCCCCTCCTCTCTCGCTGGCAAGAAGGGCCCGCAGGCAGGTTTAAAATTAAACCTGCCGTGCGCGATGCCTCAGCCTGGGCCGGTTTCCCCTCTGGGCCGGCTCGGCTTCGGTACTGTGGCCCGAGAGGGCACAATGACTCTTTTCCCTTTTCTTTTTCTTTGTTTCTTCCAAAAATTCCACAGGGCAAAATAATTATCCGATGTTCAAAATGCCTTCACCTAAAATCTTAGAATATTCCATATAATTTATTAGTGCCATTTGTAAAAATGTCTGAAACCATTTTATGTACTGCTTTAATTTAAAAAACCCTCTTTGGAATTATGAGCACGTGTTTTAATTATTTTTGAAAATATTTTCAACTTCAAAATATTAAACAAACATTTTAATATATCTTTAGTATTTATCAGAGTAGGGTAGCATTTTTATTAGTGGCTAGAGTGCTCTGTTTTTGTGTGATGCTTATTTTATCGCTTTTATTCGCGACGATAGATTGCGCTGTTGACGAAGAAGTTGGACCCGAAGAATTCGAAGACCCCGGAGAAGTTGGACGCAAGTGGGATGGGATTTATGCATAGTGATTGGAAGGAAGAAATGATTTCAAAGACTTTTCAAAAACCCTGTCGGGTGCCACTAATGCCCGAGGGAGATGATGATAAGTTGGGTGACCACTTGAGAAAGAAGTGGTGTGCCGGAGCAAGTGAGTGTGTGTTTTCAAAAACAGTGAGTTTTAAGGTCTGCTGACCGTCCCAACCTTACATGCGCAACCACGATACCCCTTATGGGATGGGGCTTTGTTGATTACTGTGGTTGGTACTAGCAAGGAGCCCGTATTACTAGTGGCAAGAGTGAAGTGGCCACTCTTGAGACGGGGTCGTCCCGGAAGTGGAAGGCCATGCGCTGTCTCTACAGGCATCGGGCACACCGTTGCGTGCCCTCATGAATGATACGTGCGATGTATATCATGAGGGATGGCACTAATGAGTGGACTCTTTGTTTAGTATCGCCATGGGAAAGGCGATGTTCGGGTGCTTACCTCGGGTATGTTATATACCGCGAGTCATGGATGACACGGAAGTTCCCCGAGTCTTGTGGGTAAAGTGTGCAACCTCTGCAGAGTGTAAAACTATTCGAATAGCTGCGTTCGCGGTCATGGATAGTTGGAGGTCCTCCTTAAACTACGTCCGGATGTTTTCATAAAACTTGGTGTGAGTGTGGGTGTGAAGGTGACAAAGAGCTCACTTGAGCTAAGTCCGATGACTTAGCATGGAAATTGAACTAAGTTCGATGACTTAACATGATGAATGAACAAGAGACGCTCAACCCCTACTTATGATAATGTGTGTAACTTGTTCATATGGATATCTGCCAATTGTTGTTGCATGCTTACTAGTTACTTGATCATGTCATTGCATTCAAAATTATCTTTCCGCAAATTACCTACCTAGTGCTATATCATGCAACATTGCCTTGTTCCACAACTTGGGTTGCTTGCGAGTACATTCAAAGTACTCATTGGCTTGCCACTGGTTATTTAATTGGCCAGACATGGAAGAACAGGAGTATGTAGAAGAGTTCGTTGGTGACGAACTTGCGAACTAGGATGCTTCCCAGTCAGAATGCCTGTAGGTTTAAGGCTGATGGCATGGGTTCACGCTATCGATCAAGATTTCCGCTGCTTGTTCTATTTAAGTGTTTGGCCCTCGTGGCCCTATCTATGTAAGACTTGACCTTCATGGTCTTTATTTGTGTAAGACGCTAGATGTGGATGTAAGACTCTTGTTATTCAGCTTTCGTGTGTTTAGTGAGCATTGATATCTAGGATCACTGTACACGTGCATTCGGTGATCATGACTTATGAGTCGGGGTCCCCATAGAGCTGGCATCAGAGCCATCATTACTGTAGGAAGCCCTTAGTTAGCATGGACGTTAGTTAGGGTAAAACCATTTTCAAAACTACACCTAGCATCTATACTTAGGATTTGTGCACTGTTTACCTCTTCTATTCTTCACACAACGCTTTGTTGACTCTCCTCCTTTCAAACCTTTGTACATGGCCGTCGTACCCTAAGCCTTCCTGATATCCAGCTTTCCCTTACTCCTTGGGGATAGCCTGGAGAAGTGCTAGTTTCGCCAACCATCCATTTTCCTCTACCACGAGCACTGGGTCGATGCCGTCACGAAGGAGTACCACGTGGATGTGGTCGTGAAGGCAAAAGACTCCCCGACTAGTTGGTTTTGTGAAGGACCACGGATGGTGTTGGGGATATAGCCCCGTGGTGAGACCCGCCCAGGTGGGTCCGGGTCACACCTGGCGGCTCATAACCCAGACCAAGGCAGATGGGCTTAGAGACATAAGCCTAGACATATGGCGGCTTACCAAGATGGGACAAGGCAAGGCCCACACGGGAGAAGGCATGAAGACCTGGGCGGTGTAAGCCGCCCAGAGACGGCTTTCCCGGAAAGGCAAGGCGACATAGAGATAGAATCAGATACATTGTAAGAGTCGGTATGAGACTTGTGTAACCCGTGGTCTTGACCTCCTATATAAAGGCGAGACCCGGGGCGGCTTAGACAGAAACCAACTAATCGAGAACTAGGTCAAGCGAATCCGCTCCCTTGTAATCGATGCTCCAATCAATACAACACAAGCAGGATGTAGGCTTTTGCCTCTTCTCGAGGGGCCGAACCTAGGTAAACTCGTGTCCTTCCTCCCAACCAACCCCTTTGAGTCCATCACCTTAGCGATGGCCTCAAACATAAGTTCTCGGACATCTGTCATGATAAAACCACGACAGTTGGCACCCACCATGGGGCCAACGCTCGGTGTTGTTGAGTTCTCAAAGGGCTCTCTCCCAGGGATCGAGGGGTACGTGGTTGGCAGGATGAATAAAAGTCACCGCGGCCAGCTCTACATCGATGATGTCGGCTGGGGCCCCGAGGCTGTCTCTGTCGAGTACAGTTTCCGGGTTCCTTTTGGTGGAATCCACGTTTTCATCGGCAAGGTCGGCGAATCTACACCCGGGCCGGACGTCTGCACCAACATCGTCTAGCCGGCTCGGCGCACGCAACCCGCCCGACACGTGCGACCCGCCCGTGCTAACCCGGGCAGGAAGCATGTCTTCGTCGGCTTCACTCAGGGTATGGATCTTGGGGATTCCATGTCGCAGGAAACTCTCGTATGTTCGGGGGATGGGTCTTCGAGCGGAGAGACGGAATCAATCTACCAGATTCACGATGGCAGGCTCAGATGCTAGGACGATCTTTACCCCGGGTCGAAGTATCATGAGCTGGAGGACCATGGGCCGCTGATGCATGGGGCCGTCTTCATGGCGGGTTCAACACCAGGCCCGAGCAGTACAACCACCGGGGCAGCCGGGGGCAGGGGCCAACCCACCACCGGCTCAAGTTCTTTTGGATCTGATGGATGAGCTTACATCCCTGATGGCAACTGAAGTCATGGCGGAGAATCAAGCCGCCCGGAACGCAGAGACCGCAAGGCTAAAGGACCAGATGACTGAAGTCCAACAAGGGGTCAGCGTGCTGAAGGCTCAGATGGATGCGGAGGCAGAACGCCTTAAGACGAACACTTTCCGCCTTGAGCTGGAGCAGCGATCTACAACAGCAGTTCAGTGGCTGAGGCATCAGTCCCGCTTGCCTTAACAGTACGAGGCCAGGAATCTTTTTAACACGCCGGGAATGGGACGGACAGCGGAAGTGCCCGAGAGTCGGCTGGCGGTTCGACGACAGCATATTAACCCGCCCCGACGGAACCAGGCCTCACCAATGGCTTTCTCGACACTGACGGGTCATTATTCAAACCCGGCCATTGGGGAAGAGGTGGCCCGACTCCTGGCAGAGGTTTTCATCATTGAAGTGTTTCACCCAGAGTGGCTTGCTAACCCGGTGCTAGTGCTTAAGAAGAATGGCACATGGCGTATGTGTGTGGATTACACGGATCTTAACAAAGTCTGTTCGGCTGACCCGTTTTCTCTCCCCTGTATCAACTAGATCATCGATGCAACGATGGGTTGTGAGAGTTTATGTTTCCTGGATGCTTATTCTGGTTATCATCAGATCAAATGGCAGTCAAGGACCAAGAGAAGACGACTTTCATCATGCCTTTTGGTGCTTTTTGCTATGTGTCCATGCCTTTCCGGCTCAAGAGTGCCCAAGCGACTTACCAGCATTGTGTGCAAAACTGTCTTCACAGCCAAATTGGGCGCAACGTTCATGCATACGTGGATGATATTGTGATTAAGTCAGGAAGAAGGAGACTCTGCTTGATGACCTGAAGGAGACTTTTGACAATTTACGGGTCTACAAGATGATGCTTAACCCGGCTAAGTGTGTTTTCGGTGTTCCTACAGGCAAGCTCTTGGGATTTCTAGTCTCTAAGCGTGCCATTGAGGCTAATCTAGATAAGATCAAGGCTATCACTTCCCTGTTCGAGCCGGCATGCATCAATGATGTTCAGCACCTGGTGGGACGGATCGCTGCGTTAAGCCGATTCATAAGCCGCCTTGGTGAGAAGGCCATCCCTTTGTACTAGATGATGAAGAAGTCAGACAACTTTGTCTGGAGTGCGGCGGCGGGTGAAGCATTTGAGGCCCTCAAGAGGCAGCTCATAGAGCCACCAGTCTTAGCGGCTCCGGCTGAGAAGGAACTTTTGCTCTTATACGTGGCGGCTAATAACAGGGCAGTTAACGCCGCGACTGTTGTTGAGCATAAGGAGGCAGGGAAGGAATATCCGGTTCAAAGGACGATTTATTATATCAGCGAAGTCCTGACAGAGTCCAAGCAGAGGTATCCACATTGGCAGAAACTGGTATATGGGGTGTTCATGGCCAATCGTAAGCTGAAGAATTACTTCCTGGGGCACCAGATCACAGTGGTTAGCCCTGCCCCGTTGGGAGCATAATTCAAAACAGAGAAGCCACCGGCAGGATTGCTAAGTGGGCATTGGAGCTTGGACCTCTCAATCTGAAATACATGCCTCGCACGGTGGTCAAGTCGCAAGCCTTGGTGGATTTCACAAACGACTGGACGGAGTGTCAGGCGCCCGAGGAAAATCTGGATAACATGTATTGGACAATCCACTTTGATGGATCCAGGCAACTGGAAGGATAAGGGGCAGGGGTTGTCTTAACTTCCCCCAAAGGTGACAAGTTCTGTTACGTGCTAAGGCTGATGTTTCATTATACTAACAATGCAGCTGAGTATGAGGCTCTGCTTCATGGCCTCCGGGTGGCTAAGGAGATGAACCTGAGCCGGGTTAGGTGTCTCGGCTACTCAGACCTCGTGGCCCAGCAAGTTTCAGGTACTTGGGATTCCAAGGACCCGCGGATGGCGGCTTATCGTCAGGTGGTGGATGCCATTGCTGGTCATGTCAAAGGTTATCAAGTGGATCATGTTGATCGTCCCAAGAACGAGGCGGCTAACGCACTCTCGAGACTGGGCTCTCAGCGTAAGCCGGTACCGCCTAATGTTTTCTTAGACATACTACATCACCCATCAGTTAAGTTACCTTCAGAAGAAGACCTGTCTATACCTGACCCAAAGGGACAGCTCATGGCGGCTCTACATGCTATTCCCGACTGGATTGTGCCTTATCTGGTGTATTTGACCCACGGTGAGTTACCCGAGGATGAAAATCTGGTGAGGCAGACCATCAGGCGGTCTAAGTCTATGACAATCATCAATGGTGAGTTACATAAGTGCAGCATCACTGGCATCTTTCAACGATGTGTCTCACCTGAGGAAGGCAAGGAAATTTTGAATGAAATTCATGCTGGCAATTGTGGTCATCATGCCGGCTCAAAATCTCTGGTAGCCAAGGCTTTTTGACATGGCTTCTTCTGGTTGACGGCTCATAAGGACGCGAAATACTTGGTTCGCAAGTGTGATGGATGTCAGAAGTTCGGCCGGTGTGCTCACATACGGGCTCAGGAGTTGCGCATGATTCCAATTACCTATCCATTTGCAGTCTGGGGACTTGATATGGTTGGGCGTTTCAAGAGATCCAAGGACAAGAGGACCCACATCTTTGTGACCATGGACAAATTTACCAAGTGGGTAGAAGCTGAGCCGGTCAGCAAGTGCGACATAACTACAGCGATTCAATTTATGAAAAATCTGATCTACCGCTTCGGTTACCCTCACAGTATCATCACAGATAATGGTACGAACTTATCCAAGGGGGCTATGCAAGCGTTCTGTGAAAGTGAGCACATCCGACTTGATGTTTCTACGGTGGCTCATCCGCAACAAATGGTTAGGTATAGCGTGCTAACCAGGAAATCTTGAGAGGTATCAAACCCCGACTTATGGTTCCATTGCAGCGAACGCTGGGTTGTTGGGTAGAGGAGTTGTCGTCCGTCTTATGGAGCATCAGAACTACTCCCAATAGGTCAACAGGCTATACGCCTTTCTTCATGGTTTATGGCGTGGAAGTCGTGTTACCAAGCGATATACGCCATGACTCTCCACGGGTGGCGTCTTATGTTGAGGCGGATAATGAAACAACACGTCAAGACTCGTTGGATGCCTTGGAGCAAAAACGTGATCTGGCAGCGGCTCGATCGGCGATTTATTAGCAAGACTTGTGTCGCTATCATAGTCGCAGAGTTAAGACTCAGGCGTTTCAAGAAGGCGACTTAGCGTTGCGGTTGATTCAAGATCAGACAGATGCACACAAGTTATCCCCTCCATGGGAAGCACCTTTCGTGGTCAGCAGAAATCTCAACAACGGGTCGTATTACCTCATTGACATACGAGACGAGTCAAGCACTTCTGGGAAGGAGACTCGTCGGCCGTGGAACATAGCTCATCTGCGGCCTTACTGTACCTGAGTCGTTGAGACTTGACATTGTACACCATCATTGTACATATCATAGATATATATGAATAAAGTTGGCATCCCCGCAAGCCGGGGCCTCTGCCGTTTCGCATATCTCCGTTTGTGCAAAAAGGTTATCTAGAGGGCTTCCAACCCGCCGGGTTTAGCTTACCACACCCTATTGATCGGCTCTGAAGCCAAATGGTTGACTCCGTCAACAAGGTCATCTAGGGGGCTTCCAACCCGCCGGGTTTAGCTTATCACACCATATTGATCGGCTCTTAAGCCAAATAGTTGACTCCATCAACAAGGTCATTTGGGGGCTTCCAACCCACCGGGTTTAGCTTACATACCCTCTTGATCGGCTCTTAAGCCACCAGAGTTAAACCTGCCTGTAAGCTGATGCTGCTCCGCTATGTGACCCGCCGAACTCTTACCAATTAATCTCGCTTAGAGACCCTGAGCCGGTTCAAAGAAATTTACGACTAATCTCGTTAGAGACCCTGTACTGGTTAAGGTTAAACCGGCGGTTCTTGTCATGTGAGGGCCGACTTACGGAAAGAGAGGATAAACTCTCTCATCTACTACCGACTCTCTGCTATGTGGCTCGTTCGTACTCTTAGACAGTTAATCTTTTAAAGACCTTGCACTGTTTAAGGTTAAAACGACGGATTTATGTCACGTGAGAGGCAATTTATGAGCTACCAGGGTACTCATGCCCTGCCGTGTCTCTTTCTGAGATGTTACACTTCCTATCAGTTAATCTCGCTTAGAGACGCTGAGTCGGTCTAAGAAATTGACGGCCAATCTCAATAGAGACCCTGTACTGATTAGGAGTTTTAATTAGCGAGTCCACCTAGAAGAACCGTCACATGAGTTGTTCAAAAAAATTCAAAAACAAATCAGTAAAGATATAACATCTCCGGGTTGTGCCATTCTAAGCCGCCCTACTAACAGTATGTCAAATATTTTGAGAGCTCTCACAGGTTGTTTTTCTCAAGCGGGGCCACCACGACATCTGTATAAATTGAAGCACAAGACAGACTTAATATATTGAAGCCGTGCGATTTCATATGTGCACGATGGCACAGTTCAAACAAGATAAAGTTTTTTCCTAAGGCCTATTACAACGCTCTCCTCAGAGCTCAAAAGGCAGGACTTAAAGTTTTTACACCGCCCCAAATTTTGGCTGGTTACGAAGCCTGGTTATATCATGATTTGCCAAGATTGATCAGCTGGACGACGAGTCACCTGTGGCAGGTCTTCGACCTCCTTGATCTAGAGATTGTCCACATCCTAGTTGTAGTTGGTTAAAGCTTCAAAGTTTGCTTCTTCAAGGAGGGGAGATGGGTCAATATCAGGGGCAAAGAGGTGCTTACAGCATGCAGGAGTTAAATCCTTGGCCTCGAAAGTCGGGTCACGCACTCGTTTGTTTTCGACATTGTAAGCCGCCTGATACGTTGACAAGTTCACCTCTTCCGCTAACACTGATGCAAGGACCCTGGAGGCTTTCAAGTAACGAGCATAGTCGGCTTCGGTGAATTCTGAGCCGCCATCCTTCTTTGACGGGAAGCCATCCATCATCTCTTTAGGAGTCAGCTCTGGGGCAAACGCCCAAGCCTGGCTTATTGCCGCAATGGCTCCCTTTCTGGCGGCTGATTTTTTGAGCTCTTGGATTTGCTTGGGCAGGGTGGATAACACTTCTATGACTCCCTTCATAGACCGGGGGATACTCTCTTTATTATAGAATCACTTTGATCATGCAGAGAGTTCCGCAGTACAACTGTTCTAATAGTGTGTAGATGGCTTTCAGCGACA
This sequence comes from Hordeum marinum, assembly GCA_022496015.1. Taxonomy (NCBI): domain Eukaryota; kingdom Viridiplantae; phylum Streptophyta; class Magnoliopsida; order Poales; family Poaceae; genus Hordeum; species Hordeum marinum. The sequence continues at coordinate 364,554,167 of CM039675.1, read as the reverse complement.
ACAGGCTATCAACGGCGAGTTGACGGCTCCTTTGACCTGCATAAGACGGATTTTTGTTATAAGACGCCTGTATAATTCTTCACGCAAGGATATTGGCTACGTCTTTAGTACTTACCAAAGATAGCAGTAGACATCTTGGCAATATGGCGCTTCAGGGCATGTAGTTCATCGGATACAACCATGAGCCGCTGGTCAACATCATCTGCATGTTGGGTTAGGTCAGTTTGCTCCGTCTTAGCAGCTTTCTTGAAGGCAGGGAAATCAGCTTTAACTTTTACAACTTCTTTGGCGGCGAGCCGACACTTCTCCTCTGCTGCACTCCTGGCGGCTTGTTGGGAGGCCAGATTGCTCTTTAAGCTGGTCAGTTCAGACTCAACATTGTTTAAAGCTTCCTGTGACAGACAAAAAGTAAAAGAGGGGTAAGTCGCCAGGGTAACATGTTGCCAGATGGTTAAGTTAACAAATATAATGCAAGTCTCAAGCAGATTGCAAGCAATATACTCGACACTTGGGGGCTAATGTCTATTAGTTCTCCAAGACTACAAGTAAGTCTCAACTCATCTTCATCAAATTAAGCCGGCACTTGGGGGCTACCTTTGGCTCTTTGTTCAAATCTACAATGAAGTTCCGGCTCATATTTGTCAAAGATAAGCTGGCACTTGGGGGTTATATTTGGCTCTTTGTTCAAATCTACAATGAAGTTCTGGCTCATATTTGTCAAAGATAAGCCGACACTTGGGGGCTACATATGGCTTCTTATTCATATCTACAGGGAAGTTCCGGCCCATTATGTTTATAATGACCCGCACTTGGGAGCTACATTAGATCAACTACTTAACACGGAATACCGGCTCAATATTTACATATTAAGCTGATACTTGGGGGCTATAGGCTAAGTGGTTCTACTTATGACATGGATTGGAAGACCTGATTTACCATTAACAAATGTTAAACCAGCTCTTGGGGGATACATAAGGGTATAAGCAAAAGAATAGAAGTACCTCATATTTTTTCTTCATTAAACCCACAAGTTTAAGCTCCATGTTCCGTCTTGTGGAGAGGCGGTCAGGTAACCAACGTGTAGCTCATCAGCAGTTAGTTTCTCTAGCATGGGGAGCTCAAAATCCAACTTATCAGAGGCTTCACTTTTCTCAATGTGCTTTGTCAACACATGAGGTTGAGGAGCTTGAAAACCGGTGCCAGTAATCATGACGTCCGGAATGGCTGAATCATCAGCGGCCGTTAAAGGGCTTGGCGACTTAGAATTAGTCCTTGGAGGGCTCTCAGTTCCCGTCTCTTGAGCCGCTGACTCGACAGAATGACGAGCGTCTTCAGGCACATCCTTGGAGGCGGCAGGAGAGTCTAGTTTGGCATGCTTTGACTCTTTGGCAGTGGGGGTAGGGGTTGACCCACCGTTTTTTTCGTTTCGCTTGAGCCATAGAAAGCACAAAGAGTTATTGTATAAAGTCCAAAGGATGACAAAGGATAGGATGCAAATATGAAAGCATGTATTCTAGGTTGATCTTCAGAGGCGGAATCTTGGTTGCTGTAGAGTCGCCTGAAGAAGGGGGCGATTCCTGAAAGCAGTTAAAGCAATATGAAGACACAGCAAGATTGTAAGACAAGGTTGACAGAATTATAACAAGTTAAACAAATACCTCCGCCGGCCGTTTCCGCTGAACCGGAGAGTGGGACAACCCGGCCATGAGATCTTCAGAGCCGGCGCTCCGGGTCTGGCATCGGGAAAGGTGTTGTTGCTTTTTCAAAATAAAGTCGGGGTCTAAGTAAGCAAGAGGATGAGAAAATGGTAACTTTCGGATGACCCGCCATATCTTCAATGGTGCAAGATGTTCTGACTCAGATGAGACGTAGGTTACCTCATGAACGTTGGCGTGGCTTGTCTCCATCTCGTCCCGAGAAGTTATTATTAACAGTAAGGTGCATGGTAAGACGGTCAGGAGAATCAAAGTCCTACCTCTGAATCGTCAACCTCAGGTTGCTCTTGAGGTACAGTCTTGTTCTTTTGGCTGCCGGTCTTCTCCTTAGACTTTTTCGGAGGAGTGACATATTTCTTTTTCTAGAAGCTGGAGTTGGCCTGAAGGTAAAAGCCGCCGAAAGAAGTTAAAGTTTGTGAGCATACATTGATAGCTAACGCAGAAGTAAGGAGATTGAGAGTCGCCCTTACGTCAGGAGCCGGGTTTGCGGCGCAGAAGGGTGGTAATCCAATGGCACGACAGGATCCTTGAGACTCATGGACAAGGCTTTTGATGGCAACAACAATGTTATCTTCTGACAACATGGAAGGATTAAAGCAGAGGGGGTCATTGGCATCACCCGTGTACTCACACATGAGACGGCTTCTCCGGCTTAGAGGCATGACTCTCCAAGAGATCCAACAATGGGTTAGATCCATCCCTGTCAGACCATTGGCCATGAGGGCTCTAATTTTGGCATAAGCCGGAGCATACTTCGCCCTTTCGGAGGCCGACATCCGGTCCGGGAGTTTAGTATTGGTGCGGAGTCGGGTCGGGCAATAACCCGGCAATGGACGTTCTCCCTCTGGAGAGGTGTCTTTGCAATAAAACCAGGTTTTGTTCTAGTCCTTGGGATGACTCGACATTCGAACAGTCAGAAAGGTCATGTCCCGTCTTCTTTGAATGGAGATACCACCGAGCTCCAAGCTTGGGCCGGCTACTACTTCTGTCTGGCGATTTGCATAGAAGAACTCACAGAAGAGCTCAATCGACAACTCTTCTTGTAAGTAAACTTCACAGAGAATTTGGAAGTTGCACATGTTTGAGACAGAATTGGGTGCAATATCTTGAGGATGCAGCTTGAAGAAATGAAGGACGTCTCGAAAGAATTTTGAGCTGGGCGGGCTGAAACCACGTACAAGGTGGTCTGCGAATATAACCACTTTGCCCTCTTGGGGGATGGGTTTCTTCTCGTTGCCTGGCACCCGCCAATGAATGACATTTTTGGCTGGCAAGGTCCCTGCGTCTATGAAATCCTTCAAAAACTCTTCGGAAATGGCAGAGCCGACCCAGTTATAGGAATTGGACATACGAGGCATAATGGCATCTTACAACTATGGAAAATAACAGTGCGCGGCGAGTTAGAAGGTGACAAATAACTAAGGGAGGCTGATGAAATCAAAGTTCTATGAAGCTAAGCCACCGGAGCAGTTCGAGGCAAGAGCCGGAAGTTTATGATGAGTTAAATTGGCAGGGCAATGAAGCAAAACATTTACTAAGTGTGGAAAACATGTTTCACATGTTATATTCATAAGCGTAGATCTACAGACAGAGGAAAAAGCATATTTATTCTAAACATAATGATGAACGGAGGCATTGGCGATGTTTGAGGACACTAAAAGGAAGCAACTACGGATCTGTACTAGGCTATTGATGTTTTCCTACGGTTTACCCTAACGGGAAGAGGATCATTACAAGATGTACTAAGCTATATGTTGTGTGGTATTACGAAGAGCTTGCGCTCTAGCAGACCGACGAACTCCATGGATTCAACACCCTAAGCTACAGATCTAGGGGATAGAGAAGAATGTACCAGAAGAGAGGCGGCGGTTGCGGGTAATACTCTGGTCCGATTTAGGTTGATGCAGCGGCCTAGGGCGACGATGGCGCTGAAGCTTCACCGGAGCGAGGGGGATCGGGGGCGACGACGTCGAGAGGAAGAAGAAGAGGCGCACGTGTCGGAGGAAAAGTCCCTTCACAATCCTATTTAAGAGGCTGAAAAGAGGAAACGAGTGCGGGAATCAAGGCGACCGAAACTTACCTATCGAGACGGGCGCCTCGATTATTGGGCCGTCAGTTTAATGATGAAAAATCCGTTGTAGTCATTAGGGAATCTTTTTGGCATATCCGGCATGACGTCACGACGGGTTACATATCTTACTTTCAGGTGATGAAGAGTGAGACTGGCCGCGGGGCAAAATGGACGATTGACATGAGCAAGCTCAAATCAACCTGGGCCTAATGTTGGGGATATAGCCCCATGGTGAGACCCGCCCAGGTGGGGCCGGGTCACACCTGGCGGCCATAACCCAGACCAAGGCAGATGGGCGTAGAGACATAAGCCTAGACATATGGTGGCTTACTAAGATGGGCCAAGGCAAGGCCCAGATGGGAGAAGGCATGAAGCCCCGGGTGGTTTAAGCCGCGGAAGGCAAGGCGACATAGAGATAGAATCAGATACATTGTAAGAGTCGGTATGAGACTTGTGTAACCCATGGTCTTGACCTCCTATATAAAGGCGAGACCCAAGGCGACTTAGACAAAAACCAAGTAATCGAGAACTAGGTCAAGCGAATCCGCTCCCTTGTAATCGATACTCCAATCAATACAACACAAGTAGGACGTAGGCTTTTACCTCTTCTCGAGGGGCCGAACCTGGGTAAACTTGTGTCCTTCGTCCCAACCAACCCCTTTGAGTCCATCACCTTAGCGATGGCCTTGAACGTAAGTCCTCGGACATCTGCCGTGATAAAAGCACGATAGATGGAGACCATGATACTTGCAGTCAAGATAGCTACATGCAAGGCACTCCTACACCTTCAAGACATCATTCGAGAGATGGCTGACGAGACGGCTACTCTCTACCTTCCCTTCAGGAAGGATGATCTTGGCGAGAGTTGGACACTGATTCCATCCAAGGAGGATGGCACACCACTCAGGTTCTAGACCTACTTCAGCCTCTCCGTCGATAGTCTGGTTCATAACCTGATGAAGGAGTCCGTGAAGCTCCGCGAGGAACTTCACCACACTCGGGAGCTACTTCGTCAAGCCAAGACGAAGCCAGACAAGATCAAGAAGGATGGAGCCCTCGAGGGACGACCAACTGTCACTTACAGAGGAGGAGTACCCCCAGCTAGTGATGCACCAACACGTCGTCATCGCATGAGTGTGAAGGAATACCGTGATCTCTTCACCGACCCGCCAGCGAAGCGTCGTCGGGATGGACCTCCTCGTTCCTCGACCCCTTCGACCAAGAATGACGCCCGTTCGGATGATGAACAAGAGGAAGATCCAAAGGAGCATGATTACGAGACCGAGCACTCCACCACTTGAGTCTGAGAACCCCTAGGGTAGGATCAGTCATGTACCCCTCATGCGATGTCGAGTCCGTGTAATGGTTCATATGAAACCATGTGTGCTTGTTGTTTATTTTGTTGCTTGTGTTCGGATGCAAGTCGCGCTTTTGCCGTGGGTAACATGTAAGCGACTCCATCGTCTATCTTAATATATGTTGGTCTTTCGACCTTTGTTTTAACACACTTGCACTCGACCAACCCCCTTAGGCGCGCTTTTTCGTTATTGCTTTTCCTCTCATCTATCCCAGTTGTTTGACTTGGCTGCTCCAAACAGGATGGTGATTGCTACCCGCAACAGCTCCTTCACCAACCCTGAGGCCGGCAACTCAAGCCAGCAACAAGAAGCAGGTGGGGCCGCTCACACTAGAGGACACCAGGAGCAGCCACAAGGCGACATTCCCCCGCCACCACCTCCACCAGAGAACATGACCACAACTCAGTTTCTCCAAGTTCTCCGGGAGGAACGCCAAGCCAACAATGCTACTATCCAGTAGATGGCTCAGGCCCTTGTGAACAACCAGCAGCAAGGTAGGAATGACAATGGCCGCTCCACGCTGTCTGAGTTCATGAGGAACTCGCCCCCAACCTTCATCGAGACTGCTGAACCATTGGATGCTGATGGCTAGATCCGCACCATCGAGGACCTCCTTGCACTGGTCAATTGCAATGAGGATCGTGAAAAGGTGCTTTATGCCTCTCACTGCCTCGGAGGTACCACCCGAGCTTGGTGGGATGGATTCAAGGTCATGCAAGGTGAGCATGTGATCACTTGGAATGACTTCAAGGAAGGATTCCGCACCGCCCACATTCCTTCTGGGATCATGGCTATCAAGAAAAGAGAATTTCGAGCACTGAAGCAAGGAAGTGGCCATGTTAAGGAGTACCTGCAAAAGTTCAACCTGCTGTCAAGGTATGCACCTGAAGATGTCAACACGGAGGCTGCCAAGAAGGAACGCTTCATGGAAGGACTTCAACAGACCCTGCAATATCAGCTCATTGTCTGCGACTATCGCACCTTCTTCGACCTGCTAAACAGGGCCCTCATGCTGGAAGACAAGCATCATGCCATAGACGACACTTGCAAGCGCAAGATGATCAGCAAGGGTTGCTGAAGCAACCAGAAGCCTCGCCCCTAGCAGCCAGCCCTAGCCAAGCCAACCTATCAGCCACAACAGGCTAGACCTCCTGCGCCTCGTCCGAGCTACCAGCCTTAGCAGTACGCCAATCCCAGGCCAGCTTACAGCAACAACCCCAATAACAACAACGATGGTAGAAACTTCAGCAACAACCCTGGGCAAGTCACTTGCTTTGGATGTGGTCAGTCTGGACACATCTCGAAGCTTTGCCCCAACAAGAAGCCAGATGCACCGCACCCCAGTGCGCCAAACCAAGGTCAAGCCCGTGGAGCACCCCCAAGGCACCCCGCTCCCCACAACCATCCCAACAATGGCAAGGGTCATGTGAATCACGTCACCACAGAGGAAGCCCAGGAAGACCTGGACGTCGTACTGGGTACGTTCCTCATCAACTCAACCCCAACAACAGTACTGTTTGATTGTGGAGCTTCACATTCTTTTGTCACCCAAAGGTTTGCATTAGAGAGTGGCATGAAACCTACACCCCTGGGTAGTCGTATGTTGATACAAACCCCCGGTTCAGTTATGAAGTCTGGGATAGGGTGTAAGGGAGTGAAGATTGACATCAACGGGGTAGACTTCCTAGTAGACCTTATAGTTCTGGATTCGCCCGGCTTGGATGTCATCCTTGGCATGAATTGGTTAACCGAGCACCAAGGCATGTTAGAATGTGCCAAGAGGATTGTCACCATGACTAATAGCCAAGGTGTGGAAGTCTAGTATGTTCCCAACCCTACCTCCACTCAGGCCCCTCAGGCTAACTGTCTATCAGGAGTTAAGTTGGATCAAGTGCCAGTGGTATGTGAGTACCCGGATGTGTTTCCTGATGAGCTGCCCGGAATGCCTCCTGACCGCGACATCGAGTTCATCATTGAGCTCATTCCCGGATCAAGGCCCATCTATAAGAAGGCCTATGGGATGGGATCCGAAGAGTTGGCTGAATTGAAGAAGCAACTGCCAGAGCAGCTCAGGAAAGGATTCATTCGCCCAAGTGCCTCTCCATGGGGATCACCTGTTCTATTTGTGTCAAAGAGGGATGAAACTATCAGACTCTGTGTCGATTACCGTTCTCTCAATGAAGTCACAATAAAGAACAAGTACCCCCTTCCCAAGATTGAAGACCTATTTGATTAGTTGAATGGAGCCAAGGTGTTCTCCAAGATCGACCTCAGGTCTGGGTACTACCAGCTGAAGATCAGACCCCAAGACATTCCGAAGATGGTGTTTGTAACCAGGTGTGGCCTGTATGAATACACGGTCATGTAATTTGGGTTAACCAATGCCCCTTCCTACTTCATGTACCTCATGAATAAGGTCTTCATGGAGTATTTGGACAAGTTCGTTGTCGTCTTCATTGATGATATACTCGTCTTCTCCAAGTCTGAAGAAGAGCATGAGGAACACTTGAGATTGGTCCTAGAGAAGCTTCGAGAGAACCAAGTTTATGCCAAGTTCAGCCAGTGTGAATTTTGGCTGCATGAAGTCGGATTCTTGGGTCATGTGTTGACTGCAAAAGGATTATTAGTGGATCCTGCCAAGATTGAAGCCGTTACTGAATGGCAGACCCCAACCACCGTGAAGGAAGTCAGGAGCTTCCTCGGACTCGCGGGATATTACCGCAAGTTCGTGGAAGGATTCTCGAGCATTGCCCGACCCATGACCTAGATTTTGAAGAAGGACAAGAAGTTTGAATGGACAACTAAGTGCGAGGAAAGCTTCTAGGAGATCAAGAAGAGATTGATCATAGCCCCTGTTTTGGCCACCCCCGATATTCACAAGGAGTTTGTGATTTATTGTGATGCATGAAGAACCGCCTTGGAGGTGTTCTGATGCAAGAAGGCACAGTTGTAGCATATCTATCTAGACAACTACGACCCATGAAGAGAACTACACAACTCATGATCTTGAGTTGGCAGCCGTGGTTCATGCCTTGAAGACATGGCGACATTACCTTCTAGGGAAGCGATGTGAGATATTCACAGACTACAAGAGTTTGAAGTATATATTCGCCCAAAGGGAATTGAACATGAGGCAGCTAAGATGGTTGGAGCTGATCAAGGATTACGACCTCAGTGTTCAATACCACCCCGGAAAGGCCAACGTAGTAGCAGATGCCTTAAGCAGAAAGGCTTGTTCCTTGAATGCTATGATTAAGGAAAGGCTACCCGCCCTGTATGAAGAGCTTGAGAGCTTCGGCTTGGAACTGGTTGCACCAGTATTCCTCGCCAACCTCAAAGCACAACCTACCTTGATGGATGATATCAAAGAAGCCCTGAAGGGACATGAGAGCATTGAAGGCATCAAGAGGAAGATCAAGGCAGGCAAGGCCCCAGGATTCTCAATGGATGAGAAGAGTGGTATGGTTTGGGAATCGCATCTGCGTACCCAACAAACAGGAGCTCAAGAACTTGATCTTGCAAGAAGCTGATGACACTCCACACTCCATCCATCCTGGATAAACCAAGATGTATCAAGACCTCAAGGCAAGATTCTGGTGGCATGGCATGAAACGGGAGATAGGCACGTTCGTTGCTAAGTGTGACGTATGCCAGAGTCAAGGCTGAGCATCAACAACCCGATGGGCTATTGCAACATCTCAAAGTGCCTGAATGGAAGTGGGACAAAGTCGGGATGGATTTCATCATCGGATTACCAAGGTCAAGTAAAGGACATGATTCTATTTGGGTCTTTGTCGACCACCTGACCAAAGTAGCCCATTTCATTCCCGTCAAGATCACCTGTGACGGTAACAAGCTAGCCAGTCTCTACATCGAGCGGATCGTGAGTCTTCACGGAGTTCCAAAGGAAATTGTATCAGACCGAGGAACCCAGTTCACCTCAAGATTCTGGAAGATGTTTCAAGAAGCTATGGGAACCAAGCTCTCCTTCAACACTGCTTTTCACCCCCAGATCGGCGAGTAAACGGAACGAGTAAATCAGATACTTGAAGATATGCTCCGCGCTTGTGTTTTAGCATATGGAGCCAAGTGGGAAGATTGCCTACCATTCACCGAGTTCTCCTACAACAACAGCTATCAGTCGAGTCTTCAGATGGCACCATTTGAGGTGTTGTATGGACGCAAGTGCCGTACTCCCCTCAACTGGTCAGAGACTGGAGAAGGATTAGTTTTTGGACCAGATATCCTCCGCGAGGCAGAAGAGCAAGTTCAACTCATCCGAGAGCGTCCGGAGGCCACCAAATCAAGACAGAAGAGCCACGCCGACTCTCACCGCCGAGAAGTGAACTTCTGTGTCGGTGACCATGTCTACCTCCGAGTCACGCCTCTCAAAGGGACCAAGCGTTTCCAAGTCAAGGGAAAGCTTGCACCAAGATACATCGGCACCTTCAAGATCACCGCTATGCGCGGAGAAGTTACCTACCATCTAGAGCTACCTTCCGAGCTGTTAGATATGCACAACGTCTTTCACGTGTCACAACTCCAGAAGTGTCTGCAAGTTCCCAACCGCCCCGACCTCTACAAGGACATCGACCATCAAGCCATCGATCTTCAGCCAGACCTCACTTATCATGAGAGGCCGGTTTGCATTTTGGATGAAGCCTAGCGCTGCACCCGAAGCCGCACAATCAGATACTTCAAGGTCCAGTGGAGCAACCACACTGAAGTTGAAGCAACCTGGGAGCGCGAAGACTATCTTAGATCAGAGTTCCCTTATCTTTTTAGCGCTTAGACTAGGAATCTTGGGGACGAGATTCTTGTAAGGGGGTAGATCTGTCACACCCTGTGTTTGTATCACCTTGTTATGTTTGGATTTATAAAATTTGGAGCCAACTAAAACTTTTTCAAACTGCTTGTGCTTGTTTGAAATGATGTTTGTTTGCTTGATGATTGTGATGTATGGCACTCTTAGATTCTATCGCTAACCATATTCATCTTCCTTGACCCAAACTCCTTGCCCAATGATCTTGCCATGTGAATAGTGCCCAAAACTATTTTTATCAAATTTTGTTTTAACCAAAGATGATTTATTCAAGTTAAGTTTTCAAAAAAAAACCTGAAATGAGGTTTGCACTGCAAGTCCTCAAATTGGGTGGATTCTTCTTCACCAAAGGCTTTACTACATATAAGACTTTCCAAAACCACCATATATCAATTTTAAGGATTATATTTATATTTTATTTAAAGGCTCTTTCTTAAGACCAGAAATGGTTTTTCATAGGGAAAAATTATTTAAATGCTTTTAAAATATTTGAGAAAATTTAGGGAAACTCAGTAGACATATTTTTTTCCATATATATGAGTTTCAACTCATGAGAATGATAAAATCATGGGCAAAACCCCTCAAAACCCTTTCTGTTCAAATCAAGCTTTTGGAATATTTCTATAGGAAATATTCTCAATAAATTCTAGCAAGTCAACACTATCACAGGTGATGATCTTGCAAAGTTTTAACTTATTCCAAGTTGATTTGGTTCATCAAACCATCCTAAAACCCTTCCTGTCCAGATTCAAATTTGAGCAACTTTACATTGTGAAGTTTCTCCCCTTGGCCTCAAACTTTGTGCACATGCTCTAATAACCAAATGATGGTGCTACACTAAGTGGTGCATAAAGGGTAAAAGCTTAGCATGTCTAGATCTATAGAAACCAAAAACTGATGATTTCTAGGTTTCCACTAAGTCCCATTGTGAACTTTCATTAAACCATCTCAAACTTGGTGGCAAGCCCTAATTTTGACCACCCTTTGATCCTGTTAATTATCAAAGCATGTAGAACTCATGTACTAGGCCAAATCACCATCAAACACCTTCTGGTGAAATGGTAGTCCCTGTTTTCACTTCCTTCCTCTATTCCCCTTGCCATGTGTTCATGGTGTAATTTGGCTATTAGTTTGTATGATCAGCCAAATTAATTTAAATGACTATGGTTAGATTATTGGTTGACATATATATTTGCTCTTGATGTTTAATTCAAATACAGGGCTTGATCATAGTACAATACATATGCTGCAGCGGCAGATCAGGTGTAGCGAAGCTATTTACCAAGAACAAATATATGGAGTTTTGCATGAAATAGGGGCTACCGAAGAGAAGTCCTGGAGCAATTCTGAAGCGCTGATCTAAAACTGTAGCGACCCGACCTGAAACGGTCAAGCCTCTGTGTGTTCTGTGCCATCCCTGGATCAGTATGCTGGCACACACAGTACACCAATGTATATATCAAAGTGCAATCACATGTAATTAACATAAAACTGATATAGACCTTAAAATCTCAGCAGAAACAGTCAATGGGAGTGGAGTCCCAATAACACCAACGACAGGTTGAGTGCACACCGTAACCCTGAATCGTACTCTTACTCGTCGAAGAAGAGTATCTGCAACATGAGACATTGCAGCCGTGTAGGTCAGTACATTGAATGTACCGGCAAGATCACCATAGTAGAACAGAAGATAAAAACTTATTCTATATGCAGTAAGGCTTTGTGGCTCTGTGTCTGAGTTTTTGCATAAAAGCTGATTTTATTTCTTTTCCTACAACAAAGGAATATCAGGAATTTTCACTACAGAGTTACCTAACATGACATGGTTCCGCCAACTGATGTCATAATACCCACAAGTATTAATAGTTGCCCACAATTAATTATCAGTCCAGTGTTGAGAGTTCAGAGATAGATCCAAGTCTAGAAGCTCAAATTGTCCGTAACCGGGGACACGGCTAATCGATTAGGTTTAACTCTGTAGAGTGTTGTGTACTTTACCCACAAGATTCGTTCCCTCCTAGTATGTCCTCGCACTGCCGGGTGTTTGAGAACAAGATGAACGAAACATGGTCTTTCAGAGTGTTTCCCTGACTACTGTCAGTGCCCATCCATTCCTAACGTTGACTACATCTCGTAGCACTGCCCAGCCAGAGTCACAACAAAGATCAACCAAGCCAGAGCCCATAATGACTTGTGGCTACACAAGTAATCTTCCGGGCATGAAGTATTCATCCGTCTCTTTGAGTCTGGGTGAAGCTTTCCGCAAGATGTCATGGCGCTTCTCCATGTATCCCGGCCATCCACTGTTACTCCAGGGATGCCCAATCAACCATCCTTCACCCAGTAGTGTGTATTGAAAACTTGTTTCTCAAGTCTCGAAGTCTTGAAGATGCAGGACTTGAAGATGCCTTCATGAAGTTGTCGTCTTCATGTAGAGTCCTCCTTCTCACACCACTCACGAACACTCATACCAGACCCCGTCTACTTTAGCATAGCATTAAAATAACTAACGTTCCCGGGGCTTTAGTAACAAGTGGTGGATTCCTGCCTCATGCATTCTACTTGACTACAAGAATTTCAATAACACTACGGGAGGGATTTGTTGAATGATGTCACTACATGCAATAAAACATAGGTATGAACAAAATGGTCAAAGTGAACTTGCCTGTATTGTTGATGAAGAATAATATCGCTGTCAGAAATAGCTTCTATCCACGAATATAATTTGAGTCTTCTTTGATCTCTTATTTGCATGATTACTTATATCCTCTTATTCTTTTTCGAATCTTTGGTTTAGTTAGGCCAACTAGATCGATTTTTCTTGCCATGAGAAGAGGTGCTTTGTGATGGGTTCGATCTTGCGGTGTTCTATCCTAGTGATAGAAGGGGCACCAAGGCGTGCATGTATCGTTGCAATTAAGGATAACAAGATGGGGTCTATTCCTACATGAATAGATCGTGTCCACATCATTTCACCATTCTTATTGCATTACTCTGTTTCTCCATGAACTTAATACACTAGATGCATGCTGGATAGCGGTCGATGTGTGGAGTAATATAAGTAGATGCAGAATCATTTCGGTCTACTTATCTTGGACGTGATTCCTATATAATGATCATTGCCTGGACATCATGATGATTATTTGATCTTCTATCAATCGCCGAACAATAATTTGTTCACCACTGTGCGCTATACTCATGAGAGAAGCCACTAGTGAAACCTACGCCCTCGGGTCTACTTTTCCAACATATTGCTTTCCGATCTACTATTTTGCCTTTTTATTTTCAGATCTATTAATCCAACAAACCAAAAATGCATTGCTGCACTTTTTATTTACTTATTTTATTTTACGTTCTTCTGAGACATATTTGCCAAAACTATCATTACCTAATCTATCTTATTACCGTAGAGAGCTTGACAACCTCTCTTTCGCGTCGGGTTGAAAGTATTTGTTGTCTGTTTGTAGGTGCTGCTTACGTGGGTGCGTGATCTTCTTCTAAAGATTTATAACTTGGTTTCATGACTAAGGAAAATACTTACCGTCGTTGTTCTGTATCATTCTTCCTCTTTGGGAAAATACCGACGCAGTCTCAAGCCACGTCAGTATGTTACTTGCCCAAGATTCGATCGTCAATATCTCCATACCTAGTTCAATATCATTACCGTCAAGTCTCTTTACTCATTCCATAATATGAGATCTCGTGACTAACTCCTTAGTCACGTTGCTTGCAAGCTTCCTGTGATGTTGTATTACCGAGAGGGCCCAGAGATACCTGTCCGTCATACGGAGTGAAAAATCTCAGTCTCGTTCCATGCCAACCCAACAGACACCCTCAGAGATACCTGTAGAGAAAATTTATGGTCACCCAGTTACGTTGTGATGTTTGATACACATAAGGCATTCCTCTGGTGTCAGGGAGTTGCATGATCTCATGGTCTTAGGAACAGATACTTGACATGTAGAAAGCAATAGCAATAAACTTAATGATACGATCACATGCTATGCTTACGGTTGGGTCTTGACCATCACATCATTCTCCTAATGATCTGAACTTGTTATCTAATGACAACTCATGTATATGGTTAGGAGACCTTAACCATCTTTGATCAACGAGCTAGTCTAGTAGAGGCTTAGTAGGGACACTATGTTGTCTATGTATCCACAGATGTGTCTGAGTTTCCGATCAATAGAATTCTAGCATGGATAATAGACGTTTATCATGAATAGGTAAATATGTTAATAACCAATTTATTATTACCTCTAGGGCATATTTCCAATAGTCTCTCACTTGCACTAGAGTCAATAATGTAGTTCACATCGCCATGTGATTCACACCCAATGAGTTCTCAGGTTCCATCATATTTTGCTTGTGAGAGAGGTTTTAGTAAATGGGTTCTCAACATTCAGATTCGTGTGTACTTTGCAAATATATATATGTCACACTGTAGACGCTGCTACGACGCCCCACTTGGAGCTATTCCAAAGGACTGCTCCACCATACGTATCTAGTTTTCTACTCAGAGTCATCCGGATCGGTGTCAAAGCTTGCATCGACATAACCCTTTACGTCGAACTCTTTATCACCTCCATAATCAAGAAACATTTCCTTAGTCCTCTAGTTACTAAAGATAATTTTGACCGCTAGCCAGTGATCCACTCCTAGATCACTCTTGTACCCCCTTGCCTGACTCATGGCAAGGCACACACCAGGTGCGGTATACATCATGGCATACACTACAGAGCCTATGGCGAAGGCATAGGAGATGACCTTTGTCCTTTCTCTTTCTTCTGCCGTGGTCGAGCTTTGGGTCTTACTCAAATTCACACCTTAAAATACAGGCAAGAACTCCTTCTTTGGCTATTACATTTTTAAATCCTTCAATATCTTGTCAAGGTATGTGTTTCGTGAAACTCTTATCAAGCGTCCTGATCTATCTCTACAGATCTTGATGCCCAATATGTAAGCAACTTTAGTCGGGTCTTCCTTTGAAAAACTCATTTCAAATAACCCTTTATGTTTTCCAAAAAAATTACATCATTTCCGATCAACAACATGTCATCCGCATATACTTATCAGAAATTCTATAGTGCTCCCACTCACTTTCTTGTAAATACAAGTTTGTTCATAAACTTTGTATAAATCCAAAAGCTTTGATCACCTCATCAAAGCGTATCTTCCAACTCCGAGATGCTTGCACCGGTCCATAGAAGGATCATTGGAGCTTCCATGCCTTTTAGCATCCTTAGGATCAACAAAACCTTCCAGTTGTATCACATACAACCTTTCCTCGTGGAAACCGTTAAGGAAACTCTGTCTTGACATCCATCTGCCAGATATCATAATATAAAAATGCAGCAATTGCTAACATAATCCCAACAGACTTTAGCATCATTGCGAGTGAGAAAGTCAAAGTCAACTCTTTGAACTTGTCGGAAACCTCTTTGCGACAAGTCGAGCTTTTTTAAATGGTGACATTACCATCAATGTCTATCTTAAAGATCCACTTATATATAATGGCCTGTCGTTCAACGGGTAAGTCTACCAAAGTCCATACTTGGTTTTCATACATGGATCATATCTCGGATATCACAGATCCTAGCCATTTGTGGGAATCCAGGCTCACAATTGCTTCTTCATGATTCGTAGGCTCATCGTTGTCTAACAACATGATTTCCAAGACACAATCACCGTACCACTCGGGACAGTACATGTCCTTGTCAACCTATGAGGTTTAGTAGTAGCTTGATTTGAAGTTTCATGATCATTGTCATTAGCTTCTTCTTCAATTGGTGTACGCATTACAAGAACACCTTTCTGCATTGCGCCACTTTCCAATTCAAGTGAAGGTTTGAAAACCTTATCAAGTTCTACATTCCTCCCACTCACTTCTTTCAAGAGAACCTCCTTCTATGGAAAGGATCCATTACTGGCAACAAAGTCCTTGCCTTCATATTTGTGATAGAACATATACCCAATTTTTGCTTTCAGGTATCTTATGAAGATACTTTTTTCCGCTTTGGGTTTGAGCTTATCACACATAAGTGTCGTATCCCCAAACTCTAAGAAATGACATCTTAGGTTTCTTTCCAAATCATAACTCATACGGTGTCATCTCAATGGATTTAGATGGTGCCCTATTTAAAGTGAATGTAGTTGTCTCTAATTCATAACCCCAAAACGATAGTGGCAAATCGATAAGAGACATCATAGATCGCACCATATCCAATAGAGTACGATTACGATGCTCGGACACACCATTACACTATGGTGTTCCAGGTGGCGCGAGCTGTAAAACAATTCCACGTAGTATTAAATGCATAGCAAACTCATAACTCAAATATTCTCCACCGCGATCAAATCATAGAAACTTTATCTTATTTTTATGATGATTCTCAACTTCACTCTGAAATTGCTTGAACTTTTCAAACGTTTCAGACTTGTGTTTCATTAAGTAAATATCCCAATATCCACTCAAGTCATTCGTGAAGGTAAGAAAATGAAAATATCCACTACATGCTTCAACACTCATTGGAGCACATACATCAGCATGTATTATTTCCAATAAGTCACTTGCCCTCTCCATCGTATCGGAAAACAGGGTCTTAGTCATCTTGCCCATGAGGCATGGTCTGCATGTCTCGAGCGATTTGAAATAGAGTGAGTCCAAAGATCCATCAGCATGGAGTTTCTTCATGTGCTTTACACCAATATGACCTAAGCTGTAGTGCCACAAGTATGTCGTACTATCTTAACTTTGCATCTTTTGGCATTAATATTAGGAACATGTGTATCAATACGATTGAGATTCAATAAACCATTCACATTACGTGCATGACCATTGAAGGTTTTATTCATGTAGAACAACCATTTTTCTCTGACTTAAATGAATAACCTATTGCAATAAACACGATCTAATCATGTTCATGCTCAATGCAGACACCAAATAACATTTATTTAGGTTCAACACTAATCCCGAAGGTAGAGGGAGCATGTGATGGTGATCACATCAACCTTCAAAACACTTCCAACATACATCATCACCTCGCCCTTAGCTAGTCTCCGTTTATTCCGTAGATTTTATTTCCGGTTACCAATATTAGCAACTGAACCGGTATCTAATACCCAGGTGCTATTGGGAGGACTAGTAAGATACACATCAATAACACGTATATCAAATATACTTTTGTTGATGTTGTCGGCCTTCTTATCTACCAAGTATTTGGGGTAGTGCCGCTGTCAGTGACCATTCCCCTTATAATAGAAGCACTTAGTTTTGGGTTTGGATTCAACTTTGGGTTTCTTCACAGGAGTGACAACTGGCTTGCCATTCTTGAAGTTTTCCTTCTTTCCCTTGCCCTTCTTGAAACTAGTGGTTTTACTAAGCATCAACACTTGATGCTCCTTCTTGATTTGTACCTTCACAGCGTAGAACATCACGAATAGCTCAGGGATCATATTCTCCATCCCTTGCATGACATAGTTCATCACAAAGCTCTAGTAGCTTGGTGGTAGTAACTTGAAGAACTCTGTCAATCACCATCCTATCTGGAAGATTAACCCCCACTTGACTCAAGCAATTGTAGCACCTAGACAATCTGAGCACACGCTCATCGATTGATCTATTCTCCTTCATCTTGCAGGCAAATAACTCGTCAGAGGTCTCATACCTCTCAACACGGGCATGAGCCTAAAATTCCAATTCCAGTTCTTGGAACATCTCATATGCTCCGTGGCATTCAAAACGTCTCTAGAGCCTCAATTCTAAGCCACAATGCATGACACGCTGAATTATCAAGTAGTCATCAGAACGTGTCTGTCAGATGTTCACGACATCCACAGACAATGCTTGAGGGGGTAGTGCACCAAGCGGTGCATCAAGGACATAAGCCTTCTATGCAACAACGAGGACAATCCCCAGATCACGGACCTAGTCTGCATAATTGCTACCATCATCTTTCAACTTAGTTTTTCTCTAGGAACGTATCAAAAACAGGGAGCTCCAGCGCGAGCTATTGATCTACAACATAATTTGCAAAGACATTATGACTGTGTTCATGACAATTAGTTCAGTTAATCAAATGACTAATGAACTTCCACTCAAATCAACATCCCTTGGGTTGTCTAAGTGTGACATGATCCAAATCCACCGACCCAAGTCCGATCATCACGTGAGATGAGGTGCTTTAAATGGTGAACATATCCATGTTGATCATATCTACTATATGACATGTTCGACCTTTTGGTCTCCTGTGTTCCGAGGCCATGTCTGTACATGCTAGGATCTTCAAGTTTAACCCAAGTATTCCACGTGTGTAAATCTGGCTTACACCTGTTGTATGCGAACGTAGAGTCTATCACACCCGATCATCACGAGGTGCTTCGAAACGACGAACCTTTGCAATGGTGCATAATTGGGGAGAACACAATTTTATCTTGAAATTTTAGTGAGGGATCATCTTATAATGCTACCGTCGTCCTAAGCAAAATAAGATGCATAAAAGGATAAACATCACATGCAAATCATATAAGTGACATGATATGGACATCATCATCTTATGCTTTTAATCTCTATCTCCAAACCACCGGCATGATCTCCATCATCACCGACATGGCATCATGATCTCCATCATCATGATTTCCATCATCGTGTCATCACGTGGTTGTCATGCCAACTATTGATTCTGAAACTATTGTTAACTCATAGCGATAAAGTAAAACAAATGGCACAAATAATTTAAAGACAACCCTATGGCTCCTATAGGTTGTCATACTCATCAACATACAAGTCGTGATAACTATTACAAAACATGATCATCTCATACATCACATATATCAAATCACGTCTTGGTCATATCACATCACAACATGCCCTACAAAAACAAGTTAAACGTCTTCTACTTTGTTGTTGCTAGTTTTACATGGCTGCTATGGACAACTAGTAAGAACCGTTATTACCTACGCAAAGCCACAACAATGATAATCAAGTTACCTTTTAACCTTCTAGACGGACCGCCTCTGTCGAATCCGATTCAATTAAAGTGGGAGAGACACACACCCGCCAGCCACCTTTATGCAACCAAGTTACATCTAAGTCGCTGGAACCAGTCTCTTGTACAAGGACAAGTAAGGTTGGTTCGGGCCGCTTCATCCCACGATATCGCCAAATCAAAATAAGACTAAGGAGGTAAGAAATTTGAACATCAACGCCCACAAACACTTTGTGTTCTACTCGTGCATATCATCTACACATAGACCTAGCTCTGATACCATTGTTGGGAAAAGTTACATGGTACACACAAAAAATTCCTACGCGCACCAAGATCTATCCATGGAGATGCATAGCTATGAGAGGGGAAGTGTATCTACATACCCTTGTAGATCGCTAAGAGGAAGCATATATAACGCGGTTGATGTAGTCATACATCTTCACGATGCAATTACGATCTGTCCCAATCCAGCATCGAACGGACGACACATCCGCGTTCAACACACATGCAGCTCGATGACGTCTCTGACTCCTTGATCCACCAAGCGAGAGCGGAGAATTAGATGGGATCTCAACTAGCACGATGGCATGGTGGAGATGGTGGTGGAGCAGTGCCAGCAGGGCTTCGCCAAGCGCCTCTAGAACTACGAACGAGGAAGAACAGGAGAAACGAGAGGGAGAGGGCTACCTCAAGGGAGAGTACTTGATGTGTTCATACCTCCCCTCCCCTCCACTATTTATAGGAGGCAAGGGGGAGGAGGGGACGCAGCCCTAACCCCTCCACCAAGGGAGGGGGCGGCGGCCAAGAGGGAGGAGTCCTCCCTCCCCAAGGCACCTCCTAGGTGCCTTGCCCCTCAAGGTTTCCACCCCCTTAGCCGCATGGGACCTTACAGAGCTAGTTCAATAAGGCTAGGGCGCCCCCCTATAGCCAATGCTGACCTAAGGGGCATGGTGGATACTTCCATGAACTTCCGGACCCCTCCGGAATCCTTCGGAACCTTCCAGAAGCTTCTAGGTACAATAGTGAAAAACCCCGAAACTTTTCCGGTAGCCAAAATATGACTTCCCATATATACTTTAACTCCGAGAAATTTCCGAGCTCCTCGCGACGTCCGGGATCTCATTTGGGACTCCGAACAACGTTCGTTCACCAATGTACATATCCCAATACTACTCTACTGTCACCGAACGTTAAGCGTGCGGACCCTATGGGTTCGAGAATCATGTAGACATGACCGAGACACCTCTCCGGTCAATAACCTATAGTGGGACCTCGATGCCCATATTGGTTCCTACATATTTCGCAAAGACCTTTATAGGTCGAACCACAATGCCAAGGATTCAATCAATCCCGTATTCAGTTCCCTTTGTCCAGCGGTATGTTACTTGCCCGAGATTCGATCGTCGGTATCTCCATACCTAGTTCTATCTCGTTACCGGCAAGTCTCTTTACTCGTTCCGTAATACAAGATCTCGTGACTAACTCCTTAGTCACATTACTTGCAAGCTTCTTGTGATGTTGTATTACCGGGAGGGCCCAAAGATACCTCTCTATCATACAGAGTGACAAATCCCAATCTCGATCCACGCCAACCCAACAGACACCCTTGAAGATATGTGTGGAGCATCTTTATGATCACCCAGTTATGTTGTGACGGTTGATACACACAAGACATTCCTCTGGTGTCAGGGAGTTGCATGATCTCATGGTTTTAGGAATAGATACTTGACATGTAGAAAGCAATAGCAATAAACTTAATGATACGATCAAATGCTATGCTTACGGTTCGGTCTTGTCCATCACATCATTCTCCTAATGATGTGACCCCATTATCAAATGACAACTCATGTCTATGGTTAGGAAACCTTAACCATCTTTGATCAACGAGCTAGTCTAGTAGAGGATCACTAGGGACACGATGTTGTCTATGTATCCACAAACGTATCTGAGTTTCCGATCAATAGAATTCTAGCATGGATAATAGACATTTATCATGAACATGGAAATATGATAATAACCAATTTATTATTTCCTCTAGGGCAAATTTCCAACACAAACAAGCACTTAGCGCTCCAGGAGGGGGTGAAAACTGGT
This sequence comes from Hordeum marinum, assembly GCA_022496015.1. NCBI lineage: Eukaryota > Viridiplantae > Streptophyta > Magnoliopsida > Poales > Poaceae > Hordeum > Hordeum marinum. The sequence continues at coordinate 364,533,117 of CM039675.1, read as the reverse complement.
TGTAGCTATAGTTTCTCTCTCATAGCTCTTTGTTTGCATTTTTTGATAGTGTGGTGCCTAAGACTCTGGCGTCACACTAATACTTGTGATCTGCATTGGGTTTTCCGTGAAGAGGAACGGGTTATTGCATCACAGTGTGGGTGAGTATTTCCCTCCGTTATGTAACCAAGGTTTATCGAACCAATAGGAACACCAATACTCAATCATCTTCAGCGACTGCACACAAAAGAGCAAACAACTTGCACCCAACACTGGCAAGAGGGTTGTCAATCCCCTTGGTCTCGTTATTTGCCAGCAAGTGAGTTGTGTAGATAATTGTAAATTGTAAAATAAAATAAAAGCAAATAAATGGTAGCAAGGTAATAGTAGTGTTCGTAAATATATATAAGTGAATAGACCCGGGGGCGTAGTGTTCTCTAGTGGCATCTCTCATAGAAATAGCATATGGTGGGTAAACAAATTACTATTGGGCAATTGATAGAAAAGTGAATAGTTATGCGATTTTCATGGCAATGATCATGTGTATATAGGCATCAAGTCCATAAGCAAATAGGTTGACTCCTGCCTGCACCTATTAATATTACTCTACTCATTGACAACTATCCAGCATGCATTTAGGGTATTAAGTAAAACAGACTAATGCTTGGAGAACGATGACATGATGTAGACAAAGTAAACTAAATCAATATGAATTAACCCCTTCGTTCAATCCTTAGTAGCAGCAACACAAAGTCGTATCTTTTCCCCTACTTTGTCACTGGGATATAGAAACTTGTCAGGTTTAACCTACCACAACACACCACTCCCGCTGAAGAAATATAAATCTAGTTGGCCAAACTATCTCAATAGATCGGAGAGCATACCGAAGCTATAATGATCATGCAAATAGGAATCATAGTAATCAGATTTGACTCAAATACTTTCCATGAATAATCTGAACATAAAATCACAATTCATAGGATACCAACAAATGCACCATACAAAGGGATTACATCGGATAGATCAAGGAAAATATGCGATGAAAATTGTATTGAAGATCAAGACAGAGAGAAATTGCCATCTAGGTACTACCTACGGACCCGTAGGTTTGTGGTGAACTACTCACACATCATCATGAGGGCAGCAAGGTTGATGAAGAGGCCCTTCGTGATGGATCCCCCCCGGTAGGATGCCGGAACGGAGCTCTAGATGGGATCCCTTCGGAACAGAGGCTTGCGGCAGCGTAAAAAGTGTTTCGGGACCTCCTCTAGGCTTATTGGATTATTGGAGAGTTTATAGGCCAGAGAGGGACGTCGGGAGAGCCACGAGGGGGCCACCACATATCAGGGCGCCCCCCAGGCCACGTCGTGATGTTTGGTGGGGCCCTCGAGTGCCTCCCGGCCACCTCCCAAAGCTTCCAGGTCCTCTTTTAGTATAGAAAAAATCATTAAAAAGTTTCATGGCAATTGGACTTCGTTTGGTACTATAAACGTGAAAAGTAAAAAACATGCAAAAAGCAGCAACTGGCACTGGGCACTGGGTCAATGGCTTAGTTCTCAAAAGTATTATAAATTGGTAAAGATATGCCCAAAAAGTATCCTAGAATGATAATATATCAGCATGGAAAATAAAAAATTGTAGATATGTTGGAGACGTATCACACACCGTCTAGTGCAGCGCCTGATACTTAGGTGCCACACAAGCACTTACCACTCTGGGGGGTGAAAACTGGTTGGAGCTCCGGTTTCTCTCTTGATAGCTCTATGTTTGCATATTTTGATTGTGTGGTGCCTAAGCCTCAGTCACCGCATTATCTAGTGCAATGTGTGAGCCTTATGCGCCACACAAGCACTTAGCACTCTGGGAGGGGGTGAAAACTGGTAGTAGCTTTGCTTGCTCTCTGGATAGCTCTTTGTTTGCATTTTTTTGATTGTGCGGCGCATTCGACTGAGGCGCTGCACTAGACAGCGTGACGCGTGAGCCTTAGGCGCCACACAAGCACTTAGCACTCTAGGAGGGGGTGAAAACTGGTTGTGGCTCTGGTTGCTCTCTATTACTCTCTAGTAGCAATTTTTCTGATAGTGTGGCGCCTAAGACTAAGGCACCACATTGTCTAGTGCAGCGCCTGGGCCTTAGACGCTACACAAGCACTTAGCGCTTTGGGAGGGTTAAAAACTGGTTGTAGCTCTGGTTGCTCTCTATTACTCTCTGGTCGTAACTTTCGATAGTGTGGCGCCTAATACTCGGGCGCTACATTGTTTAGTGCAGCACCCAAGTCTTAGGCACCACACAAGTAAACTTGCTGAAAACCTGTATAAAATCCCTGTTTTGGGATGATTTTACACAACACATAGCACTCACCATATTAGACATCAAATCACAATAGAAATAACACAATGTTTAGGTGTCCATGGCATAAAGGAGTCCACATAGAGGTTCATGATGGTTGTCATGGATAAAAACATCATCGTTCTCATCATCCTCATACTCATCATTCTCCTCTTCCAATGTTTCATATTGGTTCTTCGAAATCGGTCTCAATGTTAGCCTCACTTGTTTGGTCAAAATAGATTCACTCATGTCATCTTGGTTCATGCGTGGAGGACTCCTATCAAGAATCGGAGAGGCAAGCCAATTCAAGTCCAAGTGCAAGCTAGCATAAAACTTTTTGGCATGGCAAATAACTCAAGATCCTTGTCTAGTGATTCAGCCACCGTCTCCTTGTATGCAACCCAATGTGGCTCGGAGTTCACGCGCATAGTCTTCCAAAGAATGTGCATTCTAAATCCCACATTATGCCTTCCCTCCAACTCAACAATATCACTTGGGTCCATCCAGTTCAAATCTTTCCGAACTTGTTCCAAGACCTCGGCATGGTTAGGACTACACTAAAACACTATGTCAAGCTCATTCGGGTCCGATTCGATATTGTCTTTCAAAACAGCGTCCTTGTTCACATGATGAACAAAAGCACATGTTCTCCCCGTCCATAAAATATTTAGAACAATACAACGAAAAATATATTCCATAAGCACTCATCCAAAGATTAAAACAAACAAGTCAAAACAACAAACTATAGTCCTAACACATATATTGAACAACAACCCTAACTCCAACATAGCCCTAACCTTGAACAACTACAACAACCCCGACTAGGGTAACCCTAACTCTAACATACTAAGAACCCTAACCCTAACATAACAAGGACCATAAACCTAACCCTAACATACTAACAAGCCTAACCCTAACAATGTGCCAAGCAATCATCTCATATTTGCATACATATGCCAAAATCCATGAAGAACTAGGGTTTCCCTAAACTAGCAAAAATTGAGCAAATGATAGCATTTTTTGGATAAAAGGGAGAGGATCGGAGGAGATTACCTTGAGGAAGGGATTGGGGGAGAAATCCACGGACCAAACCTTTGGATACACTTGATTTGGAGAGGAGATTGAGAGGTGCAAGAGAAACACATCGCCACTCTCTGTTTTGGGTGAGAATGAAAGGGTGGGTGGGGATGGGAGGCTGACCCGTGACGGTTAAGTTGCATGTGTAGCGCCTTTAGATGCAGTGCTACACACTATAAGTGTAGCGCATGTTGGCTAGGCGCCGCACTGCGAATGTGTAGCACCACGGGCAAAGGCGCTACAGTGCCAGGGGTTGGACCCGACCTGACTCTAAGGTGTCATGCTGGTTAGATGTATAGCGTCCATCTGTCAGACTAAACTACATAATATAGTGTGACGTCTGACTATCGGGCTCTACACAAAAAGGTCAGTTGTGTGAATTTTTTTAAAACACGGTTTAGTTTGTGGATTTATTTAGTCTTTAGGTTAATTTGCCGAATAAAGTTGCCCATGCTCGGGCACGTGTTTCGGTTTAAGTAAAGTTTGGCTGATATGCCACCAGACTGCATTTCGAACATGTTGTAATAAGCAATAAAGGGTGATGTGATCCTGAAAAAAAACAATCTTGACCGGACCGGGCAGAGCCGCGGAGCAAAAATGCTACACTTACTAAAATTTCTACGTAATCTTACTTAAAACAGTTATTTCCTTTTTTAATTCTAACAAACCCCCTGATTTTCAAGGTGAGGAGGCGTGCTATCCAATTGAACAAAGCCACGTCATCTTGTGCGTAAGATTTCGTAGTATAATCCCGTAGGTTGTAGCAAAGCGCCGCGGAGGCTCGTCTCTCGTTCCCGGCGCAGGACGCGTACGCGCGGAGGTGGCCACCGCCTCTCCCGCACGATCCTGTCCCCACCCTCTCTTATCCCCTCCACCCTCCGGACCAAGAGCGCCCACCCTCCCGCTTCTCCCCGACCGTACGGCCGCACCCCACCGCGCTCCCTGCCCCGCAATGCATACCACGCTAGCCGGCAGCATCACCTCCATCGGCACCAAGAGCTAGCCCGCCAGCCAGCCAGCCAGCGAACACGAGGCGCATTCGCCGCTTAGCTAGGGATGTCGTCGTGCCTCGCGCCGCAGTTCAAGTGGCCCCCTTCCACCCGCGCGGCGGCGCCGAGGGAGCCAGGCGCCGGCGGCTGCGCGGCAGGCGGGAGCTGCCGGCCAGGGAGGGTCCAGTGCGCGCTGTCCTCCGCGGCCGTCGTCGAGGCGGAGCGCCTGGAGTCCTTGGCCGCCGGAGCGAGGCGCCTGGCGTACCACGGAGCCGTCGACGTCGGGCCTCCTCCCCCTTCGGATAACGCGAGCCTCCCGGTAATGCCCGTCCACGTGTTCGACGCTGACGCTCCGACGGCCGTGCTCGTTCTCGGGTCGCGATAACCGAACTCTATTATAATATTTCCATTTCCGTCGGGAAGATTGATTTAGAGTGGGCTATGCTGAAGCTGAACTATATCTGTCCTCTTGTCTTTCTTGCATTGGATATCGGAACCAGGGGGACTTCGGGGAGGCGCTTCTCAATCAAGAGGCCGTGGTGACGGCCGCGGCCGCGGAGGCCGTGGCCTTAGCGCGAGCAGCCGCGGAGGTCGCCCGAGAAGTTGCCCGGATGGTGCAAACCGACCACCGTCCAGACGTCGGCGACAGCCACGAAGTGGTGGAGGACAGCTACTTAACAAGAGAGGTCCTTCGCACCGAGGTGCGGCCGGGGTCTCGGTATGCCGACGCCCGCTTGCTGGACGACGCGGGGTTCGTCAGCATCTTCAGCGACGAATCCGAGTCGGACGACGACGAGCAGGGCGCCCGGGGCGTGGCTGTCAAGTCGGCACGTCAGCCGGAGAGAAGAGCTCGCAGAGTGAGGGCGGCCATGAAGGCGGCTAAATCTTTCGGTGATCGGAGGCCCGTCACGGCCTCCTCGAGGAAGAAGAGGGTCAAGGGCTGCCGGAATTCTCTGGGCTGCTTCTACAAGATGTCCGGACGGAAGCTGCTGACAGCGAAGCAGGAAGTTGAGTTATCAGAAGGCATTCAGGTAGCGAAGACTAACACAATGCCAAGGACATTTGTGATTTTCTTCATGCTGTACAAACGTAGTACCAAATAATGCTGTCCTGTTGCTGGTGTTTGACTAAGTTTATCATGAACCGACGCAGGATCTCTTGAAGTTGGAGGCTATCCAAAAGGAGGTTGCACACTACAACGGTGGTGAACCAACCTTCGGTCAGTGGGCAGCAGCAGTTGGCACTGATGAGAACACTTTGAGGAAACGTCTCAGCCATGGAATATACTGCAAGAATATGATGGTCAAATCCAATGTGCGACTCGTTATCTCAATTGCCAAAGAGTTTGAAGGCCCTGGGACAGAGTTTTCTGATCTTATCCAGGTAGGTATCTTCATGCACTTTTCGACGAAGCCCCTTCATGATTATTCTTCGGAAGTGGAATGTTTGACTCACATTTCATTCCGTGTTCAATACAGGAAGGGATTCAGGGCCTTATAAGGGGCGCCGAAAAGTTTGATGCCTCAAAGGGTTTTAGGTTCTCTACATATTCTCACTGGTGGATCAAACAAGCAATACGCAAGTCGGTTCTTGAACAAACCCAGATAATTCGATTGCCAGTATGTCCTCTCTCTCTCTCTTTGCACGTTCACCACTTGCAATAATTTCTCTCTTAATTTCTTGATGTTGATGTAAGCACATTTGGTAATTACTAGTGATGAAGATACATTCCAATATAACATCAAACGATAGTTGAGTGGCTTTTCATCTGTTTCATGGTTTTCAGAGTATAGAACTATGATTTAAGGTGATTCACAGTTATGACACACAACCCAGTTGATCAAATAGCATGAAATCCTGTGACCAATATAAACTCGATATCTTATGTGTTCATTAATGATGTATATTAGGTAGTGATCATGGGACTAGTAACCGGGAATCAAATAAACAAAACGAATAACTATGAGAATCAATCAATAATTAGAACAGAGTAATGCTGCGCCCGGATCTTTCTTTGTAAACCAATGTGATTCCGTGGGTGCTGTTTGATTTATAGGCACACATGGCGGAAGCAAGTTCCCGAGTGAAGGAATGCCGGCGGCGACTCCGCCGGCAGCTGAATAGGCTACCGACAAATGAAGAAATCGCGTTGGACACCGGCATGACAGCCAGACGGGTGGAAGCAGCAATGTGCCTCCCAAGGTACAGCGTGTCTCTCACCGGCAAAGTCGGGTGCACGGACGTGACATACCAGGTATGCTCACTCACTTCTCTCTGCTCTATCTGAATAACACACCTCAATCAGTAATCGTACTTGTGGCTACTGAACCTAAATCCCTGCACTTTACCTGGTGTACACCACGACCACCACCACAGGAGATCACGGCGGACACGAGCACGGAGACGGCGGAGGAGACGCTGCACAGATTGTTCATGAAGAAAGACGTGGACAAGGCGCTGGACAGCCTGACCCCTCGGGAGAGGGAGGTGATCAGGTACAGGTTCGGGATGGACGACGGCAAAGCGAGGACGCTGCACGATATCGGGCAGATGATGGGGGTGAGCAGGGAGAGGATCCGGCAGATCGAGATGGCCGCCTTCCGCAAGCTCAGGAGCAAGAAGGTGACGTCGCTACAGCACTACCTGGAGCCGGCAGAGAGCTGGTAGCTATAGGCTATAGCCGGCCGTGTTATGAGTACGTACTACGACCTTAGCAACGCACGGCCTTTTCTTGCTGTCTGCCGAGTTACGGGATTGCCTGCCGTCTTTTTGAAGGATTAACGACAACCTATTCGATTCACTCTCGAGCCTCTTGTACTGGTATATACATTGTGTAAATGAACGAATCAGTTTTTCCTAACCGGCGATGTGTATCTATGCTTTTGCCACGGATACGAGATGCATCAGCGAATATAAACTTTGCACTCAATTATTTTATATATTCTGGTGACATTTCCAAGCTAACTTCCCATTATTCTTTACACGAAATACATTGGAAAGTTTCCTTTGAACATGTGCTGTCAGTATTTTTGCTAGGGTTTTGTTGTGATTTTTTTTTTTTTGCATCACCTGCCTCAAGAAAGCCCAATCCACCCCTATCATAAGCTTTGGATAGGTCTAATTTGTATGCACAAAAGCTCTTAGTAGGATCTTTTTCCTGTTTGATGTAATGGATGCACTCAAAGGCAGCCAAAGCATTGTCCGTAATCAATCTTTCCGGGACAAATGCACTCTGTTCAGGGGATATATTATCATCAAGCAAAGGCCGAAGCCGATTTGGCATATATTATCATCAAGCAAAGGCCGAAGCCGATTTGCCAAACACTTAGATATTACTCCGCACTTTGTATGTCACATTACACAGGCTTATAGGTCTATAATCCTTCATGCATTTTGGATTTGGAACTTTAGGAATAAGGACTATAGAAGTATCATTAGCTCCATCCGGCATGTCCCCAGTCCTGAAAAAATCCCTTACCGCTGCCAATACGCTCTCCTTAATCGTACTCCAATTACATTGACAGAACCTTGTTGGAAAACTATCCGGTCCCGGTGCCTTCAGAGGCCCAATTTGAAACAGAGCGACCGCAATCTCTTTGTCAGTGAAAGGTTCACACAGCTTCACATTATCCTTAGCCGTGATTTTTTGTTCCAAGAGATCAAGGACTGGACCTGCATTTAAACTCGAATCAGCAGTAAATATGTCCTTCAAATACTCATTGGCCATCTTGCTCATAGTTTCAAAATCTGAATGAACATAGCCAATACTGTCCACTAGGTTTTGGGTTTTATTCTTTCTGGCCCTCCAAACAGCTTTGCTCTGGAAAAAAAAATCGTGTTTCTATCCCCTTCCTTCAACCAATTTATTCTTGATCGCTGCAACCACAACATTTCCTCCTGGTAAAGAAGCTCATTCATCTTATCTGTGACCTCCTTGATATCCTCCCTATTTGCATTCATGCTCATTAGCTCCTCTAACTGGGTGCACGATTTAGCAAGCTCTTGTGATATATTCCCAAACTTTTTACCCCACAATCGAAGAGCATCCATGGTCTTGTTCAACGCACCTTGCAGCTGCACCAAATTCTGTATGTTCCCAATAGATGACCAAGCTTCTTTTATAACATCAGGGAGGCCCTCGTCTCTCTCCGAGAAGACCTCATATCTACGACTTCGGGCACTTGTGTGCCCCGGGTCCGGCTCACCCTTGTGCAGGAGCGCCACATGGACTGAACAAGGAAATGCCACATGCAACACCGAAGAAAACGCAAATAAGTGTTGACATGCCGCTGTCGCCACAGCCCTATCAAGTCCGACTTTCACATTTGCTGCCCCGTACTGCATATTGTCATATGTAAAGGGGACTCCGACGAAACCCAGGTCCACTAGTCCACATACTTCTAGAGTATCTCTAAAAGCCACCATCTGTCCTTCCGGCCTTGATGTGGCCGACATATGTTCAAAATTCCATAAAGCTTCATTAAAACCACCAATTATTAACCATGGCAAGTCATTGAAAAGTTTTAAATTATGCAACTTTGTCCACATGAGGTGTCTATCCTCAACCCGAGGTTTGCCATAAACACAAGTAAGTCGCCACTGATCCACGGCAGGATGAGTGCGGACTACAACGTCAATGTACCTTTCATCTTTGTCCAAGACAATAACATCATATGATTCATGCCAGAACAGAGCAAGCCCCCCATTTAAGCCATTACTGTCCAACCCTGCAAATTCTTTGAGCCCCAAGCGGTTCCTAAGGGTCATACAAACTTCATATTACAAGCCAGGGGCCTCGAGGGCTCGAATACATAAGATCGAATACAAACGAGTTAGCGAAAGCAAATAATATCTGAGTACAGACATAAGTAAACAAGTATGCCTTAAGAAGGCTAGCACAAACATAAACAACAGATCGAAAAGGCAAGGCCTCCTACCTGGGAGCCTCCTATCCTACTGCTGGTCATGGGCAGCCTCCACGTAGTAGTAAGCACCGTCTTGGTAGTAGTAGTCATTGGCGGGATCAACTGTCTCCTAGGCTCCGTCATCTGAACACAGTAACCGTATCGAGGGGGGGGGGTGAGCAAAGCAACAGTTAATACTCATCCAAAGTACTTGCAAGACTTATATCGGATCTATGCTAAGTATGTAACATTATTAAAGGAATGGGGCTATATCTGTGGACTAGCTACAGAAATGCCAGAATAGAGGGGGGAAACCTAGTCCTATCGAAGACTAGCATCTTAAGTGTCTTGCAGCATTAAAAGAGTGTAGGTTAGCATTTTCATAAGTAGTAAGTTGTTTAAAAACCGCCCAGAGATTCTTCCTCGACTCCTTGCAAGAAAGCAATCTCAAAGCCAACACATTTATTTCAAAATCTCCATTTCTAGTTGTAAGATGAGGATACAACTCTGAGCGTCCATTACCGTGGAGAAGGGTATTCAAATATATATACTTCCCTGTAGGGATGCACCAACTTGCCCAACACGCTCGATTAACTCTGGATGGACACAATTCCCAGGTCATGCCCGACCTCGGCTGATCGACACGCCATAGTCGTACCTAGGCTCAACAGAGAGGCCACATGTCGGTCTACATACTAATCACAAAGGGGTCATGGGCCAATCTCCCTTCACAATCCTGCGCGTTGCAAGGGCGGACGGTGTCAGTCTTGGTACCTCTTAATACAAAGACGGTGCTTACGCGAGCCTCCCGAACGCGTGGTGCTCAACTATGACATCTGAAGAACTTTCACGCAAATGTACGACATAGAGTACCTGTCATGGTTTTGTCACGGCAGATGTCCGGGTCAACGGACTTAGGGTTCGGGGCAAAGCACGCTACGTGGCGGCTTGAAGGGGTTGATCGGAATCGAGAAGACACGGAGTTTTACCCAGGTTCGGCCCCCCCGAGCCAAGGTAAAAGCCTACGTCCTGCTTGTCTGGTATTGATGATGATGAAGATCTCTCGGTTACAAGGGTGCTAATCGCTACCTCTAATCACGAGAGCCTCTAATATCTCTATCTCTAATCGTGTGTTTTCTAAATCTGTGGACTTGTGTCCCTTGAGAATCTGTCCCTCTAGGGGTGCTCTACCCCTCCTTATATAAGAGGAGAGGGTAGGCTTACAAATAGAGTCCTACTAGGAGTAGGATTAGGACTCGTCTCTCACGAATCCTACTCCGGGTCTTATTTCCTTTAATGGAATCCTTCTCTCTTCGGGCCTTCTCTTGTGGGTCTTCTCTTGTGAGCCGCATGGCGCCGGCTCACCCATCGGGTCTTTATCCCGTGAGCCGCCTGGCGCTGGCCTGCCAGCCGGGTCTTGGGCCTTGGTCATCTGCGGCCCGCCAACCGGGTCTTTAATAAGAATGTTATATCTTCAGCCGGGTCTCCTGTGAGTCGCCCGGCCAGGTCATACTGCGGGGTATATCCCCGTCATTAGCCCCCAGGTTAGCTTGAATTTATTCATGCTAAGCTCCTGAAATAAGAGTAACAAATATGTTAAGTGGCCGGCTTGCCTTGGCCGGCTTATAAAATAACCCCTCAAAAATCCGGGTGTTTTCTTGCATATGAATAAATCGTCTTGATAATCATCTTGCTTGTCAATGTCCTTTGAAAAATATTGAGAATAGAATACTCATATGCCATTGAGTCGGCTTCCAACACACTTGGCGGGTTATCTCCGCCGGGTCATAATTATTGGTGATGCCGGGTCATTATTGTTGGTGACTCCGGGTCAAATAAGTAGAGTCCAACTGACTTAATAAAAATATTGGGATGAAAATCCATTTGATGTAAAGCCGGACTTCCATTGTTGTAAAACAAGGCGGCTTATAAAATCTGGCGGGTTATGATCTTTTGATAATACTGGGTCATAAGTATTTGGTGACACCGAGTCTAAAAACTGAACTCCATATTTAACATCTTGAAAATTCTCCTCAAAGTTTTTGATATGTCCATATTACCTGTAGCCCCCAAGCTCCAAGATTATCCATGATAACTTGGTGCTTTGCAAATAACATTTTGGACTGTGTAGCCCCTAAGTGTCGGGTTGTCCTGCTTGCAGCAACCTGGGACTCATAATTGCTTTATACCTTATAATGTTTCGGCGGGTGTAACCCCCAAGAACCGGCTCATCAGAAAGCTTCGGCGGGTGTAGCCCCCAAGGGCCGGCTCATCAGAATGTGATGTGCCGGGTCTTCAATTTGAACCTTATAATCTGCTTAACTGGCTGAATACTGTAGCCCCCAAGTGCCGGGTCGGACGCCTGCGGCGACTTGGGACTTTAGAAATTTTTGATCTGAGCGGTGTAGCCCCCAAGTGCCGGGTCAGTAAGAATTTACTGGGCTGGGACTTTAGAAAAATATAGAAGGGCCGACTCATATTCTTGAGAAAATATAGAAGGGTCGGTTCATCTCCGTGAGATAATATGGTCTTGCCGACAATGTAATGGTTTGAAAACCGGCTTGCATTAGCCCCCAAGTGCCATGGTGCATGCTTGCAGCGACATGGGACTTGCATATTTGATATAAACTGGATTTGAATAGTGTAGCCCCCAAGTCCCGGGTCGTCTGCCTGCGGCGACTCGGGACTATGTGAGAATAATATGACTCACCATAATTTGTTAAATGAATCTTTGACCGTGGTTGTAATATAACCCGGAATGAATATCCTGGAATAATCCCTTTGTCTTTCATATGAAATTCCTGCTCGTGGTTGCGGTGCAACCTTTCATAACATTGCTCCTTTCTCATAATCTTGCTCTGATCCGGCTTTTATAAGCCGGCATGTTTATCTGGAGGTGGGAAGCCCCCCTTGAATAATCCACCTTTGAGATGTCAACCGGAGTGGCATGACTCCGAGTCTTATGAGCTCTGTTGATGACCGGTTGTCGTAGGGTAATATGAGTTGTACTCCAATGTAAGAAGCCTCCATTGACAATTGCGGCTAATGAAGAGCCAGAAGCAGCCTAAAGCCAACAACTTTTCAGGGTAGCATGAGTCGCCCTTGAAAATAATTTCTTTTAAGAGCCGGTTGTCTTAGGATATATGTAAGCTATACCTGACGGTAGGAAGCCTCTATTGACAACGGCGACTGTTGATGAACTTGAAGCGGCCTACAATCGGCTGCATGAAGGGCGATGTAAGCTATACCATGATGGTAAGAAGCCTCCTTTTAAGAGCAAATACTTATCCATTGTATTCCAACACCGGTTGTCAATAGGTTTATGTAAGCTATACCAAAGGTAAGAAGCCTCTACTGACAACCGCAACTCAAAAAGCCTGCTGTTGGAGGGTGATGTAAGCTATACCCGAAGGCAAGAAGCCTCCTCCAATCAGCCAATGTTGTATAGGGCCGGCTGCCGATGGTTTTATGTAAGCTATACCTTATGGCAAGAAGCATCCATTCGACAGCCGCGACTAGTAATTGTACTAGCCGGCTGTGTGAAGGGTTTATGTAAGTTATACCCAAGGGCAAGAAGCCTCCTTCCACAACTATTTTTGGCGTAAACGCCGGTTGTTAGGGTGAGATAAGCGAACCCGTTGGTAAGAAGCCCCCTTCGACAACCGCGGTTAATAAGTAACCGGAAGTGGCATAAAGCCGACCATTAGGGTGAGATAAGCGATACCCGTCGGTAAGAAGCCCCCTTCGATGGCCGCAGTTGATAAGAAACTGGAATTTGAAGTACACGCTGTTGCCTTAGGGGAATTTTTAAGCTATACCAAAGGTAAGAAGCCTCCATCAGCAACAGCGCTTAATGTACTCAAACTATGCATCATACCAGTTCAGGGTCTCTAAAGCGAGATTGGCCGTCAACTCTGTGAGCCGGCTCAGGGTCTCTAAGGCGATATTGACTGATAAGAGCTCAATTATTTAACTTACAGCAGTTCAGGGTATCTAAAGCGAGATTGGCCGTCAACTCTGTGAACCGGCTCAGGGTCTCTAAAACGAGATTGACTGGTAAGAGTAACATCAGTTCAGGGTCTCTAAAGCGAGATTGGCCGTCAACTCTGTGAACCGGCTCAGGGTCTCTAAAACGAGATTAACTGGTAAGAGTAACATCAGTTCAGGGCCTCTAAGGCGAGATTGGCCGTCAACTCTGTGAACCGGCTCAGGGTCTCTAAAGCGAGATTGACTGGTAAGAGTAACATCAGTTCAGGGTCTCTAAGGCGAGATTGGTCGTCAACTCTGTGAACTGGCTCAGGGTCTCTAAAGCGAGATTGACTGGTAAGAGTAACATCAGTTCAGGGTCTCTAAGGCGAGATTGGCCGTCAACTCTGTGAACCGGCTTAGGGTCTCTAAAGCGAGATTGACTAGTAAGAGTAACATCAGTTCAGGGTCTCTAAGGCAAGATTGGCCATCAACTCTATGAACCGGCTCAGGGTCTCTAAAGCAAGATTGACTGGTAAGAGTAACATCAGTTCAGGGTCTCTAAGGCGAGATTGGCCGTCAACTCTGTGAACCGGCTCAGGGTCTCTAAAGTGAGATTGACTGGTAAGAGTAACATCAGTTCAGGGTCTCTAAGGCGAGATTGGCCGTCAACTTTGTGAACCGGCTCAGGGTCTCTAAAGCGAGATTGACTGGTAAGAGCTTTCGGCGGGTCACAAACCACTTCGACTTTAAACTTGTTGAGCCAGAAAATTTCATCTTGGCAAAAGATCCGGGCTTCTCATTGAAATCGACCAAATGTGTCTTTCCATGTCTGTAGCCTCCGAGTCTCAAGTTGACTCGAAGAGGCGGCTTGAGAATCTTCATTGAAAGTTGAGGTTGGCCGTGGCGGGTTATGAATGACCCTGTATGAACTATTTCAATGATCCGGTCGATGTTCCGGTTGTTTGTCGAAGTGAATCAAACGGTAGTGGCGGTGACTTGTGTGCCTATCCGTTGGGCGGCTCATATCGATGAACACTGCACCGATATTTTGATGTAGATGTAGAAAACCAACCGCTGCATTGTAAGCCGGATCTGTTGTGAAAAAATGGCCGCGGTATTGTAAGCTAGTGCCGACGGATGAGAAACGGCCATAATATTGAGAACCGGCGCGGGTGGCGAGAGTCGGCAAGGCGTTGTAAACCGGCGCAGCGGCGAGAGACTGTCATGGCATTGTAAGTCGGCGTGGTGGTGAGAATCAGCCAAAACGTTGTAAACCAGCGCAATGGTGAGAGACGGCCATGGCGTGGTTGTTGAAGACCATATCGCGAATGTGGCGGCTTGCCGCATCCATTAGGCGGCTCATAAGCGCCCGTTGAGCACTGCGACATAAAGACGACGGCATGCACTCCATCTCCGAGGTATAACGGCTCATAAATAATTTTCCTGTATAAGATATATGACAAGTGCCAGAGTAATTGTCCTCGAAAGAAAGAAAATACATCAATAAAAATAGATCAGACGGATTTCACCTGATTCTTCGGGTCGACGGATGATCCGTATATAGCGTCTACAAATCACCTTTTGTTGCAGTTTGCCGAATTCTGTTTGACCCATATATGCATATAAAGGATATTTTTGTTTGACCCGCTTTGAGGACCCTGCCAGATGCTGCCATCGATCCTTGTCTTTTTGTGCTTGGAAGGGATAGCTGCCCCCCTTTTTTTATCCACTTCGTTCTTATCCAATGCTCCCCCACTTTCTCCTTCCCCACGCGAGGGGAGTAGCCGACCGGGGGCTATGAGCCAGCGGGGGGTGGCTCAAGGCGGCGCGCAGCTGCATGAGCCAGGGCGAAGGCGAGGCGGCACGGTGCTGCCGACCAACGGATGGCTCAGGCGGCCGGCGGGAGCGGTAATAGCAGGTCAGCGGTGAAGGGGCAGCTTGGTGGCTCGCGCGTGCCTCGACAAAGAGGCGGCCGGGCGGCTCGGTGATGCGGGCGAGTGCCAGCCGTGGCGCGGAGGAGAGCCGGAGGCACCGCAACGGGCGAGGAGCAGCGGCGGTGCGCACGGGCGGGTACCTAGCCGTGGCGCGGAGGAGAGCTGGAGGCACCGCAACGGGCAAGGAGCAGGGTCGGCGCGCACGGGCGGGTGCCTAGCCGTGGCGCGGCGGAGAGCCGAAGGCGCGACAACGGGCGAGGAGTAGCGGCGGTTGACCCAGCAGAGGAGGGGTGACCCGGATTCGGGCCGGTGGTTCTGCGACGTTAAGGCTAGGGCCGGCGGAGCGGCTCATGGAGGCGCGAGCAGCGCCGGCGGGGGCAGCTCGAGGCGACACGGGCGGTGCGGGAGGAGCACGGCGGCCGGCAGCTTAGGCGGCGTGGGAGGAGCGGGTAGTGCGAAGGCGCGCGGGGCGACCCGGCCGGCACAGAGTTTTGCGAGCTCGCGTTTGCGGGGCGGAGTAGGCCAGCTCGGAGCCTGCAACTTACGGCGATGACTCGCAGCGGACCATAACAGAGGCGGAGGCTGGGCACACGGGGGCGGCATAGCCGGGCGAGGCGAGCGGCAGCCAGCCGGCGAGGAGTGGCAAGGTGGAGCCACGGGCGGATCTGGCGCAGTGGGGAGAGGCGCGGCGGCAGCTGCGTGCTGAGCTGGTGGCGGCTCAGGCGGACGTTCCTTCTCCGACTGTGAATTCGTTTCCGTGTCTTTGAATTTTTCTTCGGTATCGACCTTAGATCCGTGTCAAAATCATGCTCTGTTTAATATTTTCCTTTTTGAGCTGGGGCATCCATCCGAATCTGCCAAGATCTCCTACATGTGGACGGGTAAATGCAACAACAACCGGACATGTTTGCTATGTAGATTGAATTGAACTAGAAATTTTTGACGGGATGCTGAGCTTTTTGCCTTGGCTCCTTGAGAGATTTTAATAATATATCAATTTGTTCCTTGGAGCTTGTAGCACGTGAAGGACTTAATGAACCTTGGTGGCTTGCATGTATGCCGATGGACCTTGATTAAAAAAGTTTAGGTTGACCTCATTGCAGCCATGGCATATGACCGATCTGCCGTTGAATGCATCGATCTGAGAAAACCGCCTGTAGTAGCGAGAGGGATAACCACGGACAGTTCCCTTAGTCTGAATGATGAACTCGAAGTAGATGTAGATCCTTCGGCATCGACTTTTCTTCGTCCGTTTAATCATAAGATCTTCGATTCCTGGGAGAGCTCCCTTCAAGAACACAACACCACCATGCGCTGGCCCCACGGTGGGCGCCAACTGTTGTGGTTTTGTCACGGCAGATGTCCGGGTCAACGGACTTAGGGTTCGGGGCAAAGCACGCTACGTGGCGGCTTGAAGGGGTTGATCGGAATCGAGAAGACACGGAGTTTTACCCAGGTTCGGCCCCTCGAGCCAAGGTAAAAGCCTACGTCCTGCTTGTCTGGTATTGATGATGATGAAGATCTCTCGGTTACAAGGGTGCTAATCGCTACCTCTAATCACGAGAGCCTCTAATCTCTCTATCTCTAATCATGTGTTGTCTAAATCTGTGGACTTGTGTCCCTTGAGAATCTGTCCCTCTAGGGGTGCTCTACCCCTCCTTATATAGGAGGAGAGGGTAGGCTTACAAATAGAGTCCTACTAGGAGTAGGAGTAGGACTCGTCTCTCACGAATCCTACTCCGGGTCTTATTTCCTTTAATGGAATCCTTCTCTCTTCGGGCCTTCTCTTGTGGGTATTCTCTTGTGAGTCGCCTGGCGCCGGCTCACCCACCGGGTCTTTATCCCGTGAGCCGCCTAGCGTTGGCCTGCCAGCCGGGTCTTGGGCCTTGGTCATCTGCGGCCCGCCAACCGGGTCTTTAATAAGAGTGTTATATCTTCAGCCGGGTCTCCTGTGAGTCGCCCGGCCGGGTCATACCGCGGGGTTTATCCCCGTCATTTTCCCACGTGGTGGTTAGTGCGAAATAGGCCAAAGGCCTTCTCAGTTCACATATCCAAACCCATTAATGTTTGTTAGTTGCGGTGACGAAAAATGATCCACAATGTGTGGTCCCGTCGCCCCATCTCGATGACTTGTGGCAAGGGCCAAGAATGCCCGACCACACTCCGTCATTATTACACCAACACCCTCCAGGTCATCCTGACATCAACATGAATTAGTAGGAAGGTTAATGTAATCTTGTGTCCATAACATCAAGGGGGAAAGCAGAGGGATCGACCTCGATGCATCTCGCCCGAAGTAATCATCAAGGTGACCAGAGAGGAATCACCCTTGATGGTTCACGCTTGAGGAGTTTCACGACTGAGTTGTTGTCGGGAGTGGCAAAGGAGGAATCACCCTCTGGGATCCACGACAGACTAGCTACACTGCAGAGCTAGCATCATGAGTATGTTATGAGGTGTCACCCTCAGTACTCGATGGTAGCTCTGCAGAGTCATACAACTAGGGGGGTGTGAGGTGATTGTGACGGGCATGGCTTGTTGATCAGGTTGACCGAGTCTTCGAGTCATAGATGATGAGGCAGGGGCAACAAGGACAAGTGGGGTTATTGGGGATCACTAATGAACCTATACTAGGCATTTAATATGCAGTAAGGTACAACAACAATTTAACAAAAACAGGCTATGCATCAGAATAGGAGCTATCTACAACAGTAGCAAAATCCAATGCAAGAATCAGAGGGAGAGAAATGGGAGATATCGAAATGATCAAGGGGGTGGCTTGCCTTGCTGCTCTGCTGCAAAAGGCTAAAAGTCAGTGACATAGTCATACCCGGCAGCAGCGGTAGTCTCAGTGTCTACTGGAGAGAAGAGGGGGAAGAAACAATAAATACAAGCAAGCAGATGCATCACTATGCATGACATGGCAATATGCAGTGCTAGGTGACAGTGTCCTGGACTAGGGTGTACTCACCACATCGTCTCCCGACCAGTGGGTCGGCCCGAGGACCCTCATGATGATTCACTAATGGTCCACTTCGGGCAGCCCATGATGCATACAAGGGAGATTCCACAAGACTTGGCGCACAAGAAAAGGACTCCTCTAAACCCTAGGCCTATGGTGCATATATAAACCGAGGCCAGGCTAGTCAATAGATCATTATATTACATCTTATATTCATTACTACAATCTCATGGTAGATATTTGTACTATGTACAACCCCCTATATCAATACAATGAAAAGCAAGACTTAGGTGGAAGGGCATATTTCTCCTTAAGTGGTTTTGGTGATTGATGACAATGCCTTTGTAGACTAATAGTGTGCATTGAGCATTTCAGATATCTCATGTCTAGGCACAAGACGATTTGGTGCCCCTCAGAGCTTATCGAAGACGGTTGTTCTCTATGTTTCCTTTCGGTGAATTTGAGTCGTAGGAAAGCCGTACTATTAAGAGAGTGTCCACTTTGGAAAGGTTTGGGTGGAATCAACACGTACACATCTATTCTATTTGCACCACCTTTCCTTTACTTCGATGGAGCACCAGCTATTTTCCTCGTCTGTGCAAAGTGAAGCCTGCGGGGGTACTTGCGTTCAGTGGCCAGCGGTAGTACCGCTCAAGGGAGCGGTAGTACCGCAGGTGCTCGCGGTAGTACCACTCAAGGGAGCGGTAGTACCGCACGAACCCACGGTAGTACCGATGTCCCCTGCCCTAGTACGTACGCCTGCGATAGTAGGCGCAGATGTAATTTTTTACATCAGCCCTATTGCGGTAGTACCGTGATGCAGTTCCGGTACTAGCGTGCCGGATTTTTTCACAGCTTCGCCCTCAGCCGAGGTAGGCACGGAAGTAATTTTTTACTTTCGTGCATCTCCAAGTGCCAGTCTCTACCAACCATGCGGTAGTACCGCATGGGCTCACGGTAGTACCGCTCCGGCGGTTCTACCGCTAGCTTCCTATTGCAATCGTCCTGAGTCTGATACTTCCGTGCGAGCGTTGTACCGCATTTCGCATCGGTAGTACCGCAAGCCCTTGCAGTAGTACCATGGTCTTTTGCGGTAGTACCGCGATGTGCGGGGCTGAGGGTGGGGATAACGGTTGGATCTTATCCCCCACTATAAAAGGGAGGTCTTATTCCTCAAGAAGACTATCTCTTCCTTTCCCAAGCTCCATTTGCCCAAAGCTCCATTTTAGCCCGATCTCTCTCCCTAGCCAATCAAACTTGTTGGTTTTATAGGGATTGGTTGAGAAGGCCTCGATCTACACTTCCACCAAGAGAAATTTGATTCCCCTCACTAATCCCTTGCGGATATTATTACTCTTGGGTGTTTGAGCACCCTAGACGATTGAGGTCACCTCAGAGCCACATTCCATTGTGGTGAAGCTTTGTGGTGTCGTTGGGAGCCTCCAATTCAGTTGTGGAGATAGACCCAACCTTGTTTGTAATGGTTCGGTCGCCACCTTCAAGGGCACCAATAGTGGAATCACGGAATCTCGCATTGTGTGAGGGCGTGAGGAGAATACGGTGGCCCTAGTGGCTTCTTGGGGAGCATTGTGCCTCAACACTGCTCCAATGGAGATGTACTTCCTCACAAGGGAAGGAACTCCGATAACACATCCTCGTCTCCACCGGCTCCACTTTTGGTTATCTCTTACCTTTATTTCTTGCAAGCTATTATTGTGTTGTTCCCCTTGCTTGCTTGTGTACTTGTTATGTTTAGCATCATATAGGTTATTCACCTAGTTGCACATCTAGCCAACTTAGTTGATGCTAAGCCTAAATTGTTAAGGAGAAGTTAAAAAGTGTTAGTTGCCTATTCACTCCCCCCCCGCCCTCTAGTAAACCATATTGATCCTTTCAATTGGTATCAGAGACAGGTTTCTTTATTAAGGGTTTCACCACCCGAAGAATATGGCTGGCAAAGAGGAGCGTGTGGGAGAACTTCCCGAGGTCATGGGAGTGAACACGGTCTCACGCGAGGATTTGAATGAGGCCTTGTCCTTACTCAAATCCTCCATGGCGACCGAGGTTCAATCCATGTTCAAAGATTTCCTTAATACTCGTAAAGTGTCTACCGATGTGGTGCAAGTGGTCAAACCCACTAACTCGACATCGGATGTCAACTCTGGTAAGGAGGGGCTAGTGCTGATAAGGATAATCGTTCTCAAGGAGTTAATGGGTCGGGGAGCTTTGCCTCAGTTCCCCCTCCCGTGGTCTATGGAGGACCGGTGCACCCACCTCATATAGTTAATCATGGTCCTCCTCCTAAACTTGTTAAGAATGATTTTGCTAACTGGGTTTTCAGTATCAAGTCTCATTTGGATCAAAGCTCAATTCATCTCATGAGAGTCAGTGAAGAAGGATACTATCCTCATGATCCACACAATCTTACTCCAAGAGAACAAGCGGATAAACAGATAAATTCTTATGCCTTGTTCATACTCCAAGCGGTTGTTCCTACTGAAGACCTACCACACCTGTGGCCCTTCACTATTGCTAAAGAGTGTTGGGAACACATCATATCCATGTACAAGGGCAGTTCAAGCATCAACGGTCAAACTATGAAGTTGTCCTTGATCAGTCAGATGAGTTTGTGATGATAGAGGATGAGGAACCGCATGAGCTTTATAGAAGGGTGACCGCTCTCGTTGTTTCCCTCAAGGATCATGGCAGCAATGGTGTGGATGATACTTGGATGAAGCTTAAGTTTCTGAAGGCCATCATGACCTGCAACAAGGCCATGTCCGCTGTCATCCATCAAAGTCCGGACTTTCACACCTTGTCTTCTGGTGATGTGTTGGATGAATTTATTGCAATGAACATCCCGAACACGACAGCTGACAATTCTCTCGCTCACATTCAACGGTCAAAGAAATCCTCTCCCAACCTTGATTTGAAGGCCAAGGTCATTCAAGAGGAAGAAGAAGAAGAGGGTTGCCCCAAGGACACCAAATATGCTTACCATGAGCACATGGCTCTTGCGTCCAGACAATTTTGGGGCAACAAGAGAAACACAAGGCCCAACTTTGCCAAGAACAACTTAAATGGGTCAAAGGGCAAGCAACGTGTGAGAACATGCGACAACTGTGGTAATGTGAGTCACTTTGTGGTGGATTGCCCATATGAGAAGAGGGAAGACAATGGTGGCAAGCTCATTTGCAAAGATAAGGCCAAGTCCTTCCCCAACAAAACCAACTTCACCAAGAAGGCTCCTCACAAAGTATTGGTGGCTCAAGAAGAGTATGCCTCAGATGATGATGTTGATGATGAAGACACAAGAGGTGAAGGAATGGCAATGGCATTTGTGGCAATTGCTTCCTCTACCCCAGCAAAGGTGTCACTCTTCGACGCTCCCAATGAGAACATCGTCGTGAGGTGCCTCATGGCTAAAGGTATCACCAAGGTAACCTCCAACGCCAAAACCTCAAATATTAAGACTTCTATTTCTTACACTCCATCTTTAGAATCTGCAAAAGAGGATAAAAATGAGTTTGACAAATTCATGTGTAAACTCAAGAGAGAGTCCAAGAAGCACTTCGTTGCTCTCTTGGAACAACTTGGTGAGGCCCATGACACTATTGAGTCCCAAGACGAATTTCTTGAGGAGTTGAGAGGCCATAGTCATGATTATGCCGACGAGATAGAAGATCTATCTATTGCTCTTGAGGAAGAGCGAGGTCTTCGTATGACTCTTGAGGAGTCACAAAATGATGACCTTGCTAAATTACGTAAAGATTATGATCATGCTATTGTTCTTAACCGTGTGCTCAAGTCTGAAAAGGTTGCACTTGGGGTTGACCATGATCGACTCAAGGATGAGCTTTACACACTTGACAATCCTCACAAGGCGTTGAAGTGTGCTCATGCCTCTCTTAAGGAGTCGCATGATCAACTCCAAGTGAAACTCACTAAGGAAATTGCCACGTGTCCTCCTTTTGTTCTAATTGATAATGCATCTGCTACTAACCCGTGTTGTGAGCATGCACATCTTGTGGAGGAAAATGCTAAGATAAAAGAGCATCTTGAAAAGGGCTTGGTGACATGTATCCAAGGTGAGAAGACGCTCAATGACCTTTTGAGTAATCAGAAGGAAGTTGTGGCAAAAGAAGGAGTGGGTTTGCACCCAAAAACAACAACAAGAAGAAGGTGAACACCAAGGAAGTTCCACCTCTCAAGGAAACCTTTGTAAGAGCAGGAGAAGGTCCTCATGATAAGAAGAAAGACAAATTTATGGTTTGTAATGCCAAGAAGGGCAAGAACACCCATCCCGACAAGACCGGCGACTTTAACCCCTCTTATATTTTGTGTCGTGCTAGTGATGGGCATGTTTCTGCCAAATATGTTGGTTTTTCTTATGAGTACATTGAATGGTGTATTTGGGTTCCTAATACCCATGTTGCTAACATGAAAGGACCCATTAAAGAATGGGTACCTAAAACCAAACATTGATCTCTTGTAGGGGATTGCTTCTGGAGGAACGTCATGGTTGCTCGATAGTGGAGCGACAAATCATATGACTGGAAGCAAGGACTTGGTGGTGGACGTTCATCCTGACACATCTGTGGCCACCCAAGTCTCATTTGGTGATGATGTAATTCCAAAGGTATTGGGTCTTGGAAAGGTGATAATCTCTACAGAACTCTCCATAGAGAATGTTATGCTTGTTGATACCCTCGCATACAATTTACTTTCTATTCATCAACTCGCAATCATGGGTTTTAGTGCCTTCTTTGGTATTGACTCTGTGACCCTTTGTGGAGTAAGACTCTTAAAGTAACTTTTGTTGGGCATGTCGAGAACGGTCTCTATGTGGTGAACTTCTCGGAGCGGCCCACTAAGACCACGACCTGCCTAATGGCTAAGGTTGATGTGGGATGGCTCTGGCATCGCCGGCTAGTCCATGTCAATATGAGATCTTTGCAAATCCTCCTCAAAGGGGATCACATTCTTGGACTAACAAATGTGAGTTTTTCCAAAGATTGTGCTTGCAGTGCTTGTATCAAAGGAAAGCTACATGAAAAGGCTCATCGTCCAACTACTACAATCTACTCAAAGAGGACCTTAGAGCTCCTTCACATGGATCTCTTCGGGCCTCCATCTTTTGACAGTCTTGGTGGAAGAAGATATTTCTTGGTGATTGTGGATGATTACTCGAGATATACTTGGGTATATTTATTCAAGAGGAAGAGTGAGACCCAACAGACCGTCATCGACTTTGCAAATGAAGTCCAACGTCAACATGATGTGAAGATTCTGATGATCAGAAGTGACAACGACACTGAATTCAAGAACTACACCCTAAATAAGTTTCTCAGTGATGAAGGGATAAAGCACCAATATTCCACGCCTTGCACCCCCAACAAAACGGTGTTGCATAGAGGAAGAAATGGACGTTGATGGATGAGACAAGAACCATGATGGCGGAGTTTAAATATCTGTACAACTTTTGGGCGGAAGCCATCAACACAGCATGTCATGCATCAAATCGGTTATATCTCCGCAAAGGCTTGAACGAGACTCCTTATGAGATTCTGACCGGGAACAAGCCTAACCTCAAATACTTCCGGGTGTTCGGTTGTAAGTGTTTCATTCTCAAGAAAGGTGCTCGTTTGTCTAAATTTGAATCTAGAACCCATGAGGGCATATTTGTTGGTTATGCTGCAAACTCTCATGCTTACCATGTCCTCAACAAGTCCACGGGACTCATTGAGGAGACGAGTAACATAGAGTTTGATGAAAATAATGGCTCCCAAGTGGAGCAAAGTGGTCTTTGTGATGTAGGTGATGAAATTCCTCCCCAAGCCATAAGAAGAATGGGTGTGGGATACTTCCTACCCGTTGAGGAACCCCTTGTGGTCGAAGGAGAAGGACAATGTTCCACTCAAGTGGAACCATCACCGATGCAAGACCCACATGCTTCCGAAGAACAAAATTAAGGTCCTCTACCACATGTACAAGATCAAGGGCAAGACCAATCTACTGATGATGGTGTTTCACCAAGTGATTCCCAAGATCAAGTTCACGTCTCCGAGAAAGCTCAAGCTCAAGATCTTGTTCAAGATCAAGAGCAAACTCACAAAGGCGCTCAAGATCATCAAGAAGATGACTCTCAGAATGTTGTCCCTCAACCTTCCATGGAGGAAATCTTAGAGAGACGAGCCGCTAAGAATGCTGCCAAGCTCAAACTTAGACAAAATTTGTTGGAAAACGTCTACGACGACTTGCAAAAAGGGGTAACCACTCGTAAACAATGAACAAACTTTTGTGAATATCATGCGTTTGTTTCTTGCATTGAGCCCCTTAAGGTACAAGATGCGCTCGAAGATATGGAGTGTGTTGAAGCTATGCACGATGAACTCAACAACTTCGAGCACAACCAAGTGTGGAAATTGGTGCCAAGACCTCAGGAGAACCACAATGTTATTGGAACTAAATGGATCTTCAAAAAAATCAAGATGCGAATGGTATCGTCATTCGCAACAAGGCAAGATTGGTGGCACAAGGTTACTCCCAAGTTGAGGGTATCGACTACGGTGGAACTTTTGCTCCTGTTGGTCGCCTTGAATCTATTCGCATGTTGCTTACATATGCCTCTCATCATAACTTCAAATTATATCAAATGGATGTCAAGAGTACTTTTCTAATGGTCCTCTTAAGGAGTTGGTATATGTCAAGAAACCCCTGGGGTTCGAGGATCCCAAGTTCCCCAATCATGTATATGTTCTCGATAAGGCTCTCTATGGCCTTAAGCAAGCCCCATGCGCGTGGTATGAGCACCTTACCGATATGTTGCAAGACCGTGGGTTTGAAATTGGGAAAATCGATCCCACTCTTTTTACGAAGAGGGTCAACGGGAACTTGTTCATATGCCAACTATATGTTGATGATATTATTTTTGGTTCTCCTAACAAAGCTTTCAATGAAGAATTTGCCACTTTGATGACAGATAAGTTTGAGATGTCTTTGATGGGAGAGTTGAAGTTCTTCCTTGGTTTCGAAGTCAAGCAACAAAGTCAAGGTACCTTCATCAATCAAGCTAAATACACTCAAGACATGCTCAAGAGGTTCAAGATGGATGACCTCAATCCTCCCAAGGCCAACACTTCCATGCCACTCAAATGCCATCTTGACAGTGATCCCAATGGTAAAGCGGTGGATCAAAAGGTATATCGCTCCATGATTGGATCCTTGATTTACCTTTATGCATCTAGACCAGATATCATGTTAAGTGTGGCTATTTGTGCACGATTTCAATCCGCACCTAAGGAGAGTCACCATGTGGCTGTCAAGCGAATCTTTCGATATTTGGCTCATACCCCAAACTTTGGCTTATGGTATCCCAAGGGGGCTTTGCTTGATCTCGTTGGATATACTGACTCGGATTGGGCGGGAGACCATGTGGATAGAAAGTCCACTTCCGGAGGCTGCCAATTTCTTGGTTGGTCTTTGGTAAGTTGGTCTTCAAAGAAACAAAATTGTGTTTCTCTCTCGTCCATCGAAGCCGAGTATGTAGCTGCTGTGAGTTGCTGTGCACAGATTCTTTGGATGAGGCAAACTTTAAAGGATTATGGTGTCAATTGTGACAAAGTGCCTCTTTATTGTGATAATGAAAGTGCCATTATGATCTCCAGCAACCCAGTTCAACATTGCAAGACGAAGTATATTTATATTCGTCATCACTTTCTTCGGGAACACGTCAAGAGAGGATACATCAATCTTATCCATCTGAGCACTAACGAACAACTTGTAGACATATTTACGAAGCCATTGGATGAAGCAAGATTTCGCGAGTTAAGGCATGAGCTAAATATCATTGATTCGAGCAATGTGGATTGACTTAGTGCACACCTCACCACACTCATCACTATGTCTTGTCTAGGTGTAGGCATGGATTTAGGGGGAGTCTAGTTCTCTCAATGAACTATCCCTCCCCTTATTATGCATAAACTAATCAAAGTCTCTAACATCAGCCATTTTTGATGGTTACTGTGCTTCAACAGACAAGCCTTGGTCATGGTCCCAATGATAATTCTTCGCGGTGCCATACCATTTAACTCAAACATAGGTGGCTCTAGGGCCACCGCTCTCTCTTCATGCGAAGTAGTGGTTCACTGTTTGGTCCTCTTTTATCTTTCTTCTCTGTTGGACCATGCTCTTGTTTTGACTTGCATCCTTGTCTTCTCGTGTCTCTCGTTTGTGTGCAAAAAACTCTTTCTCTTCTTCTCTTTTCTCTCTGAAATCTTGCATTTTGTGGGCAGTACGGTACTACCGTGGCAATCCACGGTACTACCGCTGGAGTTGGACTGCCTCTGTGCTTGCATAGGTGCGTCCCCGGCACGGTACTACCGCCCCAAAACACGGAAGTAAAAAATTACTTTTTCTCCCGGAGCGGTACTACCGCTTAGCGCACGGAAGTAAAAAATTTACTTCCGCTCGTCCAGTGGTACTACCGCAATGACCGTGATACTACCGAGTCATCGAGTGTGCGTGGGGGTTAAGAGCCGGTAGGGGGAGTTCAAACTCCCCCATACCCATTATCTATTCCCCTCACGTCTCTCTCTCTCCTCCTTACAACCGGCACCGGAGCACCTCACCGGATCTCTGTCTCCGGCCTCCCTCCTCTCATTCCCTCTAGTGGGATCGTTCCCCACCTCGTCCTCTTGCCATGGACCCGGGTATTTCCCCAAACTCTTCTCGTTTTGCTTCGCTAGTGTTGAATCTAGGTTTAGGGGAAATATGAGTTGGTCTAGTGTTTTTGATCCAATCTGTGCATGAGGGGATGTTTTGAGTGTTTTAGTGCGGTAGAAGTGCTTATTGATAGGATACAACGGGATAACTTTTGATCTACGGTAGTACCGATCTGGTTTTTTATCTCTGTTCATGCGAAATCTGCCCCGTGCGGTACTACCGCATCTGGTGCGGTACTACCGCTCGTTAGCCGTAAGTAAATTTTTACTTCCTCTCCTGCCACCATACTACCACTCGCAGCGGTACTACCGCGTCCGCAGCGGTAGTAATTTTTTACTTCCGCTCATTGGGCGACAGTAAATTTTTAATTCCTCTCCCGCCACGGTACTACCGCTCACAGCGGTACTACCGCGTCCGGAACGGTAGAATTTTTTTACTTCCGCGTGAACCACCGGTACTACCACTTGATCAGAAGCTACCTCATTTTGTCCTGTTCATTCTCACCTCTACATGCTTTTCTTTTTTGCTTTCGTCTTTGCCTTGACTGCTTTTTCGTTTGTCTCTTGTGTTTGCGTTGTGTGTCATAGGTGGTGGCTCTGGTTCCGGCTCCGGTCCAAGACACTCGAATCCCTCTCGTGACACTATCTCAAAGCGTCTTTGCAATCCAGATGGTCCTAAGGGGTCCAATGCCCCGCCACACCATTTCAAGAGGACCGCATCCAAGCTCAAGGAGCCAGTTGACAATTATGAGGACATGCCTCAAGCTGAGTTTCTATCTTGTCGGTTGATCGACCCCTATGTCAAACCAAGGGAACATTCTAGGGAAAATGAGTTGTTTTGGACCAAGCAGCAATTTCTCATCCACATCGATGTGATCAAGGGCAAGAAGAGTCTATATGTTCCTGTCTAATGGATTGAGATGGCTCATATGAGGAAGCACCCGACATACTTTGGTGAGGCTCTGAGTTTGGTGGAGCAGTTTGCTATCGAGGACATCATCTCATTCCACCTTGACTTTGATCTTGAGATTGTGGGTCAGTTCTTTGCCTCTGTCCATTTCCACTCTGATGTGCAGCGGACCATGACTTGGATGACCAATGGAGAGAGGTTGTCTGCTACCTGGAAGGAGTTCATGGACCTGATGCATGTTCGTGATGAGGAGCTTGAGGAGCCCGTTGGATTGCGCCCTCACAGCAACCCCTAGCTAGCATGTAAGGAGAAGCTCGTGCCCTACTATATTCTAAAGACTTTACCCTCTGGTGAGCAAGTTTCTATGCTCAACCCATTCCTTGATGTCATGCACCAGATCTTCCGCAACACTCTATTTCCTCGCATGGGAGACAAGGACAAGGTGCACTCCTATCTGGTGGATATGTTGCTACTATGTGAGAAAGGACGAACTGAAGAACTTGACCCCCTTGATGTTTCTCACATTATGTGGACTGAGCTTCGCACTGCTGTGTTTCACTGTAAGGTCCCCATTTATGGGCCCTACTTGTTCCTCCTGATTCGTACTACTTGGGAGAAGACCCTTCCGAATGAGGACTTTCAGGAGCACTTGTTTCTTCATGAGCCCATTCGTGTGCATATGAAGGACAAGTGGGCCAACACCACCACTAAGCCAGCTCCTGCTCATATGGAGGTTGATGAGAATGAGATCGAAGAGGAGGAACATGACAGTTCTGAGACGTATGAGCCACCGTCTTCTGAGCCATCTTGGGCCACGAAGCTCTCTCACAACATGAAGACCTTGTTCTGCATGCAGGCTAAGAGACAGTATCAGGCTCATGTTGCTCAAAAGGAGAGTCGCCAGTGCGACAAGCGGATTCTGAGGAAGCTTGGCGAGGCCATCTCGAGTGGGTCTGAGAAGGACATCACTCCTGAGGCTACTTGGATGGAGAAGCAGCAGTTCCAGTGAGCTAATTCTGATGAGGAGTCCATTCCATCTGCATTAGAGGAGGAGCCAGATGACTAATCTTTCTGCATGGGATCTACCACCTATGTGTTAGGTGTCCTCTCTGCCTTTTTGGCATCCCGATGCCAAAGGGGGGAGAGAGTAGGATTTGCGAGTATTTGCGTTGTTTTTTCGTCTCTCTTTGCTTTCGTTGAACTTTGGTTTATGTCGTTTGTGTGTGAGACCAGGAGACTTCCTCTATCATATGGTGTGAGACATATGCTATCACTCCTATCTTATTATTGTCCAGTATGATTCGTAGCTTGTGAGTCTGTCTCATATGTACCCTTATCTTCATGCTCACATGCTATGCCTTGTTTCCATACTTAGTGTTATTCATTCTGTTACAAGGATTGCATTGTTTATAAATTATAGGGGAGTGTTGATCCTAGTGTGCGTGCCTTGCAGTCGAAAGCATATCTATAGAATGCACACATCTAGGGGGAGCCTGACTATATTTTATAGATCTTGGGTTTGCATGTGCTCATTTTATATCTTTATGTGCAAATCCCGTATTGTCATGAATCCACAGAAAGGGGGGAGATTGTAAGGGCATATTTCTCCTTAAGTGGTTTTGGTGATTGATGACAATGCCTTTGCGGACTAATCAGTTTCGTCCTTAGTGGAGGTAGGCACGGAAGTAATTTTTTACTTTCGTGCACCTCCAAGTGTGTGTCTCTACTGACCATGTGGTAGTACCGCATGGGCTCGCGGTAGTACCGCTCCGGCGGTTCTACCGCTAGCTGCCTAGTGCAATCGGCATGAGTTTGATACTCCCGTGCGAGCGGTAGTACCGCAAGCACTTGCGGTAGTATCGTGGTCTGCTGCGGTAGTACCGCTATGCGCGGGGCTGAGGGTGGGGATAACGGTTGAATCTTTTCCCCCACTATAAAATGGAGGTCTTCTTCCTCAAGAATACTACCTCTTCCTTTCCAAAGCTCCATTGTTGCTCAAAGCTCCATTTTATCCCGATCTCTCTCCCTAGCCAATCAAACTTGTTGATTTTCTAGGGATTTGTTGGGAAGGCCTTGATCTACACTTCCACTAAGAGAAATTTGATTCCCCCCACTAATCCCCTGCGGATCTTGTTACTCTTGGGTGTTTGAGCACCCTAGACGATTGAGGTCACCTCGGATCCACATTCCATTGTGGTGAAGCTTCATGGTGTCATTGGGAGCCTCCAATTAAGTTGTGGAGATAGCCCCAGCCTTGTTTGTAAAGGTTTGGTCGCCGCTTTCAAGGGCACCAATAGTGGAATCACGGCATCTCGCATTGTGTGAGGGCGTGAGGAGAATACGATGGCCCTAGTGGCTTCGTGGGGAGCATTGTGCCTCCACACCGCTCCAACGGAGACGTACTTCCTCACAAGGGAAGGAACTCCACCTTTACTTCTTGAAAGCTATTATTGTGTTGTATCCCTTGCTTGCTTGTGTGCTTGTTGTGTTTAGCATCATATAGGTTCCTCACCTAGTTGCACATCTAGCCAACTTATTTGGTGCTAAGCCTAAATTGTTAAGGAAAAGTTAAAAAGTGTTAGTTGCCTATTCACCCCCCACCCCTATAGTCAACCATATCGATCCTTTCAGCTACCTAGTGCAATCGGCCTGAGTCTGATACTTCCGTGCGAGCGGTAGTACCGCATGTCGCAGCGGTAGTACTGCAAGCCCTTGCGGTAGTACCATGGTCTTTTGCGGTATTACCGCGACGCGCGGGGCTGAGGGTGGGGATAACGGTTGGATCTTATCCCCCACTATAAAACGGAGGTCTTCTTCCTCAAGAAGACTATCTCTTCCTTTCCCAAGCTCCATTGTTGCTCAAAGCTCCATTTTAGCTCGATATCTCTCCCTAGACAATCAAAACTATTGATTTTCTAGGGATTGGTTGAGAAGGCCTCGATCTACACTTCCACCAAGATAAATTTGATTCCCCCCACTAATCCCTTGTGGATCTTGTTACTCTTGGGTGTTTGAGCACCATAGACGGTTGAGGTCACCTCAGAGCCACATTCCATTGTGGTGAAGCTTCGTGGTGTCTTTGGGAGCCTCCAATTCAGTTGTTGAGATAGCCCCAACCTTTTTTGTAAAGGTTCGATCCTCGCCTTCAAGGGGCACCAATAGTGGAATCACAGCATCTCGCATTGTGTGAGGGCGTGAGGAGAATACGGTGTCCCTAGTGTCTTCTTGGGGATCATTGTGCCTCCACACCGCTCCAACGGAGATGTAATTCCTCACAAGGGAACACATCCTCGTCTCCACCGGCTCCACTTTTGTTTATCTCTTACCTTTACTTCTTGCAAGCTATGATTGTGTTGTTCCCCTTGCTTGCTTGTGTACTTGGTGTGTTTAGCGTCATATAGGTTATTCACCTAGTTGCACATCTAGCCAACTTATTTGATGCTAAGCCTAAATTGTTAAGGAAAAGTTAAAAAGTGTTAGTTTCCTATTCACCCCCACCCTCTAGTCAACCATATCAATCCTTTCAGCAGGGTATTATCTCCTTGAGAGATCTCGAACCTGGGTAAAATCCTTTGTCCATGTTACCATCGCTCCAAGACGCCTAGCTTAGGACCCCTACTACGAGATATGCCGGATTTGACACGACACTATGGATGAGCTAACACAGTACAATATGTTACTGATGGAGCGAGAAAATATCATACAATATTTACCGGGTCTCAGGATTCTACGAGACAGATGAACCTAAAGCAAAAGGTCCATGTTCATCATGCTAGAGGGATGTGACAGATGAACACACACAGTATACGGATTCGTTGGATTTTTCTAAGCAACTTTCATATATAAATTATTTTCATCTGAGTTATAGATTATTTTGTATTAGTTTTCAAAGTTTTATTAATATCCTAAATTTAACAGGTTTATTTTAATTCGAAAAAATAAGCAGTAATGGCTAGGTGCACCTGGTCCAATGCACCCACTTGTGTACGAGTGGCTGATAGAGGGGCCCAGTTGACTGCTAGTCTGCAGTCAAGTGTGGACCGGTTGACTCGGGATATTAATAGGATTTTATATAAGCTTAAATATATTAACTAACAGGTGGGGTCGGGCTGTCAGTGAGGGTTTAATTAAAAAAATTCATTTTAATTAAGATAATCACTTTGCTAATTATGTGGCCCCACATGTCAGTGGGTCATTAGTCTTAGCTAAGCGGCCTGACATGGGGGACCCACGTGGCAGTGACACACTGGTGTTTAAACACGGTTGCGCATCGGCGATGAGCCCCGAGACGATGGCGAGGCGCGGGAATCGGCCTTCGGCGACCAAACTAGCGGCAAAGCGCACGGATCGGAAGCGGGGGCTCATGCACGTCTAAAGGGGCCATCGACAGGAGCTGGGGACGAGTGTGCTCGCCGAAACCGAGCTCGCGGTGGCTGCCGGAGTTTGGGCTCCGAGCAGGTCAAGCCCTGGGGGTTGGTCTCAATCAACGAATGGGTCAGGCGGCTCCGCGTGGAAGCCCTAATCACGCACACAGGCTCAGCTGGCCCTGGGACGGCCATCTGCCACGGCGGGAAGCTCTATTGCGATGGCGAGCTCTCGGCTGGAGCAAAACAAAGATGGCAACGACGCTACGGCTACTAATCGAGAGCAAGGACACAGGGAAAAGGTACGCGGCCTCATCGTGATCCTGTAGGCGGGTCACATGGGCTCGATGGGGGTTGAGGTCGCCGGAATTTGCGATGATGTGCGGCGGTGACCCGAGGAAGAAGACGACGCGAGGGCTCGTTGTGGAAGGTCCGGGCTCATCCTTCTCGTCGTAGACAACTTAGGCGAGAACGAAGGGACTTGCGGACGCGGTCCTAGGGTGCGGGGTGGATAGGGAGCATGTAGTCAATGGCGGCCATGTCGGCGGTGGTCTGGCCAAGAACGGAGAGGAGAATGGTGGTGCAATGGGGGAGTAATGAGAGGGTTAGGGTTCTGTGGCATCGGGGGGTTCTTATAGGTGCCGGCGAGGGGCTAGATGGCCACCAGGGCGATGGGTGTGGCCGCTGGCGAGCATTATCCATGGCCATGTCTCTCGTGATGAGCAGTGGGAGGAAGAAGAGGGGGAGATGGGCTTGGCCGGTATTGTGGACTCAGGCCCAGTCCTAGTGAGGCCTTTTTCCATTTTCCTTTTTACAAATTATGTTATAGATTTTACCTATTTCTGCTTACTTTAATTTCGTAAGCAAAAGAACTTTTGTAAGATAAGGCATTCGGTCCATTAATCCTATGGTATTTTTATACATTGCCTCAAAAAGTTTGAGGACCAATTGAAAAGTTTGGAAAATATATAAATTCAAAGGCATTTAATTAACTGATTTGGCCTATTTTTAAAAAAATTAGAGGCACTAAATTACATTATAAAAAGTTTGTTTCAATTTTATAAATAGCTAGGGAATATTTGTAACCCATCCATGATTTTTGTTTTCAGCTTTGAGAATTTCATATTTCACCTTTCATTTGGAGTTTGAATTTAAAAGGGGGAATTGAAAAGGGATTTGAATCAATTTTGAACAATCACTTGTTTTACCAAAAGCATTAGCTTAACCCCAAGTGTTATTATAGCTTAAATACATGGATCACTGTAGCTGATCAACAGGGAGTGTTACAGACCCCGCTTCCACGGGAGGGTACGACAAAAGATGTCATGCAAGTTCTTATCGCAAGCACGTATGACTATATACGGAATACATGCCCACATTACATTGATGAATTGGAGCTAGTTCTGTGTCGCTCTAGTGTGTGTATATTACATGATTGATCTCATCCATATCTTTCCATCGCTGCACCATGTCCTACGCTTTACATATATTGAATCTTGCTAAGTTACTATTTTTGTTGTCACTGTCACTACTGTTACAAAATTAATGCCATCACTGTTACTGCTACTACTATTAGTTGGTGTGCTACTAAACCTTTGTTGTAGAGAGATACACCATGTGCGGTTGAATTTACAACTCAATTGTCAAGGCTGATACGTCTCCAATGTATCTATAATTTATGAAGTATTCATGCCATGTTTACAATAATTATATATTATTTTGGTATGATTTTATTAGAACTAACCCAGACTGGTGTTGTTTTCAGCAGAACTACCATGGTGTTGTTTTTGTGCGGAAATAAAACTTCTCGGAATGAGCTGAAAATTTACGAAGAATATTTTTGGAAAATATAAAAAATACTGGAGCAAAGAGTCATCGGAGAGGAAGGCCGAGGAAGCCAAAAGCCACAGGGACGTGCCCACCTCCCTAGGGCACCCCCCCTTGCTTGTGACTTCCTCGTGGAACCCCTAGACTTGTTTTCGCCACCACAAACTCTTATAAATACAGACACCCCCGAAAAGAAACCTAGATCAGGAATTTCGCCGCCGCAAGCCTCCAGAGCCACGAAAAACCAATCGGGAGCCCGTTCCGGCACCCTGTCGGAGGGGGAAACCATCATCGGAGGCCATCTTCATCATCCCGACGCCCTCCATGATGAGGAGGGAGTAGTTCACCCTCGGGGTTGAGGATATGTACCAGTAGTTATGTGTTTGATCTCTCTCTCTCTCTCTCTCTCGTGTTCTTGAGATGGCATGATCTTGATGTACCGCGAGCTTTATTAATACAGATGAATCATATGGAGTGTTCCCCTCTCTATCTTCTTGTGATGAATTGAGTTTTCCCTTTGAAGATTTCTTATCGAATTGAGTCTTTAAGGATTTGAGAACACTTGATGTATGTATTGCGATGGGATATCTGTGGTGACAATGGGATGTTCTATTGATCTACTTGATACATGTTTTGGTGATCAACTTGCGGGTTCCGTGACCTTGGGAATCTATGCATAGGGGTTGGCACATGTTTTCGCCTTGACTCTCCGGTAGAAACTTTGGGGCACTCTTTGAAGTTCTTTGTGTTGGATTGAATATAATGAATCTAAAATTGTGTGATGCATATTGTATAATCAAGCCCATGGGTACTTGTGGTGACATTGGATTATCTAGGTGACATTAGGGTTTTGGTTGATGTGTATCTTAAGGTGTTATCTTAGTACGAACTCTAGGGCTGTTCATGACACTTATAGGGATAGCTCAAATGATTGATCAGAAAAGATAACTTTGAGGTGGTTTCGTACCCTACAATAATTTCTTCATTTGTTCTCCGCGATTTGTGACTTTGGGGTGAACTCTTTGTCGCATGTGAGGGATTTACATATGATTCAACTATGTTCGTATTGTTGAGAGAACTTGCACTAGTGAAAGTATGAGCCCTAGGCCTTGTTTCCAAGCATTGCAATACCGTATGTGCTCACTTTTATCATTAGTTACCTTGATGTTTTTATATATTCAGATTACAAAAACCTATATCTACCATCCATATTACACTTGTATCATCATCGCTTCGCCGAACTAGTGCACCTATACAATTTACCATTATATTGGGTGTGTTGGGAACACAAGAGACTCTTTGTTATTTGGTTGCAGGGTTGTTTGAGAGAGACATCTTCATCCTATGCCTCCCACGGATTGATAAACCTTAGGTCATACACTTGAGGGAAATTTTCTATTGTCCTACAAAACTTTGCGCTTGGAGGCCCAACATGAGTCTAGAAGAAGAAGGTTACGTAGTAGACATCAAGATCTTTTCTATCGCCGTTGTCGGGGAGGTGAGTGTTGTTGGGAGATGTAGTAGTAAATCCAAATTTTCCTACGTGTTCACCAAGATCCATCTATGGAGAAACCAGCAACAAGTGGGGAGAGTGCATCTTCATACCTTTGAAGATCGCAAAGCGGAAGCGTTACAAGAATGCGGTTGGTGGAGTCGTACTCGTAGCGATTCAGATCGTGGTGGATTCCGATCTTAGCGCCGAACCACGGTGCCTCCGCATTCAACACACGTGCAGCCCGGTGACGTCTCCTACGCCTTGATCTAGCAAGGAGGAAGGAGAGGTTGAGGGAGAGCTCCGGCAGCACAACGGCGTGGTGACGGTGGAGCTGCATGGTCTCTGGCAGGGCTTCACCAAGCGCCGCGGAGAACGAGGAAGAGGAAGGGTAAGGCTGCGCCGAGAGAGAGAGAGAACTCGTGTGTCTGGCAGACCCAAAACCCTCCACTATCTATAGGAGGAGGAGGAGGAGGGAGGGCGCAGCCCTAGGGTTCCCACCCTAGGAGCTGCGGCCAGCCCTAGATGCCATCTGGCCGGCGGCCAGAGAGAGGGAGAGAGGGAGGGCGCAACCCTAGTGGGCCTTAGGCCCATCTGGGTCTAGGGTTTCCCCTCCCTCCCACCTTCCTGCGCCTTGGGCCAGGGTGGAGGGCACACCAGCCCACTCTGGGGCTGGTCCCTTCCACTCTCGGCCCACGCAGCCCTCTGGGGCCGGTGACCCCACTTGGTGGACCCCCGAAACCCTTCCGGTGGTCCCGGTACGTTACCGGTAATTCGAAACACTTCCGGTGGCCAAATCCTTACTTCCTATATATCATTATTTACCTCCGAACCATTCCATAACTCCTCGTGACGTCCGGGATATCATCCGGGACTCCGAACTACCTTCGGTAACCACGTACACTATTTCCCTATAACCCTAGCATCATCGAACCTTAAGTGTGTAGACCCTACGGGTTCGGGAGACACGTAGACATGACCGAGACACCTCTCCGATCAATAACCAACAGCGGGATCTGGATACCCATGTTGGCTCCCACATGCTCCACGATGATCTCATCGGATGAACCACGATGTCGGGGATTCAATCAATCCTGTATACAATTCCCTTTGTCTACCGGTATGCTACTTGCCCGAGATTCGATCGTCGGTATCCCTATACCTTGTTCAATCTCATTACCGGCAAGTCTCTTTACTCATTCCGTAACACATCATCCTATGGCTAACTCCTTAGTCACATTGAGCTCATTATGATGATGTCTTACTGAGTGGGCCTAGAGATACCTCTCTGTCACATGGAGTGACAAATCCCAGTCTCGATTCATGCCAACCCAACACACACTTTTGCAGATACCCGTAGTGCACCTTTATAGCTACCTAGTTACGTTGTGACATTTGGCACACCCAAAGCATTCCTACGGTATCTGGGAGTTGCACAATTTCATGGTCTAAGGAAATGATACTTGACATTAGAAAAGCTTTAGCGGACGAACTACACGATCTTGTGCTATGCTTAGGATTGGGTCTTATCCATCACATCATTCTCCTAATGATGTGATCCCATTATCAATGACATCCAATGTCCATGTTCATGAAACCATGACCATCTATTGATCAACGGGCTAGGCAACTAGAGGCTCACTAGGGACATGTTGTGGTCTATGTATTTACACATGCATTACGGTTTCCGGTTAACACAATTATAGCATGAACAATAGGAAATTATCATGAACAAGGAAATACAATAATAACCATTTTATTATTGCCTCTAGGGCATATTTCTAACAGTATCCCACTTGCACTAGAGTCAATAATCTAGCTCATATCACCATGTCTTTAACACTTACATCACCATCTGATCATATCATCATGTGATTAACACCAAATTAGTTCTGGGGTTTGATCATGTTTTGCTTGTGAAAGAGGTTTTAGTCAACGGGTCTGCC
The DNA here is from genome assembly GCA_022496015.1 of Hordeum marinum. Lineage (NCBI taxonomy): Eukaryota > Viridiplantae > Streptophyta > Magnoliopsida > Poales > Poaceae > Hordeum > Hordeum marinum. The sequence continues at coordinate 364,495,710 of CM039675.1, read as the reverse complement.
ACATTCAGATCCGTGTATACCTTGCAAACTTCTATGTCCTACTGTAGATACTGCTCCCACGCTCCACTTGGAGCTATTCCAAATGCCAACTCCACTATACGTATCCGGATTTCTACTAAGAGTCATCCGGATTGGTGTTAGAGCTTGCATCAACGTAACCCTTTACGACGAACTCTTTATCACCTCCATAATCGAGAAATATTTCCTTAGTCCTCTAGTTGCTAAGGATAATTTCGACCGCTGTCTAGTGATCCACTCCTGGATCTCTCTTGTACCCCTTGACAAACTCATGGCAAGGCACACACACAGGTGCGGTACACAGCATGGCATACTATATAGAGCCTATAGCTGAAGCATAGGGGATGACATTCATCTTTCCTCCATTTTCTGTCGTGGTCAGGCATTGAGCTGTGCTCAATCTCACACCTTCTAATGCAGACAAGAACCCTTTCTTGGACCAATCCATATTGAACTTCTTCAATATCTTGTCAAGGTATGTACTCATTGAAATTATTATCAAGCATTTTGATCTATATCCATAAATCTTGATGCCCAACAATTAGGTAGCTTTATCCAGGCTTTCCTTTGAAAAACTTTTTCCAAACAACCATTTATGCTTTCCAGAAATTATACATCATTTCCGATCAATAATATGTCAACTACATATTCTTATTAGAAATTCTATAGTGCTCCCACTCACTTTCTTGTAAATACAAGTTTATCATAAACTTTGTATAAACTCAAAAACTTTGATCACTTCATCAAAGCTCATATTCCAACTCCGAGATGCTTGCTCCAGTCCATAGAAGGATCGCTGGAGTTTTCATACCTTTTAGCATCCTTAGGATTGACAAAACCTTCTGGTTGTATCACATACAACTCTTCCTCACGGAAACCATTAAGGAAGCCTTGTTTTGACATCCATCTGCCAGATTTCATAATCGAAAAATGCAGCAACTGCTAACATAATTTTAACAGACTTTTAGCATCACTACGGATGAGAAAATCTCATCGCAGTCAACTCCTTGAACTTGGCAGAAACTTCTTTGTGACAAGTCGAGCTTTATAAATGGTGACATTTCACCATTAGTGTATGTGTTCATCTCAAAGGTCCATTTGTACTCAACAACCTGCCGTTCAACGGGCAAGTCTACCAAAGTCCATACTTGGTTTCCATACATGGATCCTTTCTCGGATTTCATGGCTCCTAGCCATTTGTTGGAATTCGGGCCCACCATCGCTTCTCCATAGTTCGTAGGTTCATCGTTTTCCAACAACATGACCTCCTAGATAGGGTTGACGTACTACTCAGGAGCGGTAAGCGTCCTTGTCGACCTACGAGGTTTGATAGTAACTTGATCTGAAGCTTCATAATCATCATCATTTACTTCCTCTCCAACTGACGTAGGCTCCACAGAAACATCTGTCTTTGCTGCGCTACTCTCTGGTTGAAACAAAGGTTCAACAACCTCATCAAGTTCTATCTTCCTCCCACTCAATTCCTTCGAGAGAAACTCTTTCTCGAGAAAGGACCCGTTCTTAGCCACAAACACTTTTGTGGTTGGATCTGAGATAGAAGGTATACCCAATGTCTCCTTAGGGTATTTTATGAACATGCATTCGTCTGCTTTGGGTTCGAGCTCACTAGGTGAAAACCCTTTTTACATAAGCGTCGCAGCCCCAAACATTAAGAAATGACAGCTTGGGATTCTTTCAAACCATAATTCACATGGTGTCATCTCAAAAGACTTAGATGGTTCCCTATTAAAGTGAATGTATTTGTCTTTAATGCATAACCCCGTAACGATAGTGGCAAAACGATAATAAACATCATAGTACTCATTGTATCCAATAGAGAACGACTACGACGCTCGGACACACCATCACACTATGGTGTTCCAGGAGGCGTGAGCTGTGAAACAATTTTCACATTCTCTAAAATTGCATACCAAACTCGTAACTCAGATATTCACCTCCACGATCATATCATAGACATTTTATCTTCTTGTCACGATGATCTTTAACTTCACTCTGAAACTTCTTGAACCTTTCAAACATTTCAAACTCGTGTTTCATTAAGTAAAAATCCTCATATTCACTCAAATCATTAGTGAAGGTAAAGAAAATAACAATATCCACTGCGTGTTTCAACACTCATTGGACCACATACATCGACATGTATCAATTCCAATTAGCCACCAACCCGCTCCATCATACCGGAAGACGGGGAATTAGTCATGTTGCCCAAGAGGCATGGTCCGCATGTCTCAACCGATTCGAAATCGAATGAGTCCAAAGATCCATCAGCATGGAGTTTCTTCATGCGCTTTACACCAATATGATGTTTGTGGCAGTGCCACAAGAATGTGGTTCTATCATTATTAACTTTGTATCTTTGGTACCAACGTTATGAGCATATGTATTACTATGATCAAGATTCAATAAACCATTCCTATTGGGTGCATGACCATTGAAGGCATTATTCATGTAAACAGAATAACCATTATTCTCTAACTTAAATGAATAATCGTATTGCACTAAACACAATCCAATCATGTTCATGCTCAACGCAAACACCAAATAACATTTATTTAGGTTCATTACTAATCCCGAAGGTAGAGAAAGCATGCGATGGTGATCACATCAACCTTGGAAACACTTCCAACACACATCGTCACCTTTCACTTAGCTAGCCTCCATTCATTCCGTAGCTTTTATTTCGAGTTGCTAACATTTAGCAACTGAACCGGTATCTTATACCCAAGTGCTACTAGGAGTAGTAGCAAGGTACACATCAATAACACGTATATCAAATATACTTCTGTCGACATTGCCAGCCTTCTTATCTACCAAGTATCTAGGGTTGTTCCGCTTCAGCGACCGTTCTCCTCATAATAGAAGCACATAGTCTCGGGTTTGGGCTCAACCTTGGGTTTCTTCACCAGAGCGGCAACTGGCTTGTCATTCCTGAGTTTCTCCCTTCTTGCCCTTGCCCTTCTTGAAGCTAGTGGTTTTCACTTAACGATCAACACTTGATGCTCCTTCTTGATTTCTACCTTCGCGGTGTCAAACAACGCGAATAGCTCAGGGATCATTATCTTCATCCCTCGCATTTTATAGTTCATCACGAAGCTCCAGTAGCTTGGTGGCAGTGACTTTTAGAACTGTATTAATCACTATCTTATCTGGAAGATTAACTCCCACTCAATTCAAGTGATTGTAGCACCCAGACAATATGAGCACATGCTCACCGATTGAGCTATTCTCTTTTATCCTGCCGGCAAAGAATCTTGTTGGAGGTCTCATACCTCTCAACACAGGCATGAACCTGAGATCCCAATCTTAGCTCTTAGAACATCTCATATGTTCCGTGACGTTCAAAACATTTTGAAGCCTCAGTTCTAAGCCATAATGCATGATGCACTGAACTATCAAGTAGACACCATAAAGTGCATGTCAGATGTTCACAACATCTACAGACAACGCTTGAGGGAGTGGTGCACTGAGCGGTGCATCAAGGACACAAGCTTTCTGTGCAGCAATGAGGACAATCCTCAGATCACGGACCCAGTCCGCATTATTGCTACCATCATCTTTCAACTTACTTTTCTCTAGGAACGTATCAATAAGTCAGGGGAGCTATAGCATGAGCTATCTACAACATAATTTGCAAAGACACTTTTAGACTAAGTTCATGATAATTAAGTTCACATAATCAAATTATTTAATGAACTCCCACTTAGGTAGACATCCCTCTAGTCATCTAAGTGATACATGATCCATGTCAACTAGCCCGTGTTCGATCATCACGTGAGACGGACTAGTCATCCATGGTGAACATCTCCATGTTGATCGTATCTTCTATACGACTCATGTTCGACCTTTTGGTCTTCCGTGTTCCGAGGTCATGTCTGTACATGCTAGGCTCGTCAAGTAAACCTAAGTGCATCACATGTGTAAATCTGGCTTACACCCATTGTATGCGAATGTTAGAACCTATCACACCCGATCATCACATGGTGCTTCGGAACAACGATCCTTAGCAATGGTGCACAGTTAGGGTGAACACATTTCTTGAAATTTTATTGAGGGATCATCTTATTTACTACCGTAGTTCTAAGCAAATAAGATGTAAACATGATAAACATCACATGCAATCAATATAGTGACATGATATGGCCAATATCATCTTGCTCCTTTGATCTCCATCTTCGGGGCACCATGATCATCATTGTCACCGCCACGACACCATGATCTCCATCATCATGATCTCCATCATCGTGTCTTCATGAAGTTGTCTCGCCAACTATTAATTCTACTACTATGGCTAATGTTTAGCAATAAAGTAAAGTAATTACATGGCGTTTATGGTTGACACGCACATCATACAATAAAATAAGACAACTCCTATGGCTCCTGCCGGTTGTCGTACTCATCGACATGCAAGTCGTGAATCCTATTACAAGAACATGATCAATCTCATGCATCCCAATGCATCACATCACACCCTTTGGCCATATCACATCACAAGGCATATGCTGCAAAAACAAGTTAGACGTCCTCTAATTTGTTGTTGCAAGTTTTTACGTGGCTGCTATAGGTTTCTAGCAAGAACGTTTCTTACCTACGCCAAAAACCACAACGTGATATGCCAATTGCTATTTACCCTTCATAAGGACCCTTTTCATCGAATTCGATCCGACTAAGGTGGGAGATACACACACCCGCTAGCCACCTTATGCAACAAGTGCATGTCAGGCGGTGGAACCGGTCTCACGTAAGCGTACGTGTAAAGTTGGTCCGGGCCACTTCATCCCACAATACCGTCGAATCAAGATAAGACTAGTAACGACAAGAAAATTAACAAGATCGATGCCCACAACAACTTGTGTTCTACTCGTGCATAGATTATACGCATAGACCTAGCTCTGATGCCACTGTTGGGAGACGTAGTAGTAAATCAAAATTTTCCTACGTGTTCACCAAGATCCATCTATGGAGAAACTAGCAATGAATGGGGAGAGTGCATCTTCATACCTTTGAAGATCGCAAAGTAGAAGTGTTACAAGAACGCGGTTGGTGGAGTCATACTCGCAGTGATTCAGATCGCGGTGGATTCCGATCTTAGCGCCGAACAACGGCGCCTCCGCGTTCAACACACGTGCAGCCCGGTGACATCTCCTACGCCTTGATCCAGCAAGGAGGAAGGAGAGGTTGAGGGAGAGCTCCGGCAGCACGACGTCATGGTGACGGTGGAGCTACATGGTTATCGGCAGGGCTTCGCCAAGCACCGCGGAGAAAAGGAAGAGGAAGGGTAGGGCTGTGCCGAGAGAGAGAGAACTCGTGTGTCTGGCAGCCCCAAAACCCTCCACTATATATAGGAGGAGGAGGAGGGAGGAGGGCGCAGCCCTAGGTTCCCACCCTAGGAGCTGTGGCCGGCCCTAGATGCCATCTGGCCGGTGGCCACAGAGAGGGAGAGGGGGAGGGCGCAGCCCTAGTGGGCCTTAGGCCCATCTGGGTCTAGGGTTTCCCCTCCCTCCCACCTTCCTGCGCCTTGGGCCAGGGTGGAGGGCGCACCAGCCCACTCTGGGGCTGGTACCTTCCACTCTCGGCCCACGCAGCCCTCTAGGGCCAGTGGCCCCACTTGGTGAACCCCCAGAACCCTTCCGGTGGTCCCGGTACATTACCGGTAATTCCCAAAACACTTTTGGTGGCCAAATCCTCACTTCCTATATATCATTCTTTACCTCCAGACCATTCCGGAACTCCTCGTGATGTCCGGGATCTCATTCGGGACTCCGAACTACCTTCGGTAACCATGTACACTATTTCCCTATAACCCTAGCGACATCGAACCTTAAGTGTGTAGACCCTACGGGTTCGGGAGACACGTAGACATGACCGAGACACCTCTCCGGTCAATAACTAACAGCGGGATCTGGATACCCATGTTCGCTCCCACATGCTCCACGATGATCTCATCGGATGAACCACGATGTCAGGGATTCAATCAATCCCATATACAATTCCCTTTGTCTACCGGTATGATACTTGCCCGAGATTCGATTGTCGACATCCCTATACCTTGTTCAATCTCGTTACCGGCAAGTCTCTCTACTTGTTCTATAACACATCATCTCGTGGCTAACTCCTTAGTCACATTGAGCTCATTATGATGATGTCTTACTGAGTGGGCCCAGAGATACCTCTCCGTCACACGGAGTGACAAATCCCAGTCTCGATTCGTGCCAACCCAACAGACACTTTCGGAGATACCCATAGTGCACCTTTATAGCCACCCAGTTACGTTGTGACGTTTGGCACACCCAAAGCTTTCCTACGATATCCGGGAGTTGCACAATCTCATGGTCTAAGGAAATGATACTTGACATTAGAAAAGCTTTAGCAGACGAACTACACGATCTTGTGCTATGCTTAGGATTGGGTCTTGTCCATCACATCATTCTCCTAATGATGTGATCCCGTTATCAATGACATCCAATGTCCATGGTCATGAAACCGTTGTTGGGAGACGTAGTAGTAAATCAAAAAATTTCCTACGCGTTCACCAAGATCCATCTATGGAGAAACCAGCAACGAGCAAGGGGAGAGTGGATCTTCATACCTTTGAAGATCGCTAAGCGGAAGCGTTACAAGAACGCGGTTGATGGAGTCGTACTCGCAGCGATTCAGATCGCGGTAGATCCGATCAAGTGCCGAACGGACGGCACCTCCTCGTTCAACACACGTGCAGCCCGGTGACGTCTCCAACACCTTGATCCAGCAAGGAGGAAGGAGAGGTTGGGGAAGGGCTCCAACAGCAGCACGACGGCGTGGTGGTGGTGGAGTAGCAAGGTATTCCGACAGGGCTTCGCCTAAGCGCTGCGGAGGAGGAAGAAGAGAGGTAGGGCTTTGCCGTGAGAGAGAGAGATCAAATCCTGTCTCAAAACATCCAAAACCTCAAGTATATATAGGAGGAGGGACATGGAGGGCTGGCTTGGCCTCTACTCCAAAGAGGAGATCTCCCACAAGGGAGGTGGATCTCCTCCTTTTAAATCCTTTTTGCCTTATCTCCTTATCTCCAGCCACATGGGCCTTTAGCAAAAGTATTTCCCAGCCCAATAAGGGCTGACACACTTTATCTAACAGCCCATGAAGTCCTCTGGTCGTCACACCCCTCCCGGGGGTCCTCCGGCACCCTCCCGGCACTCGCGGTACACTACCGATGAGCCCGAAAACTTTCCGGTGACCAAAACTGGACTTCCTATATATCAATCTTTACCTCCGGACCATTCCGGAGCTCCTCGTGACGTCCGGGATCTCATCCGGGACTCCGAACAACCTTCGGTAATCACGTATACCATTTCCCTATAACCCTAGCGTCATCGAACCTTAAGTGTGTAGACCCTACGGGTTCGGGAGACACGTAGACATGACCGAGACACCTCTCCGGCCAATAACCAACAGCGGGATCTGGATACCCATGTTGGCTCCCACGTACTCCACGATGATCTCATCGGATGAACCACGATGTCAGGGATTCAATCAATCCCGTATACAATTCCCTTTGTCTATCGGTATGGTACTTGCCCGAGATTCGATCGTCGGTATCCCCATACCTTGTTCAATCTCGTTACTGGCAAGTCTCTTTACTCGTTCCGTAATACATCATCCCGTGGCTAACTCCTTAGTCACATTGAGCTCATTATGATGATGTCTTACCGAGTGGGCCCAGAGATACCTCTCCGTCACACGGAGTGACAAATCCCAGTCTCGATTCGTGCCAACCCAACAGATACTTTCAGAGATACCCGTAGTGCACCTTTATAGCCACCCAGTTACGTTGTGACGTTTGGCACACCCAAAGCATTCCTACGGTATCCGGGAGTTGCACAATCTCATGGTCTAAGGAAACGATACTTGACATTGAAAAGCTTTAGCAAACGAACTACACGATCTTGTGCTATGCTTAGGATTGGGTCTTGTCCATCACATCATTCTCCTAATGATGTGATCCCGTTATCAACGACATCCAATGTCCATGGCCATGAAACCGTGACCATCTATTGATCAACGAGCTAGTCAACTAGAGGCTCACTAGGGACATGTTGTGGTCTGTGTATTCACACATGTATTATGGTTTCCGGTTAACACAATTATAGCATGAACAATAGACAATTATAATGAACAAGGAAATACAATAATAACCATTTTATTATTGCCTCTAGGGCATATTTCCAACAGTCTCCCACTTGCACTAGAGTCAATAATCTAGTTCACATCACCATGTGATTAACACTTACATCACCATATGATCATATCATCATGTGATTAACACCCAATAAGTTCTGGGGTTCGTTCATGTTCTGCTCGTGAAAGAGGTTTTAGTCAACGGGTCTGCGACATTCAGATCCGTGTGTACCTTGCAAACTTTCCATGTCATATTTGTAGATACTGCTCCCACGCTCCACTTGGAGCTATTCCAAATGGCTGCTCCACTATACGTAGCCAGATTTTTACTAAGAGTCATCCGGATTGGAGTTAAAGCTTGCATCATCGTAACCCTTTACGATGAACTCTTTATCACCTCCATAATCGAGAAATATTTCCTTAGTTCTCAAGTTACTAAGGATAACTTTGACCATTGTCCAGTGATCCACTCTTGGATTACTCTTGTACCCCTTGACAGACTCCTGGCAAGGCACACACAGGTGCGGTACACAGCATGGCATACTATATAGAGCCTATGGCTAAAGCATAGGAGATGACACTCATCTTTTCTTTATCTTCTGCCGTGGTCGGGTATTGAGTCTTACTCAATTTCACACCTTACAATACAGTCAAGAACTCCTTCTTTGACCCATCTATTTTGAACTCCTTCAAAAACTTGTCAAGGTATGTCTTCGTCGAAAAAACTTATCAAGCGAATTGATCTATCCCTATAGATCTTGATGCTCAATAAAATAGTAGCTTTATCTGGGTCTTCCTTTGAAAAAAACTCTTTTCAAACAACCCTTCATGCTCTTCCAGAAATTCTACATCATTTCCGATCAATAATATGTCAACTACATATTCTTATAAGAAATTCTATAGTGCTCCCACTCACTTTCTTGCAAATACAAGTTTCTCATAAACTTTGTATAAACTTAAACACTTTGATCACCTCATCAAAGCATATATTCCAACTCCGAGATTCTTGCTCCAGTCCATAGAAGGATCGCTGGAGTTTGCATATTATTAGCATCCTTAGGATTGACAAAACCTTCTGGTTGTATCACATACAACTCTTCCTCACAGAAACCATTACGGAAACCTTGTTTTGTCATCCATCTGCCAGATTTCCTAATCGAAAAATGCAGCAACTGCTAACAAAATTTTAATAGACTTTTAGCATCGCTACAGATGAGACAATCTCATCGCAGTCAACTCTTTGAACTTGGCGGAAACTTCTTTGCGACAAGTCGAGCTTTATAAACGGTGACAATTCACCATTAGCGTCTATGTTTATCTCAAAGGTCCATTTGTACTCAATGACCCGCCATTCAACAGGCAAGGCTACCAAAGTCCATACTTGATTTTCATACATGGATCCTTTCTCGGATTTCATGGCTCCTAGCCATTTGTTGGAATCCGGGCCCACCATCGCTTCTCCATAGTTCGTAGGTTCATCGTTGTCCAACAACATGATTTCTAAGACAGGGTTGTCGTACTACTCAGGAGCAGTACACGTCCTTGTTGACCTACGAGGTTCGATAGTGACTTGATCCGAAGCTTCATGATCATCATCATTAACTTCCTTTTCAACTGAGTAGGCTCTACATAAACATCTTTCTGTGTTGCGCTATTCTCTGGTTGAAACAAAGGTTCAACAACCTCATCAAGTTCTATCTTCCTCCCACTCAATTCTTTCGAGAGAAACTCTTTCTCAAGAAAGGACCCGTTCTTAGCAACAAACACCTTTTGCGCTTGGATCTGAGATAGAAGGTATACCCAATGTCTCATTAGGGCATTCTATGAAGATGCATTTGTCTGCTTTGGGCTCGAGCTCGCTAGGTGAAAAACCCATTTTCACATAAGCGTCGCAGCCCCAAACATTAAGAAATGACAGCTTAGGCTTCTGTCAAACCATAATTCTCACGGTGTCATCTCAACAAACTTAGATGGTGCCCTGTTAAAGTGAATGGATTTGTCTTTAATGCATAACCCCATAACGATAGTGGTAAAACGATAAGAGACATCATAGTACTCACTATATCCAATAGAGCACGACTACGACGTTCGAACACACCATCACACTATGGTGTTCCAGGAGGCGTGAGCTGTGAAACAATTTCCACATTGTCTAAAATTGCATACCAAACTCGTAACTTAGATATTCACCTCCATGATCATATCATAGACATTTATCTTCTTGTCACGATGATCTTTAACTTCACTCTGAAACTCCTTGAACCTTTCAAACATTTCAGATTTGTGTTTCATTAAGTAAATATCCCCATATTTACTCAAATCATCAGTGAAGGTAAAGAAAAACAACGATATCCACTGTGTGTTTCAACACTCATTGGACCACATACATCAACATGTATTAATTCCAATAAGCCACTTGCCCGCTCCATCATATTGGATGACGGGGTCTCAGTCATCTTGCCCAAGAGGCATGGCTCGCATGTCTCAACCGATTCGAAATCGAGTGAGTCAAAAAACATCCATCATCATGGAGTTTCTTCATGCGATTTATACCAATATGACATTACGTGGTAGTGCCACAAGCATGTGGTACTATCATTATTAACTTTGTATCTTTTGGTACCAATGTTATGAATATGTGTACTACTACGATCATGATTCGATAAACCATTTCGAGTGGGTGCATGACCATTGAAGGCATTATCCATGTAAACAGAATAACCATTATTCTCTAACTTATATGAATAACCGTATCGCACTAATCATGATCTAATCACGTTTATGCTCAACGCAAACACCAAATAACATTTATTTAGGTTTATCACAAATCCTGAAGGTAGAGAGAGCGTGCGATGGTGATCACATCAATCTTGGAAATACTTCCAACACACATCGTCACCTTTCACCTAGCTAGTCTCCATTTACTCCGTAGCTTTTATTTCGAGTTGCTAACACTTAGCAACCGAACCGGTATCTAATACCCAGGCGCTACTAGGAGTACCAGCAAGGTACACATCACTAACACGTATATCAAATATACTTCCATTGACATTACCAGCCTTCTTATCTACCAATCATCTAGGGTTTTTCCGCTTCAGCGAACATTCTCCTCATAACAGAAGCACTTAGTCTCGGGTTCGGGCTCAACCTTGGGTTTCTTCACTAGAGCAACAACTGGCTTGCCATTCCTGAAGTTTTTCCCTTCTTGCCCTTGCCCCTTTTGAAACTAGTGGTTTTCACTTAACCATCAACACTTGATGCTCCTTATTGATTTCTACCTTCGTGGTGTCAAACATCACGAACAACTCAGGGATCATCTTATCCATCCCCGGCATGTTATAGTTCATCACGAAGCTCTAGTAGCTTGGTGGCAGTGACTTGGAGAACTGCATTAATCACTATCTCATCTGGAAGATTAACTCCCACTTGATTCAAGTGATTGTAGCACCCAGACAATTTGAGAACACGCTCACCGATTAAGCTATTCTCCTTTATCTTGCAGGCAAAGAATCTTGTTGGAGGTCTCATACCTCTCAACATAGGCACGAGCTTGAGATCACAATCTCAGCTCCTAGAACATCTCATATGTTCTATGACGTTCAAAACATTTTGAAGCCTCAATTCTAAGCCGTAATGCATGACGCACTGAACTATCACGTAGTCATCAAAAAGTGCCTGTCATATGTTCACAACATCTACAGACAACGCTTGAGGGAGTGATGCAGTTAGCGGTACATAAAAAACATAAGCTTTCCGTGCAGCAATGAGGACAATCCTCAGATCACGGACCCAGTCCGCATTATTGCTACCATCAACTTTCAACTTACTTTTCTCTAGGATTGTATCAATAAAACTGTGGAGCTACAGCGCGAGCTATCTACGACATAATTTGCAAGGACATTTTTAGACTAAGTTCATGGTAATTAAGTTCATTTAATCAAATTATTAATGAACTCCCACTTAGATAGACATCTCTCTAGTCTTCCAAGTGATACATGATCCATGTCAACTAGCCCATGTCCGATCATCACGTGAGACGGACTAGTCATCCATGGTGAACATCTCTATGTTGATCGTATCTTCTATACGACTCATGTTCGACCTTTCGGTCCTCCGTGTTCCGAGGCCATGTCTGTACATGCTAGGCTCGTCAAGTCAACCTAAGTGTTTCGCATGTGTAAATCTGGCTTACACCCGTTGTATGCGAACGTTAGAACCTATCACACCCGATCATCACGTGGTGCTTCGGAACGACGATCCTTAGCAACGGTGCACAGTTAGGGTGAACACCTTTCTTGAAATTTTATTGAGAGATCATCTTATTTACTACCGTCGTTCTATGCAAATAAGATGTAAACATGATAAACATCACATGCAATCAATATAGTGACATGATATGGCCAATATCATCTTGCTCCTTTGATCTCCATCTTCGGGGCACCATGATCATCACTGTCACCGGCACGACACCATGATCTCCATCATCATGATCTCCATCATTGTGTCTTCATGAAGTTGTCTCGCCAAATATTACTTCTACTACTACAGCTAACGTTTAGCAATAAAGTAAAGTAATTACATGGCGTTTATGATTGACACGCAGGTCATACAATAGTATAAGACAACTCCTATGGCTCCTGCCGGTTGTCATAGTCATCGACATGCAAGTCGTGAACCCTATTACAAGAACATGATCAATCTCATACATCACAATGCATCACATCACATCCTTTTGGCCATATCACATCACACGGCATATGCTGCAAAAACAAGTTAGACGTCCTCTAATTTGTAGTTGCAAGTTTTTACGTGGTTGCTATAGGTTTCTAGCAAGAACGTTTCTTACCTACGTCAAAACCACAACGTGATATGCCAATTGCTATTTACCCTTCATAAGGACCCTTTTCATCGAATCCAATCCGACTAAGGTGGGAGAGACAGACGCCCGCTAGCCACCTTATGCAACTAGTGCATGTCAGGCGGTGGAACCGGTCTCACGTAAGCGTACGTGTAAGGTTGGTCCGGGCCGCTTCATCCCACAATACCGTCGAATCAAGATAAGACTAGTAACGGCAAGCATATTAACAAAATCGACGCCCACAACTGCTTTGTGTTCTACTCGTGCATAGATTCTACGCATAGACCTAGCTCATGATGCCACTGTTGGGAGACGTAGTAGTAAATCAAAAATTTTCCTACGCGTTCACCAAGATCCATCTATGGAGAAACCAGCAACGAGCAAGGGGAGAGTGGATCTTCATACCTTTGAGGATCGCTAAGCGGAAGCGTTACAAGAACGCGGTTGATGGAGTCGTACTCGCAGCGATTCAGATCGCGGTAGATCCGATCAAGTGCCGAACGGACGGCACCTCCGCGTTCAACACACGTGCAGCCCGGTGACGTCTCCAACACCTTGATCCAGCAAGGAGGAAGGAGAGGTTGGGGAAGGGCTCCAACAGCAGCACGACGGCGTGGTGGTGGTGGAGTAGCAAGGTATTCCGACAGGGCTTCGCCTAAGCGCTGCGGAGGAGGAAGAAGAGAGGTAGGGCTTTGCCGTGAGAGAGAGAGATCAAATCCTGTCTCAAAACATCCAAAACCTCAAGTATATATAGGAGGAGGGACATGGAGGGCTGGCTTGGCCTCTACTCCAAAGAGGAGATGGCCGGCCGAATTAAAGGGAGAGTCCACCTCCCACAAGGGAGGTGGATCTCCTCCTTTTAAATCCTTTTTGCCTTATCTCCTTATCTCCAGCCACATGGGCCTTTAGCAAAAGTATTTCCCAGACCAATAAGGGCTGACACACTTTATCTAACAGCCCATGAAGTCCTCTGGTCGTCACACCCCTCCCGGGGGTCCTCCGGCACCCTCCCGGCACTCCCGGTACACTACCGATGAGCCCGAAAACTTTCCGGTGACCAAAACTGGACTTCCTATATATCAATCTTTACCTCCGGACCATTCCGGAGCTCCTCGTGACGTCCGGGATCTCATCCGGGACTCCGAACAACCTTCGGTAATCACGTATACCATTTCCCTATAACCCTAGCGTCATCGAACCTTAAGTGTGTAGACCCTACGGGTTCGGGAGACACGTAGACATGACCGAGACACCTCTCCGGCCAATAACCAACAGCGGGATCTGGATACCCATGTTGGCTCCCACGTACTCCACGATGATCTCATCGGATGAACCACGATGTCGGGGATTCAATCAATCCCGTATACAATTCCCTTTGTCTATCGGTATGGTACTTGCCCGAGATTCGATCGTCGGTATCCCCATACCTTGTTCAATCTCGTTACTGGCAAGTCTCTTTACTCGTTCCGTAATACATCATCCCGTGGCTAACTCCTTAGTCACATTGAGCTCATTATGATGATGTCTTACCGAGTGGGCCCAGAGATACCTCTCCGTCACACGGAGTGACAAATCCCAGTCTCGATTCGTGCCAACCCAACAGATACTTTCAGAGATACCCGTAGTGCACCTTTATAGCCACCCAGTTACGTTGTGACGTTTGGCACACCCAAAGCATTCCTACGGTATCCGGGAGTTGCACAATCTCATGGTCTAAGGAAACGATACTTGACATTGAAAAGCTTTAGCAAACGAACTACACGATCTTGTGCTATGCTTAGGATTGGGTCTTGTCCATCACATCATTCTCCTAATGATGTGATCCCGTTATCAACGACATCCAATGTCCATGGCCATGAAACCGTGACCATCTATTGATCAACGAGCTAGTCAACTAGAGGCTCACTAGGGACATGTTGTGGTCTGTGTATTCACACATGTATTATGGTTTCCGGTTAACACAATTATAGCATGAACAATAGACAATTATAATGAACAAGGAAATACAATAATAACCATTTTATTATTGCCTCTAGGGCATATTTCCAACAACCGTGACCATCTACTGATCAACGAGCTAGCGAACTAGAGGCTCACTAGGGACATGTTGTGGTCTATGTATTCACACATGCATTACGGTTTCCGGTTAACACAATTATAGCATAAACAATAGGCACTTATCATGAACAAGGAAATACAATAATAACCATTTTATTATTGCCTCTAGGGCATATTTCCAACAAGTGCTTGAAGGTATATCTTTAGATCTTGTAATTAAATCTTTTAGTTTCTTTTTTTTCACTAGTTTGGTTTTATCAAAGAAAACTACAAAAAATGGAATTGAGGTTGCCTCATATGCTTCATCTTTTTAATTTCTTTCGTGAAAATGATGGAAAGGAAAATTGTGCTCACGTGTTAGAAGAAGAAGTTATTAAAATGGTTGGCACTAAATCCCTGAATGATGAGCATGATTTCAATATTTTTAGTATGAATTCTCTGAATATTCATGATGCTAATGATATACAAAGCCACAAGGTGGGGGATGCTATGTTTGATGAAGGAGATATTTTTAGTCCCCCAAGTTTTAATGAGCAAAACTATTATGATTATGACATGCCTCCTATCTATGATGATTATTGTGATGACACGTATGCTATAAAGAGTAATGACAACCATGAAAATTGTCATCATGATTTTAATATTCAATGTGGTTATGTCAATGAAGTATCTCATGATAGTTATTTTGTTGAGTTTTCTCCCACTATTATGAATGAGAAGGAAATTGCTTATGAGTAAAATTTCTATGCTTGTAGCTCATGAAAAGAATGCTTTATGAGATGGTTATATTGTGGAATTTATTCATGATGCTACTGAAAATTATTATGAGGGAGGAACATATGCTTGTAGGAATTGCCATAATATCAAGTTTCCTCTCTATGTGTTCAAAGTTTTGAAGTTGTGCTTGTTTTGCCTTTCTATGCAAGTTGATTCTTGTTACCATGATTGTTTGCTCACAAATCCCTATGCATAGGAAGTGGGTTAGACTTAAATGTGCTTGTCATGAGATTCATGATGCTCTTTTACATGTTTCAACTATTATTCCTATACGAGCATCATTGAAATCACCATGCCTAGCTAAAAGGCATTAAAGAAAAGTGCTTGTTGGGAGGCAACCAAACACTTTTACTTTCTGTTTTGGTGTGTTCACATGATTAAAGTCATGCTAGAGGTTATGAATAGTCCTAATATAATGGGCATCCTAGAGGGATATAATAACAACTTTCATATGAAGTGCATGGAATACTATGAGAAATTTGATTCTTTGCATAAAGTTTTGAGATATAAAGATGGTGATATTAAAGTCATGCTAGTGAGTAGTTGTGAATTGGAAGAGATACTTGTGTTGAAGTTTGTGATTCCCGTAGCATGCACGTACGGTGAACCGTTATGTAACGAAGTCAGAGCACGATTTGTGTATTGATTCTCATCCTTTGTGTGAGGGTCGGGAGCGCGCGATGGTTAACTCCTACTAACCTCTCCCCTAGGAGCATGCGTCTAATACTTTGCTTCGATAACTAATAGACTTTTGCAATAAGTATGTGAGTTCTTTATGATTAATGTGAGTCCATGGATTATAAGAACTCTCACCCTTCACCTTTGCTAGCCTCTCTAGTACCGTGCAACTTTCGTCGGTGCAATAAACCCACCATATATTCTTCCTCAAAACAGTCACCATACCTACGTATTATGACATTTTCATAGCCATTCCGAGATATATTGCCATGCAACTTCGATCATTCCGTTTATGACACGCATCATCATTTTCATATTGCTTTGCATGATCGTAAGATAGCTAGCATGATGTTTTCATGGCTTGTCTATTTTTTTGATGTCATTTGTTATGCTAGATCATTGCACATCTTGGTACACCGTCGGAGGCATTCATATAGAGTCATATTTTGAGTATCGAGTTGTAATCTTGAGTTGTAAGTAAATAAAAGTGTGATGATAATCATTATTAGAGCATTGTCCCATGTGAGGAAAGGATGATGGAAGCTACGATTCCCTCACAAGTTGGGATGAGTCTCCGGACTTTACAAGAAAAAAGAGGCCAGAGAAGCCCAAATAAAAAAAGGCCAAAGATGTCCACCAAAAAACTGAAAAAAGGGGAAATAAAAAAGGATGAGAGAAAAGAGAGAAGGGGCAATGCTACTATCCTTTACCACACTTGTGCTTCAGAGTAGCACCATGTTTTTCATATAGACAGTCTCCTATATTGTCACCTTCATATAGTAGTGGGAATTTTTCATTATAGAACTTGGCTTGTATATTCCAATGATGGGCTTCCTCAAATTTCCCTAGGTCTTCGTGAGGAAGTGAGTTGGATGCACACCCACTTAGCTTATTTTTGAGCTTTCATACACTTCTAGCTCTAGTGCATCCATTGCATGGCAATCCCTACTCACTCACATTGATATCTATTAATGGTCATCTCCATAGCCCGTTGATACGCCTAGTTTATGTGAGACTATCTTATTGTCACACCCTGTGTTTTGCCTCATGACTAAGTTAACATGACTCAAAAATTAGGGCCAATTATAACTTTTGTGTGCACTTGAGTGCTTGACTTGTGTGTTATTTGCTTGCTTGTCTGATTGCTTGCCAGTGCTCTATAATTCATAAAACATCCTCCTACTCTCAAAACTATTTTCCTTGATCCCCACTCTTGTCCAATGATCATTCCATGTGAATAGGACTTAATTATATTTTTACAAAATATTATTTTGGCTAAAAGGCATTTATTGAAATTAGGTTTTCAAAACCCCTTGATTTGAGTTTGCACTAGAAGTCCCCAAATTGGGTGGATCCTTTTTACCCAAAAGCTTTATTTGAAACCCACTATATATATGACTTCCCAAAAACACCAAATATTATTTTTAAAGATTATTCTACTATTTTATTTAAAGGCTTTTTCTTAAGGCAAGAAATGGTCTTTTATAGGGGGAAATTATTTAAATGCTTTAAAAATATTTGAGAAAAAATTAGGAAAACTTAGTGGACATATACTATCCATATATAAGAGTTTCAACACATGTTCATGTTCAAAGTATTGGACAAAACCCTTCAAAACCATTTTTGCCTATTTCAAACATTTTAAATATTTCTATAAGAAATATTCTCAATTAAATCCTAGAAATTTCCAGCAGGTCGCATATGTCTTGTGTGATGACCTAGCCATGTTTAGTCTCAATCGCAATTGTTTTGGTTCACCAAAATATCCCAAAATCCTCTCTGTGTAGATCCAAATTTGGGCAACTCTACATTGCCAATTGTCTCCTATTGATCTCAAACTTTGTGGACATGTTTTAATCATCCAATAATGCATCCACACCAAGTGGTGCATCAAGGAGAATAGATTAACTTGTCCCAATCCCCTCAAACCCCTTTCTGTTGATTCCAAAAATTGGGAATGTTTGCATTGTCAAGTTTCCCCATTTGGTCCCAAACTTTTTGGGCATGCTCTAGTCAGCAAATTATACCACCACAACAAGTGGAGCATCATGGAGAATGCCTTAGCATGATCGGATCTATAGAAACCCATTTCTGTCCATTTCTAGGATTAACCAGGTTTACATTGGCAACTTTCATCAAATAAGCCCAAACTTAGTAATGAACCTCATTTTCACCTATCACTTGATCCTGTTAAATTTCATATCAGGGAGGCCCTTTTAACCACCTCACAACCAGCACAAACACCTTCTAGCAGAAAACCAAAACTGTTGTTTTCACCTCTTCCATTGATCTTCTTAACCTCAAAATTTTGACACTGCCTCTTGTAGATACTTTGTACCTCCAGTAAAATCCTCATGGGCATAGCTCAATGATTGGGGGGGGGTAAAACCTCCATTTTTACCCCCTGGACAGCGCCCATTTCTCTCCCTCTCACCTTTTCTTCTACCCTAAGGCACCTCCAGAACACCCATTGGCCTTATGTGCCTTGTTTGAGATCCCCTGGATCCCCTAGACACGTGTGGACGCGCCCAAAGTGCCAAGAGGATGCCCTGGCATGCAGAGCTCGTGTTGTGGAGCACGCTATAGTGCGCACCAGCACTGTAGTCGTCGCTTAATGGACGCTCCCAATACTCTCAGGACCTCCGGCCATGTCCCCCGTGTCCCCCTCGACGTCCACACCACGGCACCCTGTCGGCCCCCTCCTCCCTCTCCCTCCAACGGCTCCCCTCACATGCGCACGGCACCGCCCAAGCGCACCAGTGAGCAAGCTCACACGCGGTGACCTGGTCCTCCCCCGCTCCCTCTCTTTCTTCCCCTGGTCCGGGACCAAGTCCACGAAGACCATGGACACGCCTGAGCCTACCCCCGTGATCTCTAGCGACGGCCCCGACCTCGCCGAACCTCCTGTCCACAGTGCGCCAGCACCCGGGCTATAAGAGCCACCTCCTCGACCCCCTCTTCGCTCCCTTCGCTCCCTCTCTTTCCCAGTAACCCCCCTGACCAAGCCCTATGAGCCCAGAGCTCGGCATCCTCCCCATGGCCGTCGCGTTCCCGCCTCGGCCACCACCCGAATTGGAGCTCCTCCTTGCCCCTCCTCTCCGTTAAGCTACACCAGAATATCCCTCCATCACCGCAGGGTCGTCCACGCCTTCATACCCTCCTTCCCGCGGCCATGGCATCATGCCCACCGTGTCTAACGACCTCCTCCACCGCGGTGGGAGATGCACGTAGCCTCGACCTCCCCAAGGCTCGGGAATAGCCCAGGCAGGCATGTCTCGCCGCCCAGAGCTCTCCGGTGGCTGAAGCGCCGCCAGGGACAGCTTGTGCCGCCAGGACGAGGCACCGGCATGGGCTCGGCCGGCCTCCCTGCCCCTCCTCTATTTGAGCGAGAGGTAGGAGGAGGGCCTACCAGCGGGGCCCGCCGGTCAGCGGCTAACGCCCCCCTGTTTAAGTGGAAAAGGTTTTCCCGGGAGACGCTTCCCACAAGCGAAGGCGCCTTCTACATAATGCACCATTGAGGTCACCGCTGCTCCTCCTGGCTGGGCCACCAGGGCCGGCCCATTTGCTATCTTGCGCCCAGGAGCGCATTTTAGCCCATATATATTTGGTAAATCCTTTAGTCTTTTTCTTTTTCCAGAAACTTGTAAATGCCATATTAAATTCATTTGGACTCCAAATTTTGTGATTCAAATTCCTAAAGATCCCTAAAATCAAGATTTATCCAAATATCTGCAATGCACATTTTTACTGCAAGTCTTCCTGTAGAGTTCAAATTCAAAATTGAAATTGAACTATGAAAAACCCCATTTCAAAATTCATAGAGAATCCAAATCAACTCCAAATGGAGTGATTCAAAATCCCAGATGTCCTAAATATCATTCCCTATATATCTAGGCATGGTTAACATTTTTCCTATGCCCCTATTCCGCCTGAACTAATAAAGGCTCCCTTTTCCCATTTATTTCCTCTTAGGAAATTCATAAGAAAATCATCACTACTCCAAACCCCGTGAAACCACTTCCTAAATGTTTCTAAAGTTATGCCCTATTTGTTGGGACCATTCACTTCTTTTTACAAAAATATTTTGTGTGGACACCTTATAAGATCATCATTTCCTTCATTTCCACCATTCAAGAGTTCCCCTTGACCCACATCCACCAAAACATCCTTGGTTATTTTTCTCATAACTAGAGGTGTCCAAGAAAAATAAAACTCCCATTTATAGTGCACTTTTATTTATGTTTGTTGTGTTGCTTATTGCGGTTGTTTTCGGCGATAGTCGACGAAGTGCTCGGAGTGGACAAGAAGCGTGTGAAAACCTCGAAGACTTGGATAAGCCAGGCAAGCAGCCCTTTGACCATGACCATGAAACCGTTTTATTGCATGGAATATAGCATTTTAATCCTTGATGTTGATCATGTTAAGGTGGTGACCACTACAGTGGGATGCCTCTGATACTTTCTTGTTGATACTTGCATCATGCATGACCCTACCATTCTTATGAGGGTTGCGCGGGTGGAAGTAGTTAGGTTGCCTAGTAGTTGCTACACAAGTGGGATGGGAATATGCATGGTGATGGAAACAAAATGATTTCAAAGACTTTTCGAAAACCCCATCGGGTGCCACTAATGCCCGAGGGAGATGATGATGATCTGGGTAGCCACTTGATAAAGAAGTGTTGTACCGGAGCAAGTGAGTGTGTTTGGTTTTCGAAAATGGATTAGATTTAAGATTTGTCGAACGTCCCAACCTTACATGTACAACCACTCTACCCCTATATGGGAAGGGGATTTGTTGATTACTATGGTTGGTGCTAGCAAGGAGCCCGCATTACCAGTGGCGAGAGTGAAGTGGTCACTCTCGAGACGGGGTCGTCTCGGAGTGGAAGGCCATGCACTGTCTTTATAGGCACCGGGCACACCGTTGCGTGCCATCATGGATGATACGTGTGATCTATATCATGAGGGATGGCACCAACGAGTGGAATCTTTGTTTAGTATTGCCGTGGGAAAGGCATTTTTCGGGTGCTTACCTCGGATATGTAATATACCGCGAGTCATGGATGACACAGAAGTTCCCCGAGTCTTGTGGGTAAAGTGTGCAACCTCTGCAGAGTGTAAAACTATTTGAATAGCCGTGTCCACAGTCAAGGACAGTTGAGTGGTGCTGCTTAGACTATGTCCAGATGTTTTCACAAAACTTGGTGTGTGTGTGTGTGACAAATAGATACTTGAGCTAAGTTAGAAGACTTGATGAAATGATTGAACATGTGATGTCCAGCCCCTTGCTTATGATGATATCTATAACTTGTTCATATGGACATCTGCCAACTGTTGATGCATGCTTACATAAATTAGTTGATCATGTCACTGCACTCAAAATTAGCTTTCTACAAAATTACCTACTTAGTGCTATATCATGCTCTGTTGAACCTTGTTCCAAACATGGGTTGCTTGCGAGTACATTCAGAGTACTCATTAGCTTGCCACTAGTTATTTTATTGGTCAGGCATGAAAGATCAGGTCATGCTAAAGATTATCTTGGTGATGGTCATGTGAGCTAGGACGCTTCCCAGTCAGAATGCATGTAGGGTTAAGGCAGATGGCATGGGTTCACGCTATTGTTGAAGATTTCCGCTGCAAGTTTATGAAGACTAGGCCTTAAGGGCCATATTCGAGTAAAACGGTATGTAATGGATGTAAGACTCTTGTTATTCAGTTTCTGTGTGTTCGGTGAGCATTGATCTCTGGGATCACTGTGCACGTACATTCGGTGATCACGACTTATGAGTCGGGGTCCCCACACTTCTCCTTTTCTTCACAACCTCCACCATATTCTATTCCACCTATAGTGCTATATTGATGGCTCACGCTCATGTATTGCGTAAGAGTTGAAAAGGCTTGAGAATAAAAGGTGTGAAACCATTGCTTGACTTGTCATCGGGGTTGTTCATAATATAAATACTTTGTGTGGGGAAGATGGAGCATAGCCAGACCATATGATTTTGTAGGGATAAATTTCTTTTGCCATGTTATTTTGAAGAGACACAATTGCTTTGTTAGAATGCTTGAAATATTATTGTTTTTATGTCAACATTAAGCTTTTATTTTGAGTCTTATGGATCTGAAAATTCTTGCCACAATAATAAGATTGCATTGATAAATATGTTAGGCAGCATTCACACTTCATAAATTATTTCTTTTATCATTTACCTACTCGAGGACGAGCAGGAATTAAGCTAGTGGATGCTGATACGTATCCAACGTATCTATAATTTATGAAGTATTCATGCCATGTTTACAATAATTATATATGATTTTCGTATGATTTTATTCGAACTAACCCGGACTGACGTTGTTTTCAGCAGAACTACCGTGGTGGTGTTTTTGTGCAGAAAAGTTCTCGGAATGAGTTGAAAATTTATGGAGAATATTTTTGGAAAATATAAAAAATACTGGAGTGAAGAGTCGTCGGAGAGGAAGGCCGAGGAAGCCACAAGCCACAGGGGCGTGCCCACCCCCCTAGGGCGCGCCCCTTGGCTTGTGACTTCCTCGTGGACCCCCTAGACTTGTTTTTGCCACTTCAAACTCTTATAAATACAGAAACCCCCGAAAAGAAACCTAGATCGGGAGTTCCACCGCCGCAAGCCTCCAGAGCCACGAAAAACCAATTGAGAGCCCGTTCTGGCACCGTGTCGGAGGGGGAAACCATCACCGGAGGCCATCTTCATCATCATGACGCCCTCCATGACGAGGAGGGAGTAGTTCACCCTCGGGGCTGAGGGTATGTACTAGTATCTATGTGTTTGATATCTCTCTCTCTCATGTTCTTGAGATGGCATGATCTTGATGTACCGCGAGCTTTATTAATATACATGAATCATATGGAGTCTTCCCCTCTCTATCTTCTTGTGATGAATTGAGTTTTCCCTTTGAAGTTTTCTTATAGGATTGAGTCTTTAAGGATTTTAGAACACTTGATGTATGTCTTGCGATGGGATATTCTGTGGTGACAATGGGATG
Organism: Hordeum marinum; assembly: GCA_022496015.1. Taxonomy (NCBI): domain Eukaryota; kingdom Viridiplantae; phylum Streptophyta; class Magnoliopsida; order Poales; family Poaceae; genus Hordeum; species Hordeum marinum. The sequence goes on along the minus strand of CM039675.1, from coordinate 364,472,127 downwards.
TTCTATTGATCTACTTGATGTATGTTTTGGTGATCAACTTGCGGGTACTATGACCTTGGGAATCTATGCATAGGGGTTGGCACATGTTTTCGCCTTGACTCTTCGATAGAAACTTTGGGGCACTCTTTGAAGTTCTTTGTGTTGGATTGAATATAATGAATCTAAAATTGTGTGATGCATATCGTATAATCAAGCCCATGGGTACTTGTCGTGACATTGGAGCATCTAGGTGACATTAGGGTTTTGGTTGATGTGTATCTTAAGGTGTTATCTTAGTATGAACTCTAGGGCTGTTCGTGACACTTATAGGGATAGCTCATAAGATTGATCAGAAAAGATAACTTTGAGGTGGTTCTGTACCCTACAATAATTTCTTAGTTTGTTCTCCGCTATTTGTGACTTTGGAGTGAACTCTTTGTCGCATGTGAGGGATTTACATATGTTCAACTATGTTAGTATTGTTGAGAGAACTTGCACTAGTGAAAGTATGAACCCTAGGCCTTGTTTCCAAGCATTGCAATACCGTTTGTGCTCACTTTTATCATTAGTTGCCTTGTTGTATTTATATTTTCAGTTACAAAAACCTATATCTAACATCCATATTACACTTGTATCACCATCTCTTCGCCGAACTAGTGCACCTATACAATTTACCATTGTATTGGGTGTGTTGGGTACATAAGAGACTCTTTGTTATTTGGTTGCATGGTTGTTTGAGAGAGACCATCTTCATCCCACGCCTCCCACGGATTGATAAGCCTTACGTCATCCACTTGAGGGAAATTTGCTACTATCCTACAAAACTCTGCGCTTGGAGGTCTAACACGAGTCTACAAGAAGAAGGTTGCGTAGTAGACATCAAAGGCCAATAAATATTCTTTGGATCCTGAAAGCACATATGCTCCCTTGGTGGTTTTGATAATTCATGACAACATACATTGTCTCTTGGACTAATAGCTCTACCTAGCTTATTTTAGGTTTAGTCCATAGAGAGGATTGGCTAGGGATTGTGAGGATAATTCCCAAGGAAAGAAGAAGAAGGAATGGAATAGGATTGGCCAAGCTTCAAGCTACAAGACTCTACATTTTATATTTTGTGAGAAATCACTTCTGGGCCCATAGGAAAGCAAATAATATCAAAAGGATGAGTAATTATGATGATCTGGTTGCTCAAGTGCTTAGAGATTAGCCACCAAATATTACTCATCAAAACTACCACAAAATCTTCTGTCCAAAGCCCAAAGTCACAAATCGGTGCCACCATGTTTTCCCACTCGGCCATACTGATTTTCCCTTAAGACAGAACCTAGTCAAAACCCTAGTGTAGGATCAAAAGTAGATCTAGCGGGGTGATTAGACTACTTGACCAAATAAAAACCTAGCCTTTTCCTAAGTTAATTGGTTGGCAGATTTTAGCAATTCTAGCAAATCAAGTTCACCCTACACATGCATGTCTACGAGTATTGTGGCGGAATGTAAAGACAAGAGGATAGGGATAAGAAGATCAAACACAATTTGGCGACACGGCAATTTTTTCCATGGTTCTGATAGGTGGCACTATCGTACATCCACATTTATGGAGACTTCAACCCACAGAGGGTAACAGTCGCAAGAGTCCATGGAGGGCTCCACCACGAAGGGTCCACGAAGTAGCAACCTTGTCTATTCCATGATGGCCTACGTCCAAGGAGGACTGGCCTTACTCGGGTTAGATCTTCACGAAGTAGGCAATCTCCTTTCCCTTACAAACTACTTCGTAAAACTCCACAATCACGAAGAAGAAGGAACCCAAACAACACCTAACCAATCTAGGAGGCACCACCCTCCAGAAGGTAATAGATATGGTAGTATGATGAATTCCTTTCTCTTGTGCTTCAAAAGATAGTCTCCTCAACACTCAAACACTCTCTCATGGATTTGGCATGGGTAGAAGAGATTGTTTCTATGGAAAGAAACTTGGGGAGGCTAGAAATCAAGATCCATATGGTTGGAGTGGATGATCTTGACCTCAACACAAGGGTAGGTGGTTCTCTCTCAGAAAATTGGATATGGCAAGTGGGTGTGTGTTCTGAGTGCTTCTCTTGCGAATGGGATGTGGTGGAGGGGTATATATAGTAATCTCCAAAAATCCAACTATTACAACATTATTGCCCAACTCGATGAAACCGGAGTAAAACTCGGTTGCACCGACTAGTGCAAAATGTGGCAACTTTGGCCTTTTCGGTGAGACTGACATATAAATCTCGGTAGTACCGATATGAGTGACCTAGGCAATTTCCAAATCTCGGTGTCACCGATTCCTCAAACTCGGTGGGACCAATTTTAAGAAATTGGTTAACATAAAGTTGGTCATTGGTTCTCGGTTGCACCAAAAGGAAACTTGGTAGTACCGTGATGCTAGGGTTTGGCTGGGATTCTGTCTAGGGTAAAACTCAGTGGATCTGAATGGGAATTGTTGGTGTCACTGAATTTTGACTTTAGGATTTGGACAGAAGGTTTTTATGGGAAAGTAGGTGAGTATTTTTGGTGTCTAATCTCTAAGCACTTGAGAAACTAGATCATCATAAATACCTCATCCTCTTTTAATACTATTGGCTTTGCTATGGAGTCAAAAGTGATTTTGCACAAAATGTAAAATGTAGAGCCCTTAATCTTGAAGCATGGCCAATCCTATTCCTTCCTTTCCTTGGGGAGGTTCTCCACATAAACCTTTAGCCAACCCATCTTTGAACTTTTTCAAGAGATAAACTTGGTGGAAACATTAGTCCAATGAAATATATGTTGTTATTAATTACCAAAACCACCTAGGGAGAAGTTGTGCTTTCAATCTCCCCATTTTTTGGTAACTAATGACAACATAAATATCAAAGCTTTGATAAAATATATAATCAATGAATAGCATCGTTGCTTTTAGAGGTATGTGACAAGTAAGAGCTCCCCCTAAATTTGTGCATTATTTTAAATTTGTGTTTGAATGCAAATGCACAATCGATTAGGGTCATGGGTCACTCTTCCATGTCACATACAACTTGGTGGTGCACAAAAATTAATACGACTGAATTACATAAGCACATCACACCAAACATTAAGTGAATGATCATCATATAGGCATCTCACGGATAACAAAGTAGTAGCATCACACAAATGCATATGATCAAACACCAACAAAGTATTCAACCAAACAATATACCAAATGTATTTAAACGTAGAGGGTGATCAAAATGCAACTCTCTCTCTCTACCTCCCTCCCTCTCTCTCTCGAAGCCCTATGATCTATAACATGTTCACCTTCGGCAACAAGTTACCAAAAAATTCAAAGCTATAGAGCTACTCATCGCTCTGGGCATGGTCTTGATACGTCTCCAACGTATCTTTAATTTTTGATTGTTCCATGTTGTTATATTATCATTCTTGTATGTTACAATCATTTTATAGCAACTTTATATCATTTTTTGGGACTAACCTATTGACATAGTGACAAGTGGCAGTTGTTGTTTTTTGCTTGTTTTTTACTTTGCAGAATATTAGTACCAAACAAAGCCCAAATATCGTGAAACTTTTTGGAGAATTTTTTTTTGTGCCAAAAGACATCCAGTGGACCAAAGAAGTGCCAAAGAGGAGGGCCGAGGAGACCACAACCCACCAGGGCACGCCAGAGGCCCTTAGCATGGCCTGATGGGTTGTGCCCTACACCTCCTCGGGACGCCTCTCCACCGCCTATCAGCTCTATAAATACCCAAATATTCCAAAAAAAACTAGGGGAGTCAAGAAACGCAATTCTAGCTGCCGCAAGTTCCAGAACCGCGAGATCCAATCTAACACCATCACGGAGGGGTGCATCGTCCTCACGGGTGCCTCTCTGATGATGCGTGAGTACTCCACCATAGACCTATGGGTCCGTAGGCAGTAGCTAGATGGCTTCCTCTTTATCTTTTGATTCTCAATACAATGGTCTCTTGGAGATCTAATGTAATGACTTTTGGCGGTGTGTTTGTTGGGATCCGATGAATTTTGAGTTCATGGTCAGTTTCTATCCATGAATATTATTTGAGTCTTCTTTGATCTCTTATATGCATGATTACTTATAGCCTCGTATTTCTTCTTCAAATCTTTGGTTTAGTTAGGCCGTCTAGACCAATTTTCTTGCCATGGGAAGAGATTCTTTGTGATGAGTTCGATCTTGCAGTGTCCTCTCCTAGTGATAGCTGGGGCGGCGAGGCACACATGTATCGTTGCTATTAAGGATAACAAGATGGGGTCTATTCCTGCATGGATAGATCTTGTCTACATGATGTCATCGTTCTTATTGCATTACTCCATTTTTCCATGAACTTAATACACTAGATGCATGCTGGATAGCGGTCGATGTGTGGAGTAATAGTAGTAGATGCAGAATTGTTTCGGTCTACTTATCTTGGACGTGATGCCTATATAATGATCATCACCTTGGATGTCGTTATAATATACTCATGAGAGACGCCACTATTGAAACCTACGGCCGTCGGGTCTACTTTTCCAACATATTGCTTTCCGATCTATATTTTTGCTGCTTTTGTTTTCAGGTCTATTATTCCAAAAAACAAAAAATACTTTGCTGCACTTTTTATTCGCCTCTTTTATTTTGTGTTCTTATGAGATCTATTTGCCCAACCTATTACAATCTAATCAATCTTTTCACCGTTGAGAGATTGACAGCCTCTCTTACGCGTCGGGTTGCAAGTATTTGTTCTTTACGTGCAGGTACCGTTTACATAGCGTTGCGTTGTCTTCCTCCTTGGATCGATATCTTGGTTTCATAACTAAGGGAAATACTTACCGTAGTTGTGCTACATCATCCCTTCCTGTTTGGGGAAATACCGACGTAGTCTCAAGCCACGTCAGGTCTCCTCCATGAGACGATGAAGCTGCTCATGCGGCTATCAAAGGAGTCGAGAGAAGAGAACCCACAAAAGCTTCTGCCGGAGTCCTCTGAGGTGGTGGAGTAGACACTGGAGGTGCAGACAGAAATGATGGAGTTGCGGCAGGTGCTGATGAAGAAGGCCTCGTCTCTAGAGATGGCACGGTAGGAGTTCTGTCCTGGGTCTTGAACCGAGTGATGGTCCTGAGAGGTGGACTGTCATCATCATCATCATCTGAGGAATGAGGAATGGGAACTGCATCGACTTCCTTCTTGAGCTCATCCACAGTCTTAGTCAGTCCATCCACCTTGTTGTTCATCGTAGTGAACCTATCCTCCACAATCCTCACAAGGCTTTCCTGATTAAATAGGATGTTCTTGATATCCTTCTGCATGCCCTAGATAGTGCTAAAGAGAATATCCATCTGATCACTCTTGGTCCATGGCACCTGAGCACTAGTGGCTCTGGCTGGCTCAGCCTCTACCTGTGCACTAGATGAAGTGGGATGGTTGGGATCCATCACCACAACATTGTCCTCGAAGTCGAGCTGGAATGGCATATGTGGACGATCAAGTGCATATACATTCTTCTCTAGCTTAGAGTTGATGAGCATCTGAATGTAAGGTGCATATCCACAAGATCTCTTCTGGTCATCAGTTGTCCCCTTCACAGTCTCGACTATCAAATCCATCACCCTGAATCTGGTGTGGGTGTCTATGTGGTGCAACATGTTGATGGAATACCCACTAATCATCTTGGCATGTCCACACTTAGGCATCAAATTATACCTCAAGATTGTGTTGGTGGTGGGTAGTCCAGCTTGGAGATGATAGACCGAGCCAAACTTGTGTGAATGCGCATGGGTGGCAGGAATGGCTTTGTACATACTTGCCATAGAGTTGTGACTCATCTTGGTTTCAACATAAATGTCCAACTCACCATCCTCAACTTGTGGGGCTCCTAAGATGGTAGCCCACTGATACGTCTCCAACGTATCTATAATTTTTTATTGTTCCATGTTGTTATATTATCATTCTTGGATGTTTATAATCATTTTATAGCAACTTTATATCCTTTTGGGGGACTAACCTATTGACATAGTGCCCAGTGCCAGTTGCTATTTTTTGCTTGTTTTTTACTTCGTAGGATATCAGTACCAAACGAAGCCCAAGTGCCACGAAACTTTTTGGAGATTTTTTTGGGACCATAAGACAACTTGGGAGCCAAGGAAGCACCTGGGGGAGACCCGTGGAGCCCACAAGACATCAGGGCGCTAGAGGCCCCCAGCGCGCCCTGATGGGTTGTGAGGCCCACGGGTGTCTCCTCCGCCGCCTCTCAGCTATATAAATCCTCAGAAATTCCAAAAATCCAAGGGTGTCAATGAAACACAATTCCAGCCGTTGTAAGTTCCAAAACCACGAGATCCAATCTAAGACCATCACGGAGGGGTTCATCATCCTCATGGGTGCCTCTTCGATGATGTGTGAGTAGTCCACCATACACCTATGGGTTCGTAGGCAGTAGCTAGATGGCTTACTCTCTCTCTCTCTCTCTCTCTCTTGATTCTCAAGACAATGGTCTCTTGGAGATCTATTTGATGTAATGACTTTTTGCGGTGTGTTTGTTGGGATCCGATGAAGTTTGAGTTTATGATCAGTTTCTATCCATGAATATTATTTGAGTCTTCTTTTGATCTCTTATATGCATGATTATTTATAGCCTTGTATTTCTTCTTCAGATCTTTGGTTTAGTTGGGCCAATCAGATCGATTTTCTTGACATGGGAAGAGGTGCTTTGTGATGGGTTCGATCTTGTAGTGTCCTCTCCAAGTGACAGAAGGGGCAGCGAGGCACACATGTATCGTTGCTATTAAGGATAAAAATATGGGGTCTATTCCTACATGAATAGATCTTGTCTACATCATGTCATCATTCCTATTGCATTACTCCGTTTCTCCATGAACTTAATACACTAGATGAATGCTGGATAGCGGTCGATGTGTGGAGTAATAGTAGTAGATGCAGAATCGTTTCAGTCTACTAATCTTGGACGTGATGCCTATATGTTGATCATTACCTTGGATGTCGTCATGGTTATTTGATGTTCTATCAATTGCCTAACAATAATTTGTTTACCCATCGTGTGCTATTTTCTCAAGAGAAGCCACTAGTGAAATCTACGGCCCCTGGGTCTATTCTTTTAATATATTGCTTTCCGATCTATCTTTTTCCGCATTTGTTTTCAGATCTATTATTCCAAAATCCCAAAAATACCTTGCTGCACTTTTTATTTGCATCTTTTTTTGTTCTTGTGCGATCTATTTATCCAATATCATACAAACCAATCTATCTTTTACCGTGGAGAGATTGACAACCTCTCGGGTTGCAAGTATTTGTTCTTTCTGTGTAGGTACTATTTACATAGTGTTGCTTGGTTCTCCTACTGGTTTGATAACCTTGGTTTCATAACTAAGGGAGATACGAACCGTGGTTGTGCTGCATCATCCCTTCCTCTTTGGGAAAATACCGACGCAGTCTCAAGCCACGTCAAAGGAATTTCTAGCGCCGTTGTCGGGGACACATCATCAACATCTATCAGGTTCCTAATCACAAATATCATCTCCTTGCAATTTACATTATTTGCCACTGGCCTCTCTTTTTCATCTCCCCCACTTCACAAATATTTGCCGTTTTATTCGCCCTCTTTTTCGTTTGCCTTTTTTCGTCAGATCTCTTATTTTCTTGCAATGTTGTTTGCGTAGTCACTATGACTCAAGAAAGTATCAAATTGTGTGATTTTCCAATACCAATAATAATGATTTTATTAGTACTCTGATTTCTCCTCCCGCCACTAGTGTGAAGTCTTGTGATATTAATGTCGCTTTGTTGAATCTTGTCATGAAAGATCAATTTTCGGGTATTCCTAATGAGGATGTCATGTCCCATCTAAACACATTCGTAGAATTGTGTGATATGCAAAATAAAAAGATGTAGACAATGATATAGTGAAGTTGAAATTATTTCATTTCTTCTTGCGGGATCGTGCAAAATTTTGGTTTTCTCCTTTGCCTCGCAATAGTATCGATTCTTGGGATAAGTGCAAGGAAATGCTTTTATTACTAGGTATTTGCCGCCCATAAAAAATTATTTTCCTTAGAACTCAAATCATGAATTTTAAGCAACTTGAGCATGAACATGTTGCACAATCTTAAGAAAGAATGAAATTGATGCTAAGAAATTGTCCTATTCATGGTTTAAATCTTTGAATGATCATACAAAAAATTTATGCGGGATTAAATCTTTGGACGCTCGCCTCAGCTCGCCCCATTGCCGCTTGGCCCTGCTCACGCACACTGCTCCCGCCTAGGCACGCTCGGCACCGTCCCGCCACGCCGCTCCCACCCCTCCGCCCGTGCCACTCGCCCGGCTTGCTCGCCCGCTGTTGCTCGCCTTGCTTGTCCTCCTCTTCCTAGCAAGTGTGAGGCAGCCCCCATTGACAGCCGTGAGGGCCATGGGCGGCTCGACGTCCTCCACCTGATGGGGACAAATAGTAGTGGCCTCGCGTCTGGCGATGGTGCCTGTGAAAGTCGGTGGCGCGGAATCCGATTTCATGGCGGTTATGAAGAATCTGCATGAGGAGAGGTTCTATTCTTTCAATGGCTTGAATACGTCGATCATCACGCTTCTGCCCAAGAAAGAAAATTCTTTGGAGATTAGCGATTTCCGGCCCATAAACCTGATTCATAGTGCTGCCAAGATTTTTGCCAAGGCTCTGGCTGTCCGGTTAACACCCCTGCTACCTGCCTTGATCTCTCAGGCACAAAGCGCTTTTGTGTGTAAAAGGAATATTCATCAAAATTTCAAGTTCGTCAGGAACAAAGCAAGACTGCTTCATCGAAAGAAGACGGCGGCAATCTTAATGAAGATAGATATCTCGAAGGCGTTTGATACTCTGTCTTGGGAATTCTTGCTTGATATCCTTGTTGCAAGAGGTTTTGGGCGTATATGGCGCGCATGGATCTACGGTCTTCTTTCTACGGCTTCCTCCTCAGTGCAAGTCAATGGCGAACTCAGTGACCCTTTTGCGCTTGGTCGAGGCGTCCGCCAGGGAGATCCCCTGTCCCCGGCTCTTTTCATTCTTGCTATGGACATGATCCACGGCATGTTGAATTGGGAAGTAAACCTCGGCCTGCTCTCTGATTTGGGTTGGGGCAGAAGTTTGCCTAGAGCCTCGATTTTTACTGATGATGCTGTGCTATTCTTCAAACCGGCACCTTGAGACATGCAGGTGATTTCTTCGATTCTTCGGCTATTCGGTGAAGCCTCCGGGCTCAGAATTAATATGCGCAAGAGCAAAATCTCCTGCATCCGTTGTGATGACGCTACTCAGGCAACAGCAGAGGCTCACTTCCAATGTACACCGAAGCCTTTTCCTATTAACTACTTGGGTTTACCTCTATCAATTTTCTGGCTGAAGCGCCAAGACATTCTTCCCCTAATTGACAAGTTCTCAAGCAAGATGAAGGGATGGAAGCCCAAGATGATGTCTATTGCTGGGAGGTTGACGCTCACGCGCTCGGTGCTCTTATGGCGCTGCCGATACATTTTCAGGCTGTGCTTCCCTTACCGGTTTGGGCTCTGAATATTATCAACAGACGTTGCAGAGGGTTTATCTGGAAGGGTGAGGAAGAGATAAGCGGCGGCCATAGTCTGATGCCCTGGGATAGAATGTGCTTGCCGCTGGAGCTGGGTGGGCTTGGGTTATTAAACCTTAAAAGGTTTGGTCTTGCTCTTCACTGCAAATGGTCCTGGCTTCAATGGGACGTCAAAGGCCGCCCATGGCAAGGTCTTGAGGAAACTGCTGAGAAGGATGTGAGCGCGCTCTTTGAGGATGCTTGCAGAATTAAGCTGGGCAACGGTGAAAGGGCTATTTTTTGGACTGGAAGATGGTGGCCGGATGGACGTTCAATTGCAGATTTAGCTCTGCAGCTTGTGTCCTTTGTTAAGCGAAAGAAGCAAACTGTTAAGGAGGCTCTTACCAATCGGGCTTGGATTTCGGACATTTCTGGGGGGCTGACTATGCCAGCGCTGGCTCAATACCTCAAGGTCTGGGACCTGGTTGACTCCGTAAACCTGACTCCGGGAATTAAGGATGAAGCCTTGTGGATTGCCTCTGCCGACCATCGCTTCTCGGTGAAGAGCGCCTACAACCTTTTCTTCATGGGAAATGTCAGGTTTGCCTGTGCCAAAGCTATCTGGAAATCCAAGGCGCCCCCCCGCTGTAAGTTTTTCATGTGGTTGGCTGTTCATAGAAGATTTCTCATGGCAGATAACCTGGAACGGAGGAACTGGCCCTCCAATGGCTCGTGCCCTCTCTGCACTACAGCACACGAGGAATGCACCCATCTTTTCGTGCATTGCTGCTTCACTCAGCAAGTTTGACACCTTTTTAAGGCCCGGGCTCATATCAGTCTTGCTACACCTGATGAGAGCTTCTCCTCCACTGAGGATTGGTGGCTCACGACGAGAGCGACGGTGCCGAAGCAGTTTAGGAGGAACTTGGATACGGTGATCATCCTTATACACTGGAGGATCTGGAAGGAGAGGAATGCCAGAATTTTTGATCACATGGCATGTGCGGCGGATATGGTGCTGGACAGAATTATGGAGGACATTTCCATTTGGAGGTCGGCTGGTTGTATTCTTGACTTGTAATTGCTTGTAATGGCTTGAGTGTTGTGGTGCACGGAACCTCCTGTACGTGTTCTGTTTTGTTGGCATGGTCTAGCTCGCGTAGACTATGCCCCCTTTCTAATAAAGATCGGTCATTGGCCCTTCAATAAGAAAGTCGGTGGCGCGGGCGGCGGCCGATGGTGCTACGTGAAGGGGTAGGGAAGCGGGCGGCCGCTGATGGCTGTATCGATGGTGGGTGGCGCAAGCGAGAATGGAGAGGAGAGGGGCAGGGACGTGGGCGGCGACCGGTGGCTGGAGCAGCGATGGGTGGCACAAGCGGGAAGGGGAAGGAGAGGGATGGGGACGCGGGCGGCGACAGGTGAGATCGGCTGGTGAATCGATGAGGGGGAAGATGTACGAGAGAGAGAGAGACGAGAGATGGCAGAGATATCGTGGGAGGATAAGGGGGCGGTGGGCTGCGGGGGGGAGAGAGAACTTGGGCGTGGGCATGGGTGTGTCGGTGTGCGTGTGCGTCATGGGTGGGACCCAAGGGTTGTGTGGATCGTGTGGTGGCTGGGGGCTGTGTGGATCGTGAGGAGGGTGGGTGTGCCAAGTCATCGATCCATTGGAACGATCTGCGACGTGTGTTTCTTTTTTGCCGTCGGTGTACCAAAAACAGAAGGTAAAGTTGCCATCAGCGAACCAAAAAACAGACGGCAAAACTAGTGTCCCATTCTATTATCATTAATCTGCCACGTGGTTCGTTTTCGTCATCAATGAACCAAAACACAAACAATAAATCTAGTATTTGTCGTCAGCGGACCAAAAAACAGACGAACAACCTGTCTTTGATGTATGTTGTCTTGTACCGTATGCTTTTTGTGATTTTTCTGACTCTACTTTTTTGTCGCCAACTCATGATGGCAAAATAAGCATTTGTCGTGTGCCCCAACAATATGCTAACGGCAAAGAGCATTCCTGTTGGCAAAATAGTTGTTTCCTGTAATGCTTCTAGCAAATTGTTCTTTCATAACAAGATTCAACAAAGTGTCATTAATATCAAAAGCTTTAGGACTAGTGATGGGTGGTATTGGAGCACTAATAAAATCTTGGGACATTTACATTTTTTTTCTAACTTTGGCCCAACCTCATCTTTACCCCTAAATAAAAACAGTGCTCAAATATACCCCTATTCCGTTAGGCGCCATTATAGAAATGCCCTTTCGTGCCGTTTCCGTCCAGTCAAAGGGATTTGACTATGTTTGGAAAGTTTCCTAGACAATTTTTCCCATGTCTTCATCCGTCACTTACATGTGGGGTCAAGAAAAAAAATATCTCTCTCTTTCCCCTCTCTCCCCCGAATCTCCCCCACCTCTGCATCGAGCTACCTCATCACGCCGGTGAAGCGCCATGCTTGGCCACTCCCACCGGAGCCATCTGGCCGGCGTGCCACCAGAGCTCCATGCCGGCCCGTCGGCTTGTCACCACCAGCCACACTTCCACCAACCAACCATGGCCGACCCTTGCAGCGCCAAGATCCGCCGCCGTGAGCCCCCACTAGAGCTTGCTTGCCCCAGATCTGCTCCGACCAGTGAGATTCCTTCTGACCCAAGCGTCCATGGACATGGCCATGGACCTCTTTCTTCCCCCGCCGACCACTACGAGGAGCTTGACATCGACGCGTGGAACATCCATGACGGATGGTGGCGCTCCGGCTTGTGGGGTTTGGCAGCTAGCGGTCGGAATCGATGTAGTTGAATATAAGGCGATGAGCATGATTTCACGGTGGCCTCAGCGGGCTGGTCAGAAGGCTCAGGGAAGCCTGGACGATGGTGAATCGAAGACGACTATCGACGGTCAAAGCGGCAGAGATGGAGTCGATTGCGAATTTGCAAGGCATTCGAGGTCGCAACCGTCAACGTGGTCATGCTTTACTTCATGGCGGGGCTCGGGGACATGGCAGTCTATCTTCTCGGCGTCGTTGGCCACAGGAACGGTGGTGCTTGCATCTTCTCCATCCCCGGTAAAGCTTCGCCGCAGTGAGATCTTCGGTCCATGCGAGCTCCAGCCTCCACTTACCACGCTGCCATCCAAGATAGCACCTGCACCATGCCTTGACGGGCCATGCGTGGTGGCTAGAGCCTTGCCGGTGCTGCGTCGCCATGGCATGCATGGTCGTCGGCGTTCTCGTTAGTTAGTTTTTACATGAGCATTGTACTAACACGTGGGACCATGTGACTTTCATATCGGATCCCACTTGTCATCCATTATGAGTTTGCCCCACATGTAAGTGAGATATGGAGAATTTTTTCCCAACGGTAGGCCCCACATGTCAACAACAATGCACATAGGAGCAACTATGTCCAGGAAACGTCTAGATGACGGTCAAACCCCTTTGACCGGACGGAAACGGCATGGAGGGGTATCTCCATAATGCCATCTAACGGAACAGGGGTATAGTTGAGCATTGTTTTTATTTAGGGGTAAAGATGAGGTTGGGCCAAAGTTAGGGAGAAAATGGAATTGGCCCTAAAATCTTTGTTATTAGTATTTGAAAAGTCACATAATTTGGTATTTTCTTGAGACATAGCGACAAAGCAAGCAAAATAACAAGCAAACAAGTAAACTAGCAAACTACAAATACAAATACTTTTGTATTCTTGTATTCTTTATAAAAGCAAATATATGATAAATAAAAAGACAAACAAAAAGTAGAACAAGTGATTGATAGTTTGTGTGAAGGGACCTCGTGCGAAGTTGGTGATATCTCCCCGGAACGGCGCCACAAATTATTTTTGCTATTTGTGAGTTGCGTTGGGTTTTCCCCGAACAGGAAGTGTGAAGCAATATAGTTGCGATAAGTAGTTTCCTCAATGAGAATCAAAATGATTGAACCAGTAGGAGAATCACAACAACTTGCATCAACAATATCTGTACACACAAAATCAAACACTTGCACTCAACACGGGCAAGAGGGTTATCAATCTCCTTGAACTCATTACTTGCAAGGATTACTTCTAATAGTGATAGATAGATAAATATAAAAGTAAAGAAAATAAATTACAGCAAGGTTTTTTGGTTCTTGTAATATTTTTTGAGTAGACCCGAGGACCATAGTATTCGCTAGAGGCTTCTCTCTCGAACACATAGCATACTGTGGGTAGACAAATTATTGTTGGGAAATTAATAGAAAAGCGCATAGTTATGATGTTATTCATGGCAGTGATCATGTATATAGGCATTGCGTCTGCGATAAGTAGACCGAAACGATTCTGTATCTACTACTATTACTCCACCAATCGACCGCTATCCAGCATGCACCTATGGTATTAAGTTCATGACAAACAGAGTATTGCCTTAAGCAAGATGACATGATGTAGACAAAGTAAGACCAAGCAATATATTCAAACCCTGTCGTTTTACCCTTAGTAGCAACAATACAATATGTGTCTTGTCCCCTTTTGTCACTAGGATATAGAGCACCGCAAGATTGAAGTCATTGCACTCCTCCCGCTAAAGATAAATTAGTTTAGTTGACCAAACCAAACCGGTAGATTGGAGAGACTTGCAAAGCTATAACAATCATGCATAATAGAATTCAGAGAAGACTCAATTATTTTTCATGAATAATCTGATCATGAACCCATAATTCATTGGATCCCAACAAACGCACCACAAAAGAAGATTGCATCGGATAGATCATTACGATAATCATGAAGAACTTTGTATTGAAGATCAAAGAGAGAAGAAGCCATATAGCTACTAGCTATGGACCCATAGGTCTATGGTGAATTACTCACACATCATCATGGAGGCAGCAAGGTTAATGTAGACGACCTTCATGATCGATTCCCCCTCTAACAGAGTACTCAAAATGAACTCTAGATGTGATCGCGTAAGAATACAAACTTGCAACGGTGGAAAAATTGCTTCGGATGGCTCTATGATGCATTAGGATAATTGGAAATATATACAAGTGAAATTATGTCAGGAAGTGCCACGGAGGGCCCACGAGCTAGGGGCGTGCCCTAACCTCATGGGCCTTCTGGCCTACTCCTGAAGCTTTCTGGGTCTCTTATGGTCCAAAAATAACTCCCATAAATTTTTATCCAATTTGGACTCCGTTTGGTATTAATTTTCTGAAAAGTTCAAAACAGGAAAAAACAGAAACTGGCACTAGGCACTCCGTTAATAGGTTAGTCCAAAAAGTGATATAAAATAACATATAATTATATATAAACTATTCAAGATTGATAATATAATAGCATGAAACAATCAAAAAATATAGATACGTCGGAGACATATCAATGACGGTCAGCAAGCGAGGCTCCCATCACGCTCGAACACTGATTTCATTTTGGCATGTCGAGAATGTTGAACTATCATTTGCCTTGCTTTGTTTCGAACGGCTGAATTCGGACAATTTGTATCATATGATCGACGTGCATGTATTGCATGAATTAAGGCTCCACATTTGAGGTATGTGGATGTGTGATAACCTACATGAGAGGCCAGCGAGCGAAGTCTGCGGACGCGCCCGCGGACGTATAGGGTGCCGGATTTGTCAAATACGGTTGTAGATCTCTTAATTAGAGGTCGTGATTCGGGCGCCAAGCATTGCATTCGTCACGTGTTTGCATTGGACCTCTTGACCATATTTCAAACGGGTAATAGGTGTATACCCTTATAGTTATCTTACTAATAAAGAAGATAGATATTCTTGGTCATCATTCTATTTTATAGAAAACATCTTGATATTGCTGGTAATCAACCCAACTTCAATTTCAAGTCAGATCTTCGCTTTTGCACATAACTCCCTGATGTTTCTGGTAATCAGCCTGTAGACCAATTTAAAATCCGATTTTCAATTTTGCAAGAAAATCCCGTGATAATTGGGTTAATAAACCCATACTGCATATCAGATGCTTTTTAAAATATTCATATATTTTAAACCCTAACTTTAAATTTAACATGTTGTATATGGAATTTGATTAGAAAATATGTATAATCTGAATATGGTGTTATTTTACCTGTTAAGTATTTAAAAATCCCATTCGGGGTGCAACCTTAATTGATAGCGCACGATCCATCTTTTTTTCCATATCGGTACCAATGCGGATTGAAAATGAACACTTGAGAATTATCAGAATTGGAGACGAAACCATCTATAATTACGCATGCATACCTCGCCAAACCTTACACGAAAAAGCATATTTCTCATTTTATCTCAAGGGAGAGAGAGATGCCTTAGGATTAACAACATGCAAACGCCTTGTGATTATGTGAGCACTGAGGCTACCGTCGGCGAGGGTGAAAAGGAGGATAAGTGACAACACATATGGCATGCTACGTGTTGAAAGAAAAGATTTGGGTCTATTGGGATCTTGACTCATGGTTATTGGTTAGGGGAGTGTGTATTTTTTTTACCGTTGCAACACACGGGCCCCTTTGCTAGTGCTAGGCCTATTTAAAATTTTCTATATGGTTTACATATTCAGCATCGTAAAGGGGGCGGAGACTAAATTGCGAGAAACTATCAAAATTATATCAAGTAGTGTGAAAAGCCACTAAAGGGCTAAAAGTTGTAAAAACCATCGTTTTTTGGATAAAAGTTTGCAAAAGGAACTGAATTTTCGCTTTCCCTCATTTCCGTAGAAAATCAGACAGGCATGCCGCATTGTCAAGGTCGACGTGGCAACGGCTGACGGCCCACACAAACGGCCATTAGACGACGCATAAAGGATCGACGGTGTGGCAGTGGCGGAGCGATCACCGAGGCACAATCGGCCATTCAAGCAGGGGACGCCCCGGAAGGCTCCATGCAATGGCAGCGCCAGGACTAGGAGAGGCCCCAGGTCACGCAAGGATGCTTTCAAGCAGTGCAACACAAAGCAAACTACCCTCATGTTCCAGGCATCATCCTTTGATGCCTCGGGTATGTCTTCACTCACTACAGGCAAGGTCGCTGGCGCAGGGAGCCATGGCAGTTGGCCTCCTCTCTTCCCTCAACGTCATTGTCGCTCTCCCTCGCGTCCTCCGGTTCCATTGCCGCTAAAGGCCTCCTCCCTTCCCTCAACTCTGAGTCCAACACGCCTCCTTGATGCCGATGGGAGTGAGCAAAGACAGGGGGCGTGAATTGGCGAGCAGCTTCTAACCTCGCCATGGTTGTAGCCATTGATTTTGTCAGAGTCGAGCTCCCTCCCATGACTGTCGTGGTCATGGTAGCATGCCCCCTCACTTCTTGACACGTCTCAAATGTATACATAATTTTTGATTGTTTCAGGCTATTATGTTATCATTTTTGAATATGTTTATAATATTTCATATTATTTTTTTGACTATCGTATTAGTCTAGTGCCCAATGATAGTTTATGTTTTCTGCATGTTTTTTATTTTACAGAAAATCAATATCTACGAAGGTCAAAACAACTTGCCGATTTAATATGATTTTTTTGGGCAACGAAGGACCCATCAAGCTTCGGGAGAGATCGAGAGGAGCAACACGAGGCCACCTAGCGCGGCTAGGGGCTAGGGCGCCGCCATGCCATGTGGGGCCCACCTGCACCGCCGTTCATTCATCCATTGGCATAAATTGCTATAGATATTGAAACCACTCACCATAGTTTTAGAAGAGTTTTTTCGCTCCTGTTTCGCAAAGATAAAATCTGGAGCCTTGTCTGCTATGTCGAAAGAGGAAACCATTGTCGGAGGCTTCTTCATCAACCTTGTTGCCTGAAATTAAACATGGACGCGAGATTTGATAGTGACACACTCGCGGCAACATTCGAAGCAGTTATCCGGGACCATAGGGGGGGATTTATAGCGACTGCTAAAGAAAAGATAGACCTTTGCTTTGACTCGTTCGCGGCGGAAGTGATTGCGGTGAGGTTTGGTTTGAATCTTATTAATACCGTCGAGTGAAGTAAGATTGAAATAAAATTGTATAGCGTGAAGGTGATGGATGCATTGAGCCAAGGCTACTCTTTTTTAGTCGCTTTATCCATTTATACATTATAAATGACTGTTATTTCATTCCATTTTATTTTTCCCATGTTACTTATGATCATTGTAGTAAAGAGCGTAATGGAATAGCTCATGAAGTAGCAAGTTTAGCTAGATTTTCTCCTCCGAGTGTTCGCCCACTTTTTTCTTTTTCGCCTTTAGAGAGAAATCCATGTCCACCCTTGCAAGAATACGTATATGCGTGTAAGGATGTCCACCCTTGCAAGAATACGTATATGCGTGTAAGGAAGCGCAAAGTGTTTGGATGGATAACGCCCCTGATGAGGTTATCCCTCTACTCGTAAACAGTGCTACATTACTTATGAATGAATAAAGGTGGAGAAGTTTATAAATAAAAAAGAAACAGTGATTTTTTCAGACTTTTATCGCTTTGGTGGGTATTCGCACTAACCTTAATCGTGGTGGTTTCTGGCAATTTAGTACTGGGCAGACCGGCTATCAGTTTGGTAGTATATGTGTATAACATAATTGAAGCAATTTCTCTAAATTTTTAGGAAACTAATCAAACCAAACAGCATCGACATACAAACAAGAAACAGTCGTCTTGGTCGAACACATTCGAAACAATGAAACAATTAAGATGAACAAGTGAGTTACCACCCACCAAAAATTAGCTACATTGTATAATAATACGTGAAAGGCGCAACACTGCATTGTTAATTAAGCTAACCAACTGAACAATAAAGTGTTACATTGAAACAAATTGACTCTGACAGAAAGCCTTGTCAAAACATTCCTTGGTAACACTACGAGCTCAGCTTTCATCTATTCAACCTTGAAGTCTGCAAGACAAACCTTACTTCCTACTACAAGCAAAGAACTCACCCTGACACTAACTTATCTCTCTTCCTCAGAAAAAGAACAAAACTTCATTATTCAGCAGAACACAAGTCACCTGCCGTTCACACCCCACATGCATAGCCACTTCGAGACTCAACGCCTCAAACTGTGCATTAAGCATCCCCGTCTTGAAGATATGTGCTGAATGAAATGCACTCAGAATCTCTCGCCGAATCTGAAGAAGACAGTTCCAGCCCCAGTGTTGTGATCCACGATGTACTCTCCTCTTACCAAGCCAAGCTTGACGCCAACACCATATGAAGATCCATGGCCAACGCGTCGGAAGAACTCGGTAGGGTTCCCTTTCACATCCTTGGAACTCCCAAGGTCGGTGCCATGTTCAGCAAACCCATAAACATACGTGTTCTTCACAGGTACGCGCACCTCACCAGCAACCTGTGTGGATTATGAGCCAAATAAACATGAGTTACCAACAAAGCAAAGACCAACATATCTTAAACTAAATTACATGATGACACATGTCAATTATTTAAACTTGTCCAGCCAATGAAATAAATCAAAAGAAAAGCAGTAACTCGCAAAACATAACATGATTGATGCGAAAAATGATGCAACAAGAACAACAAAGCCTTTTGTCCCAAGCAAATTGGGGTAGGCTAGAGATTAAGCCCAACAGAAAACCTGTGAGAACCCAAAAAGAAGAGGGTACATGTGAAAAATGATGCATCAGAATAAATTCCAAGTTCTAGTACTGCCTCCGTTTGGAAATAACTGACGTGGTTTTAGTTCAGAACGGAGGCAGTACTACTCACTTACTCACACATAACATACATAACTGGTGTGAAAAATGATGCATCAGAATAAATTCCAAGTTATGTAGTAATACTCACCTCCAGAACATTCCTAGATGCACCCAGTTCACCCATACCATAGCCCCTAACTGAGTAAGGTCCTCCAAGTGTAAATGCATCATAGCTTGGCAGATCTCCTACACAACCTGCATAATGACCATGAAGAACCAACACAGCAGGCAGCGGCTTGCCAACACCTTTCTCTTGATTATTTAAATTAATGAATTTTGTCAATGTAAGCTGATGACGGTTGAAGAGTGGGCTTTTGCTTCCGATGCCAAGACCTTGATCCAACTGCAGTTAACAAGAAAAATCTCATGAGAAAATATATCACCGCAGAAAATTTTCTACAAGCACATGATGGTATTAAACAATAACAGAGACATGTTCACAGGCTTGTGCAGAGCTATCAAAACATTTCATTTAACAAATAAATTACAGACTCTGTTACTTAACATATATAATATAACAAGAACATTCACTGGCATGTCACCAAACTAAGTTTTATGTACTGTGTGGGAAGTCTCGAGGTTGAAGAAAATATCAACCATAAAGAGGTCTTGTCCTTTTCGACACTATGTAAGTATAGTATTTTAACCTTGTCTGGAGCCGCTTAGTAATAACTAAAGGTTTGCTTTGTGTTCTTCAGAAACCTAAGGATGCAGGTCAGCATACCTGGAAAATACATCTGTCACCAATGACTGCACCATTTACAAATTCTGTATTGTCTCGAGTAATATTTGCTTGTAGAAATGCCATTCGATCTACACCAGTACCACTGAGGGTTGTTGGAGGTCCATCCATGCTCAAGCCGCCACTAGGCATTGCCCGAGAACCATGTGTACAGATGCTGTTGGTTTCATCACGTGTTGTAATCTCTTCCACCACGAGGCCATATGTGAATTTGCTCTGCCTTGTGAAGCTCTGAAATCCAGAAGTGTTATTTTCCTCATGTTAGAGACGTTTCTTGAATAGTTCATGAAAAACAAAAGATTTAGAAGGTAATATCAATTTGTGCAAACCTCTGTTATGTTGGCTTTAAATCCAACTCGGTCAACCCAGACAGGTGGAGCTTCATCCATATTTGGGCCAGCAACAAAGACAGGACTCAATTTCCTGGTGTTGAAGCAGCTAGTTTTGAAGGTGCGGTTCTTATTACGGTCATCCACACCGTCCAAATAAGGATGGACGTATTCAAGCTTGAATGAAAGATCATCCTAAAGACCCACAAAACAGATGGATAAGCATATACATGTGGAAAAACAAAATTCAGAAGTGATAAAACTGGACAGACAAATACAAGGCCAAAAGGAAACGAATCAATGTTCGTTGATGATGCTAGAAAGTTAGCAGACATGTATGTTTCTTACATATCACAGGGTTGCACTTTATCTAACAGTTACAATATGGAGCATTCTTTTCTTTTATATCGTAGCGGGCAATTAAAGTCAAATTCTGTTTAAGGATTCTGTAGATAGAAGTGTAGACAT
Source organism: Hordeum marinum (assembly GCA_022496015.1). Taxonomy (NCBI): domain Eukaryota; kingdom Viridiplantae; phylum Streptophyta; class Magnoliopsida; order Poales; family Poaceae; genus Hordeum; species Hordeum marinum. The sequence continues at coordinate 364,451,392 of CM039675.1, read as the reverse complement.
GTACAGATGTAAACTTCCGAGATGGTAGCGTGACGAAGAAAACGGATAAATATCGGATCAAGAATAACATGCTTGACCTATCCTGTGAATCCTTGCCGGAAAAGATTGCTCAATCATGATCTAACAGTAATTATAAGCAAGCAAACAAAAACTACAAGAAGAAGATAACACATTACAAACTAACCTGAGGGTTGAGCAGGTTGCTGGATGTAACAGAACCAACAATGGATCTGTTAAGACCATAGATGTTGCGGTGCTCAAATGATACAGTTCCTCCAGGTTGAATGGATGCCTAAAAGAAATTTTCTATCAGATATGATGCCGCATAACAGGATAGCAATGTTCTGTAGTTTACTCATTAGTCATGTGTTTTAAATAAAGATTCACAGAGAACAGAAAGCTGCAAAATGAGTAGGTATATTACCAGGGTGGGCCTGCCTTGACGTCCAGGTACAATACTCCACTCTGTGCTTACTTCAGCAGACTTTGGTTCTAGTTCCTTAAGCTTAATTTCAACTACAATACCACCTTCTTTTGTCTCATCGGGACGTGGATTCACTTCTATATTGGAGAATAAAGCAAGCGAATTTATATTCTTCAGAGCTTGTTTTCCTGCTCCAATATTAAAGATATGACCAGGTCGAAGCTGTAAGAGCAGCAGAAGTACAAGTTAAATGCTGAAGTCCCAGAAATAATAACAGATAATCCATTGGAAAACATTGATAGCAGCAAAATCAGCATCTGAGAATCGTTATCAAATTCAACATCACAGTCAGCATAAGAAAATATTCATCTTTATTAAAGGCATGCACCAGGAGACTGTACTAACAGTACCAGTAAGTATGAAGCGAAAAGTGATCTGTCACACTAAGCAATCATCCAACCATGCATCATGAAAGGGTATGGTCTTGGCTGCTACTCTCCTAGCTAAACAACACAGTAAAAAATTACACAGAAGCGCTAAAATTAGGTTTCCAACTGTCAAGATAACCCAATGATATCCTAGTTCAACAGGATATTGGAACTACTACAATACATAAACCTTGCTAAAACGACTGACAAGACACACCATAGTACATTGGCCAACAGAAAATGTCAGAAACATCACCAAGAAGCTAATTTTACTCCACTGGTCAAAATAAAATGTCTCAGAAATCACTAGATGCTAATTTTTAACATGTTAGTTGACTGTACAACATCGTAGTACTGCTAATAAAATTGTTCGCCCATGTTTGTTTTATAAGCTAATATATGTTATGCAGTATACCTGCTGGGGCAGCTCCCGGTCTATGATAGGAATTTGTGTATTCCCTTCCACAAAATTCCCTAGCTTATCCTGGAACTGGTACTCCACTTTCGTGACGTCCCCCTCGACCACCTCACACACAACCTCACTGGTGTTAAGGTTTCCAAAGTTCACCACTTGTGCGCATACAAAGCCTTCATTGTGGTACCACTTCTGAACATGGTCCCTGATCTTCTGCAGCATCCTGGCACTCACCTTCTCCTGTTTTTTCATCATTGCCAGAACCTCCCCTCGGACGGACTCTGGCAAAATGCATGGCATGGCGCCGCGGACACGTTGCTGGTAATCACGTTCCTGCTTCCGAAGGTAGTCCATCTTCTCCCTCTCAGTCATGTCCTGATCGAAGTCAGCCTGACCCGACTGCGCCATAAGCCCAACATTGATGCACTTGAACTGCTTGGCTGCACTCCACACACTCTCTGTGAAGGAGACGGTGAGGCCAAGGGTGCCGTCAGGTTTGGCCTTCCCTTCTAGGTCAACCCGCTCGAACATGCCGCAGGAGACTAGAGTCTCGAGCTCTTTCAGAAGCTGCGACTTGGTGTACACGCCGCCTGGCTGCAGAGTAACCATCTCGAAAAAGGAATCCTCTGGCCCGGCATCGGTGGCGCCACCTCCGCCAGGCGCGGCACGGTCGAAGAACTTGAGCTCCGACAACTTGTATCTCTTCAGCCCGCTCAGCTTCGAGAGGGGCACGGTGATGTTGGCCGGGAGGCCATGCGGGTCCCAGTCGGGCGACGACTTGTCGTCGGCATTCGCCGCGCCGGCGGAGAAGATCCGCGACCAGAAGCCCCCGCCGCCGCCGCCGCCGCCGCCGCCGCCCCATCCGCCTCCCCCGCCGAGGGGGCCCCCGGGGCCGCCCCCGAAGCCACCAGAGGAGGCGAGGAGGAAAGCGCCAGAGGCGGCGGCAGCGATGGCGGAGCCAAGGGCGAGGTCGGTTTTGGAGGTCTTGGATTCGGATTTGGGGGTGGAGGATGAGACGGCGAAGGGGTTGTTTCGGGGTTGCGAGTTGTGCGATGCGGCGGCGGACATGGTGACGGGGCGGCCCCGGCCTCGCCGGGAAGGCCCGGCGGGCGACGGGGTGAAGAAGAGGCTCTGGGAGGTGAGCGCCATTTGGCTGCCGCGGATTAGGTAGGAGGGGGAAGGGGGGCGAGGTCTTCCTCTCCTGGAGGCTGGAGCTGGGCAAGGGTTTCTTCCCTATCTTCTGCCCCCGCTTCGCGTTTTTGTTGAGGGTTTAGCTGTGCCTCCCTTTGCGTGGCGGCGTGCTACCACCAGACTCCCGTTCGTGCCACGGCCTATGGCAATTTTTATTTTTATTTCTGCTTTCCTTTTTTCTTTTTTCTTTTTTGAGGAAAAAACCTTTTTTTTCTTTTTGATTAATGGAATGCTGCTTTAGGTTGCGAAAAACAGGCTACTACTACGAATTTGTCGGATGATATCTCTAAGAAATTATCCACCTAGGTAGTCGTCCGATTAGCATGCTCGTGACCATTGGATGGCAGCAACGCTATGGCAGTAATAAGCGCGCGACTGCTTCGATGCGGTGCTGTTGCACCCCGACAAAAGCTCCACTGGAGCTGTCGTTGCACACCACCGGCGTCCGGCGAAGCTCCAATGCAACTTCGGTAGAGCACCAACGCAACACCGGGTGGCTCTGGTGAAGCTCCAATGCAACTCCGGCAAAGCTCTTTTGTAGCTCCGGGAGAGCTCCAATGTAGCACCGACGACGTCCAGTGAAGCCTCAATGTAACTTCGGCACAACTCCATCGCGGAACCGAAGGCTCCGATGAAGCTCCAATGCAACGTATGAGTAACGCTCATGGAAGCAGCGGCGACATGGTGAAGCTTCATTGCAATCGAAGTTGAGGAGAGATGCCTCGTCGCAACAGCACCTCCGCTGCCCACCTGCGTGCTATACTACAACTCTGTCGTCCGATGAGATCTGTGAGGACGCAACACCACGCGTGCTAGCTGAAAGCATCCTCCACTACCGACGAGATCCACCAATTGCAGCACTCCTTCACAATAGCACCGACGGCATTGCATCCGACATGCTCGGCAACACCAGCCACATCGACGGCCAACGACGCTCGGGGAACACTTACCGCATCAACGATCGGTGCGGGTGATGGGCACGCCACCACCTGGCAGTATCAGTCCACTACCGACGATGATGGCAGTAGCTTGCAGCATCGCATGGAGCCTGTGCAGCAACGCTTTGATGCATCCATTGGCCACGACGGGTCAACGAAGAGAAACAGAGGTGAGCGATGAAGGACGAAGTGAGATCGAGCTCGGGGGGCATCGATTGGCTCTCATGATCTGTATGAGACGGGATGAGGAGGTAAGGTTTGGGCGGTTCTTGACCCCATAGGACACGTGGCGTGCGTCAAAGACGATTTAAGTCAGCATGAAATCAACCGGTTAATTGTAAACGGTTTCCGAAAAACAATCTATCAATTTGTTGTTTTCGAAAAGCCCAAGGTCATTACTATAGTATCAAATGTCTTTACAAACACATCATTATAGAAAATAGAATTACATTTTAAAATCTCGAGGGTGTCAAAGTCCTCAATGCGCCGGTGTTTGGATAGTACTTGTCGTCTGCTATCCAACAAGCTTGAGTTTGCTCAATTCGGAGCTCGTATGCGGAAGTTATGGCTGTTTTGATCTTACCTGTTTTTCATAGACCGGTTGTAATGGTTCTTACACCAGTTGTACCGGTTGACCGGTACTACCGATGTTTGGAGCTGTTGTACTGCTCCAGACTTGGTCCGACGGTTGTACTGATCATGTACCGCTCTACCACCGGACTGGGTTCTGTTGTGGAGCGGTTCTTGGGCGGTTGTGGGCCAGTTGTACCGGTTAGTTCTGGTTAATACCGGTGCCCCGGGTGGTTGTACCGCTTAGCGCTTTTTCTACAGGTAGGTTTTTTCTGCTTTGACCAGTTGTACTGGTACTTACACCAGTTGTATCGATCCTATGGTTTTCTGCACATAATAGGCAGATTCGTGGGGACTTATTTAAGGGGGTCTTCTTCCTCAATGTTCCTCATCCTTTGAGCTCGAGTTTGCCCCCCATTGTTGACCTTCCTCGAGCTTGCTAACTCTCAATCCATCCAATGATTCTTGCTAGTTCTTGAGGGAAAAGAGGGAGGTGAGTTAGATCTACATTTCCACCAATCACTTTCTCCTCTGTGTGAGGGGAACCCATTGGATCTTGATCTTGGAGTTCTTAATGAGCTCCTTGTTCTTCATATCATGTTCCTTCACAGCTTTTGTTGTTGTGGTGGGATTTGGGAGTGAGGGACTTGACCACTTCGTGTGTTCTTGCCATTGCATTAGTTGCATCAGTTTGAGTTTCTCCACGATGATACGTGAAAGTGAAAAGTTGATAAGCTTATTACTCTTGGGTGCTTGGTACCCTAGAGCTTGTTCCTCTTGGGTGCTTTGGCACCCTAGACGGTTGGTGGTGCCTCGAAGCTCAATTATTGTAGTGTAAAGCTCCACGCAAGCGTTGGGGTCTCCAATTAGGTTGTGGAGATTGCCCCGAGCAATTGAGGTCACCTTGGAGCCATAATAAATTGTGGTGAAGCTTCGTGGTGTTGCTGGGAGCCTCCAATTAAGTTGTGGAGATTGACCCAACCTTGTTTGTACGGGTTTGGTGGCCGCCCTCAAGGGTCCCTTAGTGGAATCACGGCCTCTTGCATTATGCGAGGGCGTGAGGAGATTACGGTGGCCCTAGTGGCTTCTTGGGGAGCATTGTGCCTCCAGACCGCCCCAAACGGAGATTAGCATCCGCAAGGGTGTGAACTTCGGGATACATTGTTGTCTATGCGTGCCTCGGTTAAATCTTACCCAAGCCCTTTACTTATGCACTTTACTTTGTGATAGCCATATTGTTTCATGTTGTATGTCTTGCTATCACTTAGTTGTTTATCTTGCTTAGCATAAGTTGTTGGTGCGCATAGGTGAGCCTAGTTATTTTAGGTTTTGTGCTTAACTAATTAAACGTTAGTTTTATTCTGCATTTGTTCAAGCCTAAACCGTACTTATTTTAAAGCACCTATTCACCACCACCCCCCTCTAGGCAACATCCATGTCCGTTCACCGTGGTAGCAGGGTCCTATTGGAAACTAAGGGATTTAAGGCCTCCTTTTAATAGAGAACCAAAACAAATCATTTACACATTGTGAATACATGAACTCCTCAAATTATGGCAATCACCGGAAAGAATCCAAATTATTGTCACCTTGGGGTATGCGGATTAAGACACGCAGTAGGTGCATACAACTTGCAAGATAGGACCGAAATCACTCTTATATTCATGAAAACATAATAGGTTCACATCTGAAATCATGGTACTCGGGTTCTAGTGACAAGCATTAAGCACAACAAAGTCATAGCAACAACAATCTCGAAACATAGTGGATACAATGGATCAAGCCCTATCAAATTAACTTGATTACATGATCAATTCCATCCACACCCATCACTGACCAGCGAGCCTACAAAGGTATTACTCACTCCCAGTGGTGAGCATCATGGAATAGTTGATGGATAAGGGTAGGTGATGATGACGGTGATGAATCCCCCTCTACAAAGCCCCAAACGGACTCTGGGTCAGCCCTCCCGAGGAAGAATAGGAGGTGGCGATGGATCCATCTCGTAGATCGTGATGAAAACTTATCTCCTATTTTTTCTCCGAATATGTGAATTTATAGGACCAGATATAGGGTCGGGGGAGCCTCATAGGCCCCACCACATAATAGGGCGCGACCTAGGGGGTGGTCGTGCCCAGTTGCCTCGTGGGCCACAGGCACCCCCTCAGGTGGATCTTTGCTTCATAATTCATTATAATTCCTAGAAAAATTCATAAAAGGTTTTTTCCAATTCCGAGAACTTTTATTTCTGCACAAAAATAACACCAATGTAGTTCTACTAAAAATAACATCAGTCCGGGTTAATTTCATTCAAATCATGCAAATTAGAGTCCAAAACGAGAGCAAAAGTGTTTGGAAAAGTAGATACTTTGGAGACGTATCAACTCCCCCGAGCTTAAATCATTGCTAGTCCTCAAGCAATTTAGTTCATAAACTAAGAGTGATAAAGAAAACTTTTACAAACTCTTTTGTTCACGTTGCCATATATATGCTCAACTAGTGTTCAGGTTTTCAGCATAAATCATAAGTAACTATATCCATGATAACAATTAAACATCATATTCACTCATGGCAACACATAACCAGCTAGTGAGCAGTAATAAGATATCTCACACGCCAACAATTTGTTAAAACAATCATAATATAATACGATGACATGGTATTTCGTTAGCCCTTTCTGAGACCGCAAAACATAAATGCAGAGCACCTCTGAGGTTCAAGCAGCAACTAAACATTATAATTCAGGGTAAAAGAGACCTGGTCATGCTCACATCCAATATTAACTAGACTCAATACATAAAAATGATAATAGTGCTCTCGATCTGGTGCTTTTAGTAAGAAGATGATGACTCAGAAACAACATCAAATTAAATAAAAGGCCCTTCACAGAGGGAAGCATTGATTTGCAGAGGTGCCGGAGGTCAAGTTTTAAAAACAAAATTGTAATTGTAATTTTGGATGGTGCACTTTCACTATCAACATTACGACAAGGTTTTTAGTATCTTCCATGCTAAACTCGTCATTGGCGATTTCCAAATAGAATTGTAAAGTTTACTCCTATCCACCATCCATACACAAACCAAGGCTAACTGAATCCACGGGTGCCTGCTAACATATCAACTATCCGAAGGAGTTTTGTTTAATTAATTTTGATTTTGTAGGAATGGACATCATTTTTACCAGTCTCTTTCGTGCAATGAGGGTGAGTAAACGATCGTCTTGAGAGTAACTCACCTGGCGTGGAAGGTATTAACCGCCCCATCACTACATGAGCGGTATGAGTGCACAAAACAGATGTTTGTTTGAATATTGGAGGTGACACATGCAAATTAACTTGGAACGAAAAGGTAATATCACATATAGGTAGGTATGATGGACTCGTGTGGAATAACTTTGGGTTTAAGGATATTAGATGCACAAGAAGCATTCTCGTTTAGTACAGGTGAAGGCTAGCAATAGATTGGGAAGCGGACAGCTAGAGAGCGAAAATGGTCATAAGCATGCATTGTGACTAATTAATATTGAACATTAGCATGAGTATGATATAAACATTCTGAATTTAAACATCATGAAGGTTGCATTGGTTTTGAATCAACTACATGTTTGCACATGGACCAAGTCTAGCCACTCGAATCTTATATTCTTAAGAAGTTGGTCCCAATTCTCTTGACATGTAGTCTATCCACCTCATCTCAACATGCAACCATTCCACCTTAGTGCTCATGCCACATCAACAGATTTTTGAAGCAATCACGCAAGTCAGTTCAACAATAATAAATGAATAATAATTAATATTCCAAGGCGCCAGCCATTTCTGTTTCATTCAATTGTTCCTTTTCATTTTCAAAAGTAACATCCCAACCACGCTTATCGACGTACAACCATGGAAGACCAATCGGCGCCGCCGCCCCGTCTTCCGTCGTGCCTCCTCATAACCTACACAACCGGAGTCAAGGCTCGCAGCCGGCACCCATCCCCTAACGGTGCCATCGGCCGCTCCAACTGATGGTTTGCCCGTTGATACTTGCCCCATGTGATCCAAGATGGGGTCGTCGTTTTCTCCTGTTGCATGGTGCAGATTTGACAATCAGGACACGCAACCGGCGCCCATCAAAGAGCAGCAACACTGTCTACTCTGACTGACGGAGCCACATGCCGACCCTTCCCTTGCGTGATTCAGGAATCGAGATGGGGCCACCGGCTTCTCCCGTCGCATGGTTCACATATGACGGGGCCGCATTAGACTCCACCGCAAAGCCTCAGATTGGAGGTAGCAATGAGTTTGCGGTGAGGTATGAGTTCGAGTCCATAAGGTTGGTACAAGGCGGCAGTTCATGGGCCACTATTCATCAAATATGGTAATCAAGGTCCAGATGAATGACGATTTCTGAGCAGGAATTCGCGCTATTCATGGGCCGCCTCTACTCTGACTGTTTGGACAACCACGGAGGCCTCCTCAACGATATTGTCCTCCTCTGTTTGACTCATGCTACATAAGAGCGATCGATGTTTCTTGATTTCAATCAATTTTTGATCCTATCTATACAGCTACCCAAGCATACACCAATATGAGCGTCAAGCCTACACCAATATTTCCATCAAGTTATACTACAATTACTAGCACTCGTCCCTTTTTAGGTAACAAATTGTATTTCACTCTAAGCTTTATCTGCTGGTGGATGACTGGCAATGTGTTGTGTATTAAGATATATGATTCTGAATTATAGGTTTAGCTCTGGAATAGTACCCCCTTGTGTTAGCAAAGATCGATCTATATATACACTACAACAAAACTTAACTTTCTCCATGCCCTTTGTGTTTTTAGATTTTGAGAGGGGAAAAGGAGCATGTTGGAAGGGGCTGTTAATAAGAGATTGCCAAGGAAATAGGTAAAAGAAATTTCCATCCAATATTTAATCATGGATTGGTTGTCCTATTTGTCCTAACTACTAGAGATGGTGAGTCTGATTTGCCTAATAAATTGTCTGGCAGTGTTGTGATATCTCTCCAATGTTCATTTGAGTACTTGATGAATAGGTATTGCGGCATGTTTGACGATAAGATCACCATACACATGAGTAAGCTTTCTTCATTTTATTATTATTCAACCATATATTTATTTGGGTTAGTTTGTCTTGGCGATCTTAGATCGAAATACTATTTAGCTACTCCATTTGTTTTCAAATATGTTGAATTAAAAAAATTATAGTAAGCCAGCATTTTGGTTGCCCAAATTTTTCTTTTTACTAACTAAGCAAGTTGGGTTTGCTAACTTTGTGTGTACCATTCAACTAGCCTTATTGCTATGGAAGAGGTGTTAGTGAAAAAATGGATAGCCTTGGTTGGGGCTTTATTAATTTAAAGTCAAGCAGAACTTGCGCCTTCATTCTAACTTTATCACCACATATTAATGTTATTTGATCTCAGATAGCCCTTGCATTGCAGATATATGATGATTTTTGATCTTTGGGTCGTTTGTCTTCACTCGACACAACATAAGGATCTAATTGACCCAGTATACACGCACATGTTGTTAGATATTTCTGATTCATTCGCAAAGTCCTAAATGGACAAGGATATTGCAAAATTTGCTTTGTTTGAATGTATTAGTTGTAGTAATATATTTGCCTCATTAAATTTTACAGGACTCCTCCAAAATTTAATGTTTCTGGAATATCATTATGGTCACACTGAATAAAAGAGACATCGTGTTCAACGTAATGCTTATGAGAAAGGGACATCATACAGAAGAAGGTTGTGAATGTTCATTTCTAATGGTGTGCTTAAATTGGAAAGAAGTTACTATTTTCATATTTAAGATTTGTATTTCATGGTCCCGCGATCCCATCACGATCCATCTCGCGATCCAATCACGATCTGTCTCGCGATTCCATCACGATCCGTCCTGCGATACAATCGCGAATTGTCTCGCGATCTTGATCACGTGACTTCCGATCTAGTGACGAACGAACGACACCTCCACGTTCAGCACATGTATAGCTCGATGACGATCTCCGCCTTTTTGATCCAGCAAGAGGGAGCGGAGAGGTAGATGAGTCCTTCGACAGCACGACGGCGTTGTGGCGATGGTGGTGGAGCTATTCCAGCAGGGCTTAGCCTAAGCACCGCTGAAACCAATCTAGAGGAGAAACTACGATCTAGACAAGAGGGCACCACATGGCTGTTTTTCTGTGTGAAAAACCCTCAAAATCTCTAGTATATATAGGAGGACGGGAGGGACGAGGCTTGGCTCCCAAGGGAGCCAACCCTAGTTCAGCTGAAGTGGGAAGGAGGAGTCCTCCTCCTCCACTCCTAGTAGGATTAGGACTTCTTCCTTATTTCCCACTGTTGCCTTCTTTCCACCTTGGGTTTTCTTCCCTAGCCGCATGGGCTTCCTGTGGGCCTTCGGCCAGCCCACTAAGGGCTGGTATGCCTTCTTCCCATAGCCCATGTAGCCTTTTGGATCGAAATACCCCTCTCGATGGTCCACCGGTACCCTCCCGACACTCCCGGTACACTACCGATGAGCCCAAAACTTTTTCGGTGACCAAAACAGGACTTCCTATATATCAGTCTTTACCTCCGGACCATTCCGGAGCTCCTCATGATGTCTGGGATCTCATCTGGGACTTCGAACAACCTTCGGTCACCACCATGCATAACTCTATACTACCGAAATGTCACCAAACCTTAAGTGTGCAGACCCTGCGGGTTCGAGAACTATGTAGACATGACCGAGACACCTCTACGGTCATAGCCAATAGCGGGACCTGGATGCCCATATTGATTCCTACATATTCTACGATGATCTTTATCGATCGTACCTCTATGTCAAGGATTCAGTTAATCCCGTATGGTGTTCCCTTTGTTATTCAGTATGTTACTTGCCCGAGATTCGATCCTCGGTATCTCCATACCCAGTTTAACCTCATTACCGGCAAGTCTCTTTACTCATTTCCGTAATACAAGATCCCATGGCTAACACTTAGTCACATTGCTTTCAAGGCTTATTGTGATGTTGTATTACCGAGTGGGCCCTGAGATACCTCTCCGTCACACGGAGTAACAAATCCCAGTGTTGATCCATGCCAACCCAACAGACACCCTCAGAGATACCTGTAGAGCACCTTTATAGTCACCCAGTTACGTTGCAACATTTGATACACACAAGGCACTCCTCCGGTGTCCATGAGTTGCATGATCTCATGGTCATAGGAACATATACTTGACATGTAGAAAACTATAGCAATAAACTGACACGATCATATGCTACGTTTATAGTTTGGGTCTTGTCCATCACATTATTCTCCTAATGATGTGATCCTGTTATCAAATGACATCTCATGTCCATGGCTAGGAAACCTTGACCATCTTTGATCAACGAGCTAGTCTATTAGAGGCATACTAGGGACATGGTGTTGTCTATGTATCCACACATGTATCTGAGTTTCCGATCAATACAATTATAGCATGGATAATAAACGATTATCATGAACAAGGAAATATGATAATAACCATTTTATTATTGCCTCTAGGGCATATTTCCAACAGTTTCCCACTTGCACTAGAGTCAATAATCTAGTTACATCACCATGTCATTCACATTGTTATGAATCTAACACCCAATGAGTTCTGGGGCTCGATCATGCTTTGCATGTGAGAGAGGTCTTTTAGTCAACGACTCTGCGACATTCAGATCCGTGTGTACTTTGCAAATCTCTATGTCATACTATAGACACTGCTACCACACTCCACTTGGACCTATTCCAAATGGTTGTCCACTATACGTATCTGGATTGCTACTAAGAGTCATCCGGATTGGTGTTAAAGCTTGCATCGACGTAACTCTTTACGACGAACTCTTTATCACCTCCATAATCGAGAAACATTTCCTTAGTCCTTTAGTTACTAAGGATAATCTTGACCGTTGTCTAGTGATCCACTCCTGGATCACTTTGCACCCCCTTGACGGACTCATGGCAAGGCACACGCAGGTGCGGTACACAACATGGCACACTATACAGAGCCTATGACTAAGGCATAGGGGACGACGTTCGTCCTTTCTCTTTCTTCTACCGCGACTGAGCTTTGAGTCTCACTCAACTTCACACCTTACAAATCAGGTAATAACTTTTTCTTTGACTGATCCATTTTGAACTCTTTCAAAATCTTTTCAAGGTATGTACTCAATGAAAGTCTTATCAGCCGTCTTGATCTATCTCTATAGATCTCGATGCCCAACAATTAAGTAGCTTTATCCAGGTCTTCCTTTGAAAATATTTTTTCAAACAACCCTTTATGCTTTCCAGAAATTCTACATCATTTCCGATCAACAATATGTCATCCACATATACTTATCAGAAACTCTATAGTGCTCCCACTCACTTTATTGTAAGTACAAGTTTCTCATAAACTTTGTATAGACTCAAAAACTTTGATCACCTCATCAAAGCGTATATTCCAACTCCGAGATGCTTGCTCCAGCGCATAGAAGGATTGCTGGAGCTCGCACACCTTTTAGCATCCTTAGGACTAACAAAACCTTGTGGTTGTATCACATACAACCTTTCCTCAAGTAAACTGTTAAGGAAACGATGTTTTGACATCCATCTTCCAGATTTCATAATTGAAAAATGCAGCAACTGCTAACATAATTCCAACAAACTTTAGCATCGCTACGAGTGAGAAAGTCTCATCGCAGTCAACTCCTTGTCGGAAACTTCTGTGCGACAAGTCGAGGTTTATAAATGGCGACATTTACCATCAGTGTCTGTCTTCATCTTTAAAGGTCCATTTCTACTCAACGACCTGCCGTCCAACAAGCAAGTCTACCAAAGTCTATACTTGGTTTTCATACATGGATCCATTCTCGGATTTCATGGCCTCTAACTATTTATCGGAATCCGGGCTCATCATCGCTTCTCCATAGCTCATAGGTTCATCGTTGTCCAACAACATGACCTCCAAGGTAGGGTTGTCATACCACTTACGAGCATTACGCGTCCTTGTCGACCTACGAGGTTTGATAGTAACTTGATTCGAAGCTTCAAGATCATCATCATTTACTTCCTCTTCAATTGACGTAGGTTCCACAAAAACACCGTTCTGCACTGTGCTCCTCTCTAGTTGAAACAAAGGTTCAACAACCTCATCAAGTTCTATCTTCCTCCCACTCAATTCTTTCAAGAGAAACTTTTTCTCGAGAAAGGACCCAGTATTAGCAACAAACACTTTGTACTCGGATCTGAGATAGAAGGTATACCCAACTGTTCTTAGGGTATCTTATGAAGATGCATTTTCCCCCTTTGGGTTCGAGCTTATCAGACATAAGTGTCGCATTCCCAAATTCTAAGAAATGACACCTTAGGTTTTTGCCAAACCATATGGTGTCATCTCAACGGATTTAGATGGTGCCCTATTTAAAGTCAATGTGGTTGTCTCTAATGCATAACCCCAAAATGATAGTGGCAAAACGATAAGAGACACCATAATTCGCACCATATCCAATAGAGCACGACTGCGATGTATGGACACACCATCACACTATGGTGTTCCAGGTGGCGTGAGTTGTGAAACAACTTTCACATTGTCTTAAGTTGTATACCAAACTCAGAACTCAGATATTCACCTCCACGATCATATCGTAGACATTTTATCTTCTCGTCACGATGATCTCAAACTTTACTCTGATTCTGCTTGAACTTTTCAAACGCTTCAGACTTGTGTTTCATTAAGTAAATATACACTATATCTACTCAAATCATCAGTGAAGGTAAGAAAATAATGATATCCACTGCACGCTACAACACTCATTGGACCATATACATCAATATGTATCATTTCCAATAAGTTACTAGCCCGCTCCATCATACTGAAAATGGGGTCTCTAGCCATCTTGCCCAAGAGGCATGGTCCGTATGCCTCAACCAATTCAAAATCGAATGAGTCCAAAGGTCCATCAGCATGGTGTTTCTTCATGCGCTTTACACCAATATGACATTTAGCGGCAATGCCACAAGTATGTGGTACTATCATTATTAACTTTGTATCTTTTGGCATCTATGTTATGAACATGTGTACTACTACGATCAAGATTCAACAAACCATTCATAGGGTGCATGACCATTGAAGGTATTATTCATGTAAGCAGAATCACCTTTATTCTCTGACTTAAATGAATAACCGTATTGCAATAAACACGATCTAATCACGTTCATGCTCAACGTAAACACCAAATAACATTTATTTAGGTTCGTCACTAATCCCGAAGATAGAGAGAGCGTGTGATGTTGATCACATCAACCTTGGAAACATTTCCAACACACATCGTCACCTCACCCTTAGGTAGTTCTCCGTTTATTCCATAGCTTTTATTTCAAGTTACTAACATTTAGCAACCGAACCGATATCCAATACCCAGGTGCTACTAGGAGTACTAGCAAGGTACACATCAATAACAATTATATCAAATATACTTCTGTCGATGTTGCCAGCCTTCTTATCTACCAAGTATCTAGGGTTGTTCCGCATCAGCGACCGCTCTCCTCATAATAGAAGCACTTAGTCTCGGGTTTGGGTTCAACTTTGGGTTGCTTCACTGGAGCAACAACTGTCTTGCCATCCATGAAGTTTCCCTCCTTACCCTTGCCCTTCTCGAAACTAGTGGTTTTACTAACCATCAACACTTAATGCTCCTTCTTGATTTCTACCTTCGCGGCGTCAAATATGGCGAACAGCTCAAGGGTCATTATTTCCATCCCTGGCATTTTATAGTTCATCACGAAGCTCTAGTAGCTTAGTGACAGTGACTTGGAAAAATATATCAATCACTTTCATATCTGGAAGATCAACTCCCACTTGATTCAAGCGATTGTAGCACCCAAACAATCTGAGCACATGCTCAACGATTGAGCTATTCTCCTTCATCTTGCAGGCAAAGAATCTTGTTGGAGATCTCATATCTCACAACACGGGCATGAGCCTAAGATCCCAATTTCAGCTCTTAGAACATCTCATATGTTCCATGACATTCAAAACGTTTTTGGATCCTCAATTCTAAGCTGTAAAGCATGACGCACTAAACTATCAAGTAGTCATCGGAACGTGCCTGTCAGATGTTCACAACATCTACAGACGACGCTAGAGGGAGTGGCGCACTGAGCGGTGCATTAAGGACATAAGCCTTCTGTGCAGCAATGAGGACAATCCTTAGATCACAGACCTAGTCTGCAATATTGCCACCATCATCTTTCAACTCTATTTCTCTAGGAACATATAAAAATTCATGGGAGCTACAGCATGAGCTAGTAATCTACAACACAATTTGCAAAGACACTACTGACTATGTTCATGATAATGAGTTCAATTAATCATATTACTTAATAACTCCCACTCAAATTGACATCCCTCCGGTCATTCGAGTGATACATGATCCAAATTCACCAACTCAAGTCCGATCATCATGTGAGTTGAGGTGGTTTCAATGGTGAACATCATCATGTTGATCATATCTATTATATGACTCATGTTCGACCTTTCAGTCTCTTGTGTTCCGAGGCCATGTCTGTACATGCTAGGCTCGTCAAGTTTAACCCAAGTGTTCCGCATGTGCAACACTGGCTTGCACCCATTGTATGTGAACGTAGAGTCTATCACACCCGATCATCACATGGTGTCTCGACACGACGAACTTTCACAACGGTGCACACTCGGGGAGAACACAATTTATCTTGAAATTTAAGTGAGAGGTCACCTTATACTGCTACCATTGTCCTAAGCAAAACAAGGTGCATAAAAGGGTTAACATCACATGCAAATCATAAGTGACATGATATGGCCATGAACTTGTGCTTTTGATCTCCATCTTGAAAGCACCGGCATGATCTCCATCATCACCAGCATAACACCATGATCTCCATCATCATGATCTCCATCATTGTGTCACCATCGGGGTTGTTGCGCCCACCATGCTCATACTACTATAACTACCGTTTAGCGATAAAGTAAAGCATTACATAGCGCTTAATGATTGACATGCAGGTCATACAATAATTAAAGACAACCCTATGGCTCCTGCCGGTTGCCGTACTCATCGACATGCAAGTTGTGATATTCTATACAACACATGATCATCTCATACGTCACATATATCTCATTATGTAATTGGCCATATCACATCACAACATACCCTGCAAAAACAAGTTAGACGTCCTCTAATTGTTGTTGCAAGTTTTACGTGGCTGCTACGGGTATCTAGCAAGAACAATTCTCACCTACGCAAAACCACAACACTGATACATAAATTGCTTTTCAACCTTCTCAAGGAACGCCTTTGTCGAATCCGATCCAACTAAAGTAGGAGAAACAGACACCCGCTAGCCATCTTTGTGCAACGAAGTTACACGTTAGTCAATGGAACCGGTATCCCATAAGCGTACGAGTAAGGTTGGTCCAGGACGCTTCATCCCACAATACAGCTGAACCAAAACACGACCAATGGAGGAAGCAATCTAAGCATCAACGCCCACAAACTCCTTTGTGTTCTACTCGAGATCTAATCTACACATAGACCTAGATCATGATGCCACTGTTGGGATATGTTGCATGGGAAACAAAAAAATTCCTACGCACACGCAAGATCTATCCATGGTGATGAGCATCTACGAGAGGGAGAGTGGATCTACATACCCTTATAGATCACTAAGCGGGAAGCGTTAAGAAACGCGGTTGATGTAGTCGAACGTCTTCACGATCCAAATCTCCGAGCGTATCGCAATCCCATCATGATCCGTCTCCCGATCCAATCACGATCCGTCCCATCATTCCATCATGATCTATCCTGCTATCCAATCACGAATCGTCTTACGATCTTGATCACGATCCTTCCGATCTAGTGCCGAACGGACAACACCTTCGCGTTCAGCACACGTATAACTCGATGACGATCTCCGCCTTCTTGATCCAGCAAGAGGGAGTAGAGAGGTAGATGAGTTCTCCGGCAGAGCGACGGTGTTGCGGTGATGGTGGTGGAGCTATTCCAGCAGGGCTTCGCCTAAGTCCTCCTCCTTCACTCCTAGTAGGATTAGGACTCCTTCCTTATTTCCCACTTTTGCCTTCTTTCCACCTTGGGTTTTCTTCCCTAGCCGCATGGGCTTCCTATGGGCCTTCGGCCAGCCCACTAAGGGCTGGTATTCCTTCTTCCCATAGCCCATGTAGCCTTTTGGGTTGAAATACCCCTCCCGATGGTCCCCCGGTACCCTCCCGGCACTCCCGGTACACTACCGATGAGCCCGAAACTTTTCCGGTGACCAAAACAGGACTTCCTATATATTAGTCTTTACCTCCGGACCATTTCGGAGCTCCTCATGACGTCCGGGATCTCATCTGGGACTCCGAACAACCTTCAGTCACCACCATGCATAACTCTATACTACCAAAACGTCACCAAACCTTAAGTGTGCAGACCCTGCGGGTTCGAGAACTATGTAGACATGACCGAGACACCTCCATGGTCAATAGCCAATAGCGGGACCTGGATGCCCATATTGATTCCTACATATTCTACGATGATCTTTATCGGTCGTACCTCTATGTCAAGGATTCAGTTAATCCCGTATGATGTTCCCTTTGTTATTCGGTAAATTACTTGCCCGAGATTCGATCGTCGGTATCTCCATACCTAGTTCAACCTCGTTACCGGCAAGTCTCTTTACTCATTTCCGTAATACAAGATCCCGTGGCTAACACTTAGTCACATTGCTTGCAAGGCTTATTGTGATGTTGTATTACCGAGTGGGCCCTGAGATACCTCTCCGTCACACGGAGTAACAAATCCCAGTGTTGATCCATGCCAACCCAAGAGACACCCTCGGAGATACCTGTAGAGCACCTTTATAGTCACCCAGTTACGCTGCAACATTTGATACACACAAGGCACTCCTCCGGTTTCCGTGAGTTGCATGATCTCATGGTCATAGGAACATATACTTGACATGTAGAAAACTATAGCAATAAATTGACACGATCATATGCTACGTTTATAGTTTGGGTCTTGTCCATCACATTATTCTCCTAATGATGTGATCCTGTTATCAAATGACATCTCATGTCCATGACTAGGAAACCTTGACCATCTTTGATCAACGAGCTAGTCTCTTAGAGGCATACCAGGGACATGGTGTTGTCTATGTATCCACACATGTATCTGAGTTTCTGATCAATACAATTATAGCATGGATAATAAACGATTATCATGAACAAGGAAATATGATAATAACCAATTTATTATTGCCTCTAGGGCATATTTCCAACAAGGACATGGTAATATTGGCTCTTGGTTAGATCGACATTAATGCATATAAGAGCCACTCAACATTTTGATCGTGGTCTTCTCCTTTCGACGACTCAAAGAAAAGAAAAGGAATTTAGAGAAACGCGCTGAAATATTTTTGTAGTTTTTATTTTTTCTCAAAGAAAGCGAACAAGCAAAGGAAAAACAAAAACTATTTACATGGGAAAGCTCCCAACAAGTAAGGAAATATTTTTGGGTTTTATTTTAAGACTAGAACTAATTAGATGGGAAGAAAACTCGAAAGGAAGCAATAAATATTTTTGGGTTTTCTAAAGTTTTTTCTAACTTGCAAGAACAAAGCGGAAAAATAAAACTTACATGGATTTACAATGAAAGAGGATGAACACGAGTAATTATTAAGTGTGTGAACATGAATGTAATGTTAGTGAGAAATATGTACTCCCCCAAGCTTAGGCGTTTGCCTAGCTTGGTGATCACCATGGCTGCTTTGGATAATAGTTAAAGTCATAGCTTGTGGATGCGTTTTGTGCCGCCTCCTCGGCCAAGGGAATAGCCTCCACTACGTCTTTGCACTCTTGCACCTCGTAATCGAGAACATAGTATCTCTCCTTATTCTGAAAATCAAAGAGAACTGGCGTAGGCAGTGTAATAGAAATATGTCTATATTTGTCAAATATTAGGTTCTAGTCAAAAGGAAGTCATGACGATGCATGGCTTCAAAATCTAAATATCTGCCAGGCAACATGGGTTCATTAGGTTGATGCGAGACTCCTAATTTTGTAGCTACCCAGGAGGCATAAATTCCTCCATACAAAACACCACTCTATCGACGTTCTGGGATCGGGGGTACCTAGATCTGCTTGCCTTTGGCCCAACGCGTGGCCTACCTCGACGGCCCGATACGGCCTAGCGGCAAGCCTCCCCAAGTCAAGACCCTCGCGAGAGCCCGACCTCGCGAGGCGAACTACGGCAAGACCTCCAGAGGAGTGGCCTCCCCAGGCTGCCTCCCGAGGAGCGGAGATTTCTATGCAAGTACGCGACCTCATGAGGCTACGATGATGTGAGCCATGACGACCAAGGCCAGGCGGACGTTAGCGGGCATAGAGGAGGACAATTTCCTCTTCTGTGCAAAGGAGGCAAGACGTATGCGGGTTCCCAAGGATTTCCCCAAAGGTTTCCATTTCAGTGCAACAAGACCAAGACCACGAGCTCGGCAGGACGGATGTCATTGCCGAGCCCACCTCTACGTCACGCCCATAAGCTTTGCAGGCGAAGACCGCTTTCTGTCATGATGAGATGTACCTCTTGTCCCTGTTCAAATTTGGTCATTGTGGGATCCCTTCTCGCCCGTGCGATAAGGGAAGAGGAGCAAAGCCACTATAAATAGGGACTTGCCTCCATCGTAGAAGGGGTGGATCGATCCATCTCTCTCAAACCATGTGGAAATGTTTGTTTATTGATAAAGTTTGTTGTTGCTATCATAATAAGCATGATGCCACTATGTCCGCCTTTTGTTTTTATCGACACCTGTCTCTGAAACCATGTGGACATGTTTTTCGATATCGGCTTTCGCTTGAGGACAAGCGAGGTCTAAGCTTGGGGGAGTTGATATGTCCATTTTGCATCATGATTTCCTACTATTATTTATAATGTTTTGATGCGTAATAATGCTTTATGGAATAATTCTAATGATTTCTCTCTCATAATATGCAAGGTTTGCACAAAGAGGGAGAATGTCGACAACTGGAATTCTAGACCTGAAAAAGCATATCAGAGATACATATCATGTACATCTTCAAATGATCTGAAACTTCACAGAGAATTATTTTGGAATATAAAAAAGTACCGGAGCAAATAACTACCTGAGGGGGTCCACCTGATGAGCACAAGACACCAGGGCACGTGAGCCCCCCAAGGCGCGCCCGGGTGGGTTGTGCTCAGCCCAGCCCACCTACGGTGCCCATCTTTTGGTACCTTTTGACCTAGAAAAAATCAAGGGGGGACTTTCGGGACGGAATGCCACCGTTTCGAGGTGGAACTTGGGCAGGAGAACTTTTTCCATCCGGCGGAGCGATTCAGCCGGGGAACTTCCCTCTCGTAGGGTGAAATTGAAGCCATCGTCATCACCAACAACCCTTTCATCTTTGGGAGTCCAATCTTCATCAACATCTTCAACAACACCATATCCTCTCAAACCATAGTTCATCTCTTGTGTTCAATCTTTGTATCGGAACCTCAGATTGGTATCGTTCCCTAGAGATCCAATCTTGGAGCCTTTTCCGGTAATCTACCGGAGGGGGATTCGATCACGAAGGGCATCTACATCAACTCCATTGCCCCTCCGATGATGCGTGAGTAGTACACCACAGACCTATAGGTCCATAGCTAGTATCTAGATGGCTTCTTTTCTCTCTTTCTGCTTCAATACCATGTTCTTCATGATCTTCATGGAGATCTATCCAACGTAATACTCTTTTGCGGTGTGTTTGTCGAGATCCGATGAATTGTGGGTTTATGTTCAGACTATCCTTGAATATTATTTGAGTCTTTTTTGAATTATTATATGCATGATTTCATATCTTTGCAAGTCTCTTTGAGTTATTGGTTTAGTTTGGCCAACTAGATTGGTAATTCTTGCAATGGGAGAAGTGCTTAGTTTTGGGTTTAATCTTGCGGTGTCCTCATCCAGTGACAAAGTAGGGGTAGTGAGGCACATATTTTATTGTTTCCATCAAGGGTAACAAGATGGGGTTTTCATCATATTGCTTGAGTTTATCCCTCTACATCATGTCATCTTACCTAATGCGTTACTTTGTTCTTCATGAACTTAATACTCTAGATGCAGGCAGGAGCCGATCGATGTGGAGTAATAGTAGTAGATGCAGAATCGTTTCGGTCTAATTGACACGGACGTGATGCCTATATGCATAAGCATTGCCTTGTATATTTTCATAATTATTCGCTTTTCTATCAATTGCTCGACAGTAATTTGTTCACGCACCATGATAATTTCCTTCAAGAGAGAAGCCTCTAGTGAAACCTATGGCCCCGGGGTCTACTTTCCATAATATATTTTAAGATCTATAAACTGAAAATACCAAAAATACCTTCCTGCAACTTATTTACCTTTTACTTTCCGCAATCTATTACATCTATCTCTATCAGATCTAATCCTTGCAAGTAACCGTGGAGGGATTGACAACCCCTTTATAGCGTTGAGTGCAAGAGTTTGATTGTTTGTGTAGGTGCAACCATCGGTGAATTTCTTGTTACTCCTACTAGATTGATACCTTGGTTCTCAATAACTGAGGGAAATACTTATCTACTTTGCTGCATCACCCTTTCCTCTTCAAGGGAAAACCAACGCATGCTCAAGAGGTAGCAAGAAGGATTTCTGGCGCCGTTGCCGAGGAGGATACACATCAAGCCTACCAAGTACCCATCACAAACTAATCTCTTGCATTTACTTTATTTGCCATTTTCCTCTCGTTTTCCTCTCCCCCACTTCTAAAACGATTATCAGAAAATACCAAAAAGATTTGCCTTTTTATTCACCCTTCTCCCGTTCGCCTTTCCGTTGCTATGTTTACTTGTGTTTCCATGTGCCTCCTATTTGCTTGCATATTTTCTTGCTAAAAATCCATTGATATGGATCCTCATCCACTTGCTAATCTTTTCAAAATGCCAAATTATGATGAACCAATTGCTAGTGAGTTGAGTGCACTTGATTATCTCTATGAAGTTTTGCTTGAAAATCATGAAAATTTGGATGAAGTGTTGAAAGAAGAAAATTATAAGGTGATTCATGATATCTCCTTGAATGAAAAGCATGATTGCCATGTTGTTAGTATGAATTCTATGAATATCCATGATGCTAATGATATGAAAAACCACAAGCTTGGGGATGCTATGCTTGATGAAGATGAAATTTTTTGTTCCCCAAGTTTTGGTGATGACACGTATGCTATAATTGATCATGAAAAGAATCCTTTATGTGATAGTTATATTGTGATATTCCTTCATGATGCTACTGAAAATTATTATGATGGAGGAACACATGCTTGTAGGAATTTCAATAATACCAAGTTTCCTCGTTATGTGTTCAAAGTTTTGAAGTTATGCTTGTTTTGCCTTCCTATGCTAGTTGATTCTTGTTCCTATAAATTGTTTGTTAAAAAAATCCCAATGCATAGGAAGTGGGTTAGACTTAAATGTGTTTTTCATGCTATTCATGATGATCTTTTTCATATTTTAGTTACTACTTTTTATGTGAGCGTCATTGAAATCATTATGCCTAGCTAGGGGCATTAAAGAATAACGCTTGTTGGGAGGCAACCCAATTTTATTTTGATGTTCTGTTTTTGCTTATGTTTTTGAGTGTTTACCACATTACTACTTCTGTAGTAATTGTGTTTTGGTGTTTTAATTAGTGTTTGAGCCAAGTAAGACCTTTGGGATGGTCTATGGTGGTTGTTAATTTGATCTTGCTGAAAAATAGAAACTTTGCACCCAGTCCAGGAATTTTATACATTTTTCAGAGCATCGAATGAGTCTGAAATTCTTGCACAGGATTTCTATACAAATTACCCAGGTTTTCATATTTTTAAGAATTTTTTGAGTTACATAAGTATACAAAGTTTCCAGATTGCTACAGACTATTCTGTTTTTGACAGATTCTGTTTTCTTTGAGTTGTTTACCTATTTTGATGTATCTATGGGTTGTATCGGGGGGGGGGGGTATGAACCATGGATAAGTTAGAATATAGTAGGTATTAAACCAATATAAATAAATAATGAGTTCACAACAGTACCTAAAGTGGTGATTTATTTTCTTATACTAACGGATCTCACGAGTTTTCTGTTCAGTTTTGTGTTGTGAAGTTTTCAAGTTTTGGGTAAAGATTTGATGGACTATGGAATAAGGAGTGGCAAGAGCCTATGCTTGGGGATGACCAAGGCACCCCAAGTCATATTAAAGTATTCTAAAGATCCTAAGCTTGGGGATGCCCCGGAAGGCATCCTCTCTTTCGTCTTCAATCCATCGGTAAATTTACTTGAGGCTATATTTTTATTCACCACATGATATGTGTTTTCCTTGGAGCGTCTTGTATGATATGAGTCTTTGCTTTATAGATTTCCACAATCATCCTTGTTGCACACATCTTTTCAGATAGACACACATTAATCGTGAATTTATTAGAATACTCTATGTGCTTCACTTATATCTTTTGAGATAGGCAATTTTGCTCTAGTGCTTCACTTATACCTTTTTAGAGCACGGTGGTGTTTGCTTTTATAGAAATAATTGAACTCTTGTACCTCAGTTATATTATTTTGAGAGTCTTTAAACAGTATGGTAATTGGTTTAGGTTATGAATTTAGTCCTAATATGATAGGCATCCAAGAGGGATATAATAAAAACTTCCATATTAAGTGCATTGAGTATTATGAGAAGTTTGATTCCTTGCATAAAGTTTTGAGATATAAAGATGGTAATGTTAAGAGTCATGTTAGTAAGTAATTGTGAATTGGTAAAAATACTTGTGTAAAGGTTTGTGATTCCCATAGCATGCACGTATGGTGAACCGTTATGCAAGGAAGTCGGAGCATGATTTGTTTATAGATTGTTGACCTTTGTGTGAGGGTCGAGAGCGCGCGGTGGTTTACTCCTACCAACTTCTCCCCTAGGGGCATGCGTCTAATGCTTTGGTTCGATGACTAATAGACTTTTGCAATAAGTATGTGAGTTATTTATGACTAATGTGAGTCCATGGATTATACGCACTCCCACCCTTCCACCATTGCTAGCCTCTCTAGTACCGCGCAACTTTCGTCGGTGCGATAAACCAACCTTCCTCAAAACAGCCATCATATATCTTTCCTCAAAACAGCCACCATACCTACCTATTATGGCATATCCATAGCCATTCCGAGATATATTGCCATGCTACTTCCACCGCCCCGTTCATTATGACACACACCATCATTTTCATTTGTAATTCTTGAGTTGTAAGTAAATAAAAGTGCGATGACCATCATTATTAGAGCATTGTCCCATGTGAGGAAAGGATGATGGAAGCGATGATTCCATAACAAGTGGGGATGATACTCCGGACTTTATGAAAAATAAAAGAGGCCATCGAAGCGCAAATAAAAAAGAGGCCTTAGATGCCCACCAAAAAATGAGAGAAAAGAGAGAAGGGACAATGTTACTATCCTTTTCCACACTTGTGCTCCAAAGTAGCACCATGATCTTCATGATAGAGAGTCTACTATTTTGTCACTTTCATATACTAGTGGGAATTTTTCGCTATATAACTTGGCTTGTATATTCCAATGATGGGTTTCCTCAAATTGGCTTAGGTGTTCATGAGTAAGCAAGTTGGACGCACACCCACTTAGTTTCCTCTTGAGCTTTCATACACTTATAGCTCTAGTGCATCCGTTGCATGGCAATCCCTACTCACTCACATTGATATGTATTAATGGGCATCTCCATAGCCTGTTGATACGCCTAGTTGATGTGAGACTATCTTCTCCTTTTCCTTCACAACCTCCACCATATTCAATTCCACCTATAGTGCTATATCCATGGCTCACGCTCGTGTATTTCATGAGAGTTGAAAAAGTTTGAGAAAATAAATTGTGTGAAAAGATTGCTTGCCTTTTCATCGGGGTTGTGCATGATATAAATACTTTGTGTGGAGAAGATGGAGCATAGCCACACCATATGATATTGTAGGTATAACTTTATTTTGCCATTATATTTTGAAGAGATACAATTGCTTTGCTAGTATGCTTGAAATATTATTGTTTTATGTCAACATTAAGCTTTTGTTTGGAGTCTTACAGATCTGAATATTCATGCCACAATAAATAATATTACATGGATAAATATGTTAGGTAGCACTCCACATCAAAAAAATCTGTTTTTATCATTTACCTACTCGAGGGCGAGCAGGAATTAAGCTTGGGGATGTTGATACGTCTCCAATGTATCTATAATTTTTGATGTGTCATGCTATTATATTATCTGCTTTGGATGTTTTATATGCATTAATATGCTATTTTATATTATTTTTGGGACTAACTTATAATTTAGAGCCTAGTGCCAGTTTTTGTTTTTTCCCTTGTTTTTGAGTATTGCAGATATGGAATATTAAACGAAGTCTAAACGGAATAAAATCTTCGGAATGATTTTTTATGGAACGAAAGAGATCCACCAGGCTAGGAGTGCAAGGTAGGGACTCTGCGATGAGGTCACAAGCCAGGGGCATGGCTACCCACCCTGGCCATGCCTGACAGGCTTGTCACCTCCTGGTAGGTCTCCTAGCCCTAATCTTCGTCCTATAAATACTCAAATATTCCCCCAATACCCAAAAGAGCCAGGCGAATACTTTTCCGCCGCGAGAAGCCTCCGTTCTCGATAGATCCAATCTTGGAGCCTTTCTCGGTAATCTATCGGGGGGGGGATTAGATCAACAAGGGCATCTACATCAACTCCATTGCCCCTCCGATGATGTGTGAGTAGTCCACCACAGACCTACGGGTCCATAGCTATTAGCTAGATGGCTTCTTCTCTCTCTTTGTGCTTCAATGCCATGTTCTTCATGATCTTCATG
Source organism: Hordeum marinum (assembly GCA_022496015.1). Lineage (NCBI taxonomy): Eukaryota > Viridiplantae > Streptophyta > Magnoliopsida > Poales > Poaceae > Hordeum > Hordeum marinum. Next base: position 364,425,494 of record CM039675.1, on the reverse strand, counting down.
GACATCTATCCGGTGTAATACTCTTTTGCGGTGTGTTTGTCGAGATCCGATGAATTGTGAGTTTATGTTCAGATTATCAATGAATACTATTTGAGTCTTTTCTGAATTCTTATATGCAAGATTTCATATCTTTTCAAGTCTCTTTGAGTTATTGGTTTGGTTTGGCCAACTAGATTGGTAATTCTTGCAATGGGAGAAGTGCTTAGTTTTGGGTTCAATCTTGCAGTGTCCTCGTCCAGTGACAAAGTAGGGGTAGCGAGGCACGTATTGTATTGTTGCCATCAAGGGTAACACGATGGGGTTTTCATCATATTGCTTGAGTTTATCCCTCTACATCATGTCATCTTACCTAATGTGTTACTCTGTTCTTCATGAACTTAATACTCTAGATGCAGGCAGGAGCCAGTCGATATGTAAAGTAATAGTAGTAGATGTAGAATCGTTTCGGTCTACTTGACACGGACGTGATGCCTATAGGCATAATCATTGCCTTGGATATCTTCATACTTATTCGCTTTTCTTTCAATTGCTCGACAATAATTTGTTCACCCACCGTGATAATTTCCTTCAAGAGAGAAGCCTCTAGTGAAACCTATGGCCCTCGGGTATACTTTCCATAATATATTTTCAGATCTATAAACCAACCAAAAATACCTTGCTGCAATTTATTTACTTTTTACTTTCCGCAATCTATTGCATCTATCTCTATCAGATCTAATCCTTGCAAATAACCGTGAAGGGATTGACAACCCCTTTGTAGCGTTGGGTGCAAGAGTTTGATTGTTTGTGTAGGTGCATCCATTAGTGACTTGCTTGTTCCTCCTAGTGGATTGATACCTTGGTTCTCAAAAACTGAGGGAAATACTTATGTACTTCACTGCATCACCCTTTCCTCTTCAAGGGAAAACCAACGCACGCTCAAGAGGTAACACTATTCAAAATGACTGCTCCACTATACGTATCTGGATTGCTACTCAGATTCATCCGGATTGGTATCAAAGATTGCATCGATTTAACCCTTTATGACGAACTCTTTATCACCTCCATAATCGATAAACATTTCCTTAGTCCTCGAGTTACTAAGGATAATTTTGACCGTTGTCCAATGATCCACTCATGGATCACTCTTGTACCCTATGACAGACTCATGGCAAGGCACACACCAGGTGCGATACACAACATGGCATACTATATAGAGCCTACGGCTAAGGCATAGGTGTTGACCCTTCATCCTTTCTCTTTCTTCTACCGTGGTCGAGCTTTGAGTCTTACTCAATTCATACCTTACAATACAGCCAATAATTCCTTCTTTGACTGATATATTTTGAACTCCTTCAAAATCTTGTCAAGGTATGTATTCATTGAAAGTTATATCAAGCATCTTGATCTATCTTCATAGATCTTGATGCCAAATATTTAAGTAGCTTCATTCTAGGTCTTCCTTTGAAAAACTCCTTTCAAACAACCCTTTATGCTTTCCAGAAATTCTACATTGTTTCCGATCAACAATATGTCAACCACATATACCGATCAGAAATTCTATAGTGCTCCCACTCACTTTTTGGTAAATACAAGTTTCTTATAAACTTTGCTTAAACCTAAAATCTTTGATCACCTCATCAAAGCGTATATTCCAACTCCGAGGTGCTTGCTCTAGTCCATAGAAGGATTGCTAAAGCTTGCACACCTCTTAGCATCCTTAGGATCAACAAAACCTTTCGGTTATATCACATACAACCTTTCCTCAAGGAAACCATTGAGGAACCAATGTTTTGACATCCATCTGCCAGATTTCACAATAAAAAAATGCAGAAAATGCTAACATAATTCCAACAAACTTTAGCATCGCTATGGGTGAGAAAGTCTCATCGTAGTCAACTCCTTGAGCTTGTCAGAAAGTTCTTTTCGACAAGTCGAGCTTTATAAATGGTGAGATTTACCATCAAAGTCTGTCTTCTTCTTAAAGGTCCATTTGTACTTAATGGCCTGCCATTCATCGAGCAAGCCTACCAAAGTCCATACTTGGTTTTCATACATGGATCCTATCTCGGATTTCATGGCTCCTAGCCATTTTTTGGCATTCTGGCCCGCCATTGCTTCTTCATAGCTCGTAGGTTCACTGTTGTCTAACAACAAGACCTCCAAGACAAGATTGTCGTGCCACTTAGGGGCGGTACGAGTCCTTGTCGACCTAAGAGGGTTGGTAGTAACTTGATCTGAAGCTTCATGACCATCATCATTAGCTTCCTCTTCAATTGGTGTACGCATTACATGAACACCTTTCTGCGCTGTGCTACTTTTCCAATTCAAGTGAAGGTTAGATAACCTTATCAAGTTCTACCTTCGTCCCACTCACTTCTTTCGACAGAACATCCTTCTCTGGAAAGGATCCATTCTTGGCAACAAAGACCTTGCCTTCAAATCTATGATAGAAGGTATACCCAATTGTTGCTTTAGGATATCTTATGAAGATGCACTTTTCCGCTTTGGGTTCGAGCTTATCAGACATAAGTGTCGCATTCTGTAGGATCGAAAGTAGGTCTAGAGGGGGGGGGTGATTATACTACTTGACCAAATACAAATCTACTTTTCCCCAATTTTAAGTGTTGGCAGATTTTAGCATTCATAGCAAGTCAAGCACACCCTACACATGCATGTCTATGAGTATAGCAGCAGAAAGTAAAGACAAGCATGAGTTGTAAAGGAAGCGTAGGAAGGTCAAACGCAATTTGGAGACATGAAGATTTTTCCCATGGTTCCGATAGGTGGTGCTATTGTACGTCCATGTTTATGAAGTCTTCAACCCACAAAGGGTAACAGTCGCGAGAGTCCACGGAGGGTTCCACGAAGAAGAAACCTTGACTATACCATGATGGCCTACGTCCACGGAGGACTAGCCTAACTCGCGATAGATCTTCATGAAGTAGGCGATCTCCTTGCCCTTACAAACTTCTTGGTTCATTCCACAATGCGAAGTAGGAGGCTCCCAAGCGACACCTAACCAATCTAGGAGGCACCACCCTCCAAAAGGTAATAGACTCGATAATGCCGATGAACTCCTTGCTCTTGTGCTTCAAGATGATAGACTCCTCAACACACAATCACTCTCTCACAGATTTGGCTATGGTGGAAGAGATTGATTGGGTGGAAAGAAACTTGGGGAGGCTAGAGATCAAGATTCATATGGTTGGAATGCAATGACATGATATGAACACATGAGTAGGTGGCTCTCTCTCAAAAAATCAGTTGGTATGAGTGGGGATCTGTTCTGAGTGCATCTCTGTCGAGTAGGTGGTGGTGGAGGGGTATATATAGGCATCTCCAAATAATCCAACCATTACACCTAATAAGTCCAACTCGGTGACACTGATGTGTTAATCTCAGTGGTACCGAGTTGCCTCAAAGGTAGCAACTTTTGAATCTCGGTGAGACCGACATAGACTTCTAGGTGATACCGAAAAGGTGGGCAATAGTTAGATTGTCAAGACTCGGTGACGCCAAAGCAACAAATCAGAATTTCCGATTTTTGTGCATTAGACACCAGTAGGTTTGCCACATGAACTCGGTTCCACCGATTTAGAATCGGTTGCACCAAAAAGATAGGGTTTGGCATGGGTCTGTATGAGTCTAGAAATCGGTTGCACCGAGTGGGAGTTGTTGGTTGTACCGATTTTGGATATTTGACCTTGGAGAGACTTTTGTGGAGGAGTTTGTGGATGTTTTTGGTGAATATCACTTGTGCACGTATGAGCATCTTGTTCACCAACAGTACCTTACCCCCTTTTAATAGTATTGGCTTTCCTATGGACTCAAAGTGATTTCTCACAAAGTAAAAAGAGAGTCCTCTTTCTTGAAGCTTTGCCAATCTATTTCCTTGCATCTTGGGGTCTCTCCACAATCCTTTTGCCAAGCCATCATTGAAACTTTCCTGAAATATGCTTAGTGGAAACATTAGTTCAATGAAATATATGTTGTTATTAATTACCAAAATCACTAAGGGGGCAAATGTGCTTTCAATCTCCCCCTTTTTGGTAATTGATGACAACATATAGATCAAAGCTTCGACATATGATATAATCAAAGAATATAATCATTGCTTTGAGAAGTATGTGATAAGCAAGAGCTCCCCCTAAATTTGTGCATTATTTTAAATTTGCATTTGAATGCAAATGCACAATCGATTAGGTACATGGGGCATTTCTTCCATGTCACATACATCTTGGTGGTGTGCGAGAATAATAAGAGTGTATATCATAACACAACATAATCAACCAAAGTGAATGATCATCTCATAAACATAAAAAGGATAGGAAATAGTAGCAACACATGTTAAAGTGTATGATCAAACACGAACAAAAGTTTAACACAAGCAACCAAAAGACCAAATGTTTTTGAAACAACAATAAAAAAAACTCTCTCTCACTCGAAGCCTAAAGATTTATATACAACTTCTCCCCTTTGGCAAAAAGTTACCAAAAAGTTCAAAGAGATATAGCTAATCGTTCTTCTGGGGCTGAACTCCTCCGGTGGTTGATGTCGGAGTTGAGAGAACTGCGTCGGTGAAGACCTCTGCTGATGTCATGGATGGAGTCGGAGTAGCAACTAGAGGAACTGGAGGAGCTCATGGAGCTGAAGAGGTGACTATATCTAGTGCTGTTGAAGACGGTCTTCTCTCTGGAGTTGGCATTGTAACTGATCTAGCCTGAGTAGTGAACTGAGTGCTCGTCCTGATAGGAGAGACATCCTCATCATCATCAGAAGTAGACTAAGGACTAGGCACATCATCAACTTCCTTCTTGAGCTCGTTCACGGTCTTGGTCAGCCCGTCCACTTTGTCATTGAGAGTCTTGATCCTATTTTCAAAGATCCTCACAAGACTGTTTTGATTGTCCAGTATGCCCTTAATGTCCTTTTGCATGCCCTGAACGGTAGAGATCAAGAGAGCCATTTGCTCGTTCCTGGATCTGGGGACTTGAGCACTAGTGGCTCTATCTGCCTCTGCATATGCGTGTGTTGCAGCTGATGTGGGATGAATTGGATCCATCACCACAATGTTGTCCTCAAGTTCTGGCTGTAGGGGCAAATGGGGTTTGTCCAGAGCAAATATGTGGTTCTCCAGCTTGGAGTTGATGAGCATAGGAATGTAGGGTGCATAGCAGCATGAGCGCTTCTGATCAGCAGCAACCCTCTTCATAGTCTCCACAATCAGATCCATCACTCTAAATCTTTGGTACTGGTTAATATGAAGCAGCAAGTTGATGGAGTAGCCTCGGATCATGTTCTCGTCTCTTGACTTAGGCATCAAAGTATGCCTTAGAATAGTGTTGATGGTACGGAGACCTGCCTTGCTGACTACTCTCTTGGAAGAGGTGGCTTCATTGGCAAATTTCCTGGCAGCTTTGTCTTGCTTCTTGGCAAGAACTTCATCTGGCACAAAATCGGAATTCTCCTCATCTGAATTCAGCTTCTTCCTGGCCCTAGTATCAGCCTTGGGAAACCCATGAGAATTGGGGGTTCCTGGATCTGAAGAGGAGCTAGGCTCAAGACTATTGCATGGATCTGCATCAACACTGAGTACTCTGTGATCATTCTGACTGTGCTCTGAAGCAGACAACTCTGACTATGTGAATAGAGTATAGAAGAGTAGAAAAGGATAAGTCATCACAAAATGCAGATGTTTTTGAAAGATTGAATAGAAAAACCTTAGAGTAGTTCTCAGCAAAAAGGGATTTCGGTGTCATCGAGTCAAAAAATTCGGTGCTGCCGAGACTCACAATACTCTTAACAGAAACTTGGCAACAGTTTTGGTTGGACCAAGAACTGCCACTCGGTTTCATCGAGTACTGTCCTCAGTAGCACAAAAAAATTGGTGGGACCGATTTTCCTGACTTGGTGTCACCGAGATGCAATTTTGCGGACAACTAAACCTAAAAATTCTTCGTTCGCTAATCTAATGAGCTTTCCAATGGATAGAGAGGTTTGCAAACAGTGGATTATCGATAAAATAAACTCCAATGCGCAAGAATCGGACAGGGAGCGCAAGGAGGGCCAAATCCATACCCTAGCTTGGCGACGGATCCGCTACGGCGGCGATGGGGGTGATGATTCCGTTGGCGGTGGTGATTCCCAAAAGCGGAGACGCACTGGGAAGCAAAGGCGACGACCAAGGATCTTGATTTGACAGCTTAGGGTTTTGGAAGGGGCGACGTTTGAAGAAAATATTCAAAGGTCGGGTCCGCCTCATTATATACCCATGGCTGCCGGTGACACCGATTCTAAATTTCCAGTGTCACCGAGTTCCTCAAATGTTAGTAGACAGGGAAACTCGATGTAACCGAGAATATGGATTTGGTGGTACCGAGATTGAAATACAAATTAACCCTAGGCATTCGGTGTGACCGAGATTTTGGGTTGGTTCCATCGAGATGCACTTGGGAGGTTTTAATGGTCAATCGTTTGTCGATACGGAACTCCGAGTGCTCCTCACGCAGAGACATCGAAAAGTACTTGTTCAAATTTTGTGATGCAGCATGAATAGAATATGAGGTGATAAAGCATAGATAGCTAGAGAGTGGTCCTAGGCATTCTTGTTCATCCAATCGACAAAAGATAAATTAAAAGCCAAATAGCAACAATTGGATGTCCTCGAATGAGTAAAGAAATGCAGACCAACATGCTCACATAATAAGATGTCAAATGAAATCATGGCAAACATGCACAAACATACTAGCATCTATCAAGCACTTTGGCGATGACAAATTCATCTATATATGAGTAGATTGACTTAGGATCCAAGTAAGAATACTTGATCATAGGTCATACTCATCGTTTAATCACGAGTGGGGTTACCACTTTTACATAAAGCATTTAATGTTGTCACATACTATGAGATGCTTTGACTCAAGTCTTAGAGTAAAGCTCCCCCTTGATGTCACATACCCCCATAGGAGGGATAAACTAACCTTGTGTTTTGTCGATGAAGACTTCATGTAGGTGAAGTAGTGGTGGATGCTCAAAGTTGTTGAAGGTCACCATGAGTTGGGAGCATCCTTGTTGTTTCCTTACTCTTCTCACCAACATGGGTTACTCCCAACACACAAGAGACAAATAGAAGGATATCTATGGACATGGAGTGCAAAGTATACATGATGATGTCCATTGATTTGTTGATTACCTTGTCCCTTGCTTACCTTTGAGGGAATGTGTGACTCCTTAAACTACTGCATAATGTTGATGTTGATTGTAACTAGTTCTTGCCAATAATGAATATGAGTGGATTTAATTGGCGGAGTCAGCCCTCAAGAACTTATCTAGTTCTTTTTCTTGGGGACCCACATCAAGTTGATGGGGAACTTGGTGTTGAAGTAGCACTTGTAGGAGTTGAGCTTCTAGTAGCCTTGGGAACCCACTTCACCATAGCTCGGGATTCATCTTCATATGAGTCAATGTCTTCTTGAAGCTTGTTCTTGCCCTTGAGCTTGGGGTCTTGTGGTGGAAGGTCATCTTGAGCTTTTGTTCCCTTGGGGAGAGTATTTTCATACTTCTCCTTTTTAGGAACAAACTTGGGCTTGGGGTATTTACCTTCTTCCCATTCAACTCCATTAGCGTTGAAGTAGCTAATGCCATGGTTCTTCCGGTATCCTCCGTGCTTGCGTCCAATCTCCTCAAACTGTTTGCACCCAGCAAGACTCTTGTAGATACCTTTCTCTATAATCCCTTTCAGAAGTTCATTTTCTTGCTCAAGTGTTACTTGTCTAAGAGAAGAGTTAGTGGGATCAACAGAACTACTAGAAGCAATATTATTGGATTTATCGTTTTTATTTCTACTAGTTGAAGAACCTTTCTTGTCTTTGTTACTAGTTTTTTTAGCCTTAACTTGTGGAATGTACGTAGACAAGAGAAGTCCTTTGGCTAGATAAGAGGAGGTCTTCTTTCGAATATCGTCATTGATTGCTTTAAGGAACTCATGCTCTTGCTCTAAGTTGAGCTTCTCGAAGCGGAGCTTCACATGTGTCCTTTCAAGCTCTCTATGATCTTGTAGAGTAGACTCGTGAGCTAACCTAAGAGTGTTTAGTCCTTGAGTTAGTCTTTGTATTTCCAACCTATCATCATCACACGACTTATCTAGACTAGAATGATTACTAGCAACTTCATCTTGACTAACATTACTAGATTTGTCAAATAGCAAGTCATCTTCAATTAACAAGTCATCCTCATCACTATTGAAATCAAGATACTCAGGGTGTGCTACCTTGGGGCCTTTAGCCATGAAGCAACATCCACTCCCTTCATTTGGTGAATCAAATATGTCATAGGAGTTGATTGTCACTAGTGCAACTCCGATAACACCTTCATCTTGACTATAGTCGGAGTTGGAGCGATAGCTTCTCTCGGAGTGGTTGTCGGATTCGGCACCGAAAACCGATTCACCAACATGAGCTTGATGCCTTATTCTTGAGTAGCTCTTGGCGTACTTGTCCTTCTTATCCGCGTCCCTACTTCTCCTTGAGGGTCTTCGTTCATAACGATCATCTCTACTCTTTCTCTCTCTTCGAGGTGACTCGTCTCTTGAGCTTCGTCTTATCGGTGACTCTTCTTTCCTTTTGCAAGGAGCCATGCACTCATTCGAGTAGTGTCCGGGCTTCCCACAATTGTAGCAGTTTCGGTCATGACTTGATGAACGCTTATCTTCATGTCTTGAGTTGGAGCTTCGATCTTTGCCTCTATTCTTGTAGATCTTGTTGAATTTCTTAACCATGAGGCTTATCTCTTCATTTGTGACAAGGTTGTCACTTGAAGGTTCGGGGGCATCACTTGTGGCTTTGTAAGCACTGCTAGACTTGTTGTGAAGCTCTTCCTTGTCCTTGAGTGTCATCTCATGAGAAATAATCCTTCCAATCACTTCTGTTGGCTTGAGATCTTTGTAGTTGGGCATCATTTGGATCAATGTGCATACGGTTTCATATCAATCATCCAAAGATCAAAGTATCTTCTTGATCATGAATTTGTCGATCATTTCTTCACTTCTGAAGCCGACAATCTCATTGGTGATGAGAGCTAGCCTAGAGTACATCTCAGCGAATCCTTCACCATCCTTCATCTTGAAACTGTCAAGTTGACTTTCAAGAACATCCAACTTGGATTCTCTCACGGATTTGGTACCTTCATGCATATCAACCAAAGTGTCCCAAATCTCGTTTGCATTCTCAAGACGGCTGATTTTGTTGAATTCTTCGAGGCATAGGGAGTTGAAGAAAATGTCACATGCTTGAGCGTTGTATTGCAACATCTTCAATTCATCCGCGACCGCTTCACGATCTGGTTCCCTTCCATCCGCAAAGAATTCAACTTGCAATCCAACACAAACAACAGCCAAAATGGCGAGGTTATGACCAAGAATATGCATTTTTATTTTGTGCTTTCAACTAGCAAAATTAGTTCCATCAGAGTACGGACCTCTACAGTGATAATTTCCTTCACTAGACGCCATACTCTCCTAGGTTGTGAAACCAATGCAATGGAGACCAATGCTCTGATACCACTTGTAGGATCGAAAGTAGGTTTAGAGGGGGGTGATTACACTAATTGAGCAAGTAAAAAACTACCTTTTTGCAATTTTAAGTGTTGGCAGATTTTAGCATTCATAGCAAGTTAAGCACACCCTACACATGCATGTCTACGAGTATAGCAGCGGAATGTAAAGACAAGCATGAGTAGTGAAGGAAGGGTAGGAAGATCAAACGTAATTTGGAGACACGAAGATTTTTCCCGTGGTTTCGATAGGTGGTGCTATCGTACGTCCACGCTTATGGAGTCTTCAACCCACGGAGGGTAACGGTCGCGAGAGTCCACGGAGGACTCTACCCATGGAGGGTTCCATGAAGAAGCAACCTTGACTATACCATGATGGCCTATGTCCACGGAGGACTAGCCTAACTCAGGGTAGATCTTCACAAACTAGGCAATCTCCTTGCCCTTACAAACTTATTGGTTCACTCCACAACACGAAGTTGGAGGCTCCCAAGCGACACCTAACCAATCTAGGAGGCACCACCCTCCAAAAGGTAATTGGCTCGATAATGTCGATGAACTCCTTGATCTTGTGCTCAAGATGATAGACTCGTCAAGACACAATCACTCTCTCATAGATTTGGCTATGGTGGAAGAGATTGATTGGGTGGAAAGAAACTTGGGGAGGCTAGAGATCAAGATTCATTTGGTTGGAATGGAATGGCATGATCTCAACACATGAGTAGGTGGATCTCTCTCAGAAAATCAGTTAGTATGAGTGGGGATCTGTTCTGAGGGATTCCCTATCAAGTAGGTGGTGGTGGAGTGGTATATATAGGCATCTCCAAAAATCCAGCCGCTACACCCTATAAGCCCAACTCGATGACACCGATGTGTTAATCTCGGTGGTACCGAGTTACCTCAAAGGTAGCAACTTTTGAATCTCGGTGAGACCGACATAGACTTCTCAGTGATAATGAAAAGGTGGTCAACAGTTAGATTGGCAAGACTTGGTGACGCCGAAGAAAAAAAATCAGAATTTCCGATTTTTGTGCAACAGACAACAGCATGTTTGCCACCTGAACTCGGTTCCACCGATTCAGAATCGGTTGCACCAAAAAGATAGGGTTTGGCTAGGGTTTGTCTGAGTCTGGGAATCGGTTGCACCGAGTGGGATTTGTTATTTGTACTGATTTTGGATATTTGACTTTGGACAAATATTTTTGGAGGAGTTTGTGGATGTTTTTGGTGACTATCACTTGTGCACGTGTGAGCATCTTGTTCACCAACAGTACCTTACCCCCTTTTAATAGTATTGGCTTTCCTATGGACTCAAAGTGATTTCTCACAAAGTAAAAAGAGAGTCCTCTTGCTTCAAGCTTTGCCAATCCTTTTCTTTGCCTCTTGGGGTCTCTCCACAATCCTTTTGTCATGCTGATGTCTATTACGCAACTTTATTCTTGTAGACACGTGTTGGCCCTCCAAGCGCAGAGTTTTGTAGGACAGTAGCAATTTTCCCTCAAGTGGATGACCTAAGGTTTATCAATCCATGAGAGGTGTAGGATGAAGATGGTCTCTCTCAAACGACCCTGCAACCAAATACAAGAAATCTCTTGTGTCCCCAACACACCCAATACAATGGCAAATTGTATAGGTGCACTAGTTCGGCGAAGAGATGGTGATAAAAGTGTAATATGGATGGTAGAAATATATTTTTATAATCTTAATAAATAAAAACATCAAGGTAGAAAATAGTAAACGGGCACAAAAACGGTATTGCAATGCTTGAAAACAAGGCCTAGGGTCCGTACTTTCGCTAGTGCAATTTCTCAACAGTGCTAACATAGTTGGATCATATGACCACCCCTCAAAGTGCGATAAAGAATCACTCCCGAGTTCCTATTAGCGGAGAACAAAAGATAGAAATTGTTTGTAGGGTACGAAACCACCTCAAATCTATTATTTCCATTCGGTCTATCCTAGAGTTCGTACTAGAATAACGCAAGCTATTCTTTCCGATCGATCTACTCAAGAGTTCGTACTAGAATAACACCAAAGCAAATTCATATTCATAATACTCAATCCACACAAAGAACTACAAGGGATCCCCAAAGTTTCTATCGGAGAAAATATAATAAAAATGTGCATCAACCCCTATGCATATATTACCCCAATATCACTACGGGAATCCGCAAGTTGAGTGCCATAACGTATATCAAGTGAACCAATAAGATACCACAATGTCACCTCAAGTATTCATACCGCAAGACATACATCATGTGTTCCCAAATCTGAACATTCAATCCGACATAACAAAACTTCAAAGGGTAAAGATTCAATTCATCACAATAAGAGTATAGAGGGGAGAAACATCATATGATCCATCTATATTAACAAAGCCCATGATATGGATCATGAGAGAGAGAGAGATTAAACACATAGCTACTGGTACAAACCCTCAGCCCCGAGGGTGGACTACTCCCTCCTCATCATGGTGGCCGCCGGGATGATGAAGATGGCCACCAGAGATGATTCCCCCTCCGGCAGGGTGCCAGAACGGGGTCTAGATTGGTTTTCGGTGGCTACAGAGCCTTGCGGTGGCGGAACTTCTTATCTAGGGCTCCCTCGAAGGGTTTTGGAATATTTGGGAATTTATAGTGCAAAGAGGGGGTGCGGGAGGCCACCGAGGTGGGCACCCCCCAGGCGCAACTCTAGCCCATTGGTTTCCTTCTGGTCCAAAAAAAATCTCCAAAAAGTTTTGTGGTGTTTGGACTCCGTTTGATATTGATTTCCTGCGATGTAAAAAACAAGCAAAAATAGCAACTGGCACTGGGTCAATAGGTTAGTCCCAAACAATGATATAAAGTTGCTATAAAATGATTGTAAAACATCCAAGAACGATAAAATAACAACATGAATACTTCATAAATTATAGATACGTTGGAGACGTATCAGCATCCCCAAGCTTAATTCCTACTCGTCCTCGAGTAGGTAAATGATAAAAGAAATAATTTGTGAAGTGTGAATGCTAGCAAAGTGCATAAGTTTGATCAATGATAATTTCAATCACTTTTCCTAGCATCATTACAACAATTCTTTTCTCATAAAGTTTTCTCATGTTAAAGTAGCAACCAATTCAGATGTTATGGTTCAAATAATGAATTCTCTTGAAACACAACAACATATGTTCTCAGTCACCAAGCAATTGCAATTCGACTTATTCAACAGAGTTTAAGTAAGAGCTCCACATACTCAACCATCATATAGTCTTCTATGATTGCTACTACTCACCACATACACATGTGCAAAATGTTTCAACCGGACACATAGAAAGATAGGGGCTTATTGGTTTGCCTCCCAACGTATTCACCTCAAGGGTGATATCAACAATAATAACTCATGCTACCCATATGCAACTGGACATATGTGCCTAGATCTTTCCTCACCACATGATGCTTGCCAAAGGATAAAAATAAAAAGGAATAGAGATAAAAAACTTTGACTCTTGCATAAAAGTAAATACATAAATTAAGATATAGGCCCTTCGCAGAGGGATGTAGGGATTTGTAGAGGTGCCAGAGCTCAAAGCGAAAAACTTAGAGATAAAAACATTTTGGGAGGTGTATCCATCCCCCCAACGAAAACAACTTAGAGTTCCCAACACTTTCCATGCTAGATATATCATAGGCGGTTCCCATACAGAAAATAAAGTTTATTCCTTTTTCCACCATACTTTCACTTTCCAAGGAATTTATTATTTGACAACATAAAGTAAATTCATTTTTTCATTTCGGGACTGGGCATCCCAAATACCTTTGCCTTACTCTCGTGCAATGACAAGTGAATAAACACTCATCGTGATAATAACACATCTAGCATGGAAAATATTAGCCACCCCTCACCGCTCCGTGAGCGAAACAAACACACAAAAGAGAAGTTTATTTTGAAAATTAGAGATGGCACATACAAATTTGCTTAGAACGGTACGGAAATACCGCATATAGGTAGATATAGTGGACTCATATGGCAAAGACTGGTTTTAAGGATTTGGATGCACAAGTAGAGCTCATACTTGGTGCGGAATTTTTGGCTAGCAAAGATGGGGGGCAAGCACCACATGTTGAAGCATCTATGACAATATAACTTCTATGTGAATATGAACAAACATAAATCATTATATTGTCTTCCTTGTCCAACGTCAACAATTTTGGCATATAATATTTTGATGGGGTCTCACAATCACAAAAGATTTCCAGGATAGTGTATTTGCATGTGAAAGTTCTCTTCCTTATACTAGTTATTCGTGAATTGCTTGTATGACCAATATTGTGATTGTCAAGCCTCAAAAGATTTCACTTTCTAAACCCAGTGTGAAGCTACCACTAGGCATGATATGGTTTCAACTTCATGACATTCAGTTTATTCAACAATTTACTCATAGTATATAAGTGAAGCACAAGAGTAAATGACATAGAAAAGAGCTTCATTGATGGGATGTGAATGCCGCTTACTTAGCCTCCTTGGCAACTATTTGAGGACTCTATTTTATTTAAAACTTTTATATCTAAGTATTTTATTAAAAAATCAAGTAAAATAAAAATAAAATGACATTTCAAGAATAGCACACATCATGTGAAGAATCAAAACTTAGGATCAAACGATACTAACCGATAATTGTTGAAGAAGAAAGGTGGGATGCCTACTGGGGCATCCCCAAGCTTAGATGCTTGAGACTTCTTTAATATTATATTTTGATGCCTTGGGCATCCCCAAGATTGATCTTTTGTGTCTCCTTAATTCCTTTCATATCACGGTTTACCTAATACTGAAAACTTCATCCACACAAAACTCAAAAAGAACTCGTGAGATAGGTTAGTACGCATAATAATAAATCAACTCTTTATGTACTGCCAAGACAAGTTGCATAATAAGTTTCAAACATTAGGTAATGTATAATATCATTTCCACAATTCATATCTACCAATATAGGCTATGAAAACTACATGATAAGTAGATAACAAAACTATGACAACAATCTGTCTAAACAAAGCAGTCTGTAGAAATTTATGAAAACAGTGTACTTATGTAGCTCAAACAATTATGAAAATTTAGTACATTCTATAAAATTTATATGAACAACGTTGTAAAAATTTCAGAAACTTTCCACGTTCTAGTAAAATATGAAAATTCAAACACTATAACCAAAGTTTCTGTTTTTACACAACACTCATCAAAACATGCAAGCAAGCATCCTAAGGCAATTATTGGAACTTTTTATTGAAAAAATAGAATATAAATAACACCTAACATAAAATAACAAAATATAATGACGATCCAAGCAAAGCACATATTGTGTGACGAATAAAAATATAGCTCCAAGTAAGATATACCGATAGTGTTGAAGACGAAAGAGGGGATGCCTTCCGGGGTATCCCCAAGCTTATGCGCTTGAGTCTTCCTTGGATATTACCTTGGGTGTGACTTGGGCATCCCCAAGCTTACGTTCTTGTCACTCCTTATTCTCCTCATATCGGTGTCTCACCCAAAACTTGAAAACTTCAATCACACAAAACTTAACGGAACTTCGTGAGATGGGTTAGTGTAGTAAATATATATCATTCACTTAGGTACTATCAAGACAAGATTCATAATTGTTACCACATGATACCTACTGTATTAAATTATTCCCACAATTTATATTAATCAAGATAAGC
This sequence comes from Hordeum marinum, assembly GCA_022496015.1. Classification (NCBI taxonomy): domain Eukaryota; kingdom Viridiplantae; phylum Streptophyta; class Magnoliopsida; order Poales; family Poaceae; genus Hordeum; species Hordeum marinum. Next base: position 364,410,270 of record CM039675.1, on the reverse strand, counting down.
TATAGGAACACTTGAAACAAGCAAACTATGCATGCAAAACAGAATCTGTCAAAAACATAACAGTCTGTAAAGATCTGAATGATCACCATACTTCCCTGACTCTAAAAATTCTGAAAAATTAGTACCACGTGAGAAATTTGTATATTAATCTTCTTCAAAACGAATAAACTCAAAATCACTCTTATGTTAAAAACTAGAATTATTTTCGTGAGTGCAAAAGTTTCTGTTTTTCAGCAAGATAAAATCAATTATCCCCCACATGATCCCAAAGGCTTTACTTGGTACTTTATTGAAACAAAAGCAATAAAAAATGATTACTACAGTATCTTAATCATGTGAACACACAAAAAAGTAGGTAAAAGTGTTGGATTATCTCCTAACAAGCGCTTTTCTTTTATGTCTTTTAAGCTAGGCATGATGATTTCAATGATGCTCGCATAAAAGAAAAGAATTGAAACATGAAGAGAGCATCATGAAAAACATGTCAAGCACATTTAATTTTAACCCACTTCCTATGCATAGGGATTTTGTGAGAAATCAACCCATGAAAACAAGAACCAACTAGCATAGGAAGGCAAAACAAGTACAACTTCAAAACAATCGACACATAGAGAAGAAACTTGATATTATTGAGATATGTAAGACCATAAGTTTGTCTCTCATAATAATTTTTAGGGGAATCATGAATGTATTCACCAATATAAATATCACATACATCACTCTTTTCATGATGCACAAGCATATAAAATTTATTACGCTTTAGGGCATACATGTCATCATAATAATCATCATAGATAACAACTCTATTTTCATAGTCAATTGAAACCTCTTCCAAAATAGTGGATGTATCACTAAATAAAGTCATGACCTCTCCAAATCCTCCTTCATCAATATTTTAATAAGATTCAACATCCTCCAAAATAGTTGGATCACTACTACCTAGATTTGACACTCTTCCAAACCCACTTTCATTAGTGTAATCATCATAAATAGGAGACATGCTATCATCATAATAAATTTCCTTATCGAAAGTAGAAGGAATCAAAGGATCATATTCATTAAGCAAATCATCCCCAAGCTTAGGAAAAGCATTATTTACAGCAAATAAATCTTCAAACATATCATACTTATTAAATATAGCATCCCCAAGCTTGTGGTTTTGCATATCATCACAATCATTCTTATAAATAGCATGAATGGCACCAATAGTATAGCAAACATTATTATCATATTCTTCCAAGAAAGTGCTAAAAAGATTCTCAAGCTCATAAGGGACATCATTGCCTTCCCAATCATAATCATTACAACACGTAGTAGGTATCACAAAATCATACTCAATATCATCATCCTCCATCAACATATTTGATTCACTTTCATGAGGCACAATGGTGATAGGAGCAACACTATTTGGGAGAGATACTTTTTACCTCTATTCTTCTTCTTCACCACATCATGTGTGGGTTTAATTAATTTTTTCAAGCTTCTTGTTGAAGAGATTGATTGGATAGGAAGCTCCTCCTCGTTACATGATTCATCATAATAAACACTAGGAGGGTATTGGGAAATATTTTCCCTTTCATTAGTACTCTCTTCATATTCTATTTGTTTTCTTGTCTTTAGATAGTTGGCAATATAAGGATTCTCAATGCAATTTCCCGCACAAAACAAATAAATTTCCTCTAGATCAAAATTAAGAAATCTCACAGGATTTGGAAAACCCTTAGTCATACATTTCATTTCTTCATACCCCAAAAGAATACTAAGCTCTTTATGATGCCCAAGGGTAATCAAGTTGTCACAATTTTTGGACACGATTTGATCATGAAATAATTTTCATTGGAGATTTAAATGACCACATTCATTGCAAAGTTCACAAGGATGGCGAAAGAAATTACATCTTTCAACACAATCATCTAGCCTCTCTTACAACTTTTTCGTTTCTAAATATTTATGCTTCTTACAAAATCTATCTTCCCTTTTTGGTGTGCATTTGCACTCCCAATTCACTCCGCAAAAATTGACATATAAGAAACATTTTTGTCATGACTTGTTCAACCATCACTAACATTTTGGATAATCAAAGAATTCATACTAAAAACATTGCAATCATGCGAGGATCCGAGAGTACGAGGCGACATGCGCCTACTAACCCACCCGTGAGTACCATGCGAGGATCCGAGAGCCAAGGCCTTGGCAAGGTGTAAGAACCGTGCCCCCAGCCCCCGCTCGCGGGGTACGAGGGGGAGGGTAGCAGGCGAATGCTTAACTTGGAGGAAGAGAACAACATTTGAGATGGCAAGAAAACAAAACTTTGACCTTTTGGACCAAAAAGCGTTTTGGAAAGGCACCAGATTTGATTTCATAAAAGTTGAGAAATCCAAACAAGAGAAACGCAAATAACTGCCGCATCCAGCACTTAGATGGCCCTTCGTCTTCCCCCAACGCTAAGCGTAGGGAATCCACGTTGCATGGGCATAGCCATTGATGGGCAGTGTTGTCTTCTCCGCCAGCTCCGGGCTGTGGCTACCACATTGCGTGGGAGGGACCCCTCCGCATCCTCGGGGGGCCCCGGGCATGTACATCCTGCTCATTATTACGTGAGAGTGTCACGGGTAGAATTTCCGGAGGTGCTGGATGTTCCAGGCGTTCTGGATGGGGGTCCCGTCTTGAGTCTCCAGGTGCACGATGCCAGGCCTGGAGACATGAGCGACCTTGAACGGACCCTCCCACATGGGCAAGAGCTTGTGCAAGCCCTCCCTAGAGAGAACCCGCCTCAAGACGAGGTCACCGACTTCGAGGGTCCTGGAGCGGATGTTGCAGCAATGGTAAAGCCGTAGGGCTTGCTGGTACCGCACAGCTCTGAGCGAGGCCCGACGACGCGCCTCCTCTCCGAGCACAAGGTCCGTTCCCCACGCAGTTTCCCGACGCTCCTCATCAAACGCCAAGACCTGCAGGGACCGGTGCTTGATCTCACGGGGAAGAACTGCTTGGGCTTCGTAGACGAGGAAGAACGGGGTTTCGCCGGTGGGCTTAGTTGTGGTGGTGCGGATGGACCACAGCACTAACTGAAGCTCATCGACCCAACCCCTGCCACAGGCTTCAAGCTTCTTCTTGAAGCTCCTTGTCTTGAGGCCTCGTAGAACCTCCGTGTTGGCGCACTCCACCTGGCCATTGCTCCGCAGGTGGGCTACCTAAGAATAACATATCTGCGTTCCAAGGTTACCACAATAAGTCTTGAAGAGGTGGCTTGTGAACTGCGAACCATTGTCGGTGATGATGCGGTTGGGGACGTCGAAGCGGCTCACGAGGCCCTTGATGAACTTGATAGCCGACCCGACTGGGATGGTGCGCATGGGCTCCACCTCCGCCCACTTGGTGAACTTGTCGATGGCGACGTAGAGGTAGCGGTATCCACCCGCTACTCGTGGGAAGGGCCCTAGTATGCCCACCCCCCAGACCACGAAGGGCCAGGAGAGTGGAATGGTTTGGATGCCCTGCACGGGCTGGTGAACCTGCTTGGCATGAAATTGGCAGGCCCCGCAAGATCAAACCAGCTCGATGGCGTCGTCGAGCGCTGAAGGCCAGTACAAGCCCAATCGGAATGCCTTCCCTGCAAGTGTGTGCAAGGAAGAGTGATGCCCACAGTCTCCCGCGTGGATGTTGGCCAGCAGTTCACATCCTTGCTCCTTGGAAATGCACCGCAGCATGACGCCGTTCAGGTGCCTGCGGTACAAATCGCCGTCTTGCAAGCAGTAGGCTGTGGCTTGTCGGGATACGCGCTCTGCATCCTCCTTCTTTTCCGATAGCATGTTGTTGAGCAGGTACGCCTTGAGCTCTTGCATCCAGTCGTCGGCCTGGGGCTCCACGACCAAGAACAGGTGAGCTCCCGAGGCCTAGCCATAGTCCGGATCCCCCGAGGGCGGTGCTGGGGGAAGCTCCTCACCCCGAGGCGCCAGGCCTTCGGTGGGCGGTGTCGTGGAGGGCTTGAAGAGTCGCTCCTCGAAGACGCCTGGCTCCTGAGGTTTGTGACGCGAAGCTCTTTGGCGATGTCGTCCGCCTCCTTGCTCGCGCCGCGCGGGATGTGCTGCAGCTCCAAGCCCTAAAAACGTTTTTCAATTTTACGTACCTCTTCCAGATACGCCTCCATGTGCTCATCCTTGGGTGTGTACTCTTTGTTGGAGAAGTTGATGAGGAGCTCGGAGTCGCCCTTGACGGTGAGGCACCGAACCCCCAAGGCCTCCGCCGCCTTGAGGCCCGCGATGAGGCCTTCGTACTCCGCAATGTTGTTGGAGACCTTCTCCCCATGATGGGAAGCAGAGCTTCACAACGTAGTTGAGCTTGTCTCGTGTCGGTGAAGTGAGCACGACACCAACTCCCGCTCCCTTGCACGCGAAGGCCCCATCGAAATGCATGGTCCACCCTTCGGGTGCTTCGTCGCCGGGAGCGAGGGACTGGCTCCCTTCCAGCCCCCGGTCCGGGGCGTCCGTCCATTCCGCCATGAAGTCCGCTAGGGATGCTCCTTTGATGACCCTAGTTGTGTTGAACTCTATGTTGAAGGCCTGCAGTTCGATGTTCCATTCGGCTACCCTCCCCGCCGCATTGGGGTTGTGCAGGATCTTCTCTAGGGGGTAAGCAGAGACGACCTTGATTGAATGCCCCTGAAAGTAGTGGCGCAGTTTTCTTGAAGTGACAAGGAGCGCTAAGAGAAGCTTCTGTTGCATGGGATAACATGAGCGCACGCCCCGCATCACCGTGTTGATGTAGTACACCGGATGTTCGACGAGGGTGAGGCCTCCTGAGGCGTCCTGCCCCGCGGCGGGCTCAGGAGGCTTGTGCGCCTCGCGGCCTGGGTAGGAAGCCTGGGCCTCAGGAGCGTTGGGCGCTTCCTGGCTCGTCAGCTCAGCTTGGGCTTCGAGTTCCCCAGCTTGAGGAGGAGTTGGCTCTTGTTGATCATGCGAGCCCCTTGGCTCCGTGTGTGGGGGCTTGCTGGTGCTCTTCGATGTGGTACGCGCGCCGGCTTGCTCCTCCCTGACTGCAACCAATGCAGCACTGGCAGAGTGGGGGTGGCAGCCAGGTATAGCAACAAAGGTTCCCGTGGGCAAGGCGCCACCATCACCGGTGGGCTCGTGAGGTACCGCTTGAGTTGCTCGAAGGATGCATTGGCCTCCGGGGTCCATTCGAAGGGGCCCTTCCTCTTCATGATCTTGAAGAAAGGCAGGGCCCGCTCGCCGAGCTTGGAGATGAAACGCCCCAAGGAGGTCACGCACCCGCGAGCTTTTGCATTTTCTTGAGAGTTTAGGGCGCGCTCATCTTATTTATGGCCTTGATCTTCTCCAGGTTCGCCTCGATTCCTCGGTGCGACACCAGGAAACTGAGCAAATTGCCCGAGGGAACCCTGAAGAGGCACTTTTCGGGGTTGAGCTTCAGATTTACCTCCCTTAGGCTAGCGAAGGTCTACTCCAAGTCTTCGACCAAGGTCTTGGCTGCCCTGGACTTGACTACCATGTCGTTGACGTAGGCCTCTGCATTCCTCCCGAGCTATGGCCCCAGTGCGATGTACATCAATCGCTGGAAGGTTGCCCCAGCGTTCCGCAGCCCAAAGGGCATGCATGTGTAGCAGAATACCCCACACGTGGTGAGGAAGGCCGTCTTCTCAATGTTCTCCACCGCCATCTTGATCTGGTGGTAACCCGAGAAGGCATCCAGGAAGCACAGATGATCGCACTCCGCGGTGGAGTCCACGATCTGGTCGATGCGTGGCAGTGGGAATGAGTCCTGAGGGCAAGCCTTGTTGAGGCTCGTGAAGTCAACACACATACGCTCCTTCCCGCACTTCTTTGGGACGACCACCGGGTTGGCCACCCACTTCGGGTAACGCACCTCCTAGATGACCCCTGCCCCCTTCAGCTTGCCGACCTCTTGAGCAATGAATGCCTGCTTCTCTGGAGCCTTCCTCCTTGCCTTTTGCTTCACCGGGCGCGCGTTCGGGCACGCAATGAGGTGGTGCTCGATTACGTCCCTCGGGACCCCCACTAAGTCGGAGGCGCTCCAGGCGAACACATCTTTGTTCGCCCTGAGGAAGGTCACCAACGCCTCCTCTTGGTCTTGAGGCAAGTCGGCGCTGATGGTGAAAGTTAGGCTTGGGCTTCCCTCGTTCACCGGTACCCGCTTTGTTTCCGCCCAATTCTGGGAGAACAATTGCTGCTTCTTCACGGGTGCGATGTCGGGGATGCCCCCGGGGTTCTCCGTGGCCCTGGTCGCGCCTTCGATGCTGGGGCGCGCCGCGGCCGCGTTATTGTGGGAGAGCTTGAGTACGTGGAACGCGTCCTTGATATCTCCCACGACGGTGAGGATGCTGCCACTCCCGGGCATCTTGACGATGTGGTAGCCCACGTGCGTTGCCGCCATGAACTGAGCGAGGGCGGGGTAGCCGAGTATCGCGTTGTACGGGAGGTGGATGTGCGTGACATCAAAGTCGACCTTCTCGGTGCGGAAGTTGGAGCGGGTGCCAAAGGTGACGGGGAGGCGAACCCGCCCCACGGGAACGACGAACCCAGACACCACCCCAGAGAAGGGCCTTGAAGATGCGAGTAGCTCATGGGGTAACTGCAGCGCATCGTAGGCCTCCACGGAGATGACGTTGAGGCCGGCACCGCCATCGATGAGGGTCCTCGAGACGTCCACGCCGTATATGGTCGGTGTGCACAATATGGGAAGTGCCTCAGTGGCCGTCATGGTCTTGGGGTGGTCGTCGGGGCCGAAGGTGATGTCGACTTCTGGCCATGCCCGGCGCTCCGCGGGCTCTGGCCTTGGTTGAACCGCTCCCACGGGGCGTAGGAAGCACTTGACATGGCAGCCGGAGGGCAGCGCCTATGACCCGCCAAGGATGCAGGCGACTACAGGGATGGCCCTGCGCGCCCGCACACCATCTTGCACCGGGGGTCGACGATTGTCGGGATCACGCCCGCCATGGAGTTGCTGAGTCGGGGCTTGGCCTTCACTGCAACAAGGAAGCTCTGACACGCCCTCTACTTGGCGTGCCAAATGTCAGATTTCGAGCTCCGCAAAACCCTTAAGGTTCGAACCCAGGGGCGTGTGCGAAGATCCCCAGCAGCCTCGCCCGACCTAGCTCGCTACTCGATGAACACAACAAAGAACTCGCATGATGACGAGGAAGATGATGAACACGATAGTTTACCCAGGTTTGGGCCACTGTGAGGCGTAATACCCTACTCCTGCTTTGGTGGATTGCCTCTCGTGAAGGTTGGGGTGGATGAACTAGTACAATGCGCTTGAGCCTCGTGAGGGCCCTCAAGATATGTTCTTTGGCTCGCTATCTCATGGTGGTGCGTGTAGTGATCAAGTGTTGGATCAAATCGACCGTCCGGGGGCTCGGGGTCCTCCTCTACGGTGCAACATGTGCCCTATATATAGCGGTGGCGTGGGTCCTCTTCCCTTATCTCAATGGCGGGAAGGGATCCCACAATGGCCAATTTCAAAGGGGGACAGGGGTTCATGCTCGCCCTGCCCAAAGGCGGTCTCCGTCTGCAAAGTGAATGTCGACAGTGCAGGGATGGGCTCAGCGATGACATCTGCCCTGCAGGGCGGGTGGTTGTGGTCTTCTTACACCGGAATGGAAACCTTTGGGGGTGCTTTGGGAACCCGCGCCTGTCCTTCCTCCCTTTGCACCAAAGGGGAAACTGCGTCGCCTGGCGCACTGGCGCTCGCCTATCCTTCCCTACGTCATCTTTGATTACTGAGGCCGGGCCTTGCATAGAGATATCCACCGCTCCAGAGGGGTATTGAGGAGGCCCATCCTTCGTGGGTCTTGTCGTTGTTCTTCCTCACGAGGCTAGGGCCCTCGCGAGGGCCTTGTCTTGAGTGGGGCCTTGCCCGACCCCGTTTGGTTGATGAAGTGGGCCATGCCCTGGGATGCATGCAGGCAGGTCTGGGTACCCTCATTCCCAGAACGCCGACAGTTACACCTTAAGTTACCAACTGGGTGACACCGAAGTATAAAATTCGGTGGTACGGATTTGCTCCAAAGGTAGCGACTTTTGAATCTCGGTGAGACCAATATATAAGTCTCGACAGTACCGAAAAGGTGACCAACATCAGATTGCAAAACTCGGTGGCGCCGATCCAAAATCTCGGAAATTCCGATTTTAAGGAAAGAGGCAACAGAATGTTGGCAACCTAAACTCAGTGGCACCAAAGCAGAATCGATTAAACCGAAAACTTAGGGTTTGGCTGGGATCTGTTTGAGGTGAAAATCGGTAGGACCGAGTGGGAAGAATTGGTGGCATCGATTTTGCATGATAGGCTTTGACAAACTTTTGTGGAAGAGCTTGTGGGTGATTTTGGTGACTATCACTTGTGCACGTGGATCATTTTGTTCACCAACAATACCTCACCCATTTTTAATAGTATTGGCTTTCCTATAGACTTAAAGCGATTTCTCACAAAGTAAAATGTAGAGTCTTCTTGCTTGAAGCTTTGCCAATCCTATTCCTTGCATCTAGGGGTCTCTCCACAATCCTTTTGCCATCCCATCATTGAAATTTTCCTAAAATATACTTAGTGGAAACATTAGTCCAATGAGATATATGTTGTTATTAATTACCAAAACCACCAAGGGAGCAAATGTGCTTTCAATCCCCCCTTTTTGGTAATTGATAACAACATATAGATCAAAGCTTCGACATATGATATAATCAAAGAATATAATCGTTGCTTTGAGAGGTATGTGATAAGCAAGAAATCCCCCTAAATTTGTGCATTATTGTGAATTTGCGTTTGAATGCAAATGCGCAATTGATTAGGTACATGGGGCACTCTTCCATGTCACATACAACTTGGTGGTGTGCGAGAATAATATGAATGAACAACATAGCACAACACAATCAAGCAAAAGTGAATGATCATCTCATAGGCATCACAAGGATAGGAAATAGTAGCAACACAATCAAGTGTATGATCAAACACAAACAAGGTTTAGCACAAACAAGCCACAAGATATCAATGTTTTTGAAAAGCGATAAAAAGCAAGACTCTCTCTCTCTCTCGAAGCTCTCGAAGCCCTAATGATCTATACAACTTCTCCCCCTTTGGCAACAAGTTACCAAAAAGTTCAAAGGTATAGAACTAAACGCTCCTCTAGGGCTGATCTCCTCCGGTAGCTGATGAAGGAGTCGAGAGAACAGCTTCAACAGAGAATTCACCAGACGTCATGGATGGAGTTGGAGTAGTAACAGGAGGTGCTGGTGGAGCTGGTGGAGCTGATGGGGATGTAACAAGTGCTGATGAAGAAGGCGTCATCTCTGGAACTGGCATTGTAGGAGTCCTGGCTTGAGTCCTGAACTGAGTGTCTGTCTTAAGGGGTGGATTGTACTCATCATCGTCTTTGGTGTGGGGACTTGGTACGCCGTCAACTTCTTTCTTGAGCTCATTTACAGTCACTATGAGCCCATACACCTTGTTGTTGAGAATGTGGAACTTGTGTCTCAACAATCCTTGCAAGACTCTCCTGGTTCTTCAAGATGTTCCCAATGTCCTTCTGCATACTGAGCACAAAGCTAAGAAGAAGATCAATATGCTCACTCCAGGTCTTTGGCACTTGAGCACTAGAGTCTCTGGCTGCCCTTGTCTCTGCCTGTGTTGTAGCTAAGGTGGGATGATTTGGGTCCATCACCATGACATTGTCTTCTAGCTCTGGCAAGAGTGGCAAATGTGGTCGATCAAGTGCATACACGTGCTTCTCCAGCCGATAGTTGTTAAGCATCTGAATATATGGTGCATATCCACATGATCTCTTCTGATCTGCATCAATCCTCTTCACGGTATCAACTATCAAGTCCATCACTCTAAATCTGGTGTGTTGATCAAGATGGAGCAGCGTGTTGATAGAATAACCTTTGAGAATCTTCTCATCTCCAAACTTAGGCAACAAGGTGTGCCTCAAGATGGTGTTGGTGGTGCATAGACCAGCCTGGAGGAAGTAGATGGATCCAAGCTTATGTGAGTTCAAGTTTGTAGTAGGGATCTCCTTGTAAAAGTTGGCCATGGCATTGTGGATTGCCTTGGGCTCATAATACACATCTAAGACACCTTCTTGCACATGTGGGGATCCTAAGATGGCAACCCACTCTTCAACAATGGATTCATATTTGGTGCCTTCAGTCATCCGTACAATCCTACCATCTTCATAGAAATGTGCTTTGGAGTAGAATTGCATGATCATCTTGTCATTCCAGGCAGTGAACTTTCTTCCAACAAACTCCTCAATGCCAACGCAGTGGAAATTATCCTGCACACTAAAAGTAATCTTGGTTCTCCTTGCTGTACTTCCAGTCAACATACCGCATATGACTAACTACATGGCTCTTGTCAAGCAGAATAGTCTCATAAAAGTCTTGTTGTTCCTTGGTGTAGAACCTATAGTCTACAACTATCGTTCTCCTCTGAGAATAGGGATCAATGGCTCTGCACTCTCTCAATCCAGAATCCTTCCTCTTCTACATGTCCTCACAAAGCAGATGGCTAGTATTATGCTCTGGAAGGTGTGGTCTCAGCTTCATCAACATGGACAATGCTTCCTCCTCAGCTTCTCTGGAGGTAGAACCCTTGTTCTTGTCAGCAGATGGAATATCTCTGGAAAACCTCTTGGGTTTTGGAGCAGTGGAATTCTTGGGTGCAGATGGCTTGCTCCTAGATGGGGCTTGGCTTGGCATAGCATCAGCAAGCAGCTTCTTCTTCTTCTTAGGAGGAGCCTTGGGATCTGGCTCTTCCTCTTCCTCAGCCTCAGTCTCAGTTGGATCTTACATTGAAGTTGGTATTCCAACAACATGTATGATCATCTTGTTGCTTTTCTTCTCTCCAGCCTTCTTGGGCATGGACTTCCTTGGGGGCTCAACAGACATGGAAGCCCTAGCACTCTCATGTGTTTTCACAGCCTCTTAACTGGCATACTCCTTCCTGACTACCTTTCTAGATGAGCTAGCCTCATTGGCAGGTTTCTTGACAGTCTTCTCAGCTTTGTGCTGCTTTGCCTTGGTAGGGATCTCATTAGGCACAAAGTCAGAATCTTCTTCTCTAAGTTTAGCCTCCTTCTTGCTCTAGTTGCTGCCTTGGGAATGTCTGGTGAACTAGGAACATCATCATAGGAAGATGAGCTACCATCAGGACTAGTGCCTGGGTCTGCATCAACACTGGGCTCTTTGAGATCATTCTGGCTATCCACTGAGTCTGACATCTCTCACCCTGTGAAAAGAGTATAGAAGAGCAGATAGGTTGAGCATCACAAAACACAGAAGTTTTAAAAGTTTGAACAAAGAAAATCTTAGTTTTAGCTTTCTGCAGAACAACATCTAGTAGCACCAAGTCAAAGATTTCAGGTTCATTGAGGCAAATGATCTGCTTCACAGAGACTTGGCAGTCCCTTCGGTGACACCGAAGGAACAATTCGGTCTCACCGAGACCATTCTTAGAAACCCTAAATCCCAAATCGATGGAACCGATTTTTGCGACTTGGTGACATCGAGACCTGTTCGGCAGACGGCTAACCCTAAAAATTTCTTCATTCGCTATTCTACGAGATCTTCTGGTGGGGCATGAGGGTTGCAGATGGTGGATTATAGATAAACTTATCCCAATGCGCAAAGAATCGGACAATGGAGCGCAAGGGAGATTGGATCATACCCTAACTCGGTGAAGATCTGCTACAGCGACGACGATAGAGAGGATTCCCGTCGTCGGCGAGGATCCCAACAGCGGAGGTGCTCTGGGAATCAAAGGCCATGACCAGGGGTCCAGGTGCAGCGGATTGGGGCAGGAGACCACGATGTTTTAAGATTGGATTTCAAAGCGTCGGGTCCATGGAATATATACCCCTCATTCTCGGTGTTACCAGTACTAAAATTTCGGTGCCATCGATTTTCACTGCTGTCAGTTGATACGGAAACTCGGTGCAACCGAGATTATGGTATCGGTGGTACCGAGGTGCAAAGACAGATCAACCCTAGGGCAGTCGGTGTAGTCGAGAATTTTTAGTTGGTCACACTGAGTTGCACCGTATGGAGGTTTTGGAGTCCATCCCTTGTTTTTCCAAACTTCGAGTGCATCACACACAAAGGGATGCATAAGTGCTTGTTCAAGTTTTGTGATGTAGCATGAATAGAACTTGAGATGAGAAAGCATGGATAGCTAGAGAGGGGTCCTTGGCATTCTTGTCCATCCAATTTGCAAAATATAAAATAAAACCAAATAGAAACAATTGGATTCCTCGAATGGATAAAGAAACGCAGACCAGCATGCTCACACAATAAGATATCAAATGAAATCATGGCAAACATGCACATACATTCTAGCATCTATCAAGCACTTTTGGCGATGACACATACATCTATATATGAGTATATTGACTTAGGATCCAAGTAAGAATACTTGATTCTAGGTCATACTCATCGTTTAAGCATGAGTGGGGTTACCACTTTTACATAAAGTTTGTTAATCTTGTCGCATGCTATCAGATGCTTTGTCTTAAGTCTTAGAGTAAAGCCCCCCTTCATGTGATATCCTCCCTTGAGAGGGATAAACTAACCTTGGGTTTTGTCGATTAAGACTTCATGTAGGTGAAGTAGTGATGGATGCTCAAAGTTGATGAAGATCACCATGAGTTGGGAGCATCCTTATTGTTTCTTACTCTTCTCACCTAAATGGGTTAGTCCTAACACACAAGAGACAAATACAAGGATATCTATGGACATGGAGTGCAAAGCATACATCATGATGTCCATGTATTTGTTAATTACCTTGTCCCTTGCTTACCTTTGAGGGAATGTGTGACTCCTTGAACTATTGCATGGTGTTGATGTTAATTGCAACTAGTTCTTTCTAATAATGAATGTGAGTGAATTTCATTGGCGGAGTCACCCCTCAAGAACTTCTCTAGTTCTTCTTCTTGGGTACCTACATCAAGTTGATGGGGATCCTTGGTGTTTTAGTGGCACTTGTATAAGTTTATCTTGAAGTAGCCTTGGGAACCCACTTGACCAAAGCTTGGGATTCATCTTCATATGAGTCAGTGTCCTCTTGAAGCTTCTCCTTACCCTTGAGCTTGTGGTCTTGTGGTGGAAGGTCATCTTGAGCTTTTGTTACATTGGGAAGAGTATGTTCATACTTCTCACTTTGAGGAACAAACTTGGGCTTGGGGTATTTACCTTCTTCCCATTCAACTCCATTTGCGTTGATGTAGCCAATGCCATGGTTCTTTCGGTATCCTCCGTGCTTGCGTACAATTTCCTCAAATTGCTTACACCCGGCAAGACTCTTGTAGATACCTTTCTCTATAATCCCTTTCAATAGTTCATTTTATTTCTCAAGTGTAACTTGGCTAAGAGAGTTGTTAGTGAGATGAATAGAACTACTGGAAGCAATATCATTTGATTTGTCATTTTTATTGCTACGAGTTGAAGAACCTTTCTTGCCTTTGTTACTAGTTTGCTTAGCCTTAACTTGTGGAATGAATGTAGACAAGATAATTCATTTTACTAGATAAGTGGAAGTCTTCTTTCGAAGATCGTCATTGATAGCTTTAAGGAATTCATGCTCTTGCTCCAAATTGAGCTTCTCCAACCAGAGCTTCTCATGTATCCTTACAAGCTCTCTATGATATTGTAGAGTAGACTCGTGGGCTAACTTAAGATTGTTTAGTTCTTGATTTAGTCGCTCTATTTCCAACTTATCATCATCACATGACTTATCTTGACTAGAGTGATTACTAACAAGTTCATTTTGACTAATATCACTAGATTTGTCAAATAGCAAGTCATCATCTCCGAGCAAGTCATCCTCACCACAATTGAAATCAAGATACTCGTGGTGTGATACCTTGGGGCCTTTAGCCATGAAGCAACTACCACTCCCTTCATTTCGTAAATCAAATATGTCGTAGGAGTTGGTAGTCACTAGTGCAAGTCTGGAAACACCTTCATCTTGACTATAGTCGGAGTTGGAGTGATAGCTTCTCTCGAGCGGTTGTGGGATTCGGAGCCGAAAACCCATTGTCCAGCATGAGCTTGATATCTTCTTCTTGAGTAGGTCTTGGTGTACTTATCCTTCTTCTCCAAGTCCCTACTTCTCCTTGAGGTTCTTCGTTCATAACAGTTATCTCTACTCCTCTCTCTCCTCGAGGTGATTCATCTCTTGAGGTTCTTCTTCTAGGTGACTCTTCTTTTCGCTTGTAGGGAGCCGTGCACTCATTGGAGTAGTGTCCAAGCTTCTCGTAATTGTAGCAGTTTCGGTCACGACTTGACGAACACTTCTCTTCATATCTTGAGTTGGAGCTTCAATCTTTGCATGTATTCTTGTAGAACTTGTTTAATTTGTTGACCATGAGGCTTATCTCTTCATTGGTAACAAGGTTGTCGCTTGAAGTTGCGGGAGCATCACTTGTGGCTTTGTAAGCACCGCTAGACTTGTTGTGAATCTCTCCCTTGTCTTTGAGTGTCATCTCATTAGCAACAATCCTTCCAATCACTTCCGTAGGCTTGAGATCTTTGTAGTTGGGCACCATTTGGATCAATGTGCACACGGTGTCGTATCTATCATCCAAAGCTCTAAGTATCTTCTTGATGATGAATTTGTCGGTCATTTCATCACTTTCTAAGCCGGAAATCTCATTGGTGATGAGAGCTAGCCTAGAGTACATCTCCACGACTCCTTCACCATCCTTCATCTTGAACTTGTCAAGCCGACTTTGAAGAACATCCAAATTGGATTCTTCCACGGATTCGGTACCATCGTGCATATCAACCAAAGTGTCCCAAATTTCCCTTGCATTCTCAAGATAGCTGATTTTGTTGAATTCTTCGAGGCATAGGAGTTGAAAAGAATGTCGCATGCTTGAGCGTTTTATTGCAACATATTCAATTCTGCCATGGTCGCTTCACGAACCGGTTCCCTTCCATCACCAAAGAATTCACCTTGCAATCCAACATGAACAACAGCCCAACCGACGGGGTAATGAACAAGAATACGCATTTTCATTTTGTACTTCTAACTAGCAAAATTTGTACCATCAAAGTATGGACCCCTACGGTGATAATTTCCCTTGCTAGACGCCATACTCTCCTAGGTTGTGAAACCAATGAAATGGAGACCAAAGCTCTGATACCACTTGTAGGATCGAAAGTATGTCTAGAGGGGGGTTATTAGACTACTTTACCAAATAAAAATTCTACCTTTTCCCAATTTTAAGTGTTGGCACATTTTGACAATGATAGCAAATCAAGCACACCCTACACATGTGTGTCTAAGAGTATAGCAGCGGAAAGTAAAGACAAGCACGCGTAATAGAGGACATGGAGGAAGATCAAATGCAATTTGGAGACATGAAGATTTTTCCCGTGGTTCCGATAGGTGGTGCTATCATATGTCCACGTTTCTGTAGACTTCAACCCACGGAGGGTAACAGCCACGAGAGTCCACAGAGGGCTCTACCCATGGAGGATCCCAAGCGATACCTAACCAATCTAGGAGGCACCATCCTCCAAAAGGTAATAGGCTCGATAATGATGATGAACTCCTTGCTCTCGTGATTCAAGATGATAGACTCCTCAACACTCAGTCACTCTCTCATAGATTTGGCTTTGGTGGAAGAGATTGATTGGGTGGAAAGCAACTTGGGGAGGCTAGAGATCAAGTTTCATATGGTTGGAGTGGAATGACTTGATCCCAACACATCAGTAGGTGGCTCTCTCTCAGAAAATCAGATGGGATAAGTGGGGAACTGTTCTGAGTTCTTCTCTTGTGAGTGAGTGGTGGTGGAGGGTTTTATATAGGTATCTCCAAAAATCCAACCATTACACCTTAAGTTACCAACTTAGTGACACTGAAGTATAAAACTCGATGGTACCGAGTTGCTTCAAAGGTAGCAACTGTTGAATCTCGGTGAGCCCGATATATAAGTCTCGGCAGTACCTAAAAGGTGACCAATGGTCAGATTGAAAAACTCGGTGGCGCCGATCCAAAATCTCGGAAATTCCAATTTTAAGGAAAGAGGCAACAGAATGTTGGCAACCTAAACTCGGTGGCACCGATGCAGAATCGTTTGTAACGAAGACTTAGGGTTTGGCTGGAATCTGTCTGAGGTGAATATCGATAGGACCGAGTGGGAAGAATTGGTGGCATCGATTTTGCCTGATAGGCTTTGACATACTTTTGTGGAAGAGCTTGTGGGAGTTTTTGGTGACTATCACTTGTGCACGTGGAGCATTTTGTTCACCAAAAATACCTCACCCCCTTTTAATAGTATTGGCTTTCCTATAGACTCAAAGTGATTTCTCACAAAGTAAAATGTAGAGTCTTCCTGCTTGAAGCTTTGCCAATCCTATTCCTTGCATCTAGGGGTCTGTCCACAATCCTTTTGCCATCCCATCATTGAACTTTTCCTGAAATTTACTTAGTGGAAACATTAGTCCGATGAGATATATGTTGTTATTAATTACCAAAACCACCAAGGGAGCAAATGTGTTTTCATTCTCCCCCTTTTTGGTAATTGATGACAACATATAGATCAAAGCTTCGAAATATTGTATAATCAAATAATATAATCATCGCTTTGAGAGGTATGTGATAAGCTAGAGCTCCCCCTAAATTTGTACATTATTTTGAATTTGCGTTTGAATGCAAATGCACAATCGATTAGGTACATGGGGGCACTCTTCCATGTCACATACAACTTGGTGGTGTGCGAGAATAATATGAATGAACATCATAGCACAACACAATCAAGCAAAAGTTAATGATCATCTCATAGGCATCACAAGGATAGGAAATAGTTGTAACACACATGAAGTGTATGATCAAACACAAATAAGGTTTAGCACAAACAATGTTTTTGAAAAGCGATAAAAAGCAACTCTCTCTCTCTCTATCGAATCTCTCGAAGCCCTAATGATCTATACAACTTCTCCCCCTTTGGCAAAAAGTTACCCAAAAGTTCAAAGGTATAGAACTAAACGCTCCTCTAGGGCTGATCTCCTCCGGTAGCCGATGAAGGAGTCGAGAGAACAGCTTCAGCGAAGACTTCCGCAGACGTCATAGATGGAGTTGGAGTAGCAACATGAGGTGTTGGTGGAGCTGATGGAGCTGATGGGGATTGATGTGCACTACACAACCTTCTTCTTATAGACCTGTGTTGGACCTCCAAGTGCAGAGTTTTGTAGGACAATAGCAAATTTCCCTCAAGTGGATAACCTAAGGTTTATCAATCCGTGGGAGGCATAGGATGAAGATGGTCTCTCTCAAACAACCATGCAACCAAATAACAATGCGTCTCTTGTGTCCCCTACACACCCAACACAATGGTAAATTGTATAGGTGCACTAGTTCGGCGAAGAGATGGTGATACAAGTGTAATATGGATGGTAGATATATTTTTTGTAATCTAAAAATATAAAAACAGCAAGGTAACTAATGATAAAAGTGAGCACAAACGGTATTGCAATGCTTGGAAACAAGGCCTAGGGTTCATACTTTCACTAGTACAAGTTATCTCAACAATACTGCCATAGTTGAATCATATGTAAATCCCTCACATGCGACAAAGAGTTCAGTCCAAAGTCACAAATAGCGGAGAACAAACGAAGAAATTATTGTAGGGTACGAAACCACCTCAAAGTTATCTTTTTCGATCATTCTTATGAGCTATCCCCATAAGTGTCATGAACAAGCCTAGAGTTCGTACTAAAATAACACCTTAAGATACACATCAACCAAAACCCTAATGTCACCTAGATACTCCAATGTCACCACGAGTACCCACATGCTTGATTATACGAGATGCATCACACAATTTCAGATTCATCATGTTCAATCCAACACAAAGAACTTCAAACAGTGCCCCAAAGTTTCTACTGGAGATTCAAGATGAAAACATGTGCCAACCCCTATGCATAGATTCCCAAGGTCATGGAACCCGCAAGTTGATCACCAAAACATACATCAAGTCGATCAATAGAACATCCCATTGTCACCACGGATATCCCATCGGAAGACATACATCAAGTGTTCTCAAATCCTTAAAGACTTAATCTGATAAAAAAAACTTGAAAGGGAAAACTCAATTCATCACAAGAAGATAGAGAGGGGGGAAATTCCATATGATTCATCTATATCAATAAAGCTCGCGATACATCAAGATCGTCCCCATCTCAAGAACATGAGAGAGAGAGAGATCAAACACATAGCTACTGGTACATACCCTCAACCCCGAGGGTGAACTACTCCCTCCTTGTCATAGCGACCGTCGGGATGATGAAGATGTCCTCCGATGATGGTTTCCCCCTTCGGTAGGGTGCCGGAACGGGCTCCCGAATTGTTTTTCGTGGCTACAGAGGCTTGCAGCGGCGAATCTCCCGATCTAGGTTTCTTTTGGGGGGTTACGAGATTTATAGGAGTACTTGGCATTGGAATCAAGTTAGGGGGACTCCCGAGGGACCCACAAGCCAGGGGGTGCACCCTAGGGGGCGCCCTGGTGGCTTGCGGCTGCCTTGGGACTCCTCTCGGTTATATTTTTGCTCTAGTATTTTTTATATTTTCCAAAAATATTCTCCGTAAATTTTCAGCCCATTCCGAGAACTTTTATTTCTGCACAAAAAATGACACCATGGTAGTTCTACTGAAAACAACGTCAGTTCGGGTTAGTTCTAATAAAATCATACCAAAATCATATAGAATTATGGTAAACATGGGATGAACACTTCATCAATTATAGATACATTGGAGATGTATCAACATCCCCAAGCTTAATTCCTGCTCGTCCTCGAGTTGGTAAATGATAAAAGAAATAATTTATGAAGTGTGAATGGTACCTAACATATTTATCAATGCAATCTTCTTTATTGTGGCAAGAATGTTCAGATCCATAAGATTGAAAACAAGAGTTTAATATTGACATAAAAACAATAATACTTCAAGCATACTAATAAAGCAATCATGTCTTCTCAAAATAACATGGCCAAAGAAATTTACCTACAAAATCATATAGTCTGGCTATGCTCCATCTTCATTAGACAAAGTACTAAATCATGCACAACCCCGGTTTTAGCCAAGCAATTGTTTCATACTTTAGTTTTCTCAAACTTTTTCAACTTTCACGGAATACATGAGCATGAGCCATGGACATAGCACTATAGGTGGAATAGAATATGGTGGTTGTGGAGAAGACAAAAAGGAGATAGTCTCACACCAACTAGGTGTATCAACGGGCTATGGATATGCCCATCAATAAATATCTATGTGAGTGAGTAGGTATTGCCATTCAACGAATGCACTAGATCTAAAGTGTATGAAAGCTCAAAAATAAACTAAGTGGGTGTGCATCAAACTCGCTTGCTCACGAAGACCAAGGGCAATTTTAGGAAGCCCATCATTGGAATATACAAGCCAAGTTATATAATGAAAAATTCCCACTAGTATATGAAAGTGACAATATAGGAGACTCTCTATATGAAAAACATGGTGCTACTCTGAAGCACAAGTGTGGTAAAGGATAAGAGCATTGCCCTTCTCTCTTTTCTCTCATTTTTATTCCTTTTTTCTTTCCTTTTTCTTTTTTGGTGGGCCTCTTTGGCCTCTTTTTTATTTGGGCTTCTCTAGCCTCTTTTATTTTTTGTGAAGTCCAGAGACTCATCCCAACTTGTGAGTGAATCAAAGCTTCCATCATCCTTTCCTCACATGGGACAATGCTCTAATAATGATGATCATCACACTTTTATTTACTTACAACTCAAGAATTACAACTCAATACTTAGAACAAAATATGACTCTATATGAATGCCTCCGGTGGTGTACCAGGATGTGCAAGGAGTCAAGAGTGACATGCATAAAGAATATGAATGGTGGCTTTGCCACAAATACGATGTCAACTACATGATCATGCAAAGCAATATGACAATGATGATGCATGTCATAAACGGAACGGTGGAAGTTGCATGGAAATATATATTGGAATGGCTATGTAAATGCCATAATAGGTAGGTATGGTGGCTGTTTTGAGTAAGGTATATGGTGGGTTTAATGCACCAGCGAAAGTTGTGTGGTACTAGAGAGGCTAGCAAGAGTGGAAGGGTGAGAGTGCGTATAGTCCATGGACTCAACATTAGTCATAAAGAACTCACATACTTATTGTAAAAGTCTATTAGTCATCAAAACAAAGTACTACACGCATGATCCTAGGGTAAGGGTTGGTAGGAGTTAACCATCGCGCGATCCCGACCTCCACATAAAGGAAGGCAATCAATAAATAAATCATGTTCCGACTTCGTCACATAACGGTTCACCATACGTGCATGATACGGTAATCACAAACTTTAACACAAGTATTTCTACCGATCCACAATTACTCACTAGCATGTCTCTAATATTACCATCTTTATATCTCAAAAAAATCATAAGGAATCAAACTTCGCATAATATTCAATGCACTTTATATGAAAGTTTTTATTATATCCCTCTTGGATGCCCATTATATTAGGACTATTTATAACCTAAGCAAATTACCATACTATTTAGAGACTCTCAAAATAATATAAGTGAAGCATGAGAGTTCATCAATTTCTATGAAATGAAACCACCTCCGTGCTCTACAAAGATATAAGTGAAGCACTAGAGCAAATTGAAAAACTACTCCAAATAGATATAAGTGGAGATCAATGAGTAGGTAAACAATCAAGTATCTATGTGAGGGATCTCTATCTCAATAAATATTTTCAGATCTGAGTATTTTATTCAACAGCGAGCAAAAGAAAAATAACACGCATCATGTGAACGAATTAAAATTTAGGCTCAACATAGGCTAACCGATAATTGTTGAAGAAGAAAGGTGGGATGCCAACCGGGGCATCCCCAATCTTAGATGCTTGAGACTCCTTTAAATATTTACTTGGGGTGCCTTGGGCATCCCCAATCTCGAGATATTGTATCTTGTTCAATCCTCTCATATCATGGTTTCAACTATTCTCAAAAACTTCATCCACACAAAACTCGAAAAGAACTCATGAGATAGGTTAGTACACATAAGAATAAATCAACACTTCATGTACTACCAAGACAAGTTGCACAATAATTTTCAAACATTATCTACTGCATACTATCATGTCCACAATTTATATTTACCAATATAGGCTATGGAAACTATTAGGATAAGTAGACAACAAAACTATGACATCAATTTGTAGCAATATATTAAACCAGTGTACTTATATAACGCAAAAAATTATGAAAATTTGGGAAATACTAAAATATTTATATGACAATACTTTGTAAAAATTTCAAAAAATTTCCATGTTCCAGTAAAATATGAAAATTCAAATACTACAGCAAAAGTTTCTATTTTCACACAACACATACCAAACATGCAATTCAAGAATCCTAAAGGCAATTCTTGGAACTTTTTATTAAAAAAAAGAATATAAATAACACCTAACAAAGAACAAAAAAATAAAATGACGCTCCAAGTAGAACTCATATTATGTGACGAATAAAAATATAGCTCCAAGTAAGACATACCGATAGTGTTGAAGACGAAAGAGGGATGCCTTCCGGGGCACCCCCAAGCATAAGCGCTTGAGTATTACTTGGATATTACCTTGGGGGTGCCTTGGGCATACACAAACTTAGGTTCTTGTCACTCCTTGTTCTCCTCATATCTGTGTCTCACCCAAAACTTGAAAACTTCAATCACACAAAACTTAACGGAACTTCGTGAGAAGGGTTAGTGTAATAAATAAAGATCATTCACTTAGTTACTGTCAAGAGAGGATTAATAATTGTTATCACATAATACCTACTATATTCTATCATTCCCATAGTTATATCACTGCATGTAAGCTATGGGAACACTAAAACAAGCAAACTATGCATGCAAAACAGAATCTGTCAAAAACAGAATTGTCTGTGAAGATCTATAGTATAACCATACCTACCTGTATGTAAAAATTCTGAAAAATTATTAAAACCTGAAGAATTTTTATATCAAGGCTTTGTAAAAATTTCAGATTATTATCACACTCCATCAAAAAATGAAAATTCCTGTACCAGAGTCAAAAGTTTCTGTTTTGGTTCAGCACCAATTCTACTCATCTTGTGAGTCATCCCAAAGGCTTTACATGGCACTTTATTGAAATAAAATACAAAAAACATAATTAATATTGTATCTTAATCATGTGAACACACAAAAACAGAAAGTAAAAGTGTTGCGTTGTCTCACAACCAGCGCTTTTCTTTAATGCCTTTTAGCTAGTATTTGAAACATGTAAGAACGCATCATGAATCTCATGACAAGCATATTTAATTATAACCCACTTCCTATGCATAGGGATTTTGTGATAAAAAAATTTATGGGAACAAGAATCATCTTGCATAGGAAGTAAAAACAAGCATAACTTCAAAACTTTCAACGCGTAGAGAGGAAACTTGATATTATTGCAAATCGTACAAGCATATGTTCCTCCCTCATAATAATTTTCAGTAGCATCATGAATGAATTCCACAATATAACTATAACATAAAGCATTATCTTCATGATCCAAAATAATAGAAATTTTTTCACTCTCCACATCATCAATTTTATTTTCATTCATAATAGTGGGAGCAAACCCAACAAAATAACTATCATGAGATACTTGATTGACATAACCACGTTGAATATTAAAATCATTATGACAAGTTTCATGGTTACTATCACTCTTTATAGCATACATGTCATCATCATAATTATCATAGATAGTAGGCATGTCATTATCATAACAAATTTTCTCATCAAAACTTGGGGGGACTAAAAATATCATCTTCATCAAACATAGCATCCCCAAGATTTTGGCTTTGCATATCATTAGCTTCATGGATATTCAAAGAATTCATACTAGAAATATTACAATCATGCTCATAATTCAAGGAATTCTCATTAAGTATTTTTATAACTTCTTCCTCTATCAATTGAGCACAATTTTCCAAACCATCATTTTCACGAAAGACATTATAAAGACGCAGTATATGAGGCAACCTCAATTCCATTTTTTCTAGTTTTCTTTTATAAAACCAAACTAGTGAAAAAACTAGAAACTAAAAGATTCAATTGGAAGATCTAAATATATACCTTGAAGCACTCACCTCCCCGGCAACATCGCCATAAAAGAGCTTGATGTCTACTACACAACCTTCTTCTTGTGGACTCGTGTTGGCCCTCCAAGCGCAGAGTTTTGTAGGACAGTAGCAAATTTCCCTCAAGTGGATGACCTAAGGTTTATCAATCCATGGGAGGCGTAGGATGAAGATGGTCTCTCTCAAATAACTCTACAACCAAATAACAAAGAGTCCCTTGTGTCCCCAACACACCCAATACAATGGTAAATTGTATAGGTGCACTAGTTCGGCGAAGAGATGCTGATACAAGTGTAATATGGATGGTAGATATAGGTTTTTGTAATCTGAAAATATAAAAACAGCAAGGTAATTAATGATAAAAGTGAGCACAAACGGTATTACAATGCTTAGGATCAAGTCCTAGGGTTCATACTTTCACTAGTACAAGTTCTGTCAACAATACTGACATAGTTGAATCATATGTAAATCCCTCACGTGCGATAAACAGTTCACTCCAAAGTCACAAATAGCGGAGAACAAACGAAGAAATTATTGTAGGGTATGAAACCACCTCAAAGTTATCTTTTCCGATCAATCTTATGAGCTATCCCTATAAGTGTCACGAACAGCCCTAGAGTCCGTACTAAAATAACACCTTAAGATACACATCAACCAAAACCCTAATGCCACCTAGATACTCCAATGTCACCACGAGTACCCACGGGCTTGATTATACGATATGCATCACACAATTTCAGATTCATCATGTTCAATCGAATACAAATAACTTTAAAGAGTGCCCCAAAGTTTGTACCAAAGAGTCAAGACGAAAACGTGTGCCAACCCCTATGCATAGATTCCCAATGTCACAGAACCCGCAAGTTGATCACCAAAACATACATCAAGTGGATCAATAGAACATCCCATTGTCACCATGGATATCCCATCGCAAGACATACATCAAGTGTTCTCAAATACTTAAAAACTCAATCTGATAAGAAAATTTCAAAGGGAAGACTCAATTCATCACAAGAAGATAGAGAGGAGGAAAACTCCATATGATTCATCTATATCAATAAAGCTCGTGATACATCAAGATCGTGCCATCTCAAGAACATGAGAGAGAGATCAAACACATAGCTACTGGTACATACCCTCAGCCCCGAGGGTGAACTACTCCCTCCTCATCATGGAGACCGCCGGGATGATGAAGATGGCCTTCGGTGATGGTTTCCCTCTCTGGTAGGGTGCCGAAACGGTCTCCTGATTGTTTTTTCATGGCTTCAAAGGCTTGCGGCAGCGAAACTGCCTATCTAGGTTTCTTTCTGGGAGTTATGGGATTTATAGGATTACTTGGCATTGGATTCAAGTCAGGGGGACTCCCGAGGGACCCACAAGCCAGGGGGCGCGCCCTAGGGGGGCACCCTTGTGGCTTGTGGCTGCCTCGCGACTCCTCTCCGATATCTTTTTGCTCCAGTATTTTTTATATTTTGCAAAAATATTCTCCATCAATTTTGAGCCCATTCCGAGAACTTTTATTTCTACACAAAAAACGACAGCATGGTAGTTCTGCTGAAAACAATGTCAGTCCGGGTTAGTTCTAATAAAATCATACCAAAATCATATAGAATTACTGTAAACATGGAATGAATACTTCGTAAATTATAGATACATTGGAGATGTATCACGGATGTAGCACGTGCTGATGACGAAGGCCTCATCTCTGGAACTGGCACTTTAGGAGTTCCGGCTGGAGTCCTGAACTGAGTGTCTGTCCTGAGGGGTGGAATGTCCTCATTATCATCTATGGTGTGGGGACTGGGTATGCCATCAACTTCTTTCTAGAGCTTGTTTATAGTCACGGTGAGCTCATCCACCTTGTTGTTGAAAATGTGGAACTTGTTCTTAACAATCCTTGCAAGACTCTCCTAGTTCTTCAAGATGTTCCCAATGTCCTTATGCATACTGAGCACAGAGCTAAGAAGAAGATCCATATGCTCACTCCGGGTCTTTGGCACCCAAGCACTAGAGTCTCTGGCTGCCTTTGTCTCTGCCTATGCTGTAGCTGAGGTGGGATGATCTGGGTCCATCACCACGATGTTGTCTTCTAGCTCTGGTAGGAGTGGCAAATGTGGTCGATCAAGTGCGTACACATTGAGGGAGTCCTGGATTAGGGGGTCCTCGGACAACTGACCTGTGGGTTATGGGCCAAACTATATGCGCTACTTGCCGAACACTAGATGGTTTGAAGGCCCAGTTTCCAGGTTGGAAGCTTTGAGGAACACGGCTTGCGCTCCATGTTTGATGTATTAAATAGGCATGTTTATCTCTTCGGCATGTAACCGACCATGTGTAAACCCTAGGCCTCCTCGGCACCTATATAAGCCGGAGGGCTTTAGGGTATAGAGGTAGAACAACTCATCTAGGATTAGATATATGATCTTGAGGTAGATCAACTCTGTAAACCCTTACACCATCAATACAATCAAGCAGGACGTAGGGTATTACCTCCATTGGAGGGCCCGGACCTGGGTAAACTCGTGTCCCCTTCGTCTCCTGTTACCGTCGATCCTAGTCTCATAGTTCAGGACCCCCTACCCGAGATCCGTCGGTTTTGACACCGACATTGGTTCTTTCATTGAGAGTTCCTCTATGAGCGAGATGGAATCGACGCGTTGCCTGGTCATCAACAAAGAGGTCCGCAACATGGACGTTTTCGTCCCCAGGCAGATCTTCGCCTTCGGCAGCGTTGTGCTGCATGCTGATTCCACCGGTCATCTAGGCCGCGTTGAGAGCTTCACCCTGATTAAGAGGTCAGGTTCGGAAACTTAGAGTTTTCTGTCGACTCTTGGGACGACTTGTCGCTAAATCGGGCTCACGGGTTTGCCCATAGCCCACGAGGACTCTGAGGCTTTAACCTCGAGCCCTTCATCGGACATACCAGTGGGGTCACCCATGGCGGCAGTCCGATATCTCATCCCGGTCGTGCCATCAAGCCATATGACCGGACATGTGTTCTTTCCGAACACTCCCGATGGATGGGCTTCATGGGGGCTAACTCCGTGAGTTCCGAACAGCTGGATCCGGTCGGGCCCTCAACGGTCGACGAGGCCATGGAGCAGTTCTTGTCGATGAGAATCACCGACGATCCAGCCCCGACTACGTTCGGCCCGGTTACAGTTCGGGCAGGGACGGATTTTTGACTCACCCACCACCCACTTTATAGCCGCCGTCGAAGACTTCACCGACGTGCTAGACTATGCCTCTGAGCAGGCAGAATACATGGGTGAAGAGGACCGTGCTCCCACTCCCGTTAACACCGGTAATTGGACCACCACTTCTACACATGATGTCTACATGGTAGATACTCCTGCCACTAACGGCGACAATACACCTCACCGCGACGGCGACAAATCGAGCGACGCGCCATCAAGGCGCCGGAAATTGCATAAGCGGTCCAGAGGCAAAAAGGGAAGAAGAGCTATTATTAGTAGTAGGGGCGGCAATGCCCCTGCTGATCATGACCATCCCGATGTTCACGAGCACCCATTTGAGGGTCCGGACGAACCTGTGGACCAAGACGACCTCAATACCGGCAATGACCCCGAAGGCGACAATTACCTTCCCCCCGTCGAGGAGGAAGACATACCAGAAGAACATGACTTGTACATCCCTGATAACCTCGAGGATCAGGAAGAAATCAGCCAGTGGCTCATAGCAACGGCTCGTAGCCTAAAGGCCAAAGAGCGGCAACTCAAAGCCAAACAGGCCGATCTCACTGATCGATGGACGAAAGTCCTCTCAGTTGAAGAAGTATACGACACTGGTCTGTCAAACCAGCCCAAAAGCTACCCTCGGAGGAGGCTGCTGCCACGATTCAATGATGAGCTCACTGACCCTCCGTCTCAACATCATACCACATATGACGAGCCGGACCGCCCTCCACGTGGGCATGACAGAGCAGCTAAAGACACTGGTTATGTACCGGCGATGCCCCAAAGACAGGGTAAGGAGCCATTCGAGCCCAATGACAGGTTTGACCTGTGCAACAACTTAAATCACAGAGCAGGCCGTACAAGATCCATCTACGGATCCAGAGATTACTCACCAGATAGACGAGGAGAATATAGACCATGGTTCGACCAAAACCATAGAGGCCGGGAACGAAATCGGTCCCATACAGACGCCGAGTATAGGCGGGACATAGCTCGGGTCAGAGGCGCCGCTCACCCACTGTGCTTCACAGATGAAGTAATGTGGCATCAGTTCCCCGAAGGGTTTAAACCCGTAAATATAGAAGAATATAATGGGACTACTGACCCAACTATATGGATCGAGGACTTCCTCCTCCATATCCATATGGTGCGAGGACATGATCTTCATGCCATCAAATACTTACCTCTTAAGCTTAAGGGGCCAGCTCGACACTAGTTAAATAGCCTCCCCGAAAACTCCATAGGATGTTGGGAAGACTTGGAAGATGCATTCTGCTCTAACTTCTAGGGGACCTATGTCCGCTCGTTGGACTCTTCTGACCTCAGTAACGTCGTCCAGAAGCCCGACGAGTCTGCCCGGCAGTTTGGGAATCGGTTCTTGACCAAGAAGAACCAAATTGTCGACTGTCCGGACTCCAAGGTCATTGCCTCCTTTCGGCACAATATTCAGGATGAATGGCTGGCCCGCTAGCTAGGCCAGGATAAGCCTCAGACTATGTCCGCCCTTACCCCCTCATGACCCGCTTCTGTGCGGGCAAGGATAATTGGCTGGCAAGATGCAGCCACAACTTTGAAGATCCAGTGGCACCTGAAGCCCAGGATGGCAATTCAAAGCTGAAGGGAAATAAGAACAAATGCTGACACAATAGCAACGACGCCGATGACACGGCGGTTAATGCCGAATTCCGCAACTTCCGACCCGGGCAGCGGAAGAAGCCCCCTAAAGGTAATCGTGACGGACCCACTCAGCTCGAGAAGATCATGGACATGACTTGCCAAATTCATGGAACTTCGGAAAAGCCATCCAATCACACACACGACAACTGTTGGGTGTTTAAACAGGCCGGCAAGATACAACCCAAAGACCAGGGCAAAAGTTCGCGTAGCAAGGACGAAGATGAGCCTTGGGGTCCAATGGGTGGCGGTCAGAAGAAATTCCCTCCCGAAGTCAAAACGGTGAACATGATATACGCCACCCACATAGCTAAGAGGGAGAGGAAGTGGGCCCTTCGGGAGGTCGATGTTGTGGAGCCTGTAGCTCCAAAGTATAACCCATGGTCAGCATATCTGATCACCTTTGACCGGCGCAACCATCCGACCAGTATCCGTCATAGGGGCTCGGCTGCCCTCGTCCTAGATCCCATTATAGATGGGTATCACCTCACCAAAGTCCTAATGGATGGAGGAACTAGCCTCAATCTGATTTACTTAGAGACAATGAATAAGATGGGTATAGATCCGTCAAGAATCAAACCCAACAGCACTACCTTTAAGGGAGTGATCCCAGGTGTTGAGGCCCAATGTATGGGCTCTATAACCCTAGAGGTTCTGTTCGGCTCGCCTGACAACTTCCGCAGTGAGGACTTGATCTTTGACATTGTGCCCTTCCGTAGCAGCTATCATGCGCTGCTCGGCCAGATGGCGTTCGCTCGGTTCAATGTAGTCTAGCATTACGCATACCTCAAGCTCAAGATGCCGGACCCCAAGGAAATCATCACTGTCAATGGCAATACAGAGCGGTCCCTTAGAACGGAGGAACATGCACTAGCACTGGCGGCTAAATTCAGATACAAAGACGACCGACAAGCTTCGGCATTCGACATAAAGGCATGAAAGGCTGGGAAGTGAGTTTGGATTT
Organism: Hordeum marinum; assembly: GCA_022496015.1. Taxonomy (NCBI): domain Eukaryota; kingdom Viridiplantae; phylum Streptophyta; class Magnoliopsida; order Poales; family Poaceae; genus Hordeum; species Hordeum marinum. The sequence goes on along the minus strand of CM039675.1, from coordinate 364,381,272 downwards.
AGACCGGACACTCTGACCCTCCTTCCTCACCTCAATAGGGACTCGCCCCCACCGCACAACCTCAGGACCAGTGAAGTACGTTCCATGGAGGCACAACTTCGCACTTAAGATTCCATGGGTAGCGGTGGGGAACTTATGATGGGTGTTCGGTTGTCCCGAACTGTTACCATCAACACGTCTTCGTACAAGATGCAGACGCTCCTCAAAGAGCCCGCCCATGGCGTAAAGCTCACCTTTAACACTGCATCCTCTCAAGATTTTGTTTGCAAGATCCACCCGCACCAACATCCATCAAGGTACATCCAAAAGCAGGAGTCAACTAGCAACAGGGCATATCGAAGACGTCTGGTCACAAATTGAAGACTCCTCGTACAACAGCTCCTGTAGGACTTTATTTCTTATCACATACCTATAAACAGTTGCTTTGGCAATCCGAGTCATAAGAGTTGTTGAGGAAATGCAACACTACATGGGGCACGTATGCCTCATTTGTCCTTCCTTTTTTTTGGGCACATACTTTTTTTCTTTCCTCCCTCTTCTCATGAATCTGTTTGGTATGACTCGAGGTCACCGGCTAATAGACCGGGGCTCGGTTTCAAACACAAAATGCCTTAACCATTGTGTGTTCGATGTCTTGGCATTCGCTTTATATGCATCGGTTCCGAACTATGTATCTAGTCATTAAGTTGGGTTACCCGGCTCGTGTGCTTGCCCCTTTATGTTCCGCTCGTTCAGCTAAAAGGGCAAATGGAACACCCCTGCAATTGTGCTTCCGGATAGTCCAGTAAAGCACCTTAGGGGAGAAAGCCGAAAATATACCGTCATAGTATGCGCGATCCGATTAGTGAAACCCAAGCCACCAATATTATACTTCAACGCTTGTAAGCGGTTATTCCGTGTTGCACGAGGCAATTGCCCTTTGTGCAAATATCATGATGTCAGCTTCGGCCCTGGTTCGTCCGAACATCGCAAATACTCCGGTGGCTAATCACACGCTTCTCGCAGCCCTTTTCACGCCCCTTTGGTTAAGTGAAAGAAATAAAGCATAATGGTCCAATTGCGTAGTATGCAACACTAAAATTGCCTTCGGGTTCCGATAATATGGCTAAGGGACACAGTGCACTGGTATAGACACCCCATGTAGTATCTATGTGGGGGCTGAAGCCAACGAATCGCATCTTTCAGTATTAAGCAACCATATAGGAGTTATAAAGGAAGGGAAAACTATAGAAGAGCGGATACTAATAATCATTGAAATTTATCACAAAAGTCTTCGGACACATTACAAGCTCACTCAAAAAATTTCTCGCCCGAACACTGCGACGCGATCACCCGCGCATTCTCCATCACTCTATCGAAGTAAAGCTCGGGGCATTGGTGCAACTTTCCGGGTGGCGGCGGGTCGGTAGTGACCTTCATTAGATTATGCCCCGGCCAGTGCACTTTGGCCTTGGCAAGGGCCATCCGGACCCCTTCAATGCAGGAGGAGTGCTTGACGGCATCGAGACGGGCGTAGCATCAATCAGTCGATGCACCAGGCTGAAGTAGCTGCCTGGAAGTTGCTCACCGGGCCATAAGCAGATGCAGAGGTCCTGGATGGCTGGCTCCGCAATCCGGTGCATCTCCATTAGGTGTTTCAGCTGCTCCACCAAAAGAGGAGGATGCTCAGGGGTTCCAAACTGCGCCCAAAATGTCCAAGCTTCGTCTTCCTCTCCCCGCATGGCAAGCAACTGATTGGCGTCCGCCACGCTCTTCAGGAGATCAACGGATGCACCTGAAGATCGCCACACCCGGGTCAGCAATTTGAATCTGCTATCCCCGAATACACACTTTAGGGAGTTTGGCTTACCATCGGCTATCTCCTTGGCCTGGCGAACTTGTTCCTTGAAGAACCGTCTGTCCACCCGCTCCTGATGGAGATCGGACTTCATTGTAGACAATTCGGTCGAGAGCGCCTTATTCTTTTGCTCCAAGGCCTCGCACTTGTTGCTGGCATCCTTGAGGCATCCTGTATCTCCGCCACACGAGCCTGGTGTTTATCACTGGTGGCTCGTAGGGCGGAGAGAGAGCAGTGTCTGCTTCTTTGGCCGGCGCCTTATCCACGACCGCTTCATCTTTGGTGCGTTGAAGCTCGGCCTTGAGGTCTTCGATCTCTTTAGACGAGGTTGCAAACACGATAAAGCCTTATATAAAAGGAATCTACATAGATAGAATTCTGGGGGAATACTGAGATTTAATTCGAACTTACCCTGTGCCTCATCGAACCTCTTGTTGAGGGCTTCCACCTCATCCTCGGAGCGCTTGAGCTTCCGATGTAGCTCGTCCCGCTCGACGCTATTTTTCGTCACCACCGATGATGAGGCGTACACCGCACATAATGCATACATCACATTGGCACTTACTTCCCGAACTATAGAAATGATCCCTAGGCGAGTTTGCTCACCTCACCTAGGGCTCGGGGGCTGCCATGTATACAATACGACTAAATTAAATCTTAGCAAAAATGACGGGCGACTTACTTGAAAGCCTGCAAGGAGACCTTTGAAGGCCTCCTTCAGTCCGTTGTCAACGGACTGGACACTCTGTAGTACCACACCCATAAGGGTGCAGTGCTCCTTGGGGATGGAGGCGCCTGATAGAGCCTCCCCCATGGCCGAACACCCGTTGGTCGGCAGTGCCGGGGATGATCGGATTTCCCGATCACCCACCTGGGATTGGACCGATGCCTCCGGAGGCACCATGGGCTCCGAAGGCATCCTGGGAAGGGACTGATTGCTCGTGCGTCCGGCCTCTTTGGTGTCCGGGCGGGGGATCGTCCCCTGATCTTCTGTGGCCAAAGCGTTAGCCTTGGCCACGGTGATATCTGCCTCGCCCCTGCGTCCGCCTCCATTGGAGTATGCTGGGATAACACCTCCACGACGTCCTTTGTAGCGCCTGGACTAGTGGGGTGCGAGGCATCCCCGCTCTTCGCCAGTTCAGCGGGAGGGGTCTCCCCATCCGATACCACCTCGGTGGGAATGATGCGCGGGGGGCTGTAGGACCAATAGCCTATGTGTCAGCAAACTCTGAATTTACTAGTCATAGGAAGGAGGGCCTTCGGATCGTAACCTGGATGGAGGGGGATTGACCCTAAGGCTCCTTCATGGAAGCTCCTCAGCATGCTTGGACGCGGAGCTCGAGTCTGAGCTGTCGTCGGACAGGACCATCCGCACTTGCCACGCCCTCTTCGGGGCAGGAGAAGGTGCCTGCCCTGGGGCGTCCGAAGACGCTACTCGCTTCTTGATGCGGGGGAGATCGCCGCCCTCCTCGCTCTCAACCTCCTCCTCCTCTTCTTCCTCCTCTTCGGCCTCTCTTGATTCGAGGAGGCGGACGTGTCTCAACATCAGGCTGATCCTTGATGCAAAGGCTAGCCCAATCTGGTTCTTCTTCTTCTCCTTCTTAGTGGGAGCCTCGTAGGGCTTCTCCATGAGCATCTTGGCTAACAGCCCGATCCTCTTGTCTTCGGGCTGAGGAGCCAGACTGCTGATGGTGATGGCTTTCTTCATCCATCTCTGCATAAACATATTAGACACATGGTTATGGACCTTCTATGTAATAAACCTAATCAGGCTAGGATGTGTCGTACCTCGGAGTCTGGCTTGGTGGCGTGTAGGCGCTTGTCCCCCTCCTCGGCTGGCTAGCTCTTCATTGATTTGAAGAATGCCTTCCACAGCTTCTCCCGTGTAGTGTGGAAGAGTTTCCGAACTATGGGCTCGGCGTCGAGTTTCCGAGCCCACAGGGGAGTGTCTTGGCGCTGGTAGGGGAGGATGCATCTTCGGAACATTACCTAGACCACATCAGCCAGCTTGGTGTCGTTCTCAACCAGGGAGAAGATCCACTTTTGTAGATCGGTCACCTCCTTGCTCAAGCCCCAGACAAGCCCCTTTTCGAGCCATGAAGCTAGTCTGGTCGGGGCACCGGATCTGAATGCGGCGGAGGGGTGCATACCTTGTTCTTGTGGTTCAGTGATGTAGAACCACTCTTTCTGCCACCCCTTGATGGTGTTGATGAGGGTGCCCGACGGCCACTCGAGGCACGTGAGTTTGCCGATGACGACACCACTGCAGTCAGCGTGCTTGCCATCAATGCACTTCGGTTTGATGTTGAAAATCTGTAGCTAGAGCCCGAAGTGCGGCTCGATGTGCAGGAATGCCTCGCAGAGGAGGATGAAGGAGGAGAGGGGCATGATGGAGTTTGGCGGGAGGTCGTGGAAGTCGAGGCCATAGAAGAACATTAAACCCTTGACGAAGGGGTGGAGCAGAAAGCTCACCCCCTGACCAAGTGGGGGATGAATACCACCCGCTCGCCTGGCTTGGGGGTGGGGATTACTTGTCCCTTCTCCACCGTGCGATGAGGGATGTCGGTGGCAAGATAACCTGCCTTCTTGAGGTCGATTATGTCTTGGTTGCTGACCGTGGAAACTTCCCACTGGCAATTGGAACCTGCCATTGTTGAGCTCGGAAGCGAAGGTGGAGAAACCTAGATCTGTGCTTTGGCGGCACAGGTGAATAGGAGGCGAAGAAGACGAATGGAGAGCGTGAGGGTCCTTCGGGGTTTTCTTTCCCCTTTTATGAGGTCTGTCGATTTGGACTCCCCTTGCCGCGCCGTGAATCCCCCCACTTCCTGAGATGCGCGAGTCGTTGTGGGTGCATGATTAAGTATATCCCGTATAAAACGGACACGATCGACATGTTGATAGATCGTGTGGATGGAACGGCCTCGAACCGCGCATCGAGTGCCTGTAACTGGCCTATCGGTCGTGGTGGGTTGTGAACTTTCGTCAGAGAGGTCATCGGGAAACATTACCATTTCCCCCCTAACGTTTGGCCTTCAAAGCCAACTATCTCACGGGATTCGGATGTGCCACTATGCGGAAAACTACTTATCATCGGAGGCCGAACTATGGTTCGGCAGAAAGGAACTCACCTTGCAAGCCGAAGACTCTGTTCGCGAAGCAATTGGAGCTGAAGACCCTTAGTGTTGGAGGCAAGCTCAGGGGCTACTAAGGGAGTCCTGGATTAGGGGGTCCTCAGACAGCCGACCTGTGGACTATGGGCCAGACTATATGGGCTACTTGTCGAACATAGGATGGTTTGAAGGCCCAGTTTCCAGGATGGAAGCTTTGAGGAACACGGCTTGCGCTCCATGTTTGATGTAGTAAATAGGCATGTTTATCTCTTCGGCATGTAACCGACCATGTGTAAACCCTAGGCCTCCTCGGCACCTATATAAGCCAGAGGGTTTTAGGGTATAGAGGCAGAACAACTCATCTAGGATTAGACATACGGTCTCGAGGTAGATCAACTCTCTAACCCCTTACACCATCAATACAACCAAGCAAGACGTAGGGTATTACCTCCATTGGAGGGCCCAAACCTGGGTAAACTTGTGTCCCCTTCATCTCCTATTACCGTCGATCCTAGTCTCACAGTTCGGGACCCCCTACCCAAGATCCGCCGATTTTGACACCGACACACATGCTTCTCCAGCTGGGAGTTGATAAATATATGAATATACGGTGCATATCCACATGATCTCTTCTGATCTGCAGCAATCCTCCTCACAGTCTCAACTATCAAGTCCATCACTCTAAATCTGGTGTGTTGATAAAGATGGAGCAGCATGTTGATAGAATAACCTCTGACCATCTTCTCATCTCCAGACTTAGGCAACAGGGTGTGCCTCAAGATGGTGTTGGTGGTGCGTAGACCAGTCTCGAGGAAGTAGATGGATCCAAGCTTATGTGACTCCAAGTTTGCAACAGGAATCTCCTTGTACATGTTGGCCATGGCATTGTGGCTTGCCTTTGGCTCAGAATACACATCTAAGTCACCTTCTTCACCTGTGGGGCTCCTAAGATGGCAGCCCAATCTTCAACAGTGGATTCATATCTGATGCCTTCAGTCATCCATACAATCCTACCATCTCCATAGAAATGTGCAGTGGAGTAGAATTGCATGATCATCTTGTCATTCCAGGTAGTGAACTCTCTTCCAACAAACTCATCAATGCCAATGAAGTGGAAATTATCATGCACACTTGGAAAGTAATCTTGGTTCTCCTTGTTGTACTTCCAGTCAACATACCTCATATGACTAACTGTAGGGCTCTTGTCAAGCAGAATAGTCTCATAAAAGTCTTGTTGTTCCTTGATGTAGACATGTAGTCTACAGCTGTCCTTCCCCTCTGAGAACAGGGATCAATGGCTCTCCACTCTCTCAATCCAGAATCCTTCCTCTTCTTCATGTCCTCAGTAAGCAGATGGCTGGTATTATGCTCTAGAAGGTGTGGCCTCAGCTTCATCAACACTGACAATGCTTCCTCCTCAGCTTCTCTGGAGGTAGTGTTGGAAATATGCCCAAGAGGCAATAACAAATTAGTTATTATCATATTTCCTTGTTCATGATAATCTTTTATTATCCATGCTAGAATTGTATTGATTGGAAACTCAGATACATGTGTGGATACATAGACAATACCAAGTCCCTAGCATGCCTCTAATAGACTAGCTCATTGATCAAAGATGGTTAAGGTTTCCTAGCCATGGACATGAGATGCCATTTGATAATGGGATCACATCATTAGGATAATGATGTGATGAACAAGGTCCAAACTGTAAATGTAGCATATGATCGTGTTAGTTTGTTCCTATAGTTTTCTGCATGTCAAGTATCTATTCCTATGGCCATGAGATCATGCAACTCACTGACACCGGAGGAGTGCTTTGTGTGTATCAAACGTTGCAACATATCTGGGTGACTATAAAGGTGCTCTACAGGTATCTTCGAGGGTGTTTGTTGGGTTGGCATGGATCAAGACTGGGATTTGTTACTCCATGTGACGGAGAGGTATCTCAGGGCCCATTCGGTAATACAACATCACAATAAGCCTTGCAAGCAATGTGACTAAGCGTTAGTCACGGGATCTTGTATTACGAAATGAGTAAAGAGACTTGTCGGTAACAAGGTTGAACTAGGTATGGAGATACCGACGATCGAATCTCGAGAAAGTAACATACCGAATAACAAAGGGAACAACATACGGGATTAACTGAGTCCTTGACATAGAGGTTCGACCGATAAAGATCTTGCTGGAGAACTCGTCTACCTCTCCACTCCCTCTTGCTGGATCAAGAAGGCACAGATCATCATCGAGCTACACGTGTGCTGAACACGGAGGTGCCGTCCGTTCGGCGCTAGATCAGAAGGACCGTGATCAAGATCGTGAGACGATTCATGATTTGATTGCAGGACGGATCGTGATGAGATCGCGGGACAGATTGTGATTGGATCGTGGGATGGATCATGATGGGATCGTGGGAAGCTCGGCAATTTGGATCACGAATATGTTTGACTACATCAACCACGTTTCTTAACACCTCCCGTTCAGCGATCTACAAGGGTATGTAGATCCACTCTCCGTCTCGTAGATGCCCATCACCATGGATAGATCTTGCGTGTGCGTAGGAATTTTTTTGTTTCCCATGCAACGTTCCCCAATAGTGGCATCATGAGCTAGGTCTATGTGTAGATGAGATCTCGACTAGAACACAGAGAGTTTGTGGGCGTTGATACTTAGATTGCTTCCTCCCTTGGTCGTGTTTTGGTTCAGCGGTATTGTGGGTTGAAGCGGCCCGGACCAACCTTAGTTGCACGCTTATGAGAGACCGGTTCCATCGACTGACGTGTAACCTCGTTGCATGAAGATGGCTGGCGGGTGTCTGCTTCTCCTACTTTAGTTGGATCGGATTCGACAAAGGCGGTCCTTGAGAAGGTTGAAAAGCAATTTATGTATCACCATTGTGGTTTTGCGTAGGTGAGAATCATTCTTGCTAGATACCCATAGCAGCCACGTAAAACTTGCAACAACAATTAGAGGACATCTAACTTGTTTTTGCAGGGTATGTTGTGATGTGATAAGGCCAATTACATGATGAGATATATGTGATGTATGAGATGATCATGTTTTGTATAGAATACCACGACTTGCATGTCGATGAGTACGGCAACCGGCAGGAGCCATAGGGTTGTCTTTAATTATTGTATGACCTGTGTGTCAATCATTAAGCACTATGTAATGCTTTACTTTATTGCTAAACGGTAGCAATAGTAGTATGAGCATGGTGGGCGCGACAACCCCGATGGCGACACAATGATGGAGATCATGATGATGGAGATCATGGTGTTATGCCATTGACGATGGAGTTCATGCCGGTGCTTTCAAGATGGAGATCAAAAGCACAAGTTCATGGCCATATCATGTCACTTATGATTTGTATGTGATGTCAATCCTTTTATGCACCTTGTTTTGCTTAGGATGACGGTAGCATTATAAGGTGATCCCTCACATAATTTCAAGATAAATTGTGTTCTCCCTGAGTGTGCACTGTTGCGAAAGTTCGTCGTGTCAAGACACCACATGATGATCGGGTGTGATAGACTCTATGTTCACATACAACGGGTGCAAGCCAGTGTTGCACATGCAGAACACTCGGGTTAAACTTGACGAGCCTAGCATGTATAGACATGGCCTCGGAACACAAGAGACCAAAAGGTCGAACATGAGTCATATAGTAGATATGATCAACATGATGATGTTCACCATTGAAACCACCTCAACTCACGTGATGATCGGACTTGAGTTGGTGAATTTGGATCATGTATCACTCGAATGACCGGAGGGATGTCAATTTGAGTGGGAGTTCTTAAGTAATATGATTAATCGAACTCTTTAACATGAACATAGTCAGTAGTGTCTTTGCAAATTATGTTGTAACTAACGCTGTAGCTCCCTTGAATTTTTATATGTTTCTAGAGAAATAGAGTTGAAAGATGATGGTAGCAATTTTGCAGACTAGGTCCGTGATCTATGGATTGTCCTCATTCCTACACAGAAGGCTTATGTCCTTAATGCACCGCTCGGTGCGCCACCCCCTCTAGCGTCGTCTGTAGATGTTGTGAACATCTGACAGGCACGTTCCAATGACTACTTGATAGTTTAGTGCGTGATGCATAAAGACTTAGAATTGAGGCTCCAAAACGTTTTGAACGTCACGGAACATATGAGATGTTCTAAGAGCTGAAATTGGGATCTCAGGCTCGTGCCCGTGTTGTGAGATATGAGATCTCCAACAAGATTCTTTGCTTGCAAGATGAAGAAGAATAGCTCAATCGTTGAGCATGTGTTCAAATTGTCTGGGTGCTATAGTTGCTTGAATCAAGTAGGAGTTGATCTTCTAGATAAGATAGTGATTGATATAGTTCTCCGAGTCACTATCACTAAGCTACTAGAACTTCGTGATGAACTATAATTATGCCAGGGATGGAAATGATGATCCCTGAGCTGTTCACGATGTTTGACACCGCGAAGGTAGAGATAAAGAAGGAGCATCGAGTGTTGATGGTTAGTAAAACCACTAGTTTCGAGAAGGGAAAGGGCAAGGAGGGAAACTTCATGGATGACAAGTCAGTTGCTGCTCCAGTGAAGCAACCCAAAGTTGAACCCAAAGCCGAGACTAAGTGCTTCTATTATGAGGAGAGAGGTCGCTGAAGCGGAACAACCCTAGATACTTGGTAGATAAGAAGGCTGGCAACGTCGACAGAAGTATATTTGATATACGTGTTATTGATGTGTACCTTGCTAGTACTCCTAGTAGCACCTGGGTATTGGATACCGGTTCGGTTGCTAAATTTTGGTAACTTGAAATAAAAGCTACAGAATAAACGGAGAACTAGCTAAGGGTGAGGTGACGATATGTGTTGGAAATGTTTCAAGGTTGATGTGATCAACATCGCATGCTTTCTCTTTGGGATTAGTGACGAACCTAAATAAATGTTATTTGGTGTTTGCCTTGAGCATGAACGTGATTAGGTCATGTTTATTGCAATACAGTTATTTATTTAAGTTAGAGAATAAAGGTTATTATGCTTACTTGAATAATACCTTCAATGGTCATGCACCCAGTGAGAATGGTTTGTTGAATCTTGATCGTAGTAATGCACATATTCATCACATTGATGCCAAAAGATACAAAGTTAGTAATGATAGTACCACATACTTGTGGCACTACCGCTAAATGTCATATTGGTATAAATCACATGAAGAAACTCCATGCTGATGAATCTTTGGACTCATTTAATTTCGAATCGGCTGAGACATGCGAACCATGCCTCTTGGGCAAGATGACTAAGGACCCTATTTTCCGGTTTGATGGAGCGGGCAAGTGATTTATTAGAAATGATACATGTTGATGTATGCAATCCAATGAGTCTTGTAGCGTGCGGTGGATATCGCTATTTTCATACCTTCACTAATGATTTTAGTAGATAATAGTGTATATTTACTTAATGAAACACAAGTCTGAATCGTTTGAAAAGTTCAAGCAAATTCAGAGTGAAGTTTAAGATCGTCGTGACGAGAAGATAAGATATCTACGATATGATCATGGAGGTGAATATCTAAGTTAAAAGTTTGGTATATAACTTAAGACAACGTGAAAGTTGTTTCATAACTCACGCCACCTAGAACACCATAGTGTGATGGTGTGTCCAAATGTCATAGTCGTGCTCTATTGGATATGGTGCGAATTATGATGTCTCTTATAATTTTACCACTATCGTTTTGGGGTTATGCATTAGAGACAACTACATTCACTTTAAATAGGGCACCATCTAAATCCATTGAGATGACACCGTATGGTTTGGCAGAAACCTAAGCTGTCATTTCTTAATGTTTGGGGCTGCGACACTTATGTGAAAAGGGTTTTCACCTAATGAGCTCAAACCCAAAGTGGACAAATGCATCTTCATAGAATACCCTAAGAATAGTTGGGTATACCTTCTATCTCAGATCCAAGTGCAAAGTGTTTGTTGCTAAAAATGGGTCCTTTCTCAAGAAAGAGTTTCCCTCAGAAGAATTGAGTGGGAGGAAGATAGAACTTGATGAGGTTGTTGAACCTTTGTTTCAACCAGAGAGCAGCGCGGCATAGAAAATTGTTTCTGTGGAGCCTACGTTAGTTGAAGAGGAAGTTAATGATGGTGATCATGAAGCTTCGGATCAAGTTACTATCAAACCTCGTAGGTTGACAAGGACGTGTACTGCTCCTGAGTGGTACGAAAACCCTGTCTTAGAGGTCATGTTGTTGGACAACGATGAGCCTACGAGCTATGGAGAAGCGATGATGGGCCTGGATTCCGACAAATGGTTAGAGGCCATGAAATCTGAGAAAGGATCCATGTATGAAAACCAAGTATAGACTTTGGTAGACTTGCTCGTTAGACGGCACGCCGTCAAGTACAAATGGACCTTTAAGATGAAGACAAACGCTGATGGTAAATGTCACCATTTATAAAGATCGACTTGTCAAAAAGAAGTTTTCGCCAATTTCAAGGAGTTGACTACGATGAGACTTTCTCACGCGTAGTGATGCTAAAGTCTATTGGAATGATGTTAGCAGTTGCTGCATTTTTCAATTATGAAATCTGGCAGATGGATGTCAAGACATCGTTTCCTTAACGGTTTACTTGAGGAAAGGTTGTATGTGATACAACCAGATGGTTTTGTTAGTCCTAAGGATGCTAAAAGGTGTGCAAGCTCCAACAATCCTTCTATGGGCTGGAGCAAGCATCTCAGAGTTGGAATATACGCTTTGATGAGGTGATCAAAGTTTTTGAGTCTATACAAAGTTTATTAGAAACTTGTATTTACAATAAAGTGAGTGGGAGCACTATAGAGTTTTTGATAAGCATATGTGGATGACATGTTGTTGATCAGAAATGATGTAGAATTTCTGGAAATCATAAAGGGTTGTTTGAAAAGAGTTTTTCAAAGGAAGACCTCGATAAAGCTACCTAATTATTGAGCATCAAAATCTATAGAGATAGATAAGGATGCTTGATGAGACTTTCAATGAGTACATACCTTGACAAGTTTTTGAAAGAGTTCAAAATGGATCAGTTACAGAAAGAGTTCTTGCCTCATTTGTAAGGTGTGAAGTTGAGTAAGACTCCAAGCTCGACCATGGCGGAAGAAAGAGAAAGGACGAAGGTCGTCCCCTATGCTTTAGCCATAGGCTCTATATAGTATGCCATGCTGTGTACCGCACCTGTGTGTTCCTTGCCATTAGTTCGTCAGGGGTACAAGAGTGATCCGGAGTGGATCACTCGTTAGCGGTCAAGATTATCCTTAGTAACTAAAATACTAAGGAAATGTTTCTCGATTATGGAGGTGATAAAGAGTTTGTCGTAAATAGTTATGTCGATGCAAGCTTTAACACCAATCCAGATGACTCTTAGTAGCAACCCGGATATGTACAGTGGAGCAGCCATTTGGAATAGCTCCAAGTGGAGTGTGGTAGCAGTGTCTACAGTATGACATATAGATTTGCAAAGTACACACGGATCTGAATGACGCAGACTCAATGACTAAAAGACCTCTCTCACATGCAAAGCATGATCGAGCCCCAGAACTCACTGGGTGTTAGATTCATAACAATGCGAATCACATGGTGATGCGAACTAGATTATTGACTCTAGTGCAAGTGGGAGACTGTTGGAAATATGACCTAGAGGCAATAATAAATTAGTTATTATCATATTTCCTTGTTCATGATAATCGTTTATTATCCATGCTAGAATTGTATTGATCGGAAACTCAGATACATGTGTGGATACATAGACAATACCATGTCCCTAGTATGCCTATAATAGACTAGCTCGTTGATCAAAGATGGGTAAGGTTTCCTAGCCATGGATATGAGATGTCATTTGATAACGGGATCACATCATTAGGAGAATGATGTGATGGAGAAGACCCAAACTATAAACGTAGCATATGATCGTGTCAGTTTGTTGCTACAGTTTTCTGCATGCAAGTATCTATTCCTATGACCATGAGATCATACAACTCACTGACACCGGAGGAGTGCCTTGTGTGTATCAAATGTCACAACGTAATTGGGTGACTATAAAGGTGCTCTATAGGTATCTCCGAGGGTGTCTGTTGGGTTGGCATGGATCAAGACTGAGATTTGTTACTCCATGTGACGAAGAGGTATCTCAGGGCCCACTCAGTAATACAACATCACAATAAGCCTTGCAAGCAATGTGACTAAGTGTTAGTCACGGGATCTTGTATTACGGAACGAGTAAAGAGACTTGTCAATAACGAGGTTGAACTAGGTATGGAGATACCGACGGTCGAATCTCGGGCAAGTAACATACCGAAGAACAAAGGGAACAACATACAGGATTAACTGAGTCCTTGACATAGAGGTTCGACCGATAAAGATCTTTGTAGAATATGTAGGAACCAATATGGGCATCCAGGTCTCGCTATTGGTTATTGACCGTAGAGGTGTCTCGGTCATGTCTACATAGTTCTCAAACCCGTAGGGTCTGCACACTTAATGTTCGGTGACGTTTTGGTAGTATAAAGTTATGTATGGTGGTGACCGAAGATTTTTCGGAGTCCCAGATGAGATCCCAGATGTCACGAGGAGCTCTGGAATGGTCCAAACGTAAAGATTGATATATGGCATAATAGTGTTTGGTCTCCGGAAGGGTTCCAGAATTCACCGGAAGAGTTTTGGATGTTTCCCGAAATGTTCGGGGTACAAGAACACTTTATTTGGGCCAAGGGTAAAGCCCATGAGGCTTTAGGAAGGTTCACAAGCTGTTTTGCGGAGGCCAGGGCCAGACGCCAGGGACCCTGGCATGTGGGGCCAGACACCGAGGACCTTGGCGTCTGGTCCTAGCGGTCATCCAACAACACCTTAACCATGGACACGACTATTTGAATAGTTATACACTCTGCAGAGGTTGCACACTTTACCCAGCATACTCGAGGAACTTCCGTGTCATCCACGACTCATGGTATTTTCCCATACCTGAGGTAAACACCCGAACAATGCCTTTCCCCTAGTGATACTAAACAAAGAGTCCACTCATTGGTGCCATCCCTCATGATATAGGTCACACGTATCATCCACGAGGGCACGCAACTGTGTGATCGGTGCCTATGAATGCAACACATGATCATCCATTTTGGTATGACCCTGTATCGAGAGTGACCACTTCACTCCTGCCACTAGTAATGCATGATCTATGCTAGTACCCACCAAGGTAATCAACAAAGCCCCGTCCCATATAGGGGTAGAGTGGTTGTACATGTAAGGTTGGAATAACGGTCGCAATTTACACCAATCCATTTTCGAAAACCACACACACTCTCTTGCTCTGGTACACCACTTCTTTATCAAGTGGTTTTCGAAAAGCCTTTGAAAACACTTTTGTTTCCATCACCATGCATGTTCCCATCCCACTTGCGTAGCAACTACTAGCATCCTATCTACTCCCACCTGAAAAACCCTCATAAGGAGTTAGGTTCATGCATGATGCAAGTTTCAACGGTAAAAAGTATCAGAGGCATCCCACCAAAGTGGTCACCACACCAACATGATCAACATCACGAAATGAAGTGCTATATGCCATGCATTTAAAGGTTTCATAGTCATGGTCAAAGGGCTGCTTGCCAGGCTCAGCAAAGTCTTTGAGGTCTTCACATGCTTCCCGTACACTCCGAGCACTCCATCTACTCCGTCAAATATCGCCAAAAACAACCGCAATGAGCAACACAACAAGCCGATGAATAAAAGTGCTCTATAAATAGGAGTTTTATTTTTCTAGGACACCTCTGGTCATGAGAAAAATAACCAAGGAGGTTTTGGGTGTATGTGGGTCAAGGGGGAGTTTTGAATGGTGGAAATGAAGGAAATGATGACCCTATAAGATGTCCACGGAGAATATTTTTGTAAAAATGGGTGCATGCACCCAACAAATATGACACAATTTTAGAAACATGTGGGAAGTGGTTTCACTAGATTTGGAGTTGGTATGATTTTCCTATGATTTTCCTAAGATGGAATAATGGAAAAAGGGAGCTATTTATTTGGTTAAGCATAATAGGTGCATGATAAAATGTTCAACTTGTCTAGAAAAATAGGGCATGACATTTAGAACCTCTGGAAGTTTGAATCACTCCAATTGGAGTTGATATGAGAGCTCTAGTTATTTGCCAAGTGGAGCACTTCATTGTTCAAATTCAAATTTGAATTTGACTCTACACAAAAAGTTGCAGGAAAAATGTGAAATGCATATATTTGGATAAATCTTGATTTTAGGGACATCCAAGAATTTGAATCATCCAATTTGGAGTTCAAATGAATTTTATAATGAATTTACAAGTTCTACAGAAATCAATAAAACAAAATAGAAAAGGTTTATACATGTGTGCTATTTAGCGCACATGATGCATGATAAGCAGACGGGCCAGCCCATCATCCTGGCCGCATGGGAGGCCGGCGACGTTGAAGGCGGCTTTTGGTGGTGCGCCTTTGCCGCGTGTTAGCGTACTGGGCCAGTGCCGTGTCCACTTAACTGGATGGGGCCCGGGGCCACTGTCACTTACAGGTGGGCCCCGCTGGCAGGCCCTCCTCCTACCTCCCACTCAAACACAGGAGGGGTAGGGGAGGCCCGCCGATCCCACACTGGTTCCCCGCCCTGGCGGCTCTGGTCACCTCTGGCGGGGCTGCGCTCGCCGAAGAGCACTGGGGGCCTTGCCGACGAGGCCAGCTACTGCACGCCCGCGAGGGAGGGCCGTGGTGGCGGCTCGGGATTGCCATGGGGAGCCATCGGGCCATAGTGGCTCCAAGCGCGTGGGCGACCTCGGGGAAGGATGACGGAGGTGGGGCCTTCAAGGAGGCTTGGGGGAGGCTTCAGGCTGGTCACGGAGGAGAGGGAGCATAGGGGAGGCTCAGGATCGAGCGAAGGCCGAGACGGCGCCATGGTGGTCGTGGGAGAAGGAAGAGGGCATAGGAGTTGCAATGGCTCGGCACAGGAGCTTAGTGGGAGGGAGACGAGTTGCATCCGCACGAGAGTGAGCTTGGGGAGAGAAGAAATAGAGGGGCGAGGGACAGGGAGCTCGGGCATGCCTCGGATGCGCTTTGGACACAGCGAGCACGCGTGCTCGAGTTGCTTTGGAGCTTTCTTGCCGTCGGGGAGAGGCGTGGGAGGCAAGGTGGGATTCCCTGGCGCATGGGGATGCTCTGCAAAAGCTGGCTGCGAGGTACAAGATAACTCTTGTCGGGAGAGCACCATTGTTGCATGTTTGTTGCATGGTCACCACGCTAAGGCATGTCTAGGGCATCTTTTGGGTCGGCCAAAGTGGTCTGGGGTGTGGGGCACGCATGCAGGAGAGCAATGGTGGAGTTTCAAAGGAATTTGTGCTGGCTGAGATGGGTTTTTACTGCTGGCAAGATTGCACCAGCAAACTTGGGGCTCCTCCAAGGTGTTTTTACTATGGTCCACTTGGAACAAAACCATGTCTAGTGGCCTTAAGTATGGAAGGACTACATGTCCACCAAGTTTCAGATCAGGGAGACAAGAGGGCAAGGTACTTGTAGTACAAAGCTAGATTGACTGCCATAATTTGGTTTCAGTTGATTTGCTCATATTATCCACATGAGCATGCCATCTATAGGTTTGGCTTGATGCAATAGCATGAAAATGAAGTTGTGGCAAGGTCTGGGGGAATCTACATGTACTGAATAATGGTGGAGGGGAAGAAGAGGTCTTGCCATGGTAAAAGAGAGGGAAAATGGGGGAGTTACCCCCAAATAATTGATCAGGGGCCATGAACAAGTTACTCGAGGTAAAATGAGGTTAGAATATGCTGGGGTAAAAAGTTGGAGGCAAGGGGAATCTACTTGGGTCAACTTTCCTTGTCGACTAGTTTATGGCTGAAGGTGTTTGATGTTGTTTTAGGGCACGTAGGGGTATCCAATGGCCCCGAGATTCACCAGGGGTAAATGGTGAGTCCATTTGGTCCCGATCACAAATTTTGAGCCCAAATGAAGAAATTTTGCAATGTAAACTTGGTAAACCCTACGATTCAACATAATTACGTTTCTGTAGATCCAGTTAGGTCAAACTAATCTCTTTGATGCACAACTTGGTGTAACATCATTATTTAGGGATTAGTACATGTCCACAAGGTTTGGGGTCAATGGATGAAACTTCACAATGTAAAATTGCTCAAATTTGATTATGGACATAAAGGGTTTCAGAATATTTTGGTGAACCAACTCAATTGGGACTGAGATGAAACCTGGCAAGATGATCACATATGTCATGTGTGACTTACTAGAGTTTTCCTGGATTAATTAGACAATATTTCTTCTAGAAATATTTCAAATTCTTGAAATAGGCAGAAATGGGTTTGAAGGGTTTTGTCCAATATTTTGAACATGACCATGTGTTTAAACTCTTATATATGGACAATATATGTCCACTGAGTTTTCCTAAATTGTCTCAAATATTTTTAAAGCATATAAATAAATTTTCCCTATAAAAGACCATTTCTGGCCTTAAGAAAAAGCCTTTAAATAAAATAAGAAATTAATCTTTAAAAATAATATTTTGTGGCTTTGGGAAGTCTTATATATAGTAGGTTTCAAATAAAGTCTTTGGACAAAAACAATCCACCCAATTTGAGGACTTGTAGTACAAATCTCAATTCAGGGTTTTTTGAAAACCTAATTTGAACAAATGCTTTTGGCCAAGATAATATTTTATAAAAATAGTTTTAGGAACTATACAAATGGTATGATCAGTGGACAAGAGTTAGATCACGGAAAAGGGTTTTGAGAGTAGGAGGGAGTTTTGCGAATATAGAGCACCAACAAGCAATCAAACAAACAAGCAATTTGCACATAATTCAAGCATTCATGTGCACTCAAAAAGTTTTAAATTGGCCCTAATTTTTGAGTCATGTTAACTTAGTCATGAAGCAAATCATAGGGTGTGGCAGACCTACCGCCTTACAAGAATCTCGTCCCCGAGATTCCTAGGCTAGGCGTAGAAAAAGGTGTGGGAATTCATAGGTGGGATAGTCTTCAAGTTCCATGTTGCTTCTGCTTCGGCATGGTTGTCCTTCTGGATCTTCAAGTTCCTGATGATATGTCTTTGGGTGCATCGTTGACTTTGTCTAAGGGTGAACGGGGTTCTTGCAATACGCCAGGCTTGCCTAATGGTTAAGGTTTTGTGGGCGAGGTTCTGGCAAGGGCCTGGCTTGCGTGTGTATTCGAAAGTCGGAATACGTGGCCAAGTAGAGTGCTTGTATGCCGGACATGGGGTTTCTCACGTTGGTTAGTGACATCTAGATGGCTTGCTTTATAATAGGAGGGTCGAGTCATGGTGTAGCTTCTCATTGACGGGGAAGTCCTTATCTTCCTTAAAGTAGGAGATCTTCGGTCGCAGCTGGTCTTCATCCTCGAGAGTGTTGAAGCGCTTCATCGTGGGCTTCTCATTGAGACCTTCTGCTTGAGTAAGTTTCCCATGTAGATTCTTCATTCTTCTTTGGTCGTTTGTCCTTGTCGTCGCGGACGCGTGTTTTTGGCGGGTCTTCGAGTGTTTGGTCTGCTTGTCTCTTAGTAGCCATCGTGGCAAGGGTTTGGGCCGAGCCTCGTCCCTAAGACTAAGCATAGATCCTTGGTGTCAAATGGGACCTACCATCTGGGAAGGTTTCTAAGGGGTTCTAAATAAGCTGACTATCCAGAAGTATAGAACAACCGTCTAGTACCCAAGGTCTTAGCCTTGGCAAGCGGGGTGAACTACCTATGGTAGGTGGTTTACCATGATAGAGTCAGGGTCTACGCCCTAGATTGTCTAAAAGGGGCTGATAACAAAGTCATGATAGTCGCTTCACTCCGTCCTAGATGTCTAAAGAGAGCAGGGACGTCATGCTCATCGTACACCATCAAAGTGGTGAGGGGTGCCATCAACTTCTCGGTTCCTTCCTAGTCAGGAACTGATAGGTGAATACTTAAAACAAGGGGCTTCATAATACTCTTGATGTGCACGGGCTTCATCGTGCTTGGATGTCGGTGCTTCTTCATATAGTCTGGTGGATGTAGCCATTAGAGGAGCGACGGTTGGCTTCTCCCGCTTCTTCTTCGTCGTCGTGGTGTTTCGACCGTAGTGTCTCTTCAACTTGCTTCGGTAGGAATGTATTCTTCTGTAGGTAGGGTGCTTCAAGGAGTCCATCTTCTCTAAGGTATAACCTTACTATTTGAGAGGCAAGGCAGTTGGTGTTCCTGGGGCTTATCCAAAGAGGACTAAGGTGTTCTTTATCTTATTGGGCAAATAGGTATGTCATCTCGAAGGACAACAACTATTCCTCCAAGTATCACATAAACACATTGCCCATGGGATATGTGAGAGGAGCGTGCATTTGCTCCAGGTGGTCACTTCTTCAAGGGTTTGTAATCATACATGATCTAGTTCTTCGTGTCCACCTTCCTTATGAACAGGATTGGTGGTGGCCGAGGTGAAGTATTGGCCATAGTCTAATGACTTAGAGCCAAGACCTATGGTCATAATCCAACCCTATTGTGGCTTGGTGAAGCTTAGGAGGTTTCAAGGAGCTTAGGATGTGAGTAAACGCCTACCATCTTATCCTTGAGCATAGTTCTTAGATGCCAATAGTACTGCCTATTACTCCAAACAAAATCACTCTATATCATGGAAGGTATCATCTCATATAAGTCAACTCCAATATCACTCATGCTATTCAACTTAAAAGTTTGAGAGAAGGACTAAACCAAAATATCACATGTTATTCTACAGCTAACTCAAATATATCCCCATGTAAAAATCCTCGGGAAGCAGACAAGCTACTAAGCTTGATTGTGACACTACAAATCCAAGTATTCAGCTAATGTATCCAAAGTCTAAGGTGTTGCATCTCTATGCTATGGTAACACGTAATAAACCAATCCAAGATCTTGTTTCCTTCCTACAAATCCAATTAATCGATCCACAAATACCATCTACTATGGCCTATTATTGCTACAAATCCAATACCGACGGTGTTCCATATATCTTTAGATTTCCTAAATCCCCAAATTCCAGAAAGAACTATCTCATCACAGTATAACCATCAATCCACATCATGAGGATCTAGTGAAGTCCGATGTTAGGTGCATATGGATCCTTGAACCATTTCTAACAACAACCCAATATTCCTGGTTTGACTTCCACCGAAAAACATGGTATCAAGACCAAGATCATCGGACTAAATCCAATTTACTCCGAACCATGTGGTTTGATTGATCTTGAGCACCTATTAGAATCACCTATTTAAATCCAAGGTTTACATCTAGTAAGAATCCCCTACTAGTTACTTTAGCCACTATCATACCACTATCAATATTATTGGCCAAAGTCAAGTCATTAATCCACCAAGAATTTCAGCTTGTAATCATCTTTGTCCTACTAAATCCAAGTTACTCAAGGGAGAAGTAAGTTATTGTAGGATCGAGAGAGGGGTGTCTAGAGGGGGGTGAATAGACTACTAGCACAAATTTAAAACCTAACCTTTTCCCAAGTTAATTGGTTGGCAAATTTTAACTATTTTAGCAAGTCTAGCCAATATAACAGCCCTACACATGCATGTCTACAAGTATGGCAGCGGAAAGTAAAGACATTGCACATGTAAGTAAAGAGATGGGGTAGGAAGATCAAACGCAATAGGATGCGCAAGGATTTTTCTTGTGCTTCTGATAGGTGGTGCTATCATACGTCCACGTTCATGGAGTCTTCAACCCATGGTGGGTCATGGTCGCGAGAGTCCACTGAGGGCTCTACCCACGAAGGGTTCCACGAATGAGCAACCTTGACTATTCCATGCGACTTCCGTCCACAAAGGACTAGCCTCACTATGGGTAGATCTTCACGAAGTAGGTGATCTCCTTGCCCTTACAAACTTCTTGGTTCACTCCACAACACAAAGTAGGTGGCTCCCTAGCGACACCTAACCAATCTAGGAGGCACCACCCTCCAAAAGGTAATAGGCTTGATAATGACGATGAACTCCTTGCTCTTGTGCTTCAAGATGGTAGACTCCTCAACACACAATCACCCTCTCACAGATTTGGCTTGATAGAAGAGATGGGATTGGTGGAAAGCAACTTGGGGAGGCTAGAAATCAAGATCCATATGGCTGGAGTGGAAGATCTTGACCTCAACACAAGGGTAGGTGGTTCTCTCTCAGAAAACTGAGTAGGATAGGTATGGAATAGTTCTGAGTGCTTGTCTCTCGAGTGGGTGGTGGTGAAGGGGTATATATAGGCATCCCCAAAAATCCAACCGTTACACACAAAATGATGAACTCGGTGACACCGATGTGTAAATCTCGGTGGTACCGAAGTGACCAAAAGTGGCAACTTTTGAATCTCGGAGGGACCGGTATACAATTCTCGGTTGCACCGACAAGGTGACCAACGGTCAGATTTGCCAATCTCGGTGATGCCGATTCACCATTTTTGGATGGACCAAAAATGTGAACTTGCGTAATAGAATCTTGGCAACCCAACTTGGTGACACCGAGTGAAGTGTCGGCTCCACCGAAGTGTTAGGGTTTGGCTGAGTCTGTCTAGGGTTTAGAATCGGTGGCACCGGGATAGGAATTTTGGTTGCACTGATTTTGCATTTTTGGCTTAGGGCAGACTTTGGTGGGAGAGTTTGTGGATGTTTTGGTGACTGTCACTTGTGCACGTTTGAGCATATTGTTCACCATCAAGACTTTACCCCCTTTTAATAGTATTGGCTTTCCTATGGACTCAAAGTGATTTCTCACAAATATAAAATGTAGAGTCCTCTTGCTTGAAGCTTGGGCAACCTATTTCCTTGAATCTTGGGCTAAATCCAGAATCTCCTCAATCCTTTTGCCAACTCAACTCTCCATGGACTGTTATATGAAATACACTAGATATAGGTGTTAGTCCAAGAGACAATGTATGTTGTCATGAATTATCAAAACCACCAAGGGAGCATGTTGTGCTTTCAATCTCCCCCTTTTTGGCAATTGATGACAACATACAATCAAAGCTTCGATTAAAGATATGCATGGATGCAATGAAGACTTTGAGAAACACATGATCTAGATTTGCTCCCCCTTAATGTGTGCAATCCTTTAAAGGATAGTTGCTTTGGAATGCATGGACACACATATGAATGGAAGGGATATAAGAGTCATGTGTACCTTGGCTATATGCATCAATATATGTGAATGAAATGTATATCCTTGATCAAGACTTCACTCTTGCAAACAATATGTGCAAGAAGCAAGAGATCATGTTGAACAAAGATATGATGCATATAATTACCATGAGTTCTTGAGCATTCTAGTAGTAGAGACACACTTGAGAAAACAATGTTAGGAAACACAAGAGTATTCTACTAAACAAGTGCAATAGAACTCAACGAATACCAAGATATGGAGAACATATAAAATATGATAATCCTTAAGATTGATATGTCTCCACCTTTACCATTCATCTGTTATATCTTTTCTCCCCTTTGATATGAAAATGGTAGTACATCCTCTCCCCGTGAATCTTAGCATGTAGATATTGGGATCGGATAGCGTGAGAAAAGTAATCTTTGTTCTCATGAGACTTTTCTCCAAAAGTAGTTTTCTCCCCTACATAGTTGTTCCTCTCCTTGATTATATAAGTGTGAACTTTTGATATATTCCTCTCCCCCTAAATCATATCTCCCCCTTTGCATAAGCATGTAACTCTCCCTTTAGCATGAAGTTTTGATATTCTCCCCCTTTGGCATAAAATACCAAAAAGGTTAAGTATGGGAGTAGTGACAGGGATCATTGACAAGGAAGGGATCCTGGAGATAAAGGGTCATTGAAAGTAGGGTTCATGAAAAGACTAAGGGAATCATTGAATGTAGCTTCTCTCCCTGTGGCAAATTTTAGTTTTCTTCTCCTTGGAGCTAGGGATCCTTGAATAAAGAATTTCTCCCCTGAAGTGTTGTTGTTCTTCTCCCCCTAAATATATATATATATATATATATATATAGTTTTTTTTTGAAAGGGGTCATCGAAGGAACAAGAATCTCACAAGAACAGAAACAACTAAACAATATGAAAGAAACACTGATTTTGAAAGCAAAGAAAATCGATGACTCCGGGATAGATAAACCGAAGATACCGAGATTGTGTAGTGCAGCTTATTTGCAAACTCGGTAGAACAGAGTTATCTATATCGGTGACTTCGAAAGATAAACCAAGTTTCTGTTTTCATAGAGACAAACGAAACTGTTTCAAAAAGAAAATGTGAAAGATTTACAAAGGACATCAAATAGATAAGATTTGAGTGGTTATGAGAAATCATGCAAATAGAGAGCAAACCACGCAAGATTCTTAACTAATGATGGGCGATGGCTAGGTCACCTATATTAGAGTATATTGACTTAGGAGCCAAGCAAGAATGCTTGATCATAGGTCATACTCAATGTTTAAGCTCGAAATGGGGTTACCATTTTTCGATTAAGCATTTTGATGTCTTCATATCTCTTGAGTTGCTTTAGCCCATGACTTGGAGTAAATCCTTTTCAAGGATATGAGTACATACCTTTGAATGATGTTGATGACGCTTCTCGTAGGTGAACTTGTTGAGGATGCTTGAGGTTGATGAAGATCATCTTTAATTTGGAGCAATCCTTCTCGTTCTAGTACACTCATTACCTACAAAGGTTAGTCATGCAAGGAAGAACAATGGATATATCCAATTGACATGGTACTACTTAAGATTTTGCAACTATGATCAAGTATATGTCAAGGATATGTTTTTGTTGTCTTCTTCCTTCCATCATCACGAGGGGTTGTGGATACTTGGTAATGACAATATTGCTTATGATTGGTGTTGATGGCAATCTTGTGGAATGAAGTTCTTCCAAGTACCTACATAAGGTTATATGCAATACAAGGGAGCATAGAATTCCATGACATGTGATAATGAGTTACGAGAACATTGAGATAATAAGAAAACTCATGCCCTTGCTTGCAACCGAGTGATTCTAGCTCAAGTTTGAAGCATCAATGATGTTCAACCCACTCCTCAAATGAAAAATGTTTTCTCATCAAGTGGCTTGGTGATGATATCAACCAGTTGTTTGTTAGTACGAACATGCTTAAGATTGATATCTCCTTTGGCAACATCATCACGAATGAAATGATGTCGAACTTGAATATGCTTGGTTTGAGAATGTTGCACATGATTATGTCCAGTTTTAATAGCACTTTCATTGTCGCAAAGTAATGGAACAATTTTAACATTAATTCTATAATCCTTAAGCGTTTGTGTCATCCATAGTAATTGTGCATAACAAGATCCAACAGCAATATACTCAGCTTCGACAGTAGATAGAGATACTGAGTTTTGTTTCTTGGAGGACCAAGACACAAGAGATCTACCTAAAAATTGACAAGTACGCGAGGTGGATTTTCTATCAACCTTGCCACCGGCATAGTCCGAATCGGAATAGCCAACAAGATTAAAAGAAGGTCCCTTGGGATACCAAATGCCAAATTTTGGTGTTTGTATCAAGTACCTCATAATTCGTTTCACAGCCAAAAGATGACACTCTTTAGGTGCAGCTTGATATCTAGCACACATGCAAACACTAAGCATAATATCGGGACAAGATGCACACAGATATAACAATGAACCAATCATAGATCGATAAACCTTTTGACCAACCGGTTCATCCTCCCTGGTAAGGTCAACATGTCCACTAGTGGGCATAGGAGTTTTCATACCTTTGCAATCATGCATGTTGAATTTCCTGATCAAGTCCTTGGTATACTTAGTTTGAGAGATGAAAGTTCCTTCTCTTGATTTCTTGATTTGCAATCCAAGAAAGAATTTCCGCTCACACATCATAGACATCTCATACTTCTCGGACATCAACCTTCCAAATCTTTAAATAAATTGACGGTTAGTGGAACCAAAGATAATATCATCCACATAGATTTTGCACACAAATAATTCTCCATTAACTCTCTTAGTGAACAAGGTTGCATCAATTTTACCAATTTCAAAACCTTTTTTGATGAGAAACTTCGTTAAACATTTATACCAAGCACGAGGGGCTTGCTTAAGACCATAAAGAGCTTTGCGAAGCTTGTAAACCTGATTAGGTTTCTTAGGATTCACAAAACCAGGTGGTTGCTTAACATAAACTTCTTCCTCAATTTCACCATTCAAAAATGCACTTTTCATGTCCATTTATTAAAGCGTGATATCAGGGTGATTTTCATAAGCAAGAAGAATACGAATAGCTTCAAGTCTAGCAACGGGGGCATAAGTCTCACCGTAGTCCATACCTTTGACTTGCGTATATCCTTGGGCTACGAGACGAGCCTTGTTGCGCACGAGTTGACCATCTTCGTCTTGTTTGTTCCGAAATACCCATTTGGTTCCGATAATATTGTGCTCATCTTTGGGTTTCTCCATGAGTGTCCACACTTAGTTCCTCTCAAAGTTGTGTAGCTCTTCATGCATTGCGTTCACCCAATCCGCGTCTTCAAGAGCTTGTTCTACCTTTAAAGGCTCAATGCTAGAGATGAAAGAATAATGCTCACAAAAGTTAGCTAGACGGGTTTTAGAGCAAGTGATTCTCCCTGTTTGTATATCACCAAAGATTCGGTTTAGGGGATGGTTCTTGGTAACTTGAGCTCGAACTCGGATCAGCTTCCGATTGTTGGATGGTGGAGCTTCTTCTTCTTCATCATCATCTCGTTCATCTTCGTTGTTGTTGAAGGTGTCATTCCCTTGAGGTGGTGGTGAAGGTGGTTGTGGTGGATCTTCATGATGCACTTCCTCCTCTTCATCATCTCGTCGTGTATCGCTTGTGGATGCCTCCATGTCATGTTGAGGTTCACCTTGACGTGAGGTAGGGGATTCCACTTGAGTTGATGAAGTACTCTCCTTGACCTCCATGGGACGAATCTTGCCGATGGGTGGATCTAGAATGGCTTCCGAAGGATCCTTATCACCTACATCATTTGGCAATTGTTCGAATTGCGAACCATTAGATTCATCAAACTTTACATCTACCGTCTCTTCAACTTTTTGAGTGAAGTTGTTGTAGACACGGTAAGTGTGAGAGTTTGATCCGTAACCAAGTAGGAATCCTTCATGAGATTTAGGAGAAAATTTAGTACGACGATGCTTATCAAGAATGTAGCACTTTGAGCCAAATACCTGAAAGTATCTAACTTGGGGTTTGTTACCGGTGAGTAGCTCGTATGTCGTTTTACCGAGAAGCTTGTGCAAGTAAAGTTGGTTTGTAGCATAACATGCTGTTTCAACGTCTTCTACCCAAAAGTGTCTTGGCATCTTGTATTCGTCAATCATCGTTCTTGCCATCTCAATGAGCGTCTGGTTCTACCTCTCAACAACTCCATTTTGTTTAGGTGTGTACGTAGCCGAGAACTCATGTGAGACACCTTCTTCATCAAGAAAGGTATCCACATGGGTGTTCTTGAACTCCGATCTGTTATCGCTCCGAACCTTCTTGATCTTCACTTCAAACTAATTTTGCACTTTGCGAGCGAAGTTATTGAAGATATTTTGAACCTGCGACTTATCATCAAGAAAGAATACCCACATAAATCTGGAAAAATCATCAACCATAACTAGACCATAGGAATTTCCACCGAGACTCTTGTAAGCATTGGAACCAAAAAGATCCATGTGAAGCAACTCGAGTGGTCTCCTAGTAGTCATGATATTCTTAACGGGATGACTTCCACCAACTTGCTTTCCAGCTTGACAAGCACTGCAAAGTCTATCTTTGTCAAAGATAACATCTTTAACACCAAGTATATGATCACCTTTGATTAGCTTATATAGATTTCGCATGCCTACATGTCCAAGTCTTCTATGCCAAAGCCAACCTTTAGAAGATTTTGCAATTAAAAAAGTGTGAGGCTTGGACCTTTTTGTGAAATCAACAATATATAGATGACCTCTACGGAAACTGGTAAAGACCATTTTATGATTATCTTGACGAAACACTTGGCAATCTACTTTTGTGAATAGAACATTGAAACTGAAGTCGGCAAGTCTAGATACGGAAAGAAGATTGTAACCAAGGGATTCAACAAGCATAACATTTTGAATAGAGCTATCATGGGATATGGCCACCTTACCAAGGTTAAGTACCTTACCCTTAGAGTTGTGTCCAAAGGTCACGTATCGTCGAGGACCTTGATTAGGCGTGATCTCTTGGGACATGTCTTTATCACCAGTCATATGATCCGTACATCCGCTGTCAAGAATCCACTCCTTTCCTTCGGACATGTAATCCTTAAAGTTTGCCATGAGGCTCAGATTCTTCATGATCTTCTCATTCTCGATGTCGAACAACTCATCTTCTTCATAATAGCCATGTTCTACATTGTCATCATCGAGTGGAAAATCCTCATCATAAAGAACAAGAGATTCGTTAGAATAGTGATCATGGCAATGTTCAAGTTTATGAATGCGAATGGCTTCAAAGATAATGTTGTTGATAGTGGTGACATCTCCTTTAGCACGCATAAGATCACGAAGCTCAACTAGGCATTTATCAAAGTTTGGATCACTAGGCTTCATTTTGTGAAAGGCAATAGTTTTATGAAGAATTTCATCAAGATTTCCTAAGGAAAGATTTGGATATCGTTTTTCCAAATCAGTCCATAAGGTATAAGCACATGCAAAGCTCTTCAACTGAGAAATCACGAATCTTGGTAAACCTCTAACAATAAGATTGACAGTTCTTAGGTTACCAAGCATGTTAATTTCCTCTTCGTGTGTGGGATGCAATTCATCAATAGGGAGCACATAGGGGTTTTCAATATATTTAGTCAAATGGAACTTATCAAATAGATCAATCATGGCATTCTTCCATTGACTATAGTACTCTCCATCAAGAATGGGCAATCTACAGCTCAAACTCTCCATTCTAGACACATTCATCTTCCTCCACGGTGATTAAACCGAAGCAATGGAGACCAATGCTCTAATACCACTTGTAGGATCGAGAGAGGGGTGTGTAGAGGGGGAATAGATTACTAGAAGTAATTTAAAATCTAACCTTTTCCCAAGTTAATTGGTTGACAG
The DNA here is from genome assembly GCA_022496015.1 of Hordeum marinum. Classification (NCBI taxonomy): domain Eukaryota; kingdom Viridiplantae; phylum Streptophyta; class Magnoliopsida; order Poales; family Poaceae; genus Hordeum; species Hordeum marinum. The sequence continues at coordinate 364,353,212 of CM039675.1, read as the reverse complement.
ATTTTAACTATTTTAGCAACTCTAGGTAGTCTAACAGCCCTGCACATGCTTGTTTACAAGTATGGCAGCAGAAAGTAAAGACATTGCACATGTAAGCAAACAGATGAGGTAGGAAGATCAAACGCAATAGGAGACACAAGGATTTTTTACGTGGTTCCGATAGGTGGTGCTATTGTACGTCCACGTTCATGGAGTCTTTAACCAACGGAGGGTAACGGTCACGAGAGTCCACGGAGGGCTCTACCCAGGGAGGGTTCCACAAAGAAGCCACCTTGACTATTCCATGCGGCTTCCGTCCATGAAGGACTAGCCTCACTATGGGTAGATCTTCACGAAGTAGGCGATCTCCTTGCCCTTACAAACTTCTTGGTTCACTCCACAACACGAAGTAGGAGGATCCCAAGCAACACCTAACCAATCTAGGAGGCACCACCCTCCAAAAGGTAATAGGCTTGGTAACGATGATGAACTCCTTGCTCTTGTGCTTCTAGATGATAGACTCCTCAACACACAATCACTCTCTCACAGATTTTGCTTGGTAGAAGAGATGGGATTTGTGGAAAGCAACTTGGGGAGGCTAGAAATCAAGATCCATATGGTTGGAGTGGAAGATCTTGACCTCAAGACAAGGGTAGGTGGTTCTCTCTCAGAAAACTGAGTAGGATAGGTATGGAATAGTTCTGAGTGCTTCTCTCTCGAGTGTGTGGTGGTGAAAGGGTATATATAGGCATCCCCAAAAATCGAACCGTTACACACAAAATGACCAACTCATTGACACCGATGTGTAAATATCGATGGTACCGAAGTGACCAAAAGTGGCAACTTTTGAATCTTAGAGGGACCGATATACAATTCTCGGTTGCATCGACAAGGTGACCAACGATTAGATTTGCCAATCTCGGTGATGCCGATTCACCATTTTCGGACAGACCGAAAATGTGAACTTGCGTAACAAAATCTTGGCAACCCAACTCGGTGGCACCGAGTGAAGTGTCGGCTCCACCGAAGTGTTAGGGTTTGGCTGAGTCTGTCTAGGGTTTAGAATCGGTGGCACCGGGATAGGAATGTTGGTTGCACCGATTTTGCATATTTGTCTTAGGGTAGACTTTGGTGGGAGAGTTTTTGGATGTTTTGGTGACTGTCACATGTGCATGTTTGAGCATATTGTTCACCATCAATACTTTACCCCCTTTTAATAGTATTGGATTTCCTATGGACTCAAAGTGATTTCTCACAAATGTAAAATGCAGAATCCTCTTGCTTGAAGCTTGGCCAACCTATTTCCTTGAATCTTGGGGTAATTCCACAATCTCCTCAATCCTTTTGCCAACTCAACTCTCCATGGACTATTATATGAAATACACTAGATAGAGGTGTTAGTCCAAGAGAGAATGTATATTGTCATGAATTATCAAAACCACCAAGGGAGCATGTTGTGGTTTTAGTTATGCTACTCTATCAATCTTGATCCACCAAGTTTGTATACCAACATTAAACCTTGTAATCCACAAAAGGGTCTCAACTACTTCCTCAAGACATTTATTATGGCTAAATCAAATCATTGTCCACAAATCGTATACCCTTAGAATGATCCTTCCTATGGCATCAAGGTTCTAATGCTAGCGTAAGAATGAATGAAGGATGTTCACTATGATCACTAGCTCCATAATGAACCTAGTGCTAAGTAGGGGGTTTTGAAGCTCAATAAGTGCTCTGGCAAATCCGTGTATTAAACACGTGATTAGAGGCTTGTGTCGGGGGAGCTTGTGAGGTCTAGGTTGGGCTAGGGAGATGTTTCCAATCTTGAGGGAGCGCATAACTCTATGGGGTTGCATCCGGTTGAGTGTGTTGTAGTCGAGGTCTTCGGTGTTAGTTGTTTGTCGAGGTGGATCCTTTGTGCATCTTATCTTGCTGTTCTTCGGTAGACAAGATGGGGAAGAGGGAAAGTAGCATAGGGGAGTGCCTAAGGGGGTGGTATAGTGCAAGTGCAATCAAACAAGTGCCAAAAAGGGAAAACACACTTATTAATATAAGGTGGGTGCCTAGTCGCGTACTTGTTGCCTGGGGCAAAAGTGCGACTTACACCAAAGCACAACAAGCAAAAACAAGCAAGACACAATCATGGTTCTATCAGAACCATCATGCGGACTTTACTTTGCATGGGGGACACACGACCCTAGGGGTTCTCGGACTCATTAGTCGTGCTTGCTTTGTGTCTTGGAGAGGAGTCCGCTTAGTCTTCTGGGTCTTCAGGTGCCGCTATGTCTCTGGTTGTTGTTTGCGGAAACGATCCTGGTTGTGCTTGAAGAGTCCTTGACGTCTTTGGGTCTGGTGATTTGACGATGAAGGTGATTCCTCATGGCTGTCACTTATAGGGTCTTCCGGTGTCTTCGTAATCATGTCAATGCCTTCTTGTCCTTCAAGGCGTCGAGAGCTCCAAGTGGGCAATCCTTTATGCAATGACATCACCAAGGCATGATAGAGTTCCAACTTGTCGGACATGTTGATAATATCGACATCGAGAGCGGGGGATGAAGAGAACCGTTTTCCTGCTCACTATAGTGAGGCGGACCAAATGGCAAGGATCTCATCCACCGGTGGTTGCCGGCACAACAACAAAAAGACAAGGTTGCTCTATTAGCGATGCATGTCATGAAATTGCATGTCTTGTGCCCTGGTCATCAAAGGCCAAGGTGGCGTCATCCTGGGGCAGTGTCGAGGGTGTCACCATCTTCTGAGTCTTGATATTCTCATCCTTCTAGAGGTATCTTCCGTTGGTATCGTCTTGTCGTGGTGTCATAAAACTTGTGCGAATGTCTGGAAAGGTGGCTTCCTTCAAGGTTACCCACGAGGATTTCAAGGAATCCTGTGGTTAGGGGCATAAAGGTACTAACGACCATTTGCAAGGCTTTCAAAAGTAGATGGGGAGAGCCAAGAGAAAAGTGGTGGAAGGGCTAAGGCAAAAACCTTTGCATCCTTTGAAATTTTAGGAGAGGTGAGAATTATAGTGGTTTTGTAAGTAATTTTGAAGGATCTGGAAAAATAGTTTTGTCCTACCTAACATCAATGCTAACTAAGGGCTTCCTATAGTTAGGCTGACTCTGATACTAGCTCTGTGGGGACCCCGACTCATAAGTCATGATCACCGAATGTACGTGCACAGTGATCCTAGAGATCAATGCTCACTGAACACACAGAAACTGAATAACAAGAGTCTTACATCCATTACATACCATTTGTACTCAAATATGGCATTTATGGCCAAGTCTTCATAAACTTGCAGCGGAAATCTTCAACGTTAGCGTGAACCCATGCCATCTGCCTTAATCCTACAGACATTTTGACTGGGAAGCGTCCTAGCTCGCATGTCCGTCACCAAGATATTCTTCATCATAACTTGGTCTATCATGCCTGGCCAATAAAATAAACAGTGGCAAGCCAATGAGTACTTTGAATGTACTCGCAAACAACCCAAGTCGTGGAACAAGGTATAACAATGCATGATATATCACTAAGTAGGTAAGTTTTGCAGAAAGCTGATTTTAAGTGAAATGATATGATCAAATAACTTGAGTAAGCATGCATCAACTGATAACAGGTACTCATGTGAACAAGTCTCAGTTATCATTATAAGAAGGGGTTGAACATCTCATGTTCATCATCATGCCAAGTCATCGGACTTAGCTCAAGTATCACCTTTGTCCCAATCACACACACAGACCAAGTTTAGAAACCATGGACGTAGCACAAGAGTGGTCATCCAACTGTCCTCAACCATGGACACTGCTATTCTAATAGTTTTACACTCTACAAAGGTTTCACACTTTACCTAGAAGACTCGGGCAACTTCCGTGTCATCCACGACTCACGGTATTTTCCCATACCCAAGGTAAGCACCAAAACAATGCCTTTCCCCTAGCGATACTAAACAAAGAGTCCACACATTGGTGCCATCCCTCATTATATACATCACACGTATCATCCATGAGGGCACGCAATGGTGTGCCCGGTGCCTGTGAAGATAGCGCATGATCGTCCATTCCGGTACGACCCCGTATCGAGAGTGACAACTTCACTCCTGCCACTAGTAATGCGGGCTCTATGCTAGTACCCACCAAGGTAATCAACAAAGCCCCATCCCATATAGGGGTAGAGTGGTTGTACATGTAAGGTGTGAATAACGGTTGCAACTTACACCAATCCGTTTTCGAAAACCACACACACTCTCTTGCTCCGGTACACCACTTCTTTATCAAGTGGTTACCTAGCTCATCATCATCTCCCTTGGGCAATAGTGGCACCCGACGGGGTTTTCAAAAAGCCTTTGAAAACACTTTTGTTTCCATCACCTTGCATATTTCCATCCCACTTGCATAGCAACTACTAGCATCCTATCTACTCCCGCCCGCAAAACCCTCATAAGGAGGTAGGGTCATGCATGATGCAAGTTTCAACGGTAAAAATTATCGAAGGCATCCCAACGAAGTGGTCACCACACCAACATGATCAATATCACGAAATGAAGTGCTATATGCCATGCATTAAAAGGGTTTCATAGTCATATTCAAAGGGTTGCTTTCCTGGCTTAGCAAAGTCTTCGAGGTCTTCACATGCTTCTCATCCACTCCGAGCACTCCATCTACTTCATCAACTATCGCCGGAAACAATCGCAATAAGCAACACAACAAGCAGAGGAATAAAAGTGCTCTATAAATAGGAGTTTTATTTTTCTAGGACACCTCTGGTCATGAGAAAAATAACCAAAGAGGTTTTTTGTGGATGTGGGTCAAGCGGGAGTTTTGAATGGTGGAAATGAAGGAAATGATGACCCTATAAGATGTCCACGAAGAATATTTTTGTAAAAATGGTTGTCTGCACCCAACAAGTATGGCACAATTTTAGAAACATGTGGAAAGTGGTTTCACTGGATTTGGAGTTGGTATGATTTTCCTATGATTTTCATAAGATGGAATAATGGAAAAAGGGAGCAATTTATTTAGTTAAGCATAATAGGTGCATGATAAAATGTTCTACTTGGCTAGACAACTATGGCATGACATTTAGAGCCTCTAGAAGTTTGAATCACTCCAATTGGAGATGATATGAGAGCTCTAGCAATTTGACAAGTGGGGCAAGAATTTGAACTCTATAGAAAAAGTTACATGAATAATGTGAAATGCACATATTTGGATAAATCTTGATTTTAGGGGCATCTGGGAATTTGAATCATCCAATTTGGAGTTCAAATGAATTTTATTATGAATTTACATGTTCTACAGAAATAAATAAAACAAAATGGAAAGGGTTTATACTTGTCCGCTATTTAGCGCATATGACAAAGGATAAGCAGACGGGCCGGCCCATCAGCCTGGCCGCACGGGAGGCCGGTGACGTCGAAGGCGGATTTCGGTGGTGCGCTTTCGCCACGGGTTAGCGCACTAGGCCAGTGTCGTGTCCACTTAACTAGATGGGGCCCGGGGCCACTGTCACTTACAGGTGGGCCCCGCTGGCAGTCCCTCCTCCTACCTCCCGTCAAACACACGAAGGGCAAGGGAGGCCGGCCGAGCCTGCCCCGGTGGCTCCGGTCACCTCCTGCAGGGCTGCGCTCGCCAAAGAGCACCGAGGGCCGCGCCGAGCCAGGCCAGCTGTTGCACGCCCGCGAGGGAGGGCCGTGTGGGCGGCGGCTCGAGATGGCCGTGGGGAGCCGTCGGGACGCCATGGCTCCGAGTGCACGGGCGACCTCGCGGAAGGATGGCTCCTCCAATGTGTTTTTACTATGGTCCACTTGGAACAAAACCATGTCTACTGGCCTTAAGTATGGAAGGACTACATGTCCACCAAGTTTCAGAACAGGGAGATAAGAGGGCAAGGTACTTGTAGTACAAAGCTAGATTTACTTCCATAATTTTGTTTCAGATGATTTGCTCATATTATCCACATGAGCATGCCATCTCTGGGTTTGGATTGATGCAATAGCATGAAAATGAAGTTGTGGCAAGGTCTGGGGGCATCTGCATGTACTGACTAAGGTGGAGGGGAAGAAGAGGTCTTGCCATGGTAAAAGAGAGGGGAAATGGGGGAGTTACCCCCCAATAATTGACCGGGAGCCATGAACAAATTACTGGAGGTAAAATGAGGTTATAATATGTTGTGGTAAAAATTTGGAGGCAATGGGAATCTACTTGGGTCAACTTTGCTTGTCCACTAGTTTATGGCTGAAGGTGTTTGATGATGTTCTAGGGTACCTAGGGGTATCCAATGGCCCTGAGATTTAGCAGGGGTAAATGGTCAGTCCATTTGGTCCTGATCACAAGTTTTGAGCCCAAATGAAGAAAGTTTGCAATGTAAAGTTGGTAAACCCTATGATTCAACAGAATCAGATTTGTCTAGATCTAGTTAGGTTAAACTAATTTCCTTGATGCACAACTTGGTGTAACATCATTATTTAGGGATTAGTACATGTCCACAAGGTTTGGGGTCAATGGGTGAAACTTCACAATGTAAAGTTACTCAAATTTGATTCTGGACATAAAGGGTTTTGGAATATTTTGGTGAACGAACTCAATTGGGATTGATATGAAACCTAGCAAGATGATCATATATGTCATGTGTGACTAACTAGAAATTTTCCTGGATTAATTACACAATATTTCTTATAGAAATGTTTGAAATGCTTGAAATAGGCAGAAATTGGTTGGAAGGGTTTTGTCCAATATTTTGAACATGACCATGTGTTTAAACTCTTATATATGGACAATATATGTCCACTGAGTTTCCCTAAATTTTCTCAAATGTTTTTAAAGCATATAAATATTTTTTCCCTATAAAAGACCATTTCCAGCCTTAAGAAAAAGCCTTTAAATGAAATAAGAAATTAATCTTTAAAAATAATATTTTGTGGCTTTGGGAAGTCTTATGTATAGTAGGTTTCAAATAAAGTCTTTGGGGAAAAACAATCCACCCAATTTGAGGACTTGTAGTACAAATCTCAATTCAGGGGGTTTTGAAAACCTAATTTGAACAAATGCTTTTGGACAAGATAATAATTTATAAAAATTGTTTTAGGTACTATACACATGGTATGATCGTTGGACAAGAGTTTAGATCAAGGAAAGGGTTTTGAAAGTAGGAGGTTTTTTATGAATATAGAGCACCAACAAGCAATCAAACAAACAAGCAATTTGCACATAAGTCAAGCATTCATATGCAATCAAAAAGTTTTAAATTGGCCCTAATTTTTGAGTCATGTTAACTTAGTCATGAGGCAAATCATAGGGTGTGACATCCCGGGTATTCCGCGGGAGATGCCCCCAGACGAGACGGTGACCGCACCAATGTTGGCACCGACGCCTACGTCCCCCGGCCCCTTAGTCGGGAGCACCGAGAGGAGATCAGACATAGGAATGATCAATTTCTTGTCACTCCTATCGCGGGGACTATCCGTAAAGAATTGGCCCTAGAGGCCACGCGCCAGGCCACCCTAGTTGAATGCGAACGTCTCGAGCGACTCCAACAGGCACTCTACGAGCGTGCTGCAAGGGAATGCCCCAGTTCCAGCCACAACTGCTAATAAATTTTCCCAAAAGACCAGCCGTACACCATCCCGGTAATGCACATGCCATTGTTGAACCTAGCCACGGGCACTCGGATCGCCGATTCGATTCAGCCGTTTGATTCTGTCATCGGCGAGGGTATTCAGCATATCCAGGCCCTGCTGAAAACTGCTATGCAGCAAAACTCTGAGGTATCGCAATCTCACCAACGTATTCACAGCAAATCCGTTTGAGTAGACATGGTGTAGTGAGCTCACAGTCCCCTCGCACCAAGGAAGGACTGGCGAACTCCTCCTATTCCGAGAGGCCCGTACGGAGGGTGCTGGCGCGACTACCATGATGTCAGTTGGACACCCCCTCCGAGGGGCAGCTCGTACAACCAACGTCCTTATGATGGTGGTTGGCCCAACACAATGGATCGAGAGTGAAGTCCTGTCCGGCACAGGGGATATGGAGAAAATGGTTAGAGACCCCCATAGTTCAATGCTAGGTCTGTCATCACTCAGCAAGTGGTTGATCGGAACAGAGACAACAGAGACCGAGTGAGCGACTGGGGTGTGTCCGGTCTCGGGTGCTTTAGCAGATACATCTGGGAGGCCACGATCCCCTCAATTACCGGTTAGCGATGGGAATTGGCAAATTTAATGGCGAATCAAAGCTGGAAACCTGGCTCGAAGACTACCGAGTCATTGTTTAGATTAGCGGGGGCAACGATTACATTGCAATGAAGCACCTTCCACTCATGTTGGAAGGATCCGCTCAAGCATTGCTGAACCAACTACCCGCTAGTTGCATCTATTGCTGGGAAGATCTAGCCCGAGTGTTCGTCAAAAACTTCGAGGGCATGTACAAGCGCCCTGTGGATTGACAGAACTACAACATTGCATCCAGAAGACCAATGAGACTCTCCGTGAGTACATCCAGTATTGGACCACACTGCATAACACCATGGAAAATGTGACTGAGCATTAGCGCGTGTGCACCTTCAAGGTAGGCACTCGGTATTGAGAGTTGATCCTCAAGTTTGGTCGAGCTGGGGATCTGTCCCCCAATCGGGCCATGGAGATCGCGAACAAGTACACCAACGACAAAGAAGAAGACCGCCTCCGTAGCGGCAAAGGACGAGATGGCGAGGCGCTCAATCGGGGAGCAACGCTGGGAAAAGCAGCAGAAGCGAAAGGTCGATGTCTCTGGTAAGGCAGAGGTGGCGGCTATCCCAGGACGGGGCCAGGGCAAACCCAAGGCAAAAAAAAGAAGAAAGAGTGGACTCCCAGGAAGAAGTCCGACTCCAAATCCGACATTCTTGATCAACCTTGCCAGATTCATACCAAGACGGATGAAGAATGCCATGTTGTGCTCCCGAAGCACACCGCTTGGGAATGCCGCCTGCTCAAGGAGGAGATGGGCGCGGAGTCCTTGAATGAGAAAGATGGCGTCGAGGAAGACGAGGGTACTCCCGAGTACCCACAAGTTGAGAAGGTCGTTATGATCTTCGTCGACGTTGTGAGCAAGAGATGGTTGAAGGTTGTCAATCGGGAAGTCAACATGATGGTTCCGACTGCCACCAAATACCTCAACTGCATGAAGACTCCGTTTACTTTTGATCAGTCCGACCATCCGCTCACATAGCCACCCCCAGGAGGCAGGCGTTGGCCGTCGACCCAGCTGTGAATGGCATTCGACTGCGTAAAGAGGATGGTGGCAGCGGACTTAACATAATCTACGCCGACACGCTCAAGGTGATGGGCATCCCGATGTCCCAATTGAGCAAGAGCAACATGCATTTCCATGGGATTGTCCATTGGAAGAAGGCAAAGTCACTCGGTCAAATCTCTCTGGACGTCATGTTCGGAGGCAAAAAGAACTTCCGGAATGAGCGATTGACCTTTGAGTTGGTGGATTTGCACAATGCTTATCATGCCATCCTGGGTAGGCTTGCTTACGCACGTTTCATGGCCAGAACATGCTACGTGTATCTCAAGTTAAAGATGCGAGGGACAAATGGTGTGATCACTGTGACCAGCAACCGGAAGATTGCCGAGGAGTGCCTCCAGCAGAGCTCCAAAATTGCGAACGAGCAGGTGCTTGCAGTCGAGCTCGAAGGATACAAGAAAGAGGTGGGTGCGGCCGACTTGCTAAGTTTGAAACGGCCAGCTTCCGAATCGGCTTTTCGGACAGCTAGCGAGACCAAGCACGTCCACGTTCACCCGAGTGATCTGAGTGCGGCGCCGACAAACATCTCCACATCACTCGAACAGAAATAGGAAGCCGAGCTTATCCAGTTCCTCCATGAGAACTAGGACATCTTCATTGCACGCCGTCTGACATGCCTAGTGTTCCCAGGGAACTGGCTGAGCACCGACTCCGAACCAATCCCAAGGTCAATCCAGTCAAAGATTACTTGTGTTGTTCTTCCGTCGAGAAGCGCAAGGCGATTGCTGAAGAAATAGCTCGACTCTTAGCTGTCGAGTTCATTCGTGAGGTATACCACTCCGAGTGGCTCGCGAATGTCGTTCTGGTGCCTAAGAAGTATAAATCACTCTGTATGTGTATTGACTTCAAACACCTCAATCAGGCATGCCCGAAAGATCATTTTCCTTTACCACACATAAATCAAATAGTGGACTCTACTGCCAGATGCGAACGCCTGTCGTTCTTGGATGCGTACTCCGGGTACCACCAGATCCGAATGTATGGCCCTGATGAAATAAAAACGACCTTCATCACCCCATTCGGGTGTTTCTGCTACGTCACTATGCCATTCGGCTTGAAAAATGCTAGCGCTACTTTCCAATGCATGATCCAGAAATGCTTGCAAAGGCAGATTAGTCAGAATGTATAAGATTATATGGATGATATTGTGGTCAAGTCTAGGAAAGGTTCCGACCTCCTGGTTGACCTCGTTGAAACCTTCACGATCCTACGACGCTTCGGAATAAAGTTGAATCCAGCCAAGTGCACATTCAGATTGCCTGCAGGAAAGTTGCTCGATTTCCTCGTTTCCGAACGTGGGATCGATGCCAATCCAGACAAAATCGGTGCCATAGTCCGAACGAAGCAACCAGAACGCCTGCGTGACATGCAAAGGTTGACAGGTTGCCTTGCGGCCCTGAGCCGATTCATCTCAAGACTCGGTGAGAAGGCTCTGCCTTTTTACCAACTAGTGAAAAAGTCTGACAAGTTCGAGTGGACTACTGAAGCACAAGCCGCGTTTGAAGAACTCAAGTCGTTGCTTTCCACCCGGCCAGTGCTAGCTGCTCCGGGCAGCCAGGAACCTTTACTCATGTACATCACAACTACTAACCAAGTGGTGAGCACCGTCCTTGCAGTAGAGCGCGAGGATCCAGGAAAAACATTAAAAGTTCAAAGACTCATTTATTATATCTCAGAAGTATTGAATCCCTCCAAGCAAAGGTACCCGCATTATCAAAATTTGGTCTATGGTATTTACCTGACCATAAAAAAGGTGGTTCACTACTTCCAAGATCACTTGGTCACGGTCATCAACAACGCTCCCTTGTGGGATATCCTGCATAATCGAGATGCTGCGGGTCGAGTGGCAAACTGGGCAATTGAGATCTTTTCGTTGGACATTAAGTTTGAAGCCAAGAAAGCAATCAAGTCCCAAGCATTGGTTGATTTATGAACGAGTGGATTGAGCAAGAGCAGCCAACCCCAAGTGTTCCCAAGCATTGGACTATGTTCTTTAATGAATCCAAGATGCTCAATGGCTCGGGGGCTGGTGTTGTTCTCGTTTCTCCCAAAGGAGACCGGCTGAATTATGTCCTCCAAATCCACTTTGATTCATCAAACAATGAGGCTGAGTACGAAACCCTCCTGTATGGGCTCCAAATGTCTATATCACTCGACATTCGTCGTTTGATGGTCTACGGTGATTCGGACCTTGTTGTCAACCAAGTGATGAAAGAGTGGGACAGTCGTAGTCCAGCTATGACTGGTCATTACAATGCAGCCAGAAAGCTAGAGAAGAATTTTGAAGGTTTGGAGTTGCATCACATTCCTCGCACAAAGAATTAGGCAGCTGATGACCTAGCTAAAATTGGATCCACTCGTCAGGTAGTTCCCAAGGATATATTCCTCGAACATCTCCCGCCCCTATAATTGCAGAAGATCCTTTCAGAGAGGATCCCCCACAAGCAGTCGGTCCATCAAATCCAACCGAGGTTGACGTCCCAGCCATGGTCGACTTAGTCCACGAAATGCTGGTAATCACTCCCGAGTGGAGTCAACCTTATTTGCCATACTTTCTCCGACAAGAACTCCCCGAAGATGAAGAAGAGGCTCGCAGAATCGTTCATCAATCCAAATCATTTGAAGTTTTGGGGGATCAATTGTACAACAAAATCACGACATGAGTAACTCAAAAATGCATCTCCACGGAGGAAGGGTTGTAGACCCTACATGAGATTCACTTGGGAACTTATGGTCATCATGCGTCCTCTCGAACATTGGTCGCCAAGGCTTTCTGGGTGGGTTAATATTGTCCCTGAGCCAATGAAGCTGCTAGAGATCTGGTCGACCTATGTGTAGGATGTCAATTCTATATGAACAAATACCACAACCCTACGTCCACGTTGAAGACGATCCCGCTCACTTGGCCATTCGCCATGTGAGGCCTCAACATGGTCGTACCTCTGCAAACTAGAACGAGTGGATTCACCCACCTGCTTTTAGAGGTTGAAAAGTTCACCAAGTGGGTGGAGGCGACGCCCATCAAAATCTTGGACGCGAGTACTGCCGCCAGTTTCATTCGGCAGATCATCTTCATGTTTGGTTTGTCACATGATGATACGTCTCCAATGTATCTATATTTTTTGATTGTTCCATGCTATTATACTATCTGTTTGGGATGTTTTATATGCATTAATATGCCATTTTATATTATTTTAGGGACTAACCTATTAACCTAGAGCCTAGTGCCAGTTTCTGTTTTTTCCTTGTTTTTGAGTATTGTTGATAAGGAATATAAAATGGAGTCCAAACGGAATAAAATCTTTGCTATGATTTTTCTTGGACTAGAAGACATCTACCCGATTTGGAGAGGAAGACAGGAGACCTGCTAGGAGGTCACAAGCCACCCTGGCGCGGCCAGGGGGCGCCCCCTGGCTTGTGGCCCCCCAACAGGTCCTCTAACCCTAATCTTCAGCCTATAAATTCCCAAATATTCCCCTAATACCAAAAAGAGCGACGATAATACTTTTATGCCGCCGAAAGCCTCCATTCCCGAGAGATCCAATCTTGGAGCCTTATCCAGTAATCTGCCGAAGGGGGATTCAATCACGGAGGGCATCTACATCAACTCCATTGCCCCTTCGATGATACGTGAGTAGTCCACCACAGACCTACGTGTCCATATCTAGTAGCTAGATGACTTCTTCTCTCACTTTGTGCTTCAATACCATGTTCTCCATGATCTTCATGGGGATCTATCCGATGTAGTACTCTTTTGCAATGTGTTTGTCGGGATCCGATGAATTGTGGGTTTATGATCAGCTTATCTATGAATATTATTTGGTTCTTCTCTGAATTCTTATATGCATGATTTCATCTCTTTGCAAGTCTCTTCGAGTTATTGGTTTGGTTTGGCCAACTAGATTGGTAATTCTTGCAATGTGAGAAGTGCTTAGTTTTGGGTTCAATCTTGCAGTGTCCTCACCTAGTGACAAAGTAGGGGTAGCGAGGCACGTACTGTATTGTTGCCATCAAGGGTAAAAAGATGATGTTTTCATCATATTTCTTGAGTTTATCCCTCTACATCATGTCATCTTACTTAACGCGTTACTCCATTCTTGATGAACTTAATATTCTAGATGCAGGAAGGAGTCAGTCGATGTGTGGAGTAATTATAGTAGACGCAGAATCATTTCAGTCTACTTGACACGAACGTGATGACTATATGCATAATAATTGCCTTGGATATCGTCATAACTATGCACTTTTATATCAATCGGTCGACAGTAACTTGCATCTTCGCTTGCTAAAAATCTATTGATATGGATCCTCATCCACTTTATAATCTTTTCAAAAGGCCAAATTATGATGAACCAATTGCTAGTGAGTTGAGTGCACTTGATTATCTCTATGAAGTTTTGTTTGAAAATCATGAATCTGGAAATTTTGATAAAGTGTTGAAAGAAGCAAATTATAAGGTGATTCATGATAGATCCTTGATTGAAAAGCATGATTGCAATGTTTCTAGTTTGAATTCTCTAAATATCCATGATGCTAATGATATGCAAAGCCATAAGCTTGGGGATGCTATGTTTCATGATGATGATATTTTTTGTTCCCCAAGTTTTGATAGGCAAGTTCATTATAATGATTGCATGCTTGTGCATCATGACAAGAATGATTTATGTGATAGTTATATTGTTGAATTACTTCATGATGCTACTTAAATTATTATGAGGGAGGAACATATGCTTGTAGGAATTTCAATAATATCAAGTTTCCTCTCTATTTGTTCAAAGTTTTGAAGTTATGCTTGTTTTGCCTTCCTATGCTAGTTGATTCTTGTTCCCATAAATTGTTTGCTCAAAAAATCCCTATGCATAGGAATTGGGTTATACTTAAATGTTCTTGTCATTATATTCATGATGATTTCTTGCATATTTTAATTACTACTTTTTATATGAGCATCATTGAAATCAGTATGCCTAGCTAGGGGCGTTAAACAATAGGGCTTGTTGGGAGGCAACCCAATTTATTTTTATATTCTGATTTTTGCTTCTGATTTTGAGTGTTTAACACATTATTTACTCTGTAGTAATTTTTTTTGGTGTTTTAATTAGTGTTTGATCCAAGTAAGACCTTTGGGATGGTCTATGGTGATTGTTGATTTGATCTTGCTGAAAAACAGAAATTTTGCGCCCAGTCCAGGAATTTTATAAATTTATCAGAGATTCGAATAAGTATGAATTTTTTACACACTATTGACATACAAATTTACCAGGTTGTACTAATGTTTCAGACATTTTGGAGTTACATAAGTATATGAAGTTTCCAGATTGCTATAGACTGTTCTGTTTTTGACAGATTCTGTTTTCTTTGTGTTGTTTACCTATTTTGATGTATCTATGGGTCGTATTGGGGGGTATGAACCATAGAGAAGTTGGAATACATCATATATTAAACCAATATAAATAATTAATGAGTTCACAACAGTACATAAAGTGGTGATTTGTATTCTTATACTAACGGGTCTCACGAGTTTTCTGTTGAGTTTTGTGTTGTGAAGTTTTCAAGTTTTGGGTAAAGATTTGATGGACTATGGAATAAGGAGTGGCAAAAGCCTAAGCTTGTCTATTCCCAAGGAACCCCAAGGAATCAATTATGGCAAAAATCCTAATCTTGGGGATGCCCCGGAAGGCATCCCCTCTTTCGTCTTCAATCCATCGATAAAATTACTTGAGGCTATATTTTTATTCACCACATAATATGTGTTTTGCTTGGAGCGTGTTGTATGATATGAGTATTCTCTTTTTAGGTTGCCACAATCATACTTGCTGAACACATGTTTTTAGAGAGAAACGCATGAATCATGAATTTATTAGAATACTCTATGTGCTTCACTTATATCTTTTGAGCTAGGCAATTTTGCTCTAGTTCTTCACTTATATCGTTTTAGAGCACGGTGGTGTTTTGTTTTATATAAATAATTGAACTCTTGTAACTTCCTTATATTATTTTGAGAGTCTTTAAAAAGCATGGTAATTGGTTTAGGTTATTAATTTAGTCCTAATATAATGAGCATCCAAGAGGGATGTAATAAAAACTTTCATATAAATTGCATTGAATATTATGAGAAGTTTGATTCCTTGCATAAAGTTTTGAGATATAAAGATCGTGATATTAGAGTCATGTTAGGTAGTAATTTTGGATTTCTATAAATACTTGTGTAAATTTTTGTGATTCCCGTAGCATGCATGTATGGTGAACCATTATGTAAGGAAGTCGGAGCATGATTTGTTTATTGATTGTCAACCTTTGTGTGAGGGTCAGGAGCGCGCGATGGTTTACTCCTACCAACCTCTCTCCTAGGAGCATGCATATAATACTTTGCTTTGATGACTAATAGAATTTTGCAATAAGTATGTGAGTTCTTTATGACTAATGTGAGTCCATGGATTATAAGCACTCTCACCCTTCCACCGTTGCTAGCCTCTCTAGTACCGCGCAACTTTCGTGGGTGCATTAAACCCACCATATATCCTTACTCAAAACAACCACCATACCTACCTATCATGGAATTTCCATAGCCATTCCGAGATATATTGCCATGCAACTTACACCGTTCTGTTTATTATGACCCGCACCATCATTTTCATATTGCTTTGCATGATCGTAAGATAGCTAGCATGATGTTTTCATGGCGTGTCCTTTTTTGATGTCATTTGCTATGCTAGATCATTGCACATCCCGATACACCACCAGAGGCATTCATATAGAGTCATATTTTGTTCTAGATATTGAGTTGTAATTCTTGAGTTGTAAGTAAATAAAACTATGATGACCATCATTATTAGAGCATTGTCCCATGTGAGGAAAGGATGATGGAAACTATGATTCCCTCACAAGTTGGGATGAGATTTCGGACTTTAAAAAAATAAAAGAGGCCAGCAAAGCCCAAATAAAAAAAATAGGTCATTGATGCCCACCAAAAAAAGAGAAAAGATAGAAGGGACAATGCTACTATCTTCTTTTCCACACTTGTGCTTCAAAGTAGCACCATGATCTTCATGATAGAGAGTCTCCTATTTTGTCACTTTCATATACTAGTGGGAATTTTTCATTATATAACTTGGCTTGTATATTCCAATGATGGGCTTCCTCAAATTGCCCTAGGTCTTCTTGAGCAAGCAAGTTGGATGCACACCCACTTAGTTTCTTTTTGAGCTTCCATACACTTACAGCTCTAGTGCATCCGTTGCATGGCAATCCCCACTCTTCCACATTGATATCTATTAATGGGCATCTCCATAGCCTGTTGATACGCCTAGTTGATGTGAGACTATCTTCTCCTTTTTGTTCGCAACCTCCACCACATTCTATTCCACCTATAGTGCTATATCCATGGCTCACACTCATGTATTGTGTGCGAGTTGAAAAAGTTTGAGAACATAAAATGTGTGAAACAATTGCTTGACTTGTCATCTGAAAATATATGATGGAAAATAGACACGGGAGCCATAGGTTTTACTAGAGGCCTCTCTCTTGATGGCAAATATCATGGTGGGTAAACAAATTACTGTCAAGCAATTGATAGAAAAGAGAATAATCATGTAGTTATCCAAGGCAATGATCGTGCATATAGGCATCATGTCCATGATAAGTAGGCCGAAATGATTCTGCATCTACTACTATTACTCCACACATCGACCGACTCCTGTCTGCATCTAGAGTATTAAGTTCACAAAGAACAGAGTAATGCATTAATAAAGATGACATGATGTAGAGGGATAAACTCAAGCAATATGATGAAAACCCCATCTTGTTACCCTTGATGGAAGCAATACAATACGTGCCTCGCTACCCCTACTTTGTCACTGGGTGAGGACACCGCAAGATTGAACCCAAAACCAAGCACTTCTCCCATTGAAGAATTACCAATCTAGTTGGCGAAACCAAACCAATAGCTCAAAGAGACTTGGAAGGATATGAAATCATGCATATAAGAAATCATAGGAGATTCAAATAAGTTTCATGGATAATATAAACATAAACCCACAATTCATCAGATCTTGACAAACACACCACAAAAGAGGATTACATCTGATAGATCTCCATGAAGATCATGAAGAACATGGTATTGAAGATAAAAGAGAGAGAATAAGCCATCTAGCTACTAGCTACGGACCCGTAGGTTTGTGCTGGACTACTCACACATCATTGGAGGGGCAATGGAGTTTATGTAGATGCCCTCCATGATCAAAAACCCATCCGGCAGATTATCGGAAAAGGCTCCAAGATTGGATCTCTCGAGAATGGAGGCTTCCAGTGGCAGAAAAGTATTTGCGTTCCACCTTTTGATGTTGTAGGAATATTTGGGTATTTATAGGCCAAAGAATAGGGTTAGGAGACCTGTTAGGAGGCGACAAGACTGCTAGGCGTGGCCAGGGGAGCTCGCGCCTAGCAGGCTTGTGGCGCCCTGGCACCTCCCCTGGCGTGCACTCCAAGTTTGGATGACTTGTTTCCTTCCAGAAAAATTACTTCTGAAGGTTTTATTTCTTTTTGACTCCGTTTAATATTCTATATCTTTAAAACTCAAAAACAAGGAAAAAACAGAAACCGGCACTTGGCTCTAGATTAATAGGTTAGTCCCAAAAATAGTATAAAATAGCATATTAATGCATATACAAAATCCAAAACAGGTAATATAATAGCATGCCATCATCAAAAATTATAGATACGTTGGAGACGTATCAGACCCCGTTGCCTAAGTTTAAAACCATTCATAGTGCGAGTGTCATTCACACTTGGGGACTCGTGCGCGATCCTGCAATTTCCTAAGTGTAAACACTCAGAGATCAAGGATCGAATAAGGGTAAGGCAAATAAAAACTGCACCACTCAAAGCGAAAATATGAATATAAGTGCAGACCACAGGAGCCTTAGGCTCATTCAAAGTCTTATGGATACAACTACCACTCGGCTTCCGAGGCAAAATCTTAAAGAGTTTTTTTAGACAGGCGATCACTCGGGGCGAGGCGGAACCACCGCTTCAACGAAGGTGTCCAGATCGATGCTGTCCACGATAGGAGTGGCAGCTTCCATGAACATCTCCATGAAGTCTTCAAGCTTGACGTGCTTCCTGTTAGCGACCTCCAGGGACTTCAACTTCTTCTCATCCACTCCCTTGTAGTGGACACGGACGAGCGAGAGAGCGATGTCATCTCCAGCTCAGGCTACTGATTTGTTTCAGGTTTTCACTCGGCTCGGGACATCTCTCACTCGGGTGAGAATGGATTCCAGATCCTTTGAGGGTTCCTCATCAGGAAAAATATCCTTCTCAATGCTTGAAATGGCAGTGCAGAGCCTCTTAATGTAAGCAGCCGCTTCATCAACGTGTTCTTCCAAGCGGAGAACGGCCATAGCAGTGCTATCCATGACCAGCTCTCGGGACGGGTCCAACTCCTTCTCGATCTCCTTAGTCTCCTTAGCAACATCGTCGTAGAACTCTGAGTTTAGTTCAACGAAGAAAGGAATCAGAGGCAAACAAATTTCATTCGGCTAAACAAGGCTGCACAAGAATCACTCGCGAAGATTTACCTTTGAGCATTTCACTCGCAGTATCACCAAATTCTTCGACGAACTGCTCTAGCTCAGTTTTCTTGGCAGTGATGTGCTTGAGTTTGGCCTCCCATCCAGTGCGTGATTTCTTCAACTCAGTGAGCTCCTCATTGGACTTCTTCGTAGCAGCCTCTAGGGTTTTCTTCTCCCCCTCCAGCTCCTCGAGTGTCTTCAACTTGTCCTCAGCTTCCTTGGTCTTCCGACTAGCCTCCTTCTAGGCAGCTGTTAGATCCGTGTCTTTCTTCTCGAGGTCCGTCTTCATAGTTTCTAAAGAATTAAAATTCTTCAGCCTCTCGATAACTTTATGATTTTCGCCACGAAGATGTGATGAAGTAGACTCGGTTGGACACAGAGGAAGAGCATTTGATGGCAGTCAGACAGGATGAGTATACCTTCGATTGCCTTTTTCTCCTGCTCCAATCGGGCGTTCTTGGTTTTTTTGGCTTCAAGGTCAAGGCGCAGGGTCAACACCTCCTTCTCTAGAGCACTGTAGTGGCTTCCGAGCTCTCAAACAACCTCCAAACAGGAAACAAAGGTAAAATATTACTCTGACTTTAAGACTCCAACCGACTGTTCCAATCGTCGGCAGTCTCGGGGACTACACCCAGTGGGTGCGCTCAGCATGCCCCCACTAGAAGATCGAATTCAAGACCTTTTTCTTCAAGATCAACGACGGATCAAACACCAAATTCAGCTACACTCTTAGACTTCCATCAACTTTTTCAGTCGACGATAGTCTTGGGGACTACACCCAGTGGGTGCACTCAGTGCGCCCCCACTGGAACCCAGAAACACCCAGATGGTGTGCCCATATGCAAACCCACTCAGGACTAAAGGCAAAAACAAAAGACACTTGGACCAAAATTCTGAGTGAGGAAGGTACTACGAGAGTACTTACTCGAATATTGTTTGGTAACGCCGCACTCACATCATATGCCGTCTTCAGACGTTTGCTCATCACCTCCAGCTGGATCAATGCCTCTTTGCTTGCTCCCACCTAATCCTCCGGGACGCAGTGTAGCGCGAAGATCTTGGTCATGGGAGGAGTCAACAAGGAGGACGACACATCAGTTCCGAGTGTGACTCCGACGCCTGAGCTGGCTTGCCCTGCTAACACCAAGGCATTGGTAGGCAATGGCTCTGGCATCACACTATCCATGTGGACAAAAGGGTTCGGCGGGTCAACCTTGTCATCCACATCAATGTCGATCACCTGACGCGGGGCTGCAAGTGTGCAAAAACACTCGGGAATAAGAAAAAAAGAAAACCACGGTGTGCGCTAGAAAGAATTTGAAGTTTACCTTTCGAAGACACAACGTCGACGTCAGCCCGCTCCTTCTCCAGAGTTTGAGGATCAGGCGAAGCAATTAAAGTGTCAGCACTTCAAAGGAAGCATTCGGAATGTCACATCATTCGGTTGAATTTAAATAGTAATTGTCGAAGTGGAAATATTTACACTGCGGCCACGGGAATAGCCATCTTGATCTTCGGGGAGGGGACCGCCTTCTGAGGTTTGGCTGCGGTGACTTTTGCCCGTTTTGCCGCCTTCTCGGGCGGTGAAGCAAGTTCACCACATCCATGCTTCGTGCTGTGAGTCGGGAGGGCGGTTGCAGTCGGCTTGATGATGTTTGATCCCTTGGAGCCGCCACCACGGACTCTCGGGGCCTGGTGCGCCTTGGAGCGGGCTTCGGGCACTCGATCGTCCGAGCGCAAGGATTCCACTTCGTAGATGTCGTCTAAGTCGTCCTCTTCATCGTCACTCTCGTTCTAGTCATCTTCTTCTCTTTCTCCCGCTTCAGTCGAGTCCTCGGGGTGATCGGTGTCACTTGCCACGTCAACTAGGCATCGATCCACAATAGGCACTTGACTAATGATTTCCATGAAAGCTTGTGAAATTAAGAACAAGTCAATCAAGTTGAGTACAACAAGTACATAAATATCACTCGGTTAATGGATCTTCGAGAGTTAGCTCATTTGGTGGATTTTCTAATGAAAGTGGAGTCACCAGTCTGCTCCCTCTGGGGTTGTCGCGTGCTGGGGTGATCGCCTTGCTCTTGGCTTCCACCACTTCTGCTTCGAGTTCATCTGGGTTCGTTTGGGTAGTGTCATTCGGTCAGGTGTATTCCCACATGGGGTGAGCCCTAGCTTGCAGTGGTTGAATCCTCCTCTGGAGAAAAACCTCTAGCAAGTTTAGGCCATTGATACCTTTCTGCACCAAGGCCACCAGAGTTATCACCAATATATCTATGTTCGTCTTCCCATCCTTGGTCACAGTCATCCTGGGGACTGGCCGAATGCATTTAGACGTAAACGATGGAAGTCACGACTGGCCTTCACCGACTGGAACATCCTGGCAGTAAAACCAGTTTTCCTGCCAGACCTTCACCGAACCTGGAAAGGTCATCATCAGGAAGCAAACCTTTCCCTGCAGCTGGATTCCCAAACCCCCACACAACTGAGCTACATTTGTATTGTCCTTTGATCGAGTGGACTTCTTCACATTCATCACTCGACGGGTGAAAAGATGTTTGAATAAACCCCAATGGGGATGACAACCCAAGAGATTTTCGTAGAGAGAAACAAATGCAGCCAAGTAAACAATGGCGTTAGGAGGGATATGATGGAGTTGAGCGCCACAGAAATCTAAGAATCTACGAACGAACGGGTGAGGCGGAAGAGAGAAACCTCACTCGAGGTGAGTTACCATGAGGATGCGCTCGTTCCCTCGTGGTGAGGGCTCGTCCTTGCTCGCCTACGGCAACTGCAACCTCCCTACGGACAAGAGTCCCTTGCTCTCCACCTCAAGCATATAGGCCTTTGTGACCCGCGATGGCATCCAATTGCCTTGGTTCCACCCCAACGGCACGCCAACGCTGGAGGAGGAGCTGCACGAGCTCTTCTTCACCCGCTCGACCTTCGCGGTTTCCCCCTTCATCCTCTCCGGCGAGATTGGGTCTGGATTACAGCATGGGTTTAGTGGGAGAGTCGCGGAGAAGACGAAGGAAGAAGCAGGAAATGAGATATGTGTCATCCCCAACAATGCCCTCGCCTTTTATATCAAGAATCGAGCAAAAACATTGGCCGTCAATCCGCAAATGGAGCGAGATCTGCGGATCCACCGTTCAGAGTCTCGGAGACACATGGTGAAAATATTGGCACGGAAATCGAGGCGTCGTGCCCACTCCCCCCAATTTCCGCGACTTGACCGTTCTATCACATGTCTGCACGTCCTTCATGGTTTCGAGTGTGTGGGAACCTCTTCATGCCTTAAAACGCAACAAGCTCCGCACTTCGAAGCACCCGAATAATCGAGCATTCAGACCGTTTCTTCCCGGAAACATTTTGATTTACATATTCAAGCTAAGTCATTCGATCAGAGAATGTTAATCCTGAATCCGTCATGGTTTGAAGCCGAGTGAGAAATGACACATACCATTTCTTAGACACCTCCAATGCTTCATCAATGCTTCCGAGTGTCGATCACTCGACCACTAAAACCTCACAGATTCGGGGGCTACTGAGGAGGTTGTCTAACATGGGTAGGGTCACATGACTCACATCTAGGGCCCACTTGTGGTCCCTTATTATCATTAAAACCCCTAGGGTAAAGATGCATACGGAGAGTCACTCGGATCACTCAAGTCACTCAGACGTCTATGGCTTCACTCGTGCGGATTGAAGTTCTAGCAGCTCAGGAGACGCAACGTTCGAGGGATTTGAAGCGACGCCCACGGTGTTGTTAATTGTGCGTTACCAGTAACGCCCCACTTAATCAGCAGTTCCTGCAACGTTACATTGATTAGCATTGATAGTCTTAATGATGGCGCTCGGTCGGTGGTGGCACACTCTATATAAGCCACCCTCGAGTTCTATAGCAGGGGTTGTGACCTCCTATAATCATTTACTCCCCATAAGCAAACACCAAAGCCTCTAGGCTAGAGATGTAGGGATTTTACCACTTCCGAGTGGGGCCTGAACGCATACAATCCGAGTGAACATATGTGTCGTAGCTAGGCTTCGCCCCTCCGTTCATACCCCTAGTACTATTGTTAGGCTAATTCCCTCGACACATAGCATCAGCAAGCAACTTCTTCTTCTTCTTTGGAGGAGCCTTGGGAGATGGCTCTTCCTATTCCTCAGCCTCAGCCTCAGCTGGATCGTCATACATTGAAGTTGGTCTTCCAACAACATGTATGATCCTCTTCCTGCTTTTCTTCTCTCCAGCCTTCTTGGGCATGGAATTCCTTGGGGGCTCAATAGACATGGAAGCCCTAGCACTCTAATGTGCTTTCACAGCCTCTGAACTGGCATACTCCTTCTGGACTACCTTTCTAGATGAGGTAGCCTCATTGGCGGGCTTCTTGGCAGGCTTTTCAGCTTTGTCCTGCTTTGCCTTGGCAGGGATCTCATCAGGCACAAAATCAGAATCTTCTTCATCTGAGTTTAGCTTCCTTCTTGCTCTAGTTACTGCCTTGGGCAAGTCTGGCGAGCTAGGAACATCGTCATAGGAAGATGAGCTACCATCAGGACTAGTGCCTAGGTCTGCATCAACACTAGGCTCTTTGAGATCATTCTGGATATCCACTGAGTATGACATCTCTGACCCTGTGAAAAGAGTATAGAAGAGCAGATAGGTTGAGCATCACAAAACACAGAAGTTTTAAAAGTTTGAAGAAAGAAAATCTTAGTTTTACCTTTTTGCGGAACAACATTCAGTAGCACCGAGTCAAAAATTTCGGATTCACCAAGACAAATGATGTGCCTCATAGAGACTTGGCAGTCCCTTCGGTGACACCAAAGGAAACAACTCAGTCTCACCGAGACCATTCTCAGAAACCCTAAATCCCAAATCGGTGGAACCGATTTTTGCGACTCAGTGTCACCAAGACCTATTCGGCAGACGGCTAACCCTAAAAATTTCTTCATTCGCTATTCTACAAGATCTTTTGGTGGGGCAAGAGGGTTGCAGATGGTGGCTTATATATAAACTTATCCCAATGTGTAAAGAATTGGACAATGAAGCACAACAGAGATCGGATCATACCCTAACTCTGTGAAGATCCGCTACAGCAACGATGGTAGAGAGGATTCCCGTCGACGGCAAGGATGCCAGTGGCGAGGCACTCGGGGAAGTAAGGGCAATGAACAGGAGTCCAGGTGCGGCAGTTTAGGGCAGGAGACCACGGCGTTTGAAGATTGAATTTCAAAGCGTTGGGTCCATAGAATATATACCCCTCACTGTCAGTGTCACCGATACTAAAATCTCGGTGCCACCAAGTTTCATTGCTGTCTGTTGACATGGAAACTCGGTGCAACCAATATTAATGCATCGGTGGTATCGAGGTGCAAAGACAGATCAACCCTAAGGTTGTCGGTGTAGCCGAGAATTTTGAGTTGGTCACACTGAATTGCACTATAGGGAGGTTTTGGAGTACATCCCTTGTCGATAAGGAACTCCGAGCGCATCACACACAAAGGGATCGAGAAGTGCTTGTTCAATTTTTTGTGATGTAGCATGAATAGAACTTGAGATGAGAAAGCAGAAATATCTAGAGAGGGGTCCTATGTATTCTTGTCCATCCAATTGGAAAAGGGTAAAATAAAACCAAATAGCAACAATTGGATGTCCTCGAACGGTTAAAGAAATGCAGACCAACATGCTCACACAATAAGATATCAAATGAAATTGCGGCAAACATGCACATACATTCTAGCATCTTTCAAGCACTTTTGGCGATGGCATAGTCATATATATATATATGAGTATATTGACTTAGGAGCCAAGTAATAATACTTGATCATAGTTCATACTCATCGTTTAAGCACAAGTGGGGTTACCACTTTTACATAAAGTTTGCTAATGTTGCCACATGCTATGAGATGCTTTGACTCGGGTCTTAGAGTAAAGCTCCCCTTGATGTGACATACCCCCTTGAGAGGGATAAACTGTAGGATCAAAACTAGGTCTAGAGGGGGTGATTAGACTACTTGACCAAATGAAAATCTACTTTTTCCCAATTTTAAGTGTTAGCATATTTTAGCATTCAAAGCAAGTCAAGTACACCCTACACATGAATGTCTAAGAGTATAGCAGCAAAAAGTAAAGACATTGCACATGTAAGTAAAGACAGGGTAAGGAAAGCAAACACAATTGGTGACACGATAATTTTTCCCGTGGTTCCGATAGGTGGTGCTATCATACGTCCATGTTCATGGAGTCTTCAGCCCACGGAGGGTAACGGTCGCGAGAGTCCACGGAGGGCTCTACCCATGGAGGGTTCCACGAAGAAGCAACCTTGACTATACCATGATGGCCTACGTCCACGGAGGACTAGCCTAACTCGCGGTAGATCTTCACGAAGTAGGCGATCTCCTTGCCCTTACAAACTTCCTGCTTCACTCCACAACACGAAGTAGGAGGCTCCCAAGCGACACCTAACCAATCTAGGAGGCACCACCCTCCAAAAGCTAATAGGCTCGGTAATGTCGATGAACTCCTTGCTCTTGTGCTTCAAGATGATAGACTCCTCAACACACCATCAGTCTCTCACAGATATGGCTTGGTAGAAGAGATGGGATTGGTGGAAAGCAACTTGGGGAGGCTAGAAATCAAGATCCATATGGTTGGAATGGAAGATATTGATCTCAACACAAGGGTAGATGGTTCTCTCTCAGAAAACTGATAGGATAGGTATGGAATAGTTCTGAGCGCTTCTCTCTCGAGTAGGTGGTGGTGAAGGGGTATATATAGGCATCCCAAAAAATTGAACCGTTACACACAAAATGAAAAACTCGGTGACACCGTTGTGTTAATCTCGGTGGTACCGAAGTGACCAAAAGGTGACAGCTTTTGAATCTCGGAGCGATCGATATAGGAATCTCGGTTTCATCGATATGGTGACCAACTGTCAGAATGCCCATTCTCGGTGACGCCGATTCAATAATCTTGGAGGGACCAAAACTGTGAAATTGCATAATAGAAAGTTGGCAACCCAACTCGGTGGCATCGAAATCAGTATCGGCTCGACCAAAGGGTTAGGGTTTGGCTGAGTGTGTCTAGGGTTTGGAATCGGTGGCACCGAATGTGGAATGTTGGTTGCACCGATTTTGAGTGTTTGGCTTAGGACATACTTTGGTGGGAGAGTTTGTGGGTGTCTTTGGTGACTATCAGTTGTGCACATATGCGCATTTTGTTCACCAACAAAACTTTACCCCCTTCTAATAGTATTGGCTTTCCTATGGACTCAAAGTGACTTCTCACAAATATAAAATGTAGAATCCTCTTGCTCGAAGCTTTGCCAATCCATTTCCTTGCATCTTGGGGTGTTCCACAATCTCTTTCCAACCCATCATTTGAACTTTTCCTGAAATATACTTGATGGAAACATTAGTTCAATGACTTATATGTTGTTATGAATTACCAAAACCACCAAGGGAGAAAATGTGCTTTCAATCTCCCCCTTTTTGGTAATTGATGACAACATATAGATCAAAGCTTCGACATATGATATAATCAATGAATATAATCGTCGCTTTCAGAAGTATGTGATAAGAAAGAGCTCCCCCTAAATTTGTGCATTATTTTGGATTTGCGTTTGAATGCAAATGCACAATCGATTATGTACATTGGGCGCTTCTTCCATGTCACATACATCTAGGTGGTATGCGAGAATAATTACAGTGAACATCATAGCACAACACAATCAAGCAATGTAGAAATATCATCTCATAAAGCATTAAGATGATAGGAAGTAGTAGCATCACACAAAAGTGTATCACAAGCAACCAAAAGCAATTGTTTTTGAAAAAGCAATAAACACCAAAGCACTCTCTCACTTGAAGCCTAAAGATCTATATACACTTCTCCCCCTTTGGCAACAAGTTACCAAAAAGGTCAAAGGCATATGTCTAAGCGTTCTTGGGATGATCTCCTCCGGTTGTTGCTGAAGGAGTCGAGAGAACAGCATCGGCAAAGTTCTCTGTAGATGTCATGGATGGAGTTGGTGTGGCAGCTGGAGGAACTGGAACTAATGGAGCTGGAGCTAAGGTGACAACAGCAGGAGCTGATGAAGAGGGCCTCGAGTCTGGAGCTGGCACAGTGACTGATGTGGCCTAAGTGGGAAATTGTGTGCCTATCCTAAGAGGTGATCCATCCTCCTCATCATCATCAGAAGAAGAAGAATCCCGAGGGATGTGCACCGAGTCAACTTCCTTGTGAAGCTCTATGACTGTCTTAGTCACCCTATCCACCTTATCATTAAGAGTCTTGATCCTTGTTTCAAAGATCCTCATAAGACTGTTCTGGTTGTCTAGAATCCACTTAATGTCCTTTTGCATGTCCTGAACTGATGAAATCAACATATCCATTTGCTCACTTCTGGATCTAGGAACTTGAGCACTAGTGGCTCTAACTGCCTCTGCCTTTGCCTGAGCTGCAGGTCATGTGGGATGATCTAGGTCCATCACCACAATATTGTCCTCGAGATCTGGCTGTAGAGGCAAATGGGGATGATCTAGATCAAATATGTGTTTTTCCAACTTGGAGTCTATGAGCATCTAGATGTAGGGTGCATAGCAGCAAGAGCGCTTCTAATCAGCACCAACCCTCTTGACTGTCTCAACATTCAAGTCCATGACTCTCATCTTGGTGTTTGTCAAGGTGGATCAACATGTTGATGGAATATCCTCGGATCATCTTGTCATCTCCTGACTTGGGCATCAAAGTATGCCTCAGAATGGTGTTCATGGTGCGGAGGCCAGCCTAAAGATAGTAGATGGATCCTAGCTTGTGAGACTTCACATTAGCAGCAAGGATCTCCTTGTACATTTTGGCCTTAGCATTGTGGCTCTCCTTGGATTCTGAGTAGACATCCTAATCACCATCATGTGCCTCTGGAACTCCTAGAATTGCAGCCCATTCATCAATAGTGGATTCATATCTTGCACCTTCTGTCATCCATACAATCCTACCATCTCCATAGAAATGTGCATTGGAGTAGAATTGCATGATCATTTCATCATTCCATGCAGTAAATTATCTGTCAACAAACTCATCCAAACCAATGCAGTGGAAATTGTCTTGGACACTTGGAGAATAGTCCTCATTCTCCTTAATGAATTTCCAGTCAACATATCTCATGTCACTGACTACTGGGCTCTTGTCTAGCAGGACTATCTCACAGAAGTCTTGCTGCTCCTTGGTGTAGAATCTGTAATCAATAGGAGTCTTCTTCCTTTGGGCATATGGAGCTATGGCTCTCCATGCCCTCAAACCTGAGTCTTTCCTCTTCTTCATATCTTCAGCAACTAGGTGGCTGACATCATATCCTGGAAGATGTGGTCTAAACTTCATCAAGGTTGTAAAGTCATCATCATCCTCAACTCTGGAGGTAGTTCCCTTGTTCTTTTCAGAAGGTGGAATGTACCTGGATGTCCTCTTAGGTTTTTCAGCAGCATCCTTCTTGGATGCAGATTTGGTGCTCTTGGATGTGTCTGATTAGGCATAGCATTAGCTAGAAGTTTCTTGGCCTTCTTATTTGGAGGAGCCTTTGCAGCTGGCTCATCCTCCTCTTCAGCGGGAGCTGCTTCCTCTAGATCTTCATACATAGATGTAGGCCTGCTAGTCACATGGATTATCCTTTTTCTGGCTCTCTTCTCCCCTGCCTTCTTAGGCATAGACTTATTTGGGGTATCAATGGTCACTGTTGCCCTAGCACTCTCATGTGCTTTGATAGTTTCAGCAGGTGCATAAATTTTGCTGACCACCCTCCTGGAAGAGGTGGCCTCATTTGCTGACCTCTTGGCAGCTTTCTCTTGCTTCTTGGCAAGAGCCTCCTCGGGCACAAAATCTAAATCTTCCTCATCTGAATTCAGCTTCTTCCTGCCCCTAGTGGTAGCCTTAGGCAACTCATGGGAGCTGGGGGTGCCTAGATCTGAAAAGGAACTAGGCTCAGGGCTAGTGCCTGAACTCATCTCAACATCCTCCTCTGGCATGTTCTGACTGTCGTGGTTTTGTCACGGCAGATGCCATGGGTAGGCTTATCGAGAGGGGCCGAAAGGACGCCGGTGGACGCCGGGAACGGGGTTAGGCACAAACGGTGACTGACACGCGATGTACCCAGGTTCGGGGCCCTCCGTGGGAGGTAAAATCCCTACTCCTGCTTGGTCTCGTTGAGATGATGGTGAAGGTTACAATCGTGCTCCTGGAGCTGTATGGACCGAGGTGGGAGCTAAGCACCCAGGCTCGAGAGGTTCCCCGTGGGGGATGCTACGTGGGGGGTGCTTTCGCCGTTCTTCTTCGCCGCCACGTCTGTCTGTCTCTCCTTTTTTTCCCCTTTGCATGGGGGAGGCCCGGGGGGTTTTATAGACCAACCCCCGGCTTACAATATGAATATAATGGTCATGAGGGGACCCATCCGGCAGCCTCTACGGCCGACTGCGGAGGCCACCAGCTTCGGTCTTGTCATGGGCGGGCCCCGAGCCCGGTCACGCCGCGGCACGGGGTGCCACGGGCGGCGGCGTCTTCCGGCGGTCGGCCGAAGTCAGCGGCCGGCCGGCTGTCCTGTAGCCATGCTGGAGTAGATGGCGGAGTGGTTGGGGGCAGGCTGCCACTGTTGGAGGCCTGGTCGCCGTCCAACAGTGGCGAGAGGCCACTGCGGCCATGCGGGCGCTGACCACCGACGGGATAGGGGCCACTATGACCTTGTGGGCACTAACCATCGATGGGACGGGGCCCACTGTCACCACGCAGGGCCCGTTAGGGGCATCCGATGCACGGCCGGCTAGTGAAGGAGCCGAGCGGCGAGGCCCCAGCCGGCCAGCACACCGTGGCTGGTGAAGGAGCAGCCGGCGCGCCCGTGCCGGGGGGTTGGAGCCGGCGGGGCGTCGCCGGGCCGGCTCCTCGAAGGCGGCCCGCCCATTTTCCCTATGGACGAGCCCGAAGCATAAGGAGTGTTTGAGGCTACCCGGGGGTCATCCCCCGTCAGTAGTCCCCGAAGCCGGAGGGGCCCGTCGACGGGATGCGGCAGACCGCGCCGGCTTGAGGAATGTTCGAGCACTGGAAGCGCCTGGGGAGCCGGGCGGTGCCGGCACGTGGTGGCCTGGCTCCGCAGTCGTCCGGGGCCACCCGCACCGCCGGTGTCGCCCCACCTGGCGGGGAAACCGCGCTGCGTGGAGGACGGAGCGGGCAGCAGCCTGGTGGGCTGAGCGACGGTTCGGGCCTGGCGACCAGGCGGGGCCCGCCACGACCATGGCCCTGAACCGCCCGCAAAGATTTCGCGTGCAGTGGGCGGACGTTTGGTATTTCGGGGCGCCCTGATGTCCGCCTCGTGCGCCTCGGGGATCGTGCGAGACTTGTGCGCGAGGGGCGCCTCCGCTACCGCCGCCCGCGCGGGGTATAAGTAGGGAGGGGAGGCGAGGGGGAGGATCCCGTTTCCTTGCTTCCGTCGCTTCCCTCCTCCCCCCGCCCCCTCGTCGAGAGAGAGAGAGCGAGAAGGGAAAAGGGTAGTTCGAGAGGGACAGCGAGCTTGCGCCGCCTCCCGCCGCCGCGAAGAGGACAGCCCGTCGGTCGATCCCCGCGCCGCCGCCATGGAGGTAGTAACCAAAGGCGCCTGGGACGGTAGCAACGTCGACGCCACCTTCATCGAGTACCTCAGCGCGCGCCGCAAGCTCCCGGTGGCGGAGAACTTGGAGGTCCGCCCGCCGGGGGTGGAGAACTCCCCAGTGCCGCGGCCGGGCGAGGTCGTGGTCTTCGCCGACCATTTCCACCGCGGATTGGGGCTGCCGGCGAGCGCCTTCTTCCGGCGTTTCCTGACACACTTCGGCCTGCAGCCTCACCACCTCGCCCCCAACTCCATCCTGCAGTTGGCAGCATTCGTCGTCGTCTGCGAGGGGTATCTGGGAGTCGAGCCCAGACTCGACTTCTGGTGCCGGCTCTTCTACTTCAAGCGGCAGACAGTGAAGGACCCGGCGTCCCAGAGGATGGTGATGACCGCCTGCGGGGGCGCCTCCGTCCAGGTTCGTCAGCGGACCGGCTTCCCCAAACTCCCGCTGCACGAGTCGGTGAAGCGATGGCAGCGGGGGTTCTTCTATGTGAAGAATGTGCAGCCGGAGGAGGACTACATCAACCTCCCCGACTTCGCCAACCACCCGCCGGTTGCCATGCAGAACTGGCGGGCGACGCCGACCTTGGTGCCCGAGACGGCCGATCGGCTCAGCGCCCGCCTCCGCGAGCTAACTGGGACGGAGGGGCTCACGGCCACGGATTTGCTGGCGGCGATGATTGCGCGCCGGGTGCTGCCGCTACAGCGCCGGCCGCATCTTATTTGCCAGATGGGAGGGCGCCATGACCCCTACCGGCTCTCCACCAAGGAGCTGAGGCCGATTCACATGGCGAGGAAGGTCAACGCCGTGTCGACGGCGAAGATGAAGGAGGGGGAGTGGCAGTGGGGGAAGATCCCCTACAGCCGGAGTCATCCGGCACCACGGGTAAGTGAACAGCCAGCTCCGCCTCCCAGCCAATGGCCGCTGGGTCGCAATCCCCCATTCGGTCTAACAGCGCCATCCGGTTTACCTGCAGAAGTTCGCGCTCCTGCAGGACTACGCGAGGCCGACGCCGGATTCGATGGAGTCCGACCCGAAAGAGGTCGAGGACGACGTCGACGTGGAGCCGGCCGCCACCGAGCGAGCCGGCGAGGTGGAGGCGGACGACAGCGAGGCGGAAGAGGAGGAGGACGACGACGCCGACCCATCGGGTGAGTCTTCGTTCCGGGCGCCATTAAGGGATTGGCCCGATGACGATTGTGAGCAGGAGCCGACCCTTGCTGCAGAAGACCCGACGAAGTTCTCGGAGGGGGAGGTCACGGCGCCACGGGGGGCCGGCCACGGGGCGCCAGCGACCCGGCCGAGGCGGACAAGGGGAAGGGGCCGGCCGTCCCCAAGCCGGCGCCCAAGCGCGCGGCTGCCGCGCAGCCGGGCGGTACCCACGCCGGAGGGAGCAAGAGGCAGAGGGGGAACCCTACCGGGCCCTCCAGGCGGGCGGTGCCGGTCATGGTCGGGTAAGTCTTGATCTTTTGTTGATTTGAATCCTGTTTTTGCCCCCTTCCTCGTCTAATGCCCCGCCGCCATCAGGGAGGCGCACTTGCTGGGCAGAGAGCCAGGCGGCGGGACGACAAAAGCGGCGCCGCCGTCGACGGCCGAGGAAATGGAGCACCAGGCGTGGCTCGACCTCGACAGGGCCGAGCGGGAGCTGCGTGAGAAAGAGCGTCGCCGGTGGGAGGAGGTAGCGGCAAAGTCGGGGGTGGCCAGCGGGGAGGCCGCTGGCCAAACATGGGAGGCATTCCCCCACGGCTCGGAGGAGACGTCGCCGGGCCGCCAAGGTGCCGACCGGCCCGCGGGAGACGGCGGGGAGGCCGCGGAGGACTTGGCGGAGAAATGCCACCAAGCCTCCCAGCCGGCTGGGAACGACGCGCCGTTGGCGTCGGACGACGCGCCACCAAAGGCGAGTGTCGTGCCGCCGGGCGTGGAGGTGGTGGACTTGGAGGCGCCGAAGCAGGAGGCGCCGATGCAGGAGGCGCCGACCACGGGGGCGCTGGCGTCGGAGGTGCCGGCCACGGGGGCGCCGGCTTCTGGCGTGCCGGCTCCTGACACGCCGGCACCGGACGCGAGCCAGCCAGGGAGCGCCGATGGTGGAGAATCCGCGATGGGGGCCACGGCCACCGAGGGGCGGCCACGGCAAGCACGTCGTCGGCGACCCCTGAAACAACGACGGCGACGGGGACCGGCACCATCGTCATCTCCCACGAAGGAAGGCCCGCAGACGAGGGCCGGCCCTAGCGGGTGTGGGCGACGGCCGGGAGCCCAGCCTCCGGGGAGCCGGCGAGCACCCTTGGGACCGCGGTGGCCGCCGCCTCGGAGTTCTTCACGGCTTGCCGCGCCCAGGCGATGGAGGACGCCCGGGCCGCCAGCGAGTGGTTGGTGAGCTTGGAGCGGGCGGTTGCGGTAAGCTCCTTGTCTCTCCTTTGTCTTCCTTCTCTTCCAGTGGGGGCACGCTAGCGCACCCACTGGGTGTAGCCCCCGAGGCTCGAGCCGGCTGGGCCGCAGGCAGGTCGAGCCTAAAGCGCTATCTTCCTCTTTGTTTTTTGCAGGCGGCCCACGACTGCCGGGCGGAGGAGTACAACACCCTGCTGGGGCTGTTCAGGGGGGCGGAGAGCCGCCTTGCCGCCACGACAGCAGACCTGCAAGGTACGCGTCCCTGCGTCCTTGGTGGGGAGAGCCCCCGAGGGCCAAGCCGGCTGCCCTGGAGGCGGGCCGGTTCCCTTGTCATTCCTTCCTTCTAACTTGATCAAATCTTCTCTGTGCAGCCGCCCACAAAGAGGCAGTCGGCCTCGGGGTCAGGTGGTCTGGCTCCTCGGGGAGCGGGACACCGTGGTGGCAGAGTGCCGGAAGTTCCGCGAGAGGGCGGAGGGGCTGAGGGCAGACCGGAAGAAGCTCGAGGAGGCCCATAGACGGGAACTGGCGGACCGGGAGGCGGTGCTCCGCCGGGAGGCAGAGGAGCGGGAGAAGGTGCTCCGCGACAAGCTGGAGGCCCAGGACGCCACGCTGATGGCGGCGCTCAAGGAGAAACTCGTGGCTCAGGACGAGACTGAGCACTACTGCCAGGAAGCGGCGGACCGGGAGGCAAACTTGGTGGAGGAGGGCCACAAGGTGGACCGGATGCTACGTCGTAAGTTCCTAGCCTTCCTCTTCCTTATTTCTTTGTGCGCCCCCTTCTCCTTTTCCTCACGCTTTCTTAGGGCTCTTCCTCGGTACCCAAGAGAGCGCCGAGGTGGCCGTGGAGTCCGATCGTGAGGACCTACGGGCCTGGGGAGAGGTCGTCGAGCCGGGCGCCCCTTGGACGCTGGAGGATGTGGGGGTTGCCGCCGAGGTGTGCCTGGAGATGGTCATCCGCACCCTGACGCGGTTTCGGAAGGCCGGTACGGTGCTGGTCCGGGCCCTCTGGCCCCAGGCTGTGGATCCGGGCTCCTATACCCGGCTTGCCCGGTGGCTGGAAGCCGGGACTGCGCGGGTGAACGTCTGGAGGGCCTCCGCAGCGCGCGCCGGCGCGGAGATGGCGCTCCGCGTTGCCAGGTCGTGGTATCCTGGGCTTGACCTGGGGTTGCTCACGGCCCAGCGTGCCGGCACCGAAGCGGAGTTGTCGGCGGTGGCGGACGAGCTGCAGAGGCGAGCGAGCGAGCTCGCGTCCTTCACCGCATGGGATGAGTACGTCCCGGAGCGTGGTGCGGACGGCGCGGCCATCCCGGAAGACTCGTACGGCCTTGCCCTCGACGACCCGTAGGGGAGCGAGTGCGAGACGGTCGACGATGGGTCTGACACCGACGACTACGCTCCATCCGAGCCAGCTGATGACGTGGGACCTCCATCTCGGCCGCCCCGGGAGCGCCAGCCTCGAAGGCGCCAGCGCCGTCGGCGTGAACGCATCCGGCCCTGGAGGTGCCGGAGCCAGAGGCGAGACGGCTCAAGATCGCTCCTCCTTGTACATTTTCGTCTGCATTTCATTTTAGTGTCGGAGTTCCACCCACTGGGGGTGTATTTAAGACGTATTGTAATGAACCTGCGGCCGTGGGCCTTTTATCATGTTCAATCGATGTTTTGTTATCAGAAGTAGAAAGGAGTGCGTGCCGGTTCTACTTTCGCCTTTTGCCTGTTGACTTGTTCGTGTGCGCTAGGATTCCTTTCGGCTTCTGGCCCGCCTGCCGGCCAGCCGGGAGCCAGTCTGGAACAGGGACAGGGCTTCACCCATAGGGAAAAGGTAGCGGGCTCTTAGAGTCAACCGGCTAGGACTAGGTCGAGCCGGCAGAGGCCAGCCACGGGGAGTGACGTAGCATGGTTGGGCTAGCCCGGCTACCGTGCGTTGGCGGACCTTTGTTTGAGAAGCTCCTTCGTACCCCGCGGTCCCTTCAGCCGGACAGCCGGGGGCCGGTCTGTGGCTGGTTAGGGCAGGGGAGTCAAAAGGCCGCTCGCTCACGCTTATTCGTCCGCCTCGGAGGGGAGCTGGGCGAGCCCCCGGGACCGTGAGCCGGGCCCGGGCCTTAGATGGTAGGAAGAGACTTGGAGAAACCAAAAAAGGGTGTTCCTCAAGCGCTGACTTGAGGTCCCCGTTGCATTCATGGGCCCGAAGGGGCAAAAGTACAGAGTACGTACATTGGCTTTTCAGCAGTAAAACGGGCGGAGGAGCGCCGCGTTCCACGGGCGCTCTGTTTCTCGCCGGACGCGTCCTCTCTTGTGCTTCTGCGGCTTCTGGGCGTCTATCAGGTAGTAGGCATTGTTGTGCAAAGCCCGACTGATGATGAATGGGCCCTCCCACGGGGAGGACAGCTTGTGCTGGCCGGCCGTTCGTTGAACCCGCCTGAGCACCAGGTCCCCCTCGCGGAAGGAGAGTGGCCGGATCCGCTTGTTGTGGTAGTGCCGGAGCTTTTGCTGATAGATGGCTGTCCGGCTCAAGGCTAGCTCGCGGGCTTCTTCGAGGAGGTCGACGTCGTCCTCCCTTGACTCACTCGCATCGTTCTCGGTGTATAGGGTGACCCGAGGCGAATCGAACTCGATGTCGGTGGGGATGATCGCCTCAGACCCGTAAATGAGAAAGAACGGGGTGAAGCCGGTCGACCGGTTGGGCATGGTCCGGAGGCTCCACAGGACGGCTGGCAGCTCCTCGACCCAGCAGCCGGCCGACCGGACCAGCGGTGTGACGAGCCGGGGCTTGATGCCAGCCAGGATCAGGCTGTTCGCCCTTTCGACCTGGCCATTCGACTGGGGGTGGGCGACGGACGCCAGGTCGAGCCAGATGCCCTGTCGTGAGCAGAAACGCGCTAGGGCGCCCTTGGCGAAGTTCGTGCCATTGTCGGTGATGATGCTATGGGGGACGCCGTAGCGAACTGTGATGTCTTCGATGAACCGGACGGCAGTGGGGCCGTCCAGCTTCTTGATGGGTCGCGCCTCGATCCACTTGGTGAACTTGTCGACGGCGACCAACAGGTGTGTCATGCCGCCCCGGGCGGTCTTGAAGGGCCCCACCATATCCAGCACCTAGACGGCAAAAGGCCATGAGAGGGGGATAGTTTGGAGGGCGGTAGCCGACAGGTGGCTTTGCGCGCGGAAGCGTTGGCAGCCCTCGCACTTGTCGACCAAGTCCTTGGCCGCATCCAGGGCAGTCGGCCGGTAGAAACCGTGGCGGAACGCCTTGGCCACCAAGGACCTGGAGGCGGCATGATGCCCACACTCGCCTTGGTGGATGTCGAGGAGGATCTCCAGCCCCTTCTCCGGCTCGACGCAGCGTTGGAAAACGCCCGTGGTGCTACGGTGAACGATCTCGCGGTTGATGATGCCGTAGGCCGAGGCCCGGCGCTGGATTTGCCTTGCGGTGGGCTCGTTAGGGGGGAGTTCGCCGCGCTCGAGGAACGCCAGGATGGGCAGAGCCCATGATGGGGCCGAGACGGGAGCCGGCTCGGGCACGAGCGGGACGTCGGAGGCGGCAGCCGCCGAGGCCGGCACGGCAGCCCCCGGGACCAGCACGCCAGCCCCCAGGGCCGGCACGTCAGTCCTCGGGACCGGTTCGTCAGTCCCCAGGAGTGAAGTGGCGGCGGGAAGGTCGGCCGTCGTTATGACGGTGTCGAGTGCCGGCGGGGCCGGTTGGTTTGGAGTGGCGGGTGGCGTCGGGGCCGGCTAGGCGGCTGTGATGAATGGGGCCGGCAGGGCAGCCGGCGCAACCGCAAAGTCGCCCACGCCCGTCGGTATGAAGATGGATTCCGACTCGGGAGACGGCTTGACCGAGGGTTTTAGCAGCCGCTCGAGGGAGACGCCGGCAGGAATGGCCTGCCGGGTGGAGCCGATTTTGGCCAGCGTGTCGGCCGCCTCGTTGTCCGTCCAGGGGACATGATGAAACTCACAGCCCTCAAAGAAGCCGGTGAGTTGCTGGACGAGGAAGCAGTAGCTGGCCATGTTGGCCTCTCTGGCGTCCCACTCGCCAGAAACCTGCTGGACCACGAGGTCGGAGTCGCCAAAGCATAGTATGCGCCGGATGCCAATCCCCTTGGCAAGCCGGAGGCCGTGGACGAGGGCTTCATACTCAGCCACGTTGTTGGAGGCGGCAAAGTGGATCTGGAGGGTCTACTTGAGTTGGTCACCTTTCGGGGAGGAGAGGACAATGCCGGCACCCAAGCCGGTCCTCATCTTGGAGCCGTCGAAATGCATGCGCCAGTGTGTGGAGTCGGGTGGAGGCGGTACGAACTGGGTCTCAGCCCAGTCGACGAGGAAGTCGGCCATCGCTTGGGACTTGATGGCGGTGCGCGGCTCGTACCGGATCTCGTAGTCGGCCATGGCGATGGCCCATTTGGCTATCTGGCCGGTGGCATCCTGGCCGGCCATGATTTCGCCTAACGGCTCCATGCTCATGACAGTGACGACGTGCTCCTGGAAGTAATGCTTCAGATTCTGGCTGGCGAAGTAGACGCCGTAGCACATCTTCTGGTAGTGGGGGTAGTTCTGTTTGGAGGCGGAGAGGACTTCGCTGAGGTAGTAGATCGGACACTGCGTCGACAGCGCCTTGCCCTCCTCCGGCCTCTCCACCACCAGGACGATGCTGACGATGCGCGTAGTGGCTGCGATGTAGGCGAGCAGGGGCTCCTTCTCACCCGGCGCGGCCAAAATGGGCGCGCTGGTGAGAGCCCGCTTGAGGTCGCGGAACGCTGCGTCCGCCTCGCTGGGCCAGTCGAACAGGGCCGGCTTCTTTGAGAGGTCTTGGCCCGGCTCGACCAAGGCCGGCTTGCGTAGGAGTCCGTAGAGGGACAAGGCCTTCTCGCCAAGCCGGCTGATGAACCGGCTGAGGGAGGCGAGGCAGCCGGTGAACTTCTGAATATCGCGAAGCCGGACCGGCTTGGGCATGCGCTCGATTGCCCAGATCTTTTTGGAGTTGGCTTCGATACCGCGAGCGGACACGAAGAAACCCAGAAGCTGGCCGGCAGGGACACCGAAAACGCACTTCTCCGGGTTAAGCTTGATCTTGTATTCGCGCAGATTGGCGAACATCTCCCGGAGGTCGTCGAGGAGGCTGAAACGCTTCTTGGACCTGACGACGATGTCGTCGACGTAGACATGGACGTTCCTGCCTATCTGAGGTAGGAGGCACTTCTGCATGCAGCACTGGAAGGTGGCGCCTGCGTTCTTCAGGCCGAAGGACATGGTGATGTAGCAGTAGGCCCCGAAGGGCGTGATAAAAGAGGTCTTGAGCCGGTCCTCCGGGTCCAGCTTGATCTGGTGGTAGCCGGAGTAGGCGTCCAGGAAAGATAGCAGGTCGCAGCCGGCCGTGGAGTCGACGACTTGATCGATCCGTGGCAGGGCGAACGGGTCCTTCGGGCACGCCTTGTCAGGCTCATGTAGTCAATGCACATGTGCCAAGTGTTGTTATTCTTTAGCACCAGGACTGGGTTGGCCAGCTAGTCCGGGTGGAAAACTTCCGTGATGAAGCCGGCTACGAGCAGCCGGGCGATATCTTCTCCGATGGTGCACCGCTTCTCCTCGGAGAAACGGCGCAGGGGTTGCTTGACCGGCTTCGCATCCAGCCGGACGTGTAGTTTGTGCTCGGCGAACTTCTAGGGGACACCCGGCATGTCTTTGGGGGACCATGCAAAAATGTCCCGGTTCTCAGGGAGGAAGTCGACGAGCTCGCTTTCCTATTTGCTGTCGAGGCGCGAACCGATGGTCACGCATTGGGTGGGGTTGGCCGGATCGAGCGGCACTTGCTTGGTGTCCCTGGACGGCCGGAAAGAGCCCTCGCCGACGGACTAGGATGGAGGAGCCAGCACGGCCGGCTGGGCAGAGGCGAGAGCCACCAGTCGGTCGAGCTGCCGCTTCTCCTCCGCTATCTCCAGGGCCTCGGCCAGCCGGCTGCCATCGCACGCACACGCCATGGACACCTGGTACTTGCGGACAACGGTGATGATGCCTTTGGGACCCGGCATCTTGAGCTTGAGGTAGGCGTAGTGGGGAACCGCCATTAACTTGACGAGCGCGGGCCGGCCCAGGAAAGCGTGGTAGGGGCTGCTCAGGTCCGCCACCTCGAACCAGATCGGCTCGCGGCGGAAGTGGCTTGCGTCGCCGAAGAGGACGTTGAGACGGATCTTGCCGAGGGGGGTGCAGGACTTGCCCGGGACGATGCCGTGGAACACGGTCCGGCTTGCCTTCAGGTCCTCCACCTTGAGTCCTAGCTTGAGGAGGGTGTCAAGGTAGAGGATGTTGATGCTGCTGCCGCCATCGACCAGCACCCGCGAGAAACGGCAGAAGCGCCTCTCAGAGGCGATGGTGGGGTCGAGGACGAGGGCGTAGCTGCCTAGGTCTGGCATCACAGCCGGATGGTCTGCCCGGCTCAAGGTGACCGGCTTCTCGGACCAGTGCATGAACTGGGGAGTCGCGGGCGCGGTGGCGTTCACCTCACGATGGAGCCGGCGTTGGGCGTGTTTGCCCGTCTCTTCACTCGTGAAGACGACGTAGCAGTCGTCGGGCTCGGGGTATTGGTCCAGCAGCTGGTCGTCGTTTCGCGTCAGGGCTGGGGGCGCGCGGGTCGACTGGGGGGCCGGAGGTGGATCCTGGGCCGGATTCGGCCCACGGGCTGGCGGCGCGGGAGGGGCCGGGAGGCTGTCACCCCGTGCCAGGTGCTGTGAGAAGCTGCACTGCCGGAGCGTGTGCGTGGCCGGTGTGGCACCGGAGTGGTTCCTGCAGGGGAGGTCCAACAGTTGCTCGAAAGTCAGCTTGGGCTGCCAGGCAGCCTTGCCGGTGCGCTGGCGCTTGCCGGAGGCCTGGCCAGCCGGCTGCTCCTCCTCGATGGAGCCGACGAGCCGGCTCCCATATCAGGGATCGGGCTGGTCGTTCTTGCGCTTGCCGTTGGGCTGTTGCCGGTTAGCCGGAGCCGAAGCCGGCTTGGTTGGTGCCTTAGCTTTCATCCTCATGGAGGAGTCGGCCGTGGCGTATTTGTCCGCTTTGGACATCAAGTCCGCCAGGGAGGTTGGCTCGGAGCACAAGAGCTTGTGCTTGAGGGGCGTGTCGTCGCGACAGCCCTCGGTGAAGTACTGGATGGCCTGCACCTCGTGCACGCCCTCGCAGGAGTTGCGGAGCTCGGTCCAGCGCGTGAGGTAGTCGCGGAGGGGCTCGTCCGGGCCCTGGACGCACATGGCGAGCTCGCGGGGGAGAGCGGGTCGCTTGTAGGTGCCGGTGAAGTTGCGGACGAAGGCTTCCTCGAAGTCCGTCCATGTGTTGACGCTGCCGGCGGCCAGACTGTTCAGCCAGGTGCGGGCGGAGCCGATCAGCATCAGGGGAACGTAGCGGACGGCTACACGCTTGTTCCCCCTGGTGATGTTGACGGCGATGGTGTAGTCTGCCAGCCAGTCCTCCGGCTTGGCGGTCCCCGTGTACTTCGGGGTGTCGCGGGGAAGTGTGAAGCCGGGCGGAAATGGCTCGTTGCGGATCCGTGGGCCGAAGCAGGCCGGGCTAATCGAGCCCTCCTCCTCGAGGAGAGCCGACTGCGCCAGCCGGTCGAGGCGGAGCCGGGCGTCATTGTCGCTGTGGGGAACGCGCGGCCCGAGCCGGGCCGTGAGCTCAGGTCGGACGGCCGGTGGGGTGGACCGCGCCGGTTCCTGTCGTGGAGGCAGGGTGTGTTCGCGGCTGCGCCGGCTCCCGCCAGCCGAGCGATTGCTGCGCCAGCTATTCACAGCCGGCTGTTCGTTCCCCCACGACGGGGAACGCTGAGCGTTGCTCCCCCGGGCGTTCTGGCCGGAGGGACGAGGGGTGCTAGAATGCTGAGCCTGCCGAAGGTCAACAGCACCAGAGCCCTCGCCCTCGGGACGGGGTGACTCGGAGACGGCCCCTCCGGGAGTGAGGGCGACCTGCTGCGCGTTGGCAGTGTCGATGAGGTCCTTAATGTGCCGCTCGCGTGCGGCCCGCTCCTCGCCCTCCAAGGTTGCCAGGTCCTCGTAGGCAACCTTGGGAGCCCGCAGGTTGGCGGTGGGGTTGTCGTAGACGGGGAGGCGGCCGCCCAGGATCTCGGCGACCACGCGGCCGCGTTCCCGCACGGCGCCGCGTCGGCTGGGCTCGGGGCCAGCCGGGGTGAGGGCGTACGCGGAGTTGTACTCCCGCTAAGCGGCCTCCATCCGGCGTCGTTCGGCAATGAGGGCGCTAGCATCTTCGAACAGCCGGCGGCGGGCCGCCTCCAGCTCGGCTCTGGCGGCGGCCGGGTCCGCCGTCGTGGTGATGGGGGTGCCGAGACCCCGGAGGTTGGCGGCGAGAGGGTCGGAGGTGCCGGCGCAGGCGGCAGCCGCGCCGGCTTCGGTCGCACGCACGCAGCCCGCAGTGGTGGAGGAAGTGGTGACCATTACTCCCGCGCGGGCGTGGGAGCCGATCGCGTCGCCATTGGCAAGAGTGCCTACGGACGCGGGGGGATCGGAGCAGTCGAGCACCCTGCGAGGGTATTCGTCGGCCGGCGCCTCGCCGGCGAGGCTGAGTTTGCTGAACAGCCCGGCGAGCGTGTCGTCGTCGAGCGTGAGGCCGCGGCCGGGGCATCCATCGGAGAGGCCGGCCGCGCCGCCCGTAGGACCTGCCAGAGCAGGCCCCACGAGCATGCAGTTCCGCCCGGATGCGGGGCGACCGGGGGAGGTGGTGAAGGGTCCCGCTCGGAGCATAACTCCGGTCGGCGCCACGGACGGCCCCACGATGGGCGCCAACTGTCGTGGTTTTGTCACGGCGGATGCCATTGGTAGGCTTATCGAGAGGGGCCGAAAGGACGTCGATGGACGCTGGGAACGGGGTTAGGCACAAACGGTGACTGGCACGCGATGTACCCAGGTTCGGGGCCCTCCGTGGGAGGTAAAATCCCTACTCCTGCTTGGTCTCGTTGAGATGATGGTGAAGGTTACAATCGTGCTCCTGGAGCTGTATGGACCGAGCTGGGAGCTAAGCGCCCAGGCTCGAGAGGTTCCCCGTGGGGGATGCTACGTGGGGGGTGCTTTCGCCGTTCTTCTTCGCCGGCGCGTCTGTCTGTCTCTCCTTTTTCCCCCTTTGCATGAGGGAGGCTCGGGGGGTTTTATAGACCAACCCCGGCTTACAATATGAATATAATGGTCGTGGGGGGGACCCAGCCGGCAGCCTCTACGGCCGGCTGCGGAGGCCACCAGCTTCGGTCTTGTTGTGGGCGGGCCCCGAGCCTGGTCACGCCGCGGCACGGGGTGCCACGGGCGGCGGCGTCTTGCGGCGGTCGGCCGAAGTCAGCGGTCGGCCGGCTGTCCTGTAGCCATGCTGGAGTAGATGGCGGAGTGGTTGGGGGCAGGCTGCCACTGTTGGAGGCCTGGTCGCCATCCAACAGCGGCGAGAGGCCACTGCGGCCATGCGGGCGCTGACCACCGACGGGATAGGGGCCACTGTGGCCATGCGGGCACTGACCACCGATGGGACGGGGCCCACTGTCACCACGCAGGGCCCGTCAAGGGCATCCGATGCACGGCCGGCTTGTGAAGGAGCCGGGCGGCGAGGCCCTAGCCGGTCAGCACACCGCGGCTGGTGAAGGAGCAGCTGGCGCGCCCGTGCCGGGGGGTTGGAGCCGGCGGGGCGTCGCCGGGCCGGCTCCTCAAAGGCGGCCCGCCCATTTGCACTATGGACGAGCCCGAAGCATAAGGAGTGTTTGAGGCTACCCGGGGGTCATCCCCCCATCACTGACTGTCTCACTCTGACATGCTGACCTAGTGAATAGAGTATAGAAGAGTGGAATAGGTTGAGTCATCACAAAATATTCAGATGGTTTTCGAAAGTTTGAATCAAGAAAATTATAGATGTAGTTCACTGCAAGATTGGATTTCGGTGTCATTGAGTCAAACCTTTTGGTGCTGCTGAGACTCACAAAACCCTTAACCGAAACTTGGCAACAGTTTTGGTCAGACCAAAAACTATGACTCAGTCTCACCGAGTTTTGTCCTCAGTAGCACAAAAAGGCAATCGGTGGAACTGATTTTTCTGACTCGGTCTCACCGAGATGCAATTTCACGAGCACCTAAACCTAAAATTTTCTGATTCGCTAGACTATTGACTTAATCTTGTGGATAGATCAATCTCAAACTGTGGCAAGACAATGAAGAAACCCTAATGTGCAAGATTTGGAGGTTGGAGCACAAGAGGGGGCCGAATCGGTACCCTAGCTTGGTGACGGATCCGCTACGGCGACGACAGGGGCGAAGATTTCATCGACGGCGGCGATTCCCAGTGGTGGAGGAGTGCGAGAAGACAAGGGCGACGAGCAGGGGTCCTTCTACGGCAGCTTAGGGCTTGGGGCGCGACGGTTTGAAGAGTGAATTTTTGAACCGTTGGGACCACCAAATATATAACCTTTACTGTCGGTGACACCAATTCTAAATTTTCGGTGTCACCTGGTTTCTCAACTATCAGCTGACAGGGAAACTCAGTGTAACCAAGAATATGGAATCGGTAGTACCGAGGCAAGAAATCTAGATCAACCCTAGGCATTCAGTGTGACCGAGCTTTTGGTGTTGGTTCCATCGAGATGCACTTGGGAGGTTTTAATGGTTAGTCCTTGTCGATACGAAACTCCGAGTGCTCCACACACAGAGGGATCGAAAAGCACTTGTTCAAATTTTGTGATGCAGCATGAATAGAGTATGAGATGAGAAAGCAAAGATAGCTAAAGAAGTGGTCCTAGGCATTCTTGTATATCCAATTGGAAAATAAATATGAAAAGCCAAATAGCAACAATTGGATATTCTCGAATGAGTAAATAAATGCAGACCTACATGCTCACACCATAAGATGTCAAATGAAATCATGGCAAACATGCACAAATACAATAGCATCAAACAAGCACTTTGGCAATGACACATTCATCTATATATGAGTATATTGACTTATGGTCCAAGTAAGAATACTTGATCATAGGTCATACTCATCGTTTAAGCACAAGTGGGGTTACCACTTTCACATAAAGCATTTAATGTTGTCACATTCTTTTGAGATTCTTTAACTCAAGTCTTAGAGTAAAGCTCCCCCTAGATGTGACCCCCCATAAGAGGGATAAACTAACCTTGGGTTTTGTCGATGAAGACTTCATGTTGGTGAGGTAGTGATGGCTGCTCAAGGTTGATGAACATCACAAAGAGTTGGGGGCATCCTTGTTGTTTCATT
This sequence comes from Hordeum marinum, assembly GCA_022496015.1. Taxonomy (NCBI): domain Eukaryota; kingdom Viridiplantae; phylum Streptophyta; class Magnoliopsida; order Poales; family Poaceae; genus Hordeum; species Hordeum marinum. The sequence goes on along the minus strand of CM039675.1, from coordinate 364,309,126 downwards.
TCTCTTCTCACCTACATGGGTTAGTCCTAACACACAAGAGACAAATACAATGATATCTATGGACATGTAGTGCAAAGCATATGTGATGATGTCCATTGATTTGTTGATTACCTTGTCCCTTGCTTACCTTTGAGGGAATGTGTGACTCCTTGAACTATTGCATAGAGTTGATGTTGATTGCAAATAGTCCTTGCCAATAATGAATATCGGTGAATTTCATTGGCGGAGTCACCCCTGAAGAACTCTCTAGTTCTTCTTCTTGGGGACCCACATCAAGTTAATGGGGATCCTCGGTGTTGAAGTAGCACTTGTAGAAGTTGAGCTTGTAGTAGCCTTGGGTACCCACTTCACCAAAGCTTGGGATTCATCTTCATATGAGTCAAAGTCCTATTAAAGCTTGTTCTTGTCCTTGAGCTTGGTGTCTTGTGGTGGAAGGCCATCTTGAGCTTTTGTTCCCATGGGATGAGTATTTTTCATACTTCTCCTTTTGAGGAACAAACTTGGGATTGGGGTATTGACCTTCTTCCCACTCAACTCCATTAGCGTCGAAGTAGCCAACACCACGATTCTTCCGGTATCCTTCATGCTTGCGTACAATCTCCTCAAATTGTTTGCATCCTTCAAGACTTTTGTACATACCTTTCTCTGTAATCCCTTTCAAGAGTTCATTTTCTTGCTCAAGGGTAACTTGGATAAGATAAGAGTTAGTGGGATCAAGAGAACTACTAGAAGCAATATCATTGGATTTATCATTTTTATTGCTACTAAATGAAGAACCTTTCTTTCCTTTGTTCCTATCTTGCTTAGACTTAACTTGAGGCATGAATGTAGATAAGAGAAGTCGTTTGGCTAGATAAGAGGAAGTCTTCTTTCTAAGATCGTCATTGATAGCTTTAAGGAACTCATTCTCTTGCTCTAAATTGAGCTTCTCAAAGCGTAGCTTCTCATGTGTCCTTACAAGCTCTGTATGATATTCTAGGGTTGACTCATGAGCTAACTTAAGAGTTTTTAGTTCTTGAGTTAGTCATTCTATTTCCAACTTATCATCATAACATGACTTATCTCTACTAGAGTGAGTACTAGCAAGTTCATTTTGACTACCATTACTAGTTTTGTCAAATAGAAAGTCATACTCAATTAACAAGTCATCTTCATCACTATTGAAATCAAGATACTAGGGGTGTGATACCTTGGGGCCTTTAGCCATGAAGAAACTTCCACTCCCTTCATTTGGTGAATCAAATAGATCATAGGAGTTGGTTGTCACTAGAGCTATTCCGGAAACACCATCATCTCGACTATAGTCGGAGTTGGAGTGATAGCTTCTCTCGGAGTGGTTGTCGGATTCGGAGCTAGAAACCCATTCACCAACATGAGCTTGATGTTTCCTTATTGGGTAGCTCTTGGTGTACTTGTCCTTCTTCTTCGAGTCCCTACTTCTCCTTGAGGGTCCTCATTCATAATGATCATCTCTACTCCTTCTCTCTCTTATAGGTGACTTGTCTCTTGAGCTTCGTCTTCTTGGTGACTCTTCTCTTCGTTTGTAAGGAGTCGTGCACTCATTTGAGTAGTGTTCGGGCTTTCCACAATTGTAGGAGTTTCGGTCACGACTTGACAAATGCTTATCTTCATATCTTGAGTTGGAGCTACGATCTTTGCTTCTATTCTTGTAGAACTTGTTGAATTTCTTGACCATGAGGCTTATCTCTTCATTTGTGACAAGGTTGTCGCTTGAGGTAGCGGGAGCATCACTTGTGGCTTTGTAAGCACCGCTAGATTTGTGATGAAGCTCTTCCTTGTCTTTGAGTGTCATCTCATGAGCAACAATTCTACCAATCACTTCTGTTGGTTTGAGATCTTTGTAGTTGGGCATCATTTGGATCAATGTGCAAACGGTGTCATATCAATCATCCAAATCTCGAAGTATCTTCTTTATGATGAATTTGTCTGTCATTTCTTTGCTTCCAAAGCCGGCAATCTCATTGGTGATGAGAGCTATCCTAGAGTACATCTCAGCGACTCCTTCACCATCCTTCATCTTGAACTTGTCAAGCTGACCTTGAAGAACATCTAACTTGGATTCTCTCACGGACTCAGTTCCTTCGTGCATATCAACCAAAGTATCCCAAATCTCTTTTGCGTGTTCAAGACGGTTGATTTTGTTGAATTCTTCGAGGCATAGGCAGTTGAAGAGAATGTCACATGCTTGAGCATTGAGTTGCAACATTTTCAATCCATCCAAGGTCGCTTCACGATCTGGTTCCCTTCCATCACCAAACAATTCACCTTGCAATCCAACATGAACAATAGCCCAAACGGCAAGGTTATGACCAAGAAAATGCATTTTAATTTTGTGCTTCCAACTAGCAAAATTTGTACCAACAAAGTATGGACCTCTACGGTGATAATTTCCCTTGCTAAACGCCATACTCTCCTAGGTTGTGAACCCAATGCAATGGAGACCAAAGCTTTAATACCACTTGTAGGATCGAAAGTATGTCTAGAGGGTGGTGATTAGACTACTTGACCAAATAAAAATTCTACCTTTTTCCCAATTATAAGTGTTGGAAGATTTTAACAATGATAGCAAGTCAAGAACACCCTACACATGCATGTCTAAGAGTATAGCAGCGGAAAGTAAAGACAAGCATATGTAATAGAGGATAGGGAGGAAGATCAAATGCAATTTGGAGACATGAAATTTTTTCCCATGGTTCTGATAGGTGGTGCTATCGTACGTCCACATTTATGGAGACTTCAACCCACGGAGGGTAACGGCCGCGAGAGTCCATGGAGGGTTCTACCCATGGAGGGTTCCACTGAGAAGCAACCTTGTCTATTCCATGATGGCCTATGTCCACGGGGGACTAGCCTTACTTGGGGTAGATCGTCACGAAGTAGGCAATCTCCTTGCCCTTAGAAACTTCTTGGTTCAACTCCACAACACGAAGTAGGAGGCTCCCAAGAGACACATAACCAATCTAGGAGGCACCACCCTCCAAAAGGTAATAGGCTCGATAATGATGATGAACTCCTTGCTCTTGTGCTTCAAGATGATAGACTCCTCAACGCTCAATCACTCTCTCATAGATTTGGCTTTGGTGGAAGAGATTAATTGGGTGGAAAGAAACTTGGGGAGGCTATAAATCAAGCTTCATATGGTTGGAGTGGAATGGCTTGATCTCAACACATGATTAGGTGGCTCTATCTCGAAAAATCAGATGGGATACGTGGGGAACTGTTCTGAGTGCTTCTCTTGCGAGTGAGTGGTGGTGGAGGGGTTTATATAGGCATCTCCAAAAATCCAACCGTTACACCTTAAGTTACCAACTCGGTGACATCGAAGTATAAAATACGGTGGTACCGAGTTGCTCCAAAGGTAGAAATCTTGGTGAGACCGATATATAACTCTCGACAGTACCAAAAAGGTGACCAATGGACAAATTGCAAAACTTGGTGGCGTCGTCCAAAATGTCGGAAATTCCGATTTTAAGGAAAGAGGCAACGTAATTTTGGCAACCTAAAATCGGTGGCACCGATGCAGAATCATTTGTACCAAAGATTTAGGGTTTGGCTGGGTTCCGCCTGAGGTGAAAATGAGTAGGACCGAGTGGGAAGAATTGGTGGCACCGATTTTGCATGATAGGCTTTGACAGACTTTTGTGGAAGAGCTTGTGGGTGTTTTTGGTGACCATCAATTGTGCACGTGGAGCATTTTGTTCACCAACAATACCTCACCCCCTTTTTAATAGTATTGGCTTTCCTATAGACTCAAAGTGATTTCTCACAAAGTAAAATGTAGAGTATTCTTGCTTGAAGCTTTACCAATCCTATTCCTTGCATCTAGGGGTCTCTCCACAATCCTTTTCCCATCCCATCATTGAACTTTTCCTGAAATATACTTAGTGGAAATATTAATCCAATGAGATATATGTTGTTATTAATTACCAAAACCACCAAGGGAGGAAATGTGATTCAAACACCCAAAATCTATCTATGAAGATGCATAGTTACGGAAGGAGAGTAGATCCACATACCCTTGTAGATTGCTAAGTGGGAAGCATTAAGATGCGCAGTTGATGTACTCAAACGTCTTCGTGATCCAATCCCGATCCGTCCTGATGTAGCGCCTTATGGGCGACACCTCTGCGTTCATCACATGTACAGCTCGATGATGTCTCCGCCTCCTCGATCGAGCGAGCGAAGGTGGAGTAGTAGTTGAGTTCTCCGTCGGCACAACGGCGTGGTGGAGGTAGTGGTGGAGCAATCTCAATAGGGCTTCGTCAAGCGTTGCCGCAGATGCGTTTGGAGGAGAAACAGATCTAGGGAGAGATGGTGCACCGCACCTATGGTTTGTGGTGTAGTTGCCCTCCCTCTCCCTATATTTATAGGATGAGGGGGTAGGTTGGGCGCAGCCTTGGCCCCTCCTCCAAGGGAGGGTCGGCCGCCCAGATGGGGAGGATTCCACCTTCCACAAGGTAGGTTGGCGCCCTATGGGAGGAGTCCCTCCTCCTCAAGGCACCTCCCCACCTACCACTTAGGCGCATGGGCCTATTTGGGTGTGGCGCCCAGCCCATATGGGGCTGGTGTGCCTCACTCTTCATCCCATGTGGCCCCCCGGGGTGGATGGGCCCCTCCCGGTAGACCCTCGAAACCTTTTCGGCACTATTGGTACAACACGAAAAACACCCGAAACTTTTCCGGAACCCGAATACCAATTTCCTATATATAAATATTTACCTTCTGACCATCTCGGAACTCCTTGTGACGTCCGAGATCTCATCCAGGACTTCGAACAATCTTCGGTCACCAACATATATAACTCAACAATACTATATCGTCGTTGAACGTTAAGTGTGCAAACCTCGCTGGTTCGAGAATGATGTAGACATGACCGAGACACTCTTCGGTCAATAACCATTAGCGGGATCTAGATGCTCATATTGGTTCCTACACATTCCACGAAGATCTTTATCAGCCGAACCACGATGTAAAGGATTCAATCAATCCCGTATGCAGTTCCCTTTTTCCATCGGTATGTTACTTACCCGAGATTCGATCGTCGGTATCTCCATACCTATTCAATCTCATTACCGGCAAGTATCTTTACTCGTTTCGTGATACAAGATCCCATGACTAACTCCTTAGTCACATTGCTTGCAAGCTTCTTGTGATGTTGTATTACCGAGTGGGCCTAGAGATACCTCTCCGTCATACGGAGTGACAAACGCCAGTCTCGATCCATGCCAACCCAACAGACACCCTCGAAGATACCTATACAACATATTTATAGTCACCTTGTTACGTTGTGACGTTTGATACACACAAGGAATTACTCCTATGTCAGGGAGTTGCATGATCTCATGGTCGTAAGAATAGATACTTGACATGGATAAATCAACAACAATAGACTAACATGACAAAATGTTATGCTTACGATTGGGTCTTGTCCATCACATCATTCTCCTAATGATGTGATCCCGTTATCAGATGACAACTCATGTCTATGGTCAGAAACCTTGACCATCTCTGATCAACGAGCTAGTCTAGTAGAGGCTCACTAGGGACATGGTGTTGTCTATGTATCCACACATGTATCTGAGTTTCTGATCAATACAATTCTAGCATGGATGATAAAAGATTATCATGAACAAGGAAATATGATAATAACCAATTTATTATTGCCTCTAGGGCATATTTTCAAAAGTTAGTCCTCAATTTTCATCCCTTTTCGTCACTTGATGACAAAGGGGGAGATATTTGAGTTAGTCTTGAAGTGGGTCTATATATTTGGGCTGTTTTTGATCAAGTTACAACTCTCGCTCTTCTGAAGTCTTTGTTGTTCCAGTTGTAAACTTAAGTCCGATGGTGGTTTGACACTTTTTGAACCGCTTTGTTCTTGTTTATTTCCACAAATGCATGCATGCTAAATTTTGTTAGACACCATTTTAGATCATGCATTTCAATTTCCTAATGTTAAAATATAAATGTGTGTATGGATTACAAGATATAGGGGAGATCTCCGTGATTTTATCGTGCCATGTGCATCTGTAGACCAAAGCAAATTCCTCAAATATGCACATCTTCAGGGGGAGTTCTTCTATATCTTGCAACCAAATTCCTAAAACTCTTTACTTACACTTCATATGTTCATTCCTATTGAAAACTTAACCTATTTGTCATCAATCACCAAAAAGTGGGAGATTGTAAGTGCATCTAGTGCCCCTTAGTGATTTTGGTGGATTGAAGACTTATAGGTTAAGAGACTGATGTGTTTCTGAGTGTACACAGGTTCTATAAGTCGCTGAGGAGTTTGATATATCCGACGAATATCGACCCCTAAAAATGCATGTCTTCAATTGAAGACTTTGAAGCTCTTCTTGAAGACTTTGAAGCTTTTCTTGAAGACTATGAAATTGAGAAAATTGGCGTGTCCTCGAAGTATTGATGTGAGGACTTTGAAGCATGAAGACTTAGTTTTTCTTGTTTCATTTCCTTTATTTCGAGTCTTAGGAACACCATAGAGTTAAAGGGGGTCGAGGTAAAACTAAGGAAAAATTTCCATGTGATGCTCATCTCAAAGCCTACACATACCCAATCCTTCGAGTGAATCCTTTGGAAAGCTCTTGCAGTTTAGTCAAGTTTTTCAGTGACAGAGACGGTGTTCTTCTGGTCTATGAGGAAATTAGTCTCACTGAGGAGTTAGGATTTCGCCAGTGCGAATTGCCTACAGTATGATAGCCCTAAGGACTTTCATAGTTCGGAACTCCGACCGTTGTTGTGCTTCACACCAGTTGTCCCAAATCTTATCAACATAACGATCATATCATTAGGGGCATTTATGTCTTATCATGTCATGTTGCGCCCTGGCTATAAATAGCCGCCCCCCGCAACCACTAGCTGGTTGGCTACTCCGAAAGATATTGACAAGTGTCATTTATAGCAACCCATCCTCCAAGGACTTTGAGAGGAAATAATTAGTGAGGAAAAACCCAAAACCCAAACACCTAAAATCCAAAGTGATTGAGCATCACTTAAAAGATTGTTCCTTGTGTGGAACCGACTCTTGTTACCTTTGAAGACTGTGTATCTTCCAGACGACTAGGCGTCATGGTCTAAGCATCAGAGAGGAATTGTGGATTGCTGGATGACTGAGTTTGTGAAGGTTTGGAAGTATATCATGAAGACTTACCATGAGTGTTGGCTGAGGATTGTGTGACCATAGCTCAAGGATAATACGGTAATGATCGTGTGTCCTTTGGTTTAAATATCTAGCCACTCCAAACCGGACGTACAACTGTTCCAATAGTTGAAACCGGGTCATTAAATCATTGTCTTCATCGAGCTCCTAGTTCTATTTCCTCAACCCTTTCATTTCTTCAAGTACTTGTTGATGAAATTAATCGTTACTATTTGAAGGCTTTGACTAGAGAGTTTCTCAATTTCCTCAACCCAAATTCTTCACTTATCTTGTGTTTCACGTGCTCATCCCATTTTCATGCTACTTGTGCTTTGTGTATGTTTCATTTTATCATGATAACTATGCTACTGCTACATCATGCATGCACTTAAGTACTTATTCCACTTCTAGTATTTCATCACTTAGCAAATTCCTCAACTAGTAATTCCTTAGTTACTAATTTGTAAAAATCGCCTATTCACCCCCTCTAGTCGATATAACGCACTTTCAAAGCTGTTGTTGGAGATGTTGTAATTACATTAGAGAATCTATACTCGGACCCCTCATACCTTCCTCAAATGCCTAGACAGGCCACCCGCTCACTGACCGGTCATGAAATTTTGACCCGGCTGGGCCTCTCAAACCGGCCTCAAACGCCCGGGCTGACTGGCACCCCTCATATCCAGCCCAAATATGAGGCGGATATGAGGGCGTTCAGGCGTGCCTGGGCATGCCCGGGCATGCCTGCCTGGCCTGCGTCGACAACACATATAATCATCTCCATCCGCTTGCCGGACCAAACACTAGCCACTTTACTTCACTCCCATCTGACACCCAAGACCCCATCCGGCGATCGCCTGCCTTCTCCGGCATGGCGGGCAACGGATCCTAGTCCTTCCCCACTAGATCTGTCAACCACGAGCTCATCCCACACGACCCTAACGAGGAGATGGTCGTCCGGCTTGCGCTCCGCCGCTCCCGGGAGGTGGCCGTCCTTCGGCAAAGCTCGGACTCGCAACATCGGTAATCCATTGCGTCGGCACAACCGGTGCTTGTATCCGGCGTCGCTGACGCACCGAAGGCGGTGTGGTCTGTCTAGCGTCTGAATGTCGTGTCGAACGTGCAACCCATCCATTGGCACGTCGCAGACTCTAGCATGCCGCGATGTGCCCATCGTGTGAGGGAGAAGACGTGGGAAGCAGCGGAGGCCCTCGCAATGGTGGACTTTGGAGAGGCGGAGTCACGATCTTTGGTGCCCCATTGGTTGCACCAGTGCGGGCGCCGCAACCGCGTCGTGGTGGACGTCGGCTCCTCCCAGGATGGATCCTTCATCGACGTCATGTCCGCCGAGACCGTCCGGATTACAGGCTCCGACGAGGAAGAATAGGGAATGGGAGATGGTGGGAGATCGAGCCCCATGAGCCTCTAGTGTCTCATGTCCTACTCTACCTTGACGGTGACCTGACCGACGTGACAAGGGGCGTAGCCAGCCGCCGGACATGGTACGGTGAAGCCAGACATGGTACGGCGAAGCCGGACAACCTTCGCTTAGTATTACGTTTATGTTGCATATAATAATATGGATTTGAGGTTTTTAATTTGAGGTATTCGACTGTATAATGCATTATTTGAGACGTGATCGGTCAGTGTCCGCGGATGTCCATGGGACCGGATTTGCAAGTTCCGGATTAGATGCTCTTAGAGCATCTACAATCGTACCTCTCAAACCCGCCTCAAACGCCCGAGCAGGCTGCCCGGTCATTTCCCGGCTATTTAAGTGCACCGGTGGACCCGAAACCCTACATCCACATCTTCCTCCTCATCATATCCTCCTTTGCCGCCAGTTTCCACTCCACCTATCCGCAGCCATGTGTAACAGCCCGAGACCAACGCTCTAGAAGATTCCCCTTTTATTCCATTATCGCCGTGTGTTTTATTTGGTTGTCACATTTATCTCCGCATCATTCGCATTACATCATTTCATCATGCCATCATGTCATTATTATTATTTTCCAACTCAAACAAATAAATGGTATGTATCTTTGATCCATTTAAATCGAGGGAAATTCACATGGTCGAGGTTATTCACGCGGCGTGTGGTTAATTTGTGATGGATTTTGCTCCTTGTATCCGTGGACCCGATTGCATAACTGGAAGATTTTGGGAGTTCTTAGGTGGGAATTCAAGTAGTTACCTAGGTTATCCTCCAATAGATCATGATGTGAGGTTGGGGTTCGACATCTAGTGGTTCATTTTTTCATGGTCTTTCTTACAGTGGTTCTCGTTGTGTCTTAAAGAGTCCTTGTAGCTTGATACGACTTGGGGACGCTTCATATATCGTGTGCACTGCCTTGTACATGATGGCTACTATAAGATCGAGCCTGTGCGAGCCTTACCATGAAAATATCGGACGAAATCTCTGTTATGCATTTTTTCCGACTTGTATCGTAAGCCTCATCCTTTGTCTTGTTTTTGAATATGGTAATTCGAGTTGCTTCGACGTCAAGTGGTGATCTCATATCTTTCCTAACAAGTGTTCTCATATTTTTGTGGGATTGCTAATTCTTTTGCTCAATGAAGATATCATATCAATTCTTTTCCAACCGATGCGCTCATCTTCAAGATATTCAGTCATCTCCAATATTTGTAAGATCAATCCTCGTGTTTCTTTCCGGAGTTCTTTTCATCTCTCCCAAGTAGTCATTGTTTTCCCCACCCTCCCGCCCTTTTTCTCCAGTGATTGAATTCTCATCCAAGTGCCTTTTCTATTCATGTGATGAGTCCACTATCTTCTCCTCTATTTCGTATTCGGTGATTCATTGTGAAAGTCCTAAAGTGCTTCAAGTTATTCATTCTTTGTTCTTGTTTTCTTCCCCGGAGGATTCAATTCAAGCTTTGGTGTTCATATTAGCCTTTCTGTTTCGTTCAATGGTTTCCATGTTGGAAATTCTTATTCAAGCCTCTCTTGATTTTCATATCTCTCTATTATATCCGGAGTGTCGAAGATATTTCAGAAGATTCATGTTTCCGTTTATAATCTTTTCAATTATTTTGAGGTTCTCACCTCATCAAGTTTTCAGTCGTACCGGTGAAATCTTTTTTCTAAGCAATTGTTTCAACGGCGGTTTCCTTTCAGTGGGCCCATAACCCACAGGGTTTTCCCCAAGATCTTACCTGGCTCTTCTATTCTTCCGAAAATGTCCTCAAGTTCTTCTCAATGTGGCGTAAGAATGAATTCCATCAGTCATATTCCTTCTTGAAGATCGCTTCTAAACCATTTTCATCATTGGCTCGACCTTTGCTTATTCATTAGTCAGAGCATCTCAGTAATTCATGGGGTCGGTTCTTGTCATCATTCTCAACATTAAAGACCGTAGAAGATTTTTTCTTAAATCTTGACCCATTTGTCTTGGAGATTCTTGGTCTCAGGTGGTTTCAATCATCTCAAATTGTTTCGATCATGAGTAATTCCTCCCATATCTATCCGGTGCATTTCAGAGTTTTTTTTCATTTCTCGATCCTCCGAAGGCCATCATTTCTGAAGATTTCTTCGTTCTCAGCTTTCAGCTTCGTTCTCAAATTATTTTCAATTGTTGTTCCTTCGTTCGTATCTTAGTTATTCCGGTGCTTCGTTCAAGTTTTCTATTAGGTGGATCATGCTCCCTTCGTCCTCATGTTATTCCATTCATTCGTAGTATCCTCATTCATTGCAAATTCTTGCTGGTGTCTCATTCAAGACTTCTTCGAGTTTGTGCCTGATCTCTCCCTTCAATTCTTTTCAAGAAGAATAAGTGGTATGCTAAATCTGTTGCTCGTCATCAATTTAACTTGATGAAGGATAAGCATAACATAATTATTATTCTTGTTTCATCAAGGTGATTTCAATCCTTCTTCCGGAGTTGTGCATGTTATCGATTCTTGTTTCTAAGCTGGTCATCTTTCTTTTCTGGGGTTCCAAGTTTTCTCAAGCATCTCTTCGTGAGGATCCATCTAAATCATAGCAAGGCCTCAATCTTGTTATTGTTGTTTAATTCTTTTCTATCATCCTCTCATTTCTGGAGGTTCTTCATGGTGGTTGTTAAGGATGTATTCTTCTCGAGGTGTTCTTCAATATTCTTGTTGGAGGTGCTCAAGTGTTCTTTATCTTGGATTTCTAAGTTCAAATCATTCTCCATTGTATTTTGAGATGGTTTTATTAAATTCTTGATTATGAGGAGTCTCGAAGGAAAATTCTCAAGAATGATATAAGTAAACCCATCATGTCTTCTCGAAATTATCTTGGGTTGGATGTCACCTAAAGCATTCCTAAGGATTGTTGCGATCATGGTTTCATATATGATCCAAGTTTTCTCCTCCTCTTCTTGGTGAAAGAAGTTTTCATCTCTTTTGCTCCCAGCCAGTCTTTGTTTCCGTTATTGGTCGGTTGTCACCTCATAATTTTGGGATGTTTTCCATAAGCCCATAACAAGCTAAATATTTCTGTTGTTGGTATTCCAACAACTCCTTTCAATATATTCTTTCTAAAGATGCTTTTCAAATTCAATTGTAGTAGTAATTGGCATTTTCTTCTCCGTTCTCTTCTCTCCAAAGATCTAACTTCTATTCTTTTGTTTTGGAGGCATTGTGGTGTTGCTCTTTTCAACTCACATCCAGTTTAATTAAGATCATGTTCTTTCTTTGCTTATTCATTTTACCGGGGTGTTCTATTCTATGTTCAAGTTCTTTTCCTTCTTATCAAGTTTTGCCTCTCTTTCCTACCAAAGTGCTGCCGAAATTTCTTGTGAATTACTGCTTGTTCCTCATGTCATTATTCATCTCGTTGAAACCTTCAATGATCATTGGTTTCACTCGTTTGTCAGAGAAGCAACCAAGTTTACCTTTTGCTATTTCTCTTCCCCTTCTCATTCTTAGATCTCGGGACGAGATCCTCTTGTAGTGTGGGAGAGTTGTAACAGCCCGAGACCAATGCTCCAGAAGATTCCCCTTTTATTCCATTGCCATCGTGTGTTTTATTTGGTTGTTGCATTTATCTCCGCATCATTCGCATTGCATCATTTCATCATGCCATGATGTCATTATTATTATTTTCTAACTCAAACAAATAAATGGTATGGATCTTTGATCCATTTAAATCGAGGGAAATTCACATGGTGATTTCTCTTTATAAGTGATTTCTCTTTATAACTTATAAATATCCTCCTAGTATGTTAGGGAGCAAAAAAATATTCCATTAATTTGGAATCATCGGAACACATTTGCATAATAAATCCCATGTCTTTTCTACTGAGTTTGACCTCCAAACCTTGTCAATACTTCTTTTTGCATTTATCGAGGCTCCATCTCAAATCTCAACATTTTGGACCTATCCAAACCTTGTCCTAATTCGAACTTATTTGGATCAAATTCAACTATGCTCGAATCCAATTCTTTCGTCAGGGCCAATTGTAGTTTTCCTTGGATCAATAATATTTTGTGGGGTCCTGGAATTTTGCCCCGCTATCAAATGCACTCCTAACCTCTCGTTACTTTTCTATCTTTTTGTTTTTTTCTTTTAGAAGAAGAAGAGAAGTAAGGAGAGAGGGAGCCCAGCAGCTGGCCCATTTGGCCTAAAGCCTAGACGCCCCTCCAACCCTAGTGCCAGGGGAGAGCGTTGTGCTCGATCCCCATCTCCCTCCCGAGCGCCGTCACCAGGTAGAGCAATGCCCCGCTCGCCTCTTCCTCTCGATCCTGGGAAAGAAGCCTCTCCTGGAGCCCCCCCTCTCGTTCTTCTCCCTCGCTAGCAGCTAGCTGTGCCAGCACCTAGCTGCACCCTCCATGGCCGCCGCCCCAAGTCCCGCTTGCGCCTGATGCTGCGCCCGACTCCCGCCCCCATCTCCTTTGCCTCCGGTGGCTGAAGCTCACCCCGCTCCTCTATCCATGGCGCTGTCGCGTTCCCCTAAGGGCCACCAGGGGCTTGCCGCACCCAATCCCCACGGCGTCCCTGTGCCCCTCGCCTCCCATGGCGCTCTCGGCAGCCGTCGTCGACCTGGTTTGCGAGCGTGCCTCCCAATTGCAGCCTCGTTCCGCTGTCGCCGTGTTCCCAATCGCCATGGCCCCCCATCTGCCTCTCCCATATGCATTCGCCGCTCCTCTTGTGCGCCCTGGACCTAGCCACCACGAGCGCCCGCGCTAGCCGCTGCTCGAGCTCCGCTTGCTCCCGCGCCTCCATGTTGATGTTGTCGCTGCTGCTAGTTGTTGATGGTGTTTGCTGCATGTCAGCATCGACAACCACCATCGCCATCCAGCTGCTATGAGCAGTACATCCACAAACCCCGTTGCCTTCGAACGCGACCAGTTCATTTTGTCCACGGCACCATTGCCCGAAGCCTCTTGTGCCATTTTGTTTTGGGTCACATTGAGTCCATTGCCAAGACCAGAGTTTGACACAACCGGGGAACACCAAGTGTCTCGAATGATGTTCATCACCGCGCACAAGTACCACTACGGCAAGTGTACATCTACATTCACCAAGATCGTCAAGACCATCTCGGATTTTGCCAAGTACCACAAGTGACGTCCGAACCCCATATGACTACGATTCGCCAAGATCGACTACAACGCGCGTACCATTACTGTCGCCTGGGAACTGACAATACCATGAAGTGAACGACTACTTCCCTCGAGGAACTCGGTCCGCCTCAACTGCATGCTTCAAAGGTATACCGCCGAGACGCCACCCGTGGTCACATGAACATGTGATGTGTGCAGGATATGCTTGTATTTGCACTGGGTAGAATTGTTAGTTGCAGGTACCTTGACCCTTGCCACCGATACGTGGTAACCCGGGAACCGGGATCACCCCACCATCTTTGCATGGCACGTACACGACCACACTTTCTTTTGCACCGGCATCTCAATGAGTTGTCGGAAACGGAATGTTGCGATGGCATCATTTTCGTTTTCGTTGCCGTGGCACCCCTTTCCTTCTGCCATGATGACAAATGCTCCATATCATATTATATGCCAATGTTTTCAAAAAATGCATCTAATTCAAATGTGTCATCCTCATGCATGTTTAAGAACATTTAAAAATATTGTTTGCATTAAAAATTGCCTAATGCCATGCTAAAATGATTTATTTCATAACTATTTGACCGTAGCTCCGTTTCAATGATCCACATATGTAACTTGGCTAGAAAAAATGTGTAGAATCTCATGGTGACATTTATTTTACTGTTTAACAATTCTAAAATGGTGATTAGGGCAGAACGGTACCGAAATCTTAATTTGCTCATGAGACCGTTTCGGAATTGTTATTCGTTGCTTCTGGCCTCATTCAATATGCCTAGATGATGTAGTTGTTTGAGCCTCACCTCTTGCCATGCTTTACAACATTTAACCTTGTCGAGTAAATAAATGAGAGTGAACTAAATATTCAAACGTGGAGTTTTGTCAATATGCAACGCTCGTTGCATATTGAGCTCCACTTAACGTGTAGGAGTTGTTGATGTCCTTTGCCATGCCTTGCATAATTAAACCGGACATGCATCATATTTTTTGCGCATCATATCATGCATATCTTGTGGTGTATCATGTGTTAATTGTTTGTTTCGGATTGATTCTTCTCGATAGAGTTCCGAAAGCGTTCGGAGTGTGAGGATTCGTTTGTCTACTTCATGGATCGTCTTCGTCATGGAGTCGTTCTTCTTCCAAGCGAGATCTCAGGCAAGATGACACATTTCCCTGGATACCACTACTATCATTGCTATGCTAGTTGTCCCGCTTTTATCATTATGTCTCGCTACCTACCAATTGTTTGTCAAGCCTTCCAACATTGCCATGAAAAGCCTCTAACCCTCCACCTTCCTAGCAAACCTTTGTTTGGCTATGTTACCGCTTGCTCAACCCTTCTTATAATGTTTCTAGCTACAGGTGCAATTGCTTCCATGTGACAACATGGACATTCTTTTTGTTATCACAATATTATTGCTATTTAATTTAATGCACTTATACACTTGGTAAAGGGTGGAAGGCTCAGCCTTTTGCTCGGTGTTTTGTTCCACTCTTGCCGCCCTAGTTACTTGTGAACCGGTGTTATGTTCCATAATTGAGCGCTCCTAACATGCTCGGGGTTGTTATGGGGACCCCCTTGATTTTCATTTTAGGATAAAGCTTGTCTGGCAAGGGCCAATATTGGTACTACATTTGCCTAATAACTAATAAACCTGCATAGGGAGTAATTAACCCGAGGATCTTAATCAACAACCCAGGCCAGTGCTCCTCATGAGTGTTGGTCCAAACTAGAGCACTGTGCGGGGCCACCCCAGGGCAACTTGGGGGATTTTTATCAGGCCACTATATGCGTGCTTATCCGCCGTGTCCTGAGAACGAGATACGCGGCTCCTATCGGGATCGTCGACACGTCGGGGGGCCTTGTTGGACTTGTTTTACCTTTCTCGAATGTCTTGCGTGAGGAACTCTTTGTTGGAAATATGCCCTAGAGGCAATAATAAATTAGTTATTATCATATTTCCTTGTTCGTGATAATCATTTATTATCCCATGCTATTATCCATCACATCATATTATACATGTGTGGATACATAGACAACACCATATCCCTAGTATGCCTGTAATAGACTAGCTCATTGATCAAAGATGGTTAAGGTTTCCTAGGCATGGGAATGAGATGTCATTTGATAACGGGATCACATCATTAGGAGAATGATGTGATGGACAAGACCCAAACTATAAACGCAGCATATGATCGTGTCAGTTTATTGCTACAGTGTGATAGCCCGAGACCGACGTTCCAGAAGATCCCAGAAGATTCCCCTTTAGTTTCCATTCTCGTCTGTGTTTCGTCTATGTGTTGCATTCATCATCGCATCATTCACATCATATGCATTGCATCGTCACCCGTTTTCGAAACTTGCATCCGTTTGTAGTCGCCGGTTCTCGTCGTTCTTGTCGTTGCCCGTTCGAGACCAACCACACACGCACGTGCCCGTGGCACCGTTTAAAATTAAACCGTTTTTAAGTGCGTGCAAAAATATTCTCGGATTGGTTCGAAACTTGTCATGTGGTCTTGTTATATTGTAGGTAGACCGCCCGTCGAATTTTGTCGCGGACCGAGTTCGTTAGATACCCCGTCGGTCAGTCGTAGCAGTGCGGTTATCGGTAATCGTCGGACGTTATCGACATTTTAAAACCCTGTGTCACGGGTCACCATTCTCTCTCTCTTCCCCACTTTGCCCCTCTGCACAGTCGCCGTAGCCCCGAGTCTCCGCTCCCGAACGTCGGATCGTCATCCGGCAGTACTAAAACGGACAGAGCTGTAGACCCTAGCCCTAAACCTATATATAGCCCCCTCGTTCCGCGTGCCAACCCTAGCCAGCCAACTTCTCCCTCCTTCAGCTTCCAGCCTGCCTGAGCCCATCTGAGCCCGTTCGAGCCCATCTGGGCCTAGATCCCGCTTCTCCCGAGCTCTTCCCGAGCTCCTCCCGCAGCCATGGCCAACCCCTTGCCGGAGTGTAGCCGCCCCTCGCCAGAGCTTGCCAGCCGCCGCCGCAGCCGGCCCTCTCCTCGCCGGACCTCCTCCCCCTCCCCTCTTCCTCTCTTATTCCTCCTCCCTCTCGCTCACCCCGCGCCTCTCCCTGTTGCAGATCGGCCCCGGCCACCGCCAAGCATTGCCGCCTCCCTCCGGCCAGCCGCCGGCCGGATCCCGTCGCCCCACCGCCGGATCCGTCCATCCCCGCCTCCTGCCGCCGGCGTGTGGACCTCCTCTGCCACCCGCGCCGCCATTGACCTCCGCCATGGCCTCGGCCACCTGCGCTCAGGAGGACGAGCAGTGCCCGAGCCGGCTCACCCCGATCCTCCCAGCGGCCCAGCCTCCCCTAGCAACCGGCCCATGGGCCCGAGGTGAGCAGCCCCGCTATCCCTCGCCCGAGTGATGAATAGTAGGTTTCGCCCATATCCTGTTGGGCCGGTTCCCAGTTCCGGCCCGTGTAGGGTTTTTTTTCGATTCTGCGAATTTAGTATTTTCCCAGGAATTAAAGATTTTGCAAATTAGTCCCTCTAGTTCATGCATTTAATATCTCCTAAACCGTGCAACGGATCGAAATACTTTACATATGTAACTTGACTAAAATTTTGTGTAGTTTAATAATATTCAACTTTCACACATGTTAGAAATATTTAAACTTGTTGTTTGGATTGTTTTGCATGATGACATAATTAAAATGGTTTAATTCATAGCTAATAAATCGTGTCTCGGATTTAAAAACTTAATATATGAAAAGTGCTAAGTTTTTGCTGTAGTTAAATATATCCAACTTTCACATGTGATAAAAAATGTTTAACCTTGCTGTTTGCATCGATTTGCGTAATTGCCATGCCGATATGAATTATTTAATAACTTTTGAACCGTAACTCCGTTAAAAATGTTTTAAATATGTAACTTGGCTAGAAAAATGTGTAGAATCTCATGGTGACATTTATTTTGCTGTTTAACAACTCTAAAATTGTGTTAGGACAGATCTGGACCAAATTCATTTTATGCTTATGGGGATGTTTCGGAAATGCTACATGTTGCTTTCGGCCCCATTTAAAATGATGATATAGTTGTTCATGCTTCGCCTCTTGCCATGTTAAACCACATTTAATATTGATGAGTACCTAAGCGAGAGTGAGCTAAATAATCAATAGTGGATTTCGACAATATGCATATTGAGCTTCACTTAATGTGTAGTATTTGATTGTCGTGAATTGTCATGCCTTGCATTTAAACCGGACATGCATCATATTTGTTGTGCATCGTGTTTTGCATATGTTGTGGTGTATCTTGTGTTGATTGTTTGTTTCGGATTGCTTCTTCTCGATAGAGTTCCGAAATCGTTCGGAGTGTGAGGATTCGTTCGACTACGTTGGCTCGTCTTCTTCATGGACTCGGTCTTCTTCCGAGCGGGATCTCAGGCAAGATGACACATTTCCCTGGATACCATTACTATCATTGCCATGCTAGTTGTCTCGTCTTTTATCGTTATGTCTCGCTACCTACCACTTGTTTGACAAGCCTCCCAACACTACGATGATAAGCCTCTAACCCCTCCACATCCCAGCAAAATATTGTTTGGCTATGTTACCGCTTGCTCAGACCTTCTTATAGCATTGCTAGCTGCATGTGCAATTGCTTCCATGTGTCAACATGGACCTTCTTTTGTTATATCACAATATTGCTGCTATTTAATTTAATGCACATATACACTTGGTAAAGGGTGGAAGGCTTGGCCTTTTGCTCGGTGTTTTGTTCCACTCTTGCCGCCCTTAGTTACTTGTGAACCGGTGTTATGTTCCAGAAATGAGCGCTCCTAACATGCTCGGGGTTGTTATGGGGACCCCCTTGATTTTCGGGTTAGATTAAAACTTGTCTGGCAAGGCCCAACTTTGGTACTACATTTTCCCATCATAATAAAAATGATCACCTTATTAAAGCATAGAGGGTCGCCCCCTCGTGGATTAATTTAACATAATACAGGGGGGCCAGTGCTGCTGGTGCTGGTCCAAACTAGAGCACCGTGCGGGATACCGTGGGCAACCCGGGACTTCAGTTACTATACACTTAGCTCATTCGCCGTGTCCTGAGAACAACATATGCAGCTCCAATCGGGATTATCGACACGTCGGGAGGCCTTGCTGGACTTGTTTTACCTTTCTCGAACGTCTTGAGTGAGGAACTCTGATCTTCTTCGGGCTATCTCGAGGTGTCGGATTTTCTTTGGAATTGCCTAGGATGATCATGAGATCCGTGGTCGAGGTTATTCCCGCTGCGTGTGGTTAATTTGTGATGGATAAGTTGGAGAACCCCTACAGGGTTAAATCTTTTCGAGAAGCCGTGCCTGCGGTTATGTGGCAAACTTGGATACTTTGTTTAAGACCCATTCATAGCAAACTTGAAGTAAACTCTAATAAAATACACCAACAATATGCGTAATCGTGACTGTCTCTTCTCGTGAGTCTTTATCCGGAAGAGAACACGGTGGGGTTATGATTAACGTAAGTAGGTGTTCAGGATCAGTTAGTCATCATTACTAGTTCACGTCCGATATGCGTAGACCACCATAATTTACTTTCTGTGCTCGTAAGTTAGCCACTCAAATATATGCTTAGTCGCTTGCTGCAACCTCACCACTTAACCATGCCTTACCTATTAAGCTTTAATAGTCTTGATACCCTTGGAAATGAGATTGTTGAGTCCCTGTGGCTCACAGATTACTACAACACCAGTTGCAGGTACAGGTAATGTGATGATTTGACGTGAGCGCGTTGCTTGATTTGATTTGGAGTTCTTCTTCTTCTTCTTTATCAATCTTGGATGGGTTCCAGGCGGCAGCCTAGGATAGCAAGGGTGGATGCCATTTTATCATTTGATTTCGTCCGTAGTCGGACCCTACTCTTATGTATGATGTTTGAGACGTTATTGTATTGATGTGACTCCGATGTAGCTTGTGGCGAGTGTAAGCCAATTCCATATACTCATCTCTTCTGTACATGTACTTGTAATGATATCCATTCTTGCGAACGCATCGAGATGCGCTTCTATCCCTGTCGAGGCCCTCGTGCCCAAATAAGGATAGGACCGCATCTTGGGCGTGACAAGTTGGTATCAGAGCCAGGTTTCGACCTAGGAGCCCCCTTGATTGATTGAACTTGGCTGAGTCGAGTCTAGTGAAAAACTGTTTTGAGTCTAGTTATATCGAAGAGTAGGTTTCTTTTTACTCCTCTTCTATGCTCTGGTGAGGTATTCGACTTAGAAATTTTGATTCTACTTCTCTTCTCGCTCAAAAATTTTTAGGATCACGTGGATATTTTGGAAACTATATGATGCCGATGTGACGGAGTTCTGTCTTGGTGCCTCCTGTCTGACTTGATTTCTTCTGGGGAGTTGAGCTCCAAGGGATTCTTGACACATCGTTATCATTCAGTTTTCTTAGTATCTCAGGACGGAGGATGTTCGAAATTGCTTCAATACTTATCGTTGTGAGATAAGTTTGGAGTCACCTAGTACTGGGGAGGTGTCCGGGGTACCACCATGGTTTAGTATCATTGTGAGTTCGAGGATTCGAGATTAGACGAGTTTGCGAAATTTCTTGAATTATGGTGTGGAAGGTTGCGGATGTAGTTGCAGCTGATTGCCTAGGGCAGGATCTTGATTCCGCAACCCGAATCGCATAAACAAGAAAGTGTTCGGAAGTTCTTAGGTGGGAATTCAAGTAGGTACCTAAGATTATCTTTCCAACAAGTGCATAGTGGGTATGTATTTGTTCTGGCTTGTTTCATAAGCCTCATCCTTGTTTCGTTTTGAATATGGTAATTCGAGTTGCTTCTATGTCAAGTGGTGAATTCATATCTGGCTAAGTAGTGTTCTCATATTTCTGTGGGATTGATAATTCTATTGCCAATCAAGTTATCATGTCAATTCTTTTCCTACCGGTGTGCTTCTCTTCAAGATAATTCTATCATCTCCAATATTGCAAGATCAATCCTCATATTTCGTTCCGGAGTTTGTCTCATCTGTTCCTAGTTTTCTTTGTTTTTTCTCCACCCTCCCACCCTTTTTCTTCAATGATTAAATTCTCATCCAAGTGTCTTTCTATTCATGTAATTCTTCCGCTATCTTTTCTTCTATCTTGTTTCTGGTGATTCTTTTTGAATATTTTCAAGAGTTTCATTTCAAGATATATCCTCATATTCTTTGTTCTTGTTGTTATTCTTCTCTGAGATTCTTTATGAAGGTGCTCAGTGCTCAAGTTATCATTTATTTGTATTCATCTTTGTTTTCTTTTCCGGTAGATTCAATTCAAGCTTCGATGCGCATCATATCATTTTCATTCTCTATTTGCTCTCCCATGTTGGAATTCTTCATCAAGCCTCTCATGCTTATTCTTATCCCTATTCTATCTGGAGTGATGAAGATATCTCAGAAGACATTCATTGTCATTCTTATCCTCTTAAATTATTTCAAGGGTCTCATATCATCAAGTTCTTAATTTGTACCGGTGCAATTTCTCTTCTAATCAATTGTTTCAACGGTGGTTTCTTCTGAGTGGGCCCATAACCCACAGGTCCTTTCCCAAGATCCTACCTAACTCTTCTAATCTTTCCGAAGATGTTCTCAAGTTCTTTTAAATATGACGTAAGAATGAATTTCATCAGTCATATGCCTTCTCGAAGATTGCTTCTAAATCATTTTCATTGTTGGCTCAACCTTTTCTTTATTCATTATTCCGGAGTATCTTAGTAATTCATGGTGTTGTTTCTCATCATCATTCTTAGCTTGAAGACGAAGGAGAGTTTCTCTTAAATCTTTGTGTGTTCTTTTCAAGAGTGTGGTCTCAGCTTCATGCTTTCCTCTCAAATTGTTTTGATCATGAGTAATTCCATCCTTATCTGTCCGGTGCATTTCATAATTGTTTTCATTTCTCGATCCTCCGAAGTCCATGATTTCAGAAGATTTCTTCGTTCTCAGCTTTCAGCTTTCGTTCTCAAATTCTTCTCAATTGTTTGTCCCTTCGTTCGTGTCTCAATTATTCCGGTGCCTTGTTTAGTTTCTATTAACCAGATCTTGTTCTCTTCATTCTCAGGTGTCCTCTTTAGTCTCTAATTCTTTCTGGTGCCTTGTTCAGTTTTCTATCAGGTGGATCATGCTCTCTTTGTTCTCGTGATATATCATTCATTTGCATTATCCTCTTTTGTTTTGAATTCTTTCCGGTGTTCTCATGCAAGACCTCTCCAAGTGTGTGATCTCTCTCTCTCTCTTCAATCTTGTCAAGAAGAATAAGTGGTATGCGAAATCCGTTGTTTGTCATCAATTTAACTTGATGAAGGATAGTCATATCATAATTCTTATTCTTGTTCATTCAAGTGATTTCAATCCTTCTTCCGGAGTTGTTCATGATATCAAATTCCTTATCCCAAGTGGTCATCTTTCTTTTTCGGAGTCCCTAGTTTTTCTCAAGTATCTTGTCGCTAAGCTTCATCTAATTCTTTGGCAGGCCTCAATCTTGTTCTTTTGCATCCTTCAATTCTTTCTATCATCCTTTCGTTTCAGAGTTCTTCCGGAGGTTCTTGATGGTGGTTCATCAAGATTCTTTCATTTTCAAGTGTTCTTCTAGATTCTTGTTGGAGGTGCTCAAGTGTTCCTTATCTTGGTTTTCTAAGTTCAATTCCTTCTCCATTTTCTTTTAAGATGGTGTTATTAATTCTTGATCATAAGGAATCTCAAAGGAAAAGTCGTCAAGAATAAGATAACTAAACCCATCATTCCTTTCTTGGAGCTATCTTGGGTTGGATTTCACCATGATAGCAACAATCCTTATCATGGGGTTATAAATGATTCAAGTTTTCTCCTCCTCTTCTTGGTGAAAGAAGTTTTGCATATCTTGTTGCTCTCAAGCAATCAATTGTTTCTGTTGTGGCAGGTTGTCACCTCATAATTTTGAGATGTTTTCCACAGGGCCACAACAAGCTTATTCTTTTCATTGTTGGTCTTCCAACAACTCCATTCATCCATGCTTCTCAAATCCATTGGTGCTAGAAGTTGTCATTTCTTCTCAGTTCTGTTCCTCCCAAAGATCAAGCTTCTATTCTTTTGTTCTGAAGGCCTTGTCATGATGCTCTCTTCAATCCATCATCTTGTTTGATCAATATCATGTTCCTTCTTGCTTATTCATTTAACCAAAGTGTTGTGTAGTCTTTCCATGATCCTTCTGTCGTATGAAAGTCTGATTATATTTCATCCGAAGTTTGATGCCTCTCTTTCGATTTGTTTCCATCATATCTAATTTTTCATCTCTTTCCTACCGAAGTGCTGCCAAAATTTCCTGTGAATTCTGTTTGTTCTTCATTCTTCATCTCTTGCGTCCTTAGAGAATCATTGGTTTCTCTCGTTTGTCAAAGAAGCAACTAAGTTTTACCTTTTTCTCTTTCTCTTCCCCCTTTTCGTTCTAGATCTCGGGACGAGATCCTCGTGTAGTGGAGGAGAGTTGTGACAGCCCGAGACCGACGTTCCAGAAGATTCCAGAAGATTCCCCTTTAGTTTCCATTCTCGGTTGTGTTTCGTCTATGTGTTGCATTCATCATCTCATCATTCGCATCATTTGCATTGCATCGTCACCCGTTTTCGAAACTTGCATCCGTTTGTAGTCGCCGGTTCTCGTCGTTCTAGCCGTTGCCCGTTCGAGACCAACCACACACGCACGTGGCCGCGGCACCGTTTAAAATAAAACCGTTTTAAGTGCGCGCAAAAATATTCTCGGATTGGTTCAAAACTTGTCGTGCGATCTTGTTACATTGTAGGTAGACCGCCCGTCGAATTTTGTCGCGCTCCGAGTTCGTTAGATACCCCGTCGGTCAGTCATAGCAGTGCGGTTATCGGTAATCGTCGGACGTTATCGGCATTTTAAAACCCTGTGTCATGGGTCACCATTCTCTCTCTCTTCCCCACTTTGCCCCTTTGCACAGTCGCCGTAGCCCCGAGTCTCTGCTTCCGGACGTCGGATCGTCATCCGGCAGTCCGAAAACGGACAGAGCCATAGACCCTAGCCCTAAACCTATATATAGCCCCCTCGTTCCGCGTGCATACCCTAGCCAGCCACCTTCTCCCTCCTCCAGCCTCCAGCCCGCCCGAGCCCATCTGAGCCCGTTTGAGCCCATCTAGGCCTGGATCCCGCTTCTCCCGAGCGCCGCCAAGCGCCGCCGCCTCCCTCCGGCCAGCCGTCGGTCGGATCCCGTCGCCCCGCCGTCCGATCCGCCCATCCCCGCCTCCTGCCACCTGCGTGTGGACCTCCTGTGCCACCCGCGCCGCCGTTGACCTCCGTCATGGCCTCGGCCACCTGCGCTCGGGAGGACTAGCAGCGCCTGAGCTGGCTCGCCCCGATCCTACCAACGGCCCAGCCTCCCCCAGCGACCGGCCCATGGGCCGGAGGTGAACAGCCCCGCTATCCCTCCCCCGAGCGCTGAATAGTAGGTTTCGCCCAAATCGTGTTGGGCCGGTTCCCAGTTCCGGCCCGTGTAGGGTTTTTTTTTCGATTATGCGAATTTAGTATTTTCCAGGAATTATAGATTTTGCAGATTAGTCCCTCTAGTTCATGCATTTAATATCTCCTGAACCGTGCAACGGATCGAAATACTTTACATACGTAACTTGACTAAAATTTTGTGTAGTTTAATAATATTCAACTTTCACACATGTTAGAAATATTTAAACCTGCTGTTTGCATCGTTTTGCGTGATGACCCAATTAAAATGGTTTAATTCATAGCTAATAAACTGTGTCTCGGATTTAAAAACTTAATATATGAAAAGTTCTTAGGTTTTGCTATAGTTAAATAATATCCAACTTTCACATGTGATAAAAAATGTTTAACCTTGTTGTTTGCATCGATTTGCGTAATTGCCATGTCGATATGAATTATTTAATAACTTTTGAACCGTAACTCCGTTAAAAATGTTTTAAATATGTAACTTGGCTACAAAAATGTGTAGAATTTCATGGTGACATTTATTTTGCTGTTTAACAACTCTAAAATTGTGTTAGGACAGATCTGGACCAAATTCATTTTATGCTTATGGGGATGTTTCGGAAATGCTACATGTTGCTTTCGGCCCCATTTAAAATGCCTAGATGATATAGTTGTTCATGCTTCGCCTCTTGCCATGTTAAACCACATTTAATATTAATGAGTACCTAAGCGAGAGTGAACTAAATAATCAATTGTGGAGTTTCGACAATATGCATATTGAGCTTCACTTAATGTGTAGTATTTGATTGTCGTGAATTGTCATGCCTTGCATTTAAACCGGACATGCATCATATTTGTTGTGCATCGTGTTTTGCATATGTTGTGGTGTATCTTGTGTTGATTGTTTGTTTCGGATTGCTTCTTCTCGATAGAGTTTCGAAATCGTTCGGAGTGTGAGGATTCGTTCGACTACGTTGGCTCGTCTTCTTCATGGACTCGGTCTTCTTCCGAGCGAGATCTCAGGCAAGATGACACATTTCCCTGGATACCATTACTATCATTGTCATGCTAGTTGTCTCGTCTTTTATCGTTATGTCTCGCTACCTACCACTTGTTTGATAAGCCTCCCAATACTGCCATGATAAGCCTCTAACCCCTCCACAACCCAGCAAAACATTGTTTGGCTATGTTACCGCTTGCTTAGACCTTCTTATAGCGTTGCTAGTTGCAAGTGCAATTTCTTCCATGTGTCAACATGGACCTTATTTTGTTATATCAGAATATTGATGCTATTTAATTTAATGCACATATACACTTGGTAAAGGGTGGAAGGCTTGGCCTTTTGCTCAGTGTTTTGTTCCACTCTTGCCGCCCTTAGTTACTTGTGAACCGGTGTTATGTTCCAGAAATGAGCGCTCCTAACATGCTCGGGGTTGTTATGGGGACCACCTTGATTTTTGGGTTAGATTAAAACTTGTCTGGCAAGGCCCAACTTTGGTACTACATTTGCCCATCATAATAAAACTGATCACCTTATTAAAGCATAGAGGGTCGCCCCTCATGGATTAATTTAACATAATACAGGGGGGCCAGTGCTTCTGGTGCTGGTCCAAACTAGAGCACCGTGCGGGCTACCTGGGGCAACCCGGGACTTTAGTTACTGTACGCTTAGCTCATCCGCCGTGTCCTGAGAATGAGATACCTTTCTCGAACGTCTTGAGTGAGGAACTCTGATCTGGTCAAAACTAGAGCACCGTACTGTGCTGGTCCAAACTAGAACGTCTTCAGTTACTGTGCTGGTCCAAACTAGAGCACCGTACTAGACTTGTTTTACCTTTCTCGAACGTCTTGAGTGAGGAACTCTGATCTTCTTCGAGCTATCTCGAGGTGTCGTATTTTCTTTAGAATTGCCTAGGATGATCACGAGATCCGTGGTCAAGGTTATTGCCGCTGCGTGTGGTTAATTTGTGATGGATAAGTTGGAGCACCCCTGCAGGTTTAAATCTTTTCGAGAAGCCGTGCCCGCGGTTATGTGGCAAACTTGGATACTTTGTTTAACACCCGCTCATAGCAAACTTGAAGTAAACTCTAATAAAATACACCAACTGTGTGCGTAACTGTGACTGTCTCTTCTCGTGAGTCTTTATCCGGAAGAGAACACGGTGGGGTTATGATTGACGTAAGTAGGTGTTCAGGATCAGTTAGTGATCATTACTAGTTCACGTCCGTTATGCGTAGACCACCATACTTTACTTTCTGTGCTCGTAAGTTAGCCACTCAAATATATGCTTAGTCGCTTGCTGCAACCTCACCACTTAACCATGCCTTACCTATTAAGCTTTAATAGTCTTGATACCCTTGGAAATGAGATTGCTGAGTCCCTGTGGCTCACAGATTACTACAACACCAGTTGCAGGTACAGGTAATGTGATGATTTGACGTGAGCGCGTTGCTTGGTTTGATTTGGAGTTCTTCTTCTTCTTCTTTATCAATCTTGGACGGGTTCCAAGCGGCAGCCTGGGATAGCAAGGGTGGATGTCATTTTATCGTTTGATTTCGTCCGTAGTTGGACCCTGCTCTTATGTATGATGTTTGAGATGTTATTGTATTGATGTGACTCTGATGTAGCTTGTGGCGAGTGTAAGCCAATACCATATACTCATCTCTTCTGTACATGTACTTGTAATGATATCCATTCTTGCGAACGCATCGAGATGCGCTTCTATCCCTGTCGAGGCCCTCGTTCCCAAATAAGGATAGGATCGCATCTTGGGCGTGACATACAGTTTTCTGCATGTCAAGTATCTGTTCCTATGACAATGATATCATGCAACCCAATGACACCAGAGAAGTACCTTGTGTGTATCACATGTTGCAATGTAACCGGGTGACTATAAAGGTGCTCTACAGGTATCTCCAAGGGTGTCTGTTGGGCTGGCATGGATCAAGACTGGGATTTGTTACTCCGTGTGATGGAGAGGTATCAGGGCCCACTCGGTAATACAACATCACAATAAGCCTTGCAAGCAATGTGACTAGGTTTTAGCCACGGGATCTTGTATTACAGAACGAGTAAAGATACTTGCCGGTAACAAGATTGAACTAGGTATAGAGATACTGACGATCGAATCTCGGGCAAGTAACATATCGAAGAACAAAGGGAACAACATACAGGATTAACTGATTCCTTGACATAGAGGTTCGAACGATAAAAATCTTCGTAGAATATGTAGGAACCAATATGGGCATCCAGTTCCCGCTATTGGTTATTTGCTATAGAGGTGTCTCGGGCATGACCATAAAACATTTCTCTCATATAAGTAGAACAACCATTATTCTCAGATTTAAATGAGTAGCCATCTCGCATCAAACAAGATCCAGATAAAATGTTCGTTCTCAAAGCAGGTACTAAATAACAATTATTGAGGTTTAAAACTAATCCCGAAGGTAGATGTAGAGGTAGTGTGCCGACGGCAATCACATCGACCTTGGAACCATTCCCGACGCGCATCATCACCTCGTCCTTTGCCAGCCTCCGCTTATTCCACAGCTCCTACTTGGAGTTACAAATGTGAGCAACTGCACCGGTATCAAATACCCAGGAGCTACTACGAGCACTGGTTAGGTACACATCAATAACAAGTATATCACATATACCTTTAACGTTGCTGGCCTTCTTAACCGATATGTACTTGGGGCAGTTCCGCTTCCAGTGACCGGTACCCTTGCAATAAAAGCACTCAGTCTCAGGCTTGGGTCCATGCTTGTTCTTCTTCCTGGTAACTTGCTTACCGGGTGCGGCAACAGCTTTGCCGTCCTTCTTGAAGTTCTTCTTACCCTTGCCTTTCTTGAAACTAGTGGTCTTATTCACCATCAACACTTGATGCTCCTTTTTGATCTCGACCTCCGTTGATTTCAGCATCGAGTACAACTCAGGAATGGACTTCTCCATACCCTGCATGTTGTAGTTCATCACAAAGCTCTCGTAGCTAGGTGGAAGCGACTGGAGGATTCTATCAATGACCGAGTCATCCGGGAGATTAACTCCCAGCTGAGTCAAGCGGTTGTGCAACCCAGACATTTTGATTATGTGCTCACTGACAGAACTATTCTCCTCCATCTTACAGCTGAAGAACTTGTCAGACACGTCATATCTCTCGACCTGGGCATGAGCTTGGAAAACCAGTTTCAGCTCTTGGAACATCTCATATGCTCCGTGTTGCTCAAAATGCTTTTGGAGCCCCAGTTCTAAAATGTAAAGCATGCCGCATTCGTAACATGACTGCCAAGCATTCGTAACATTTTGGTCCGCCTGGGAAAATGGGTGGGTCACCTAGCGGTGCATCAAGGACATACAATCTCTTGGAAGCTATGAGGATGATCCTCAAGCTACGAACCCAGTCCGCATAGTTGCTTCCATCATCTTTCAGCTTGGTTTTCTCTAGAAACACATTGAAGTTGAGGGTGACATTAGCGTTGGCCATTGGATCTACAATATAGATTGTAAAGACAATTTTAGACTAAGTTCATGATAATTAAGTTCACATAATCAAATTATTTAATGAACTCCCACTTAGATAGACATCTCTCTAGTCATCCAAGTGATACATGATCCATGTCAACTAGCTTGTGTCCGATCATCATGTGAGACAGACTAGTCATCCATGGTGAACATCTCCATGTTGATCGCATCTACTATACGACTCATGTTCAACCTTTTGGTCTTTTGTGTTCCGAGCCATGTCTGTACATGCTAGGCTCGTCAAATAAACCTAAGTGTTTCGCGTGTGTAAATCTGGCTTACACCCGTTGTATGCGAACAATAGAACCTATCACACCCGATCATCACATGGTGCTTCGAAACAACGATCCTTAGCAACGGTGCATAGTTAGGATGAACACCTTTCTTGAAATTTTATTGAGAGGTCATCTTATTTACTACCGTCGTTCTAAGCAAATAAGATATAAACATGATAAACATCACATGCAATCAATATAGTGACATGATATGGCCACTATCATCTTGCTCCTTTGATCTCCATCTTCAGGACACCATGATCATCACTGTCACCGGCACGACACCATGATCTCCATCATCGTGTCTTCATGAAGTTGTCTCACCAACTATTACTTCTACTACTATGGCTAATGTTTAGCAATAAAGTAAAGTAATTACATGGCGTTTATGATTGACACGCAGGTCATACAATAAAATAAGACAGCTCCTATGGCTCCTAGCGGTTGTCATACTCATCGACATGCAAGTCGTGAATCCTATTACAAGAACATGATCAATCTCATACATCACAATGCATCACATCACATCCTTTGGCCATATCACATCACAAGGCATATGCTGCAAAAACAAGTTAGACGTCCTCTAATTTGTAGTTGCAAGTTTTTACGTGGCTGCTATAGGTTTCTAGGAAGAACGTTTCTTACCTATGCCAAAACCACAACGTGATATGCCAATTGCTATTTACCCTTCATAAGGACCCTTTTCATCGAATCCAATCCGACTAAGGTGGGAGAGATAGACATCCGCTAGCTACCTTATGCAACAAGTGCATGTCAGGCGGTGGAACCAGTCTCACATAAGCATATGTGTAAAGTCGGTCCGGGCCGCTTCATCCCACAATGCCACCGAATCAACATAAGACTAGTAATGGCAAGCAAATTGACAAGATCGACACCCACAACAACTTGTGTTCTACTCGTGTATAGATTCTACGCATAGACCTAGCTCATGATGCCACTGTTGGGAGACGTAGTAGTAAATTAAAAAAATTCCTACGTGTTCACCAAGATCTATCTATGGAGAAACCAACAACGAGTAAGGGAAGAGTGCATCTTCATACCATTGAAGATCACTAAGCGGAAGCGTTACAAGAACGTAGTTGGTGGAGTCATACTCGTAGCGATTCAAATCGCGATGGACTCTGATCTTAGTGCCGAACAATGGCGCCTCCTCGTTCAACACACGTGCAGCCCGGTGACGTCTCCTATGCCTTGATCCAGCAAGGAGGAAGGAGAGGTTTAGGGAGTGCTCCAGAAGCACGATGGTGTGGTGACGGTGGAGCTGTGTGGTCTCCGGCAGGGCTTCACCAAGCACTACGGAGAACAATGAGTAGGAGAAGTAGGGCTGCGTCGAGAGGGAGAGAGAGTCGTGTCTCAAACAGCCCCAAAGGCTCAACTATATATAGGAGGAGAGGGAGGAGGGTGCCCACCCCTAGGGTTCCCACCCTAGGTGGTGCGGCAGCCCTAGATGGGATCTTGATGGCGGCGAAGAGGGTGGGAGAGGTGGTGTGATAGCCCTAGCTGCCCTAGGGTGGCCCTAGGGCCCATCTAGGCCTAGGGTTTGCCCCCCCCTCTCTCCTTGTTGTGCCTTGGGCCAGGTGGGAGGGGCGCACCAGCCCACCTAGTGGCTGGTTCCCTCCACCTTTGGCCCATGCAGCCCTCCGGGGCCCGTGGCCCCTCCCGGTGGACCCCCGGAACCCTTCCGATAGTCCCGGTACGTTACCAGTGACGCCCAAAACATTTCCGGTAACCAAAACCTCACTTCCTATATATCAATCTTTGCCACCGGACCATTTCGGAGCTCCTTGTGACGTCCGGGATCTCATCCGGGACTCCGAACAACCTTCGGTAACCATGTACACTATTTCCCTATAACCCTAGAATCATCGAACCTTAAGTGTGTAGACCCTAGGGGTACGGGAGACACGTAGACATGACCGAGACACCTCTCCGGTCAATAAACAACAGCGGGATCTGGATACCCATGTTGGCTCCCACATGCTCCATGATGATCTCATCGGATGAACCATGATGTCGGGGATTCAATCAATCCCGTATACAATTCGCTTTGTCTACCGGTATGATACTTGCCCGAGATTCGATTGTTGGTATCCCTATACCTTGTTCAATCTCGTTACCGGCAAGTCTCTTTACTCGTTCCGCAACACATCATCCCGTGGCTAACTCCTTAGTCACATTGAGCTCATTATGATGATGTCTTACCGAGTAGGCCTAGAGATACCTCTCTGTCAAACGGAGTGACAAATCCCAGTCTCGATTCATGCGAACCCAACAGACACTTTTGGAGATACCCGTAGTGCACCTTTATAGCCACCCAGTTACATTGTGACGTTTGGCACACCCAAAGCATTCCTACGGTATCCGGGATTTGCACAATCTCATGGTCTAGGGAAATGATAGTTGACACTGGAAAAGCTTTAGCAGACGAACTACACGATCTTGTGCTATGCTTAGGATTGGGTCTTGTCCATCACATCACTCTCCTAATGATGTGATCCCATTATCAATGACATCCAATGTCCATGGTCATGAAACCATGACCATCTATTGATCAACGAGCTAGCCAACTAGAGGCTCACTAGGGACATGTTGTTATAGCATGAACAATAGACAATTATCATGAACAAGGAAATACAATAATAACCATTTTATTATTGCCTCTATGGCATATTTCCAACATCCTAATAGGATCCCACCTCCCTTGTGGGAGGTGCATTCCCTCCCTTGTTTGGTTCGGCCGAACCTACTTGGAGTAGGGGCCATGGATGCCTCCTCTCCCCTTCCTCCTACATATACTGAGGGATTTTGAGGGCAGCCCCTAACCCTAATTGCCACGTGCTGCCCTCTTCTTCCTCTAGATTTGTTTCTCCTCTAGGTTGATTCCGTAATGCTTGGTGAAGACCTGCCGGATCAGCTCCACCACCACCGCCGCCGCCGCGCTGTCGCACTGCCGGAGAACTCATCTACCTCTCCGCTCCCTCTTGCTGGATCAAGAAGGTGGAGATCGTCATCAAGCTGTACGTGTGCTGAACACGGAGGTGTCGTCCGTTCGGCACTAGATCGGAAGGACCACGATGGCATCGCGGGACGGCTCGTGATGAGATCGCGGTATGGATCGTGATTGGATCGTGAAGACGTTCGACTACGTCAACCGTGTTTCTTAAAGCTTCCGCTTAGCAATCTACAAGGGTATGTAGATTCACTCTCCCTCTCGTAGATGCTCATCACCATGGATAGATCTTGCGTGTGCGTAGGATTTTTTTTGTTTCCCATGCATCATTCCCCAATAGTGGTATCAGAGCTAGGTCTATGTGTAGATGAGATCTCGAATAGAACACAAAGGAGTTTTTGGGTGTTGATGCTTAGATTGCTTCCTCCCTTGGTCGTGTTTTGATTCAGCGATATCGTGGGATGAAGCGGCCTAGACCAACCTTACTCGTACGCTTACGAGAGACCGGTTCCATCAACTGACGTGTAACTTTGTTGCACAAAGATGGCTGGCGGGTGTCTGTCTGTCCTACTTTAGTTGGATCGGATTCAACAAAGGCAATCCTTGAGAAGGTTGAGAAGCAATTTATGTATTACCGTTGTGGTTTTTGCGTAGGTAAGAATTGTTCTTGATAGATGCCCGTAGCAGCCACGTAAAACTTGCAACAACAATTAGAGGACGTCTAACTTGTTTTTGCAGGGTATGTTGTGATGTGATATGGCCAATTAGATGATGAGATATATGTGATGTATGGGATGATCATGTATTGTATAGAATATCATGAATTGTATGTCGATGAGTACGACAACCGGCAGGAGCCATAGGGTTGTCTTTAATTATTGTATGACATGTGTGTCAATCATTAAGCGCTATGTAATGCTTTACTTTATCGCTAAGCGCTAGATAGTAGTAGAAGCATGGTGGGCGTGACAACCTCGATGGCAACACGTTGATGGAGATCAAGCTGATGGAGATCATGGTGTCATGCCGGTGACGATGGAGATCATGACGGTGCTTTAAGGATGGAGATCAAAAGCACAAGTTCATGGCCATATCATGTCACTTATGATTTGCATGTGATGTTAATCCTTTTATGGACCTTGTTTTGCTTAGGACGACGGTAGCATTATAAGGTGATACCTCACTTAAATTTCAAGATGAATTGTGTTCTCCCCAAGTGTGCACCGTTGCGAAAGTTCGTTGTGTTGAGACACCACGTGATGATCGGGTGTGATAGACTCTACGTTCACATACAACGGGTGCAAGCCAGTGTTGCACATGGAGAACACTCGGGTTAAACTTGACGAGCCTAGCATGTACAGACATGGCCTCGGAACACAAGAGACCAAAAGGTCGAACATGAGTCATATAGTAGATATGATCAACATGATGATGTTCACCATTGAAACCACCTCAACTCACGTGATGATCGGACTTGAGTTGGTGAATTTGGATCATGTATCACTCGAATGACCGGAGGGATGTCAATTTGAGTGAGAGCTCTTAAGTAATATGATTATTTGAACTCATTATCATGAACATAGTCAGTAGTGACTTTGCAAATTATGTTGTAGATTACTAGCTCACGCTGTAGCTCCCTTGAATTTTTATATGTGCCTAGAGAAATAGAGTTGAAAGATGATGGTAGCAATATTGTGGACTGGGTCTGTGATCTGAGGATTGTCCTCATTGCTGCACAGAAGGCTTATGTCCTTAATGCACTGCTCGGTGCGCCACCCCCTCTAGCATCGTCTGTAGATGTTGTGAACATCTAACAGGCATGTTCCGATGACTACTTGATAGTTTAGTGTGTCATGCTTTACGACTTAGAAATGAGACTCCAAAAACATTTTGAACGTCACGAAACATATGAGATGTTCTAAGAGCTGAAATTTGGATCTCAGGCTCGTGCCCGTGTTGTGAGATATGAGATCTCCAACAAGATTCTTTGCCTGCAAGATGAAGGAGAATAGCTCAATCGTTGAGCATGTGCTCAGATTGTCTGGGTGCTACAATCGCTTGAATCGAGTGGGAGTTGATCTTCCAGATAAGCTACTAGAGTGCTCAATATAGTTTTCCAAGTCATTGTCACTAAGATACTAGAGTGCTCAATATAGTTTTCCAAGTCATTGTCACTAAGCTCAATAAAATGCCAGGGATGGAAGTAATGATCCCTAAGTTGTTCGCGATATTTGAAACCGCGAAGGTAGAAATCAAGAAGGAGCATCAAGTGTTGATGGTTAGTGACGGGGATATACCCCGCGGTATGACCCGGTCGGGCGACTCACAAGAGACCCGGCTGAAGATATAACATTCTTATTAAAGACCTGGTTGGCGGGCCATAGATGACCAAGGCCCAAGACCCGGCTGGCAGGCCAGCGCCAGGCGGCTCATGGGATAAAGACCCGGTGGGTGAGCCGGCGCCAGGCGGCTCACAAGAGAAGACCCACAAGAGCAGGCCCGAAGAGAGAAGGATTCCATTAAAGGAAATAAGACCCGGAGTAGGATTCGTGAGAGACGAGTCCTAATCCTACTCCTAGTAGGACTCTATTTGTAAGCCTACCCTCTCCTCTTATATAAGGAGGGGTAGAGCAGCCCTAGAGGGACAGATTCTCAAGGGACACAAGTCCTCAAGTTTAGACAACACAAGTTTAGAGATAGAGAGATTAGAGGCTCTCGTGATTAGAGGTAGCGATTAGCACCCTTGTAACCGAGAGATCTTCATCATCATCAATACCAGACAAGAAGGACGTAGGCTTTTACCTCGGCTCGAGGGGCCGAACCTGGGTAAAACTCCATGTCTTCTCGATTACGATCAACCCCTTCAAGCCGCCACGTAGCGTGCTTTGCCCCGAACCCTAAGTCCGTTGACCCAGACATCTGTCATGACAAAACCACGACAGTTAGTAAAACCACTAGTTTCGAGAAGGGCAAGGGCAAGAAGGGAAACTTCATCGATGGAAAGTCAGTTGCTGCTCCAGTGAAGCAACCCAAAGTTGAACCCAAACCCTAGACTAAATGCTTCTATTATGAGGAGAGCGGTCGCTCAAGCGGAACAACCCTAGATACTTGGTAGATAAGAAGGCTGGCAAACATTGACAGAAGTATATTTTGATATACGTGTTATTGATGTGTACCTTGCTAGTACTCCTAGTAGCACCTTGGTATTGGATAACGGTTCGATTGCTAAATGTTAGTAACTCGAAATAAAAACTACGAATAAACGGAGACTAGCTAAGGAAGAAGTGATAATGTGTGTTGGAAATGTTTCCAGTGTTGATGTGATCAACATCGCACGCTCTCTCTCCCTTTGGGATTAGTGACGAACCTAAATAAATGTTCTTTGGTGTTTGCGTTGAGCATGAACGTGATTAGATCGTGTTTATTGCAATACAGTTATTCATTTAAGTCAGAGAATAATGGTTATTCTGTTTACATGAATAATACCTTCAATGGTCATGCGCCCAATGAATGGTTTGTTGAATCTTGATCGTAGTAGTACACATGTTCATAACATAGATGCCAAAAGATACAAAGTTAATAATAATAGTACCACATACTTGTGGCACTGCCGCTGAATGTCATATTGGTGTAAAGCGCATGAAGAAACTCCATGTTGATGGATCTTTGGACTCTTTCGATTTTGAATCGGTTTAGACATGCGGACCATGCCTCATGGGCAAGATGACTAAAACCCTGTTTTCTGGCTTGATGGGGGAAAGTAACTTATTGGAAATAATATATGTTGATATATGCAATCCAATGAGTGTTGTAGCGTGTAGTGGATACCATTATTTTCTTACCTTCACTGATGATTTGAGTATATATATGAGTATATTTACTTAATGAAACACAACTCTGAAACGTTTGAAAAGTTAAGATCATCGTGACAAGAAGATAAAAATATCTATGATATAATCGTGGAGGTGAATGTCTGAGTTACGAGTTTGGTATGCAACTTAAGACAATGTGAAAGTTGTTTCACAACTCACGCACTTGGAACACCATAGTGTGATGGTGTGTCCGAATGTCGTGGTCGTGCTCTATTGGATATGGCGCGAATTATGATTTCTCTTATCGTTTTGCCACTATCATTTTGGGGTTATGCATTAGAGACAACTACATTCACTTTAAATAGTGCACCATCTAAATCCATTGAAATGACACCATATGTTTTGGCAGAAATCTAAGCTGTCATTTCTTAGAGTTTGTGAATGCGACACTTATGTCTGATAAGCTCGAACCCAAAGCGGAAAAATGCATCTTCATAGAATACCCTAAGAACAATTGGGTATACCTTCTATCTCAGATCTAAGTACAAAGTGTTGTTTCTAAAACGGGTCCTTTCTCGAGAAAGAGTTTCTCTCAAAAGAATTGAGTGGGAGGAAGATAGAACTTGATGAGGTTGTTGAACCTTTGTTTCAGCCATAGAGTAGCGCAACACAGAAAGATGTTTCTATGGAGCCTACATCAGTTGAAGAGGAAGTTAATGATGATGATCATGAAGCTTCGGATCAAGTTATTATTGAACCTCGTAGGTCGACAAGGACGCGTACTACTCCTGAGTGGTACGACAACCCTGTCTTAGAGGTCATGTTGTTGGACAACGATGAACCTACGAACTATGGAGAAGCGATGATGGTCCCAGATTCTGACAAATGGTTAGAGGCCATGAAATCCGAGAAAGGATCCATGTATGAAAACCAAGTATAGACTTTGGTAGACTTGCTCGTGGGACGGCAGGTCGTTGAGTACAAATGGACCTTTAGGACGAAGACAGACGCTGATGGTGAATGTCACAATTTATAAAGCTCGACTTGTCGCAAACAAGTTCCTGACAAGTTCAAGGAGTTGATTGCGATGAGACTTTCTCAGTCGTAGCGATGCTAAAGTCTGTTGGAATTATGTTAGCAGTTGTTGCATTTTTTTAATTATGAAATCTGGCAGATGGATGTCAAAACATCATTTCCTTAACGGTTTACTTGAGGAAAGGTTGTATGTGATACAACCAGAAGGTTTTGTCAGTCCTAAGGATGCTAAGAGGTGTGCAAGCTCCAGCAATCCTTCTATGGGCTGAAGCAAGCATATCGGAGTTGGAATATACGCTTTGATGAGGTGATCAAAGTTTTTGAGTCTATACAAAGTTTATGAGAAACTTGTATTTACAATAAAGTGAGTGGGAGCGGTATAGAGTTTCTGATAAGTATATGTGGATGACATATTGTTGATCGGAGATAATGTGGGATTTCTGGAAAGCATAAAGGGTTGTTTGAAAAGAGGTTTTCAAAGGAAGACCTGGATAAAGCTACTTGAACATTGAGCATCGAGATCTATAGATATAGATCAAGACGCCTGATGAGATTTTTCAATAAGTACATACCTTGACAAGATTTTCAAAGAGTTCAAAATGGATCAGTCAAAGAAAGAGTTCTTGCCTGATTTGTAAGGTGTGAAGTTGAGTAAGACTCAAAGGTCGATCACGATAGAAGCAAGAGAAAGGACGAACGTCGTCCCCTGTGCCTTAGCCATAGGCTCTATATAGTATGCCATGTTGTGTACCGCACCTGTGCGTGCCTTAAGTCTGTCAAGGGGTACAAGAGTAATCCAGGACTAGATTCCTGGACAGCGGTCAAAATTATCCTTAGTAACCATAGGACTAAGGAGATGCTTCTCGATTATGAAGGTGGTAAAGAGTTCGTCGTAAACAGTTACACCGATGCAAGCTTTAAACACCAATCTCGATGACTCTGGGTAGCAATCCGGATACATATAGTGGAGCAGCCATTTGGAATAGCTCCAAGTGGAGTGTGGTAGCAGTGTCTATAGTATGACATAGAGATTTGCAAAGTACACGCGGATCTGAGTGTCACAGACCCGTTGACTAAAGACCTCTCTCACATGCAAAGCAAGATCGAACCCCAGAACTCATTGGGTGTTAGATTCATAACAATGTGAATCACATGGAGATGTGAAATAGATTATCGACTCTAGTGCAAGTGGATATTGTTGGAAATATGCCCTAGAGGCAATAATAAATTAGTTATTATCATATTTCCTTGTTCGTGATAATCATTTATTATCCATGCTATAATTGTATTGATTGGAAACTAGATACATGTGTGGATACATAGACAACACCATGTCCCTAGTATGCCTCTAATAGACTAGCTCGTTGATCAAATATGGTTAAGGTTTCCTAGCCATGAACATGAGATGTCATTTGATAACGGGATCACATGATTAGGAGAATGATGTGATGAACAAACCCCAAACTATAAACGTAGCATATGATCGTGTCAGTTTATTACTACAGTTTTCTGCATGTCAAGTATCTGTTCCTATGACCATGAGATCATGCAACTCACTGACACCAGAGGAGTGCCTTGTGTGTATCAAATGTCGCAATGTAACTAGGTGACTATAAAGGTGCTCTACAGGTATCTCTGAGGGTGTCTGTTGGGTTGGCATGGATCAAGACTGGGATTTGTTACTCCGTGTGACGGAGAGGTATGTCAGGGCCCACTCGGTAATACAACATCACAATAAGCCTTGCAAGCAATGTGACTAAGTTTTAGCCACGGGATCTTGTATTACGTAACGAGTAAAGAGACTTTCCGGTAACGAGATTGAACTAGGTATAGAGATACCGATGACCGAATCTCAGGCAAGTAACATACCGAAGAACGAAGGGAACAACATACGAGATTAACTAAATCCTTGACATAGAGGTTCAACCGATAAAGATCTTCATAAAATATGTAGGAACCAATATGGGCATCCAAGTCCCGCTATTGGTTATTGACCGTAGAGGTGTCTTGGTCATGTCTACATAGTTCTCGAACCCAGAGAGTCTGCACACTTTAGGTTCGATGACGTTTCGGTAGTATAGAGTTATGTATGGTGGTGACCGAAGGTTGTTTGGAGTCCCGGATGAAATCCCGGACGTCATGAGGAGATCTAGAATGGTCCGTAGGTAAAGATTGATATATAGGAAGTCCTATTTTGGTCGCCAGAAAAGTTTCGGGCTCATCGGTAGTGTACCGAGAGTGCCGAGAGAGTACCAGGGGACCATAGGGAGGGGTGTCTCGACCCAAGAGGCTACATGGGCTGTGGGAGGAGGTAAAACAGCCCTTGGTGGGCTGGACGAAGCCTCCTCTAAGGGCCCATGCGGCTAGGAAAGAGTGGGAAAGGAAAAACCCCAAAGAAGGGAAGGAAAATCCAAATTAGGAAGGAGTGCTAATAGGATCCCACCTCCCTTGTGGGAGGTGGATTCCCTCCCTTGTTTGGTTCGGCCGAACCTACTTGGAGTAGGGGCCAAGGATGCCTCCTTTCCCCTTCCTCCTATATATATTGAGGGATTTTGAGGGCAGCCCTAACCCTAATTGCCACGTGCTGCCCTCTTCTTCCTCTAGATCTGTTTCTTCTCTAGATTGATTCTGTAGTGCTTGGTGAAGCCCTGCCGGATCAGCTCCACCACCATTGCCGCCACCGCACTGTCGAGCTGCCGGAGAACTCATCTACCTCTCCGCTCCCTCTTGCTGGATCAAGAAGGTGGAGATTGTCATCGAGCTGTACATGTGCTGAACGTGGAGATGCCGTCCGTTCGGCACTAGATCGGAAGGACCACGATGGGATCACGGCATGGCTCATGATGAGATCACGGGACAGACCGTGATTGGATCGTGAAGACGTTCGACTACATCAACCGCGTTTCTTAAAGCTTCCGCTTAGCGATCTACAAGGGTATGTAGATTCACTCTCCCTCTCGAAGATGCTCATCACCATGGATAGATCTTGCGTGTGCGTAGGAAACTTTTTGTTTCCCATGCATCGTTCCCCAACACTCTAATCTTATTCGGGCTATCTCGAGCTGTCGGATTTCCTTTGGAATTGCCTAGATGATCACGAGATCCGTGGTCGAGGTTATTCCCGCGGCGTGTGGTTAATTTGTGATGGATGAGTTGGAGCACCCCTGCAGGGTTAAATCTTTTAGAAAGTCGTGCCCGCGGTTATGTGGAAAATTTGGAAAGTTTGTTTAACACCCTATCATAGCAAACTTGAAGTAAAACTCTAATAAAATACACCAACTGTGTGCGTAACCGTGGCTGTCTTTTTTCGTGAGTCCTTATCCAAGAGAGTGTTGGGGAACGTCGCATGGGAAACAAAAAATTTCCTACGTTCACGCAAGACCTATCCATGGTGAAGATCATCTACGAGAGGGAGAGTGGATCTACATACCCTTGTAGATCGCTAAGCAGGAAGCGTTAAGAAATGCGGTTGGTGTAGTCGAACGTCTTCACGATCCAAATCACCGAGCGTCCCGCGATCTCATCACGATCCGTCCCACGATCCAATCATGATCCGTCCCGTGAAGTCATCATGATCTGTCCTGCGAACTCATCACGATCCGTCCCGCGAACTCATCACGATCCGTCTCGTGATCTTGATCACGGTCCTTCCGATCTAGCGTCGAACGGACGACACCTCCGCGTTCAGCACACGTACAGCTCGATGACGATCTCCGCCTTCTTGATCTAGCAAGAGGGAGCGGACAGGTAGACGAGTTCTCCGGCAGCGTGACGGCGCCACGGCGATGGTGGTGGAGCAATTCTGGCAGGGCTTCGCCTAAGCACTGCAGAAATCCGATCTAGAGGAGAAACTATGCACTGGAGGAACAGCTAGCATGTGGCTGAAAATCTGGTGCCAAAACCCTAAAATCCTCTAGTATATATAGGAGGAGAGGAGGAGGAGGCTTGGCTCCCAAGGATCCATCCCTTGGGTCGGCCGAACCAAGGAGGATTGGAGGATTCCTCCTCCAATCCTAGTAGGACTAGGACTCCTTATTTTTTGCCTTTTTGCCTTTTTCCACCTTTTTCTCTTTGGGCTTTTCTTCCCAGCTGCATGGGCCTTGTGTGGGACTTCCACCAGACCACTAAGGGCTGGTATTTACTCTCACACAGCCCATGTAGCCTCTTGGGTCGAAATACCCCTCCCGATGGTCTCCCGATACACTACCGGCACTCCCGGTACACTACCGATGAGCCCGAAACTTTTCCGATGACCAAAACAGGACTTCCTATATATAAATCTTTACCTCTGGACCATTCCGGAGCTCCTCGTGACATCCGGGATCTCATCTGGGACTCCGAACAACCTTCTATCACCACCATACATAACTCTATACTACCGAAACGTCACCGAACCTTAAGTGTGCAGACCCTGCGGGTTCGAGAACTATGTAGACATTGTTGGAAATATTCCCTAGAGGAAATAAATAAAGTGTTTATTATTATATTTCCTTGTTCATGATAATCGTTTATTATCCATGCTATAATTGTATTAATTGGAAACACATTACATGTGTGGGTAAATAAACAACACTTTGTCCCTAGTATGCCTCTAGTGAACTAGCTCGTTCATCAAAGATGGTCAAGGTTACCTAGACATTGACATGTGATGTCATTTGATAATGGGATCACATCATTAGGAGAATGATGTGATGGACAAGACCCAAACTACAAACATAGCATATGATTGTGTCAGTTTATTGCTACTGTTTTCTGCATGTCAAGTATGTGTTCCTATGACCATGAGATCATGCAACTCACAAACATCGGAGGAGTGCCTTATGAGTATCAAGCATCGCAATGTAACTGGGTGACTATAAAGGTGCTCTACAGGTATCTCTGAGGGTGTCTATTGAGTTGGCATGGATCAAGACTAGGATTTGTTACTCCGTGTGACGGAGAGGTATCTCAGGGCCCACTCGGTAATACAACATCACAATGAACCTTGCAAGAAATGTGTCTAAGTGTTAGTCACGGGATCTTGTATTACGAAACAAGTAAAGAGACTTGCCAGTAACGAGATTGAACTTGGTATGAAGATACCGACGATCGAATCTCGGGCAAGTAACATACCGAAGAACAAAGGGAACATCATACGGGATTAACTGAATCCTTGACATAGAGGTTCGACCG
The DNA here is from genome assembly GCA_022496015.1 of Hordeum marinum. Lineage (NCBI taxonomy): Eukaryota > Viridiplantae > Streptophyta > Magnoliopsida > Poales > Poaceae > Hordeum > Hordeum marinum. Next base: position 364,267,160 of record CM039675.1, on the reverse strand, counting down.
ATAAAGATCTTCATAGAATATGTAGGAACCAATATGGTCATCCAGGTCCCGCTATTGGTTATTGATTGTAGAGGTGTCTCGGTCATATCTACATAGTTCTCGAACCCGCAGGGTCTGCACACTTAAGGTTTGGTGACGTTTCGGTAGTATAGAGTTATGTATGGTGGTGACCGAAGGTTGTTAGGAGTCCCAGATGAGATCCCGGACTTCACGAGGAGCTCCAGAATGGTCTGGAGGTAAAGATTCGTATATAGGAAGTCCTGTTTTGGTCGCCGGAAAAGTTTCGGGCTCATCGATAGTGTACCGGGAGTGCCGGTAGTGTATCGGGAGACCATCGGGAGGGGTATTTCGACCCAAGAGGCTCCATGGTTTGTGGGAGAGTGTTTACCAGCCCTTAGTGGCCTGGTGGAAGTCCCACACAAGGCCCATGCGGTTTGGGGAAAAAGTCCCAAAGAGAAAAAGTGGAAAAAGGCAAAAATAGCGTGAATCCTAGTCCTACTAGGATTGGAGGTGGAGTCCACCTCCTCCACCTGGTTCGGCCGACTCCTTGGAGGATTGGCCCTTGTGCCAAGCCTCCTCCTCTCTTCCTATTATATATACTGGAGGTTTTAGGGTTTTTGCACAGAATTTTCAGCCACGTGTTGCCCGTTCCTCCACTGCACAGTTTCTCCTCTAGATCGGTTTTCTGCAGCGCTTAGGCGACGCCCTGCCGGAATAGCTCCACCACCATCGCCGGAGCGTCGTCATGCTATTAGAGAACTCTTCTTCCTCTCCCCTCCTTCTTTCTAGATAAACACGGCGGAGATCGTCATCAAGTTGTCTGTGTGCTGAACACGGAGGTGACGTCCGTTCGGCGCTAGATCAGAAGGATCGTGATCAAGTTTGTGGGACGGATTGTGATCAAGTTTGTGGGACGGATCGTGATTGGATCGTGGGACGGATCATGAGTGGATCGCGGGACAGATCATGATTGGATCATGGGACGCACGGCGATTTGGATCGCGAAGACGTTCGACTACACCAACCGCGTTTCTTAGCGCTTCCCGCTTAGCGATCTACAAGGGTACGTAGATCCACTCTCCCTCTCGTAGATGCTCATCACCATGGATAGATCTGTGTGTGCATAGGAAATTTTTTGTTTCCCATGCAACGTTCCCCAACAGACATGACCGAGACACCTCTACGGTCAATAACCAATAGCGGGACCTGGATGCCCATATTTGTTCCTACATATTCCACGAAGATCTTTATCGGTCGAACCTCTATGTCAAGGATTCAGTTAATCCCATATGATGTTCCCTGTTCTTCGGTATGTTACTTGCCCAAGATTCGATCATCGGTATCTCCATACCTAGTTCAACCTCGTTACCGGCAAGTCTCTTTACTCGTTCCATAATACAAGATCCCATGTGTCGTGGATTTATCATGGCAGATGTCTGGGTGAACGGACTTGGATTCGAGGCCATCGCTAACGTGATGGACTCAAAGGGGTTGATTGGGACGAAGGACACAAGTTTACCCAGGTTTGGCCCCTCAAGTCTAGGTAATAGCCTACATTCTGCTTGTTCTTGTATTGCTTGTTGTACCGATTACAAGGGAGCTAAAGCTTGACCTAGTTCTCGATAACCTGATCTCTAAGTCGCCCCGGGTCTGCCTTTATATAGGAGGTCAGGACCACGGGTCTTTACAATTGTCTAACCGAGTCTCATTGTCTATCCGAGTCTTCCTCTATCTTCTTGTCCAAGCTGTCCCCGAGCGGCTTACACGCCCGGCTCTTCTCCATCCGGGTCACCTTGTGGCCCACGCCTTGAGCCACTTATCTTCCTAGGGCATAGACTTTGTGGCTCACCCTTAGGCCAGCTTACGAGCCATCAACGTGACCCGGAACCTTAATGGCGGGTCATATTGCAGGGTTATATCCCCAACATTAGGCCCCAGGTTGAATTGATCTTGCTCACTTCATCCCTTTCTTTTGCTCTTCGGCGAGTCGCCCGATGATGACCCGGCGTGATGTCATGTGGTCCCTGCGAGAGAGATCTGCTGACGTGCCACCGAATCTTTTATTAAATGGTCAGCCCAAGAATCGAAGCGTCTGCCTCGGTCAAATCGTTTTCGTCGCCTAGATTTTCGCGCCTGTCTCGTTCTCCGTTTAAATAAGACCTGTTGTAGGTGAAAACCTTTCCTTCTCCCGCTCGCTCTTCATCTTCTTCCTCTCATTGCCTCCGCTCCAGCGCACTCTGCTCTGGCGCCGTCTTCGCATCGTCGTCAACCAGGCCGCTGCATCAACCTGTGTCGTTCCAGTTTCTCTTCCGCGTCCACCGCTCCATCATCGGTAAGCCCAAGCTCCTCCTTAGACCCATCGCCACCGTAGTAGGGTTTGTGGAAGCTCCGCCATCGCTGCTCGGGCTGCGTCCGCACCATCGTCGGTGTACTCCTGACGCCATTGATGCCTTTTAATGCGCATCCTTGCCGCGTTGCCGCATACGGGGCGACCGTGCGCAATGCGCGGATCGTCACGGCTCTGTTTTCCTTCTTCTGCTTCGTCTGTTCTTCGCTAGGTCGAGAATAAGAACCTTTTTTCCTGCTTTTGTAGATCCGTAATTGTAGCGATAGTTTGCGAAACCTGTTTTCAGGACTTAGCCGATTTACGCTCCTCCTTTCCTTGTTGAACCGCCAGGCCTCTCCGGCTCTCATCAGCCGGATTATGCCATAGTATTTGCAGAGCCCTTAAAATTGTAAGCCGTCACGGATATCTTCTTGCTCTTAACTCGCCGCGTATTTAATTTTGCACAGTCTTTAAGCCGCCAATACGTCTCACGCCTCCAACTCATGCAACTGGGTCGGGTCTTGCATCACGGAAGAGTATTTAACGGATCTCATTGGCACGGGCACTCTTCCTTCCAAGGAGGTCCTTCATTGGCGGGTTCCGGGTGACGAAACACGACCCTCTCCCAAAAAAGGAGAGGTAGTAGTTTTCTCTGACCATATCGAGCGAGGATTCGTGCCACCCGGCTCGAAATTCTTCCGTGATATTCTTCACCTATACAAGCTTCACCCTCAAGACTTGGCCCCCAACTCCGTTTCAAACATATGCAAATTTCCATGTGCTCTGCGAAGTCTACCTGCAAATCAAGCTGTTTGTGGGTTTGTTTCGAGAGTTCTTCTACACCAACTGCCAAACCGAAATGAAAGGCGATCCGAGTCTAGAGCTTGGCGATATTTCCATTCAACGACACAGAGACATCATCTTTCTGGCTGCGCAGATGCCAAGTCATCCGAAGGATTGGAGCAAGACTTGGTTCTACTGCAAGGACACCTCTCCTGAGAATGAGCGCCCATTGTCGGGTTATCGTCCCTCCTGGCTCAGGATAGATTCCGAACTTCCTGGTCGGCTCTCAACTTTGGAGCGCGCCAGGTATGAGTCGGCTCATGCCAAGATCAAGGCACTCATGGCCAATGGTTTAACTAGATTGGATTTGATCCGCTGCTGGATTTCTTGGCGGATCATGCCCTTAAGCCGTAGAAGACGGCTTATGTGTGAATATGAAGGCAAGTATGACAGATCCTTATGTTTCAGCCAGTCAATCCTGATAGAGGATGGCATTACCACTGTCATCCAGAGCCTTGTCCATGAAGCCTCCAGCTCATGCAGCGCCATTGGCCTGGCGCCTTTCAGCATCAATAATCCGGCTCCAGATGTAAGTCAATTTCTGTCACGCCCAAGATGCGGTCCCATCCTTATTTGGCACGAGGATCTCGTCAGGGATAGAACCGCATCTCGATGCGTTCGCAAGAATGGATATCATTACATGTACATGTACAGAAGAGATGAGTATATGGAATTGGCTTACACTCGCCACAGCTACATCAGAGTCACATCAATACAACAACACACTCAAACATCATACAGAAGAGCAGGGTCCGACTACGGACGAAATCAAACGATAAAATGATATCCACCCTTGATATCCCAGGCTGCCGCCTGGAACCCATCCAAGATTGAAGAATAAGAAGAATAAGAAGAAGAAGAACTCCAAGTCAAATCAAGCAACGCGCTCACGTCAAATCATCGCATTACCTGTACCTGCAACTATTGTTGTAGTAATCTGTGAGCCACAGGGACTCAGCAATCTCATTTCCAAGGGTATCAAGACTATTAAAGCTTAACAGGTGAGGTATGGTTAAGTGGTGAGGCTACAGCAAGCGACTAAGCATTTATTTGAGTGGCTAACTTACGAGTACCGAAAGTAAAGTATGGTGGTCTACGCATGTCGGACCTGAACTAGTAAGGACTCACGAGAATAGACAGTCATGGTTACACACACAGTTGATGTATTTTATTAGAGTTTACTTCAAGTTTGCTATGACCAGGTGTTAAACAAAGTATCCAAGTTTGCCACATAACCGCGGGCACGGCTTCTCGAAAAGATTTAACCCTGTAGGGGTGCTACAACTCATCCATCACAAATTAACCACACACAGCGAGAATAACCTCAACCATGGATCTCGTGATCTTCCTAGGCAATTCCAAAGGAAATCCAACACCTCGAGATAGCCCGAAGAAAATCGGAGTTCCTCACTCGAGACGTTCGAGAAAGGTAAAACAAATCTAGCAAGGCCGCCCGGCGTGTCGACGAACCCGATAGGATCCGCGTATCTCGTTCTCAGGACACGACAGATGGGACTAGCTACAGGGAAAACCAATCCTCAAGTTGCCTCAAGGCGGCCCCGCAGGCAGCCCAGTTTGGACCAACACTCATGAGGAGCACTGGCCTGGGTTGTTGATTAATTATCCACGGGGTCCGGAAAATCCCCTATGCAAGTTCATTAATTATTAGGCAAATGTAGTACCAATGTTGGGCCTTGCCAGACAAACTTTATTCTAACCCGAAAATCAAGGGGGTCCCCATAACAACCCTGAGCATGTTAGGAGTGCTCGTTTATGGAACATAACACCGGTGCACAAGTAACTAGGGGCGGCAAGAGTGGAACAAAACACCGAGCATAAGGCCAAGCCTTCCACCCTTTACCAAGTGTATATTGTTGGGGAACGTCGCATGGGAAACAAAAAATTTCCTACGCACACGCAAACCTATCCATGGTGATGAGCATCTACGAGAGGGAGAGTGGATCTACATACCCTTGTAGATCGCTAAGCGGGAAGCGTTAAGAAACGCGGTTGGTGTAGTCGAACATCTTCGCGATCCAAATCGCCGAGCGTCCCGCGATCTCATCACGATCCGTCCCGCGATCCAATCACGATCCGTCTCGTGAACTCATCACGATCTGTCCCGCGATCTCATCACGATCCGTCTCATGATCTTGATCACGATCTGTCCCGCAAACTCATCACGATCCGTTCTGCGATCTCATCACGAACTGTCTCATGATCTCGATCACGGTCCTTCCGATCTAGCGCCGAACGGACGGCACCTCCGCGTTCAGCACACGTGCAGCTTGATGACGATCTCCACCATCTCGATCCAGCGAGAGGAGGTGGAGAGGAGAGAGAGTTCACCGGCAGCATGACGGCGCTCCGGTGATGGTGGTGGAGTGCTTCCGGCAGGGCTTCGCCTAAGCGCTGCAGAAAACCGATCTAGAGGAGAAACTATGCACCGGTGGAACGGGTAGCACGTGGCCGGAAATTTTGTCCAAAAACCACCCAATCCACTAGTATATATAGGAGGAGAGGATAGGAGAGGCACCCAAGGCCTTTCGATCGGCCGAAATAGGAGGTGGGAGCAATCCTACTTCACCTCCAATCCTAGTTGGAGTAGGATTGCCTCCTATTGGCTGATTTTTTCCACCTTTTGCTTTAGGACTTTCTCTCCTGCGCCATGGGCCTTTGTGGCTGTTTTCCCAGCCCACTAAGGGCTGGTTAATACTCTCCCACAGCCCATGGACCTCTTGGGGTCGAAGTACCCCTCCCAGAGGTCTCCCGGTACACTACCGGCACTCCCGGTACACTACCTGCACTCTCGGTACACTACCGATGAGCCCGAAACTTTTCCGGAAACCAAACTGGGACTTCCTATATATGAATCTTTACCTCCGGACCATTCCGGAGCTCCTCGTGACGTACGGGATCTCATACGGGACTCCTAACAAACTTCGGTCACCACCATACATAACTCTACACTACCGAAACGTCACCGAACCTTAAGTGTGCAGACCCTGCGGGTTCGAGAACTATGTAGACATGACCGAGACACCTCTACGGTCAATAACCAATGGCGGGACCTGGACGTCCACATTGGTTCCTACATATTCTATGAAGATCTTTATCGGTCGAACCTCTTTGTCAAGGATTCAGTTAATCCCGTATAACGTTCCCTTTGTTCTTCGGTATGTTACTTGCCCGAGATTCGATCGTCGGTATCTCCATACCTAGTTCAACCTCATTACCGGCAAGCCTCTTTACTCGTTCCGTAATACAAGATCCCGCAACTAACAATTAGTCACATTGCTTGCAAGGCTTATTGTGATGTTGCATTACCGAGTGGGCCCCGAGATACCTCTCCATCACACGGAGTAACAAATCCCAGTCTCGATCCATGCCAACTCAACAGACACCATCGGAGATACCTATAGAGCACCTTTATAGTCACCCAGTTACGTTGCGACGTTTGATACACACAAGGCACTCCTCCAATATCTGTGAGTTGCATGATCTCATGGTCATAGGAACACATACTTGACATGCGGAAAACAGTAGCAATAAACTGACACGATCATATGCTACGTTTGCAGTTTGGGTCTTGTCCATCACATCATTCTCCTAATGATGTGACCCCGTTATCAAATGACATCTCATGTCCATGGCTAGGAAACCTTAACCATCTTTTGATCAACGAGCTAGTCTATTAGAGGCATACTAGGGACATGGTTTTGTCTATGTATCCACACATGCATCTAAGTCTCCGATCAATACAATTATAGCATGGATAATAAAAGATTATCATGAACAAGGAAATATGATAATAACTAATTTATTATTGCCTCTAGGGCATATTTCTAACAGTCTCCCACTTGCACTAGAGTCAATAATCTAGTTCACATCACCATGTGATTCGCATTGTTATGAATCTAACACCCAACGAGTTCTGGGGCTCGATCATGCTTTGCATGTGAGAGAGGTCTTATAGTCAACGGATCTGTAACATTCAGATCCGTGTGCACTTTGCAAATACCTATGTCAAACTATAAACACTGCTACCACACTCCGCTCGGTACTATTCCAAATGGCTGCTCCACTATACGTATCCAGATTGCTACTACGAGTCATCTGGATTAGTGTTAAAGCTTGTATCGACGTAACTCCTTACGACGAACTCTTTATCACCTCCATAATCGAGAAACATCTCCTCAGTCTCTTAGTTACTGAGGATAATCTTGACCGCTGTCCAGTGATCCACTCCTGGTTCACTCTTGTACCCCCTGACGGACTCATGGCAAGGCACACACAGGTGCGGTACATAGCATGGCATAATATAGAGCCTATGGCTAAGGCATAGGGAACGACGTTCGCCCTTTCTCTTTCTTCTGCCGTTGTCGAGCTTTGAGTCTCACTCAACTTTCACACCTTACAAATGAGGCGAGAACTCTTTCTCTGACTGATCCATTTTGAACTCTTTCAAAATCTTGTCAAGGTATGCACTCATTGAAAGTCTCATCGGGCATCTTGATCTATCTCCATAGTTTTTGATGCTCAACAATTAGGTAGCTTCATCCAGGTCTTCCTTTGAAAATCACTTTCCAAATGACCGTTTTATGCTTTCCAGAAACTCTACATTATTTCTGATCAACAATATGTCATCCACATATACTTATCAGAAATTCTATAGTGCTCCCACTCACTTTATTGCAAATACAAGTTTCTCGTAAACTTTGTATAAACATCAAAACTTTGATCACCTCATCAAAGCGTATATTCCAACTCCGAGATGCTTGCTTCAGTCCATGGAAGGATCACCGAAGCTTGCACACCTTTTAGCATCCTTAGGCCTGACAAAACCTTCGGTTGTATCACATACAACCTTTCCTCAAGTAAACCGTTAAGGAAACGATGTTTTGACATCGATCTGCCAGATTTCATAATTGAAAACACAGCAACTGCTAACATAATTCCAACAGACTTTAGCACCACTACGAGTGAGAAAGTCTCATCGTAGTCAACTCCTTGAACTTGTCACAAACATCTTTGCAACAAGTCGAGCTTTACAAATAGTGACATTCACCATCAGTGTCTGTCTTCATTTTAAAGATCCATTTGTACTCAACGACCTGCCGTCCAACGAGCAAGTCTACCAAAGTCTACACTTGGTTTTCATACATGGATCCTATCTCGAATTTCATGGCCTCCAACCATTTGTCGGAATCTGGGCCCATCATCGCTTCTCCATAGCTCGTAGGTTCATCGTTTGTCCAACAACATGACCTCCAAGACAGGGTTGTCGTACCGCTTAGGAGCAGTACACATCCTTGTCAACCTACGAAGTTCAATAGTAACTTGATCCTGAAGCTTCATGATCATCATCATTAACTTCCTCTTCAACTAACGTAGGCTTCACAGAAACATCTTTCTGCGCTGCGCCACTCTCTGGTTGAACAAAGGTTTAACAACCTCATCAAGTTCTATCTTCCTCCCACTCAATTCTTTCGAGAGAAACATTTCCTCGAGAAAGGATCCATTTAAGCAACAAACACTTTGCACTAGGATCTGAGATTGAAGGTTCACCCAACTGATCTTAGGGTATTCTATGAAGATGCATTTGTCCGCCTTGGGTTCGACCTCGTTAGGCAAAAACATTTTCCACACAAGTGTCGCAGCCCCAAATATTAAGAAATGACAGCTTAGGTTTCTATCAAACCATAATTCACACGGTGTCATCTCAACGGATTTAGATGATGCCCTATTTAAAGTGAATGTAGTTGTCTCTAATGCATAACCCCAAAATTGCAGTAGTAAAACGATAAGAGACATCACAGTATGCACCATATCCAATAGAGCATGACTATGATGTTCGGACACACCATCACACTATGGTGTTCCAGGTGGCGTTTAGTTGTGAAACAACTTTCACATTATCTTAAGTTGTATGCCAAACTCGTGACTCGGATATTCACCTCCACGATCATATCGCAGTCATTTTTATCTTCTTGTCACAATGATCTTTAAACTTCACTCTGAATTTGCTTGAACCTTTCAAACGATTCAGACTTGTGTTTCATTAAGTAAATATACACTATATCTACTCAAATCATCAGTGAAGGTAAGAAAATAACGATATCCACTGCACGCTACAAGACTCACTAGATTGCATACATCAACATGTATCATTTCCAATGAATCACTTGCCCGCTCCATCCAACGGGGTCCTTTAGTCATCTTGCCCAAGAGGCATGGTTCGCATGTCTCAACCGATTCGAAATCGAATGAGTCCAAATATCCATCACCATGGAGTTTCTCCATGCGCTTTATACCAATATGACATTTCGCGGCAGTGCCACAAGTATGTGGTACTATCATTATTTAACTTTGTATCTTTTGACATCAATGTTATGAACATGTGTATTACTACGATCAAGATTTCAACAAACCATTCTCAATGGGTGCATGACCATTGAAGGTATTATTCATGTAAACAGAATAACTATTATTCTCTGACTTAAATGAATAACCGTATTGCAACAAACATGATCTAATCATGTTCATGCTCAACGCAAAACACCAAATAACATTTATTTAGGTTCGTCACTAATCCTGAAGGTAGAGAGAGTGTGCGATGTTGATCACATCAACCTTGGAAACATTTCCAACACACATCGTCACCTCACCCTTAGCTAGTTCTCCGTTTATTCCGTAGCTTTTATTTCGAGTTACTAACATTTAGCAACCGAACCGGTATCCAATAGCCAGGTGCTACTAGGAGTACTAGCAAGGTACACATCAATAACTCGTATATCAAATATACTTCTGTCGATGTTGCCAGCCTTCTTATCTACCAAGTATCTAGGGTCGTTCCGCTTCAGTGACCTCTCACCTCATAATAGAAGCACTTAGTCTCGGGTTTGAGTTCAACTTTGGGTTGCTTCACTGGAGCAGCAACTGACTTGCTATCCATGAAGTTTACCTCCTTGCTCTTGCCCTTTTCGAAACTAGTGGTTCGATTAACCATCAACACTTGACGCTCCTTCTTGATTTCTACCATCGCGGTGTCAAACATCGCGAACAGCTCAGGGATCAATACTTCTATCCCTGGTGTATTATAGTTCATCACTAAGTTCTAGTAGCTTTAGTGACAGTGACTTGGAGAACTATATCAATCACTATCTTATCTGGAAGATCAACTCCCACTTGATTCAAGCGATTGTAGTACCCAGACAATCTGAGTAAATGCTCAACGATTGAGCTATTCTCCTTCATCTTACAGGCAAAGAATCTTGTTGGAGATCTCATATCTCGCAACACAGGCACGAGCCTGAGATCACAATCTCTGCTCCTAGAACATCTCATATGTTCCGTGACGTTCAAAACGTTTCGGAGCCTCAATTCTAAGCCGTAATGCATGACGCACTAAACTATCAAGTAGTCATCGAAATGTGCCTGTCAGATGTTCACAACATCTATAGACGACGCTAGAGGGGGTGGTGCACCGAGCGGTGCGTTAAGGACATAAGCCTTCTGTGCAGCAATGAGGACAATCCTCAGATCACGGACCCAGTCCACAATATTGCTACCAACATCTTTCAACTCTATTTCTCTAGGAACATATAAAAATTTAAGGGAGCTACAGCGCGAGCTAGTAATCTACAACATAATTTGCAAAGACACTATTGACTATGCTCATGATAATGAGTTCAATTAATCATATTACTTAAGAACTCCCACTCAAATTGACATCCCTCGGGTCATTCGAGTGATACATGATCCAAATTCACCAACTCAAGTCTGATCATCACGTGAGTTAAGGTGGCTTCAATGGTGAACATCATTATGTTGATCATATCCACTATATGACTCATGCTCGACCTTTCGGTCTCTTGTGTTCTGAGGCCATGTCTGTACATGCTAGGCTCATCAAGTTTAACCCGAGTGTTCTGCGCGTGCAAATCTGGCTTGCACCCGTTGTATGTGAACGTAGAGTCTATCACACCCGATCATCACGTGGTGTCTCAACACGACGAACTTTCGCAACGGTGCACACTCGGGGAGAACACAGTTCATCTTGAAATTCAAGTGAGGGATCACCTTATAATGCTACCATCGTACTAAGCAAAACAAGGTGCATAAAAGGATTAACATCTCATGCAATTCATAAGTGACATGATATGGCCATGAACTTGTGTTTAAGATCTCCATCTTCGAAATACCGGCATGATCTCCATCGTCACCGGCACAACACCATGATCTCCATCATCTAGATCACCATCAATGTGTTGCCATTAGGGTTGTGGTGCCAGCCCTGCTTCTACTTCTATTGCTACCGCTTAGCGATAAAGTAAAGCATTACATAGCGCTTAATGATTGACACGCAAGTCATACAATAATTAAAGACAACCCTATGGCTCTTGCCGGTTGCCGTACTCAACGACATGCAAGTCGTGAAATTCTATACATCACATGATCATCTCATACATCACATATATCTCATCATGTAATTGGCCATATCACATCACAACATACCCTGCAAAAACAAGTTAGACGTCCTCTAATTGTTGTTGCATGTTTTACGTGGCTGCTACGGGTATCTAGCAAGAACGATTCTCACCTACGCATAAACCACAACGGTGATACATGGATCGCTTTTCAACCTTCTCAAGGACCGCCTTTGTCGGATCCGATCCAACTAAAGTGTGAGAAACTGTCACCCACAAGCCATCTAAGCAACAAGTTGCGTCGAGGGAACCGGTCTCTCGTAAGCGTACGAGTAATGTTGGTCCGGGCCGCTTCATCTCACAATCCCGCTGAACCAAAATCCGACCAAGGGAGGAAGAAATCTAAGCATCAACACCCACAAACCTTTTGTGTTCTACTCGAGATCTCATCGAACCATCAACCTAGCTCATGATGCCACTGTTGGGGAACGTCGCATGGGAAACAAAAAATTTCCTACGCACACGCAAACCTATCCATGGTGATGAGCATCTACGAGAGGGAGAGTGGATCTACATACCCTTGTAGATCGCTAAGCGGGAAGCGTTAAGAAACGCGGTTGGTGTAGTCGAACATCTTCGCGATCCAAATCGCCGAGCGTCCCGCGATCTCATCACGATCCGTCCCGCGATCCAATCACGATCCGTCCCGTGAACTCATCACGATCCGTCCCGCGATCTCATCACGATCCGTTGCATGATCTTGATCACAATCTGTCCCGCGAACTCATCACAATCCATTCCGCGATCTCATCACGAACTGTCTCGCGATCTCGATCACGGTCCTTCCGATCTAGCGCCGAACGGACGGCACCTCCGCGTTCAGCACACGTGCAGCTTGATGACGATCTCCACCGTCTCGATCCAGCGAGAGGAGGTGGAGAGGAGAGAGAGTTCACCGACAGCGTGACGGTGCTCCGGTGATGGTGGTGGAGTGATTCCGGTAGGGCTTCGCCTAAGCACTGCAGAAAACCGATCTAGAGGAGAAACTATGCACCGGTGGAACGGGTAGCACGTGGCCGGAAATTCTGTCCAAAAACCACCCAATCCACTAGTATATATAGGAGGAGAGGAGAGGAGAGTCAGACAAGGCCTTTGGGTCGGCCGAAATAGGAGGTGGGAGCAATCCTACTTCACCTCCAATCCTAGTTGGAGTAGGATTGCCTCCTATTGGCTGATTTTCCACCTTTTGCTTTAGGACTTTCTCTCCTATGCCATGGGCCTTTGTGGCTGTTTTCCCAGCCCACTAAGGGCTGATTAATAATCTCCCACAGCCCATGGACCTCTTGGGGTCGAAGTACCCCTCCCGGAGGTCTCCCGGTACACTACCGGCACTCCCGGTACACTACCTGCACTCCCGGTACACTACCGATGAGCCCGAAACTTTTCCGGAAACCAAACTGGGACTTCCTATATATGAATCTTTACCTCCGGACCATTTCGGAGCTCCTCGTGATGTCCGGGATCTCATCCGGGACTCCGAACAAACTTCGGTCACCACCATACATAACTCTACACTACCGAAACGTCACCGAACCTTAAGTGTGCAGACCCTGCGGGTTCGAGAACTATGTAGACATCACCGAGACACCTCTACGGTCAATAACCAATGGCAGGACTTGGACGTCCACATTGGTTCCTACATATTCTACGAAGATCTTTATCGGTCGAACCTCTATGTCAAGGATTCAGTTAATCCCGTATAACGTTCCCTTTGTTCTTCGGTATGTTACTTGCCCGAGATTCGATCGTCAGTATCTCCATACCTAGTTCAACCTCATTACCGGCAAGTATCTTTACTCGTTCCGTAATACAAGATCCCGCAACTAACAATTAGTCACATTGCTTGCAAGGCTTATTGTGATGTTGCATTACCGAGTGGGCCCCGAGATACCTCTCCGTCACACGGAGTAACAAATCCCAGTCTCGATCCATGCCAACTCAATAGACACCATCGGAGATACCTGTAGAGCACCTTTATAGTCACCCAGTTACGTTGCGACGTTTGATACACACAAGGCACTCCTCCAATATCTGTGAGTTGCATGATCTCATGGTCATAGGAACACATACTTGACATGCGAAAAACAGTAGCAATAAACTGACACGATCATATGCTACGTTTGCAGTTTGGGTCTTGTCCATCACATCATTCTCCTAATGATGTGACCCCGTTATCAAATGACATCTCATGTCCATGGCTAGGAAACCTTAACCATCTTTTGATCAACGAGCTAGTCTATTAGAGGCATACTAGGGACATGGTTTTCTCTATGTATCCACACATGCATCTAAGTCTCCGATCAATACAATTATAGCATGGATAATAAACGATTATCATGAACAAGGAAATATTATAATAACTAATTTATTATTGCCTCTAGGGCATATTTCCAACATATATGTGCATTAAATTAACTAGCAGCAATATTGTGATATAACAAAGAAAATCCATGTCGACACATGGAAGCAATTGCACCTGCAACTAGCAACGCTATAAGAAGGGTTGAGCAAGCGATAACATAGCCAAACAAAGGTTTGCTAGGATGTGGAGGGGTTAGAGGGTTTTCATGGCAATGTTGGGAGGCTTGTCAAACAAGTGGTAGGTAGCGAGACATAACGATAAAAGACGAGACAACTAGCATGGCAGTGACAGTAATGGTATCCAGGGAAATGAGTCATCTTGCCTGAGATCCCGCTCGGAAGAAAAACGAGTCCATGAAGAAGACGAACCAACGAAGTCGAACGAATCCTCACACTTCGAACGCTTTCGGAACTCTATCGAGAAGAAGCAATCCGAAACAAACAATCAACACAAGATACACCACAACATATGCAAAACACGATACACAAACAAATATGATGCATGTCCAGTTTAATATGCAATGCATGACAATTCACAACAATCAAATACTACACATTAAATGAAGCTCAATATGCAACGAGTTGCATATTGACGAAACTCCACGTTCGAATTATTTAGTTCACTCCCGTTAGGTACACGACAATATTAAATGTTGTTAGGCATGGCAAGTGGTGAAGCATAAGTAAACTAACTAACCATGCATCTTAAATGAGGCCGGAAACAACTTACAGCATTTCCGAAACGACCCCATATGTTAATTCCGAAATTGGTCCAGATCTGAACTAATCATATTTTATATCTGTTAAACAGCCTAATAAAGCATACCATGCAATTCTACATGTCGTTCTAGTCGATATACATATAAAGAACATCTCAAACAGAGCTACGGTCTAAAAGATATGAGCAACACAAGATGCACATGTCATGAATGCAAATGCATGGGAAATGCAATCACAAACATCTCAAATCATGAATGCAGCAAGTTATTATTAAACTACATGAGATTCTAAGCAAGTTTCATATATGGAATGTCCAAAACGGAGCTACGGTTCACCCACAAGCAACAAAACAAGTTTTAGTTTAAATCTGCCAAAAACAGCAACATGGCATTTTGAACATATGAAAACAACAAGTTACAATAATCTAAAATGCACAAACTAAGCATGGGGCAATATCCTACAACATCTGCTTTATTTTAACTTCACAAATCATATTCAAAACATGCATGGATCACTCGGTAGGAAGCTCACAAGAAGACTACTTGATAACAGTTTCAGACTTAGTGAAAATAGCAGTTTTAGACAGTGTAGTTTTATCACGAAGGCATATTGACAGCAGTGAAACTATATGCTACAAATCATATTATGGTATGAAACTTAACAGCATACTAAAGGACATTATCAACAACAAATAATTCCATTACACCTACCACAAAAGAGTTCTAGATCACTATCAAATCACATGGCAAGACAGCAACAAAATATAACAGATTCCTGACAGAAATATTTTGGACCCTCAAAACAACAGAATTTTTGTAGCAAGTTGACGACATCAAAACAACACCTAAACATGCATTTCTATGACAAGCAAAATGTCTATGGGCTAGGACACATATCAAAGAGCATTTCTCAAGTTAAAAATTAATTTATATCATGCACGGATTAAATCCTACGAAAATGATAAAAGGGCATCGCGGCATAAATGGCATGCACACAAAATGCTCAAATGGCAGAACTAAATGCACAGATAATTCACATGGATTTTTCCTACCCCGAAAACATATACAATATGCTTAGATTCATGTAGAAAATTAATCACAATTAATTATGCGAGAATATGGCCTAATCACCTTAAAGCAAATCATTAATGCAAATTAAGTGCAAACATCATGACAACAATTTTATCATGCATGAAAATGCGGTGCAAATGAGATGAACATTTTTAATACTTCATTTTTATTTAATTCCCGATGCACGTTAAATCATTATGCGAAAATGCAAATATGACATATATGCAATTTGCAGGAAAAGGCACGTTAAACATTTTTGGCATGGGTGAAAATGACATATTATTAATCTACGTATTTTCTAATCATTTTTCATGTAAAAATCATTTTAATACGAGGTGCGGTTAATTAAATATGAGCAATTACAAATATAATAATAATAATAAAATGAACGGAGGGGAGTTGCTGGGCTCACTAGGCCACATGGGCCGGCTCAGTGGGGATCTGGCGAGGCTGAGGCGCTGGCTGGGCCGGCTCGGGGCGCTGGCGAGGCCCACGAGCGGCACGGGGTCAACGCTCGGGTCAAGCGGCTCGTCTCGCTCGCTCCCTCTCGAGCGGAGGAAGGGCATGGCGGCGCCGGCTGGCAAGCAGCGGGGCAGGCGAGGCCGGGCGACGGAGGTGGCCGGGACCGAGCGGATTCGGCCGGAACTGCCCGGATCTGGCACGGAGGGAGGCCGGCGGCGGCTTGCGGGGCGGCGGAAGCTCCGGCGGCGGGGCAACCTGCACCAGGGAGAGAAGCCGGCGGGGAGGAAGGAGAAGGGAGGAAAGGGAAGGAGAGGAGAGGGGCCGGTCCGGCGGCAGCGAGGCGGCGGCTCCGGCGAGCTGCGGTGGCTGGCGGCCGGCTGGAGGAAGCCGCGGGGATGGGGCTGGCATGAAGCTCGGGCAGGAGCTCGGGACTCTGCGCTATGGGAGAGCTCGAGGAGCTCGGGAACGGCGGGATCCGGGCCTGGATGGGCTCGAATGGGCCCAGATGGGCTCGGGCGGGCGGGCTGGAGGAGGGAAAAGAAGAGCTAGGGTTGGCACGCGAAACGAGGTGGAGCTAGGGGCTATAAATATGAAATGGGGGGCTACGGTTATCTGACGTTGTCCGTCTCCAGATTGCCGGCTGACGATCTGACGTCCGGAAGCGGAGAGGGGGTTACGGCAACTGTGCAGAGGGGCTAAGTGGGGAAGAGAGAGAGAATGGTGGCCCGTGACACGAAGTTACAAAACACCGAAAAATGTCCGACGATAACCGATAACCTCACTGATGCGACTGTCCGACGGGGTATCTAACACACTCAGAATGCGACGAAATTCGACGGGCGGTCTACCTACAACATAACAAGACCGCACGCCCAGTTTCAACTCAATCCGAGAAGATTTTTGCGCGCGCTTAAAAACGGTTTTATTTTCACGGTGTCGCGAGCGCGTGCGTGTGTGGTTGGTCTCGAAACGGGCAACGGCACGAACGGAGAGAACCGGCAACTACGAACGGATGCAAGTTTACAAAAATGGGTGACGATGCTATGCAGATGATGCGAATAATGCGATGATGAATGCGACAACCAGACGAACACATGACGAGAACGGAAATAAAAGGGAATCTTCTAGAATATTCTGGAACGTCGGTCCCGGGCTATTACAACTCTCCTTCACTACACGAGGATCTCGTCCCGAGAACTAGAATGCAAAGGGGGAGAGAAAGAGCAAAAGGTAAAACTTAGTTGCTTCTTTGTCAAACGAGTGAAACCAATGGAATATGAAGGATGCACAGAGATGAAGAATGATGAACAAGCAAGAATTCACATGAAATTTCGGCAGCACCCCAGTAGGAAAGAGAGGAAAAAATTGATATGATGGAAAGAAATTGAAAGAGACACACCAAACCTTGGCCGAATTAGAATCAAAACTTCATACGACAGAAAGATCATGAAATTCCACAGCGCTCCGGTTAAAAGAATAAGAAAAGAAAGAACATGATATTAACAAGGCAAGATAAGATTGAAGAGAGCAACATCACAAGGCCTCCGGAACAAAAGAATAGAAGCTAGATCTTTGAAGAGAAGAGAACTGAAAAGAAAATGAAAACTTCTAGCACAAATGGATTTGAGAAGCATAGATTGAACGGAGTTGATGGAGAATCAACAACAAAAAGAACAAGCTCATTGTGGACTTATGGAAAACATCTCAAAATTATGAGGTGAGAACCTACCACAACAAAAATAATTGATTGATTGAGAGCAACAAGATATGCAAAAACTTCTTTCACCAAGAAGAGGAGGAGAAAACTTGAATCATTTATGACACCATGATAGCAACAATCCTTAGGAAATGCTTTAGGTGAAATCTAACCCAAGATAGCTCCGAGAAGGAATGATGGATTTACTTATCTCATTCTTGACAATTTCCTTCGAGACTCCTCATAATCAAGAATTTAATAACACCATCTCAAAAGACAATGGAGAAGGAATTGAACTCAAAATCCAAGAGAAGAACACTTGAGCACCTCCAACAAGAATCTTGAAGAACTGTTGAAAATGAAAGAATTCTTGATGCACTACCATGAAGAACCTCCGGAAGAACTCTGAAACGAAAGGATGATAGAAAGAATTGAAGGATGCAAAAAGAGCAAGATTGAGGCCTTGCTATGAACTAGATGAAGCTTAGCGACAAGATACTTGATCAAAACTAGGAACTCCGGAAAAGAAAAATGACCACTTGGGATCAAGAATTAGATATCATGACAACTCCAGAAGAAGGATTGAATCATTTGGATGAAACAAGAATAAGAATTATGATATGACTATCCTTCATCAAGTTAAATTGATGACAAACAACGGATTTCACACATCACTTATTCTTCTAGAAAAAGAATGAAGAGAGAGATAGAGCACAATCTTGGAGAAGTCTTGGACGAGAACACCGGTAAGAATTCAAAATGAAAGAGGATGAAACAAATGAATGATATAACATGACAACGAAGAGAGCATGATCCACCGAATAGAAAACTTCACAAGGCACCGGAAAGAATTAGAAACTAAAGAGGACACATGAGAATGAAGAGATCAAGATTTGCCTAATAGAAACTGAAAAAGGCACCGGAATAATTGAGATACGAACGAAGGGACAACATTTAAGAAGAATTTGAGAACGAAAGTTGAAAGCTGAGAACGAAGAAATCTTCTGAAATGATGGCCTTCGGAGGATCAAGAAACAAGAAGAACACTGAATGCTCCGGATAGATATGGGAGAGATAACTCATGATCAAAACAATTTGAGATGATAGCAACAAGCTGAAACCACACTCTTGAAAAGAACGGACAGAGATTTACGAGAAACTCTCCTTCGGTCTTCAAGCTAAGAATGATGACGAGAAACAACACCATGAATTACTGAGAAACTCCGGAATAATGAATAAATAAAAGGTTGAGCCAACAATGAAAATGATTTAGAAGCAATCTTCAAGAAGGCACATGACTAATGAAATTCATTCTTACGTCATATTAAAAAGAACTTGAGAGCATCTCCGGAAAGATTAGAAGAGTCAGGTAAGATCCTGGGGAAAAACCTGTTGGTTATGGGCCCACTCAAAAGAAACCTCCGTTGAAACAATTGATTAGAAGAGAGATTGCACTGGTACAAATTAAGAACTTGATGATATGAGACCTTGAAATAATTTAAGAGGACAAGAATGAAAATGAATGTCTTCTGAGATATCTTCAGCACTCCGGACAGAAAAGAGAGATGACTAAACAAGAGATACTTGGAAAAGAATTCCAACATGGGAGAGGAAATGAGAATGAAAATGATATGATGAACACCAAAAACTTGAATTGAATCCACCGGAAAAGAAAAGAAAGATGAATACTACCAAATGATAACTTGAGCACTGAGCATCTTCATAAAGAATCACCGGAAAAGAATAACAACGAGAACAAGGAAGATGAGGATAGATCTTGAAATTGAAACTCTTGAGAATATCCACAAGAAATCACCGGAAACAAGATAGAAGAAAAGATAGCGGAAACATTACCTGAATAGAAAAGACAGTTGGATGATAATTTAATCATTGAAGAAAAAGGGCGGGAGGGCGGGAAAAACAAAGAAAACTTGGAACAGATGAGACAAACTCCGAAAAAGAATAAGAGGATTGATCTTGCAAATACTGGAGATGATAGAATTATCTTGAAGAGAAGCACACCGGTAGGAAAAGAATTGATATGATAACTAGATTGAGCAAAGAATTAACAATCCCACAGAAATATGAGAACACTACTTAGCAAGATATGAATTCACCACTTGACATCGAAGCAACTCGAATTACCATATTCAAAACAAAACGAAGGATGAGGCTTACGAAACAAGCCAGAACAAATACATACCCACTATGCACTTGTTGGAAAGATAATCCTAGTTACCTACTTGAATTCCCACCTAAGAACTTCCAAAGCTTTCTTGTTTATGCGATTCGGGTTGCAGAATCAGGAACCTGCCCTAGGCAATCAGCTGCAACTGCATCCGCAACCTTCCACACCATAATTCAAGAAATTTCGCAAACTCATTTAATCTAGAATCCTCGAACTCACACCGATACTAAACCATGGTGGTACCCCGGACGCCTCCCCAGTACTGGGTGACTCCGACCTTATCTCACCACGATAAGTTTTGAAGCAATTTCGAACATCCTCCGTCCTAAGATACTAAGAAAACTGAATGATAACGATGTGTCAAGAATCCCTCGGAGCTTGACTCCCTAGAAGAAATCAAGTCAGACAGGAGGCACCAAGACAGAACTCCGTCACATCGGCATCATATAGTTTCCAAAATACCCGCGTGATCCTAAAAAAAATTGAGCGAGAAGAGGAGTAGAATCAAAATTCCTAAGTCGAATACCTCACCAGAGCATAGAAGAGGAGTAAAAAGAAACCTACTCTCCGATATAACTAGACTCAAAATAGTTTTATTCTAGACTCGACTCGGCCAAGTTCGATCAATCAAGGGGGCTCCTAGATCGGTACAGGCTCTGATACCAACTTGTCACGCCCAAGAAGTGGTCCTATCCTTATTTGGCACGAGGGCCTCGACAAGGATAGAAGCGCATCTCGATGCGTTCGCAAGAATGGATATCATTACAAGTACATGTACAGAAGAGATGAGTATATGGAATTGGTTTATACTCGCCACAGCTACATCATAGTCACATCAATACAACAACACACTCAAACATCATACATAAGAGAAGGGTCCGACTACGGACGAAATCAAACGATAAAATGACATCCACCCTTGCTATCCCAGGCTGCCGCTTGGAACCCATCCAAGATTAAAGAAGAAGAAGAAGAAGAAGAACTCCAAGTCAAATCAAGCAACGCGCTCACGTCAAATCATCGCATTACCTGTACCTGCAATTGTTGTTGTAGTAATCTGTGAGCCACAGGGACTCAGCAATCTCATTTCCAAGGGTATCAAGACTATTAAAGCCTAACAGGTGAGGTATGGTTAAGTGGTGAGGCTGCAGCAAGCGACTAAGCATTTATTTGAGTGGCTAACTTACGAGTACTGAAAGTAAAGTATGGTGGTCTATGCATATCGGACGTGAACTAGTAATGATCACTAATTGATCCTGAACACCTACTTACGTCAATCATAACCCCACCATGTTCTCTTTCGGATAAGGACTCACGACAAGAGACAGTCGCGGTTACACACACAGTTGATGTATTTTATTAGAGTTTACTTCAAGTTTGCTATGACCGGGTGTTAAACAAAGTATCCAAGTTTGCCACATAACCACGGGCACGGCTTCTCGAAAAGATTTAACCCTGCAGGGGTGCTCCAACTCATCCATCACAAATTAACCACACACAGCGGGAATAACCTCAACCACGGATCTCGTGATCTTCCTAGGCAATTCCAAAGGAAATCCAACACCTCGAGATAGCCCGAAGAAAATCGGAGTTCCTCACTCAAGACGTTCGAGAAAGGTAAAACAAATCCAGCAAGGCCGCCCAGCGTGTCGACGAACCCGATAGGAGCCGCGTATCTCGTTCTCAAGACACGACAGATGGGACTAGCTACAGGGAAAACCAATCCTCAAGTTGCCTCAAGGCGGCCCAGTTTGGACCAACACTCATGAGGAGCACTAGCCCGGGTTGTTGATTAATTATCCACGGAGTCAGGAAAATCCCTATGCAAGTTCATTAATTATTAGGCAAATGTAGTACCAATGTTGGGCCTTGCCAGACAAGCTTTATTCTAACCCGAAAATCAAGGGGGTCCCCATAACAACCCCGAGCATGTTAGGAGCGCTCGTTTATGGAACATAACACCGGTGCACAAGTAACTAGGGGCGGCAAGAGTGGAACAAAACACCGAGCATAAGGCCAAGCCTTCCACCCTTTACCAAGTGTATATGTGCATTAAATTAAATAGCAGTAATATTGTGATATAACAAAGAAAATCCACGTTGACACATGGAAGCGATTGCACCTACAACTAGCAACGCTATAAGAAGGGCTGAGCAAGCGGTAACATAGCCAAACAAAGGTTTGGTGGGATGTGGAGGGGTTAGAGGATTTTCATGGCAATGTTGGGAGGCTTGTCAAACAAGTGGTAGGTAGCGAGACATAACGATAAAAGACGAGACAACTAGCATGGCAATGATAGTAATGGTATCCAGGGAAATGAGTCATCTTGCCTGAGATCCCGCTCAGAAGAAGAACGAGTCCATGAAGAAGACGAACCAACGAAGTCGCCTCACACTCCGAACGCTTTCGGAACTCTATCGAGAAGAAGCAATCCGAAACAAACAATCAACACAAGATACACCACAACATATGCAAAACATGATGCACAAACAAATATGATGCATGTCCGGTTTAATATGCAATGCATGACAATTCACAACAATCAAATACTACACATTAAATGAAGCTCAATATGCAACGAGTTGCATATTGACGAAACTCCACATTCGAATTATTTAGTTCACTCCCGTTAGGTACATGACAATATTAAATGTTTTTAGGCATGGCAAGAGGTGAAGCATAAGTAAACTAACTAACTAGGCATCTTAAATGAGGCCGGAAACAACTTATAGCATTTCCCGAACGACCCCATATGTTAATTTCGAAATTGGTCCAGATCTGAACTAATCATATTTTATATCTGCTAAACAGCATAATAAAGCATACCATGCAATTTTACATGCCGTTCTAGTCGATATACATATAAAGAACATCTCAAACGGAGCTACGGTCTAAGAGATATGAGCAACACAAGATGCACATGTCATGAATGCAAATGCATGGTAAATGCAATCACAACATCTCAAATCATGAATGCAGCAAATTATTATGAAAGTACATGAGATTCTAAGCAAGTTTCATATATGGAATGTCCAAAACGGAGCTACGGTTTACCCACAAGCAACAAAACAAGTTTTAGTTGAAATCTGCCAAAAACAGCAACATGGCATTTTGAACATATGAAAACAACAAGTTACAATAATCTAAAATTCACAAACTAAGCATGGGTCAATAGCCTACAACATCCACTTTATTTTAACTTCACAAATCATATTCAAAACATGCATGGATCACTCGGTAGGAAGCTCACAAGAAGACTACTTGATAACAGTTTCAGACTTAGTGAAAATAGCTTAGGTTCATGTAGAAAATTAATCACAATTAATTATGTGAGAATATGGCCTAATCACCTTAATGCAAATTAAGTGCAAACATCATGACAACAATTTTATCATGCATGAAAATGCGGTGCAAATGAGATGAACATTTTTAATACTTCATTTTTATGTAATTCTCGATGCACGTTAAATCATTATGCGAAATGCAAATATGACATATATGCAATTTGCAAGAAAAGGCACGTTAAACATTTTTGGCATGGGTGAAAATGACATATTATTAATCTACATATTTTCTAATCATTTTTCATGTAAAAATCATTTTAATACGAGGTGCAGTTAATTAAATATGAGCAATTACAAATGTAATAATAATAATAAAATGAACGGAGGGGAGCTGCTGGGCTCACCAGGCCACATGGGCCAGCTCGGTGGGGATCTGGCGAGGCTGGGGCACTGGCTGGGCCGGCTCGGGGCGCTGGCGAGGCCCACGAGCGGCGCGCGGGGTCAACGCTCGGGTCGAGCGGCTCGTCTCACTCGCTCCCTCCCGAGCGGAGGCAGGGCATGGCTGGCGCCGGCTGGCAGGCGGCAGGGCAGGTGAGCCCGGGCGACAGAGGTGGCCGGGACCGAGCGGATCCGGCTGGGACTGCCCGGATCCGGCGCGGAGGGAGGCCGGCGGCGGGAGCTCCGGCGACGGGGCAACCTGCACCAGGGAGAGAAGTCGGTGGGAGGAAGGAGAAGGGAGGAAAGGGAAGGAGAGGAGAGGGGGCGGTCCGGCGGTGGCAAGGCGGCGGCTCCGGCGAGCTGCGGCGGTCGGCGGCCGGCTGGAGGAAGCCGCGGGGACGGGGCTGGCATGGAGCTCGGGCAGGAGCTCCGACTCTGCGCCATGGGAGAGCTCGGGAAGCTCGGGGACGGCGGGATCCGGGCCCGGATGGGCTCGAACGGGACCAGATGGGCTCGGGCGGGCTGGCTGGAGGAAGAAGAAGGAGAGATAGGGTTGGCACGCGAAACGAGGTGGAGCTAGGGGCTATAAATAGGAAATGGGGGTCTAGGGTTATCTGTCGTTGTCCGTCTCCGGATTGCCGGCTGACGATCCGATGTCTGGAAGCGGAGAGGGGGTTACGGTGACTGTGCAGAGGGGCTAAGTGAGGAAGAGAGAGAGAATGGTGGCCCGTGACACGAAGTTAGAAAACACCGAAAAATGTCCGATGATAACCGATAACTTCACTGCTGCGATTGTCCGACGGGGTATCTAACGCACTCAGAACGCGACAAAATTCGACGGGCGGTCTACCTACAACATAACAAGACTGCACGCCAAGTTTCAACTCAATCCGATAAGATTTTTGCAAGCGCTTAAAAACGGTTTTATTTTCACGGTGCCACGGGCGCGTGCGTGTGTGGTTGGTCTCGAAACGGGCAACGGCACGAATGGAGAGAACCGGCAACTACGAATGGATGCAAGTTTATGAAAACGGGTGACGATGCTATGCAGATGATGTGAATGATGTGATGATGAATGCGACAACCAGACGAACACATGACGAGAACGGAAATAAAAGGGAATCTTCTGGAATCTTCTAGAACGTCGGTCATGGGCTATTACAATTTCTTCCCATCCATCTCTTGGATTTTTGTTTGTACCTTGCTAATCTATTACTCTTCTCCGGGTTATTTTTGCAGGCCGACTCTGATTTCTGGAAGAAGGAGTACGTCCCTCCTCCGAAGAAGCTCAAGAAGAAGGCCCCAGCCAAGAAGCCAAAGAAAGACGCCCCGCGAGGGGAATGGTTCGACCCGCCACAGTCATCCAGCTCAGAGGTAAAATTTTAGTTTTTTGCTTGATATTTTGCCTTCTTGTTTTACCAATGCTTCTTTTACTCACAGGATGATGTGGAGACCAGCCGCGCCAATGCCCCTGAGGTAAAATATGTTTCTTCCGGCTCAGAGTATTTTGTCCCTCAGAAGCCGAGGCGGGTTACCAGAAAAGTTCCACTTTCTCATCCTCTCGCTTACCTCGCTCCCAACTTTCTTTTGAAAAAGCAACAACAGGCTGAACGTCGCCAGACCCGGAGCGTTGGCTCCTCTGAGCTTATGTCCGGCTTGCCAAACTCGCCGGCTCCAAAGAAACGCCCCGCAAAGGTATGTATTCCTATTTGATTCATTTCTCTTTATAAACTTGGTACTGTCTCATCTTTCTTAAATTTCATCTCAAAAATTGCCCTCTTCCGGCGACTCTTCGGCAACCGCTCTGCCGCCTCCTAAGATCAACCCGATGTAAGTGTTTTTCCACTATAACATCCGGTTCTTTGTAGGGTAGTAATATCCTTTGGATTCTGATCTTTCTATCTTGCAGTGCTCAAGCCAAGCATTGGAAGACCAAGGAGCCACGACCGGAGGTAGATCCGCCAATTGCCTCCACTGGGACGGCTGCTGAAGATATCATCCCGGACATCCCTCTAAGGGGTCCTTCAAAACCGCCAAGTCCTGCCAAGACCACTGCAACTCCAGAAGTCGTGATCACCGGTTCTGCTCCTTAGTCTCCTCCGGCTCACGTGCTAACCAGGCATAAAGAGTCGGCCGATGCCTCCAAGAAGCTGGACTTCGACTCTTCTTTTGAGAAGATGACGGCCGAAGAACTCCATGCCGGGTATACGAACCGGCTTTCCACCAGCCGAGATCTAGAACTTCGGCTGGTCCACTTGATGAAGATGAAATATGAAGTACTCCTCCTCTTGCTATAACCTTACTTAGCCCCCAAGGGCCGGTTCAATTCTAGCTTAAGAGTTGAACCGGGTCTTTTCTGATCCACTAGAAAATCCAAATCCATTGCCCCCAAGGGGCGACTCAAACTTGATAAAGTTGAGTCGGAGCTTTAATGTAGATAGCCTGAAGAACCACTTGTAGCCCCCCAAGGGCCGACTCAAACTTGATAACGTTGAGTCGGAGCTTTTATTATAAGTCAATTTGAAGAGCCATATTGTAGCCCCCAAGTTCCGGATTAACTTTGATGAAGATGAGTCGGAACTGTATTGATTTCTCGAAGATCAAATATACATTAGCCCCCAAGTGTCAAACATATTGCTTGCAATCTGTTTGAGACTTGTATAACTTTGTGTTTAATCTTCATCATTTAATACGATTTCCATTCTGCTGACTTATTCTGTATTTTGATATGTCACAAGAAGCCTTAAATGAAGCCGGGTCGCAGTTGATGGACCTGAAGACCAACCTGGAGGCTCAACAAGAGGCCCGCAGCATTGCCGATGAAAAGTGTCGGCTTCTCTCTGAGGAGCTGGCCACAATCAAGGCCGATTTTTCTGCTCTTAAGGAGTCAGCTGAATCTCAGAAGACTGCTTTGACCCAACGGGTGGATGACGCCGACCAACGGCTGATAGCTGTGGCGGATGAACTCCAAGGCTTGAAGCGCCACATAAGCAAGATGTCAGCCGCCCTCTTTGGTAAGCTTCTAACAACTTTGTGTTTCAAATGGCTACATCTTTACTTATACTGGCGACTCATCTGAATTGTCCGGTTTATACAGGTCCTAGGAGCCGGCAGTTGGCTTCTGATAGCCTGCTGCCGTTGAAGGCCATCTATACCTTAACTGAGCAGTTGTACTATGGTGCAATCTGCACTATCAAGGCCGTGCAATATAAGGATAAAATTCTGGAAACTCTCAAGGGTGTCTTAGAGCTCTTCTCCACCATGCCGAACAGATCGTCGAGCTCAAGAAGTCAGCCGCCCGCCAAGGGGCCATTGCGGGCATCAGCCGGGCTTTGGCCTTTGCTTCGGGCCTAACAGCCGCCGAGATGATGGAGGGCTTCCCTTCAAGAAAAGATGACGGCTGGGAGTTTACCGACGCTGACTACAGCCGGTGCATGAAGGAGTCCCGGGTGTTAGCTTCTGTCTTGGCGGAGGAGGTTGATCTGTCAACTTATCAAGCAGCTTATGACCCGGATCAGAAGAGAGTTTGCGGTCCTCTGTATGAGTGCAAAGATTTGACGCCTGCTCAGAGTAAGGACCTCTTTGCTCCAGATCTTGACCCGTCACCTTATTTCGAAGGCTCTTTTGCGGCTCTAACGAACTGCAATTGGGATTTGGACAACCTCCAGATCAGGGCCACAGAAGAGCCGGCGCAGGATGACCCATCAGCTAATTAGCCTCTACTTAAGAACTTGTATCAGCTTAACCCGTCGTGTGACGGTTGGAAAAGTTGTCCGAAATTTTGATCTCCCCTGGGAGTGTAATAGCTAGATGAAACTTGTCTGAAACTTGTCATGATGTTTTTATAAGATGATCCGGTTTTTGGCTGCCATTTGTCTTTGTATGCTTGGAATCATTTAGACTTGCCTTGTCATCATAGAAGACACCTGCAGCCAAGATTAGGTAAGCTACACCCGGAGGTGGTGACTCCCTTTTTGGTAATTATGGCTAATCTGGTCAGCCGGAGATGGCGTAAAGCCTGGACGATAAGGCATTTTAGAAGATACACCCGGAGGTAATAATATGGCGTAAACACCGGCGGATAAGCATTAGAAGCTGTACCCGAAGGTAAGAAGCCGCCCTCGCCGCGGCTAATTTTCCTTAGACGGATTTTTATAAGAACAACTAATAGGCGTTAGAAGTTGTACCCGAAGGTAAGAAGCCGTCGTTCACCGCAGCTAATTTACCTTAGCTATTTTTACATGGCCTTATGCCGGCTAATAGGCATTAGAAGTTGTACCCGGAGGTAAGAAGCCGCCATTCACGGGTCATGAGATGTTACCTACCCGTCGGTCAAAAACCTCCCATAACCGCAGCTAAACTGGTTAGCCGGACATGGCATAAAGCTGACTGATAGGGTGTTAGAAGCGATACCCATAAGTAAGAAGCCTCCCTCAGCAATACGGCGTGACCCGCCGGCGGATTGGCGTTAGAAGTTGTACCCAAAGGTAAGAAGCCGCCCTCGCCACGACTAATTTACCTTAGTCGGTTTTTTGTGGCAAAAATACCGGCTTAATAGGTGTCTACCACTGTTCAGCGATACGACGCAAAGCACCGGCGGATAGGCATTAGAAGCTGTACCGGCTAAAGGTAGGAAGCCACCCTCGCCGCGGCTCATTTTCCTGAACCGAATTTTTGTGGCATAAAGCCTGGCTGATAGGCATCTGCTGCCGTTTGTCAATCCCAGTTGATGCATCAACCGGAATACTGTGTAATATTTTCCCATATGAGGATGCGTGAAATAGCAGAGGCTTCTTTATTTATACATCTATGATATGTACAATGATAGTGTGCAATGGTGGGTCTCGATATCCTTTAAGTGAAATAGGGCCGGAGATGCGCGATGTTCCATGGCGGACGGGTCTCCTGACCCGCCGTATCTGAGTCGTTTCGAATATCAGTGAGATAATATGACCCGTTGTTGAGATTTCTGCTGACCACAAAGGGTCCTTCCCATGGAGGTGACAACTTATGCATATTTTTCTGGTCTTGAATCAGCCAGAGCACCAAGTCGCCCTCCTGGAATGTCTGGGTCTTGACCCTACGGCTGTGATAGCGGCGCAGGTCTTGTTGATAAATCGTCGCTCGGGCCGCTGCTAACTCTCGTGCCTCTTCCAAAGCATCCAATGCGTCTTGGCATGCCGTCTCGTTGTCTGTCTCAACATAAGCCGCCACCCTTGGCGAGTCATGCCGGATGTCACTTGGTAAGACGGCCTTGGCGCCGTACACCATAAAGAAGGGCATGAAACCCGTGGACCTGTTAGGGGTGGTTCTGATGCTCCATAAGACGGAGGGTAATTCTTCGACCCAACACCCGGGCATTCGCTGCAAAGGAACCATAAGCCGTGGTTTAATCTCTCTTAGAATTTCCTGATTGGCGCGCTCCGCCTGACCATTGGACTGTGGATGTGCCACGGCTGAAATATCAAGCCGGATATGCTCTTCGTCACAGAATTTCTTCATAGCCCCCTTGGATAGATTTGTACCATTGTCAGTAATGATGTTGTGCGGGTAACCAAAATGGTAGATCAGCTTCTTAATAAATAGAACCGTTGTAGCCGCATCACATTTGCTGACCGGCTCTGCCTCTACCCACTTGGTAAATTTGTCAACCGCCACCAGGAGGTGCGTTTTCTTGTCCTTGGATCTCTTGAAGGGCCCTACCATGTCCAGCCCCCAGACCGCAAACGGCCAAGTGATTGGTATCATCCTCAGTTCTTGAGCCGGAACATGAGCATGCCGGCCAAATTTCTGACAGCCATTGCACTTGCGGACTAAATCATCTGCATCCTTGTGAGCCGTTAACCAGAAGAACCCGTGCCGGAAAGCCTTGGCCACCAAAGATTTCGAGCCGGTGTGGTGTCCACAATCACCAGCATGATTTTCATTCAAGATCTGTCGGCCCTCCTCTGGTGAAACACAACATTGAAAAACCGCTATTACACTGCATTTATGCAACTCACCATTAACTATCGTCATGGACTTAGAGCGCCGGGTGATCTCTCTGGCCAGGTCTTCATCCTCAGGTAACTCGCCCCGGGTCAAATAGGCCAAATAAGGAATCGTCCAATCGGGGATAGCGTGCAGAGCCGCCACCAATTCTGCCTCTGGGTCAGGAACAGCCAAATCTTCCTTTGAAGGTATCGTGACAGTCGGATGGTGTAAGACGTCCAGAAAGACACTAGGCGGCACCGGCTTACGTTGGGAACCTAGCTGTGATAAAGCATCAGCCGCCTCATTCTTGTGACGATCAATGTGATCTACCTAATACCCTTTGAAGTGACCCGCAATAATATCAACCGCCTGCCTATAAGCCGCCATCCACGGGTCTTTGGAGTCCCAAGTGCCAGAAACTTGCTGAGCCACTAGATCTGAGTCGCCCAAACACCTGACCCGGCTCAAATTCATCTCCTTGGCTAATCTAAGACCATGAAGCAAAGCCTCATACTCAGCCACATTGTTAGTGCAGGGGAACATCAGCCGGAGCACATAACAAAACTTATCACCCTTGGGGGATGTCAGAACAACCCCCGCTCTAGACCCCTCTAACTGCTTGGATCCATCAAAGTGTATAGTCTAGTATGTGTTATCCGGCTTTTCTTCGGGAGCTTGACATTTTGTCCAATCATTTATGAAATCCACCAAAGCTTGGGATTTGATCGTCGTGCGAGGAACATACTTTAAATTAAGAGGTCCCGGCTCTAACGCCCATTTAGCAATCCTTCCCGTGGCTTCTCTGTTCTGGATAATATCCCCCAACGGAGCAGAACTGACCACAGTTATCTGGTGCCCTAGAAAGTAGTGTTTTAACTTGCGGTTGGCCATGCAAACTCCGTATACCAGCTTCTGCCAATGCGGATATCTTTGCTTAGATTCTGCTAGGACCTCACTGATATAATAAACCAGCCTTTGCACGGGATACTCCTTCCCAGCCTCCTTGCGCTCGACCACAATTGCAATGCTAACTGCCCTGTTGTTAGCCGCCACATAAAGGAGCAACGATTCTTTCTCAGCCGGAGTGGCTAACACTGGCGGCTCAATCAGTTGTTTCTTAAGCGCCTCAAGTGCTTCACCCGCCGCTTTGCTCCAGACAAAACTTGTCTGTCTTCTTCATCATCTGATATAAACGAATAGCCTTCTCTCCAAGGCAGCTTATGAACCGGCTCAACGCAGCAATCTGCCCTGCCAGGCGCTGAACATCATTAATGCACACCGGAGAGGCTCTCCTAGAGAAGTAATAGCCTTGATTTTATCCGGGTTAGCCTCGATGCCACGCTCAGAGACCAAGAAACCCAAAAGCTTTCCTGCTGGAACCCCAAAGACACACTTGGTCGGGTTAAGCATCATCTTGTAGACCCAGAGATTGTCAAAGGTTTCTTTTAGGTCCTCCAAAAGAGTCTCCTTCTTTCTGGATTTGACTATGATGTCGTCCACATAAGCATGAACATTATGGCCAATTTGACTGTGAAGGCAGTTATGTACGCACCGTTGATAAGTCGCCTGGGCACTCTTGAGCCTGAAAGGCATAGAGACATAACAGAACGCCCCAAAGGGTGTAATGAATGCCGTCTTCTCCTGGTCTTTCACTGCCATCTTGATCTGATGATAACCGGAATAAGCATCCAGGAAGCATAAGCTTTCACATCCCGCTGTAGCATCAGTGATCTGATCAATACGTGGGAGGGCAAAGGGATCAGCCGGACAAGCCTTGTTAAGGTCCGTGTAATCCACACACATACGCCATGTGCCATTCTTTTTTAGCACCAGCACTGGGTTAGCCAACCATTCCGGGTGAAAAACTTCAACAATAAAACCTGCAGCCAAGAGTCGGGCAACTTCTTCCCCAATAGCCTTGCGTCTCTCCTCATTGAACCACTGCAGAAACTATTTGATCGGCTTAAACTTTGGATCCACATTAAGGTTGTGCTCAGCGAATTCTCTCGGTACACCCGGCATGTCAGAGGGCTTCCATGCAAAGATGTCCCGATTCTCACGGATGAATTCGATGAGCGCGCTTTCCTATTTGGGATCCATATGAGCTCCAATGATGAACTGCTTAGATGAGTCGCTCGGATTGAAACCTACTGTCTTGGTATCATCTACTGAAAACTTGAGGGGCAGCTCAACCTCCGTGGTTGGCTTTTTCGGGGGGGGGGGGGGGGTCATATCCTCCGGATCAACATTCTCCTTATAAAACTTAAGCTCCTCCTAGGCGCAATTGGACTTTGCGTAAGCTGCATCTCCTTCTTCACACTCAATAGCCGTGTTTCGGTTACCATGAACGGTGATGGTACCATTTAAGCCGGGCATCTTGAGATGTAAGTAAACATAGCAGGGTCGAGCCATGAACTTAGAATAAGTCGGCCGTCCAAACAAGGCATGATAAGGGCTCTTGATCTTAACCACCTCAAACCATAAGGACTCCACTCGGTAGTTGTATTCATCGCCAAAAGCCACTTCCAAAGAAATCCTGCCCACCGGATGCGCCGACTTACCGGGCACCACACCATGAAAAAAAGTGGACGAAGGTTTTAATTCCTTGTCGAGCAACTTCATCCGCCGGAAGGTGTCATAATAAAGGATGTTTAGGTTGCTGCCGCCATCCATGAGCACCTTGTTCAACATATATCCACCCACTTGGGGGCTACAACCAAAGCCAGCCGCCCCGGGTCATCAACGCGTGGCGAGTGATCTTCACGGCTCCATGTTATGTCATATTCAGATCACTTTAGATACTGTGGAAGAGCCGGCGTAACCGCATTGACCGCCCGTTTTTGCAACTTCTGGTCCCGTCTATTGAGACTAGTCGTGAAGGCGTGGTACTGCCCGGAGCTGAGCTGCTTCGGGTTACTCTGAAAACCGGACTGATTCCGCTATTGTTGCTGTTGTTGATTATTATTACCAGAGTGCGGTTGCTGTCCCCCGTGATTATCCTGACCCGGATGACCGGATGCTGAACCGCCGGAACCAAATCCGGCTCCTGGCCCGCCATATCCTGGGCCGCCACCGCGATGGTTAGATTGTGTGACATACCGCTTGAACTTCTGCATAAAAGAACAACTCTCCCATGTATGATTTTCCGGCCTATCAGGCAAACTGTGATTCAGACAAGGTCGCTTAAGCAACTCTTCCATGTTCAAGGAAAAATTATCCCTGCTCGAGGGTGGTCCAAACCTCTTGTTGCCCTTGGGATGATTCTGCTGGGCATTTGTGTTGGCCACTAGCTCTGATCCTGCTTCTGGATTCTTGCGCTTACTCTGGCTACCATTGTTCACCGCACCCTTGCCTTGGTTGCCCTTCTTGCCTTGACTAGCCTTTTCCTCATTAGAACCCGGATCCTTCGTGTTGTCTGAGTCAGCGTATTTCGTGAGAGCCGTCATGAGCTCTCCCATGTCATGACACGCACGCTTGTGCCGGCCAAGTTTCTGATTTAGAGGAATAAAGTGGCAGTTCTTCTCTAAGATCAACACCGCTTGAGCCACCGTGATCTCCTCTGATGAGTGAATAATTGTTGAGACCCGCCGTACCGAATGATGAGCCGACTCGCTCTTCTGTTGGACAAAGTGATCAAGATCCACAATAGTCATAGGCTGCTTGCACGTCCCTTGAAAGTTTTTAATGAATCGAGCCCTCAGCTCTGCCCATGAATTGATGGTATTAGGTGGTAACCCCTTTAGCCATGTACGAGCCGGGCCTTCAAGCATCATGACGAAATACTTGGCACAAACCGCCTCACTAACATCCAGCATCTCCATGGCCAGTTCATAGCTTTCCACCAAGGCCTCTGGGGTAAATCAGTGGTGTAATTTAGGACCTCACTAACACTTAGTCACATTGCTTTCAAGGCTTGTTGTGATGTTGTATTACCGAGTGGGCCCTGAGATACCTCTCCGTCACACAGAGTAACAAATCCTAGTCTTGATCCATGCCAACCCAACAGACACCCTCAGAGATATCTGTAGAGTACCTTTATAGTCACCCAGTTACGTTGCGATGTTTGATACACACAAGGCACTCCTCCGGTGTCAGTGAGTTGCATGATCTCATGGTCATAGGAACAGATACTTGACATGTAGAAAATAGTAGCATTAAACTAACACGATCATACGCTATGTTTGTAGTTTGGGTCTTGTCCATCACATCATTCTCCTAATGATGTGATCCCGTTATCAAATGACATCACATGTCAATGTCTAGGAAACCTTAACCATCTTTGATCAACGAGCTAGTCTATTAGAGGCATACTAGGGACATGATTTTGTCTATGTATCCACACATGCATCTAAGTCTCCGATCAATACAATTATAGCACGGATAATAAACGATTATCATGAACAAGGAAATATGATAATAACTAATTTATTATTGCCTCTAGGGCATATTTCCAACAGTCTCCCACTTGCACTAGAGTCAATAATCTAGTTCACATCACCATGTGATTCGCATTGTTATGAATCTAACACCCAATGAGTTATGGGGCTCGATCATGCTTTGCATGTGAGAGAGGTCTTATAGTCAACGGGTCTGCGACATTCAGATCCGCGTGTACTTTCCAAATCTCTATGTCAAACCGTAAACACTGCTACCACACTCCACTTGGTACTATTCCAAATGGATGCTCCACTATACGTATTTAGATTGCTACTACGAGTCATCTGGATTGGTGTTAAAGCTTGCATCGACGTAACTCCTTACGACGAACTCTTTATCACCTCCATAATCGAGAGACATCTCCTTAGTCTTTTAGTTACTAAGGATAATCTTGACCACTGTCCAGTGATCCACTGCTGGATCACTTTTGTACCCCTTGACAGACTCATGGCAAGGCACACACCAGGTGCGGTACACAGCATGGCATAATATAGAGCCTATGGCTAAAGCATAGGGGACGACGTTCGTCCTTTCTCTTTCTTCTGCCGTTGTCGAGCTTTGAGTCTCACTCAACTTCACACCTTACAAATCAGGCGAGAACTCTTTCTCTGACTGATCCATTTTGAACTCGTTCAAAATCTTGTCAAGGTATGTACTCATTGAAAGTCTCATCAAGCATCTTGATCTATCTCTATAGATCTTGATGTTCCACATTTAGGTAGATTTATCCAGGTCTTCCTTTGAAAATCACTTTTCAAACAACCGTTTATGCTTTCCAGAAATTCTACATTATCTCTGATCAACAATATGTCATCCACATATACTTATCAGAAATTCTATAGTGCTCCCACTCACTTTATTGTAAATATGAGTTTCTCGTAAACTTTGTATAAACTACAAAACTTTGATCACCTCATCAAAGTGTATATTCCAACTCCGAGATGCTTGCTTCAGTCCATAGAAGGATCACTGAAGCTTGCACACCTTTTAGCATACTTAGGACTGACAAAACCTTCTGGTTGTATCTCATACAACCTTTCCTTAAAGAAGGAAACAATGTTTTGACATCCATCTGCCAGATTTCATAATTGAAAAATGCAGCAATTGCTAACATAATTCCAACAGACTTTAGCATCACTACGAGTGAGAAAGTCTCATCACAGTCAACTCCTTGAACTTGGCGGAAACTTCTTTGCGACAAGTAGAGCTCTATAAATGGTGACATTTACCATCAGCGTCTGTCATCATCTCAAAGGTCCATTTGTACTCGATGACCTGCCGTCCAACGAGCAAGTCTACCAAAGTCTATACTTGGTTTTCATACATGGATCCTTTCTCAGATTTCATGGCCTCTAACCATTTGTCAGAATCCGGGCCCATCATCGCTTCTCCACAGCTCGTAGGTTCATCATTGTCCAACGACATGACCTCCAAGACAGGGTTGTAGTACCGCTCAGGAGCAGTACACATCCTTGTTGACCTACGAGGTTCGATAGTAACTTGATCTGAAGCTTCATGATCATCATCATTAACTTCCTCTTCAACCAACGTAGGCTTCACAGAAACATCTTCCTGCGCTGCGCTACTCTCTGGTTGAAACAAATGTTCAACAACCTCATCAAGTTCTATTTTCCTCCCACTCAATTCTTTCGAGAGAAACTTTTTCTCGAGAAATGACCCATTTTGGCAACAAACACTTTTTGCTTGGATCTGAGATAGAAGGTTCACCCAACTGTTCTTAGGGTAATCTATGAAGATGCATTTGTCCGCTTTGGGTTCGAGCTCATTAGGTGAAAACTTTTTCCACACAAACGTCATAGCCCCAAACAATAAGAAATGTCAGCTTAGGTTTCTACCAAACCATATGGTGTCATTTCAACGGATTTTGGATGGTGCCCTATTTATAGTAAATGTAGTTGTCTCTAATGCATAACCCAAAACGATAGTGGTAAAAGGATAAGAGACATCATAATTCGCACCATATCCAATAGAGCACGACTATGACGTTCGGACACACCATCACACTATGGTGTTCCACGTGGCGTGAGTTGTGAAACAACTTTCACATTGTCTTAATTTGTATACCAAACTCGTAACTCAGATACTCACCTCCACGATCATATCGCGGACATTTTATCTTCTTGTCACGATGATCTTAAACTTCATTCTGAATTTGCTTGAACTTTTTCAAATGATTCAGACTTGCGTTTCATTAACTAAATATACACTATTATCTACTCAAATCATTAGTGAAGGTAAGAAAATAACGATATCCACCGCATGCTACAAGACTCATTGGATTGCATACATCAACATGTATCATTTCCAATAAATCACTTGCCCGCTCCATCAAACCAGAAAACGGGGTCCTTAGTCATCTTGCCCAAGAGGCATGGTTCGCATGTCTCAACCGATTCAAAATTGAATGAGTCCAAAGATCCATCAGCATGGAGTTTCTTCATGCGCTTTATACCAATATGACATTTAGCGGCAGTGCCACAAGTATGTGGTACTATCATTATTAACTTTGTATCTTTTGGCATCAATGTTATGAACATGTGTATTACTACGATCAAGATTCAACAAACCATTCTCACTGGGTGCATGACCATTGAAGGTATTATTCATGTAAACAGAATAACCATTATTCTCTAACTTAAATGAATAACCGTGTTGCAATAAACATGATCTAATCACATTCATGCTCAATGCAAAACACCAAATAACATTTATTTAGGTTCGTCACTAATCCCGAAGGTAGAGAGAGCGTGCGATGTTGATCACATCAACCTCGGAAACATTTCCAACACACATCGTCACCTCACCCTTAGCTAGTGCTCCGTTTATTCCATAGCTTTTATTTCGAGTTACTAACATTTAGCAACCGAACCGGTATCCAATACCCAGGTGCTACTAGGAGTACTAGCAAGGTACACATCAATAACACGTATATCAAATATACTTTTGTCGACGTTGCCAGCCTTCTTATCTACCAAGTATCTAGGGTTGTTCCGCTTCAGTGACCGCTCTCCTCATAATCGAAGCACTTAGTCTCGGGTTTGGGTTCAACTTTGGGTTGCTTCACTGGAGCAGCAACTGACTTGCTATCCATGAAGTTTCCCTCCTTGCTCCTGCCCTTCTCGAAACTAGTGGTTTGACTAACCATCAACACTTGACGCTCCTTCTTCATTTCTACCTTTGCAGTGTCAAACATCGCGAATACCTCAGGGATCATTATTTCTACCCCTGGCATTTTATAGTTCATCACCAAGTTCTAGTAGCTTAGTGACAGTGACTTGGAGAATTATATCAATCACTATCTTATCTGGAAGATCAACTCCCACTCGATTCAAGCGATTGTAGCACCCAGACAATCTGAGCACATGCTCAATGATTGAGCTATTCTCTTTCATATTACAGGCAAAGAATCTTGTTGGAGATCTCATATCTTGCAACACGGGCATGAGCCTGAGATCCTAATTTCAGCTCTTAGAACATCTCATATGTTCCGTGATGTTCAAAATGTTTTGGAGCCTCAATTCTAATCCGTAATGCATGACGCACTAAATTATCAAGTAGTCATCAGAACGTGCCTGTCAGATGTTCACAACATCTACAAACGACGCTAGAAGGGTTGGCGCACCGAGCGGTGCATTAAGGACATAAGCCTTCTGTACAGCAATGAGGACAATCCTCAGATCACGGACCCAGTCCGCAATATTGCTACCATCATCTTTCAACTCTATTTCTCTAGGAACATATAAAAATTCATGGGAGCTCCAGCGTGAGCTAGTAATCTACAACATAATTTTGCAAAGACACCGCTGACTATGTCCATGATAATGAGTTCAATTAATCATATTACTTAAGAACTCCCACTCAAATTGACATCCCTTCCGGTCATTCGAGTGATACATGATCCAAATTCACCAACTCAAATCCGATCATCACGTGAGTTGAGGTGGTTTCAATGGTGAACATCATCATGTTGATCATATCTACTATATGACTCATGTTCGACCTTTTGGTCTCTTGTGTTCTGAGGCCATGTCTGTACATGCTAGGCTCGTCAAGTTTAACTTGAGTGTTCTGCATGTGCAACACTGGCTCGCACCCATTGTATGTGAACGTAGAGTCTATCACACCTGATTATCATGTGGTGTCTCGACACGACGAACTTTCACAACGGTGCACACTCGGGGAGAACACAATTTATCTTGAAATTAAGTGAGGGATCACCTTATAATGCTACCATCGTCTTAATCAAAACAAGGTGCATAAAAGGATTAACATCACATGCAAATCATAAGTGACATGATATGGCCATGAACTTGTGCTTTTGATCTCCATCTAGAAAGCACCGGCATGATCTCCATCATCACCGACACGACACCATGATCTCCATCATCTTGATCTCCATCAACGTGTCGCCATCGGGGTTGTCATGCCCAACATGCTTCTACTACTATTGCTACCGTTTAGCGATAAAGTAAAGCATTACATAGCGCTTAATGATTGACACGCAGGTCATACAATAATTAAAGACAACTCTATGGCTCCTGCGGGTTGCCGTACTCATCGACATGCAGGTCGTGATAATATATACATCACATGATCAGCTCATACATCTCATGTATCACATCATGTAATTGGCCATATCACATCACAACATACCCTGCAAAAACAAGTTAGACGTCCTCTAATTGTTGTTGCATGTTTTACGTGGCTGCTACGGGTATCTAGCAAGAACAATTCTCATCTACGCAAAAACCACAACGGTGATACACTAGTTTCTTTTCAACCTTCTCAAGGACCTCCTTTGTCGAATCTGATCCAACTAAAGTGAGAGAAACCGGCACTCGCAAGCCATCTATGCAACAAGTTGCGGTTGAGGGAACCGGTCTCTCGTAAGCGTACGAGTAATGTTGGTCCAGGCCGCTTCATTTCACAATACCGCTGAAACAAAACACGATCAAGGGAGGAAGCAATCTAAGCATCAACGCCCGCAAACTCTTTGTGTTCTACTCGAGATCTCATCTACACATAGACCTAGCTCATGATGCCACTATTGGGGAACGTCGCGTGGGAAACAAAAAATTTCCTACATTCACGCAAGACCTATCCATGGTGATGAGCATCTACGAGAGGGAGAGTGGATCTACATACCCTTGTAGATCGCTAAGCGGGAAGCGTTAAGAAACGTAGTTGGTGTAGTCGAACGTCTTCGCGATCCAAATCGCCGAGCATCCCGCGATCTCATCACGATTCGTCCCGCGATCCAATCACGATGCATCCCGCAAACTCATCAAGATCCGTCCTGCGAACTCATCACGATCCGTCCCGTGAACTCATCACGATCCGTCTCATGATCTTGATCATGGTCCTTCCAATCTAGCGCCGAACGGACGGCACCTCCGCGTTCAGCACACGTACAGCTAGATAACGATCTCCGTCTTCTTGATACAACAAGAGGGAATGGAGAAGTAGATGAGTTCTCTGGCAGCGTGATGGCGCCGCGGCGATGGTGGTGGAGCAATTCCGGCAGAGCTTCGCCTAAGCACTGCAGAAATCCGATCTAGAGGAGAAACTATGCACTGGAGGAACGGGTAGCATGTGGCTGAAAACCTGGTGCCAAAACCCTAAAACCCTCTAGTATATATAGGAGAAGAGGAGGAGGAGGCTTGGCTCCCAAGGAGCCAGCCCTTGGGTCGGCCGAACCAAGGAGGATTGGAGGATTCCTCCTCCAATCCTAGTAGGACTAGGACTCCTCCTTATTTTTTGCCTTTTTGCCTTTTTCCACCTTTTTCTCTTTGGGCTTTTCTTCCCAGCCGCATGGGCCTTGTGTGATACTTACACCAGCCCACTAAGGGCTGATATTTACTCTCCCACAGCCCATGTAGCCTCTTGGGTCGAAATACCCCTCCTGATGGTCTCCCGGTACACTACCGGCACTCCCGGTACACTACCGATGAGCCCGAAACTTTTTCAGTGACCAAAACAGGACTTCCTATATATCAATCTTTACCTCCGGACCATTCCAGAGCTCCTCGTGACGTCCAGGATCTCATCCGGGACTCCTAACAACCTTCGGTCACCACCATACATAACTCTATACTACTGAAACGTCACCGAACCTTAAGTGTGCAGACCCTGCGGGTTCGAGAACTATGTAGACATGACCGAGACACCTCTATGGTCAATAACCAATAGCGGGACCTGGATGCCCATATTGGTTCCTACATATTCTACGAAGATCTTTATCGGTCGAACCTCTATGTCAAGGACTCAGTTAATCTCGTATGATGTTCCCTTTGTTCTTCGGTATGTTACTTGCCCGAGAATCGATCGTCGGTATCTCCATACCTAGTTCAACCTCGTTATCGGTAAGTCTCTTTACTCGTTCCGTAATACAAGATCCCGTGACTAACACTTAGTCACATTGCTTGCAAGGCTTGTTGTGATGTTGTATTACCGAGTGGGCCTTGAGATACCTCTCCGTCACACGGAGTAACAAATCCCAGTCCTGATCCATGCCAACCCAACAGACACCCTCGGAGATATCTGTAGAGTACCTTTATAGTCACCCAGTTACGTTGCGACGTTTGATACACACAAGGCACTCCTCCGGCGTCAGTGAGTTGCATGATCTCATGGTCATAGGAATAGATACTTGACATGCAGAAAACAGTAGCATTAAACTGACACGATCATATGCTACGTTTGTAGTTTGGGTCTTGTCCATCACATCATTCTCATAATGATGTGATCCCGTTATCAAATGACATCACATGTCAATGCCTAGGAAACCTTAACCATCTTTGATCAACGAGCTAGTCTATTAGAGGCATACTAGGGACATGATTTTGTTTATGTATCCACACATGCATCTAAGTCTCCGATCAATACAATTATAGCATGGATAATAAACGATTATCATGACAAGGAAATATGATAATAACTAATTTATTATTGCCTCTAGGGCATATTTCCAACAAAGAGAACATAGTGGGATTATGTTTGACGTAAGTAGGTGTTCAGGATCAGTTAGTGATCATTACTAGTTCACGTTCGTTATGCGTAGACCATCATACTTTACTTTCTGTACTCGTAAGTTAGCCACTCAAATAAATGCTTAGTCACTTGCTGCAGCCTCACCACTTAACCATACCTCACCCATTAAGCTTTAATAGTCTTGATACCCTTGACAATGAGATTGTTGAGTCCCTGTGGCTCACAGATTACTACAACAGCAGTTGCAGATACAGGTAATGCAGTGCTTACACGTGAGGGCGATGCTTGTTTGATTTGGAGTTCTCTTCTTCTTGTTCATCGATCTAGGATGGGTTCCAGGCGGCATCTTGGGATAGCAAGGATGGATGTCATTTTATCGTTTGATTTCGTCCGTAGTCGGACCCTGCTCTTCTGTATGATGTTTGAATATGTTGTTGTATTGATGTGACTCTGATGTAGCTTGTGACGATTGTAAGCCAATTTCATATACTCATCTCTTCTGTAAATGTACTTATAATGATATCCATTCTTGCAACACGACGAGATGCGCTTCTATCCCTGTCGAGACCCTCGTGCCAAAATAAGGATAGGATCGCATCTTGGGCGTGACACCATGCCCTCACGCCGCCGCCGCCGCCAGTTCCTTACGCGTGAGCGCCGGCTCGAGCTCCTTGAGCGGATTCTGAATAGGTGCGAAGCCCGGATCGCCGCGGGGCTACCTCCGGATGTAGTGGATCCGAAGTCGGATGATGTGAGGGATGCTGGCAACGGGTATCTCCGGGCAGAGCAGCAGGCCATCCTCGATTCCCTCCGGTCTGAGTCGGATGCGGATGCAAGACACCGATGTCGTCGCCGATAGGAGATGGAGGCGTAAGAAGTCACGAAACAGGAGGAGTGCTTGGCCTACATTGATGCGATGGAGCAGGAGGAGGATGAACCGGAGCCCTCCTCCTAGCCCGTCTAGCCAACGCCCGGTCCCGTCGTTGTGGACATCACCGACGACGAAGAATAGCTAGGGTAGTACGTAAGATTTATTTTGCATGCTTTTGTATGGATATAGGGGATGAAATATGAGAGATACGGATGCAGATTGAGTAATTTGAGGAGTGTCTGGTGATGCGCGGACGTTTGAGGTTCGGATTTGTATATGCGGGTATAGATGCTTTTACCAGCTCGAGAGGTATACTACGGTCTAACGCGTGTGTACTTTGAGTCGGCAGCAAATGCGCGGAGCTGAAACTAGTTCATGGGTGAAGCAGTTCACGAGCTCTTCCCGGCGAGGTCGCCACGGCTACGCGCTCCACCTCTTTTTCACCCGCCTGAGCCTCCAGGCCAGCATCGCAGGCACGGTAGCCCCCTACCCTGCTGCCGTGCCCACAGCCCTCCGCGCCTGCGCGCACCTCGCCGACGCCGCCTCCGGCCGCCTCATCCACGCGCTCGTGCTCACGCGCCCCGCCCTCGCCTCGGACAAAGTCGTCGCGACCGCGCTGCTCGACATGTACGCCAAGTGCGGCCTCATTCCAAGCGCCCGCAAGGTGTTCGACGAAATGCCGGCGAGGGACCTCGTCATCTGGAATGCGCTGCTCGCGGGCTACGCGCGGCACGGGCTTCCAGAGCACGCGCTGTCGCTGTCTGTCAAGATGCGGGGCCTCGGCCTGAGTCCCGATCTGGTCACCTGGAATGCTGCCGTGTCGGGCTTTGCCATGGCCGGCGATGGCAGAATGGCCAGCGATTTGGTCGGTGCCATGCAAGAGGACGGGTTCCAGCCAGATGTGATGACATGGACATCCCTCGTCTCTGGATCGGTGCTGAACTTTCAGTACGGCAGAGCGCGAACCCTGTTCCGGGAAATGGTGGCCGGTGGCGCCCGTGTCCTGCCAAGCTCGGCCACGCTTAGTAGCATCTTGCCAGCATTTGCCGGCGTCGGTGACACAAAGCATGGCAAGGAGGTCCACGGCTACGCTGTCGTGACCGGTGCCGAGCAGGAGCTCACTGTGAGCAGCGCGCTCGTCGACATGTACGCCAAGTGCGGACTTGTGCACGAAGCGCGCCGCTTGTTCGACAAAATGTCAGAAAGGAGCACCGTGACATGGAATTCCATGATCTTCGGACTGGCGAATTCCGGCCATTGCCGGGAAGCGGTCAGCCTCTTCGACCGGATGCTGTGCGAAGAAGCGACACCAGACCACCTGACGTTCACCGCTGTTCTGACAGCTTGCGGCTACGGTGGCATTGTCGAGACCGGGAAGGCCCTGTACCAGCGCATGAGACAGGAGCACGGCATCGTGCCAAGGCTGGAGCACTACGCCTGCATGGTGCATTTGCTGGGCCGAGCCGGGAGGCTCGTTGAGGCGCACGATTTCATCAAGGCAATGCCCGTGGAGCCCGACCGCTTCGTCTGGGGGGCGCTGCTTGGTGCCTGTCGGAGCCACGGGAACGTCGAGCTCGCGGAGCTGGCGGCGTCCCACGTGCGCACCGTCGAGCCGGAGAATGCCGCGAGCTACGTGCTGCTCTCGGGCGCGCTGGCAGATGCCGGCAAGCAGAATGACGTTTTCAAGATCAAAAGGTTGGTGAAGAGGCGACGGCTGAAGAGGCTTGACGGTTGCAGCTGGCTAGAGGCGTCCTAGCTATCGTGACGACATCAGAAACTGACCAATTATGTGATCATGAAGCAGCATGTGCGCTGTCTAGCTCGGGTTAGTTCATTTGCCCTGTCAGCTCCTTTCCACAAAACATGCATAATGATTTCTGCAAGATTTAATGATTTATAGGGTTTCATATAGTACATACGACTGTCAATATTTAGGCAACACATTACAATTACATACACATACTCGAGCATAGGATTACATTATTGCAGACTGCAAATTATACGCGACGCCAACATACCACTTCAGACTCGGATTATTGACTTGCTAGTCCTCGAATTACACACTTGATAGAACTAACATTGATATTTCTAGCTATACTAAATTACATCAAACTCCTAGTCTCCTCTTCACGTAGGTGCCCAGTTCAGAATAATCAAATTACTCCGAGTTACCTGGTGCTGGACCTAGAAGGAGCATCATTCCTTCCACAGTTCCATTTCCTGGATCTGATCTCTCA
Organism: Hordeum marinum; assembly: GCA_022496015.1. Lineage (NCBI taxonomy): Eukaryota > Viridiplantae > Streptophyta > Magnoliopsida > Poales > Poaceae > Hordeum > Hordeum marinum. The sequence goes on along the minus strand of CM039675.1, from coordinate 364,222,754 downwards.
TCAGGAGGTGCCCTTTGCATTGGAGCCCGGCGCAGTGGCTCGAAGAATCTACCAGCCACGTCAGGAGGTTGTTCAAAGGATTCCTCCCCAGGCAGAACGACAAGTCCTTCCCGGTGAAGCGTGGATGGCTCATGGTAACATGTAATCCACAATGAGTCAACGAGCTGCCTTTCCTCTCGTGCGGCGTCAAGATCCTCAGGAGCCATCATCCTTATGCTCTGTATACGTCCCCAGAGAAGACGTCGTAGCCTGTCCTGCTCTGCTAGTAAACTCCTGTTTCCCAGCGTTGTGTCCTTTGCAAGCTCAAGCAGGCCTCCTAGCGCCGCTTCTCGAACACCAGAGTCATCACTTGATACCAGACGCATCATAAGACGAGGAAAACCAAGCTGTGCAAATACCGAGCAATCGGAATGGCTTTCACTGAGTAGATAATGAGTCAGGCTTAGTGCTTTCCTGTCAGAGAAGACACCTCAGTCACAAGCATGCTAGCGAGATCTCTGGTGAATATACTCAAGCTAGATCAATTATGTCACCTCTGAAACCTTGCGCTCTCTGAATTTAAAGCGTCTCTCAGTCCTGCGTATCCATTGGCTAGACGAAATGCGGCAACTCCTGGTTTGTTGTTCCGGATCAAGGCTGAAGATGATGATACGGAATTGTCAAACCGGTAACTTAGCAAACACATATTAGTTACAGCATCTAAACAGAAATAGGAAAGTACTTACAAGATAGCGCACCAAGAGCCTTTATGCGTGCAGTGAGATCAGGATCTGATGTAAAATTAGATACAAGTGGCTCAAAACCACTAGCTTCCATGACCAGCTGCTGGCTAGTAGGATTGTTCTGAACAACCGTTGTTACCACGTCAGCTGCTTTGGCTCGGATGCGTGCATTAGTATTTCTGAGGTACCTAATAACTGGAACCAAGCCACCAACAGAATGCAGATCTAGCACACCAGAGGAACAAACGGGGAGATTAATACATAACATGTATTCGTAACAAAATGCTCACAAACAACATATGTACAATGCTCTGGTGTCTGTATGCCCCTTGTTTCTCGATTTCAAGCTTGTTATCGATTTATTCATTCATCAAACAATCTGGGCACGCAAGAATCTTTTGGACCCTAACAGATCAGCTCCCCTTGGAAATTGTAATACTAGCATAGTGGAAGGGGAACCTGAGAATTCACCTGAAGAGCAGTGTTTTATTGGCAAAAACCACTACAGTTGTCTCCATCCATTTGTTTAGCCACCTCAAGAGAAACTACTTATGCCTTTGAATCATCCAGTGACGTGAACGTTTTGAGTTTGACACCAGTAAAGTATGCCTTCCAAGTGCTCTACCTTTGTTTCCTACAGATGGAACTGTAGGTTCAACTCAAGGTAATAAATCCGAGTTCACGTCACAGAAATGCAATAAATATAATAATAACAATACATCTGTAGAACTTTAGTGCTTTCATCGATTACTAACCCATAGAGTGTAGTTCTAACGACGAGTCGCAGAAACCAGAAAGTCCATTCAACATTTGGGGCTTCAATTGTTTACGAATAGTTTGGGGCTTCAATTGTTTAGAATAGTAAAATTCTGTGCAAGGACATTGCTTGACTGAGATATCTGCGTGGCTGCTGCGTGAGTATCCCAAGAGGACGTCAAAAGGATATGGTTTATGCCTACCATTACCATGCTAACCCAACCCATACGCCATAGTTGGACCATGGTATTCCAGGAGTAGCAAGGAATGTAAAAATTCAACAATGATCAACATACCATTTGCTATGTCGATAGACTCGACATGTACTTGCAGCTCTGCGAGCAAATCTGCATCACAAAGTAATTAATCAGTACCAACTGTGAGCTGAGCAAACAAAATACGTGTTATTGGGCTAAAGATAATAAGCCTATAACAAATGACAATCCTCAAAAAATGCCTAGCATTGGGAATGACGAGACAATGGGTTTTATTCCCGTTGATCTGAAAAGCTTAGGTGAATTACGAATATTCAGAATGCTGGGAACATTCCTAACTGCCGCATTTCACCGAAATTGTTCAGAACCATCCATATTCCAATCTTTTCAAGAGCGGGCAAATTGTCACCACGATTCCATACATCCGCCATCCTTACTCCATCATCAATCAAAACTCTCAAATCCACGCTAATACTATTACCAATCGACCACCATTATCGCCCTTTTGCATGTCAACCGGCAAGCGCGGACGACTGATCCGTACCTTCGATGTCCTCGGGCGTGACGCCCTGCGCCTCCAGGACGGAGAGCGGGGTTCTCATCAGCAGCGCGATCTCCCTCAGGCGGCCCACCACGTCCTCCGCCATGTGCCGCTCCACCGCCTCCGCCAGCCACCTCCGCTCCTCCTCACTGCACACAGCACACCACACAGGCACACGCTCGCCTCAGCCGCAGCCGCAGCCCAAATGAAAACAGCAGAAGAAACATCCTCCATTCCCCTTCGCCCCACCTGATGTCGCGAAAAGGCCGCGCGCCGTCCATGTAGGAGAGGCTCCATTTGAGCAACCTCGCCCAGCTCATCCGATCCCCGGCCATCCCGGACCCCGAATCCCAATCCCACGACGCCGCCGGCGAAGCGAGGCGGAACCACCACCGGGCTGCGGTGTCGCGGTTAGCCTGTGCTCGGGTCTCGAGTGCGGTGCGGTGAGCGCTCGCTCGTTCGCTTTCTCTTCCTCGAGTGCGTGTCAGAGACAAACTGGCGAATGCGGACAGGTCCGGCCGCGCGGCACAGCGGTGGCGTCCTCATCGGTTTCCGTCTTCCCGATGGGGATCGATTCCTCTGGAATTCTCCAGGCCGCTCGGCGCGGACCCGCGCACGCACGGCAACACGGCAGGCCTCGGCCCATCCATGCTGCCCCCTCGGCACGGGCCCATTGCGCGCCGGATTGGCCCATCCATTTCCCCGTCCGTTCCGACCGTTCATTTCCATCCTCTTTCCTTCCTCCGCGAGGGACGGGATAATGGCGGCAGCGTGCTCTCTCCCCCTCTTCCCTCTCGCGCCGCCTGCGACAACCAGGCCAGCGCTCTTCCCGAGGTACGTCGCTGCGCCCCGCCGTGGTAGGAATGCCGGTGGAGGCACGAGGCGCTTGCGCCTCGCCAGGAGGAGGCTGCCCCCGCCTGCCGCCGCCATCGAAGAGGTGGAGCAGACCGAGGCCATGATGAGGGTGGCCGCCGACGACGACAGCATCACCGCCACCGTGGTGTCGGTGCTGCTCACGGTCTCGTTCGTCGGGCTCTCCCTCCTCACCATCGGGGTGCGTGGCGCGTTTGTTGTCTGTTCCGAATCAGCTCGCTCCCCCTTGAATAACGAACAGTAGCGGATTGCGTTGATGAACAGTGTTGATTTTGGATGGTCGGTGCTGATCCCGTAGGTATTTTCTGGTTCCTGCTTTTGCTGGAAAAATGCAGGTGATCTATCTGGCGGTGCAGGACTTCTTGCAGAAGAGGGAGAGCGAGAAGTTTGAGAGGGAGGAAGCTGAGAAACAGAAAGAGGAGGCGAGGCAGAAGAGGGCCAAGGCAAGGGGGAAGAAAAGAAATCGACGATGACTGCTTCTTCAGTGACCTCAGTGTGAGAACTCATGGCTGGTTCTTCTTTAACCTCGGTGAGTAATTCTTAGCTTTTCTGCCTTTGCTTCTTGAAATAGCAGTTATATCAAGATTATAAATTTATTATGGGTGAGTTTGTCTGATTTTCTGCCAAGAACTAGAATATCACTAGCAAAATTATTCAACCAGACCATAAAAAAAATGTATTCAGCCACCATATATGCTACAAGCAGAATTTTGTACTTTAGCCATGGAGTAAAATGGTTACGGCGTGACAGCAAAACCTTGTTACATGTTTTACCATTCAATGCATTGTCATACTGGATCAAAGAAACATCTCACACTCACATATAGAAAATTTTCTTTTGAAAAGTATCTTACAAAACATGTTTTTAGATGGAAGGCGTGCCCAGCTCTACAGATATAAATCCCCAAACCGGCCATCAAGATAGCAAAATAGGATAAACTAATAGTAGCAATGTTATGTGAGTTCATCAATTTTACAAGAAGTTTAGTTTGTTTGAAAGACAAAAGCAAGACACAACTCCCCAATCTGGCCCCCGCGCCGCTCCCTCCCCGGGGCGACACGGGCGGTGACTCCCGCCCTTCCTGCAGCCACACACCTCCAGCCTCCTCCCCCTCCCTCGCCGTCGCCGGTGGCCTCCGTCAGGCAAAGGCTGCGCGGAGCCGCCGGTGGCAGGGTGCTCTCTGGGTGCTGCTCGCTCGGGAGGAGGGGATCTCGCGAGCGGTTTGGCGACTGCTCGACGCTCAGCTTCGGGGCGGAGTCCTCGCGCGCGGAGGAGGCGGTCTTCGTCGGGCTGCGCGACGTCCGGTCACGGTCGTGGACGCACCGTCGCTGGTGTGGCGCTCGTGCGGCCCGATGAGATCTCGCGGGCTACGGCTGGCATGGGTGAAGGGAGGCTCGGCTCCCCAGATGCGAGTCATGAAGTGGTCTCCTGCAGCGTCTCTCCGGCTAGGTGCCGTGGTGGTTCCGGCTAGTGCTTCGGCTGGTGGGCTCCTGATCTGGATCTGGTGGCTCCTCCAGCGAGTTGGGGTGGGGTGGCGGCTCCCCCTCCCTGCTTGGGACTCTTCTTTGGCGTTGCAGCGGTGGTGGGTTGCCGGATCTGGCTGGTTTCGGCTCATCGGCGTTTGCCCGACGGCGATGATGGTGGTGGCTCCTACTTGGTCACGGCGCGGTGGCTTCGTTGGAGGTGTGTGGGTCAGCGAAGGTGCCATGCGTGGGGGTGTGGGTTCGGGTGGTGCTTCAGGCGAAAGCTTGCCGGGCTCTTGTTGGCCGACGGCGTTGGCATCTGTGAACGTTGTTTCACCTCCTTGGAGGGCCGTCGTGGAGTCCATCCTTCACGCATCCTTGGATCCAATTCTTCGGGCAAAAGCCTAAGACCCGGCCGGGTTGGGCGACGGCGTTGGCATCGTCACTTCCCTCTTTGGGGCGTTGCCTTGAAGAACTTTTGATCCTATTTGCACTCTCCATTGGCTAGACGCTCGCGACATTGCGGTCGGCAGGTGCCCATTCGGCGATGTGTTTGTTCTGCGCGGCTTCTTGTGTGGCAACGATGGTGGCTTCGGGCGGAGCTGGTTTGCTGATGGTTCTTGGTAGTCGGACTCTTCCGGCGTGTTCGAGGGGTCGCTGTGCCTTGCTTTGTCTTCATGAAGTCGGAGTTGCTGAGGAGGGGCCCTTGTGAGGGGATCGATAGAAGAGACGTCTAGAGGGGGTGGGGTGAATAGACTACTTGCAAGAATTAAAACCTAACCTTTTCCCAAGTTAATAGGTTGGCAGATTTTAGCAATTATGACAAGTCTAATGCATCCTACACATGCTAGTCGACAAATATGGCAGCAGAAAGTAAGACAAGCATATGTAAGAGAGTAGAGATAGGAAGATCAAACGCAATTGCAGACACGAAGATTCTCCCCATGGTTCCGATAGGTGGCGCTATCGTACATCCACGTTTATGGAGTCTTCAACCCACGGAGGGTAACGGTCGCGAGATTCCACGGAGGGCTCCACCCATAAGGGTCCACGAAGTAGCAACCTTGACTATTTCATAACGGTTTCCGTCCACGAAGGACTAGCCTCACTATAGGTAGATCTTCACGAAGTAGGCGATCTCCTTACCCGTACAAACTTCTTGGTTTAACTCCACAACACGAAGTAGGAGGCTCCCAAGCAACACCTAACCAATCTAGGAGGCACCACCCTTCAAAAGGTAATAGGCTTGATAGTGGTGATGAACTCCTTCCTCTTGTGCTTCAAGATGATAGATTCCTTAACACTCAATCACTCTCTCATAGATTTTGCTTGGTAGAAGAGATTGGTTGGGTGGAAAGCAACTTGGGGAGGCTAGAAATCAAGATCCATATGATTGGAGTGGATGATCTTGATCTCAACACAAGGGTAGGTGGTTCTCTCAGAAATTTGTATATGGGAAGTGGGGAACTGTTTTGAGTGCTTCTCTTTCGAGTGGGATGTGGTGGAGGGATATATATAGGCATCTCCAAAAATCCAACCATTACAACAGTATTGACCATCTCGGTGAAACCGATGTAAAACTCGGTTGTACCGAATTGTTCAAAATACGGCAACTTTAGGAATCTCGGTGAGACTGATATATGATTCTCGGTAGTACCGAAATCAGTGGCCGAGGGCAGCAACCAAACTCGGTGAGACCGAAACACAAAACTCGGAAATTCCGATTCAGTGAATTGAGTCACCAGAAGGTTGGTCACCGAAACTCGGTTGCACCGATGCAAACTTGGTTATATCGAAAAGCTAGGGTTTGGCTAGGGTTTTGTCTTGGGTGAAAAATCGGTAGAGCCGGATGGAAACTTGATGGCACCGATTTTGTGAAGTTGGGTTTAGACAGAGTATTTTGTGGGAGAGCTTGTGGGTGTTTTTAGTGGCTAGCACTTGTGCACGTGGAGTAACTTGTTCAGCAACAATACCTTTCCCCTTTTAATAGTATTGGTTTTCCTATGGACTCAAAGTGTTTTTTCACAAAGTAAAAAAGAGTCTTCTAGCTTGTAGCTTGGCCAATCCTATTCATTCTTCTTCTTCTTCTTAGGGAATCTCCTCACACCCTTTTTGCCAACACTTTTTGTGGACTAAACCTGAAATAGGCTAGGTAGAAATATTAGTCCAAGAGACAATGTATGTTGTCATGAATTATCAAAACCACTAAGGGAGCATATGTGCTTTCACCTTGCGGTGACGATGACACGAGAAGTGTGATCTGCTCTGGCGCTGGCTCGGCGCAAGCCCAACGCTTTTCCCCGGCAATGCTCGTTGACAGAGTCGGAGCCGCCTGGTCGCCGGCGCGTGTGGCTGATTGTTTGGCTTCAGCTGGCGCAGGCCTCGACGCTTGTCCGCGGTGAGGGCTTCTTCGGTGGTCGTCGATGGTGGAGTCGGAGTTGCCCTCATGGAGGCGCGATGACGATGATGCAGGGTTGCAACCTCGACGACACTTTTCTCCTCGGCGGTGTGTGTGCGTTCCTATGAGGGTTGCAAGGTCTGTGTGCCTTGTTTTTGCGGGCGTGATGTAACGGTTTTTGCTCGGTTTTATGTTAATTAACTGAGCAATTCTCTTCGACCCTTTTTAATGTATCGGGCCCTAAGGGGCCGTGTTTCAGAATTTTTTTACAAGAAAACTCTAGACAGAAGATAAATAGTACAAAAGAACAACAGCACACCGAATTTTGTACTATGGATACAAAAGAACCAAGACACTCACATATGGAAGTATTCATTCACACCTTAAAAAAAGTATTCAACCACCATATATGCTACTATCAGAATTTTATACCCCGGCCACAGAGCAGAAAAATGGAGAGAATTTGCTGACCCATGGTTCAGCTGGTCCATATCTGTCAACCGTAGGAGCGGATTTTGGTATCTCGAGATCCATAAAGCATTATTAACTCAATGTGCATAGTGCACAATTATCCAAAGTCTAATTAAAGTGCGTAGTATCCAAAGCTTACCTTTTTGGAGCACCGATTTTGTGCCTTTTTATCTCCCAGAGCAGAAAATGAGTCATTTCTTCGTAAAATTTTGCACGCATACAGAAGACATGAACACATTCAATTTCAAACAAAATACAGATTTTTCCTTTAATGTATATTTAACAATTTTACCATGTGTTGTGCTTTGCGTTCGTGTTCTAGGTGGGATTAAAAATATGATAAGCTGAAGCCTATGCTGAAGCTCGTATCCCCACACGAATAAATGGTAGATACTCATGGTTCAACCAACTATTTTAAAAAAATATGGTGTCACAACAAAACTTTATTACGTTTTTACCATTAGATGCATTGGCATACTGAATCAAAGGAAGAAACATCTCACACTCACATATGAGAGTTTTTCTTTTGAAAATATCTGACAAAGTACATGTTTTTAGACTGAAGGCGAGGCGCGCCCGACTTTAAAGATATAAAGCCCCAATTCAGCCATCAAGGTCACAAAACAGGATACAAATAACTGAAAAAATGGTATACTGAGTTCGTCAGTTTTACAAGAAACAAACAAACAAACAACAACAACAACAACAACAACAACAACAATGCTTTTCAGTCCCAAACAAATTGGGGTATGACCGGTCAAAAAAAAACAAGTTGGGGTAGGCTAGAGTTGAAACCCATAAGATCTCGAAACCAAGTCATGGTTCTGGCACGTGGATAACTAACTTCCACGCACCCCTGTCCATGGCTAGGTCTTTGGTGATATTCCAGTCCTTCAGATCTCTCTCGACGGACTCTCCCATATCAAGTTTTGTCTACCCCGACCTTTCTTGACATTATAAGCATGCTTTAACCGTCCGCTGTGCACTGGCGCTTCTGGAGGCCTGCGTTGTGTATGCCCAAACCATCTTAGACAATGTTGTAAAGCGATCTAATTGCTTTAACCGTCCGCTATGCACTAGTGCTTCTTGTCCTAAGACTTCACCATCGGCATTAACATGAGGTTAGATGGACGCTCTAGCCAAAGCTCACCCCATATAACATTTTTATAGGCAACACACTTTTATTTTGCCATACAGCTATTTTTTGTGTTCAATTGATTTTAAGGATTAACGGCCTAGTATGCTTATCTTTCTGAATTCAAGAAAGCTAAACTCTGGATTGTGTATTAGCAAGTGAGCCTCATGATTATAAAATACTGCTCAAGTGCCCATAAGCATATCAATGACTATTTTATTGCTACACTTGGGTTCCACCCTCATAGAGAATTGATCCGGTGCTTTCTCCTGTTACGGTGCTTCCATGCCACATCGACAAATGCTTACACACTCATCAAAAGTCACATATGCATTTCGCTTAAGATGATTATTTTGTTGACAAGGGGAATGCGGACAGCGTCAACAATATATGATTACTGCTCTATACAACATCGTTTTCACGACCTAATCCGCTTACATTCTCAGAATCATTCACAGATGGCTATACCAGTTGGCTGATGTTAATACATCAGCTAATTTTGCAAAGAACATGTTTCTTGAAAAGAAGTGCACAGAATACATGTGGGCCTCTATCTTTCCAGTGACATTTTGGCATATGACTGACAGGAAGTTAGAGAGAACATTTCAGGTCCTGCCACCCACGAAAAATGATACAATTATTTGTTGAAAATTCGGACAACATTGACATAAAATCAATCTATCATTTCATATAATTTGTTATTTGAATCTGACATAGATTTCCAAACAAAAAAAGACAAATTCACCACCCAATCTTCTTACGTTCTTAATCATTCAGAAATGGAAGGATGGAGGTGATGCCAGCTGACAGATGTTAACAGAGCAGCTAAATTTGCATCGAGCGCATGTGGGCCTCTGTCTTTTTCTTTGTGACTATTTCGTACATAACAGGAAGGTAGAAACATGAGAACATATTAGGTCCTGTCACCCCTCGAAAAAATTATACAATTGTTCATTGGAAATTCCGACGACATTGACATTGAATGGATCTATCATGTCATTAATTTGTTAGATGAATCTGATATAGATTTCCGGACAAAAAAAGACAAATTCACCGGTCTGCTTACATTCTTAGCATCCTTCAGAAATGCAAGGATCGAAGTCATACCAGCTGGCAGATGTTAATAGAGCAGCTAAATTCGCATCAAACACATGTGGGCCTCTGTCTTTTCTTTGGGACTAATTGCCTGGTAACAGTAAGGTAGAAACATCAGAACATGGCAGGTCCTGCCACCCCTGGGAAAATGATTCATTTCTTCTTTGAGAATTCCGATAACATGGATATTAAATCAATCTAACATGTCATATAACATGTTATAAAAATCTATCTAGAAATTGGTGAACCAAAAATAGAAAAAATATTATGAGGTCTATACTAATAAAGTAAAAAGGGGTGAAAGGATAAACATAACGGTACTAGTATTACCTATGGTTTTTCCTTTTTGTTTCTGCCACTATTTATAGTTTATGCAGGAGCCTTGTGATTATATAAATGATTTATCTAAAGTTTTTCTCGAAATTTTTCAATGACCACTCACGCTGCTTTCGGAGGGACAGTAGCACGGTAGCACCATAATGTGGTAGCAATGGATATGTTCCCTATAAAAACAGAAAAGTAATGTTACTTGGTCCTTTCACAATGGTCTTCTTGTTTGCCCCTTGAACTCGCACCATGTGTTTAGTGGTGCCATCGTCCGTGTTGTATCCATGTCTAGAATCCACTTTGTCCTTGTAGTAACTCTTGGTGTTCTAAATTCTACTATTCTGCTGTGCTTTGAGTTATGCATTCACTCACGGCGTTTCAGTCGCTATCAATGCAGATCATTCGTCTCCGGGATATGATTTTTGTGCTGGTTTCGCGTCATTCTGACGCTGTGGCGGCTCCTTTCTCGTGTTAGTTCAGTTCAAACGAGCTCCATTTCCTGTCAGTTGTTCAGGCTGTGGGTTGTGAGTAAAAGTGCATGTACCGCAAACGCATGGCAAATTATCTCTCTCGGTGAGTTGACTCGTCAACTTTATTTGAGTACGAATCCAGTGGTATGATTTTGATGGTATAGACCACATTTTCGTTCTCTTTTCGAATCGAAAATAGAAGCACATCACCTTTTCGTTAGTCAAAATGAGGAGCTAATAAAAGCCGACGCTGACACCATAAAAACCCGAGGAGGGAGTACATGCGTCCTGAAACGAGGCACCGTTCTGCTGTCGAGCCCAACTAACAACAGTTTCCCGAAAAGTTTGCAGAGTCCCGAAATACTTCAAAGACCGATGCACTGAGCATCAAAGCAGCCTTTTCTGTTGGTTGAATTTGTACGTGCCGCATGATGATTTTAGGATATTTTTCTCTTTGAGAAACTTGATTGATGACTTTTTTTTAGATGTTCCGTACGTCGCTCGTGTGGCGACGCTGGATTTGGGGCTGGTTAGGCAGCGCCCTTTCCATTCGTACGCGAACCCTGAAAGCGACAGCTGGCTCAGCGCATCCATCCATGTTCGCTGGGACTTGCTTTCCCTTCCCTTCTGGAAGCGCGGACGAACGCGGAGAAACCTGGTCCGTCCGTTCCGAGATGCGCCGTACGATGCCGAGGGCCCATGTACCAAGAGGTCCCACTGCACCCCGGCAGCTGGATCCTTGCTACCCCTCGCCCCCCCCCCCCCTCCCCCACCAAAAAAAAAACTGGATCCTGCTGGTCTGCTGGATGTTCGTGGGGACGGGGGTGCATGGACACCTGTAGCCTCAGCGGAGCCCGGAAAGGAAGCAGTTGCACAATGATGGATACATCATGAGTGCATCATATGCGTGCACGTTGGATGCTGGGTTGAACAAACATTATTTTTTCTTTCTTTCTGGGCAAGGCATCTTGTTAGCTGATTTTGATGTGCTAATATGTGAACCGCGGCCACTCTTCTAAGCTAACACATCATCCTCGGACCGGATAGGCACATGAACCGAACCCATGTGTGTGTATGCGTATATATACTGCTAGTGGGAGTTGAAAATTGGAAATCCTTTTATATTTATTTTTGCGACATAGTTGTACATCAACAGCGATCATGGCGTTAAGCATGACCGTAAGGTATGGGTTGAAGCTTCTTGTCATCTCTTTCTCTCTCTCTCCTCCAGCAGCAGACATGGAGTGGTGTAGCGTGTCTTCCGTTGGTCATGACGCACCACATCATCTGAGGTTTCTTTGTTGGTTCTATGGATCTCACTCCCTTTCCTGACATGGACCTGAGCGCATGTCAAAGTCAAACCTCCCTCTTTTGTTGACACCTGGCCTGGTTGTGCCACGATGATCACAACCACTAGAAACAGCTGCGGTTAAAGCATCGTTATTACTTCTCCGTTACTCTACTTTTTTCCCCAGTGAGTGGTTAAGAATGCCGCTGAGGCGGTCATCACAGCAGCATGAGACCTTTGACCTTAGCGTTGAGTCGGGAGCATCAACTACGTACAACCGATGAGCCGTTTCAGCTTTTTCTCCTGAGAATCAAAAGTGAGCGGAAGTGGGGAGTTGTTGCCGTAATGGTGACCAGTCGCAAAAGAAAGCACCGGCGCCGTGAATCTTTCTCTGGTCCGGGAGACAGGAGTAACACGGGGCCATACGATCGACGAGACGAGCAACGGTGGGCTGGGCACAGTGGTTTACCAGAAGACAGGAAGAACGCATCGGAACGGAAAGGGGAAACCATAAAAGGGAGCATGTGCTCGTTCCTTCCTTGAATTTTGGTACAGGACAAAGTCTTATTTCTCTACGTCTTAAAACTGAATTTAGCTTGATTCTTCGGAAGGTGACACTGGTGCGAACTTTCGTGCTGCCGAACTATGAAGATGTGGCTGGATTGGCCGGTGATCGGACAAAAATAACGTCGTGTGGGCACGTCAACGAAATAATAGTATATACACTAGCCGGCAAGCCTCTAAAAAAGGAATAATCCAAGAAAACAAGCGAAAGAGTAGTATACTTACCGTGTACAGTATTTATAAACGAAAAGAAAAGGACCTTGGAGAGCGGCTAAATGGCTCCCAAGCTCATATGCTCTTGCCTGTGAATAGTAAAATAAAACAAAATACTATTTTTTCTCAAAACAGTATGATTTTTTTACATGAGAAATGATGAATTTTTTCTACACGAGAGATGTTTGAGTGCGTGATGTCTTGCCAATTTTTAGCATGTTCAGACATCTGAAAACCTCAGAAAAAAATTAGAATCTGTAAGAAGTTAATAGTTGTTACCCCCCTCCCCCCCTCAAAAAGTTAATAGTTGTTACACTGTTTTGATAAGAGCTACTCAGATGCGCGATCGCACTGAAAATTAAAACATACAGTACTCCACACACTTAGACATTTTTCATTAAAAAACAATTCAGGTTGTTGTTTTATTTTACTGTTCATCAAGATCGCATGAAATCGGCCCCAAAAATGGATATTCGAGGACCTTGCTGCTTTTCACTTGAAAATAATCAGAAGGGATCACACAGATAAGAAAAGAAAAAATAATACCTCCGTTCTAAAAAAATGTTTCAACTTTATATTAGTTTTAATATAAAATTATATTAAAATTAAAACAGTTATTTTAAGACGGAAGAAGTACCTATGAGAATCGCCTCTCCAGCCGTCCAGCGGCGGAGCACGATCCGGGCGGGGCAGCGCCGAACCATACACGGGGAAACCGCCTCTTCTCTTTGTTGAGGCTTTGACTCCCTGGCCAGCTGACCGGTCAACGTAACGCAGCCGCTTAACGCCGTGACACCACCCACTCGCGCTGGCGTGTCGCGGCAGCCCGCGTGGCGTCGCCGTCACCGTCACCAGCGACGTCACCGCCGCGAGAGAGTGCGCCGTCCCACATAAAAACGAAACCACCCACTCACCCACCACGCAATCCCCTTCCCCCTCCAGGTCTCCTCTCCTCCCCACTGCCTGCCCGAAACCCCCAATTCGAAAATCGATTTGGGGATTCCGTCGTCCCAGATCCACGCCTCCGGTCGGTTCGCTCGGCCGCCCGCCCGTCCGATCCGCGTCTGCGGCGGCCGCCGGAGCTGACCGGCCCGCGGCTCGATTTGTCGTGGGGGCTCTCGCTCGCTCGCTCCCGATGGCGTCGTCCCCGGTCTCCTACTGGTGCTACCACTGCAGCCGCTTCGTGCGGGTCTCCCCGGCCACCGTCGTCTGCCCCGACTGCGACGGCGGCTTCCTCGAGCAGTTCCCGCAGCCGCCGCCGCCGCGCGGGGGCGGCGGCAGCGGCCGGCGCGGGGCGATGAACCCGGTGATCGTGCTGCGGGGCGGCTCGCTCTCCGGCTTCGAGCTCTACTACGAGGACGGCTCCGGCGACGGGCTGCGGCCGCTGCCCGGCGATGTCTCGCACCTCCTCATGGGGTCCGGGTTCCACCGCCTGCTCGACCAGTTCTCGCGGCTGGAGGCGGCCGCGCCGCGCCCGCCGGCGTCCAAGGCCGCGGTGGAGTCGATGCCCTCCGTGACGGTCGCCGGGGGAGGCGGCGCCCACTGCGCGGTGTGCCAGGAGGCCTTCGAGCCCGGCGCCGCGGCTCGGGAGATGCCGTGCAAGCACGTCTACCACCAGGACTGCATCCTCCCCTGGCTCTCCCTCCGCAACTCCTGCCCCATCTGCCGCAGCGAGCTTCCGGCGGCGGCCGTGCCCGAGGCAGAGGCGGATGCCGGGCTCACCATCTGGCGACTCCCCCGCGGCGGGTTTGCCGTTGGAAGGTTTGCCGGCGGGCCCAGGGAGCAACTGCCGGTTGTCTACACGGAGCTGGATGGTGGTTTCAGCAACGGTGTCGGGCCGAGGCGGGTCACATGGCCAGAAGGAGAAGGTCAGGTGGACGGCGGCGAAGGTCGGATTCGCCGTGTATTTAGGAACCTGTTTGGGTGCTTCGGCCGGGCCGGCCGGCCTGAGAGTTCCTCGCAGTCCCGTAGTGGCTGAGTAATGATCTTCCTGGTAACTCACTTTCAATTGATGATAGTGGTGAATAAGTAGGAGTTAGTATAAGGAGGAGACCCAGGTGATGAGTTCTTGGTTAGTTTGATGTAAATGAAGGGCTTGCATTCCCCCCCCCCCCCCCCCCCCTCTTTTTTTTGTCTCGTTTTAAGATTTAGAGCTGTCCATGAGCAAACAACTCAGAAATGAAATTTGATAGCAAATCAGGAAGAACAAGGCCAAGCCTTCAAGAATGCAATAGCAGTGAATTAGGGGGGGGGGGGGGGGGGATCAATCACTAATCACTGGCAATATTGTAGGCGAGGAGAACAATTCGTGTTCTCACTTCTGTATTGTTTGTGCATATACTGGATTCGTTCAAGATAAATTTTGATTTTGCATTATGTTGGTCCCATACATGAAATTTCAATATACTTGAGTACTTCTATTTTTGTTGTTATTCCTCTGGCTAAACCTCTTTTTGTTTCATCATAAGATATCCTTGGATCGGCCATGATTCGTAACAATGGGTATTAAATCGCTTGTAATTGGTTGGATCTTGGGCTGCTAAATAGGGATAGCTTGCACACCATACAAGCGATGTTTTGAATTTTCTTGATGTTCCTTCTACCATGCTGGACTCTAATGTTTTCATGTGCAAGATAGAGAAACAAAATAAATCCATTATAGATTTTGGATGCTGTACCGATTCAAGTGTTATGTCTGTAACATTGAGATACCGATCTAGATTGATTTCTTCCGTGAATTCAACTTGTGAGAACGTCTCCGGCGAACCAAAATAATGTTTTCATGCAAGATAGAGAACAAAATATGAGCGAAGTGATTAATGAAGAGACATCTACCGTATTAGTAAGTTGATATTCTGTCATTATATTTCCATCACAGCAATTAACAGTTTGTGGCATGTCCAAAATGGATGTTGAAATGGAGTTCTGTGTTCCTTTCTTCATGTATGTATAAAGTTGCTGGGAACTACTGTTTTCCAAGTTTATGTCGGGCAGGATTCCAAACACTGTATTTATCTTGGAAGTACACACGACGAATCTTTGTCTCTGTTCATCAGTGTAGTTCATTTCTGTTGTTTGATTGTCACACAAGTTAGGATATAGTGGCTGCCTGGTTGGCCTAATTGCAATGTTCTACTTCTCAGTTCTTCTGTACATTCATTCTATATAAATTAGTGGCAGAATGATCTTTAGCAGAACCAATGGAATCGCTATCTATTTCTCTTTTGAAACTCATGCATTGTGAATGTTGTCTTCATGTAGCCCTAAATCTAATTCTCTTATTAGCTGGGGCAATGCACTTGAAGATTAGTTAAAGGTATCAACACTGTATGTTCGGTAGTCCATGTTCTAATGCTCTAAGCAAACTATAAATAAGAAGGGTCTTGTTCATTCTGTTTTACAAAGCTGTTGATAGAACCGAAGTTGTCCCTATCTTTCGATGAGATGGTGGCTATCGTTTTTGGTGGAGTAGACTTTGACGATCCGACTACGAACGTGTGATGACGTCATGTCTTAGCAATCGCTAAACCAACACCGAGAGGTTACTGACCACGTCGGAGCACGATCAACCTGACCATGAGGGTCTATTTCCTGCACGCAAACGAAGACCACGCCGGAGTCCTGCATGCAAACGAAGAACAAGCAAGAAACTAAGATTGCAATCTGGATATTGCGAATATAAGAAAAAAACTTTATTGATGAAGTGAGGTTCTGTGACGCCTTTGTCTGGTCGTGTAACACAAACGAAGAACGCGAAGTTGCAGCTATGACGAACTTATAATCTAAACAAAACCCAAACCTAAAACGACGCCTAAGGGTTATATATATGGGGGAATAGAAGGGAATTTCGTGGCCCCTTGGAGAAGGGGTCCGAAACCGACCCTAACTCAGTTTCTCCATACATACAGACTCTAAAAACAACCTATAATATGGTATTTCGAAATTACATGGGCCTGGCCCAAAAATAAGGTGGCGCAACACCTATATTAGCCTAGGGACGAATTTTATAAAGTGGCATCATGCATATTTCGTCCAAGGCTTCTTGCTCCCATTATGGTGGCTTCAAAGTATGAAAATCATCACTCGAAGCTCCATTGTTCTTTCCCACGCGTGCACCTTCTTCTCCATGCTTGATCCCGCTTCAATGGTCATCCTTTTTGTCCATGTCAGGTCCTTCATTCATAAGTAAAACAAAAGTATCTAATTTAGGCAACATCATATGTTCATGAACATTAGAAGGATTTGCAAGAAATGAAAGTACCTGGTAATTCAATTGACGTGCGCGAGCTCTAGTAATTGGTCCTGTATGTATAGCATACGGAGTTGTGGGTGTAGCATTAGTAGGGATGTCCTCATCATCCTCCCCTTCTTGAACTGAAGACGTCCTCGACGGAAGCTCATCTTTCTCACCCAAATTAAGCTTCAAATCTGTAATGTTAAAAGTGGGGCTAATCCCAAACTCTGCAGGCAGCTCAAGTTTATATGCATTATCATTTATTTTCTCTAACATCTTAAAAGGACCATCAACATGTGGCATTAGCTTTGACTTGCGCAAATCAAGAAATCTATCCTTACGCAAATGTAACGAAATAAGATCTTCAGGTGCAAAGACAACATGTTTTTTACCCTTATCTCCAGCTATTTGGTATTTAGCATTCATACGCTCAATGTTTTCCTTTTGTTAACTCATGCATCTTTAATATCAATTCAACATGTTCTTTAGCATAAAAATTAACCTTCTCCGAAGATGGAAGAGGCAACAAATCAATAGGTGCACGAGGTAGGAAACCATACACAACTTCAAAAGGGCACATCTTAGTGGTAGAATGTAGCGAACGATTATAAGCAAATTCAATACGAGGCAAGCATTATTCCCACATTTTTAGGTTATTCTTCAAAACAGCCCTAAGCATAGTAGACAATGATCTATTGACTACTTCAGTTTGGGGATGACATGTAGTACTAAAAAGTAGTTTAGTCCCCAACTTGGCCCATAAACATCTCCAAAAGTGGCTAAGGAATTTAGCATCACGATCTGAAACAATTGTATTTGGCACACCATGCAACCGAATAATTTCATAAAAGAACAAATCAGCAACATAAGCAACATCATCACTTTTATGACATGGTATAAAGTGTGCCATTTTAAAAAATCTATCCACGACAACAAATATGCTATCCCTCCCCTTCTTTGTTTGAGGTAAACCTAAAACAAAGTCCATAAATATATCCTCCCAAGGAACACTAGGTACAGGCAAAGGCATATATAAACCATGAGGATTGAGTCGTGACTTAGCTTTTTGACATGTAGTGCAACGAGCAACAAAATGCTCAACATCCTGTCTCATCTTTGTCCAAAAAAATGTGTAGAAAGTACGTCCTTCATCTTCTTCACGCCAAAGTGTCCCATTAATCCTCCTCCGTGCGCCTCCTGTAACAACAAAAGACGAACGGAGCTAGCTGGAATGCATAGCTTGTTAGCATGGAACACAAATCCATCATTAATAACGAACTTGTTCCATGTTTTCCCTTCTTTACAATTCTGCAACACATCTCTAAATTCAGCATCATGCACATATTGATCTTTGATGGTCTCCAAAACAAATATTTTAAAGTCAAGTTGTGAAAACATAGTATAACGACGAGACAAAGCATCAGCAATAACATTTTCTTTACCCTTCTTATGTTTAATGACATAAGGGAAAGTCTCAATGAATTCGACCCATTTAGCATGTCTATGGTTCAGTTTTACTTGACTTTTAATATGTTTCAAAGATTCATGATCAGAATGTATAACAAATTCTTTGGGCCATAAATAATGTTGCCATGTTTCCAAAGTCCGAATAAGAGCATATAATTCCCACTCAATTTTTCAGAAAAATACGCAACAGGTTTACCATCTTGTAATAACACACCTCCTAACCCAATTCCACTAGCATCACATTCAAGCTTGAAAGTCTTATTAAAATCAGGAAGTTGGAGTAAAGGAGCATGTGTTAACTTATCTTTCAAGACCGTGAAGGCTTCTTCCTGTGCGGTACCCCAAGAAAAAGGCACGTCCTTCTTTGTAAGCTCATTGAGAGGCACAACAATGGTGCTGAAATCTCTCACAAAACGCCTATAGAAACCAGCGAGGCCAAGAAAACTCTTCACTTGTGTGACCGTTTTGGGCTACAGCCAACTCTCAATAGCTTCAATCTTGGCTTTATCAACTTCAATTCCCTGTGAACTAACAACATAGCCAAGAAAAGATACTCGGTCAGTGCAAAAGGTGCACTTCCCAAGGTTACCAAACAAACATGCATCACGCAGAGCAATAAAAACATCATGTAAATGTTCCAAATGTTCCTCCAAAGATCTACTAAAAATCAATATATCATCGAAATACACTACCACAAATCGTCCAATGAAAGCATGTAAAACCTCGTTCATTAATCTCATGAAAGTGCTAGGTGCATTAGTTAACCCAAAAGGCATGACCACTCATATAATCCAAACTTAGTTTTAAATGTTATTTTCCATTCATCTCCCAATTTCATACGAATTTGATGATATCCACTATGCAAATCAACTTTAGAGAAAATTGTAGAGCCACTTAATTCATCAACCATATCATCTAGTCTAGGAATAGGATGATGATAACGAATAGTAATATTATTAATGCCTCTACAATCCACACACATGCGTGATGTACCATCCTTTTTAGGCACTAGAATAATAGAAACACCACAAGGACTAAGGGATTCACGTATATAACCTTTGTCAAGCAGCTCCTGTACTTGACGCATAATCTCCTTTATCTCCTCTGGATTGGTACGGTATGGCGCACGGTTGGGTAGGGATGCATCGAGAATTAAGTCAATCTGATGCTTAATCCCGCGAAATAGGTGATAATCCCGGTGGCACGTCTTGTGAAAAGATGTCAACAAACTCCTGCGAAATGTTAATGACAGCAGGAGGCAAAGAGGGAGGCATGTCCTCGAATGAAAATAATACCTCCTTGCATACAAAAGCATAGCAAACAGATGTAGCAACATCCAAATCATTAATATCAGATTTAATAGCAAGTAAACATCCACTCTTTAATTTTATTTCGGATGCAACACTAGATGATGGTTTATTATGCTTATGGTGTTGCTCAAATTCCTGTGCTACAATCTGATTTTCACTCTTATTTTTCTCCTGTTTTGCTTTACTAGCTCTAGCAATGTCATCTTTCATAATATGTTCAGGAGACATAGGAAGCAACATGATATTTTGATCCTTATGAACAAGAGTATACTGATTTGTCCTACCATGGTGTACAAATTTTTTATCAAACTGTCATGGTCTACCAAGTAAAACAGAACATGCTTGCATGGGTACCACATCACAATCCACATAATCAGAATATGTAGCAATGTTAAAATGCACACGAACAATACGTGTTACCTTAATCTTGTCACTATTGTTGAACCATTGGATGTAATAAGGATGATGATGTGGTCTGGTGGTTAGAGACAGCTTCTCCATCATCTCCATGCTAGCCAAGTTATTGTAACTCCCTCCATCGATGATGTCGCGAACAGAACGCTCCTTCACAACTCCCTTTGTGTGAAATAAGTTATGCCTCTAATTTTGCTCAGCCTATGTAACCTGCACACTGAGAACACGTTGAGCAACTAAACTTTCATACTTGTCAGCGTAATCAACAGCCATGTAGTGTGTGTCTGGTTCTGCATCCTCGCCACCCTATTCTCCACTTGCAATGAGAGTCAAAGTTTCATCATCATAATCACTAGCGGACGCATATCCACCATCCTCAGTAACAATCATTATACGCTTGGAAGGGCATTCTCTCGCAAAGTGACCTCCACCCTTGCAACGACGGCATATAACCTCATGTGTTTGCCCTGTGGATGCAATAGATGAAGAAGAGCTCTGTGCAGCCCCAGAAGGTGTGCTCTTCACAGAGGGTGGAGTAGGAGCCTGTTTCCTGGTATCACGGTTGAAGTTGGAGGTTGAAGTAGGTGGTGTTGCAGTAAGACGTGTGGAAGTAGAGGAGGTACGTGGCGTCCATGATGAAGTGCGACCTACAGAAAAAGTAGTTCTCGCCATTGCCTGTCGATCCTGCAGTTCACGTTCAGCTTTGCAAGCAAGATGAAATAAATGAGTGATAGTGTTATACTCCTTATACTCTAGAATAGTCTGAATCTCTATTTAATCCTCCCATAAAACGTTCAAGCATAGCTTCATTCTCCTCAACAATACCACATCTAATCATGCCAGTTTGTAATTCCTGATAATATTCTTCTACAGATTTTTTTTTCCTTGTCTTAAACGCTGCAAATTTTGAAGCAATTCACGTTGATAATAAGGTGGCACCCAACGATTACGCATAGCAGTTTTCAAAGCAACCCAAGTAGTTGGAATATTAGCATGGTGTATTCTACAATGTTCTGACCACCAAACACAAGCAAAACTAGTGAATGAACAAACAGCAGCAACAACACGTCTATCCTCAGGAAATTGTAAGCATGTAAAACGTTGTTCTGTTTTTAACTCCCATGTAAGATATATATCAGGAACATATCTACCCTCAAACGTCGGAATATTCAATTTAAGTTTAGGGAGATGATCATGATCCTGTACCTGAGGAGGTGGTGCATCCCTATCGTTACGGTTGTAGCCATGTGGTCGACCTGGTGCGTATGGTGGTGGTTGCCCCTAAGGTTGATCTGGAGCAACCTCTCCCTCATCATCGTAATCACCATCATAATCTTCAACCTGCTCAACGACAGTAGCAGCAGGAGCCACAGAAGTAGCAGCAGTATCAATAGTACCAGTATGTTGGGCTTGGCCGAGAGGCACACGTCATGCTCGTCGTTCGAAAGGGATAGGAGCTGCAGCTGCTGGTGGTAGACGGGCAAGCACCTCATTGAACTTGGCGTCCATCTTGGTGTCGAATGTCTTCTCCAAACCATCTAGCTTCTCCATGGCCTCTCCAAAGTTGGTCACGAAGTCTTGTACCTGGTCAGCCATCATTTGCTGAAATTTATCATAGAGCGCTTTGTTGATTATGCTCTCTCAGTCGATCCCGTCGTCGTGTGATCCTAGCATGGTTAGCAGAAATAGGAAACACACAAGAATATGAAACCTACAGACTACTGGGACGTGATGGTGGTGGTGGTGGTGGTGGTGTGTCACAAATCCTTTAAGCAAATCTCAAATTCTTACCAGTTCTTACCCAGCAGCACGCGGTGATCGACAACCATTGTAGTCAAAACTCTCAAAGCTTGGATAGAGCGATTGCCAGGTGGTGTCAAACACACGACGTAGATGTATGTGGAACTTTGATGGCTTATAATATGATAGCAAAAAGGGTTAGCAATAATCAATTCAGAGATGCAAGGTTGAATAAACGCTCAACGATGGTGTTGTGCTGGTCCTAGGCTAGCCAATGCTAGAGACGCGAGCCTAAAACACCAACAAAATCACGACGCTACACGTAATCAAGGGAAGAGCACACTCTGAATTTTTTTCGTTTTTTTCCGGCGCCTCTTTTTTTTGCTCAAAAAATCACTACAATGGCGAGTGTCTCAAAACTCTTCCCACGTCGTATAAGCAAGATGGGCACGGAATTTTTTGGACTAATTTTTTTTCTGGAGCAATTCAGGGGCTGCGACGACCAAAATTTTTAACAAAAATCACTATGATAGCAAGTGTCTCAAAACGCTCCGGAGAATCTAAAATCAAGATAGGGACAAAATATTTCCGGCCGATTTTTTTGGGCCAAAACGTGCTCTGCAAAGCATGCCAGACTCTTTTTTTCGACACCTACGCAGGTAGCAAAACGCGAATCCATGATGGTGGGTGGTGATATATGGCAGCGGTAATGATGATGGTGGTATATGGAAACTATGAAGACGATGCGGTGGCGGCGTGACAACCTATGAATAGAACTCGAAACTTTAAAGGACTATACACTAAGACCAGCAACTCGACACGACGATGTAACCGCAAATTCAACAAAGCAAAATACTGAAAAGACTATGCAAAGGCTCAGATTGGTTCGGATACGATGATCTAACCCTATTTTTTTTGTCTTTTTCGTGAACTAAAGGTATGAAGAACAAATGCGATCTAAACTACGAAAACTAGTAAAATCTCACCGAGCAACCTGGAAATCTGATACCACTTGATAGAGCCGAAGTTGTCCCTGTCTTTTGATGAGATGGTGGCTATCGTTTTTGATGGAGTAGACTTTGACGATCCGACTACGAACGTGTGATGACGTCACGCCTTAGCAATCGCTAAACCAACTCCGAGAGGTTATTGACCACGCCGGAGCACGATCAACCTGACCACGAGGGTCTATTTCCTGCACGCAAACAAAGAACAAGCAAGAAACTAAGATTGCAATCTGGATATTGCGAATATAAGAGAAAAGCTTTATTGATGAAGTGAGGTTCTATGACGCCTTTGTCTGGTCGTGGAACACAAACGAAAAACGCGAAGTTGCAGCTATGGCGAACTTGTAATCTAAACAAAACCAAAACCCAAACCTAAAACAACACCTAAGGGTTGTATATATGGGGGAATAGAGGGGAATTTCGTGGCCTCTTGGAGGAGGGGTCCGAAACCGACCCTAACTTAGTTTTCCCATACATACGGACTCTAAAAACAGCCTATAATATGGCATTTCGAAATTACATGGACCTGACCCAAAAATAAGGTGGCGCAACACCTATATTAGCCTAGGGACGAATTTTATAAAGTGTCATCATGCATATTTCCTCCAAGACTTCTTGCTCCCATTATGGTGGCTTCAAAGTGCGAAAATCATCACTGGAAGCTCCATTGTTCTTTCCCGCGCGCGCACCTTCTTCTCCATGCTTGATCCCGCTCCAATGGTCATCCTTCTTGTCCATGTCAGGTCCTTCATTCATAAGTAAAACAAAAGTATCTAATTTAGGCAGTATCATATGTTCATAAACATTAGAAGGATTTGCAAGAAACGAAAGTACCTGGTAATTCAATTGACGTGCGCGAGCTCTAGTAATTGGTCATGTATGTATAGCAGTCGGAGTTGTGAGTGTAGCATTAGTAGGGATGTCCTCATCAGCTGTAATCCATTTTTGCCCATGGTTTGGATTTGCTCTTGATCATACTCTTATTTGCCTTATATTGTGTCATCATGTGTTTGTAAATTGCATTACTTCTAAACTGATCATGAACTCAAGTTGTTATTGTTTGGACTTGCTGGTAATTTCTAGGGTGAGCAGAAAGCTGTCTGACAAACCACATAAGTTCCACATATGATCTCTGCTTCGCTCACTAACTTATTTTGCTTGCATTTCCTTGTCCATTCAAGCAGCCATACAGTAACATGTCTGTTCTTGGACTTGTTTCTAAATGTCTTATGAATACTGAAATATCCTATGCTCATTTGGTGTTGCCTGCAGCCTAGGGCTAAACATCAATTGCATGTCTTTACGCTTCAAACAGAGGATAAATTTTTTTCACGATTCTTAGAAGCTAAAACTTGATAGTCCACAGCTAGTAAAAGTGTTTCTAGTTTTGCTATCTGCTACCTGGGCTCCATCATGATATAGCTGTGCTTCATAGCTTCACTCGTGGGCATCAACTGTTTGCTCCTAATCTCTATCCAGTTGGCTAGCAACTGAGGACGTGCTAACTATAGTTATTTTACGTCTCCTCTTCCAATTGCTGCCTGTGAGTTGTCATTCAGTGACCGACATATTCTTCCTCTTCAGTTGTTTTCTTTACCCTTTACACCATACTCCTTTTGTCTTGGTGATGTCTTCTTGTTAAATTATTCCAGACATGCACGTCTATGTTCTGTTACTAATATTGTCATTTTTCTTTTGGAATGGCTCCCAGATGAAACTGATACTGTTTTGATGAGAGCTCTCATTTGGCTCCTTTCGGTAAGACGTGTCTGTATAATGTTTGGTTGGTAGTATGATACCATGTTTGGTTTTGACAAGGTTCTCCGAAGGAGTGGAGAACATGTTCAAGGTGGTCTCCATTTGTTCCATACGATTCTGACAGTACATTCTCGGCAGGGATATGGTTATACTAAACCATGGTATGCTTATACGTCCTCTGTCTAAAAATGTAAGACGTTTTTTTTTTTGACGTTATGACATTTTGAGACAGGGAGAATCTCGGATTTTTATTGCCTAATTCAGTTACAGCTTACAGCAGCTCTGTTACCTGCATCTAGACGAAATGTGCTCCATGGTTCGCTGGACTCTCAACATCAACCGATGTCGGTTGGCTGGACAGCTTGTTGGAGCATCCATGCCGCTATGTGCTGCATTTTCCCTGTCGATGACAAAAAACGGGGGTCCGCCTGAGGATCGCAACATGAGCGCCTCTGGCCAGCACTGGGAAACAGTTGTCAGGTCAAGCGGGGCTGGGCCCATTATAGGCCATATGTAGCCAGCAAATTGCTTTCGCTCTGCCTCTCTCTAGCTCTCTTGGGCCTTGTGACTCGTGAGTGATCATCTCCGTTAAGTGGCAGATGAGGAGGTCGAGTCTGGCCTTGATGCTATAACAGGGAAATGTTTGGCAGGTTGGCTCCAGGGCTTTGGAACGCGCTGCTGCACCTGGAGAAGTCCCAGCTGTTCTGGGGACGTCGCTGCGGGTGCTGGGCGAAATGGACTTGTTCGGAACGGGGGCGCTGATTGCAACGCGTACTGTTGTGCGGTGCGATTTGTGGCGTTGTACGGGAATCGGCGGACGGTAATGCAGAGTAGTACGAACTTTTCGATATTCTAATGGTTGGTTTGCTTCTGGAGCAGTTGTGGTTGTGGTTGTGGAGTGGCGTCCTTGTGCTGCTTTGGTGAGCGAGGCTCCATGTTTTCTGAAAGCCACCTCTCTTTGCTGGCTCTTCCCGATGTGCCGACCATGGTTTTTGCAGCAGCAGCATCCCCGTCTTCGCTCATGTTTGTCTGCCTCCGATCACTGTGGCAGCATTGGACTTGGACTCCTTGCAGGATAGGCATACGTGCGTGTTTTTGTTTTTTTAGGGGAACGTGCGTGGTGAACAGCACGCCAGTTGGCCAACTATAGCTGCTGCCCAACTATGCCTTGGTGATGGCCAACTATTCCCTTTTTTTCCTTTTCCTAAGTCTTGGAATACTAATGTTTAGTTCATTTATTAGGAAATGCCGTTTGGAGGCCGAGCTCCATGGTGCTCGGTATCCTGGACGTCAGACTTCATAGCGATCAGGTGCAGTCTCGTATTAGTCTCACGTATTTCACTTGCCACCCTTTTACACAGCAGCGTATTCTCCATTTATGCACAGTACCATCCCATCGGCCCTATCAGCTCATGCACACGTGGCGTCGTCCAGCCCATCAGGTCGCAATGTGCACCCCGAGACACACGAACATGGGACGGGATCCTCAATAACAAAAATGAACATGGGACGGGTTCTTGCGTGCCCATTCTATCTTACAGCAAACACATGCTTTTCCTGAAATTTGGAACAGAAAAGCACCATCTTACATCTTACAGAAACATCATTAAGTTCAGCTCATGGAGACACAATTCTTCAAAATCAATGAAACCATTTTGTGGCAACGTCCTGGAAACAGCGATCGTGCCAATAACAGTCTCTTCATTTTCCACTGTGGCAGGTCAGTCAAACGAACATGAAAATCACTGCGAGCAGAGTCAATTGCAAGAAACAACCACATTTGTGGATAGCTTTGCAGGAAACCACCAACTTGTTAATCCGTTGCAGAAAACATCAAAAAAATATGTTAAGTCATTGTAAAAAGCACAGATGATTTGGTCCCTTTAATCACTTTCTGACATGTAGGACTGGGTTGTAAGAAGCTAACTTGGCAAACAGAATCTTAAAATGAAAAAGCAATCAGCCCCGCGCCATCCGAAGGAGGCAACCGCCCGCTGCACCTGCCCACGCGCCACCCCCACTCCTGTCACCGTCGCCGGAAGCCCCATGTGGCCGCCGCAGGCCGAAGTCGGGGCCGTGGTGGAGCACAGCGAGGCCGGGGCCGAGCAGGACAGGGTTGGGGCCGAGGCGGGTGAAGAGCAGGGCGACCGAGCGGAGCAGTGGGGCGTCGGCGGAGCGGGGGCGGGGGGTCGTGGCCTGGGGTCGCCGCCGCCGTTCCTGCTGGTGCTCGCCGGCGAGAGCATACCGGTGGACCTCCAAGATCCATCCATGGCAGATGCTCCATGGCGGCGCACGGGATGGCGCTGCTCCTCTGCTCCACCTCTCATCGCGTGCTTCATGCCGCCGATCCGGCCGTCGTCGAGGAGTGTCGTCAACCGTGACCGCGCCGCCGCCGATGCGCAACTCGTCCACACGCGGGGTCATGGAAGAGGTTGACTGCGTTTATTTATTTATTTCAGGGGTGTGTATGTTAAATTTTTGCAATGTCAGCTCCTAAATGTTAATTTTTTGCAATGTCAGCTCCTAACAATGGGCCCCACTTGTCAGAAATAGATTAAACATGCTAAATCACCCTATCAATGTTTTTTGCAATACAATTAGTGAAAAAACAGCGTTTTTTGCAACGGATTAGCGACTTGGTGGTTTTCTGCAAACCTAGTCGCAAATGTGGTGGTTTTGGGCAATCGACTCCTGCAAGCGTTATGTGCCATATAAAATGAATAGCGTCGATTGTCGGTCGTTGCAAAAAGCAAAATTTATATTTAGAGTGTATTTTAAAAAACATTTATCGTTTACTTAAAATTGATCATGCTATCTTGAAAATGTCTGGTATGTATTAAAAATATTCAGTGTCTTAAAATAAAATACCACACACCAATAATTTTCATTGTGTATTTAAAAATGGTCATAATGTATTTTTTTAAACGGTCATCATGTGTAAAATAATATTCATCGTGTATTTAGGAAAAAAAAGTCATTGTGTCTTAACAGAAGTTCGCCATACATAAAAAAAGTTCATCATGTTTCTTTGAAAACGTTCATCATGTATATAGAAATGGTCATCGTGTCCATGCAAAAAAAAAATTGGTCATCGTGTCTTGAAAGTGTCTGTCGTGTATTAAAAAAGATCATCTTCTGTTCTAAAAATGCTCCACCGTGATTTCCAAATAAACTCATCATGTATTAAAAAATTACCACACATCAAAAGTGTTCATATTGTATTTTCAAATGTTCATTTTACAGTTCAAAAACTGATGCCGTACTAAAATTTGATCATCGTGTAACTAAAAACATGATCACACATTTAAAAAATCATGTATTTTTCAAAATGTGTTCACACATTTTATAAATTATTCGTGTATTTGAAAAGATCCACAAACCATGCCCATCTAACTCATTTGTTATTTCCACCCGCTTAGCCCCACTAGCATCTGCGTAAATTCAAACCCGCACACACATGTTCAAGCAAACACTCAACTCACTAGAGGCCCATGTATCTTTTTTTTGCAGGCAATTCAGAGAGCTTTATTAATGGAAAGCATTCTAGGACAAATCAGCCAAAAGACTGGTCACTAGGAAGCTTGGAGTATCATCGAGCCAACATTCAGTCACATTCAAAGTGCAAGCACGCTTAGCACAAAGATGAGCCGGAATAATGACTGTTCTCATTACATGTTGAATCTCAAACAGGGTAAAATCCCTAGCTAGCTCTCCAATTTCATCTAGTATAGAAGCCACAATCGAACGTGTATTGTGGCGAGTGTTCCAGAGTGAAACAACCTCCAGACAACCAGTTTCCATGATCACATGTGTAAAACCTCTCAGTTTGGCAAACTTGACACCTTCATGGATAGAAATGACCTCCATGATGAAAGGGTCCGAGATGCATGGGTGAGGTTTGCACGACGCCGCAAGTAGAGAGGTGTGCGTGCAAGCAACACCTCCACCTCCTCCTCGGCCGTCTTCAAAATTCAGTGCACAATCTGTTGAAATCTTGATGACACTTTGCTCCGGAGGTCGCCACCATGCCCTGGTAATACCACTGACTCCTTCCTTGGCAACTCAAGGATTGCCATCACTTCTCTCGTCCGTCTTGCTGTGGTCACCGGGTCCAGAGCGTCTCCATCATGCTTCGCATGATTCTGAGAGTGCCAAATGTTCCACATGATAGTAATGATGATGGCCCGATTTTTGTCCGTGGTCCGTTGATCACATAAGATATCAGCCCAAGAGGCCCATGTATCTGCAAGCACACCTGCCAGCGACACCTCTGTGTATCATAGAAGTCTATCACTTATAGGAAAGATTCCCTCAAAAAATCACGTATAGGAAAGCAATACCCAGAGCGCACCAATCACAAAGACCTGATGATAGGCTGGGATTCTGAGATTCATGTAGCTCGGCCTCCAAAACGTCGTTCTCTCATTTACTTATGGTCAACCATAAGAGTTTCTTTTGCTTTTTGTAAGTGTCAATGTATTTTGACACATATGGATGCAATTTTAGAAAATGTGTATATAATTTTAAAAGTGTTCACTTTTCTAACAGAAGAGGGCTGAAATGAGAAAGGAAGGAGTTTGACAAGACGACTTGGGTTAATTTTCATGTACTTGGATAAAGTGATCACATTTTCTAGAAATTGTTGCTAAAATAAATCAGCCATTCAAAATAGGGATTTGACACTTTAGTTTTGCCAAAAAAAATATGCCATTCTAAATTTTGACATTTCACTTTTGGCACTTTTAGCCTTTGACAATTATCATAATTGTCATTTCATGAGAAAAGCAAAATAGTTTTATATCACTTTTGTCACTCTTAGATTTTAACAATGTATCACAATTGCCACTGTAAAAAAAATTGTTTATGTCACGAAATGGCAACCGTGATAATTGCCAAAAGCTAAGAGTGAGAAAAGTGAAATGTCAAAATCTAGAGTGATATAAGGAAAATTGGCAAAAAAAAACTTTCCTTTTAAAAACATATTCATGTAATTATAAAAAGCAGTCATGCCTAATTCTTATGTAATTTCAAAAAAGTGTTCACGTATTTTCAACAAATCTTCATGTAATTAGTAATAGAGTTCTAACGTAAAAAAATGTGTAAGTGTCTCACATTTTAAAAATGTTTGTACAATTTGAAAAATATGGCAATGTAAAGTTTGTGAATGTTTACATTTTTTGCAAAATGTCCAGAAATTTAGTAAAAGATGCTCATGCAATTTTAAGAAGGCTTTCAAATTAGTGTTCATGTAATTTTAAAAGGTATTCGATATATATTTATAAGAGAAATATCAAATTGAAAATTAAAAACCTGAAAAAAATCACCAATGAAGAAAATTAGAAGAGGAAAATAAAAAATGAAAAATAAAAGTATAAAACACCTGAGCGGAACTTGGATAGCCATCAAAACTGCAAGTAATATGCAAGATAAAAGATCGGATCAAAACCGAAAAAAGTGAAAGGTAGGAAAGGAATCAGGAGAAAATTATTACATTGCCACTCCCCTACTCAGTCAGACACACTAACCGCACGACGTGGGCGATCCGTGGCTATAGGCTGTTATAAGCGGTTTATACAAAATGGGCACGGTGACCATTTGGAGAAATCTTAATGTAACAGTCCGGGACCGCCGCTCCAAAAGATTCCCCTTTTATTTCTGTTGTCATCGTATGATTTCTTTGGTTGCCGCATTCATCATCTCTCTCTATCTCTTCCGTGTCTCTGCAGGAACCCAGGGAACGATGCCCTCGGGCAGGAGCTCCAGCCATGGCATGACAGTGTGAAGCTGCAGATCGCCTCCCCCACCTCCGGTTGCCCATCTCCGGCAAGCGCAGCCATTGGTGAAGCCCCGCAGGTCTTCATATCCTTCTCCCCCGTCACATTCTTCCCTTCCTTCCCTTCTCCTTCCTCCTCTAATCCCTCTCCTCTCTGCTTCGTGTCTCTCTGTCATGAACAGAACGGAAGCCCGCCATGCCCTCCATGGAGCTCGCCCATCCTCATCCCCCCAAGGCCCATCGTCACCGGGAATGGGTTCCCCATGCCCGGATCTGTCAAAACCCCAGCCCCTCTCCGCGTCTTCTCGCCATGGCCGCCGGCCTCTCTGATTCCCCGATGTGAGCAAGTTCCTGTGTAGCTGAAATTCAGTTCTTTCCTAGATTCGTTTCGCCATGCCGATGTTATATATTGTCGCCACTGATATTGTGCACAAGTAGTCTTGTAGCCTAGTTGGCTAGCGTAGCTCAGCTCCAACTATGGGATCTCGGGTTTGAATCCCAAATGTCCCTGTTTTATTTTCGACCTATTTCTTTTCTTCTGCACCCCACCGTTTAGCTGGTTCATTTATACCTGGTCATACCTCGGGCCGGGTCAGGCCAAAAAAAGCCTCACCCTAAAAACCCAGGCCCGACCCGGCCGTCGGGCCTAACTTTTGGGCCCAGGCCCAACCCGAGCCCGAAAAAGCCCGGCCCGGCCCGGCAGGCCTGGCCCGGCGTAGACTTAAATCCAGATTTCAACGGGCCAGAGCCCGTCCCGGCCCTGCCACCGAGCTCAAAATCTAGGCTCGAGCCCGACCCGTGGGCAAGGTCGAACCAGACCAGGTCGAGCTTTTTCGGGCTGGGCCGACCGGGACGGGCTGCCCATGGCCAAGGCTAGTTATCAGTAGCACATGATCAGTCGGGTTGGTCATCGCATTGTGCCAGCACTTAGATGTCCTGGGTTCAAATCCAACGCCCTCCATTTATCTCCCTTTTGTTTGTTTTTCTGTTATTCCACACACACACAGCCACATTGGGCCAGATTCTGCTATGCTACAGCTTGACCAGGTCCACCTCCACTTTAGTTTTTCTTTTGATCTTTGGACAGAATTAATGCATAATTTGTTTGTTCATATCTTTATTTTGGTAATTATGAATGAAACATGTTATATATGTGCATGTCTAGAATTTGATCTACTTATGTTGGTACCAACTTCACACTCGTCTAAAAATTGTTTAGCTACTGTTTTGACTAGGTTAAGTGGATGTAAAGGGTTGACGGTTATTTTGGCATCATACTTTAGAAAGTCATAGCTAAAGAACCATACATCGTTTTAAAACATGTCTCATATGTAAAATGACTAGAATTTTGTGTAGATTGGTAATAACCAACTTTCATCCATGATAAACATATTTAAACTTGCTGTTTGCATTAATTTACTTTTTTTCATGCTAAAACGGTTTATTTCATAACTAAATAACCGTAGCTCCGTCTAAAATGCTATATATGTAACTTGACTAGAAAAAATGTGTAGAATCACATGGTGCAATTTATTTTGCTGTTTAAAAAAATATAAAATTGTGTTAGGAAAGATCTGGACCAAATTCAGAATTTGCATACGGGGACGTTTCGGAAGTGCCATATGTTGCTTTCGGCCTTATTTAAAATGTCTAGATGTTGTAGTTGTTTATGCTTCACCTCTTTTCATATTAATCAACATTTAATATTGATGAGTACCTAAACGAGAGTGAACTAAATATTTGAATGTGGAGTTTCATCAATATGCAACTCGTTGCATATTGAGCTTCACCTAATGTGTAGAAGTTGATTGTTGTGCTTGCTATACCTTGTATAATTAAACCGGATATGCATCATATTTGTTTGCGCATCATGTAATGCATATGGTGTGATGTACCGTGTGTTGATTGTTGTTCTCGGATTTTCCCTTCTCAATAGAGTTTCGAAAGCGTTCGGAGTGTGAGGATTCGTTCGACTACGTTGACTCGTCTTCTTCATGGATTCGTTCTTCTTCCAAGCGGGATCTTAGGCAAGATGATCATTTCCCTGGATACCACTACTATCATTGCCATGCTAGATGTCTCGTTTTCTATCGCTATGTCTCGCTTCCTACCACTTGTTTGACAAGTCTCCCAAATATGCCATGACAAGCCTCTAACCCCTCCACATCCCAACAAACCTTTGTTTTGGCTATGTTACCGCTTACTCAGCCCTTCTTATAGCGTTTCTAGCTGCAGGTGCAATTGCTTCCATGTGACAACATGGACATTTTGATATCACAATATTATTGCTATTGAACTTGATGCACATATATACTTGGTAAAAGGTGGAAGGCTTGGCCTTTTGCTCGGTGTTTTGTTCCACTTTTTCCGCCCTAGTTACTTGTGTATCGGTGTTAGGTTCCATATTGAGTGCTCCTAACATTCTCGGGGTTGTTATGGGGGCCTCCTTGATTGTTTTAGGATAAAACTCATCTGGCAAGGCCCAACATTGGTACTACATTTGCCTAATAACTAATAAATTGCATAGGGACTTTCCGGACCCCATGGATAATTAATCAACCCTTGGGCTAGTGCTCCTCATGAGTGTTGGTCCAACCTGTCAATCGCCGGTGGCCGCCAAGGGTAACTCTGTGATTGGCCTATCGTAAGTTTGGACAATCCGTTGTGTCGTGAGAACGAGATACGCGGCTCCTATCGGGATCGTCGACACGCCGGGCGGCCTTGTTGGATTTATTTTACCTTTCTCGAATGTCTTATGCGAGGAATTCCGAAAATACTTCGGGCTATCTCGAGGTTGCAGTTTTCCAATGGAATTGCCTAGGAAATCACGGGATT
Organism: Hordeum marinum; assembly: GCA_022496015.1. Lineage (NCBI taxonomy): Eukaryota > Viridiplantae > Streptophyta > Magnoliopsida > Poales > Poaceae > Hordeum > Hordeum marinum. The sequence continues at coordinate 364,189,684 of CM039675.1, read as the reverse complement.
CGTGGTCGAGGTTATTCCCGCGGCGTGTGGTTAATTTGTGATGGATGAGTTGGAGCACCCCTACGGGGTTAAATCTTTTGGAAAGTCATGCCCACAGTTACGTGGCAACTTGGAAACTTTGTTTAACACCCGGTTATAGTAAACTTGAAGTAAACTCAAATAAAATACACCAACCGTGTGCTTATCTGTGTCTGTCTCTACTCGTGAGTCCTTATCCGAGAGAGAACACTATGGCGTTATGTTTGACGTAAGTATGTGTTCAGGATCACTTAGTGATCATTACTAGTTCGCGTCTGTTATGTGTAGACCACCATACTTATTTTCTGTACTCGTAAGTTAGACACTCAAATAAATGCTTAGTTGCTTGTTGCAGCCTCACCACTTAACCATACCCCACCCATTAAGCTTTGCTAGTCTTGATACCCTTGGAAATGAGATTGATGAGTCCCTATGGCTCACAGATTACTACAACAACAGTTGCAGGTACAGGTAATGCGATGCTTTGACATGAGAGCGATGCTTGTTTGATTTGGAGTTCTTCTTCTCCATCGATCTAGGATGGGTTCCAAGCGGCAGCCTGGGATAGCAAGGATGGATGTCATTTTGTCATTTGATTTCGTCTGTAGTTGGACCCTGCTCTTATGTATGATGTTTGAATATGTTGTTGTATTGATGTGATATTGATGTAGCTTGTGGCGAGTGTAAGCCAATTCCATATACTCATCTCTTCTGTACATGTACCTGTAATGATATCCATTCTTGCAAAACGATGAGATGCGCTCATATCCCTGTCGAGGCCCTTGAGCCAAAATAAGGATAGGGTCACATCTTGGGCGTTACAAGTTGGTATCAGAGCCTGTACCGACCTAGGAGCCCCCTTGATTGATTGAACTTGGCCGCGTAGAGTCTAGGAAAAAAACTATTTTGAGTCTAGTTATATCGGAGAGTAGGATTCTTTTATTCCTCTTCTATACTCTAGTGAGGAATTACGACTTAGGAATTTTAATTCTACCCTCTTCTCACTCAAAATTTTTTAGGATCACGCAAGTATTTTGGAATATCTATGATGCTGATGTGACGGAGTTCTGTACTTGGTGCCTCCTGTTATCGAGGAGTAGAGCTCTGAGGGATTCTTGGCATATCGTTATCATTCAATTTCCCTGGTATCTCAAGACGGAGGATGTTCGAAATTGCTTCAATACTAGTAGTGGCAAGAGGAGTCTGGCATCCCCATTACTGGTGGAGAGAGTTCGGATGTATTGCCATACTTAGTATTGTTGTGTTTTTCGAGGGTCTGAGGTAGTTGAGTTTCGGAGACTAAAAGCACATTTGCTCCCTTGGTGTTTTTGGTAATTAATAACAACATATATGTCATTGAACTAATGTTTCCACTAAGTATGTTTCAGGAAAAAATCAATGATGGGTTGCCAAAAGGATTGTGGAATACCCCAAGATGCAAGGAATAGCATTGGACAAGCTTAAAGCAAATGACTCTACATTTTACATTTGTGAGAAATCACTTTGAGTCCGTAGGAAAGCCAATAGTATTAAAAGGGGGTAAGGTTTTGTTGGTGAACAAAATGCTCATACATGCACAAGTGGTAGTCACCACATACATCCACAAGCTCTTCCACAAAATTCTGTCCAAAGCCAAATACTCAAAATCGATGCAACCAAAATTCTACACTCGATGCCACCGATTCCAAACCCTAGACAGACTCAGCCAAACCCTAGCTTTTCGGTGCAACCGATTCAGCATTCGGTGCCACCGAGTTAGGCCGTCAACTTTCTGTTACGCAAGTTCACAGTTTTGGTCCCTCCGAGATTGTTGGATCGGCGTCACCATGATTGGACATCCTGACCGTTGGTCACCTTATCAATGCAACCGAGATTCCTATATCGGTCTCACCGAGATTCAAAAGTTGCCACCTTTTGGTCACTTCGGTACCACCGAGATTAATGCATTGGTGTCACCGAGTTAGTCATTTTGTGTGTAACGGTTGGATTTTTGGAGATGCCTATATATACCCCTCCACCACCACTCACTCGCAAGAGAAGCACTCACAATATTTCCCCACTCATACCTACTGATTTCCCGAGACAGAGAGCCACCTACTCATGTGTTGAGATCATGCCATTCCATTCCTACCATATGAATCTTTATCTCTAGCCTCCCCAACTTGCTTTCCACCCAATCAATCTCTTCTACCAAGCCAAATCTGTGAGAGAGTGATTGTGTGTTGAGGAGTCAATCATCTTGAAGCACAAGAGCAAGGAGTTCATTGACACAATCGAGCCTATTACCTTTTGGAGGGGGGTGCCTCCTAGATTGGTTAGGTGTCGCTTGGGAGCCTCCTACTTCGTGTTGTGGAGTAAACCAAGAAGTCTGTAAGGGCAAGGAGATCGCCTACTTCGTGAAGATCTACCCCGAGAAGGCTAGTCCTCCGAGGACGTAGGCCGTCATGGTATAGTCAAGGTTGCTTCTTCATGGAACCCTCCGTGGGTAGAGCCCTCCATGGACTCTCGCGACCGTTACCCTCCGTGGGTTGAAGACTCCATGAACGTGGATGTACGATAGCACCACCTATCGAAACCACGGGAAAAATCATCGTGTCTACAATTGTGTTTGACCTTCCTACCCTATCCTTTTACTCATGTTTGTTGTTACTTTCCGCTGCTATACTCTTAGACTTGCATGTGTAGGGTGTACTTGACGTGTTATGAATGCTAAAACTTGCCAAAACATAAAATTGGGAAAATCGTAGTTTTATTTGGTCAAGTAGTCTAATCACCCCCCCTCTAGCACTACTATCAATCCTACAAAATTGCAAGTTCCGATAGGGCGCGGATCTTAGCCGGATTCGCTTATACTCCTCTATGGGAAACGATGAATCCGAGAAGTTTACCAGCAGGAACTCCAAATACACATTTCTCCGGATTGAGTCGTATATCGTACTCACGTGGGCTGGCAAAGGTTTGCCTTAGGTCGTCAATCAGCTGGCTAACGTGTTTGGTTTTGATGACTACATCGTCCAGTATGCCTCGACTATTTTACCGACCTGTTTTGCGAGACAAGTCTGGATCATGCGCTGGTACGTAGCCCCAGCATTTTTTAGCCCAAAAGGCATCGTGTTGAAGCAGAATGGCACGTAAGGGGTGATGAATTCGGTTGTGGCTTGATCGGATTCCTTCATTTTAATCTGATGGTATCCAGAATAAGCGTTGAGGAAACACAATGAGTCATGTCCGGCTTTGGCGTCAATAATCTGGTCTATGCGTGGTAAGGGGAAAGGGTGCTTAGGGCAGGCCTTGTTCAGGTCTTTAAAGTCGACACACAGCCGGCAAGATTTGTCTTTCTTTGGTACGATCACCAGATTTGCCAACCATTGGGGGTGCTTGATCTCCCGTATGAATCCGGCCTCTAGCAGTTTGGCTAATTCTTCACCCATAGCATGTCGTTTAGGCTCAGAAAAGCGGCACGGAGTCTGTTTAATGGGCTTGAAGCATGCGATGATGTTCAGACTATGTTCTGCTAGCCGCTGTGGGATTCCCAGCATATCAGAATGGTGCCAGGCGAAGATGTCCCAGTTGTCTCGTAAGAATGCTCGCAGCGCCTCGTCCACCATGGGGTCCAGCTGAGCTCCGATGGATGATGTATTATTGGGGTCCATTGGGTGTACATGAAATTTGACAATTTCATCTGCGGGTTTAAAGGACGTGAGTTTGGGCCTTTTGCTAAGGATCACATTGTCCTTGTCTACTATTGACCAGAGTGCGATCAGTTCTTCTGCTACGAAGGTCTCCGCTAGTGCCTCGAGGGCGAGCGCTGCTATTTTGTTTTCATCTCGGGGGGCTATATTTGGACCAGTGGCGATTGTGATTACCCCGTTTGGGCTTGGCATCTTGAGCTTCATATACCCGTAATGTGGTATAGCCTGGAATTTTGTGAAGGCATCACGCCCCAGCAGGGCGTGGTAGGCATTGGGGAAAGGCACAATATGGAAGAGAAGTTCTTCAGATCGGTAGTTTTCGGGTGTGTCGAAATCTACGTCTAGGGTGATACATCCTGAACAACGCGCCTCCTTCCCAAGAATGATCCCCCGGAATGTTGTGTTGCTATGCTTGATGCTAGATCGGTCGAACTGTTGGGGAATGTTGCATGGGAAACAAAAAAATTCCTACGCACACGCAAGATCTATCCATGGTGATGAGCATCTACGAGAAGGAGAGTGGATCTACATACCCTTGTAGATCGCTAAGCGGGAAGCGTTAAGAAACGCGGTTGGTGTAGTCGAACGTCTTTGCGATCCAAATCGCCGAGCGTCCCGTGATCTCATCACGATCAGTCCCACGAACTCATCACGATCCGTCCCGTGAACTCATCACGATCCGTCTCGCGATCTTGATCACGGTCCTTCCGATCTAGCGCCGAACGGACGGCACCTTCGAGTTCAGCACACGTATAACTCGATGACGATCTCCGCCTCCTTGATCCAGCAAGAGGGAGCGGAGAGGTAGAAGAGTTCTCCGGCAGCGTGACGGTGCCGCGGCAATGGTGGTGGAGCAATTCCGGCAGGGCTTCGCCTAAGCACTGCAGAAAACCGATCTAGAGGAGAAACTATGCACTAGAGGAACGGGTAGCATGTGGCTGAAAATCTAGTGCAAAAACCCTAAAACCTCTAGTATATATAAGAGGAAGAGAGGAGGAGACTTGGCGCAAGGGCCAATCCCTCTAGGCTTCGGCCGAAGTGGGAGGATAGGAGGAATCCTCCTCCAATCCTAGTAGGACTAGGACTCCTTATTTTGGCCTTTTTGCCATTTTCCACCTTTTTCTCTTTGGGTTTTTTCCCAGCCGCATGGGCCTTGTGTGGGACTTCCACCAGCCCACTAAGGGCTGGTATTAACTCTCCCACGGCCCATGTAGCCTCTTGGATTGAAATACCCCTCCCGATGGTCTCCCGGTACACTGGTCCCGGTACACTACGGATGAGCCCGAAACTTTTCCGGTGACCAAAATAGGACTTCCTATATATCAATATTTACCTCCAGACCATTCTGGAGCTCCTCCTGATGTCCTGGATCTCATCCGGGACTCCGAACAAACTTCAGTCACCACCATGCATAACTCTATACTACCGAAATGTCACCAGACCTTAAGTGTGCAGACCCTGCGGGTTCGAGAACTATGTAGACATGACCGAGACACCTCTACGGTCAATAACCAATAGCGGGACCTGGATGCCCATATTGGTTCCTACATATTCTACAAAGATCTGTATTGGTCTAACCTTTATGTCAAGGATTCAGTTAATCCCGTATGATGTTCCCTTTGTTCTTCGGTATGTTACTTGCCCGAGATCCGATCGTCGGTATCTTCATACCTAGTTCAACCTCGTTACCGGAAAGTCTCTTTACTCGTTCCGTAACATAAGATCCCGTGAGTAACACTTAGTCACATTGCTTGCAAGGCTTATTGTGATGTTGTATTACCGAGTGGGCCCTGAGATACCTCTCCGTCACACGGAGTAACAAATCCCAGTCTTGATCCATGCCAACCCAACAGACACCCTCGGAGATACCTGTAGAGTACCTTTATAGCCACCCAGTTACGTTGCAATGTTTGATACACACAAGGCACTCTTCCGGTGTCAGTGAGTTGCATGATCTCATGGTCATAGAAACAGATACTTGACATGCAGAAAACAGTAGCAATAAACTGACACAATCATATGCTACGTTTGTAGTTTGGCTCTTGTCCATCACACCATTCTCCTAATGATGTGATACCGTTATCAAATGACATCTCATATCCATGGCTAGGAAACCTTAACCATCTTTGATCAACGAGCTAGTCTATTAGAGGCATACTAGGGACATGGTTTTGTCTATGTATCCACACATGCATCTAAGTCTCCGATCAATAAAATTATAGCATGGATAATAAACGATTATCATGAACAAGGAAATATGATAACAACTAATTTATTATTGCCTCTAGAGCATATTTCCAACAGTCTCCCACTTGCACTAGAGTCAATAATCTAGTTCACATCACCATGTGATTCGCATTGTTATGAATCTAACACCCAATGAGTTCTGGGGCTCGATCATGCTTTGCATGTGAGAGAGGTCTTTATAGTCAACAGGTTTGTGACATCCAGATCCGTGTGTACTTTGCAAATCTCTATGTCAAACTGTAAACACTGCTACCACACTTCACTTGGTACTATTCCAATTGGCTGCTCCAGTATACTTATCCAGATTGCTACTACGAGTCATCCGGATTGGTGTTAAAGCTTGCATCAACGTAACTCTTTACGACGAATTCTTTATCACCTCCATAATCGAGAAACATCTCCTTAGTCCTCTGGTTACTGAGGATAATTTTGACCGATGTCCAGTGATCCACTCCTGGATCACTCTTGTACCCCTTGACAGACTCATGGCAAGGCACACGCCAGGTGCGGTACACAACATGGCATAATATAGAGCCTATGGCTAAGGCATAGGGGACGACATTCGTCCTTTCTCTTTCTTCTGCCGTGGTCGATCTTTGAGTCTTACTCAACTTCACACCTTACAAATCAGGCAGGAACTCTTTCTCTGACTGATCTATTTTGAACTCTTTCAAAATCTTGTCAAGGTATGTACTCATTGAAAGTCTCATCAAGTATCTTGATCTATCTCTATAGATCCTGATGCTCAACAATTAGGTAGCTTTATCCAGGTCTTCCTTTGAAAAACTATTTTCAAACAACCCTTCATGCTTTCCATAAATTCTATATCATTTCCGATCAACAATATGTCAACCACATATGCTTATCAGAAATTCTATAGTGCTCCCACTCACTTTATTGTAAATACAAGTTTCTCATAAACTTTGTATAGAGTCAAAAACTTTGATCACCTCATCAAAGTGTATATTCCAACTCCGAGATGCTTGCTTCAGTCCATAGAAGGATCACTGAAGCTTGCACACCTTTTAGCATCCTTAGGACTGACAAAACCTTCTAGTTGTATCACATACAACCTTTCCTCAAGTAAACCATTAAGGAAATGATGTTTTGACATCCATCTGCCAGATTTCATAATTGAAAAATGCAGCAACTGCTAACATAATTCCAACAGACTTTAGCATCGCTACAAGTGAGAAAGTCTCATTGCAGTCAACTCCTTGAACTTGTCGTATACTTCTTTGCAACAAGTCGAGCTTTACAAATGGTGGCATTTACCATGAGCGTCTGTCTTCATTTTAAAGATCCATTTGTACTCAACGACCTACCATCCAACGAGCAAGTCTACCAAAGTCTATACTTGGTTTTCATACATGGATCCTATCTCGGATTTCATGACCTCTAACCATTTGTCAGAATACGGGCCCACCACCGCTTCTCCATAGTTTGTAGGTTCATCATTATCCAACAACATGACCTGTAAGACAGGGTTGCCGTACCACTCAAGAGTAGTATGCGTCCTTGTCGACCTACGAGGTTTGATAGTAACATGATCCGAAGTTTCATGATCATCATCATTAACTTCTTTTCAACTAACGTAGGCTCCACAGAAACATCTTTCTATGCTGCGCTACTCTCTGGTTGAAACAAAAGGTTCAACAACCTCATCAAGTTCTATCTTCCTCCCACTCAATTCTTTCGAGAGAAACTTTTCCTCGAGAAAAGACCCAGTTTTAGCAACAAACATTTTATGCTTGGATCTGAGATAGAAGGTTCACCCAACTGTTCTTAGGGTATTCTATGAAGATGCATTTGTCCGCTTTGGGTTCGAGCTCATTAGGTGAAAACATTTTCCACACAAGCGTCGCAACCCCAAACATTAAGAAATGACAGCTTATGTTTCTATCAAACCATAATTCACACGGTGTCATCTCAACGGATTTAGATGGTGCCCTATCTAAAGTGAATGTAGTTGTCTCTAATGCATAACCCCAAAATTATAGTAGCAAAACGATAAGAGACATCATAGCAAGCACCATATCCAATAGAGCATGACTATGACGTTCGAACACACCATCACACTATGGTGTTCCAGGTGGCGTGAGTTGTGAAACAACTTTCACATTGTCTAAAGTTGTATGCCAAACTCATAACTCAAATATTCACCTCCATGACCATATCGTAGACATTTTTATCTTCTTGTCACGATGATCTTAAAACTTCACTCTAAATTTGCTTGAACCTTTCAAACGATTCAGACTTGTGTTTCATTAAGTAAATATACACTATATCTACTCAAATCATCAATGAAGGTAAGAAAATAACGATATCCACCGCATGCTACAAGACTCATTGGATTGCATACATCAACATGTATCATTTCCAATAAACCACTTGCCCGCTCCATCAATCCGGAAAACGGGGTCCTTAGTCATCTTGCCCAAGAGGCATGGTTCGCATGTCTCAACCGATTCGAAATCAAATGAGTCCAAAGATCAATCAGCATGGAGTTTCTTCATGCGCTTACCAATATGACATTTAGCGGCAGTGCCACAAGTATGTGGTACTATCATTATTAACTTTGTATCTTTTGGCATTAATGTTATGAACATGTGTATTACTACGATCAAGATTCAACAAACCATTCTCACTGGGTGCATGACCATTGAAGGTATTATTCATGTAAACAGAATAACCATTATTCTCTAACTTAAATGAATAACCGTGTTGCAATAAACACAATCTAATCACGTTCATGCTCAACACAAAACACCAAATAACATTTATTTAGGTTCATCACTAATCTCGAAGGTAGAGAGAGCGTGCGATGTTGATCACATCAACCTTGGAAACATTTCCAACACACATCGTCACCTCACCCTTAGCTAGTTCTCCGTTCATTCCGTAGCTTTTATTTCGAGTTACTAACATTTAGCAACCGAACCGGTATCCAATACCCAGGTGCTACTAGGAGTACTCGCAAGGTACACATCATTAACACGTATATCAAATATACTTCTGTCGACGTTGCCAGCCTTCTTATCTACCAAGTATCTAGGGTTGTTCCGCTTTAGTGACCGCTCTCCTCATAACCGAAGCACATAGTCTCGGGTTTGGGTTCTACTTTGGGTTGCTTCACTGGAGCAGCAACTGACTTGCTATCCATGAAGTTTCCCTCCTTGCTCTTGCCCTTCTCGAAACTAGTGGTTTGACTAACCATCAACACTTGACGCTCCTTCTTGATTTCTACCTTCGCGGTGTCAAACATCGCGAACAGCTGAGGGATCATTATTTCTATCCCCGGCATTTTATAGTTCATCACCAAGTTCTAGTAGCTTAGTGAAAGTGACTTGGAGAACTATATCAATAACTATCTTATCTGGAAGATCAACTCCCACTCGATTCAAGGATTGTAGCACCCAGACAATCTGAGCACATGCTCAATGATTGAGCTATTCTCTTTCATCTTGCAAGCAAAGAATCTTGTTGGAGATCTCATATCTCGCAACACGGGTACGAGCCTGAGATCCTAATTTCAGCTCTTAGAACATCTCATATGTTCCGTGACGTTCAAAACATTTCGGAGCCTCAATTCTAAGCCGTAATGCATGACGCACTAAACTATCAAGTAGTCATCAGAACGTGCCTGTCAGATGTTCATAACATCTACAGACGATGCTAGAGGGGTTGGCGCACCGAGCGGTGCATTAAGGATATAAGCCTTCTGTGCAACAATGAGGACAATCCTTAGATCACGGACCCAGTCCGCAATATTGCTACCATCATCTTTCAACTCTATTTCTCTAGGAACATATAAAAATTCAAGGGAGCTACAGCGCGAGCAAGTAATCAACAACACAATTTGCAAAGACACTACTGACTATGTTCATGATAATGAGTTCAATTAATCATATTACTTAAGAACTCCCACTCAAATTGACATCCCTCCGGTCATTCGAGTGATAAATGATCCAAATTCACCAACTCAAGTCCGATCATCACGTGAGTTGAGGTGGTTTCAATGGTGAACATCATCATGTTGATCATATCTACTATATGACTCATGTTCGACCTCTTGGTCTCTTGTGTTCCGAGGCCATGTCTGTACATGCTAGGCTCGTCAAGTTTAACCCGAGTGTTCTGCATGTGCCACACTGGCTTGCACCCGTTGTATGTGAACGTAGAGTCTATCACACCCGATCATCACGTGGTGTCTCGACACGACGAACTTTCGCAATGGTGCACACACGGGGAGAACACAATTTATCTTGAAATTAAGTGAGGGATCACCTTATAATGCTACTGTCGTCCTAAGAAAAACAAGGTGCATAAAAGGATTAATATCACATGCAAATCATAAGTGACATGATATGGCCATGAACTTGTGCTTTTTGATCTCCATCTTGAAAGCACCGGCATGATCTCCATCGTCACCGGCATGACACCATGATCTCCATCAACGTGTCGCCATCTGGGTTGGTGCGCCCACCATGCTTCTACTACTATTGCTACCGTTTAGCGATAAAGTATAGCATTACATAGCGCTTAATGACTGACACGCAGGTCATACAATAATTAAAGACAACCCCATGGCTCCTGCCGGTTGCCGTACTCATCGACATGCAAGTCATGATATTCTATACAACACATGATCATCTCATACATCACATATATCTCATCATGTAATTGGCCATATCACATCATAATATACCCTGCAAAAACAAGTTAGACGTCCTCTAATTGTTGTTGCATGTTTTACGTGGCTGCTACAGGTATCTAGCAAGAACAATTCTCACCTACGCATAAACCACAACGGTGATACATAAGTTGCTTTTCAACCTTCTCAAGGACCGCCTTTGTCAAATCCGATCCAACTAAAGTAGGAGAAACAGGCACCCGCCAGCCATGTTTGTGCAACGAGGTTACACGTCAGTTGATGGAACCGGTCTCTCGTAAGCATATGAGTAAGGTTGGTCCAGGCCGCTTCATCCCACAATACCGCTGAACCAAAACACGACCAAGGGAGGAAGCAATCTAAGCATCAACGCCCACAAACTCTTTGTGCTCTACTCGAGATCTCATCTACACATACACCTAGCTCACGATGCCACTGTTGGGGAACGTTGCATGGGAAACAAAAAATTTACTACGCACATGCAAGATCTATCCATGGTGATGAGCATCTACGAGAGGGAGAGTGGATCTACATACCCTTGTAGATCGCTAAGCGGGAAGTGTTAAGAAATGCGGTTGGTGTAGTCGAACGTCTTCACAATCCAAATCGCCGAGCGTCCCGCGAACTCATCATGATCCGCCTCGCGATCTTGATCACGGTCCTTCCGATCTAGCGCCGAACGGATGGCACCTCCGCGTTCAGCACACGTACAGCTCGATGACGATCTCCGCCTTCTTGATCTGTCAAGAGGGAGCGGAGAGGTAGAAGAGTTCTCCGGCAGCATGATGACACCGCGGCGATGGTGGTGGAGCAATTCCGGCAGGGTTTCGCCTAAGCACTGCAGAAAACCGATCTAGAGGAGAAACTATGCACTAGAGGAACGGGTAGCACGTGGCTGAAAATCTAGTGCAAAACCCCTAAAACCTCTAGTATATATAATAGGAAGAGAGGAGGAGACTTGGCGCAAGGGACAAGCCCTCTAGGCTTCAGCCGAAGTGGGAGGAGAGGAGGAATCCTCCTCCAATCCTAGTAGGACTAGGACTCCTCCTTATTTTGGCCTTTTTGCCTTTTTCCACCTTTTTCTCTTTGGGTTTTTCCCCCAATCGCATGGGCCTTGTGTGGGAATTCCAACAGCCCACTAAGGGCTGGTATTAACTCTCCCACAGCCAATGTAGCCTCTTGGGTCAAAATACCCCTCCCGATGGTCTCCCGGTACACTACCGGCACTCCCGGTACACTACCGATGAGCCCGAAACTTTTCCGGCGACCAAAATAGGACTTCCTATATATCAATCTTTACCTCCGGACCATTCCAGAGCTCCTCGTGACGTCCGGGATCTCATCCGGGACTCCAAACAAACTTCGGTCACCACCACGCATAACTCTATACTACTAAAACGTCACCAAACCTTAAGTGTGCGGACCCTACGGGTTCGAGAACTATGTAGACATGACCGAGACACCTCTACGGTCAATAACCAATAGCGGTACCTGGATGCCCATATTGGTTCCTACATATTCTACAAAGATCTTTATCGGTCAAACCTCTATGTCAAGGATTCAGTTAATCCCGTATGATGTTCCCTTTGTTCTTCGGTATGTTACTTGCCCGAGATCCGATCGTCAGTATCTTCATACCTAGTTCAACCTCGTTACCGGCAAGTCTCTTTACTCGTTCTGTAACACAAGATCCCATGACTAACACTTAGTCACATTGCTTGCAAGGCTTATTGTGATGTTGTATTACCGAGTGGGCCCTGAGATACCTCTCCGTCACACGGAGTAACGAATCCCAGTCTTGATCCATGCCAACCCAAAAGACACCCTCGGAGATACCTGTAGAGTACCTTTATAGCCACCCAGTTACGTTGTGATGTTTGATACACACAAGGCACTCTTCCGGTGTCAGTGAGTTGCATGATCTCATGGTCATAGGAACAGATACTTGACATGCAGAAAGCAGTAGCAATAAACTGACACGATCATATGCTATGTTTGTAGTTTGGGTCTTGTCCATCACACCATTCTCCTAATGATGTGATACTGTTATCAAATGACATCTCATGTCCATGGCTAGGAAACGTTAACCATCTTTGATCAACGAGCTAGTCTATTAGAGGCATACTAGGGACATGGTTTTGTCTATGTATCCACACATGCATCTAAGCCTCCGATCAATACAATTATAGCATGGATAATAAACGATTATCATGAACAAGGAAATATGATAATAAATAATTTATTATTGCCTCTAGGGCATATTTCCAACACGAACTACATTTTTTCTAGGGTATCTTCATAGATAAGGTTTAAACCACTGCCGCCATCCATTAGCACCTTATGCAGCCTGAAGCCATCGACGATGGGGTTTAAGACCAGTGTGGCCGGTGTATGACCGGGGCAGATGGCTGGTTGGTCAGTATGTCCATAGGTGATGGGTATATCTACCCATGAACTTATTGCTGCCACATCATAGACCTGTTCGAGTTCTCTAAGAGCTATTTTCCTCCCGTTCCTTGAGGGGAATGTTTTGTAGATTGTCAGGACTTCGGTGTTGTATTCTGGTGGCAATGTGGAGCACCTGTTCGGTGGTAGTGCCTTGAGGATGGCTTCATAGCTCTTTGCGACCCGCCTGACGACCCAACAAGCTCTAAGGCTATGAGTCGGGCTTGTGTTCAACAATACCGAATGTATAGGGCATGGTTTATCCAATAGTCCGTCAAGGACAGTTCTGGCCCATGTAAGGGGTCTATTTCTCTTTTCGGTGGGTTCGAGTTCGTCTAAACGCTTCGTAGGTATCCTCTTTTTCGAATCTCCTCTAGGGTATTCAGTAACGGTTGGTTCCGAAAGTAGTCGTTCGGCTTGCCAGGTGCTCTCCATGGCAGAGTATTTTTGTACCAAGTCCGATACCTCGATGAAGTCACGAATGTGCCGACAAGCCAGTGCGTTGAGGATCCCTTCGTCATGACAATTGCGGTTGAAGTTTGCCATTATCTCCTAGTCACTAGAACCTCGTACTTTGTTTCTAGCAAGGAGGAGTCTAGCCCAAAAATGATTGTGTGCTCGACTTGGGTGGTGGGTGGGAAAATTTGATTCCACGCCACGATGTGTGTCCAAAATCATAGGTTCCGAGTTTCGAGCTAGATCGGGGACCGATCCCGATCTATCTTGAGAGCGAACTCCAGGGTCTGGGTTGCAAGCGAGGTCTCGATGATCGAAGATTGGGGTATAAACCATTTTTAATTCCAGTCGTTGGGAGGACGAGCGCCCAGCCGGATACTCGATGATGGCGACTAAGTGAGTGACCGAGGGGGTGCGAATCTCCCTATCACCGGGTTTAAGCCCGATCCGGTCATAGACCGGGGTCTGGTCGTCAGTCATTCGCACGGTCTGAATCCGATCAAACAACTCGTTTAGGGACGAGGCGTCGGTAGGATGCGTGTTGCCGAAGTGTGCGGGGTTGATATGCGGCGTCGCGGTTCCGGAGTCGCTTGATAGCGAATCTGGGTCATGTTCGGTCGTGGCGGATCCAGGCACGATGACTGGATTGGGCATTCTAAACAGCCCGAGGGTGAAGGCCACCTCAGAAGTGGGGCCCGGTGTCTTCGGCGTCGAGGCGTTGGGATCTGCGGGCTCCTCCATAGAGCCGAGGGTTCCATGAAGACAAGCGCTCCCGTGAATCAGCGACAAGCTCTAGGGTTCTGAATCTGATTTCTTGATCGGGGGCGAAGCTTCCGATCTGGCCAAGATGGCCGGTCGGGTCAGCGTGTGACAAGACGTTGCCACGTGTGAAAATCTGACCAGGGATGAGAACATCCTAGTTGTATGCTTATGACAAGGTGAGCCATCGATTCCTTTGGCGATCACAACGGAATTCTCAATGAAATCACCAAAGTCGGTGTCAAAACCGGTGGATCTTGGGTAGGGGGTCCCGAGCTGTGAGACTAGGATCGATGGTAACAAGGGACGAAGGATACGATGTTTACCCATGTCCGGGCCCTCCTAAGGAGGTAAAACCCTACGTCCTGCTCGATTATATTGATGGTATGAAGGTTACAGAGTTTATCTACCTTGAGATCGAATATCTAGAACCCTATATGAGTTTCTCTGCCCTACAATCTAAAACCCTCCAGCTTATATAGACACCGAGGGTACCTAGGGTTTACACATGGTCGGTTGCACATCGAAGGGAAAACATGCTTGTCTACTATCCCAAACTTGGAGGACACGCCATGACTCCTGCGGCTTCCTCCCTGGCGATGGGGCCTTTGATCAATCCAACGCTCAGCAAGTGGCCCATGTAGTGCGGCCCATAAGAAATAGGTCGGCCATCCGAGGACCCCTTAATCCAGGACTCCCTCAATGACTAAGAAATCATTTTCAATTTGATGGAGCAGGCAAGTAACTTATTGGAAATGATACATGTTGATGTATGCGATCTAGTGAGTGTTGTACCATGCGGTGGATATCGTTATTTTCTTACCTTCACTGATAATTTGAGTAGATATGGGTATATTTAGTTAATGAAACACAAGTGTGAAACATTTGAAAAGTTCAAGCAAATTCAAAGTCAAGTTTGAGATCATCGTGACAAGAAGATAAAAATGTCTGCGATATGATTGTGGAGGTGAATATCTGAGTTACAAGTTGGTATACAACTTAAGACAATGTAAAAGTTGTTTCACAACTCACGCCACCTGGAACACCATAGTGTGATGGTGTGTCCGAAAGTCGTAGTCGTGCACTTTTGGATATGACGCGTACTATAATGTCTCTTATCGTTTGGGCCACTATTGTTTTGAGGTTATGCATTAGAGACAACTACATTCACTTTAAATAGGGCACCATCTAAATTCCTGGAGATGATACCATATGAATTATGGTTTGGTAGAAACCTAAGCTGTCATTTCTTAGAGTTTGGGAATGCGACGCCTATGTCTGATAAGCCCAAACCCAAAGCGGAAAGGTGCATCTTCATAGGATACCCTAAGGAATAGTTGGGTATACCTCCTATCTTAGATTCAAGGGCAAAGTGTTTATTGCTAAAACGAGTCGTTTCTCGAGAAAGAGTTTCTCTTGAAAGAATTGAGTGGGAGGAAAGTAGAACTTGATGAGGTTGTTGAACCGACACTTCAATTGGATAGTAGCATGACGCAGAAAGATATTTCTGCGACACTGATGGCCCACAAGTATAGGGGATCAATCATAGTCCTTTCAATAAGTAAGAGTGTCGAACCCAACGAGGAGCAGAAGGAAATGACAAGCAGTTCTCAGTAAGGTATTCTCTGCAAGCACTAAAATTATCGGTAACAGATAGTTTTGTGGTAAGATAATTCGCAATGGGTAGCAAGTAACAATTGTAAGAAAGGTGCAGCAAGGTGGCCCAATCCTTTTTATAGCAAAGGACAATCCTGGACAAACTCTTATATAAAGCAAAGCGCTCCCAAGGACACATGGGAATTTATGTCAAGCTAGTTTTCATCATGCTCATATGATTCACGTTTGCTACTTTGATAATTTGATATGTGGGTGGACCGGTGCTTGGGTGCTGCCCTTACTTGGACAAGCCTCCCACTTATGATTAACCCCTCCTGCAAGCATCCGCAACTACGAAAGAAGAATTAAGATAAATCTAACCATAGCATGAAACATGTGGATCCAAATCAGTCCCTTACGAAGCAACACATAAACTAGGGTTTAAGCTTCTGTCACTCTAGCAACCCATCATCTACTTATTACTTCCCAATGCCTTCCTCTAGTCCCAAACAATGGTGAAGTGTTATGTAGTTGACGTTCACATAACACCACTAGAGGAGAGACAACATACATCTCAACAAAATATCGAACGAATACCAAATTCACATGATTACTTATAACAAGACTTATCCCATGTCCTCGGGAACAAATGTAACTACTCACAAAGCATATTCATGTTCATAATCAGAGGAGTATTAATGATGATCAAGGATCTGAACATATGATCTTGCACCAAGTAAACCAACTAGCATCAACTACAATGAGTAATCAACACTACTAGCAACCCATAGGTACCAATCTGAGGTTTTGAGACAAAGATCGGATACAAGAGATGAACTAGGGTTTGGAGAGGAGATGGTGCTGATGAAGATGTTGATGAAGATTGACCCCCTATCGATGAGAGGATCATTGGTGATGACGATGGCTTCGATTTCCCCCTCTGGGAGGGAAGTTTCCCGGCCAGGATCGCCCTGCCGGAGCTCTAGATTGGTTCTGCCCAAGTCCCACCTGGAGACAGTGGCGCTTCGTCCCGAAAGCTCTGTTATGATTTTTTTTCCAGGACGAAACCCTCAATATAGCAGAAGATGGGCATCGGAGGGCTGCCAGGTAGGCCACAAGCCCAGGGGCGCGCCTAGGGGGGTAGGGCGCGCCTTGTAGGCTTGTGGTTGCCTGGTAGCCCCCTGATGTATTTATTTCGCCCAATATTTTTTATATATTCCAAAATAATTCTCCGTATATTTTCAGGACTTTTGGAGTTGCGTAGAATAGGTATCTCAGATTTGCTCCTTTTCCAGTCCAGAACTCCAGCTGCCGACATTCTCCCTCTTCATGTAAACCTTGTAAAATAAGAGAGAAAAGGCATAAGTTTTGTAGCAAAATGTGTAATAACAACCCATAATGCAATAAATATCAATATAAAATCATGATGCAAAATGGACATATCAACTCCCCCAAGCTTAGACCTCGCTTGTCCTCAAGCGAAAGCTAAAATCGATAAATATGCCCACACGTTTAGAGATAGAGGTGTCGATAAAATAAAATACGGACATGAAGGCATCATGATCATCTTTAGAACAGCAACATATATTGACATATAATTTCTTATGCTAAAGTAATAATTCATTCACAATGGCAAAGTATGAATCAAGAACTCTATTGAGAACTGACAAACTATGATATCAGTCATTGAAGCAATTCCAAATTATCATAACATAGGAAAGAGTCAATATAAGAGCTTGTAAAGCAAACCCACATACTCAATCATCTTTTGGTCTTTCACAATTGCTAACACTCATGAGGTACCTATGAGTTCAAAGTTTCAATCAGACACAGAGAAAGATAGGGGCTTACAGTATTGCCTCCCAACTATTTACCTCAAGGGTAATATCAACAGTAATGACTCATGCTCATCGACTTCCGAGTGGATATATGTGACTAGATCATTCCCCAACACGTCACACTTGCCAGAACATAAAGGCGAAAATAGAGAAGGTGATGGAAATCACCATGACTCTTGCATAAAGGTAAAAACTAGAAAATAAAAGTAACAGATAGGCCCTTCGCAAAGGGAAGCAGAGGTTTTCATGTGCTTTTGTAGTTGGATGCACAATCTCTTAATGCAAAAGAACGTCACTTTATATCGCCCCTTGTGATAGAGAACTTTATTATGCAGTCTGTCGCTTTTATTTCTTCCCTATCACAAGTTCGTATAAAGTTTATTTTCCTCAAATTAATAGATCACACATATTTAGAGAGCAATTTGTATTGCTTGCACCGATGACAACTTACTTGAAGGATCTTATTCTATCCTTAGGTAGGTATGGTGGACTCTCATGGTTAAGGGTGTTTGGATGCACAAGTAGTATCTCTACTTGGTGTGGAGGTTTTGGTTGATATTAGGTGGTAGCAAGCGACACATGTTGAGGGATGCATAACAATATAACTTCTATTCGAAAATAAGCAAACATAAACCATTATGTTGTCTTCCTTGTTCGACATCAACTTCTTAACATATAATATTTTAATGAGTGCTCACAATCATAGAAGATGTCCAAGATAATATATTTATATGTGAACCTCTCTTTCTTTATTACGTCCTTTTAATTGCCCCAATGACCAACAACTATGTTTGTCAACCTACAACAGGTTTCAATCGACATACCTCTTGTATGTGAAGTCATCACTCCCCATAAGATTTTCATATGTACTCTTTTACTTTTATTCTATACTTCTTTCTACTTCATCTTTCTCAAGATCAAGATTATGCCAAACAAGGAAAAGCCCTCACTCAAAAGCAATTTTTATTATATAACTCACGGACTTGCTTACACAGGGGAAATCATAAAGCAAAGACTCGAAACTAAATCACACGAAAACTTTATTCCACTAGATCAAGATATAACCAAAAGGATCGAACTAAGGAAAGATGATAAAAATAAAAGTAAAAATAAAAATAAAAATAAAAGATGTGATGGTGATACGATACCGGGGCATCTCCCCAAAGCTTGGCACAAGCCAAGGGGAGTGCCCATATCCATGTCTTTAGTTGTCTTGCTTCGGAGGTGGTGGTGTTGGAGTTGTTGATGAGGTTGGAAGATTGTCCCCCATCTTCCAAGGCATAGGCGCACCATCATAAAAGGATGAACGAGTCTCCGGAATCCTCAAATCTGCAGCCAAACTCATTCTCTTAAATCTATATTCACACTCACAGTTTTGGTTTTGCAGGTCGTAGATCTGGGCTTGAAGATTCTCGATTCTCTCGTAAAGCTTGAAGATGTGATCCATAACGTCCTTGGCGTCTAGCTTATGTTTATGGGTAAACTCCGCGATCATCATCTGGTTAGCATCGAGTCCCTGTTCCACCATCCCTTGGCACTTGAAGACCTGCTGCTCCATTGCTTTGAGCCTTGTCTCCATGCTTTCGGTTTCTTTGGCCCCTCCACATCATGGATGTGCAGCACCCACTCACGCACCTCAATGGTTTGAGGGTCTTGCCGCACCTTCGCAAGGTAGGGACTGATTACCTTCTCGGAGAACTTGTCCTTCGGAACACTTGGGGACGCCATGTTGATCTAAACTGCTGCAAAAACGGCTTAAAACAGAAATAGGAGATATTGTCGTGATACGAGAATCAAAACCTTCGGGAGATTATATAATGGATTTTTACCAACCCGAAGGAGTATGCCACAAGAAAACGGAGTCCGGAAGGTGCACGGGGTGGCCACAAGCCCCAGGGGCGCGCCCAGGGGGGGTAGGGCGTGCCCTGCAGGCTTGTCGCCTCCTCGTGCACTATTCGGACTACTTTAAATTTTCCTATTTTTTAAATATTCCAAAACAGATAAAAATTGCCATTGAAAAGGTTTTGGAGTCTCTTTACTTACCGTACCACATGCCTATTCCTTTTCGGAGTTTGAAACGTTTCAGTAAGTCTCCCTAGTGTACTCCTCCAGAGTTATGGTATTGATAACATTGGTTTCCACATTTATGGGAGTACCTGAGATATAATGCTTGATTCTTTGACCATTCACCACCTTCGGGTTTGTGCCTTCGGCATTATTAATCTTGATGGCATTGGAACGGTATACCTCCTTGATAACGTAAGGACCTTCCCATTTAGAGAGAAGTTTTCCTGCAAAAAATCTTAAACAGGAATTGTATAGCAAGACATGATCTCCTACACTAAATTCACGCTTTTGTATCCTTTTATCATGCCATCTCTTAACCTTTTCTTTAAACAACTTGGCGTTCTCATAGGCTTGGGTTCTCCATTCGCCAAGTGAGCTAATGTCAAATAACCTCTTCTGACCAGCAAGATTGAAATCATAATTGAGCTCTTTGATTGCCCAATAAGCTTTATGTTCTAGTTCTAGAGGTAAGTGACATGCTTTACCATAAACCATCTTATACGGAGACATACCCATGGGGTTTTTGTAAGAAGTTCTATAAGCCCATAATGCATCGTCAAGTTTTTTAGACCAATTCTTCATAGGTCTATTAACAGTCTTCTGCAAAATCAATTTAATTTCTCTATTACTCAATTCTACTTGACCACTAGACTTAGGATGATACGGAGATGCAATTCTATGTTAACATCGTATTTAGCGAGCAATTTACGAAAAGCCCCATGAATAAAGTGTGAACCACCATCAGTCATCAAATATCTAGGGAAAATAACTTCTTTAAGCATTTTAATAGAAGTGTTATGATCAGCGCTACTAGTTGGAATAGCTTCTACCCACTTAGTAACATAATCAACCGCAACTAGAATATGAGTATACCCGTTAGATTGTGGAAAAGGCCCCATATAATCAAAATCCCAAACATCAAATGGTTCAATAACAAAATAATACTTCATATGCATTTCCTGACGTCTACTAATATTACCAATTCTTTGACATTCATCACAAGAGAAGACAAACTTACGAGCATCCTTGAAGAGAGTAGGCCAATAAAACCCAGATTGTAGTACCTTATGTGCAGTTCTATCTCCAGCATGGTGTCCTCCGTAGGCTTCGGAGTGGCACTTGCGTAAGATATGTTCCTGTTCATGCTCTGGTACACAACGTCTAATAATACCATCTACTCCTTTATAAAGGTGTGGATCATCCCAAAAGTAATGCCTTAAATCATAGAAGAACATTTTCTTTTGTTGGTAAGTGAAACTAGGAGGTATAAATTTAGTAACAATGTAATTGGCATAATCAGCATACCAAGGAGCATTATGTGAAGCATTTACGACAGCTAATTGTTCATGAGGAAAGCTATCATCAATAGGTAGTGGGTCATCAAGAACATTTTCTAACCTAGACAAGTTATCCGCCACAGGGTTATCAACACCCTTTCTATCAATGATATGCAAATCAAATTCTTGTAGCAGAAGGACCCACCTAATAAGTCTAGGTTTAGCATCTTTCTTTTCCATAAGGTACTTAATAGTAGCATGATCGGTGTGAACAGTTACTTTGGAATCAACAATATAAGGTCTAAACTTATTACAAGCAAACACGACTGCTAAAAATTCTTTTTCAGTCGTAACATAGTTTCTTTGAGCACCGTCTAGAGTTTTACTAGCATAATGGATAATGTTTAATTTCTTATCGACTCTTTGTACTAGAATATCACCAATATCATAATCACTAGCATCACACATAATTTCAAAGGGTAGGTTCCAGTCAGGTGGTTGAACAACAGGTGTGGTAATCAGAGCATTCTTAAGAATTTCAAATGCTTCCACACAATCATCATAAAAACAAACGGGACATCTTTTTTGCAAAATATTTGTGAGAGGCCTAGAAATCTTAGTGAAATCTTTGATAAACCTCCTATAGAAACCAACATGACCAAGAAAACTTCGTATACCTTTGATATCCGTAGGGCACGACATTTTCTCAATGGCATCAACCTTAGCTTTATCAACTTCAATACCTCTTTCAGAGATCTTGTGCCCAAGACAATACCTTCATTAACCATAAACTGGCACTTTTCCTAGTTCAAGACAAGATTAGTTTCTTCACATCTCTGCAAAACTCGATCAAGGTTGCTCAAACAACCATCAAATGAAGTTCCGTAAACAAAAAAATCATCCATGAAAACCTCAAGAATATTTTCACAAAAGTTAGAGAATATAGCCATCATACATCTTTGAAAGGTAGCAGGTGCATTGCATAAACCAAAAGGCATACGTCTATAGCAAAGGTACCAAAAGGGCAAGTAAAATTGGTTTTTTCTTGATCCTGGCTTGATACAGGTATTTCAGAGAAACCAGAGTAACCATCTAGAAAGCAAAAATGAGTATGTTTGGATAGTATTTCTAGCATTTGATCAATAAAAGGTAAAGGGTAATGATCTTTCTTAGTAGCTTTATTTAATTTTCTAAAATAAATTACCATTCTATAACATGTAACAATTCTTTGCAGGATCAATTCATTTTTATCATTAGGAACAACGGTAATACCTCCCTTCTTAGGGACACAATGGACGGGACTAACCCATCTACTATCAGCAACATGATAAATTATACCTGCCTCCAGAAGCTTTAGTATTTCTTTTCTAACCACTTCTTTCATCTTAGGGTTCAATCGTCGTTGGTGATCAATAACTGGTTTGGCATCAGGTTCCATATTAATTTTATGCTGACAGAGAGAGGGACTAATTCCCTTAAGATCATCAAGAGTATAACCACTAGCAGCACGATGCTTCCTCAGAGTTTTCAATAATCTCTTTTCTTCATGCTCTGAAAGTTTAGCACTAATAATAACAGGATATCTCTCCTTTTCATCAAGATAAGCATATTTCAACGTATTAGGTAACTGCTTGAGCTCAAACACGGGATCACCCTTCGGTGGAGGAGGATCCCCAAGTATTTCAACAGGTAAGTTGTGTTTCAAAATAGGCTGTTGTTCAATGAAAATTTCATCTATTTCGTTCCTCTCATTCATATGCATGTCATTTTCATGGTCTAGCAAATATTGTTCTAAAGGATCAGTAGGAGGCACAACAATAGAAGCGAGACCAATAATTTCATCCTTTCTAGGCAATTCTTTGTCATGGGGTTGTCTACAAAATTTAGAGAAATTAAACTCATGAAACACATCCCCAAAACTCACAGTAACTATTTCTTTCTCACAATCAATCCTAGCATTAACAGTATTTAAGAAGGGTCTGCCAAATATAATGGGACAAAACTTATCTTGTGGGAAACCAAGAACAAGAAAATCAGTAGGATATTTTATTTTACCACAGAATAATTCAACATCTCTAACAATCCCCATCGGTGCAATAGTGTCTCTATTAGCAAGCCTAATAGTAACATCAATTTTCTTTAGTTCAATTGGTGCAATATCATGCATGATTTCTTTTTATATGGAATAGGGGATTGCACTTACGCTAGCACCCATATCACACAAGCCATGATAACAATGATCTCCTATTTTAATAGAAACAACACACACGCCAACAATTGGTCTATGTTTATGCTTAGTATCAGGTCTAGCAATTCTAGCCGCTTCATCACAGAAATGAATGACATGCCCATCAATATTATCAACCAAGAGATCTTTAAGCATAGCAATACTAGGTTCAACTTTAATTTGTTCAGGGGGTGTAGGTGTTCTAATACAACTCTTACGAATCACAGTCGAAGCTTTAGCATGTTCCTTTATCCTAACAGGGAAAGGTGGTTTCTCAGTGTAAGCAGTAGGGATAACAGGATCAACATTATAAGTAATAGTTTCCTCTTCAACTTTAATAGGTTCAACTACTTTCACTTCAATGGGAGGATGATATTTAAACCACTTCTCCTTAGGGAGATCAACATGAGTAGCAAAAGATTCACAGAAAGAAGCTACTATCTCAGAGTCAAGTCCATACTTAGTGCTAAATTCACGAAAAGCATCGATGTCTACGAAAGATTTAACACAATCAAACTTAAGGTTCATACCTGACTCCTTACCTTCGTCTAGTTCCCAATCTTCATAGTTGCGTTTAATTCTTTCCAATAAATTCTATTTTAATTCAATATCTTTCTTCATAAAAGAACCAGCACAAGAAGTATCGAGCATGGATTGATCATTACGAGAAAGCGAGCATAAAAATTCTGAATAATAATTTCTCTCGAGAGCTCATGATTGGGGCATGAATATAACATTGACTTAAGCCTCCCCCAAGCTTGAGAGATTCTTTATCCTTCACTAGGCCAAAAATTGTAAATATAATTCCGATCACGATGAACCGGATGCATAGGATAGACCTTCTGATGAAATTCCATTTTCAGTCGGTTGTAGTTCCATGATCCAATATCATCACATAGCATGTACCATGCCAATGCCTTTTCCTTCAAAGATAAAGGAAAGACCTTCTTCTTGACAACATCCTCGGGCAAACCTGCAAGCTTAAATAATCCACAAACTTCATCCACATAGATTAGATGCAAATCAGGATGTAGTGTTCCATCTCGTGTGTAAGGATTAGCTAGCAGTTTTTCTATCATACCCGAAGGAATTTCATAATAAATATTTTCAGTAGGTTCAGTAAGTTGAGAGACAACTCTTTGTGTTTCTGGTCGAGGTGAAGATACCCTGAACAAGCCCCTCAAAGGATTACTTTCCATAGTAACAAGTGACAGTAAATTTCAGCACACTATATAAATTTTTCCTTACCAAGTTCTACTCACCAAAGGCGCTTCACTCCCCGGCAACGGCGCCAGAAAAGAGTCCTAATGACCCAAAAGTATAGAGGATCTATTGTAGTCCTTTTGATAAGTAAGTGTGTCGAACCCAACGAGGAACATAAGGAAATGACAAGCGGTTCTCAGTAAGGTATTCTCTGCAAGCACTGAAATTATCGGTAACAGATAGTTTTGTGGTAAGATAATTCGCAATGGGTAGCAAGTAACAATTGTAACAAAGGTGCATCAAGATGGCCCAATCCTTTTTATAGCAAAGGAAAAGCCTGGACAAACTCTTATATAAAGCAAAGCGCTCCCGAGGACACATGGGAATTTATGTCAAGCTAGTTTTCATCATGCTCATATGATTCGCGTTCGCTACTTTGATAATTTGATATGTGGGTGGACCGGTGCTTGGGTGATGCCCTTACTTGGACAAGCCTCCCACTTATGATTAACCTCTCCCGCAAGCATCCGTAACTATGAAAGAATAATTAAGATAAATCTAACCATAGCATGAAACATGTGGATCCAAATCAGCCCCTTACGAAGCAACGCATAAACTAGGGTTTAAGCTTCTGTCACTCTAGCAACCCATCATCTACTTATTACTTCCCAATGCTTCCTCTAGGCCCAAACAATGGTGAAGTGTTATGTAGTTGACGTTCACATAACACCACTAGAGGAGAGACAACATACATCTCATCAAAATATCGAACGAATACCAAATTCACATGATTACTTATAACAAGACTTATCCCATGTCCTCGGGAACAAATGTAACTACTCACAAAGCATATTCATGTTCATAATCAGAGGAGTATTAATGATGATCAAGGATATGAACATATGATCTTCCACCAAGTAAACCAACTAGCATCAACTACAAGGAGTAATTAACACTACTAGCAACCCATAGGTACCAATCTGAGGTTTTGAGACAAAGATCGGATACAAGAGATGAACTAGGGTTTGGAGAGGAGATGGTTCTGATGAAGATGTTGATGGAGATTGACCCCCTCTCGATGAGAGGATCGTTAGTGATGATGATGGCTTCGATTTCCCCCTCCGGGAGGGAAGTTTCCCCGGCAGGATCGCCCTGCCGGAGCTCTAGATTGGTTCTGCCCAAGTTCCACCTCGAGACGGTGACGCTTCATCCCGAGAGCTTTGTTATGATTTTTTTCCAGGACGATACCCTCAATATAGTAGAAGATGGGCCTCAGAGGGCTGTCAGGTGGGCCACAAACTCTAGGGGCGCGCTCAGGGGGTAGGGCGCGCCCTGCAGGCTTGTGGCTGCCTGGTGGCCCCCTTGATGTATTTCTTTCACCCAATATTTTTTTATATATTCCAAAATAATTCTTCATAGATTTCTAGGACTTTTGGAGTTGCGTAGAACAGGTATCTCAGATTTGCCCCTTTTTCAGTCCAGAACTCCAGCTGTTGGCATTCTCCCTCTTCATGTAAACCTTGCAAAATAAGAGAGAAAAGGCATAAGTGTTGTACCAAAATGTGTAATAACATCCCATAATGCAATAAAATCAATAAAAAATCATGATGCAAAATGGACGTATCAGACACCTACACCAAGTGAAGAGGAGGCAAATGATGATGATCATGAAGCTTCGGATCAAGTTACTACCGAACCTCATAGGATGACAAGGACTCATACCGCCCCTGGGTGGTGCATCAATCCTGTCTTGGAGGTCATGTTGTTAGACAACAGTGAACCTACGAGCTACGAAGAAGCGGTGGTGGGCCCGGATTCTGAGAAATGGCTAGGAGCCATGACATCCGAGAAAGGATCCATGTATGCAAACCAAGTATGGACCTTGGTAGACTTGTCCGTTAAACGGTAGGCCGTTGAGTACAAATGGACCTTTAAGAATAAGACAAACACTAATGGTAAATTTCACCATTTATAAAGCTCGACTTGTCGCAAAGAAGTTTTTGACAAGTTCAAAGAGTTGACTACGATGAGACTTTCTCACCCGTACCGATGCTAAAGTCTGTTGGAATTATGTTAGCAGTTGCTGCATTTTTCAATTATGAAATCTGGCAGATGGATGTCAAAACATTGTTTCCTTAACGGTTTCCTTGAGGAAAGGTTGTATGTGATACAACTAGAAGGTTTTGTTAGTCCTAAGGATGCTAAAAGGTATGCAAGCTCCAGCGATCCTTCTATGGGCTCGAGCAAGCATCTCGAAGTTGGAATATACGCTTTGATGAGGTGATCAAAGTTTTTGGGTTAATACAAAGTTTATGAGAAACTTGTAATTACAAGAAAGTGAGTGGGAGCACTATACAATTTCTGATAAGTATATGTGGTTGACATATTGTTGATCGGAAATAATGTAGAATTTCTGGAAAGCATAAACGGTTGTTTAAAAAGAGTTTTTCAAAGGAAGACCTGGATAAAGCTACTTAATTGTTAGGCATCGAGATCTATAGAGATGGATCTAGACGCTTGATAAGACTCTCAATGAGTACATACCTTGACAAGATTTTGAAAGAGTTCAAAATGGATCAGTCAAAGAAGGAATTCTTGCCTGCTTTGTAAGGTGTGAAGTTGAGTGAGACCCAAAGCTCGACCATGGCAGAAGAAAGAGAAATGACGAAGGTCGTCCCCTATTCCTTAGCCATAGGCTCTATATGATATGCCATGTTGTGTACCGCACATGTGTGTGCCTTGCCATGAGTCTGTTAAGGGGTACAAGAGTGATCCAGGAGTGGATCACTGGACATCGGTCAAAATTATCCTTAGTAACTAGAGGACTAAGGAAATATTTCCTGATTATGGAGGTGATAAAGAGTTCGTCGTAAAGTGTTACGTCGATGCAAGCTTTAACACCAATCTGGATGTCAGTAAGTAGCAATGCGGATACGTGTAGTGGAGCAGTCATTTGGAATAGCTCCAAGTGGAGCATGGTAATAGTATCTATAGTATGACACAGAGATTTGCAAAGTACACACGGATCTGAATGTGGCAGGCCCGTTGACTAAAACCTCTCTCACATGCAAAACATGATTGAACCCCATAACTCATTGGGTGTAAGATTTATAACAATGTAAATCACATAGCGATGTGAGCTAGATTATTGACTCTAGTGCAAGTGGGAGACTATTGGATATATGCCCTAGAGGCAATAAAAATTAGTTATTATCATACTTCCTGTTCACGATAATCGTTTATTATCCATGCTATAATTGTATTGACTGGAAACTCAGATACATGTGTGGGTACATAGACAACATTGTGTCCCTAGTATGCCTCTAATAGACTAGCTCATTGATCAAAGATGTTCATGGTTTCCTAGCCATAGACATGAGATATCATTTGATGAGATCATGCAACTCACTGATGAGAATGATGTGATGGACAAGGCCCAAACTATAAACATAGCATATGATCGTGTCAGTTTTTTGCTATAGTTTTCTGCATGTCAAGTATGTATTCCTATGATGATGAGATCATGCAACTCACTGACACCGGAGGAGTACCTTGTGTGTATCAAACATCGCAACGTAACTGGGTGACTATAAAGGTGCTCTACTGGTATCTTCGAGGGTGTCTATTTGGTTGGCATGGATCAAGATTGGGATTTGTTGCTCCATGTGACGGCGAGGTATCTCAGGGCCCACTCGGTAATAAAACATCACAATGAGCCTTGCAAGCAGTGTGACTAAAGAGTTAACCACGGGATCTTGTATTACAGAACAAGTAAAGAGACTTGCCGATAACGAGATTGAACTAGGTATAGAGATACCAACGATCGAATCTCGGGCAAGTAACATACCGAAGAACAAAGGGAACAACATACGGGATTAATTGAATCCTTGACATAGAGGTTCAACCGATAAAGATCTTCGTAGAATATGTAGGAACCAACATGGGTATCCAGGTCCCGCTATTGGTTATTGACCGTAGAGGTGTCTTGGTCATGTATACATAGTTCTCGAACCCGCAGGGTCTGCACACTTAACGTTCGGTGACGTTTCGGTAGTATAGAGTTGTGTATGGTGGTAACCGAAGGTTGTTCGGAGTCCTGGATGAGATCCCGAACATCACGAGGAGCTCTAGAATGGTCCGAGGTAAAGATTGGTATATAGGAAGTCCCATTTTGGTCACTGGAAAAGTTTTGGGTACTTCGATAGTCTACCGGAAGTGCCGGGAGGGTACCGGGGGACCATCAGGAGGGGCCTCTCGCCCCAAAAGGCCACATGCGCTGTGGGAGGAGGCAAACCAGCCCCTAGTGGGCTGGACGAAGCCCTCACTAAGGCCCATGCGGCCGAGGGTGGTAAAACCCAAAGGTGGAAAAGGTTTCCAAGTGGGGGAGGAATCCTACTCCTAGTAGGATTGGAGTAGGACTCCTCCACCTCTCCCACTTTGGCCGAAGCCTATGGGCAACCCTAGGGCGCCGGCCTCCCTCCCTTCCTCCTATATATACTAGAGGATTTTGAGGGCAGCCCCAACCCTGATTGCCACGTGCTGCCCTATTCTTCCCCTAGAACGTTTCTCCTCTAGATTAGTTCTACAGTGCTTAGGCGAAGCCCTGACAGATTAGTTCACCAACACCGCCACCACGCCATTGTGCTACCGGATAACTCATCTACCTCTCCGCTCCCTCTTGCTGTATCAAGAAGGCGAAGATCGTCATCGAGCCGTACGTGTGCTGAACGCGGAGGTGCCGTCCGTTCGGCGCTAGATCGGAAGGACCGCAACTGGATCGCGAGACAGATCATGATTGGATCGCGCGACGGTCGTGATGGGATCACGAGACGTCTTGCGATTTGGATCGCGAAGACGCTCGACTACATCAAACGCGTTTCTTAACGCTTCCCTCTTAGAGATCTACAAGCTTATGTAGATCCACTCTCCCTCTCGTAGATGCTCATCACCATGGATAGATCTTGCGTGTGCGTAGGAAATTTTTTGTTTCCCATGCAATGTTCCCCAACAATCATCCCCCCTCCCCCCCGTGTTCGGCTTAGGAGGGGTCTTCTGGGATAGCACCTCCTCGGTCTCCTCGACAACCGGTGGAGGTGTAGTGCACGATGCGGTCCCGCTCTCCGCTAGCTCGGCTAGCGAAGAGTCCCCCTCCGAGGCTCGATCGGTGGGGAGGTCACGCGATGGGCTGCAACATGAAAGGCATGCATATGGTTGGTAACGAGCCTCAATATGGATGTACGAGAGAGTCTTTGGATTCATACCTGTGGGCTGGGGGCTTGGCCCCGGGGTTCCTTCAACCACGTCGGAAGCCTCAGACTCCTCGATGGAGTCAGAGTTGTCATCGAACAGGGCCACCTTGGCCCTGCATTGCCTTTTCACGACAGGAGGAGGCAGATCCTCCTCGACGTCATCGGGTGCCGCCCTCTTCTTTGTTCGGGAGGAAATGCTCTCCTCCCCGTCCTCTCCCTGCTCCCGCTCATGAGAGGAAAGTGTTTGGGTTTCCCCGGACTTAGTGTCCGAGGGTCCTCTTGGACGAAGGCCTTCTCGGGCCTCCCTCTTCTCGCCCTTCATTTTCTCTTTCTTCTTCGATGCCTTGTACGACACCACAACCAGTATTTCTATCAACAAGGTCCTCCTGGGGCCCTTAGGCAGCGGAGCTGGGCCATCAATCCACTCAGCTTTCTCTATCCATTCTTGCGAATGTGGGAAAGGAAGGGTCAGGTTCCTTGTTAAAAAGCAGCACCCGAACATAAGAGTAAAACTTTATTGTACCTACCATGGAGGGTGCGCATATCAAGGTAGATGTCTTCTTCCTTGGCCGTCTAGTCATTTTGGGGCTTGGACAACACTTTCCACAGTTTGTCATGGGTGGTGCGGTAAAAGTGGAGCATGGTGACAGGGTCTGTGGGATTGTAGGACCACATCGGAGCGGCCCGGTGTTGGCAAGGTAGGAGGCAGCGGCGAAGCATGATCTGAACCACGTCGGTCAGTTCGATCTTCTCCTTTATCATCTAGGAGATGCGCTTCTGCAGCGACTTCACCTTCGCTGTCGACCCCCCGTCGAGACCCTTTCTGATCCATGTCACTAGTCCGCATCGCGTGGTTTGGTGATATAAAACCACTCTTTTTGCCATATTTTGACGGTATCTATAAAGGTACCTTCTGACCACTCAACCTCGGGTGCTTGCTGATCGCCCCCTCCCCTCCACACACACAATCCGCCTGTTGGCTGTTGACTATATTCAGTTTAACACAAGCCAAAGTGTGGCTGGATCTGCAAAAAGGCCTCACAGCTAACAATGAAGGCCGAAATGTGCAAGAAGGAGTTTGGGCGAAATCATGAAAATCCAACCCGTAGAAGAAAATCAAACCCCTAACGAAGGGGTGGAGCAGGAGGCCAAGTCCCCGAATGAAGTGGGGAATGAACACCACCCTCTCGCTTTGCCTCAGCGTGGGAATGACCTGGCCCTTCTCTGGAGCACGATGGACGACATCGACTAGAAGATAGCTGGCGCGCTTCAGCTCGTGGTTGTCGTCATCGGTGACACAGGAGGCCTCCCACTTGCCCTTGGAACCGGAACCAGCCATGGCTGACCTAGGGGAGTGGCTTGAGGATATTTGTGGGAGGAATGGATCTGGGCGCTTTGAGCTCAAGAAATTGGGAAGGCGATAACAATGGGGGATTTGAGAAGCGTATGGAGGCTTTGGTGGATGTTTCTCTTTTATAAGTTGACGTACACCAAGAGCCCCTTTTGTTGCGCCGAAGACCTAGCCACTTCCCGATATAATCATGTCGTTATGCGCACAAGGGATAACCCGAATGATTGATCATATCCCTTAAACAACAGGGCACGATCTCCATATTGATGGGACATGCCAATAGAGGAGCTGCCTCGAACCACGAATCGAGTTTTCATAACTGGCCAGTCGTTGTGACCGACCATGACCTTTTGCCAAAAGTTGTGAGATGAAGGTATTGTTCACACTCGAGCGGTTGACCTTCAAGGCTAAGTGAACACACACCGTTCGGAAATTGGGAAGTCATCGGTGGCCGAACTAGTATCGGTCGAACATAGAAGGGGAGAATAACTCGCCCCGCAAGCCAGAGACTTTGAGCACGTGAAGCTACTGAGGATCATGGACCCTAGCATTGAAGGCTAGTTCGAGGGCTACTGAGGGAGCCCGGGACTAAGGGATCCTCGGGCGCCGGTCTATCCCTTATGGGCCGGACAGGTGGGCCCCTCTACGACTATTGCTGGAAGGCCGAGCTATAAGGTGACTCCGTGTTCGGGAAGGAAACCTGTGGTGCCTTGGTGTATCCTCCAAGTCGAGATGGCAGAATCGACATGTTTATTCCTTCATGGCAACCGACCATGTGTAACCCTAGGTATCCCTGGTGTCTATATAAACCAGAGGGCTTAGTTCGAAGGGGGTGAACCATCATCCTACTCATCTAAGGTTTAGTTCATCTGATCTCGTGGTAGATCAACTCTGTAATCGTCATACACATCAATATAATCAAGAAGGACGTAGGGTTTTACCTCTTGGAGAGGGCCCGAACCTGGGTAAATATTGTCCCCGTGTTCCCTGTTCCCCATTGATCCAAAGATCCACAGCTCGGGACCCCCTACCTGTGATCTGCCAGTTTTGACATCGGCATATGGGAGGAGGGGCATCCATCCGAACACAAGTTTGTGCTTGAAGGTTGCACCTCTCTCTCTCACTCATATTCTTTCTGCCACAAGGTTGTTACACCCCACCTCTAGTCTTTAGTTGTTCTTCATTCTAGATGGCGAAGCTCTCCTGGACCAGTGACTCCATACGCGTGCATACCCGTAGAGGCTTAGAGGGGATGTAACTCCTATTCTAAATCGGGAAAGTTTCTCATAGCTAGGAGGTATAACCTAATCGCGGGAATCTGCAACAATCTTCACCAGCCTCTTCTCTTTGTCGCGTTCATTGGTAAATATTAGATCAAACCTATTTGCATCTTCATAGTGATCCATGATTTTATTTTTAGCTAAGATTTTCTATTTTGTTTTCTACTACATTTCTCAACATGCGTCCCTTCCAACTATCATTTTGGACCGCGTGGGTCTATGCACCGACTATAAATAGCCCCTACCTCCAACCATTTCCGCTTGGCTGCTCTGAGTTCAATTTCAAACAAGTGTTGTCTTGAGCATCCCAAGAAAACCACCCAAAGTCTAAAATGAGTTGTGATTGAGCATCATCAAAGAACTAGCCATGCCTACTTTTTGGCTTGTTACTTGAGAACGGCTTCATTCGAAGTTGTGACGTTTGTGTCCCACTTATTTGTCTGGACGACGGAGTTGGGAATTATCTTCCATCCTCCCTTGGCGTTAGCTCCTTCGGGACAACAAGTTATCCAGTTCATGGGCACATATGTCTTCTCATCTACATCAGTGACTCCCCAACCATTGCTTCTACAAGCTCTTAGGTTTTAATAAGGTTGCCCCGGTGAGACGGAGTCCTAGAGATGGCAACAATTTTTGCTCAAGGCACGTTGCCGGTGGTGCAAAAAGAAGGCGGTGTAAATTTTTGCAAGGACTTGTTAGTGATTTTCTATTCTTGCAAAATAGTTATTGTAAACACTGATTTTATTTCATATATAGGGCCTTTGGCCTTTTTCAACGGGAAAAAGGACGCCCATGATCTTACCCATCATGCTCATGTATGAGTCGAGGCCTCTAGTGGATCGATCCCTACCATTGTACAAAATCAAAAAAAGTTCTAGTGCATTGGTAGCCCACGGTACATATTTTACTATATTTTATAGATTACAAAGATTGTTACCATACTACCTTAGTCCGAGTGTATTGGTTCACTTAGTATTTTAAGTTAATATCTGATCATAAATTTTACTAATAAAACACTCCCTCCATTCCCAATTACTTGTCTTACATTAGCCTAGATACAGATGTATCTACACAAATCTAAGACGAGTAATTTGAGACAGAGGTAATATTATAAATTATATATTTAGCAAAAGATGTACGCTCTCCGGGTTTTTTAGTCCGCATATAAGATTTGATCAAAGTCAATCGATGTAAAGTTTGACCAAATATATAATAAAGATATCAACATCTACAATACTAGGCATATATGCTATGAAAATTAATGCCGTGATTCATCTAGTGATATTGGTTCCATTTTATGAATGTTGATATTTTATTCTATAAAGTTAGTCAAAGTTTACGAAGTTTGATTTTGATCAAATCTTATATGTGGACTAAAAAGAAACGAAAGGAGTATCATTGGAAAGGTTTGAGTATGGATCTAACGATACCATTTTATATTTTGCTTGTACAACCCACTCCACACGGGCTCTTTCTCCCTTCTTCTATAAAATATGAGAAAAAATATATATATTGCTTGTAAAAAAGGAGAGATTCGGGCGTGCTCCGTGCTGTTGCTTCGCTTTCACGTATGGAAATGTGCTTTCAATCACCAGAGTTCGCAAAAGGTAAAAAGTTTCTGAGTTCGCAGGGCCATGGCCTGTCCTCTCATATGGTGCGATTGTGGCAGAGCGCGTCACATGCGACGGCAAATAATAAGATGGCCGTCACCATCTCATATTCTCATGATCCCTGCAGCTTCCGGAATCATCAGTCCGTTTGGAAGGGCATGAAGTCCTCCACAAGTTGCTGGCTCCGCTG
This sequence comes from Hordeum marinum, assembly GCA_022496015.1. NCBI lineage: Eukaryota > Viridiplantae > Streptophyta > Magnoliopsida > Poales > Poaceae > Hordeum > Hordeum marinum. The sequence goes on along the minus strand of CM039675.1, from coordinate 364,155,507 downwards.
TGAGCTGGTTTGAAATGTGGGAATGCGAAATTTACCGAAATTTGTACTGCCCTGTCATAGGGTTTTCTTCTTTGAGCAGACGCATAGAGTGAGTCCCTATGAAGGATGTAATGCTGGCAACTAGGCACAAAAGGATGAGTTCTCCCCATGTGTTCCAGCCATCCTCCAGCTATTATCACCAGGGATTTCTCAACCGCAGACAGCGAGATTTCCCTTCCGACAGGTCCAACAAGAGGCCCTGGCAATGCCTTGCCCTGAACAGCTGCACTGAAAGCTACTCGCCCCGGAAAGGCCGAAATACTTGGGCGACGACGACGAGGAGCACCAAATGCCTCTTGTATTGTTGTCTCTGGTGAGCCGCGATACCTGGCCGGACCGCCGGAGTACTGCGTATTCATGAGCTCCTGAGGACCCTGTCCCCTTCTCGTCTTGCCAGTCGGCGGCACCTTGCTTTCATGCGCAGAGCCCACACGGAGTAAAGAAGAGAGCTGTGGCGCACGTACTGCGACTGCTACCGCTACGCAAACACATTAGGAGAGGAGATGACGATGGGTCAGATGTTAATAGTACTCTCCATGCAAGCAGATTAGGGCCGGTGTAGACGTGTAGTGTAGTGGACCAGCGGTTGCAGGTCCATGCAGAGCACCTGCAGTAGGTTGACAGTCGCTCACTCTCATTTCAACCCCAGGCAGAGCGCGGATAGAAAAGTTAGAAACTGCCCGCCAATGGACATGGAGTCGTCGTTTATCGTTCTCCTCTTCCTCTTCCTCGCCAGAGCGGAGGCGGCGAGCCACAGCGTTGGCGTTGGCGGTCGAGAAGGGAAGGCTGGGGGAGCGGTACTTCTTCCGCTCAGGCTGCAGCAGGTGGCGCCCCCGCCGCGAGCACCGCCGAACCGGCTGCGGTTCCGCCACAATGTGAGCCTGACGGTGTCGGTGGCTGTCGGCACGCCGCCGCAGAACGTCGCGATGGTGCTTGACACTGGCAGCGAGCTCTCCTGGCTGCTCTGCAACGGGAGCTCCGTGTCGCCGCCTGCGCCGTTCAACGCGTCCGCTTCTTTGACGTACGGCGCCGTCGCTTGCTCGTCGCCGGCGTGCGTGTGGCGCGGACGTGACCTGCCCGTCCGCCCGTTCTGTGACACGCCGCCGTCGACCTCCTGCCGCGTCTCCATCTCCTACGCAGACGCCTCCTCAGCCGACGGCCTCCTCGTTGCCGATACCTTCATCCTCGGCGCGCAGGCCGTGCCCACCCTGTTCGGCTGCATCACCTCCTATTCCTCCAGCACGGCCGCCGACCGCAACGCCACTGACCCGTCGGAGGCGGCGACCGGCCTCCTCGGCATGAACCGTGGCAGTCTCTCCTTCGTGACGCAGACGGCGACGCTCCGCTTCGCCTACTGTATCGCCCCCGGCCAAGGACCCGGCATCCTCCTCCTCGGCGGCGACGGCGGCGCGGCCCCGCCACTGAACTACACGCCGATGATAGAGATCTCCCAGCCGCTGCCGTACTTCGACCGGGTGGCCTACTCCGTGCAGCTGGAGGGCATCCGCGTGGGAAGCGCCCTGCTCGCCATCCCCAAGTCCGTGCTCACGCCGGACCACACGGGCGCCGGGCAGACCATGGTGGACTCCGGCACGCAGTTCACCTTCCTCCTGGCCAACGCCTACGCGGCGCTCAAGAGCGAGTTCCTGAACCAGACGCGGTCGCTGCTCGCCCCGCTCGGCGAGCCGGGCTTCGTGTTCCAGGGCGCGTTCGACGCGTGCTTCCGCGGCCCGGAGGAGCGGGTGTCGGCGGCAAGCCGGCTTCTCCCGGAGGTGGGCCTGGTACTCCGCGGCGCGGAGGTGGCCGTGGCCGGGGAGAAGCTCCTGTACAGCGTACCCGGCGAGCGGCGCGGGGAGAAGGGGGAGGAGGCTGTGTGGTGCCTGACGTTCGGGAACTCGGACATGGCGGGCATGTCGGCCTACGTGATCGGGCACCACCACCAGCAGGACGTGTGGGTGGAGTACGACCTCCAGAACGGCCGAGTGGGCTTCGCGCCGGCGCGCTGTGAGCTCGCCACCCAGCGCCTCGGCGCCAAAGTGTAGTTGTCTAGTGGCGTTGCCTCAGTCAATGTGTAGTCGTCGTGTAAAGGTGTAGCCAAATACTAGCGGCGGCGGCAGTAGCAGGGCACGAATCGTTAGCAGAGGGCGAGTATTAGGGATGGTCCCTCTCCGATCACCTGCTGCCAGTGGCGAACTACTCGTTATTTACAAACTTCATTGTTGTATTATGAGAATACAGATACGAGGTAATGACATAGTAAGCGACATTTCAATTTCGAACGGGCAGTAAGCAACTAATTGAGAGTCAGCAGCAAGAAAAGATTAACACAAAAGTTCAAGTGAGGACAAGTTTAAATTGGTTTGCCATATCCCAGGCACATGAAAACAACGCGTTGCCGGTGTCAAGTCCACAGCGGACAAAGGTCTTCACCGTGAGCTCTCATACGAAAAGGAGAACTATAACGAGAGGAGCCCGCACCAACGTGTGCAGCTTTTGCTGGTAGCTCATTCATGTCATCATGAGGTCTTCAAGGCAAACGTGGCAAGTGTACATCCCCGTAGCCAGATCAGGACAATGCCACTATGAAGATAGTGGACGCACGATAAAGAGGGAAAGCCACCACTATCATCATGGTGTCCACTGGAGAGACAACCGCGCGGACAGGCATCCGGGGTTGCTGCCCCAACATCCATGTTTGAGACATCACCAACCGCACACATCACGGCGCACCAACCATGGCAGGAAGAGTAAAAGGCGACATCTTTCATTCCTAGCTCGGCATAACCCCGAAATTTGGGTCGACGCCTCCACGGTAGGGGGTGCCCACGCCTGCATACCCAGCTAGTCCCAGTGGATCGGCAAAGACACAACTGTAGAATTGTAAGTAGGTCTAGAAGGGGTTGATTAGACTACTTGGCCAATGAAAAACTAGCCTTTTCCTAATTTTATTTCATGGCAGATTTAGCAATTCTAGAAAGTCTAGTAACACCCTACACGTGCAAGTCTAATATAGTGATAGCGGAAAGTAAAGACTTTGCACATGAACGATGGTAGAGGCACATCAACGGATCATGTAGATGTGATCGAGTTGTTAGGGTTTAGGTAATGGCTAGGTCAAGTGTTTCTCGGTGGGTCCGGATAGATGAATTTTGGTGGACCGAGATAGACTTTGGAATTTAGGACATAAATGAATATGAGAATGGGGCTGAGGGTTTTGGAGAAATATCTCTAAGCACTTGAGCAGTTGGTCCATTATCATAACCTCATGATCTTTCAATAGTATTGGCTTTCCTAGAGACTCAATGTGATATTCGACCCCTTAACAAAAAAATGTAGAGTCTTGAAGCTTTGCCAATAGAAAGCACAACTTATCCCTAGATGGTTTTGATAAGGCAACATATATTTCATTGAACTGATGATTCCATCAAGTATATTTCAGAAAAAGTTAAGTGAATGGATTGGCCAAGATTGTGAGGAGATTCCCTAGATGCTTGGAACATCAATTGGCAAAAGCTTCAAGACTTGACATTTTGTATTTATGTGAGAAATCACATTTAAGTCCATAGGAAAGATAATACTATTAAAAGGGATGAGGTATCTATGATGATCTGGTTGTTCAAGTGCTTAGAAATTAGCCACCAAAACCCCTCAAGAATTCTCCCACAAAATATTCTGTTAAAATCCTAAAAGTCAAATTCGGTGCCACCAATTTTCCACAACCGGCCATATCGAGTTTTCCTTAGACAGAATCCAGAGCCAAACCCTAGCAACTCGGTGTAACCAAGTTCCATCTCGGTACAACCAAAAGCAGTGACCAACCTTCTCATGTCCATTTGCTAAAAATTGGAATTTCTGAGTTTTACAAATCGGTGCCACCGAAGTGATGAACTGCCTAGGCTAACCAAATGGGACTTACCGAGAAGTCGTATATCGGTCTCACCGAAAAGCCTAAAGTTAGAGCATTTTGCACTAGTCGGTGCAACCAAGTTTTTATTTCGATTCCACCGAGTAGTGCAATAATGTTGTAGCGGTTGGATTTTTGGAGATGGCTATATATACCCTTCCACTCCCTCTCATTCGTAGAGAGAGCACTCAGAACAAGCAAACACATCCACCATCCATTTTCCGAGAGAGAACCACCTACTCATGTGTTGAGATGAAGATCTTCCACTCCAACCATATGAATCTTGATTTCTAGCCTCCCCAAGTTGCTTTCCATCCAATCAATCCCTTCCACCAATTCAAATCCTTTGAGAGAGTGATTGAGTGTTGAAGAGACTATCCTTTGAAGCACAAGAGCGAGGAGTTCATCATCCATACCACATCTATTACCTTTTGGAGAGTGGCTTCTCCCAGATTGTTTAGGTGTCGCTTGGGAGCCTCCAATTTGTGTGGAGTTGAACCAATAAGTTTGTAAGGACAAGGAGATCACCTACTTCGTGAAGATCTACCCCGAGTGAGGCTAGTTCTTCGTGGACTTAAGTTGTGATGGAATGCACGAGGTTGCTACTTCGTGAACCCTTCGTGGGTGGAGCCCTCCGTGGACTCACGCAACAGTTACCCTTCATGGGTTGCAGTCTCCATCAACGTGGACATACGATAGAACCAACTATCAGAACCACGGGAAAAATCTTCGAGTCCCCATTGCATTTGATCTTCCTATCCCTTCCCTCTACTTACACTTGCATGTCTTTATTTTCCGTTGCTATACTCTTAGATTTGCATCTGTACGGTGTGTTAGACTTGATAGAATTGATAAAACTTGCCAAACAATTAATTTCATAAAAGGTTAGGATTTTATTTGGTAAAATAGTCTAATCACCCCCCCCCTCGAGACATACTTTGGATCCTACAAGTGGTATCAAAGCTTTGGTGTCCATTGCATTGGTTTCACAACCTAGGAGAGTATGGCGTCTAGTAAGGGAAATTACCACCGTAGAGGTCCATATTTTGATGGTACAAACTTTGCTAGTTGGAAACACAAAATGAAAATGCATATTCTTGGTCATAATCATGTCTTGTGGGCTATTGTTCGTGTTGGATTGCAAGGTGAATTCTTTGGTGATGGAAAGGAACCAGATCATGAAGCCACCACGAAAGAATTGAAGATGTTGCAATACAACGCTCAAGCATGCCCATCAAGTTGATGTGGGTCCCCAAGAAGAAGAACTAGATAAGTTCTTGAGGGGTGACTCCGCCAACAAAATTCATTCACACTCATTTTTGGCAAGAGCTAGTGCAATCAACGCAAACCTTATGCAATATTTCAAGGAGTCACAAATCCCCTTGTTGGTAAGCAAGGGACAATGTAATTAATGTATCAATGGACATCATAATACATGTGCTTCATTTCATGTCCCTAGATATTCTCGTATTTGTTCCTTGTGTGGGACTAACACATGTAGGTGAGAAGAGTACAAAACAAAAAGGATAGCTCCCAACTCAATATGATCTTCATCAACAATGAGCATCCACTACTACCTCACCTCCATGAAGTCTTCTACAACAAAACCCAAGGTTAGTTTATCCATGTAAAGGGGGTGTCACATCAAGGGGGGCTTTACTCTAAGACTTGAGTCAAAGCATATCAGAAGATATGAACAAATTAAAAACTTTATGTAAAGTGGCAACCCCACTTGTGCTTAAACGATGAGTACGAGATATGATCAAGCATTCTTGCTTGGCTCCTTGGGTCAATATACTTGTATATAGATGACTCTATCATCGTCAAAGTGCTTGGTAGATACTAGAGTGAATGTGCATGTTTGACATATTTTATTTGACATCTTATTGTGTGAGCATGTTGGTATGCATCTTTTTCTTCATTCGAGAACATTCAATTTTTGTTTTATTTGGGTTTAATTTTTCTAGCCAATTGGATGTAAAAGAGTGCCTAGGTACCCCCTTAAGCTATCTATGCTTTCTCGTCTCAAATTCTATTCATGCTTCATCACAAAATTTGAGCAAGCACTTTTCGGACCCTCCGGGCGAGGAGCGCTTGGAGCCACCGATTTGACAAGGGCTGACTTCCAAAACCTCCCAAGTGTTTTTTGGTGTAATCAATATTCCAAACTTAGTTCCAACGAAGCACTAGGGTTGATATGGTTTTCTACCTCGGTACCATTGATCTATAGATCTCGGTGTCACCGAGTTGTTCTGTCAACGGACAATTACGCATCTTGGTGGAACCGATATTTCTGGCTCGGTGTCACCGATAGCAGGTGTGTGTATATATATCCCTAGGTTCGTACTTTCAAAAATACTTCAAACGAAAACTTCCACACCCCGCTGCTGCCGCCGCCTGCGTCTCCAGACGATCCCCGCTGTCTCCCGTGCGCCCTGGCCGCTGGAATCCATCGTCGTCAACGGAATCTTCTCCGACATTTCCGCCGTAGCGGAGATCCGCCAAGTTAGGGTAGATCTCTGACCCCTCATGCGCTCCAAACTCTAATTCATGCACATTAGTTTGGTTTTCATCTTTAGGCATGTTTTACAATGATCTCATCCATCAGAAAATTCCTTAGAATATATCTAAAGAAGAATTTTAGCATTAGGTATCCTCAATATGCAATCTCGGTGTCATCGAGTCGAAACGTCTTAATGTCACCGATGTTGGTTCATCCACATCACAAGGACTTATCGATGAAAACGAAAGTGCCTATCGATATCGAAACGGGGATTAGGGTTTCTGAGCACAACTTCAACGAGATCGAGTCACATTTCGGGGAAACCGGACCGTGTGAGCAAGTTTTTGTTACTGTTGTTTGTTGCCTCGGAAGTTCCAAAACCTAAAACTCAGTGGAACCGAATTTCATACTGTGAATACCTAATACTAACTTTTTGAGTTCAAATTGCAAAAACTTTTGAATTTTGTGATGCTCATCTATTCTACTCCTCCATATCTAATTTACAGGGTCATAGCTCAACCATGTCAGGATCAGATGATAGCCAGAACCAGTTTAGAGAGCCAAGTGCAGACTTGGATGGAGGCACTAGTCCTGAAAGCAGTTCAAAGGACCTTGGAACTCCTAGTTCTCATGGCTTGCCCAAGGCAACCACTAGGGCTAGGAAGCACAAGAATTCCGATGAACAGGATGAAGATTTTATACCTGATGAGGTGACATCCAAGAAATAGCGAGAGAGGAAAGAAAGAGTTGTTGCCAAAAAGGTCCTTGAGTCAGTTGCTACAAAATGGGAAATTTCTCTATCCTTTGAGAACCCCGGTTCATCAGGAAGGACCAAATCTATGGCTAAGAAGCCAGGGCAGAAAAGGGAAAGGGTGAGAATCATCCATTTGGTTGGGAGTCCAACCTCCATGTTTATAATCCCTGGAGAGGATGAAGAAGAGGAAGAGGATGTCCCAGCTGCTAACCCTCCTCCTTCCAAGCAGAGGAAATTGATGGTTGATGATATGCCTAGCAAGCCTGCTCCTAAGGCTAAACCCTCAGCTCCCAAGGCCAAGCCAGCTGCCTCCCAAGCCCAAGAATACCACAAGAGACATTTATGTTGTAGGCAAGAACAAGGGTTCTACTTCTAGAGATGTTGCAGAAGAAGATGAGGATGTTGCTATGTTGAGGAATCTTAGACCTCACCCGCCAGACCACGATGATGATCATCCAATGGTAGAGAATATGAAGGAGAGGAAGGATAAAGGTCTCGGGAGGTGGAGAGCCAGCGATCCATATGTTGTGAGGAGAAGGACTGATGTGGATACTCTCATACCAAGGAGCAGCAGGACTTCTATGAGACTGTATTTCTTGATAAGAACCCAGCTGTGAGTGACATGAGGTTTGTTGACTAGAAGTTCATCAAGACAAATGAAGACTATTACCCCTGTGTCTAGGAGAACTTCAAGATGATAGACCTTGATGAGTTCATTGGCAAGGAAATTACTACATGGAATGTTGAGCTCATCATGCAATTCTACTCCATTGCACACTTATATCCAGATGGCAAATAGTGTGGATGACAGAAGGCAATAGGTACCAATCTATTGTTGATGAGTGGGCTACCATCTTAGGAGTCCCAAAGGTGCATGAGAGAGATTTGGATGTGTAGTCTAAATCAAAGATGAATCACAACTCTATTCAAACATGTACACATCAATTCCAAAGGATTATCTGACCCACAAGCTTGGCTCAGTTTGCTTTCCACAAGCAGGACCCACTACCTCCAACACCATATTGAGGCACACTTTGATGCCCAAATCTGGAGATGACAAGACGATCCGTGGATACTCAATCAACATGTTGCATCATGTGGACAACCACACCAGGATCAGAGTGATGGATCTTATTGTTGAGATCATCAAGAGGACAACTGTCGATCAGAAGAGATCATGTGGTTATGCTCCATATATTCAGATGCTCATCAACTCCAAAGTTGGAAAGAGCCTCTATCTACTTGATCGACCACACCTGCCCCTCCAACCAGATTATGAGGATAATGTTATGGTGATGGATTCATCTCATCCCACTTCATCTACTGCACAAGCAAAGGCCCATGCAGAGGCAACAAGAGTCGCTAGTGCTCTAGTCCCAAAGACGAAGAGTGATCAAATGGCCTATCTAGTCAATACCATTCAGGGAATGGAGTAGAACATCAACGAGCTACTGCTAAACCAGAACTGTCTTGAGAGGATTGTGGAGACGAAGTTCCATGACCTTGAAAACAATGTGACTGAGCTGACCACCATGGTTAACCAATTGAGCAAGAGGTAGATGCAGTTCCTTTGCCCAGCTTGGATGATGGTGATAAGAGCCCTACATTGCCAGTCCAGACTTAGTTTAGGACTCAGGTTTGATCTGCTATTGTGTCTGCCCTGGATTTGAGACCCTTAGCGTCTGCACCTGTTGCAACTTCTATCGTGCCTCCTTAAGCACCTCCAGTGTCAACTCCACCAGCCCAGAGGACTTTTGCATAAGCATTCACAAACACTCTCTTATCGACTCCTTCCATGACTACCTGAGCAGCTTCACCGCCCCATGGAGGAGATCATGACCATAGTGACGTTTAGCTCTATACTTTCGAGCTTTTTGGTAACTTGTTGCCAAAGGGCAAGAAATTGTATAGACAATAGGGCTTCTAGATAGATAGATAGATAGAGAGATAGAGAGAGAGAGAGTTTCTTTTGATGCTTCTCCTTGACTTTGAAAACATTTGGCTTATCTTTTGTTCGTCTTAAACTTCGTGGTGTTTGATCATGCGCTTTGTGATTGATGTTACTATTTCCTATCTTTGTGATATTCATATGATAATCATTCACTCATGTTTGGTGTTATGTGCATTGTAATCCATTCATATCATTTATGCGCACCACCAAGATGTTTGTGAGATGCAAGAGTGACCCATGATCCTAATCGATTAAGCATTTGCATTCAAACACAAATTTAAAATAATGCGCAAATTTAGGGGGAGCTCTTGCTTATCACATACTTCTCAAAGCGATGATGTTATACATTGATTATATTGAATGTCAAAGATTTGATCTATATGTTGTCATCAATTACCAAAAAGAGGGAGATTGAAAGCACAACTACTCCTTAGGAGGTTTTGGTAACTAATAACAACATATGTTTCATTGGACTAATGATTCCATCAAGTATATTTCAGGAAGAGTTCAATGAATGGATTGGCTAGGATTGTGAGGACATTCCCTAGATGCTTGGAATGTCAATTGGCAAAATCTTCAAGAATCTACATTTTATATTTATGTGAGAAATCACATTTGAGTCCATAAGAAAGCCAATACTATTAAAAGGGGATGAAGTATCTATGATGATCTGGTTTCTCAAGTGCTTAGAGATTATCCACCAAAAACCGTCAAGAATTATCCCACAAAATATTCTGTCAAAATTCTAAAATTCAAATTAGATGCCACCAACTTTCCAAATCGTCCATACTGAGTTTTCTTAGACAGAATCCAAAGCCAAACCCTAGCAACTCGGTGTAACCAAGTTCCATCTTGGTACAATCGAAAAGCTATGACCAACCTTCTGGTGTCCATTTGCTAAAAATTGGAATTTCTAAGTTTTACGAATCGATATGATCAAAGTGGGGAACTGCCTAGGCCAACCGAATCGGAGTCACCGAGAAGTTGTATATCGGTCTCACCGAAAAGCCTAAAGTTAGAGCATTTTGCACTAATCGGTGCAACCAAGTTTTTACTTCGGTTCCACCGAGTTGGAAATAATGTTGTAATGTTTGGATTTCTAGAGATGGCTATATATACCCCTCCACCTCCCTCTCATTCGCAGGGAGAGCACTCCGAACAAGCAAACACTTCCACCATTCATTTCTAAGAGAGAACCACCTACTCATGTGTTGAGTTCAAGATCTTCCACTCCAACCATATGAATCTTGATTTCTAGCCTACCCAAGTTGCTTTCCATCCAATCAATCTCTTCCACCAAGCCAAATCCTATGAGGGGTGATTGAGTGTTGAGGAGACTATCTTTTTAAGCACAAGAGCAATGAGTTAATCATCCTTACCACATCTATTACCTTTTGGAGAGTGGTGTCTCCTAGACTGGTTAGGTGTCGCTTGGGAGCCTCCAATTCATGTGGAGTTAAACCAAGAAGTTTGTAATGCAAGGATATCACCTACTTCGTGAAGATCTACCCCAAGTGAGACTAGTCCTTCGTGGATGTAAGTCGTGATGGAATAGACGAGGTTGCTACTTTGTGGACCCTTCATGGGTGGAGCCCTCCATGGACTCGTGAAACAGTTACCCTTCATGGGTTGAAGTCTCCATCAACGTGGATGTACGATAGCAATGCCTATCGGAACCACGGGAAATATCTTCGAGTACCCATTGCATTTGATCTTCCTATCCCTTCCCTCTACTTACACCTGCATGTCTTTATTTTCCACTGCTATACTCTTAGATTTGCATGTGTAGGTTGTGCTAGACTTGGTAGAATTGCTAAAACTTGCCAACCAATTAAATTGAGAAAAGGTTAGGATTTTATTTGGCCAAGTAGTGTAATCACCCCCCTCTAGACATACTTTTGATCCTACACCTACACATGTCATTTGTGTTTTGAAGGGTCCACGTCCACATCCCACATACCTACATTGACGTTTCCTAAAATATTATTTCAGTAGGTATTAGTTCAATGATTTCTATGTTGTTATGAATTACTAAAACCACCTGGGGATTTATTGCACATTCACTCTCCCACTTTTGGGTAATTGATGACAACATAGAGACCAAAGCTTCAACATGAGTCACCGAATAACATTGTTGTTTTGACAAGTATGTTATAAGCAAGCCCCCCCTAAATTTGTGCATTATTTAGAATTTGTGCTTGAATGCAAACACACAATTTATTAGGATCATGGTATAACTCTACCAGGCCACATACATCTTGGTGAGCGCACAAAGAATATGAATGGGATACAAAAAGCACTCATCACCAAGCATACATGTGAATGACCGTAGGTGGACATGGGAGAAGTCTTTTCATAAGTAATCATGTGATGTTGGTATTCATTCAATATTTTGATGATGTGTATGTTGATCTTCCTTTAGCGGTGTCATGTGAATGTCGACTACATGAAACTTCATCATACTTGGGCCTAAGGGAAAGCATTGGGTAGTAATAAATAGATGATGGGTTGCGAGAGTGACAGAAACTTAAACCCTAGTTTATGTGTTATTCCGTAAGGGGCTGATTTGGATCCATATGTTTCATCTTATGGTTAGATTCAACTTAATTCTTCTTTCGTAGTTGCAGATGCTTGCAAGAGGAGGTAATCTTAAGAGGGTTGTTTGTTCAAGTAAGAATAACACCCTAGCACCGGATCCACCGGCATATCAAATTATCAAAGTATCGAACGCGAATCAACTAAACATGATGAAACGTGACTAGACAAAGTTCACATGTGTCCTCGAGAGCTCTTTATTTCCTATAAGAGTACTTTTCGGCTTGTCCTTTTCTATAAAAAAGATTGGGCTAGCTTGCTGCACCTTTGTTGCTATTATTACTTGGTACTTGTTATGAATTGCCTTGCTACAAAACTATCTGCTACTACTTCTTTCGGTGCTTAGAGAAAATACCTTGTTGAATATCACTTGTCATTTCCTTCTGCTCCTCTTGGTTCGACATTTTTACTTATTGAAGGGACTACGATTGATCCCCTATACTTGTGGGTCATCATAAAGGTGTGGGAAAGACATAACCATGTTGGAAAATGTAGTACACAACAAAAAATTTGCCCTACAAATCTAGTTCTCGGGATCACTATAAAGAATGTGGATACAATGTTAGATATGATCTTACCATCAACGAGTTGCAGCAGAAGAAGTGTTGGTGAAGATCACGTTGTTAAAGTCCCACAAACAGATCCCTTGAACAAGAACCAAGCATACGCCCCCTTTTGTGGATTTAACACGTACGATACCAGAGATCCGACAGATATTCACGTTCTAGAGCTAGGCTATGCTGAAATAGAGCTACAGGGAGGAGCAGCCCTTTGGGAGAGCTATGATGGACAACTAGAGGGAGAGGGGGCTCCTGAGATCACGTGAGAAACTTGTGTCTCAATAGGGGGAAACCAAGGGTATATATAGGTGGAGGAGGGGGTGACCGCCTTGGGGAAGGGGCTCCCTCCCTTTGGGTGATGACCAAGGGGTGGGGCGGCCACCTCTCCAACCCTAGCCACACCCTCCACTTGGAGGGCAAGGCAAGGAGGTGAGGGCACCGCCTACATGGGCCCCAAGGACCATGTAGCTACCCGCTAATAGTGTTGGAAATATGCCCTAGAGGCAATAATAAAATGGTTATTATTGTATTTCCTTGTTCATGATAATTGTCTATTGTTCATGCTATAATTGTGTTAACCAGAAACCATAATACATGTGTGAATACATAGACCACAACATTTCCCTAGTGAGCCTCTAGTTGGCTAGCTCGTTGATCAATAGATGGTCACGGTTTCATGACCATGGACATTGGATGTCGTTGATAACAGGATCACATCATTAGGAGAATGATGTGATGGACAAAACCCAATCCTGAGCATAGCACAAGATCGTGTAGTTCGTTTGCTAAAGCTTTTCAATGTCAAGTATCGTTTCCTTAGACCATGAGATTGTGAAACTCCCGGATACCATAGGAATGCTTTGGGTGTGCCAAACGTCACAACGTAACTGGGTGGCTATAAAGGTACACTACGGGTATCTCCGAAAGTGTCTGTTGTGTTGGCACGAATCGAGACTGGGATTTGTCACTCCGTGTGACGGAGAGGTATCTCTGGGCACACTCGGTAAGACATCATCATAATGAGCTCAATGTGACTAAGAAGATAGCCACAGGATGATGTGTTATGGAATGAGTAAAGAGACTTGCCGGTAACGAGATTAAACAAGGTATAGAGATACCGACGATCAAATCTCGGGCAAGTATCATACTCGTAGACAAAGGGAATTGAATACAGGATTGATTGAATCCCGACATCGTGGTTCATCCGATGAGATCATCGTGGAGCATGTGGGAGCCAACATGGGTATTCAGATCCCGCTGTTGGTTATTGTCCGGAGAGGTGTCTCTGTCATGTCTACGTGTCTCCCGAACCCGTAGGGTCTACACACTTAAGGTTTGATGACGCTAGGGTTATAGGGAAATGTTGTACGTGGTTATAGAATGTTGTTCGGAGTCCCGGATGAGATCCCGGACGTCACGAGGATCTCCATAATGGTCCGGAGGTAAAGATTGATATATAGGAAGTCTAGTTTTGGTCATCGAAAAGTTTTCAGGCTCATTGGTAGTGTCCCGGGAGTGCCGGGAGGGTGCCGGAGGACCCCCGGGAGGGGGTGAAGACCAAAGGACTTCATGGGCCCTTAGAGGAGTTGTACCAGCCCTTATTGGGCTGGCCAAGACCTTCCGGAAGGGCCCATGCGGCTAGGGATAAGAGATAAGGCTGAAAAGGATTCAAAAGGAAGAGATCCACCTCCCTTGTGGGAGGTGGACTCCTCCCTAGGTTCGGACGAACCTCTCCTCCTTGGAGGAGGGGCCAAGGCAGCCCTCCCTCTCCCTCCTCCTATATATATCCAAGGTTTTGGGATGATTTGAGACACGACTTCTCTCTCTCTCGGCGCAGCCCTACCCTTCCTCTTCCTCGTTCTCCGTAGCGCTTGGTGAAGCCCTGCCGGAGTCCATGTAGCTCCACCATCACTGTGCCGTCGTGCTACCGGAGCTCTCCCTCAACCTCTCCTTCCTCCTTGCTGGATCAAGGCGTAGGAGACGTCATCGAGCTACACGTGTGTTGAACGCGGAGGCGCCGTTGTTCGGCGTCGGAGTCCATCGTGATCTGAATCGCTACGAGTACGACTCCACCAACCGCGTTCTTGTAACGCTTCCGCTTAGCGATCTTCAAAGGTATGAAGATGCAATCTCTCCCCACTCGTTGCTGGTTTCTCCATAGATAGATCTTGATCGTAGGAAAATTTTGATTTGCTACTACGTCTCCCAACAGTGGCATCATGAGCTAGGTCTATGCGTAGAATCTATGCACGAGTAGAACACAAAGCAGTTGTGGGCATCGATCTTGTTAATTTTCTTACCATTACTAGTCTTATCTTGATTCGACGGTATTGTGGGATGAAGCGGCCCGGACCAACTTTACACGTACGCTTACGTGAGACCGGTTCCACCGCCTGACATGCACTTGTTGCATAAGGTGGCTAGAGGGCGTCTGTCTCTCCCACCTTAGTCGGATCGTATTCAATGAAATGGGTCCTTATGAAGGGTAAATAGCAATTGGCATATCACGTTGTGGTTTTGGCGTAGGTAAGAAACATTCTTGCTAGAAACCAATAGCAGCCACGTAAAAACTTGCAACTACAAATTAGAGGACGTCTAACTTGTTTTTGCAGCATATGCCTTGTGATGTGATATGGCCAAAGAATGTGATGTGATGCATTGTGATGTATGAGATTGATCATGTTCTTGTAATAGGATTCACGACTTGCATGTCGATGAGTATGACAACCGATAGGAGCCATAGGAGTTGTCTTATTGTATGACCTGCGTGTCAATCATAAACGCCATGTAATTACTTTACTTTATTGCTAAACGTTAGCCATAGTAGTAGAAGTAATAGTTGGCGAGACAACTTCATGAAGACACAATGATGGAGATCATGATGATGGAGATCATGGTGTCGTGCCGGTGACAGTGATGATCATGGTGCCCCGAAGATGGAGATCAAAGGAGCAAGATGATATTGGCCATATCATGTCACTATATTGATTGCATGTGATGTTTATCATGTTTACATATTATTTGCTTAGAACGACGGTAGTAAATAAGATTGTCTCTCAATAAAATTTCAAGAGATGTGTTCACCCTAACTGTGCACCGTTGCTAAGGATCGTTGTTCCGAAGCACCACGTGATGATCGGGTGTGATAGGTTCTAACGTTCGCATACAACGGGTGTAAGCCAGATTTACACACGCGAAACACTTAGGTTGACTTGACGAGCCTAGCATGTACAGACATGGACTCGGAACACGGAAGGCCGAAAGGTCGAACATGAGTCGTATAGAAGATACGATCAACATGGAGATGTTCACCATGGATGACTAGTCCGTCTCACGTGATGATTGGACACGGGCTAGTTGACATGGATCATGTGTCACTTGGATAACTAGAGAGATGTATATCTAAGTGGGAGTTCATTAAATAATTTGATTATGTGAACTTAATTATCATGAACTTAGTCTAAAATTGTCTTTGCAATCTATATTGTAGATCCAATGGCTAATGCGAATGTCACCCTAAACTTCAATGCGTTCCTAGAGAAAACCAAGCTGAAAGATGATGGAAGCAACTATGCGGACTCGGTCCGTAGCTTGAGGATCATCCTCATAGCTTCCAAGAGATTGTATGTCCTTGATGCACCGCTAGGTGAACCACCCATTTTCCCAGCAGACCAAGACGTTATGAACGCTTGGCAGTCATGCTACGATGATTACTCCCTTGTTCAGTGCGGCATGCTTTACAGTTTAGAACCGGGGCTCCAAAAGCGTTTGAGCAACACGGAGCATATGAGATGTTCCAAGAGTTGAAACTAATTTTCCAAGCTCATGCCCGGGTCGAGAGATATGACGTCTCCGACAAGTTCTTCAGCTGTAAGATGGAGGAGAACAGTTGTGTCAGTGAGCACATACTCAAGATGTCCGGGTTACACAACCGCTTGACTCAGCTAGATGTTAATCTCCTGGATGACTCGGTCATTGACAGAATCCTCCAGCCGCTTCCACCTAGCTACAAGAGCTTTGTGATGAACTACAACATGCAGGGTATGGAGAAGTCCATTCCTAAGTTGTACTCGATGCTGAAATCAGCGGAGGTCGAGATCAAAAAGGAGCATCAAGTGATGATGGTGAATAAGACCACTAGTTTCAAGAAAGGCAAGGGTAAGAAGAACTTCAAGAAGGACGGCAAAGCTGTTGCCACGCCCGGTAAGCAAGTTGCCAGGAAGAAGAACAAGCATGGATCCAAGCCTGAGACTGAGTGCTTTTATTGCAAGGGTACCGGTTACTGGAAGCGGAACTGCGCCAAGTACTTAGCGGATAAGAAGGCCGGCAACGTTAAAGGTATATGTGATATACTTGTTATTGATGTGTACCTAACCAGCGCTCGTAGTAGCTCCTGGGTATTTGATATCGGTGTAGTTGCTCACATTTGTAACTCCAAGCAGGAGCTGCGGAATAAGCGGAGGCTGGCAAAGGACGAGGTGACGATGCGCGTCGGGAATGGTTTCAAGACGTTGTGATCGCCGTCGGCACGTTACCTCTACATCTACCTTCGGGATTAGTGTTAGACCTCAATAATTGTTATTTAGTACTAGCTTTGTGTTGGGGAACGTTGCATGGGAAACAAAAAAATTCCTACGCACACGAAGATCTATCCATGGTGATTAGCATCTACGA
Source organism: Hordeum marinum (assembly GCA_022496015.1). Lineage (NCBI taxonomy): Eukaryota > Viridiplantae > Streptophyta > Magnoliopsida > Poales > Poaceae > Hordeum > Hordeum marinum. The sequence continues at coordinate 364,138,527 of CM039675.1, read as the reverse complement.
GAGGGAGAGTGGATCTACATACCCTTGTAGATCGCTAAGCGGGAAGCGTTAAGAAACGCGATTGGTGTAGTCGAACGTCTTCACGATCCAAATCACCGTGCATCCCGCGATCCGATCACGATCCATCCCGTGATCCGATCACGATCCATCCCACGAACTTGATCATGATCCTTCCGATCTAGCACTGAACGGACGGCACCTCCGCGTTCAGCACACGTACAGCTTGATGACGATCTCCACCGTCTTGATCCAGCAAGAAGGAGTGAAGAGGAAGAAGAGTTCTCTGGCAGCCTAACGGCGCTCCGGCGATGATGGTGGAGCAATTCCGGCAGGGCTTCGCCTAAGCACTGCAGAAAACCGATCTAGAGGAGAAACTATGCACTAGAGGAACGGGTAGCACATGGCTGAAAATCAAGTGCAAAAACCCTCAATACCACCAGTATATATAGGAGGAGAGGACGAGAGGAGGCAGCTTGTCCTCCAAGCCTCCTAGGCTTCGGCCGAACTAAGAGAGGAGGAGTCCACCTCCTCCACTCCTAGTAGGATTAGGATTCATCCTTTTTTTTCCTTTTTGCCTTTTTCCACCTTTTTCTTTTTGGGTTTTCTTCTCCAGCTACATGGGCCTTGTGTGGGAGTTTCCACCAGCCCACTAAGGGCTGATATTCACTCTCCCACAGCCCATGAAGACTCTTGGGTCGAAATACCCCTCCCGGAGGTCTCCCGGTACACTACCGGCACTCCCGGTACACTACCGATAAGCCCGGAACTTTTCCGGCGACCAAAACAGGACTTCCTATATATGAATCTTTACCTCCGGACCATTCCGGAGCTCCTCGTGACGTCCAAGATCTCATTTGGGACTCCGAACAAACTTCGGTCACCACCATACATAACTCTATACTACCAAAACGTCACCAAACCTTAAGTGTGCAGACCCTGCGGGTTCGAGAACTATGTAGACATGACCGAGACACTTCTAAGGTCAATAACCAATGGCAGGACCTGGATGTCCACATTGGTTCCTACATATTCTACGAAGATCTTTATTGGTCGAACCTCTATGTCAAGGATTCAGTTAATCCCGTATGATGTTCCCTTTGTTCTTCGGTATGTTACTTGCCCGAGATTCGATCGTCGGTATCTCCATACCTAGTTCAACCTCGTTACTGGCAAGTCTCTTTACTCATTCCGTAATACAAGATCCCATGACCAACACTTAGTCACATTGCTTGCAAGGCTTATTGTGATGTTGTATTACCGAGTGGGCCCTGAGATACCTCTCCGTCACACGGAGTAACAAATCCCAGTCTTGATCCATGCCAAGTCAACAGACACCCTCGAAGACACCTGTAGAGAACCTTTATAGTCACCCAGTTACGTTGCGATGTTTGATACACACAAGGTACTCCTCCGATATCTGTGAGTTGCATGATCTCATGGTCACAGGAACATATACTTGACATGCAAAAAACAGTAGCAATAAACTCACACGATCATAAGCTACATTTGTAGTTTGGGTCTTGTCCATCACATCATTCTCCTAATGATGTGATCCCGTTATCAAATGACATATCATGTCCATGGCTAGGAAACCTTAACCATCTTTCAATCAACGAGCTAGTTCACTAGAGGCATACTAGGGACATTGTGTTTGTCTATGTATCCACACATGTATCCATGTTTCCAATCAATACAATTATAGCATGGATAATAAATGATTATCATGAACAAGGAAATACAATAATAAACACTTTGTTTATTGCCTCTAGGGCATAATTCCAACAGTCTCCCACTTGCACTAGAGTCAATAATCTAGTTCACATCACTATGTGATTTACATTGTAATGAATCGAACACCCATGTAGTTCTGGTGTTGATCATGTTTAGCCCTTGGAAGAGGTTTAGTCAACGGGTCTGCAACATTCAGATCCGTGTGCACTTTGCAAATATTTATGTCTTTCTTCAAGATGTAATCGCGGATGGAGTTGAAGCGTCGCTTTATGTGTCTGGTCCTCTTGTGAAACCTTGGTTCCTTGGCCAAAGCAATGGCACCAGTGTTGTCACAGAACAGGTTCATTGGATTCAGTGCACTGGGCCCTACTCCAAGATCTATCATGAACTGCTTCATCCAGACACCTTCCATTGCCGCCTCCGAGGCTGTGATGTATTCCGCTTCGCACGTAGAATCAGCTACCACGCTTTGCTTGGAACTGCACCAGCTTACCGCTCCCCCATTAAGAATAAATACGTATCCGGTTTGCTACTTAGAGTCGTCCGGATCAGTGTCAAAGCTTGCATCGACGTAACCCTTTACGACGAGCTCTTCATCACCTCCATAAACGAGAAACATTTCCTTAGTCCTTTTCAGGTACTTAAGGATATTCTTGACTGCTTGTCAGTGCTCCATTCCAGGATCACTTTGAAACCTTCCGGCCATACTTATGGCAAGGCTGACATTGGGTCTTGTGCACAGCATTGCATACATGATGGAGCCTATGGCTGAAGCATAGGGGATGGCACTCATCTTTTCTCTATATTCTGCAGTTACTGGGCATTGTGTCTTACTCAACTTCACACCTTGTAATACAGGCAAGAACCCCTTCTTGGACTATTCCATTTTGAACTTCTTCAAAACTTTATCAAGGTATGTGCTCTCTGAAAGTGCTATTAAGCGTATCGATCTATCTCTATAGATCTTAATGCCTAATATGAAAGCAGCTTCTCCTAGGTCCTTCATTGAAAAACTCTTGTTCAAATATTCCTTCACGCTTTCCAGCATTTCTATATTGTTTCCAATCAGCAATATGTCATCCACATATAATACTAGAAACGCTATAGAGCTCCCACTCACTTTCTTGTAAATACAAGCTTCTCCGTAAACTTGTATAAACTCAAACGCTTTGATCACCTCATCAAAGCGCTTATTCCAACTCCGAGATGCTTGCACCAGTCCATAAATGGATCGCTGGAGTTTGCAAACTTTGTCAGCATTCTCTGGATCGACAAAACCTTCGGGTTGCATCATATACAACTCTTCCTCAAGGAACCCGTTGAGGAACGATGTTTTTACATCCATCTGCCAAATTTCATAGTCGAAATAGGCAGCTATTGCTAACATGATTCTGACAGACTTAAGCATTGCTACGAGTGAGAAAGTCTCATCGTAGTCAACTCCTTGAACTTGTGAAAACCCCTTTGCCACAAGTCGAGCTTTATAGACGGTGACATTACTGTCCGCGTCTGTTTTCTTCTTAAAGATCCATTTGTTCTGAATGGCCTTTCGCCCGTCAGGTAATACTTCCAAAGTCCATACTTTGTTTTCATACATGGATCCCATCTCGGATTTCATGGCCTCTAACCATTTCTCGGAATCCGGGCCCATCACTGCTCCTCCATAGCTCGTAGGTTCATTGTTATCCAACAACATGACCTCCAAGACAGGGTTGCCGTACCACTCAGGGGTAGTATGCGGCCTTGTCGACCTACGAGGTTCAATAGCTGTTTGATCCGAAGCTTCATGATCATCATCATTAACTTCCTCTTCTACAGTCATAGGTTCCACAGAAACATCTTTCTGTGCTGCGCTACTTTCTGGTTGAAGTAAAGGTTCAATAACCTCATCAAGCTCTATTTTCCTCCCACTCAATTCTTTCGAGAGAAACTCTTTCTCAAGAAATGTTCCGTTTTTAGCGACAAACACTTTGCCTTCGGATTTGAGATAGAAGGTATACCCGATTGTCTCTTTCGGGTATCCTATGAAGATGCATTTCTCCGCTTTGGGTTCCAGCTTTTCAGGCTGAAGCTTTTTGACATAAGCATCACATCCCCAAACTTTAAGAAACGACAAATTTGGCTTCTTGCCAAACCACAGTTCATATGGCGTCGTCTCAACAGATTTTGATGGTGCCCTATTTAAAGTGAATGCACATGTCTCTAATGCATAACCCCAAAACGATAGTGGCAAATCAGCAAGAGACATCATAGAACGCACCATATCTAATAAGGTTCGATTACGACGTTCGGACACACCATTACGCTATGGTGTTCTGGGCGGTGTCAATTGTGAAACAATTCCACACTGTCTTAAGTGACTGCCAAACTCATAACTCAGATATTCACCTCCTCGATCAGATCGCAGGAACTTAATCTTCTTGTTACAATGATTCTCAACTTCACTCTGAAATTGCTTGAACTTTTCAAACGTTTCAGACTTGTGTTTCATTAAGTAAATATACCCATATCTTCTTAAGTCATCAGTGAAGGTGAGGAAATAACGATATCCACCATGCGCTGTAACATTCATTGGACCGCACACATCAGTGTGTACGATTTCCAATAAGTCACTCGCCCGTTCCATTGTTCCAGAGAATGGCGTTTTAGTCATCTTGCCCATGAGGCATGGTTCACATGTGTCAAGTGATTCAAAATCAAGTGACTCCAAAATTCATCAGCATGGAGCTTCCTCATGCGTTTTACACCAATATGACCTAAAAGGCAGTGCCACAAGAAAGTGGTACTATCATTATCAATTCTACATCTTTTGGCATCAATGTTATGAACATGTGTGTCATCACTATCAAGATTCAATATGAATAAAACCCTAACATTGGGTGCATGACCATAAAAGATATTACTCATATAAATAGAACAACCTTTATTCTCTGATTTAAATGAGTAACCGTCTCCCAATAAACAAGATCCAGATATAATGTTCATGCTTAACGCAGGCACTAAATAACAATTATTCAGGTTCATCACTAATCCCGATGGTAATCGAAGAGAGAGCGTGCCGACGGCGATCACATCAACCTTGGAACCATTTCCCACGCGCATCGTCACTTCGTCCTTTGCCAGCCTTCGTTTATTCCGTAGTTCCTGCTTTGAGTTGCAAATGTGAGCAACCGAACCGGTATCAAATACCCAGGCACTACTACGAGAGCTAGTAAGGTACACATCAATAACATGTATATCATATATACCTTGTTTGTCGTTGGCCGCGTTCTTGTCAGCCAGGTACTTGGGGCAGTTCCGCTTCTAGTGACCAGTTCCTTTGCAATGAAAGCACTCAATTTCTGGCTTGGGTCCATGCTTGGGCTTCTTTGCAGGAGTAGCAACTGCTTTGCCATCCTTCTTGGTTTTACCCTTCTTGCCCTTGCCCTTGACTTTGCCATTTTTCTTGAAACTAGTGGTTTTATTGACCATCAACACTTGATGTTTTTTCTAGATTTCAGACTCAGCGACTTTTAGCATCGCAAACAGCTCGGCGACTGACTTGTTCATCCCGTGCATGTTATAGTTCATCACAAAGCTCTTGTAACTAGGTGGCAGTGATTGAAGAACTCTATCAGTGATCGCCTCTGGCGGAAGGGCAATTCCCAACTTCGCTAGACGAGTTGAATACCCAGACATTCTGAGTATATGTTCACTGATAGACCCGTTCTCCTCCATCTTGCAAGCATAGAACTTATCGGAGGTTTCATACCTCTCGATCCGGGCGTTCTTCTGAAAGATAAACTTCAACTCCCGGAACATCTCATATGCTCCATGATGTTCAAAACGTCTTTGAAGTCCCGGTTCTAAGCCATACAATATTGCAAACTGAACTATTGAGTAATCTCCAGTACGTGCCTCCCAAGCGTTCTTAACGTCTTCGGAGGTCATGTCTTCTGGTTGGTCACCAAGCGGTGCATCAAGGACATATGATTTCTGGGAAGCCATGAGGATAATCCTCAGATTACGGGCCGAGTCAACAAAGTTACTTCCATCATCTTTTAGTTTAGCTTTCTCTAGGAACGCATTAAAATTCAGGGGTGCTACTGTGCGAGCCATTGATCTACAACATAAATATGCAAAGTTCACTTAGACTATTGTTCAAGATAATGAGTTTAGTTAATCAAATTACTAAAGCTCCCACTCAAATTGACATCCCTCATGTCATCTCAGTGTCACATGATCCAAATCCACCAACTCAAGTCCGATCATCACGTGAGTTGAGGTGGCTTCAATGGTGAACATCATTATGTTGATCATATCTACTATATGACTCATGTTCGACCTTTCGGTCTCTTGTGTTCCGAGGCCATGTATGTACATGCTAGGCTCGTCAAGTTTAACCCGAGTGTTCTGCGCGTGCAACACTGGCTTGCACCCGTTGTATGTGAACGTAGAGTCTATCACACCCGATCATCACGTGGTGTCTTAACACGACGAACTTTCGCAACGGTGCACACTCGGGGAGAACACAATTTTATCTTGAAATTTAAGTGAGGGATCACCTTATAATGCTACCGTCATACTAAGCATAACAAGGTGCATAAAAGGATTAACATCACATGCAATTCATAAGTGACATGATATGGCCATGAACTTGTGCTTTAGATCTCCATCTTGAAAGCACCGACATGATCTTCATCGTCACCGGCACGACACCATGATCTCCATCATCTTGATCTCCATAAACGTGTTGCCATCGAGGTTGTCACGCCCTGCATGCTTCTACTACTATTGCTACCGTTTAGCGATAAAGTAAAGCATTACATAGCGCTTAATGATTGACACGCAGGTCATACAATAATTAAAGACAACCCTATGGCTCCTGCCGGTTGCCGTACTCATCGACATGCAAGTCGTGAAATTCTATACATCACATGATCATCTCATACATCACATATATCACATCATGTAATTGGCCATATCACATCACAACATACCTTGCAAAAACAAGTTAGACGTCCTCTAATTGTTGTTGCATGTTTTACGTGGCTGCTATGGGTTTCTAGCAAGAACGATTCTCACCTACGCATAAACCACAATGGTGATACATAATTTGCTTTTCAACCTTCTCAAGGACCGCCTTTGTCGAATCCGATCCAACTAAAGTGAGAGAAACTGCCACCCGCAAGCCATCTAGGCAACAAGTTGCGTCGAGGGAACCGGTCTCTCGTAAGCGTACGAGTAATGTTGGTCCGGGCCGCTTCATCTCACAATACCGCCGAACCAAAATCCGACCAAGGGAGGAAGCAATCTAAGCATCAATGCCCACAAACCTTTTGTGTTATACTCGAGATCTCATCTACACATAGACCTAGCTCTGATACCACTGTTGGGAAAGGTTGCATGGGAAACAAAAAATTTCCTATGCACACGAAGATCTATCCATGGTGATGAGCATCTACGAGAGGGAGAGTGGATATACATACCCTTGTAGATCGCTAAGCGGGAAGCGTTAAGAAACGCGGTTGGTGTAGTCAAACGTCTTCGCGATCCAAATCGCCGTGCGTCCCGCGATCCAATCACGATCCGTCCCGCGATCCAATCACGATCCGTCCCGCGATCCTATCATGATCCGTCCCACGAACTTGATCACGATCCGTCTCACGAACTTGATCACGATCCTTCCGATCTAGCACCGAACGGACGGCACCTCCACGTTCAGCACACGTACAGCTTGATGACGATCTCCACCGTCTTGATCCAGCAAGAAGGAGTGGAGAGGAAGAAGAGTTCTCCGGCAGCCCGACGGCGCTCCGGCGATGGTGGTGGAGCAATTCCGGCAGGGCTTCGCCTAAGCACTGCAGAAAACCGATTTAGAGGAGAAACTATGCACTGGAGGAACAGGTAGCACGTGGCTGAAAATCAAGTGCAAAAACCCTCAATACCACCAGTATATATAGGAGGAGAGGACGAGAGGAGGCAGCTTGGTCTCCAAGCCTCCTAGGCTTCGGCCGAAGTAGGAGAGGAGGAGTCCACCTCCTCCACTCCTAGTAGGATTAGGATTCATCCTTTTTTTTTCCTTTTTTCCTTTTTGCACCTTTTTTCCTTTTGGGTTTTATTCTCCGGCTACATGGGCCTTGTGTGGGAGTTTACACCAGCCCACTAAGGGATGATATTCACTCTTCCACAGCCCATGAAGCCTCTTGGGTCGAAATACCCCTCCCGGAGGTCTTCCGGTACACTACCGGCACTCCCGGTACACTACCGATAAGCCCGTAACTTTTTGGTGACCAAAACAGGACTTCCTATATATGAATCTTTACCTCCGGACCATTCGGGAGCTCCTCATGACGTCTAGGATCTCATTTGGGACTCCGAACAAACTTCGGTCACCACCATACATAACTCTATACTACCGAAACGTCACCAAACCTTAAGTGTGCAGACCCTGCGGGTTCGAGAACTATGTAGACATGACTGAGACACTTCTATGGTCAATAACCAATGGCGGGACCTGGATGTCCACATTGGTTCCTACATATTCTACGAAGATCTTTATCGGTCGAACCTCTATGTCAAGGATTCAGTTAATCCCGTATGATGTTCCCTTTGTTCTTCGGTATGTTACTTGCCCGAGATTCGATCGTCGGTATCTCCATACCTAGTTCAACCTCGTTACTGGCAAGTCTCTTTACTCGTTCCGTAATACAAGATCCCATGACCAACACTTAGTCACATTGCTTGCAAGGCTTATTGTGATGTTGTATTACCGAGTGGGCCCTGAGATACCTCTCCGTCACATGGAGTAACAAATCCCAGTCTTGATCCATGCCAAGTCAACACACACCCTCGGAGACACCTGTAGAGCACCTTTATAGTCACCCAGTTACGTTGCGACGTTTGATACACACAAGGTACTCCTCCGATATCTGTGAGTTGCATGATCTCATGGTCACAGGAACATATACTTGACATGCAAAAAACAGTAGCAATAAACTGACACGATCATAATCTACGTTTGTAGTTTGGGTCTTGTCCATCACATCATTCTCCTAATGATATGATCCCGTTATCAAATGACATCTCATGTCCATGGCTAGGAAACCTTAACCATCTTTCAATCAACGAGCTAGTTCACTAGAGGCATACTAGGGACATTGTGTTTGTCTATGTATCCACACATGTATCCATGTTTCCAATTAATACAATTATAGCATGGATAATAAACGATTATCATGAACAAGGAAATACAATAATAAACACTTTATTTATTGCCTCTAGGGCATATTTCCAACACTTTGAGCATGAACATTGTATCTGGATCTCGTTTGATGCGAGATGGCTACTCATTTAAATATGAGAATAATGGTTGTTCTATTTATATGAGAGAAATGTTTTATGGTCATGCCTCGCTGGTCAATGGTTTATTTTTGATGAATCTTGAACGTGATGTTACACATGTCCATAGTGTGAGTACCAAAAAGTGTAAGGTTGATAACGATAGTCCCACTTACATGTGGCACTGCCGCCTTGGTCATATTGGTGTCAAACACATGAAGAAACTCCATGCTGATGGACTTTTGGAGCCTCTTGATTTCAAATCATTTTACATGTGCGAACCATGCCTCATGGGCAAGATGACCAAGACTCCGTTCTCCGGAACAATGGAGCGAGCAACTGACTTGTTGGAAATAATACATACCGATGTATGCTGTCCAATGAGCGTCGAGGCTCGCGGTGACTACCGTTATGTTCTCACCCTCACTAATGACTTGAGAAGATATGGGTATGTCTACTTAATGAAACATAAGTCTGAAACCTTTGAAAGGTTCAAGGAGTTTCAGAGTTAGGTAGAGAATCAACATGACAGGAAAATAAAGTGCCTACGATCTGATCGTGGCGGAGAATATTTAAGTCACGAGTTTGGCACGCACCTAAGGAAATGTGGAATTGTTTCACAACTCACGCTGCCTGTCACACCTCAATGAAATGGTGTGTCTGAACATCGTAATCGCACTCTATTGGATATGGTGCGATCTATGATGTCTCTTACCGGCTTACCGCTATCATTTTGGGGTTATGCATTAGAGACTGCCGCATTCACTTTAAATAGGGCACCGTCAAAATCCGTTGAGACGACACCGTATGAATTATGGTTTGGAAAGAAACCTAAGTTGTCGTTTCTAAAAGTTTGGGGATGCGATGCTTACGTGAAGAAACTTCAACCTGAGAAGCTCGAACCCAAAGCGGAAAAGTGTGTCTTCATAGGATATCCCAAAGAGACTATTGGGTATACCTTCTACCTCAGATCCGAAGGCAAAGTCTTTGTTGCCAAGAATGGATCCTTTCTCGAGAAAGAGTTTATCTCGAAAGAAGTAAGTGGGAGGAAAATAGAACTTGATGAGGTAATTGTACCTCCACTCGAACCGGAGGGTAGCGCAGCACAGGAAGTTGTTTCTATGGAGCCTACACCGGCTAGAGAGGAAGTTAATGATGATGATCATGAAACTTCAGCTCAAGTTACTATTGAATGTCGAAGGTCCACTAGGACACGTTCCGCACCAGAGTGGTACGGCAATCCTGTCCTGGAGATCATGTTGTTGGACAACGGTGAACCTTCTAACTATGAAGAAGCGATGGCGGGCCTGGATTCCAACAAATGGCTTGAGGCCATGAAATCTGAGATAGGATCCATGTATGAGAATAAAGTATGGACTTTGGTGGACTTGCCTGATGATAAGCGAGCCATTGAAAATAAATGTATCTTTAAGAAAAAGACTGACGTGGATGGTAATGTGACCGTCTATAAGGCACGGCTTGTCGCTAAGGGTTATCGACAAGTTCAAGGAGTTGACTGACAAGACTTTCTCACCTGTAGCGATGCTGAAGTCTGTCCGAATCATGTTAGCAATTGCCGCATTTTATGATTATGAGATCTGACAAATGGACGTCAAAACGGCATTCCTTAATGGCTTCCTGAAGGAAGAACTGTATATGATGTAGACGGAAGGTTTTGTCGATCCTAAAGATGCTAACAAAGTATGCAAGCTCCAGCGCTCCATCTATGGGCTGGTGCAAGCATCTCGGAGTTGGAACATTCCCTTTAATGAGGTGATTAAAGCGTTTGGGTTTGTACAGGTTTATGGAGAACCTTTTATTTACAAGAAAGTGAGTGGGAGCTCTGTAGCATTTCTCATATGATATGTGGATGACATACTGATAATGGGAAATGATATAGAACTCTTGGAAAGTGTAAAGGCCTACTTGAATAAGTGTTTTTCAATGAAGGACCTTGGAGAAGCTGCTTACATATTAGGTATTATGATCTATAGAGATAGATCGAGACGCCTCATAGGTCTTTCACAAAGCACATACCTTGAAAAGATATTGAAGAAGTTCAATATGGATCAGTCCAAGAAGGGGTTCTTGCCTGTGCTACAGGGTGTGAGATTGAGTATGACTCAGTGCCCGACCACGGCAAAAGATAGAGAAGAGATGAGTGTCATCCCCTATGCTTCAGCCATAGGCTCTATTATGTATGCCATGCTGTGTACCAGACCTAATGTGAACCTTGCCATAAGTTTGGTAGGGAGGTACCAAAGTGATCCCAGAGCAGAACACTGGACAATGGTCAAGAATATCCTAAAGTACCTGAAAGGACAAAGGACATGTTTCTCGTATATGGAGGTGCCGAAGAGCTCGTCTTAAAGGGTTACTTCGATGCTAGCTTCGACACAGATCTGGACGACTCCAAGTCACAAACCGGATATGTGTATGTTTTGAACGGAGGGGCAGTCAACTGGTGCAGCAGCAAGCAAAGCATCGTGGCGGCATCTACATGTGAAGCGGAGTACATAGCTGCTTCGGAAGTAGCAAAGGAAGGAGTCTGGATGAAGGAGTTCATCACCGACCTAGGAGTAATTCCAAGTGCGTCGGGCCCGATGACTCTATTCCGTGACAACACTGGAGATATTGCCCTTGCGAAGGAGCCCAGGTTTCACAAGAAGACAAGACACATCAAGTGTCGCTTCAACTCCATCCGTGATTACATTCAGGAGGGAGATATAGATATTTGTAAAGTGCATACAGATCTGAATGTCGCAGATCCGTTGACTAAACCTCTCTCACAAGCAAAACATGATCAACACCAGAATGCTATGGGTGTTCGATTCATCACAATGTAACTAGATTATTGACTCTAGTGCGAGTGGGAGACTATTGGAAATATGCCCTAGAGGCAATAATAAAATGGTTATTATTGTATTTGCTTGTTCATGATAATTGTCTGTTGTTCATGCTATAATTGTGTTAACCAGAAACCGTAATACATGTGTGAATACATAGACCACAACATGTCCCTAGTGATCCTCTAGTTGGCTAGCTCGTTGATCAATAGATGGTCACGGTTTCATGACCATGGACATTGGATGTCGTTGATAACGGGATCACATCATTAGGAGAATGATGTGATGGACAAGACCCACTCCTGAGCATAGCACAAGATCGTGTAGTTCGTTTGCTAAAGCTTTTCAATGTCAAGTATCGTTTCCTTAGACCATGAGATTGTGCAACTCCCGGATACCATAGGAATGCTTTGGGTGTGCCAAACGTCACAACATAACTGGGTGGCTATAAAGGTACACTACGGGTATCTCCGAAAGTGTCTGTTGGGTTGGCACGAATCGAGACTGGGATTTGTCACTCCGTGTGACGGAGAGGTATCTCTGGGCCCACTCGGTAAGATATCATCATAATGAGCTCAATGTGACTAAGAAGTTATCTACGAGATGATGTGTTACGGAACGAGTAAAGAGACTTGCCGGTAACGAGATTGAACAAGGTATAGGGATACCGACGATCGAATCTCGGGCAAGTATCATACCGGTAGACAAAGGGAATTGAATACGGGATTGATTGAATCCCCGACATCGTGGTTCATCCGATGAGATCATCGTGGAGCATGTGGGAGCCAACATGGGTATCCAGATCCCGCTGTTGGTTATTGACTGGAGAGGTGTCTCTGTCATGTCTACGTGTCTCCCGAACCCGTAGGGTCTACACACTTAAGGTTCGATGACGCTAGGGTTATAGGGAAATGTTGTACGTGGTTACCGAAGGTTGTTCGGAGTCCCGTATGATATCCCGGACGTCACGAGGAGCTCTGGAATGGTCCGGAGGTAAAGATTGATATATAGGAAGTCCAGTTTTGGTCACCGAAAAGTTTTCGGGCTCATCGGTAGTGTCCCGGGAGTGTCGGGAGGGTGCCGAAGGAACCCCCAGGAGGGGGTGAAGACCAAAGGACTTCGTGGGCCCTTAGAGGAGGTGTACTAGCCCTTTTTGGGCTGGCCAAGACCTTCCGGAAGGGCCCATGCGGCTAGGGATAAGAGATAAGGCTGAAAAGGGTTCAAAAGGAAGAGATCCACCTCCCTTGTGGGAGGTGGACTCCTCCCTAGGTTCGGCCGAACCTCTCCTCCTTGGAGGAGGGGCCAAGGCAGCCCTCCCTCTCCCTCCTCCTATATATATCCAAGGTTTTGGGCTTATTTGAGACACGACTTCTCTCTCTCGGCGCAGCCCTACCCTTCCTCTTCCTCGTTCTCCGTAGCGCTTGGCGAAGCCCTGCCGGAGTCCACGTAGCTCCACCGTCACCGCGCCATCGTGCTGCCGGAGCTCTCCCTCAACCTCTCCTTCCTCCTTGCTGGATCAAGGCGTAGGAGACTTCATCGGGCTGCACGTGTGTTGAACGCGGAGGCGCCGTTGTTCGGTGCTTAGATCGGAGTCCACCGCGATCTGAATCGCTACGAGTATGACTCCACCAACCGCGTTCTTGTAACGCTTCTGCTTAGCAATCTTCAAAGGTATGAAGATGCAGTCTCTCTCCCACTCGTTGCTGGTTTCTCCATAGATAGATCTTAGTGATCGTAGGAAAATTTTGATTTACTACTACGTCTCCCAACAAATAGGCCTAGCCTATTTTGGAGCAACCCGTGGCACCTATAATTATTTCGGATGGCTCTCGGTAAATTTTGGAGTCCTCCTAAATTATTCTGAAGTCCTCTAGAACTTTATCCATCTATCCGATTTTCTTCGAAACACTTCCGGTTTTCTCGAAATACTTCCTGTTCTCTCTGGAACTTTTCCGGTGATATTCTCCAATTCTCCTAAGTCAATTACTACTCAACATATCAAAGGTTCTTAAGTGTGTGACCCTATAGGTTCAGTGAAATATAGACATGACCAAAAAACCTTTTGGACAATGATCAATAGCAGAACGATGGACATCCATATACATCCCTATATTCGCATGAATGTTTATCAAGTGAACCTGTAGCTCCATATGTTATTCTTTTTGCTTCATGATACTTTAAAAAATCCAAGGTGAGAACTTCTATCTCCATATGTTATTCCTTTTGCTCCACGATACTTTAAAAAACCCGAGGTGAGATATATCGGTATCCAAGTGGGACAAACTCATGCTCACTATACCGGTCTCCTTGTTAATGATTTTGTTCTCTTTTCTCGTTGTCGTATTTTGGCATCCCCGTGATAAAGTCACATTGTGTTTGGCTAGACGATGATGGATGTTTTCACACCTAGAGGGCCCTAAGAGTATATCTTCATCGTTAGAGGAGCAAATCCCAGCCTCGAGCTATCTAGTCCCTCATCATATGTTTCTAATGAATCTGTAAGTTCCCTTATGATCGCTCCGTTACGATTGACGTTAGAACTACCCCAAATTGCATCATTTGGTATGGAGTGAATCCTCATGGTCTAAGGAATCATACATATGATAACTTCTCGTGTTATGGACTACAGAATTTTGACGATTTCATCTCTTAGAATAACATAAAACTTGGGTAAATTCCACATGAGTGTTCTACCAACACCGTGCTCTCAAATGTCTGGCATTATGGGCATGCCCACGATCAAAAAAACAAAATCATCAGGCAACACTTTGACCTAGTCCTAGAGGTAAGACTAGTAATCATGTTTTACCGTTTATAATTCTACATGTGCTCATGAGTTTTCCTCCAAATCACATATTCGTGAACCATAGTAGTTACTCCCTCCATTCCCTTATACAAGGCCACAAACTCATATTATAGGTACCAAGGCAAAATTTAATGACCCCATGGAAAGTCAAGTTTTCTTTTCGTTAACCGGAATCATTAATACACTGCATGCATGCAACGAATGAGTGAGAAGAAAGTAGCAAAGTGTCATTATGAATACATGCATGCAAGTATTAAACAAGTTGCTAGTACGAGAAAAAATCATTAATGTTACCTCGATTACTGCTTGTGGCCTTATATAGATGCAAAATGTATTTTCCATAGTGGCCTTGTATAAGGGAATGGAGGGAGTATAGCATAGAATATAAAATTTAATTATAAACCTATAAATAAATAATAACACAATTATTATTGCCTCTAAGGCATATTTCCAACAATCCATAAGTAAGTCGAGGAAGCATACATTATCCTGAAGTCCAAATTCTTGGGGGAGTGTTGATGTCCATTTGAGGGGTGCATGCTGAAACCAAAGCTTCGGAGCACTACCAAGTGGCTCACCCTATTCTCCCTTTGATTCACCCGCAATGGATGAGCCTAAAATGACCCGGGGTTGGTCTTTAAGGCGACCACCACACCATTATGAACTTCCATAAGCACACCACAAGCTTCCCAAGTCTAGTGATGTGAACATGGTAAGAGGATACTCCATTGACTTTCAAGTTCCTCTTGATCTTGGAATAAAATTTAATGTCATGGATTTCATTGTTTAAATCATGAAGAGGACTATTTGTTTGCTATGGAGAGGCTGCTTCTATTCACCTTAAGTTCAAGTTCTTTTCAACTCCATAAATTGGTGACAACATGTTCTTGCTTGATTGTAAGCATCAGGTGTTCAACCCTAAGCTAGATAACAATACAATCCAACTTGATCCAGAGAATACCCAAGCAAGTAAATAGCATACCTTTTTTTCATTTTGGTGATCCAAGATCGCACTGAGTTCATAGACATGTTGATATTATTAAAATGGGGATGAGGATGCTAATCTAGACTCTTTCTCTTTGTTCTTAAAGATAAAACTTCAATGCTCTAGAAAGAGGTTTCATCCCACCCACTATATGTACCTACACTTCCATACTTCAGAGCTACCAAGATCTTCGAGACGAAATCATCATGGAGTTCATCGAGATATAGCCTTTAAAATGCTAGCACTTCGGAGCTGCCAAGAGCTCCAATCGAAACCACCAAGGCTTCTAGCAGACTTTCTATTTCCCTCTCAGAATTTCTGAACCCCCGTGCTTAGTATTTCTGAAGTGGTAACATAGAGCGTGCTACTACTACAGTAGTCCACTCGGAGCATCTGAATTCTATTCGACCGGACCACCCGAGTTGTTTGAAAGCTGGCACCTTTAGCTTTGTTCCGTGATACCGAGATGATCACTTGGAGCCTCCGAGCTGTGTTAAAGTGTGTGTAACAGTCAGAGTTATAGTCATGCCTATAATACCCTCACTTATCATATCATTTCACTCATCTTGAGAATGTTTGAGTGTGGAGGAGATTATCTTTTGAAGCACAAGAGCACATGAGTCATCACTAGTCAACTTCACTCTTATTACTGTTAGAGGGTGCATGCCTCCTAGATAAGCTAGGTGCTTGGGAGTTTTCAAGTTTGTGAAGAAGCCAAGAAGCTGTAAGGGCTTGGAGATCGCCTAGTGCGAAAGATCTATCCTGAGTGAACCCAGTCCTTCGTGGTCGTACTCTATGATAGCATAGGTTGGTTGCTCGTTCGTGGACCATTAGTGTGTGATGGGCACTCGTGTAGTTCCTTCTTCCTTGAACTTGCGACCTTGATCCTTGTGATCTTAGATCCTTCATGGACCGGAGTCTCCATCAACGTGGATTAAGATAGTGCAAACTATCCGAATCAAGGGAAAAATCTTCGCCAACCATCCGTATTTGCATTTCTCTAACTATATTCTTATTTCTATTCTTGCAACTCTTCACTTTCCACCGCATATACTATTATAGACTTTCATATGCAAGTGTTGATAGATTGCCATATAAAAATTTAAAATCGCCAAGGAAGCTAAAAATAGGAAAAGAGTCCACTTTGTCACTTATAATCCATTCAACGCGCCTCTATATTTACTCAATTCATCCTATAAGAGGGAGCCACCTGCTCGCGCTTTCCTTGTTTGCACGGGGTAGCTCGCTCTCTCTCTTGTGTCCAGCGATGCCTCGATGCTCACGTTCGAGCTTATCTTAAGGAGCGCGTGCCATGGCTCCGAGTTGGTGGCAACATGCAAGTCCAACATGACTGTAGTGGCTTTCGGCAACGGCGATTGATGTTGATTGTGTTAAAACTTAGAAATAGGCACGGGACAACGAGCACACGCGGGCGTCCAACCACGATGATGATGGTGACCTACCAACGTCCAAACGTGATGTGGATGGAGACTCGTCGGCGGTGGAAGGGCCGCCGTGAAGGACCCCCTCCCCACCCCACCCCAAGCTTCATCCACGTGAAGAATTTGTTACAACTGTTTTTTCTGTTCGCACTTCATTACGATGGTAAAAAAGAATAGTTTGAATGATTTCGATTATTCTGCTAGAGTTGCTTCAAGATTGTAACTCGATACGGCCATCATCACGTGGACGGTCTAGGATGAGGCCACGCACCTTCCACCACACGACGCACACGATGTGAAAACGCCAAAAATAAAAAACGCCTTTTTCGCTCTCGAGCTCTTCTTCTCCATACTACTCTCCCCCTTTCCCCAATTCCCCGCCGCTACCCGCGTCCGCGCGAGCAAACGCCGGCTCAACGGGCCTCTCCGACCAGGTACGTGCCCTCCTGTAAATCCAGCTCCTTTCGCCGAATCCGTGCCTGTCTCTCCCGATTGGGCCCTGAATTCGCGCACCTGCCCGACGAAGCTTCCGGAAGCTTCAGGGTTATCCGGGCGTTTTCCGCGCCGGGGCCGCTGGGATTCCAGAAATTGCAGTTTCGGTTTGGGCGTCGCTTTCCGCCGCTTGTTCGATTTACATTCTCGGTGTCCTCTTCGGTTTCAGTGGGCGCTGCTGCGTGGGCTTGTCAAAGTTTCTGTTGCCGCGAGGGGCAGGAAGGCGCTGCTTTGGAACCCATCTTACACCTGGTGGTAGCGGCGGTGGTGGCCGGTGGACACCATGAGCTTTGTGTTCCGGGGCAGCAGGGCCGACATCGAGGCCGGTGGCTTCCCAGGGTTCGCCACGGAGCGCCGTGCCATGGTGAATTTCTGTTCTGTGCATTTGGGCTGAAATGATTCGGCATTTCAACCTAGAGTAAATTTGCTGCTCTGAATCTAGTCCCATTCACTTGTGTGCTTGTGTGCAGCGGATTCATGCTGGGGGGCGGCCGGTGAACAGCAATTCCTTAGCTTTTCTTGTAACTGGTAATGTGGGTGTGTTGTGTGTACAACCAGTTATCTTTATTTAAGCTGTTAACAATTAGTGTTCTTAGTTAACATATATGGTCGGCTGTTTTTTCTTGGGCAGTTCTTGTTCTGTTCATGGTACTGAGCTCGCACCAGATGTCTCCAAACTTTTTGGTTAGTTGTTCATGCACAATGTGGTTATGCATGTGTTATTATGCTTATGAAGCTTCACGGAGTAATTTCATAACTTTTGTCGGATTGCTTGGAACTGTCTCTTTTTGTAGCTTTGGATGGTCTTAGGTGTGTTCTTATTGGCCACCAGCCTTAGGATGCACGCTACGTGCCAGCAGCTCCAAGCGCAGGCACAAGCTCATGCTGCAGATGCCAACGGCTTCCTTGGACGCACTGAGTTGCGGGTGCATGTCCCACCAACCATAGCCCTTGCTTCGAGAGGCCGGTTGCAAAGCCTTAGACTCCAACTTGCTCTGCTTGACCGAGAGTTTGATGATTTAGGTACAATGATAAGTTTTGTTTGCTCTGCTTGCTGTTTTACTGTTTCTTGCAAACATAATACCATTGTTGGATATTTTGCTTGCAGATTATGATGCTCTCAGAGCGCTTGATACCGACAATAGCCCACATGCTCCTTCTATGACTGAAGAAGAAATAAATACTCTGCCTGTTTTCAGATACAAAATTCAGGCGCAGCAGAGGAGCACCCCTTCTCGAAAAAGGCAAGATTAATTATCTTATTAAGGTGCATTATGGCCAAAGCAAACCGATTTTAAGTGCCTTCTTTCGTCAGTATGTAACCGACCAATTATAGCGTGGTTTGAGGCTCGCCTACTGAGTTCCTCTAGGAAAAATGTAACCAACAATGTATAATTGCCTGCTTGTACAGCATGTAGCTAACTCTTTTTTTCTTTGATTCAGTAGTGATGGACCATCTGAACCATTGGTTTCTTCTGAATCCGGCAAGGAGGTAATGAATAAATATGTTCCTTTGATATTTCTTGTATAAATCCATTATATATCTATTTCCATTTTGGTATGACTAGACAACTAGTAGTTTAGCCTCAGTTTGACAGTTAAACTCTTTGGAATTTCATTATGGTGAGTCATGGTAGTACCATAACAATCACACAGCTAATGGTTGTGCCCTTTTTGTTTCAACTATAAGCATGTATCCAAGCACATGCATGGTCTGGACTGTGCCACCATGGTACGCAGTACTTCTTGTTTTCAGTATTTCATGTTTTCTTTTGCTGTACAGAAAAAGCAAGATGCACATGCAACTAGCAAAATGACAGAGGACGAGTTGACCTGCAGTGTTTGCTTAGAGCAAGCTGTTGCGGGTGATCTATTGAGAAGCCTGCCATGCTTGCATCAGGTAATCATCATACTGGTCAGCTTGCAGTTGTTTTCTTCATTTTGACAGCAGAGAACTTCAATTGCTGTCATGATATAATAATGTGTAATACTTGCTAACTGTAGTACTGTGATAGAGTAACATTGTTGGCATAATGTTGGCCAGTTTCCTATAAGCATCCTAGGAGTCCAAAACTGCGTTTCATGCTGGTGCATTTTCCACAGTTTATCCATTATTACCGTGAAGCAACAAACATGAAAGTTTTACCTCATTGCTTATAGAGATATCATATACAAATATTGTACATTAACTGTTCCACACTTTCACTTTGTTGGACACTCCCTTTTGTATGCATTTCTGCACTACTCTGAGTTGCTGATGTTGTACGTGCTGCTAGCCTTCTATTAATTTTGTGCCGTGACATGAGATGAGTCTGCAAGATTTATCCGACCCCCCATCTTGTTTTGCAGTTTCATGTGAACTGCATTGACCCATGGTTGCGCCAACAAGGAACATGCCCGATCTGCAAGCATCAGGTGAGCGACGTGTGGCGCGGTGCCGGCAGCGGTGAAATGGATGCCATGGTGTAACATGACATGAGCTTCAGTTCTTAGCCTAACATTACTAGGTGGTAGTATTAACGGGAAACCCATGGAATTGGGGACGAGCTGTTTGATCCTGCCGATAGTTTCTGTACATGATGTGTTCCCAGTTCCTTCCTCTGATGTTTATGCATCAAAGGCTGTTGCTATTTTCTGTTTTTTTTTACCCTGCTGGTTAGGACCATGCACATTGCAAGGTGCTTAGACCTAAGAGAGGTGCTTGTAAAAATAAACTGGATTTTGCTTGAGCAGCGGTGCTTGTTTCTATATTAGAGGTGCCTAAGTAAAGGTATGCGCTATATAAATAAGCACCGGTGCTGAAAAAAAACCCGGGTTCGTTTCACATAGTACCTCTCTAGGCATCTTCCATCTTGTCTTGCACCGTGCATGGCCTAAGATCGATCGGCGTGTTGCCTATTCTTTTGCTCAAAGTCTCAGACTTGCAGGATCATTGAATCTTCGATGCCTGCTTACGGACCCCCACAAATGGGCCCCTTTCTCATCCACATGTTTGGGCAGACAATCTGGACATGTTCGGATGCAAAATGGGTTGCTCCGAAAACATGGAGTGCCACTGCCACGCACAAGCGGCGAAAACTAAGGGGCAGTTTTGTTCCACACCTAGCTGCTACACTTTACCACGTAATATTATCATACTTGCCTAAGGTTAGTTTTTCAAAATGAAAGCCATAAGTTGGCAAGGCCAAGGGAGTCTTGTCATACTTTTTGAGTGTATGTAATGTGGGATCCTAGTGTGATTTGAATCAAACACCTACCTAAGTAGGTCAATCTTGCCTAACCTTAGGTGTGGCAACCTTTGTCAAATTTATTCGCAAACCAAACAACCCCAAAGCAAGGGTAATTTTGTTGTTTCTTTTTTTCTTTTTTCTTTTTTTCTTCAAGAAAGGGTGTTTTATTACTTAAAAGATTTAAGCATTACACCCGGTCTCTGCACAATTAAGATGCACACAACTAAACAATCCCCTCTCATGCAACTGAAAAATAAAAAGACGAAATACAAAAAGACATGTAGAGTCCATATAACACCTAGAGCAGAGTGGGGCTAGTTCTAAGATCATGTTGACACCCATGTCAAATAAAAGTATCTCTCGCCGTAGCCTTCAATCATGTACACATCTCTCTAAACATGTCTTATTCTTCATGCCTTACAGAGAGGACCATAACGAAAAGTCTCAGTACATATGTAGATAACCTGCATAAGAGAAGTACTTTTGTCATTAAAAATCTTATCATTTCTAAATAGCCAAAGTGATCAAATAATAGCGAGCGGTTCCCATCCCGAGAATAGTTCTAAACCTATGATCAATCTCATGTAACCAGTTGCCAAAAACGTTAGCAACACTACAAGAAGGATACAAGACAGAAGCTGTTTGGACGACTAACCATATAGAACGAACCAATTTGCATTGGAAGATTAAATAGTTTATTGTCTCATCATGGTGAAAAAAGACACATTAAGGACTTTCATGCAATTCCACTAAATAAGGTTATCTTTAGTAAGAATGACTCTGTGACGAAGATAACATGAGAATATTTGATTCTTAAGAGGTATCTTCATCTTTCAGATCTTCTTGTTAGTATACACCGGTACATCAGACTGGATTAATGTTCTATACATAAACTTCACCGACAATTTTCCATTCCCATGTAGGTTCCAATGGAGTACATTGGACCCATGTGACAATTATACCGTGGACAATCGCTGGAGCAAGATGTTCCACGATTGGAGTCTGGGATCAATTAAATCCCTTCTGATCGACACATTTGGTAGAAATGATTTCAATACCGTGGCGATAGTATCCACATTGTGACGCACAATGTCGTATAGAGCCGGTTATTGTTCTTGGAGTGTGCATTTACTAGCCATTTATCTTTTCAGAATCTAATTTTCGAGTCGTCCTTGATAGTGAAGGGTCGAAGAAATATTTCTTCGTAGACATTACCTTTGTCCAAAAGTGAAAATTCCCAGGCTCCCTGTATACTTGGAATACTGCCTTAGAACCCACACATTTCCTCCTGAGGAGGGTTTGCCAATCATTTCTTATCAGTATATTAAACAACCATTTGTCGAGGAGGACCCTATTCTTAACCTCAAGGTCATGAATGCCCAGCCGCCTTGGTCTTTGGGGTGGCAAGCCACACTCCATTTAGCTAGTCGATATTTCTTTCTCTCGCTATCTCCTTGCCAAAGAATCTTGATTAGAAATAATACAATCCATGTAAAACTCCTTTCGACAATTGAAAAAGAAAATCATATATAATAACATATTACTTCTTTCATCTCAAAATAAGTGACTCAACTTTGTACTAATTTTACCAAAGATAACCAGAGGCATGTCTTCATGTCGGTGGGTCAGCAGCTAAATCTCTCCAACACGGTTGAGGAAGCCGAGGCCTCGGCGGCTCTCATGGGACTAACCGAACTGTCAAAATATTATACAGGATGCCTGATTGTTGAGGTCGACTGCCCTACAGTTGGCAAGGAACTACAAAGTGGCAAGATAAGCAGGTCGACTTGCTTCGGAGTACTGGAGGATATAAGAAAAGCTATGAACGCTTTTGACAGCACTGAAATCATGATTGTCACGCGCTCAGGAAACAAGCTAGCTCATTAGATCGTTGCAGCAGCAAGAAGTTCCGGGGATCACCTAATGATTGCTAGCGTACATGAAAACGCTAGGCACATCATGGTTGATGAATTTACACCTATCATTGCATGATTAGTATGCATGGTTCCCAAAAAAAAAGTTGAGCGACTTATTTACAAAGTTAGTACAAAATTGAGTCACTTATTTTGGAACAGAAAAAATACGTAGTATTGAATTTATGAAGACCAACATTCAGCCAGAGACAACATTTTACATTTTCAACCGCTAAGTCTTATTTGTAGTCTCTCCTCGACCTGTTTCCATTCAACATTTATTAGTCTCTAATAATGTATCAGTATCCCCAAATATGTGATCAGAAACTGTCCCAACCCATATCCGAACAGGTCTGTGTACATATGAGCCTCGTCTTGAGCCCCGCCAAAGCAAAACGATTCACTTTTATGAAATTTGACTTCACACATGAGCGTTGCTCGAATGCTTATAAAATTAATTTATATTTCTCGCTTTCTCGAGGTTATGATCCATGAAGAGAATCACATTGTCGGCATATTGAAGAATAGAGAGACCATCATCAACTAGATGATTTACTACCCCATCAGTTTGGCCATCAACCTTGGCACGCTCAATCATGGCCGCTAACATATCCGCCATTTTATTGAATAGCATGGGCGATAACGAGTCACCTTGTCGCAATCCCTTCTTCGCTTGGAAATAGTGGCCAACGTCATCATTGACCTTAATGACAACACTACCTGCAGAAACAAAGCTATGGATCATAGCGCGTCATTCTGCAGAAAATCGTTTCATTCTGAGAGTCTGTTCAAAAAAGGGCCATTTGACTTTATCGTAAGTTTTTTCAAAGTCAATTTTGAGTATCGCCTCATTAATTTTTTTTCGATGTAATTCATGAACTATTTCATGAAGGATAACAACTCCAGCTAGGATGTGTCTACCTTACATAAAAGGTGTTTGTGAAGGACGAACCACATGTTCAGCAACCAAATTCAGCCTAATGGTCGCAACCTTCGTGTAATTTTTTTAAAACTAACATTAAGGAGGCAAATGGGTCTATATTGTTGTACTATTTTGGCCTCATTAATCTTAAGTAATAAAATAATCTCACCGAAGTTTAAATGAAATAAATCTAGTTGGCCAACATGTAGGTAGGTAAACATAAGTAGGAGATCTGGTTTGATGACTTCCCATAAGTTCTGATAGAACTCAGCGAGAAAACCATCCGGACCCGAGTCCTTGTTGTGCTACATTAGGAAAACCGCCTAGTGAGCCACGAAACCTAACTCATGTTTGGACTCTCCCAAAGCCAGCTCATATGTTGGGATGAAATGGGGTTGTCCGCTATATGTGCATGACAACCCAAACCCATCCTTATATATCTTCTTTAGGGCATCTTCAAAGCGTACCCCTGAACCTTAACTATACTGTTAGACTGCAGTGTCTAGACCACTTTTAACGCCCCCTATGTTCGCTTAGTAGTCTAGACGTACGGGTTTGATATCCTAGCAACAAACGTGGGAGTCTTTGCGAGATCTGGACATGTACTTGAGCAACTCAAACCCTCTGTGTGGTCCTCTCCTTTCTCTCTTCACATGCATGGTCCTGTCTTTCCTATCAATTGGACATCACACCACAATATTCCACCACATGCATGACCCTCCTCTACCCTCTCTCCTCCAACTAGATTAATTTGTGAATAGCATTGGATGGCTCTCTTCCTCATTTTCTCTATGGACCACGTTCAAACATAGAAATAGACATTTTCTTTGTCCATTTGCGGGTCAATGTTGGAGATGGCCTTACACTCTCTTGCTACACCCTCTCCTACAGTCCAATTTGCAACCGCCAATGACGGAGAACCCTAATTGCCCGCCTTCCCTCGCGATGGGACGCACCAAGGTGGAGGAGGCCTGGGCCGAGTGACGTGTGAGGTCATGCTACTCCCACAGAAGTTGTTGGATTCTCCGAAGAGGAAGGATGATGTAGCACAATAACAGAAATTATTTCCCTTAGTTAAGAACCAAGATTTAATCAAACCAGTAGGAGGCACCATACTAACAATGTTAGCAACACATGCACACAACTAAAATAGAGGCTTGCACCAAACAAAAGACAAGAGGGTTGCCCCCAACAAAAGACAAGAGGGTTGCCAATCCCCTTGTTTCTCACTAGTTGCAAGATTAAGACAGATAGTGATAGGACAATGTTTGTAAGATAATAAATGACAAAATAAATGAAAGGTAAATAGGATAGAAATTATAGCAAGTTTGTATTGATGAGAAGATAGACCCATGGGCCTTAGGTTCACTAGTGGCATCTCTCTCGAAAGCATAGCAACAGTGGATAGACAAAATATTGTTGGGCAATCGACAGAAAAACAAATAATTATGATGATCATCCATAGCATAATCTAATATAGACATTACGTTCGTGACAAGTAGACCGTTAAACTTACTGATGTCTACTACTATTAATCCACCCCAAGACCGCTATCCAGTATGCATCTCGCGGTATTAAGTTCATAAAACAAAATAACGCAATAAATATGATGACATAATGTATACAGACAATCAATATGATCAAACCCCATTATTTTCCCCTTAGTGGCAACAATACAATACATCCTCTTATCCCTTTTGTCACTGGACACAGTCACCGCAAGATTGAACCCACTACTATGCACCACTCCCTCTGAAGACCTAATCAGCTAAATGGCCGAAGAAGAATCAATGGATCGGAAAGCATGCATAGGTATGAAATCACATATAAAACATTTCAGAGAAGATCTCATATAACTCAATGAATACTTATGATCATAAACTCAGAAGTTGGTTCCCAACAGACGCATCGCAAATAAGATTACATCGAATAGATATCAAAGGAGATCATTGTATCGAAGATCAAAAGAAAGAGAGAAAGCCATCTAGCTACTAGTATGGACCCATATGTCCTGTAGGAATTACTCATACATCATCAAGGAGGCAACAAGGTCGATGAATATGGCATCCCTGATGATTTCCCCCCTCCAACAGAGTGCCAGAAGAGGCTCTAGATTGGACCGCGAAAGAATATAGGGTTGCACCAGCGATAAAATTGTTTCAGATCTCTCTTCGATGGTTTCTAAACATTGAGGTATTTATGGAGCCGGAAATGGGTCAAATGAAGGTCTAGGGGGGCCAAAAGTCTGGGTGGCATGCCTCTCGTGCTTGTGGCCCCCTGATAGCTCTTTTGGATGCCTCCCCAAACTTCTAGTGTCACATATATTCCTAAAAAAAATCCTCGTGAGGTTTCATCGTGTTTGGACTCCGTAGGTATGATTTTTTCATGAAACCAAAAGCAGGCAGAAAAAAGGAAGTGACATTGGACACTAAATTAATAGGTTAGTTCATAAAAATAATATAAAATGACATATAAAGTATATAAAGGTGATAATATAATAGCATGAAACAATAAAAAAATTGGTATTTCTATTTCTGTGCGTCTGGTTGCTTAGTTGCGCTTAATTTTGCCCAAGGAGTCTAACTTTCCTCACTTTTGCCCTCCCCTACTCGCCCCACTCTCACAAAATCCCAAACAGAGCCTTGCTGTCGAGTCAACGCAGTTGACCATTACCTTCATTGTTACTGACGCATTGGGCCGGAAAGACATGTGGACCGAGTATGACATGTGGGCCTGGCCGTTACAGCCTATTAAAAGCGGGACCTGGTATGGTCAGTTTACTCGTGCGTAGAGCCCTGGACATGGGTAGATCGTATACTAGTATTTGTATGTGGACATTTTTCTTTCCAGTGAACTGTACCGCGGTCGTGGGTGTGCACGTGTCGGTGGAAAACTTCCAAAAACATCCCATCGTATAAGAGGAGGGGAACCACCACCGACCGCATCACACCAACCATTTCTCCCCAAATCGCCTCCCTTGCCGT
The DNA here is from genome assembly GCA_022496015.1 of Hordeum marinum. NCBI lineage: Eukaryota > Viridiplantae > Streptophyta > Magnoliopsida > Poales > Poaceae > Hordeum > Hordeum marinum. The sequence goes on along the minus strand of CM039675.1, from coordinate 364,111,856 downwards.
AGCAAAACCCTCACTTCCCACCACACCGACTCACTCACCCCCATCGCACTTCCCTCCGTCCGAATCCGATGGAGGAATCTCGTAGCGCTGCAACCGCTTTGGTCGGAGATGTGCGAAATGTCATGCAGGGAGTAGCTTGCGTCCACGAAGGTGCCGGATATGCTGCAACCGTAGCTGGAGATGTAGCTGTTGCAGTGGATCTGATGGAGAAGGAGGTGGTAGGATTCGACTCGGCCGTGCCGAAGCTGGAGGTGAAGGCATCGAGCGGCGCAGTGTGTGCACGTGCACATGTCTGCGACGAGGAGGTGGTCTAGGAGATACTTCTTATCATTTCCCTTTCATAGGTAGTGCTAAGATTAAGAATATAGTTTTAGTTAGTTAGATTATTATTCCTGTGTGAGTATAGTTGGTTTGAGGTTTTTATTTATTAGATTCGTGTTTGCTATGCCAATTGATATTCCCTAAGCAACTATATAAACAAGCAGTTAGAAATATTTGGAATTGGATTGTTTCAATTGATTTCATTAGTTCACATGGTTAGATTTGTCATTGTCATTCATTTGCACTCATTTTGGGCATACATTTCTATACTCCCTCCATTCCATAATATAGTGTGTCCTCGGTTTTCGAGTTTTAAGTTTGACCATGAATTTAACCAACAAGACCGATTGCGGCAGGAGTAAAAATTTGTACCATCAAAAACTTGATTCGAATACGAGTTCAATGATATAATTTTTACTTCTGCTGCAATCGGTCTGGTTGGTTAAATTTATGGTTAAATTTAGATTTAGGGAAGCACGAGCGCACTATATTGTGGAATGGAGGGAGTATCATGCTTCAGTTGATCATAAATTTGAGCATTGATCTTGTGTAGATTTGGCTATCATTGAAAAGGAATGCATTAATTTATAGGGATCCCTAATTTATATGTACCTATCAATTTATTTCAACCGCACTTTTTCAGCATAGTTTGGAGCTTTGCTTCATTATCCAAAATCAAAATGTTTAGGTAGATTTAATTTTTTATTTCCTCTAAGCTTTCTTTAATTATAAAGTTCTCCACCATATATAGTTTTATTAGCTTTGTTGTGAAATCTATGCACATGCCTATGCAATATACAAATAGGTTAATGTTATGGATAATATGATCAATGTTACTTTCATGTATATTTGAATTATCTGTTGGTTTTGTGTAATTAATAGTATGGATGTACTTTTATATTGCAAGAGAAGGATCACGTGGGCAACAAGAGGAAGCCGACTCTAACTGGGTTCAAGGACCAGTATGATCCTGACTTTGTTGATGACGACATCTACGAGGTAAATCCTACTTGAAATTTTGCTTGTCTTACTAGATATATGATCAATGTGAATTTTGTGTAATCCCTCTGTTTCACTATATGAATGCAACTCATTTTGGTGTGCAATATAACTCTCGATATGACACCGACGATAGGAACATTGACTCCTTCATATCGAAGGAAGTCCAGAAGATCAAGGACCAGGGAACGACTGCCTGCTGCAAGAGAAAGAAGTACCGGTGCCCCTACTATACCACTAAGCCAAAGCCCAGGTATGGGCTCTTTGAGCACCTTCTGTCTCATGCACAGGATGCATCGTGGAGCGGGGAGGATGCCAAGATCACGACGCAACATGCAGCCCTACTAAAGGCTTTGACTCCCGTTTAGTAACCCTGTGTGATCATCTGATGTTTTACTTCTTAGAGTCCATGTGGCTTTGAACTATTGGAAGATTATGTATGTTGGTAATGTAGAATGTGAACTATGGTATACTTTTGTTAAAGTCCATGTGGTTTATATTATCTTCTGGTTTATATTATCTTGTGTTTATATTATCTTGTGTTCACATTATATTGTGGAAAAAAGGAGTGTTAAAAAGAATTTTAAAGGAGTCTAGAAAATGTATGAAATAAATAAAAAATAAATATAAAAGAGTGTGTGCAAAAAAGAAATATAGAAGAGTAAAAAATAGTATTTAAAAAAGGTGTGTGTGCAACAATCAACATTGAAATTAAGAATGGAGTATTCCATGCCCTCCTCTGTCATCTAGTGTGCAAATATGGGGTCCATGCCTAATATGGGATCGTTTGGACAAAGTATGACCGGGTTAACCCTAAACCCTAGCCCACCCCCCTTGAAAACCATGCACCCTTGTTCGTGATAGCTAAGTTGCATGAAGGAAATTTCATGAAAATATCCATAGTCATGGTTTGTTATCTTTCCTAATAACTTAGTAACATAAAACAATGATGTGCGGAAGTTTCATATTTTTTGATTTTTTTTAAAATTAGTCTTGCTCAACCCAAGCACCCAAACCCCTCTCAAACCCCCTCAACCCCCTCTCAAAACCCCGCACTACAAGGGTCGTTGGATTGCTGTTCGGGAACGGTTTAGATCAGGCAATAGGGTTTGTCATGGTCGATCCGTGAGATGAGGCCTGATTGACTGGATCGGGCGGGTGCTCCATGGCTGCGGACATGAGTGGCCCACCTGGGAGCGGGGGAACATGGACACGTGGGAGCTTTCATGGTTTGCATGTTTGTTCGATGGACCGTCGTAGAGGCCTAGTCTCCCCCTGCCATGCATGCACGAAGCTACCCCGAAGCAGCCCCCATGCATGCATGCTGCCATGCAGCTACATCACATCAGGGCAATTAGTGCACACTCGGGACACAGCTTTACCGACCGACACACCTCGATTCAATGTGAAAAGACATATACAATGCTCCGTTGACCCCCCAACGGTCCACTCCCCTACTCTGTTGAACTCCCCATAGCGGCGCTCCACACCCCGCACTCTTCTGAGTAAATACTGGTCCACGACATCGTTCCACCGACGCTTCACTCCATTGCTTCCATGCACCGGAAATGCAAATCCAGTTCATCCACCATGGTGAGGCAGCTACACACCACATGATCTCCACGGGAGGTCCCTTCCCTAGGGCACTGGTGCCCGGCACTAGCGGCGGCTCCAACTCTGGAGCTGCTGCGGGCAACAACTTCGGCTCCAACTCCCATGCATCCTCGCTGGGCTCCAATACATACTCCAACTACCCCGAGCTCGAGCCCACGCCGTCCAAGATGTCTCGTAATCGCACGGAGATCAAGGAGGAGGACGCCAAGGAGGAGGTGGTCTTCGAGGCGATGCAGGAGCACCTCAATATCTACAGCATGGAAGATGCGGCCGAGGAGGACACACTGCCTCTTGCGCTCGACGTTGTTGTGCTCACTGCCAGGCAGAGGAGGCCCTCCACGTGGTGCAACATCAACTTAATAATGCATTGCTAGTTGCTTCTATGTCCACGACGCAGGCAGAGGCTATTAGGCGTCGGGTGGCTGAAGAAGAAATCGCAACTCGAGAGTAGAGGAGGTCGGTACTCTGCATGCAGCGACTCCCATCGAGGCGGAAGGCGAGGGACCGGACATTGTCATCCTATCCTCCTCCTTCAGCGAAGACCACAACAACGATCACGACAACATCATCATTTCAGATGATGAAGACAATTAGCCACCCATGTGTTGTCGCTGTCGGCATTGGCCGGCCATCTTATGTCGCCCCTTCCCTTAAAATATGTATTACTTAGTTTAATGCCACTATATTGTTCGCTCTCTTAATCTATGAATCTATTAATATGTTGTGTTTTACACATTCGCATTCTCTCTTTCCAGTGCCACTGATTCGTGGGCCCTTCTATAACATAGAAATTTCAAGTCGACTAGCCCCGGCTCACCCATAAGCAAACAAACGCATAAAATGTCTAGCTCGATGCATAATCAAGCGATGCTCCTGGGTTCGACCCCCCACAAGAGGCATCATTATTCCACTTCATTTTGCAAATAAATCAGACACTGACAGGTGGGTCTTGCGGTGTCCCAATCGTTAGTACATTTCACTATTTTTTAAATAATATACTATAGACTGACACATGAGTGATGGGTGTCCCACGTGTCAGCATATGCGCGAGGTAACTATCAACTACATTGACCTAATGGAAACACTCTGTTTTGGGCAGACTTGTGTGTGGTCCGAGTGGTGGAGAGCAAAAGTGAGGGATGCTAGTTGGGTGGGGAAAACTGAGGAGTGCTAAGCAACCGAGGGCACATAAATAGAAATCCCTAAAAAATTATAGATACGTTGGAGACTTATCAACATCCCCAAGCTTAATTTCTACTCAACCCCGAGTAGGTAAATGAGAAGAAAAGAATCTTCGATGTAGAATGCTATATAACATTCTCTTGATCTATTGATACAAATGATTCAAGGCAATAGTCTATTAATATAAAAAACAACAATACACAAATACACAAGTAAAATTGGTATTGCCTTTCCAAATAATGAAGCTAAAGAAATAAAATCTCCATAGTTATGATAAGCATGACACACTCAATCTTCCTTGCATAAAATTTGTAAAATCAAGAATACCCCGGTGCCAAACCAAGCAATTAAATGAGACAACAAGGTATAGGAAAGTCTCAAATCAAATAGGCTTGATCGTTAGGCAATGGAGAGACCTTACAATTGATGTTAATGCAAGGAGTAGGGACTACAATTGTCGTGGGGAACGAGCACCTATGGGATCGGAGGGACCCCTTTCGGTTTGGCGGGGGAGCAGGCTCACACAAATAGCAAGTCTGATGAACAACACGTGGGGATTTACCCAGGTTTGGGCCGCAAAGATGTGTAAAACCCTACTCCTTCTTGGTTGTATTGTGAGTGTTCTTGAGCTTCTAGCTATAGGAGCGCTATGAGGAGATGTCACGCGTGTGAGCTAGAAGGTCGCAAGTCAAAAAGCCAAAATGCTAAAATTCAAAAAGTCAAAAAGTCCAAAGTCCTCTACCGTATCGCCTTGGGCCTCCTTTTATACTCTGAAGGGGACTCCAACAGTGGCGTACAATGTGTACACAAGGTATACAGAGCTACAGTGCTATCATACCTAACACTGATGAAGTAGGACATGCGCATTTAATGCATTGTCAGGCATCTCTATCTGTCCACGGGACGGGACAGGGGCCCGTCCCATTGACACCACTTAGCCCATCCATCATCGACACTGCGACACGTGCCTAGGCGAGGCGACACCTGGCCTGTGCACTGGCGGGGCCGTGTCGGGGCTTTGACTTGCTTGGGGGTCTGATAGCCATCCTGACAAGGTCTTGCCGAGGGTCTTGATCCTTCTGTGCTTGTACCTAGAAAGTCCCTGTTGGGCCTTGTCGCCAGGGTTGCTACTACTATCCGTGCACGAGTAAGGGGAACTGGAGAGCCCAAAACTCTAGTGCACCAACAGGAGCCCCCGGACCTGGGCCACACATGGTGCGAGGCATTGTTGGGCTAGGCCCAAACAGTGCACGGGTACGCATGGTAGGATCTTGCGGTTGTGATCATTGCGCTTACCGCGCCTCCCCGCGACGCCCATTGAATGCGGGGCGTGGGATACATGGGCAACGCGGTCGTCAAATTTTCAATTACCGCGTCAGGTCATTTCCGCTATGCGCGCCACATGCATAGCGGGGAGCCAGCAACGGGCGCCCGTGATTTAAAGTCCCTAGGAAAGGCAGTAACTGCAGTGCCATGGATTGGAGCAACGGGGCGGTTGCTGTTTGCCCCGTAATCGAGGGTGCCGCTATTGGAGGAGGTGGGCGGTGACCCTCGGAGCAGGGGAGAGGCAGCCCCCGCGCTTCCCCTTATAAATTGAGGGGTAGCGAGGGCAGTGCTCATCCATCTTTCCTCCCTCCTCCGAGTGTGAAACTCCATAGCCTACCCTTCCACGTCATCCCAACCTTCGAGTCGCGTTCGCCCTTAGCCATGAACAAGGGGCGAGGGCGGCCACCGTCCTCATCTCCAAGTAGGAGCTCTTGTCGAGATCATGCCACCGCTTCAGCCCCAGAGGCGGAGGGCGGCTCGAGCGCGCGCGATGGAAGAGGCCTGAGGGGTCGTGGCCATTGTGGAGGCCGAGGTCAGGGGAGGCGGAGCGCTGCCCCACCTCCTCCTCCGACGCCAGGCCTCTTTCTTGAGGAGATCCACACTGAGGGGTCAATGCTGGAGTTTGTCATCGAACTGGGCGGTCCTCTTCGGAGCCATCTACGCCTCCCTCGCCCCTTCTCTAGGGCGATGGAGGCCGACGATCCACCTGTCCTATGGTTGCGAGCGCATGGTTGTTGTAACGGTGCACCACGGGTAGACGTCGAGTACCCAATGAGTCACGTCATGTTCCTCAGGCGTGGCTGGAAGACCTTCTCCTGTGCCCACAACCTCTAGGTAGGGCACGTCCTTTGTTTTAAAATGACGGAGGCCAATCTTCTCTCCATCAAGATTTATTGGCGCTCAGGCATCCATCTCAGCTGCTGCGAAGAGAGCTCGAGCGACGCCGAAAGCTCCTCCTTTAGAGAGAGTGATGAGGAGGACAACGGCGAAGACGATGACGATGAGTTCGGTCTTTAGGCCGCCAAGTCGGAGCCCGACGACTCGAGCTCGGACTGACCGCCGGCCATGCCATCACCACCAGCCTCATGCTTATCCCCTTCCCGGCGGCACAACCTTGCCGAGGGCCTTTGTCCCGGGTGCTGCCTCATCTTCTAGCTGGATCTTTCAGTAGGCCCGTGGACTTCGGCTTCTGGGGTCCATCCTCCTTTTCACCCACACTAGCCCTCTCCTCCGCGCAATGCTGGTCCAGGAGGGGCCAGGCTCTTGCCTGCCCATCTGGAAGCCTACCCCTCCGTGTAGTGCTGGTTTAGAGGGGTCAGGCTGGGCTTCTGCCGGGGGCCTCTCACCATCTTTTTCTTCTTGTAGCCCGCCTCCCTTTTCCATCCTTTTCTTCTTGTAATCTCCCCTAGGGGAGAAAGTCAAATACAAATGTACTTAGGAAAAAGGCGACATATTGTGTAAATTTCACCCTATTTTGAATAACTGTATATTATCTTCCTTGTTAGACTGTTTCTTCGGATTGGAATTTTCCCTACGGCCCGTTAGAAGAATCTTGCCGGCGTGTGTAGCCCTACCGCGAGCGCTTTGAGGAACGGGTCCTTAGCAGCCTGCTGGCGGTGCCGTTGCCGGCAAGATACCTCGATGCTCTTGGCGCAGCCGTTTAAGCTGTAGATCATGCTCGAAATAGAATAAGGGCGCAAACGCAACCCTTTGAGTCGTTGAGCGGACTCGAAATGAAACAAGAGTGCGGGCGCAACCACTTAAGCCGTTGAGCGGAACCGAAACAAAGGGTGCAGCCAATCACGGCAAGGTTCCCGTGCATCCAGGTTTTCCATACAGAAGTCGAAATCATCCAAGGAAAATAATTTCACAGCACGAATTCACTTGGGGTTTTGCAACTTATCATTTCATTGTCGTATTCCTTCCGGCAAGATTTTCTTTGGGACATCGCTCGTAGGTATCCATACCATCATTCCCCTTGGAAAAGCTGCACGTGAGGTAACCTGCTGCCCTTTGAGAAAAAGAAAGAAGAGAAAATATGGATGTGGAACCTTGGCGGTCCGTTAGCTCTTGCCAGGAGTAAGTGTAATGCAATATCTCAGATAAACATGCACATAAGTAAACATGAGGATCAATAAGATTTGCGGAACACTTATCTTTATTTAACTACGCACAGGGTCTGCGCCTAGCTTTGTACCAAGGATTACATGCTTCATCGGCAAGACTTGTACAAAAGGTGGTTGCCGAGGGCAACCACACCTCATGGGTAGAACTTGCGAAGATTTTTGATATTCCAAGAGTTGCTCACTGGGATGGCATCTTCGGTCTCCAGGCGGATTGCGCCAGGCCTGGTGACTCGTACTACCCAATAAGGGCCTTCCCACTTTGGCGTCAACTTGTTGGAATTCTTGGCGGACTGAACTCGCCAAAGAACAAGGTCTCCTTCCTCAAGACTTCTAGCATTAACTTTGTGGCTATGATGGCGGCGCAAAGCTTGCTGGTAGCGTGCAACTCTCATAGCAGCCTGAAGATGGTCTTCCTCAAGGAACGTCGCGTCATCTTGCCGCAACTGCTCTTGCTCGAGCTCATTATAAGTGAGCACTCGAGGTGACCCTTGTATGAGTTCCGTGGGGAGAACTGCTTCCACCCCATACATGAGGGAGAAGGGTGTCTGGCCGGTAGCTCGATTTGGTGTCGTTCTGATTGACCAAAGAACCATCGGCAACTCATCAATCCAGTGCCTTTCGCACTTGTGCAGCTTGTCGAAAGTTCTTGTCCTGAGGCCTCGCAGCACTTCAACATTAGCCCTTTCCGCTTAGCCGTTGCTCCTTGGGTGGGCAACGGAAGCAAAACAGATTCTGCTGCCAAGGTTTTGGACATACTGTATGAAGGTGCGGCTCGTGAACTGTGTGCCATTATCAATGAATGACCCTGTTGGGAACACCAAAGTCGTAGAATAGTCCTTTGAAGAACTTGACGTCTGACTGTGTTGTCATCTTTCTCACTGTTTCCACTTCCGCACACTTTGTCAACTTGTCGATTGTAACGTACAAGTAGTCAAAGCCCCCGACAACACAGGGGAAGGGGCCAAGATGTCGAGCCCCCAGACCGAAAACGGCCAGGAGAGAGGGATTGTTTGAAGGGCTTGAGCTGGTTGATGTAATTTCTTCGAATGAAACTGACATGCTTCAGACTTGGTTACTAATGCAGTTGCATCCTGGAGGGCAGTGGGCCAAAAGAAACCTTGCCGGAATGCCTTTGCGGCAAGTGCTCTTGATCCTATGTGGGAGCCATATTGTCGGCGTTCTAGGAATGGGGGTACCCAGACCTGTCTGCCTGCGGCCCAGGATGTGGCCCACTTCATCGAACAAATGGGACCAGGCGAGGCCCCACTCAAGACAAGGCACTCGCGAGGGCCCTAGCCTTGCGAGGAAGAACACCGACAAGACCCGCGAAGGATGGGCCTCCTCAGGACCCCCTCCAGAGTGGCGGAGATCTCTATGCAAGGCCTGGCCTCACGAGTCAAAGATGACGCAACGAAGGACATGCGAGCACTAGTGCGCCAGGCGGTGCAACTTCTCCTTTGGTGCAAAGGGATCAAGGACGTACGCGGGTTCCCAAAGCACCCCAAAGGTTTCCATTCCGGTGCAACAAGACCGCAACCACCAGCTCCGTAGGACAGACGTCATCGCTAAGCCCGTCCCTGCGGCGTCGATAACTACTTTGCAGGCGAAGACCACCTTTGGGCAGGGCGAGCACGAATCCCTGCCCCCTTCAAAATTGGCCATTGTGGGATCGCTTCCTGCCATTGCGATAAGGGAAGAGGACCCAGGCCACCGCTATATATAGAGGGTAGGTTGCTTCCTAGAGGGGGGCCGAACCCAATCGACCGACTCCATCACTCATCGTCCACCAAACCACAAGGAGCCTCAACACCACTGAGGGCTCTCAGGAGGCCCCGAAACACTATACTTGTTCATCCACCTCACCTCCTCGAGAGGTAATCCACCAAAGTAGGAGTAGGGTATTACGCTTCACAGCGGCCCGAACCTGGGTAGACTGTCGTGTTCATCTTCTTCCTCGTCATCGTGCGAGTTATTTGCTGTGTTCATCGAGTAGCGAGCTAGGTCGGGCGAGGCTGTAGGGGATCTTTGCACACGCCCCTGTGTTTGAATCTTAAGGGTTTTGCGGAGCCCGAATCCGACATTTGGCACGCCAGGTAGGGGGCATGTTGAAATCTCCATCAGGTCTCGGCCGGCCGACGCTCGTTGTACTCATGGCAGGAGGACGACGAGTCCGCACGGAGCAGTGAACCGCCCACGTGGCGCGGCCGGCGCAGGCGGACCGGAACGCCCAACAACACTTTGCCACCCCGTCAACGGGGGTCAACACCGGTTGGGTCCCCGACAGGCGCTGGGGCTGTCGCCTTCATCAACCACATGACACGCCCCCGTCGCCCTGACCCTTCCTCGCGTTCAGGCCGCGTCACCACTCTTCCAAGTTTGCCAAGACCCAACACACAAACATGTCGCGCTGCTCGTGGTGCACGAGCTTCGGCGCCAACGTGCCACCCGCCACTGTTGCATTGGCGAGCCCAGGCATGCTCTTGAGCGCGACACTGCCGCCAATGAAACCCAGGTGCACCACCGTGGGGCCCGCGCACATGGACCCGCAAAACCGAAGGCCACGATGCCTGGACCATGCGGGCAAATTCAAGACATCTATGCCGGCCTACCCTTTCCAGGGACTTGGCTCGAGCCGCCGGGGGCACGGGCCCCGGCCGCGCAAGGGGGGCGTGGCTTCACATTTCTCGGCACGCTTTCCGGAACCATGAAGGAGGACCGGAGGCTTGACTACACCTGCGCCCGGGGGCCCGCGCAACTCGACAATGACCATGTTGTCACGCGCCCGGGCCACAGAGAGAGCAACACCAGCTACCACGACAGCAGGAGACACACACACGCGACCTCGCGAGGAGCCCCCGCGCGGACAGGTATGTGCAACATCACGGGGGCGGCTCGTGGGGCTGGCCTTGCGAGGATGCCCGGTGCAGAGATCCTCGCGAGGCATACCCGCTGGTAGGGAGCTGCTTCGGGTAGACGTCTGGGTCTGGGACCGGGGGTCACTTGCCGGGGAACAGAGGGTGGAACATGCGCCCTCGTATCCGGACTGAGAGGCCCCAGCTTAGGGACGGAGGGTGGAACACACGCCCATGTCCCTGGGCCAGACGATCCCAACCTAGAGGCCAATGCTAGAACATGCGCCCTTGTCTCCGGGGCGCGCGACACTCGCTTGGGGACGGAGGGTGGAACATACACCCATGTCGCCAGGATGGGTTTTGCTCGATTGGCGGTGGGCGAACATGTACTCGCCCATGTCCCTAGGCCCGACTCGCCCAGCCTGGGGACAGGGCCCAGAGTACCAGCATGGGAACCTTAGGGGCCCCAGCGAGGCACGCTAGGGCAATGCCCGGGGAACTCAGGACCTTATGTTGGGGCGGGCTCTCCGGCCAGAGAGCGCAGGAGGCTTCCCCTATGCTCGGGGGCTCGCCCAGGGCAGACCACACTCCACCGCGACGAGCCTGGGGGCTGCGAGTGGGCTCAGTGCCTGCAAGGAATGGGGCTCCCTATACACCCCCGGGACCTACATCAACCCGTGACACTCTCACGTAATAATGAGTGGGCTGTATACGCACGGAGCCTGCCGAGGACGCGGAGGGGTTCCTCGCATGCAATGTGGCACCCACAGCCCAGAGCTGGCGAAGAAGTCGACACTGCCCATCAATGGCTATGCCCATGCAACGTGGATGCCCTACGCTCAGCGGTGGGGAAGATGAAGGACAACCTAGGAGCCGGACGCGACATTTTCTTGCTTCTTTTTGATGTTCAAGTTGAATTTTTTTGAAATGAAGCCTGAGAATTTCAAAACTTTATATTTAAAGGGGGGGGGGGTTGTCTCCGCATTTCCTTGTTTGAAGTCTCCCTTTATGAATGGTGTTTTGCAAGGAGCCAAACGCTCCGCACCTCCCCGAGGCGCCATAGAGCTAGATGGCGAGGACCTGCCGCCTCAGGGGAACTCGATTTTTAGCTGTCGGCCCCGCTCAGGGGCTCCGACCGCAGCATGACATCACAACATGGGGTCTTGGGGGGCCCCAGGGCCTCCTGAGGCGGCACATGGAAGGACGGAATGGGGGATCACTTGAGCGTCAAAGGGGGCTCATGAGCAGCACGCCTCAGGAGCCTTACCGGTCATAAGGACACCTGTCCCCCTGATGTCGTCCTTGGTTTCCGGTTGGCATCAGGAGTACCGAGGCTTCGCCTCGTGAAGTACGTCCTCTCCGGTCATACCTAACGGTGGTGGGGAAATGTGCGGCACTAGGACATATAGACGCATAGTGCCGAAAGGGTTCCCAGACCGTTCAACAGGTAAGAAGAGGATATCACGAACGGAGTCACATCTTGACGGAACAACCCATCTCGCCTCGTGACGCGGGATCGCCAGCATCATACAAAACTAAGTACACTATCGAACCCATCAGGAGCCTCCTGGCCTAATAACGACCCCGAGGATGAAATGAGGACTGGACATGCTAACCTAAAAATGCAGGAACTACGACTACTACGCATGGCTGCCAAGGCCCCCGAGGGACGAAGCGACAAATGAGGCGACACGCTAGAAGGGGCTCGATCGCGATGAGCCGCGAGTCCCAGGGCCCGACACGAGCAACGGACGCGAGTCGCCCCTGGAGGGGGAGAGCCTCACGGGGGCCGCATCGGGGGCTGACGTAGGGCCACGACCATAGCGGCGCCAACCAACACCACCACCAGCAAATCGAGGAAGAAAAGCAAGAAGGCAAAGGTAACATGCAAAATATTAACGCCCCACGAGGCAGGGTTCTTGTTCGAGCATTACAAGTACCATTAAATAGGAATGAAGGGTGCCTAAGGGGAGGAGTCGCCATTGCTGCCCGCGCCGCCGGCCGGCTCGACGTTGGAGCCGTCCTCCTCGCTTGAGGCAGGCACCTAGATGAATCGCTCCACCATGTCCTTAACGAGTGGGTGCGTCTCGTCCTGAAGGAGGCACTAGAGCTCGTTAGGCACCTGCTCTCCAAGGCACCGGAGGTCGAGCTGCGGGGCGAGGCGGCGCAGGTTGGAGTAGACGAGCGTCAAGGCAAGGTCCAGAAGGTCGCGCGCATTAGACGTGCTATCCGCGTCGACGTGAGAGACATTAGTCTCCAGCGCCTCCACCACCTTCCGGAAGAACTCAAGGTAACCCCCTTCGTCGCGCACGTTCGGCAGTGCGGGGGCGTCCCCGACGAACCGGCTCACAGCGCTAGCCATGCGGCAGGCGATGCCGTGGAACTGCTTGGCATGGAGGGACTCCAGCAGCCTGGCATGCACCGCCTCGTCCTTGGCGGCCTGCACGATGTAGGTCGCCTCTTGGACCTGGGTTTGGAGGGACGCCAGTTCCGCCCAGGCCTCAGCCTTGCCCCGGAGGGCGGCATCGAAAGCGGCCTTGGCGGTGGTCAGCTGGGCCTGCAGCGTCTCTACCTCCTCCTAAAGCTCGCCAAGTTTGCGCTTCTTTGCCGCGGGAATCCTGGAAGGAGGGGAAGGAGATGAAGCTCCAGACGATGGACAAAAGAGCGAGAGAAAAGGGAGGCGGTGGAATACTTACTCGTTGACCAGGACCCACCGCTGGTGAACTAGCACCGACCTCGAGGGTGCCCTACTGCTGCCTCCAGAGGAGGGCGAAGGAGCCAACCGCTTCCCTGCGCCTGCACCGCTCCCTCCGGATGCCATGAAGGACAGGGGGACGAGAAGGAAAGCGGGTTTTGTGCTGGCGGAGCGAAGGAAACAAGGGGAAGCCTCAATACTGCAATACCCTTCCCTGGCCAGGGACATGGCGGATTTATAGGCGTAACCGCGGCCACGAGGCATCATGGGAGGGCAGGTGTCGCACGCCCCTCAGGCGGCGCGAGGCGGTTTAGTCAATGCGGTTCCATCCACGTCGCCTCCCTGCCCTTCGAAGAGTCGCATCCATGCGGCCTGCAGTAGCGACATCACTTGTTGGGAAGCAATGATGGCCTGTGCTGCGCCCAGGCGTCGCGTCAATCCAACTGGGTGCGGTTCCGGACAGCCTCGCGGAGCGGAGGCATCGCCGCCAAGGCGTTTAACGCGTGCCAAGCCTGGCCCGCAGACATTTGGGGGCCCGCGGCACTTCGGACCGTCCTCCAGGCTTTGCCCATAAGCCAGCCTGGGCATGCCTTGGGCCAGGCGTCTATTGTCGGTGTTCTGGGAACGGGGGTACCCAGACTTTCCTGCTTGTGGATGTGGCCCACTTCATCGACCAAATGGGACCATGTGAGGCCCCACTCAAGACAAGGCCCTCGCAAGGGCCCTAGCCTCGCGAGGAAGAACACCGACAAGACCCGCGAAGGATGGGCCTTCTCAGGACCCCCTCCGGAGCGGCGGAGATATCTATGCAAGACCCGGCCTCAGGAGTCAAAGATGACGCAAGGAAGGACAGGCGAGCACCAGTGCGCCAGGCGGCGCAGTTTCCCCTTTGGTGCAAAGGGAGCAAGGACGTACGCGGGTTCCCAAAGCACCCCCAAAGGTTTCCATTCCGGTGCAACAAGACCGCAACCACCAGCTCCGCAGGACGGACGTCATCGCTGAGCCCGTCCCTGCGACATCGACAACTACTTTGCAGGCGAAGACCGCCTTTGGGAAGGGCAAGCACGAACCCCTGTCCCCCTTCAAAATTGGCCGTTGTGGGATCCCTTCATGCCATTGCGATAAGGGAAGAGGACCTGGGCCACCGCTATATATAAAGGGTAGGTTGCTTCGTAGAGGGGGGCCGAACCCAATCGAGCGAGTCCATCACTCATCGTCCACCAAACCACAAGGAGCCTCGAACACCACTGAGAGCCCTCGGGAGGCCCAAAACACTGTACTTGTTCATCCACCTCACCTCCTCGAGAGGCAATCCACAAAAGCAGGAGTAGAGTATTATGCTTCGTAGCGGCCCGAACCTGGGTAAATTGTCGTGTTCATCTTCTTTCTCGTCATCGTGCGAGTTCTTTGCTGTGTTCATCGAGTAGCGAGCTAGGTCGGGCGAGGCTACAAGGGATCTTCGCACACGCCCCTGTGTTCGAATCTTAAGGGTTTTGCGGAGCCCGAAATCTGACACATATATGCCTCCGTGTATCTCTGCCAACAACTCTAGTCCATCCTCCCAAGAAATGCACTTGAGTTTCACGCCATTCGGTCTCTTTCTGTAGAGGACGTTGTCTATGAACTAGTACATATTAGACCGGAGGGCTACTTTCTCTGCTTCCTCTTGTTCCTGAAGGAGCTCTCCTGTCTGAAGGAAACAAACGATGTGCTGTGCCCATGCTAGAGCCTAGGGCTCGACAACAAGGACGAATGACATATCCTCTACCTAGGAAGCAGTTGTCTCAATGGCGAGGGCTTGAGGTCCTGTCGGACCCTGCTGCACCCTGGCAAGCCTGGCGGGAGCGTGTGCTTCCACGACAAGAGTTGGAGGCTCCGTTGGAGCATAACGCTCATCGGCAAGCCCGACGTTGTCCTTGGCAACTTCCCCAGCGGCGGCTCCTGGGAGCTCTGTAGGGAAATACTTGTCGGAATTCAACTTCCTTCTTTTCTCTTGTCCAGTTGACGGTGTCATGGAGGGTCGAGTCAGTCGGAGCACGAAAGTTCCTGGTTCCACAGGCAACTTAAGGGCAACACATTTTGACAGGCCATCAGCAACGCTGTTCTCTGCACGTGGAACATGCTCCATTTGCAGGCCATCAAAATGTTCTTCCAACTTCCTCACTTCATCTACATAAGCTTCCATCAATGGACTATGGTAATCTTTGTTCACTTGTCTAACGATAAGCTGAGAATCACCCTTGACAATAAGTTTCTTGATCCCAATGTTTGCCACAATCCAGAGACCGGCAAGCAGCCCTTCATACTCGGCAGTGTTGGTCATTGATCTCTCCCGAGGAAAGTGCATATGAATCACATATTTGAGGTGCTCTACGGTAGGTGCGACAAGCAGCACTCCGGCACCGGCGCCTTACAGCGAGAAAGCCCCATAAAAATACATGATCCACTCTTGATCGGTTTCTTTGTCGGGGAGAGTTGACTCTGGAACTTCTTCATCGGGCGTTGGCGTCCATTCTGCAATGAACTCTGCCAAGGCTCTGTGCTGTATGGTCGAAGTGCTTTCAAATTTGAGACCAAAGCTTGACAGTTCTGAAGCCCACTCCACAATCCTGCCGGTAGCTTCTAGGTTCCACAATATCCGCTGCAGCAGGAAGCGAGTGATAACGGTGTTCTCATGTGATTGGAAGTAATGATGCAGCTTCCTTGAGGACATAAGGAGGCCAAAGAGCAACTTTTGCACGCCAGAATATCTTGACCTAGCCCCTGCAAAAGGGAGCCGGCAAAATAGACTGGGCGCTGCACGACCTTCTTCTTCTGGATTGTCTCATTCGACTACGCAGATCTTTCCTTGCCGGCACCAGACCCTAACGGGGAATGCCCTGGCTCATCGCTTGGCGGCCCTGTCGTTGCTGCTGCTTCTTCATCAACCTCTCTTCCAACCACTAGTGCAACATTCACCACTTGATTTGTTGCCACTAGATATAGCAGCAACGGCTCTTGTGGCTTTGGCGTGACTAGGACCGGCAAAGAGGAGAGGTACCTCTTCAAATCCTGCAGTGCCGCCTCCGCTTCAGGAGTCCATTTCATTGGACCTGCCTTCTTCAGGATTTTGCAAATCGGCAGGGCAAACTCAGTAGATTTTGAGATGAACCTACTCACAGCAGCAACGCAGCCGGCAAGACGACGCACATCTTTGACACGTCTTGGTGCTTCAATTTTCTCAATTGTTTTGATCTTGTCAGGTTTGCTTCAATTCCTCATTGAGATACAAAGAACCCGAGAAGCTTGCCGGATGGGACACCGAACACACACTTCTCAGGGTTGAGCTTCATGTTGATCTTGCACAGGTTTGCAAATGTTTCTTCTAGGTCTGAAATGAGCGTAGCCTTGTCCTTGGTTTTGACCACTATGTCATCCATATAAGCCTCCATATTTCTATGTAGCTGGGGCTCAAAACCAATCTTGACCGCTCTTGCAAATGTAGAACGAGCACTTTTCAACCCGAAAGGCACACGCAAAAAGCAATACGTACCACATGGGGTGATAAATGCGGTCTTCTCTTCGTCTTCCTTGGCCATGAAAATCTGATGATAGCCGGAATAGGTGTCAAGGAAAGACAACAAGTCGCAACCAGCGGTGGAGTCCACAATATGGTCGATGCGCGGCAAGGGAAAAGGATCTTTGGGGCCGGCTTTGTTGATGTCTGTGAAGTCAATGCACAACCTCCATTTTCCATTTGCCTTGGGCACTACAACTGGATTGGCCAACCATGTTTAACGGAGTACTCCTATGATAAAGCCAGCTGCTTCCAATTTCTTGATTTCTTCGGCAGTAAACTGTTGCCGCTCCAAAGCTTGCTTCCGGACCTACTGCTTGACGGGCCGCGCGTGTGGGCAGACAACAAGGTGGTGCTCAATCACCTTCTTGAGAACACCGAGGATATCAGATGGTTTCCATGCAAACACATCGACATTCACCCATAGGAAGGCAACGAGCGTGCTTTCCTATTTGTCGTCAAGGGTGGAACTTATGGTGAAAGTTCCTCCCGTACCATCCTCCTTGGCGGGCACCTTCTTGGTCTCTGGTGGAGCTACCTTGGACTTCTTGCTCTTGCCGGTGGAGCTCTCTGGCACATCGTCAATGGGAGCGCAACACCTCGAGGAGGCGCGCTCGCCGGAATGTGTGCCAGCGGCCTTGCCGGTCTTCTCCCCCCCGGGAGCTTCAGCGGCAGGAGCAAGTGCCTTGGCGGTAGGTGCTACAACTGCCTCCTGGTAGAGTTGGTTGGCGCAGATAAGCACGCCCTTCTTGTCGGAGTTGATCGTGATGACGCTCATTGGCCCGGGCATCTTTAGCACATTGTAAGTGAAGTGGGTGGCCGCCATGAACTTGGCCAGCGCTGGGCGACCAAGGATGCCGTTGTATGGCAACGAGATCTTGGCGACGTCAAAGACGATCTTCTCTGTTTTGAAATTGATATCAGTGCCAAATGTCACTAGGAGCGTGATCTTGCCCTTCGACTGTGTTCTCCCTGAATTGACCCCTTGGAAAGCGCCCGTCGGCTCGAGATATTCATTAGGAATTTGCAGCCTCTAGATGACATTAGGAGAGATCAGGTTCAGGCTGGCCCCACTATCGACTAGCATCTTTGTCACCTTGAGGTTGCGAATTGTTGGCGAAACCAACAACGATAGGCACCCGACCGCAGTTATGCGATCAGGGTGATCCTCGACATCGAAGATTATAGGAGTGTTGGACTACTTCAGGGGCCTCTGGGCACTGATAGAGGGCTCCACCGCGCTAACCTCGCACGCCCACTATTTAAGTTGGCGGTGAGAGGAATGCGACGAGGCACCTCCCTCGATGCACATCATCTCTGTAGCCTTCTGAAACTCATGCTCGCCGGACTCGTCGTCCTCTTCGATGTCATCATCATCACCCTCTTGCTTGTCGCGGCCGCGTGCAGGCCGGTCTTTTTGTTGCTTGGGCTTGCCGCGGCGACCACTTCGGCCAACGCGCTTCTTGCTGGTCCCCTCAACATCATCCTGGCATTTCTCCTTGTCTCGCCTCTCGTACTGGGCTTGTCGGATCCCTCGACGGCAAGCACGGCCTTGCCCTTGCGTTTCTGGTTCTGCCACCGTCCCTTCTTTGCCAGAGTGGCGGTGTCTTCATCTTTAGAGTCGACCCCGGCGCTGGCGTCTTCGCCGAGGAGTCTCCTCCCTTCTTCAGCCCGAGCACATTTGTCTGCCAAAGCATAAAACTCGGCAACATCCCTGAGCCTGTTCATCGCTAGCTCTTCCTGCATCCTGCGGTTGTGCATGTTCTGATGGAACACGTTGATAACGGTGACAGGATGAACGTCTGGTATGTTGTGGTGTATGCGGCTGAACCTTTGGATGTACTTGCACAAAGTTTCGCCCTCCTTCTGAGGGATGATGTGCAAATTTCTTTCTTGACCAGGAGCTTGGTGGCCTCCGGCAAAAGCGCCAACAAACTCATGGCACAAGTCTGCCCAGGAGGCGATGGAATTCTCCGGCAGATGCATCAACCACGACGTGACATTGAGCTTGAGCACCAATGGGAAGTAGTTGGCGAGTATCTTGTTGTTGCGACCCTCGACAGCTTGCACCGCAATGGTGTAGATGCTCAGGAACTCCGACAGGTGAGTCTTACCTTCATACTTCTCCGGGACCTCTGTCTTGAACGTGCGGGAGTTGGGCCACTGGACTTGCCGCAGCTCACAGGAAAACGCTGGACGACCCACCTCGTAAGGTAGGCTGACAGGATCCCCTGGGGCAAGCTTGTCTACAATGGGCCCCGCGCGCCTATCAGATTGAAGGCGCGCTTCCCGCCGCCGCTCGATTGCAGTTCGAGCATCTTCCTTGCCCTGTTGCCAAAGAACTTGAGGCTGGTCGCGGCGTGTCCGTGGGTCAGACGACGCCGTTGAGTATCCATCATAAGCGTCGGTCCGTCGAGTCGGTGACCGGCGTTGTTGCTGTGGAGGAGAGTGCACTATGGTCGCACCGCCTCCGGCCTTCTCACCACTAGCGTGAGCCGGCTCGGTGGTCCGGAACTTATCTGCAAGGCTGAGGAGGCTATGAATGGTGGCTCTCCACTCATCGAGCTTCTTCGTAGCAAGAGGGAAGTTTAGGAGTAGCTACGCTCGCGCCATCGCTTCTTCCGACGTGGTCGGCAGGGAACGACGCGAGGAACACGAGGTGCTCTGACTTCTAACCGTGTTAGAAGGAGCTCCGCCCTGGTCCCGCGATGGCATGCCACTCCCACTAGCATGCTGGCGAGGATTTTGGTCCTGCGCACCTTGGGAGTGATGCATAGGAGCTTTCCCATGGGGAGGTCGAGAACCGCGGGCACCGTGGCGCGGTTCTTTTCGCACGACATGGGAAGGTCGCGGTGTAGGCGTCAGCGTGGGCGTCCTGAAAGATACCCTTCCGTCCCCGGAGTTCACCATACCGCCTGTAGGCGGTACAACTCCGTCCTAAGACCCAGCGGCGTGGGGGTTCCCGCCGCCGCCATGGGCGTCTACGCGGCGGGCGTCGCGCTTGCTTGGCCTTGATCACCGGAACATCGTGGAAGTTCTGAACCTCCGCCTCCTCCTCCACCCATGTCTACCCTGTTGCCTGTCTGTGCAGATACAGGGATAGCAGACGCGGATGGGCCAACCGCTGTCAGGCCCTTCTTCTTGGGGGCTATGGCGATGATGAGTATGAAGGGACTGGCGCGCTGATCACCAGAACAGGTTCACACGACCTAAATTCCTCCTACCTGGTGCGCCAAAGATGTCATGGGGAACGAGCACCTATGGGATTGGAGGGACCCCTTTCGGTTTGACGGGGGAGTAGGCTCGCACAAAGAGCAGGTCTGATGAATAACATGCGGGGATTTACCCAGGTTCGGGCCACAAAGATGCGTAAAACCATACTTCTGCTTGGTTGTATTGTGAGTGTTCTTGAGGTTCTAGCTACAGGAGCGGTATGACCAACTATCACGCGTGTGAGCTAGAAGGTCCCAAGTCGAAAAGCCAAAAGGCTAAAAGTCAAAAAGTCAAAAAGTCCAAAGTCCTGTACCATATCGTCGTGGGCCTCCTTTTATACTCTGAAGGGGATCCCAACAGTGGCGTACAATGAAAACATAGGGTGTACAAAGCTACAGTGCTATCATACCTAAGATTGATGGAGTAGGACAGGTGCATTTAATGCACCGTCAGGCATCTCTGTCTGTCCACGGGACGAGACAGGGGCCCATCCCATCGACACTGCTTAGCCCCTCCATCGCCAACGTTGCGACACGTGCCTATGTGAGGCGACACCTGGCCTGTGCGCTGGCGGGGCCTTGTCGGGGCTTTGACTTGCCTGGGGGTCCAATAGCCATCCCGGCAAGGTCTTGCCGGGGGTCTTGATCCTTGTGTGCTTGTACCTGGCAAGTCCCTGCTGGGCCTCGTCGCCAGGGTGGCTACTACTGCCCGTGCACGAGTAAGGGGCATTGGAGAGCCCAAAACTCTAGTGCATCGACAACAATGTAACAAATAGACCATGAGATATAAGATCATGAAAGCTCTGTATGTGGAACTAAGTGGGTGTGCATCCAACTTACTTGCTTATGAAGACCTAGAGCATTTTGAGGAAGCTCATCATCGTAATATGGAAGTCAAGTTCTCTAATGAAAATTCCCACTAGTATATGAAAATGAGTATCACGAGGACCCTCAAAAGTAAATGCAAGATGCTACTTGAAGCACAAGTGTGGTAAGAGGATAGTAGTGTGCCCCTGTCTATTTTTATCTCATTTTATTTTTTCCCTTTTTCTCTTTTCACCTTTTTTTTATTTTTGTGCTCTTTGGCCTCCCTTTTAACCTCACAAGTAGGGGCACACTCCATAATAATGATCATCACATATTTATTTTTCTTACAACTGATAAACTAAAATAAAAATGATGACTCCATATGAATGCTCTATGCAGTGTACCAGGATGTGCAAACATATATTATAATGATGAAAGGTGGCTTTATCACAAATATCATGTCAGCTCGATATGATCATCCAGAGAAATATGACAAAGAATACTCAATTCATACATAAATAGTAACAATGGAAATTGCATGACAATATATGTCCGAATGGCTATGGAAATGACATCATAGGTAGGTATGGTGCTATTTTGAGGAAGGATAAAAGGTGGCTTATGTGTGAAAGAGCGTATCATTTCATGGGATTTGGATGCACAAAATTTGCAACGTGTGTCGAGGTGAGAGAGGGCAATGCACGGTACCGAAGAGGCTAGCAAAATATGGATAGGTGGAAGTTATTTCAGACCAAAGACTCACATTAAACATAAAGAACTCAAGTATTTATCGCAAATGTTTAGTTAGCCCTTGAAACAAAGTATAACTTGCATGATCCAAGGGAGGAGGTAGGTAGGAGTTAAGCATCATGCTCCCCTGATCCGAACACACAAATGATCAATCAATGAAAATGATACTCTAACCTCACTGCTAATGTCAGTGGCCACCACTTTACATGCACGAGCACTCTCAAACTTTAACAAAATTTATAATACTCAACTTTAATTCTTTTACTAGCATGCCTAAATATTACCATCTTAATACTGCAACTATTGCAAAGAATCAAATTCTTATATTCAGTGGTTTTCGAGATCATGCATATTTTTATTATACCATCGTCATATACTACTACTTTGTGTAGATGCGTTGGGTTTTTCCCCAAAGGGGAAGGGATTGATATAGTGAAGTAGCATAAGTATTTCCCTTAGTAATAACCAAGATTTATCGAACCAATAGGAGGATCAAACAAACTCCCGTCAACAGTACCTACACATACAAGAACAAAGTACTTACACCCAACATGGGCAAGTGAGTTGTCAAAGTTGGAGATATTATTTCCTTCCTTGATTGTAACAATTACAGAGTACATGATATATACAATGAGACAGAGGGATTGATCGCCCTGGAAAATAGGCAGACATGCCCTGGCGATCGTAGGATCCTAAATACCCAGGCATGTACAACATAACACACATAATGTTACAATGAACAACTCAACACCCCCTCAACCGCAACACCATGCAGAAGTACGTTCAGGCTGGATCTGAACTCGTCGAAGACCGGCGACGACAACCCTTTAGTGAACTTATCCGCGAACTAGGAGCTAGAGGGAACATGCAAAACTCTGACCTTGCCCAATGCCACACGATCATAAACAAAATGCAGGTCTATCTCAATGTATTTGGTCCACTGGTATTTAACGAGGTTGGATGCCAGGTATGAGGAACTCACGTTATCGCAATAGACCACGGTGGCGTGCCGCAGTGGGCAAGGAAGTTCATGAAGGAGTTGGCCTAACCAGCATGATTCCGCAACGCACTTAGCAACAACGCAATACTCTACTTCCGCACTAGATCGGGAGATAGTTGCTTGCCGCTTTGAACACCACGAGATGAGGTTGGACCCAAGATAAACATAGAAACCAGATGCTGATTTTCTGGTGTCCGGATAGCCTGCTGATACGTCACATATCATGAGTTGTGCTTGGAGCGTCTTGTATCATTTGAGTTTTTGTTTGATATGCCTTTTATCCTTTCTGGACACACCTATTTGAGAGAGCCAAAATTATCCTATAATTTATTAGAATTGCTCTATATGCTTCACTTAATTTTTTTGAGGTATGGAATTGCTCTAGTGCTTCACTTATATCATTTTGAGCATGTTGTGCTTTTACATGTTTGAAGAAATGCTCTCATGCCTCAATTATATTAATTTGAGATTTAGTAATTCTGAATAAATCCTCTCATGCTTCACTTATATTGTTTTGAGAGATGAAACTTTTATGCTCATGACCTTCAATTATATCTATGTGAGCTTGTCAAAAGCAATGGCAATATATGAAACTAGTCCCAAAGTGATAGATGTTCAAGAGGGATACAATAAAAACTTTCATGAAGATCATTGGACAAACTAAACTTGATTCTTTGTAATAGTTTTGAGACATGATGATAGTAATATGTGAGTTATGTTAGTGAGTAATTATGGTTAGTAAGAATATTGGTGTTAAGGTTTGTGATTCCCTATGCAAGCACGAAAGTCAATATTTGTGCTATGAAATTACATCCTACTTATGATGCATTATTCGGTGTTAGTTTTGCTTAATGCTCTCTTATGTGATTTTTTGTTTCTTGGTTGGTTGCTTCTCAATCTATTTGCTAGCCTTCACTTGTACTAAGTAGAAATACTACTTGTGCATCCAAAATCCTTAAACCCGGTTTTGCCATATGAGTCCATCATACCTACCTATATGCGGCATTTCCATGCTGTTCCAAGTAAATTTGTATGTGCCATCTATAGTTTTCAAAATAAATTTTCCTTTGTGTGTGCTCGTACTGCTCATGAAGCGGAAGGGGGTGACCGATATTTTTTCCATGCTAGATGTGTTATTCTCAAGATGAGTGATTATTCACTTGTCATCATACGAGAGTATGGCGGTAATAGGGATGCCTAGTCCCGAGATGAAGAAAAAAGAAAAGAAATTTACTTTATGTTGTCAAATAATAAATTCCTTGGAAATTGTTGGTATGGAAGGCAGCCGTTGATTCGGCTAGCCATGGAAAGTGAAAGAATGGTGAAAAAAGGAATACACTTTATTTTATGTTTGGGAACCACTTATGATGTATCTAGCATGGAAAGGTATTGAAATATCTCAGTCATTTTCGTTGATAGGAAAGGCATGCCACCCGAAATATTTCCCCCTATCAATTTAAACCTTGAGCTCTGGTACCTCCACAACCCTACTTCCCTGTGTGAAGGGCCTATCTATTTACTTTATGCATTTTTTTACTTGAGTCTCCATCTTCTCTTATAAAGCACCAACTAGGGGGCACTATGATCATACTTTAGCATTAGGTATAGCTAAATTTTGAGTGTGTTTCATGAATGGATCAATGATTGAGCATGATGGGCTAAGAATAAATTGCTTTAGTGTTGATATTTTGAAAGACATGCTTGCTTGTTGCTATGCTTGAGTATTAATGTCTCTATGTCAAAACTACACTATTTCTTTGAACTATTTAATAGTCCAAATGTCCATGCTACAAAAAAAAGAATATGTGATGAATATGTTAGGCAACATTCCACATCAAAAATTCTGTTTTTATTATTTACCTACTCGAGGACGAGAAGGAAGTAAGCTTGGGGATGATGATACGTCTCCAACGTATCTATATTTTTTACTTCACAGAAAATCAGTACCAAATAAAGCCCAAACACTGTGAAATTTTTTGGAGATTTGTTTGGGCCAGAAGACATCCAGTGGACCGAGAGAAGTGCCAGAGGGGAGGGCCGAGGAGGCCACAAACCACCAGGGTGCACCAGAGGGCCCTAGCGCGGCCTGGTGGGTTGTGCTCTCCTCGGGACGCCTCTCCGCCGACTATCGCCTCAATAAATACCCAAATATTCAGAAAACCCTAGGGGAGTCGACGAAACACAATTCTCGCTGTTGCAAGTTGCAGAACCACGAGATCCAATCTAACACTATCATGGAGGGGTGCATCGTCTTCATGGGTGCCTCTCTGATGATGCGTTAGTAGTCCACCATAGACCTATGGGTCTGTAGGAAATAGCTAGATGGCTTCCTCTCTCTCTTTTGATTCTCAATACAATGGTCTCTTGGAGATCTATTTGATGTAATGACTTTTGCGGTGTGTTTGTTGGGATCCGATGAATTTTGAGTTCATGATCAGTTTCTATCCATGAATATGCTTTGAGTCTTTTTTGATCTCTTATTTGCACGATTACTTATAGACTCGCATTTCTTCTTCGAATCTTTGGTTTATTTAGGCCAACTAGATTGATTTTTCTTGCCATGGAAAGAGGTGCTTTGTGATGGGTTCAATCTTGTGGTGTCCTTTCCCAGTGACAGAAGGGGCAACAAGACACACATGTATCGTTGCTATTAAGGATAACAAGATGTGGTCTATTCCTACATGAATAGATCTTGTCTATATCATGTCACCGTTCTTATTGCATTACTCCGTTTTTACATGAACTTAATACACTAGATGCATGCTGGATAGTCGTCGATGTGTGGAGTAATAGAAGTAGATGCATAATCGTTTGGGTCTACTTCTTTTGGACGTGATGCCTATATATTGATCATTGCCTTGGATATCGTCATGAATTTTCAATCTTCTATCAATTGCCCAACAGTAATTTGTTCACTCACCGTGTGCTATTCTCATGAGAGAAGCCACTAGTGAAACCTACGGCCCGGGTCTACTTTTCCAACACATTGCTTTCCGATCTATCTTTTTTCCGTGTTTGTTTTCAGATCTATTAATCCAAAAACCCAAAAACATCTTGCTGCACTTTTTATTTACTTATTTTATTTTGTGTTCTTGCAAGATCTATTTTCCCAAACGATCACAACGTAATCTATCTTTTTATTGTTGAGAGCTTGACAACCTCTCTTGCGCGTCGGGTTGCAAGTATTTGTTATTTATGTGCAGGTGCTATTTACATAGGTTCTTGATCTTTCTCTATGGATTGATACCTTGGTTTCTTAACTAAGAGAAATACTTACTGTCGTTGTGCTGCATCATCCCTTCCTCTTTGGGGAAATACCAACGTAGTCTCAAGCCACGTCACCTGCCCAGTCGGCGTCCGTGTAGGCAATGAGGTCCGAGGTAGCGCTCCTGTAGAGCTGTAACCGATAGTCAGAAGTGCCCTGTAGATATCGAAGAACCATCTTGATGAGTTTCATGTGAGTGTTACAAGGCTCGTGCATGAATAAGCACACATGTTGGACATCATAGGCAATGTCCGGTCTGGTTAATGTGAGATACTACAATGCACTGGCGAGGCTACGGTAGTGAGTGTGATTGGAGAGGATGTGACCATGGGCAGAGGAGAGATTTGAGATGGTGTCAATGGTGTCGAGAATCTCCAATGTGTACTTCTGCTAGCTAAGGAACAAACCATAGGAGTTGGGAATTACGTTAATACCAAGGAAGTGATGGAGGTTGCACAAATGTATCATAGAACTCGTACTTGAGAGATGAGATGATATGATTGAGGGTGGTGCTGGAGTTGGCAGTGAGGATGACATCATCGACATAAACCAATAGGTACGTGATTGTGGTACCAGGGTGGAGAATGAATAAGGAGGAGTCATTGTTAGAGGCCGAAAACCCAAGGGATAGTAAATAGGATTTGAAGCGCAGAAACCAAGTGCGAGGAGACTGTTTTAGGCCACAAAGTGACTTGTGGAGAATCCAAACATGATTGGGATGATGGGAATCCACAAAACCAGTCGTCTGTGTACACTATACTGTTTCATTGAGATCACCATGGAGAAAAAGCATTCTTCACATCCAACTGATGGATAGGCCATGAATGCGAAGTGGCAATGCTCAAGATGACCCAAATCATAGCAGACTTGACCACCGGGCTAAAAGTCTCAGCATAATCCACACCTTCCCTTTGTGTGAAACTACGAACCATGCACCGAGCTTTGTAGGGCGCCAAAGAGCCATCCACATTGAACTTGTGATGGTAAATCCACTTCCCGATGACCACATTGACACCTACGGACTTAGGCACCAAAGACCAAGTAGAGTTGTACATTAAAGCATGATATTCATCTAACATAGCCTGTCGCTAATTGGGGTCTTTGAGTGCTTATTTTTATGTGGGTGGTATAGGGGAGATAGGTTGACTGGTGGCATCGGCAAGAAATAAACGTTTGGGCATGCAAAATCCAGCATTGGAGTGGGTGGAAATTTTATGTGCATTGCGTGCTGGCCCTATGGGCATGGCATGGCGTGGGAGATGTGCAGGAGGCATGTTGGGTGGCACAGAGCACAAGGATGATTCAATGGGGCAAGTGGCGGGTCCGTTGAAACTAGTGGGCATGAGATACGATGGAGATGTAGTAACAGGGGGCCAACTGTCCTGTTGCATGTGAGCGGCAGAGGGGGAGGGGCTACACGTAGGAGTGCTAGACCCAGGGTCAGACTGGGTGAGCCGATGCGCGAGAACGCGTGGCAGATGGGTAGGTGGGGGCGAGTTGCGAGGAGTGGGGGTGGGTGTGTCCTGCGATGCAGGAGGAGAGGGCGCACGATCCGAGTTGATTGCATGGGGCCCAAACGAGGTAGTTGGGCTAGTGGGAGCCGAGATCAGTGCGGTGGGTGGGAGGCTCTGCATGGGATTTGTTGTGGATGTGAGTTTTGTAGGCAGCGATGGTGAGGGCATGTAGGGAAAAACAGATTCGTCAAAAATAACATGTCGTGACACGATGACACGACAGGATTCTAAGTCATAGCACTGATATCCCTTGTGTTCGAGGGGGTATCCTAGGAAAATGCAATGCATTGAACGAGTGGAAAGTTTGTGGTCAGTGGTAGCGCTAAGGTTTGTAAAACAAAGACATCCGAAAACACGAAGATGATCATAGGAGAGATGACAGCTGTGTAAGAGAGAATAGGCGGTAAAATGTGCAATGGCACGGCAAGGGCGATGATTGAGAATGTATGTGTGTCGGGACCCCGATCCTAAGTCATATGAATCCAGACTGTAACATATCACATCACTTTGCGGCCTCACGCACGGTAAGTTCCATGACTGCACCTTACCTTAGCCGGGACCATTTGCGTCTTTTGGCTCACGTATGTGAACATGTCGCTGGCAATCAAACGACAGAGAACCCGGGCCGACATGACTAGTCATAGAACCCAAGTGGCACATCCGTATAGAAACAGGCATACGTAACCCAGCAATGCAGGTGTCGGTCTCAAGCGTGCATAGACGAGTCATAGCAAGCTACAAGGACTCCATTACGCCGTGAGACATAAATGCCATCACCGCACGTAGACGAGTCGTAGCAGGCTACGAGGACTCCATTACACTGCGAGACATTTCCTTGAAGGGATAGACACGGCAACAAAGAAGGATACATGCCGGTCAATCAATGTGTACGGAGCAGTAGCAAGCTACCATGGCTCGGTGGAAGCACAAAGAGGCAGTTTCCCGTAAAGAGTACTACTAAAGGCATACAACTAGGTGACAGATCCCATACATACTGTTGCACGTCACACGTACGCACGACATGCCCGATATGCATAGATACAACCATGGCATCACAACATAACCATACAACAACTTTTATTTAACAGGCTCAGACGAGCCTTGCATAAAATGTTCTTACAGATAGGGGTCACATGACCCGACACTCAAGCCATACAAACAAGTTCATTCAAACCAAGCGGACGCATAAGCTGTCTGAGTACAGACAGATGAAAGGGTAAAAAGGCACATGGCCTGACTATCTACAGCCCGCCACAGGGCATAGACCGTAGCTGGGACACCAGCTATTCGGCATCGTCAACATCTAGAAAGAACCCACCTGATGGGTCCTGGGTCTCATGTGCAACATTTATTAAGCAAACATGAGTACAAACATACTCAACAAGTCTTTAAAGCAGACCTAGTCTATTCATGCTCATGTATCAATAAGGGGGGTGGTGGAGTTTATGCAGCAATGCCAACTTTGACTCATGGCTAACCTATACTACACAATTTTAACTCTTTGTTTAAATCTTGGATATCGCACACGAGTCCACTAACTCCATGACAATACACCACCATGGATTCACTTCCCTCTCCTGGGAGAGTGCCATCCACGATACTCACACTTGTTTTGATATTTTTATGGGTATCCATTTGATTATCTATGAACAACATAAGTTATCCAAGTAGTCCATATCCGAGGACGCGACTATTCGAATAGTTTCATACCCTGTAGGGGTGTACTTCTTCACACACGCTCTCGCCACTTATCACTGTGTGCTCATAAAACCATGCACCTTGGCAACCTTCAAGTGGAAGCCCAGCAAGGGAGTTGGCCACAACCGTCAATCACATAAGACCTCCAGTCCAGGCTATCGCCTATTTGAGACTAAACCCGCACAGAAGTCCGGCCGGAGTTTCCGCTACGGCCCCAAACGATGTGTGTAGGGTTCCCAAGCCCACCATTCGGGTGACCCTTGGTACACCGTGCCACTGCCTACTGCGTCGTAACCCACCCCTAGGGTCAGCGCTATGCACGGCCTCCAGCATGCTATAAACACCTTAAACTACTTGCAACTCCTGGACTAAGGACTAAGCGATTGATAAGTCGAGAGGGTCAATTAAGTATCCCAACGTGTGGTAGTAACTAGTCTTGGATCACAAAGACGGAACTCAGTTCCTAAGAACGGTCCCAATGAGACAACCCGCTATGTACTCCTACATAGCCTCTCATCGCTACCTTTACCAAATCGGGTTCATCATAAGCTTATCACATCGGAACAACAATGTTTCACTCCAGTCCATCACCCAGATGAATCAGACCTGACACAACTCTAAGCATAGCAGGCAAAGTAAGCTAAGCACATCATGGCACAAGCATCTACCAAGTATGCTAGGTTGCAAGGTTTAGCTATTTACTGTGACAATGACAGGTCATGCATAAGAATAGGTTCATCTACCGTGTATGACAGACAAGTGAACGTTTGCCTAATGCAATAAACAAGAGCAGGAGTGAGAGAGTGGGATGTTATCGGAATGATCAAGGGGTTTGCTTGCCTTGCTGGGTAGCGGGAAGGTTCTCTCCTTCGTTGGAATACTCAAGGGTATCCTCAGAAGTAGGGCCTACCGCAATGCAGACAAATAACAATCAATACACGCAAGTGCAACAATATGATGCATGACCATGACATGGTAGCATGTATGGATGAGCTAATGCAACTAGTGTCCAAGTTAATTGAAGTGAGTTTGAATATAGGTTCAAAATCATTCTTCATTTCAATTTCCATATTTTATCCTATTAGCAAATGTCTATGTTCTTCTACATAGGTTTCTCTAACATGCATGATAATAGCACCATTGGATTCATTGGATTTTTCTGATAAATTTTCATATATAAATTATTTTCATCTGATTTATAGATTAATTTATATGAATTTTTAAAGTTTTAAATAATTTCTGGAATTATTTTTAAACTGGAAAAGGATTAATGTCGTCAACCTGATGTCACCACGACGTCAGCTGGTCGGCTGACCAGGCCAGGTCAAACCTGACAGGGTGGGACCCACTGGTCAGTGACCCAGTCACTTAATTAGAGAATTAAAACTAATCCTAATTACTTAATCAACACTAGGCCCACTAGTAAGTGACTAATTAGGTTAATTAAGTTATTAAACTAAATTTGACTAACAGGGCCCGACCCCACTTGCCAGTGACCCAGGGGTCAAACCCCTGGTGGTCAAACTGGTTGAGTCGCCGGCGTTGAGTCGCCGACGACGTCAGGGACGATGGAGGGGGTCAGGATTCCTCCTCCGGCGACCAAATGGACGGCGGAGGGCACCAAACTGCTCTGCTTGCTCGCGCACGTCGAACCCGACACTTCCCAGGGGCTAGGATGGCCGGAGTCAGCACCGGCGACGAGCACGACGGCTGCCGAAGCTCGGACGAGCATGGGCTCGTCGAACCAGAGCGAGACACGGCCGGAACTAGGCACCTACAAGCACTACGCGGCCCCACGAGCTCGATGGTGGCCTCTGATGGACCAACTGGTCACCGGAGCATCGCCAACGATGAGCTCGTGCGGCAGGTCATTCGGGAGCTGGCGCAATCGGGGCCTACAGAGGGGGAAAAGGCTGGAAAGGAGAGGGGAAAGAGCCGGGAGCTCACAGCGGACTCGAAGCCGTCGAGAGCTTTCTCGGGGAGGGCTCGAAGACGGTGATCAACGGCGGCGAAGCTTTGGGTCCGAGGAGGAAGACAAGCTCGGGGATGGAGCTTCAAGGCTCCTGGCGATGCGTGGCTCAGCGAGGAGGGAGAAGGCGACGAGGCGGAGAGATTGGAGGGCTCAGAAGCGAGGGGGAGCAGCTAGAACTACGACGGCGAAGCTAAGGCACTAGCGGCCATGGCGGACCAAAGGAGGAGGAGAGCAGAGAGGCGAGAGGGAGAGGGTGATGGGGACGGCTCTCAGAGCTTATCCCCGTCACGCTGGCGAGGGGAAGCAGGCAGGCAGCTGCCGGCTTGGCGGCACGCCTGCGCACGCACTCCGGCCACACGCCCGTCCTCCTGGCCGCCAGGAGGACGACGATGGAGCTGGGCCAGCTGGGCCGGCCCAAGTTCATCCTCCCTTTTCCTTTCTGCTTTATTTTCTCCATTTTCTTTTCTATTTTCCTATTTCTAACATTTGTTTTATTTTCTTTTCAGGTACACATGCTAATTTAAAATATCTCAAATATTTTATATATTGAAGTTTGAATATTTCAAACTTATCTAAAAAAATTCAAGATATTTTGGAAACTAAAATAATGATAATGATTTATTTGATATTTTCAGAAGCTTTATCATTTATTTTTAAATTGCTTCAGGTGTTCAAATATTTAAAATGGCCCCTGTTATAATCATGTCCATATTTATCAGACATAGGGAACATTTTGGTAGGGCATTTTGGATTTGTTGAATTTTCACCAACTTGAATTATTTTGATCCAATGTGAGCTTGGGGTTTCTTTTAATCCCCATTTCATGTTGATGTAAAAATGAAACATGATGCAACACCCATGCTGTCCTATGACATCTAGGTAGGGATGTGACAATGTGGCGGTGTGCAATGCCTCGATCCAAAAGGGGCGGGTAAGGTTTTCTTAAAGGAGGAGGGTACAGACGATGTCATTGGTGGTGCAAATGAGGCATTCAGCCTTGCCATTTTGGGGGGAGGTATAAGGGCATGAGAAACGGTAAGCAATCCCGCTGGAAGAGAAGAAGGACCAGAGGAATATGTTAATTAATTCACCGCTGTTGTCACATTGCATGCTTTTGATAATGACATGGAATTGGGCATACACAAACGATAAGAAAAGTTGGAGAACCGCGGACATGTCAAATTTGTTGCATAGTGAGAATGACCAAGAATAATGGGTAAAGTCGTCTAAAATAACAAGGTAATATTGAAATTCAAAGAAGTTTACAACCAGTGACGTCCACAAGTCACAATGAATTAAAATAAAACATGCATATGATTTGCTAAAAGAGGAGGGAAAAGGGAGTCTAGGTTCCCGCCCAAGCTGGCCGACAGTACCTGTGCAGTGCGGTGCCTTTTTACAAGTAGTGAGGAAATCCTTGGCTAAAGTGGACATGGCAGGAGCACCGGGGTGACCAAGCTTGCGATGCCATAGATCCAGGGTAGAAGTGCTGGCTGAAAGTGCAATCATGCCCTTACATCATGGTTTGATGTTGATTATAATATACAAGTAGGGGACTAACTATGTTTGTCAAGTGAATCTCAGGTGTTAGTCTCCGGTTTATCAAAAGGGTGTGGATCATGAACAAATGAAGTTAATCTTACTCAAGGAAGAAGTATCAAGAAGATTGCATATTTGTTTTTCTTGAGTATAGGATCCCGCACTATTAAGAGGGGATCGATAGGGTCATTAAAAGACTTGCTCATGCCACTATATTCCACCTTCAAAAGTTTGTTTGGATCAATGAATTTCTCCCTTGGTTATGTCTCTGCCTCTGGGGTTGCCGGATGTCCGGTCTGCAAGCCGGATGTCCGGGCCTTACTGCCACGCCGGATGTCCGGGCTCCATCCCGGATGTCCGGCCACTACTACCCGTGAAACCAAGGTTTTGTATAACCATTCTGTGGACACGCTGGATTTCTGGCCATCTGCCGGATGTTCGGGATTTCCTGGCATGCCGGATGTCTAGGCTAAATCCCGGATGTCCGGCCACTAATACCCATGAAACCACGGTTCTGTATAACCATTCTGCAGACACGCCGGATTTTTGGCCATCGGAAGGATGTTCGGGATTTCCTGGCATGCCGGATGTCCGGGCTTGGCCCCGAATGTCCGGGCCCTCTGTTTTAGCCTCTGAACTACCCTATTTTCCATATACCTTGCCAGGACGGATTTCCGGCCTCTATCCCGGATGTCCGGCCTACCCGGTCACTTGCACTACAACGGTCACCTATGCTCTCATAGTATATATAACTCTCTTTCCCCATTGGAGAGAGTTTACCATTCACTTTGAGCTTACCCAAGAACACATTTCACTCTCCCTCACTCTCACACACCAAATCTTAGATCCCCAAGGGATT
This sequence comes from Hordeum marinum, assembly GCA_022496015.1. NCBI lineage: Eukaryota > Viridiplantae > Streptophyta > Magnoliopsida > Poales > Poaceae > Hordeum > Hordeum marinum. The sequence goes on along the minus strand of CM039675.1, from coordinate 364,078,569 downwards.
TGAAAGCATTTGAGAGAAGTTGTCCACCCAAGTGATAGATCCACTCCTTCACCATCTTTGCACCAAAGGAATTCGTGATTTGAGCAAGTCTTGAGCTTTTTCCCATCGTTCTTGTTACTCTTGGAGGTCGGAGACTCCTAGGCGATAGGAGTCATTCGGAGAGGAATCAAATGTTGTGATTACCCCCTAGAAAGTTTGTGAGGGTTTGGAGGCCACCTAAAGGTCTACCACTAGTGGTTGGGAATAGCCTTCATGGTGATATCTCAAGGAGAGAATAGGGTGAGCCTTCGTGGCGTTGGTGTGCCTTCGTGGTAACATCCACCTGTCTAAAAGGTGACGTAGGTTCCCTCCAAGGAAGTGAACATCGGCAGACATCCTCGTTTCTCGAAGTTGCGATTATTCCTAACCCTAACTTCCTACTTGTGGTTACTCGTCTCTTAATCCTTACTTATATATTATTGTGCTTGCTTACTTACCTACTTGTGTTTCTTACTTATCTTGCTTAGTATCCTACTTGCAATTTTTAGGCTCACTTTCATATTCCGCATTATTGCCTAAAATTGCTAAGTAACAATTAAAATTTGTAACTGTACCTATTCACCCCCCTCTAGGTCCATCTTGATCCTTTCAATAGGTATCAGAGCCTCGTGCTCTATTCTTGTGGCTTAACCGCCCTAGAGCGAGATGAACCTTAATGGGACTCCCCGTGTTGCGGATTCAAATAGTACGGGCACGGCTTCCACGGAAGTCAAGTCCTTCACTTCTGAGGATCTAGAACGTGTGCTTGCTAAGCAAAAGGAGGAGCATGATGCTTCTGTTGAGACCTTGGTCCAAATGAAACTATCCACACTAACCACGATGCTTGCACCACTTTCTGGTGGTGCGACATCGAGGCCAGCTATGCCTACTCCTTCACTTGGTCAACAACCTTCTAGTAATGAACACTCCAGTGTTCCTTGGCTTTATGCAAGACCTCAAATAGAGAAACCAAAGTATAACCCACAAGGCAAACCTCCTTTACTTGATGACACTACCGATTTTCCTTTGTGGAGAGTTGGTATGTAGGATCATCTTTGATATGGAAATGATGAGATGTTGGAGATCTTGGAATATGGCTACAAAATTGTTGATCCGAAGAATCTTACTCCAAGAGAGGTATATGAAAAGAATCTCAACGACACGACAACGATGTGCATAAGGAGAGGTATGACTGACAAGCAAAGGAGACCATACATACATATCACAAGTGCCAAGGAATTATGGGATAGCATTGAGAGGACCAAGACCGGTACCTCCACCCTTCGGCTTGCTCAATATGAAATTGCCAAGGGGCAGTTGCAAAACTTTTGTATGGAGAAAGGTGAATCTCCCAAGCAACTCCTTGAGCATCTCATGACCCTCACCGCCGATATCGAGTCATGTGAATGTGACAAGACACAAGATGGATTCAACTTGACTAAGCGATTTCTCGTGGACAAGTTGCTTCATGCTCTTGCTCCGTATCATCACCAAATGGTGTGGGACATAAGACAACACCATGGATTCAAAGAAATGACTCCAGATGACATCATATCCACTTTCAAACTCTTTGAAGAGTCAAAGGCAAATGCTACAAAACATCTTTCCATGCATGGTACCTCAACATCAAAAACCAATCTTGCGTTGAAGGCCAAGCATGTATATGAAGAAGAGCAAAGTTAAGAAGAAGAAGATGATGAGGTTGAAGATGGTGATGAGATTGACTCCGATGAGAGCCCTTCATATGAAGACATTTCCCTCGTTGTCAAGAAGTTTAGCGCGAGAAAATTCAAAGGAAGATTCCAGAAGAAGAAAGTGAGAACATGTTACAGCTGTGAAGAAACAAACCACCTCTCCAATGATTGCCCCTATGAGAAGAGAGAAGATAAACCAAGGTTTCCCAAGACCTTCCCAAGAAAAAGTTACCAAACCCTTTGAACTCAAAGCTCAAGAATAGAGATGGGAAAGCAATGGTTGCTCATGAAGAATCCGATCCGGATGATGTTAGTGGTGTTGTCGGAGTTTCTCAAGGTTCCAGAAACACTTTGAGGCTAGTCAACAAGAGGGGTGATGTTGTCACCTACAACTATATGAAAGACTAAAATGGCAACGCTCACAAGTGCCTAATGGCAAAGGTCGTGGTAGAAGATGGAGAGGACCAAAACTCTCCTGACAAGGTCAAGGTAACCCCATGATCAAATCCTTCTCTCCTCACTCCTCTTACTCCTAGTGATGAGTACCTTGATGCGGAGGATAATCATGATGATAATGATATAGATGACCGCATGTTTGCTAAATTAAATAAGGTCATGTGCTCCCTCAAAGGAAAGAATCTCACTATGTTTCGTATGCTTATGGAGATGGTGGGTAAGCACACCGTCACCATTAAGGAACTCGAAACCCTCGTAACCGAGGAAAAGGAAAAATATGAAATCCTTGAGCGGAAAGTCCAATATGAGGAAGCACGAAATGATGAACTATGCTTGAAAATTGGTGCAAACATTGATGTTCATCCTAACGATCTTGCCTCCTTGAAAAAGGCTAAGGACTTTTGCGCAGAGTTGATGAATGATAGAAGTAAGCTTGTGCAGTATCATGCTTATCTATCTAAGGATTGTGAGATCCTATCCGTGTCCCTCAAGACTAAGGTAGAAGAGCTCACCCTTCTTACAAAGAGTTTTGAGACACTCAAGCTTACTTATCTAGAAACTCTAGCCAAGGCTTACTCTTCTCCTATTATCAATGTCGATGCTTGGACTACTAACTCTAGAAGTGATCTAGCATCTATTCTTGAGGAGAATCGCCTTCTCAAGGCTCAAATCGAGAAAGGTCTCATGACATGTGCTCAAGGACAAAAGAACCTTAATGAGGTAGTGAGCCAACACAATGAGGTGTTTGCCAAAGAGGGGCTCGGGTTTGACCCAAGCACAAACAAGAAGAAGATGTCTACTCAAAAGTGCACCACTCCTCTAAAACAGACATTTGTACGAGAAGGGCACAAGGAGAAAGGTAAGGTTGTTAGTGGGAAGGCCACAAGGGGCATGCCCACTCTCAACAAGCCAAAAGAGTTTATGCCTCCATCCTATGTACTTCGTAAGACCAAGTATGGAGAAGTTTCTACAAAATTTGTTGGTCCTCAAATGCATTCCGGTTCTATGATATTTGGGTACCTAAGACCCTTGTGACTAACTTGAGAGGTCCCATTGTAAAATGGGTGCCTCTAATCAAGTCATAATTGTGTGTAGGTTGCTTTCTCCAGTGGAGTAAAATGGGTGATCGATAGTGGATGCACAAATCATATGACCGGAGATAGCAAATTATTCTACGATTTCATGGAAGCTATTCAACCATTTATAAGCATTATGTTTGGTGGAGGATCAAAAGGACAGGTACTCGGATTGGGCAAGGTGGCTATCACAAATGACATGTCTCTTGCAAATGTCATGCTTGTTCAATCCCTTAAATATCACTTGCTTTCTGTTCGCCAATTGGCTTCTGTTGGTTATGATAGACTCTTTGGACTAACGGATGTGAAAGTCTTTAAGATAGATACCCTCGAAGTGGCCTTTGTTGGAGAGTTGGATGGAAACCTTTACACGGTTGATGTCTCGAAAGAGAGCACATTCCATGCAACTTGTATAATGGCCAAGGCCGACATGGGGTGGCTATGGCATCGCCGGCTAGCCCATGCCGGCATGATAAATCTTCAAGATCTCTTAAAGGGTAATCACATCCTTGGACTAACCAATGTATCATTTGAGAAAGATCGTGTGTGTAGTGCATGCATAGCAGGGAAGCAACATCAATCAAAGCACCCACCCAAGAATGTTGTATATACCTCAAGGCCTTTGGAGCTCCTTCATGTGGATCTCTTTGGGCCTCCTTCATGGGACATTCTTGGTGGGAAATAGTATGGATTTGTCATTGTTGATGATTACTCAAGATATACATGGGTGTTTTTCCTCAAGTCCAAGGACGAGACAAAGATCACTTTCATTGATTTTGCCAAGCAAGCACAATGCAAGTTTGGCAAAGAAATCTTGGCAATAAGAAGTGATAATGGCTCCGACTTCAAGAACTACACCTTGGAAGGATTTCTTAGTGATGAAGGGATTGAGCATCAATATTCTGCACCATACACGCCACAACAAAATGGTGTTGCAGAAAGGAAGAATCATACACTTGTAGAGATGGCAAGGTCCATGTTCGATGAGTACAAGTCACCACATAGTTTTTGGCCGAGGCTGTCAACACCACATGCCATGCATCTAACCGGCTCTTCCTCCTCAAAATATTGGAAAAGACACCATATGAGCTTCTAACCGGGAACAAGCCAAATGTCAAGTACTTTCGTGTATATGGGTGCAAATGTTTCATCCTCAACAAAAGAAAATAGTTAGGAAAATTTCAATCCAAAACAACTGAGGGCATTTTTGTTGGTTATGGATCAAACTCTCATGCCTATAGAGTCTACAACAAATCCAATGGATGTGTTGTAGAAATTTGTGATGTGGTGTTTGATGAATTTAATGGCTCCCATGGGGAGCAAGTTGATCTAAGTGATGTAGGTGAAGGAGATTCGCCTCAAGATATTTTGTCCGTAGGCGTTGGTGCTCTTCTTCCCATGGAACAAGAACCTCATCATGATGAAGAAGAAAATGAAAGTTTCACACATCATCAAACCACTTGAACAACCATACCTCCACAAACTCCTATTGCTCAATGAATGCCCTTACTTCAAGAACAAGAAGATGATCAAGTTCCTATTCAAGAACAAGATCATCGTCAAGGGCAAGAACAAGGAAGTGCAATCATTGATGATGAACCTCAACAAATGCAATATGAAGAAGAAGAGTTTCCACCACACATTAATGATCCATATGTTGAGGATGTGGATGATGGACATGAAGTTGAACCTCGCGAAACCCTAACCTCCATCATGCCTCGAGTAGACGGTCGTGTTGATGTTGAAAAAATCCTCACTGGCATATCGGAAGGTAGAATCACTCGTAAACATTTGACAAACTTTTGTGCTCACTTCTTGTTTGTGTCTAGTGTTGAGCCTCTCAAGGTACAAGATGCATTGATTGACAACGATTGGCTAGTTGCCATGCAAGAAGAGTTGAACAGTTTTGAACGTAATCAAGTATGGTCATTAGTCGAGAGGCCAACCACGGAGCACAATGTCATTGGAACAAAATGGATTTTCAAGAACAAGCAAGATGAGAATGGTGTAATCATTCGTAAAAAGGCAAGGTTAGTGGAACAAGGGTAGTCACAAGTTGAAGGTTTGGACTTTGGTGAGACCTTTGCCCCTGTTGCCCGTCTTGAATCTATTCGCATCTTACTTGCTTATGCTACTTTCAATGGTTTTACATTACATCAAATGGATGTGAAGAGTGCTTTCCTTAACGGTCCTCTACATGAAGAAGTATATGTATCACAACCACCTAGGTTCATTGATCCCTATCACAAAGACTATGTGTATAAACTTCATAAGGCTTTTTATGGCCTCAAACAAGCACCTCGTGCTTGGTATGATCATCTTAAGAAGTTTTTACTCGATGATGGTTTTGTGAGAGGGGTGATCGATCCTACTCTCTTTACTAAGAGAGACAAGGGTGATTTGATCTTATGCCAAATCTATGTAGGTGATATCATTTTTTGTTCTCGTAACATTCATTTGTGCAAGAGGTTTGCGGCCTCCATGACCAATAACTTTGAGATGTCACTCAATGCGGATTTAAAATTATTTCTCGAATTCCAAATTCAACAATGTCAAGAAGGAATATTCTTATCTCAAGAAAAGTACCTCAAGGATATCCTAGAAAAGTTTGGCATGAGTGATGCTAGTCCATGTAAGACACCCATGCCAACCAAAATTGTACTCACTAAAGACACAAACGGTACCCCTTTTGACCCATCCAAATACCAATCTATGATTGGTTCGTTGCTTTATCTTTGTGAATCTAGACCAGACATCATGTTCAGTGTATGCATGTGTGCTAGATTCAAGCTTCCCCTGGGGAAATTCATCATAAGGTGGTTAAGCATATTCTTAGATACCTTGTTCACACCCCTAAGTTGGGTCTATGGTATCCCAAGGATGCTAAATTTGATCTCATTGGGTACACGGATGCGGATTGGGCTGGAGACAAAGTGGATCGTAAGTCCACCTCCGGTGCATGTCAATTTCTTGGACGATCCTTGGTAAGTTGGTCCTCAAAGAAACAAAATTGCGTTGCTCTCTCCACCGCTGAAGCCGAATACATTGCAACCGCCAGTTGTGCAACTCAATTACTATGGATGAGGCAAACTTTGAAGGATTACGGTATCACCTATAGACATGTGCCTCTTCTATGTGATAATGAAAGTGCCATCAACATTGCTGAGAATCCCAAAGATCGTACCCGCACCAAGCACATTGACATTAGGTATCATTTCTTGAGAGATCATGTGGAAAAGGGTGACGTTGATATTGCTCATGTAGGTACAGATATGCAACTTGCAGACATTTTCACCAAACCACTGGATGAAGCAAGGTTTTTTCAACTTAGGCGTGAACTTGGTATCTTGGAGCTTGACAACATTAGGTGAAGTCCCGCACCCATGCATGCAATTTACTTCATGTCTTGTCTTGATGTAGGCATATATTTAGGGGGAGACATTCAACTCATGAATTCTCTCACCCTATGCAATGCATAAATAAAACAAACACTCTCAAAGTTATCATTGTTTCGAACTATGGTACTTTACAATGATCGAGTCATGATTGTGTACCCAAGGTTCAAATATTTGCGGCACTATGTCTCATATGCTCAAACATGGTGACTTCGGTCACCGCTTGTGGATTGCCTATATGAACCTTTCTTTACATTTAGTATTATTGCACATCTTAGTATGGTCTTAGAGTATTCAGGTTTTCATCCCTTCCATCTCTAAATCTCCTTGGCAGAGTCTATATCAAAATATCTTACGTTTGCCCTTTGCAAAAAAACTCCTCCCTACATGGACTCTCTGCCCAGGTGCCGAACATCCGGCTCCTCTGTCAGACATCCGTCTCCTCTACCGGACATCCGGGCACTGGCATTTGCTCTCTGGTCTCTAATAGCCGGATATCCGGGCTTGGCCCTGGATGTCCGGGCCGTTGCCTATAGATTTTTTTCTCTCTGGTCTCTGGTCGTCGGATATCCGGGCTTGACCCCAGATGTCCTGCCCATCGCCCATAGACTAACTAAACGGGGGGGGGGGGAGGTCTCGGGATTTGGGGGCAGTTCCCCATTCTCCCCCCGTCTAACTCAAACAGCCGCCGCCGCCGGGCTGTGCTCCGGCGCTATCCTAGCCATTTCCTCCATCCTCCGGCCCTGATCTCCTGCCCACATCATCATCTCCTCCCGATCTACACTTCCACCCAATCCATTTTCTAGGTTGCGGTGCGAATCACTCGGGAGGGACAGATTCGGGTGTTGACTTGAGGTTCGGTCGCCCGAGTTCATCATGGCGCGTACCAAGCAATGCGGTCCTCTTCCTTCTTCCTGGGGTATGTCAATGTTTTGCTCTTGCCTCCATCTTTGTTTGCCACACCCCTTCTAGGTTTCCGATGCTTTGTCATATTTATCTTGATATATGTCTTTCTCTAAGAGATTTGATGACACTTGCCTAACCCAAAATCTACATACTTGGCTAAAACAACTAAACCATGGGTATGTCAATACTTTGATCTACCACTTGTGGTCATGTTCAAAAATGTTCACATCTCCGTTGTGTCATTGTTGTACCCTTGTTCATAACTCTATGGCTATTTCTCATCGGTATTCCTATCGTGTATCTGTTTTCAGTCAATCTCTAGCAAGGCTCCACCGACTCCGAGGACTGGGCTCGCCCTAAGAAGAAGCAGACCACCTCCAGACCCAAGAAGAAGCGTAGGGCTCCCTCCCCCAGTCCATCGGCCTCTGATCCAGATGATGTAGAATTTGTTTTGGAGGATGAGGCCAACATTGTTCTGCGGACACCTATTGGCCAGTCGAAGCCGGGCACACGGAAGGCGCCCGTGCCTCAAGTCCGGGGCTCTGCAATGCCCGTTTCTCATGGTCGTCACGTCTCCATGGAGCTCTCTTCCAGTGGGGATCGCCCCATCCACGATTCACAACCATGGGGGCTGGTCCATACTTTAAGTTTTGCCGGGACATCAACCAGTTTGAGATGAGGGCTGATGCTAAGGATCCACGGTTCCGTACCCGCATGCAGCAGGACCTCTTATCTAGCTTTGTCCGCGGCTGTGGTCTTGCCCCTCATGCATACGTGGATCTTCAGTTCTTGCGTGATAATCCTACCATGTTCCCTGCAGGCCTGGTCAAAATCATTGATGATATGACTCTCGGTCCGGCAATGACCTTTAAGTGTGACTGGAATGAAGCCGCCATCCTCTAGTTCTATGCCACATGCTTCTTTAGTCCATATGACACCCTCACTTGGATGACTTGTAATACTCAGCTTAGTGTCACCTATGCCCAATTTGTTCAGTTTTTGGGTTTGTCTGGTGTTGGCTATCAGATCCACAACAATGATCCACATCAGAGGCCCATGGGGATTGAAGATTGCGCTTCTCTTATTAAACCTCCCACTCAGCTCACTCTGGAGGAATGTAGTTATCCTCCCAATGAGGTATCTCTCTTCCATGCTCCTTTCCACATTCTCTATCAGTGTGTGCTTCGCACTCTGTATCCCAACAAGGGACATCGCTCAAGGGTTCGCAACTATTGTATTGATTTGATGGTTCGTATGCAAGCCGCACCTACGGAGCCTCTGGACATAGCTCATTTCATTTGGCATGAGATCTGTCTTGCAAGTTTCATTCAGGTGCGCCAATTCCCTCATGCTCTATTCATTCAGGCTCTAATTGATCATGCTGCCCCATTTGCGGTTGCCAAGACTGTTTTGCACTCCATTTGGAAACCTCTGACTCATATGCACGTGACAACTACTCCCCGGTCAGCTGCTCCTGCTCAGCCCAAGAGGTCTGCTGGTGGTGCTAAGTCCACAGTGCCCTTTGTGCCTTCTTCTTCAACCACACCTCGGATCCGCCTTGCCGCGTTCATAGGCAAGGCTCAGTCTACTATTATGAAGGTGATCACGTTCAACTGTCAGCAAAACCATGATGTTCAGAAGCGCCTCATCATCTCCAAGAATCAGCTCAAGTAGCGCCTTCGTGACCGTGGGAGTCCCGTGAGTGATGATGATCCTATTCCCGCGGCTCCATCCGCCTCCACCTTTGGATTCCCGTCTCTTGACGAGTACGCTGAGTTCCTTGCTGTTGAAGATGACATCCGCCAGGAGTGATTTATATGGAGCTCTTTTAGTTCTTCCCCACCTTTTGCATGTTGACATCAAAGGGGGAGAAGTAGTATCTTAGTTTGGGTCATATTATATATCTATTTGTGTTCGCTATTATTCAAACTCTTAATGTATGCTACATATGGTACTTCAGCGTTTGAGACTATGTTGCTATCCTTATGGCTATGGATTGTTGTTATGGGTTATTATGGTTGTATCATATGTGCGTCATACTTCCATATTTGTTTTTATTTCTTTGAGCTACATATGATACCAATGAGAACAATCATCTCTATGCACACAATGAGAGGGAGCAAAAAGCAAATAGGAACATATACTCCATTATGCTCTTATGATTTACAATGCTAAATTTATTTATTGTATCTATAATACTACATGTATGATTGTCATCAACAAACAAAAAGGGGGAGATTGAAAGTGCAATCATGCCCTTACATCATGTTTTGATGTTGATGACAATATACATGTAGGGGACTAACTATGTTTGTCAAGTGAATCTCAGGTGTTAGCCCCGGTTTATCAAAATCGTGTGGATCATGAACAAATGAAGGTAATCTTACTCAAGGAAGAAGTATCAAGAAGATTGCATATTTGTTTTTCTTGAGTATAGGATCCCGCACTATTAAGAGTGGATCGATAGGGTGAGTAAAATACTTGCTCATACCACTATATTCCACCTTCAAAAGTTTGTTTGGATCTATGAATTTCTCCCTTGGTTATGTCTCTGCCTCTGGGGTTGCCGGATGTCTGGGCTACAAGCCGGATGTCCGGGCCTTACTGCCACGCCGGATGTCCGGGCTCCATCCCGGATGTCCGGCTACTACTACCCACGAACCAAGGTTCTGTATAACCATTCTATGGACACGCTGGATTTCTGGCCATCTGCCGGATGTCCGGGCTTTCTTGGCACGCCAGATGTTCGGGCTCAATCCTGGATGTCCGGCCACTACTACCTGTGAAACCACAGTTCTGTATAACCATTCTGCGGACACGTCGGATTTCTGGCCATCGACCGGATGTCTGGGCTTTCCTGGCATGCCGGATGTCCGAGCTTGGCCCCAGATGTCTGGGCCCTGTGTTTTAGCCTCTGACCTGCCCTATTTTACATATACCTTGCCAGGCCAGATTTTCGGCCTCTAGCCCGGATGTCCGGCCTACCCGGTCACTTGCACTACAACGGTCACTTGTGTTCTCATAGTATATATAGCTCTCTTCCCCCATTGGAGAGAGTTTACCATTCACTTTGAGCTTATCCAAGAACACATTTCACTCTCCCTCGCTCTCACACACCAAATCTTAGATCCCCAAGGGATTTGAAAGCATTTGAGAAAAGTTGTCCACCCAAGTGATAGATCCACTCCTTCCCCGTCTTTGCACCAAAGGAATTCATGATTTGAGCAAGTCTTGAGCTTTTTCCCATCGTTCTTGTTACTCTTGGAGGTTGGAAACTCCTAGGCGGTAGGAGTCATTCAGAGAGGAATCAAACATTGTGATTACCCCCGGAATGTTTGTGAGGGTTTGGAGGCCACCTAAAGGTCTACCACTAGTGATTGGGAATCGCCTTCGTGGTGATATCTCAAGGAGAGAATAGGGTGAGCCTTCATGGCGTTGGTGTGCCTTCGTGGTAACATCCACCTCTCTAAACGGTGACGTAGCTTGCCTCCAAGGAAGTGAACATCGGCATACATCCTCGTCTCTCGAAGTTGCGGTTATTCCTAACCCTAACTTCCTACTTGTGGTTACTTGTCTCTTAATCCTTACTTATATCTTATTGTGCTTGCTTACTTACCTACTTGTGTTTCTTACTTATCTTGCTTAGTATCCTACTTGCAATTGTTAGGCTCACTTTCATATTCCGCATTATTGCCTAAAATTGCTAAGTAACAATTAAAATTTGTAATTGTACCTATTCACCCCCCTCTAGGTCCATCTCAATCCTTTCACTGGCGGTGAGAGCAAAGGGCACCTTGATGGTGCCAGTAAATGGGTAAAGGCCATCGACACTAGTGGAGGTCATGAGCACCTTCCTGGTTCGAAGATCCTTCAAAAGGAAGCCAAAGGGAAATAATTCAATTGAGCAGGAATTATCATGAGTAAATTGTCGAACATAAATAAGATTAGTGATGACGAAGGGAGAAACGAGAACAACATTCAGACGAAAATTATGCGGGGTGAGGGTGGTAGAGTTGGTAGCGGTGATGGGTAAGTGGTTCCCGTTTCCGACTAGTATAGAAGATGGAGTATAATGCTTTAAGGAAGAATTCTACACCGTTAGAGTACCTTGATTGCCGGTTACATGTGAGGAAGTTCCACTGTCTACGTGCCAGTCGGGATGTGGTTGAAGGGGAACCCATTGTTGTTGTAGGCGGCATTCAACATGGCCATGTGCTCCCAGGACGGTGGCGGAAGGTAGTAGGTGGCCGACGGGTAGTAGGGAGCTGGTGAAGGAGAGACCGACTTTTGGATGTGGTATGCTTGAGCATGATAGCCCGACCAAGGGCCAAGCAGTCCAGCGGCATTCGGCGGGACCCAGCCCAACCACATCGAGGGGAGTGCCATCCCATATGTCGGTATACGACGATCTATGGAACCTACGGGGCCCCTTTGCGATTGAACTATGAGGATCCTCGGGCACAAAGAGCATCACCAATCCATGCGCGCTCAGGTGTTTAGACAGGTTCGGGCCACTCGAGAGCGTAAAACCCTACATCCCGTGTATTGTGGATTATGCGAGTCCGAAGTACATGAGCACTACAGCCCAACAAGGAATGCTTGAGGAGTGTGGCTACACATGCAAATGAATGGAGTGTCAACCTTTGTAAAGGTAGCCATGGGCCTCCTTTTATAGGATAAGGGGCTACCATAGTGGCTAAAATGGTCATTACACGGGGTAAATAGTGTACACTATACCTGCCAAAACTACTAGCATGAGCTATAGTGAGAAATACCTAACTCTGATGGACAAGGACAGACACATTGAATGCGTCATGAGGTGTCATGTTGGCGATGTCTCCTAAGAAGGATTACCTCTCCTTCTGTGGAGTTCACCCAACTACCTCTTATTCATCTGCCACGCCATGGGACGGGTGTCATTCAAGCTGTTGTAAATCCACTGAGCTACCACACATGCCGACAAGCTCTACGTAATCACCTGCCTGCTCGACACCTAGCTGATGTAGATAATCAGCCTGTCGACATGAAGGAAAGGCTTGGTGTTAGGGATCTTGGTGGGTGTGCTTGCAGTCGGGTCTTGTCCATCGGCAAGGAAGCTTGTTGGTTGATTTAGTGCTTGCTTGGCACTGCCTTGGAGGTTGGAGTTCCCCCGGCAAGGTATTGCAGCCTGGAGGCCACGGTCGTCTATGCACAAGTCCGGGTACTAAGGGCCCCATTCTTTCATACACTTACAGGAGCCCCCAGGACTGGGCCACACTTGAGTCCGTGACGCTGTTGGGCTACGTCCAAAGCAGTGCACAGATACGTGTGGCCACATTTTGTTGTTGTTATAATGATGATTTTTATTGCCTTGCCCCACGATGCACCTTGAACACGAGTCGTGGGAGTGGTGGAGCGAGATGGCATCCGAGGGGACGCGTCTAAAAAATCGCGCCGTGTTGGACTGGGAGAGGCGCCTCTTTTGTCTTCCTCTCCTATAATGATGGGGATTTCACAAGTACGCCGCTCATCCCAGCCACATTTCCTCTGCTCTGCCACCTCTCCTTCTTCTCCTTCTAGTGTAGAGCCCCCAGGCCATTATCTTCCCTCGTCGTCACCCACTTTCTGACTCTGCCATGGCGCCCAAGTGAGCACTGCTTACCGCCGCCTATGACCTGGTGAAGAAGGCCAAGAAGGTGGCCGACCCTAACGCGGATGAGAGGAAGGAAGCACATACAACAATCTGGAGGAGCAACATTGTCTTCTCCCCTTTCGTGTTAACAAAGACTGACCTCACTTCGAGGTACGCCCTGATGTGGGGGAAGGTGACCAAGGCCCATCTTGCGCTAGTGGTGAGCCTAGGCGACTCCCAGCCCAGAGCGGAGAAGTACCCATTCTTCATGGCGTACATCTACTACAGGATGGTTCCCCCATTTTTCTTCATTCTTTGTAGATCGGATGCTGACCTACGGCTTCAGGCTGTTACATTTCACGCCTAATGGTGACCACCCTGTTGGTCTTCACGCATTTAGGGAAGTCCCCAATGTGTCTCTCTTCTGCCACTTCTTCTTTCCACGCATAGAAGGTGATGCTCTCTCCGACAGCAACACGTGGATTGCCTACTCCACTCACAAGGAGGTGTACCCTTCCGGCACCTTGCATAAGAAAGTGGGAAGAGTGGCGAGCGTAGTGGTGCTATATTATCGACAAGGAGATCCTGGCTTTTTGCAAGATCCGGAGGTCCAAGTCCATCTGTGACGAGAATTGGAGTGCCTTCGCCCTGGATGACAAGAAGTTGGAGATCACCATCATGCGCATGGTCCGGGTGAGGGCTACCGGGCATGCCATAGAGATGATGAGCGAGGATTTCCTCGCCAGGCGCATCGCCCCTCTCCAGAAATGGGGATGCTTCACTTAGGAGTATGGCGGCCCTTCTGACATCATGTGAATGCGCTTGAGGCTTGACGACAACCTGACATCGCTACAGCTTTCCTCCTTGAAGAATCAGCTCTTCGGCACCGATGGGAAGTTCAAGCTCCCGGCAGGCGTTGATACGTCTCCAACGTATCTATAATTTTTGATTGTTCCATGCTATTATATTATCTGTTTTGGATGTTTTATATGCATTAATATGCTATTTTATATTGTTTTTGGGACTAACCTATTAATCTAGAGCCTAGTGCGAGTTTCTGTTTTTTCCTTGTTTTTGAGTTTCGCAGATAAGGAATATTAAACGGAGTCCAAACGGAATAAAACCTCCGGAATGATTTTTTCTGGAATAAAAGGAAGCCACGAGACTTGTGAATCAAGACAGAGGAGCTGCCACGGGGCCACAAGCCCACTTGCTGCGGCCAGGGGGGTACCCCGCGTCGGGCAGGCTTGTGGGCCCCTGGCAACTGCCCTAACCATAATGTTCGGCCTATAAATTCCCAAATATTCCATCATTATCAGAACGATCCATGAAAACACTTTTCCGCCGCTAGAAGCCTCCGTTCCCAAGAGATCCAATCTTGGAGCCTTTTCTGGTAATCTGCCGGAGGGGGATTTGACCACGGAGGGCATCTACATCAACTCCATTGTCACTCCGATGATGTGTGAGTAACTCACCATAGATCTACGGGTCCATATCTAGTAGCTAGATGGTTTCCTCTCTCTCTTTGCTTCTCAATACCATGTTCTTCATGATCTTCATGGAGATCGATTCGATGTAATACTCTTTTGCGGTGTGTTTGTCGAGATCCGATGAATTGTGGGTTTATGTTTAGATTATCCATGAATATTATTTGAGTCTTTCCTGAATTCTTATATGCATGATTTAATAACTTTGCAAGTCTCTTCGAGTTATTGGTTTGGTTTGGCCAACCAGATTGGTAATTCTTGCAATAGGAGAAGTGCTTAGTTTTGGGTTTAATCTTGCGGTGTCCTCACCCAGTGACAAAGTAGGGGTAGCAAGGCACGTATTTTATTGTTGCCATCAAGGGTAAAAATATGGGGTTTTCATCATATCGCATGAGTATATCCCTCTACATCATGTCATCTTACTTAATGCGTTACTCTGTTCTTCATGAACTTAATACTCTAGATGCAGGCAGGAGTCGGTCGATGTGTGGAGTAATAGTAGTAGATGTAGAATCGTTTTGGTCTACTTGTCACGGACGTGATGCCTATATTCATAATGATTGCCTTGGATATCTTCATTATTATTCGCTTTTCTATCAATTGCTTGACAGTAATTTGTTCACCCACCGTAATACTTGCCATCATGAGAGAAGCCATCTAGTGAAACCTATGGCCCCCGGGTCTATTTTCTATATTATACTTTCAGATCTAAAACCAAAAATAGCAAAAATACTTGCCACATTATTTTTACTTTTAGTTTTACTTTCCGTTCAAGTATCCTATTATATCTATCTCTATTAGATCTCATCCTTGCAAGTAACCGTGAAGGGATTGACAACCCCTGTATGGCGTTGGGTGCAAGAGTTTGATTCTTTGTGCAGGTACATCTATTGGCGGATCGCTTGTACCTCCTACTGGATTGATACCTTGGTTCTCAAAAACTAAGGGAAATACTTATCTACTTTGCTACATCAAACCGTTCCTCTTCACGGGAAACCAACGCATGCTCGAGAAGTAGCAAGAAGGATTTCTGGCGCCGTTGCCGGGGAGATATATAGCAAGTCAAGGATACCAAGTACCCATCACAAACTCATCTCTTGCATTTACATTATTTGCCATTTGCCTCTCATTTTCCTCTCCCCCAATTCTAAAATGATTTTTAGAAAATACCAAAAAGATTTGCCTTTTTGTTCGCCCTTCTTTCGTTCGCCTTTTCGTTGCTATGTTTTCTTGTGTTGCCATGTGCCTTCTATTTGCTTGCATCTTTGCTTGCTAAAAATCTATTGATATGGATCCTCATACACTTGCTAATCTTTTCGAATGATCAAATTATGATGAACCAATTGCTAGTGAGTTGAGTTCACTTGATCATCTCTATGAAGTTTTGTTTGAAAATCATGAGTCTAGAACTTTTTATGAAGTATCGAAAGAAGAAATTTGTAAGGAGATTCATGATAGTTCCTTGATTTAAAAGCATGATTTCCATGTTGTTAGTATGAATTATATGAATATCCATGATCCTAATGATATGCAAAACCACAAGCTTGGGGATGATATGTTTGATGAAGATGAAATTTTTTGTTCCCCAAGTTTTGGTGATGAGACGTATGCTATAATTGATCATGAAAAGAATACTTTGTGTGATATTTATATTGTGAGATTTCTTCATGATGTTACTGAAAATTACTATGAGATAGGAACATATTATTTTACATATTGCAATAATATTAAGGTTCCTCTCTATGTGTTCAAAATATGGAAGTTATGCTTGTTTTGCCTTCCTATGGTAGTTAATTTTTGTTCCCATAATTTGTTCGCTCACAAAATCCCTACGCATAGGAAGTGGATTAGACTTAAATATACTTGCCATGTGATTCATGATGTTCCAATTGTTGCAAATAGTAATTATGTGCCCTTAGATTTCATTGTTCTTGATATATAATGCAATCCTATATGTCCTATTATTCTTGGTAGACCTTTCCTTATAACAATTGGTGCAATTATTGACATGAAAGAAGGAAATATTAGATTCCAATCTCCATTAAGGAAAGGAATGGAACACTTTCCTAGAAAGAAAATAAGATTGCCTTATGAATCTATTATGAGATCTACTTTTGGATTACATACCAAAGATGACAATACCTAGATCTTTTGCCTTTTGCCTAGCTAGGGGCGTTAAACAATAGCGTTTGTTGGGAGGCAACCCAATTTTCTTTTGCTTTATGCTTTTTGCTTATGTTTTGGTGTGTTTGGAACATTATTACTTCTGTAGTTTTTAGAGTTTTTGTGTTTAAATTAGTGTTTCAGCCAAGTAAAACCTTTGGGGTGATCTATGGTAGTTTTTGATTTGGTCTTGCTGGAAAATAGAAACTTTTGCGCTCAGTCCAGGAATTTTTTGAATTTTTTAGAGTGTCAAATTGATATGAAATCGGCGCAAGAGCTGGTGCAGACGTGGTTTGACGACCTGACAGAGGTGCGCATTAGGGATGAAGGGTCGCTCATCCGCGACACCACCAAGGAGAAAATCAAGTGGATCGGCCGGAGGGTAGTGGAGGCCGGAATCGATGTGAGTGGCAGAAGCTCTGGTGCTACTGTGCTTGATGATGATGATGAGGAGGAGGGGATCGCTGGTGAGGAGGAAGGCGGTGAAGACACTCCGACACTTGACCTGCCGAAGGTACCCTCAGGGTGGAGGGAGCCGAGGCTATCGGAGTCGAGGGGTCCGAAGTTGCCGCGGAGCAGGAACTCAAGGAGTTCCAAGTCCAAGCCATCCCCAAGAAGCGGTCTCGCGTGCTCCACAAAACCACCACCGGGGAGCCGTTTCAATCTTCCCCGTCGCTAGAGGTCGAGGAGGAAGACGAGCAAGACCCTCCACTCGGAGAGGTATCTCGGGGCCCACTCGGTAATACAACATCACAATGAGCCTGGCAAGCAATGTGACTAATTGTTAGTTGTGGGATATTGTATTACGGAACGAGTAAAGAGACTTGCCGGTAACGAGCTTGAACTAGGTATGGAGATACCGACGATCGAATCTCGGGCAAGTAACATACCGAAGAACAAAGGGAACATCGTACGGGATTAACCGAATCCTTGCCATAGAGGGTCGACCAATAAAGATCTTCGTAGAATATGTAGGAACCAATGTGGACATCCAGGTCCCGCCATTGGCTATTGACCGTAGAAGTGTCTCGGTCATGTCTACATAGTTCTCGAACCCGCAGGGTCTGCACACTTAAGGTTTGGTGACGTTTCGGTAGTGTAGAGTTATGTATGGTGGTGACCGAAGGTTGTTTGGAGTCCTGGATGAGATCCCGGATGTCACGAGGAGCTCCGGAATGGTCCGGAGGTAAAGATTCATATATAGGAAGTCCCAGTTTGGTCGCCGGAAAAGTTTCGGGCTCATCGGTAGTGTACCGGGAGTGCCGGTAGTGTATCGGGAGACCTCCGGGAGGGGTATTTCGACCCCAGAGGGTCCATGGGCTGTGGGAGAATAATAACCAGCCCTTAGTGGGCTGGTGGAACAGCCACAAAAGGCCCATGGAGCAGGAGAAGAAAAGGCTAAAGGAAAAGGTGGGAAATCAGCCAATAGGGAGCAATCCTAGTCCAACTAGGATTGGAGGAGAAGTAGGATTCCTCTCCTCCTTAGCGCACAAGGCTGGTTGGCTGCCTTGTGCGCCAGCCCCTCTTCCTCTCCTCTCCTCCTATATATACTAGTGGAATAGAGGTTTTTTGCACAGAATTTACGGCCACGTGCTACCCGTTCCACCGGTGCTCCTCTAGATCGGTTTTCTGCAGTGCTTAGGCGAAGCCCTGACGGAACCACTCCATCACCATCGCCGGAGCGCCGTCACGCTGCCGATCGGAAGGACCGTGATCGAGATCGCGAGATGGTTCGTGATGAGATCGCAGAACGGATCGTGATGAGTTCGCGGGACAGATCGTGATCAAGATCGTGAGACGGATCGTGACGAGATCGCGGGACGGTTCGTGATTGGTTCGCGGGACGGTTCGTGATTAGATCGCGGGACGCTCGGCGATTTGGATCATGAAGAAGTTCGACTACACCAACCGCGTTTCTTAACGCTTCCCTCTTAGCGATCTACAAGGGTACGTAGATCCACTCTCCCTCTCGTAGATCCTCATCACCATGGATAGGTTTGCGTGTGCGTAGGAAAATTTTTGTTTCCCATGCGACGTTCCCCAACAGTGGCATCATGAGCTAGGTTGATGGTTCGATGAGATCTCGAGTAGAACACAAAAGGTTTGTGGGTGTTGATGCTTAGATTGCTTCCTCCCTTGGTCGTGTTTTGGTTCAACGGTATTGTGGGATGAAGCAGCCCGGACCAACCTTACTCGTACGCTTACGAGAGACCGGTTCCCTCAATTGCACTTGTTGCAAAAGATGGCTAGCGGGTGTCAGTTTCTCCTACTTTAGTTGGATCGGATTCGACAAAAGCGGTCCTTGAGAAGGTTTAAAAGCAAACTAGTGTATCACCGTTGTGGTTTATGCATAGGTGAGAATCGTTCTTGCTAGATACCCGTAGCAGCCACATAAAACATGCAACAACAATTAGAGGACGTCTAACTTGTTTTGGCAGGGTAAGTTGTGATGTGATATGGCCAATTACATGATGTGATATATGTGATGTATGAGATGATCATGTGATGTATAGAATTTCACGACTTGCACGTCGATGAGTACGGCAACCGGCAGGAGCCATAGGGTTGTCTTTAATTATTGTATGGCCTGCATGTCAATCATTAAGCGCTATGTAATGCTTTACTTTATCGCTAAGCGGTAGCAATAGAAGTAGAAGCAGGGTTGGCGCCACAACCCCAATGGCAGCACATTGATGGAGATCAAGATGATGGAGATCATGGTGTTGTGCCGGTGACGATGGAGATCATGCCGATGTTTTGAAGATGGAGATCTTAAACACAAGTTCATGGCCATATCATGTCACTTATGATTTGCATGTGATGTTAATCCTTTTTATGCACCTTGTTTTGCTTAGGACGACGGTAGCATTATAAGGTGACCCCTCGCTTAATTTCAAGATAAATTGTGTTCTCCCCGAGTGTGCACCGTTGCGAAAGTTCGTCGTGTTGAGACACCACGTGATGATCGGGTGTGATAGACTCTACGTTCACATACAACAGGTGCAAGCCAGATTTGCACGTGCAGAACACTCGGGTTAAACTTGACGAGCCTAGCATGTACAGACATGGCCTCGGAACACAAGAGACCGAAAGGTCGAACATGAGTCATATAGTAGATATGATCAACATGATGATGTTCAGCATTGTAGCCACCTCAACTCACGTGATGATCAGACTTGAGTTGGTGAATTTGGATCATGTATCACTCGAATGATCGGAGGGATGTCAACTTGAGTGGGAGTTCTTAAGTAATATGATTAATTGAACTCATTATCATGAACATAGTCAATAGTGTCTTTGCAAATTATGTTGTAGATTACTAGCTCGTGCTGTAGCTCCCTTAAATTTTTATATGTTCCTAGAGAAATAGAGTTGAAAGATGTTGGTAGCAATATTGCGGACTGGGTCCGTGATCTGAGGATTGTCTTCATTGCTGCACAGAAGGCTTATGTCCTTAATGCACCGCTCGGTGCGCCAACCCCTCTGGCGTCGTCTGTAGATGTTGTGAACATCTTACAGGCACGTTCTGATGACTACTTGATAGTTTAGTGCGTCATGCATTACGGCTTAGAATTGAGGCTCCAGAACGTTTTGAATGTCACGGAACATATGAGATGTTTCTAAGAGCTGAAATTAGGATCTCAGGCTCATGCCCGTGTTACGAGATATGAGATCTCCAACAAGATTCTTTGCCTGCAAGATGAAAGAGAATAGCTCAATCGTTGAGCATGTACTCAGATTGTCTGGGTGCTACAATCGCTTGAATCAAGTGGGAGTTGATCTTCCAGATAAGATAGTGATTGACATAGTTCTCCAAGTCACTGTCACTAAGCTACTAGAACTTGGTGATGAACTATAAATTGCCAGGGATAGAAATAATGATTCCTAAGCTGTTCGCGATGTTTGACACCGCGAAGGTAGAAATCAAGAAGGAGCGTCAAGTGTTGATGGTTAATCAAACCACTAGTATCGAGAAGGGCAAGAGCAAGGAGGGAAACTTCATGGATAGCAAGTCAGTTGCTGCTCCAGTGAAGCAACCCAAAGTTGAACTCAAACCCGAGACTAAGTGCTTCTGTTATGAGGTGAGCGGTCACTGAAGCGGAACAACCCTAGATACTTGGTAGATAAGAAGGCTGGCAACATCGACAGAAGTATATTTGATATACGAGTTATTGATGTGTACCTTGCTAGTACTCCTAGTAGCACTTGGGTATTGGATACCGGTTTGGTTGCTAAATGTTAGTAACTCGAAATAAAAGCTACGGAATAAACGGAGAACTAGCTAAGGGTGAGGTGACGATGAGTGTTGGAAATGTTTCCAAGGTTGATGTGATCAACATCGCATGCTCTCTCTACCTTCAGGATTAGTGACGAACCTAAATAAATGTTATTTGGTGTTTTGCGTTGAGCATGAACATGATTAGATCATGTTTGTTGCAATACGGTTATTCATTTAAGTCGGAGAATAATGGTTATTCTGTTTACATCAATAATACCTTCAATGGTCATGCACCCAGTGAGAATGGTTTGTTGAAATCTTGATCGTAGTAATACACATGTTCATAACATTGATGTCAAAAGATACAAAGTTAAATAATGATAGTACCACATACTTGTGGCACTGCCGCAAAATGTCATATTGGTATAAAGCGCATGAAGAAACTCCATGCTGATGGATACTTGGACTCATTCGATTTCGAATCGGTTGAGACATGCGAACCATGCCTCTTGGGCAACATGACTAAAGGACCCCGTTGGATGGAGCGGGCAAGTGATTCATTGGAAATGATACATGTTGATGTATGCAATCTAGTGAGTCTTCTAGCGTGTAGTGGATATCGTTATTTTCTTACCTTCACTGATGATTTGAGTAGATATAGTGTATATTTACTTAATGAAACACAAGTCTGAATCATTTGAAAGGTTCAAGCAAATTCAGAGTGAAGTTTAAGATCATCGTGACAAGAAGATAAAAATGACTGCGATATGATCGTGGAGGTGAATATCTGAGTTACGAGTTTGGCATGCAACTTAAGACAATGTGAAATTTGTTACACAACTAACGCCACCTGGAACACCATAGTGTGATGGTGTGTCTGATCATCATAGTCATGCTCTATTAGATATGGTGCGTGCTATGATGTCTCTTATCGTTTTACTACTATAATTTTTGGGTTATGCATTAGAGACAACTACATTCACTTTAAATAGGGCACCATCTAAATCCGTTGAGATGACACCGTGTGAAATGTGGTTTGATAGAAACCTAAGCTATCATTTCTTAATGTTTGGGGCTGCAACACTTGTGTGGAAAATGTTTTCACCTAATGAGGTCGAACCCAAGGCGGACAAATGCATCTTCATAGAATACCCTAAGATCAGTCGGGTGAACCTTTCATCTCAGATCCAAGTGCAAAGTGTTTGTTGCTTAAATGGATCCTTTCTCGAGGAAATATTTCTGTCGAAAGAATTGAGTGGGAGGAAGATAGAACTTGATGAGGTTGTTAAACCTTTGTTCAACCAGAGAGTAGCGCAGCGCAGGAAGATGTTTCTGTGAAGCCTATGTTAGTTGAAGAGGAAGTTAATGATGATGATCATGAAGCTTCAGGATCA
Source organism: Hordeum marinum (assembly GCA_022496015.1). Classification (NCBI taxonomy): domain Eukaryota; kingdom Viridiplantae; phylum Streptophyta; class Magnoliopsida; order Poales; family Poaceae; genus Hordeum; species Hordeum marinum. Next base: position 364,056,150 of record CM039675.1, on the reverse strand, counting down.
AGTTACCATCGAACTTCGTAGGTCGACAAGGATGTCTACTGCTCCTGAGCGGTACGACAACCCTGTCTTGGAGATCATGTTGCTGGACAACGATGAACCTACGAGCTATGGAGAAGCGATGATGGGCCCGGATTCCGACAAATGGTTGGAGGCCATGAAATCCGAGATAGGATCCATGTATGAAAACCAAGTATAGACTTTGGTAGACTTGCTTGTTGGACGGCAGGTCGTTGAGTACAAATGGATCTTTAGAATGAAGACAGACGCTGATGGTAATTGTCACCATTTGTGAAGCTCGACTTGTTGCAAAGATGTTTGTGACAAGTTCAAGGAGTTGACTGCGGCGAGACTTTCTCACTCGTAGCGATGCTAAAGTCTGTTGGAATTATGTTAGCAGTTGCTGCATTTTCAATTATGAAATCTGGCAGATGGATGTCAAAAGATTGTTTCCTTAACGGTTTACTTGAGGAAAGGTTGTATGTGATACAACCGGATCATTTTTTCAGTCCTAAGGATGCTAAAAGGTGTGCAAGCTTTAGTGATCCTTCTATGGACTGAAGCAAGCATCTCAGAGTTGGAATATACTCTTTGATGAGGTGATCAAAGTTTTAATGTTTATACAAAGTTTACGAGAAACTTGTATTTACAATAAAGTGAGTGGGAGCACTATAGAATTTCTGATAAGTATATGTGGATGACATATTGTTGATCAGAAATAATGTAGGATTTCTGGAAAGCATAAATGGTTGTTTGAAAAGTGATTTTCAAAGGAAGACCTGGATAATGCTACCTAATTGTTGAGCATCAAAAATCTATAGAGATAGATCAAGATGCTTGATGAGACTTTCAATGAGTGCATACCTTGACAAGATTTTGAAAGAGTTCAAAATGGATCAGCCAGAGAAATAGTTCTCATCTGATTTGTAAGGTGTGAAGTTGAGTGAGACTCAAAGCTCGACAACGACAGAAGAAAGAGAAAGGACGAACGTCGTCCCCTATGCCTTAGACATAGGCTTTGTACAGTATGCCATGCTGTGTACCACACATGTGTGTGCCTTGGCATGAGTACGTCAGGGAGTACAAGAGTGAACCAGGAGTGGATCACTGGACAGCGGTCAAGATTATCCTCAGTAACTAAAAGACTGAGGAGATGTTTCTCGATTATGGAGGTGATAAAGAGTTCGTCGTAAAGAGTTACGTCGATGCAAGCTTTAGCACTAATCCGGATGACTAATAGTAGCAATTTGGATACGTATAGTGGAGCAGCCATTTGGAAGTAGTACCAAGTGGAGTGTGGTAGCAGTATTTACGGTTTGACATAGAAATTTGCAAAGTACACACAGATCTGAATATCGCAGACCCGTTGACTATAAGACCTCTCTCACATGCAAAGGATGATCGAGCCCCAGAACTCATTGGGTGTTAGATTCATAGCAATGCGAATCACATGGTGATGTGAACTAGATTATTGACTCTAGTGCAAGTGGGAGACTGTTGGAAATATGCCCTAGAGGCAATAATAAATTAGTTATTATCATATTTCCTTGTTCATGATAATCGTTTATTATCCATGCTATAATTGTATTGATTGGAAACTCATTGCATGTGTGGGTAAATAGACAACACTGTGTCCCTAGTATGCCTCTAGTGAACTAGCTCGTTGATCAAAGATGGTCAGGGTTTCCTAGCCATTGACATGTGATGTCATTTGATAACGTGATCACATCATTAGGAGAATGATGTGATGGACATGACCCAAACACAAACGTAGCATATGATCGTGTTAGTTTATTGCTATTGTTTTCTGCATGTCAAGTATATGTTCCTATGACCATGAGATCATGCAACTCATTGATATCAGAGGAGCGCCTTGTGTGTATCAAACGTTGCAACATAACTGGGTGACTATAAAGGTGCTCTACAGGTATCTCCGATGGTGTCTGTTGAGTTGGCATGGATCGAGACTGGGATTTGTTACTCCGTGTGACGAAGAGGTATCTCGGGGCCCACTCGATAATACAACATCACAATGAGCCTTGCAAGCAATGTGACTAATTGTTAGTTGCGGGATCTTGTATTACGGAACGAGTAAAGAGACTTGTCGGTAACGAGCTTGAACTAGGTATGGAGATACCGACGATCGAATCTCGGGCAAGTAACATACCGAAGAACAAAGGGAACATCGTACGGGATTAACCGAATCCTTGACATAGAGGTTCGACCAATAAAGATCTTCGTAGAATATGTAGGAACCAATGTGGACATCCAGGTCCCTCCATTGGCTATTGACCGTAGAAGTGTCTCGGTCATGTCTACATAGTTCTCGAACCCGTAGGGTCTGCACACTTAAGGTTTGGTGACGTTTCGGTAGTGTAGAGTTATGTATGGTGGTGACCGAAGGTTGTTTGGAGTCCCAGATGAGATCCAGGACGTCATGAGGAGCTCCGGAATGGTCCGGAGGTAAAGATTCATATATAGGAAGTCCCAGTTTGGTCGCCGGAAAAGTTTCGGGCTCATCGGTAGTGTACCGGGAGTGCCGGTAGTGTACCGGGAGACCTCCGGGAGGGGTATTTCGACCCCAGAGGGTCCATGGGCTGTGGGAGAATAATAACCAGCCCTTAGTGGGCTGGTGGAACAGCCACAAAAGGCCCATGGCGCAGGAGAAGAAAAGGCTAAAGGAAAAGGTGGAAAATCAGCCAATACGGAGCAATCCTAGTCCAACTAGGATTGGAGGAGAAGTAGGATTCCTCTCCTCCTTAGCGCACAAGGCTGGTTGGCTGCCTTGTGCGCCAGCCCCTCTTCCTCTCCTCTCCTCCTATATATACTAGTGGAATATAGGGTTTTTGCACAGAATTTACGGCCACGTGCTACCCGTTCCACCGGTGCTCCTCTAGATCGGTTTTCTGCAGTGCTTAGGCGAAGCCCTGCCGGAACCACTCCATCACCATCGCCGGAGCGCCGTCATGCTGCTGAGTGGAAAGCCCATGATCGAGATCGCGAGACGGTTCATGATGAGATCGCGGAACGGATCGTGATGAGTTCGCGGGACAGATCGTGATCAAGACCGTGAGATGGATCGTGACGAGATCGCGAGACGGTTCGTGATTGGTTCGCGGGACGGTTCGTGATTAGATCGCGGGACGCTCGGCGATTTGGATCGCGAAGAAGTTCGACTACACCAACCGCGTTTCTTAACGCTTCCTGCTTAGCGATCTACAAGGGTACGTAGATCCACTCTCCCTCTCGTAGATGCTCATCACCATGGATAGGTTTGCATGTGCGTAGGAATTTTTTTGTTTCCCATGCGACGTTCCCCAACAGGCTCATCAACGAAGTGGGCTATGCCATGGCGGATGAGGACCATAATGAAGAAGGCCTTCCACTTGTGATAGTTGTGCTTACCCGGGTTGAGTTTTAATTGGATGTGGTTGAGAATATGGTCGTGGAAGATGGGATGGCAGGTGGTGGGAGCCGAGGGCGGCGGCGGAGTAGGGTTCATGGTGGAGAATATTTGGGAAGTGGTGGAGTTGATGGTTCCATTAAGGAGGGAATGTGTGGTACCAAAGATGAATGGGGGGAGTACCAGGTGGGGTGACCGCGATGGAGGTGTCGGTACCGGCAACAGAAGAGCCGATGGATAAAGGCGACTATGTGGCTGAGCTGGTCGTTGCCGAGGAGGAGGAGCCCCCATGGTCGGCAATGGGAATCGCCTAGTAACTGATACCAAGTTGGAGAGATTATGTCCTTCCTTGATTGTAAGAATTACAAAGTACCTGCTATATACAATGATAGAGAGAGGGATCGATCACCCTGGAAAATAGGCACAACATGCCATGGCGATCATGGGATCCTAGAGACCCAGGCATGTACAACAGAATACACATAATGTAACAATGTACAACTCAGCGGTCAATCCCCTTGTACTCGTTAATTGCAAGGATGAATGACAGTGGTGGATAGTTAACTATATAACTTAACATAAAATAAAAAATAAATAAGGGCATCAAGGTAAACAGATTTTTAATAAATATATTTGATATACCCAGGGGCATAGTTTTCAGTAGAGGCATCTCTCTCAAGAACATAACATCCGGTGGGTAAACAAATTACTGTTGGGCAATTGATAGAAAAGTGCATACTTATGACTTTATTCATGGCATGGTCATTTCTATAGGCATTACGTCTGTGACAAGTAGAGCGACTCCTACTTGCATCTACTACTATTACTCCACCAGTCAACCACTATCCAACATGCATCTATGGTATTAAGTTCATGACAAGCAGAGTAACACTTTAAGCAAGATGACATAATGTAGAAAAGTAAGACAAGAAATATGTTCAAACCCCGTCATTTTATTCTTAGTGGCACCAAAACAAATACGTGCCTCATGATAACCCACAAGTATAGGGGATCAATTTTAGCCTTTCTCGATAAGTAAGAGTGTCGAACCCAACGAGGAGCTAAAGGTAGAACAAATATTCCCTCAAGTTCTGTCAACCACCGATACAACTCTACGCACGCTTAACGTTCGCTTTACCTAGAACAAGTATGAAACAAGAAGTACTTTGTAGGTGTGATGGGATACGTTTGCAAGATAATAAAGAGAAAGGAAATAAACACTAGGGGCTGCTAAGATAAAGAAACAACTAAGTTAGTTTAACGAGTGTGGAGAAGTGGTGGTAGGAGTTGCGGAATTGTCCCTAGGCAATTGATAACTAGACCGGTAATCATTATTGCAATTTTATATGAGGGCGAGGCATAAGCTAACATAATTTCTCTACTTGGATCATATGAACTTATTATTGTAACTCTACCAAGCATCCGCAACTACTAAAGATCATTAAGGTAAAACCCAACCATAGCATTATAAGGTATCAAGTCCTCTTTACTCCCATATGCAACAACCCACCTACTCGGGTTTATGCTTCTGTCACTCAAGCAACCCACCATAGGCAAATCATGAACACATTGCAAACCCTCCAGCGGGGACCCCTCATGCTTGCGCGACATGGAGAACACCATAGGATAGCACCAATAATAAAACATGCAACTCAAACCAATCATGATCATCAATCAACCAATAGGACAAAATAGATCTACTCAGACATCATAGGATGGCAACATATCATTGGATAATAATATGAAGCATAAAGCACCATGTTCAAGTAGAGGGTACAACGGGTTGAGGGAGAGTGGACCGCTGTAGATAGGTGAGAGAAGGTGATGGAGGTGTTGGTGAAGATGACGGAGTTGTTGGAGTAGATCGCCGTCACGATGATGGCCCCGGCGGCGTTCCGGTGCCACCGGGAGAGAGGGGGAGAGAGCCCCCCTCCTTGTTCTTCTTACTTAACCTCCTCCCTAGATGGTAGGAGGGTTTGCCCTTTTGTCCTTGGCCTCCATGGTGGCGGAGGGGCGGGAGCCCCTCCGAGATTGGATCTCTCTCCCTGTTTCCTTTTGTTTCCGCGCTCTTAGATTCTGGCCTTTCACCGTTTCTTAAATATCCGGAGATCCATAACTCCGACCAAGATTAAATTTTGAGGGGATTATCCTTATAAAAATATCTTTCTTTCGGCCAAAGGAAAGCTCCAACCAACCTAAGGGGTAGCCACAAGCCCTCAGGGCGCGCCCTACCCCCCAGGGCGTGCCTGGCAGGCTTGTGGGCCCCTCGGGCACCGCCTTCTGTTGATTCCACTTCCCAAAATTCACATATATGCCAAAAAAATCTCTGTAAGTTTTTATCCCATTTCGATTTCGTTTGATATGTATTTTCTGCGAAACAAAAAACATGCAACAAACTAGAATTGGTACTGGGCACTGGATCAATATGTTAGTCCCAAAAATAGTATAAAAAGTTACCAAAAGTATATGAAAGTTGTAGAATATTGGCATGAAACAATCAAAAATTATAGATATGGCGGAGACGTATCAGTATCCCCAAGCTTAATTCCTGCTCGTCCTCGAGTAGGTAAATGACAAAAACAGAATTTTTGATGTGGAATGCTACCCAACCTATTTATCCATGTAATATTCTTTATTGTGGCATGAATATTCAGATCCGTAAGATTCAAAACAATAGTCCAATATTCACATAAAAATAGTAATACTTCGAGCACACCAACAAGCTAGTCGTGTCCTTTCGAAATAACATGGCCTTAGCAAGTTATCCCTACAAAATCATATGGTATGGCTATGCTCCATCTTCCCCACAAAAAGTATCTAAATCATGCACAACCCCGATGAACAAGTCAAGCAATTGTTTCACACTTTTATGTTCTCAAACCTTTTCAACTCTCACGCGATACATGAGCATGAGCCATGGATATAGCACTATAGGTGGAATAGAATATGGTGGAGGTGATGAGGAAGAAGGAGAAGATAGTCTCACATCAACTAGGCGTATCAACATGCTATGGATATGCCCATCAATAGATATCAATGTGAGTGAGTAGGGATTGCCATGCAACGGGTGCACTAGAGTTATAAGTGTATGAATGCTCAAGAAGAAAACTAAGTGGTCGTGCAATTGATGAAAATTCCACTAGCTATATGAAAGTGACAAAATAGGAGACTCTCTATCATGAAGATCATGGTGCTAGTTTGAAGAACAAGTGTAGAAAAAGACAGTAGCATTGTTCCTTATCTCTTTCTCTCATTTTTTCTATTTTTTTCTCTTTTTTTGGTGGGCATCTTTGGCCTTTTTTTTATTTGGGCTTCGCTGGCCTCTTTTATTTTTTTGTAAAGTCCGGAGACTCCTCCCAACTTGTGAGGGAATCATAGCTTCCATCATCCTTTTCTCACACGGGACAATGCTCTAATAATGAAAATCATCAGTCTTTTATTTACTTACAACTCGATACCTAGAACAAAAATATGACTCTATATGAATGCTTTCGGTAGGATACCGGGATGTGCAATGATCTAGCCTAGCAAATGGCATCAAAAAATGGACAAGCCATGAAAACATCATGCAAGGTGTCTTACGATCGTGCAAAGCAATATGAAAATGATGGTGCATGTCATACTAAATGGAACGGTGGAAGTTGCATGGCAATATATCTTGGAATGGCTATGGCAATGTCATAATAGGTAGGTATGGTGGCTGTTTTGAGGAAAATACATGGTGGCTGTTTTGAGGAAGGTGGGTTTGATGCACCGGCAAAAGTTGCACGGTACTACAGAGGCTAGAAAAGGTTGAAGGGTGAGAGTTCATGTAATCCATGGACTCAACATTATTCATAAAGAACTCACATACTTATTGCAAAAGTCTATTAGTTATCAAGCAAAGCATTAGATACATGCTCCTAGGGGATAGGTTGGTAGGAGTTAACCAGTGTGCGCTCCCGACCCTCACACAAAGGTTGCCAATCATTAAACAAATCATGCTCCGACTTCGTTACATAACGGTTCACCATACGTACATGCTATGGGAATCACAAACTTCAACACATGTATTTCTCCAATTCACAACTACTCACTAGCATGACTCTCATATTACCATCTTCATATAGCAAAACTATTGCAAGGAATCAAACATATCATATTCAGTGATCTACAAGTTTTATGTAGGATTTTATGACTAACCAAACAACTCCTGTTAACTCTCTAAATAGATATAAGTGAAGCATGAGAGTTTAATTCTTTCTACAAAATATATGCCCACGCTCTAAGAAATATAAGTGAAGCAAAAGCGCATTCTACAAATGGCGGTTTTCTATGTGTAGAGAAACATGCAATCCAAACTTCAAATGATATAAGTGAAGCACATGAAGCATTCTATAAAGCCATACCCAAAAGATATAAGTGAAGTGCATAAAGCATTATATAAATCGACCAAGGAATATATCATACCATCATGTTGCATTATTAAAATAAATAAATAAACCACACGACGCTGCAAGATTTACGCATATCATGTGACGAATAAAAATATAGCTCCAAGTAAAATTACCGATGGTTGTTAGAAGAAAGAGGGGATGCCTTCCGGGGCATCCCCACGCTTAGTTTCTTGGGAGTCTTTGAATATTAAATTGGGGTGCCTTGGACATCCCCAAGCTTAGTCTCTTTCCACTCCTTATTCCTTCATCCATCGTGATCTCACCTAAAACTTGAAAACTTCAATCGCACAAAACTTAACAAAACCCTCAGGAGATACGTTAGTATAATAATGCAAATCACAACTTTAAGTACTGTTGAAAACCAATTCATATTTTGTTTTTTCATTATAGGTAATGTATTATAATTTTTCCATGGCTTATACCACCGATACAATCGATAGTTTCATCAAAACGAACAAAACAATGCATCAAAAACAGAATCTGTCTTAAACAGGACAATCTGTAGCAATCTGAACATTCACCATACTTATATAACTCTAAAAATTCTGGAACATTAGGAAAAAATAAAAAAAATTCATAGTAGTATTGTGTAAAAATTTCAGAAACTTTTTACATTCTAGTAAAAAATGTAAATTCACGCACTACAACCAAAGTTTCTGTTTTTGCACTTCACACACCAAACAAGCAATCTAATCATCCTAAAGGAAAATCTTGGCACGGTATTTTTATAATACAATGGATTTACACAAGGGGATCATTATTTTTGTTGAAAAGTTTCTGTAATCAAGATTTGCAAAGTTTCCATGGGCATGAACAAAGTTCAAGGCTAGCTCCCACTTTCACAATGCTCGTCTCTCTCACTTTCACTTTTCTTTTTGAAAAAGTTTTAGGTTCCCCTCTTTATTTTTTTGTTTTCAAACTTTATAAAAGCACACAACAGAAATAAATGACTCTCTAAAACTCCCGGGTTGTCTCCCTGGCAGCGCTTTATTTAAAGCCATTAACCTAGGCATATAGTGCTCAAGTAATGGATCCACTCGGATCCCAAGGTATATCAAAGCCAATTTTAATTGACAATGATTTGTAATTTAGTATTGAGCAGAAAGTAACATATATCTTGCAACAACAAAGTCTAACTCTCTTCCTATGCATCGGCATGTCATAAAATAACAATTCATGCACACAAAGTAAAGGCCAATACATAGCATAAGCAGTTTCTTGCAATTTTATCATATTGGAAACATAGAGAGGTGGAGATGTAGTTCCTCTCTCATAATAATTGCAAGTAGGAGAAGAAAGCACATGCATATTATATATATCAAAATCATCATGTGTAATAGTAAAAGGCAACCCATCTATATAATCCTTAATAAGTGCAAACTTCTCCGATATAGTGTAGTTGGGGGAATTCAAAAAGATAATAGGACTATCATGCGTGGGTGCAATAGCACCAATTTCATTCTTAACATAAGGAACTATAGAAAGTTCATCTCCATAAGCATCATTCATATTGGCATCATGGACACAAGCATAGCAAGAATCAAGTTCATCAAAAAGGGATATTTCAAACGAATCCAAGGGATCATAGCAATTATCATAGCATTCATCCTTCGATAAGAATGAAGGGAGATTAAAAAATGTATGAGTTGAAGAGTTACTCTCATTAGAAGGTGGGCACGAGTAGCTAATCCGCTCTTCCTCCATTTGTTCTTCACTCTCCTCCTCATCTTTTTCATCCAATGAGCTCACAGTTTCAACAATTTCTTCTTCCATAGTTTCCTGCAAGATATTAATCTCTTACAAAGAAGCGGTCATTATTTCAATAAATTAAATAATATCAGTATTGCAATCATAATTCTCATAGCAATATTTAAGTATGGCAAAATATTCAGATTCGTAAGGAACATCATCATCATACTTTTCAAGTAAAGGAGCAATTTCATAAGCACCTTTAAAAACAACAAATTCTTCTATTCGTTCGACATCATAGTAATCATAAATACCTTTAGCATATGAAGCTAAGGTTTCATTATCATTAAATTTGCATTGAAAGGGAAGGTGCCGAGCTTCTATATAAGAGCAACAAGTAAAGTCACATCTCGAGCATGCATTCCAAGCAAACCATCCTAGTATTCTAATTTGATCCCATAAGTGTTCCCTTTTTGAGATAAGCGATAATCCCTAAGTATTCACATTGATCCAACGTTTATCCCATTATCAAGTTGAATGGGGTTTTCTCAAGATTATCAAAGTAGTGCATAATATTTTCCACATAATGAGCATCAAGGGTTTTAGGAGGTTCCCCATCTCCATGAGTATCAAGTACACCTAATTTTTTTTCTATTTAGTGTTCCATATCAAATAAAATCTACTTAGTGATAAGGCAAACAAGCACACATGAGAATATTCACCCCACGCTATTGCTCCTCGGCAACGGCACCAGAAAAGGGTCTTGATAACCCACAACTATAGGGGATCAATTGTAGCCTTTCTCGATAAATAAGAGTGTCGAATCCAATGAGGAGCTACAGGTAGAAAAAATATTCCCTCAAGTTCTATCAACCACCGATACAACTCTACGCACACTTAACGTTCGCTTTACCTAGAACAAGTATGAAACTAGAAGTACTTTGTAGGTGCGACGGGATACGTTTGCAAGATAGTAAAGAGCATGGAAATAAAAACTAGGGGTTGCTAAGATAAAGAAACAACTAAGTTTGTTTAACGAGTGTGGAAAAGTGGCGGTAGGAGTTGCGGAATTGCCCCTAGGCAATTGATAACTAGACCGGTAATCATTACTTGAATTTTATATGAGGGAGAGGCATAAGACAACATACTTTCTCTACTAGGATGATATGCACTTATGATTGGAACTCTAGCAAGCATCCGATACTACTAAAGATCATTAAGGTGAAACCCAACCATAGAATTATTAGGTATCAAGTCCTCCTTACTCCCATATGCAACAACCCACCTACTCGGGTTTATACTTCTGTCACTCAAGCAACCCACCATCGGCAAATCATGAACACATTGCAAACCCTATAGTGGGGATTCCTCATGCTTGCGTGACACGTAGAGCACCATAGGACAGCACCAATGATAAAACATGCAACTCAAACCAATCATAATCATCAATCAACCAATAGGACAAAATAGATCTACTCAGACATCATAGGATGGCAACATATCATTGGATAATAATATGAAGCATAAAGCACCATGTTCAAGTAGATGGTACAACAGGTTGAGGGAGAGTGGATCGCTGTAGATAGGTGGGGGAAGGTGATGGAGGTGTTGGTGAAGATGACGGAGTTGTTGGAGTAGATCGCCGTCACGATGATGTCCCCGGCGGCGTTCCGGTGCCACCGGGAGAGGGGGGGAGAGATCCCGCTCCTTCTTATTATTCTTCCTTGACCTCCTCCCTAGATGGGAGGAGGGTTTACCCTCTGGTCCTTGGCCTCCATGGCAGCGGAGGGGTGGGAGCCCCTCCGAGATTGGATCTCTCTCTATTTCCTTCTGTTTCTGTGCTCTTAGATTCTGGCCTTTCACCGTTTTTTAAATATCCGGAGATCCATAACTCTGATCAAGATGAAATTTTTGAGTGGATTATCCTTATAAAAATATCTTTCTTGCGGCCGAAGGACAGCTCCAACCGTCCTGAGGGGTAGCCACTATCCCTCAGGGCGCGCCTGGCAGGCTTGTGGGCCCCTTGGGCACCGCCTTTTGTTGATTCCACTTACCAAAATTCACATATATTACAAAAATAATCTCCGTAAGTTTTTATCCTGTTTGGACTTCGTTTGATATGGATTTTCTGCGAAACAAAAAACATGCAAGAAACAGGAATTGACACTAGGCACTGGATCAATATTATAGTCCCAAAAATAGTATAAAAAGTTGCCAAAAGTATATGAAAGTTGTAGAATATTGGCATGAAGCAATCAAAAATTAAATATACGATGGAGACGTATCACCTCACTACCCCTTCTCTCACGAGGTGAGGACACCGCAAGATTGAACCCACTACTATGCTTTAGTCCCTCTCCTAATGTACTCATCTACTTGGCCAGAACAAACTCATAGATAGGAAAGAATACAGAGCCATAACAATCAAACATAATTGAATTAAGAGAATACTCAGTTTAGAATTCAGATTTGACTCAATTGATTTAATAAATCCACAATTCATTGGATCCCAACAAACACACTGCAAAAGATGATTACATCAGATAGTTACACAAGAAGAACATTGTATTGGAGATCGGAGAGAGAGAGAGATCTATCTAATCACTATGGACCCATAGGTCTGTGGTGGACTACTCATGCATCATCATGGAGGTGTCAAGGTTGATGAAGATAGTTTGTGTGATGGATTCCCCTCCGATAGAGTACCAATGGAGGCCTCCAAATGGGATTTCGGAAGAACAACGGTTTGCGACGGCAAAAAATTTGTTTTGGGTCTCCTTTCGATCATTTTGAGATTTTAGGGAATTTATATAGAAGTGGAATTAGGTTCGGGAGACCTATGAGGGGCCCACAAGCTCACATACCCCCCTTGGGGCATGTCGCCTAAGCTTGTGGCTTTCTCGTGCAGCGTCTGGTCTCCCTCCAATGCTCCCTGGGTCCCTTCTGGTCCAGAACAAATCACTGTAAAATTTCGCTTCAATTCGACTTTGTTTCGTGTTGTTTTTCTATGAAACAAAAGAATAGGCAAAAAAGGAACTAGCACCGGGCACTAGATTAATAGGTTAGTTCCAAAAAAATGGTATAAAATTGCCTCTAAAGCATATAAGATTGATAATATAATAACATGAAACGATCAAAAATTATAGATACGTTGGATACGTATCAAGCATCACCAATCTTAATTCCTGCTCATCCCCGAGTAGGTAAATGATAAAAACAGAATTTTTGATATTGAATGCTACGTAGCATGTTTGTCATGCAATCTCTCTTTATGGAACGAATATGGGCAAACGATAAAGTAATCAATATCAACATAATAGTACCCATGAATATAACAACATAATCATTGCCATTGCAAAGTATATGATGCTTAGCGAATGTTATCTGTACTCATTAAATTATGTAAGCAATGGCATGCTTTTGTCTTCCTAATACAAGTAGAAATCATGATCACCCTGGTGTCAAGCCAGGCATTTGGCTCATAATTTTTCATGCACTTCAGAATTTTAAATTTACACTCAATACATGAGCGTGATCCATGGACATAGCACTAGGGTGTAATATAATATGGTGGTAGAGATCAATAAGGGAAGACACAAGTTTGGATAATATCGCACCAACTATGCGGATCGTTAGGTTATGGAGATGCATTCCAATCGATATTGGTGCGAGGAGTAGGGATTTCCATGCAACTTTTGATGCACTAAGAGCTATATGTTTATGAAATCTCAAACTGAAACTAAGTGGGTGTACATCTAACTTGCTTGCTCATGAAGACCCAGGGCATTTGAGGAAGACCATTATCGGAATATACAAGCCAAGTTCTATAATGAAATTTACCGCTAGCATATGAAAATGACAAATCATGAGACTCTCTATCTGAAGGACATGGTTCTAGTTTGAAGCATAAGTGTGGTACAGGACAGTAGCATTGCCCCTTCTCTTTTATTTTGTCTCTCATAGTCCGGAATCTCATCCACATTCTTTGGCGAATCATTAGCCTCCATCATCCATTATTTTTCCTCACTAGGACAATGCTCTAATAGTAATGATCACACCCTTTTATTTACTTATAACTCAATATAGCCTATTACAATGTATGACTTTATATGAATGCCTCCGACAGTGTACCAGGATGTGCAATGATCTAGCATAACATGTATTACAATGATGAACAATGTCTTTGCCACAAATATCATGTCAGCTTTATATGATCATGCAAAGCAATATGGCAATGAACACACATGTCATGTAATGGAACGGTGGAAGTGCATGGCAATATATCATGGAATAGCTATGGGAATGCCATGATAGGTAGGTATGGTGGCTGTTTTCAGGAAGATATAAGGAGGCTTATGTGTGATAGAGCATATCATATCATGGGGTTTTGATGCACCGGAAAAATTTGCACCAACTCTCAAGGTGAGATCGGGCAATGCATGATGCTGAATAGGCTAGCATATTCTGGAAAGGTGGGAGTGCATATAGTCCATGAACTCACATTAGTCATAAAGGGGGCAGTGTGTTTAATCATTAGGAGGAGACCAAACACCATACGAGAGGGCCACAAGCTCAGGTGACTCACCCCTTAGGGGGGCGCCATGTGAGCTTGTGGGCCCCTTATGGGTCTACTTGACCTAATTACACTTCTGTAAAATCCCTAAAATCCCAAAACTACCAGAAGGATACCCAAAACAATTTTTCCGCTGCGGCAAGTCTTTTTTCTTCCACGATCCCATCTAGAGTCCTCGCTCAAAGGATGAGGAGTGTTACCTAGTTCTGGTATGAGCAGTTGGACCAATCACTTCAAATAACAAGGCAATTTGGCTATATGGTTCAAAAAAAAGTTCCATAGAGAGCTACGTTACAATACTGTTTAACGTAAGAAACAACTTGTGTGTAAAATAGTTCTTCTAACAATTACTTTCCCCAGGGTTGTCATGTTTGTTGGGGAACGTTGCATGGAAAACAAAAAAATTCCTACGCACACACAGATCTATCCATGATGATGAGCATCTACGAGAGGGAGAGTGGATCTACGTACCCTTGTAGATCGCTAAGCGGCAAGCGTTAAGAAACGCGGTTGGTGTAGTCGAACATCTTCGCGATCCAAATCGCTGAGCGTCCCGCAATCCAATCATGATCCGTCCCGCGATCTCATCACGATCCGTCCTGCGATCTAATCACGATCAGTCCCATGAACTCATCACGATCCGTCCCGCGAACTCATGACGAACCGTCTCGCGATCTTGATCACGGTCCTTCCGATCTAGCGTCGAACGGACGACACCTCCACGTTCAGCACACGTGCAGCTTGATGACGATCTCCACTGTATTGATCCAGCAAGAGGAAGTGGAGAGGAAGAAGAGTTCACCGGCAGTGTGATGGCGCTCCGGCGATGGTGGTGGAGCAATTCCGGCAGGGCTTCACCTAAGCACTGCGGAAATCCAATCTAAAGGAGCACCGGTGGAACGGGTAGCACGTGGCCGTAAAATCTAGTGGAAAACACCCAATACCACCAGTATATATAGGAGGGAGGGAGGAGGCGGCTGGCGTAAGGCCAAGGCCCGATAGGAGTCGGCCGAAACTATTAGGATTGGAGAACTCTCCTCCAATCCTAGTAGGACTAGGATTCCTTCTTTTTTTCCCTTTTCCACCTTTTCCTATTGGGTTTTCTTCTACAGCCACATGGGCCTTGTGTGGGAGTTTCCACCAGCCCACTAAGGGCTGATATTCACTCTCCCACAACCCATGAAGCTTCTTGGGTCGAAATACCCCTCCCGGAGGTCTCCCGGTACACTACCGGCACTCCCGGTACACTACCGATGAGCCCGAAACTTTTCCGGCGACCAAAATAGGACTTACTATATATGAATCCTTACCTCCGGACCATTTCGGAGCTCCTCATGACGTCCGGGATCTCATTCGCGACTCCAAACAACCTTCGGTCACCACCATACATAACACTATATTATCGAAACGTCACCAAACCTTAAGTGTGCAGACCCTGCGGGTTCGAGAACTATGTAGACATGACCAAGACACCTATACGGTCAATAACCAATAGCGGGACCTGGATGTCCATATTGGTTCCTACATATACTACGAAGATCTTTATCGGTCGAACCTCTATGTCAAGGATTCAGTTAATCCCGTATGATGTTCCCTTTGTTCTTCGGTATGTTTACTTGCCCGAGATTCGATCGTCGGTATCTCCATACCTAGTTCAACCTCGTTACTGGAAAGTCTCTTTACTTGTTCCGTAATACAAGATCCCATGACTAACACTTAGTCACATTACTTGCAAGGCTTGTTGTGATGTTGTATTACCGAGTGGGCCCTGAGATACCTCTCTGTCACACGGAGTAACATATCCCAGTCTTGATCCATGCCAACTCAACAGACACCCTCGGAGATACCTGTAGAGTACCTTTATATTCACCCAGCTACGTTGCGATGTTTTATACACACAAGGCACTCCTTCGGTGTCAGTGAGTTGCATGATCTCATGGTCATAGGAACATATACTTGACATGCAGAAAACAGTAGCAATAAACTGACACGATCATATGCTACGTTTGTAGTTTGGGTCTTGTCCATCACACCATTCTCCTAATGATGTGATCCCGTTATCAAATGACATCTCATGTCCATGGCTAGGAAACCTTAACCATCTTTGATCAACGAGCTAGTCCATTAGAGGCATGCTAGGGACATGGTTTTGTCTATGTATCCACACATGCATCTAAGTCTACGATCAATACAATTATAGCATGGATAATAAATGATTATCACGAACAAGGAAATATGATAATAACTAATCTATTATTGCCTCTAGGGCATATTTCCAACAGTCTCCCACTTGCACTAGAGTCAATAATCTAGTTCATATCACCATGTGATTCGCATTGTTATGAATCTAACACCCAATGAGTTCTGGGGCTCGATCATGCTTTGCATGTGAGAGAGGTCTTATAGTTAATGGGTCTGTGACATTCAGATCCATGTGTACTTTGCAAATCTCTATGTCAAACCGTAAACACTGCTACCACACTCCACTTGGTACTATTCCAAATGGCTGCTCCACTATATGTATCCAGATTGCTACTACGGGTTATCCGGATTGGTGTTAAAGCTTGCATCGATGTAACTCTTTAGGACGAACTCTTTATCACCTCCATAATCGAGAAACATCTCCTTAGTCTTGTAGTTACCAAGGATAATCTTGACCGCTGTCCAGTGATCCACTCCTGGATCACTCTTGTACCCCTTGACGGACTCATGGCAAGGCACACACAGGTGCGGTACACAACATGGCATACTATACAGAGCCTATGGCTAAGGCATAGGGACGACATTCGTCCTTTCTCTTTCTTCTGCCATTGTCGAGCTTTGAGTCTCACTCAACTTCACACCTTACAAAGCAGGCGAGAACACTTCTCTCTGACTAACCCATTTTGAACTCTTTCAAAATCTTGTCAAGGTATGTACTCATTGAAAGTCTTATCAAACATCTTGATCTATCTTTATAGATCTTGATGCTCGACAATTAGGTAGCTTTATTCAGGTCTTCCTTTGAAAAACTCTTTTCAAACAACCGTTTATGCTCTCCGGAAATTCTACATCATTTCCGAATAGCAATATGTCATCCACATATACTTATCAGAAACTCTATAGTGCTCCCACTCACTTTATTGCAAATACAAGTTTCTCGTAAACGTTGTATAGACTCAAAAACTTTGATCACCTCATCAAAGTGTATATTCCAACTCCGAGATGCTTGCTTCAGTTCATACAAGAATCACTGAAGCTTGCACACCTTTTAGCATCCTTAGGACTGACATAACCTTCTGGTTGTATCTCATACAACCTTTCCTTAAGGAAGGAAACATTGTTTTGGCATCCATCTACCAGATTTCATAATTGAAAAATGCAGAAATTGCTAACATAATTCCAACAGACTTTAGCATCGCTACGAGTGACAAAGTCTCATCATAGTCAACTCCTTGAACTTGTCATAAACTTCTTTGCAACAAGTCGAGCTTTAACAAATGTTGACATTTACCATGAGCGTCTATCTTCATTTTAAACATCCATTTGTACTCAACGACCTGCCGTCCAACGAGCAAGTCTACCAAAGTCTATACTTGGTTTTCATACATGGATCCTTTCTCGGATTTCATGGCCTCTAACCATTTGTCGGAATCCGGGCCCATCATCGCTTCTCCATAGCTCATAGGTTCATCGTTGTCCAACAACATGACCTCCAAGACAGGGTTGTCGTACCGCTCAGGAGCATACACGTCCTTGTCGACCTACGAGGTTTGATAGTAACTTGATCCGAAGCTTCATGATCATCATCATTAGCTTCCTCTTCAACTAACGTAGGCTTCACAGAAACGTCTTCCTGCTCTGCGCTACTCTCTGGTTGAACAACAGTTCAACAACCTCATCCAGTTCTATCTTCCTCCCACTCAATTCTTTCGAGAGAAACTCTTTATCGAGAAAGGACCCGTTTTAGGAACAAACACTTTATGCTTGGATGTGAGATAGAAGGTTCACCCAACTGTTCTTAGGGTATTCTATGAAGATGCATTTGTCCGCTTTGGGTTGGAGCTCATTAGGTGAAAACATATTCCACACAAGCGTCGCAGCCCCAAACATCAAGATATGACATCTTAGGTTTCTATCAAACCATAATTCACACGGTGTCATCTCAACGGATTTAGATGGTGCCCTATTTAAAGTGAATGCAGTTGTCTCTAATGTATAACCCCAAAACTATAGTAGTAAAACGACAAGAAACATAATAACCCGCACCATATCCAATCGAGCATGACTATGACGTTCGGACACACCATCACACTATGGTGTTCTAGGTGGCGTGAGTAGTGAAACAATTTTCACATTGTCTAAAGTTGTATGCCAAACTCGTAACTCGGATATTTACCTCCACGATCATATCGTAGGCATTTTTTTTATCTTCTTGTCACGATGATCTTAAACTTCACTCTGAGTTAGCTTGAACCCTTCAAACGATTCAGACTTGTGTTTCATTAAGTAAATATACACTATATCTACTCAAATCATCAGTGAAGGTAAGAAAATAACGATATCCACCGCACACTAAAAGACTCATTGGATTGCATACATCAACATGTATCATTTCCAATAAATCACTTGCCTGTTCCATCCAACTGGAAATGGAGTCCTTAGTCATCTTGCCAAAGAGGCATGGTTCGCATGTCTCAACCGATTCGAAATCGAATGCCTCCAAATATCCATCAGCATGGAGTTTCTTCATGCGCTTTATACCAATATGACATTTAGCGGCAGTGCCACAAGTATGTGGTACTATCATTATTAACTTTGTATCTTTTGGCATCAATGTTATGAACATGTGTATTACTACGATCAAGATTCAACAAACCATTCTCATTGGGTGCATGACCATTGAAGGTATTATTCATGTAAACAGAATAACCATTATTCTCTAACTTAAATGAATAATCGTGTTGCAATAAACACGGTCTAATCACGTTCATGCTCAACGCAAAACACTAAATAACATTTATTTAGGTTTGTCACCAATCCCAAAGGTAGAGAGAGCGTGCGATGTTGATCACATCAACCTTGGAAACATTTCCAACACACAACGTCACCTCACCCTTAGCTAGTTCTCCATTTATTCCGTAGCTTTTATTTCGAGTTACTAACATTTAGCAACCGAACCGGTATCCAATACCTAGGTGCTACTAGGAGTACTAGCAAGGTACACATCAATAACACATATATCAAATATACATTTGTCGATGTTGCCAGCCTTCTTATCTACCAAGCATCTAGGGTTGTTCCGCTCCAACGACGGCTCTCCTCATAATCGAAGCACTTAGTCTCGGGTTTGGGTTCAACTTTGGGTTGCTTCACCGGAGCAGCAACTGACTTGCTATCCATGAAGTTTCCCTCCTCGCCCTTGCCCTTCTCGAAACTAGTGGTTTTACTAACCATCAACACTTGATGCTCCTTCTTGATTTCTACCTTCGCGGTGTTAAACATCGCGAACAGCTCAGGGATCATTATTTCTATCCCTGGTATTTATAGTTCATCACCAAGTTCTAGTAGCTTAGTGACAGTGACTTGGAGAACAATATCAATCACTATCTTATCTGGAAGATCAACTCCAACTAGATTCAAGCGATTGCAGCACCCAGACAATCTAAGCACATGCTCAACGATTGAGCTATTCTCTATCATCTTGTAGGCAAAGAATCTTGTTGGAGATCTCATATCTCGCAATATGGGCACGAGCCTGAGATCCTAATTTCAGCTCTTAGAACATCTCATATGTTCCGTGACGTTCAAAACGTTTCGGAGCCTCAATTGTAAGCCGTAATGCAAGACGCACTAAACTATCAAGTAGTCATCAGAACGTGCCTGTCAGATGTTCACAACATCTACAGACGACGCTAGAGGCATTGGCGCACTGAGCGGTGCATTAAGGACATAAGCCTTCTGTGCAGCAACGAGGACAATCCTCCGATCACGGAGCCAGTCTGCAATATTGCTACCATCATCTTTCAACTCTATTTCTCTAGGAACATATAAAAATTCAAGGGAGCTACAGCGTGAGCAAGTAATCTACAACATAATTTGCAAAGACACTACTAACTATGTTCATGATAATGAGTTCAATTAATCATATTACTTAAGAACTCCCACTCAAATTGACATCCCTCCGGTCATCCGAGTGATACATGATCCAAATTCACCAACTCAAGTCTGATCATCACGTGAGTTGAGGTGGTTACAATGGTGAACATCATCATTTTGATCATATCTACTGTATGACTCGTGTTCGAACTTTCGGTCTCTTGTGTTCCGAGGCCATGTCTGTACATGCTAGGCTCGTGAAGTTTAACCTGAGTGTTCTACATGTGCAACACTGGCTTCCACCCGTTGTATGTGAACGTAGAGTCTATCACACCCGATCATCACGTGGTGTCTCAACACGACGAACTTTCGCAACGGTGCACACTCGGGGAGAACACAATTTATCTTGAAATTTAAGTGAGGGATCACCTTATAATGCTACTGTCGTCCTAAGCAAAACAGGGTGCATAAAAGGATTAACATCACATGCAAATCATAAGTGACATGATATGGCCATGAACTTGTGCTTTTGATCTCCATCATGAAAGCACCGGCATGATCTCCATCGTCACCGGCATGACACCATGATCTCCATCATCTTGATCTCCATCAACGTGTCGCCATCGGGGTTGTCGCGCCCACCATGATTCTACTACTATTTCTACCATTTAGCAATAAAGTAAAGCATTACATAGCGCTTAATGATTGACACGCAGGTCATACAATAATTAAAGAAAACCCTATGGCTCCTACCGGTTGTCATACTCATCGACATGCAAGTCGTGACAATCTATACATCACATGATCATCTCATACATCACATATATCACATCATGTAATTGGCAATATCACATCACAACATACCCTGCAAAAACAAGTTAGACGTCCTCTAATTGTTGTTGCATGTTTTACGTGGCTGCTACGGGTATATAGCAAGAACAATCTCATCTACGCAAAAACCACAACGATGATACACTAGTTGCTTTTCAACCTTCTCAAGGACCGCCTTTGTCGATTCCAATCCCACTAAAGTGAGAGAAACTGGCACCCGCAAGCCATCTATGCAACAAGTTGCGGTCAAGGGAACCGGTATCTCGTAAGTGTACGAGTAATGTTTGTCTGGGCCGCTTCATCTCACAATACCGCTGAACCAAAATCCGACCAACGGAGGAAGCAATCTAAGTATCAACGCCCAAAAACCTTTTGTGTTCTACTCAAGATCTCATCTACACATAGACCTAGCTCTGATACCACTGTTGGGGAACGTTGCGTGGGAAACAAAAAATTTCCTACGCACACGCAGATCTATTCATGGTGATGAGCATCTACGAGAGGGAGAGTGGATTTACGTACCCTTGTAGATCACTAAGCGGGAAGCATTAAGAAACGCGGTTGGTGTAGTCGAACATCTTCGTGATCCAAATCGCCGAGCGTCCCGCGATCACATCACGATCCGTCTCGCGATCCAATCACGATCCATCCCGCGAACTCATCATGATCCGTCCCACGATCTCATCACGATCCGTCCCGCGATCTCATCATGATCCGTCCCGTGAATTCATCACGATCGGTCCCGCGAACTCATCACGAACCGTCTCGCGATCTTGATCACGGTCCTTCCGATCTAGCGCCGAACGGACGGCACCCCCGCGTTCAGCACACATGGAGCTTGATGACGATCTCCACCATCTTGATCTAGCAAGAGGAAGTGGAGAGGAAGAATAGTTCACCGGTAGTGTGAGGGCGCTCCGGCGATGGTGGTGGAGCAATTCCGGCAGGGCTTCGCCTAAGCACTGCGGAAATCCGATCTAGAGGAGCACCGGTGGAACGGGTCGCACGTGGCCATAAAATCTAGTGCAAAACACCCAATACCACCAGTATATATAGGAGGGAGGGAGGAGGAGGGCTGGCGCAAGGCCAAGTCCCCATAGGAGTCGGCCGAAACTATTAGGATTGGAGAACTCTCCTCGAATCCTAGTAGGACTAGGATTCCTCCCTTTTTTTCCTTTTTCCACCTTTTCCTATTGAGTTTTCTTCTCCAGCCACATGGGCCTTGTGTGGGAGTCTCCACAAGCCCAATAAGGGCTGATATTCACTCTCCCACAGCCCATGAAGTCTCTTGGGTCGAAATACCCCTCCCGGAGGTCTCCCGGTACACTACCGGCACTCCCGGTACACTATCGATGAGCCCGAAACTTTTTCGGCGATCAAAATAGGACTTCCTATATATGAATATTTACCTCCGGACCATTCTGGAGCTCCTCGTGACGTCTGGTATCTCATCCGGGACTCCGAACAACCTTTATTGGGTGATCAAAATGGGTGAGAGCTTTATTGATGAGAGCCCCTAGGGCGGTACAAGTGTACATTTAAAGATGCCACCGAAGTACCTATTGTACTTCAGTTGTACCGAACACTATGGATATATGGTTTTGACAACCTGGAGAGAAGAGATCTAGCCAAAAAAGGCTTACTATGCTAATTAAGTATACTAAAAATAGAAAGAAAGAAGAAAAGGACCGGGAGAGTGCTGAAATTTAACCGTAGAAGTGTCAAAGCCGCGCATCATTCCATGGATGTGGCTCCATCTTGTTGTCCTTAGGATATCGGAGGCGATATGGCCCCTGATAAGTACGTGGTCAATTATGAATGGACCATCCCATTTGGGCGAGAGCTTGTGCTTCTGCTTCTCGGGATGATTCTGAAGAACCAAGTCCTCAACATTGTATGCCTTGGCTCAAACCTCCCTGCTCTGATAAAGCCTAGCCTACTTCTGATAAAATATAGACCATGCTTGAGTTATGTCGCGCTCTTCCTCTAGGGCGTCCATGTTATCTTGCCTATCGAGCTCGGCTTCCCTTTCCTCATGCATGCACACTCAAGGTGTATCAGGTATGAGATCACACGGGAGGATTGCTTCTGCTCCATAAACCATGATGACGGGTGTGTAGCCCATGGATCTATTAGGTGTGGTGCGCAAGCCCCATAGTACGGATTCGAGCTCCTATACCCATTGGGTGTCAGCTTCCGTTAAGGAGCGGACAATTTGTGGCTTTGTGCCACTTAATGTTAGTCTGTTAGCGTGCTCTACCTGTCCGTTGGACTAGGGATGATATATACAGGCGTAATCCAGCTTAATGCCCGGTTCGGTTTTTGTCGAGGAAATTGGTCGCCTCAATCCACTTTGTGAATTTATCTACCGTGGCAAGTATATATTTATTTTTATTGGTCCCCCCTTTAAGTGGGCCAACCATGTACATAGGTGGGCTACGTACTCTTTTCCTCTTTCCCAAACACACATGCCCGAGTATATGGTGGATCTCATTTTCGTATGAAACAGGCATCCCACGTGATAATTTAACACATTCAGTTATTGTTCACTCAATGGTCGGTCAGGCACCACACGTGAACGAATCAAAGTGTGACTTGACACAGTGGCGCATCATATTTAAATAAATTTTTATTCTTCAATGGCACGTACACAATATAAAACGATTGCTATAGAGAGAAAAATGAATACCGTTGCACTATCTATAATATAGGCATGATCCTCAATGCTTGCTTGCTTGCTGGGGTTTGTCTCTTCAAACTCTCTCACACAAGACGACGATGGACACACTCTCTCTCTCTCTCTCTCCTCACTGATACGTCTCCAACGCATCTATAAATTTTGCTTGTTCCATGTTGTTATATTATCAATCTTGGATGTTTTACAATCATTTTGTAGCAATTTATATCTTTTTTGGGACTAACCTATTGACATAGTGCCAAAGTCCCAATTGTTGTTTTTACTTGTTTTTTACTTCGCAGAAAATCAGTACCAAACGGAGCCCAAACATCACGGAAATTTTAGGAGATATTTTGTGGACCAGAAAAACCAGAATGGGCCAAACAACCACAAGAGAGGGGACCCAGGGTGGCCACCCTCCACCAAGGCGTGCTAGAGGCCCCTAGCACGGCCTGGTGCAGCGTACCCACCTCGGGACTCCCCTCAACGGACTATTCGCCCTATAAATTCCCAAATATTCAATAAAACCTAGAGGAGTCGATGAAACACAATTCTAGAACCTCGAGATCCAATCTAACACCATCACGGAGGGGTGCACCGTCTTCATGGGTGCTTCTCCGATGATGCATGAGTAGTCCACAATAGACCTATGGGTTCGTAGGCAATAGGTAGATGGCTTCCTCTCTCTCTATGATTCTCAATACAATGGTCTCTTGGAGATCTATTTGATGTAATGACTTTTGCGGTGTGTTTGTTGGGATTCGATGAATTTTGAGTTCATGATCAGTTTCTATCCATGAATATGGTTTGAGTCTTCTTTGATCTCTTATTTTCATGATTACTTATAGCCTCATAATTGCTCTTTGAATCTTTGCTTTAGTTAGGCCAACTAGATCATTTTTTCTTGCCATGGGAAGAGGTGCTTTGTGATGGGTTCGATCTTGCGGTGTTCTTTCCCAGTGACAGAAGCGGTAGCAAGGCACGCATGTATCGTTGCCATTAAGGATAACAAGATGGGGTCTATTCCGACATGAATATATCTTGTCTACATCATGTCACCATTCTTATTGCGTTACTCCGTTTTCCCATGAACTTAATACCCTAGATGCATGCTGGATAGCGGTCGATGTGTGGAGTAATAGAAGTAGATGCAGAATCATTTCGGTCTACTTATCTTGGAATTGATGCCTATATAATGATCATTGACTAGATATCGTCATGATTATTTGACCTTGTAGCAATTGCCCAACAATAATTTGTTCACCCACCATGCGCTATACTCATGAGAGAAGGCACTAGTGAAACTTACGACCCCGAGTCTACTTTTCCAACATATTGCTTTCCGATCTACTATTTTTCCTTTTTGTTTTCAGATCTAGTAATCCAAAAAAACAAAATACCTTTCTTCACCTTTTGTTTACTTATTGTATTTTGTGTTCTTGCAAGATCTATTTGCTAAAACTATCATCACCTAATCTATCTTTTTACCGTAGAGAGCTTGAAAACCTCTCTTTCGTGCCGGGTTGCAAGTATTTGTTATTTGTGTGCAGGTGTTGTTCAAGTGGGTGCACGATCTTCCTCTACGGATTGATAACTTGGTTTCACAACTAAGGGAAATACTTACCATCGTTGTGCTGCATCATCCCTTCCTCTTTGGGGAAATGATGACACAGTCTCAAGCCACGTCAGTCACCACGGTCATTGATCCGGCCTGACTAATCTGGTCTGATCCTGTCCGTCGGAGGAAGGGGAGGATGTGCCTCGTTGGTGTGGTCGCTGTCGTCAAGGCGGGAAACTCGTTGCTGGAGCGTCCGGATTTGCGATACCCATCACTATCTATGACCAAGCTCTGGCGTGGTAGGGCCTTTATCGCTGGCTCGCCACTGCAGTATGGGCAAACCCCACCCCGCCGCCCTCCTAGCCACATCTTGATGACCTTGAGGTACAACTTCCTCTCGAAGCGGCCTTGATCCACTGCCCATGTTGCTTCATGTGGGAAATCCTGCATGTGGATCATTATCTACTTCTTTGCCTAAAATGTAGGTCGGCTAGCGTCCTTTCCATTTTGCAATCTTCTCCTCACATCATTTTAGAGAAGCCATTGTGCTCCTATCTTTGCAGTAAGATAAGGATGATTCTTCTTTCTGTGGGCATATGTGTCATCAAATTGGCTAGTAATTATTTCCTTTTTACCTTGATACGTCTCCAACATATCTACTTTTCATAACACTTTTGCTCTTGTTTTGGACTCTAATTTGCATGATTTGAATAAAAATAACCCGGACTGGCGTTGTTTTCGTAAAACTACCATGCTGTTATTTTTGTCCAGAAATAAAAGTTCTCGGAACAGAACAAAACTTTTTGGAGATTTATTTTGGAATATATGAGGAATTATGGAGCCATAAGCCACCTGAGAGGGGGCCCAGGGGGCAACCCTCTACCAGGGCACGCGAGACCCCCTGGCATGGATTGGTGGAGGGTGGACACCTCGTGCCCCCCCGACCCTAATTCCTCCGCTATAAATTCAAAAATCTCTGGAAAAAATCAGAGAGAAAGAATTATCGCGTTTCATGATACGGAGCCGTCATCGCCACCTCCTGTTCTTCATCGAGAGGCCAGTTTTGGAGCCCGTTTGGGGCTGCGGAGAGCGGAATCTTTGGTCTTCGTCATCATCAACCCTTCTCCGTCACCAATTCCATGATGCTCCCCACCGGGAGTGAGTAAGTCCTTCGTAGGCTTGCTGGTCGGTGAGGAGTTGGATGAGATTCATCATGTAATCAAGATAGTTTTGTTAGGGCTTGATCCCTAGTATCCATTATGTTCTAAGATTGATGTTGCTATGACTTTGCCATGCTTAATGCTTGTCATTAGGTCCCGGGGTGCCATGATTTCAGATCTGAACCATTTATGTTATCATCATTATATCTATGTTCTTGATCCGATCTTGACTAGTCATATCCACCTATCATGTGTTATGATCCGTCAACCCCATAGTGACGATATTTGGGATTCTTCGCGGTGATGATCGTAGTTTGAGGAGTTGATGTATTCACTAAGTGCTAATGCTTTGTTCCGGTTATCTATTAAATGGAGGCCTTAATATCCCTTAGTTTCATTATGGACCCCGCTGCCACGAGAGGGCAGGAGAAAAGATGTCATGCAATTTCTTTTCCATAAGCACGTACGACTATATACGGAATACATGCCTACATTACATTGAAGATATGACATGCTCGGGGTTACTTGTGAACTGGTGTTATGTTCCATATTGAGCGATGCTAACATGCTCGGGGTTGTTGTGGGAACCCCCTTGATTTTCGTTTTAGGATAATGCTTGTCTGGCAAGGCCCAACATTGGTACTATATTTTCTAATAACAAATAAAATTGCATAGGGACTTTCTGGACCCCGAGGATCTTTAATCAACAACCCGGGCCAGTGCTCCTCATGAGTGTTGGTCCAAAACGGGCTGCCTGCAGGGCCGCCTTCAGGAAACTCGGGGATTGGTTTTCCCTGTAGCTACTCCCATCTGGTCGTTCCTGAGAACGAGATACGCGACTCTTATCGGGTTCGTCGACACGTCGGGCGGCCTTGCTGGACTTGTTTTTCCCTTTCACGAACGTCTTGCGCGTGGCATTTTGATGACACTTCGGGCTATCTCGAAGTCGAGATTTTCCATCGGGATTCCGCAAATACTACGGGTGATTCCGTGGTTGAGGAATTCCAACGCGGCGTGTGGTTAATTTGTGATGGATGAGTTGGAGCACCCCTACAGGGTTAAATCTTTCGGATAGCCGTGCCCGCGATTATGTGGCAACTTGGAAAACTTGTTTAACACCCGGCCATAGCAAACTTGAAGTAAACTCTAATAAAATACACCAACTGTGTGCGGAACCATGACTGTCTCTTCTCGTCAGTCCTTTATCCAAGAGAGAACATAGTGGGGTTATGTTTGACGTAAGTAGGTGTTCAGGATCACTTAGTGATCATTGCTAGTTCACGTCCATTATGCGTAGACCATCCTACTTTAGTTTCTGTATTCGTAAGTTAGCCACTCAAATATATGCTTAGTGCTTGTTGCAGGCTCACCACTTAACCATACCTCACCCCTTAAGATTTAATAGTCCTAATACCCTTGGAAATGAGATTGCCGAGTCCCTGTGGCTCACAGATTATTACAACAATAGATGCAGGTAATGGTAATGCGATAATTTGACGTTAGCGTGATGCTTGTTTGATATGGAGTTCTTCTTCATCATCATCGATCTAGGATGGGTTCCAGGCGGCAGCCTAGGATAGCAAGGATGGATGTCATTTTATCATTTGATTTCGTTCGTAGTCGGACCCTGCTCTTCTATATGATGTTTGAGTATGTTGTTGTATTGATGTGACATTGATGTAGCTTGTGGAGAGTGTAAGACAATTACATATACTCATCTCTTCTGTACGTTTACTTGTAATGGTATCCATTCTTGCGAAACAACGAGATGCGCTTCTATCCCTATCGAGGCCCTCGTGCCAAAATAAGGATAGGATCGCATCTTGGGCGTTACACAACATCTCACCCTCACGGAAACATTTACCAAGAAATTTAAATATTTGCTTCGTCACTCTAGAGTTTCATTTAGTATTTATAATAAGGCTTTCACCATGCTTTTAGACGCATTTTGCGACGCGTGAAAATTCCATATTGGGGTTCGCTAGATGAACCAATAAAACCTGAGTATGAACCATTATTGGGAAACATTTGTTGTGGTGAAATTAGAGGATTGACACAAGGGAGAATAAAAAGCATCCATTTTCCGTCTATTCAATACCTTGCACTCTTTAATGGCAAATGCATTGTAGGCAAGCATGATTATAACACGCTTTGTGCTCATGATTTGAGTCTTATATACACCGCTTTAACTGGAATTAAAGACTAGAACTTAGGAGCAATTGTTGCATGGAGATTGACTCTCAATGCTTCTAATGGTAATTTCTATGGAGGGATTTATGCCTCTGGCATCGCTACGAGGTTGGGAGTGTCCCCTTGGCCTAATGATCCTATCTTACCTAACCAATACTTAGACTTTGATGCCATGAAACGCCATATATTTCTTACAGGCATAGTTAATAACTATACTTACAACTTGAGGTTTGATAATGGTACCATTGTGCCTATTGTATTGCATGGTACTGCTCTCTTTGACTTTAACAACAAGGGAAGATACTACGCCCTTGATAGTGAGGCCCGCGCGTACAATGGAGAGGTGGAAGCTGCCAGGAGGGTTGAGGTGGTTGCACCAAGATCCTCGGTAGGCTATCACTCAGGCCATTATCCAAGCCACGGATGGTGATTACCAAGCTAGGACAAAAGCCTAAGCTTGGGAGAGTACGTATTTCCATTGACATTACATTCATGTTCACACTTTTCATTTCAGTTGTCGGTGCGCATACGCTTTCATTGTATTATCCATGTTAGATTTTATTTTTCTCGCTTTCTTCTTGTGTGTTTGAAATACTTTGAGAAAATCCAAACATACTTCTTGCTTATTTTCGGTTTTTCTTTCCAGTTCAGTTAGCTGTAGTATGATAAGAAAACCCAAACAGATTTCTCATTTATTCTTTTGCTTGTTGGGAGTTCTCCTGCGTAAATAGTTTTTCTCATTTTTATTTTCCATCTCTTATTTGGTTCTTCAAGAAAAAACTAAAAACTCCAAAAATATTTCAGTGTGTTTCTCTGAAATTATTTTTCTTTTATTAAGTCATATCAAGGAGAAGACCACGATGAAAATGTTGAGTGGCTCTCATATGCATTATCATTGATATAACACCAAGCCCATATTACTTTCTTTTCTCCTCTTGAATAAAATGTTTGCAGATTCCAACTTAGTCCACGACACTCTTGCATTATTATTATTATTTCCATATCATTCGATTGTGCAAGTGAAAGGCAATAATGATGATATTTGATGAATTGACTGTGGCAGAGAAAAGAGGGTATGAACTCAATTTGTTCCTGTTTTTGTAAATCTGTTTAACCTAGTATCCATGATTCAGCACATTATGATTGAACATGTTTGCATTGACAATTAGAGATTATAGTGGTTCATGCCATGCTGAAGTAGCTAGGAGTGTATAATGATTTATCTTCGATGTCAACATGCATTAAAATGGTTGTGAAGTAGTATGATGATATGGTATCCTCCTTTGAATGTTTCAAGCGGCTTGACTTGGTACATGTTCACACATGTAGTTGAATCAAAACCAACATAGCATGTATGATGTTTATGTTCAGGGTGTCTGTATCCTACTCATGATAGCATTCAATGTTTATTATTCGTAATGCATGTTTATGACCGTATTCGCTCTCTAGCTGGCCACTTCTCAACCCATTTGCTGGCCTTCACCTGTACTAAGTGGGAATCATGCTTGTGCATCAAAAACCCTTAAGCCAAAGTTATTCCAAATGAGTACACCATATCTACCTATATGCGGTATTACCCTGTTGTTCCAAGTAAATTTGCATGTGCCACCTCTAAAATTTCAAATGAACATCTATTTTGTGTTCCTGGACCGCTCATGAAGCGACAGGGGGTGGTCAGTATCTTCCATGTTAGGCGGGTTAGTCTCATGATGCGTGTTTATTCACTCGTCCTTGCACGAGAAGGGCGGTAATAGGGATTCCTAGTACCGAAATCAAAATAAATGCAAATAATTAAAAAAATTCCCTCGGGAATGTTGTTGGTTTGGACGGTACCCATGGATTCGGTTCGCTGTGGAGTGTGTTTGTTGGTGGAGGGAGAGTAAACATTTACTTTAACCGCTTGGGAACAGTCGCTAATTTGTTTAACATGGAGGATATTGATTGCCCTTGGTCGTAACGTTGACAGGAAGGGTGTACCTCCCAAAATTATACTTATCTCTTATTTAATCCTTGAGCTCTGGCACCTCTACAAATCCCTGCTTGTTGGAAATATGCCCTAGAGGCAATAATAAAATGGTTATTATTGTATTTCCTAGTTCATGATAATTGTCTATTGTTCATGCTATAATTGTGTTAACCGGAAACCATAATACATGTGTGAATACATAGACCACAACATGTCCCTAGTGAGCCTCTAGTTGACTAGCTCGTTGATCAATAGATGGTCACGGTTTCATGACCATGGACATTGGATGTCATTGATAACGGGATCACATCATTAGGAGAATGATGTGATGGACAAGACCCAATCCTAAGCATAGCACAAGATCGTGTAGTTCGTTTGCTAAAGCTTTTCAATGTCAAGTATCGTTTCTTAGACCATGAGATTGTGCAACTCCCGGATACCATAGGAATGCTTTGGGTGTGCCAAACGTCACAACGTAACTAGGTGGCTATAAAGGTGCACTACGGGTATCTCCGAAAGTGTCTGTTGGGTTGGCACGAATCGAGACTGGGATTTGTCACTCCGTGTGACGGAGAGGTATCTCTGGGCCCACTCGGTAAGACATCATCATAATGAGCTCAATGTGACTAAGGAGTTAACCACGGGATGATGTATTACAGAACGAGTAAAGAGACTTGCCGGCAACGAGATTGAACAAGGTATAGAGATACCGACGATCGAATCTCGGGCAAGTATCATACCGATAGGCAAAGGGAATTGTATACGGGATTGATTCAATCCCCGACATCGTGGTTCATCCGATGAAATCATGTGGAGCATGTGGGAGCTAACATGGGTATCCAGATCCCGCTGTTGGTTATTGACCGGAGAGGTGTCTCGGTCATGTCTACGTGTCTCCCGAACCCGTAGGGTCTACACACTTAAGGTTCGATGACGCTAGGGTTATAGGGAAATGTTGTACGTGGTTACCGAAGGTTGTTCGGAGTCCCGGATGAGATCCCGGACGTCATGAGGAGCTCCAAAATGGTCCGGAGGTAAAGATTGATATATAGGAAGTCCAGTTTTGTTCACCGGAAAGTTTTCGGGCTCATTGGTAGTGTACCGGGATTGCCGGGAGGGTGCCGGAGGACCCCCGGGAGGGGTGTGACGACCAAAGGACTTCGTGGGCCCTTAGAGGAGGTGTGCCATCCCTTTTTGGGCTGTCCAAGACCTTCTAGAAAGGCCCATGCGGCTGGGATAAAGAGATAAACGGCAAAAGGATTTAATACGAGGTGATCCACCTCCCTTGTGGGAGGTGGACTCTCCCCCTAGTTCGGCCGAACCTCTCCTCCTTGGAGGAGGGGCCAAGGCAGCCCTCCCTCTCCCTCCTCCTATACATATGCAAGGTTTTGGGCTGATTTGGGACACGACTTCTCTCTCTCTTGGCGCAGCCCTACCCTTCCTCTTCCTCGTTCTCCCTAGCGCTTGGCGAAGCCCTGCCAGAGTCCACGTAGCTCCACCGTCACCATGCCGTCGTGCTGCCGGAGCTCTCCCTCAACCTCTCCTGCCTCCTTGCCGGATCAAGGCGTAGGATACGTCATCAGGCTACACGTGTGTTGAACGTGGAGGCGCCGTTGTTCGGCGCTGAGATCGGAATCCACGGCGATCTGAATCCCTGCAAGTACGACTCCACCAACTGTGTTCTTGTAACGCTTCCGCTTAGCGATCTTCAAAGGTATGAAGATGCAATCTCTCCCCACTCATTGCTGGTTTCTCCATGGATAGATCTTGGTGATCGTAGGAATTTTTTTGATTTACTACTACGTCTCCCAATAGTGGCATCATGAGCTACGTATATGCATAGAATCTATGCACGAGTGGAACACAAGTTGTTGTGGCCGTCGATTTTGTTAATATGATTACCACTACTAGTCTTATCTTGATTCGGCGGTATTGTGGGATGAAGCGGCCCGGACCGACTTTACACGTACGCTTACGTGAGAATGGTTCCATCGCCTGACATGCACTTGTTACATAAGGTGGCTAGCGGGTGTCTGTCTCTCCCACCTTAGTCAGATTGGATTCGATGAAAAGGGTCCTTATGAAGGGTAAATAGCAATTGGCATATCACGTTGTGGTTTTGGCGTAGGTAAGAAACGTTCTTGCTAGAAACCTATAGCAGCCACGTAAACACTTGCAACTACAAATTAGAGGACGTCTAACTTGTTTTTGCAGCATATGCCTTGTGATGTGATATGGACAAAGAATGTGATGTGATGCATTGTGATGTATGAGATTGATCATGTTCTTGTAATAGGATTCACGACTTGCATGTCGATGAGTATGACAACCGGCAGGAGCCATAGGAGTTGTCTTATTTTATTGTATGACCTGCGTGTCAATCATAAACACCATGTAATTACTTTACTTTATTGCTAAATGTTAGCCATAGTAGTAGAAGTAATAGTTGGCGAAACAACTTCATGAAGACACAATGATGGAGATCATGATGATGGAGATCATGGTGTCGTGCCGGTGACAGTGATGATCATGGTGCCCCGAAGATGGAGATCAAAGGATCAAGATGATATTGGCCATATCATGTCACTATATTGATTGCATTGATGTTTATCATGTTTACATCTTATTTGCTTACAACAACGGTACTAAATAAGATGATCTCTCAATAAAATTTCAAGAGAAGTGTTCACCCTAACTATGCATCGTTGCTAAGGATCGTCGTTCCGAAGCACCATGTGATGATCGCGTGTGATAGGTTTTAACGTTCGCATACAACGGGTGTAAGCCAGATTTACACACACGGAACAATTAGGTTGACTTGACGAGCCTAGCATGTACCGACATGGCCTCAGAACACGGAAGACCGAAAGGTCGAACATGAGTCGTATAGAAGATACGATCAACATGGATATGTTCACCATGGATGACTAGTCTGTCTCACGTGATGATCGGACACGGGCTAGTTGACATGGATCATGTGTCACTTGGATGACTAGAGAGATGTCTATCTAAGTGAGAGTTCATTAAATAATTTGATTATGTGAACTGAATTATCATGAACTTAGTCTAAAATTGTCTTTACAATCTATATTGTAGATCCAATGGCCAACGCGAATGTCACCCTCAATTTCAACGCGTTCCTAGAGAAAACCAAGCTGAAAGATGATGGAAGCAACTATGCGGACTGGGTCCGTGGCTTGAGGATCATCCTCATAGCTTCCAAGAAATTGTATGTCCTTGATGCACCACTAGGTGACCCACCCCTTCTCCCAGTAGAGCAAGACGTTGCGAACGCTTGGCATTCTCGCTGCGATGATTACTCCCTTGTTCAGTGCGGCATGCTTTACAGTTTAGACCAGGGCTCCAAAAGCGT
Source organism: Hordeum marinum (assembly GCA_022496015.1). Taxonomy (NCBI): domain Eukaryota; kingdom Viridiplantae; phylum Streptophyta; class Magnoliopsida; order Poales; family Poaceae; genus Hordeum; species Hordeum marinum. The sequence goes on along the minus strand of CM039675.1, from coordinate 364,022,219 downwards.
TTTGAGCAACACGGAGCATATGAGATGTTCCAAGAGCTGAAATTGGTTTTCCAAGCTCATGCCTGGGTTGAGAGATATGACGTCTCTGACAAGTTCTTCAGCTGTAAGATGGAGGAGAATAGTTCTGTCATTGAGCACATCCTCAAGATGTCTGGGCTACACAACCGCTTGACTCAGCTAGGGGTTAATCTCCCGGATGACTCGGTCATTGACAGAATCCTCTAATTGCTTCCACCTAGCTACAAGAGCTTTGTGATGAACTACAACATGCAAGGGATGGAGAAGTCCATTCCTGAGTTGAACTCGATGCTGAAATCAGCAGAGGTCGAGATCAAAAAGGAGCATCATGTGTTGATGGTGAATAAGACCACTAGTTTCAAGAAAGGCAAGGGCAAGAAGAACTTCAAGAAGGACGGCAAAGTTGTTGCCACACCCGGTAAGCAAGTTGCCGGGAAGAAGAAGAAGGATAAGAATGGACCCAAGCCTGAGACTGGGTGTTTTATTGCAAGGGTGCCGGTCACTAGAAGCGAAACTACCCCAAGTACTTAGCGGATAAGAAGGACGGCAACATTAAAGGTATATGTGATATAATTGTTATTGATGTGTACCTAACCAACGCTCGTAGTAGCTCCTGGGTATTTGATACCGGTGCAGTTGCTCACATTTGTAACTCCAAGCAGGAGCTGCGGAATAAGCGGAGGCTGGCAAAGGACGAGGTGACGATGCGCGTCGGGAATGGTTCCAAGGTTGATGTGATCGCCGTCGGCATGCTACCTCTACATCTACCTTCGGGATTAGTGTTAAACCATAATAATTGTTATTTAGTACCAGCTTTGAGCATGAACATTGTATCTGGATCTCGCTTGATGCGAGATGGCTACTCATTTAAATCTGAGAATAATGGTTGTTCTATTTATATGAGAGAGATGTTTTATGGTCATGCCCTGCTGGTCAATGGTTTATTTTTGATGAATCTCGAACGTGATGTTACACATGTCCATAGTGTGAGTACCAAAAAGTGTAAGGTTGATAACGATAGTCCCACTTACATGTGGCACTGCCGCCTTGGTCATATTGGTGTCAAACGCATGAAGAAGCTCCATACATATGGACTTTTGGAGTCTCTTGATTTCAAATCATTTGACACGTGCGAACCATGCCTCATGGGCAAGATGACCACGACTCCGTTCTCCGGAATAATGGAGCGAGCAACTGACTTGTTGGAAATAATACATACCGATGTATGCGGTCCAATGAGTGTCGAGGCTCGTGGTAGCTACCTTATGTTCTCACCCTCACTGATGACTTGAGTAGATATGGCTATGTCTACTTAATGAAACATAAGTCTGAAACTTTTGAAAGGTTCAAGGAATTTTAGAGTGAGGTAGAGAATTAACGTGACGGGAAAATAAAGTGCCTACGATCTGATCGTGGCGGAGAATATTGAAGTCACGAGTTTGGCACGCACCTAAGGAAATGTGGAATTGTTTCACAACTCACGCCGCCTGGCACACCTCAATGAAATGGTGTGTCTGAATGTTGTAATCGCACTCTATTAGATATGGTACAATCTATGATGTCTCTTACCGACTTACCGCTATCATTTTGGGGATATGCATTAGAGACTGCCGCATTCACTTTAAATAGGGCACCGTCAAAGTCCGTTGAGACGACACCATATGAATTATGGTTTGGAAAGAAACCTAAGCTGTCGTTTCTAAAAGTTTGGGGATGCGATGCTTAGGTGAAGAAACTTCAACCTGAGAAGCTCGAACCCAAAGCAAAAAAGTGCGTCTTCATAGGATATCCCAAAGAGACTATTGGGTATACCTTCTACCTACGATCCGAGGGCAAAGTCTTTGTTGCCAAGAATGGATCCTTTCTCGAGAAAGAGTTTCTCTCGAAAGAAGTAAGTGGGAGGAAAATAGAACTTGATGAGGTAATTGTACCTCCAGTCGAACCGGAGAGTAGCGCAGTATAGGAAGTTGTTTCTGTGGAGCCTGCACCGGCTGGAGAGGAAGTTAATGATGATGATCATGAAACTTTAGATCAAGTTACTGTTGAATGTCGAAGGTCCACCAGGACACGTTCCGCCCCAGAGTGGTACGGCAACCCTGTCCTGGAGATCATGTTATTGGACAACGGTGAACCTTCGAACTATGAAGAAGCAATGGCGGGCCCGGATTCCAACAAATGGCTTGAAGCCATGAAATCGGAGATAGGATCCATGTATGAGAACAAAGTGTGGACTTTGATGGACTTGCCTGTTGATAAGTGAGCCATTGAAAATAAATGGATCTTTAAGAAGAAGACTGACGTGGATGGTAATGTGACCGTCTATAAGGCTCAGCTTGTCGCTAAGGGTTATCGACAAGTTCAAGGAGTTGACTACGATGAGACTTTCTCACCCGTAGCGATGCTGAAGTCTGTCCGAATCATGTTAGCAATTGCCGCATTTTATGATTATGAGATCTGGCAAATGGACGTCAAAACAGAATTCCTTAATGGCTTCCTCAAGGAAGAACTCTATATGATGCAGCCGGAAGGTTTTGTCGATCCTAAAGATGCTAACAAAGTATGCAAGCTCCAGCACTCCATCTATGGGCTGGTGCAAGCATCTCGGAGTTGGAACATTCACTTTAATGAGGTGATTAAAGCGTTTGGGTTTATACAGGTTTATGGAGAACCATGTATTTACAAGAAAGTGAGTGGGAGCTCTGTAGCATTTCTCGTATTATATGTGGATGACATACTGATAATGGGAAATGATATAGAACTCTTGGAAAGTATAAAGGCCTACTTGAATAAGTGTTTTTCAATGAAGGACCTTGGAGAAGCTGCTTACATATTAGATATTAAGATCTATAGAGATAGATCGAGACGCCTCATAGGTCTTTCACAAAGCACATACCTTGAAAAGATATTGAAGAAGTTCAATATGGATCAGTCCAAGAAGGGGTTCTTGCCTGTGTTACAGGGTGTGAGATTGAGTACGACTCAATGCCCGACCACGACAAAGGATAGAGAAGATATGAGTGTCATCCCGTATGCTTCAGCCATAGAATCTATTATGTATGTCATGCTGTGTACCAGACCTGATGTGAACCTTGCCATAAGTTTGGTAGGGAGGTACCAAAGTGATCCCGGAGCGGAACACTCGACAGCGGTCAAGAATATCCTGAAGTACCTGAAAAGGACAAAGGACATGTTTCTCGTATATGGAGGTGCTGAAGAGCTCGTCGTAAAGGGTTACGTCGATGCTAGCTTCGTCACAGATCCGGACGACTCCAAGTCGCAAACCGGATATGTGTATGTTTTGAACGGAGGGGCAGTCGGCTGGTGTAGCAGCAAGCAAAGGGTCGTGGCGGCATCTACATGTGAAGCGGAGTACATAGCTGCTTCGGAAGCAGCAAAGGAAGGAGTCTGGATGAAGGAGTTCATCACCGAGCTAGGAGTAATTCCAAGCGTGTCAGGCCCGATGACTCTATTCTGTGACAACACTGGAGCTATTGCCCTTGCGAAGGAGCCCAGTTTTCACAAGAAGACAAGACACATCAAGCGCCGCTTCAACTCCATCCGTGATTACATTCAGGAGGGAGATATAGATATTTGTAAAGTGCATACGGATCTGAATGTCGCAGATCCGTTGACTAAACCTCTCTCACGAGCAAAACATGATCAACACCAGAATGCTATGGGTGTTCGATTCATCACAATGTAACTAGATTATTGACTCTAGTGCAAGTGGGAGACTGTTGGAAATATGCCCTAGAGGCAATAATAAAATGGTTATTATTGTATTTCCTAGTTCATGATAATTGTCTATTGTACATGCTATAATTGTGTTAACCTAAAACCGTAATACATGTGTGAATACATAGACCAAAACATGTCCCTAGTGAGCCTCTAGTTGACTAGCTCGTTGATCAATAGATGGTCACGGTTTCATGACCATGGACATTGGATTTCATTGATAATGGGATCACATCATTAGGAGAATGATGTGATGGACGAGACCCAATCCTAAGCATAGCACAAGATCGTGTAGTTCGTTTGCCAAAGCTTTTCAATGTCAAGTATCGTTTCCTTAGACCATGAGATTGTGCAACTCCCGGATACTGTAGGAATGCTTTGGGTGTGCCAAACGTCACAACATAACTGGGTGGCTATAAAGGTGCACTACGGGTAACTCCGAAAGTGTCTGTTGGGTTGGCACGAATCGAGACTGGGTTTTGTCACTCCGTGTGACGGAGAGGTATCTCTGGGCCCACTCGGTAAGACATCATCATAATGAGCTCAATGTGACTAAGGAGTTAACCACGGGATGATGTATTACGAAACGAGTAAAGAGACTTGCCGGCAACGAGATTGAACAAGGTATAGAGATACCGACAATCGAATCTCGGGCAAGTATCATACCGATAGACAAAGGGAATTGTATACGGGATTGATTGAATCCCCGACATCGGGGGTCATCCGATGAAATCATCGTGGAGCATGTGGGAGCTAACATGGGTATCCAGATCCCGCTGTTGGTTATTGACCGGAGAGGTGTCTCGATCATGTCTACGTGTCTCCCGAACCCGTAGGGTCTACACACTTAAGGTTCGATGACGCTAGGGTTATAGGGATATGTTGTACGTGGTTACCGAAGGTTGTTCGGAGTCCCGGATGAGATCTCGGACGTCACGAGGAGCTCCGAAATGGTCCGGGGGTAAAGATGATATAGGAAGTCCAGTTTTGGTCACCGGAAAGTTTTCGGGCTCATTGGTAGTGTACCGGGAGTGCCGGGAGGATGCCGGAGGACCCCCGGGAGGGGTGTGACGACCAAAGGACTTCATGGGCCCTTAGAGGAGGTGTGCCAGCCCTTTTTGGGCTGGCCAAGACCTTCTATAAAGGCCCATGCGGCTGGGATAAAGAGATAAACGGCAAAAGGATTTAAAAGGAGGAGATCCACCTCCCTTGTGGGAGGTGGACTCTCCCCTAGTTCGGCCGAACCTCTCCTCCTTGGAGGAGGGGCCAAGGAAGCCCTCCCTCTCCCTCGTCCTATATATATGCAAGGGTTTGGGCTGATTTGAGACACGATTTCTCTCTCTCTCTTGGCGCAGCCCTACCCTTCCTCTTCCTCGTTCTCCGTAGCGCTTGGCGAAGCCCTGCCGGAGTCCATGTAGCTCCACCGTCACCACGCCGTCGTGCTGCTGGAGCTCTCCCTCAACCTCTGCTTCCTCCTTGCTGGATCAAGGCGTAGGAGACGTCATTGGGCTACACTTGTGTTGAACGCGGAGGCGCCATTGTTCGGCGCTAAGATCGGAATCCACCGCGATCTGAATTGCTGCGAGTACGACTCCACCAACCGCGTTCTTGTAACGCTTTCGCTTAGCGATCTTCAAACGTATGAAGATGCAATCTCTCCCCACTCGTTGCTGGTTTCTCCATGGATAGATCTTGGTGATCGTAGGAATTTTTTTGATTTACTACTACGTCTCCCAACACTGCTTCCCTCTGCGAAGGGACTATCTGTTTACTTTAATGTTGAGTCATAAGTAGGATCGAAAGTAGGTCTAGAGGGGGGGTGATCAGAATACTTGACCAAATAAAACTATGCTTTTTCCCAATTTTAATTCTTGGCAAGTTTTAGCATTCATAGAATGTCAAGTACACCCTACACATGCATGTCCGGGCTTCCCACAATTGTAGTAGTTTCGGTCACGACTTGACGAACGCTTCTCTTCATGTCTTGAGTTGGAGCTATGATCTTTGCTTCCATTCTTGTAGGACTTGTTGAATTTCTTGACCATGAGGCTTATATCTTCATTTGTGACAAGGTTGTCGCTTGAGGTAGCGGGAGCATCGCTTGTGGCTTTGTAAGCACCGCTAGACTTGTGGTGAAGCTCTTCCTTGTCTTTGAGTGTCATCTCATGAGCAGCAATTCTACCAATCACTTCCGTTGGTTTGAGATCTGTGTAGTTGGGCATCATTTGGATCAATGTGCAAACAGTGTCATATCGATCATCCAAAGCTCGAAGTATCTTCTTGATGATGAATTTGTTTGTCATTTCTTCGCTTCCTAAGCCGGCAATCTCATTGGTGATGAGAGCTATCCTAGAGTACATCTCAGTGACTCCTTCACCATCCTTCATCTTGAACTTGTCAAGTTGACCTTGAAGAACATCTAACTTGGATTCTCTCACAAACTCAGTTCCTTCGTGCATATCAACCAAAGTATCCCAAATATCTTTTATGTGTTCAAGACGGCTGATTTTGTTGAATTCTTCAGGGCATAGGCAGTTGACGAGAATGTCACATTCTTGAGCATTGAGTTGCAACATCTTCAATTCATCCGCAGTCGCTTCATGATCCAGTTCCTTTCCTTCCGCAAAGAATTCACCTTGCAAGCCAACACGAACAACAGCCCAAACAGCAGGATTATGACCAAGCAAATGCATTTTCATTTTGTGCTTCCAACTAGAAAAAATTGTGCCATCAAAGTACGGACCTCTACGGTGATAATTTCCCTCACTAGATGCTATACTTCTCCTAGGTTGTGAAACCAATGCAATGGAGACCAAAGCTCTGATACCACTTGTAGGATCGAAACTAGGTCTAGAGGGGGTGATTAGACTACTTGACCAAATAAAACTATGCTTTTTCCCAATTTTAATTCTTGGCAAGTTTTAGCATTCATAGAATGTCAAGTACACCCTACACATGCATGTCTAAGAGTATAGCAGCGGAAAGTAAAGACATTGCACAGGTAAGTAAAGAGAGGGTAAGGAAAGCAAACACAAGTGATGACACGAAGATTTTTCCCGTGGTTTCGATAGGTGGTGCTATCTTACGTCCACGTTCATGGAGTCTTCAACCCACGGAGGGTAACGGTCGCGAGAGTCCACGGAGGTCTCTACCCATGGAGGGTTCCATGAAGAAGCAACCTTGACTATACCATGACAGCTTCCGTCTACAAAGGACTAGCCTCACTATGGGTAGATCTTCACGAAGTAGGCGATCTCCTTGCCCTTACGAACTTCTTGGTTCACTCCACAACACGAAGTAGGAGGCTCCCAAGCGACATCTAACCAATCTAGGAGGCACCACCCTCCAAAAGGTAATAGGCTAGGTAATGATGATGAACTCCTTGCTCTTGTGCTTCAAGATGATAGACTCCTCAACACACAATCACTCTCTCACAGATTTGGCTTGGTGGAAGAGATGGGATTGGTGGAAAGCAAGTTGGGGAGGCTAGAAATCAAGATCCATATGGTTGGAGTGGAGTATCTTGATCTCAACACAAGGGTAGGTGGTTCTCTCTCAGAAAATCTGATAGGATAGGTATGGAATAGTTCTGAGTGCTTCTCTATCGAGTAGGTGGTGGTGAAGGGGTATATATAGGCATCCCCAAAAATCCAACCATTACACACAAATTGACCAACTCGGTGACACGGATGTGTTAATCTCGGTGGTACCAAAGTGACCAAAAGGTGGCAACTTTTGAATCTCGGAGGGACCGATATACGAATCTCGGTTGCACCGACAAGGTGACGAACGCTCAAAATTGCCAAACTCGGTGACGCCGATTCAACATTCTCGGACGGACTGAAAGTGTGAACTTGCGTAACCGAAACTTGGCAGCCCAACTCGGTGGCACCGAAAGCAGTGTCGGCTGCACCGAAGGGTTAGGGTTTGGCTGAGTCTGTCTAGGGTTTGGAATCGGTGGCACCGGGATGGGAATGTTGGTTGCACCAATTTTGAATGTTTGTCTATAGACACACTTTGGTGGGAGAGCTTGTGGATGTTTTTGGTGACTATCACTTGTGCATGTATGAGCATTTTGTTCACCAACAAAACCTTACCCCCTTTTAATAGTATTGGGTTTCCTATGGACTCAAAATGATTTCTCACAAATGTAAAATGTAGAGTCCTGTTGCTTGAAGCTTGGCCAACCTATTTCCTTGCATCTTGGGGTAATTCCACAATCCTTTTGCCATCCCTATCATTGAACTTTCCTGAAATATACTTGGTGGAAACATTAGTTCAATGACTTATATGTTGTTATTGATTACCAAAACCACCAAGGGAGCAAATGTGCTTTCATCATAACCTTCTAAAAATAAGCGCCAGATCAGAGAGCACTATTTTCATCCTCATGCATTGTGTATAGTGAATGTTGGATGCATCATGACTAGATCTTCTCTACCATGAATTACAATGTTTAGTCGTTGCTTGAACCTTGGAGGTGCTCTTCATTTATGTTTTGTGGTCTCAGAAAGGACTAGCGAGATACCACTATTGTCATATTATATCATGATTGTTTTGACAAATTGTTTGCACTTGAGATATCTTATTATTGCTCGCTAGTTGCTTGCGTCATTGATATGATATAATATTGTCTCTAAGAGTTATTGCTGACATGCTTAGTCTTGATCTTTGCTAAAAAAACTGCATGCTACTTAAGCATATGTATGTAAACAAGAACAAAAGAGTTCATAAAATTCTTTCTTTCTCACTTTCAGTTTGTCAACTGAATTGCTTGAGGACAAGCAAGGGTTTAAGTTTGGGGGAGTTGATACATCTCCAACGTATCTACTTTTCCTAACACTTTTGCTCTTGTTTTGGACTCTAATTTGGATGATTTGAATGCAACTAACCCGGACTGATGCTATTTTTAGCAGAACTACCATGGTGTTGTTTTTGTGCAGAAATAAAAGTTCTCGGAACGGAACAAAATTTTATGGAGATTTATTTTGGAATATATGAGGAATTATGGAGCCAAAAGCCACCTGAGAGGGAGCCCAGGGTTCCCACCCTCTACCAAGGCGTGCCAGACCTCCTTGACGTGGCCTAGTGGAGGGTGGACACCTTGTGTCCCCCCAACCCTAATTCCAACACTATAAATTCAAAAATCTCTAAAAAATCGAAGAGAACGAATTACCGCGTTTCACGATACGAAAACGCCGCCACCTCATGTTCTTCATCGGGAGGCCAGATCTGGAGCCCATTTGGGACTCCGGGTAGGGGAATCTTCAGCCTTCGTCGTCATCAACCCTTCTCAATCAGCAATGCCATGATGCTCCCCATCGGGAGTGAGTAATTCCTTCGTAGTCTTGCTGGTCGGTGAGGAGTTCGATGAGATTCATCATGTAATCGAGTTAGTTTTGTTAGGGCTTGATCCCTAGTATCCACTGTGTTCTATGATTGTTGTTGCTATGACTTTGCCATGCTTAATGCTTGTCACGAGGGCCCGAGTGCCATGATTTTAGAACTGAACGTTTATGTTATCATCATTATATCTATGTTCTTGATCCGATCTTTCCTAGTCATATGCACCTATTATGTGTTATGATCCGTCAATCCCATAGTGACAATATTTGGGATAATTCACGGTGATGACCGTAGTTTGAGGAGTTCATGTATTCACTAAGTGTTAATGCTTTGTTCTGGTTCACTATTAAAAAGAGGCCTTAATATCCATTTGTTTCCTTATGGACACCGCTGCCATGGGAGGGTGGGACAAAATATTTCATGCGAGTTCTTTTCCATAAGCACGTATGACTATATACGGAATACATGCCTACATTACATTGACGAACTAGAGCTAGTTCTGTGTTGCCCTAGGTTATGATTGTTATATGATGAATATCATCCAACGAATACACCAATCCACTACCTACGATCTTTCCACTTATTGCTTTTGCTAAGTTACTACTACTGCTGTTACTGTTGCGCTTGCTACAAAACTATTGCTGCTACTACTACCGCTATTGTTAATGTTACTACAGCTATCAAACTATCATATTACTGTGCTACTTATCACTTTGTTGCAGATATTTATCTCCAGATGTGTTTGAATTGACAAATCAACTGCTAATACTCTGAAATATTCTTTGCCTCCCCTTGTGTCGAATCTATAAATTTGGGTTGAATACTCTACCCTCGAAAACTTTTACGATCCCCTATACTTGTGGGTTATCATACCTCTTTGTGCAAACATGGATATTCCTTTCAGCTCGTTGCTATTGTGACCTTTCAGTGAATTTCTCAAAGCACTTTTTTATTGAGAGTGTTTTGTGCATTTCTACTAAAATGTTACACATGCAACATTTTGACATTTCGGTGGGACTGCACAAAGGGAGATTGGACTTCCTATCCTCCTATCCAACTTTGAGCCTAAACTTTTCCAGCAAGTTGTTAGTCTTAAGAGAGATTGCAAAGATGGCCGGATTCTATTTTTGTGTTTATGTTTCATCCACAATGCCTCTATTATTGTAATCACACTTACTAAATATCTTTGCGAACAGGGATGCTCAGCTCTATTTTAGTGGAACTGCACAAAATGATCGGAATGTTCCATGCATCCAACATCACCTTTCTTCGCCAACATCTCTTGTTGATTTAAATAGAGTTGCGTGAAACTAGCTGCCAACCAAGGAAATGAAAGCATGTATACACACAAAATTGATCAATTTTTTCTTCATTTGTACACCTTCTCAAAATTTTGTCTTCAGTTGTGATGTAAATATTGGCTCTGATCCGCAATTCATTGAGACGCATTAGCATGGATGTTACTTTCCTTTGTATTTGATGGAATGTTGTAACGAGACAATCTTCCACCATGCAAGACACATGAAATGAAAGATGAAAGCTTCATAGCACCTTAAAATTCATCTCGCTGACAAATTATGTGTGCATATATTATGTAAAGAAATGCTAAAAGCTTGATAGAATTGCCAGAAGCCATTCTACTTCCTTTGGCCGACATGTGGGACAATCAACATCCGGGTCCACGTGCCATGCACCAAATTAGAGTGCACAACCGCATGGGAGACTCATCTCGCTCATTGCACCACGGTAATAATGACTAGTGAGTAGTTAAATCAGAAAGCCCCGCCTTTCTTACAGTAAGTTGCTAGGAGGAAGCAACCATCAATTCACTCTTCTTTTAATCAGCCCATACCTCCTTTTATTCGAGAATGCCAGCACACACAAAGATTGGACGGTAGTAGGAAAGAATCAAGTGTATGGGATGGTTCTAAAAAATAGATATTGGAATTTGATCTATCCTTCTATTTTTCAAGACAATTCAGATTTGTTGGCGAAAAAGCAAAGAAATAGGTTCATCATTCTGTTACAATAGCATGAAGAACAAGAGAAATCGGGATGTTGGCACAATGCATGTAGAATAAGCTACATGCATGAAAACTATTAGTTAGTATCTCTATGAATTAAATGTGTTGTGAGACTCAAAGCACTTTGACTTGATTAGATTCAAAGTGAGCCTAATATAATTGAAAGCTAAAACTTTTGGGATGAACCCTTTAAACTGGAAAGGATGGATCTATTGTATCATAGCGGTTGTCAGGATTAGTAGAAAGTGAAGCGCCTTCTTAGACGGGATTTGCATCGATCTATGAAGGTGAAAAGCAAAGTAGTACCACACTATACAAGTTCAAAACGAAAAACTGGACCCACTCACGACATGCCTGTCGTGTTTGGCCTCTTGGTCCACGCGCTTCCTTGTGGCATATCAATGACATGTGAGAGCGAGTGTGAACAAACCAACCGTGATTGAAGACAAAATGGCCAACCCACTTCTCCTTCAGAGATACAACGAGCGAGAACGCAGACGGGCTAGGTGTCACACAGAGGCCAACAAATATGGTGATAGTGTGATGTGTGGGTCATGTATGAGTAGTAATTCACTGGGCTATCGTGTTTTACGCTGCTCCGAAGTAAATGTTGAGAATACTGGTTTATCACGGATTAAGATAAAATAAAAGTGCCATGCTTCATCGGGTGGTTCCTAGCTCGTTTTTGATTGTGTGAACTCGTTCCTCTTCCTTTCGTCGACACGTGGGACATTCAGCATCCAGGTCTATGCTACTTGCGAGCTGCATTGGTTTTTTCCCTGAAGAGGAAGGGTGAATCATATAGTAGCGATGAGTATTTCCCGTAGTGAGAACCAAGGCTATCGAACCAGTAGGAGAATCACAACAACTCGTCTTGCACACACAAAACCAAACACTTGCACCCAACGCAGATAAGAGGGTTGTCAAGCCCCTTGAACTCGTTACTTGCAAGGATTAGTTCTGATAGTGGTAGATAGATAATAATAAAAGCCAAATAAAATAAAACTAAATAAATTGCAGCAAGGTATTTTGAAGTTTTTGTCAAATATGATTAAGTAGACCCGGGAGCCATAGTGTTCACTAGAGGCTTCTCTCTCGAAGGTAGCATACGGTTTGTAGACAAATTGTTGTTGGGAAATTGATAGAAAAGCACATAGTTATGATTATGTATTCATGGCAATGATCATGTCTATAGGCATCACATTCATGACAAGTAGACCGAAATGATTTTATATCTACTTCCATCACTCCACCAATCGACCACTATCCAGCATGCATCTATGGTATTAAGTTTATGCAAACAGAGTAATGCTTTAAGCAAGATGACATGATGTAGATGAATTAAGTACATAAAATATGTTCAAACCCTGTTTTGTCCATAGTAGCAACAAAAAATATGTGTGTTGTCCCCTTCTGTCAGTGGGATATAGAGCACCGCAAGATTGAACCCACTACAATGCACACCTCGCACTGAAGATAAATCAATCTAGTTGGCCAAACCAAACCGATAGATTGGAGAGACTTACAAAGCTATAACAATTATGCATAATAGAATTTAGAGGATACTCGTTTACTTTCCATGAATAATGTGATCATAAACCCACAATTCATCAGATCCCAACGAACACACCGCAAAAGAAGATTACATCGAATAGATCAATGTGAGAATCGCAAAGAACTTTGCATTGAAGATCAAAGAGAATATTATGAAGCTGATACCTATGGACCCGTAGGTCTATGAACTACTCACACATCATTATGAGGCAGCAAGGTTGACGAATAGGGCCTTCGTGATGGACCCCCCTCTCGTGGAGTATCAAAAAAGGTCTCCAAATGGGACCGTGGAAGAATAGAGACTTGCGACAGTGTATTTTGTTGGGTGGATCTCTGTTGGTTTTGAGGTAATTGTGAATATATAAAAGTGGAATTAGGTCAGGAGGTGCCACGAGGGCCCCACAAGCCATGGGGGCACGCCCTACCCCCTAGGGCGTGCCTAGTGGCTAGTGGCCACCTTGTGGGTCTTCTAGCCTCCTCTTGAATCTTCTTGGGTCTCTTGTGGTTCAAAAATAAATCCGGTAAACTTTTATACAATTTGGACTCCGTTTGATATTGATTTTCTGAAAACTCCAAAAATGGGCAAAAAAAAACAAAAACTAGCATTGGGCACTGAGTTAATAGGTTAGTCCCAAAAAATGATATAAAATTACATATGATTGCGTATAAAGTATCCTAGATTGATATATAATAGCATGACACAATAAAAACCTTTTTTTTGAAAAGGAGGAAGACCCCCGGCCTCTGGACACTGCATGCAACCACTTTATTAATTATTCACAAAGACCTTACAAAGTAATACATTAGTACGCGTGAAGCCACCATCTTGACAACATATGTCTCTACTGCTATCCTTGATGAAGGGGTGCCGATAGTCCGAGCTGAATACCAAACAGACTTTGCACCATAGCCTAACATCTAAAACCGAAGGCCCCAACGGAGCCAGAGTGTCGGGTCTGGGGCGAACACCGGTTCGACGCACTCGTAGAAGTCGTCGCCGCCGTCTTCCATGATCCATCTTCAGAATTGTACCGATGCATCGACCTTGCTAGGCCTAACTGTCATCGACGTCACCATGACGACAGACAACGCCACCATCTTGCGCTTATCTATCATCCCACACCCACTATCGAGACCCCACTGCTCCATGCTACCGAGACTTGCCGTTGTCGATGTAGATGCCATGCTGCTCCCCCAACACGAACACCACCTGCTGCCACTGGTCCCATCCCCTCCGCCCATAGTTTCTCTAACCGAGCACCCGAACGCCCCAGGTGGCGTCTCCAAGAAGGATACGACACATGCAGTGCCGCCACCACCCTATTTGAGAAGAATTTGGGTCTTCACCCAGGCATGGGTCGGGGTGGAGGGAAGGGACCTCGACAACGCCTGCAAGGAGGATAACGGCGACCTTAGTTGTTGCCACCATCGGGATGAGCGAGTCATCCAGAGTTTCCTCCGGTCCGATGCCACCTCTACCAGCTCCCGCGAACGCACCAAGGCCGACGACCGAGATCGCAAGCCACCAAGTGCAGCAGGATAGAGGCTGCAATGTGGAGGAGATCCACCGGCAACTCACCGCCCATGCGGTCAAGACGTCATCCATCCGCCACCTACGAGCGTCGCCAGCCGAGGGTGACGTCGCCATGCCTACCGGCGCTGCCGCCCCAGATCCAAACTCCTCCACGATGACCGTGGCGACAAGATCTACCACTGCATGCCCACGCCGACGCCCAAACCTGCCGCCGCCCCAGCCGCCGCCGTCGAGAGCCTCCACGCTGCTGGAGAACCCACACCCCATGGATCTGGGCATCTGAGCAACACAGCAAACCCGTCGCCGCCGGGACTCGCCGTGTCGTCGCGAGGGTCGCACCCTGAGGATCTAGGATACGTCGGAGATGTATCAACCTGTGTCATGTATGTAATTAGAGATAAGTACAAGTGAGACTCAACAACGATCACACACATAGGTGGGGTACATGTAGGGGATGCAGTAATAATGACTAATGAGCATTCAAATCACAGATACCCACCTTTCCAATAGTAAGTTGCTCGGACAAAGCAACCATCATTTCACTCCTCTTTAAATCCGCTCCTTTTATCCAAGAACACCACCACACGCCGAAGATGGGATAGTAGCAGCAAATCATCTAGTGTATGGTGGATGGTTCCAGAAAACAATATTCCCTCCTTCCGGTTTGTGGGCCTCAGTTTAAAAATCTAAACGACTAAAACAACCAATGAACTACTAGAGGATGGGTGTTTACCGTCTGCATATTAGTTTTTTCTAAAATCAAACTTTATATACTTTCAACTAGTTTGCAGAAATAATATATTAACATATACACCACCAAATCAGTACCTTTCCATTCATCATTACATATATTAACATCTTTATAAAGTTTGACTTTAGTCAAAACCAATATGAAGAGTATATAGTAAATAAAATGGAGGGAGTGGTATAGAGATGTGTTGCACGGAGTCCAAGAAATGTGGTGATAATGTGAGGTGTGCCATGTACTAGTACTCACTGGGCTGTCGTGTTTCGCACTCCTCCGGTGTAAGAGTAGAAATAATTGGTTTTATCACAGATTTTAAAAAAGGTGCAGACGCTTTACGCCCCTATTCCTGGCTCCGGAATCCTTCTACCTCCTTTGGCCGAAACGTGGGACATCCAACATCTGGGTCCATGTGCCATGCACCAAAAATAAGAGTGCAATAGTACAACTGAGACTCACCACGGTGGTACCGCTGTAGTAATAATGACCAACGAGGAGTTAAATCACATAGACCCGACGGTATGTTGGACAGAAGAAGCAACCATCACTCTTTGTTGAATCCGCTTCTTTCATGCAATACTCTTTGGAAACCACCAGTAGATATAATTGGGGGGTACTATATCCCACTGAAAAGAAACGGTGGGCCCTTCTCACTCGTTAGCCCCCTTAATACTACGTCCTACCCATTCACTCGTGTTACTACATCTTATCTTGTCCTGCATGTTATGTACGTACGATTAAATCGTTTACCCGCAAAAAAAGGTGCGTACATCTTTCTCTCGCTCTCATTGTCAAACCAACTAGGCAAAACTGCCCCCCCCCCCCCCCCTCGCCATTCCAATCTAGTTTCGTGTCGATGGATCTTCCCATGAAGAAAAAACAAGTTTTACACTCTACAAGTTTATACTTCATAATATAAAAAGCAAAAGGCGTACATTTACATCACGTTTGTCGTGTTCGCATCTCACCCCAAGGTCGCTCGGTACGCCGCTCACCCTAAATTGTCTATACACAAACTTCACCACCTACGTGTCGGCTCAGTTGTACGAGTACTACTAGAAGATATAGAGGAGGATGGAGAGGCTAGCTAGTTGTCGAACGGCTTCCCAAGAACTTTCTTGCACGCATGTTGTGGTGGGCCTTTTATAAGGTGGCATGTGTCCGTGCTAGGGCATATCTCCAACTCTGACCTGCAAATTTGCTCTTGTAGCATACACTAATGCCGGAAGCCGCCATCCACCTCCGCCCCGATAGTACAGTTCAACCACATTTTGATCTAAACGGACGAAATTCATGCAAACCGGCCACATTTTCATATAAACCGGAACATATTCATACAAATATTCGGATTTCATAGGAACACAACGGAATTTATTAAATTTAGAACATATTTCAACTAAAAGTGTAGCCTATCCGACTCTAGAGGTATAATTTTAGGCATACTTCTATCTAAACCCAATCCAAATAATCGTTGACGCCCTTTCCCTGGACATGAGCTATGAGAACTTAGGCTCCGAGACTTGCCTTTGTCTTCTCCTGTTCTGCTTCTGTGCTCTCCATCTCCACCTCCGCGGCTTGAGTGACTAATAGGCCACCGAATATCAACCAAAGCCTGGATTGGCAGAGGGAGGAGCGATGGAATACCTGGGACCCGAGCGGCGGCGACCTACTATGCACTATGATACGTCTCCAATGTATCGATAATTTATGAAGTATTCATGCCATATTTACCCATGTTTACAATACTTATGTATGGTTTTGTTGCATTGTATATGATTTAAATGGAACAAACCCGGACTGACGTTGTTTTCAGCAGAATTAACGTGATGTTTTCTTGTGTGGAGAAAATGAAATTTTCGCAAAATTGAATGAAACTTTTTGAGGGAGTACCAGAAGAGCCACGAGGAGGTTACAAGGCAACCTGCCATGCCGAGGGGTGGTGGCATGCCAAGATACCTTGTGCGCCCCTTGGGCACTTCCGTGGCGTGATTCCAACGTTGAAAAATTCTATATATTCCAAAAACCTTGAAAGTTAACCTAGATATTCCTGTCCGCCACCGCAGGCCTCTGTTCCGAAGCGATCTCACCCAGAACCCTTTTTCGATACCCTGTCGGAGGTGGAAATCATCACCGGAGGCTATCTTCATCATCCTGGCGGTCTCCATGTCGAGGAGGGAGTAGTTCACCCTCGGGGCTGAGGGTATGGACCAGTAGTTATGTGTTTGATCTCTATCTCTCTTGTGTTCTTGATATGGCACGATCTTGATGTATCACGAGACTTGCCAATATAGTTGAATCATATGGTATTATTCCCTTGCTATCTTGATGTGATGAGTTGAGTCTTTC
Organism: Hordeum marinum; assembly: GCA_022496015.1. Taxonomy (NCBI): domain Eukaryota; kingdom Viridiplantae; phylum Streptophyta; class Magnoliopsida; order Poales; family Poaceae; genus Hordeum; species Hordeum marinum. Next base: position 364,004,917 of record CM039675.1, on the reverse strand, counting down.
CCTTTGAGATCCCATTATGTTGGATTGAATACTTTGTATTCGAGAGCACTTGATATATGTCTTGCATGCGGACACCTGCGGTGACAATGGGGTGTTCTATTGAGTCACTTAATATATGTTTTGGTTATCAACTTGCATATCCCCATGGTGACATTGGGATGATCTAGGCACACAGGTTGATGCATGATTTCATCCTATTTTCACCAATAGAAATCTTGGGGGTACTCTTTGAAGTTCTTTGTGTTGGATTGAATATGATGAATCTGAAATTGTTTGATGCATGTCAAAAACATTAACTCATGGATACTTGTGGTGACATTGGAGTATCTAAGTGACATTATAGTTGATTGGTGTGTATCATAGTTGTTATTCTAGTACGAACTCTACGGTTGTTTATGACACTTATATGGATGGCCCAATAGATTGACCCGAAAGATAACTTTGAGGTGGTTTTACTACCTACAACAATTTCATGTTATATTCTCCACTATATAGGAACTTTAGAGTTATTCTTGGTCGCACATTGAGGGATGGTTATATGATTTGATTAAGTTAGCACCGTTGAGAGATGGCACTAGTGAAATTATGAACACTAAGCCTTGTTTTCAAGCATTGCAACACCGTTTTTACACACTTTTGTCAGTTGTTACCTTGCTGTTTTTATTATTTCAGATTACAAAAACCTATTTCTACTATCCATACTACACTTGTATCACCATCTATTCGCCAAACTAGTGCACCTATACAATTTTCCATTGTATTGGGTGTGTTGGGGACACAAAAGATTTCTTGTATTTGATTGCAGGTTTGTTTGAGATAGACCATCTTCATCATACACCTCACACGGATTGATAAACCTTAGGTCATCCAATTGAGGAAAATTGATATTGTTCTACAAAACCCATTCACCCAGGGAGAAGGGGAGGAGGTGCATTGTGGATGTTGTTGCTATCAGCGAGGGAGGGAATCACCTTTTGGTGGCGCAATTTTCTTTCACCCAGAGCGCCGACACGGGAGGGCCTTCAACCCCTTCTTCCTCGTTGTCGTACTTAGTGTGCGCAAATCTGGCCTCCCAATGAACACCTAGCCACATCCCAATGACCCTAAGGTATAACTTACTTTGAAACCGGCATTGCTCTAGCTGCATGTGGATCCTTTTTGCTTTTCCAGTCAAATCTGGTTCTTTGTTCAAACAAGAAAGAAGGTGGGGTGGGGAGGGGGGGATCTAGGATGTAGTTCAAAGAGGAAAGGGACAACAGATAGTAGTACAGATTGGCTATCCAACCGCAATGTTGGTCGAAAAGGGAAATAAAGGGTAGTGCGGTACACACACCTGTAAGGAACTAATCTCTTTGTTGACGAAGGACAGAAAATGGGGGGTGATACTTGTGATCTGCATTGGGTTTTCCATGAAGAGCAAACGCGCGATGTGACACGTCCATTTTGTATCTTGTTTTACTATTGTTATTTATAATGTTTTTGTTTATAATAGTGCTTTGGGAGTAATTCTAATGCCTTTTCTCCCACAATTTGCATGGTTTACATGAAGAGGGAGAATACCGGCAGATGGATTTTTGGACCTGAAAAGCATATCAGAGATACCTATTCTGCACATCCCCGATGAAGCTAAAACTTTACGGAATTTTTTATGGAATATATGAAAAATAATCGAGTAAAAATCTACCGTAGAGGGGGCACTTAGTGAGGAACATACACCAAGGCACGCCAGGGCCCCCAAGCGCGCCCTTGTGTGTGGTGCTCACACAGGCCCACCTTCGGATCCCATCTTCTGGTATATATAGAGGTTTCATCTAGAAAAAATCAGGAGAAAACTTTCGGGACGGATCGCTGTCGTCTCGAGGTGGAACTTGCGTAGGAGCACTTTTGCCCTCCGACAAAGCGATTCCGTCGAGGGAACTTCCCTCCCGGAGGGGAAATGGAAGCCATCGTCATCACCAACAACCCTCTCATCTTTGGGAGGCCATTATTCATCAACATCTTCAACAGCACTATCTCCTCTTAAACCCTAGTTCATCTCTTGTGTTCAATCTTTGTACTCGAACCTCAGATTGGTACTTGTGGGTGACTAGTAGTGTTGATTACCTTGTGTACTAGATTGCTATATGCTTTATTTGGTAGAAGATTATATGTTCAGATCCATTATGCTATTCAATACACCTCTGATCTTGAGCATCAGTATTATTTGTGAGTAGTTACCTTTGTTCTTGAGGTAACGGGAGAAGTCATGTTGCAAGTAATCATGTGAATTTGATATGTGTTCGATATTTTGATCATATGTATGTGGTGATTCCCTTAGTGGTGTCATGTGAACGTCGACTACATGACACTTCACCATCCTTGGTCCTAAGGGAATGCATTGTGGAGTAATTATTAGATGATGGGTTGCTATAGTGACAGAAGTATAAACCGTAGTTTATGCGCTACTTCGTAAGGGGATGATTTGGATCCATATGTTTAATGTTATGGTTAGATGTTATCTTAATACTTTTCTCGTAGTTGCGGATGCTTGTGAGGGGGTTAATCATAAGTGGGAGGTTTGTTCAAGTAAGAACAACACCCAAGCACCGGTCCACCCACATATCAAATTAGCAAAGTAGCGAGCACAAATCAAACAAACATGATGAAAGTGACTAGATGAAATTCCCGTGTACCTTGAAGAACACTTTGCTTATCATAAAAGATCGTTTTGGCTTGTCCTTTGCCACAAATGGATTGGGCTACCTTTCTGCACCTTACCTATTATTATTGTTACTTGCCCGTTATCAATTATCTTGCTATCAAACTACTTGCTACTTACAATTTCAGTGCTTGCAGAAATTACCTTGCTAAAAACCGCTTATCATTTCCTTCTGCTCCTCATTGGGTTCTACAATCTTACTTATCAAAAGGACTACGATTGATCCCCTATACTTGTGGGTCATCAAGACTATTTTCTGGCGCCGTTGCCAAGGAGTGAAGTGCTCTTGGTAAATGGAAATCGGTAAGGAAAAACTTATACTACATGCTGAAATTTACTGTCACTTGTTACTATGGAAAGCAATCCTTTGAGGGGTTTGTTCGGGGTATCTTCACCTCGACCGGAACCACAATTAGTTGCCCCTTAACCTATAGCACCTACTGAAAATATTGGTTATGAAATTCCTTCGGGTATGTTAGAACAACTTCTAGTTAATCCTTATGCAGGAGACATAACTGAACATCTTGATATGCACCTAATACATGTGGATGTAATTTGTGGATTATTTAAGCTTGCAGATTTATCCAGAGACGAAGTTAATAAGAAGGTTTTCCCTTTATCTTTGAAGGGAAAATCATTGACATGGTATAGACTATGTGATGATATTGGATCATGGAACTGGAATCGATTGAAATTGGAATTCCCCCAAAAGTTTTATCCTATGCATCTAGTTCATCGTGATCGGAATTATATATATAATTTTTAGCCTCGTGAAGGAGAAAGCATCGCTATATCTTGGGGGAGTCTTAAATCAATGTTATATTCATGCCCCAATCATGATATCCCGAGAGAAGTTATTATTCAGATTTTTTATGCTCGATGTTCTCATAATGATCAATCCATGCTCGATACTTCTTGTACTGGTTCTTTTATGACGAAGACTATTGAATTCAAGTGGGATCTCTTGGAAGGAATTAAATGCAACTCTGAAGATTGGGAACTCGATGAAGGTAATGATACAGGTATTAAGCTTGATATTGATTGTGCTAAATCTTTTATGGATACCGATGTTGTTCGCAATTTTAGCACTAAATATGGACTTGACTCTAAGATAGTAGCCTCTTTTGTGAATAATTTGCTGCTCATGTTTATCTTCCTAAGGAGAAGTGGTTTAAATATCACCCCCTATTAAAAAAGAAATTGAAGCACCATTCGTAGCTAAAGAAGAAACTATCATTTACAATGTTGATCCAATTGTGCCTACTGCTTATATTGAAAAACCACATTTCCCTATTTGGATAAAGGACATGCTAAGGTATTAACCGTGGTTCGTAAAAGTAATATTAGAGCACCTAAGCTCTTTGAACAAATTAAAGTAGAACCTAGTGTTGCTATGGTTAAAGATCTGTTGGTAGAAAATATTGATGGACATGTTATTTACTTCTATGATGAAGCTGCTAGAATTGCTAAACCCGATGAAAAAGAAAAACATAGACCCGTCGTTGACATGTCTGTTGTCTCAGTTAAAATAGGAGATCGTTTTTACATTGGCTTGTGTGATTTGGGTGCTAGTGTGAGTGATATTTCTTTTACTTTATACCAAGAAATTATGAATGACATAACACCTGCTGAAATAAAAGATATTGATGTTACTATTAAACTTGCTAACATAGACATCATCAGACCACTTGGGATTGTTAGAGATGTTAAAGACTTGTGTGGTAAAATAAAATATCCTAATGATTTTCTAGTTCTTGGTTCCCCACAAGATGACTTTTGTCCCATTATTTTTAATAGACTTTTCTTGAACACTGTTAATGCTAAGATAGATTGTAAAAAGAAAACCGTAGTGTTAAGTTTGGTGACGTGTCTCATGATATAAATTTTTCCAACTTTAATAGACAACCTCGTAATAAAAAATCTATTATATAAGTAAAACAGAAGAAAAATAATGGCTCAAGTTAAGCACGTAAAAGTAAACGGCTCATATTTAAAGAAACCAAGGAACAACAATTACACGGACACCACGAGATAGATAGAGAAACCCACAAGGCCACGATTGCACAGAGACAACAACATGTACGTGACGTAGAAAAACATGTACGTCCCTATTACCAGCCTATCAAAATCCTCCTGTAAAAAAGCCAATTAAAATCCCCACAAAAATATTCCATATAGGAAACAAGGCAATAGGAGTCCCCCAGCCAAAAAAGCAATCAGAATCCAAGCAAAAAAAACCTTAATCTGGTAATACATACGTATTTTTCCTAACCTATATGGAGTACAAACCAACCATCCGAATGTGCCTAATAATTTGTGTCGGCCCTAGGCTCAATAACTGCCGCAGAAGCAAAAAAATAATACCCGCATGTTGTCGGCTCAGAAGATACGGTATGTAGGTAAGTGTACGTGAGAAACTTATCCTGCCAGAAAAAAAGGTTGTACGTGAGAAACTCAAAATGCCTCAAAAAACATCAGGAACAGAGAAAATCAATGTACGGGGACATATATAGTACAAATGAATTTACAGAAATAAACTAATATAAATCAACAAAAGGTGATTAAGCCATGTAATTAAAGAGTGCTATAAGAAGATCAAATGAAGCAGAAATTTTTAAGAGCATTCCTATAAATAGTAGAGGGTTCAAATAAAAATAATAACATTTTATTCCTCATAAATTATTCAAATTATAGTAGCATTTATAATTTTATATACAAACACATATCTATTAAAAATTACCAAAGTTATGTATTTGAAAATCTAAAAAATAACAGACGTCACGAAATATAGGAAACAGTGGTAGCGCCACCTAGCGCCACTGACAAGCTCTGAATCAGTTGACTACATAAATTTTTTCGGGATAAAACGTAAAATTATTGTACACTAAAAAAAGTATCACAAAAATTCACAATGATCGAGAGATTCTTCTGGCTAATCTGAAATTCATATTAGGTAAATAAAAATCCAATTGCCCACCCAAGGAGCGCAACTATTCGATCACATATATTAATGACCACGATCATTAATTATATGGGGATCATAACTACAGTAGTTTAGATCTAATAATACAGAATGTGATAGTATACTCCAGTATCGAGTACTAAGCACAACAAACTTATCAGAAAGTACACATGTTAGAAAAAACCCGAAAAGCGCAACAGTCATACAATTCATCATACCGCTGACATCACCATCGATGTTGGCAAGTAAACATGAGTGAGACGTACATGCCGCTTCAATTGTCCTTTTTCTAATTCAATGTACAAAGTTTATAAACATTGGCCGAGCTCTTGCATTGGTACCATTTTTTAAATGTAGTTTCTCATGATAAACTACGTAATTGGTAGTTGGGTTCATATCTTGAAAAATATATAGTAAGAACTGATATGAAAACCATAAAGACACGTTGAAAATGAATAAGGTAGGAAGGAAGTGAACGCGAGAAAATACTTAAGCTATCAAGTGAACCCCAAGAAATCCTTAAGCTATGAACGCACAAATACCAATATACATTGATAACCGTTCATATCAAGATGGGCATGTGTGGATTCTTACTTTTGGTAGACAAGATACTGCAAATAAGTAAAGAAACGATAAACACGATTAAGCTATGAAGGAACTGAATGAGAGAAAATTCTTAAGTACAAATACCGGTATACACATGTAAGTGGTTACATTAAGATATACGTAGGTAGGCAATGTATTGCCTTAACCAAGAAAGTCAAGGCAACTAAGAATGCAAGCAACGATTGACTTGGGAGGAACAAGACAACATTTGGTATACATTAAAGCCATTCATGTTAAGACCCAATTCTTAGAAGTCCAAAGACATATTGGTACAAAGATACATAACAAGGGATGAGGAGAGGATTGAAGAAGGGAAACATGAAGATTGGTATAGAAGTCTATATATGATATTGCGTCTGTCTTTTGAGATCACATACGAAGGAATTTTATCAACAAACTACAATGTACTCACCAATTCGACTATGCTTCATGGGAACTTGCCTTTTGACTATAATCTATTTATCTGACACATAAGTCGTGGAAAATTAGATAATATATGAGTAAGAGGCCATAAAGTTGGCAACAAAAAATAATCCAAACATAACAATATATGTAGTCAATCTAGCCGCGCAAAATGCGCGGGTCACTCCCCTAGTTACCTAGTAAGGATGAAATAATTGGTCTTGCTTCTATTGTTGTTCGTTCTATCGATCCATTAGAGTAATATTTGCTAGACCATGAAAATGATATGCACTTGCATGAAAGAAATGAGATAGATAAAAATTTCTTTGAATAACAACCTCTACTAAAACATAATTGCCTATTGAAACTTCGGGAGGTCCTCATCCACCTAAAGGTGATCTTGTGTTTGAATTAAAACAATTTCCTGACGCTCTGAAGTATGCTTATCTTGATAAGAAAAAAGATATACATGTTATTATTAGTGCTAACCTTTCAGAACATGAAGAAGAAAGATTATTAAAAATTCCGAGGAAGCACCGGGCTGCTATTGGATATACTCTTGATAATCTTAAGGGCATTAGTCCCACTCTATGTCAACACAAGATCAATATGGAACCCGATGCTAAACCCGTTGTTGATCACCAACGACGATTAAATCCCAAGATGATAGAAGTGGTAAGAACTGAAATATTAAAGATTCTGGAAGCAGGTATAATATATCCCATAGCTGATAGTAGATGGGTAAGTCCCGTTCATTGTGTCCCTAATAAAGGAGGTATTACTGTTGTTTCTAATGATAAAAATGAACTTATCCTAGAGAGAATTATCACTGGCTATAGAATGGTAATTTATTTTAGAAAATTAAATAAAGCTACTAGAAAAGATCATTACCGTCCGCCTTTTATTGATCAAATGCTTGAAAGATTATCTAAGCACACACACTTTTGTTTCCTGGATGGATATTCTGGTTCCTCTCATATACATGTGTCACAATCTGATCAAGAGAAAACCACCTTTACTTGTCCTTTTGGAACCTATGCTTATAGACGTATGCCTTTTGGTTTATGCAATGCACCTGCTACCTTTCAAAGATGTATGACTACTATATTCTCGATTTTTGTGAAAACATTGTGGACGTATTCATGGATGATTTTTCCGTTTACGGAACTTCTTTTGTTGATTGCTTAAGCAACCTTGATCGAGTTTTGTAGAGATGTGAAAAAACTAATCTCGTGTTGAATTGGGAGAAGTGCCACCTTATGGTTTAATGAAGATATTGTCTTGGGGCATGAAAGTGCATTATATCGACTAGAGGGGGGTGAATAGGCGATTTTTACAAATTCATCACTTGAGGAATTTCAACTTGAGGAATTTGAAATGTGATGAATACCTAGCAGCGGAATAAGTACTCAAGTGCATGAGAAACATAGCAACAGCATAGTCATGATGATGAAATGAACATGCACAGATTACAGGTAGTGTGATACGGGATAAGCAGGTGAGGAACAAGGTAGCTTGAAGAATTTGAGGTGAGGAAATTGTGGAAGTCTTCAGTCAAATTCTTCAAACAGTAACAATCAATTTCATCAACAAGTATACAAGGAAATAGAGGGGTTGAGGAAATAGAACCAAGTAGCTCGATGAAGACAATGGTTTGATGACCCAGTTCCAACTGTTGTGACAGTCGTACGTCTGGTTTGGAGCGGCCTGGTATTTAAACCAGAGGACACACAGTCCCAGGACACATAGTCCTTACCGTATTCTCCTTGAGCTAAGGTCACAAAGTCCTCGCCCAACACTCGTGGTAAGTCTTCAGGGTAGACTTCCAAAACCCTCACAAACTGGTCACCCGGCAATCCACAATTTACTACTGGATGCTCTAGACCAAGGTCACTCCATGATCCCCAATTGTCTGCAGGATGCACTAGACCATGATGCCTAACCGTCAGGAGGATACACAATCCTCAAAGGTAACAAGCGTCCGTTCCACACAGGAACAATCTCTTCAGTGATGCTCAATCACTTTGGGTTTGGTGGTTTGGATTTGGGTTTTTCCTCACTGATGATTTTCTCTCAAAGTCCTCGAGGATGGGTTGCTCTCAAATGACAAGTGTCAGTTCTCTCTCGGAGCAGCCAACCAACTAGTGGTTGTGGGGGGTGGCTATTTATAGCCAGGGTGCAACCTAACATGATAAGACATAAATGCCCCCAATTATATAACTGTTATGTGGATAAGATGATTGGGGATAGATGGCACTTAGCACAACAACGGTCGGAATTTTGAACTATGAAAGTCCCCAGGCTTAACATGTTCCTCACTTGTAGGCAATTCGCACTGGCGAAATCCTAACTCCTCAGTCAGATCAATTTCATCAGAGACCAGAAGAACTTCGTCTCTGTCACTGAAGAACTTGACTGAACTGCAAGAGATTTCCAAAGGCTTCACTCGAACGATTGGATAGGTTGACGATTTTGAGTTGAGCATCAGTTGGAAATTTTCCTTAGTATTACCTCGGGCCCCTTTAACAATACAGTGTTTCCTATGACTCAAAGAAAGGAAATGAAACTACGAAAACAAAAGTCTTCACGCTTTATAGTCCTTGTTCATATCTTCAAGGTCACACCAAGTTCTTCATTCTCAAAGTCTTTAGGGAATACCAAAGTCTTCACCAAAGTCTTCACTTGAAGACATACATTTTTAGGGGTCGGTAATATCCGAATATATCAAACTCCTCATCGACTTATAGAGCCTGTGTACACTCACAAACACATTAGTTCCTTAACCTATAAGTCTTCAATACACCAAAATCACTAAGGGGCACTAGATGCACTTACAATCTCCCCCTTTTTGGTGATTGATGACAAATAGGTTAAGTTTTCAATGGGGATAATAATATGAAGTATAAGTACTGAGTTTGAGGAATTTGATTGCAATATATAGAAGAACTCCCCTTGAAGATGTGCATATTTAAGGAATTTGCTTTGGACTGCAAATGCACATGGCAGGTTAAAAAGCATGGAGAACTCCCCCTATATCTTGTAATTCATACACGCATGTAACATATGATATGAAGAATTTGAAATGCATGATGAAAATGGTGTCTGACAAAATTCAACATGCATGCATTAAGGTACTTGAGGAAATAAGCATGCGGAAAGTTGTTCAAAATAGTTAGACCACCATCGGACTTAAGTTTACAACTCAACCAACAAAAGCTTCAGAAGAGCAAGAGTTATAACTTAAACAAAAACAACCCATATAGAGAGAGACCCGCTTGAAGACTAACTCAAACTTTTCTCCCCCTTTGTCATCGAAGACCAAAAGGGAGAAAAAAGTGAGGGCTAACGCCCCTTGAAGAATTTTATCTTGTTGGTGAGGAAGGAGCGCCAGCGGTGTCGGGGTCGTTTGTCGATGCAGGGCCTACCGCGGTGTCGTCAATATCCTTAGATTCATCTGTCTCACGCGATAAAGAATATGAACTTGTAACCAGTTGAGGAACTTGAACTTTCTTGAATTTCTTCTAAGGAGGATGAGGCCAGTCAAAGTTTTGCTAAAATTCCATGTCTTTGAGTTCCTCGGGAGTCTTGAGATGTGCGAGAATGGCCCATGCGTGATCGAAGATTTTGTGCACATAATAGTGATTTTTCCTCACAGAGTTCTCCGTCACAGTCATGTTCTGAACAATGGAAGAAAACTATCGCTTCACCCACTTGTGATTGCAATCAACCTTCTGATGAAGACTTATGAGCAGTTCATGATCAGTCATCACACAAGGGGCAGACTCTCGAGGCTTTTGTGATGAGGCCTTTGCAGTAGAGTCCTGGGTAGTAGTGTCATCATTGGTGGAGTAAGATGCAACTTTGCGAAACTGACCATCCAATGGACGAGTACCTTCATCAATGACAGCTTTGCCTTTTCCTTCAACTGAGGCAATTGTGCTCTTGAGGACTTCAATCGGGGGCAGAAAGTCGAAGTGATTTTTGAAGTCAGCTTTGAAGGGAATTGAAGACCTTGATCTGATGAATTTCATGATCCAGGGAGCATAAGGCTTCAATTCAAATGGGGCTAATGCTGCATTGGACAATGTCCTCATGAAGAAATCGTGGTAGTTGATGGGAATCCCATGAATGATGTTGAATAGCATGTTCTTCATGATTCCCTCAACTTCTTCTTCTTCAGAGTTGTGACCCTTCTGCAGACAAAGGGTGTTGGTGAGGATGCGATAAACTGTCCTGGGCACATAGAGCAAATCCTTCACAAGAAAGGTTGTCCTTTGAGGTTTTCTAGGAGCCAGCGGCTTCATTAGCACTTGCATCAGTTGGTTGGGTAGAGCAGGTTCATCAAACAAGCAGCGAGCTTCTTCTGAACGAATTGGAACTGAGACTGACCGAAGCAATTCGGATGCTGGAGCAGTGAGGTGAGTAGATCCAGCCATCCAGTCCAAGACCCATGAGTTGATGTCAGAAGCATCGCCTGTGATGTGTAGAGTGGCATAGAATTGAAGAATTAGCTCTTCATTCCAATCGCAGATATCCAGATAGAATGGAAGAATTCCTGCATCATGAAGAACTGAGAGCACCGGTGTGAAGGATGGGATAGTTTCCATGTCTGCATGAGGAATTTGATGGTGCTCGAAGACTTTCTTCTTGTTAAACAGTACTGATGCATAATAGTTCATCTGTGTAGGAGTCCAGAACCTTGTGTGTCTGGCCCTAGCTGAGTCATATGGATTGGGTGCAGTGAAGAAAATGTGCTCATTGAAGAAATTGGTCTTGATGAATTTGGGGCACTTTGAGCCTTTGAATGGGATTCTTGGCTTTGGCTGAAGGTTTGGCTTGAAGCAGCCCACAATCTCCTTGGGCATAGGAGGAACTTGTTCAGACTGAGGAATTTGCGTAGTAGTTTCCGTAGTGGCAGTTGGAGCAGCAATTTCATCAGTTGATGCAGCTAGGATCTCTTCAGTAGCAATGGCAGCAAAGTCATCAGATCCTGGTTCAATTTCTTCAGTCTGGGCTGGAGACTGAGCAATCTCTAATAAAGGAGTGGTCATTGGGGAATTTGGGTGAGCAGCTTCCCAATATTCATCATTGATGACAGGGGTTGTGTTGCCAATGTCCACGTCCTCATCAATTCCTTCAACGCCGGCCTCTTGAGCAGTCAACTGAGGCTGGGGTGATGATACCTGTGGAGTTGAAGCATTTGCTTCCACTTCAATTTCTTCATCAATCTGCTCTGAGGTAGCAGCAGATTGATCCTTTTTTCATCATTTGGGATGACATAGTCAATACCAAATGGCACGATTGCATAGGCTAGCATGGAGCTGGTAGGCATTGCATCAAACAGTTCTATTGAAGAACTTGGCAGTGTCTTCAATTTCTTCATTGCTGAGGAATCTGAAGTTGATGCTTTTCATTTCATTGCCTTCTTCTCCGCAGCCTTGGTCTTCTTCACTTTTGATGCGGAAGGAAGGATGATTGTCTTCACCCTTGATGATTTAGCTGTTTCAGTAGAGGGTGAAGGAGGTGCATTTTCTTCAGGAACGAATGATGTAGTCGCCCTTGTGGTATCAATTTCCTCACGTGCAGCAAAAACTTCAGCTGTCCTTGTAGTTTCTTCAGCAGCCAGAGTTTCTTCAGCTACAGGAGCAGTTTCATTAGCAGGTTGAGCAGATTCATCAGCCTAAGGAATTTGTGGTTGCGATCGAGCTGCAACCCTGGAGTTATGGTCCTTAACAGTAGCTTGGGCTTCCCTGACGAATCTCACTTTGGTGCCCTTCCATTAAGCATCATATTTGTCTTGTTCCTCAGAGAGGCAGTGAATTTCAGACTGAATTGTGATGAGTTGATTTGGAGTCAAATTCATCACGTTATTCCTCAGAATTTTTTCTTTTCGAGCCCTGTTCCTCTTAGCTCTTTGAGCTTGATCTCTTTTCCATTTTTCCTCAGCAATAAAGTGTGTGAGGACATGGTCCACACCCAGAGGTAGGTTCAGTGAGGAAAGTGGGGTGCTGGAATCCTCATGCCATATGTCAATGAAGTTGAGGATCATCTTGGGATCTAGCAGAAGAGGAACAGAGCTGCCTTTGGCTAATGCAGCCTTTTGCTGACTTTCTCTGATGATTTCTTCTAGTTCTTCATCATCATCTTCATCCTCAGATCCCGAGGGTACAGTCACCACAGCTTTGCTTGTGTGAGGACTTGGTCTTTGACCTCGTCCAACAGTTTTCTTCAGTTTCAACATAGTAGGACTTGTCGAAGACTGTGCTTGAGCAGAGGGACTTGCTAAGACCTTTGAAGCAATTGAGAATCCCTCTGTCCTCTGACATGATGCAAGGTGCATAGGAGTTGAGGACTTAGCAGCAGCTACAGAGGACTGAGCAGCTACTGAACCAGCAACTGAGGCCTTTGAAGGCTTTGCTTGAGGAATCTGCTGTGATGATTTTGAAGTTGAAGAATTTGAGTTCATAGCAGATTTCTTCACCATAGCTTTCTTCGGAGCACTAGTAGAGGCTCCGGGAGAGGCAACAACAACAGAGTCATCGTTGAATTTCTTCACAACCTCTTTTGCTTTCTTTGCTAGCTTGGCTTGATGTCTTTCCCGTGCATGAGGAAAGTCATCACCAGTCTTAAGACTTGTGGGATCAGTGATTTGGTTCAGAGCCAAGGCTGGCCTGTTGCAAGGGGGTTTAACAGTGAATTTCATCATATACTTGGGAGTGACATAGTGATATTCTTTCCACTCCTTTGCCCATCTCCTCCCAATTTTCTATAAGCGGATCTTTCTCCGCTTTGTTGTTTCTTTGCCATGAATTTCTTTATCTGGCGTGCAATATTCCTCATACAAGTCATCAAGTATCTCAAAAGCAGTCTGCACATCAGGTTTCTTTCCACCTTTCTGTGGCTTCTTCCCATCAACCATTTTCTTTGGCTGAGGATTCTGAACTCTTGAAGATTCTGAAGAAGTGCACAGTTTTTCCTCAAGAAATGCTACAAATGAGTTAAGTTGATGAGAACCTAGTGATTCATCAGCAGACATGTTTGTACCTGTGAACAGAGTATAGGTGTGAGGAATTTGACGAGGTCATATGCGTTCTCAGAAGTTTTTCAATAACATCAAGTGTGAGTAATATGACCATGGGTGTCTTGAGGATTTTCACTAAGTGTTCTTTTTCCTAGGTTCCAGAGTTGTGCAAATTTTGAGGATCCACAAAATTGAGGAATCTTGAAGAAAATCATAACTTAGGGAAAAGTGTATGACCTTGTAAGGTGCTTTAGAATGAGATTCTTCAAGAATAAACACCTTTGAGAAAATTGAGGTAAACTTGAAGATGAAACAAGGGCAGTAAAAATAGATTTTATTTACCCTGATGAAGAACACGACGAACTGTGAGAAGAAATCAAGGAAGTTCGTCCGTCCAGATCTCCCATGCCCTAGCTTGGCAGAGGGACACAGCTACAGCGGCGGCGGGGTGAAGACTTCCATGGCTCATGCGAGTACGACGATAGTGAGGTTGAGGCAGTGAAGCTCTTCCACACCGGCGACGATGATTTTAGCGGTGCTGCTATGTTTGATCTCAGGAGAGAGTAGGAGTGAGGAGTAACCGAGCATAGTGTAAGGGAAGGGGTATTTATAGCGGAGGTGAAAACCAATCTGTCCGAAGATTTTGGACCAGATTGCCCCTGACCCTTGCTCTCCATGCGACATGTGTCACCCATGTATTGAGTAGTGGCGATAGTGAGGGATCATGGGTTATCTAGTCGTGGGAATCGGAATAGTTTGAGCGAGAAATGCCGAAAAATTTGATAGTGAAAATTTTAAAGTTTCCGTTCGCAAATTCTTCAGCTGTCAAGGACATAGCGAAGACTTTGAACGAGTTTCAAAAGTAGAACGCATATGAAGAGGGTCTGAGTTTAGCACAGAGGGGGAGAGGGTCTGATCACATTCACTGAGATGAAAATCAACTTGAAGAATTAGCAATAAGTGAATGATGTTGAGGACATTGATAAACTCAAATATATATGTATATAGTCAATGAAGAACATGGGTTTCATAGTTCGAAGAATTTGAAAATTTGATGAATATAAAAAGTTGAGGAATTTGCAAACTTGAGGAATTTGAAAATTTGAAGAATTTGCAAAATGATGAAAAACTCAACTTTGAAGAATTTCAACTATTGTTGGTGGCGTGACCCACCGTATAAGAATGATGACTTCATACACCGCGTGCAATTGTCGTAGGGTTCTGAGAATCAAATTCTTCATTAATTTCTTCACACTTAGAGGGTTATTCTTCATTGATTGAAGAAAAACGTTACTTCGTGTGTTGCACATCTAAGTCATCAATTTTGCATAAGTGTTAGGATGTGTGTCCTTTTTCAAAGAACGTTCGAGGATTCTAAGATATTTAGCTCACACCACAACTTGCAAAATCTCTTTTCATCCAAGGGCTTTGTGAAGATGTTGTCCAGTTGTTCTTCAGTAGGGATGTGGTCGATGGGGATGTCGCCCTTGAGTACATGATCTCGAAGAAAGTGATGACGAATCTGGATGTGCTTGGTCTTGGAGTGCTGAACTGGGTTGTAAGCAATCTTGATGGCACTCTCGTTGTCGCAGTAGAGAGGCACATTCATCAACTTGATGCCATAGTCCTTGAGGGTTTGCTTCATCCCTAGCAACTGAGCGGAACATGAACTAGCAGCAATGTACTTAGCTTCAGCAGTAGATAGTGACACGCAGTTCTGCTTCTTCGAGGACCAACAGACTAAGGATCATCCGAGGAAATGACATGTGCCTGAGGCTGACTTGCGATCCACATGGTCTCCAGCATAGTCAGCATCAGAGTATCCGACGAGGTGAAGATTTGAGCCCTTGGGATACCATAATCCAAGCGTTGGTGTGTGAGCTAAGTTCAAGAATATGTTTCACAGCCTTATGGTGTGATTCTTTCGGTGTTGCTTGGAATTGGGCACGCATGCAAACACTCAGCATAATATCAGGCCTAGATGCACATAGATACAATAATGAGCCAATCATGGAGCGATATACCTTCTGATCAAAATCTTTACCATTTTCGTCAGTGCATAGGTGGCCTTTTGAAGGCATTGGAGTTTTGACGCCTTTGCAATCTTGCATGTCGAATTTCCCCAGAACATACTTGAGGTATTTCTCTTGAGATATGAAGATGGCATTGTCTTGCTGGCAAATTTGAAGAGCTAAGAAGAATTTCAACTCTCCCATCATAGACATTTGATATTCTTCACTCATCATATAGGCAAATTCATCATTGTAATGTTTGTTAGTATAGCCAAAGATAATATCGTCTACGTATATTTGGCATATGAACAGTTCATTGTCATAGGATTTCCTGAAAAGAGTTGGGTCGAGTGAACCGGGTTTGAAGCCTTTCTTCATGAGGAACTCCTTCAGAGTGTCGTACCACGCCCGTGGGGCCTGCTTGAGGCCATAGATTGCCTTGTTGAGTGTGAAGACTTTGTCAGGATGCTTAGGGTCTTCAGAACCTGGGGGTTGAGTAACATATACTTCTTCCTCAAGCTTACCATTGAGGAATGTACTTTTCACATCCATTTGATATAATATGATATCATGATGGTAAGCATAAGCAAGCAATATGCGAATAGCTTTAAGTCTAGCAACAGGTGCAAAGGTTTCACCAAAGTTAATTCTTCAACCTGTGTGTAGCCTTGAGCTACAAGACGAGCCTTATTTCTTACCACAAGGCCATTTTCATCTTGCTTGTTGCGCTAGATCCACTTGGTACCTATGATGTTATGCTTGCGAGGATATGGCCGCTTGACAAGTTCCCACACATTGTTGAGCTTGAATTGATGCAATTCCTCTTGCATAGCTTGAATCCACTCACGCTCCTTGAATGCTTCATCAACTTTGGTGGGCTCTATGATAGAGACAAAATCAAAGTGCCCACAAAAGTTAGTCAAATGTAAATCTCTTGAGTGAGTGAGGGTACCTGGTGCATTGATGTCATCGATGATTTTGTCAATATGCACTTCATTTGCAACTCTTGGGTGAGCAGGTTGACGTGGCTGAGGATTTTCTTCAGCACCATTTTGTTCAGTTGTATCAGCATAAATGTCTTGATTCGTTGGAATGACTTCCTCAGTGGGTATGACATCTTCAGTAGCCTTCAGCTTAATGGATTTCTCAGGAGATTGTTCATCTAGCACAGAAGGCAGGTACTCTCTTTGCGAGCCGTCAGTTTCATCGAACCGCACATCTACAGTTTCAACAACCTTGTGATGGTAGGTGTTGTAGACTCTTTAGGTGTGCAAGTCCTTTCCATAGCCAAGCATAAAACCTTCATGTGCTTTCGGTGCAAATTTAGAACTATGGTGAGGATCTCTAATCCAGCATTTTGCACCAAAGACTTTGAGATAACTTACATTGGGTTTCTTGCCAGTCATAAGTTCATACGAAGTCTTTTTGAAGAATTTGTGAAGATATACCCTGTTGATGATGTGGCATGCAGTATCAATTGCCTCAGGCCAGAAGCGACGAGGAGTCTTGTATTCATCAAGCATGGTGCAAGCCATCTCAACAAGAGTCCTGTTCTTGCGCTCCACGACACCGTTCTGCTGAGGAGTATATGGGGCAGATAGCTCATGAGTAATACCAAGTTCATCAAGATATTCATCAAGATTTGTGTTCTTGAACTCAGTCCCATTATCACTCCTGATATGCTTGATCTTGACGCCGAAGTTCGTGGAGGCCCTTGAAGCAAATCGTCTGAAGACATCCTGCACTTCAGACTTGTATAGAATAATATGCACCCAAGTGTAATGAGAGTAATCATCAACAATGACAAAGCCATACAAACATGAAGAATTTGTTAGTGTGGAGTGATGAGTGGGGCCAAAGAGATCCATGTGAAGCAATTCAAAGGGTCGAGTCATGGTCATGATTGTCTTCGAGGGATGCTTGGATCTAGTCATCTTCCCAGACTCACATGCACCACAAAGGTGGTCCTAGAGGAATTTGACACCTTCAATGCCAATGACGTAATTTTTCTTCACGAGTGTGTGCAAGTTCCTCATACCAGCATGTCCAAGTCGTCGATGCCACAACCAGACTTTTGAGGACTTTGGAAGTAGGCATGTGGTAGGCTGAGGACCTATAGAGAAATCAACAATATAAAAGTCTCCTCTCCTAAAGCCTTCGAAGACTTTGGAATTGTCAGATTCCATGATGACAACATAACGATATTTTCCAAATACGAAAACCATATCAAGATCACAAAGCATTGAGACAGACATAAGGTTGAACCCGAGGGATTCAACAAGCATCACCTTATCCATGGTTCGGTCCTTTGAGATTGCAACCTTACCTAGACCCAATACCTTGCTTTTTTTCCTTGGTCTGTGTAGGTGATATGCTTCAGATGAGATGGAGCAAGTGGCAAATTCATCAGTAGATTCTTGTCACCAGTCATGTGGTTTGTGCATCCACTATCGAGGACCCACTCAGTAGCTTTTGGAGGTTCATCCTATAGACGAATTAGTACAACTTACGAACTCATATGCTTCAGAGTGAAGAATATGACATCAATTTCATGAGACAGAATTTCATCACACAAGATAGTAAGCAAGTAGTGTGAAGACGTAATTAATGAGGAATTCATTTCTACATGGTTAGCTTGTGTCCTTTCAAGCATTTCCTCAGGTCTCCAGCAAATTCATTAGACGTTCAAGATCATCTGGAGACCTGGCCCTGCATAATAAATTAGTCCAGTTTCTTCATCACCCACATCTGGAGGGGTGGCAAAGAGTTCATTATTCTGCGAGCACCATATGAGAAGGGAGGCATTGAAGCAAGTGCGCTTCATTTCACAGGACGAGGGTTAGAGTACTCATATGAATAAGCAGAGAAATTCCTCGGTGACTTATGAACATAATGATTTGAAGAGTAATGCACATATTCAGAACTCTTAGATTTTCCCTGCAAAACAGAGCATTAGCACGAGAATGATATTTTTAACCATTTGAGGAATTTGGTCCAAGTGAAGACTGTGGTCCATATGAGAAATTTGATCTGGGGTTCCTATTCTTCATGAGTGGTGTCATGAGGACATTCACTTGAAGATTTTGTAGGTAGCTCTTGGGAACCCAGATTTTCTTCATAGGAGAACCGTTCCTGCAGTTAGTTCCAACAAATCTGGCAAATACTTCACCTTTTTGATTTTTGAAGAATTTGTAGTTGCAGTCAAGTGACTCATCAGAGGAATATGAAGTTTCACAAGTAAAGCCAGGTAAAGTGGATGGATCTACAGGAGGTCCTTTTGCAGCAACCCATGAGGTTTTGGGGTACTGCCCAGGTGTCCAGTAGGATCCATCAGCTTTGAGTTTCCTCTCAAAGGCAATACCCTCTTTCCTAGGGTTCCTGTTCAGAATCTTCTTTTTGAGGACATTGCAAAGGGTTTGATACCCTTTGATACTTTTGTACATGCCTGACACATACAATTCCTTCAACCCTGCATTTTCATTAGTGATACTTGCAGTATCCTCAGATGAGGAATTTGTGAGCACTGGAATACTTGAAGAATTTGCAGCAATAGAAGCATTTGAACATTCAGGTGAAGAATTAGCAATTTCACGTTCGATGCATTTCAAACAAGGTGGAACAAATTCTTCCTAAGGGGTACTGATCTGTTGAGCCAGTAAGGAATTGTTTTCCCTTTGGAGATCCTCATGTGACACCCTTAGTTTCTCAAGATCTCGCTTTCTTTGAAGAAATTCATAAGAAAGCTTCTCGTGATCGGCTAAGAGATCATTATAATGACTCTGAAGGTTATCATACTTTGTTTGAAGACTTTTGAGATCGTCAGACAGAGTTTAAGTCCGATCCACTTCCTCATTCAACAGATCATCGCTTTTGTCTAGCACTTTCTGAAGCTTTTCAAGTGCGCGTTGTTGCCTAGTAGCAATATTAGCACGTTTGGCATAGCTAGGTTTCACATATTCATCAGATTCACCATCACTTGATTCAAAGGAGGAGTGATGCTTATGTACCTTGGAGCCTTTAGCCATGAAGCAATAGGTGGGAGTGTAATCATCATTGCTGACGTTAGAGTCGTTGGAGTAGTCATTTTATTCATCATTGAAGATGGACTTGTCGACGAAGGAAGTAGCAACAGCGAGGCTAACGACACCGGATTCAGATTCCACCTCAGATTCTTCCTTTTCTTCATATTCTTCAGATTCTTCTTCTCAGTCCATTTCCTTGCCAATGAAAGCCCGATCCTTTCTGGAACCATTCTTCTTGTGCATTGAGGACTTTGAAGATGAGGACTTTGCAGATGAGGACTTTGAATATTTCTTGTTTTTCTTCGAGTCATCAGAACTGTTATCTCGGTACTTCTTCTTCTTATTCTTTGATTCTTTTTCCCAGAGAGGACAGTCAGAGATGAAGTGACCAGATTTCTTGCATTTGTGACAAGTTCTCTTCTTGTAGTCATCTGAGGAATCTGATTTCCTCAAGCCACCTTTTGATGACTTTCCAAATCCACCTTTCCTTGAGAACTTCTGGAATTTCCTCACGAGCATTGTTAGCTCCTGACTTAGTTCTTTAGGATCACCAAGGCTACTATTAGAATCTTCGCCTTCGGATGAGGAAATTGATTTTTTCCTTCAGAGCACGAGATCTTCCATAGCTGGGCCCATAGAGGTCTCTCTTCTCAGCTTGTTGGAATTCATGAGTATTGATCTCTCAAGAATATTAGCAGGATAAAGTGACTTGTAGTCTTCACGTTCTTGAATCATCAAAGCCAGAGTATCGAATGAGGAATCAAGAGATCTTAGCAGTTTCTTCACCACCTCATGGTCGGTGATATCAGTACCACCCAATGCTTAAAGCTCATTGGAGGTATCAGTAAGACGATCAAAAGTTTGCTGAAAATTTTCATTGTCAAGTCTCTCGATGCGGTTGAAGAGATTGCGAAGAACGTCAACAAGAGAGTCACGTTGAGTGGAAACACCTTCATTGACTTTGGACAGCCTATCCCAGATAAGCTTAACAGACTCCAAAGCACTCACTCTGTCATACTGACATTTGCTTAGATGGCCACACATGATATTTTTCGCTTGCGAATCGAGTTGCTTGAATCTCTTCACATCAGCAACGTTGATTGTGGGAGTAACAGAGGGAACACCATTTTCCACAACGTACCAGAGATCGTTGTCAATTGCCTCAAGATGCATGCACATCTTGTTCTTCCAGTAGGGATAGTCCGTCCCATCGAAGGTAGGACATCCTACGGAAACCTTGATCCTGCAATAGACATAACTAGAAATCCAGGTGGTTAAACCAAAATTACTCAGAACAAGGGAGTACCTTGCTCTGATACTAATTGAAAGTGCGTTATATCCACTAGATGGGGGGTGAATAGGCGATTTTTACAAATTCATCACTTCAGGAATTTCAAATTGTGGAATTTGAAATGTGATGTATACCTAGCAGTGGAATAAGTACTCAAGTGCATGAGAAACATAGCAACAGCATAGTCATGATGATGAAATGAACATGCACAGATTACAGGTAGTGTGATACGGGATAAGCAGGTGAGGAACAAGGTAGCTTGAAGAATTTGAGGTGAGGAAATTGTGAAAGTCTTTAGTCAAATTCTCCAAACAGTAACAAACAATTTAATCAACAAGTATATGAGGAAATAGAGGGGTTAAGGAAATAGAACCAGGTAGCTCGATGAAGACAATGGTTTGATGACCCAGTTCCAACTGCTGTGACAGTTGTACGTCTGGTTTGGAGCGGCCTGGTATTTAAACGAGAGGACACATAGTCCTTACCGTATTCTCCTTGAGCCAAGGTCACAAAGTCCTCGCCCAACACTCGTGGTAAGTCTTCATGGTAGACTTCCAAAACCCTCACAAACTGGTCACCCGGCGATCCACAATTTACTGTAGGATGCTCTAGACCAAGGTCACTCCGTGATCCCCAATTGAGTGCAGGATGCACTAGACCATGATGCCTAACCTTCTGGAGGATACACAGTCCTCAAAGGTAACAAGCCTCGGTTCCACACAGGAACAATCTCTTCAGTGATGCTCAATCACTTTGGGTTTGGTGGTTTGGATTTGTGTTTTCCCTTACTGATGATTTTCTCTCAAAGTCCTTGAGGATGGGTTGCTCCCAAATGACAAGTGTCAGTTCTCTCTCGGGGCAGCCAACCAACTAGTGGTTGTGGGGGTGGTTATTTATAGACAGGGTGCAACCTGACATCATAATACATAAATGCCCCCAATGATATGATCGTTATGTGGATAAGATGATTGGGGACAGCTGGCGCTAAGCACAGCAATGGTCGGAATTTCGAACTATGAAAGTCCTCAGGCTTATCATGTTCCTCACTTGTAGGCAATTCGCACTGGCGAAATCCTAACTCCTCAGTTAGATCAATTTCATTAGAGACCAGAAGAACTTCGTCTCTGTCACTGAAGAACTTGATTGAACTGCAAGAGATTTCCAAATGCTTCACTCAAAGGATTGGATAGGTTGAGGATTTTGAGTTGAGCATCAGTCTTTTCCTTAGTATTACCTCGCCCTCCCCTTTAACAGTACGGTGTTTCCTATGACTCAAAGAAAGGAAATGAAACTACAAAAACAAATGTCTTCACGCTTCATAGTCCTTGTTCATATCATCAAGGTCACACCAACTTCTTCATTCTCAAAGTCTTCAGGGAATACCAAAGTCTTCAGCAAAGTCTTCACCAAGGTATTTACCAAAGTCTTCAGTTGAAGACATACATTTTAGGGGTCGGTAATCTCTGAATATATCAAACTCCTCATCGACTTATAGAGCCTATGTACACTCACTAACACATTAGTTCATTAACCTATAAGTCTTCAATACACCAAAATCACTAAGGGGCACTAGATGCACTTACAGGGCATAAAATCTCCGAACGAGTTATTGAGGTGGATTAAGCTAAAGTTGATGCAATTGAGAAAATGCCATGCCCTAAAGATTTTAAAGGTATTCGAAGTTTCCTTGGTCACGCTGGTTTCTATAGGAGATTTATTAAAGACTTCTCAAAAAATTCTAGGCCTCTTACTATTATTTTACAAAAGGAAATTCCCTTTATTTTCTATGACGATTGTGTAGAAGCCTTTGAAACACTTAAGAAAGCCTTAGGCACTGCACCTATTGTTCAGCCACCTGATTGGAACTTGCCTTTTGAAATTATGTGTGATGCTAGTGATTATGTTGTTGGTGCTGCTCTACGAAAGAAAGTTGATAAGAAATTAAATGTTATCCATTATGGTAGCAAAACTCTAGACAGTGACCAAAGAAATTATGCCACTACTGAAAAAGAATTTTTAGCAGTTATGTTCGCTTGTGATAAATTTAAATCTTACATTCTTGATTCCAAATTTGTTGTTCACACCTATCATGGTGCTATCAAATATCTTATGGAAAAGAAAGATGCTAAACCTAGACTCATTAGGTGGGTTCTCTTGCTTCAAGAATTTGATTTACATATCACTAATAGGAAAGGAGCTGAGAACCCCGTCACTAATAACTTGTCTAGGTTAGAAAATATTCTTCATGACCCACTACCTGTTGATGATAGTTTTCCTGATGAACAATTAGTTGTGATGAATGTCTCTCAAAACACTCCTTGGTATGCTGATTATGCTAATTACATTGCTGCTAAATATATTCCACCTAGTTTCACATACCAACAAAAGAAAAAAATTCTATGATTTAAGACATTACTTTTGGGATGACCCACATCTTTATAAAGAAGGAGTAGATGGTATTTTTAGGCGTTGTGTACCTCAGCATGAACAGGAACAAATCCTATGGAAATGTCATTCCGAAGCCTATGAAGGACATCATGCGAGAGATAGAACTGCTCATAAGGTATTGCGGTCTGGTTTTTACTGGCCTACTCTCTTCAAGGATGCTCGTAAGTTTGTCTTGTATTGTGATGAATGTCAAAGAATTGGTAATATTAGTAAGCGTCAAGAAATGCCTGTGAATTATTCACTTGTTGTTGAACCTTTTGATATTTGGGGTTTTGATTATATGGGAGCTTTTCCTTCCTCCAATGGGTATACTCATATTTTGGTCACTGATGATTATGTTACTAAGTGGGTAGAAGCTAGTCCAACTAGTAGTGCTGATCATAACACTTCCATTAAAATGCTTAAAGAAGTTATTTTCCCGAGGTTTGGAGTTCCTAGATATCTAATGACTGACGTTGGTTCACATTTTATCCATGGTGCTTTCCGTAAAATTCTTGCTAAATATGATGTTAACCATGGAATTGCATCACATTATCATCCTCAATCTAGTGGTCAAGTTGAACTTAGCAATAGAGAAATAAAGTTGATATTACAAAAAATTGTCAATAGGTCCCAAAAGAATTGGTCTAAGAAATTAGATGATGCACTTTGGGATTATAGAACAACTTATAAAAATCCTATGGGTATGTCTCCATACAAAATGGTATATGGAAAAACTTGTCATTTGCCTCTAGAGCTACAACATAAAGCATTTTGGGCAATTGTAGAACTCAATTATGACTTCAAACTTGCTGGTGAAAAGAGGCTATTTGATATTAGCTCATTAGATGAATGGAGAACCAAATCTTATGAAAATGCCAAGTTATTTAAAGAAAAAGTTAAAAGATGGCATGACAAAAGAATCCAAAAGCGAGAATTCAAAGTTGGAGAATATGTTCTTTTGTACAATTCTCGTTTAAGATTTTTTGCAGGAAAACTTGTCTCTAAATGGGAAGGACCATAGTTTATCGAAGAATTTTATCGTTCTGGAGCTATCAAGATAATAATGCCGAAGGTACTAACTCGAAGGTAGTCAATGTACAAAGGATTAAACATTATATCTCAGGTATGCCTATTAATGTTGAAAGCAGTGTTATGCAAACCATGACACTGGAGGAACATATAAGAGAAACCTTCCGGAACACTCCAGAATCGTGAAAAAGAAGAGGTACATGATACGGTAAGTAAACGGACTCCGAAAAATCCACAAAAATATTTTTTGTCAATTTTGGAATATTTCAAAATTTTGGGAAATAAGAAATAAATAAGAAAGTAACTGAGGTGAGCACGATACATTAGAGCGCGCCTGCCCTCCCCGGCATGCCCTCGTGGGTGGTTTCCACCTCGGGAACCTTCCCGACTCCATTTTTCCTTCCGTTTTCTTTTCCAAGAATAAAAATTCTCTATATATACCCCTGATTGTTTTGACCACTGCATCGCGAGATTTTCCTCTGTTCTTGTTTCCAGTTGTTTTCTGGATAGGTCTGAAAATATGTCGTCTCAAGATTCGGAGGGAGAGAGCTATGTATCAATTATGTTGTTGATCCAAAGATCTTTGGGGAAATTTACCCCTACTTGTGGTCCCCGGAGGAAGAACAAAACACTGACCTAGAGGAAATAGAGGACGCTGGGTCAGACGAAGATGAAGCTCCACTGCCTCAACTTGGAGATATGCAGGTGGAGTTCAAGAAGTCAAGCCCTCCTAAAGGTGGGAGTAAACCCAATACCCCTTTTATCCCTTCTCATTTTCTGCAGGAGAGCAAGGCAACTCTATGCAAGAGGATATTGAAACTTGAACAAGAGAATGGCAATTTAAGGGAAGAAAACTTCATCCTCAAGCGTAAATTGGAGAAGAAGAAGAAGAATACTCCATCACCACCACCTTCATCATCTTCACCACCAAAGGAGACTTGAGTACATGGGTATGGGCACCCCCCTTGGCTTGACCCAAGCTTGGGTGAGATGCCACGGTATCATATCACCATCACTTTTTACCTTTGCTTTTAATTTCGATCCTTAGCTTTTTCGTGATTTAGTTGAATAAAAGTTTAGTATGATCTATTTTTAGTGCTAGTTTCGTGATCTATATATCTATCTAATCGAGTGAAAGTTATATAATAAAGTTTAATTTGAGTTGTTCCTTCTTTACTTTCTTGTTTCAATCATAATAAAAGAGAATAAATGAAAAAGACCATATGCTAATCTTATGGTGAGTAATGACATCACATAAAGAAAAGTATAAGCGGTAAAATATTGGAGATTGACAGGCATAGCATTAGTCAATGATGCAATTCATGAAAGAATTAATTAGGGAAGAGAAGATTCACATGCAAATACACTATCTTGGACATCTTTTATGATTGTGAGTCCCCATTAAATATTATATGCTAAAATTGTTAACTTTGGACAAGGAATACAACGTAATGATTTATGTTTGTTCAAATTCACATAGAAGTTATATTTTCATATATCCTTTAACATACGATGCTTGATCAATATCTTTGCTAGCCAAGAATTCCGCACTAAGTAGAGATACTACCTGTGCATCCAAAACCCCAAACCCAAATTCATGTTTGAGACTCCACCATACATACCTATGGATTGAATAAGATCCTTCAAGTAAGTTGTCATCGGTGCACTAAGGCAATAAAAATTGCTTCTAAAAGTGTTGGATCAATTAGTGTAAGAGAAAATTGAGCGTTGCACAAACTTGTGATGGCAAAGTAATAAAAGCGACAAACTGAATAATAAAGGTTGCTATCACAAGGGGCAATACATCATGACATTCTTTTGCGCTAGGGGATTTGGCATGCAAATTAAAAAGTGCGTGACAACCTCTGCTTCCCTCTGCGAAGGGCGTATCTTTTACCTTTAAGTATTTAGTTTTATGCAAGATTCAAAGTATTCTTCCCTATTCCTTTTATTTTTCTCCTTTTGCAAGCATCATGTGGTGAGGAAAGATCTAGGCACATATATCCAGTTGGATATGAGTGAGCATGCGTTATTATTGTTGACATCACCCTTGATGTGAATACATTGGGAGGCGAAACTATAAGCCCCTATCTTTCTATGTGTCCGGTTGAAACTTTTTGCTCATGGGTATGTTGTGAGTGTTAGCAATCATAGAAGAATAAATGGTGGTTGAGTATGTGGACTTGCCAAAAGGCTCCTACATGAGACCCTTCTTGAAAATATGATGAATTGTAGTTGCAAAGTTGACTGAGAACATAGTTTGTTGGTTTCCATAAGGTTTATGCTTTTATACTTCCATGTTGCGATGAATTGTTACTTGCTCATAAGAAGTTATATGATGTTGTTATGAAATAAAAGTTATATGAACGATTTATATTTTAAAGTTTTTTGCTATTATGATAATAAGAATGATGCTATTATGTTTGTATTTTGTTTTTCTCGACACCTCTCTGCCAAACCACGTGGACATGTTTTTGATATCGACTTTCGCTTGAGGACAAGCAAGGTCTAAGCTTGGGGGAGTTGATAGGTCCATTTAGCATCATGTTTTCCTACTGTTATTTATAATGTTTTATGCATAATAATGCTTTAGGGAGTAATTCTAATGCCTTTTCTCTCATAATTTGCAAGGGTTACACAAAGAGGGAGCACACCGGTAGATGGAATTTTCGACCTGAAAAGCATATCACAGATACCTATTCTGCACATCCCCAATGAAGCTGAAACTTTATGGGGACTTTTTATAGAATATATGAAAAATACTAGAGTAAAAATCTACTGGAGGGGTGGGCACCTGGTGAGGAACATACACCAGGGCGCGCCAGGCCCCCTAGGCGCGCCTTGGTGGGTGGTGCTCACCCAGGCCCACCTCCAGATCCCATCTTCTTGTATATATTGAGGTTTGACCTAGAAAAAATCAGGAGAAAACTTTCGGGATGGATCGCTGCTGTCTCGAGGTGGAACTTGCGTAGGAGCACTTTTGCCCTTCGACGAAGCGATTCCGTCGGGGGAACTTCCCTCCCGGAGGGGAAATGGAAGCCATCGTCATCACCAACAACCCTCTCATCTTTGGGAGGCCATTTTTCATCAACATCTTCAACAACACTATCTCCTCTCAAACCCTAGTTCATCTCTTGTGTTCAATCTTTGTACTCGAACCTCAGATTGGTACCCGTGGGTGACTAGTAGTGTTGATTACCTTGTGTAGTAGATTGCTATATGCTTTATTTGGTAGAAGATTATATGTTCAGATACATTATTATATTCAATACACCTCTGATCTTGAGCATGAGTATTATTTGTGAGTAGTTACCTTTGTTCTTGAGGTCACGGGAGAAGTCATGTTGCAAGTAATCATGTGAATTTGATATGTGTTTGATATTTTGATCATATGTATGTTGTGATTCCCTTAGTGGTGTCATGTGAACGTCGACTACATGACACTTCACTATCCTTGGGCCTAAGGGAATGCATTGTTGAGTTGTCATTAGATGATGGGTTGCTAGAGTGACAGAAGCTTAAACCCTAGTTTATGCACTACTTCGTAAGAGGGTGATTTGGATCCATATGTTTAATGATATGGTTAGATGTTATCTTAATACTTTTCTCATAGTTGTGGATGCTTGCGAGGGGGTTAATCATAAGTGAGAGGTTTGTTCAAGTAAGAAAAGCACCCATGCACCGGTCCACCCACATATCAGATTATCAAAGTAGTGAACACGAATCAAACCAACATGCTGAAAGTGACTAGCTGAAATTCCCGTGTACCCTGAAGAACACTTTGCTTATTATAAGAGATAAGTATTTTCCTCAGTTGAGAACCAAGTTTTATTGAACTAATCGGAGTAGCACGCAACCCCCGTCTTAAAAAGA
The DNA here is from genome assembly GCA_022496015.1 of Hordeum marinum. Taxonomy (NCBI): domain Eukaryota; kingdom Viridiplantae; phylum Streptophyta; class Magnoliopsida; order Poales; family Poaceae; genus Hordeum; species Hordeum marinum. Next base: position 363,976,571 of record CM039675.1, on the reverse strand, counting down.
CTGCACACAAATAAGCAAACACTTCAACCCGAGTGTTTTATATCTTAGATAAATCCGACTTCGAGCAGTTTCGCCAATTCCTCACCCATGGCCTAATGTTTGGGTTTGGAAAACCGACGGAGGCCTCGCTTGACGGGTTTAAAACCATTAATTATGTTTAGGATGTGCTCGGCTAGATTGCGTGGGATTCATGGCATATCGGAAGGATGACAAGCAAAGATGTCCCAATTTTCCGAAAGGAAATTGCGTAGGGCCACGTCAACTTCTAGGTCCAGCCATGCCGCTATGGATGTTGTCTTATTTTGGTCCGTTGGGTGTACGTGGAACTTGACGATCTCATTAGGTGGTTTGAATGAGGTAGAGTTTGACCTATTATCGAGGATGGCATCATTTGTGTTCACGGTGGCCTCAAGAATGGGTAACTCCTCTGCCATAAATGTTTCAGCTAGCAATTCTAGGGCGGGCGACATCATCTTATTCTTGGCTCGAGGATTGCTTGCGAGGGAAATGAACCCATGGGTCCTAGCATCGTGAGAATCATGTATCTGTAGTGTGGGATGGCATGAAAGTTCATGAACACTGTTCTTCCTACTAAGGCATGGTAACCACTTCAAAATGGCATAATATGGAAGGTCAACTCCTCGGACCGGTAATCCTCGGGAGTTCTAAACATCACATCTAGTGTGATTTTTCCAATACATCGCGCCTCCTTTCTTGGGATAATCCCTTTGAAAGTGGTATTACTTTGCTCGATCCACCTTTTTCCGATCTTCATCTTGTCCAACTTATCCTCATATATTAGGTTGAGGCTCATGCCACCATGCATTAACACCCTACGCAGTCGGTAATCGCTCATGATAGGTTCAAAAACCAGGGCTCCCGGACATTGGTTGAGATCGGAAGGTCGGTTGATCTTGTTCTTCAAAGGTGATCGGCGTGTCCAACCAAACTTTCAAGGTTGTAACATGATGGACCTAACTCAACTCACGAAGAGATTCTGTTTGTTATTGGATGTCCAAGTTTCATAAATCATTAAGACTTCATGCTCGTCAGATGATGTGGTCGGGCACCTGCTGTGGTTGTGCCTCTCCTCCCTTAGCCATTTGTTTGACAACCCAACATGCTCTAAGGCTGTGTGTGGGGTTGGCATTCAGTAGTATTGACTGTATGGGGCATGACTTATCCAACAAACCATGAAGGACATAATTAGATCATGTAGCCATCTTCTTATTTTTTTCGAGGTCTCTTACTTGGTGTGAAGAAACGGGTTTGATCCCTTGGGTGATTTTTTGGTTCCGTGTCAACTCTACGGTGTAGATTGAATATGATTGCTTCTGAGCGACCCAACTATCCTCCATGGCATAGAATTTTCCACCATATCGCAAAGTTCAAAAAAGGTTTGGACGTGATGTCGAGCGAGGGCGTTTATAAGTCCTCTGTCCTGACAGTTATACCGGAGGGCTGCCAGGATTTCGACATCGCAACAATCTATTATTTTGTTCTTGACAAACACGAACCTGCACCAGAATTGCCTAACTCTCTCATCGGCCTTCTTTTTTACATAAGCTAGGTCCTAGACAACGATCGGGCCCGAGTTACTTGGGCAATACTAGATGTGGGTGGCGGGTGGGATAAATTTTTTGACCTCAGTCGGATGCGGCCCCGAGGACCCAAGGCATTTATCAGGAGAAGGATGCGTTGACACCACGTCTTTTGAGTTAACTCAAATGTTCGAGCTCCTAGGCTCTTTTAATTGATCGTGTTCGTTAGCTATCGTTGGCTGGTATGTCAGCTCTAAAAGGCCTTTAACCATGCTCGGAGAAGGTGCTTGAAGCACTGGTGTTGGTTCCTCCTCTCCGCTCTTAAGATTGTGAGGGAGGAGGTGCGATGCATTCTCCTAGTCGGTCGATCCGATGGAGGGAGATTTTGGCATGGAAAACACGTTGTTCATGTTCTGGTCGCAGATCGACGCCTCCATTGCTCTGAATCGATCAAAAACCAGTTGTTCTTGGGTAGGGGGTATCGATCTGTGGATCTAGGATCAATGGCAAGGGACTTAGGGAGACGATGTTTACCCAGGTTTGGACCCTATTGAAGAGCTAAAACCACATATCCTGCTTTGATTGTATTGATGATGGGGTATCGAGTACATGATGATGATCTACCTCGAGATCGTTTGTGTAAACTCTATCCTAAAGGTGAATAAGTTATCCCTCTACGGACTAAACCCATAGGCTTATATGGATACCCAGGGAACTAGGTTACACGTTAGTCAGTTGTAGTCATGCCGAATACAGGGTTGTTCTGGGAGTGCACACAAGGTCTTCAATTGTCTCCATATTTTATACGAGCAGAACTTGACGCTCGGGCCGTCCTTCAGGCGGCGACTTATCAGACCCTTATTCAGTCTATACGGACCAAATACCTTGCATTAGTACCCCTAGTCCGGGACACCCTCAGAGGTCTCTACTGAAAATGATGGCCCCCGGGTCTATTCACAATATTTACTAAAACTCTATTTACCTTGCTGCAATTTATTCACTTTTATTTTACTTTGTTATTTATCTATCTACCACTATCATATTTGGTCCTTGCAATTAACGAGCACAAGGAGATTGACAACCCTCTTGCTCGCGTTGGGTGAAAGTATTTTCTCTTGTGTGTGTAGTTACTATTGACAGTTGTTTGCGTGATCCTTCTATTGGTTCAATAAACCTTGGTTCTCACCGAGGGAAACACTTATTGCTACTTTACTTCTTCATCCATTCCTCTTTGGGGGAAAACCCAATGCATCTACAAAAGAAGCAAACACTAGCTCCAAAATCACACAAAGCATTGCACTCATAATTATTTATTTTAATATTAATAGTAGGTTCCCACTCATCATGCAACTACGTAGGAATAGAAACTTCTAATTCAAGTTTTTCCTCATTGGTTTTAATAAGAGCTTCTACGATATGTTTAGTAAAAGATTTATTTTTTTGGTAGGCATTAGGTGAATTTAACATGGATTGAAGTAAGGAAACGCATTCAGCAAGGGAAAATTATCATAATTAAAATCCTTATAATCAAAGGTAGTGGGTGCATCACTATCTAAAGTTTTGACCTCTTCAAACTCACTTTTATTGTTTTTAAATACATGATCATCATCCTTCGAACAATTGGGATGCCTTTGGTATAAAGTTGACTCATATGCAATCCCATTAGTATCGATTTTAATATTTCTAAACAATTATTCAATATTTAATACACTAGTTGTTTTAGCCTCTTTATCAATACTAGCAAGAAAACACGATTCTTCATCTTTTTCCGCTCGTTCTCTTCTAGATCTAAGCATATCAATCATTTTACTATTGGAATCCATGGAGACTTAGCTAAATTTCAAATATTCAAGCATGCCATCCTTATTAGGTGGCAAATTTTTATATTAATAATATACACATCATCCACAAGTTTATCCATGTTTCTTGACATATCATCGAAATTACTCAATTTTTCTTCTATCATGGTATTGATTTTTTTGCGAACTAATAAATTATTTAATGTTGTTTTCAAGATTGAGGATACCCTATTATTATTATTATTATTATATGAATTACCATAGGAATTATCATAATCATTGGAGGGATTACCGGGATAAAGTCTAGTATTATCATTGAAGTTCCCTCTATAAGCATTGTTATTAAAATCATTCCTTGAAATAAAATTCACATAAAAAATATCATTATTTTTCTCAATCAAAGTAGATAAAATAACATAATATGGATCGATAGGGCCACTCTTAGTAATAAGCATGGACATAATAGTGTCAACCTTTTCACTTAGTGAGGCTATTTCTCGACACAATTTACCTTCTTACCACTTGGAGCACGCTCGGTGTGCCATTGGAAATTATTTGCAGTCATATTATCAATAAGATTTGTGGCTTCTCCAAGTGTTATCCCCATGAACGTGCCACCTGTAGCTGAATCTAAATGGTTTCTTGAAACAAAGTTCACTCTAGCATAGAAGTTTTGCACTATCATCCGTAAACTCAATCCATTCATAGGACAATTTTTAATCATTAATTTCATTCTTTCGAATGCTTGGGTAACATGTAATCAAGTGGTTTCAATTTCATAATTTGATTCCTCAAAGATATAATCTTAGCAGGAGGAAAGTACTTCCACTAAAAGCATCTTTGCACTTAGACGAATAATCAATACTATTTTTACGCAAAAAAGATAACCAAGCCTTAGCTGTGTCTCTTAGAGAATATAAAAAAGGTTCCACAATATCATTATCCACATATTTAATATTTTGCCTGTAACATAATTGAACTAAGGTATTTTGATGGGAAACAACATCTTCATTATGATTTCCTGAAAATTATTCTTTCATAACAAGATTAGCAAAGGAACTTTAATATCATAAGACTCCACACTAGCGGCATGACGAGAAATAGGAGTAATGATTAAATCATTATTATTAGTACTAGAAAAGTCACATAACTTGGTCTTTTCATGAGTAGACATAGTGAGAAAGCAAGTAAAAATAGTAACACTAGATATTTTTGGTGTCTATTGATATTTTTGGCAAATAAATAAGAAAGCAAATAAAAGGTAAACGTAGAAAAACAACTATAAAATAAAATAAAACAAGGAAATAGAAGTAATTGTGCGAAGGGACGTGATTTGATAGATGATGAATCCTCGACAACGACGCTAGAAATTCTTCTGCTACTCTCGAAGGAGTTGTTGGATTTCCCTCGAGAGGAAGGGTGATGTAGCACAACATCAGAAAGTATTTCCCTTAGTTAAGAACCAAGGTTTAATCAAACCAGTAGGAGGCACTGTACTAGCAACATTAGCAAGACCTACATACAACTAAATATATGCGTGCACCCACCAAAAAGGCAAGAGGGTTGTCAATCCCCTTATTTCTCGCTAGTTACAAGATTAAAACATATAGTGATAGGATAGTAGTTTGCAAGATAATAAATAACAGAATAAATAAAAGGTAAATAGGAGAGAAATTTTAGTATTAATGAGAATATAGACCACGGGGCCATAGGTTCACTAGTGGCATCTCTCTTGAAAGCATAGCAACAATGGGTAGACAAATATTGTTGGGAAATTGACATAATAGTGAATGATTATGATGATCATACATAGAATAATCTAATATATCCATTAATTTCGTGACAAGTAGACCGTTAAACTTACACACATCTACTACTATTACTCCACCCCAAGACCACCATCCAGCATGCATCTCGAAGCATTAAGTTCATAAAATAGAGTAACATAATAAATATGATGGCATAATTTAGATAAGAAAAGATCAATCAATATGATCAAAACCTGTTATGTCTACGACGTATCTATAATTTTTAATTTTTTCATGCAATTATATCATCAATTTTATATGCTTTATAGGCTACTGCATATTGTTTCTATGGAGTAACCTATTAACTGTTGGGGAACGTAGTAATAATTCAAAAAAAATCCTACGTGTAACCAAGATCAATCTAGGAGATGTTAGCAATGAGAGAGAGGGAGTGCATCTTCATACCCTTGAAGACCGCTAAGTGGAAGCGTTGCAAAGAACTCGGTAGATGGAGTCATATTCGCGGCGATTCAAATCGCGGAATATCCAATCCAAGCGTCGAACGGACGGCGCCTCCGCGTTCAACACACGCACAGGCTAAGGATGTCTCCTCCTTCTTAATATATCAAGGGGAAGGAGAAGTTGAGGGAGACATCCAGCAGCACGATGGCATGGTGGCGGTTGAGCTCGTGGTTCTCCGGCAAAGCTTCGCTAAGCACTACGAAGGAGGAGGAGGAGAAGGTGTAGGAGGGGGAGGGCTGCGCTAGAGGCAAGGGTGCAGCTGCCCTCCCACCTCCCCTTTATTTATAGTCCAGGGGGAGAGGGGCCCGGCCCTAGATCCAATCCACGGGTGGGGGCGGCGGCCAAGGGGGGAACTTGGCCCGCAAGTTTAGTGGGTGCGTCCCCACAACCCTAGGGTTGGCTGCCCTAGGCGCCTTGGGTCCTAGGGGGAGGCGCACCAGCCTACTAAAGGGGCTGGTTACCACCCAACTACAGACCATTAGGTCCTCTGGGGCAGGTGTCACCGTCACGGTGGACCCCCGGAACCCCTTCGGTGGTCCCGGTATAATACCGATAAACCCTGAAACTTTTCCGGTGACTGAAACTGGACTTCCCATATATAAATCTTCACCTCGGACCATTACAGAACTCCTCGTGACGTCCGGGATCTTATCCGGGACTCCGAACAACTTTTGGTAACCACATACAATTCCCATTACAACTCTAGCGTCACCGAACATTAAGTGTGTAGACCCTAAGGGTTCGGGAACCATGCAGTCATGACCGAGAAACCTCTCCGGCCAATAACCAATAGCAGGATCTGGATACCCATATTAGCTCCCACATGTTCCATGATGATCTCATCGAATGAACCACGATGTCGGGGATTCAATTAATCCCGTATACAGTTCCCTTTGTCCATGGGTATGTTACTTGCGTGAGATTCGTTCGTCAGTATCCCTATACCTTGTTCAATCTCGTTACCGGCAAGTCTCTTTACTTGTTTTGTAACACATGATCCCATAACTAACTCCTTAGTCACATTGAGCTCATTATGATGATGTATTACCGAGTGGGCCCAGGGATACCTCTCCGTCACACAGAGTGACAAATCCCAGTCTCAATTCGTGCCAACCCAATACACACTTTCGGAGACACCTGTAGTGCACCTTTATAGTCACCCATGTACGTTGTGACATTTGATACACCCAAAGAATTCCTACGGTATCCGGGAGTTGCACAATTTCATGGTCTAAGGAAATGATACTTGACATTAGAAAACCTCTAGCAAACAAACTATACGATCTTGTGCTATGCTTAGGATTGGGTCTTGTCCATCACATCATTCTCCTAATGATGTGATCTTGTTATCAGCGACATCCAATGTCCATGGCCAGGAAACCATGACCATCTATTGATCAACGAGCTAGTCAACTAGAGGCTCACTAGGGACATGGTGTGGTCTATGTATTCACACATGTGTTACGGTTTCCGGTTAATACAATTATAGCATGAACAATAGACAATTAACATGAACAAGGAACTATAATAATAACCATTGTATTATTGCCTCTAGGGCATATTTCTAACAGTCTCTCACTTGCACTAGAGTCAATAATCTAGCTCACATCATAGGCCTGGGGTTTAGAGGAGTCCTTGTCTTGGGCGCCAAGTCTTGTGGAATCCTCCTTGTATTCGGTATGGGCTGCCCGAAGTGGCCCATTAGTGAGTTGCCCTGGGGGTCCTCGGGCCGACCCACTAGTCGGGAGACAACGTGGTGAGTACCCCCTAGTCCAGGACACTATCAGTAGCCCCCTGACTCAGTCTTCAAGTTGGGGACGCTCCTCGGTTCTTCCGAACTGTTCTTCGTCTTTAGTCGTTGGTATTGAAAACGGGTTCAACAAATCTTCCCATCTCTGATCTCGAGAATCACTAATGTGTATCCGAAGAGTTCATACGTCGGGCATTAGAGGAGCCCCTTTAAATTATCAAATTTTATCAATTCCTTGTAATTTTTACGCCACACCTCGGGTATTTTTTTTCTCGTGAGGCAATATCCTCTTGCATTCGAGCTCCAATGCCGAACTGCATCCGAGGTGTATTTTTAGCCGAGCTCCAACGCTTGTTGGCATCCGAGGTGTCATAGACTACCTCGGTCATGAAAAGTTTGGAGGATTTCAACCGAACATAATGTCGGAAAATCACTCTAGGGAGACAACCACTCGCGTCCGAGCTTGATGCCGAACTAAGTCCGAGGTGTCTTTTTGTAGCCGAAGTCTAATGTTGATTGGCATCTGAGTGTCAATGACGGACTTCGTCCAAGTTCCAACGCCGGATTGTATACGAGCTCCAACGCTGGTCAGCATCCGAGGTGTCATAAATTACCTCGGTCTCTGGAAATATGAAGGACTTCATCCGAGCTTAAATGCCGGAATAGTCTTTTATGGAGCCAGCATTCACATCCGAGCTTAATGTCAGAAATGCTCTCTATGGAGCCAGCCACTTGCGGCCGAGCTTTATGTCGGACTGCTTCCGAGGTGGTGCACCACCCCTGACCGTGGGCCGATTTTTTGTGGATATTTTCGATTGGTGCAATTTATTCTCTGTCGAGATATATAGCCAGTAGCCCTCAAGGTGTGTGTTTGTCGGTCTAAAACCCGAGATGCACCTGAAGGATGACATAAAACCGCTGATCCCAGTATCCCCTGAGACTCGGGTCGATTCGCAAAATCGGCCTAAGGATCAACTCCTAGCTCGGCAACATACTTCGGAACACAAAAGCGGTGTGCACAGACCTGGAGACTCAGGTTGGGTGCGGCCGACCAACCTGAGGACCATAATCTCCTCAGAAACTGTATTGCACTTAATTTTTTTGCATTGAATTGTCAATGCAGTAGCCCCGAGACTTGGGTTGGGCAGCATGACCGACCCTAGGATCGTACCTCCTCGGGAACTAGTTCAACTGTCATGTATGTTTTGACAATACAAAGGTGAAGTTGAGTAGGAAAGATGTCGAACTATAGTTTAGAAAAGAGTTTCATGCCGAATACCTCAACCAAGAGAATGTCCTGCTTCCTGAAAGGAAAACATAAAATAGGTGAAAGATGTTATAAGCTCAAAATACCAAAAAATGTGCGTAAAAAACTTTACGTCTAGATTGAATCAAGTTTTCTGGTGCCAATATGAAATTGGTCTTAAAATTGTACTTTCGTCATGCTTTGACATGACACATTTGATCTTTAGACTTCAAGTGGGTCAGCCTTCGGCTTCAACCTCCCTATCCCGAAGGCGGAGTGTTTCTGAGGCCAGTTTAGCAAACTAAACGTGAGCGGCTGTAGAGAGAAACCAGGCTACCCGGCTATTGATCATGCACTTGAGTCGAGAAAGGAGTGGTAGAAAAAGACTTTGATTATACTCATATTAATTTAAGAGCCCCCAAGTGACTTGGGAAAAAGAATTTTATGTATAATGATTGTATGTACCGAAGTACTTATATAATATTTGTGTTCACCCAAACTTTGAACGTGTCTTAACCGACTGTCGGCTTCTCCCACTTCCGCCCAGGGCCAAAAAGTGTGATCTACTCCACCTATTGAGAATATCGGTGGTGTTTCAGATAACCAGGCAATAAGGCCATGAGGCTGTAATAGACAAAACACGGCCAAGAAACTTATGCTATATTACTTATGTAACGTAAGAAGCATCTTCAAACAAAATAGTGCCCCCAACGGTACCTTTCTTTGGTCGCTCATTATTACTATGAGACTTGTGCAATGGATTTGTGTATGCATGAGTTCTGTTGTGTGCCGACCATAGTTGAAAACAATAAGCACACTAGCTTTCGGCTTCACCCGTCTGAGGTACGAGTTCGGATGACCCGGTCGTAACAATCGCAGAGGTGCTCCCTTTACTCCCTAGCCGAACAATCGGGAACGTAGGGGTAAGCACAGGAGCCAGGCAATCCAGCTTTGTTTGCAATACACGACCAAGGAAAGAAGATGTACAATAATAATCACATGCAAAGAGAAAAGGTTTCATAAAGGAAGCCCCCAAGTAAATGGGGTATTTGAATTTGTTTGTAACAAACAAAGTTTTGACCAAGCATTTTCACAAACAACTTTTTATAAAAAAGTATAATGCTTGGTCGAACCGAACAAAATAATAAAGCTAAAAACATTTTAACATGAAAGCGACTTAGCTGGTTAATGTGCTCGGTGTCCATGATGCGATCCGGGCTTGTGGCGGGACGAGGACGCCCATCGAACTTTTGACAGATCCGATATGGTGCATAGTCTTTGGCATGACCGAGGTCCCAACCCCCAAGAGCGAGATGGCCAAGCGAGGAGCTTGGCATTCTGAAGTAGTGACACGGCTCGGCCTATGTGGTGAGGTAAAGCCCCCGGTCTAGCCGAGGTGGCGGAGTAGGTCGGCAAGGTGACGCCGAACTGACCGCGTGACGCAGCCGAAGCCGATTACCTGCACACATAAAATAGTGCGAGCAAGAGAGATAGAAAAATTCTTCTACTTAGTTAATTTAAGTGAAGCAAATAAGTAAAGGAATATGGCCTGGGTCCCGAGGTGCTTGAACGAAGAGTTTGGCTTGACGAAGTGGCGACGTTGTATGGTCGATGTGGCGAGATGAAGTCCTCGGTCTAGTTAGCATGGCGGTGCTGTGATCGACGGACGTCGAAGTCTTGTGCAGGCCGGCTGGTGATGCCGAAGTCTCATGCCAGCCGAGGTGTTAAAGCAGGTCGGCTGATGACGCCGAAGTCCCCGGAGCAGGTTGACGAAGGGATGCCAAAGCCCCGGTCTAGCCGAGGTGACGGAGTAGTTCGGCTGGTGACGCCAAAGTCTTAGGCCAGCCGAAGTGTCAAAGTTGGTCGGCTGGTGATGCCAAAGTCTCATGCTAGCCGAGGTGTCGAAGTTGGTCGGCTGGTGACGTCGAAGTCTCACGCCAGCCGAGGTATCAAAGCAGGTCGGCGTGCTGGATGTCAGCTTGAAAAAGTAACGACGTGGCGATGCCGACGCAGGTCAGAATTTGTGACGAGGTCAATGCTGGCTTGATGAAGCAACAGAGCACTCGAGCCGTACAACCCGCGGATGACGAGGTCCGCTTGATGATTATTCGGTCCTCGCGATGCCGAACTCTTGGTCGGATGACCGAAATGATGAGAAAAATTCCTTCAAAAAGGACGTCCAACAACCCGTTCATGAAAAAGATGAACTCAGATCGGATTCGCTTTCGTGCAAAAAATAGATCCAAAATTCATTGTACTCATAGGACGTTTCCCGGAGTTTGAAAGGTCGAATCGAGCTGAAATTATGAGGGGTGCTCGATATAGGAATTCCACAGTCGATGAACGGTGGGATTTTTGAACGGAAATCCGAGCTAGATACTAGACACCTCGCCCTAAACTCATCCAGATTCCCGTCCAGATTCGATAGGGCTCCGGTATATTGCAGATCACCGGAGATTCCTCCACCGGAACGCGATGAAATTTTGCAGGGTTGTTCTAGACTCAATTCTGCACAATTCCACCGAAGCAATCGTCCAAATGACACTCGAGGAGGCAGAGATGACGAACATGAATACGCTGTCCAGAAAAACTGCATGATAACGCGAGGGCAGTGTTGACGTTGAGCCCCCAAGCACCATGGAGGATTCTTCCATGATCTTGGTTGAGGTTGGAGTTGATGTTGATGAACACCCCCGTCCGATCTATATGATTCGACATGGAGCGCAGTCTTCGGCATAGCCGAGGTGACCAGTCAAGCCGGCGACGAAGATGCCGACATTGACTTTGTAGCTTGGTTCCGACGCATAGATCGCGCTGGAGTCTATTTGAATTCCCATCGCACCGTGGCGACTACCCGGTAGGCTCTCAATGAAAGCACCAATGTCGGTGTCAAAACCAGAGTATCTCGTAGTAGGGGTCCTAAGCTAGGCGTCTTGGAGCGATGGTAACATGGACACAGGATTTTACCCAGGTTCGGGCTCTCTCAAGGAGATATTACCCTACGTCCTGTTTTTGATTGTATTGATATGGGGGACAGTACATAGTACAGGTATCTACCACGAGATTTTAGTAATGAATATAATATAATCTATCGACTAGCCTGGCCTCGGTTTATATATGCATCGTAGGCCTAGGGTTTAGAGGAGTCCTTTTCTTGGGCGCCAAGTCTTGTGGAATCCTCCTTGTATTCAGTATGGGCTGCCCGAAGTAGCCCATTAGTGAGTCGCCCTGGGGGTCCTCGGCCCGACCCACTGGTCGAGAGATGACGTGGTGAGTACCCCCTAGTCCAGGACACCGTCAGCAACTTCTAACATAATTCCAACAGACTTTAGCATCGCTGCGGGTGAAAAAGTCTCATCGTAGTCAACTCCTTGAACGTGTGAAAAACCCTTTGCCACAAGTCGAGCTTTATAGATGATGACATTACCGTCTGCGCCCGTCTTCCTTTTAAAGATCCATTTGTTCTGAATGGCCTTTCACCCTTCAGGTAATACTTCCAAAGCTCATACTTTGTTTTCTTACATGGATCCCATCTCGGATTTCATGGCCTCTAACCATTTCTTGGAATCCGGGCCCATTATCGCTTCTTCATAGCTCGTAGGTTCATTGTTGTCCAACAACATGACCTCTAAGACAGGGTTGTCATACCACTCAGGAGCATTACGCGTCCTTGTCGACCTACGAGGTTCGATAGTAACTTGATCCGAAGCTTCATGATCATCATCATTAACTTCCTCTTCAACTAACATAGGCTCCACAGGGACAACTTCCTATGCTGCACTACTCTCTGGTTGAAACAAAGGTTCAACAACCTCATCAAGTTCTATCTTCCTGCTACTCAATTCAAAGAAACTCTTTCTCGAGAAAGGACCTGTTTTAGCAACAAACACTTTGTGCTTGGATCTAAGATAGATGGTTTACCCAACTGTTACGTTAGGTTATTCTATGAAGATGCATTTGTCCGCTTTGGGTTCGAGCTCATTAGGTGAAAACCCCTTTTTCACATAAACGTCGCATCCCCAAACATTAAGAAATGACAGCTTAGGTTTCAACCAAACAAAAATTCATACGGTGTCATCTCAATGGATTTAGATGGTGCCCTATTTAAAGTGAATGTAGTTGTCTCTAATGCATAACCCTAAAACGGCAGTGGTAAATCGATAAGAAACATCATAGTTCGCACCACATCCAATAGAGCACGACTACGACGTTCGGTCACACCATCACACTATGGTGTTCCAGGTGGCGTGAGTTGTGAAACAACGTCCACATTGTCTTAAGTTGTATACCAAACTCGTAACTCAGATATTCACCTCCACGTTCATATCATAGACATTTTTATCTTCTTGTCACGATGATCTCAAACTTCACTCTGAATTTGCTTGAACTTTACGTTTCAGACTTGTGTTTCATTAAGTAAATATGCCCATATCTACTCAAATCATCAGTGAAGGTAAGAAAATAACGACATCCACCGCACGCTACAACACTCATTGGATTGCATACATCAACATGTATTATTTCCAATAAGTTACTAGCCCGCTCCATCATACCGAAAACAGGGTCTTTAGTCATCTTGCCCATGAGGCATGGTCCGCATGTCTCAACCGATTCGAAATTGAATGAGTCCAAAGATCCATCAGCATGGAGTTTCTTCATGCGATTTATACCAATATGACATTTAGCGGCAGTGCCACAAGTATGTGGTGCTATCATTATTAACTTTGTATCTTTTGGTACCAATGTTATAAACATGTGTATTACTACGATCAAGATTTCATAAACCATTCCCATTGGGTGCATGACCATTGAAGGCATTATTCATGTAAACAGAATAACCATTATTCTCTAACTTAAATGAATAACCATATTACACTAAAAACGATCTAATTACGTTCATGCTCAACGCAAACACCAAATAACATTTATTTAGGTTTATCACTAATCCCGAAGGTGGAGAGAGCGTGCAATGGTGATCACATCAACCTTGGAAACACTTCCAACACACATCGTCACTTTACCCTTAGCTAGCCTTCGTTTATTCCGTAGCTTTTATTTTGAGTTCCTAACATTTAGCAACCGAACTGGTATCCAATACCCAGGTGCTACTAGGAGTACTAGTAAGGTTCACATCAATAACATGTATTTCAAATATACTTCTGTCGACATTGCCAGCATTCTTATCTACCAAGTATCTAGGATTGTTTCGCTTCAGTGACCGTTCTCCTCATAATAGAAGCACTTAGTCTCGGGTTTGGGTTCAACCTTGGGTTTCTTCACTGGAGCAGCAATTGACTTGCCATCCATGAAGTTTCCCTCCTTACCCTTGTCCTTCTCGAACTAGTGGTTTTACTAACCATCAACACTTGATGCTCCATCTTGATTTCTACCTTCACGGTGTCAAACATCGCGAATAGCTCAGGGATCATTATTTCGATCCCTGGCATTTTATAGGTCATCACAAGGCTATAGTAGCTTAGTGACAGTGACTCGGAGAACTATATCAATCACTATCTTATCTCGAAGATCGACTCCCACTCAATTCAAGCGATTGTAGTACCTAGACTGTCTGAGAACATGCTCATCGATTGAGCTATTCTCCTTCATCTTGCAGGCAAAGAATCTTGTTGGAGGTCCCATACCTCTCAACATGGGCACGAGCCTGAGATCCCAATTTCAGCTCTTAGAACATCTCGTATGTTATGTGACGTTCAAAACGTTTTGGAGCCTCAATTCTAAGCCACAATGCATGACGCACTGAACTATCAAGTAGTCATCACAACGTGCATGTTAGATGTTCACAACATCCACAAATGACGCTAGATAGGGTGGTGCATCGAGCGGTGCATCAAGGACATAAGCCTTCTGTGCAGCAATGAGGACAATCCTCAGATCAGGGATCCAGTCCGCATTATTGCTACCATCATCTTTCAACTTACTTTTCTCTAGGAACGTATCAATAAAACGGGGGAGCTACAGCCCGAGCTATCTACAACATAATATACAAAGACACTTTAGACTATGTTCATGATAATTAAGTTCATCTAATAAAATTATTTAATGAACTCCCACTCAGATAGAAATCCCTCTAGTCATCTAAGTGATACATGATCCATATCGACTAGGTCATGTTCGATTATCACATGAGACGGACTAGTCATCAATGGTGAACATCTCCATGTTGATCACGTCTACTATATGACCCATGTTCGACCTTTCGGTCTCTCGTGTTTCAAGGCCATGTCTGTACATGCTAGGCTCGTCAAGTCAACGTAAGTGTTTCGCGTGTGTAAATCTGGCTTACACCCATTGTATGCGAACATTAGAATCTGTCAAACCCGATCATCACGTGGTGCTTCGAAACAACAATCCTTCGCAACGGTGCACACTTAGGGGGAACACATTTTTTAAAATTTTAGTGAGGAATCATCTTATTTATGCTACTGTCGTTCTAAGCAAATAAGGTGTAAAAACATGATAAACATCACATGCAAATCATAAAGTGACATGATATGGCCAATATCATCTTGCGCCTTTGATCTCCATCTTCGGAGCGCGGCATGATTACCATCGACACCGGCACGACACCATACCATCATGATCTCCATCATCGTGTCTTCATGAAGTTCTCTCGCCAACTATTTCTTCTACTACTATGGCTAACGATTAGCAATAAAGTAAAGTAATTACATGGCGTTTTGATTGACACGCATGTCATACAATAAATTAAGACAACTCCTATGGCTCGTGCCGGTTGTCATACTCATCGACATGAAAGTCCTGATTCCTATTACAAGAACATTATCAATCTCATACATCACATATATTTCATCACGTCATTTTGGCCATATCACATCACATAGCTTACCCTGCAAAAACAAGTTAGACGTCCTCTAACTGTTGTTACAAGTTTTACGTGGCTGCTATGGATTTCTAGCAAGAACATTTCTTACCTACGCAAAAGCCACAATGGTGATATGCCAATTGCTATTTACCGTTCATAAGGACCCTCTTCATCGAATCTGATCCGACTAAAATGGGAGAGACAGAGACCCGCTAGCCACCTTATGCAACAAGTGCATGTCAGGCGGTGGACCCAGTCTCACGTAAGCATACATGTAAAGTCGTCCCGGGCCACTTCATCCCACAATGCCGCTGAATCAAGATAGGACTAGTAACGGCAAGAAAATTTACCAAATCATCGCCCACAACTACTTGTGTTCTACTCGTTCATAGAATCTACGCATAGACCTAGCTCTGATACCACTGTTGGAGAACATAGTAATAATTCACAAAAATTCCTACGTGTCACCAAGATCAATCTAGGAGATGCTAGAAACGAGAGAGAGGAGTGCATCTTCATACCCTTTAAGATCACTAAGAGGAAGCATTGGAAAGAACACGGTTGATGGAGTCGTACTCGCGGCGATTCAAATCGCGGAAGATCTGATCCAAGTGACGAACGGACGGTGCCTCGCGTTCAACACACGTACAGCCCGGGGACGTCTCCTCCTTCTTTATCCAGCAAGGGGGAAGGAGAATTTGAGGGAGAGCTTCGGTAGCACGACGGCGTGGTGGCGATGGAGCTCGTGGTTCTCTGGCAGAGCTTCGCTAAGCACTACGGAGGAGGAGGAGGAGATGTAGGCGGGGGGAGGGGTGCGCCAGAGGCAAGGGTGCATCTACCCTCCCACCTCCCCTCTATTTATAGGCCAGGGGAAGAGGGGGCCAGCCCCCCTAGATACAATCTAGGGTGGGGGCGGCGGCCAAGGGGGGAACTTGCCCCCCTCCCCTCAAAGTTTGGTGGGTGTGCCCCCACAACCCTAGGGTTGGCTGCCCTAGGCGCCTTGGGCCCTATGGGAGGCACACCAGCCACTAAGGAGCTGGTTCCCACCCAACTACAGCCCATTAGGTCCTCCGGGGCAGGTGGACCCTCCCGGTGGACCCCCGGAACCCCTTCGGTGGTCCCGGTAGAATACCGATAAACCCCAAAACTTTTCCGGTGACTGAAACTGGACTTCCCATATATAAATATTCACCTCTAGACCATTCCAGAACTTCTCATGACGTCCAGGATCTTATACGAGACACCTAACAACTTTCGGAACCACATACAATTCCCATTACAACTCTAGCGTCACCGAACCTTAAGTGTGTAGACCCTATGGGTTTGGGAACCATGCAGACATGACCGAGACACCTCTCCGGCCAATAACCAATAGTGGGATCTGGATACCCATATTGGCTCCCACATGTTCCACGATGATCTCATTGGATGAACCACGATGCCGGGATTCAATTAATCCCGTATACAATTCCCTTTGTCCATCGATATGTTACTTGCCCGAGATTCGATTGTCGGTATCCCTATACCTTGTTCAATCTCGTTACCGGCAAGTCTCTTTACTCATTCCGTAACACATGATCTGGTGACTAACTCCTTAGTCACATTGAGCTCATTATGATGATGTATTACCGTGTGGGCCCAGAGATACCTCTCCATCACATGGAGTGACAAATCCCAGTCTCGATTCGTGCCAACCCAACATACACTTTTGGAGACACCTATAGTGCACCTTTATAGTCACCCAGTTACGTTGTGATGTTTGATACACCCAAAGCATTCCTACGGTATGTGGGAGTTGCACAATCTCATGGTTTAAGGAAATTATACTTGACATTAAAAAAGCTCTAGCAGACGAACTACACGATCTTGTGCTATGCTTAGGATTGGGTCATGTCCATCACATCATTCTCCTAATGATGTGGTCCTGTTATCAATGACATACAATGTCCATGGTCAGGAAGCCATGACCATCTATTGATCAACGAGCTAGTCAACTAGAGGCTCACTAGGGACATGGTGTGGTCTATGTATTCACACATGTATTACGGTTTTCGGTTAATACAATTATAACATGAACAATAGACAATTATGATGAACAAGGAAATATAATAATAACCATGTTATTATTGCCTCTAGGGCATATTTCCAATATTAACTTAGTGTCGAGTTCCAATTTCTTTTTTTTGCCTATTTTTATGTTTCACATGAAAAACCATACCAAACGAAGTCCAAACATGATGAAATTTTACTGTGTTTTTTCTAGACCATAAGATACCCTAGAAGCTTTGGGGTGGCACCAGACAACATTCGAGAGAGCTGCAAGCTCATGTGGAGTGGTACCGGTGAGCTTGTGGGTCCCTCATGGCTTTGGCTGACCTAATGCCAGCTATATATATATTCTCTAAAATTCCGGAACCACCATAGCGAGACCCTAAACAATTTTATCGCCGCCACAAGATTATGTTCTTCCACAATCCCATCTTGAGCCCTTTCTGGGGTTCTGCCGCAGCGGGAATCCATCATAGAGGTCATCTGCATCAACCTTGCTGCCTCCATGATGATGTGTGAGTTCCCCACATGACCTATGGGTCCATAGGAGTAGCTAGATCTCTCTCTCTCCTTTCAATCTTCAATGCAATGATATCTTCGTTGAACTATTTGATGTAATTCTTGTTGTGCATTTGTTGGGATTCGATGAATTGTGGGTTTATGACCAGCTTATTGATTGAAATTAATTGCATATTTTCAAATCTTGTGTAATATGATAGCTATGTATGCTTACCGATATACGAGTTTTCTTTGGCCAGTTAAAGGAGTAGATCTTTAGAGGGAGTGGTGCATAGTAGTGCATTCAATCTTGCGGTGGTTGAATTCTGTGACAGGAGGAGTTGCAAGGCACATATTCTATTGTTGCTACTAAGGTTAAAATGACGGGTTCTTAACATATTAACTAATCTTATCTTATCTACATTATGTCATCTTGTTCCAAGCATTACTCTATTTGTTATGAACTTAATACCTTGTGATGCATGTCGAATATCGGTCAAGGGGTGGAGTAATAGTAGTAGGCGTCAGTAAGTTTAACGGTCAACTTATCAGAGACAAAATGCCTATATATGAATTATGCTATGAAGAATCAAAATTGCAACTACGCACTTTTCTATCAATTACCCAATAGTAATTTGTTTACCCAGGGTATCATGCTTATGAGATACATGCCTCTAGTAAATGCTATGGCCCCGGGTCCACTTTTCCTATTAAATACCAAAAAATATAATTTCATTGTTGTTTCTATTTACTTTTTGGTTTATCTCATTATCTACCTATCACCACAAGATTTAATCCTCGCAATTGGCGGGAACAAGGGGATTGACAACCCTCTTGCCTTCGTTGGGTGCGAGCATTTGCTTTGTGTGTCTAGGTACTGTTGATGTTATCTTTGTGGTGTCTCCCATTGGTTCGATAAACCTTGGTTCTTATTTGAGGGAAATACTATATGCTCCTATACTACTTCATCCCTTCCTCTTCGGGGAAAACCCAACACCTGCCAAGTAGCAAACCCATTCGTTTTCCCCTTAGTGGCAACAATACAATACAATACAATACATCCCCTTATCCCTTTTGTCACGAGACATAGTCATCGCAAGATTAAACCCACACGTATGCACCACTCCCTATGAAGATCTAATCATCTAATTGGCAAAAGAATTAAGATATTGGAAAGCATACATATCTATGAAATTACATATAAAATATTTCAAAAAATCTCATATAACCTAATGAATTACTCAGATCATAAACTCACAATTCATTGGATCCCAACAAATGCACCGCAAAGAAGATTACATCGAATAGATCTCAAAGGAAATGATTGTATTGAAGATCAAAAGAGAGATAGAATGCCATCTAGATACTTCTATGGACGTCTAGATCCTGTAGGAACTACTCACACATCATCATGGAGGCAACAAGGTTGATGAAGATGGCCTCCTTGATGATTGCCCCCTCCTATAGAGTGCCAGAAACGGGCTCTAGATTAGGTCAGAGAAGAACAGAGGATTGCGATGGAAATACAATTGTTTTGAGTCTCGCTTCAAGTGTTTCTGGATTTGGGTATTTATGGAGCCGAAAATAGGTCAAAAGGTGGGCCAATGGGGCCAACGGCCTCGATGGCGTGCCCCTTTAGGGTCACGCCTTGTGAGCCCATGGTAGATTTTATGGCTGCCTTTCAAATCTTCTAGTGTCATATATATTCCAAAAAATGTTCCTCCTGAAGTTTCATCGTGTTTGGACTTCGGTAGGTATGGTTTTTCTATGAAACCAAAAACATGCAGAAAACATGAACTAACACTGGGCACTAAATTAATAGGTTAGTTCATAAAAATAATATAATGACATATAAAGTATATAAAAATGATAATATAATAGCATGAAATCAGAAAAAATTATAGATATTTGGAGACGTATCTAGTCACATGCATCGTGGCTCCTCTACAACTTCCTGTCTGAGCAGCCCGAGCGACACTAGATTCGGTTGATCCGGATACCAATGCCGCCATGACAACTTACCATCATAGTCACAGTCGTTGGTGCCCCTATCTTATTACTACTAGTCATTGTCCCCCTCTTGCATGGTGTCATTGTCCCCCAAAATCACGAGCTTTGACGACAACATCAACTAGGTTGAGCTCGATGCGGAGGACTCCAAGAGGGATCTTCAGGACGTGTTGCAATGATCGGCGTACAACATAGGGCTACCACAAGGCTCTTGCATTGTCACCGTCCGTGCTACCCTACAGTGCGCCCTCTCTCCCGTCCTTGGCAGGGGGGACCTTGTCCTCACACGGGATGACATCCTCATCACAACGGTCATGCTCCTTTTGACGCTAGGTACACCGTTGTCAGAGAACTTCCAAAATAAGAAGCTCGTGGGTTCAATGGGAACTTAGTTGATCATAGACGGCGAAGGAAAGCAACGTCCACCGCCGCACTTGAAAAGGGATTCGGCGTCTCCGAGCGAGAAGCCCGTCAACAAGTTGAAAACACACACGCAAGACCAAAGCCCTTCTCCGCAAGCACGAGACCGCAAACCATTGGAGATGCCATTCGTACAACGCCAACGTCGATGCCCAAAGGTCATTGAGATGCAGGTCAACTTTGTGAGGGTGTTTGGTAGCCATTAGGTCGTGCTTAGTTTTGTTTATGTGTAATTATACCATGAACTATGTGTGCCCTATGCTTATATGATGAACTATGTCTTCTATGTTTATGTGATGAACTATGTGTATCCTATGTGCTATGCGATGATCGTATGTTATAATTTGGCTGCAATTGTGTCCATTTGAAAATGAAGAATCACATATGGGGGGTTCCACTGGGAGGCCGATTTTGTCAGATAATTTGGTGCTGTTCACAAATAGATGGAGGATTTTGTGGTGCATCCCCTTAGGGCTCATTTGTTTCTCGAGGATAGTAAACCCTGGGCAATAGACCCCTAGAGTGGGTTTTGCCTACTCACTTAGGATCCCAACGACCACCATGGGAAATTGTCATGTTCCTGTTTGATGACGATGGTGGGGAGAAATGCCAATATTTCAACAAGCTAAAAAGGAGGAAGAGGTGGTACCCACGTTCGTGGATCTAGAGCCACCACTCACTAGGCATGAACTGGAGAAACAAAACAAGGCGGTGGTGCTGGATCGGCGGGAGGGGGGTTCACATGACTCCAAGAAGGGCTACGATCATGGGTCGTCATTGTGTGTTAGAGAGCTTCAAAGTGGGGTCTTAGGGGAAGGAGAGGGACAATCGCTTGGCTGTCGCCGCCGTGGAGGGTAGACTAACTTGAAGACCATCACTGGGGGAGGTCAAGGCGCTGCTTTCAATCAATGGAAAAGCAGATCGACAAGCGTTGCGTCGTTGATACGTCCTAAATGTATCCACTTTTCCAAACACTTTTGCTCTTGTTTTGGACTCTACTTTGCATGCTTTGAATGAAACTAACCCGGAGTAACGTTGTTTTTTAGTAGAATTACCTTGGTGTTACTTTTGGATAGAAATAACAGTTCTCAGAATTGGACGAAATCATACGGAGAACTTTTCTAGAATATATAAAAATAGGGACAACTACATTTGTGCCCTTAATTGGAACCCAATACTCAAATTTGCCCTTAATTCTAAAGTGTGCTCAAATTTACCCCTCTTCCGTTAAGTGCGGTTAGCGAAATGCCCTTCCGTACATTTTCCTTCCGGTTAAAGGCCTTTGGCCGTTAAGTGCGTGTATAGAAAAATCTAACGATAAAAGGCCTTTGACCGGATGGAAAATGTACGAAAGGGCATTTCTATAACTGCACTCAATGGAAGAGGGGCAAATTTGAGCACACTTGCGAATTAGAGGCAAATTTGAGTAGGTGGTTCGATTTAGGGGCTGAAATGTAAATGGCCCTAAAAAATGTTGGTGAAAATAGTTATCGGAGGAGGGACACCACATAGCCACAAGCTCATGTGCCCCCCTAGGGCGCGTCACCTAAGCTTGTGGGCCCTTGAAGACTCTGTTTGCCCAACCTCCGATCATATAAGCTTCGTCTCATCCAGTAAAAAATAGAGGAGACAAAATCATTGTGTTTTACGATACGGAGCCACCGCCACCTCCTGTTCTTCATCGAGCAGGTTGCTCCAGAGTCGGATTTGGGCTCCAGAGAGGAGGATTCGCCAGCATCGTCATCATCAACCCTTCTCCATCAACAATTCCATGATGCTCACCACTGGGAGTGAGTAATTCCTTCGTAGGCTTGCTGGATGGTGATGGAGATGGATGAGATTTTTCATTTAATCGGGTCAATTTGTTAGGGCCTGATCCCTGGTATCCACTCTGTCCTGAGATTGATGTTCCTATGACTTTCCTTTGCTTAATGCTTGTCACTAGGGTCTGAGTGCCATGATTTCAGATCTGAATCTTTGTGTTTCTATGAATATGAGAGTGTTTTGTATCTTATCTTGCAAGTTATGTGCACCTACTATGTGTTATGATCCACATACCCCAAGGTGACAAAAAATTGAATTTTTTCGGTGATGACCATAGTATGAGGAGTTCATGTATTCATGATGTGTTAATACTTTGTTCCGGTTCTCTATTAAACGGAGCCTTAATATCCCTTAGATTTCTTTATGGACCCTGTTGCCACGGGAGGGTAGGACAAAAGATGTCATACACATTCTTATTATACGCACGTATGACTATATACGGAATACATTCCTACATTGAATAGATGAATTGGAGCTAGTTCTGTGTCGCTCTAAGTTGTGACTGTTGCATGATGAATGTCATCCATACAATTATCCATCGTTGATCCAATGCCTACGTCTTGCTCATATTGCCTTTGCTAAGTTACTATTGTTGCTACTAGTGTTACAAATACTAGAAAATTGCTATTGTTACTATTGTTACTGTTACCACTACTATCAAAACTATCAAACTACTTTGCTACTAAATACTTTTCTATAGAAATATATCATTTCAGGTGTGGTTGAATTGGCAACTGAACTGCTAAGGCTCACAAATATCCTTTGGCTCCCA
This sequence comes from Hordeum marinum, assembly GCA_022496015.1. Taxonomy (NCBI): domain Eukaryota; kingdom Viridiplantae; phylum Streptophyta; class Magnoliopsida; order Poales; family Poaceae; genus Hordeum; species Hordeum marinum. Next base: position 363,953,548 of record CM039675.1, on the reverse strand, counting down.
TTTTGTCGAATCAATAAAGTTGGGTGAAATACTACCCTCGAAGACTATTTGGATCCCCTATACTCATGGGTTATCAACCGCCACCTCGAGGATTTTCTTTCCGATCCCTACATGCGTGGATTGTTTCTTTGGGGAAAGACATGGATCGGGGAGGAAAGCTCGTGGAAAAGAGCGGCCAAATGTGTCGTGAGCTTTCCCGGGGCTGACTTGCTCTGTAGGTTGCGCCGTGGTCTTGGACGGGGATCCTGGAGGCATCCCTGATAACAAAACAAGCCCTTAGGGTGCCTAGTGTTAACTATGCGATGGTTTACATTTGCGACGGTTTCAACGAGGAATATTTTTGCAGCCCTAAAACGCCACCCCCTTTATGGTTGAGAAGGATGCATAAAAATATTGTCTAAAGACAAACATGTCAAAAGTTGATCAAATTTGTGGGAAAAACTATCAAAACCTATAATACTCCTTCCATTTTTATTTACTCATATTAACTTTGTCTCAAGTCAAGCTTTCTAAAATTTGACCAAGTTTATACAAAAAATGATTAACATCCACAATGCCAAATCAATAGCATTGAAATCATCATTCAATATATTTTCATACTATATATATTATTATGAAAGTTTAGATTATTTTTGATAAACTTGGTAATATTTGATTTAGGTCAAAGCTAATGTGGCGGAGTTAATAAAAACGAAGGGAGTACTAACTAGATAATATGAAAATACATATAATTATATATTTAATGATACTAATGTTGACGAGGATATGTACCTAGGGTAGGTTCCTAGGCAAGGGCCACATACTCTACCTAAGGACACCACATGGGAGGACTTGAATATCAAGCATTAACTTCCGAGTGGATCCTTGGAGACGTTTAAAGTCACTCAACAGTAATCCACTCAGAGACTCCTGCTCTCACTCGGCAGTCACGTGTCACTCGACAGACCTCACTTCACTCGACGCCAGAAGACCAGGAGCCATCATCAAGAGCCCAACGGGCATACGCTGGCTTAATGGCCCTTAATAGCTTTTACTACGTACGTTACCTGTAATGGCAGACTTTACACCCCACTACCAGACCCTTTCATGCGGGGCCATTATGAGGGGCAGCGAACTCTATATAATCCGCCCCTCCCCTCCTGCACAAGGGTTAAGAAACTATTGTGATCTCTACATTCCACTCGACATAAAGCTCCCGAGCACTGAGACGTAGGGCTGTTACCTCCACGAGAGGGGCCTGAACTCATACATCTGTGTCTACACCCTCGCCGTAGCTAGGACTCTGCCCTCTCCATTCGTACCCCTACAATCTACTGTCAGGCTCGTTCTCACGACAGTTGGCGCCCACCGTGGGGCAGGCGTCTAAGCGACTTCCAGCGAGGTTGCGTTTTTCATCCTTCAACATGTCTTCCAGCGGTGTTTTTGCTCTGGGCCACGAGATCCGTTTCGGAGCACTCACTTTCATTGCCGACGATTCGGCATGGCTCCAGGAGGTGCCTCTCAATGTCAAGGGGCTCCCGATCCGCGGGGCCGTGCATTTCCGCGTGAGTACATGCGGCATGTTGCTGCATCAGCCGTCGACCCCTTACGTATTGACTCCTCTCGCCGTTTGTGGTCGCAAGTGGTCCGGCCGCTCACGACTCCAGCGGTGGGTCAAACATGCAGCGGCGCGTCAAGCTTCTTCGCAGGTTGCAGCACTCGAACCTGCGGAGTCCCTTCATGGCGTGTTCAAGTCGGATTCCGATCCATCCGACGTGCCTTCCGAGTGTGAGAGATGTGATCCCGCAGCGGAGGTCTTGATGGCAGGCTCTCATCAGAGCTCACCGCCTGGTTTTGGTCATGGCGAGCACGAGGCTGGTGGCCCGTCGAACATGCAGTCGCATCGCGATGAGAAGGTCCTTCATACCCCCATCGTCAATGCGACCGCCGAGGCCCGGGCTTTGGAGGCCGCACGCGTTCGTCTAGAAGAGCTCCAGGCAGAGATCGACGAGCGCGCCCGACCACGCCTGTCGCGCCCCAGTCGACGTCAGCGACAACTGTTCCCGACTGGATCTCACGATGGCGTCGAGGTATACCGAACTCCCGTGCTTAATGTTGTTGGTGCTGCTAGGATAGTAGATTCCATTCAGCCGTCCCGGTCAGAGGCTGGTAGGGGGCTGTTGCAGATCAGAGCACTGTTAGATGCAGCACAACGCCAGAATTCAGCAGTTTCTCAGTCTCGTCACAAGATACACAGCAATTCACCCAAGGCAGAGACCGTTCAGTCGGCACATAGTCCTAGGTCACCCTTACGTCATCGAGGCGGCGGTTATCGTGAAGGGCAAGACAGAGATCAGCATCATCGCGAAGACCACCATCGAGTGCCCACTCCTCCGTGAAGTGGTCCGTACGCGCCCCGATGCCAGGACGACGGGCACTCCTTCGGTGACGAGCGGGATGCAGACTTTGATGCCCGCGCATACCTTCTTCAGAAGCGGATTGACAAGAGCAAAGCCTACAGAGAAGGACATGACAGAGATGTCCCGAGTGGAAGCTCAGCTGCAGTGTCTGGTCCAGAGTGTTTTAGCAGAGCTATACGTTCTTTGGAGATTCCCCCCAACTTCAGAATGGCAGCGGGGATCGGAAAGTTTTCTGGTGAAACAAAACTAGAGACTTGGCTAGATGATTACCGAGTGGCTGTGCAGATTGGCGGCGGGAATGACAATGTCACAATGAAGCACCTACCTCTTATGTTGGATGGTCCAGCTCGAGCTTGGTTGAATCGTTTGGCTCCTTCCAGCATTCATTGTTGGGAAGATCTTACCTGAGTGTTTGTCCGGACCTTTGAGGGCACTTGCAAGCGCCCCGCAGGTCTGGTCGACTTACAACACTGCGTCCAGAAGCCCAGTGAAACCTTAAGGGACTATATTCAGCGATGGTCCACCCTGCATCATATGGTGGAAAATGTGTCGGAACACTAGGTTGTTTGTGCCTTCAAGGCCGGTGTGAGATAGAAAGAGCTATAGTTGAAGTTCGGGTGCACTGGTGACATTTCACTCGGCAAGATGATGGAAATTGCCACTCGCTACGCCAATGGCGAGGAAGAAGACCGCCTCCGTAGCAGCAAAGGAAAAGCGGTCGCCAACGAGTCTGGCGGCGGCAACAATAGGAAACAAAAGCGGAAGGCTGAAGATCCAGCTCCGGCAGAGGCGGCAGCACTAGCGACTCAGTCGAAGAACAAGGGTAAGGCCAAAGCTCAGTATGCCTTCAAGAAGGGGAAGGGTCAGCCAGGAACCGATATCTTGGATCAGCCATGTGTGATTCACACGAAGAAAGATGCAGAAGGCAACCTGATTTTGCCCAAGCACACCACTCGACAGTGTCGAACCCTCATCCAACAGTTCAAGGGAGACCAGTCGAGTGGGAAATCTCCTGAAAAAGAAGATGAAGATGAAGAAAAGGAAACATTCCCGGATGTCACTGCTACACTGGTGATCTTTGCTGACATCGAGAGCAAGAGCCGTCTGAAAGTCATAAATAGAGAGATCAACATGGCTATGCCAGACACCCCCACCTACCTCAAATGGTCTCGGTATGCTGTCACATTCGACCAGACTGACCATCCTGCCCGTGTGGCCACACCCTGTCGACAAGCTCTGGTAGTTGATCGGGTGGTGTAGGAGACTCAACTTAGAAAGGTCCTAACGGACGGCGGCAGCGACCTGAACATTCTATATGTGGATACCCTGAAGGGAATGGGCATTCCTATGTCCCGTCTCAGCGAAAGCAGCATGCATTTCCATGGGGTCATCCTAGGAAAGAAGGCCAAGTCACTCGGCCAGATAGCATTGGATGTGACATTCGGAGATAACAAAAATTTCCGAAAAGAAAAGTTGACATTTGAAGTCATGGATTTCAAGAGTGCTTACCACGCCATTTTGGGTCGACCCGCTTATGCACGTTTCATGGCCCGACCATGTTACGTGTATCTCAAGCTGAAAATGCCGGGCCCTAAGGGCGTGATCACGGTCACGGGCAATCGACAGCGGGCCGAAGAGTGTCTCCAGCAAGGGTCCAAGATCGCCGACCAACAGATGGCCATGGTCGAACTGGAGGAGTACAAGAAAACCAATGACCCTACTGATTTGCTCCACGCAAAAAAGTCGGCTTCCGAGTCGGCATTTCAGTCGGCAGGAGAAGTGAAGAAGGTGCACATCCACCCGATGGATCCAACCGCTGCCCTGACGAATATCTCGACAACACTCGATAGAAAATAGGAAGTCGAGCTCATCCGGTTCCTCCGTGAGAACTAGGATATCTTTGCATGGAAGCCTGCTGACATGCCGTGGATTCCCAGGGAGCTGGCTGAGCACCGTCGGCGAGTGGATCCGAAGGCCAAGCCCGTCAGGGAGCATTTGTGTTGATCTGCGGCTCAGAAGCGCAAGGCAATCGGAGAAGAAGTGGCCCGTCTCTTGCAAGCCAAGTTCATTCGGGAGATTTACCACTCCGAGTGGCTCTCGAATGTTGTGATGTTTCCCAAGAAAGATAAGTCGTTGTGCGTGTGCATTGACTTCAAACATCTCAATAAGGTGTGTCCGAAAGACCTTATAGATCAAATTGTTGACTCGACAACGGGGTGCGAGCGATTATCGTTTTTGGATGCCTATTCTGGGTACCATCAGATCCGTCTGTTTGGCCCAGATGAAATAAAAACAGCCTTCATCACCCCATTTGGGTGTTTTTGCTACATCACCATGCCTTTTGGTCTCAAGAATTCCGGTGCTACTTTTATGCGCATGATTCAAAAATGTTTACTCGACCAGATCCCTTGGAATGTCAAGGCGTACATGGACAATATAGTGGTCAAGTCCCGCAAAGGTTCCGACGTGCTGGCTGACTTGGCTAAGATATTCGCCAATCTGAGGCAATTCGACATAAAGTTGAATCCGGCCAAATGTACCTTCAGTGTCCCTGGTGGCAAGTTACTCGGTTTTCTTGTTTCCGAACGAGGAATTGATGTCAATCCTGAGAAGATCAGCGCCATTACCCGTATGAAGACTCTCGTGCGAGTGCACGATGTTCAGAAGCTCACATGTTGCTTGGCAGCATTGAGTCGATTCATTTCTCGTCTTGGTGAGAAGGCTCTGCCCTTGTGTCAGTTGATGAAGAAATCAGACACATTCGACTGGACTCCTGAAGCTGAAGCAGCATTGTTGAGCTCAAAGCCTTGCTATCCACCCAGTCGGTGCTTGCCGCTCCTGCCAGCAAAGAGCCCTTGCTCCTGTACATCGTGGCCACAAATCAGGTCATCAATACAGTGCTGACTGTCAAACGAGAAGAGGAAGGCAAAGCCTATAAGGTTCAGCGGACAGTTTATTATGTCTCGGAAGTTTTGTCCCCCTCAAAGCAGAGATATCCTCATTATCAGAAGCTGGTGTATGGTATTTACTTATCAGCGAAGAAGGTGGCACATTATTTCCAAGACCATTCGATCTCAGTCGTCAGTGATGCACCTTTATCAGAGATTTTCAATAATCGCGACGCATCAGGTCGAGTGGCTAAATGGGCAATTGAGTTGGGACACTTCGACATCAGATTCAAGGCCAAGAAGGCAATCAAGTCCCAAGCATTGGCAGATTTCATGGCCGAGTGGATCGAACAGCAACAGCCTATCCAAGTTCACTCGGCGCATTGGACAATGTTCTTCGACGGCTCCAAAATGTTGAATGGATCCGGTGCTGGTGTTGTTTTGATATCCCCTAGAGGCGACAAGCTCAGCTATGTCTTGCAAATTCACTTTGATTCCTCCAACAATGAGGCAGAGTATGAAGCACTTTTGTACGGGTTGCGCATGGCTATCTCGCTCGGTGTCAAGCGCTTGATGGTTTATGGCGATTCAGATTTGGTGGTGAATCAAGTGATGAAAGAGTGGGATGTTAGAAACCCTGCTATGACTGGATACTGCAATGCAGTATGGAAGCTGGAGAAGAAATTTGAAGGTCTGGAACTTCACCATGTTCCTCGACTGAAAAATCAGGCAGCTCATGAGCTATCCAAGATTGGTTCCACTCAACGGCATGTCCCCAGCGGAGTGTTTCTGGAGCATTTGCACACTCCTTTGATTCAAGAGGATCCCTTCACTGAAGAGCCCCCACAAACCTTAAGCTCCTCTGACTCGACTGAAGTCGATGTTCCTGCTGTGATTGACCTGGTCATGGAGGTGCTAGTTATCATTCCCGACTGGACTGTACCGTACATAGCCTATATCCTCAGACAGGAGCTTCTTGAAGATGAAGCAGAGGCTCGACAGATTGTGCGCAGGTCCAAGGCTTTCACTGTGATGGGAGATCAGCTATTCATAGAAAGTGTGACTGGTGTCACCCAGCGCTGCATTTCACCTGAGGAAGGTCGAATGATTCTAGATGAAATCTACTCGATAACTTGCGGGCACCATGTGTCTTCAAGGGTGATCGTCACTAAAGCATACTAAGCGGGTTTTTATTGGCCACGGGCTAATGAAATGGCTAAGGACATTGTTGATCATTGCGAGGCATGTCAGTTCTATGCAAACCTGTCACACAAGCCAGCGTCTGCTCTGAAGACAATTCCACTCACCTGGCCGTTTGCGGTTTGGGGGCTCGACATGGTTGGTCCTTTCCGACCCGGAAAAGGAGGATTCACCCACCTGTTGGTAGCAGTCGACAAATTCACCAAGTGGATTGAAGCCAAGCCCATCAAGAATCTAAATTCCCGCACGGCGGTCACGTTCATGAGGGAGATCATTATCCGGTTCGGCATTCCCCACAGCATCATCACGGACAATGGCACTAATTTTGACTCGGAAGAATTCAGCAGATTCTGTAACTCCCAAGGCACCCGAGTGGATTACGCTTCCGTTGCACACCCTCAAACCAATGGGCAAGTTGAGTGGGCTAATGGTCTCATTCTACAAGCTCTGAAGCCTCGTCTCATGCGCGATTTGGATCATGCTGTTGGTGCGTGGGTAACTGAGTTGTTGTCTGTTTTGTGGGGGTTGAGGACAACGCCTAATCGGTCGACTGGACGAACTCATTTATTCCTTGTCTATGGTGCTGAAGCTATACTGTCAAGTGACTTGGCCCACAATTCTCCTCGAGTGGAGTTGTATTCTGAGGCCGAAGCCGAGCAGGCCAAGCGAGATGGGGTAGATCTTCTGGAAGAAGAGCGTGAGATGGCTCTGATCCGGACCACAACCTATTGGCAAGACTTGCGGCGCTTCCATGCAAGGAATGTCAGAAGCCGAGCATTCCATGAAGGAGATTTGGTGCTCCGAGTGAATTAGCACCGACCTCACAAGCTAGCTCCTGCATGGGAAGGCCCTTTTGTAGTCTCCAAGGTGCTAAACAATGGAGCCTATCACTTATATAATCTCATGAAGCAGATGAATGAGCCACGAGCTTGGAATGCAGACCTGCTTTGACATTTTTACACTTGAGACATTAGTCTCATTCTGCAAGGTCTGAAGCCTTGTCTCATGCGCGATTTGGATCATGCCGCTGGTGCGTGGGTAACTGAGTTGCCATATGATTTGTGGGGGTTGAGGACAACGCCTAATCGGTCGACTGGACGAACTCCTTTCTTCCTTGTCTATGGTGCTAAAGCTATACTGTCGAGTGACTTGGCCCACAATTCTCCTCGAGTGGAGCTGTATTCTGAGGCCGAAGCCGAGCTGGCCAGGCAAGATGGGGTAGATCTTCTGGAAGAAGAGCGTGAGATTGCTCTGATCCGGACCACAGCCGATCAGGAAGACTTGCGGCGCTTCCATGCAAGGAATGTCAAACGCCGAGCATTCCATGAAGGAGATTTGGTGCTCCGAGTGAATCAGCACCGACCTCACAAGCTAGCTCCTGCATGGGAAGGCCCTTTTGTAGTCTCCAAGGTGCTAAACAATGGAGCCTATCACTTATATAATCTCATGAAGCATATGGATGAGCCACGAGCTTGGAATGCATACCTGCTTTGATGTTTTTACACTTGAGACATTAGTCTCATTCTGCAAGGTCTGAAGCCTCATCTCATGCGCGATTTGGATCATGTCGCTAGTGCGTGGGTAACTGAGTTGTCGTCTATTTTGTGGGGGTTGAGGACAACGCCTAATCGGTCGACTGGACGAACTCCTTTCTTCCTTGTCTATGGTGCTGAAGCTATACTGCCGAGTGACTTGGCCCACAATTCTCCTCGAGTGGAGTTGTATTCTGAGGCCGAAGCCGAGCAGGCTAGGTGAGATGGGGTAGATCTTCTAGAAGAAGAGCGTGAGATGGCTCTGATCCGGACCACAACCTATCAGCAAGACTTGCGGCGCTTCCATGCAAGGAATGTCAGAAGCCGAGCGTTCCATGGAGATTTGGTGCTCCGAGTGAATCAGCACCAACCTCACAAGCTAGCTCCTGCATGGGAAGGCCCTTTTGTAGTCTCCAAGGTGCTAAACAATGGAGCCTATCACTTATATAATCTCATGAAGCAGATGGATGAGCCACGAGCTTGGAATGGAGACCTCCTTCGAAGTTTTTACACTTGAGACATTAGTTTTCTGATGTAATAAGAGTACTTCATCAATGCAATTTGTGTCTCTGCAATTAATACCTCGTCAATTCCAACCGTGCAGTTATTTGCTTGAGGATACTCCAAGCGACGAGCAATCCTCGCACTCGGGGGCTTAGCTGCGAAACATGTTTCGCCTAAGTTAAAAACACTGTCAGGTGGATAGCAGTCCATTCACTCGACGGCCTATTTGCGAATCCGTCTTCGCTTGGGTTCAAATATATATATATATATATATATATATATAACTCGTCGAGGCGATGTTAATCCATTCACTCGACAGTTTAGATGCGAATCGACATTCGCCTAAGTTCAAAATACTCCGAGTGATGAGCGATCCTCACGCTCGGGGGCTTAGACGCGAATACATTTCACCTAAGTTAAAAACCTCGTCGACTGGATAGTAATCCATCCACTTGACAGCTTAGATGCGAATCGACATTCGCCTAAGTTCAAAATACTCCGAGTGATGAGCGATCCTCACGCTCGGGGGCTTAGCTGCGAATAAATTTCGCCTAAGTTAAAAACCTTGTCGAGGCGATGGTAATCCATTCACTCGACAGCTTAGATGCAAATCGATATTCGCCTAAGCTCAAAATACTCCGAGTGATGAGCGATCCTCACGCTCGGGGGCTTAGCTGTGAATACATTTTGCCTAAGTTAAAAACCTCGTCGACTGGATAGTAATCCATCCACTCGACAACTTAGTTGCGAATCGACATTCGCCTAAGTTCAAAATACTCCGAGTGATGATCGATCCTCATGCTCGGGGGCTTAGCTGCGAATACATTTCGCCTAAGTTAAAAACCTCGTTGACTAGATAGTAATCCATCCACTCGACAGCTTAGATGCGAATCTACATTCGCCTAAGTTCAAAATACTCCGAGCGATGAGCGATCCTCACGCTCGGGGGCTTAGCTGCGAATACAATTCGCCTAAGTTAAGAACCTCGTCGACTGGATAGTAATCCATCCACTCGACATCTTAGCTACGAATCGACAATTTCCTAAGTTCAAAATACTCTGAGTGATGAGTGATCCTCACGCTCGGGGGCTTAGCTACGAATACATTTTGCCTAAGTTAAAAACCTCGTCGACTAGATAGTAATCCATCCACTCGATAGCTTAGATGCGAATCGACATTCGCCTAAGTTCAAAATACTCCGAGTGATGAGCGATCCTCACACTCGGGGGCTTGGCTGCGAAAACACTTCGCCTAAGTTAAAAACAAAAGCAGTCGAACAGACGATTGAAAGCCAAAGCGCGAGCAAAATCCAAAGGATAAAACCGTGGATAAACGTCTTGTGCAGAAGCAAATGTGTTCAGGCCTAAGGTCTGAATAACGTTTTAAGGGATACAGTTCCACTCGGCATGCCGAGGAAAATTTAACTGTTTTTCCAAAGACTCAAGTTTCTAGGCAGGCGACGGACTGGCGGGCTCGACAAAAGTGTCCAGGTTGATGCCATCGGCGATTCTGGTGGCCGCCTCGATGAAGGTTTCCATGAAGTCCTCGAACTGGAGTTTCTTCGTGTTTACCACTTGGAGCTCCTTCAGCTTCTCCTCCCTCATGTCCCTACAATGGACCCTGACTAGTGACAACATCACGTTGGCCCCGCAACGAGCAGCAGATTTTTTCCAAGCTTGCACTCGATTGGGAAGTTCGTTCAGGCGAGCCATCATGGAGTTGAGGTCGAGCTGAAGAGTGTCCTCAGGCCATAGCTCCTTGTCGATTCTTTCCATGACAGATTTCAGTCGAGCGATATAGGCCTGGGCACCGTGGAGCCGAAAGTTGAGCCGCAGCATGTTCATCACCACCGCATCAGCAACTGGCGACTTGGTGGGGTCAAGCATGGGCTCAATCTCCTATGTTTCCTTTTCAAAGTCCTGGCAGAATTCTATTGAACAAGGGGAATCGGTGAACTGTAACCCTCAAAATTTTCTTTTGCAAATGTCAGTCGACAAGAAATACTCACCGTCGAGCAGAAGATACATCTTCCTCGAGAATTTGCCCAGATGCTTATCCAGGCCATTACTCCTCTTGGTTAGTTGCTCGGCCTTCTTGACAAGATCCGCACGCTCCTTCTTCAGCTTGGCGTTCTCCTCTTCCAGCTTCTGGACGGCCGCCAACTTCTGCTCTGCAGCTTCAGTTTTGTCCTTGGCCACTTGTTGGGCATCAGCAAGTGCTTTGTCCTTCTCCTCCAGTGCCCTCTTCATGGAATCTAAAGAAACAACATTGTTGAGTCGCGCTTGGAGTCGACGGTTTTTATTGCGCACGTCTGTTTGAGCGAGAGCACTCGGTTCAAAACATGAAAAGGGGAAGATGGGAATGCTGAAAATCGGCACTCATTACCTCCCAGAGACTTCAGCTCAGCACGTGCTCGCTCCAGGGTATTGTTGGCAACCGCCAAGTCCACCTACAATTGGTTCTTCTCCTCCACCATCTCCTTGTATTGCGTCCCAAGTTCACAAGCCGTCTGGAACCAACAAAAGACAGGAGTTCAATCAGCAAGTAGTTCTTGGACAGTCGACTAAGTTATTAAAACCGGCGAATTCCCATGTTGGAAGAATTCAAACAGAAATTCCACTCGACATATCGAGTGGCTCTGGCGCTCCGCACACCGTAAACAAATTCAAACAAAAATCTATCTCTATTAAGACCCCTACCGACGCAAGCACTCGACAGTGGTCTCGGGGACTACACCCAGTGGGTGCACTAAGAGCGCCCCCACTGAGACGGTTAACTCTCGATCCGTCGAGTAACTCGTCAGAAAAAAACACTTGACAAGGTCAGCCATGTCGTGACACTCAACCCGTCGAGTGGTGCACCCACCCTACTCTATAGAGTGCAGCCTATCCTTATGCAGCGTCATATCATGGTTTGTAAATAATATCCATGAAACCTGCAAGGTAGATGCGGAATGGTGTGATTGAACGCGAAGTGTATCCTGTATACAATAGACTCTAAGACCCCTGCCGATGCAAGCAATCGACAACGGTCTCGAGGACTACACCTAGTGGGTGCGCTAAGAGCGCCCCCACTGAGACGGTTAACTCTCGATCCGTCGAGTAACTCGTTAGAAAACACACTCGACATGTCGAGCGACAATAGTACCGCGTGTACTACCAATCCTAGTTCTACTCGACTACGATCCGATCTATTCGACTGGAGAAAGTTCAAACATTCTATGGCGATCACCCAGTGGGTGTACGACAGCCAAGAAAAGACAAGAATTCAATTAACAATGGACTTACAATTGAACTTACTCGGACATTGGTGCGGAGGGCTGTGCTGACGTCAAAAGCCAGTTTGCCGGCCTCGTACGCCTCCTTGGTCCTCAGCATGAGCTGCTCCGCCTGGATCATGGCTTCCTTTGCAGCTTTGGTTTGGTCTTTCGGGGTGCGATGCAGAGGGAAGGCCGTCACAGGTGGGGTCGGCGTAGTCGCTGGAGCAGTTGAGGCAGCCTAAAGAGGTCCGGTCGGAGTCGACGTCACGACGGTCGAGATGGTTGGAGGAGCATGCGACAAAGGCGTTGTAGGCTCAACCCTGGGTCGCTCGAGTCACCTCTCCTCTGGGAAGACTCCGAAGTTGAGCACTGAGGTGCTTGCGACGATGACGCCTTTCGGGTGCGAGCGTGCGAAGTGTCCAACAGCCCTTCGTCATCCTCCACTTGAATGACCTCTACAACAACCGACAACAACAACACCTGCATGTGTCGAGTCCTATTCGGACAAACGAACAACTTTCTTACCTCTATGAGAAGTGGAAACATCAGCGGTATCAACATCCATCACGTCCTCTTCATCTCGACGAGGCGAGGTCACAAATGTTGCAGCTCTGATGGATTAGACAGCTTTCACTCAGATATAACTCAAGACTGTAGTCGACAGAACAATTCAGAAATGAACACTTACATGGAGACGACAGGTACGGCCACCCTCATGCGGGGCAGTGCTTTGCGAGGCTTGGAGGTGGCTTGCTTGGGCTGCTTGGCCAATCTTTCATTCAACTCAACAGGTTAGGGGCGGCTCCGTTTTGGGTTCTTCTCGCTTGGGCACGGGACCTTGTCCTCAGTAGCTGTCGAATCATGGAGGGCCTTAGTGCAGCCTTCGCAACGAGGGGGCGACTCGACTCCTTCCTCTTCACTGGAATCTTCATATTCATCCTCAGAGTCGGAAAGTCCGTCGCCGTCCATGCTGCCGCCCTCGCTCACCACGCCATCATGCACATGGTTCTTGTTGGGAACAGACGAGTGCATGTTCATCCATTCCTGCATAATTCAAACAAGAGAGTCAGACTACAAGTCAATATATCACTCGACGGTATAAATGTATCAGTCGACATCACATGTCTCACCAGGTTCTTCGATGGGTTTTCATCCGAGTAAGGTCGGATCCTCTTGGCTCCCGAGGGGTTGTCACAAGCCCCAGTGATGCTCCGAGGCCACTGCTCGACAGTCTCCTGTGTAACTTCTTCTAGATGCGTCTTGGTCGAGTCCCCCGGACCTGCGTAGTGCCACATGGTGTGTTCTCTGGCCTGGAGTGGCTGTATACGTCGACCGAGGAATGTTTCATGTAGATCCATGCCTATCACCCCGCCCCGGATCAGCTGAACCACTGCCTCGACTAATATACCAACTTGGACATGCTCCTCGTCGGTCACCTTCAGGGACTTGGGGGCAGCGGGTCGGTCAGGTGAAAACGGGGGAAGACCAGTCGACATGTTAGATGGCACTACATCTTTGCAGTAGAACCAGGTCGACTGCCAGCCTCGGACAGACTCGGGAAGAGTAATGGCAGGAAAGGAACTACGTTGCCTTTTCTGTACCCCTAAACCTCCACACAACTAGAGCACGTGAGTCTTCCCGTCAGTGGCAAGGACTTTCTTCACAGTCTGTGATCTGACCATGAAGAGATGCTTAAACAACCCCCAATGGGGAGAGCACCCCAGGAAACACTCGCACAAGGTGACGAATGCAGACAAGTACACCATGGTGTTTGGCAGAAAGTGATGCAGTTGCGCACCAAAGAAATTCAGAAATCCCCGAAAGAATGGGTGGGGTGGCATGAAGAAACCTCTTTCTACATGGGAGAGGAGAAGAACCCGCTCCCCGTCGTGCGGCTCCGGCTCGCGCTCCTCCCTTGGCAGCATCTAGGCGCCGTCCCCAATATCCCGTCGGAGACGAGGCCCTCGAGGTCGGCGCGAGTGACAACAGAGGGGAGAAAATCCCCCTGCATCCACCCCGCTGGCGTGGTGAACCGAGCAGTCGAGGGCTTCTTGCCCTTGAGCTTCGACGTCCCCTTCTTTGCACGCTCCAGCTTCTCCGTCGCGTTCTTCATCATCAGAGCGGCGGCTCTGGTCGGAGGAGAGCGGTGTGCTGTGTTAGGGAGCAGAGGAGGCGGAGGAAGAGAGGGAGAATCGATGGATGGTACTGTGCAATCCGCGACTCAGGAAGCTTTATATGTTGCCGAGTGTCTCACTGACTAGTGGTCCTGCGAGATAACCGCACATGCCAACCGCTGACGACGCCTAGTGCGTGGCGAGATGACCGACATGAGAATCGAGGCGTCATACCTCCACTTGCCCTGATCGTGGCATCATCTTCGCGCGTGCGTGCGCTTCCCAAATTTTCGTATCCCGGAGAATCCGGGCCCGTCAGACCGACCCGTCACCTCCCCAAGATACGCTCGATTCACTCGGACACTTTTAAGTCTGAATGGATCCAGGCGAGCGGAGAAGAATTCAATCGACATAAATTTCGTTGAAGACCCGAATATCATTCGGAAGATTTTGCGTGTCGATCCTAAATGAATGCTAATGCTCAGAGTTCAATCGACGCAAGTTCCATGGAAATCCCAAATATCATTCGGAGGATTTGATGCACTAACTCAAGGTCTATGTTGATACCTTCTTCCACCACTCAAACCCCGATCCATTCGGGGGCTAATTATTGGAAATATGCCCTAGAGGCAATAATAAATTAGTTATTATCATATTTCCTTGTTCATGATAATCGTTTATTATCCATGCTATAATTGTATTGATCGTAGAGTTAGATGCATGTGTGGATACATAGACAAAACCATGTCCCTAGTATGCCTCTAATGGACTAGCTCGTTGATCAAAGATGGTTAAGTTTTCCTAGCCATGGACATGAGATGTCATTTGATAACGGGATCACATCATTAGGAGAATGGTGTGATGGACAAGACCCAAACTTCAAACGTAGCATATAATCGTGTCAGTTTATTGCTACTATTTTCTGCATGTCAAGTATACGTTCCTATGACCATGAGATCATGCAACTCACACACATCGAAGGAGTGCCTTGTGTGTATCAAACGTCGCAACGTAACTGGGTGACTATAAAGGTGCTCTACAGGTATCTCTGAGGGTGTCTGTTGAGTTGGCATGGATCGAGACTGGGATTTGTTACTCCGTATGACGGAGAGGTATCTCAGGGCCCACTCGATAATACAACATCACAATAAGCCTTGCAAGCAATGTGACTAAGTGTTGGTCATGGGATCTTGTATTACGGAACGAGTAAAGAGACTTGCCAGTAACGAGGTTGAACTAGGTATGGAGATACCAACGATCGAATCTCGGGCAAGTAACATATCGAAGAACAAAGGGAACATCATACGGGATTAACTGAATCCTTGACATAGAGGTTCGACCGATAAAGATCTTCGTAGAATATGTAGGAACCAATATGTTCATCCAGGTCCCGCTATTGGTTATTGGCTGTAGAGGTGTCTCGATCATGTCTACATAGTTCTCGAACCCACAGGGTCTGCACACTTAAGGTTTGGTGATGTTTCGGTAGTATAGAGTTATGTATGGTGGTGACCGAAGGTTGTTCAGAGTCCCGTATGAGATCCCGGACATCACGAGGAGCTCCGGAATGGTCCAAAGGTAAAGATTCATATATAGGAAGTCCTATTTTGGTCGCCGGAAAAGTTTCGGGCTCATCGGTAGTGTACCGGGAGTGCCGGTAGTGTACCGGGGGACCATCAGGAGATGTATTTCGACCCAAGAGGCTACATGGGCTGTGGGAGGGTGGAAACCAGCCCTTAGTGTGCTGGTGGAAGTCCTCTAAGAGGCCAATGCGTCTGGAGTTGAAAGAGAAAGAAAAAACGCAAGGTGGAAAGAGATTCCAAGTAGGAAAGGAGGAATCCTAGTCCTACTAGGATTGGAGGAGGATTCCTCCTCTCCTCCTTGCGCAAGGGCAGACTTGTGCGCCAGCCCTCCTCCTCCCTCCCTCGTATATATACTGGTGGTATTGGGTGTTTTGCACTTGTTTTTACAGCCACGTGCTACCCGTTCCACCGGTGCTCCTCTAGATCGGATTTCCGCAGTGCTTAGGCGAAGCCCTGCTGGAATTGCTCCACCACCATCGCCGGAGCGCCGTCACGCTACCGGTGAACTCTTCCTCCTCTTCACTTCCTCTTGATGGATCAAGATGGTGGAGATCGTCATCAAGTTGTACGTGTGCTAAACGCGGAGGTGTCGTCCGTTCGGCGCTAGATCGGAAGGATCGTGATGAGTTCGCGAGACGGACCGTGATGAGTTTGCGAGATGGATCGTGATGAGTTCGCGAGACGGATCGTGATGAGTTCACGAGACGGACCATGATGAGATCGCGGGATGGATCGTGATGAGTTCGCGAGACGGATCGTGATGTGTTCGCGGGACGAATCGTGATTGGATCGCGAGACGGATCGTGATGAGATCGCGGGACGCTCGGTGTCGTGGTTTTATCACGGCAGATGTCTGGGTGAATGGACTTAGGTTCGAGGCCATCGCTAACGGGGTGTACTCAAAGGGGTTAGTCGGGACGAAAGACACGGATTTACCCAGGTTCGGCCCCTCGAATCGAGGTAATAGCCTACGTCCTGCTTGTGTTTGTATTGCTTGCGTATCGATTAGAGGGAGCTAAAAGCTTGACCTAGTTCTCGATTGCCTGTCCTCTAAATTGCCCCGGGTCTGCCTTTATATAAGAGGTCAGGACCACCGGTTCATTACAATTGATAACCGAGTCTTTCTCTATCTTCTTGTCCAAGCCGTCTGCGAGTCGGCTTGCATGCCCGGGTCTTCTCCGTCCGGGCCGTTGTACGGCCCACACCTTGAGCCGCCTACCTCCCTGGGCCACCAGTCTTGCGGCTCACCTTTGGGCCGGCTCACGGGCCAGCAACATGACCTGGAGCCTCCGGGGCGGGTCATATCCCCAACATTAGGCCCCAGGTTGAACTGAGCCTGCTCACTTCATCCTTCTCTTCCACTTTTGGCGAGTCGCCCGGAAATGACCCGGCGTGACGTCATGAGATCTGCTGACGTATCACCAAATCTTTCATTAACTGTCATCCCGAAAATCGAGGCGTCCGCCTCGGCCAAACGGTGTCATCGCCTGGATTTTCGCGCCTTCCTTAACCCCCTTTTAAATATGACCCGTGCGGGTCGGGTTTCCCATCCTCTTGCTCGTGCCTCTTCTTCTTCGTCTTCTTCCTGTCGCCGGCCCAGCGTCTTCGAGCTCTGCTTCGGCGCCGTCCGTACGTCATCCCCAACCTGGCCGCTGTATCACCCTGAACGTACCAAAGATTCGTCCGCCTCCGTCGCTCCTTCTCCGGTGAGTTCTCCTGTTCCATAGATAGCCGCCGCCGTAGTAGGGTTTTTACCGGGGGCTCCGTCGCCACCGCTCGGGCTCCGGCACCGCCATCACGAGTGTATCTCGACACCGCTAATACCTTTAGAATGCGCTCTTGCTCTGCCGCCGCGCGCGGGCTGGCCGCACGTAATGCGCGGGCCACGATGGCTCCATTTCGTTTCCTTTTTCCTTCGCTATTCATCGCTAGGTCAGGTTAAAATTTATTTTCTCTGCTTTTGTAGATCCGTAGACATAGTAATATTTTGCGAAATCGGTTTTTAGGACTTAGACAATTTTCAATCTTCCTTTCCTCTGTTGAGCTGCTAAGCCTCCCCGGCTCTAATCAGCCGGGTCTTCCACCTTATCCATAGAGCCCTTAAACCTTTAAGCCGTCAAAAATATTTGCTTGCGCTTTAACTCATCGCGCCTTTTATCTTGCATAGCACTTAAGCCGCCAATATGTCTCGTGCGTCCAACTCATGCAACTGGGTTGGGTCGTGCATCACACAGGACTTTTTGTCGGATTTTGTTCACGTGGGTACTCTTCCTCCCAAGGAAGTCATTAGCTGGCGGGTCCCGGGTGATGAGACATGGCCCAATCCTCAAGAAGGTGAAGTGGTGGTCTTTACTGACCATATTGAACGAGGGTTCGTGCTCCCGGCTCAAAATTCTTTCGGGACGTCCTTCACTGTTATAAGCTTCACCCGCAAGACTTGGCCCCCAACTCCGTCTCAAACATATGCAACTTCCAAGTGCTCTGTGAAGCTTATCTTCAAATCAAGCCGTCTGTGGGGTTCTTTCGGGAGTTCTTTTATGCTAACTGGCAAACTGAAGTGAAAGCCGGTCCGAGCCTAGATCTTGGAGGCATCTCCATCCAACAGCGTAGAGATATCATCTTTCCAGCCACGCAGATGCCGAGTCACCCCAAGGACTGGAACAAGACCTGGTTCTATTGCAAGGACACCTCTCCTGAGAATGAGCGTCCTTTGTTGGGTTATCGTCCTTCCTGGCTCACAACAACATCAGAGCTTCCTGGCCGGCTATCAGCTTCAGAACGTGCAAGATATGAGCCGGCCCATGCCAAAATCAAGGCTCTCATGGCCAACGGCTTAATCAGGCTGGAGCTGATCCGCTGCTGGATTTCGTGGCAGATTATGCCTTTGATCCATAGAAGTCGACTCATGTGCGAACATAAAGGCAAGTATGATAGCTCATTATGCTTCAGCCGATCCACATTGACAGAGAATGACATTACCCTCGCCATCCGGAGCCTTGTCCATGAAGCCTCCGGATCATGTAGCGAAATCGGCCTGGCACCTTTTAGTGCCAACAATCCGGCTCCCGATGTAAGTTAATCTCTTCCCATCCATCTCTTAAACATTGTTTGCACTTGTTTGATTCGGTATTCACTCTCCGGGTCATTCTTACAGGCCGACTCAAAATTTTGGAAGAGGGAATATGTTGCCCCTCCGAAGAAATCCAGGAAGAAGGTCCCAACTAAGAAGGCTAAAAAATATGCCCCGCAAGATAATTTGCTTGACCCGCCACCATCATCCAGCTTAGAGGTAAAGTTTCAACTGTCTTGCTTGATCTTTTACCTTCCTGTTTCATTAACACTTACTTTACTCGCAGGATGAAGTGGAAACCAGCCGTGCCAATGCTCCTGAGGTAAATTACTTTTCCTCCGGCTCAGAATGTTTCGTCCCCCGAAAGCCATGGCGGGTTATCAGAAAAGTTCCTCTTTCTCACCCTCTTGCTTATCTGGCTCCCGATTTTCTCTTAAAAAAGCAACAGCAAATTGAGCGTCGACAGACTCGAAGCACCGGCTCTACTGAGCTCATGTCCGGGCTACCAAACTCTCTGGCTCCAAAGAAACGCCCCGCCGAGGTTTAAGTCTCTTCTTTTCCTTTTACTTTCTTTTGTAAACTTGATACTTTCTTCACCTTTCTATTTTATTCTTTGTAGAAATCTCCTTCCTTCGGTGACTCCTCAGAGTCAATTATACCACCGCCCAAGATTAATCCGCTGTAAGCATTCCTTACTATGATATCTGGATATCCGGCTGTTAATATGATAGCAACATCTTCAACTGCTGATCCTTCTTTTTTTGCAGTGCTCAAGCTAAACGTCGCAAGACCAACAAGTCTTGCTCCGGCCCAGTTATCGAAGAGCCGGAGCTCGAACAACCGGAGGAGACTCAACCAGAAGAAAACCCGCCGACTGCCTCCATGGAGCCGGCCGCTGAAGATCTCACCATGGAGAGCCCTCCAAGGGCTCCTTCAAAGCCGGTGACTCCTGCCAAGACCCCTGACACTCCGGATGTTGTTATCACCGGGTCTGGTCATCAAACGCCTCTGGCTCATGTGTTGACCAAACATACAGAGCCGGCTGAAACCTCGAAGAAGCTGAATTTTGACTCTTCGTACGAGAAGATGACAGCCGAAGAGCTCCACGCCGGGTATATAAGCCGGGTTACCACCAGCTGGGATCTAGAACTTCGGTTGATTTCTTCAATGAAGACAAAATATGAGGTACCTTTCCTTCTTACCATATCCTTACTTAGCCCCCAAGAACCGGCTTAACGTACTGAATCGTTGAGCCGGGTCTTTCTATGACCTCTGTAGATATTGTCATGTCAAATTCCCTTAAAATTGCTTTAGCTTTGTACTGTAAATAAAGTGAACCGCCAATTGTAGCCCCCAAGGGCCGGCTCAAATTGTATTTGAACCGGGTCTTTAATGTAGAAATCTTGAAGACCTAATCGTAGCCCCCGAGGGCCGGCTCAAATTTTATTTGAGTCGGGTCTTTAATGTAGAAATCTTGAAGATCAAATATACATTAGCCCCCAAGTATCAAATATATTGCTTGCAATCTGTTTGAGACTTGTATTTGCTTTTAACACTCGTCCTGTATTCTGGCGGCTTATCCTGTACTTTGATGTATTATAGGAAGCTTTGAATGAAGTTGGGTCTCAGCTGACGGATCTGAAGGCCAACCTGGCGGCTCAGCAGGAAGCTCGAAGCATTGCTGACGAAAAGTGTTGGCTTCTCTCTGAGGAGCTGGTCAATGTCACTCCTGAGAGACAGCTGAATCTGAAAAGGCTGCTCTAACAAGACGGGCGGACGATGCTGAGCAGCGGCTTACAGCTGTGGCGGAGGAACTTCAAGGCCTGAAATAGCACATTGCGAAGATGGTATCCGCCCTATTTGGTAAGTTTTCTTTTTTACTTTGTACTGTTTAACATTGCTAGTGAAAAATCTGGCGACTCATTAACTTTATCCGACTTATCCAGGTCCCAGGAGCCGGCAGTTGGCTTCTGATAGCCTTCTGCCACTAAAGGCCATTTACACTTTTGCGGAACAGTTATACTTCGGCGCCATATTCACGATCAAGAGCGTGCAATATAAGGAGAAGATCCCCACTGCTCTGAAAGGGGTCCTGGAACTCTTCTCCACAATGCCCAAGCAGATAGAAGAGCTAAAGAAGTCCGCCTTCCACCAAGGAGCCGTCGCTGGATTGAGCCGGGCTCTGGCCTTCGCCCCCGAGCTAACGCCGGCTGAAATGATGGATGGTTACCCGTCTAAAAGAGATGATGGCTCAGAATTCACCGAAGAAGATTACACCCGGTGTGCCAAAGAGTCGCGCTATCTGGCCTCTGTTCTGGCGGATGAAGCTGACTTGAGCACCTATCAGGCGGCTTATGACGCGGAGGAGAAGAGAATCCGTGGGCCTCTCTACGAGTGGAAAAATCTGACACCCGCCCGTAGTAAGGATCTCTTTCCTTGTGAGCTTGACGCGTCTGCGTTCCTTGAAGGGTCTTTTGCTGCTTTGGCTGACTGTAATTGGGACTTGGGCAATCTCCAGATAAAGCCAGCAGAAGACCCGGAGCAGGATGAACTGGCTGATAACTAAATTTATTCTTTTAACCTTTCTGAGCACAGACTCATGTAATGACCCGTCGTGGGCGGTTGACAACGCTTTTGCTCCTTCTGAGAGTAGTTTTCGTAATAGAGTAAACATGACTCTGTCGCTTGGCGACTATATATATTTGCACCTCTCTGTGTGCACTTTCCTTCTCTCTGTGTTTCAATTTAATGTGTTGCCGGCTCTTCATGGATATACCTTGAGTTTTTCTGATGAGGGGTGTCTGTCTTTGAAGACGCCATTCCTTTCTCCAGAATATTAGAGCCGGATAATCTCTTTGAAACCTTGAATTTTGTTGACCGGAGCAACATGGCTCCGGCTCTTGTTGGACGAAGTCATTAAGGAGCTGGTTGTCTTTACGATAATGTAAGCTATACCTGATGGTAAGAAGCCTCTATCGACAACTGCGGCTATTGATGAGCCGGAACTTTTTGAGGAGAATTGCGGTTGTGTAGCCCCCAAGTGCCGGGTAGTTCTGCCTGCAGCAACCTGGGACTTATAATTGCCTTGCTCTGACCCGGCTTGGTAAGCCGGCATGATACAATACGTGATGATGATCTTTCCTTTCTCAAAAAACTCATATGATGGCTCTTCTGCGTGGATTCGAACGGCTAAAACTCATACCAGTTCAGGGTCTCTATCGAGATTGGCCGTCAATTTCTTGAACCGGCTCAGGGTCTCTAGGCAAGATTGGCCGTCATTTTCTTGAACCGACTCAGGGTCTCTAGGTGAGATTGACTGGTAAGAGTACTGTGAACGCCGGCTGTCGAGGGGAGATGTAAGCTATACCCCAAGGCAAGAAGCCTCCATTGACAGCCGCGGCTAATAATTAGCCTGAGACGGCATAAAGCCGGCTGTTTGAAAGGAGAAGTAAGCTATACCCGAAGGCAAGAAGCCTCTTTCATTAGCTACAGTTGATAAGCAACTGAATTTTGGCGTAAACGCCGGTTTTTAGGGTGAGATAAGCGAACCCGTCGGTAAGAAGCCCCCTTCGACAATCGCGGTTAATAAGTAACCGGAAGTGGCATAAAGCCGGCCATTAGGGTGAGATAAGCAATACCCGTCAGTAAGAAGCCCCCTTCGATGGCCGCAGTTGATAAGCAACTGGAATTTGGTGTACACGCTGTTGTCTTAGGGTCCTGTAAGCTATACCAAAGGTAAGAAGCCTCCATCAACAACAACGCTTAATGTAACCAAACTAGGCATAAAGCCAACTGTGCAAGGGAGAAGTAAGCTATACCCGGAGGCAAGAAGCCTCCTTGCAACAGTTTAATAACAGCTGGTTGTGCAAAGGAGAAGTAAGCTATACCCGAAGGCAATAAGCCTCTTTGCGATAGTGCTTAATTGGACATATCGCCGGCTGTGCAAGGGAGAAGTGAGCTATACCCGAAGGCAAGAAGCCTCCTTGCACCAGCGTAAAAGCCGACTGTACAGGGCAGATGTGAGCTATACCCGAAGGCAAGAAGCCTCCCTGCTACATCGCTTGATAAGGCATAAAGCCGGATCAGCCGTTTTGACGGCGAGTAAACCACTTTAACTCAAATTTTTGAGCCGGAAAAAATTTCATCTTGAATGTACCAAGGTATACATAAGAGCAGAGGCCCCAGTCTTTTGCGGGGATGCTAGCTTTTATTCATGTAAGCATGATATATGATAGCGACTTCCAACGCCCCCTAAGTAAAGTATGGTCATAGATGTGCGATATTCCATGGCCGCAACGTCCCTTGACCCGTGGTTTCCGACTCATCTTTGACATCAATGAGATAATATAACCCATTGTTAAGGTTCCTGCTGATCACAAAAGGCCCCTCCCATGGTGGAGATAACTTATGCATTTCGGATTGGTCTTGAATCAACCGGAGCACCAGGTCACCTTCCTGGAACGTCCGGGTCTTTACCCTGTGGCTATGATAACGTCGCAGGTCTTGTTGATAAATTGCCGACCTGGCTGCTGCTAACTCTCGTGCTTCATCCAAGGCGTCCAACGCATCTTAGCGTGCTACCTCATTGTCCGTCTCAACATAAGCCGCCACCCTTGGTGAGTCGTGCCGGATATCGCTGGGTAGAACCGCCTTAGCACCATACACCATGAAGAAAGGCGTCAAACCTGTAGACCTATTAGGGGTAGTTCTGATGCTCCATAAGACAGAGGGCAATTCTTCAACCCAACATCCGGATGTCCGCTTCAAAGGGACCATGAGCCGTGGTTTGACTCCTCTTAAGATTTCCTGATTGGCTCGTTCCACCTGACCATTAGACTATGGATGTGCCATGGTTGAAACGTCAAGCCGGATATGCTCCTTCTCACAGAACGCTTTCATAGCTCCTTTGGATAGATTTGTTCCATTGTCCGTAATGATACTGTGTGGATAACCAAAGCGATAGATCAGCTTCTTAATAAATTGAACCGATGTAGCCGCGTCACATTTGCTGACCGGCTTTGCCTCTACCCACTTAGTAAATTTATCAACCGCCACCAGAAGGTGCGTTTTCTTATCCTTGGATCGCTTGAAAGGTCCTATCATATCGAGCCCCCAGACCGCAAACGGCCAAGTGATTGGTATCATCCTCAACTCTTGAGCCGGAACGTGAGCATGCTGGCCGAACTTCTGACAGCCGTCACACTTACGGACTAATTCTTTTGCATCCTTGTGAGCCGTCAACCAGAAAAACCCATGTTGAAAAGCTTTGGCCACTAAAGATTTTTGACCCGGCGTGATGTCCACAGTCGCCAGCATGAATTTCACTCAATATTTGTTGGCCCTTCTCTGGTGAGACGCAGCGCTGAAAGACACCCGTCACACTACACTTATGTAACTCACCATTGATAATCGTCATAGACTTAGAATGTCGAGTGATATTCCTGGCCAGATCCTCCTCTTGAGGTAACTCGCCGCGTGTCAGATATGCCAAATAAGGAATAGTCCAGTCTGGGGTAGCATACAGAGCCACCACCAATTTCGCCTCCGGGTCAGGAATAGCCAGATCCTCCTCAGAGGGTATCTTGACAGTCGGATGATGCAATACATCCAGAAAAACATTAGGTGGTACCGGCTTTCGTTGAGAGCCTAACCGTGACAAAGCATCAGCCGCCTCATTCCTGCGACGATCAATGTGATCCACCTGGTACCCCTTGAAGTGACCGGCAATGATATCAACCGCCTGTCGATAAGCCGCCATCCACGGATCCTTGGAGTCCCAAGTGCCTGAAACTTGCTGAGCCACCAGATCTGAGTCGCCTAAACACCTGACCCGGCTTAAATTCATTTCTTTAGCGACTCTGAGACCATGGAGCAGTGCTTCATACTCAGCTGCATTATTAGTACAAGGGAACATTAACCGGAGCACATAACAAAACTTGTCACCCTTGGGGGAGGTGAGAACAACTCCTGCACCGAACCCCTCTAGCTGCTTGGATCCATCAAAGTGTATAGTCCAATACGTGTTATCCGACACTATTAGTACAAGGGAACATTAACCGGAGCACATAACAAAACTTGTCACCCTTGGGGGAGGTGAGAACAACTCCTGCACCGGACCCCTCTAGCTGCTTGGATCCATCAAAGTGTATAGTCCAATACGTGTTATCCGACTTCTCTTCGAGGGCTTGACATTCAATCCAATCATTTATGAAATCCACCAAAGCTTGAGACTTAATTGCTGTACGAGGAACATACTTGATGCTAAGAGGACTCAGCTCTAAGGCCCACTTGACAATCCTCCCTGTAGCTTCTCTATTTTGAATGATATCCCCCAATGGGGCAGAACTGACCACTGTTATTTGGTGCCCCAAAAAGTAATGTTTTAACTTGCGATTGGCCATGAAAACTCCGTATACTAACTTCTGCCAATGCGGATACCTCTGCTTGGACTCTGCCAAAACTTCACTAATGTAATAAACTAGCCTTTGCACAGGATACTCCTTCCCTGCCTCCTTGTGCTCAACCACCATTGCTACACTGACCGCTTTGTTGTTAGCTGCCACATAAAGGAGTAATGGCTCTTTCTCAACCGGAGCAGCTAACACTGGCGGCTCAGTCAACTGCCTTTTAAGAGCTTCGAGTGCTTTGGCCGCCGCTGCACTCCACTTAAACCTGTCTGTCTTCTTCATCATCTGGTATAAGGGAATGACTTTCTCCCCAAGCTGGCTTATGAAGCGGCTCAACGCAGCAATTCGTCCTGCAAGGCGCTGAACGTCATTAATGCATGTTGGCTCCCCCAAAGAAGTGATATCCTTAATCTTATCCGGGTTGGCCTCGATGCCCCGCTCAGAGACCAAGAAACCCAACAGCTTTCCTGATGGAACACCAAAGACACACTTCGTTGGGTTAAGCATCATTTTGTAGACCCGGCGATTGTCAAAGGTTTCTTTCAAATCCTCTAAAAGAGTTTCCTTCTTTCTGGATTTAACCACGATCTCGTCTACATAAGCATGAACATTTCGGCCAATCTGACTGTGGAGGCAATTCTACTCACAGCGTTGGTAGGTCGCCTGGGCACTCTTGAGCCCGAAAGGCATGGAGACGTAGCAGAACGCCCCAAAAGGTGTAATAAACGCCGTCTTCTCCTAATCTTTCGTTGCCATCTTAATCTGATGATATCCTGAGTATGCATCCAGGAAGCATAAACTTTCACATCCGGCTGTTGCATCAATGATTTGATCTATACGAGGGAGTGCAAAAGGGTCAGCCGGGCAAGCCATGTTAAGGTCTGTGTAATCTATACACATACACCACGTGTCGTTCTTTTTCAGTACTAGCACCGGGTTAGCCAGCCACTCCGGGTGAAAAACTTCTACTATAAAGCCTGCGGCCAAGAGCCGGGCAACTTCCTCCCCAATAGCTTTACGTCTCTCTTCGTTGAACTATCGCAGAAACTGTTTGATCGGCTTAAACTTTGGATCCACATTAAGATTGTGCTCAGCGAACTCTCTCGGTACACTTGGCATGTCAGAAGGTTTCCATGCGAAGATGTCCCGATTCTCACAGATGAATTCGATGAGAGCGCTTTCCTATTTGGGATCCATGTGAGCCCCAACGATGAATTGTTTGGATGAGTCACCCGGATTGAAAACTACTGCATTGGTATCATCCGCTGAAAACTTAAGTGGCGGCTCAACTTCTGTTGTAGGCTTCTTCAGCGGGGTCATATCCTCTGGGTCAACGTTCTCCTTGTAAAATTTCAGCTCCTCCTGAGCACAACTAGCCTCTGCATATGCCGCATCTCCTTCCTCACACTCGAGAGCCGTTTTCCTGTTACCGTGAACGGTAATTGTGCCATTTAAGTCGGGCATTTTGAGTTGCAAATAAACATAGCAAGGCCTAGCCATAAATTTGGCACAAGCCGGCCTCCCAAATAGCGCATTATAGGGACTTTTGATTTTGACCACTTCGAACCATAAGGACTCCACCCTGTAATTATGCTCATCGCCAAAAGCTACTTCCAATGAAATCCGGCCCACCAGGTATGCTGATTTACCTGGGACCACACCATGAAAGACAGTGGAAGAAGGTTTAAGATCCTTGTCAAGCAACTTCATCCGCCGGAAAGTTTCATAGTAAAGGATGTTGATGCTGCTACCTCCGTCCATAAGCACTTTATTCATCATATAGCCATTCACTTGAGGGGCCACAACTAGAGCCAGCCGGCCCGGGTCATCTACCCGCGGCGGGTGATCCTCCCGGCTCCACATTATGTCATATTCAGACCACGGCAAATATCGCAGGAGAGCCGGAGCAACTGCATTAACCGCTCGCCTCCGCAACTTCTCCTCTCATTTATTGTGACCGGTCGTGAATACATGATATTGTCCAGAACTGAGCTGCTTCGGGTTACTCTGAAACCCGGACTGGTTGCGCTGCTGCTGATTGTTGTTATTGCCGTTGTTGCCAGGATGTTGTTGGTGCCCCCCTTGATTATTCTGACCCGGATGCCCGTTTCCTGAACCGCCGGCGCCGAATCCAGCCCCTGACCCGCCGTGTCCTGAATCGCCAAGCGGACCACCGCCCTGGTTATTACGCGGTTGGGAATGCTGGTTTTTGAATCTCTGCATGATAAAGCAATCACCCCATGCATGCAACGCCGGCTTGTCAGGCGTGCTGTGCTCCGGACAAGGCTTCCTAAGTGCCTCCTCTAAATTAAAAGGGCCTCTGTTCCTTGGCCTGAATTTTCCACCCCCCTTGGGATGGTTCTATCCTGTGTTGGTATTTGCCACTAGCTCGGATCCGCTATCAGCGCTCTTTCGCTTATTCTGATTCCTATTGTTCACAAAACCTTTTCCATGATTGTTTTTCTTCCCTTGATTGGCTTTCTCATCATCCGATCCTGGATCCTTGGTGTTATCTGAGTCGGCATACTTCGTCAAGGCCGTCATGAGCTATCCCATATCCTGACACGTGCGCTTGAGCCGACCGAGCTTCTGCTTTAATGGAACAAAATGACAGTTCTTCTCTAAAGTGAGCACCATTTGAGCCGCTATGATCTGCTCTGAAGAGTGAATAATGGTCGACACCCGCCGGACCCAATGATGGGCCGACTCATTCTCCTATTGAACACAGTGGTCCAAATCGACAATAGTCATAGGCTACTTACAGGTCCCCTGGAAATTCTTAATAAACTTCGCTCTCAGCTCCGTCCATGAACTTATCGTGTTAGGCGGCAGACCTTTCAACCATGTACGGGCCGGACCCTCAAGCATCATGATGAAATATTTTGCGCATACCGCCTCACTGACATCCAGCATCTCCATGGCCAGTTCATAACTTTCAATCCACGCCTTAGGGGGTAGATCAGCTGTGTAATTCGGAACCTTTCGAGGCCCTTTAAAGTCTTTCGGTAGCCGTTCACTCCTCAGAGCCGGAGTTAAACATGGCACCCCTATGGGTCTGGTACTAACTACTCTCATTGACACGAAAAGCGCCGGCTCTGGATGGGTTGCCGCTATCTCCGCCTCTCGCCTGTCTCTCACCTGGTCCATGAGGGCTTGTGCATCTAGAGCCGCCCTATTGTCCTCTGGTGGTCCGCGATGTGGGTGACTGTTGGAACACGTCGGCGACTCGTAACGCCGGCTGAAACTTTGACTGGGGAGGGGGGTGGAGTGAACCCGGCTCCGGCTGTGAGCATACTTCTCTTGCTGGGCCATGGCCGTCTGTAAATATCCAATGGCGTTCCGCACATCCTCCGCAAAGGGTGCCTCATCTGGGATGGGAATCGTCTCAAGCCGGGCGACCGCTGCCACCATGTTCTCGACCGGGTTAGAGTAGTGACCCACCGGTGTTGGAAAAGCCCTAGGTGAGATTTGGTTATGCTGGGGTGGACGAGTCGCCGGGGGCTCCATCGGGCGGCTCTCCGGTTCGCCCGTAACCCGCCCCGCACCAAGGGTGTTAAAAAGGTTCCTCGCTTCGTAACGTTCTGGTAGACGGGATTGATGCCTCCTCCGGTGCACCGCGGCTGCTGACCTCTTCTCCAGCTCCAGTCGGAAAGCATCAGCCTTGATACACTCCGCTTCTTCCTCCATCTGGGTCTTCAGCTCGGCCATCCTTTGCCGTTCCTCTGCCATCCAGCCCTTGATCCGTGCCACCTCTAGATTCCTGGCTGCTTGATTATCCGGTGTTACCTCTGTGGCCATGAGAGCTATGAGTTCGTCCATCAATTCCACTAGAACCTGGGCCGGCGGCGGCGGGCTATCACCCGCTGCGGCGGCTCCCGTAGCCGTGTCACCGATGGCTGAAGTCGATCCTGCCATGAACACCGCCGCATGAACCGGGGGGCTCAAAGCATCCGTCTCAATGCCCTCTACCTCAGAATAGTTGTTGTAGTAGCCCCCAAGGCCACCGTTGCTGAGCCGATATACTAATTCTGTCTCCCCATTGGAGGACTCATCTTCCGAGCAAACGAGAGTTCCCTGTGACCCGGACGCTTCCAGGTCCATGCCTTGAGTGAAACCCACGAGAACGTGCTTTTGACCGGATGGGCCCGGGCAGGCTGCATAACACGCATAGATTGGAGACGCCGAGCCGGCTCGACGATGTTGGTGCAGATGTCTGGCCCGGGTGTAGATCCATCAACCTTTTCGATGAAAACCTGGATCCCGCCGAACGGAACCCGGAATCCATACTCCACAGAGCCAACATCAAGCCCCCAGCCGGCATCGTCGATGTAGAGCCGGCCGCAGCGACTCTTGCTCATCCTTCCAACCGCGTATCCTTCGAGCCTTGGGAGAGAGCCCTTTGAGAACTTAACACCACCAAGCGCTAGCCCCATAGTGGGCGCCAACTGTCGTGGTTTTATCACGGCAGATGTCCGGGTGAACGGACTTAGGTTCGAGGCCATCGCTAACGGGGTGGACTCAAAGGGGTTAGTCGGGACGAAAGACACGGATTTACCCAGGTTTGGTCCCTCGAATCGAGGTAATAGCCTACGTCCTGCTTGTGTTTGTATTGCTTGCGTATCGATTACAGGGAGCTAAAAGCTTGACCTAGTTCTCGATTGCCTGTCCTCTAAATCGCCCCGGGTCTGCCTTTATATAAGAGGTCAGGACCACCGGTTCATTACAATTGCTAACCGAGTCTTTCTCTATCTTCTTGTCCAAGCCGTCTGCGAGTCGGCTTGCACGCCCGGGTCTTCTCCGTCCGGGCCGTTGTACGGCCCACACCTTGAGCCGCCTACCTCCCTGGGCCACCAGTCTAACGGCTCACCTTTGGGCCGGCTCACGGGCCAGCAACATGACTCGGAGCCTCCGGGGTGGGTCATATCCCCGACACTCGGCGATTTGGATCGCGAAGATGTTCGACTACACCAACCGTGTTTCTTAACGCTTCCCGCTTAGCGATCTACAAGGGTACGTAGATCCACTCTCCCTCTCGTAGATGCTCATCACCATGGATAGATCTTGCGTGTGCGTAGGAAATTTTTTGTTTCCCATGCGACGTTCCCCAACAGTGGCGTCATGAGCTAGGTCTATGTGTAGATGAAATCTCGAGTAGAATACAAAAGGTTTGTGGGCGTTGATGCTTAGATTGCTTCCTTCCTTGGTCGGATTTTGGTTCAGCGGTATTGTGAGATGAAGCGGCCTTGAGTTGGTGAATTTGGATCATGTATCACTCGAATGACCGGAGGGATGTCAATTTGAGTGGGAATTCTTAAGTAATATGATTAATTGAAATCATTATCATGAACATAGTCAGTAATGTCTTTGCAAATTATGTTGTAGATTACTTGCTCGCGCTGTAGCTCCCTTGAATTTTTACATGTTCCTAGAGAAATAGAGTTGAAATATGATGGTGGCAATATTGCGGACTAGCTCCGTGATATGAGGATTGTCCTCGTTGCTGCACAGAAGGCTTATGTCCTTAATGCACCGCTCGGTGCGCCAACCCCTCTAGCGTTGTCTGTAGATGTTGTGAAAATCTGACATGCAGGTTCTGATGACTACTTGATAGTTTAGTGCGTCATGCAATACGACTTAGAATTGAGGCTCCGAAACGTTTTGAACGTCACGGAACATATGAGATGTTCTAAGAGCTGAAATTAGGATCTCAGGCTCGTGCCCGTGTTGCGAGATATGAGATCTCCAAGAAGATTCTTTGCCTGTAATATGAAAGAGAATAGCTCAATCGTTGAGCATGTGCTTAGATTGTCTGGGTGCTACAATCGCTTGAATCGAGTGGGAGTTGATCTTCTAGATAAGATAGCGATTGATCTAGTTCTCCAAGTCATTGTCACTAAGCTACTAGAACTTGGTGATGAACTATAAAATGCCAGGGATAGAAATAATGATCCCTGAGCTGTTCGCGATGTTTGACACCGCGAAGGTAGAAATCAAGAAGGAGCGTCAAGTGTTGATGGTTAGTCAAACCACTAGTTTTGAGAAGGGCAGAGCAAGGAGGGAAAACTTCATGGATAGCAAGTAAGTTGCTGCTCCAGTGAAGCAACCCAAAGTTGAACCCAAACCCAAGACTAAGTGCTTCGATTATGAGGAGAGCGGTCGCTGAAGCGGAACAACCCTAGATACTTGGTAGATAAGAAGGCTGGCAACGTCAACAGAAGTATATTTGATATACGTGTTATTGATGTGTACCTTGCTAGTACTCCTAGTAGCACCTAGGTATAGGATACCGGTTCGGTTGCTAAATGTTAGTAACTCAAAATAAAAGCTACGAAATAAACGTAGAACTAGCTAAGGGTGAGGTGACGATGTGTGTTGGAAATGTTTCCAAGGTTGTTGTGATCAACATCGCACGCTCTCTCTACCTTCGGGATTAATGACAAACCTAAATAAATGTTATTTGGTGTTTTGCGTTGAGCATGAACATGATTGGATCGTGTTTATTGCAACACATTTATTCATTTAAGTTAGAGAATAATGGTTATTCTGTTTACATGAATAATACCTTCAATGGTCAAGCATCGAGTGAGAATGGTTTGTTGAACCTTGATCGTAGTAATACACATGTTCATAACATTGATGCCAAAAGATAAAAAGTTAATAATAATAGTACCACATACTTGTGGCACTGCCGCTAAATGTCATATTGGTATAAAACGCATGAAGAAACTCCATGCTGATGGATCATTGGACTCATTCGATTTCGAATCGATTGAGACATGTGAATCATGCCTCTTGGTCAAGATGACTAAGGACCCCGTTTTCTGGTTTGATGGAGCGGGCAAGTGACTTATTGGAAATGATACATGTTGATGTATGCAATCCTATGAGTCTTATAGCGTGTGGTGGATATCGTCATTTTCTTACCTTCACTGATGATTTGAGTAGATATAGTGTATATTTACTTAATGAAACACAAGTCTGAATCGTTTGAAAGGTTCAAGCAAATTCAGAGTGAAGTTTAAGATCATCGTGACAAGAAGATAAAAATGATTACGATATGATCGTCGAGATGAATATCTGAGTTGTGAGTTTGGCATACAACTTTAGACAATGTGAAAATTGTTTCACAACTCACGCCACCTGGAACACCACAGTGTGATGGTGTGTCCGAACGTCATAGTCGTGCTCTATTGGATATGGTGTATGCTATGATGTCTCTTATCGTTTTGTTACTATAATTTTGGGGTTATGCATTAGAGACAACTACATTCACTTTAAATAGGGCACCATCTAAATCTGTTGAGATGACACCATGTGCATTATGGTTTGATAGAAACCTAAGCTGTCATTTCTTAATGTTTGGGGCTGCGACGCTTGTGTGGAAAATGTTTTCACCTAATGAGCTCAAACCCAAAGCGGACAAATGCATCTTCATAGAATACCCTGAGAACAGTTGGGTGAACCTTCTATCTCAGATCCAAGCATATAATGTTTGTTGCTAAAACTGGGTCCTTTCTCGAGAAAGAGTTTCTCTCGAAAGAATTGAGTGGGAGGAAGATAGAACTTGATGAGGTTGTTGAACCTTTGTTTCAACGAGAGAGTAGCGCAGCACAGGAAGATGTTTCTGTGAAGCCTACGTTAGTTGAAGAGGAAGTTAATGATGATGATCATGAAGCTTCGGATCAAGTTACTATCGAACCTCGTAGGTCGACAAGGACGTGTACTGCTCCTGAGTGGTACGACAACCCTGTCTTAGAGGTCATGTTGTTGGACAACGATGAACCTACGAGCTGTGGAGAAGCGATGATGGGCCCGGATTCCGACAAATGGTTAGAGGCCATGAAATCCGAGAAAGGATCCATGTATGAAAACCAAGTATAGACTTTGGTAGACTTGCTCGTTGGACGGCAGGTCGTTGAGTACAAATGGATGTTTAAAATGAAGACAGACGCTCATGGTAAATGTCACCATTTGTAAAGCTCGACTTGTTGCAAAGAAGTTTACGACAAGTTCAAGGAGTTGACTACGATGAGACTTTCTCCCTCGTAGCGATGCTAAAGTCTGTTGGAATTATGTTAGCAGTTGCTACATTTTTCAATTATGAAATCTGGCAGATGGATGTCGAAACATCGTTTCCTTCCTTGACAAGATTTTGAAAAGAGTTTTTCAAAGGAAGATCTGGATAAAGCTACCTAATTGTTGAGCATCAAGATCTATAAAGATAGATCAAGATGTTTGATAATACTTCCAATGAGTACATACCTTGACAAGATTTTGAAAGAGTTCAAAATGGATTAGTCAGAGAGAAGTGTTCTCGCCTGCTTTGTAAGGTGTGAAGTTGAGTGAGACTCAAAGCTCGACAATGGCAGAAGAAAGGACGAATGTCGTCCCCTATGACTTAGCCATAGGCTCTGTATAGTATGCCATGCTGTGTACCGCACCTGTGTGTGCCTTGCCATGAGTCCGTCAAGGGGTACAAGAGTGATCCAGGAATGGATCACTGGACAGCGGTCAAGATTATCCTTAGTAACTAAAAGACTAAGGAGATGTTTCTCGATTATGGAGGTGATAAAGAGTTCGTCGTAAAGAGTTACGTCGATGCAAGCTTTAACACCAATCCGGATGACCCATAGTAGCAATCTGGATCCATATAGTGGAGCAGCCATTTGGAATAGTACCAAGTGGAGTGTGGTAGTAGTGTTTACGATTTGACATGGAGATTTGCAAAGTACACACAGATCTGAATGTCGCAGACCCGTTGACTATAAGACCTCTCTCACATGCAAAGCATGATCGAGCCCCAGAACTCATTGGGTGTTAGATTCATAATAATGCAAATCACATGGTGATGTGAACTAGATTATTGACTCTAGTGCAAGTGGGAGACTGTTGGAAATATGCCCTAGAGGCAATAATAAATTAGTTATTATCATATTTCCTTGTTCATGATAATCGTTTATTATCCATGCTATAATTGTATTGATCGGAGACTTAGATGCATGTGTGGATACATAGACAAAACCATGTCCCTAGTGTGCCTCTAATGGACTAGCTCGTTGATCAAAGATGGTTAAGGTTTCCTAGCCATGGACATGAGATGTCATTTGATAACGGGATCACATCATTAGGAGAATGGTGTGATGGACAAGACCCAAACTTCAAACGTAGCATATGATCGTGTCAGTTTATTGCTACTGTTTTCTACATGTCAAGTATATGTTCCTATGACCATGAGATCATGCAACTCATAGACATCGGAGGAGTGTCTTGTGTGTATCAAACGTCACAACGTAATTGGGTGACTATAAAGGTGCTCTACAGGTATCTCCGAGGGTGTCTGTTGAGTTGGCATGGATCGAGACTGGGATTTGTTACTCCGTATGACGGAGAGGTATCTCAGGGCCCACTCGATAATACAACATCACAATAAGCCTTGCAAGCAATGTGACTAAGTGTTGGTCACGAGATCTTGTATTACGGAACGAGTAAAGAGACTTGCCAGTAACGAGGTTGAACTAGGTATGGAGATACCGACGATCGAATCTCGGACAAGTAACATACCGAAGAACAAAGGGAACATCATACGGGATTAACTGAATCCTTGACATAGAGGTTCGACCGATAAAGATCTTCATAGAATATATAGGAACCAATATGGTCATCCAGGTCCCGCTATTGGTTCCGTAGAGGTGTCTCGGTCATGTCTACATAGTTCTCGAACCCGCAGGGTCTGCACACTTAAGGTTTGGTGACGTTTCGGTAGTATAGAGTTATGTATGGTGATGACCGAAGGTTGTTCGGAGTCCCGGCTGATATCCCGGACGTCATGAGGAGCTTCAGAATGTCCGGAGGTAAAGATTCATATATAGGAAGTCCTATTTTGGTCGTCGGAAAAGTTTTGGGCTCATCGGTAGTGTACCGGGAGTGCCGGTAGTGTACCGGGGGACCATCGGGAGAGGTATTTCGACCCAAGAGGCTACATGGGTTGTGGGAGGATGGAAACCAGCCCTTAGTGGGCTGGTGGAAGTCCTCTAAGAGGCCCATGCGGCTGGAGTTGAAAGAGAAAGAAAAAACGCAAGGTGGAAAGAGATTCCAAGTAGGAAAGGAGGAATCCTAGTCCTACTAGGATTGGAGGAGGATTCCTCCTCTCCTCCTTGCGCAAGGGCAGCCTTGTGTGCTAGCCCTCCTCCTCCCTCCCTCTTATATATACTGGTGGTATTGGATGTTTTGCACTTGATTTTACGGCCGTGCTACCCGTTCCACCGGTGCTCCTCTAGATCGGATTTCCGCAGTGCGTAGGCGAAGCCCTGCCGGAATTGCTCCACCACCATCGCCGGAGCGCCGTCACGCTGCCGGTGAACTCTTCCTCCTCTCCACTTCCTCTTGCTGGATCAAGACGGTGGAGATCGTCATCAAGCTGTACGTGTGCTGAACGCGGAGGTGCCGTCCGTTCGGCGCTAGATCGGAAGGATCGTGATGAGTTCGCGAGACGGACTGTGATGAGTTCGCGAGACGGATCGTGATCAGATCGCGGGACGGATCGTGATGTGTTCGCGGGACGGATCGTGATTGGATCGCGGGACGGATCGTGATGAGATCGCGGGACGCTCGACGATTTGGATCGCGAAGATGTTCGACTACACCAACCGTGTTTCTTAACGCTTCCCGCTTAGCGATCTACAAGGATACGTAGATCCACTCTCCCTCTCGTAGATGCTCATCACCATGGATAGATCTTGCGTGTGCGTAGAATTTTTTTTGTTCCCCATGCGACGTTCCCCAACACTAATGACGAGGATATGTACCTAGGGTAGGGTCCTAGGCAAGGCCCACATACCCTACCTAAGGACACAACATGGGAGGACTTGAAGATCAAGCATGAACTTCCTAGTGGATCCCTGGAGACGTTCAAAGTCACTCGACAGTAATTCACTCGGAGACTCCCGCTCTCACCCGGCAGTCGCGTGTCACTCGAAGACCTCGCTTCACTCGACGCCAGAAGACCAGGAGCCATCATCAAGAGCCCAACGGACAGACGCTGGCTTAATGATCCTTAATAGCTTTTACTACGTACCTTACCTGTAACGACAGACTTTACACCCACGATCAGACCCTTTGATGCGATGCCATTATGAGGGACAGCGAACTCTATATAAGCCGCCCCTCCCCTCCTACACAAGGGTTAAGAAACTATTGTAATCTCTACGTTCCACTCGACATAAAGCTCCCGAGCACTAAGACGTAGGGCTGTTACTTTCACAAAAGCGGCCTGAACTCATACATCTATGTGTACACCCTCGCCGTAGCTAGGACTCTGTCCTCTCCATTCGTACCCCTATCATCTACTGTCAGCCTCGTTTCCATGACAAATGTAGTATCATAGTATCATACATGTTCATACATAGTTGATCAAAGTTTGCTCACTGGACTTGGAGTATACATGTTCTTTTCAAGCACCTAGGGAGTGGCATAGAGATCCGTGCTGTTGATAGTTTTTTTTTTTTTGGTTTTGAGGTAAAGGCTGTTGATAGTTGGAGCCTTTGATCTGTGATGGGCCGTCGTCTTCCATCGTTGTTCTCTCGACAGCATGGGCATCCTGTGAGGGTCACGTGGGTGTGGGTACCAGGATCTTCTGTGATTGGAACCTCGAGCTCCGGCTGTTTTACTTCCGCAGCATGAAAAGCACACACCACTCTGTGCCCTTCCGACTCCGCAGTATATATCCCGGCGCCCGAGGCCCGATGGGCAGCGCCGAATCGGCAGGGCCCCGGTGACATGCGAAAGGCCGCAGCCAAAAGCATCGACATATGTGCGCAGGCGCAGTCCTTTCTCCTCTCCATTTCCTAAAGCCACATCGCCACTTGAGAAGATAGATACCACTCCTCTGTCCTCTGCCCCACTCTGTCTCAAATGGATCACGGCGGAGGAGATCGTGGGACGACAGGGTTCGAGGCGGCGGCGGCGGCGGCGGCGGCTTCCAGCAACCAGAAGACCGAGAGCTTCGGAGGCTGGTGAGTCTGAGTGAGACGTCCTCTTCCTCTCCTCTATCCTGTATTCCTGTACCGGTGTCCCGTTGTGCTGATTCGCCTGCCATTAGTTGGAGCTCGTTGATCTGTCCACGTTTGCCGTTCCTTTGCCTCGGTTAGCGAGTAAGCTCAGAGCTCATAGCTAAGGCAGAGCGCTTGGATGCGGCCTGGGCCAGATACTGAAATCTTTGTCGGGGCAAATGGGGGATCGGCTACGAGGTTTTGCCACTGTAGCCGATTATAACCGGTGGTGTTGCGGCAAGGCCTAACTCCAAATTCAAGGGTAAATTTGATACTCCCTCTGTAAAGAAATATAAGAGTATGTCACCGGGAAGTTTCCGGTTTTTGAATGATTAGACAACTTAACACATACATATTCCCCTTTGTATTTTGTACATGGATAAAGTCACCCCTTGACCACCTCAACAGCACCTCCCGACCCGGTAGAATCATAGGGAAGCAGGCCGGTGGCCCGGTGGAATCATTGGAAGTGACAACAGGTAGTAGCACTGGAGGTGGCGCCCGGGAGAACCTATGCAGGAGGTGGCCTGGAGCAACACTAGAGAAGGCCGGGAGAGAATGGTGACAGATGAGAGGAAAAGGGGGATCGGGAGCGGCTGTTGACTTGGCCCAAGGGTAATTTTGCCCATGTACAAAATACAGAAGGTAAACTGTTGAATAATCATTCAAAACGGTATGCAATGGCATACTCCGTATTTCAAAGCCTGTGAACCTTGTAGTGGCATGAGTCAAAATCTAAAGAATATTAAAGGCATATGTTTTGGAACTGAAAACCTTACAGCGATCAAATTTACCCTTCTTTCTATGTTCTTGGCTCACTAATTTGTGTTTAAGCTCACAATTGAGTCGATCGGAGAAGTGCCCGTCAACTTCGCGAAGAACATCTATGGGGTTTGTGATGTAGGCAGTCATGCAGGTTTGGCAGAATTTGTGTTGCGGTGGATCACAAAATACTACGACACTAATAGGCTGGCGTTGAGTCGGGGTACGCTGAAAGCAAACTGTTAGCATTCCCTATTAAATGGCCAGCTGATAAGGTTTTCCCTTTTTGGATGTTAGTTAGTTTCTCTCCCTCTCTTTCATTTTGCTTCTATGGAAAGAGATGGCAGTTGACACTTTATAGTAGATAGCATCTCCAACTTTATTTCTATATAAGCCGTTGTGTGCATGTAATTAGGCCTATGCTAGGTTGGCCATACACATTGGTATGGTTCATATTACTACATTGGTATGGTTTGCTGGTCTGGCGTGACAACGCAAATCTTCACCAAAATATCATATTTTTTCTTGATTCTTTTGGGAGATCAACCAAAATATCTTGTGTGTATAAGATTTTGGTTAGAAAATCTTGTCAATATTAGAGATGTTGAGGTACATGAATCTGACACATGTAGCAACCTGAAATCGTGTTGGATAGATATGGATTTGTATGCATGTGAAATTGGCAAGGTGTAGTTCCGATGTCTGCCATTCAGATTTTTCATATCTCAAACATGCTAGGGTCTTCATGCTTTAAGAGCATCATGAACTGCAACTTTGACCAATTACAATCTAATCTTCTTTGGTGTTATTCTTCATTCTTCCTTTTGATTGCATATTCTGGGCTGAATTAGCTTGTCCATTTAGGCTCAGTTTGCAGTTGCTTAACTGCGCTATGCTTAACTTATTTTAAAGTTTGCTGCTGAGAAAATAGCAACAAATCATAAAAGTTGTTTAGCCAAAAGGTAAATAGGCCAAAACTGGTTGAAAAATTGGAATGTCATAATACACAATAATGCCAGATGTGGCCTTACCTTGATCAGAATTATTGGACATGTTGGAAAGTGTATCATTACCAGAAACTGAAAAGCTAGTGTGGTGGCCGAACGAAATGAGAAAATCATTTGTCAAGTAGGAAAACAATATAGTGCATTTAACTCTGGCCCTCCACCTCACATTGTGAGTTTCATATTGGTTCTGTAAAACTGGTTCCCAGTTTTGCTTGGTGGGAGCATTTTTAGAATTCTTAAATAACATACCGACCAAAATGGGAGAGTGAGAGTGATGAATCAGGTTTGCTTTACTTGTAAGTGGTGATAAATACTCTTCCTTCTCGCAGATAGAGAATATTTTGTGTGTTCTATTTGATCGGTTAATGCTTATGTTATATGCAAATAAATTTTAGGTTTGTAATAATATCTCATACTATATTGTATTATTTAGTTCCAGCTCCAACAGCGTGAAGAAAATTTACCCTATCGACAGTCCAATTAAGAAAAGAAAGTCCCAGTATGACCTCAGTGAAACAAGGCTGTCATCGCTGAAATACAAGTTTCAGGACCGACCAACTTCACAGGAGGATGAGACTGCAAGAACAGAAAGCTTAGGTGGTGATGGCATTTTCATCAACAAGAATTTTAATGCGGGCATGGTCAATGTTTATAAGGGATTGGACTCGAGTGAGAATACTCAAAGCCTTTTAGGTGGTTGCATCGAAGTCGACTCCATAAATGGAATCGAGAGCCAATCTATGAGAAAACGGGCATCTGCATCCAGCAGCTCAAGCAACAACATTTCATTGGACACATACAGCTCTTTTCATAGTTGTGGTTCCAAAGAGACCGACAGCTGGGTGAGGCCACACCTGGAGCATGATGGCTCAGGTTTGCTGCTGCCTCCATACGATGAGGACATTGAGAAAATCTACGATGTGATGAATGAGCTAGCAGGTGGTGGCGTCGTTGGTTCTGCTGATCGTATCATGGATGAGACACTTTACTCGAATGGCGTCAATGATTTCATGATTTTGCCAGCAGGCAAGAATGGTAAGCACTCACGCATTTATTTCTGCTTGCTGCCTATATGTGAATACTAACACTGTGCCTGTGGCAATAAAAATCAGGGGAGAAGAAGAAGAAGCTAACCATTGATCAAGAATTTGAGCAGTACTTCTCAAAACTCATGCTTTAGCGTGACCCTAACAGAGAATTTGCAAGTCATAAATGAGCCAAATGCAAGTCGGGGCTACTGTTGGAGTTTATTGTGCATTTCTTAACCTAAGTCTTACATGCAATGTATATACGTTTTCTTTTCGAAGCCGTACCTTGAGTAGCCATCAACTCTTGGCATCAAACGTGCCGTGTGCGTGCGCGTGCGTGTGTGTGCGTGCGTGTGTGTGTGTGTGTAATGAGAAATCTGGAATTCTAATCAGGGTGTTCCTTTCATCTGTTGGTGTTCTGATCTCTAAGGAAGCCATTTCTGGAATTGATCATCCGCCTGCCTAAACTTGTTGCAAGTGAAAATGGCAGTTAATAGGAAATTCTTTGGAACGTTAAAATTTGTCAATCTTAAACTCTTGACGGCATGGCCTATTTGGCTAAACGAATCCTTAGTAGAGCCTTCGGCTCAGCGTGCATATCTCCCGGTGGTTTGTATCTTCTGGTAGTACGATGTACTCCCTCAGTTTCAAAATATAATTCTTTTTAGAGATTCTATTATGGACTACACATGAAACAAAATGAGTAAATCTACACTTTAAAATCTGTCTATATACATCCATATGTAATTCGTAGTGAAATTTTTAAAAAGACTTATATTTATGGAAAAAGTGGAGGAAGCATGATGCACGGTCGTCCTTTGGGAGGGTGAAACCCTTTCCGCCACCGTCCCCACCCTCCTCCCCCTCCAATGTTCACATCACCGTCACAAGAGTGTTTGAGATTGAACGACGAAAGATGAATGAATAGTAAAGCAAAACAGTTAATCTCTTTCATTAATGATTAGGCTTATATACAATCTGAGAGGACGCAACAGAGGGACGCGTTCGTTCCCGAACAGCGCATCGAGGGATGTGGTTGTTGCGGGGGTCGATTAGGACAAGGGGAGATTTCCCTTTAATTAAGTTTCATAATTAAATCCTAACACTCCCCTAATATACTTTTGTCCATGCCATATCATCACGTTGAAAAGAGGCTCCTCCGAAAACCCTGCGGAAAAAATGTGAGGAGTATAGTGTTTGATATGTTGTCAAAACTCCTTCAAACCCAGTGAGAAAAATAGGAAACAAATTATGCAACATATAATGGTTATTGTCTCTTTCAATTCAATACGAGAAAACTCATAGAATCAAGAGAACAATAAATATGTTGTATATATTTTTCCTAAAAATCCCGATGGGGAAAACAGAAAGTATGACATATTATCTCATGTTGATATTACCTCATTAAAAACCTTTAAGAGAGTGTATATAGTAAACTCATGAAGGGAAAAAGTGTATAATATGATGCTTTGAACACGAATAATTCAGACCGATACTCCCCTTGATTCTTGCAAATTCTGAAGCCGGCACATACCAATTCCATGAACACATTTCTCAAATGTAGAAGTTGGTAGAGACTTCGTGAACAAATCAGTCATGATTTGACTTGCAAGATATGCGATATAACGATATTGCTTATTGTGTAACATGTGTGCATCCGGGCAACACAAGAAACATTATGTTTGAGATAATGGTTGGTGGATGTAGCCACGAGGTCTGTTTTGAAGACTATCATGATATGGCTACCACACCTAGTAGGAACACAAACCTTGTCTACGATCTGACATAGTGGGGATCTGGTCGATGTATCCAATGATATTGGCATCCAAATTTCTGTGAAACTGGAAGATTAGGACAAAATGTTTGATGCATTGGAGATATCGAAAGATATTCTTGACTCCCAACCAATTGTGTTGATGGATCCAATGCATGAACTGTGATATGGAACTTTATGTCCCAACATCATATTTCAGTCTTCTTATGGTCTAAATGAATCTTTCTCTGTCTCTAGAGAAGGAACAACCATGAAAAATATGGATGGATAAGACTTGTCCACAATCAATTTCTCCAATATAATATGGATATAGACAACATGGTGTTCCATAATGTGTGAGTGAAGGTGCTCGATGTTTTACCCAAATCCTTCATCTCAAATTCCGCCATTTGATGGTCACATGCTTAACATGTATGGGTAATCATCAGTGTAGGAGTAATCTTTGTGCATAAGGAACTCACTATGTCAGTTGTACAAAATATACCGACGATAATAATAAGTCATATGGTGACTTATTGTTAGTGCATCTAGTGCCCCTTAGTGATTTTGGTGTATTGAAGACTTGTAGGTTAAGGAACTAATGTGTTTGTGAGTATACATAAGTCCTATAAGTCGATGAGGAGTTTGATATATTCGGAGATTATCGACCCCTAAAAATGAATGTCTTCAGCTGAAGGCTTTGGTGAAGACTTTGGTTTTCCCTGAAGACTTTGAAGATGAAGAATTCGTTGTGACCTTGAAGATATTAACACGCGGACTATGAAGCATGAATACTTTTGTTTTCGTAGTTTCATTTCCTCTCTTTGAGTCATAGGAAACACTGTACTGTTAAAGGGGACCGAGGTAATAATAAGGAAAATTTCCAACTGATGCTCAACTCAAAAGCCTCAACACGACCCAATCCTTTGAGTGAAGCCTTTGGAAATCTCTTGCGGTTCAGTCAAGTTCTTTAGTGACAGAGACGATGTTCTTCTGGTCTCTAAGGAAATTGGTCTGACTGGGGAGTTAGGATTTTGCTAGTGCGAATTGCCTACAGTGAGGAATATGATAAGCCCTGAGGAATTTGATAGTTCAAATTCCAATCGTTGTTATTCTTTGCGCCAGCTGTCTAGATATTCTATCCACATAAGGGTCATATGATTGGGGGGCATTTATGTCTTATCATGTCAGGTTGCACCCTGGCTATAAATAGTCGCCCCCACAACCACTAGTTGGTTGGCTGCTTCGAGAGAGAACTTGACACTTGTCATTTGAGAGCAACCCATCCTCCGAGGACTTTGAGAGAAAATCATCAGTGAGGAAAAACCCCAAAACCAAACCACCAAACCCAAAGTGATTGAGCATCACTGAAGAGATTGTTCCTATGTGGAACCAACGCTTGTTACCTTTGAAGACTGTTTATCTTCCAGACGGTTAGCCGTCATGGTCTAAAGCATCCAACAGTAAATTGTGGATCTACGGTTGACCGAGTTTGTGAGG
Organism: Hordeum marinum; assembly: GCA_022496015.1. Taxonomy (NCBI): domain Eukaryota; kingdom Viridiplantae; phylum Streptophyta; class Magnoliopsida; order Poales; family Poaceae; genus Hordeum; species Hordeum marinum. The sequence continues at coordinate 363,910,495 of CM039675.1, read as the reverse complement.
GTTTTGGAAGTCTGTCCTGAAGACTTACCACGAGTGTTGGGTGAGTTCTGTGTGACCTTAACTCAAGGGGAATACGATAAAGACTGTGTGTCTTGGGATTGTGTGTCCTTTGGTTTAAATACCAAGCTGCTCCAAACTAGACGCACAACTGTCACAACAGTTGGAACTGGGTTATCAAACCATTGTCTTCACCGAGCTACCCGGTTCCATTTCCTCAATCCTTCTATTTCCTTGAATACTTGTTGATGAAATTGATCATTACTGTTTGAAGAATTTGACTGAAGAGTTTCTCAATTTCCTCATCTCAAAATCTTCAGTCACCTTGTTCTTCACCTACTTATCCTTTATCACGCTACCTGTAATCTATGCATGTTCTATTTCATCATGATGACTATGCTATTGCTCTGTTTCCCATGCACTTGAGTACTTATTCCGCTACTGGTAGTCGTCACATTTCAAATTCCTCAAGTTGAAATTCCTCAATGACGAATTTGTAAAAATTACCTATTCACCGCCCCGCTAGTCGATATAACGCACTTTCACTTATTGATTTTACACAATGTATGTTGTGTTTTGCATTTCGATTCAGGAGTGAGATTCCATCGGGAACCATCTATATCTGAATCTAGTGATCTACATGGATATGTAATCACTACATTGATCAACTACAGAGATATATAATTTTGTACCGCCGATGATATAAGTTATCGGAAAAAGATTCCACCTCTAGAAAATAGTTGGGTATCTGCGTGAACCCTTGTGCTACAATACTTGCTCTATGTTTTACCACCTCATTGTTCTCGATTATGTTTCCAGAAGAAAACTGGTGTAGGTATTGCTTATGAATACCTTCCCATTATTGAGCAAGATTATTTCTACCTAGATTATACCCTTTGCTTGAGTTCAGCCTGAGTGTTGTTCACACTTTTCCATGGCCATGGTCTTTGGACCTGAATCATGTGAAAGGCTTTTGCAATATAGTTGAGAAATGTATGTTGACAATTGTAGACTTCCGGTTATATGTTTCTCCAGAATATATATATATATGTATATATATATATGTGTATGTACATGTATATATATACACACATAAATATAGAGTCAATGGAAATATCATTACCCATGCTGACTGCTCGCGGTTTCCCAATGCGATTGAGTTGGGTATTCCGATGCCCCGGTCATTTTGTGCACTATGACCTGGGTTGGTGGAAGTTTCCCATCCACTGGGTATATACTACCCATTAGGTGTCTGTCAATGTGAAGTTGACTTGCATTTACTGATTCGTAGGCCTTGATATCCTTGCTTACGAGAAGCTAAATCCCGATGCACTTTTGCCATACATCTCTCCCTGTTGCATCGAACGGGGAGTGGAGTGGTTTTTGTTGGTACTCTCACTCTTTCAGGCATTTTTGTAGGGTTGTAGGATTGTGGGACACCTTTATGTTCAGTAAATGAATATGGAGGGTTATTTGCAATGTGTTGCAAATCTCCTGAACGCATGGTTCATATCTTGGAGTATGTGGGTTTGAGGCAGAAATGTGTTGATCATTCCACTAATTTCCTGGCATTGTTTATGGTACTTGAAAACTCCCCCTAATGCGTGGAAATGTTCCTCATTGAATCAACATGCCAGCCTTGAATAACTCCCCATGTGAGGGGCTTGAGGTATTGATGGTAATACAGTTATTCCTCAAGTAGATCCCAAATATATGTGAAGGGCCAATGATGTATGCCGCGGTGGGGATATCGGTATGCAACCAAATTACCGTAGATGGGAATACTTGGTAGATTTCCACATATCAAAGATAGAGGGGAATAATAGTAAGCGATTTGGTCATGAGCGTGTAAAACTGCATGACTCCAACATAAAGTTGGTAAGTTGCAATTTCAAAGTAAAGATCATGCAATGTGCTTAATTATTTGGATGGGATTCTACCAAGCCATCTTAAGTCTAGACATTAGGACAAATTGCTATACTTCAATCTGAGGGCCATATGAAGGCACACAAGGGGAATTCTATGACATTGTCCATTCGATTTTGATTGAAATCGATGTTCAGGTTAATGAGCCAATGGTTTCTTGTGAATAAACCACACTTGAGACCATCGTGCATATGTGTCTTCTAGAACCATGTAACACCTGAATAGTCTAGTCAATGGATGGGAAGAGCCACTTACCTCAACTTGATGCATTCAAGGAGTCTGAGTGGTCCAACATGGACTTTAAGGTGCGCGAGCCTTAAAATTAGCTTCCATGTGTCACATGTAGTGCACAAAAATCCAAATATCATTAGAATTTAGCATCATAATAATCATAAACCAATGGAATTGTTGGTATTTTCGGTTTTAATCTAGTGTCAATGATGACCAAGACGGGAATGCCAAGTTTGTCATGCAAAAGACGCTCTGGAAAACTATCTCGTACGCAACATGTGCTACGGGTTTTGCAGGATGTGTAGTACAATCGTGATGATACATAGAGAATGTGCCAGCCCTATCTGTTGCATATGATAAAGAGAAGTTGATCCTCTTTGTTGTCATCGTAAGTTTCGTTATGGAAACTATTTTGACGGATACCTCTATAGTTTAGTAGGGTATGAGTTAAACTAGGACACGATAAAGCATCCTTGATGGTACTCAAGTAGGGATAGTAAATATGACTCGAGTTGAGCCAACAATTACAACATCACGTCTAGTGATTTTAAAATATCTCCTTTCTCTCAAAGAGAGCCGAAACATTTCACTTCCCTGAGTATAGAATTCATGGTGCATATTTCCACAAGACACAAATCATCATTCATCAGATTGACCCACATAGAAATCTGTATATAGACAAGAAGATTCTCGAGAAAATCACTGTTAGATATACAGAATACATACAAATGTATTTGTACCAAAGTGTTGATACAATATATTGTGATATACAATATATGATGACAACAATACTTATGTTGTTGCTAAAACATCATAAATGGACATAGATTATATTGATCACTCAGGAGATTGAGAGACTAGTCAAAGTCTCCAAACTTGTTAGTTGAGTCATATTCAACCATCATGTTCTCCGTGCTCAAGGGGACCGTGACTGCTAGATGGCCATGGTGGTGCATGTTTATGAGCTTCAAACCTTTTCCCTTGAAGTTCATTGTGTTTCAGGAATTGCTGATACAGAATAACCACATGCAGAGATCTGAATGAATATATTGCCTTATGATGTATAAGATGATATATTTCTGTTAGTAGTGTGATTCCGATCAGAGGTGAATACCACGGCCTTGGATTGCACATATTATCTCACGAGACACAAGAGCGATCATAATGTCCATGCCCTGGTAGGGTAGTGATGGACAATGAGGGAGAATGCCTCAAATTCTCTAACCATCGGGTACCAGAGATAACTAATTTATGACTAGTAAATTAAGGATCATCATGGTTAGTGTTGTACTGAATTTTGCAAAATTAATGGGAATTTCAAGAAGTTAGCTTGAAACCATTAGCGTGAATCTCAAATTGGTAAATATGACACTTCAAAGATAATCTCCAAAATGGAGTAGATCTCACGGCACTAGGGAGTATAATCTTATGAAATCAGTGGATACTCACCCGTAATACATTATGCCATGACTTAGTAAAATATGAGGGAGAACACATTGTAAAGCAATCATATTGTTAAAGTGACAAAATGCAGGCTTTAACAGTAGTGGTGATAATCTGCAAAGCAGTAGATCTACACACTACCTTGTGATCCCAAAACATCAATTTGAAAGACAAAAACACTTAGAATTTTGCATATCAATTCTTGCTCATATCAAGCCAAAGGCTATATTAAGATGAGTTGATTTTTATTTACAAGATATTGGAAGTCTCAATTGCAAATGACGGGCGTAAATAATCTCGATATGTAGAATAACATGGAAAATTTATTCCATCGCAATTTATTCTAGAGTACATTGGTACTCAACAGAAAACAGTACTAAAATATATACTGATTTTATAACAGGTCTACAATAGGAATAAATCACCGGTAGAACTGATGTTGGAATACTAATATGCTGGAAAGCTGAATTATACAAACAATTTAAGCAAATAATGCAAATTGGCTGGAGCTGTCGGTGGCTCAACAACATGTAAATAGGCCATGTATAGCAGCCCAGCAAGGACCAGCCTGGTTGAACAAGGGTGTGTTTAGTTTGAGTCATTGGGTGGAATGTAACGGGTCCGCTCCATCCTTCTAGCTCTTTCTCAGGTTTGGTTTGGCCGGGGAACTGGAACCCACTCGTTCCAAGGAATGGAATATTCGCTCAACGTGAAGAACCCGCTCGTACCTCCGATTTGGAGGAACCACGCGGAATGACTTGTGGCTCACCTCTTCCCTGACTAACACACCCCCAATCTTATCCCAATCTCAGTGTCGCCACCTCCTTTTCTCTGTCCCCCTCTCGACCCGCAACCGCGCCGGCCACTCCCACGACTCTTCCTCTCCGGCGTCACCTCTCCGTCACCTCCCCATCGTCTTCCCCTCTATGATGGTGTAGACTAGAAATGTGGAAGATGATTAACCTTATATTAGCAGCGAGGAGATGGGCTAGCGGCTATGATGGCTAGTATGTCGGGTAGCCGCGGTGGCATAGAGGTACGGCGGGCTAGCAGCAGCAGAGGAACAATGGCGGCGAGCTAACCGTTGTGGCCAGGCAGTGGAACAACACCAGCAGAGAGAGGGGGGCTAGCTAGCAGGGAATCCTGCGCCAATGTTCAGTGTGTTTGTAATAGCTCTAATTAGTCACTGCAACCTAAAATGTGAGATCCTTTTGTTTGATCTTGTATTGTTGGTTATTGAAACCTTCAAGGTCCGGTACACGAAGGTTTAGTACTATTTGTATGTAAGTTGATACATGCATTGAACTGGTTAATGCAACTGTATTTTATCAAGCATTCAAGCTGACGCATAGAATGATGTCTTTTTAGAGAATAGATGGGCTGGTTATTGCTACCATATGAAATATTGAGATCAATGATTGAAAATTCTGTTGTATTTATTTAGATTACAACATCTTTATCTTTGGAGGTAATCCGACCATCTCTATGCAATTGGTGAGCTCAACAAAATTTGCCACATTCCATCCCTCCAACCAAATGCATAAATGGAACCATTCCATTCCATTTTTTAGCTCAAACCAAAGACATGGAACCGACCCATTCCTCTAGAATGGAACCATTCCATTCCATTACACTTGGTTCTCAAACCAAACACACCCTAAACAGATAAGGGAGAGCAGTAGGAGCGGTACCCCAGCCACATGGATCCCCAATTCCACACAACCAAGAAAGGCGAAGCCCCCATGACCGATCGGCTACATCACCGGTGGTGAGAAGAGATTTCGCCGTGTTCGTATTCCGAGGAGGAGCACCGTGCAGGTGAGTGTCGGGAGCGAAGTCGTTTGTGAGGCTCAGCATCGCATGGCTCCATGTGCTGGTGCAGCCGAAGCGGCTTCTCCATCGTGGGCTCACTAGCTGAACGCCGAGGGCCAAGAGGCGGCGGCAAACCCCTCGCGCGGCAAATATGAAGGAGTGGTAGGGGAGCTGCGGCCCGTGGTGGATGACATGCGCGGATATCCCGGCGGCACGAAGGTGAGTGTGTGAATGGCTACGACTTTGCTGACCGTGGACAAGGGTCAAAGATGGCAGGTCCGACGTCGTGAGGTGCGAGTCAGTACACTTCGACTGCCGCTGTTGGTTGATCCAGCGCGTGCGCCACGTGCCATATGACGTGGCCACGTCATACGCCAGTGCGAGGAGCTGATGAAAGAAGATAAGGCGGGTGCATGGCAGGGTACTACACTGTTACTGATGCTAGTACTTTCTACAGAAAGGAAAAGAAAACACAGTGAAGAACGGGAAATGCAATTCGGCTCCCGGGAGCACATGCTCCTGCCCATTGAAAATGAAATTTGAAATGTGAAAAAAAATTCAACAAATTTTTTATGTGTTCTTTGTCACATTCAAATGCTACCTGAATTTTTTTAGGCAAAAAGGTTAAGCATTTTGGCCTGTGTAAAAAGACAAATTTAACATCAATTGTTATCCCAAAATGTCACATTCAAATTTGTTTATTTTCACCGACGAAACACCACTGCTCCGATTCGCATGAAAATTGTCAAGCATGCTTGTGATAATCCCCAAGTGCAAGGAATCATCGTAGCAATTTCCAAAGGTGGAAGTGATAAGTATGGAGTGTCAAACCCACAAGGAGCTAAAGGTAAGATCAATATTCTCTCAAGTCCTATCTGCCACCGATACGACTCTATGTTCACCGAATGTTTGCTTCCATCTAGAAACGAGAAATAAAACTACGTTGTGGGTATGAAGAGGATAGTTTTGCATGATAACGGAGAACTAAAATATGAAAATAGTTGCTGTTAACATAATATTACAATATATTACAAATAGAGAGTGTGGAATAATGGAGGGTCGGTTAGCGGAATTATCCTAGGCAATTTTTAACAAGATCGAAAGTCATCATTGCAATTTTATATGAGGGAGAGGCATAAGCTAACATACTTTCTCTACTTGGATCATATGCGCTTATGATTGGAACTCTAGAAAGCATCCGCAACTACTAAAGATCATTAACGTAAAACCCAACCATAGCATTAAAGCATCAAGTCCCTTTTATCCCATAAGCAACAACCCCCTTACTCGGGTTTATGCTTCTGTCACTCAAGCAACCCACTATAAGCGAATCATGAACGTATTGCAACACCCTACAACGGGAATCCTTCATGTGTGCGCGACACCGAAGGCACCATAGGACATCACCAAAATAAACACACAACTCAAACCAATCTAGATCATCAATCAACCCAAAGGACAAAAGTAATCTACTCAAAACATCATAGGATGGCAACACATCATTGGATCATAATATGTAGCATAAAGCACCATGTTCAAGTAGGTGATTACTGCGGGGTGCGGGGGAGTGTACCGCTAAAAGGAGATGAGGATGGTGATGAAGAAGGTGATGTTGATGAAGACGATCACCGTGGCGATGGTTCCCCCGGTGGCACTCCGACACTACTGGGATAGAGGGAGAGAGGGTCTCCCCCTTGTGATTCCTCCTCCATGGCCTCCCCCCTCCGTGGGGAGAGGTTCTCCCTCTGGTCCTTGGCCTCCATGGTGTTTATGGCCCCTTCGGGACGATGAAGATGGCCTACGGTGATGGTGACCCACTCTTGTAGGGTGCTAGAGAGGGCCAAGATTGGTTTTTCATTGCTCTGGATGTGTGTGGTGGCAGAACTCCCGAACTAGGTTTATTTTTGGTGGTTTCTCGATTTATAGGAATTTTTGGCGTCGATCTCACATCAAGGGGGGCAACGAGGGTGTCACAAGCCTGCTAGGCGTGGCCACCCCCTAGCCGCGCCTGGCAGGCTTGTCGCCTCCTCGTGGCTCTTATGGACCAACTCCAATGCTTTGGGGGTCTCTTTTGGTCGACAAAAAAACATACTAAAATTTCAACCCATTCCAAGAACTTTTATTTCTGCACAAAAAACGACACCATGGTAGTTCTGCTGAAAACAACGTCAGTCCAGGTTAGTTCTAATAAAATCATACTAAAATCATATAGGATTATTGTAAAAATGGCATGCATACTTCATAAATTATAGATACGTTGGAGACGTATCAGCATCCCCAAGCTTAATTCTTGCTCGTCCTCGAGTAGGTAAATGATAAAAGAAATAATTTATGAAGTGTGAATGCTAGCAAGTGCACAAGTTTGATCAATGATAATGCCAAACACTTTTTCTAGTGTCATTATATATCATAAACAGTAGCTCATCTCATAAAACTTCTCATGATGAAGTAACAAGCTATTCACATGTTAAAGTATAGACCATAAAGTTTCTTGAAAACTAATAAACTATGCTTTGAGTCACCAAACAATTGCAGTTCATCTTATTTTCAAGAAGGGTCTATGTAAGAGCTTTATTTTAGCAAATTCCACATACTCAACTATCGTATAGTCTTCCATGATTGCTAACTCTCAAAGCATATTTTTAGAGCAAATGGCATCCGTCGAACACAGACAAAGATAGGGGCTTAGAGTTTCGCCTCCCAAATTATTTATCATATAGATAACTGTCAACAATAATAATTTATGATCAAATATATTAGGATGGACATATATGCTTGGATCTTTCCCCACCACATGATGCTTGCCAAGAGAAAAAGGCGAAATATAGGAAGTGGTGAAGATCACCATGACTCATGTATAAAGGTAAGTACTAGAAAGTAAAAGATAGGCCCTTCGGGGAGGGAAGAAGAGGTTGTCATGTTCTTTTTGCTTTTGGATGTGCAAACTCTTAATGCAAAGGAACATCACATTGTATTGCCCTTTTTGATAGCAACCTTTATTATGTAGTCCGCCGCTTTTATTTCTTTACCATCACAAGTTCGTACAACGCATATTTTCCCTTACAATAAAATATCTTACATATTTAGGAGCAATTTTTATTGCTTTTTGCACCGATGATAACTTACTTGAAGGATCTTATTCAATCCATAGGTACGTATAATGGACTGTCATGGCAAAACTGGTTTAAGGGTGTTTCGATGCACAAGTAGTATTTCTACTTGGTGTAGAAGTTTTGGCTAGTATGAGGTGGAAGCAAGCACCACATGTTGGAGGATCCAAAACAATATAACTTATATACAAATATACCCAAGAATAACTCATTATGTTGTCTTCCTTGTCCAACTTCAACTAATTTGCTTAAGTTTGAAAATAATTAATGGGTATTCACAATCATAGAAAATGTCCAAGATAGTATATTTATATGTGAAATCTCTCTTCCTTCAATATTCTTTCATGGATTGTTCAAGTGACCAACGCGGTGTTTGCTAACTTTCAATAAACTTTACCACCTATACTTATTGTGTGTGAAGTCATTACTCCCCATGGGATAAGTATACGAAACATTTTAAATTTCAGATTTATTATATTCAATTCATTCAACCATTTACTCATAGGATATAAGTGAAGCACGAGAGTGAATGACAAACTACTCCAAAAAGATATAAGTGAAGATCAATGCATACTCAATTAGTTAAATAGCCATGTGAGGACTCTCTCTTATTCAAAATTTCATATCCAATGATTTTATTGAGACAGCAAACAAAATAAAATGGCACTCCAAGAATAGCATGCATCATGTGAACGAATAAAAATTTAGGCTCAACATAGGCTAACCGATAATTGTTGATGAAGAGAGGTGGGATGCATAGCATCCCCAAGCTAAGATACTTGAGAGTTCTTGAAATATTTGCTTGGGGTGCCTTGGTAATCTCTAATCTTGAGATTTTTTATCTTGTTCAATCCTCTCATATCCTGGTTTCACCTATTCTCATAAACTTCATCCACACAAAACTCAAAAAGAACTCGTGAGATAGGTTAGTACACATAAGAACAAATTAACACTTCATGTACTGCCAAGATAAGTTGCAAAATAATTTTCAAACATTAGGTACTGTATACTATCATTTCCACAATTTATATATACCAATATAGGCTATGGAGACTATAGGATAAGTAGATAACAAAACTATGACAACAATCTGTCCAAACAGAACAATATGTAGGAATTTATTATAACAGTGTACCTATGTAACTCAAAACATTCTGAAAATTTAGCAAATTCTAAGGAATTTATATGGCAAGACTTTGTAAAAATTTCAGAAACTTTCCACGTTCCAGTAAAATATGAAAATTCAAACACTACATAAGAAGATTCTGTTTTTACACATCACACATCAAACATGCAATTCAAGCATCCTAAAGGCAATTCTTGAAACTTTTTATTGAAAAACAAGATTATAAATAACACCTAACAGAGAAAAATAAAATAAAATGACACTCCAAGAAAAATTCATATTATGTGACAAATAAAAATATAGCTCCAAGTAAGATATACCGATAGTGTTGAAGACGAAAGAGGGGATGCCTTCCGAGGAATCCCCAAGTTTAGACGCTTGAGTCTTCCTTTAATATTACCTTGGGGGTGCCTTGGGAATCCCCAATCTTAGGTTCTTGTCACTCCTTATTCTCCTCATATGGGTGTCTCACCCAAAACTTGAAAACTTCAATCACACAAAACTTAAGGGAACTTTGTGAGAAGGGTTAGTGTAATAAAGATAGATCATTCACTTAGGTACTGTCAAGACAAGATTCATAATTATTTCCACATGATACATAATGTATTACATCATTACCATAATTTATATTACTCAATATAAGCTATAGGAACACTTGAAACTAGCAAACTATGCATGCAAAACAGAATCTATCAAAAACAGAACAATCTGTAAAGATCTGAATGATCACCATACTTCCCTGACTCTAAAAATTCTGAAAAACTAGTAAATATCACATAATTTGCATAGCACTATTGTGTAAGAATTTCAGAATTGTTTGACTCACCAGTAAAAATCATATAATTCAAATATCTGACGCAAAACTTTCTGTTTTTGCACAGAATCAAACAAGCAAGTATCCACACTATCCCCTAGGCTTTACTTGGCACTTTATTGAAATAAAAGGCAAAAAACATGATTACCAAAGTATCTTAATCATGTGAACACATAAAAATAGAAAGTAAAAGTGTTGGGTTGTCTCCCACAACCGCTTTTCTTTAATGCCTTTTTAGCTAGGCATGATATTTCAATGATACTCTTCCAAGCCAAATTCTGATTATCATTTTATTCATACTCTAAAAGATATAAGTTAAGTTCATAGATAATTCTACAATTAATATATATTAACCAATATCAAGCTCAAAATATATAAGTGAAGCACACGAAGCATTCTATAGAGCCATACTCAAAAGATTTAAGTGAAGTACAAAGAGCATTCTATAAAGCCATACTCAAAAGATTTAAGTGAAGCACAGAGAGCATTCTACAAAGACATACTCAAAATATTTAAGTGAAGCGCATGAAGCATTCTACAAATCAATGAAGGACTAACTCATATTAGAAGGGAGCATAAAGGAAAAGACAAACACTGAAGACACACATAATGTGAACAAAACAAAAACCGAGGTATACCAATAATTGTTGAAGAATAAAGATGGGATGCCTTCCGGGGCATCCCCAAACTTGGATGCTTGAGTCTCCTTGAAATATTTACCTGGGGTACCTTGGGCATCCCCAAGCTTGAACTCTTGTCTCTTCGTATTCTTCTTATATCGATACCTCCTCAATTTTCGAACACTTCATTCACACAAAACTTAACAAATCCCTCGTGATATCTGTTAGTATAATAAAGCAAAATACTACTTTAATTACTGTTGTGAACTCATTCCAAATTCATATTAGCATTATATATACTGTAGTCCAACTTCATCATGGTTCATACCCCAGATAGAACCCATATATTCATCAAAATAAGAGAACAATGCATAGAGAACAGAATCTGTAAAAAACAGGACAATCTGTAGAAATCTGGAAACTTCATATACTTATGTAACTCCCAAAAGTTCTGACAATTTAGGACAAGTTAAAAAAAATTCATAGCAGTACTGTGTAGAAATTTCAGAAACTTTTGACGTTCCAGTAAAAAATGTAAATTCATGCACTAGATCCAAAGTTTCCGTTTTTGCACTACACACACCAAACAAGCTATCTAATCATCCTAAAAGCAAATCTTGACACATTATTTTTATAATACAATGGATATATACAAGGATATAATTATTTTTCAGAAGCTTCCATGAAAAATTCTACATTGTTTCCATGAGCATGAACACAAGTGTTCAAGGTCGACCCTCACTTCTCCAATGCACAACCTTCCAATCACTTCTCTTTTTGAAAAACTTCTTGACATAAGAGGCAAGTAAATCTTTTTGTAATTTTCATTTTTTTTAATTTTTTGTTTGTTTCACCCACAACTAAAGAAAGCAAAAATTTAAAACAAAATCTATATCATGAAGAAAGCAAACAAGCACACACAAGAATATCAACCCCACGCTATTGCTCCCCGACAACGACGCCAGAAAAGAGCTTGATAATCCCCAAGTGCAAGGAATCGTCGTAGGAATTTCCAAAGGTGGAAGTGTTAAGTATGGATTGTTGAACCCACAAGGAGCTAAAGGTAAGATCAATATTCTCTCAAGTCCTATTTGCCACCGATACGACTCTACGTTCACCGAACGTTTGCTTCCATCTAGAAACGAGAAATAAAACTACGTTGTGGGTATGAAGAGGATAGGTTTGCATGATAACGGAGAACTAAAATATAAAAATAGTTGATGCTAACATAATAGTACAATATATTACAAATAGCGACTGTGGAATAATGATGGGTCGGTGTGCGGAATTATCCTAGGCAATTGTTAACAAGATCGGAAGTCATCATTGCAATTTTATATGAGCGAGAGGCAGAAGCTAACATACTTTCCCTACTTGGATCATATGCACTTATGATTGGAACTCTAGCAAGCATCCGCAACTACTAAAGATCATTAAGGTAAAACCCAACCATAGCATTAAAGCATCAAGTCCCCTTTATCCCATACGCAACAACCCCCTTACTCGGGTTTATGCTTCTGTCACTCAAGCAACCCACTATAAGCGAATCATGAACATATTGCAACACCATACAGTGGGAATCCTTCACGTGTGCGCAGCATGGAAAGCACCATAGGACAACACCAAAATAAACATACAACTCAAACCAATCTAGATCATCAATCAACCCAAAGGACAAAAGTAATCTACTCAAAACATCATAGGATGGCAACACCTCATTGGATCATAATATGTTGCATAAAGAACCATGTTCAAGTAGGTGATTACAGCGGGGTGCAGGAGAGTGGACCGCTAAAAGGAGATGAGGATGGTGATGAAGAAGGTGATGTTAATGAAGACGATCACCGCGGCGATGGTTCCCTCGGTGGCACTTCGGCACCACCGGGAGAAAGGGGGAGAGGGTCTCCCCCTTATGATTCCTCCTCCATGGCCTCCCCCTCTGTGGGGGAGAGGTTCTCCCTCTGGTCCTTGGCCTCCATGGTGTTGATGCCCCCCCGGGACGATGAAGATGGCCTCCGGTGATGGTGACCCCCTCCGACAGGGTGCCGGAGAGGGCTAAGATTGGTTTTTCGTGTCTCTAGAGGTGTGCGGCGGTGGAACTCCCGATCTAGGTTTCATTTCGGTGGTTTCTGGATTTATAGGAATTTTTGGCGTCGATCTCACGTCAAGGGGGGCCACGAGGGAGTCACACGCCTTCTAGGCGCGGCCACCCCCTGGCCGCGCGTGGCAGGCTTGTCGCCTCCTCGTGGCTCTTCTGGCTCAGATCCAATGCTTCGGGGGTCTCTTTTGGTCCACAAAAAATCATGCTAAATTTTCAGCCCATTCCGAGAACTTTTATTTCTGCACAAAAAACGACTCCACGGTAGTTCTGCTGATAACAACGTGAGTCCGGGTTAGTTCTAATAAAATCATACCAAAATCATATAGAATTATTATAAACATGGCATGAATACTTCATAAATTATAGATACGTTGGAGACGTATCGGCATCCCCAAGCTTAATTCCTGCTCGTTGGAGACGTATCAACTTGCGACAGTAACACGAACGTCCACAAAAAATGCAGATTTTTTTGAAAATATTTAATATTATTTTTCACGTTACTATTTATCCGGGTGCAAATGCACCCGGGAGCCAAAACACCTCTCCGGTGAAGAACCTTTTTTCTTCTCATGTGGTTACTTTTTGCGTCTTGGTTTACGCCCTATTTCTTCTGCTTTTGGCCGAACTCCTATGAGTTTTCTTCTTTGATTTGCTCTTTTGGTACACACTTGATGGAAGTAATTTGCGTTAGTACATAGTGTAATTGAAAAAGATCAAACAATCAAATCTATTGTTAGATAACTGATCTTAATCACGAAAGACAATAAATTTGCTTTCTCTTGATTGATCTCTTGCATGGCGGTGCATGCCGTCTTCTGCAGTTGGCGGCTTGGAAGCGGATTTCTCTAGCGATCCAACCATGATCGGCAATCTTCGGAAGGAAAAAACCCAGGAGAGAGAGTTTCACCATAGATGATGACTCCAGAATCACTCCGTTGGGGTTGTGGCCCCCTCAGGCTATTGCAAGAGGTCGAGGCCTTGGGAACACGCGTCAGCACAAGACATGCGCCGTTGCGCTCTGTCATGCTATCGCAGCGCACTAAAGGACGTGGCCTGCCATGGATGAGCCCCTTCGTGAAATCGCTCCGTCAGAGAGTGTGTTGATAACATGTTTGAGATCGAACGAGAGAGACGAAATATGAAGGAATAGTCAAGCAAAACAATTGATCTCTTTCATTAATGATTAGGATTATACTAGCAAATATGTCCATGCGTTGCAACGGCAGAGATAATTGTCATGTCCACTTCTTGTTAGCATGGTCATCACTGTCCAACAACATCCGAATTGTGCCCGACCACTGTAGAGAGACGCACATTGAGTTCTAGTACAAATTTATATCAATAGTACATTAAGAAGCATGCATACAATACTTTTGGTGTGTTTATTATGACTAATTTGATCTTAAAGAGCATAATTTCCAATTTTTTTATCAAAGCATTACTTGTAATTTAAAACAATGTTTGAAATTTGCACCAAGTCATGAGACAAATATCAATAAAAGGATTTTATTAAATGTGTTTTAGGCCATCTCTACATACACTTGAAGATTAATACAAAATGTATCACACCCTTAAAGAACTCACATAATTATTGCAAGGTTTTGTTAGCTCTCTTGAAGCAAAGTACTACTCGCATGCTCCGAGGGATAAATTAACCATCGTGCACTCACAATTATAACAACACAAAGAATTTCAATCCAGGATAAATTATGCTCCAATCTTAATCACATAACTAGAGACTATACGTGCATGCTTCGGGAATCACAAACCTTAACGCTGATATTCTCACTAATCCACAGTCATCAACTAGTGCACCCACATATTACTATCTTAATATCGCGAAACTATTGCAAGGAATCAAACATATCATATCTAGTGATCTACAAGTTTTATGTAGGATTCTATGACTAACCATGTGAATGACCAATTCCCGTGGACTCTCTAAATAGGTACATGTGACACATGAGAGTTTAATTCTTTCTACAAGAGACCACGCTCTAATAAATATAAGTGAAGCAAAAGAGCATTCTACAAATAATGGTTTTCTATATGTAGAAAAACAGGCACCCAACTTCAAATGATGTAAGTGAAGCACATGGAGCATTCTATAAAGCCATACTCACAAGATATAAGTGAACTACAAAGAGCATTCTATAAATAAACCATGGACTTTCTGTACCGGAATGGTGCATTGATAAAAGGAAAATAAAAGGAACACAATTCTCCAAGAATTTACGCATATCATGTGAACAAAACAAAAAACAAAACATACCTATAGTTGTTGAAGAAGAAAGATGGGATGCCTTCCGGGGCATCCCCAAGCTTAGACGGTTGAGTCTCCTTGAATATTTACTTGGGGTGCCTTGGGTATTCCCAAGCTTGAACTATTGTCTCTCCTTATTCTTCTCATATCAATACCTCCTCGATCTTCGAACACTCCATCCACACAAAACTTAACCGAAGTTTTATCATAAAGGTTAGTACATATAACACCAAATCCCATCATCTCTTTCCATCACAATATCGTATAATTATAATCTAACATTACGTACTATATGTTATCACAATTTTTATGGCTCCCAAGTCAATGGGGCTCAACAAGAACTCAAACATATGCAGTCAATGCAACTATAACAACAATCTGGGAAAAACAGGACAGTCTGTAAAGATGCAAATGATACATATATTTATGTAGCTTAAAAAATTCTAAAAATTTAGGGAGTGGTAAAATATGAATAAAAGTAGTGTGTAAAAATTTCAGAATTATACATTCCAGTAAAATATGAAAAATCAAACACTACAGCCAAAGTTTTTGTTTTTGCACAACACAAATCAAACAAGCAGTTCAACATCCTAAAGGTAAATCTTGGCACATTATTTTATAATACAATGGATTTTTACAAGAGGATTTTTTTTGAAAAGTTGCTGCAATCAAGATTCACAAAGTTTCCGTGGGCAAGAACAAAGTTCAAGGCTAGCCCCCACTTCAACAGTGCTCGTCCTTCTCACTTTCACTTTTCTTTTTGAATTTTTTAGGTTCTCCACTTTATTTTTTTGTTTTTAATAATTTTAAAAGCACACAACAGAATAAAATGACTCTCTAAAACTTTTGGGTTGTCTCCCTGATAACGCTTACTTTAAAGCCATTAAGCTAAGCATATAGTGCTCAAGTAATTGCTCCACCCAGATCCCAAGGTATATCGAAGCCAATTTTAATTAACTACGATTTGTAATTTACTAGTGAGCACAAAGTGATATACATCATGCAACAATGAAGTATAACTCTCTTCCTATGCATTGGCATGCCATAAAAGAACAATTCATGCACATCAAGTAAAGGCCAATACATAGCATAAGTAGTTTCTTGCAATTTTATCATATTGGAAACATAGCGAGGTGAAGATTTGGTTCCTCTGACATAATAATTGCAAGTAGGAGAAGCCAACATATGCATATTACATTCATCAAAATTATCACATATAATAGTAAAACGCAACCCACCAATATAATCCTTAATAAGTGCAAACTTCTCTGATATAGTGTAGTTGGGAGAATTCAAAAGGATAATAGGACTATCATGTGTGGGTGCAATAGAAACAATTTCATGCTTAAAATAAGGAACTATAGCAAGTTCATCTCCATAAGCATAATTCATATTGACATCTTGGCCACAAGCATAGCAAGCATCAACTTCATCAAAAATGGATATTTCAAATGAATCCAAGGGATCATACCAATTATCATAGCATTCATCCTTCGGTATGTGTGAAGGGAAATTAAAAAAACGGTTTAGTTGAAGAGTTACCCTCATTAGAAGGTGGGCACAGGTAGCTAATCTTCTCTTCCTCCTTTTATTCTTCGCTCTCCTCCTCATCTTTTTCATCTAATGAGCTCACAGTTTTAGCAATTTCTTCTTCCATAGATTCCTGCAAAATATTAGTCTCTTCCAAGGAAACATACATTATTTCAATAAATTATTTAACATAAGCATTAGATGCATAGTTTTCATACAATATTTAAGCATGACAAAATTTTCATATTTGTAAAGAGTATCATCATAGTTTTCAATCAAAGTAGCAATTTCATAAGCACCGTTAAAAGCAACAAATTCTTCAATTTGTTCAACATCATAATAAAAATAGGCATCATTGGCATAAGAAGATAATATTTCATCATAATTCAACACACATTGATAGGGAAGGTGTTTTTTAGTGTCTTCAGAACAATAAGTAAAATCATCTAATTCACATAAATTCCAAGCATAGCAACACAAAGCATTAATTTGATGCTACAAGAGTTTCCCTTTTTGAGATAAGTAGTGTCACGCATAATAAGCATGCTCATTTAATGATTTTCCCTCCACTAAGCTAGTTGGGTCTTCAGCACGAGCACAAAGTGATGGAAGATGGTCCAAGTAAAAAGATTCGGTGGTATGGTAGAATTTGGGTGGTTCCTCAACCACTGGCTTAGCATGTACAACTATTTTTTTGTATTTTGCGTTTCCTACCCATAACTAAAGATAGAAAACAACTTAGAACAGAAAATAAAATTACTTAGCGATGAAGCAAACGAGCACACACGAGAATATCAACCGCTACACTATTGCTCCCCCACAACGGCGCCAGTAAAAGGTCTTGATAACCCACAAGTGTAGGGGATTGTTTGTAGAATTTTTCGATAAGTAAGAGTGTCGAAACCAATGAGGAGCTAAAGGTAGAATTAATATTCTCTCAAGTTCTATCGACCAGCGATACAACTCTACGCGCACTAATGCTTACTTTGCCTAGTACAAAAATAAAACTACTTTGCGGGTAGAAAACTAGAAGTACTTTGTCGGTGTTGTAAGATAGGCTTGTAGTATAATAAGGAATGTGGAAATAAAAGTTAGGTGCGGTTTTAGTAAAAGAACAATAAATTAAATATAGCGAGTGTGGAAAAGTGGTGATAGGATTTGCGAGATTGTCCTAGGAAATTGATAATAAGATCGGCAATCATTATTGTACTTTTATATGAGGTAGAGGCATGAGCTAACATACTTTCCGTACTTGGATCATATGAACTTATGATTGGAAATCTAGCAACCATCCGCAACTACTAAAGATCATTAAGGTAAAACCCAACCATATCATTAAACATCAAGTCCCCTTTAATCCCACATGTAAACAATGCCCTTACTCGGGTTTGTGTTTCAGTCACTCACCAACCCACTATAAGAGAATCATAAACATATTGAAACACCCTCCAACGTCCATCCTTCACGTGTGCGCCTCATAGAAGGCACCTTAGGACAACACGAAAATAAATCATGCAACTCAAATCAATCAAGATCATCAATCAACCCATAGGACAAAAAGGAACTACTCAAACATCATAGGATAGCCACACATCATTGGATAATAATATATAGCATTAAGCACCATGTTCAAGTAGGGGGTACAGTGGGATGTGGGAGTGTGTACCGCTGTAGATAGACGAGGGAATGTGATGGTGGTGGTGATGACGGCGGCGAAGTTGTTGGTGTAGATCATCGTCACGGTGGTTGCCCCGGCGGCGCTTCCGACACCACTGGGAGAGAGGGGGAGAGAGCCCCTCTTTCTTATTCTTACTTGGTCTCCCCCCTAGGTGGTCCATGGCCGCCACGACTCTCGAAGGGCAGGATCCCCTGTGAGATTGGATCTATCTCTCTGTCTCTCTTCTGTTTTCGCGACTAGTTTCTGACCCCTTCACTATTCTTAAATATCCAGAGATTCGTAAGTCCGATTGGGCTGAAATTTTGAGGGAATTTTTATCATGAAAATATCTTTCTTACAGCAAAAGTAGGTCCCCAACCGACTTAAGGGGGAGGCACAAACCATCAGGGCACGCTCATCCACCTGGGTGCGTCCTGTTGGCTTGTGCCTCCCTCTATAGGATCACTAGAAGAGTGTCTAGAGGGGGGGGGCTGAATTGACTACTAGCAGGAATTTAAAACCTAACCTTTTCCCAAGTTAATTGGTTGGCATATTTTAACAGTTTTAGCAAGTCTAGCAAGTCTAACAACCCTACACATGCATGTCTATAAATATGGCAGCGGAAAGTAAGGACATTGCACATGAAGTAAAGAGATGAGATAGGAAGCTCAAACGCAATAGGAGATGCAAATATTTTCCCCGTGGTTCCGATAGGTGGTACTATCGTACATCCATGTTTATGGAGTGTTCAACCCATGGAGGGTAACGGTCACGAGAGTCCACTAAGGGCTCCACCCATAAGGGTCCACGAAGTAGCAACCTTGACTATTCCATATGGCTTCCGTCCACGAAGTACTAGCCTCACTATGGGTACATCTTCACAAAGTAGGTGATCTCCTTTCCCTTACAAACTTCTTGATTCACTCCACAACACGAAGTAGGAGGCTCCCAAGAGACACCTAACCAATCTAGGAGGCACCGCCCTCCAAAAGGTAATAGGCTCGGTAATGACGATGAACTCCTTGCTCTTGTGCTTCAAGATGATAGACTCCTCAACACACAGTCACTCTCTCATATATTTCGCTTGGTAGAAGAGATGGGATAGGTGGAAAGCAACTTGGGGAGGCTAGAAATCAAGATCCATATGGTTGGAGTGGAAGATCTTGATCTCAACACAAGGGTAGGTGGTTCTCTCTCAGAAAATCTGATAGGATAGGTATGGAATAGTTCTGAGTGCTTCTCTTTCGAGTAGGTGGTGGTGGAGGGGTATATATAGGCATCCCCAAAAATCCAACTGTTACACACAAAATGACCAACTCGGTGACACCGATGTGTTAATCTCGGTGGTACCGAAGTGACCAAAAGGTGGCAACTTTTGAATCTCGGTGAGACCAGTATATGAAACTCGGTTGGACCGATAAGGTGACCAACGTTCAGATTTCCAATCTCGGTGACGCCGACCCAACAATCTTGGTGGTACCGAAAATGTGAATTTGCATAACAGAAAGTTGGCAACCTAAACTCGGTGGCACAACTATGGAATCGGTTGCACCGAAGTGGCTAGGGTTTGGCTGAGTCTGTCTAGGTTCTGGAATCGGTGGCACCGGGATAGGAATGTTGGTTGCACCGATTTTGAATGTTTGGCTATAGACAGACTTTGGTGGGAGATCTTGTGGATGTCTTTGGTGACTATCACTTGTATTGAATGAGCATTTTGCTCACCAACAAAACCTTACCCCCTTTTAATAGTATTGGCTTTCCTATGGACTCAAAGTGATTTCTCACAAATGTAAAATGTAGAGTCCTCTTGCTTGAAGCTTGACCAACCTATTTCCTTGCATCTTGGGTTAATCCCACAATATCAACAACCCTTTTACCAACCCAAATCTCCATGGACTATTATCTGAAATACACTAGATAGAGGTGTTAGTCCAAGAGACAATGTATGTTATCATGAATTATCAAAACCACCAAGGGAGCATGTTGTGCTTTCACCCTCGGGCTCCATGTTGTGTTGATTCTTCTTCCCAAAATTCACATATATTCCAAAAAATCTCTGTAAAATTTTATTGCGTTTAAACTTCATTTGATATGGAATTTTTGCAAAACAAAAAACACACAAAAAATAGGAACTGACGCTGGACCCTGGATAAGTAAGTAATCCCAAAAATAATATAAAATGTTGCCAAAAGTATATGAAAGTTGTAGAATATTGGCATGAAACAATAAAAAATTATAGATACGACGGAGACGTATCACAAGCCACCTACATGCTTACGTCATGAGTCAAAGCAATTCAATATGACATGACAACATCAAAATGCTTAAATGGAAAATGCCCCATTTGAGCTTAATGATGACTATGACCTATTATCAAGTGATCACACTTCGCTCCTAAGACAATATACTCTAATCTAGGTGACCTAGTCGCCAACCATCATCTAGATAAGTTTCTTGGTTGGTTCATTTTTTACTTACATGTTATGTTGCTACCTTCCAATCTTCATCTAGTTGAAAAATCATTGGAAATCTTATTGAAATTCTCTTCCAAATCCAGTCAAGTTTTCCGAAAATCTCTTTGAAAAATTGGCCAAGAATGTCTTACCAAGTTTCTGTTTGCAACTCGGAATCTCCGATTAAAAGTAATCAACGTCACAGATATGGCAGTTATACTCTGATACTTGTCATCTACGTTGGGTTTTCCATGAAGAGGAATGAGTAATCGCAATACAATATGGATAAGTATTTCCCTCAGTTATGAAACCAAGGTTTATCGAACCAATAGGAATATCAACAACAATTGTCTTTAGCGGCTGCACACAAATGAACAAACAAGTTATAGCCAACGCATGCAAGATGGTTGTCAATCGCCTTGATCTCGTTATTTGCAAGTAAGTGAGTTGTGTAGATAATTGTAAACCGCAATATAAAATAAAAGCATGTAAATGAAAACAAGGTATTGTAGCATTTATGAATATATATGTGTGTGTGTGTGTGTGTGTGTGTTTGTGTGAATAGACCCGGGGGCCATAGTTTTCCCTAGTGGGATATCTCATGAAAATAAGCATACAATAGATAAACAAATTATTGTTGGGAAATTTATAGAAAAGCATATACTTATGTGATATTGACAAAAATGATCATGTGTATATAGGCATCACGTCCAAGAGAAATAGGCCAACTCATGCATGCACCTATTACTATTACTCCACTTCAAAAGCGGTTGTATGCTTGCCTCTCTACGTATTAAGTTCATGAAAAACAGAGTAATGCATGGAGAATGATGACATGATGTACACAAAGTAAACTCAAGCAATATGAATAAAACCCATCATTTTATCCTTAGTGGGAACAACACAAAGTCGCAACATGTCCCCTTCTGTCACTGGGATATAAAAACTTGTCAGATTGAACCCACCACAATGTACCTCTCTCACCGAAGAAATATCAATCTAGTTGGCCAAACTATTTCAATAGATCAGAGAGAATTACGAAGCTATAATGGTTATGCACATAAGAATCGTGTTAGATTTCAGAGAAGACTCAAATATTTATCATGAATAATCAGAACATAAACCCACAATTCATCAGGTCCCAACAAACGCACCTCACAATAGTATTATATCGGATAGATCAAAGCAAAGATGCGATGATCATCGTATTGAAGATTAAGAGAGAGAGAGAGATTTCCATCTAGGTACTAACTACGGACCCATAGGTCTGTGGTGACTACTCACACATCATCATGAGGGCATCAAGGTTGATGAAGAGGCCCTCCATGATTGATCCCCCCTTTGACAGGGTGCCGTAATGGAGCACCATCGGGACTGCCTCTAGTTTTTTTAGGATATATGAGAATTTATAAGTGAGAGAACGGAGCCAAGAGAGCCACGAGGGGCCCACAAGCCATCATGGCACCCCTAAGCCGCGCCGTGTTGGCTTGTGGGGCCCTCGGGTGGCTCCCGGCCTTCTTCCGAATCTTCTAGGTCCTCTTTTGGTCCAAAAAAAATTCATCAACAAGTTTCAGGACGATTGGACTTCGTTTGGTATGGTAAACGTGAAAAGTGAAAATGATGCAGAAAACAACAACTAGCACCAGGCACTAGATCAATAGGTTAGTGTTAAAAATAATATAAATTGGTAAGTAAATGCCCAAAAAGTATCCTAGAATGATAATATATCAGCATGCAACAATAAAAAATTATAGATACGTTGGAGACGTATCATACGACACGGTACTTCCTCGGTGAAACTAACATGAAACACTTTGGTGCCACCAATACTCCTCCGAGCTTCTACTATCCTTTTTAGTTATACCGATCCAACTTGCCCTGGAGCCTTCAAATTTTGCTATTCTCACAAATCTTTGACAAATCTTAACTTTTCTCATGCCAATGCTCTATGACCCTCTCTCTAGGATCCCTTACCCTCTGGCCCTTCTTGGAAATTGATGCCAAAGGCGGAGAAATATCAAATCTTAAAGCTATCCAGGGGAGAAACATTAATGGGGAGGGACCAAATCCAGACTATTTAAAAGGGATAGACTTTGTGATCTGGATTTGATTGACTATGTGTGTTATACTTGTCTCACCCTACCTACTCCCAATATCTACGTGCTAAGCTTTAGGGGGACGGGAAGAAGGAAAATCCATACTAAGGGGAGAAAGTTATATAAGTTCTAGAAGACATATCAATCTTAAGAGAATACTATTTTGTCGAAGTCTGGAATCTGCGTCCAAGAACTTCTCAAAGAACAAGGTTCGAACTCTGGGGGGCTTGGCTCGCAACCTGCAACACAAGGACAAACATAGCAAGATCAACATCAAGCTAACTCTTCCTCAGAGAGGACGACAGGGACACACGAGCTACCCAGGTTCGGGTCGCCGATGGCATAAAACCATACTCCTGCTTGTGATTTGGTTGCCTTGGAAAAGAAGGATCTTGACGCTATAATACATGGGTGTTGGGGGAGAGAATGGCTCGATCCCCTTACATGGACATGGCCGTTCCCCCTTTGTAGTGCCTTGGTCCTCTTCCCCAAAAATATGGGTGGGAGAGGTGGCCAAAGGGCGGCAATTCAAAGGGGGATAGGAGCCAAGCCTATCCTGACTAAAGGTGGTCTTCTCCAGGTAAAGCAGTCTTCGTGATGCATTCATGGGCTCGGTGATGACCTTCGCCCTCGCACTCCGATCCATCCAGATCTTCTTTCAACAAAGTGGCAATCTTGGTGGTACTCGCTTTTGCAGGGGCAATGGACGTTACCCCTAATCCCGAGAAAGGAAATTGGCATGGTCATGCCTACTCACACTGCCTCTGCCATCTTCCTCCTATCGGGTGTCGCCCACGTGACGGGCACAAGGCCCCATGGTTGGCGCTATGCCAGGCCTCAAGAGGCTGCCCGCGGGAGGAGCCTCAGGAGGCGACCTGGAGCCTAGTGGTCTCAGTAAGGTTTGGGCCAGCGGCAAGGGGCCTGATGAGGCATACCCCTCGTGTGTCACCTTCTCCCGGAGCGGCCAGGATAAGGTCATTTTGCTCGGGCTAGCTCAGCGTCGCCCTCAGAGTCGATGGCAGACGGGTCGCGGTACCCCGGGTCCTACTTGGCCGAATGTAGCCCCGGGCCCTTGATGCGCACATTCGGCGAGTGAAGGATGAAATGGAGCGGGCCGAAAAGTCGCGGGCCCCGACGGAATGCCGGGCCCAGAGGTGATGCGTGTCAGCCACGATGGGACGAGACGTTCCCACTCCCCCACTACTCCCAGGAACCACGCGCTCGCTTAGCAAACTGTTGTGCGCATTGGGCGAAACATCATTGCTCGCCTTCCCCTATACACCTCCCTTACACATCGCTTCCCTTCCTTACGCGCACGCCACTCGTCGCCTTGTTCTCTGGCTCCACCACTGTGGCCCATCACCATGGCGCCAAAGAGGAGAACCGCCGCCGCTGGGGAATTGATGGAGCCTGTGGTGTTGCCATCCTCCCCTGGAAGTGGCGGCAACCAACACCCAGGTTCCCTTCCGACATAGAGACGCTGGGCCGCCGCCGATGAGTAAGTTCGCCAACCTCCTTCGTCCATCACTACTTGCTACCGGTGATGGTGGTGGACTGAATCGTTGACCTTTTCAGGGCACCCGCGCGCAAGAGGCAAAGGGACGCCACACCTGTAGCACTCTCGCTGGTGTGACTCACCGGGGAAGCCCCCGCTCCACGTGTTAACCTAGCCTCCGGGGGGGCTGGTGCTGAGAGGACATGCTATAACCCCTTAGGTGGCACCGAGTCCCCACGACATCGGGCTCTGAGTTGGAGGTCAACACCGACATGCAGCAAGGCCCATCCCCTGCAAACATGAGTCATGCCCGCCCTAAGAGGCAAATGTGCCGGAGGCTAAGGATGCAGAGGAGGAGTCGCACATCGTGTCCAGTGCCACAACCCCGACCTGTCCACGTCTAAAGCGGTCACCTCGACCAGTGATGTCCAAATGCATTGGCCACATCGGATCCTTCTCACTATAGCCTACACCGACCCCACATATATTCATCCTATTCTATCTCTCAACCATGTGGAGACGATGAGGGGATGATCGTCCGCATGTCTCTATGATGCTCCAGGAGAAAGCATGCCCAACTCAATCTAGTGGAAATCCATTGTGTCCACTCAAATGGCGCTTGTATCTTCCGAATACAGCGGTTCTAGGCGTGTTACCATGGCCTTGCCGCGTGTTGTGAACACCGCCTGGCACTGCAACTCCTTTGGAGGTCCAAATAGATCTGTAGGCCACGGAGGCGGAGTTGCATGATGTCTACTACTAAAATTTATTCTTGTAGACTCTGTTGGGCTTCCAAGCGCAGAGTTTTGTAGGACAGTAGAAAATTTCCCTCAAGTGGACGACCTAAGGTTTATCAATACGGAGAGCTGTAGGATGAATATGGTCTCTATTAAACAACCATGCAATCAAATACAAGAAACCTCTTGTGTCCCCAACATACCCAATACAATTGCAAATTGTATAGGTGCACTAGTTCACAGAAGAGATAGTGATACAAGTGCAATATGGATAGTAGATATAGGTTTTTGTAATATGAAAATACAAAAACAGCAAGGTAGCAACTGGCAAAGTTCGAGCAAAACATTGTCTAAATGCTTGGAAATAAGGCCTAGGGTTCATAATTACACTAGTGCAATCTCTCAAGAATGCTAACATAATAGAATCATATGATCATCCCTCAACGTGTGACAAAGAATAACTCCAAAGTTCATATCTAGCGAAGAACATAAGATGAAATTGTTGTAGGTCATAGAACCACCTCAAAGCTATTCCTTCCGACCAATCTATTGAGCTATTCCTATAAGTGTCACAAACAGCCCTAGAGTTTGTACTACAATAACACCTATGATACACATCAATCAACCCTAATGTCACCTAGATACTCCAATGTCACCTCAATTATCTGTGGGTTAATTATTTGAAATGCATCAAACAATTTCAGATTCACAAAGAATTCAAAGAGTAGCCCAAGATTTCTATCGAAGAATGTAGGAAAAGAATGTGTATCAACCCCTATGGGTAGATTACCCCATTGTCAGCAAGGGAATCTACAAGTTGAGTACCAAAACATATATCAAGTGAATCAATAGAAGACCCCATTGTCATCAGGGTATCCACATGCAAGACATACATCAAGTGATCTCAAATCCAATATTCAATCCAACATAACGAGATCTCAAAGGAAAATATTCAATTCATCACAACAAGGTAGCAAGGGAATAACATCATATGATCGAACTATTTTTAACAAAGCCCGTGATACATCAAGATCATGACATCTCAAGAACACGAGAGAGAGAGAGAGAGATATCAATCATGTAGCTACTAGTGCATACCCTCAGTACCGAGGGTGAACTACTCCCTCCTTGTCATGGACATTGCCAAGATGATGAAGATGGCCTATGGTGATGATTGACGGCTTCGGCAAGGTGCCGAAACAAGGCCCAAGATGAGTTTTCTTTGATAAAGAGGCATGCGACAGCGGATCAGAAGTTCTAGGTTATATTTTGAAGGTTTCATGATTTATAAGATTTTTCAGCGTTGGAATCACGTCAATTGGAGCCACGAGGGGCCCACAAGCTATCAGGGTGCGCCCAGGGGGTGAGCGCGCCTTGTTGGCTTGTGGCCAGCAGGTGGCCCCCCTCTGGTGGTTCTTCACTCTGGTATTTCCCATATTGTCTAGAAAAAATCATCAAAAAGTTTCGCGCGATTCCGAGAACTTTTACTTTTTGCATAAAAACAAAATTACGATAATTCTGACAAAAATAGCTTTAGTCCAGGTTAGTTCGAATTAAATCACATAAAATGCTTCAAAACCATATAAAAGTATTGTAAACATAGGTAAATATGGCATGAATACTTCATAAATTATCGATAAGTTGGAGACATGTCAACATCCCCAAGCTTAATTCCTACTCGTCCTAGAGTAGGTAAATGATAAAAGAAGTAATTTATGAAGTATGAGTGCTAGCATAGCATATAAGTTTGATCAATGATAATTCTAATCACTTTTTCTAGCATCATAAACAGAAACTCTTTTCTCATAAAGCTTATCATGATAGGGTAGCAATCAATTCACATGTCATGGTTCAAATAATGATTCTCTTAAAACTTAACAACCTATGTTCTTAATCATCAAACAATTTCAATGCATCTAATTTTAAGCAAAGTCTAAGTAAGAGCTCCACATACTCAATTATCATATAGTCTTCTATGATTGATAATACTCAAATCATATTTTTAGAACAAGCAACATCCATCGAACACAGAGAAAGCTAGGGGTTAATGTTTCGCCTCCCAATGTACTTATCATAAAGATAATTGTCAACAATAATGAATCGTGATCAAATATATTGGACTGGATATATGTCTTTGGATCTTTCCACACCACATGGCGCTTGCCAACTAATAGATTGAGGTTGTAATAAGAAGTTGACTCAACATGAAAAGTAAATAACATAAAAGTACATAGATTGTCCCTTCGCAGAGGGAAGCAGAGATTTGTAGAGGTGCGAGAGATCATCGTTTAAAACATAGATGAATATTTTTTTGGGTAGTGTGTCATTCCTGTCAACTTTACAACAACGGATTTCAATGTATTCCATGCTAATGACATTATTGGCGGTTCCCAAATAGAATTGAAATTTTACCCCCCTCACGATTCAAACACAATCCATGGCTGACCGAATCCACGGATGCCTTCCAAATAATCAACTTTTGAGGGGGAGTTCTTGTTTATTTATTGTTTTATTATGCAGGACTAGGAATCATTTTTACCAGCATCTCTCTTGCAATGACAAGTCAATAAACACTCATCATGAGAATAACCCGCTTATCATGTAAGATACTGACCAGCTCGACCGCTCCATGAGCGGTATGGGCACACAAAACTGATGTTTATTTGAAGGTTAAGAGGTGGCACATGAAAATTTACTTGGAATTGCAGTACAATACCATATATAGGTAGGTATGGTGGACTCTCATGGAAGAAACTTGGCTCAAGGATTTGTATGCACAAGTAGTATCTCTAATTAGTACAAAGTGTTGGCTAGCAAAAGGTTCTAAACAAGCACCACATGTTGGAGGATCCATAACAATATAATTTCTATGCAAATATACCCAAACACAACCATTACATTGTCTTCCTTGTCCAACTTCAAATATATGATGAAGGTTCAAAATAATTGATGGGTATTCACAATCATAAAATATGCCCAAGATAATATATTTGTATGTGAAAGTTCTCTTTCTTGTACTAATCATTCATGAATTGCTTGTATGACCAATATTGTGATTGTCAAACTTCAATAGATTTTACTTTCTAAACCAAATGTGAACCTTGTACTAAGCATACATCACATTTATAATTTCATATTTATTATATTTCATTCATTCACAATTTACTCTTATGATATAAGTGAAGCACAAGAGTAAACATCAAACTACTCTCAAAAGATACAAGTGAAGATCAATGAGTAGTTAAACAATTAAGTAGATATGGAGGACTCTCTCTCAATAAAAACTTTTAGATTTGAGAATTTTATTCAAACAGCAAAAAAAGACCCTTCAAGAACAATGCGTATCATGTGAACGAATAAAAACTTAGGATCAACATAGGCTAACCGATATTTGTTTGATGAAGAGAGGTGGGATGCGTAGCATCCCCAAACTTAGATGATTGAGACTTCTTGAAATATTTACTTGGGGTGACTTGGGCATCCCCAATCTTGTGCTCTTATGTCTCTTTAATTCCTCTCATATCATGGTTTCCCCTAGGTCTCAAAACTTCATCCACACAAAACTTGAAAAGAACTCGTGAGACAGGTTAGTGCATATAAGAATAAATCAACACTTTATGTACTGCCAATACAAGTTGCATAATAATTTTAAAACATTATATACTATATAATATCATTTCAACAATTTATATCTACCAATATAAGTCATGGAAACTATAGGAGAAGTAGATAACAAAACTATGACAACAATCTGTCTAAATAGTATAGTCTATAGCAATTAATTAAAAAATTGCACTTCTGTACCTCCAAAATTTCTGAAAATTTAGGACATGATAAAAAAATATATCAAAATATTTTTTAATTTTCTTAGAAACTTTCCACATTCCAGTAAAATATGAAAATTCAAACACCACGACAAAAGTTTCTGTTTTTACACAGCACACATAAAACATGCAATTCAAGCACCCTAAAAGGCAATTCTCGGAACTTTTTATTGAAAACAGGATTATAAAAAATTAAATGATGCTCCAATCAAAACTCATATTATGTGACGAATAAAAATATAACTCTAAGTAAGATATACTGATAGTGTTGAAGACGAAAGTGGGGATACCTTCTAGGGCATCCCCAAGCTTAGATGCTTGAGTCTTACTTCAATATTGCATTGGGTGTGCCTTGGGCATCCCCAAGATTAGGGTATTACCACTCCTTATTATCCTCATATTGATGTCTTACCCAAAACTTGGAAACTTCAATCACACAAAACTTAACGAAACTTCATGAGATGGGTTAGTGTAATAAAGATAGACCATTCACTTAGATAATGTCAATACAAGATTCATAATTTTTATCACATAATATATAATGTATTCTATCATTCACACAATTTATACTACTCAATACAATCTATGTAAACACTAAATCAAGCAAACTATGCATGCAAAACAAAATCTCTCAAAAACAGAACAATCTGTGAAGATCAGAATGAACACCATACTTACCTGACTCTAAAATTTCTGAAAAATTAGGACAACATGGATTAAATGCATATAAAACTGAATAAAAATTTCATAATTTTGTTAGTATCTATTAAAATCATAGAAATTATGCACTATGCGTAAAAGTTTCTTTTTTTGCACATAATCAAACTAACAAGTATCCACACTATCCGAGAGGCTTTAATTGGCACCTTGTTGAAATAAAATACACAAAACATGATTAATATAGTATTTTAATCATGTGAACACACGAAAACATAAAGTAAAAGTGTTGGGTTGTCTCCCAACAAGTGCTTTTCTTTAATGTCTTTTAGCTAGGCATGATGATTTCAATGATATTCATATAAAAAGTAATAACTGAAACATGCAAAAGAACATCATGAATAACATGGCAAGTACATTTAAGTCTAATTCATTTCCTATGCGTAGGCATTTTGCAAGAAAACAATTTGGTGTAGCAAGAATCAACTTGCATAGGAAGGCAAAACAAGCATAACTTCAAAACTTTGAATACATAGAGAGGAAACTTGGTATCATTGCAATTCGTAATCATTTTAAGTATCATCATGAAGGAATTCCACAATATAACTATCACATAAAGCATTTATTCATGATCCACAAGCATAGAAAAATTATTACTCTCCCAGTAAGAAATTTTCTTCTCATTTATAGTATTGGGAGAAAACTCAACAAAATAACTATCATGGGACACTTGATTGACATAACCACATTGAATAATAAAACCATGATGACAAGTTTCATGGTTACTATCACTCTTTATATCATACATGTCATCACCATAATCATCATAGATAGGAGGCATGACACCATCATAATAAATTTGCTCATCAAAACTTGGGGGACTAAAAATATCATCTTAATCAAACATAGCATCCCCAAGCTTGTGGCTTTCCAATCATTAGCATCATGGATATTCATAGAATTCATACTAACAACATTGCTATCATGCTCAACATTCATGGAACTCACATTAAACATTTTTTTAAATCCTTCATCTACCAATTGAGCACAATTTTCCGATCCATCATTTTCACGAAAGAAATTCTAAAAATGAAGCATTTGAGGCCACCTCAATTACATTTTTCTATAGTTTTCTTTTATAAAACAAACTAGTGAAAAACAACAAACTGAAAACTTTAATTGCAAGTTCTAAAGATATACCTTCAAGCACTCACCTCCCCGGCAATGGTGTCAGAAAATAGCTTGATGTCTACTATGCAACTTTATTCTTGTAGACTCTGTTGGGGATCCAAGTGCAAAGTTCTATAGGAAAGTAGCAATTTTCCCTCAAGTGGATTACCTAAGGTTTAACAATCTGTGGGAGGTGTAGGATGAAGATGGTATCTCTCAAACAACCCTGCAATCAAATGCAAGAAATCTCTTGTGTCCCCAACACACCCAATACTATGGCAAATTGTATAGGTGCACTAGTTCGGCAAAGACATGGTGATACAAGTGCAATATGGATAGTAGATATAGGCTTTTGTAATACAAAAATACAAAAATAGCAAGGTAGCAAGTGGCAAACATCGAGAAAAAGGTTGTATAAATGCTTGGAAATAAGGCCTAGGTTTCATACTTTCACTAGTGCAATCTCTCTACAATGATAACATAATAGAATCATATGATCATCCCACAATGTGCGACAAAGAATCACTCCAAAGTTCATATCTAGCGAAGAACATAAGATGAAATTGTTCTAGGTCATAGAACCACCTCAAAGCTATTCCTTGCGACCAATCTATTGAGCTATTCCTATAAGTGTCACAAACAGCCCTAGAGTTTGTACTAGAATAACACCTATGATACACATCAATCAACCCCAATGTCACCTAGATACTCCAATGTCTCCTCAAGTATCCATGGGTTAATGACTCAACATGCATCAAAGAATTTCAGATTCATCATATCTAATCCAAGACAATAAACTTTAAAGAGTACCGCAAGATTTCTATGTAAGAAAGTAGGACAAGAATGTGTATCAACCCCTATGCATAGATTACCCCATTGTCACCACGGGAATCCGCAAGTTGAGTATCAAAACATGTATCGAGTGAATCAATAGAACAAACCATTGTCACACAATTATCCACATGCAAGACATACATCAAGTGATATCAAATCCAATATTCAATCCAATATAACGAGATCTGAAAAGGGAAAGATTCAATTCATCACAACAAGGTAGAAAGGGAATAACATCATATGATCCAACTATATTAACAATGCCCGTGATACATCAAGATTGTGACATCTCAAGAACACGAGAGAGAGAGAGAGGGAGAGAGATCAAACACATAACTACTAGGGTGCATACCCTCGGTCTCGAAGGTGAACTACTCCCTCCTCGTCATGGACACCGCCAAGATGATGAAGATGGCCTCTGGTGATGATTGCCCCATCTGGCAGGGTACCAAAACAAGTCTTTGGATGAGTTTTGTTTGGTACAAAGGCTTGTGTCGGCAAATAGTAAGTTCCAGGTTGACTTTTGGAGGTTGCTAGATTTATAGGATTTTTCAGCATTGGAATCACGTCAACAGGAGCCACGAGGGGCCCACAAGCTATTAGGGCACGCCCAGGAGGGGTGGGTGCACCCTATTGGCTTGTGTCCAGCAGGTGGGCCTCCTCTTGTGGTTCTTCGCTCAGGTATTTCTCATGTTGTCCATAAAAAATCGTCAAAAAGTTTTGGGTGATTCCGATAACTTTTATTTTCTGCATAAAAACAACACCACGATAATTCTGCTAAAAATAACGTCAGTTCGGGTTAGTGTAGCGACCCGACTCAAAACGAGTTAAGCCTCTGTGTGTTCTGTGCCATCCCTGGATCAGTATGCTGGCACACACAGTACATCAATGTATATATCAAAGTGCAACCACATGTAAATAACGTAAAACTGATATATACCTTAAAAATCTCAGCGGAAACAGTCAAAGGGAGTGGAGTCCCAATAACACCAACGGCAGGTTGAGTGTAGACCGTAACCCTGAATCGTACTCTTACCCATCGTAGAGCTTATCTGCAACATAAGACGGTGCAGCCGTGTAGGTCAGCATTTTGAATATGCTGGCAAGTCACAAAAGAGGGGGTGTAAAGTAATCATCTATTTTACATGCATATATGGCAAGTGGGGTAGTGGGTTTTGCATAAAGCCAAAATTTTCCTACAACAAGAGAGGGCAAAAAAGAATAATTACTACAATGTTGGTTGATTAATGAGATGGTTCCACCAACCAATTCTCATACCCAAGTTGTCATTAATAAACCCACATCAATACAATTAATTGTTTTGAGAGTTCCAGATAGTTTCAGTTCCTTTGGCTCAAGTTGTCCATGACCATGGACATGGCTAATCGATTAGGTTTTAGTACTCTGCAGAGTTTTGCACACATTCCCCACAAGATTTGATCGCCTCCGTTTGATTTCTCGCACTTCAGGATGTTTGAGAAATAGATGACCAAAACATGGTCTTCTAAAGGGTTTCCCTGAGACTCTGTCGGTGCCCATCCTTTCCTACCGTTCTTCTACATCTCGTAGCACCGCCTATCCAGGGTCACCACGATATCCAACCAAGCCAGAGCCCATAATGACTTGTGGCTCTGCAGGTAAACCTTGGGTCTTGAAGCATCCATCCATCTCTTTGTGCCTGGGTGGACCTTTCCGCGTGAATACTGGCACTTCCCCAGCAACACCTAGGCTAACCACTGGTTTCTCCAGGGCGCCGTTCAACCATCATCCACCCAGAGGTATGTTAAAAAAACTTGGAGTCTTGAAGTCTTGATCATAATGCAGATCTTGAAAATTATTAACTCACAACTCTCATGAATCACACAACCCACCCCGTCTACTAATAGCATAGCAAAATTAAATCAACGTTTCCCGGGGCCAATGTGTCAAAGGGTTGAGGGGTGCCTACCACATGATACTACATCAAGTAACCAATTTTCCAAATTACCTACTTTGCAAGAAATTGGGGAGATGGTAGAACTAAGGCAATAAAAACATAGGTATTCATGGTCAAAGTGACTTGCCTGTACTGTTGATGAAAATAATATCGCTCTCAGAGATAACTGATAGACTATTCGTCACTCTCCGGTGAAAATCTATATAATCAAACATTGCATTCATATAAGCAATCATACTAGCAATCAATTCTAACAATCAAAAGTATCACCAAACCAAAAGCAACAAATTTGTGATGAAGGAAATACTTAAGACAAAAATTAACAAGACTTCATCAAGACAATCAAAGTTGGTCTTCTCTACAAGTACATCCTATTTTCAAAAGTAAAAACTCAAAACAAAGTAAAATATAATCAAAAGTAGTTTAGTAAATATTTTACTTAGCAAAAAGAATTACTTTTGAAGAACAACTAGGAACTAAGAAAACAATACTCTAGCAACTTAAGTTTTTTTAACTACTAGAACATATCATCAAGAACACTAAGTTAATAAAAGAAAAACAAATTGTAAAGCAAATAATTAACAAAAGTTTTTTCTCATAAATCTTTGTTTTGCAAAAAGAACTAAGTGAAAAGCTTTTATAAACATTCTTCTTTTGATATAAAACAAGGTCATCCTTGGCTTAAACCACAAACAATCTCAACTATAATACAAATTGTTTCTGGTCTAGACCTTGACTAACAACAAATCAAAATTATAAAACAATTTGTGGACACTATTTTCAAAATAGAAGATCAACATAGAAAATGAAAATCCAATTGCAAGTTATAATTGAACTAGAATTGAATTTTCATGCAATAATCTAATAAAACATTATTTATATTGAAGGGTTACTATTAACTAACAGAAAAATTTATAAAAGCTATCAAATAATATAAAAGAAAATAAATTAAAACAATTTAAAACAAAAGAAATATAGATAAGCCTAACAAGAACTAAACAAAATTTGTTTTGGTTGAAAATACCATTTTAATGTATTCTAAAAATTTCCAAACTCTACCTACTGATAACTAAGGTCACTAGTGACAAGTAGCAAAAAGAATCGACTCAAAATATAATTTTAAACTCAAGATATTCAGAAAATAAAATTTGAATCAAATCTGTTTCCAATCACTTTTAAATTATTCAAATTTGGTCAAACTAGATATCTACGAAACTACATAAATTTGTGACACAATGCAAAAAGAATCAACCAAAAACTCTAAATATTTTAAAAGATATAACAAAAACAAAATTGGAAATCATTCTGTTTTCTAAAACAGAATCAGAAAAAGAAAAAAAATTATTGGACAGGGGCTACGTGGCGGGTTGTGGTTGGCCGAGGCCGTGTACGTGCGGGGTTTGCGAGCGGACGACCGAACGCTAGGAGAAAACGGTTCGGGAATTAAAATAAAATACGCGATCTAATCTTGACCGTTGGAAAGAGATCGAACGGAGGAGGAGGAAGGAGAAGCTCACCGCGGTGGGGGTGGTCTCCGGCGAAGCGCCGGTGATGTCTGACGGTGGCGAGATCGATGGGGTCGGCATTTCGGTGGTCCTTCAGCATTGGTGATGGCACCGGTCGATGCAGGCGAGGACGACGAGTACGACGGTGGTCCTGGCGTCGTCGCGGGTGATCGGAGGCGTTGGCGACGAGCTCCGGGGCGGCGATGGCATTCGGTTGGTCGACGGGGAGGTCGCTCCGGCGGCTTTGGAGCAAGGGCGAGCGCACAGGGAGGTGCGGACAGGCGAGGCGAAGTGGTTGGTGGTGGCGGTGGTGGTTGGGGAGGTCGGGAGCGAGAGGTGGTGCGGCAATGGCGCGGCGGCTCGGTCGAACTCCGGCGAGCATTTTAGCGAGCACGAGGGCGTGAGAGTTGGGGGTTCGGTCAAGAATAGAACGAGGCCGAGCTTCTTTATTATAGGAGAGGTCAGGAGGGTCAGGGAAGGAAGAGAGAGGAGATGGCGCCTCCGGTGATCTCGCCGGCGAGGTTCGGGGTGAGAGGAGGGGGTTGACCGCGGTGTTAGTGGGATCGGATGGTGGGGTCGCGCGGTCAGCGAGAGGGAGAGCAGGATCAGCGCATCGGTGACCGTTGCGAAGGGTTTTTGGGGGAGGGGTTAGAGGCGGTGGGCTGGGGCTTTAACACACGTTTAATAGTTTCCTATTATTAATTTACAGAGCATTAAAATATCATTAAGGCATCCAACACCTATCCAAAAAATAAAGTTTTATATACCAAAATGATCAGAAAAGTAAATGCCATTTAATGAACATTTTTCCATGACCAAAATAAATACTTTCAAAACATTTATTTTTGAGAAAATGCCTAAATGGCTTTATTTATTTTTAGAAATATTTTTCAAATAACCCCTTGGGTTTATGGTTCAAGAACTTCACAAAAATACCCCTGGTTTGGAGTGTCATATTACTCCTCTCAAAAAAAATTTGTAAGGGGTTTGAATGCTTACAAATTTCAAATAGGAAAATCAAATATGGAAGTGATCTCCATATCAGGAATTTTCAAATTCACTTTTCAAATCCTTTTATAATGAAGAAGTCATGTCATCTTCTCTCACTAATTTGAAATGTAGGAATTTGAATTCAAACACAAAGGGGAAAGTCATTTTATTCCCTCTCATTCAAAAAGTTTTCAAAAGTTTCAAATTTCACTCAGTTTCAATCACTCAAGCAAACAAACAGTCATTCTAGTATTAATTATAACATTCCAAAATTTGGGATGTTACAGTTAGTTCTAATTAAAACATATAAAATGGATCAAAACCATATAAAAGTATTGTAAACGTGGGTAAATATGGCATGAATACTTCATAAATTATTGATACGTTGGAGATGTATCATCGCACGTCGCCACCTGGCGCCGCAACCCCGGCCCGTCCATGTATGTCGTCAACCTCACCTTCATCGGTGACATCCATGCCGTCACATTGGATCCATACCACTAAGGACAACCCCAATTCCACATATACTCATCCATGCCCAATCTGGGACCATGCAGACACAAGAAGGGGATAATCGTGTGCATGGCTCTTTGTCGCTCCCGGGAGGAGTGCATCAAACTCAATCTAGCGGGTATCCAATGCATCTAGTCAAATGGTGCTTGGATTCACTAGATATGGTGGCTCAAGAGGTGTGACCGTGGCCTCGTCAAATGCATTGACCACTGTCTAGCGCTACAACCTCTTCAGTGGCGAGGAGTGAAGTGGAGTGACTAGGGTTTGGTCTAGAGTGCAGATAGGGATGAATTTTACATGAAGCCAGAGTGGACCTGATCCAACGTGGAGGGCAGGTCAGGGTGTCCCCATATCCGCCCCACATGTGGGCTGTATATGGGAGTTGTTGGTGAGCTCGGACGCTTGGGCTACGTTTCGGACGTCTAGTTGGGTGGTAATTTTGTGTGGACGGTGTCTAGGCAGGGTGCGCACGTGTTTGATGATCTAAAGTCGAAAATACAGAGGAGCACTCGATTACTTCACCCACAGATTTTGGGTGTTCAGCTGTATATATAGATGATCTAAAGTCGAAAATACAAAGGAGCACTCGATTACTTCACCCACATATATTCATAAATGAATTAGTAATTCAAAAAAGTGAAAAACAAACCAATTTTTTATGAAATCAAACATGACCAAGTATTTCACTTATATAAAATAATTAAGTAGGAAATGGCTTTCATTGTATTCTGATCAAAGATTTGTCAAAAAGGCTAGATAGGAATACTATTCAGACTATACCGTCATCATAAATTTGTTTCCTTTTTGGCTTAAAGTGAATGAGAATCATTCCTTGGCCAATATATGAGTACAATATACTGTTCATATTTGATTCCAAAAAATTCATGGATCTAAAAAATCACTAGATTATTTTTGAATATAAGGGGTGGAGCACCCGGGTGCTCCTAAATCTTATTCCATCTAACGTCCGGCTGCTGCGAACCAACCTCTGGTCTCGAGCCCATCAGGGTTAAAGTCTGGGTGCTTGCACTATTCCTGGATTTATTTTAGGATTTCCAAGGATGCGCATTCAATGGGAGGATATGTTACCGTCAGTGATGAGGTGCCTATACTGACTTCGTAAATCTTAAGATGATATGCCGGCTCAGTTTCTTAGAGATACTCATAGGTTTTTTTGGGGGGAAATTGGAGAGCTTTATTCATATGAACACATTCTTGGAACAGTCACCAGGAGGCTGGACACCAAGAAGCTAGGGGTTTCATCTAGCCAGCAATCGGTCACATCCAATGCACAAGCATGCTTTGCACACAGATGCGCCGGAAGGTTTGCTGACCTACTTACATGCTGAATATCAAAAGAAGTAAAATAAAATTGAGCTCTCCTATCTCTTCTAGTAAGTGAGCCACAATAGAGCGAGAGTTGTGGCGAGTGTTCCAGAGTGTCACCAATTCCATGCAACTGACTTCCATTATCACATGGGAGAACCCTCGGAGAGAAGCAAAATGAACTCCATCTTGCAAGGAGAGACCCTCCATGGTCAGGGGTCCGAGATCCCCAAGTATGGCTTGCACCTAGGAGAGCTGAAGATGAGCGAGCAACTCTTCCAGCCCCTCCCCTGCAGTCGGGGCTCAATGCTCACGATCACCTATGGGGCCACGGGCCCCTTTGTGGTTCGGTAGGGGTGAGGTCGCATGCACAAAGAGCGGAGGTAGTGAGGTAGCACAATGACGAGACACTGGAGTTTTACCCAGGCTCAGGTCGCTGAGAAGCGTAAAACCCTACTCCTGCTTTGGTGGATTGATCAGAGGAACACGAAGCACACACAATGCTCAAACCCGGCAAGGGTTGCCTTCGGGGGAGCTGCTATGCGAGTACAAGTGTCCAAAGGTCTGAATCCTTAGCTAAGTTGCCTCGGGCCTCCTATTATAGCTCAAGGGGCAACCACAGTGGCTAAACAGACATTACATAGTGATTAGATATCCAACAGTGCTATCATACCTAACACTGGCACTTAGACAGAATGCCATAAATGCTAGACTAGGTGGCGTGCGGGGATGCATCCTTGGCAGGCTTGTACCACCACTTTAGCTAACTATTTCTCAATGTCTTTACACACCTCTGGACGGATGTCAAGCGAGCATAATCTGTCTTCCAGCGAGTCACCACGTGCTTAGAGAGAGCCACTTAGCCACCTGGAGGCTCGACAAAGCATCGACAAGTGACTGGCATTGCGATGCGGTGGAGCGGTGGCCAATCGGCTCGCGCCTGCCCGGGGATGGCTTGCCGGGTCTTCCTGAAAGTGTGCGCGCCTCGGTCGCCGACAAGCACCATAGACATGACTGGCGTGGTTTGGGCCCGTCCTAGGTCATTGCATTGACCTTGCCGGCGTTGATTAGCAAGCATAGGTCGCTTTTGCCGGACTCTTGGTCTTGAATGTTGGTTTTGTCTTCTTACATTGATGGGTTCTGCTACTAACATTTGTGCATAAGTCAAGGGCACTGGGTACCCCCAGTCCTAGTGCACCGACAGGAGCCCCCGGGTCTAGCCCAAATGCACTTGCCCAACTCCATTGGGTCAGGCCCAAAATTTATGCACTCGCGCGCAATGTGAGGGAGTAACTGCCAACTTTCAAGCCAGCACTTACCTACTACCTCAGTTCGTTTCCGCCACGTGTGCCGCATGCATTGCGAGGAGTTTGCTGTGGGTGCACATGGCTTAATGGTGTGTGAGAGGCAGAAACTGTAGTGCCAAGGATTGGAGTAATGGGGCAGTTGCCTGTTCGCCCGTGATTGTCGATAGTGGGATTGGTGGAGATGGGCGGCCGCCTTGGAGCGGAGGAATGCCAGCCCTCGTGTCCTCCCCTATAAATTAGGGGGTCACAACGAGCGAAGCTCATCCATCCCCTTCTCCTCCTCTGTCCGAAATCCACATAGCTTTCCCTCCTTATCCCGTCGTTCTGTCATCCCTTCCCTCCTAATGGTTAGGGAGAAGGGTCGGGTGAACGCGCCTGCCACTACAAGGTCTTCTTTTTGTGTCCATGCCCAGCCTCCGGCTTGGGTTGATGGGTTTGGACTGAGAGCTGGCGGGAGGGTCCTTGGACGGGGGAATGGGTGGCAGTGCGGTCGCGCAAGGGGCAGCTGTGGTGGCGCACCCGCCACTGTGTCACCCGCTGCTTCAGTCTTGGTGGAACGCCATGCGGACGACACCGCACTGGGGTCCATAGCAGAAACACATCACTGTGGTCGACCACGGTCCCGGTGCTCCTTCTTCAAGGCGATGGAGATATATCGTCTGTATGGACGTCGGCCACACGCGAGTGGTCGTAGTAGCGGTTCATCATGTGTCACGGCAGAGTTCCCCACCCATGGCACTATGTATGGCGCACATGGGTGGGGGTCTTTCGCCTGCGTGTACTCCTTAAGGGTAGGGAGTCTTTCCCTGCCTAGGGTCAACGAGGACGACCATGCTCTCTGTGAGGATCTTCGGGAGGCTTGGCATTGGCCTTGTCTGCCGCGTCGAGGTCTCGGACGTCGGCGGAGGCGTCCCCTTGAGTGGTGGCAATGAGAAAGATAATGGCGGTGGCAACCCATGATGCTTCAGGAGCAGGGACGACATCTCCAACGTGTTGTGACTGCCGGCAGCACCATCATCAATGGATGCACTTCAGGAGCACCACCATTTGCACCTCCCCTCCATCTTCTTCCTCCCTGCTGGCTTCGTCCGCCTAGCCTGGGTGCAGGATCCTTTTGACCCTCCAGGGACGCGTCCCTCTGGTCCTGGCGAGGAGGCACCGAATCCCATCCAGACGCTTGTTTTGCCCTCTTTTTATTAACACTTGATCCCTAGGAGGTGAGGGACAAGAAATGCATTTATGGGGCACTTATCTTTTTATAAATCAAAATATGTAGGCACTTGCCAAATTTTAGCTAATCAAAATGTAGTCTCTGTATCAAAAAGGAATGAAAGGATGATATTTATCTTCCTTAAGTACTATCCCTTGCTTCCCTTGTTTATACAGTGTCAGCATGTTTGTCCTTGCCGATTGGAATTATTTGCCGGGTTCATCCTAAACGCGAGCGCCAAGGGGGAGCCAGCCCTCGGCAACAGGCTGACATCATTCCCCGAAAAGGCTCCTTGTCGGTATAGGCGCGCCCCCCTAAGCTGATAAGTGACAGGAGCTGGGGGACGGCTCGTCCCAACAAAGGTTTCCACTGTGAGATAGATTCTAGTGTACACAATCAAAAAGGATAGCAAGGGTTTCCTTAAGGGAGCAAATGACATCGATCTTGGGATATGCAATATAGACTTATCTTTTTCAAGCAGTATCCCTTCCTGGAGTACGACGAGCCGCCATCCTTGTTTCTTTGCCCTCCTTCCTTGTTTTCCTGCGAAGAAACATGTAGGGCAAGAAGCCTTTGTCCTCTAGAGAGAGAGAATGTGTCAACAAGGGTCATAGGCTCATCAAGTACGCTAGAAAATTTCTAGAACTTAAAAGCGAGAACATTGCAACATAAAAATGCATAGTAAACATGCAATGCGATGGTATGATGCAATGCCTACCTTTATTATTGCTTGCACAGGGTCTGTGCATGGCTTTGTACGAAGGGTTAAATGTAACTGCGGCAAGTCTTGTACAAAAGGTGGCTACTGGGGACTGAACCCGGCAGCCGCGCCTTACAGGTAGAACTAACAAAGATGCTCCATATTCCATGAGTTAAGCATTTTGATGC
The DNA here is from genome assembly GCA_022496015.1 of Hordeum marinum. NCBI lineage: Eukaryota > Viridiplantae > Streptophyta > Magnoliopsida > Poales > Poaceae > Hordeum > Hordeum marinum. The sequence continues at coordinate 363,868,924 of CM039675.1, read as the reverse complement.
CATATTAGCTCTCTAGATGTACTGCACCAGGTCTAGTGACTCCTGCTACCCGGTAAGGGCCTTCCCACTTAGGCGTCAACTTGTTGGTACCCTTGGTGGACTGAACGTGCCTAAGGACAAGGTTTCTTTCCTCAAGGCTTCAGACGTGGAACCTACGGCTATGATAGCGGCACAAGGTTTTCTGGTAGCGTGCAACATGCACAATGGCCCGGAGACGATCTTCCTCGAGGATCATGGCATCATCATGCCGTAGCTGCTCTTGCTCTACTTGATCATAGGCAAGTACTCGAGGTGACCCGTATATGAGTTCCATGGGGAGAACTGCTTCCGCCCTATACACTAGAGAGAAGGGCGTCTAGCCGGTAGCTCGATTAGGTGTCGTTCTGAGGGACCAAAGAACCACCAGCAGCTCATCTATCCAGCGCTTGTTGCCTCTTCACAGTCTATCAAAAGTTCTTCTCTTGAGTCCTCGCAACACTTCAGCATTCATCCTATCGACTTGCTCGTTGCTTCTTGGCTGAGCAATAAAGGCGAAGGAGACCTTGCTTCCAAGGCTTTGGATGTATTGCATGAAGGTGCGGCTCGTGAACTGGGTGTCGTTGTCGGTGATCACCCTGTTGGGCACTCCAAAATGGCACACTAGTCCTTTCATGAACTTGCTAGCTGACTGCGCAGTCACCTTTCTCATTGGTTCCACCTCAGGCAATTTTCTAAACTTATCGATTGCTACGAACAAGAACTCAAAGCCCCCAACAGCGCAGGGAAAGGTGCCCAAAATATCGACCCCCCAGACCGAGAATGGCCAGGATAAAGGGATCGTCTGGAGAGCTTGCGGTGGTTGATGGATGTTCTTGGAATGGAACTGGCAGGCTTCACACTTGGTGACTAGCTCAGTTGCATCCTGGAGGGTAGTGGGCCAATAGAAACCCTGCCAGAAGGCTTTTCCGGCGAGGGCCCTTGTTCCAATGTGAGACCCACACACGCCTCCATGAATCTCTGTTAACAACTTCAGTCCATCTACCCGACAAATGCACCTCAATTTCACACCGTTTGGTCTTTTTCTATACAGGGTATCATCGACAAACTGGTACATACTTGACCGACATGCTACTTTTTGGCTTCTTCTTGCTCTTTGCGAAGTTCTCCTGTTTGAAGGAAGTGGACTATATGGTGTGCCCAAGCTGGAGCTTGTGGCTCGACAATGAGAACTATAGGCATCTCCTCGTTCGTGGGAGCGCTTATCTCGACCGCAAGAACCTGGGGTTCTGCAGGAGGGAGTTTCTCAACCGAAACGGGACTGCTCTTGACAGCCTCTCTACCAGCGGCTTCAGGAATCTCTGCCGAGAAATTCTTGCCGGAGTTCAGCTTTATCCTTTTCTTGGTCATCGTTGGTGGGGATACCGATGGATTAGTGAGGCGGAGGACAAAAGTTCATGGTTCCATAGGAAGCTTCTACGCGGCGCACTTTGATAGATGGTCAGCGATGTTGTTTTCTGCACACGACACATGCTTTGCTTGAAATCCATCAAAGTGCACCAATAGCTTCCCCACGTCTTCCATGTATGCTTCCATCAACGGGCTCTGATAATCTTTGTTGACTTGTTTCACCACGAGTTGAGAATCTCGGCAGATGATCAGTTTCTTGATTCCCAACTCCACCGCGTTTGAGTCCTGCAAGGAGCCCCTCATACTCAGCGGAGTTGTTGGTGGCCTCCTCCTTGGGAAAGTGCATTTGAACCACATATTTGAGGTTCTCTCTAGTGCGGGTGACGAGGAGCACCTCTGCCCCAGCGCCCTAGAGCGAGATAGCACCGTAAAAATACATGATCCATTCCTTAGGCGCTTCTTTGTCGGGGAGAATTGTATCTGGAACCTCTTCATCTGGCGTGGCTGTCCATTCTACAATGAACTGTGCCAACACCCTTCTCTGAATTGTGGAAGTGCTCTCATACTTCAAACCAAAACTTTACAGCTCTAACGCCCACTCAACTATCCTGCCAATGGTTTCGGGGTTCCTCAATATACGCTGTAGCGGAAAGCAGGTGACAACTGTGATGTCGTGGCCTTGGAAGTAGTTGCGCAACTTCCTTGAGGTCACGATGAGGCTGGAGATCAGCTTTTGCACTCCAGAGTACCTTGACCTAGACCCTTGTAACAAAGAGCTGACAAAGTAGACAGGTCGCTGCACCACTTTCTTCCTTGCCACTTCCTTGAAACTGCCTTCATTTGCTTGTTGAGGTTCCCCTTGGTTTGTATCAGGTCTTGCTGCAAATGCTTCGGTTCCTCCCCTGGCAACATCAGTCGCAGTGGCTGCATCTTCATGCACTTCTCATTATGCCACCAGCGCTGCACTAACCACTTGATTCGTTGCTGCCAAGTATAGCAGCAACGATTCTTGCGGTTGAGGCGTGACCAATGTGGGGGCAAAGGAAAGGTAAGCCTTCAGGTCTTGCAGCACTGCTTCTGCTTCCGGAGTCACTTCATCGGGCCGGCGGTTTTCAGATTCTTGAAAAATGGCAGGGCGCGTTCAACGGATTTGGAGATGAACCTACTCAACGTGGCAATGCATCCGGTCAAGTGTCTTATGTCCTTGACGGACTTGGGCGCTTGTATCTGTTTGATTGCTTTGATCTTGTCAGGATTGGCTTCTATTCCCCGGTGAGATACAAAGAACCCAAGCAGCTTGCCGGATGGGACACCTTTGTACGTATGGGACACCTTGTCATAACCCGAAGAGCATACGTACAAAGCATTTATGACCGCGGTCTTTTCCTCATCTTCCTTGGCCATGAATATCTGGTGGTATCCGGATTATGCGTCCAATAAGGAAAGCAAATCACACCCGGAAGTGGAATCATCAATCTGATCGATGTGCGGCAAGGGAAAAGGGTCCTTTGGGCATGCTTTGTTCATGTTAGTGAAATCTATGCAAAGCCTCCATTTCCCATTCACCTTGCGCACCACTACCGGGTTTGGCTAACCAAGTTGTATGCAAAACTCCTCTGACCAAACGAGCTACTTCGAGCTTTTGATTTCCTCGGCGATGAACTATTGCCGCTCAAGGCTTGCTTCGTGACTTTTTTCTTGACGAGCCTCGCATGAGGGCAGACAACAAGGTGGTGCTCAGTGACCTCCCTGGGAACACCGGGGATGTTAGATGGTTGCCAGGCAAACACATCGACATTCGCCTGAGGAAGGCAACGAGTGCGCTTTCCCACTTGTCATTAAGGGTGGCACTGATTGTGAACGTACCACCAGCGCCATCCTGCCCTGCCGGGATCTTCTTCATCACAAGATAGGTGACCTTGGACTTTTTGCTAGCGAATCTCTCTGGCAGGTCATCGATGGGTGCAGCGCACTCTGAAGAGGCGCACTTCCCGGTGTCCTTGCTGGCGTCCCTACTAGACTTATTCGCCTTCTTTGATTCCTTGGCGGGAGCTGGGGTTTCTGCAACCTTAGTTGCAACTGTGTCTCGATACATCTTGTCCACACATATAACTGCATCCTTCTTATCAGATGGGATGGAGATGATTCCCATGGACCCTAGCATCTTCAAAGTATTGTAAGCATAGTGGGATGCTTCCATGAATTTTGCCTGTGTTGGGTGACCATGAATTCCATTGTAAGGCATAGGGAGTTCGACCACATCAAACACCACCTTCTCAGTCCGGTAGTTCAATTCCCCGCCAAACATCATAGGCAAAGTGATCTTTCCCTTGGATCGGCTCCTCTCGGGGTTGACTCCTTGGAATGTACCCGTAGCTTTGAGCTCTTCGTCAGGGATCTACAGCCTTTCAACCACCTTAGGGGAGATCAACTTCAACCCCACCCTGCCATCAACTAACATCTTGGTTACTTTAAGGTTGCGGATTGTTGGGGAGACCAACAACGACAAACATCCAACCGCAATGGTGCGGTCAGGATGATCCTCTTCGTCAAAGATGATAGGCATGTGGGGCCATTTGAGTGGTCTTCTGGACTCTGCAGGTGGCTCCATGGCGTTGACTTCACACGCCCACTGCTTGAGCTGGCGATGAGAGGAAGGCAAGGATGCAGCCTCGCCAACACACATGGCTTGAGTTGCCTTCTGGAATTCTTGATCACTGGAATCTTCTTCATCCTCCTCCTCATCACTCATATCATCTCCTTCTTTCTTCTCATGGCCTGTTGCTAGTTTTTCCTTTTGCTTCGGGCCTTGCCGCGGTGGCCTCCTCTACCACCACAACCCTTCCTGGCAGCACCATCTTGGCCTCTCTCCTTGTCATGCTTCTCGTATTCATCCTTCTGCTTCTCAGCAATCTACTCAACTTGGCGGCATTCTTGGAGATCATGATCTTTGGTGCAGTGGATTTTGTAGTATGGTCCATCGGACTTTCCGGTTTTCTCTGCAGCAGCGGCCTCCCGGCAATCAGCGCATGCGGTAGCTCCCTTGCCGGGGGCCTCGGCCTTGGCCTTCTTGCCGGCATTGAGATCACCAGAGCTCTCAATGGCCAACACTGCTTTTCCCTTACACTTCTTATTGTGCATTCAACTTCTCCCCTTTGGGCCGGGGGCATCATCGTCATCATCTGAGTCGACTTTGACGCTAGCTTCCTCTCTGGGGAGTCACCTTCCTTCCTCAACATGAGCACACTTGTACACAATGTGTACAGCTCATTGATGGTCTTGGGGAGTCTAACATTCATCTTGGCCCGCATTCTCATGTTGCGCATGTCCGAATGGAACGTGGTGATCTCGGCTGCGGGGTGTATCTCTGGAATGTTGCGGTGTACTCGACTGAATCTCTGGATGTACTTCTACAAGGTTACTCCCTCCTTCCGGGGAAGGACTTGCAGGTCTATGGGTTGTCCTGGCTCCTAGTTGCCGCCTGTGAAGGCACCGACAAACTCGTTGCACAAGTCAGCCCATGATGAAATAAAGTTCGCCGGCAAGTGCATCAGCCACGATCTCACATTTGGCTTTAGTGCCAAAGGGAAATAGTTGGCGAGGACCTTCCTATCTCTTCCCTTGGTGGCTTGAACGGATATCATATGGATGCCTAGGAATTCCGCCAGGTTTAGCTTTCCATCATATTTCTCCGTCAGCTCGGGCTTGAAAGCTCGGGCCAATGGCCAGTGGACCTATCGCTGCTCGCGAGTGAAGGCATGACACCCAACCTGATAAGGCAGGTACCCGCCAGCATCTGGGCCGTTGTGTGATACGTCTCCAACGTATCTATAATTTATGAAGTATTCATGCCATGTTTATAATAATTCTATATGATTTTGTTATGATTTTATTAGAACTAACCTGGACTGACGCTGTTTTCAGCAGAACTACCATGGTGTCGTTTTTTTGTGCAGAAATAAAAGTTCTCGGAATAGGCTGAAAATTTATTATGATTTTTTTGGACCAAAAGAGACCCCCGAAGCAGTGGAGTTGGGCCAGAAGAGCCACAAGGAGGTCACAAGCCTGCCAGGCACGGCCACCCTCCTTGTCGCGCCTAACAGGCTTGTCACCGCCTCGTGGCCCCCCTTGACGTGAGATCGATACCAAAAATTCGTATAAATATAGAAATTACCTAAAAGAAACCTAGATCAGGAGTTCCACCACTGCAAGCCTCCAGAACCATGAAAAACCAATCGGGAGCCTGTTCTGGCACCTTGCCAGAGGGGGAAACCATCACCGGAGGCCATCTTCATCATCCCGGCGGTCTCCATGACGAGGAGGGAGTAGTTCACCCTCGGGGCTGAGGGTATGTACCAGTAGCTATGTGCTTGATCTCTCTCTCTCTCTCTCTCTCTCTCTCGTGTTCTTGAGATGGCACGATCTTTATGTACCGCGAGCTTTATTGATATAGATGAATCATATGGAGTTTTCCCCTCTCTATCTTGCTGTGATGAATTGAGTTTTCCCTTTGAAGTTTTCTTATCGGATTGAGTCTTTAAGGATTTGAGAACACTTGCTGTATGTATTGCAATGGGATATCCATGGTGGCAATGGGATGTTCTATTGATCCACTTGATGTATGTTTTGGTGATCAACTCGCGGGTTCCGTGACCTTGGGAATCTATGCATAGCGATTGGCACACGTTTTGTCTTGACTTTCCGATAGAAACTTTGCGGCACTCTTTGAAGTTCTTTCTGTTGTATTGAACATGATGAATCTGAAATTGTGTGATGCATATCGTATAATCAAGCCCATGAGTACTTGTGGTGACATTGGAATATCCAGGTGACATTAGCATTTTGGTCGATGTATATCTTAAGGTGTTATTTTAGTACGAACTCTAGGGCTGTTCATGACACTTATAGGGATAGCTCATAAGATTGATCAGAAAAGATAAATTTGAGGTGGTTTCGTACCCTACAATAATTTCTTTGTTAGTTCTCCGCTATTTGTGACTTTTGAGTGAACTCTTTGTCACACGAGAGGTATTTACATATGATTCAACTATGTCAGTATTGTTGAGAGAACTTGCACTAGTGAAAGTATGGACCCTAGGCCTTGTTTTCAAGCATTGCAATACTATTTTTTCTCACTTTTCTTACTTGCTACCTTGCTGTCTTTATTTTTTCAGATTACAAAAACCTATATCTATCATCCATATTGCACTTGTATCACCATCTCTTTGCCGAACTAGTGCACCTATACAATTTGCCATTGTATGGGGTGTGTTGGGGACACAAGAGATTTCTTGTATTTGATTGCAGGCTTCTTTGAGAGAGACCATCTTCATCCTACATCTCGCATGGATTGATAAAACTTAGGTCATCCACTTGAGGGAAAATTGCCACTGTCCTACAAAACTCTGTGCTTGGAGGCCCAACACGAGTATACAAGAAGAAGGCTGCGTAGTAGACATCAAGCTCTTTTTTGATGCCGTTACCGGGGAGGTGAGTGCTTGAAGGTATATATTTAGATCTTGCAATCAAATCTTTTAGTTTTTTTCACTAGTTTGTTTTTATAAAATAAAACTACAAAAAAACTAGAATTGAGGTTGCCTCATACGCTTCATCTTTTTAATGTCTTTTGCAAAAATGATGGAAAGGAAAATTGTGCTCAAGTGTTAGCAGAAGAAGTTATTAAAATGTTTGGCACTAAATCCTTGAATGACGAGCATGATTTCAATGTTGTTAGTATGAATTCTCTGAATATTCATAATGCTAATGATGTGCAAAGCCACAAGCTTGGGGATGCTATGTTTGATGAAGAAGATATTTTTAGTCCCCCAAGTTTTGATGAGCAAAACTATTATGATTATGACATGCCTCCTATCTATGATGATTATTGTGATGACACATATGCTATAAAGAGTAATGACAACCATGAAACTTGGCATCATGATTTTAATATTCAAAGTGGTTATGTCAATCAAGTTTCTCATGATAGCTATTTTGTTGAGTTTGCTCCCACTATTATGAATGAGAAGAAAATTGCTTATGAGGAGAGTAGTAAAATTTCTATGCTTGTAGATCATGAAAAGAATGCTTTATGTGCTTGTTATATTGTGTAATTCCTTCATGATGCTACTGAAAATTATTATGAGGGAGGAACATGTTCTTGTAGGAATTGCAATAATATCAAGTTTCCTCTCTATGTGTTCAAAGTTTTGAAGTATGCTTGTTTTGCCTTCTTATGCTAGTTGATTCTTGTTCCCATAAATTGTTTGCTCACAAAATCCATATGAATAGGAAGTGGGTTAGACTTAAATGTGCTTGTTATGAGATTCATTATGCTCTTTTGCATGTTTCAAATATTATTCCTATACGAGCATCATTGAAATCTTCATGCCTAAATAAAAGGCATTAAACAAAAGTTCTTATTGGGAGACAACCCAACACTTTTAACTTATGTTTTTGTGTGTTCACATGATTAATATACTTTAGTAATCATGTTTTGTGTCTTTTATTTCAATAAAGTGCCAAGTAAAGCCTTTGGGATAGTGTGGATACTTGCTTGTTTGATTCTGCGCAAAAACAGAAAGTTTTGCGTCCAGTATATGAATTATATGATTTTAATGGAGCTTTTAAAAATTCTGAAATTTTTACAAAAAGTTTATATGAAAATTCCTTGAGTTTTTATAATTTTGAAGAATTTTTATAGTTAGGTAAGTATGGTGATCATTCAGATCTTTACAGACTGTTCTGTTTTTGACATATTCTATTTTGCATGTGTAGTTTGCTTGTTTCAAGTCTTCATATAGCTTATATTGAGTAATATAAATTGTGTGAATGATGTAATACAGTAGTTATAATGTGGTAATAATTATGAATCTTGTCTTGACAGTACCTAAGTGAATGATTTATCTTTACTACACTAAGCCTTCTCACCAAGTTCCGTTAAGTTTTCTCTGATTCAAGTTTTCAAGTTTTGGGTGAGACACCGATATGAGGAGAATAAGGAGTTACAAGAACATAATCTTGGGTATTCCCAAGGCACCCCCAAGGTAATATTCAAGGAAGACTCAAGCGTCTAAGCTTGGGGATGCCTCGGAAGGCATCCTCTTTCGTCTTCAATACTATCGGTATATCTTACTTGGAGCTATATTTTTATTCATCACATAATATGAATTTTTCTTGGAGCATCATTTTATTTTGTTGTTCTTTGTTATGTGTTATTTATAATCTTGTTTTTCAATAAAAAGTTCCAAGAATCGCCTTAGGATGCTTGCATTGCATGTTTTGATGTGTGCTGTGTGAAAACAAAAACTTCTGCTATAGCATTTGAATATTCATATTTTACTGGAATGTGGAAAGTTTCTTAAAATTTTACACTATGTTTTCATATAAATTTATAGCATGTCCTAAATTTTCATAATGTTTTGAGTTATAGAAGTACACTGTTTTCATAAATTGCTACATACTATTCTGTTTGGACAGATTGATGTCATAGTTTTGTTATCTACTTATCCTGTAGTTTTCATAGCCTATATTGGTAGATACAAATTATGGAAATGATAGTATACAGTACCTAATGTTGTAAATTATTCTGCAACCTGTCTTGGTAGTACATAAATAGTTGATTTATTATTATGTGTACTAACCTATCTCATGAGTTCTTTTCAAGTTTTGTGTGGATGAAGTTTTTGAGAATAGGTGAAACCGGGATATGAGAGGATTGAAAAAGATACAAAATCTCAAGATTAGGGATGCCCAAGCCACCCCAAGTAAATATTTCAATAATTCTCAAGCATCTAAGCTTGGGGATGCTATGCATCCCACTTCTCTTCATCAACTATCGGTTAGACTATGTTGAGCCAAATATTTTATCCGTTCACTTGATGTGTGCTATTCTTGGAGTGCTATTTTTATTTTGATTGCTGTTTAAATAAAATACTCAGATCTTAAAATCTTTTTGGAGAGAGAGAGAGAGATAGAAAGTCCTCACAGAGCTACTTAATTGTTTAACTACTCATTGATCTTCACTTATATGTTTTGGAGTAGTTTTGTCATTTACTCTCGTGCTTCACTTATATCCTATGAGTAAATGGTTTAATGAATTGAATATAATAAATCTCAAATTATGTATGTTTATATGCTTATACCATGGGGATTAATTACTTCACATGTAAGAAGTATAGGTGGTAAATTTATTGAAAGTTAGCAAACACCGCATTGGTTAGTTGAAGCATTCATGAAAGAATATTGAAGGAAGAGAGATTTCACATATAAATATGATATCTTGGAAATATTCTATGATTGTAAATACCCATTAATTATTTTCAAACTTGAGCAAATTAGTTGAAGTTGGACAAGGAAGACAACATAATGAGTTATGCTTGGGTATATTTGTATACAAGTTATATTGTTATGGATCCTCCAACATGTGTTACTTGCTTCCACCTCATATTAGCCAAAACTTCCGCACCAAGTAAAAATATTACTTGTTCATCCAAACACCCTTAAACCCAAAGTTGTTCCATATGTGTCCATCATACCTACCTATATGCGGTATTTACCTATCGTTCCAAGTAAATTTGTATGCGCCAAACTCTAAACCTTCAAATAATATTCTATTTTGTATGCCCAAATCGCTCATATAATGACTAGGGGCTGGCAGTATCTTCCATGCTAGGTGGGTTATTCTCACGGTAAGTGTTGATTCACTATCATTCACGAGAAAGTGGCTGGTGATAGGGATTCCTAGTCCCGAAATCAAAGAAAAAATGCAAATAATTAAACACCCCCCTAGGAATGTTGTTGGTATGGACGGTACCCGTGGATTCGGCTCGTTGTGGAGTGTGATTGATTGGTGGAGGGGGAGTAAAAACTTTACCATTTTGTTTGGGAATCGTCTATAATGTATCTAGCATGGAAGATACCGAGATCTCTTGGTTTTTATGGTGACAATGAAAGCATACCGCTCAAAATTATTATTCATCTCTGTTTTAAAATCTTGAGCTCTGGCACCTCTGCAAATCAATGCTTCCCTCTACGAAGGGCCTATCTTTTACTTTCTAGTACTTACCTTTATGCAAGAGTCATGGTGATTTTCACCACTTCCTATATTTTGCCTTTTTCTCTTGGCAAGCATCATGTGGTGGGAAAGATCCATGCATATATATCCATTCAAATATATTTGATCATCAATTATTATGGTTGACAATTATCTATGTGGTAATTAAGTTGGGAGGAGAAAACTTTAAGCCCCTATCTTTCTCTGTGTTCGACGGATGCTATTTGCTCTAAAAATATGCTTTGAGTGCTAGCAATCATGGAAGACTATATGATAGTTGAGTATGTCGATGTTTGCTAAATCAAAGCTCTTACATAGACCCTTCATGAAAATAAGATGAATTGCAATTATTTGGTGACTGAAACCATAGTTTGTTAGTTTTCAAGAAACTTTATGGTCTATACTTTAACTTGTGAATAGCTTGTTATTTTATTATGAGATGAGGTACTGTTTATGATATATAATGATGCTAGAAAAAGTGTTTGGAATTATCATTGATAAAATTTATGCACTATGCTAGCATTCACACTTCATAAATTATTTCTTTTATCATTTACCTACTCGAGGAGAGCAGGAATTAAGCTTGGGGATGCTGATACGTCTCCATCGTATCTATAATTTATGAAGTATTCATGCCATGTTTACAATAATTCTATATGATTTTGGTATGATTTTATTAGAACTAACCCGAACCGACGTTGTTTTCAGCAGAACTACCATGGTGTTGTTTTTTGTGCAGAAATAAAAGTTCTCAGAATGGGATGAATATTTATTATGATTTTTTTGGACCAAAAGAGACCCCCAAAGAATTGGAGTTGGGCCAGAAGAGCCAGGAGGAGGTCACAAGCCTGCCAAGTGCGGCCACCCCCTAGTCGCACCTAGCAGGCTTGTCACCGCCTCGTCGCCCCCCTTAACGTGAGATCGATGCCAAAAATTCTTATAAATATAGAAACCACTAAAAAGAAACCTAGATCGGGTGTTCCGCTGCCGCAAGCCTATAGAGTCACGAAAAACCAATTAGGAGACCATTCCGACACCATGTCGGAGGGGGAAACCATCACCGGAGGCCATCTTCATTATCTCGGCGGTCTCCATGACGAGGAGGGAGTAGTTCACTCTCAGGGCTGAGGGTCTGTACCAATGGCTATGTGTTTGATCTCTCTCTCTCTCTCGTGTTCTTGAGATGCCACGATCTTGATGTACCACGAGCTTTATTGATATAGATGAATCATATGGAGTTTCCCCCTCTCTATCTTGTTGTGATGAATTGAGTTTTCCCTTTCGAATTTTTCTTATAGCATTGAGTCTTTAAGGATTTGAGAACACTTGATGTATGGCTTGCGATGGGATATCCGTATTGACAATGGGATGTTCTATTGATCCACTTGATGTATGTTTTGGCGATCAACTTGCGGGTTCTGTGACCTTGGGAATCTATGCATAGCGGTTGGCACACATTTTTGTCTTGACTTTCCGGTAGAAACTTTGGGGAACTCTTTGAAGTTCTTTGTGTTGGATTGAACATGATGAATCTGAAATTGTGTGATGCATATCGTATAATCAAGCCCATGGGTACTTGTGGTGACATTGGAGTATCTAGGTGACATTAGGGTTTTGGTTGATGTGTATCTTAAGGTGTTATTTTAGTACAAACTCTAGGGTTGTTCGTGACACTTATAGGGATAGCTCATAAGATTGATCAGAAACGGTAACTTTGAGGTGGTTTCGTACCCTACAATAATTTCTTTGTTAGTTATCCTCTATTTGTGACTTTTGAGTGAATTCTTTGTCGCACGAGAGGTATTTACATATGATTCAACTATGTCAGTATTGTTGAGAGAACTTGCACTAGTGAAAGTATGGACCCTAGGCCTTGTTTTCAAGCATTGCAATACTGTTTTTTCTCACTTTTGTTACTTGCTACCTTGCTGTTTTTATATGATCAGATTACAAAAAGCTATATCTACCATCCATATTGCACTTGTATCACCATCTCTTTGCCGAACTACTGCACCTATACAATTTGCCATTGTATTGGGTGTGTTGGGGACACAAGAGGTTTCTTGTATTTGATTGCAGGGTTCTTTGAGAGAGACCATCTTCATCCTACACCTCCCACAGATTGATAAACCTTAGGTCATCCAATTGAGGGAAAATTGCCACTGTCCTATAAAACTCTGCGCTTGGAGGCCCAACATGAATTTACAAGAAGAACATTGCACAGTAGACATCATTGTGCCTGTTAGTTTGACGGTGTTCTTACCAACATTGCTCTATGATGATGTGCGCATGTTCCTTCCGCTGGTCTGCTACTTCTCGAGCATGCGTTGGTTTTTGTGAACAGGAACGGTTGATGCAGCAAAGTAGATAAGTATTTTCCTTAGTTTTTGAGAACCAAGGTATCAATCTAGTAGGAGATAGAAGAAAGTCCCCAATAGATGTACCTACACAAAGAATCAAACACTTGCACCCAACGCTATAAAGGGGTTGTCAATCCCTTCACGGTTACTTGCAAGGATTATATCTGATAGAGATAGACATAAACAAGAACGAAAAGTAAAAGGTAAATAAATTGCAGCAAAGTATTTTTTGTTTATAGATCTGAAAGTATAAGATGGAAAGTAGACCCGGGGGCCATAGGTTTCACTAGAGGCTTCTCTCATGATGGCAAGTATTACGGTGGGTGAACAAATTACTGTCGAGCAATTGATAGAAAAGCAAATAATTATGAAGATATCCAAGGCAATTATTATGCATATAGGCATCACGTCCGTGTCAAGTAGACCGAAACGATTCTTCATCTACTACTATTACTCCACACATTGACTTACTCCTGCCTGCATCTAGAGTATTAAGTTCATGAAGAACAGAGTAATGCATTAGGTAAGATGACATGATGTAGAGGGATAAACTCAAGAAATATGATGAAAATTCCATATTTTTATCCTCGATGGCAACAATACAATACGTGCCTTGCTACCCCTACTTTGTCACTGGGTGAGGACACCGCAAGATTGAACCCAAAACTAAGCACTTCTCCTATTGCAAGAATTACCAAATCTAGTTGGCCAAAACAAACCAATAAATCGAAGAGACATGCAAAGATATGAAATCATGCACATAAGAATTCAGAAAAGACTCAAATAATATTCATAGATAATCTGAATATAAACCCACAATTCATCGGATCTCGACAAACACACCGCAAAAGAGTATTACATAGGATAGATCTCCATGAATATCATGAAGAACATGCTATTGAAGAGCAAAGAGAGAGAAGAAGCCATCTAGCTACTAGCTATGGACCTGAAGGTCTGTGGTAAACTACTCACGCATCATCATAAGGGCAATGGAGTTGATGTAGATGTCCTCCGTGATCAAATCCCCCTCTAGCAGATTACCGGAATAGGCTCCAAGATTGGATCTCTTGGGATCGGAGGCTTCCAGTGGCAGAAAAGTGTTTTCGTGGCTCCCTCTGATACATAGGGAATATTTTTGAATTTATAGGCCGAGAAATAGGGTTAGGGGAGCTGTCGTGGGCCCACAAGCCTGGGGGCGTGCCCTACCCCCTGGGCATGCCACTATGGCTTGCGGCCACACGACGACTCTCCAGACTTCATCTCCAAGTCTCCTGGGTTGCTTCTGGTCCAAGAAAAATTATTCCAAAGATTTTATTTCATTTGGACTCCGTTTGATATTCCTTATCTGCAATACTCGAAAACAAGGAAAAAACAGAAACTGGCACTAGGCTCTAGATTAATAGGTTTGTCCCAAAAATAGTATAAAATAACATATTAATGCATATAAAATATCCAAAACAGATAATATAATAGCATGGAAAAATAAAAAATTATAGTTACGCTGGAGACGTATCAAGCATCCCCAAGCTTAATTCCTGCTTGTCGTCGAGTAGGTAAATGATAAAAACAGAATTTTGATGTGGAATGCTACCTAACAAGGGTCTAATATTGACATAAAAACAATAATACTTCGAGCACACCAACAAGGCAATCATGTCCTTTCGAAATAACATGGCCTTAGAAAGTTATCCCTACAAAATCATATGGTCTCGCTATGCTCCATCTTCCCCACACAAAGTATCTAAATCATGCACAACCCCGATGAACAAGTCAAGCAATAGTTTCACACTTTTGGTGTTCTCAAACCTTTTCAACTCTCATGCAATACATGAGCGTGAGCCATGGATACACCACTATAGGTGGACTAGAATATGGAGGAGGTGCAAGGAAAAAAGGGAGATGATAGTCTAACATCAACTAGGTGTATCAACGGGCTATGGAAATGCCCATCGATAGATATACTTGTTAGTGAGTAGGGATTGCCATGCAACAAATGCACTTAGAGCTATGAGTGTATGAAAGCTCAAAAATAAAACTAAGTGGTCATGCAAGATGAATATCCACTAGTTATATGAAAGTGACAAAATAGGAGACTCTCTATCATGAAGATCATGGTGCTACTTTAAAGCACAAGTGTGGAAAAATATAGTAGCAATTGTCCCTTCTCTCTTTCCCTCATTTTTATTTTTTTATATATTCTATATATTTTGGTGGGCGTCTTTGTCCTCTTTTTTTTATTTGGGCTTTGCTGGCCTCTTTTATTTTTTTGTAAAGTCCGGATACTCATCCCAACTTGTGAGGGAGTCATGGCTTTCATAATCCTTTTCTCACATGGGACAATGCTATATTAATGAAAATCATCACACTTTTATTTACTTACAACTCGGTACCTATAACAAAGACTCTATATGCAAGATGAAGTGGTGGTGCATGTCATGAAAAACCGAATTGTGGAAGTTGCATGGCAATATATCTCGGAATGGCTATGGAAATGCCATAATAGGTAGATATGGTGGCTGTTTTGAGGAAATATATGGTGGCTGTTTTGAGGAAGGTGGGTTTGATGTATCGACGAAAGTTGCGCGGTACTAGAGAGGCTAGCAAAGGCGGAAGGGTGAGAGTGCGTATAATACATGGACTCAACATTAGTCATAAAGAACTCACATATTTATTGGAAAAATCTATTAGTTATCAAACAAATCATTAGACGCATGCTCCTAGGGGAGAGGTTGGTAGGAGTTAACCATCGCGCGCTCCCGACCCTCACACAAAGGTTGACAATCATTAAACAAATCATGCTCCGACTTCGTTACATAACGGTTCACCATACGTGCATGCTACGGGAATCACACACTTTAACACACGTATCTCTTCCAATTAACAACTACTCACTAGCATGACTCTCATATTACCATCTCTATTATCTCAAAACTATATGCAAGTAATCAAACTTCTCATAGTATTCAATGCACTAAATATGAAAGTTTTTATTATATCCCTCTTGGATGCCCATTATATTAGGACTAAATTCATAACCTAAAAAAATTACCATGCTATTTTAATAAACTCTCAAAATAATATGATTGAGGTATGAGAGTTCAACAATTTCTATAAAATATAACACCACCATGCTCTAAAAAGATATAAGTGAAGCACTAGAGCAACATTGCTTAGCTCAAAAGATATAAGTGAAGCACATAGAGTATTCTAATAAATTTACGATTCAGCGTGTCTCTCTCAAAAGATATGTGCATCAAGGATGATTGTGGAAAACTATAAAAACAAAGACTCATATCAAACAATATGCTCCAAGCAAAACACATATCATGTGGTGAATTAAAATATAGCCTCAAGTAAATTTACCGATGGATTGAAGACGAAAGAGGGGATGCCTTCTGGGGCATCCCCAAGCTTAAGCTTTTTTGTATCCTTGAATATTTCTTGGGGTGACTTGGGCATCCCCAAGCTTAGGCTCTTTCCGCTCCTTATTCCATAGTCCATCAAATCTTCACCCAAAACTTGAAAACTTCAGAACACAAAACTCAAGAGAAAACTCATGAGATCCGTTAGTATAAGAAAAATAAATCACCACTTTAGGTACTTTTGTGAACTCATTATTTATTTATATTTGTGTAATACCTACTGTATTCTAACTTCTCCATGGTTCATACCCCCCTATACAACCCATAGATACATCAAAATAAGCAAACAACACAAAGAAAACAGAATTTGTCAAAAACAGAACAGTCTGTAGCAATCTGTAGACTTAGAATTCTTATGAAACTACAAAAATTCGAAAAAATTATGAAAATCAGGGAAAATTGTATATAAATCCTGTGTGAAAATTTCAGATCAATGCAATGCTCTGAAAAAATTATAAAATTCCTGGACTGAGCGTAAAATTTTCTGTTTTTTAGCAAGATCAAATCAACAACTACCATAGATCACCCCAAAGGTTTTACTTGGTTCAAACACTAATTAAAACACCAAAACACAATTATTATAGAATTAATAATGTGAAAAACACACCAAAACATAAACAAAAAACAGAAAGGAAACTAAAATTGAGTTGCCTCCCAACAAGTGCTATTGTTTAACGCCCCTAGCTAGGCAAAACGCAATAGATCTAGGTATTGTCATCTTTGGTATGTAATCCCTCAATTGCATGCTTGTGAAACCTATGATATTATTTGGTTTTATCAATAATCATACTCCTAGGAAAAAAGTCAAAAAATTCTCTTGTATCAATTAGTTCCCTAGCAATATTGATAAAGTTAGGGTGAACACTTATCATCTTAAGGTTTTCGTCCCCTTTACTAGAAGATTCACCCTTATTCTTGGGAACATAAACAAACTTGGCAGCCTTAGAAAGAGGAAATTTTGGAGTGGTTTGAACAGCGGCAAAAGCGGAACCCTAGTTGGTAATAATGTCCTCTAGCTTTCCTATTCTACAGGAATCTTGGTCCAATTTTTTATTAACTATAGGTTCCTTTTCCCTTAGTTTTTTTAGAGTAACTCCTAACTTAGATCCATATTGAGTGATATGACTATGGATCTTTTTATCCAAGTTTTCAATGAGCTATATAGTAGTAACTTTATTTTCAATGATATCTAGCCTTCGCATAACATGTTCCAAAGTTAAGATTGTTTCATTAACCATGAGAGGGGGTGGACCTACAAAATTTATCATAGCATTATAATAATAAAAGGTGTTGCTTCCCAAGAAATTCCCTCCCGTAATGGTATCCAAAACATATCTATTCCAAGGAGAAAGATCCACATAAAAATTGCGAAGGAGAACGGCAGTAGATTGCTTACGAGCAAATCTATTTTGAGCATTGCAAATTCTATACCAAGCATCCTTTCAGTTTTCTCCCTCCCTTTGCTTAAATTTAAGAACTTCATTCTCGGGAGTAATAGCAATAGTAGCAAGGCTAGACATGAGTTGGAGCAATCTACAAGCAAGGAAAAAGCAAACAAAAAGACGAACGGAGAAGGGCGAATAAAAAGGCAAATCTTTTTGGTATTTTTTGAAAATCGTTTTAGAAGTGGGGGAGAGGAAAACGAGAGGAAAATGGCAAATAATGTAAATGCAAGAGATGAGTTTGTGATGGGTACTTGGTAGGCTTGATGTAGATCTCTCTGGCAACCAAACCAGAAATTGGCAAGTTGACGAGAGAGTTCTTATCCTGACTTGCTATATATATCCGCGGCAATGGCACTAGAAATCCTTCTTTCTACTTCTCGAGCATGCGTTGGTTTCCATGAAGAGGAATGACTGATGCAGCAAAGTAGGTAAGTATTTCCCTCAGTTGTTGAGAACCAAGGTATCAATCCAGTAGGAGATACAAGTAAGTCCGCAATAGATGTACCTACAAAAAGAATCAAACACTTGCACCCAATGCTATAAAGGGGTTGTCAATCCCTTCACTGTTACTTGCACGGATTAGATCTGATAGAGATAGATGTAAACAAGAACAGAAAGCAAAAGGTAAATAAATTGCAGCAAAATATTTTTGGTATTTTTGGTTTATAGGTCTGAAAGTATAAGATGGAAAGTAGACCCGCAGGCCATAGGTTTCAATAGAGGCTTCTCTCATGATGGCAAGTATTATGGTGGGTGAACAAATTACTATCGAGCAATTGATAGAAAAGAGATTAATTATGAAGATATCCAAGGCAACGATTATGCATATAGGCATCACGTCCGTGTCAAGTAGACCGAAACGATTCTGCATCTACTACTATCACTCCACACATCGACCGACTCCTACCTGCATCTAGAGTATTAAGTTCATGAAGAATAGAGTAACGCATTACGTAAGATGACATGATATAGATGGATAAACTCAAGAAATATGATGAAAACCCCACCTTTTTATCCTCGATGGTAACAATACAATATGTGCCACGCTACGCCTACTTTGTCACTAGGTGAGGACACCGCAAGATTGAACCCAAAACTAAGCACTTCTCCTATTGCAAGAATTACCAATCTAGTTGGCCAAACCAAACCAATAACTCAAAGAGACTTGCAAAGATATGAAATCATGCATATAAGAATTCAGAAAAGACTCAAATAATATTCATAGATAACCTGAACATAAACCCACAATTCATCGGATCTCGACAAACACGCCACAAAAGAGTATTACATCGGATAGATCTGTTGGGGAACGTCGCATGGGAAACAAAAATTTTCTTACGCACACGCAAACCTATCCATGATGATGAGCATCTACGAGAGGGAGAGTGGATCTACGTACCCTTGTAGATCGCTAAGCGGGAAGCGTTAAGAAAAGCGGTTGGTGTAGTCGAACTTCTTCGCGATCCAAATCGCCGAGCGTCCCGCGATCCAATCACGAACCGTCCCGCGAACACATCATGATCCGTCCCGCGAATTCATCACGATCCGTCTCACGATCTTGATCACGATCTGTCCCGCGAACTCATCACGATCTGTTCCGTGATCACATCACGAACCGTCTCGCGATCTCGATCACGGTCCTTTCGATCTAGCGTCGAACGGACGGCACCTCCGCGTTCAGCACACGTGCAGCTTGATGACAATCTCCACCGTCTCGATCCAGCGAGAGGAGGTGGAGAGGAGAGAGAGAGTTCACCGGCAGCGTGACGGCGCTCCGGTGATGGTGGTGGAGCAATTCCGGCAGGGCTTCGCCTAAGCGCTGCAGAAAACCGATCTAGAGGAGAAACTATGCACCGGTGGAACGGGTAGCACGTGGCCGGAAATTCTGTCCAAAAACCACCCAATCCACTAGTATATATAGGAGGAGAGGAGAGGAGAGGCAGCCAAAGCCTTTGGGTCGGCCGAAATAGGAGGTGGGAAGAAATCCTACTTCACCTCCAATCCTAGTTGGAGTAGGATTGCCTCCTATTGGCTGATTTTCCACTTTTTGCTTTAGGACTTTCTCTCCTGCGCCATGGGCCTTTGTGGATGTTTTCCCTGCCCAATAAGGGCTGGTTATTATTCTCCCACAGCCCATGGACCTCTTGGGGTCGAAATACCCCTCCCGGAGGCCTCCTGGTACACTACCGGCACTCCCGATACACTACCGGCACTCCCGGTACACTACCGATGAGCCCGAAACTTTTCCGGAAACCAAAATGGGACTTCCTATATATGAATCTTTACCTCCGGACCATTCTGGATCTCCTCGCGACGTCCGGGATCTCATCCGGGACTCTGAAAAAACTTCGGTCACCACCATACATAACTCTACACTACCGAAACGTCACTGAACCTTAAGTGTGCAGACCCTGCGGGTTCGAGAACTATGTAGACATGACCGAGACACCTCTACGGTCAATAACCAATGGCGGGAACTGGACGTCCACATTGGTTCCTACATATTCTACGAAGATCTTTATCGGTCGAACCTCTATGTCAAGGATTCAGTTAATCCCGTATAACGTTCCCTTTGTTCTTCGGTATGTTACTTGCCCGAGATTCGATCGTCGGTATCTCCATACCTAGTTCAACCTCGTTACTGGCAAGTCTCTTTACTCGTTCCATAATACAAGATCCCGCAACTAACAATTAGTCACATTTCTTGCAAGGCTTATTGTGATGTTGCATTACCGAGTGGGCCCCGAGATACCTCTCTGTCACACGGAGTAACAAATCCCAGTCTCGATCCATCCAACTCAACAGACACCATCGGAGATACCTGTAGAGCACCTTTATAGTCACCCAGTTATGTTGCGATGTTTGATACACACAAGGCACTCCTCCGATATCTGTGAGTTGCATGATCTCATGGTCATAGGAACACATACTTGACATGCGGAAAACAGTAGCAATAAACTGACACGATCATATGCTACGTTTGCAGTTTGGGTCTTGTCCATCACATCATTCTCCTAATGATGTGACCCCGTTATCAAATGACGTCTCATGTCCATGGCTAGGAAACCTTAACCATCTTTTGATCAACGAGCTAGTCTATTAGAGGCATACTAGGGACATGGTTTTGTCTATGTATCCACACATTCATCTAAGTCTCCGATCAATACAATTATAGCATGGATGATAAACAATTATCATGAACAAGGAAATATGATAATAACTAATTTATTATTGCCTCTAGGGCATATTTCCAACAGTCTCCCACTTGCACTAGAGTCAATAATCTAGTTCACATCACCATGTGATTCGCATTGTTATGAATCTAACACCCAACAAGTTCTAGGGCTCGATCATGCTTTGCATGTGAGAGAGGTATTATAGTCAACGGGTCTGTAACATTCAGATCCGTGTGCACTTTGCAAAGACCTATGTCAAACTGTAAACACTGCTACCACACTCCGCTTGGTACTATTCCAAATGGCTGCTCCACTATACGTATCCAGATTGCTACTACGAGTCATCCGGATTAGTGTTAAAGCTTGTATCGACGTAACTCCTTATGACGAACACTTTATCACCTCCATAATCGAGAAACATCTCCTCAGTCTCTTAGTTACTGAGGATAATCTTGACCGCTGTCCAGTGATCCACTCCTGGTTCACTCTTGTACCCCCTGACGGGCTCATGGCAAGGCACACACAGGTGTGGTACACAACATGGCATAATATAGAGCCTATGGCTAAGGCATAGGGGACGACGTTCGTCCTTTCTCTTTCTTCTGCCGTTGTCGAGCTTTGAGTCTCACTCAACTTTCACACCTTACAAATCAGGCGAGAACTCTTTCTCTGACTGATCCATTTTGAACTCTTTCAAAATCTTGTCAAGGTATGCACTCATTGAAAGTCTCATCGAGCATCTTGATCTATCTCCATAGATTTTGATTCTCAACAATTAGGTAGCTTCACCTAGGTCTTCCTTTGAAAATCACTTTCCAAATGACCGTTTTATGCTTTCCAGAAACTCTACATTATTTCTGATCAACAATATGTCATCCACATATACTTATCAGAAATTCTATAGTGCTCCCACTCACTTTATTGAAAATACAAGTTTCTCGTAAACTTTGTATAAACATCAAAACTTTGATCACCTCATCAAAGCGTATATTCCAACTCCGAGATGCTTGCTTCAGTCCATGGAAGGATCACCGAAGCTTGCACACCTTTTAGCATCCTTAGGCCTGACAAAAGCTTCTGGTTGTATCACATACAACCTTTCCTCAAGTAAACCGTTAAGGAAACGATGTTTTGACATCCATCTGCCAGATTTCATAATTGAAAACACAACAACTGCAAACATAATTCCAACAGACTTTAGCACCACTACGAGTGAGAAAGTCTCATCGTAGTCAACTCCTTGAACTTGTCACAAACATCTTTGCAACAAGTCAAGCTTTACAAATAGTGACATTCACCATCAGTGTCTATCTTCATTTTAAAAATCCATTTGTACTCAACGACCTGCCGTCCAACGAGCAAGTCTACCAAAGTCTACACTTGGTTTTCATACATGGATCCTATCTCGGATTTCATGGCCTCCAACCATTTGTCGGAATCCGGGCCCATCATCGCTTCTCCATAGCTCGTAGGTTCATCGTTGTCCAACAACATGAACTCCAAGACAGGGTTGTCGTACCGCTTAGGAGCATTACACATCCTTGTTGACCTACGAAGTTTGATAGTAACTTGATCCTGAAGCTTCATGATCATCATCATTAACTTCCTCTTCAACTAACGTAGGCTTCACAGAAACAACATCCTGCGCTGCGCTACTCTCTCGTTGAACAAAGGTTTAACAACCTCATCAAGTTCTATCTTCCTCCCACTCAATTCTTTCGAGAGAAACTTTTCCTCGAGAAAGGATCCATTTTATAACAAACACTTTGCACTTGGATCTGAGATAGAAGGTTCACCCAACTGATCTTAGGGTATTCTATGAAGATGCATTTGTCCGCCTTGGGTTTGACCTCATTAGGTGAAAACATTTTCCACACAAGTGTCGCAGCCCCAAGTATTATGAAATGACAGCTTAGGTTTCTATCAAACCATAATTCACATGGTGTCATCTCAACGGATTTAGATGGTGCCCTATTTAAAGTGAATGTAGTTGTCTCTAATGCATAACCCCAAAATTATAGTAGTAAAACGACAAGAGACATCATAGCACGCACCATGTCCAATAGAGCATAACTATGATGTTCGGACACACCATCACACTATGGTGTTCCAGGTGGCGTTTAGTTGTGAAACAACTTTCACATTGTCTTAAGTTGTATGCCAAACTCGTGACTCAGATATTCACCTCCACGATCATATCACAGTCATTTTTATCTTCTTGTCACGATGATCTTTAAACTTCACTCTGAATTTGCTTGAACCTTTCAAAAGATTCAGACTTGCGTTTCATTAAGTAAATACACACTATATCTACTCAAATCATCAGTGAAGCTAAGAAAATAACGATATCCACTGCATGCTACAAGACTCACTAGATTGCATACATCAACATGTATCATTTCCAATGAATCACTTGCCCGCTCCATCCAACGGGGTCCTTTAGTCATCTTGCCCAAGAGGCATGGTTCGCATGTCTCAACCGATTCGAAATCGAATGAGTCCAAATATCCATCACCATGGAGTTTCTTCATGCGCTTTATACCAATATGACATTTTGCGGCAGTGCCACAAGTATGTGGTACTATCATTATTTAACTTTGTATCTTTTGACATCAATGTTATGAACATGTGTATTACTACGATCAAGATTTCAACAAACCATTCTCACTGGGTGCATGACCATTGAAGGTATTATTCATGTAAATAGAATAACTATTATTCTCTGACTTAAATGAATAACCGTATTGCAACAAACATGATCTAATCATGTTCATGCTCAACGCAAAACACCAAATAACATTTATTTAGGTTCATCACTAATCCTGAAGGTAGAGAGAGCGTGCGATGTTGATCACATCAACCTTGGAAACATTTCCAACACACATCGTCACCTCACCCTTAGCTAGTTCTCCGTTTATTCCGTAGCTTTTATTTCGAGTTACTAACATTTAGCAACCGAACCGGTATCCAATACCCAGGTGCTACTAGGAGTACTAGCAAAACACACATCAATAACTCGTATATCAAATATACTTCTGTCGATGTTGCCAGCCTTCTTATCTACCAAGTATCTAGGGTTGTTCCGCTTCAGCGACCTCTCACCTCATAATAGAAGCACTTAGTCTCGGGTTTGAGTTCAACTTTGGGTTGCTTCACTGGAGCAGCAACTGACTTGCTATCCATGAAGTTTCCCTTCTTGCTCTTGCCCTTTTCGAAACTAGTGGTTTGATTAACCATCAACACTTGACGCTCCTTCTTGATTTCTACCTTCGCGGTGTCAAACATCACGAACAGCTCAGGGATCAATACTTCTATCCCTGGTGTATTATAGTTCATCACTAAGTTCTAGTAGCTTTAGTGACAGTGACGTGGAGAACTATATCAATCACTATCTTATCTGGAAGATCAACTCCCACTTGATTCAAGCGATTGTAGTACCCACACAATCTGAGTACATGCTCAACGATTGAGCTATTCTCCTTCATCTTACAGGCAAAGAATCTTGTTGGAGATCTCAAATCTCGCAACACAGGCACGAGCTTGAGATCACAATCTCTGCTCCTAGAACATCTCATATGTTCCGTGACGTTCAAAACGTTTCGGAGCCTCAATTCTAAGCCGTAATGCACGACGCACTAAACTATCAAGTAGTCATCGAAATGTGCCTGTTCGATGTTCACAACATCTATAGACGACGCTAGAGGGGGTGGCGCACCGAGCGGTGCATTAAGGACATAAGCCTTCTGTGTAGCAATGAGGACAATCCTCAGATCACGGACCTAGTCCGCAATATTGCTACCAACATCTTTCAACTCTATTTTTGTAGGAACATATAAAAATTTAAGGGAGCTACAACGCGAGCTAGTAATCTACAACATAATTTGCAAAGACACTATTGACTATGTTCATGATAATGAGTTCAATTAATCATATTACTTAAGAACTCCCACTCAAATTGACATCCCTCGGGTCATTCGAGTGATACATGATCCAAATTCACCAACTCAAGTCCGATCATCACGTGAGTTAAGGTGGCTTCAATGGTGAACATCATTATGTTGATCATATCCACTATATGACTCATGCTCGACCTTTCGGTCTCTTGTGTTCTGAGGCCATGTCTGTACATGCTAGGCTCGTCAAGTTTAACCCGAGTGTTCTGCGCGTGCAAATCTGGCTTGCACCCGTTGTATGTGAACGTAGAGTCTATCACACCTGATCATCACGTGGTGTCTCAACAGGACGAACTTTCGCAACGGTGCACACTCGGGGAGAACACAGTTCATCTTGAAATTCAAGTGAGGGATCACCTTATAATGATACCGCCGTACTAAGCAAAACAAGGTGCATAAAAGGATTAACATCTCATGCAATTCATAAGTGACATGATATGGCCATGAACTTGTGTTTAAGATCTCCATCTTCGAAACACCGCCATGATCTCCATCGTCACCGGCACAACACCATGATCTCCATCATCTTGATCTCCATCAATGTGTTGCCATTGGGGTTGTGGCGCCAGCCCTGCTTCTACTTCTATTGCTACCGCTTAGCGATAAAGTAAAGCATTACATAGCGCTTAATGATTGACACACAGGTCATACAATAATTAAAGACAACCCTATGGCTCCTGCCGGTTGCCGTACTCAACGACATGCAAGTCATGAAATTCTATACATCACATGATCATCTCATACATCACATATATCGTGATATTAATGCATATAAAACATCCAAAACAGATAATATAATAGCATCTAACAATCAAAAATTATAGATACATTGGAGACGTATCACGGTCTTCTAGGACACGCCGCTGTCCCACCGACCGTGCGGGCCGGACGAAGCCATGGATGCCTTGTCAGGCTTGTCGGCATGTGAACTTTCTTTTGGCTGCATGTGGGTCTGTTGTCGCGGAGGGGATTGCACCATTGGTGCACTGCCTCTGGATAGGTCAAGCCTTTGTGTGTTCTGTGCCATCCCTGGATCAATATGCTGGCACACACAGTACATCAATGTATATATCAAAGTGCAATCACATGTAATAACGTAAAACTGATATATACCTTAAAATCTCAGCGGAAACAGTCAACGGGAGTGGAGTCCCAATAACACCAATGGCAGGTTGAGTGCTGACCGTAACCCTGAATCGTACTCTTACTCGTCGAAGAAGAGTATCTGCAACATGAGATGTTGCAGCCATGTAGATCAGTACATTGAATGTACCGGCAAGATCACCATAGTAGAACAGAAGATAAAACTATTCTATATGCAGTAAGGCTTTGTGGCTCTATGCCTGAGTTTTTGCATAAAAGCTTATTTTATTTCTTTTCCTACAACAAATGAATATTAGGAATTTTCACTACAGAGTTACCTAACATGACATGGTTTCGCCAACCGATGTCTTAATGCCCACAAGTATCGTAAGTTGCCCACAATTAATTATCAGTCTAGTGTTGAGAGTTCAGAGATAGATCCAAGACTAGAAGCTCAAATTGTTCGTAACCGGGGACACGGCTAATCGATTAGGTTTAACTCTGCAGAGTGTTGTGTACTTTACCCACAAGATTCGTTCCCTCCTGGTAAGTCCTCGCACTGCCGGGTGTTTGAGAACAGGATGAACGAAACATGGTCTTTCAGAGTGTTTCCCTGACTACTGTCAGTGCCCATCCAATCCTAACGTCGACTACATCTCATAGCACTGCCCAGCTAGATTCACAACAAAGATCAACCAAGCCAAAGCCCATAATGACTTGTGGCTACATAGGTAAGCTTCCGGGCATGAAGTATTCATCCGTCTCTTTGAGTCTAGGTGAAGCTTTCCACAAGATGTCATAGCGCTTCTCCATGCATCCCGGCCATCCACTAGTTACTCCAGGTATGCCCAATCAACCATCCTTCGCCCAGTAGTGTGTATTGAAAACTTGTTTCTCGAGTCTCGAAGTCTTGAGGTCTTGACAATGCATGACTTGATGATGCCTTCATGAAGTTGTCATCTTGACGTAGAGTCCTCCTTCTCACACCACTCACGAAGACTCATACCAACCCCATCTACTTTAGCATAGCATAAGAATAACTAATGTTCCCGGGGCTTTAGTAACAAGTGGTTGGTTCCTACCTCATGCATTCTACTCAACTACAAGAATTTCAATAACACTACTGGAGGGATTTGTTGAAGGATATCACTACATGCAATAAAACATAGGTATGAAATAGATGGTCAAAGTGAACTTGCCTGTACTGTTGATGAAGAATAATATCGCTCTCAGAAATAACTTGATAAACTATTCGTCACTCTCCGAGGAAAATCTATATAATCAAACATTGCATTCATATAAGCAATCATACTAGCAATCAACAAGTAATACAAAACCAAACAGAAAAGGGTTCTGATGAAGGAAATACTTAAGACAAAAGTTAAAATCAACAAAACTTCATCAAAGCAACCAAAAGTGGTTTTCTCTACAGTTAAATCCTATTTTCAAAAGTAAAACACAAAACAAAAACAAAGTAAAGTATAACAAAAGTATTTTAGTAAATAGTTTACTAGCAAAAAGAATTACTTTTGCTAATCAACTAAGAACTATGATAAATAACACACTAAACACCATAAGTTTTTTTAGCTAATAATCTTAACAACAAGTAAAACAAATAAAATAATAGAATAAGAGAAAACAATTTATAAAGATATTGAGTTAATATAAAGTAGACTTATAAAACAATATATAAAAGTATTTTCAAAAAGGAAATCAAACTAGCAATGAAATCAATTTGCATGTTATTATGAAACTAGAATTGATTTCATGCTATAAAAATAATAAATGACATAAACTTGGTTGAAAATACTACTTCTAACTAATAGAGAACAAAGTAGAAATTGTCAACCAATATAAAAGAAAAATATATTAAAACAATTTAAAACAAGAGAAATAGAAATAAACCTAAAAGAACTAAAACAAAATCTGTTTTGTTAAAAATACTAACTTAAAATATTCTAAAAATTCTAAAATAAATCACGATGATAAACCTAACTAATACAAAACCGTGGCAAAAAGAATCACTCAAAAATAAGTTTTTCAACTCAAGTTTTTCAAGTTTTTTAGTCATTTGGTCAAATTTAACAAAATTCAAATTTAAAATTTCAAATTTGAAAACTAAGACTACAGACAGAAACTACAAGTAATTTGTGACATGTTGCAAAAAGGATCAATCAAAAACACTAAATATCCTAAAAGATATAACAAAAACAAAAACAGAAAAGAAAAAATAAACTAAAGGACAGTGGGTGACGTGGCATGCTGTGATTGGCTACAGGGTGTGCGTGAGCAAGGGTTTCGCGCGGACGGCCGATAACTAAAAGAAAATGGTTTGGGGTATTAAAACTTCTAATCTGGATCGCTAGATCCAGATCCAACGGTTAAGGGAGGGGTGTTCTCACAGAGGGAGGGTCGCCGACGATGGAGCTTCTCCGGCGAGGCCGAGGCGGTGAGGTCAATGACGACGGAGCTGCGGTGGTCGGAGACGGTGTCCGAGGGGTCCTGTCGACGGCGGCGGACCTCCGGCGTCCGTTGGTGGTGAAGGCGAGGCGAGGGAGCATCGGAGTTCAGTGGCACGAGCTCTTAGAGCTTCAGGAGGTGGCCCGCTCCGACAAGGTCGTCCGCATGGGTGCTCCGGTGGGTCTGGGCACGGGTGAGTGGATGGGGAGGTGCGGGTGAGCGAGGCGTAGCAGGTGGTGGTGAGTGCGGTGGCTCGGGAGGTCGGAGTGGAGCGGCAGGAGAGAAATGGCGCGGCGGCGGTCGGTGGCTCCGGTGAGTGATTGCGGCGGCGAGAGGGCACGGGCGTTGGGGTTTCGGAGGGGAACAACTCAAGGGGGGAGCTCCAGTATTTATAGGAGGCCTCGGCGTTGTCTGAACGGAAGGAGACGGAGATCCGGCGCGGTGGTCTCACCGGTGAGGAAAGGGGAGGAGGATGACCGTGGAGATGGCGCGATCGGTCGGTGGGACCGGCATGTCAGAGAGAGGGAGGGAGAGGGTGCGGCGTCGGTGGCCGGCTCGAAGCGATTTCGGGGTGGGGTTAAGGCAGGTGGGCCGGTCGGTTTTAATTAAAAAGTTAATTCCTTTCCTTTTCTAATTTCCAGTGAAAGGAAAACTCATTTATGGCATTCAAAACATTTCCGAAAATTGAATATATATATCAAATTGACAGGGGAATAAATGCTATTTAATGAACATTTTTCCATGGCCAAAATAAATACTTTAAAAAATTTATTTTCAGAAAATGCCTAAATTGATTTTAAATCCTTTGCAATAAATTTTCAAATAACCCCCTGGGTTTTAGGGTTCAAATATTTCATAAAAATAACCCTGCTGTGGAGGGTCATGTTACTCATCTCAAAACTTGTCAAGGGTATTTGAATTCTTTTCAAATTTAAAATGGAACCAACTATGAAATGAACTCCATATCAGAAAATTTCAAATGCTTTCAAATTCACTCTTCAAATCTTTTTATATTGAAGAAGTCATGTCATCTTCTCTCACTGATTTGAAATGTAGGAATTTGAATTCCAAAAGCATATGGGAAAGTCATGTCATTCCCTCTCATTCCTAAGTTTTCAAAAAGTTTCAAATTTATTACTCAATTTTAATCACTCAATCAAACAAACAATCATTCTAATATTTATTATAACATTCTAAAATTTGGGATGTTACAAACCTACCACACTCAAAATGAATCTTGTCCTCGAGATTCAAAAGGGATAGAAAGAAAAGGTTAGGGTTTGGGGTCTTCTAACAAATCCATTGTTCTGGAAGTGTGGGGTCTACCACACTTAAAATGAGAGTTACTGGTCCCTCAGAATCATGACAGTCCTCTGGGTGCATCTGTCTCTTCACATACTTCACGATAGCTCCTTCGGTGATGCTCTTCCGTTCAATCAGAATCTCGTGTTCTCATAACAAAAATGTATTTCTACGATACTGGGTCTTCTTAACTGACAGGTCTCGTGATCATTCTAAATAACTTATCGAATACCTCATGGTGGTCTACCATTTGTGGTTATCCTGCAGTGAAATGGGTCTTGGCTTCATTCCTCACCGTAAAAATTCCTACGTGTGGCAACAACTGACAGGTATAAGGGGTATTCTTCATACCATTCTAAGGCTTAAATAAAAGCTTCAAAAGAACGTCGTCTCTTTACTATGGGTAAGTCAATCAAATTTACCATTCCGAATAGCAAGATAAATGATAAGAGTAATTCGTCATGGTGATCAATCCATGCCGCACTGAAATCATTTCCTTGTATAAGGTTCAGTGAATCTCGTATTCTAACACTTGGGCTTCCTCACAAGCGTTGCAGAAATTTCTCTCGTCAACGAACAAAGTTCGGATAAATCCATTGATCCTGCAAGCTAAGCAAAACATCTATTGTTCCTTCACAACTCTCAGGTTGTCGTATACTCCTAAGAAAACGTTTGCTGGTCCAATCACACCTTCTTGCTTCAAGATCTTGGGGTAACCTTCATGAAACTGTGAGATCCATCCTTGATACAGGTTCTATCCCTTGAATATGTTTTCCTTTCCATTGGTCTGTTTACCAATAGAAGTTTTGGTTCATCATATTCAAAGTCTAGGGTATAATATTTGAGGTGTTGTCATCCACATAGCTGGATATGGTTCCACATTCTCTTCACCTGTATTCACTTATCCAAACTCCTTAACCGGAATGGTAACTGTGGTTACTACCACACTTAAATTGAAATGCACTCATGTCTGCATAGACCATATTTTCTCATATCCTCGAAAATGTTCAGTGATCTTTGTTCATAGAGTAACAGTTCTTATAATTCAGCTTTCGAGAATCATGACACCATAATTCCATTGACTCATGAATTTATTACAAACTCGGCGACTTCCGTTACATAATAATCTCATGAAAACAAGAGTGCTTCATGATACAATTATTGCCATCTTAACTACTCCATTCTAGCTTTCTTCTCGTATTCAATTCTTTGTTACTTCCTCAATCACTTCTTAAAACTCTTAAAAGTACTTTATTACAAATGCTGCCATCCACATAGTTTGGCATGGTCCAGCATCACTCCCAACTTTATTCATTTATTCCCCTTGGAGATATTTTAGTACCACTGGAACTTTGCGATGTGCTCCTTGAAATCATCCATATTTTGCTTGATCAGGGTGGACATGAGCTTCATCTCCATCATCTCTGTATGCACTTCATGCAGGTATTCCTGAGTATGACGGAGTCTTGCTTCAAGTATTTCTCCAACCCAACGTATGGCTTCCATGGCAGCATCACGAACAAAGTCAAAGAAAGTTGCTCGTGGTATAGGAGATATGTAAAAGTATTGTCCCATAGTCTTTGGGCAAACTCCTTTCACACGGTGGAGGTGTACCTCCACATACCAGAGTTCCACTCCATTATCCATGAATGGGTAGCCCTTGTAAACTGCATCTCCTTCAAGATGGATGTGCTTCATCATAGCCTTCAGGATCCTTGGGTAATCATGATCACTAGTCAGGGTCATGGTCGTCTCCGGGCCCTTGAGGAAAGACTCATAAAGGGTGGTCATCTGCAGGTGTCAGAAAAAGGTACTCAGAATAACATATGTTTCTTCTTGTGTAAGCATTCCTTATCCTCCAAACCAAGCTTCTATTCCATTTACCATATTCTATTATATCATTGTACTTTAGCAAAATCCTAGTTTATGCATCCACAACTCATTTTCATCCATGTTTTGAATCCATACTTCTACCTCTAGATGGGTCATTGGTCCAGAGAATTCAAGTCAAGCTTCATTCACCATCTATTGGGTTCAAGGTTTTGGGGATGAGATGGGTAAGAGAGAGAGAGACACAGAGAGAGAAGGGATACAAACAACTCAAAAACATCAAACTCAAGTCCACACATTCATAAAGTTCAATCAAACTATAGTATCGCCACCCACATAAGGTTGGTGTGGTCGATCACTCAAAACGTAAAAATGTTTATCTTTATTTCTCTCCTGGTGGGGCTGCTACTAAGCTAGTCTATATCATGTTTTCTTCTTTAGTGCGCTTCTTCTGGTCATGCTTGATATTCTCAAGTTCTTCCACCAGATTTTCCCTATTGATGCGGAGTTTCCGGTGCCGTCCCTGTAGTTCTGGGAGTTGGTTCTTGAGCTCTTGAATTTCATCGTCTCTAGCATGAGCCATGGCCTGACTATTCTTCAAGTCTTGACGAAGCTTCTGAATCTCAGGATCATGTTTCTTCAGATTGACTACCTTCAGCTTCTCGTTCTTGAGGCTCTCACGAAGTGCTTCATTCTCAAATAACTCTGAGAGAAGGTGCATTTGAAGGTTCTTGATGTAGCACTCCAGTTCTTGATTGTACACAAGTATGGGTGAAAACTTCATCTTCTGTTCGTCGGTCAGGTCGATGAGTGCTCCATCAGGCTTCTGCCATCCAAGCCTTCCAAAGTAGTGGTTGCACAACTCAGCATGATGACGATAGCTCAAACGTGTGCTGGCATCATGGACATCAGTGTTCATGCCCATCTCACATTGATGGCTCAATGTGCCATAGTTGATGTCTTCAGTCTTGGGGTCTTCTTCACGTCCAAAAACTTTAGTTTTGATGCCCCAGAATCCAGACTTCCTCTTAGTCGCCTTGATCTCAGGTATCTGCAGCTTCACCATCTGCACTAGCTCCATGAGGAATGAGCCTCCGAGAACATCTTCATAGTCCTCTCTTTTGTTCAGGGTGTAGTTCTCCATCTATAGTTTGAACAGGGAGGGTTTAGTAAAAGAATTTAGAAGTTACGAGAGTAGTGAAAACAAAAGTTGTTCCTATCAAGGTCTTCCAATTTATAATCCATTTCCTAGGGTCATGTCCTACAGTCAACATGGGCTCTGATACCATTTTTGTAGTGACCGGACCTGGAAAGGTCAAGCCTCTGTGTGTTCTGTCCCATCCCTGGATCAGTATGCTGGCACACACAGTACATCAATGTATATATCAAAGTGCAATCACATGTAATAACGGAAAACTGATATATACCTTAAAATCTCAGCGGAAACAGTCAACGAGAGTGGAGTCCCAATAACACCAACGACAGGTTGAGTGCAGACCGTAACCCTGAATCGTACTCTTACTCGTCGAAGAAGAGTATCTGCAACATGAGAGGTTGCAGCCGTGTAGGTCAGTACATTGAATTTACCGGCAAGATCACCATAGTAGAACAGAAGATAAAACTATTCTATATGCAGTAAGGCTTTGTGGCTCTATGTCTGAGTTTTTGCATAAAAGCTGATTTTATTTCTTTTCCTACAACAAAGGAATATCAGGAATTTTCACTGCAGAGTTACCTAACATGACATGGTTCCGCCAAACGATGTCTTAATGCCCACAAGTATCGTAAGTTGCCCACAATTAATTATCAGTCCAGTGTTGAGAGTTCAGAGATAGATCCAAGACTAGAAGCTCAAATTGTCCGTAACCGGGGACATGGCTAATCGATTAGGTTTAACTGTGCAGAGTGTTGTGTACTTTACCCACAAGATTCATTCCCTCCTGGTAAGTCCTCGCACTACCGGGTGTTTGAGAACAGGATGAACGAAACATGGTCTTTCAGAGTGTTTCCCTGACTACCGCCAGTGCCCATCCAATCCTAACGTCGACTACATCTCGTAGCACTTCCCAGCTAGAGTCACAACAAAGATCAAGCAAGCCAGAGCCCATAATGACTTGTGGCTACACATGTAAGCTTCCAGGCATGAAGTATTCATCCGTCTCTTTGAGTCTGGGTGAAGCTTTCCGCAAGATGTCATGGCGCTTCTCCATGCATCCCGGCCATCCACTGGTTACTGCAGGGATGCCCAATCAACCATCCTTCACCCAGTAGTGTGTATTGAAAACTTGTTTCTTGAGTCTCGAAGTCTTGAGGTCTTGACGATGCAGGACTTGATGATGCCTTCATGAAGTTGTCATCTTGACATAGAGTCCTCCTTCTTACACCACTCACGAACACTCATACCAACCCCGTCTACTTTAGCATAGCATAAGAATAACTAACGTTCCCGGGGCTTTAGTAACAAGTGGTGGGTTCCTACCTCATGCATTCTACTCAACTACAAGAATTTCAGTAACACTACTGGAGGGATTTGTTGAAGGATATCATTACATGCAATAAAACATAGGTATGAAATAGATGGTCAAAGTGAACTTGCCTGTACTATTGATGAAGAATAATGTCGCTCTTAGAAATAACTTGATAAACTATTCGTCACTCTCCAAGGAAAATCTATATAATCAAACATTGCATTTATATAAGCAATCATACTAGCAATCAATACTAACAATCAACAAGTAATACAAAACCAAACACAAAAGGGGTCTGATGAAGGAAATACTTAAGACAAAAGTTAAAATCAACAAAACTTCATCAAATCAACCAAAAGTGGTTTTCTCTACAGTTAAATCCTATTTTCAAAAGTAAAACACAAAACAAAAACAAAGTAAAGTATAACAAAAGTATTTTAGTAAAGAGTTTACTAGCAAAAAGAATTACTTTTGAAAATCAACTAAGAACTATGATAAATAACACACTAAACACCATAAGTTTTTTTAGCTAATAATCTTAACAACAAGTAAAACAAATAAAATAATAGAATAAGAGAAAACAATTTATAAAGCAACAAAGTTAATATAAAGTAGACTTATAAAAAATATATAAAAGTATTTTCAAAAAGGAAATCAAACTAGCAATGAGATCAATTTGCAAGTTATTATGAAACTAGAATTGATTTCATGCTATAAATATAATAAATGACATAAACTTGGTTGAAAATACTACTGCTAACTAATAGAGAACAAAGTAGAATTTATCAACTAATATAAAAGAAAAAATATATTAAAACAATTTAAAATAAGAGAAATAGAAATAAACCTAAAAGAACTAAAATAGAATCTGTTTTGTTAAAAAATACTAACTTAAAATATGCTAAAATTCTAAAATAAAGCAGGATGATAAACCTAACTAATACAAAACAACAGCAAAAACAATCACTCAAAAATAAAATTTTAAACTCAAGTTTTTTTTAGTGATTTGGTCAAATTTAACAAAATTCAAATTTAAAAGTTCAAATTTGAAAACTAAGACTACATACAGAAACTACAAGTAATTTGTGACATGTTGCAAAAAGGATCAAACAAAAACACTAAATATCCTAAAAGATATAACAAAAACAAAAACAAAAACTATTCTGTTTTCTAAAACAAAAACAGAAAAGAAAAAAATTAAACTAAAGGACAGTGGGTGACGTGGCATGCTGTGATTGGCTACAGGGTGTGCATGAGCGAGGATTTCGGGCGGACGGCCGGTAACTAAAAGAAAACGGTTCAGGGTATTAAAACTTCTAATCTGGATCGCTAGATCCAGATCCAATGTTTAAGGGAGGGGGGGTGCTCACAGAGGGAGGGTCGCCGACGATGGAGCTTCTCCGGCGAGGCCAAGGCGGTGAGGTCAACGGCGACGGCGCTGAGGTGGTCGGAGACGGCATCCGAGGGGTCCTGTCGACAGCGGCGGACCTTGGGCGTCTGTTGGTGGTGAAGGCGAGGCGAGGTAGCGTCGGAGTTCAGTGGCACGAGCTCTTAGAGCTTCAGGAGGTGGCCCGCTCCGACGAGGTCGTCCGCATGGGTGCTCTAGTTGGTCTGGGCACGGGCGAGTGGGTGGGGAGGTGCGGGTGAGCGAGGCATAGCAGGTGGTGGTGAGTGCGATGGCTCGGGAGGTCGGAGTGGAGCGGCAGGAGAGAAATGGCGTGGCGGCGGCCAGTGGCTCCGGTGAGCGATTGCGGCGGCGAGAGGGCACGGGCGTTGGGGTTTCGGAGGGGAACAGGTCGAGGGGGGAGCTCTGGTATTTATAGGAGGCCTCGGTGTCGTCTAAAGGGAAGGAGAGGGAGATCCGGCACGGTGGTCTCACCGGCGAGGAAAGGGGAGGACGACGACCGCGGAGATGCCGCGGTCGGTCGGTGGGACCGGCGTGTCAGAGAGAGGGAGGGAGAGGGCACGACGTCGGTGGCCGGCTCGGATCGATTTCGGGGTGGGGTTAAGGCAGGTGGGCCGACCGGTTTTAATTAAAAAGTTAATTCCTTTCCTTGTTTAATTTCCAGTGAAAGGAAAACTCATTTATGGCATTCAAAACATTTCCGAAAATTGAATATTTATATATATCAAATTAACCAGGGGAATAAATGCTATTTAATGAACATTTTTCCACGGCTAAAATAAGTACTTTAAAAAAATTATTTTCAGAAAATGCCTAAATTGATTTTAAATCTTTTGCAATAAATTTTCAAATAACCCCCTGGGTTTTAGGGTTCAAATATTTCATAAAAATAACCCTGGTGTGGAGGGTCGTGTTACTCCTCTCAAAACTTGTCAAGGGTATTTGAATTTTTTTCAAATTTAAAATGGAACCAAATATGAAATGAACTCCATATCAGAAAATTTCAAATGCTTTCAAATTCACTCTTCAAATCCTTTTATATTGAAGAAGTCATGTCATCTTCTCTCACAGATTTGAAATGTAGGAATTTGAATTCCAAAAGCATATGGGAAAGTCATGCCATTCCCTCTCATTCAAAAGTTTTCAAAAAGTTTCAAATTTTTCACTCAATTTCAATCACTCAATCAAACAAACAATCATTCTAATATTTATTATAACATTCTAAAATTTGGGATGTTACACCAGTCGCGTCGCCTACGACGCCCACCTCACTTGCCGCCACTATGATGCCAATGGCGTCCATAGCTGCGTGCGAGGGGGGCTTCGAAGTGGAGGGATGCGCGCGCGCCGGGCTTCTTATTGGGAGCCATGGATGAAGAAGACATCGATGAAGATCGACACGCTGCTTTCGATCTCGGGTTCGCACAAATGATGCACCCCCTACCTGGCATGCGAAAGATGTCTGGGCTCGATGCTCTCGATCACCGATGGTGCCACTGTCCCTTTTGTGGTTCGGTAGGGGTTATGTTGCATGCACAAAGAGCGGAGGTAGTGAGGCAGCACGACGATGAGACACTAGAAGCGTAAAACCCCACTCCTGCTTTGGTGGATTGATCAGAGGAACACGAAGCACATGCAACACTCAAACCCGGCAAGGGTTGCCTTCGGGGGAGCTACTACGCGAGTACAAGTGTCCAAAGGTCTGAATCCTTAGCTAGGTTGCCTTGGGCCTCCTTTTATAGATCAAGGGGCAACCATAGTGGAAAAATAGACATTACATAGTGATTAGATAACCAACAATGCTATCATACCTAACTCTGCCACTTAGGACAGAATGCCATTAATGCTAGTCTAGGTGGTGTGCGGGGGTGCATCCCCAGCAGGCTTCTACCACTACTTTATCTATTGCTCAATGTCTTGACACACCTCTGGATGGGTGTCAACTTAGCATAATCTGTCTTCCAGCGAGTCGCCATGTGCTTAGCGAGAGCCACTTAGCCACCTAGGGGCTCAACACTGCACCGACAAGTGACTGGCATTGCGATGCGGTGGAGCTGTGTCCGATCGGCTCGCGCCTGTCGGGGGATGGCTTGCCGGGTCTTCCTGAAGGTGTGTGCGCCTCGATCCCCAGCAAGCACCTTGGACGTGACTGGCGCGGTTCGGTCCCGTCCAGGGCTGTTGCATTGAACTTACCGGTGTTGATTAGCCATCATAGGTCGCTACTGCCATAGTCTTGGTCTTGAATGCTGGTTTTGTATTCTTACGTTGATGGGTTTTGCTACTACTGCTTGTGCATAAGTCAGGGGCACTGGGTACCCCAGTCCTAGTGCATCGACACCTGCCATCTACCAGATCGAGGCCGCCATCTAGGTTGATTTTTTTACATAGCAATTGTTAGGCGGGCGCCCCCCCGAAGCCGGCAGGACCAGTGCATCGTTGTGCGATAGATGGAGGAGTGCAATGGCCTCCTTCGTGGATCTGATGGTTGTTGTGGGATCTCTCCCTTATCCACAATGCTTGATGCAATTCCTGGAATGCCAAATGGACCGCATAATAGTTGTGATCTTGGCGTGATCATCGTCAAAAAATGTGGATCATATGTGATGTCCCGTGCCCACGAATCCGGATGAAGACGAGGAAGCCGGAGTCCAAACCATGCGCAAGCCTATTCCCAAAAGTGCTGAGCATGTAAGCAATGTATTAGTGTAGTTTTTAGATCCTCATCCATATCTAGACATACCTTGCATTGACAAATCACTCCAATATGTCGATGATTAAGCGTTGCCTCATCTGGAAGAATCACGCGAAGAACCCTCCACTAGAAAACTCTAACTTTTGGGATGACATTAAATTTCCACAAGGCTTTCCACAACTGTTGAACATTCAATGAGGTCCCGGTGGCCATCCCTTCCTCTAGAGCCAAGCGATCGTTCTGAGTTGCAAGAGTACG
This sequence comes from Hordeum marinum, assembly GCA_022496015.1. Classification (NCBI taxonomy): domain Eukaryota; kingdom Viridiplantae; phylum Streptophyta; class Magnoliopsida; order Poales; family Poaceae; genus Hordeum; species Hordeum marinum. The sequence continues at coordinate 363,830,632 of CM039675.1, read as the reverse complement.
GTACGCCGTCTTCAGAGTGTGGTTGCCAAATTTTTTGAATGCCCAATCAATAAAATTATTGCCTCCTACGTGCCGAATAGGAATGTTGAGAATAGCCGCGACATCTGAAGCGATGAAGTTGTCCCTTAGGATATCCTGCCTCCAAGACCAATTGGCAGTATCGATAAGGTACGACACCCACTCGATGCTGGTGTCTGGTGGCCTAGAAACCGGTGTCATGGTTATTGTTCGTGGAATCCACTTATCTGTCCAGACAAAAATTGAGCTGCCATCTCCTACACGAGAGATCAAGAAGCTTCGTAGGGCGTCCCTTACTGCCATGATCGCCTTCCAAGTAGCGAAAGGCAACTTGGTCTTGGAGGCATGCATGAAGTCCATGTCGGGGAAGTAACGTCCCTTCAATACTCTTGCACATAAGGAATGAGGATTTGTCAAAAAGCGCCAACCGTGCTTTCCCAACATTGCAAGATTGAACAGATGCGGGTGTCTAAAACACATCCCGCCCTTACACTTGGGTGTCGCCTACTCTTTCCAAGACACCCAATGCAATGATTTCTTGTCAAGAGAATTACTCCAAAAGTATTTAGCCATGGGAGAAGTCAAACTCTTGCAAACTTTCTTGGTTAACAGAAAAGTGCTCATCGGGTATGTCGGAATTGCTTGAGCCACTGTTTTCAACAATGTTTCTCGACCTGGACAAGCTAGTGATTTCTCCGATCATCCCTATATTTTGGAGCGTACGTGATAGGGTTATTACCCCTAGGTAGGCCAAGACTAGAGAGTTCTCACCCCTTTTGAAAAAACCATTCGGCCGGCTGGTCCACAGCCGGCTAGCATGTTGACGGCGGATCCACGGCCGGCTAGACCAAGGCCGGCTAGTGGACAACCAGCAGGCCCACTGCCGGCTGGCTCGCGGCTGGCCGTCCGAAAGCCGGCCACCCGACCCTTGGCCAGCCTGCGGCCGGTGATACATCTCCAATGTATCTATAATTTTTGATTGTTCCATGCTATTATATTATCTGTTTTGGATGTTTTATATGCATTAATATGCTATTTTATATTATTTTTGGGACTAACCCATTAACCTAGTACCTAGTGCCTGTTTATGTTTTTCCTTGTTTTTGAGTATTGCAGAAAAGGAATATCAAACGGAGTCCAAATGGAGTAAATTCTACGATGATTTTTCTTGAACCATAAGGAACCTAGGAGGCTTGGAGAAGAGGCCATAGCCACCAGAGCGCGCCCCGAGGGGGCACCCCCTGGCTTGTGGGGCCCCCGTAGCTTCTCCAACCCTAATTATCTGCCTATAAATTCAGAAATATTCCCCAATACCAAAGAGGCCACGATAATACTTTTCCGCCGCCGCAAGCGTATGTTCCTGTGAGATCCCATCTTGGGGCCTTTTTGGTAATCTGCCGGAGGGCAATTCGATCACAGAGGGCATCTACATCAACACCATTGTCCTTCCGATGATGCGTGAGTAGTTCACTGTAGACCTTCGGGTCCATAGCTAGTAGCTAGATGTCTTCTTCTTTCTCTATGTTCTTCAATACCATGTTCTCCATGATCTTCGTGGGGATCTATCCGATGTAATACTCTTTTGCGGTGTGTTTGTTGAGATCCGATGAATTGTGGGTTTATGATCAGATTATCTATGAATGTTATTTGATTCTTCTCTAAATTCTTATATGCATGATTCCATATCTTTGCAAGTTTCTTTGAGTTATTTTTTGGTTTGGCCAACTAGGTTGGTAATTCTTGCAATGGGAGAAGTTCTTAGTTTTGGGTTTAATCTTCCGGTGTCCTCACCCAATGATAAAATAGGGGTAGTGAGGCACGTATTTGTATTGTTGCAATCATGGATAAAAATGTGGGGTTTTCACCATATTGCTTGAGTTTATCCCTCTACATCATGTCATCTTACTTAGTGTGTTACTCTTCTCTTCATGAACTTAATACTCTATATGCAGGCAGGAGTCGGTTGATGTGTGGAGTAATAGTAGTAGATACAGAATTGTTTCGGTCTACTTGATACGTCCATGATGCCTATATGCATAATAATTTCCTTGGATATCTTCATAACTATGCGCTTTTCTATCAATTGCTCGACAGTAATTTGTTCACCCATCGTATTATTTTCCTTCAAGAGAGAAGCCTCTAGTGAAACCTATGGCCCCCAAGTCTATTTTGCATATTATATTTTCATATCTATAAACCAAAAATACCTTGCTGAAATTTTATTTACTTTTAATTTTTGTAATATTTTATATCTATCTCTATCAGATCTCATCCTTGCAAGTAACCGTGAAGGGATTTACAACCCCTTTATAGCATTGGGTGCAAGTGTTTGATTGTTTGTGTAGGTGCATAGATTGGGGCCTTTCTTGTACCTCCTACTGGATTGATACCTTGGTTCTAAACAACTGAGGGAAATACTTATCTACTTTGCTGCATCACCCTTTCCTCTTCAAGGGAAAACCAAAGCAAGCTCAAGAAGTAGCAAGAAGGATTTCTGGCGCCGTTACCAGGGCGGATACATAGCAAGTCTACATCAAGCCTACCAAGTACCCATCACAAACTCATCTCTTGCATTTACATTATTTACCATTTGCCTCTCGTTTTCCTCTCCCCCACTTCAAAAATGATTTTCACAAAAAAAATGATTTGCCTTTTTATTCGCCCTTCTTCCGTTCGTCTTTTCGTTTGCTTGTTTGCTAGATTGCTTTCTTTGTCACGATGTGTGAGAATACCAAATTGTGTGACTTCTCCAATACTAATAATAATGGTTTTATTATTACTCCGATTGCTCCCGCCACTAGTGAGGAATCTTATGAAATTAATGCCGCTTTGCTTAATCTTGTTATGAAAGAACAATTTTATGACCTTCCTAGTGAAGATGTCGCATCCCATCTAAATACTTTTGTTGAGTTGTGTGACATGCAAAAGAAGAAATATGTGGACAATGATATTGTTAAATTGAAGCTATTTCTGTTCTGACAACGAGATCGTGCTAAAACTTGGTTTTCATCTTTGCCTAAAAATAGTATTGATTCATGGAATAAGTGTAAAGATACTTTTATTTCCAAGTACTTTACGCCCGCTAAGATCATCTCCCTTAGGAATGATATAATGAATTTTAAGCAACTTGCCCATGAGCATGTTGCACAATCTTGGGAGTGGATGAAATTAATGATTAGAAATTGCCCCGCACATGGTTTGAGTTTATGGATGATTATACAATTTTATTATGCTGGACTGAATTTTGCATCTAGGAATCTTTTAGATTCTGCCGCAGGTGGTACTTTTCTGGAAATCACATTATGAGAAGATACTAAACTCCTAGATAATATTATGGCAAACTACTCTCAATGGCATACCGAAAGATCTCCTACTAGTAAAAAAGTGCACGCTATTGAAGAAATAAATACTTTGGGTGAAAAGATGGATGAATTAATGAACTTGTTTGCTAGTATGAGTGATCCTATTGATCCTAATCATATGCCTTTATCTTATTTATTAGGAATAATAATTAATCTATGGATGTGAATTTTTTGGTAGGAACAATTTTGGTAATAACGCGTATAGAGGTAATTTCAACCCTAGGCCGTTTCCTAGTAATTCCTCTAATAATTATGGTAAATCTTACAACAATCCTTATGGAAATTATAATATTAAAGAATTTTTTAGTTCACAAAAGGTTTTCAATGCTTCGACTAAAGAAAAATTGCTCAAGATTGATGATTTGGCCACGAACGTTAATAGAATTTCACTTGAGATTGATTCTTTGCAAATTATATCTACTCCACCCAAATGTGATATTAATGAGTCTTTATTAGCTATGAGAACTTCTATTGATGAGTGTAAGGAAAGAACTGCTAGAATGCGTGCTAAGCATGAATGGCTTGAAAAAGTGTGTTCTCGTGATAATAATGATGAAGATCTTAAAGTGATTGATTTGACTCCTATTGAATCTTGGTTCTCTAATATAAATCTTGATAAAGATGGAACTGGAGATAAGTCAACTTTAGTTAAAAGTCATCTCAATGATTCGGAGTTTATAGATCTTAATGCTAAAATTGATAAAAGTGGGATTGAAGAGGTCAAAACTTTAAATAGCAATGAACCCACTCTTTTGGATTTCAAGGACTTTAATTATGATAGTTGTTCTTTGATTGATTGTATTTCGTTGTTGCAATCGATGTTGAATTCTCCCCATGCTTATAATCAAAATAAATCATTTACTAAACATAACGTTGATTCTATGATGAAATATTTTGAAGAAAAACTTGAGTTGGAAATTTATATACCTAGCAAACTTTATGCTGAGTGGGAACCTACTATTAAGATTAAAATTAAAGATTATGAGTGGCACGCTTTGTGTGATTTGGGTGCTAGTGTTTCCATGATTCCGAAAACTTTATGTGATGTGCTAGGTTTCCATGAACTTGATGATTGCTCTTTAAATTTGCATGTGGCATATTCCATTATTAAGAAACCTATGGGAAGGATTAATGATGTTATTATTGTTGCAAATAGTTATTATGTGCACGTAGATTTCATTGTTCTTTGTATAGATTGCAATCCTACATGACCTATTATTCTTGGTAGACCTTTCCATTAAGGAAAGACATGGAACACTTTCCTAGAAATAAAATAAAATTACCTTATGAATCTGCTATAAGAGCTACTTATGGATTTCATACCAAAGATGACAATACCTAGATGTATTGCGTTATGCCTCGCTAGGGTCGTTAAACAATAGCGCTTGTTGGGAGGCAACCCAGTTTTATTTTTATGTTTTGTTTTATGTTTCTGTTATTGAGTGATTTACACATTATTACCTATGTAGTAATTATGTTTTGGTGTTTTAATTAGTGTTTGAGCCAAGTAAGACGTTTGGGATGGTCTATTGTCATTGTTGATTTGATCTTGCTAAAAAACAGAAACTTTTGCGCTCGGTCTAGGAATTTTATAAATTCACCAGAGCAACGAATAAGTCTGATATTTTTACGCAAGATTGATATAAAAGTTTCCCAGATTGTCCTAGGTTTTTAGAATTTTTGGAGTTACAGAAGTATTCGAAGTTTACAGATTGCTACAGACTGTTCTGTTTTTGACAGATTCTGTTTTCTTTGTGTTGTTTGCTTATTTTGATGTATCTATGGGTTGTATCGGGGGGTATGAACCATGGATAATTTGGAATACAGTAGGTATTACACCAATATAAATAAATAATGAATTCACAACATTACCTAAAGTGGTGATTTATTTTTCTTATAGTAACGGATCTCATGAGTTTTCTGTTGAGTTTTGTGTTGTGATGTTTTCAAGTTTTGGGTAAAGATTTGATGGACTATGGAATAAAGAGTGGCAAGAGCCTAAGATTGGGGATTCCCAAGGAACCCCAAGTAATATTAAAGGATACCACATATCCTAATCTTGGGGATGCCCCAGAAAGCATCCCCTCTTTCATCTTCAATTCATCGACAAATTTACTTGAGGCTAAATTTTTATTCACCACATGATATGTGTTTTGCTTGGAGCGTCTTGTATGATATGACTCTTTGGTTTTTAGTTTGTGACAATCATAATTGTTGCACACATATTTTGAGAGATACACGCATGAGTCATGAATTTATAAGAATACTCTATGTGCTTCACTTATATCTTTTGAGCTAGGCAATTTTGCTCTAGTGCTTCACTTATATCTTTTTAGAGCACAGTGGTGTTTTATTTTATAGAAATAATTGAACTCTCGTACCTTACTTAAATTATTTTTAGAGTCTTTAAACAGCATAGTAATTGGTTTAGGTTATGAATTTAGTCCTAATATAATGGGCATCCAAGAGGGATATAATGAAAACTTTCATATAAAGTGCATTGAATACTATGAGAAGTTTGATTCCTTGCATATAGTTTTGAGATATAAAGACGGTGATATTAGAGTCATGCTAGTGAGTAATTGTGGATTGGTATAAATACTTTTGTTAAATGTTTGTGATTCCCGTAGCATGCATGTATGGTGAACCGTTATGTAACAAAGTCGGAGCATGATTTGTTTATTGATTGTCATCCTTCGTGTGAGGGTCGGCATCGCGACGGTTAACTCCTACAAACTCTCACCTAGGAGCATGCGCCTAATACTTTGCGTCGATAAATAATGGACTTTTGCAATAAGTATGTGAGTTCTTTATGACTAATGTGAGTCCATGGATTATACACACTCTCACCCTTCCACCTTTGCTAGCCTCTCTAGTACCGCACAACTTTTGCCGGTGCATTAAACACACCATATACCCTTCCTCAAAACAGCCACCATACGTACCTATTATGTCATTTTTATAGCCATTCCAAGATATATTGCCATGCAACTTCCGCCGTTCCGTTTATTACGACACACACCATCATTGTCATATTGCTTTGCGTGATCGTAAGACAGCTAGCGTGTTGCTAATGTCATTTGCTATGCTAGATCATTGCACAACCCGGTTGAAAGCACAATGTGCTCCCTTGGTGGTTTTGATAATTCATGACGACATAATTGTCTCTTAGACTAATACATTCATCTAGTGTATTTCAGATAAAGTCCATAGAAAGAGTTGAGCTGGCAAAAAGGAGTGTGGAGAGTATCCCATGAATAAGAAGGAGAAGGAATAGCATTGGCAAAGCTTAAATCAAGAGGACTCTACATTTTACCTTTGTGAGAAATCACTTCTAGTCCATAGGAAATCCAATACTATTAAAAGGGATTTTGTTGGTGAACAAAATGCTCATACGTGCACAAGTGATAGTCACCACATAGACACACAAGCTCTTCCACAAAAGTCCGTGCAAAGCCAAGTATCCAAAGTTAGTGCAACCAACACTTTCCACTCGGTGCCACAGATTCCCAGCCTCAGACAGACTCGGCCAAACCCTAGCATTTCGGTGCAACCGATTCCACTTTGGCGCCACCGAGTTTGGGTTGCCAACTTCCTGTTATGCAAGTTCACAAAATCAGTCCAACCAAGCTTTGTGAATCGGTGTCACCTAGTTTGGAAATCTGACCGTTGGTCACCTTGTCGGTGCAACCGATTTGTATGTATCGGTCTCACCAAGATTCAAAAGTGATACCTTTGAGGCAACTCGGTACCACCGAGATTAACACATCGGTGTCACCAAGTCTGACTTATTAGGTGTAACGGTCGGATTTTTGGAGATGCCTATATATAGCCTCCTCCACCACTCACTCGGATGAAAAGCACTCAGAATAGTTCCCCACTCATACTTACTGATTTTCTAAGAGAGAGTCACCTACTCATGTGTTGAGATCATGCCATTCCATTCCTACCATATGAATCTTGATCTCTAGCCTCCCCAAGTTGCTTTCCACCCAATCAATCTCTTCCACCATAGCCAAATCCGTGAGAGAGTGATTGTGTGTTGAGGAGTCTATCATCTTGAAGCACAAGAGCAAGGAGTTCATCGACATTATCGAACCTATTATTTTTTTGGAGGGTGGCGCCTCCTAGATTGGTTAGGTGTCGCTTGAGAGCCTCCTACTTCGTGTTGTGGAGTGAACCAAGCAGTTTGTAAGGGCAAGTAGATCGCCTACTTCATGAAGATCTACCCCGAGTTAGGCTAGTCCTCTGTGGATTTAGGCCATCATGGTGTAAAGGTTGCTTCTTCATGGAACCCTCTATGGGTAGAGCCCTCCATGGACTCTCGCAACTGTTACCCTCCGTGGGTTGAAGACTCCCTGAACTTGGACGTACGATAGCACCACTTATCGGAACCACGGGAAAAATCCTTGTGCCCTTCATGCGTTTGATCTCTCTATCTCTACTCCTTACTTTCATGTGCAATTCCTTTACTTTCCGCTGCTATACTTGATGACTTGCATGTGTAGGGTGTTCTAGACTTGTCATATATGCTAAAATTGCCAACCCTTAAACTTGTGCTTGAGGTAGTTTTAAACTCCTGCTAGTAGTCTATTCCCCCCCTCTAGACGTACACTTCTAGTGATCCCACAATTGGTATCAGAGCATTGGTCTCCATTTCTTCGGTTTCAACACCATAGAGGAAGATGGATGTGTCTAGTGTGGAGAGTTTGTATTGTAGAGTGCCTATTCTTGATGAAGAGTACTATAGTCGATGGAAGAATGCCATGATTGATATATTTGACAAATTCCATTTGGGAAAGCATATTGAAAATCCCTATGTGCTCCCCATTGATGAATTATATAATGGAGATGTCACAACTATCAACAATATTATAATTGAAGCCATTCACATTCATAAACTTGAGCATTGTCATGGTTATGATTCTAACGAATCTCTTGGTTTTTATGAAGAAGAGATTCCACCAAATGATGACAATGAAGAACATGGCTACTATGAAGAAGATGAGTTGTTCGACATCGAGCATGAAAAGGTCATGAAGATTCTAAGTCTAATGGCAAACTTCAAGGATTACATGTCCAGTGGAAAAGAGTGCATTCTCGACAGTGATGCACGGATCACATCACTGATGATAAAGACATGTTCCAAGAGATCATGCCTAATCAAGGTCCTCAAAGGTACGGGACATTGGAGACAACTCTAAGGGTAAGGTACTTGGCCTTGGTAACGTGTCCATATCTCATGATAGCTCCATTCAAAATGTGATGCTTGTTTAATCCCTTGGCTACAATCTTCTTTCCGTATCTAGACTAGTAGACTTCGGTTTCGATGTGCTATTTACCAAAGTAGATTGCCAAGTGTTTCGGTTTGATAATCATAAAATTGTCTTTACCGATATTCATAGAGGTGATCTATACATTGTTGATTTCACTAATAACGCCCAGCCTTGTACTGCCTCATTGCAAAATCTTCTAAAGGTTGGCTATGGCATAGAAGGCTTGGACATGTAGGCATGCTCAATCTAGATAAGCTTATCAAGGGAGATCACATTCTTAGTGTTAAAGATGTTATCTTTGACAAAGATAGACTTTGTATCACTTGTAAAGCAGGAAAGCAAGCAGGTGGAAGTCATCGGGTCAAGAACATCATGACCACTAGGAGACCACTCGAGTTACTTCATATGGATCTTTTTGGTCCCAATGCTTACAAGAGTCTTGGTGGAAACTCTTATGGTCTAGTTATAGTTGATGATTTTTCTAGATTTACGTGGGTATTCTTTCTTGATGATAAGTCACAGGTACAAAATATCTTCAAGAACTTCGCACGCAAAGTGCAAAATCAGTTTGAAGTGAAGGTCAAGAAGGTTCGAAGCGATAACGGATCGGAGTTTAAGAACGCCCATGTGGATACCTTTCTTGACGAAGAGGGTATTTCACATGAGTTCTCAACTACGTAGACACCTCAACAAAATGGAGTTGTTGAGAGAAAGAACCGAACCCTGATTGAGATGGCAAGAACGATGCTTGACGAATCCAAGACGCCAAGACATTTTTGGGCAGAAGCCGTGGAAACAGCATGTCGTGCCACAAACCGACTATACTTGCACAAGCTTCTCGCTAAAACGACATACGAGCTTCTCACTGGTAACAAACCCCAAGTTGGATACTTTCGGGTATTCGGCTCCAAGTGTTACATTCTTGATAAGCATCACCATGCTAAGTTTGCTCCCAAATCTCATGACGGTTTACTACGTGGTTATGGATCGAACTCTCACACCTACCGTGTCTACAACAACTTCACTCGAAAAGTTGAAGAGACAGTAGATGTGAAGTTTGACGAGTCTAATGGTTCACAAGTCAAACAATTGCCAAATGATGTAGGTTATAAAGATCCTTCAGAAGCTATCCAAGACTTGCCATCGGCAAGATTCGTCCCATGGAGGTGAAGGAAATCACTTCATCAACCCAAGTGGAAGCTCCTAGTTCAGATCAAGGCTACTGACAAAACAACATGGAAGCATCCACAAGTGGTACACGACAAGATGAAGAGGAGGAGGAAGTACATCATGAAGATCCACCACAACCCCAAGGAGATGACCACGTCGATAACAACGGAGATGAAGAAGATGATGAAGAAGAAGAAGCTCCACCAACTAACAATCCTAAGATACCCCGAGTTCAAGGTCAAGTGACCAAGAACCATCCCCTAAACCAAATCTATGGTGACATACAAAAAGGGAGGATCACTCACTCTAAAACTCGCTTGGCTAACTTCTGTGAGCATTATTTTTTCATCTCTAGCATTCAACCCCTAACGGTTGAACAAGCTCTTGAAGACACGGATTGGGTGAACGCTATGCATGAAGAGCTTCACAACTTCGAAAGGAACGAAGTGTGTACACTCGTGGAGCGCCTGTAACATCCCAAACTTTGGAATGTTATAATAACTATTAGAATGATTGTTTGTTTGTTGGAGTGATTGAAAGTGAGTGAAATTGAAACTTGTTTGAAACTTTTGAAAGTTTGATGAGAGGGAATGAAATGACTTTCCCAAAACTTTCACTCTGCATTTTGATCACCAGGAATTCAAATTCATTTCATCACAAAACCCCATAGTGAAGATGACATGACTTCTTCCATTTTAAGAAATGAAACAGGATTTGAAACTGGTTTGACTTCCATTTGAAAATATTTCAATTTCGGAAAACTTTATGCAAATCAATGATTTTCATGAGAGAGGATAATATGACTTCTTCAAATCATATGAAATATGAGTTGGAAGTTTAAAATAAAGCTTTGAAAAGTGAATATGAAAACCTTTAGATTTTTCTTTTGGAATTATTTCATATTGGATCCCATTCAAATTTCAACATAGGCAAAACCCCTTGTCAAATATTTGAGAGGAGTAATATGACACTACAAAACCAGGGGTATTTTGTGAAGTTTTTGAATCATAAAAACCATAGGGTTGTTTTGAAAATATTTGTAAAAGGATTTAAAAAGCAAATAGGCCAATTCTAAAAAATAATATTATTTCAAATGTTCAAATAACAGAATAAAAATGTTCATTAAATGAGATATTTTATTCTGTTAATTTTGGTATATAATAATCCTATTTTTGGAACTAGATTATTTGCATTAAAGGCTTTTGATTGTCTCTGTTTATTAAAAAGGAAAGTTTTTATAACGGATCGGGCCGGCCCACCTCATTTAATGCCGAATCGCTTGATTAGCGGCCAACCGACAGCCTGCTCCCTTCCTCGCTCTCGCTTACAACGGGTCCCACCCGACCGCCGCAAATTTCGCACCGGCCATCCCCTTACCCCCGCACGCGCCGCCGTCGCCGAATCCCCTCGCCGCGGGATCCCCTCCTCCTTCCTTCCTCGACCCCCTCTCCGGCCCTATAAATAGCGACCCTCCTCCGCACTCCGTTTGCACCCCGAGTCCCTCTTCCTCCCTCGCCAGAATGCCGCAGCCACGTCGCCGGAGTTACTTCGACCACCGGAGCTCCCCACCTCGCCTGACGTCGTCTCGGTCGTCCCCGCGCCTCTCCGACGCCACCGTTTGACGCCGGACCTCGCCCGCCGTCGCTTGAGCTCCTCCACTGCCTCCCTCGACCACCTGAACAATCTCCGACGACATCTTCGACCACCGACCGCCGCCTACTCGCCGGAGACCTCCTCGTCGGCGACCAGTTGCACGGTGAGCCCCCCCATCCATCCGATCTAAATTCTACGGCAAGGATTAGAACCCATTAACCCCGAACCGTTTTCTGTTAAACTTCGGCCGTCCGCTCGATTTGCCCCGCATGCACACACCCGTAGCCAATCAGGAAGCGACACGTCACCCCCCCTGTCCGTTAGTTATAGGATTTTATTTTCTGTTCTGTTTTAAAAACAAATTTAGTTCTGTTTTTGTTTTTAGCATATCTTTTATGTTTTTAGTTGTTTTAAGTTGATTCTTTTTGCATTGTGTCAAAAATTTCCTCTAGTTTCTGTAGATGCCAAGTTTGACTATATTTCGATAATTAATTTGAATTTAAACAGATTTGGTTTAAATTTTGTTTTCTGAATATCTAGAGTTCTAAAAAGTATTTTGAGTTGATTCTTTTTGCTACTTGTTACTAGTGACCCTATCTATCAGTAGGTAAAGTTTGAGAATTTTCAGAATAAATGTGATTAGGGTTTTAACTAGAAACATAATCTGTTTAGTTCATTAAAATAGTTTAATTAGTTTTATTTTGTTAGTTTAAATCTGAGTTAGTTATATTTTGTTCTAGTAGGTTCTATTGTCTCAACTTTAGGAGTTTACTTTCTGTTAATACAATAAAATAATTTGCTTAGTTTATTACTATGTTGTTATAGGGACATTATAGTTTGTAACTAGGTATAGTTTGATAAAAAACAAACTAGTTAGTAATAGTTAATTTTAACAAAGTTTTAAGTAATTAGATTCTGTTTACAAATAAAGTTTTAATAAATCTTTTCTGTTAAGAAATGTTTTGTTAATGAAAATAGTTTAGTTTTACTCTATTATTATAGGAAACTATATTCTTCATCAATAGGTAATGTTTATAAAACAACTTAGATTTAGTAGAAATCCTTTTCACAAAAAATTTAGATGATTTAATTCTGTTTTATAATAAATATTTTCTTAATTCTTTTTTGTTAACTATTAGTTTGGTTACAAAAATATAGTTTTGTTTAGTAATGGTTTAGCCACCTAAAATTTAGAGTCCATTGCCTTGCTTTGGTATGTTTTGATATGTTGCTCTAGTATTGCTAGTTGGAACTCTTATTTGAAAATATTTTATGAATTGTTTTATAAGTTTTATTTTCTGTTAACTTAATTGTTTTATACTTTGTTTTCCCCCTTATTTTAATATTGTATTGTTTTACTTGTTGTTAAACTTAGTGGACAAACACTTATGTTGTTTAGGATGTTGTTTTCATAGTTTTACTTGTTCTTCAAAAGTAATTCTTTTTGCTAGTAAAATATTTACAGAAAAATACTTTTGTTGTATGTTACTTTGTTATTGTTTTGTTACTATTTGAAAATAATTGTTTGTAGGGGAAAACTACCTTAGTTGCTTTTATGAAAAACTTTGTTGACTTTGAGTTTTGTCTTAAGTATTTCCTTCATCAACCTTTTTGTTTTTGTTTCTTGTGTTACCTTGTGATTGTTAGTTTTGATTGCTAGATGTGTTTGCTTATGAATGCAATGTTTGTTATAAGATTTTCATCAGAGAGTGACGAATAGTCTATCAAGTTATTTCTGAGAGCGATCTTTATCTTCATCAACAGTACAGGCAAGTTCACTTTGACCATCTTTTCATACCTATGTTTTATTGCATGTAGTGATATCATTCAACAAATCCCTCCCGTAGTGTTATTGAAATTCTTGTAGTTGAGTAGAATGAATGAGGTAGGAACCCAACACTTGTTACTAAAGCCCCGGGAACGCTAGTTAGTGCAATGCTATGCTAAAGTAGATGGGGTCTGGTATGAGTGTTCGTGAGTGGTGTGAAGAAGGACTCCACGTCAAAACGACGACTTCATGAAGGCTTCTTCAAGACCTGCATATTCAAGACCTCAAGACTTCGAGACTCGAGAAACAAATTTTTCAATACACACTACTCGGTGAGGGATGGTTGAAACGGTACCCTGGAGAAACCAGTGGATTTGCCTAGGTGTTGCTGGAGATGGCCAGTATTCACGCGGAAAGCCTCACCCAGACTCAAAGGGAAGGATGAATACTTCATGCCCGGAAGCTTACCTGCACAGCCACAAGTCATTATGGGCTCTGGCTTGGTTGGATATCGTGGTGACCCTGGACAGGCGGTGCTACGAGATGTAGAAGAAAGGTAGGAAAGGATGGGCACCAACAGAGTCGCAGGGAAACCCTTTGGAAGACCATGTTTTGGTCATCCATTTCTCAAACACCCTGAAGTGCAAGAAATCAAACGGAGGTGACCAAATCTTGTGGGGAACGTGTGCAACACTCTGCAGAGTTAAATCTAATCGATTAGCCGTGTCCCCGGTTATGGACAATTTGAGCCTCTGGACTTGGATCTATCTCTGAACTCTCAACACTGGACTGATAACTTAATTATGGGCAACTTAAGATACTTGAGGGTATTGAGACATTGGTTGGCGGAACCATGTCATGATAGGTAACTCCATAGTGAAATTCCTGATATTCCTTTGTTGTAGGAAAATAAAATCAGCTTTTACGCAAAAACTCAGACACAGAGCCACAAAGCCTTTGCATATAGAATAGTCTTTATTCTTCTATTCTACTATGGTGATCTTGCCAGTACATTCCATGTACTGACCTACATGGTTGCAACGTCTTATGTTGCAGATACTCTTCTACGACGGGTAAGAGTACGATTCAGGGTTACGGTGTACACTCAACCTGCCGTTGGTGTTATTGGGACTCCACTCCCGTTGACTGTATTCTGCTGCTATTTTAAGGTATATATCAGTTTTACGTTAATTACATGTGATTGCACTTTGATATATACATTGATGTACTGTGTGTGCCAGCATACTGATCGAGGGATGGCACAGAAAACACAGAGGATTGACTCGTTTTGAGTCGGGTCGCTACAGGAAATGGTATCAGAGCACATGTTGACTGTAGGACGTGACCCTAGACAAATCGAAAGCCCTAGGATAGGATATCCCTAAAACTTTATCTTCTAAAAAGATTCTTTACTTCTTGTCTTCTCTGTTTTTTCCAAATAGTCCTTCTTAGCTAAATTAGTTAGAATATACCCTTCCTTTTTGACCACACGAAGGATCAACTGAAGTCCTCCAAGAAGGACAAGATATCAGACAACTGGTGACCAACTCAGACAAAGATGTATTGCATTATGGAGGAGATACAAAAAGGATTGAAGATTATACAAACCTAAAGAAATTGAAGACCATGAAGAATTTCCAAGATATTATGCCCTAGAAGACCAAACCCCTGATGTAAACTTACGTTAGATATGATGATTTGTGAGCTGTCATTTGTGTGTAATTTTCAACAGCCACAACAAAAATCTATTTTTCAAAACCATTGTTTGTATTGTGTATCTTCCCCTCCTTTTCTCTCTCTTGCCTCTCATCCCAAAACCTTGAACCCAATAGATGGTGAAATGAAGTTTTGACTGACCAATGACCCAACTGGAGATAGAAGTATGGAATCAAAACATGGATGAAAATGAGTTGTTGATGCATAACCTTGGATTTTACTAAAGTACTAGGAGATAACTGGAGTATGGTAAACGGAAAACCCATTTTGTTTTAAGGATGACAATACTCCGTAAGATGTTGGGAAGTGAATTTGAAGCTTGGTTTTGGATAACATGGATGCTTACCCAAGAAGAAAACATATGTTAATTTTGAGTACCTTTTTTGACACCTGTAGATGACCACCCTTTATGAGTCTTTCCTCACAGGCCCGGAGACGATCATGACTCTGACTAGTGACCATGATTACCCAAGGATCCTGAAGGATATTATGAAGCACATCCATCTGGAAGGAGATGCAGTCTACAAAGGCTACCCATTCATGGATAATGGAGTGGAACTCTGGTATGTGGAGGTACACCTCCACCGTGTGAAAGGAGTTTGCCCAAAGACTATGGGACAATACTTTTACATATCTCGTGTACCACGAGCAATTTTCTTTGACGCTGTTCGTGAAGCTGCCATGGAAGCCATACGCCATATTGGAGAAATACTTGAAGCAAGACTCCGTCATACTCACGAATACCTGCAAGAGGTGCATACAGAGATGATGGAGATGAAGCTCATGTCCACCCTGATCAAGGAGAAGATGGATGATTTCAAGGAGCACATCGCAATGTTCCAGTGGTACTAGAATATCCCAAGGGGAGATGAATGAATAAAGTTGGGAGTTGATGCTAGACCATACCAAACTATGTGGATGGCAGCATTTGTAATAAAGTACTTTTTAGGAGTTTTACGATGTGATTGAGGATGTAACCAAGGATTGAATATGAGAAGAAAGCTAGAATGGGATAGTTAAGTTTTGAAGATGGAAATACCTGTATCATGAAGCACTTTTGTTTTTCATAAACTTATCTTGTAACGGAAGCCTCAGAGTTGTAATAAGTTCATGAGATCAATGGAATTTATGGTTTCATAATTCTCCTATGTTGTTACCCCATGAACAAAGATTTCAGACCAATTTCGAGGATATGAGAAAATATGGTCTCTGCAGACATGAGTGCATTTCATTTTAAGTGTGGTAGTAACCACAGGTACCTTTCCGGATTAAGGAGTTTGGATAAGTGAATGCAGGTGAAGAGAATGTGGAACCTCCTCAAACTATGTGGATGATAACCTTTGTGACAAAGTGCTTTCGAAGCTGGAATGTTGAGAAAAAGAATGGTGATGAAACCATACCCAAGATTTAAACAGACCAATGGAAAGGAAAAATGGATTCCGCCGAGTGGAATCTAAACAAGAATAAGTCTGTGATTTGTTACCTCAAGGGCATGATGTATTGAACTGAAGGAAATGCTGGTATGTGGAACGATAGTAACCCCAAGAGTGAGATAAAGACTATTCAAGTATTCAAGTGAGCCCACAAGTCACTGACCTCAGGATTGATAAGGATCAAGCCCCACCTTGGTGAAGGAAGAAACTTGGAAGAAGCTACGACCGATCAGCAAACGTTTTTCTTAGGAGTATACGATAACCTGAGAGTTGTGAAGAAACGATAGATGCTTTTACTTAGTTTGCAGAATAGATGGATTTATCCGAACTTTGTTCGTTGACAAGAGAAAATTTCTGCAATGCTTGTGAGGAAGCCCAAGTGCTAGAATATGAGATTACTAAACCTTATACAAGGTAATGATTTCAGTGCGACATGGCTTGGCCACCATGACGACTTACTCTTATCATTCTCTTGCTATTCGGAATGGTAAATCTGAGTGACTTACCCATAGTAAAGAGACGATGTTCTTTGAAGCTTTTGTTTAAGCCTTAGAATGGTATGATGAAGAACCCTTGTACATGACAGTTGTTGCCAGCATATTGATCCAGGGATGGCACAGAAAACACAAAGGCTTGACTCTTTTTGAGTCGGGTCGCTACAGAGCCCAAGGACGAGCAAAACATTATCGGCACGAAAGTGGTATTTCGAAACAAGCAAGAGGAAGACGGTCAAGTCGTTCGTAACAAGGCTCTCCTCTTAGCCCAAGGATATACGCAAGTCGAAGGTATGGACTATGGTGAGACCTACTCCCTCGTTGCTAGATTAGAAGACATTTGAATTCTTCTTGCTTATGCTAATCACCATGATATCATGCTTTACCAAATGGACATTAAAAGTGATTTTTTAAATGGTGAGATAGAAGAAGAGGTTTTTGTTAAGTAACCACCTGGGTTTGTAAATCCTAAGAAACCTGACCATGTTTACGAACTTTGCAAAGCTTTATATGGTCTTCAGCAAGCTCCTCGTGCTTGGTATAAATGCCTAACGAAGTTTCTTATAGAAAAAGGATTTGAAATTGGTAAAATTGACACAACCTTATTCACAAAAAGAGTTAATGGTGAATTCTTTGTGTGCCAAATTTATGTGGATGATATTATTATTGGATCTACTAACCCACAATTTAGTGAGATGTTTGGAAGGTTGATATCAGAGAAGTATGAGATGTCTATGATGTGTGAGCTGAAATTCTTTCTTGGTCTACTAATCAAGCAAACGAGAGAAGGTACATTCATCTCTCAAACTAAGTACACTAAGGACTTAATCAAGAAGTTCAACATGCAAGAGTGCAAAGGTATGAAAGCTCCCATGCCCACTAGCGGACATGATGATCTCACTAAGGAGGGTGAACCAGTTGATCAAAAGGTTTACCGATCAATGATTGGTTCATTGCTTTATCTATGTGCCTCCCGTCCCGATATTATGCTTATTGTTTGCATGTGCGCTAGATACCAAGGTGCTCCTAAATAATGTTATCTTAAGGCTGTAAAACACATTGTGAGATACTTGATACATGCACCAAACTTTGGCATTTGGTATTGGTTTGTTTACATCTATGCCCCTCGTTCCTTAGCTCTACTCATTCATCCTCGCGCTCTTAACTTTTGCTCAGTTTCTCCCGCTTCCTTGCCCAAAACCCTTAGAACAGGTCACAACGGACGTTGTCGTCGGGTCAATGGCTTGACCGTTAACTCTGACGAGTGGGGCCGTGGTGGACCGTGTCACCCGTTGGACCTGACAAGTGGGGCTGTGTTGGGCAGTGTCACAATTCGACCGTGGTTTCGTTAGGCCGTGGTTTTGTTGGTCCATCCCTCGCATTAAACCGTCTCCGCGCGCCGCCATGACAGAAGCCTACTATGCATGCACCCAGCAAGCCTGCCTGCATGGGTCGATGTGGGCTGCCATAATGCGTCGATCGAGCCTGCATGCGTCGATGCGTGTCGCCACGATGCACTGACCGAGCCGCTTTCATGCACGCTAGCCGCCATGGATGTAGTGACGGTCGCTGCTACTGGTTACTCTCTTCTCACACGCTTGTCTCCTCGATTTAGAGCATCGTGTTTATGATCAGTTTCAGCCTTTTTGTTGTGGCTGCATGCACTAGGTGGTAACTACCAATGCGATCTCTCTAAGAAAATAATCAACAAATATGTAGATAGGGCCAACAAGCCCATAGCACGATCACATAGTTCAAACTAGAAAGAACTTAATAATAGAATAGATAGAAAACTTAATAATATAATTTAATAAAAGGGCCAACAAGCCCATATCTCCAACATAGTTCAATTACAACTTACTTAACATGACATAGATTAAAAAAAATAGATAGAGGGTTTAGAGCCCTAGCCGCCACCTTCTCCACCTCGCTCCTCCTTCATGCACCCTTCGCTGCTCCTCCAGGGCGTTGTCGATGGGGTACGGAAGAGTGTGCATGCGCGAGGCGATGGGGAAGATGTTGGTGTACTCCGTAAACATGTTGTGGGTGGTGAAAGCTATGAACTCACAGCCACGCCAAAACACCCGGCCGAGGAGGTAGAAGGCATCGAATGTGTTGGTGAAGTGGGCAAGGAGAGCAGCCACCACGCCGTTTTGGATGACCTCCTTGACGCGGAACATCGTTGGAGATCCCCGCGGGAGGTTTCTGTTGATGGCCCCGAGGAAGAACTCGGTGAAGTTCCTTGCGGTCCTTCACCTAGATATCGTCCACACACGTAGTGTGCGCTCAACATACATGCCGGTAGGATAGTGCCTCTCCGGCATGTTGGGTGGGAAGCGGTAGGTTGGTCCGATGTACTGCATGGCTGAGGGATATGCAGAAGAAGGAGAAGGGGTGAAGAGCAAGAAGGGCAGATGGCGGAGGATGGGAGATGGATGAGGGATGGCAGAGCAGAAGGTGGTTTAAATAGCTGTAGTGCTATGTGTTATTTGGCCGTGGCAATAACGGGGTCAAATGTAAAGTAGCCAGTTTTCAAACCCACCGCAGCATCGGGAGTGTACACACGCGGGAAACGGTGGTTTGAAAATAATAAGAATAAGAAGCTAATTGCACGCGTGGGAATCCGTGGTTATATATTATATGAACAAATACGTCAAAAACTCCCAAAAAATATACTGTATGAACAAAAAGAGACAATTTTTGAATAGTTTGTGGCCATTTTGCATGATGAAAATAAATTTGGCCCTTACAAATTTGGTCATGTTGCATTTGTATAGAACAAAAATAACTAAATTTTCTGTGCAATGTCAATTGTTGTGTAATGTTAAAAATGCAACCAAGAAACAGAGCCAGCATGTTCACAAAAAATCGGAGCAAACGATGCAAAAAAATGACGCAATTCGACGGCCCAACCAGAGCTTGGTTGCCTTTTGGGCCCAATAACAATTCGACGGACAGGATGCATTTTTTTCGTGGAGTCAGTGGTGGGTGAGAAGCCGAGCATAACCAATACGATCGCCTCTCGCGGATTGCCCCACGATCCAATGATGCGGAGCCGTGCTTGTGATCCAATGGCGCGGAGCCTGCACGTAGCCTGCCCACCGAATTCCTTCTAGAAGACCACATCCGAGGGCTATTGCTTGGCGCTAGGGTATGATCGGACGACTGACGTTCGGAGCTAGGGTTAGGCGAAACCCCGCACCGTTTAGAGGGGTTTTGATTTGGTCAACGGGGTTTCAAAGGCTTTGACTGAGCATAACTAATTTTAAAAAATAAAAAAAATATGAAACCTTTGTCATTCGTCGTGTTATAAGACACATTAACGAGGAAAAATACTAAATTTTGTCTATGGTCATTTTCATGAAAAAAACCTAGCTGGCACGAGTGAGGTCAAATGAGCACCATTAATTTAAAAATATAAAAAAAAGATAAAACCTGCGCACAATGTTGTCTTATGTGACATGTTACCAAACAAAAATCTTAAACTTGGTCTATGGTCATTTTCATGAGAAAACCTTCACACATATGAGCTATCATGTACAAGATTTCATAGAGTTCAAGGAGAAGAGGTAGGGTTACCTACAGGGTCTGAAAAATTAAAATAAAAATAAAAATCACCAAAGCTTTATTTCAAAGTGAATAAGAAGGATCTGAACTTAGTTTTCCATTTTCATATTTTAAACGTGTTTTAATAGTATTTATATTAAAGCATATTTTTTCAAAAGAAAATGTAAAAATATGAAGATTAATTCAAAAAATAGTGAGACTTCAAATCTACACTATATAGATTGAATTGGTGTTAATAAAAAACATTTGGCTCATTTAGAGTAGGTCCAAAAAACTTGATTACATTTGGCTCATTTAGATTAATTCATTTGGAGCACATTTCTCAAATTCAAATTTCTTTGACCTCCTCTAAATCACCTCAAATTTTGCACACATGATCTCCTACACAAACATAGATAGTTTGCCAAGTTTTTTTTTCGCATTTTCTAGAATTTATACTGTCCTATCAAATGTCAGTTCAAAACATCAGATAATGAGACAAGTTGGTGGGAAAAAGCATGCATTTGATTATAAAACACGAGACAAATAATTTTGTACTCTTTTATTACAAAAATTAGCACATCTTCATTCAAATGTTGTTTTTCGCTCTGTTATTAGAATATTTGATAAATGATGGACTATTTGCTCTTTATTCTTATTCTTTGCAGCATGTCTGATCAGTGAAGCAACACTGAAACAACATGTCTGATCATTGCAACACCTAAACTTTGAAAATAAACACTGAAACAAATCATAGCAGACCAAATTTAAAAACACGCAAATAAGCAATATAGATATCCACATGCATATATAGAAGACCACATAGTACCATACCATCCATAGAACACATCCTGTTCACAAACAAAGTTCCCAAACAACCAAACACACAAAGTTCACATTAAAACACATCATCACATCATCAATTAGTTGGGAATGGGAGTCAGGACTTTCACGAGGGCAACATGTTGGCCCCTGGTCTTGTAGTCCTCTCCGTGGATGGCTACATCTTCTGCATGAGCTCGAAGGCGAACGAAGCGGCTGGACTTTGGCTTTGCCTTGGTGGTGAAGTAGGGGCAGTGCCAAATTTTGGTCCTGCTCTTGTAGTAGTAATCATCTCCCTTGTCCCTGATCTTCTCCTCTTCCCTCACTTTGAAGGACACGAAGTTTTCCACATCCACATCGTCTCCAGAGATGTACTGCACACATGAATGAATTTAGATATATATATATATATATACATTACAGTTGCATATACACCATGTCAAAGGATCTAGGGTAAATAAACAATCTAAATTTCAAGCAGGCTTACCTCACACTCTTCGTCGATCCAATACCCTCGATCGTACGGGTCCTTGAAGTCAGTAAGGTCTAGCTTCCTCTTTTTCCCCAACCATCATCCTCCTAAATATACAATTACATCCCATTGAAAATTTAGATATGCATTTTACATTGATCATAGGGCTAATATACTATGATCCTATTTGCATCTTCCATTGTCATGCACACACATTGAACAATAGAGATAATATAAGTACATATTGTGGACAAATTTATATACTAATGAATCAAATAACTTCTTAATCAATGGATTCCATTTGGGCATATGACATTCAAAACCCCAATCTGAGTAGCATTCAAAAACAAATCTAATAGAGACCTAATCTAATAAGCATACATGTCTATAGCATTAAAAAACCCAATCTATGAGCAATAAAATCAAAATCTAATAAGCATACATCTGTGTAGCATTGAAGCACATAGATCCGTATCTCTCATACAGATCTATATAGCATTTTGCAAAGAATGTAATCCAAAAAACCCTAGTACAAAAACCCCAATCCCCCCAATACATAAAGGACCCATAGAGAAAACCACAACCCATCTGTCAAACCAACTACTCTAACCATCTGAACTACCGTATGAATCACAATCTAACCAATGCAACTAACTCTACAAGCTAATATCCTAAAGCAAGTGCAAATACCCCCTGCTCCTTGCCAGGCTGCGCATCGGGGGTATCGGGATGGACTGCGCCGCTCGATGCCGTCACGTTCTGTAGCGCTGAGGCGGAGCCCGCCACCTCCTTCTCCACATCCGCATCAGTTGCGAGTTTCCCCACACCACCGTGGACACCGCCAACGTCCTTCACTTCATCCGCGGTCACCGTGCCCTACAGCTCCACTACATCTATGGCCGTTGCGCCGGCGTCGCCACGAGCTTCCTCCATAGGACATATGGAGGCGATGAATATGAAGAAGAGGATGCGGTGGGGGAGAGCGAGATGGTGCGGTGGAGGTAGTGGAGGAGAGCAAGAAGACGCCAGTGGTGGAGAGGAAGATGATGCGTTAGGGAGGGGATTTGGAGGGAAATGGTAGGGGCGATGGAGGTGGTTTCCCCTCTTTATATGATGTGACGTTTCGGGCAAGTCCCATGGACACGTGCTACCCCACGACCGCGGTCAGCTGCATGCGCGGGAGCGGCCCCACTCATCAGAGTTAACGGTCAAAGGCATTGACCCGACGGCAACATCCGTTGTAACCTGTTCTGAGGGTTTCGGGCAAGGGGGTGGGGAAAAGTGAGCAGACGTTAAGCGCATGGGGGAGTAGAGCTAAGGAACCAGGGGCACAGAAATTAAAAAAACTTTGGTATTCCGAGGGATCTTCTTTTAATCTTGTTGGCTACTCTGACTCATACTATGCCGGTGACAAGGTTGATAGAAAATCCACCTTGGGTACATGTCAATTTCTTGGTAGATCTGTTGTGTCTTGGTCCTCCAAGAAACAAAACTCGGTATCTCTATCTACTGCGTAAGCTGAATATATTGTTGTTGGATCATGTTGTGCGCAATTATTATGGATGACACAAATGCTTAAAGATTATGGAATCAATGTTAAAAATGTGCCATTACTTTGTGACAATGAAAGTGCCATTAAGATTGTCCATAATCATGTGCAACATTCTCGAACCAAATATATTTAAGTTCGACATCATTTCATTCATGATCATGTTTCCAAAAGAGATATTAATGTTAAGCATTTTTGTACTAACAAGCAATTGGCTGACATCTTTACTAAGCCACTTGATGAAAAAGTGGTTTGTCATTTGAGGAGTGAGTTGAACATCATTGACGCTTCAAACTTGATCTAAGCTTGCTCGAATGCATGCAAGGGGATGAGCTTCATTGTCTAATCCATGCTAATATCACCTTGAATATCATATCTTGGAATTGTATGCTCCCTTGTTTTGCATCTAACCCTTTTGTAGGTAATTGGAAGAACAACACTCCACAAGATTGCCATCAACTCATATCTTAAGCAATTTTATCATGAACAAGTATCCACATCCTCGCTTTGATGATGAAAGGAAGAAGACACCAAAACATATCCTTGACATGTATCCCTAAATTGCTAAACCTCAATTGGTATCATATCATCTGGATATATTATGTGCTTCCTTGTGTGACTAACCTTTGTAGGTGAAAAGTGAACGAAAACAACAAGGATTGCTCCCAACTCAAGATGACCTTCATAAACTTCGAGCATCCTCATCAAGTTCACCTACAAGCTACGTCATCAACATCACTCAAAGGTATGAGCTCATATCCTTGATACAGCTTTACTTCAAGTCATGAGATAAAGCGGCTCAAGGGATATGAAGACATTTAAAATGCTTAATCAAAAAATGGTAACCCCATCTTGAGCTTAACGATGAGTATGACCTATGATCAAGCATTCTTGCTTGGCTCCTAAGTCAATATACTCTAATATAGGTGACCTAGTCGCCGCCCATCATCTACTTAAGTATCTTGTTTGGTTCATTCTCTATTGCAAAAATTCATGTAACCATTCCAATCTTTTCTGGTTGATACCTTTTTGTAAATTATCTGTATATCATCTAAGTTGGTATCCCTTAATTTGCAAATCATTTGTTTTGCTTCCATGATTGATTTTCATTTACCACTTTGTTCCTTGTTCAAATTTTCACATTTTCCAAGTTTTTGTTTGATGCCTCGGAAGCCTCTGATACGAACGACTCAGCAGATGAGTTGCATAACATTATATCGGTATCACCGACAAATTTGTCTCGAAGCCACCAACTTTCTATTTTATTTCAGTCCATGTATGTATATGTAAATCTTTGTGTTCCTTCTTTGATTTCTCAATACTTATATGATCCCTTATTTAAAAAAATGAAGGGGGAGAAATACATTCAAGAGTCCCTAACTCAAAGGAGGAGAAGTTGTGCAAATTCTCCGTTTAACCTATGGGAGAGAAATTATTTTCAATGATTCCCTCATTTCTCTCAGGATTTTCATTTTCTATGAGTCCTACTTTCTATGACCCTTGTTTTCAAGGATTCCTTCTTAATCTATGATCCCTGTATCTAACCCTATGTCCAACCTTTTTGGAAATTAATGCCAAAGGGGGAGATATACAAAGCTTCAAAGCTAAAGAGGGAGATACATGCTTATGCAAAGGGGGAGATATAATTTAGGAGGAGAGAAGAATATCAAAAGTTTACACTTATATATACACAAGCGGAGAATACCAAAGTAGGGGGAGAAAAATATGTTATGGAGGAAGATCTGTTTATTGCAATTGATTTTCTCATCTTAAAACTTTCTCGCCCTATCTAATCCCAATATCCAAATGCTAAGATTCAGAGGGAGATGATGACCTACATTTTCATATCTCAGGGGGAGAAACTTCTAAATGATCATGGAGACATATCAATCTTAAAATAACACTATCTTCTATATGTTCTCCATATCTTGGTATTTTTGAGTTCTATTGCTTTTGTTTGGTAGTATACTCTTGTGTTTCCGAACATTGTTTTTTGAAGTGTATTTATACTGCTAGAATGCTCAAGAACTCAAGGTAAGTATATGCATCGTATCTTTGATCAAGATGATCTCTTGCTTAATGCACATATTGTTTGCAAGAGTGAAGTCTTGAACAAACGTACACCCCATTCATATACATTTTATGCATATAGCCAAGATAAACATGACTTATCATATCCTTTCTACTACATGTGTGTACATGCATTCCAAAGCAACTATCATTTAAGGGGATTGCACACATTTAGGGGGATCAAGTCGAAGTCATGTGTCTCTCAAAGTCTTCATTATATACATGCATATCTTTATTTGAAGCTTTGATTGTATGTTGTTATCAATTACCAAAAAGGGGGAGATTGAAAGCACAATGTGCTCCCTTGGTGGTTTTGATAATTCATGACAACATACATTGTCTCTTGGACTAATACTTTCACCTAGTGTATTTCAGATAAAGTCCATAGAGAGAGTTGAGCTGGAAAAAAGAAGCATGGAGAGTATTCCCATGAAGAAGTAGAAGGAATAGCATGGGCAAAGCTTCAAGCAAGACGACTCTACATTTTACCTTTGTGAGAAATCACTTTGAATCCGTAGGAAATCCATAACTATTAAAAGGGGGTAGGGTTTTGTTGGTGAACAAAATGCTCATACGTGCACAACTGATAGTCACCACATACACCTATAAGCTCTTCCACAAAAGTCTGTCCAAAGCCAAATATCCAAAATCGATGCAACCAACTCTTTCCACTCGGTGCCACCGATTCCCAGCCTCAGACAAACCCTAGCATTTAGGTGCAACCGATTCCACTTCGGTGTCACCAAGTTTGGGTTGCCAACTTCATTTTATGCAAGTTCACAAAACTGGTCCAACTGAGTTTAGTCTTCTGACCATTGGTCACCTTATCGGTGCAACTGATTTGTATGTATCGGTCTCACCGAGATTCCAAAGTTGCTACCTTTGAGGCAACTCGGTACCACTGAGATTAACACATCGGTGTCACCGAGTTTGACTTATTAGGTGTAACGGTTTGATTTGTGTAGATGCCTATATATACCCCTTCTCCACCACTCACTCGTAAGAAAAGCACTCAGAGCACTTCCCCACTCATACTTACTTATTTTCTGAGAGAGAGCCACCTACTCATGTGTTGAGATCATGCCATTCCATTACTACCATATGAATCTTGATCTCTAGCCTCCCCAACTTGCTTTCCACCCAATTAATCTCTTCCACCATAGCCAAATTTGTGTGAGAGATATTGTGTGTTGAGGAGTCTATCATCTTGAAGCACAAGAGCAAGGATTTCATCGACATTATCGAGCCTATTACCTTTTGGAGGGTGGTGCCTCCTAGATTGGTTTGGTGTCGATTGGGAGCCTCCTACTTCGTGTTGTGGAGTGAACCAAGAAGTTTGTAAGGGCAAAGAGATCGCCTACTTCGTGAAGATCTACCCCGATTTAGGCTAGTCCTCCATGGACGTAGGCCATCATGGTATAGTCAAGGTTGATTCTTTGTGGAACCCTCCATGGGTAGAGCCCTCCGTGGACTCTCGCGACTGTTACCCTTCGTGGGTTGAAGACGCCATGAACGTGGACGTACGATAGCAGCACCTATCGGAACCACGAAAAAAAATCTTTGTGTCCTTCATGCGTTTGATCTCTCTATCTCCACTCCTTACTTTCATGTGCAATGTCTTTACTTTCCACTACTATGCTTGATGACTTGCATGGGTAGGGTGTTCTAGACTTGCTATATATGCTAAAACTTCCAACCCTTGAACTTGTGCTTGAGGTAGTTTTAAATTCTTGCTAGTAGTCTACCCACCCTCTAGACATACACTTCTAGTCCCACACCGGTACACCTCTGGAGGCATTCATATGGAGTCATATTTTGTTCTAAGTATCGAGTTGTAATTCTTGAGTTATAAGTAAATGAAATTGTCATGATCATCATTATTAGAGCATTATCCCATGTGAGGAAAGGATGATGCAAGCTATGATTCCCTCACAAATTGGGATGAGACTATGGACTTTAAAAATAATAAAAGAGGCCAATGAAGCCCAAATAAAAAAGAGGCCAAAGATGCCCACCAACAAAATGCGCGAAAAGAGAGAAGGGACAAGCTACTATATTTTTTCCACACTGGTGCTTCAAAGTAGCACCATGATCTTCATGATAGAGAGTCTCTTATTTTGTCACTTTCATATAACTAGTGGTTATTTTTCATTATAATGCACACCCACTTAGTTTCTTTTTGAGCTTTCATACACTTATAGCTCTAGTGCATCCGTTGCATGGAAATACCTACTCACTCACATTGATATCTGTTAATGGGCATCTCCATAGCCCGTTGATATGCCTAGTTGATGTGAGACTATCTTCTCCTTTTCCTCATGACCTCCACCATATTCTATTCCATCTATAGTGCTATATCCATGGCTCATGCTCATGTATTGCGTGAAATTTGAAAAGGTTTGAGAACATAAAAAGTGTGAAACAATTTCTTGACTTGTCATCGGGGTTGCGCATGATTTAAATACTTTGTGTGGGGAAGATGGAGCATAGCCAGACCATATGATTTTGTAGGGATAACTTTCTTTGGCCATGTTATTTTGAAGAGACACGATTGCTTTGTTAGTATGCCTTAAGTATTATTGTTTTTATGTCAACATTAAACTTTTAGTTTGAGTCTTATGGATCTGAACATTCATGCCACAATAAAGAATATTACATGGATAAATATGTTAGGTAGCATTCCACATCAAAAATTCTGTTTTTATCATTTACCTACTCGAGGACGAGCAGGAATTAAGCTTGGGGATGCTGATACGTCTCCAACGTATCTATAATTTTTTATTGTTCCATGCTATATATTATCTGTTTTGGATATTTTATATGCATTAATATGCTATTTTATATTATTTTTGGGACTAACCTATTAACCTAGTGCCTAGTGCTAGTTTATGTTTTTTCCTTGTTTTGAATATTGCAGAAATGGAATATCAAACAGAGTCCAAACGGAATAAAATTCTATTATGATTTTTCTTGGACCAGAAGGAACCTAGGAGGCTTGGACAAGAGGCCAGAAGACCTACGGGTGGGCCACAAGCCACCAGGGCATGCACCTGGGGGCGCCCCCTGGCTTGTGGGCACTAGTAGCTCCTCCAACCCTAATTCTGCGCCTATAAATTCAGAAATATTCCCCCAATACCAAAGATAGCCACGATAATACTTTTCCGCCGCCGCAAGCCTCTGTTCCCGTGAGATCCCATGTTGGGGCCTTTTTAGGTAATCTGCTAGAGGGGGATTCGATCACGGAGGGCATCTACATCAACACCATTGCTCTTCCGATGATGCGTGAGTAGTTCACCTCAAACCTTCGGGTCCATAGCTAGTAGTTAGATGGCTTCTTCTCTGTCCATGTTCTTCAATACCATGTTATCCATGATCTTCATGGGGATCTATCCGATGTACTACTCTTTTGCAATGTGTTTCTCGAGATGTGATGAATTGTGGGTTTATGATCAAATTATCTATGAATATTATTTGGATCTTCTATGAATTCTTATATGCATGATTTCATATCTTTGCAAGTCTCTTCGAGTTATTGGTTTGGTTTGGCCAACTAGATTCGTAATTCTTGCAATGGGAGAAGTGCTTAGTTTTGGGTTCAATCTTGCGGTGTCCTCACTCAGTGACAAAGTAGGGGTAGCGATGCACGTATTTGTATTGTTGGCATCAAGGATAAAAAGATGGGGTTTTCATCATATTGCTTGAGTTTATCCCTCTACATCATGTCATCTTACTCAATGCATTACTCTGTTCTTCATGAACTTAATACTCTAGATGCAGGCAGGTGTCGGTCGATGTGTGGAGTAATAGTAGTAGATGCAGAATCATTTCGGTCTACTTGATACGGACCAATGCCTATATGCATAATCATTGCCTTGGATATTGTCATAACTATGGGCTTTTTCTATCAATTGCTCGACAGTAATTTGTTCACCCACCGTATCATTTTCCTTCAAGAGAAAAGCCTCTAGTGAAACCTATGGCCCCCGAGTCTATTTTCCATATTATATTTTTAGATCTCTAAAAAAATACCAAAAATACCTTGCTACAATTTTATTTACTTTTATTTAGTTTTACTTTTAGTATTGTTTTATATCTACGTATATCAGATCTCATCCTTGCAAGTAACCGTGAAGGGATTGACAACCCCTTTATAGCGTTGGGTGCAAGTGTTTGATTGTTTGTGTAGGTGCATAGATTGGGCCCTTGTTTGTACCTCCTACTGTATTGGTACCTTGGTTCTCAACAACTGAGGGAAATACTTATCTACTTTGCTGCATCACCCTTTCCACTTCAAGGGAAAACCAATGCAAGGTCAAGAAGTAGCAGCCAGCCCTTCCACTGACCTTAGGACGGGCAGGCACCCGTCCCCTCTCACTGCGACCAAGTACACCCGACAGGACGCGACCCCAATGATGCACTCCGATGTGGCTACAACAACCGCTGACATGCAAGCATGCGTGTCTATAGTTCAGGCGGTCATACCGCTGAACAGAACCAATCGAGACCTAGCAGGGCAACACTGCCACCACATCGCCGTCTACTCCATTACTTGCGCTGGCGTGGCTACAGCGCAACTGGTTGTACCGCTGACTTCGGCAAACAGGCGCTAGACGATGCCGGGCGAGGTGGCCCGGGCCGCGGCAAGTGGTTGCGGGCCAAGCGAAGAGCCGGCTGACGGTCCCCAGTTGGCGATGGGATGCGCAGCCGGTGGGCCCTATGGGCGACGAGACGATGCAACAGGTGGCCCCCTAGTCGGGTGGAGAGGCTACCAGCTGGGTCCCCCGTTTTGTACCTTGGGAATATTGTAAGTCGGGGGGTTGGCCTATAAAAAACCCTAAGGCCCCCATGCATCAGGCAAGCGAGCACAAAGGCATTTCCCCCAACTCACACTCTCACATAGCAAGGGAAGAGGAGCTGGCTGCTCCTTCTTCCACCTCTCGACAACAGCTCAAGGAGAGCCATTGTAATATCACCCACCATCTAACTGGACCAGCAGCTTGGGGTGTTACCTCCCACGGAGGGCCCCGAACCTGGGTACATCGTGTGTCCCCCACTGCTTGTGCCTAATCCTATTCCCGGAGCCCGTCGGCGTCCTTTGACCCCAACCACTCTCGATAAGCCACCCCATGGCATCCGTCCTGACAAAACAACGACAGTTGGCGCACACCATGGGGCCGTCCACGGTGTCGGCCGGAGTCACGCTTCGGGCGGGACCCTTCACCACCTTCGGCTGTCCGCCCAGCGTCCGGGCGAAACTGCACATTTGTGGGGCTTACTCCCGTGGGCTGGGACCTCGTTCCCGCCGGCCCTGTAGGCGACGCTGTAGGCCCCTCCGACAAGTGCCCCAGTAGTGACCCTCCGATCTACATCGCCGCGCTCACCGAGTGTGTTGGTAGGCTAAGCCTCGCCGACGAGCCAGCTGCCATGAGTATACTAGCCAGGTACTTGACTACGTCGACCCGCCCTCGTCTATGGGCACACTCGCCCCGGGCAAGGCCGACGACTCCCGCGTCTGCACGGGGTTAATGGTCACCGTCTCCTCCTTGTCCTCTGGCCAAGCGCGGGACGAGGCTGACGCGGCTGCCGCCCGTGCTGGTACCTCTGACCCGCTTAGCACTACCCTTCGGGGTCTAAGCACCCCCATTGCTCCAACGGCAAACCCAGCCACCGCCACACCCGAACTGGAGGTGGCCCGTCGATAGCTGCTCGAGGATGCCAACACCCTCATGACCGAGCGGCGCCAGATAGAATCTACGCAGCGTGAGTATATCTCTGCTTATGGCCTCACCCCAGCCAACACCAAGACCAGCCGACGTGGGGCTATACGTGACCGCGACCGTGTTGTTGCGGAGATCCTCAGCGGTAGACTGGCTGTCTATGACACCACCGCGGCCAACCTACGGGCCGCCAAGGTAGCTTACGATGACCTGGCCGCCTTGGAGGGTGAGGAGCGCGCCTTCCGTGAGCAGCACATCAAGGACCTCATCGACACCGCCAACACGCAACAAGATGGTTTCGACCCCGTCGGAGCCATCTCCGAGACTCCCTGTCCCGAGGGCGAGGGCACTGGGGCTGCTGGCCGTTATCCGGCCTAGCACTCCAGCTCCCCTCGCGCCTCCGACCGGCGGGCCGAGGGAAGCCACACGCGACGTTCCTAGTAGTGTGGGAACGAGCAGCCGGATATGAAAAACCGGCGCAACGCCATCCTGGCTGGCGGGAGCCGCCTCAACGAGGTGTCGGTTGGCGGTAGCCAACGTAGCCATAGACTCACCTCGCCTCCACGATGAGACCCGGTGTGGTAACCCCCGCCGACCGTCTGCGTCGATCTCGTGGCCCTGCTCGGTCCGTGGGTCCCCTATAGTGATAACAACACGCGCCTCCGCCTCGACAGTCTGGCACAATCCACCCTCCTCGAGGAGGAGAGCTCGGTCGGGCCGGCGTGCTTCAGCCCTCAGATCCGCAACAAGCCGTTTCCAACTGGTTTCTCGCTCCCCCGCGACACTCCCAAGTACAATGGCACCGCCAAGCCGGAGGACTGGCTGATCGACTGCACCACCGCAATGGGCATCGCTAGGGGAAACAAACGCGTAGCCATGCGCTATGTTCCCCTCATGATGCTTGGTTCGTCTAGGACTTGGCTCAACAGGCATGCAACCGGCAGCATCAACACCTAGACGGACTTCAAGGAAGCCTTCATCCAAAACTTCATCGGCACCTACAAGCACCCTGGCCACCCCCGCAAGCTTGCCATGTGCGTCCATGGGCCGGATGACCTGCTCTGCAACTACCTCGAGTGCTAGACCGAGCTGCGCAACTCTTGCGAGGGCGTACACGAGGTGCAAGCCATCCCATACTTCACTGAGGGCTGCTGAGACGGCACCCTCCTCAAGCACAAGCTCATGTGCTCCGGCCCATGTTCCTTGGCTGATCTCATGGTCAAGACGGACAAATACGCCATAGGCGACTCCTCGATGAGGATCAAGGTCAATCCGTCCGGCAAGGCCGTCCAGCTGCCCGCCGCCCCAAAGACGGCTACCGGCAGCCGATAGAAGCAGAACAACAAGCGCATGTCCGACCAGTTGGATCCCCGCTACGGGAGTCGGTAGGTCGCCACCATCGAAGAGGAGCAACCGGCTGCCCAGGCCCCTAGCTAGCGCCAACACGCCGGCAAGGCAGCCTGGCAGCCCAAGCTTACCTTTGAGAAAATGCTTGACCTGCCATGCAAGCACCACTCTAGGGCCAAGCAAGACACTCACATGCTTCGGCAGTGTAGCTTTTCCCAGCGGCTGGCCCGAGGCGAGAGCCTCCCGTCTCCTCCGCCTCCAGTTCCCCGCGCACCGGCTCCGGCTCCGGCCCAGCCACCTGCGTCGGCACTGGCCACCAATAACGGCCGTCTTCATGACCAGTTCCCCGACCAGGATGGGTCTTACGTCGTCTTCACTAGCAAGGGAACTAACGAGCACAGCATGTGCCAACGGCGACATGAGGTGAACACCACTATTCCCTCGGTCCCCCAGTTCATGCACTGGTGCGAGAAGCCATTTACCTGGGGCCGGGCAGACCACCCAGCCGTAATGCAAGAGAAGACGACGTCGACCTACTCGAAGAAGCACGCGAACTGGCCCTGAGCCGGACGACCATCTACTAGTAGAAGCTCCGACACTACCACAGCAAGCGGATCTGGCCACTCTCCTTCCATGATGGAGACCTGGTGCCCAAATGGATCTAGCGAACCGCCGGTCAGCACAAGTTGTCTTCCCCATGGGAAGGCCCATTCATTGTCAGCAAGGCGCTGCACAACAAGGCCTACTACCTGATAGATGCCCAGAAGTCGTAGAAGCGCAAAAGGGATGCCTTCGTCAAGGAAACGGAGCGCCCATAGAATGCAACACTCCTTCGACCGTTCTACTGCTAAGAAAAAAAACTGTATGTATGCATCTTCCCTTTTGTTGGAACTTAATTAATGCAATGGGGGCCCCAAGCCGGCACTATGGGCACACCCCTTTTCCATTCCATCAAAGGCTTTTCATTTTTTAAGCAAGGCACCCGGGTCCAGCTCTGTGGCCCTTGGGCTCGCCGACTCTTCTCTGAGGCGGACAAGTAGTCTGAGCAAGCAACCCTTTCCTACCCCCTACCCAGCTACCGACCGGCCACCGACTGTCCGGCTCGCGGAACCACGGGGTGGGAAGGAACTTATCACGTGAATGGCGCCTGACGAGTAGCAGCCGGACAGGTCCAACCGGATAGTGTTACCTCTACAGACCAGACTCTGCCGGCTCGCCCCAACCCTAGCCGGACGACTCTAAGGCCCGCTCGTTTTCCCCAAGGATGATACACCGTACCTGTCCCAG
Organism: Hordeum marinum; assembly: GCA_022496015.1. Taxonomy (NCBI): domain Eukaryota; kingdom Viridiplantae; phylum Streptophyta; class Magnoliopsida; order Poales; family Poaceae; genus Hordeum; species Hordeum marinum. The sequence goes on along the minus strand of CM039675.1, from coordinate 363,796,992 downwards.
TCTAGCTCTCGGCTAGCTGAAAGGCGGGGTGGGAGCCGGAAGGAATCCTTGCGTAAAATATGAGTCAAAAGGCAAAGGGCAAAGGAGGAGCCGGCACGCAAACATTTCGAACTTGAAGCAAGTCATAAGCAAAAGGCCACAGGCCGAGGATTCTTACAATACACCCCAAGTGAGTGGAAATGCGTCTGAAAGAAACAAGATTTGTAGCAAAAGAAAAAGATACAAAGTGTGCCGGTCCGATTAGGCTGTCGGTGCATCGCCGGCCGGCTCAACAGTTAGCTCAGGGGATGCCGCGGCATTCGGGTTCGTCTCCGTGGCCTCCGTGGCTTCGGTGTCGATGCCGGTGCTGGAAGCGGTGCTCTCATTGGCAACCTCCTCATCTTCGGGTCCTTGAGGATTGTCGAAGGTGTCCTCAGCAACCGGCTCGTCATCCTTGCCAAGCGCCGGTAGGAGCTCGGCCGCGTCGACATACGAAGCCACCTCGTTGGCTCGCCGGACGATGGCACCTTCACAGGCGACCCATTCCACCTCGGGAACCTCACACATCGTGGCTAACCAATTCAAGTTGATGTCGGGGTACCACGACGTAATGAACCGGAGGGCCATCTATGCCTTAGCACTGGCCGCCAATGCCTTCCAAACCTCAAGCCGGGCCACCACGTTCTCCAGCCACAGCGCCATGCAACCCACAGGGGCCCCATGACCAAGCCAGAGGGCCGAGATCACCTCCTTGACGGCCGTTTGGAGCCACTCCATGCAACATTGAACATAGATCAATCGGTTCTTAATGGCCAGCGCGAGCTCCAACACGTCCCGGCCGACATACTCCTCAACCTCCTGCCCATGCTGCCACAGGCACTCCCGGTAATCCGCCACAACCCACTCGACGCAGCGTTGGGTTTATGGGAACCGTTCTAGGGAAAGAAAAGAAACAACAAACAAGTCGAAAGCAAGACGAAGGCAGTCAGCATAGGAAGAGGACTCGAAAGCCAAACTCACGCTAGAAAGCCTCCTCCATCTCGAGGGCAACTGGAGGCCTGCGCTCCGCTCCCTCTCTAGCACCGCCTCTGCCTGGGTAAGGGCAGCCCCGTGCGCCTCAAGCTCGCTCCTGAGGCGAGCCACCTCGCGCCTGAAGAGCGATGGCCCGCTGGGTGGCGTCAGCCGCCTGCTTGGCGGCGTCCTCCCGGGCCGCCACTTCCTGCTGCAGCTCCACGTTCAGGCGCTCCAGGTCTGCCTGCCCATCCACGACCAGGCCGCCTGCCCATCTAGCTCCGACGGGATCGCCTAGAGATTACGCTCCACCTGGGCCCGCTCAGAGGTCACCTCGTCCCTCTTCTGCCGGATTGGGGCCAGGGCCTCCAGCTCTTCTGCGAAAAGATGGATCCAAGTTACCAAAAATACGAAAGATTAGTGCCGGTTGCCGAGCAGCTGGCCCAACTCTCGGGGGCTACACCCAGTGGGTGCGCTCGTGTGCCCCTATTGGAAGAAGCATACATCGCGTCTTCTTCAGCTCCTCTTAAACCTGGTAGAAGCTGGACTTGCCTCAGTTGTGAATGGCAACCGCCCCGTCAAAGATCACCTACCTCTTGACACTCCCTGCCTGCGACACGCCAGGAGGCCGAAAGTTAAACAAGAAAAAGTAGATCTGGCCCGGCTGTCACGTGGTCGGTCAGCCGGGCTGAATCTTGGGGCTACACCCAATGGGTGCACTCGCGCGCCCCCACTAAAAACTCGACGTGGGCTAAGGAACCTTACCTCCACCGCCTTCTCTGTGCCGTAAAGCGTTGTCGGCAACCTCTGCAAACTTGACCAGCCCTTCGCGACACTGCGCCATGATGCGGACCGGTTACCTGCTACCTCTTGAGCATGCGTTGGTTTTCCCTCGAAGAGGAAAGGGTGATGCAGCAAAGTAGATAAGTATTTCCCTCAATTTTTCAGAACCGAGGTATCAATCCAGTAGGAGGAACAAGCAACTCACCAATGGATGCACCTACACAAATAATCAAACTCTTGCACCCAACGCTATAAAGGCAATCCCTTCACGGTTATTTGCAAGGATTAGATCCAATAGAGATAGATGTAACGAGTGTGGAAAGTAAATGGTAAATAAATTGCAGCAAGTATAGATCTGAATATATATGATGGAAAATAGACCCGGGGGTCATAGGTTTCACTAGAGGCCTCTCTCTTGAAGGAAAATATCATGGTGGGTAAACAAATTACTGTAAAGCAATTGATAGAAAAGCAAATAATCATGTAGTTATCAAAGGCAATGCTCATGCATATAGGCATCACATCCGTGACAAGTAGACCGAAACGATTTTGCATCTACTACTATTACTCCACACATCGACCGACTCCTGCCTGCATCTAGACTATTAAGTTCATGAAGAATAGAGTAATGCATTAAGAAAGATGACCTGATGTAGACGGATAAACTCAAGCAATATGATGAAAACCCCATCTTGTTACCCTTGATGGCAACAATACAATACAATACGTGCCTTGCCACTCCTACTTTGTCACTGGGTGAGGACACCGAAAGATTAAACCCAAAACCAAGCACTTCTCCCATTGCAAGAATTACCAATCTCATTGGGCAAACCAAACCAGTAACTCGAAGAGACTTGCAAGGATATGTAATCATGCATATAAGAAATCAGGGGAGATTCAAATAAGATTCATGGATAATCTGAACATAAACTCACAATTCATCGGATCTTGACAAACACACCACAAAAGAAGATTACATGGGATAGATCTCCATGAAGATCATGAAGAACATGGTATTGAAGATCAAAGAGAGAGAACAAGCCATCTAGCTACTAGCTATGGACCCGTAGGTCTGTGGTGGACTACTCACGCATCATCAGAGGTGCAATGGAGTGGATGTAGATGGCCTTCGTGATCAATTCCCCCTCCTACAGATTACCGGAGAAGGCTCCAAGGTTGGATCTCTCGGGAATGGAGGCTTCCGGCAGCAAAAAAGTATTTTCGTGGCTTGTTCCGATGTTGGGGGAATATTTTGGGAAATTATAGGCTAGAGAATAGGGTTAGGAGACCTACCAGGGAACGACAAGCCTGCTAGGTGCGACCAGGTGGCCCGTGCCTAGCAGGCTTGTGGTGCCTTGGCACCTCCTCTGACATGCACTACAAGCTTGGATGACTTGTTTCCTTCCAGAAAAATTCCTTCTGAAGGTTTTATTCCGTTTGGACTCCGTTTAATATTCCATATTCGCAAAACTCAAAAACAAGGAAAAAACAAAAACTAGCACTTGGCTCTAGGTTAATAGGTTAGTGCCAAAAATAATAGAAAATAGCATATTAATGCATATAAAATATCCAAAACAGATAATATAATAGCATGGAACAATAAAAAATTATAGATACGTTGGATACGTATCAAGCATCCCCAAGCTTAATTCCTGCTCGTCCTCGAGTAGGTAAATGATAAAAACAGAATTTTGATGTGGAGTGCTACCTAACATATTTAACCAAGTAATATTCTTTATTGTGGCATGAATATTCAGATCCATAAGACTCAAAACAAAAGCTTAATATTGATATAGAAACAATAACATTTCAAGCATACTAGCAAAGCAATTGTATCTCTTCGAAATATAATGGCAAAAGAAAATTATGCCTACAATATCATATGGTATGGATATGCTGCATCGTCCCCACATAAAGTATTTACATCATGCACAACCCCCATGAAAAGTCAAGCAATTGTTTTCACACCTATTTCTCAAACTTTTTCAACTCTCACACAATAGATGAGTGCAAGCCATGGATATAACACTATAGGTGGAATAGAATATGGTGGAGGTTGTCAAGGAAAAGGCAGAAGATAGTCTCACATCAACTAGGCATATCAACGGGCTATGGAGATGACCATCAATAGATATCAATGTGAGTGAGTAGGGATTGCCATGCAACGAATGCACTAGAGCTATAAGTGTATGAAATCTCAGAAAGAAACTAAGTGGGGGTGCATCCAACTTGCTTGCTCATGAAGACCTAGGGCAATTTGAGGAAGCCCATCATCGGAATACACAAGCCAAGTTCTATGAAGTAAAATTCCCACTAGTAATTGAAAGTGACAAAATAGGAGACTCTCTAACATGAAGATCATTGTGCTACTTTGAAGCACAAGTGTGGCAAAAGGTAGTAGCAATGTCCCTTCTCTCTTTTCTCTCATTTTGTTTGTTGGACATCTAAGGCCTCTTTTATTCATTTCTATTATTTTATTTGGGTTTTGCTGGCCTCTTTTATTTTTCATAAAGTCTGGACTCTCATCCCTACTAATAAGGGAATCATAGCTCCATCATCCTTTACTCACATGGGACATGCTCTATAATGAAAATCATCACACTTTTATTTACTTACAACTCAAAAAGAAAAATTACAACTCGATACCTATGACAAAATATGACTCTATATGCAATATGGAAGTGATGGTGTGCATGTCATAAAAGGAAACTATGGAAGTTGCATGGCAATATATCTCAGAATAGATATGGAAATGCCATAATAGGTAGGTATGGTCTCTGTTTTGAGGAAATATATATGGTGGCTGTTTTTAGGAAGGTATATGGTGGCTATTTTTAGGAAGGTATTTGTTGCACCGACGAAAGTTGTGTGGTACTAGAAAGGCTAGCAAAAGTGGAAGGGTGAGAGTGCGTATAATCCATGGACTCAACATTAGTCATAAAGAAATCACATACTTATTGCAAAAGTCTATTAGTCATTCAAGCAAAGCATTACATGCATGCTCCTAGGTGGGAGGTTGGTAGGAGTTAACCATCGCACGCCCCTGACCCTCACTCAAAGGTCGACAATGTATAAACAAGTCATGCTTCGACTTCCTTACATAGCGGTTCACCATACGTGCATGCTATGGGAATCACAAACCGTTACACAAGTATTTTTACCAAATTACAATTTACTTCCTAACATGTCTCTTAACATTACCATCTTTATATCTCAAAACTTTATGCAAGGAATCAAACTTCTCATAAATACTCAATGCACTTAATATGGAAGTTTTTATTCTATCCCTTTTGGATGTCTATCATATTAGGACAAAATTAAAAACCTAGACAAATTACCATGATGTTTTTAGTAACTCTCAAAATAATATAAGTGAGGTACAAGAGTTCAAGTATTTCTATAAAACAAAAATACCACCGTGCTCTAAAAGATATAAGTGAAGCATATAGAGCAAAATTTGCCCAACTCAACAGATATAAGTGAAGCACAAAGAGTATTCTAACAGATTAAAGATTCAACATGTCTCTCTCAAAATATGTGTGCAGAAAGGAAGTTTTGGCAAACTAAAAAGCAAAGACTCATATCATACAAGACACTCCAAGCAAAACACATATCATGTGGTGAATAAAAATATGGCCTCAAGTAAATTTACCGATGGATTGAAGACGAAAGAGGGGATGCCTTCCGGGGCATACCTAAGCTTAGGATTTTAGGAATCCTTGAATATTACTTGGGGTGCCTTGGGAATCCCCAAGCTTAGGATCTTGCCACTACTTATTCCATAGTCCATCCAATCTTTACCCAAAACATGAAAACTTCACAACACAAAACTTAACAGAAAACTAGTGAGATCCGTTAGTATAAGAAAATAAATCACCACTTTAGGTACTATTGTGAACTAATTATTTATATATATTGGTGTTATAACTACTTCAATCTAACTTCTCCATGGATCATACCACATGATACAACCCATAGATTCATCAAAATAGGCAAACAACTCAAAGAAAACATAATCTGTCAAAATAGAACAGTCTGTAGACAATTGAAAACTTCGTATACTTATGTAACTCAAAAAATTCTTAAAATTTAGGAAAACCTGGGAAATTTATATATCAATCTTATGTACAAATATCAGATCCATTCGACGCTTTGAAAGGATTAGAGAATTCCTGGACTGAGTGCAAAAGTTTCTGTTTTTCAGCAATATCAAATCAACACCTACCATAGATCACCCTAAAGGTTTTACTTGGATCAAACACTAATTCAAACACCAAAACACAATTAATAAATAATTAATAATTTGGTAAACACTCAAAAACATAAAAAAAACAGAATGCAAAAATAAAATTGGGTTGCCTCCCAACAAGCGCTATTGTTTAACGCCCCTAGCTAGGCAAAACGCAATAGATCTAGGTATTGTCATCTTTGGTAAGCAACCTAAACTTGATCAAACCATCAAAAGATTTCCTAACTAGATCTATCATTTCCTTTATTTCTTTCCTAGTGTAAGAGCTTAAATCATGAAAAGGGCTCTGGCTAGTATTTTTAACATTCATAAACCCGTAGTCTAGATCATCGCCATAGTATCGTCATATAACACATGTATCTTATTTCTAATGGGCTCCTTAACCATATTTTCAAGAAAATCATCCTCATACCCTTCCAAAATTCCCCTATTAATCCAATCAAATTCCTCATAAGTTTCATGATACAAGGCGTGAGTGACTTCTGCATAGGGAACTCTCTTCCTAAGATTTTCACTATAGGATTGATAGTCTCTAGATTCTAGGCTATGTAAGGTTTCTTTATCATTGAGAAGTTCTTCAGTAGGAGGGTGTTCAACATATTTATCATAGAAGGCAAAAATCTCCCTAGCATATTGTATGATGAAATCAAATTCTCGCATAACGATAATAGATACAATCTTTTTAGCCTTAGGATGATTAATATTGGGAAGTTCATAAAACACATTCTGCAAAGCGGGATGAATGTGAATAAATTTCCTTTCCAATCTTTCAATGATCATGACAATAGCATCCGCATAACTATTCGTGCTAAGGAGAATAGATCGCTTAGTCATAGGTAACGTTCCCGTACAATCAAAGAACTCTTGAAAAACACTCTTACCAATAATATTTCCATCTCCAACTTGAAAAGTTTTAGTTTTAAGAAGAGATTCCGTTTCATGATCTAGAGAGCAAGATTCAAATTTTTCCTCAAGATTAGTACTAGCAATACCCCCCAGATTTTCAATGATAACCTCCCCTGGTTTGGACATGGTGGCAAAGCAAGCAATCACGCAAACGAAAAGCAAATGAAAGAAGGGCGAACAAAAAGGCAAATATTTTTTTGGTATTTTCTAAAAATCATTTTAGAAGTGGGGTTGAGGAAAACGAGAGGCAAATGGCAAATAAACTAAATGCAAGAGATGAGTTTGTGGTGGGTACTTGGTAGGCTTGATGTGTATCCTCCCCGGTAAAGGCGCCAGAAATCCTTCTTGCTACCTCTTGAGCATGTGTTGGTTTTCCCTTGAAGAGGAAAGGGTGATATAGAAAAGTAGATAAGTATTTCCCTCAGTTTATGAGAACCAAGGTATCAATCCAGTAGGAGGAACAACCAAGTCACCAATGGATGCACATACACAAATAATCAAACTCTTGCACCAAACGCTATAAAGGGGTTGTCAATCCCTTCACAGTTATTTGCAAGGATTAGATCCGATAGAGATAGATGTGACGAGTGCGGAAAGTAAACGATAAATAAACTGCAGCAAGTATAGATCTGAAATTATATGATGGAAAATAGACTTGGGGGCGTAGGTTTCACTAGAGGTTTCTCTCTTGAAGGCAAATATCATGGTGGGTAAACAAATTACTTTCAAGCACTTGATAGAAAAGCAAATAATCATGTAGTTATCTAAGGCAATGATCATGCATATATTCATCACGTCCGTCACAAGTAAACCAAAATGATTCTACATCTACTACTATTACTCCACACATCGACTGACTCCTGCCTCCATCTAGAGTATTAAGTTCATGAAGAATAGAGTAACGCATTTAGAAAGATGACATGATGTAGAGGGATAAACTCAAGCAATATGATGAAAACCCCATCTTGTTACCCTTGATGGCAACAATACAGTACGTGCCTCGCTACCCCTACTTTGTTACTGGGTGAGGACACCGCAAGATTGAACCCAAAACCAAGCACTTCTCCCATTGCAAGAATTACCAATCTAGTTGGTCAAACCAAACCAATAACTCGAAGAGACTTGCAAGGATATGAAATCATGCATATAAGAAATCAGAGGAGATTCAAATAAGATTCATGGAGAATCTGAACATAAACTCACAATTCATCAAATCCTGACAAACACACCACAAAAGAAGATTACATCGGATAGATCTCCATGAAGATCCTGAAGAACATGGTATTGAAGATCAAAGAGAGAGAAGAAGCCATCTAGATACTAGCTATGGAACCGTAGGTTAGTGTTGGACTACACACGAATCATCGGAGGGGCAATGGAGTTTATGTAGATGCCCTCCATGATCGATTCCCCCTCCGGCAGATTACTGGAGAAGGCTCCAAGATTGTATCTCTTTGGAATGGAGGCTTCCGGCGGTGGAAAAGTATTTTCATGGATTGTTCTGATGTTGGGGGAATATTTTGGGAATTTCTAGGCTAGAGAATAGGGTAAGGAGACCTGCCAGGGAATGACAAGCCACTAGGCGTGGCCAGGGGGCGCACCTAGCAGGCTTGTGGCGCCCTGGCACCTCCCCTAACGTGCACTCCAAGCTTGGATGACTTGTTTCCTTCCAGAAAAATTCCTTCGCAGGTTTTATTCCGTTTGGACTCCATTTAACATTCCATATCTACAAAAGTCAAAAACAAGGAAAAAAAAGAAACTGGCACTTGGCTCTAGATTAATAGGTTTGTCCCAAAAAATATAAAATAGCATATTAATGCATATAAAACATCGAAAATAGATAATATAATAGCATGCTATCATCAAAAATTATAGATACGTTGGAAACATATCATTCCCCGGGCACGACGGCCTGGCCGCTGGCTGGCAAAGGTAGGACAGCCGTGGCACGGGCTAACGCCTCCCACTCCTGAATCACGTCAAGCATGGTCCTTCTCGACCGGCCTGCCCTGCCGCTCGACCCTATATCCACTGCGGCGCCGGCTGGAAGGAGGTTGGTAGTAACCACGAGGTCACAGGAGCCAGCCTCGGGCTCCTCTGCAGTCAGCGCCCCCGGCTCCACCACCTGCCGGACTACCTCGACAGTTGGCTGGGCCGGCTTGCTCCTCCCACCAACCGTTGTCTCTGGCACCGCCCTCGGCACAGCCAGGGCGACCGGTACATCTGTCGTTGTCGGCTCGACGGTGGACGGAGTCACTATAGTCTCCCCCCGCTTGGCCCTCTCCTGGGCCAGCTCGGGAACCGCTCCCGCCGGCTGGGTCACCTCCGCCATGGGCGGAGCCATGGCCGTCTCCATAGTCAACTGTCGCCGCTCGTTCGATGGATGCCTTGACATCCGCGTCGATTCCGCCGCCGAGTCCGTCACGTGCGCCGGGTCTATGGGCCGCCTCCGCCTCCCATCACTTGAGGGCCCCGAGCGCAAGGGCGCGTCCTTTGCTCCTGCCTTCGAAGCTCGCAATTCTGCGAGCCTCCTCTTCTCTTCCCGCATCAGGGCCGTCTGCTCCTGGGCCTGCCGGCTGGTGGGCTCCACCGGGTCAGCAGTCGACTCCTTATCACGGAGCTCGATGGCGTCCCTGGAACAAACGAAGGCCGAACCCTCAGGCACTTGCCGGCTCGAAAACTTGAAAAACACTAATATAAATAAAAGTACCCACCCGACGACGACGGGAAGGGCCCGCTTGGCCCGTACTGGTGGCTTCGCGATGGTCGCTCGCGCTCTCTTACGAGCTGGGGGCTGAGTCAACGGCTGCCCCAAGGCCGGTCTTCTCCCTACGGGAGGCCTCAGCCGTTTGGACATGAGCCGGCTGCTCCTCGCTCCGTCTATGTGGCCCCCGGCTAGTTGTGGGAGAGGCGCGTCCAAGATCCAGACATCATCATCATTATCATCATCGTCAGTCCAATCTTTGATCGAGGGTCCAGAGGGGAACTCATTAGCCGCTCTAGACCCGTCGGCTCCCGGGTCGCCCACCGTCCCGTCCGCCTCAACCTCTCCCGAGGAGTCGCCCCCTCCTTGATGCCGCCTCCCAGCTCGAAGTCCTCCGGGTCGGACTCAACATGTTCCGCGTGTAATATCTAGCGGTGTGGGCGTCTGGCGTGTTCTGTCGAACAAAGTGATGCGGTCAGCACGGCGTGTGAGCGAGGGGGCGGCTAGGAAAACACGAAATAAAAGGAAATCACCTCGATGGGGCGTACCAAGGGCGCCGGGTCGTGCCAGCTGTACGACATCTTGCTGAAGGTCTAGGTCCCCGACTTCAGTTTAAATTTGGTGATGGCATTCACCTGCTCCGCCACCCGGGCTGTTGTCAGCTCGAAGGAGAACAGCCGGCAGGGGTCCTACCGACCCGACATGCCACAGATCCGGTGCGTCCTCTGCTAGACGGGCAGCACCCGGCGATCAATGAAGGCATCCACCAGGTCGGCCGCAACCAGTCCGTCTCCGCTTCTCATGGTCTGGAGCTGGCCTAGCTCCCCGACCAGATCTCTAGGCGGCCTGTCACCCGTCCAGTTCACCCTAGAGGACGGGGCATTGACAAAGGCCGGCAGCTGGATGTAGTCTCGCAACGGGTCGACGTTCTTCACATAGAAGAACATCCGGTTCCACGTCTTGACGGACTCGATGAGGGTGATGCGGAGGAATAGCGGGTCATGGACACACACCACCGCCCCCCTGGCGTACGACACGTCGCTATTCCTCAAAGCCTTGAGGTAGAAGAGTTTTCTCCACAACTCCACGAAGGGGAGAAGCCCAAGGTAGCCCTCACGGAGAGTCACGAAGCTCAAAAGTTGGAAGGTGGAATTGGGCCCGAGGTGGTGCGACTGAAGATCAAAGGTATCCATGAAGAGGCGGCAGAACTGGCTTACCGGCAGGCCGAAGCCGCGCAAGAAGTGCCAGGCAAACACCACGAACTCCCCTTCCCTGGGCTCGGTCCTCCTCCGACAGCATGTGGGCATTGCGGAGGTGCGCGATGTCCTCCTTTGTGATGACGGAGCCACCCCAGCTACTAGAGGGTCTGCCATCCATCACCGAGGCGATCGGCGCGGTGAGACAGGCGAGCGGAGCAGCAGAACGGGCCGAGCGGCGGACTGAGAGAGGAGGAAGGCGATGGGGTGGGGGTGCGCGAACTGCCTCCGCCCTTCCCCATCCCCTTATAAATAAGGGGTCAATGCTCGGGGGGCGTGGGGATTAATTCCCCCCCCCCCCGGGGAATCCGCGGGATGTTGGCATTTTGGGCCGCGACCGTTGGGGTCCGAGCACAGAGGATCCCAGTGTGCGGCCCGAGGCCTATTAGGCTAGGCCCGTGGCCTGTCGAGCTAGGCCCAGGGCCACGTCCCATTGAGACCAAGGCGTAGGGCCCTCAGCATCATTACGCTCCGCGTGGTGCGCCGTAGTCCGACATGGAGCCCGAAGAGGCGCACGGGATCCGAGGCGTCGGGAGCGGTTGCCGACGCTGCTGGTCGATCGATCCCAAGCAAAAGACGGACGTCGTCAGACGAAGCCACCGGCTCCCCCTCGTCGAAGGGACGCGGGATCCCGCCGGCTTTGGGGACTATAGATGGGCTTATTACCCCTAGGTAGGCCAAGACTTGGGAGTTCTCACCCCTTTTGAAAAAACCATACGGTCGACTGGTCCACAGTCGGCTGGCATGCTGCCGGCGGACCCACGGTCGGATGACGAACAACCGTCAGGCCCACTACCGACTGGCCCGCAGCTGGCTGATCGGGAGCCGGCCACACGACCCCTGGCCAGCCTGCAGCCGGCTGCACTATGGACGGCCCTTCCACTGACCTTTGGACGGGCAGGCACCCGTCCCCTCTCACTCTGACCAAGTACACCGATAGGACGTGATCCCTACGATGGACTCTGGCGTGGCTACAGCAACCGCTGACGCGCAGGCATGCGTGGCTACAGTTCGAGCAGTCATATCGCTGACCAGAACCGATCGAGACCCTCCAGGGCAACAGTGCCACCACTCCACCGTCTACTCCATTACCTGCCTCGGCGTGGCTACAGCGTAGTCAGCCGTACCGCTGACATCGGCCGACACGTGCTAGATGACGCCGGGCGAGGCGTCCCGTGCCACGGCAGGTGGGCGCGGGCCAATCGAAGAGCCTACTAGCGGTCCCCAATTGGCGATGGGAACGCGCAGCCGGCGGGCTCTACTGGCGACGAGATGACACATCAGGTGGGGGCCCTGGCCGGCTGGAGAGGCTGCCAGCCGGGCCCCCTTTTTTGTACCTTAGGAATATTGTAAGCCGGGGGGTTGGCCTATAAAACCCATGAGGCCCCCATGCATCAGGAAAGCGAGCACAAAGGGATTTCCCCCACCTCACACTCAAACATAGCAAGGGAAGAGGAGCCGGTTGCACCTTCTTCCACCTCTAGACAGTAGCTCAAGGAGCGCCATTGTAATATCACCCACCATCTAACTAGACCAGCAGGACTAGGGGTGTTACCTCCCACGGAGGGCCCTGAACCTAGGTACATCGTGTGTCCCCCACCGCTTGTGCCTAATCCCGTTCCCGGAGCTCGTCGGCATTCTTTGGCCCCAACCATTCTCGATAAGCCACCCCATGGCATCTGTCATGAGAAAACGACAATAGTATGCTCTCACTTATGTGGTTAAAAGTTCCACTAGTGATCCGACCAACAATAGTAGGGATACCCAAATATTTCTCACTAAAAGCTTCAACCTTAATATTCAAGGTTGACTTCAAAATTTTCCTCGGAGACGTTGGTGTGTTCGAGCTAAAATAGATATAACTTTTGTCTCTGTTAACACACTGACCTGAAGCATCTCCATAAATTCTCAGAATTTCATTCAAACGTAAAGCACTTGGGTTACTTGTATTGATGAAGATTAGGCTATATCTGAAAATAGCAGATGGGTGATCCATGGTGATCTATAGCTCACTCACAGACCCCTGTCAATAGTTCCTCCATTGAAATATGTCAGCAGTGAGGAAAAACCTTCAGCACACAACAAAAATAGATACAGTGATATAGGATCACCTTGTCGAAACCCTCTGGTTGGTGTGCAATATGGGAGCAACTCTCCATTGACGCGCATTGAAAAGCATACAGAAGAAACACACTATATTATTAGTCTGATAAAACACATACTGAAACCTAGCCGCCTCAGTATTGCTTCAAGGTAATGCCACTCAACACGGTCGTAAGCCTTCATCGTATCAAGCTTGACCGCACATGAAAAATTCTTACCCTTCTTCCTCCTCTTCATAGTATGAACAATTTCATAAGTGACTAGTACGTTATCTATGATGAGTCGTCTAGGAACGAAAGCACTTTGTTCTTCACTAATGATCACATCCATCATGCTTCTCAACCGATCCGTAATAACCTTAGCTGCAATCTTTTATAAGACCGGGCACAAAGCTATAGGTCGATATTGTGAGATCGATTGGGGGTGGCGTACCTTGGGTATCAAAGTAATGGATGTATCATTCAAGCTGGCTGGTAGCTCACCTCCATTGAGAAAATCCAACACTGCCAGAGTCACATCATTGCCCAACAAATCCCAATGGCGTTGATAAAACCCTATAGTAAAACCATCCACACTAGGAGCTTTGGACGGCGACATCGGAAACAGCACCACCCTTACCTCTTCTCTGGTGTATGGCTTAATAAGATCATCATTCATGACATGGGTTACTTTCATAGGCACATGCGATAATAGATTACTGGCATCAGAAAAACCTTGTGATTGGTACATGTGTTGATAGAAGGTTTGCACCTCCACTTTGTCCTCACTTTCAGAAGCTGAAGGGATTGATAGAAGAGACATCGAGAAGGGGGCTGAATAGACTACTTGCAAGAATTAAAACCTAACCTTTTCACAAGTTAATTGGTTGGAAGATTTTAGGAATTATAACAAGTCCAATGCAACCTACACATGCCAGTCAACAAATATGGAAGCGGAAAGTAAGACAATCATATGTAAGAGAGTAGAGAGGAGAAGATCAAACGCACTTGTAGACACGAAGATTTTTCCCATGGTCCCGATAGCTGGCGCTATCGTGCATCCACATTTATGGAGTCTTCAACCCACGAAGGGTAGCAGTCGCGAGAGTCCACGAAGGGCTCCGCCCATAAGGGTCCACAAAGTAGCAACCTTGACTATTCCATAATGGATTTCCTCCAAGAAGGACTAGCCTCACTATGGGTAGAACTTCACGAAGTAGGCGATCTCCTTGCCCGTACAAACTTCTTGGTTCAACTCCAAAATACGAAGTAGGAGGCTGCCAAGCAACACCTAACCAATCTAGGAGGCACCACCCTCCAAAAGGTAATAGGCTTGATAATGGTTTTGAACTCCTTGCTCTTGTGCTTCAAGATGATAGACTCCTCAACACTCAATCACTCTCTCATGGATTTGGCTTGGTAGAAGAGATTGATTGGGTGGAAAGAAACTTGAGGAAGCTAGAAATAAAGATTCATATGGTTGGAATGGATGATCTTGATCTCAACACAAGGGTAGGTGGTTCTCTTTCAGAAACTTGGATATGGGAAGTGGTGAACTGTTCTGAGTGCTTCTCTTGCAAGTGGGATGTGGTCGAGGGGTATATATAGGAATCTCCAAAAATCCAACCGTTACAACATTATTGACCATCTCGGTGAAACCGATGCAAAACTTAGTTGTATCGATCTGTTCAAAATGTGGCAACTTTCGGAATCTTGATGAGACCGATATAGGAAACCAGGTGGTACCGAAGTCAGTGGCCGAGGCAGTTTCCAAGACTCAGTGAGACCAAAACACAAAACTCAGAAATTCCGATTTTATGAAATCAGCTAATAGAAACGTGGTCACTGAATCTCGGTTGCACGGAAGAGCTAGGGTTTGGCTAGGGTTCTGTCTTAGGTTTTGACTGGGTATAGCCGATGTGGAATTCTTTGTGGCGCCGATTTTGAGTGGTAGGGTTTTGACAAAGTATATTGTGGGAGAGCTTGTGGGTGTTTTTGGTGGATAGCACTTGTGCACATGGAGCAATTTGTTCGCCAACAATACCTTACCCCCTTTTAATAGTATTGGCTTTCCTATGGACTCGAAGTGATTTCTCACAAAGTAAAAAGAGAGTCTTCTAGCTTGAAGCTTTGCCAATCCATTCCTTGCATCTTGGGTATCTCTTCACAATTTATAGCCGTCCTATCATTGGAATTTTCCTGAAATATGCTTAATGAAAACATGAGTCCAATGACATATATGTTGTTATTAATTACCAAAACCTCCATGGGAAAATGTGCATTCAATCTCCCTCTTTTTGGTAATTGATGACAACATACAATCAAAGCTTCAAATAAAGATATGCATATATATAATGAAGAATTTGAGAGACACATGACTACAACTTTCTCCCCCTAAATGTGTGAAATCCCTTTAAAGGATACTTGCTTTGGAATGCATGGACACACATATAGTAGAAGGGATATGGTGAGTCATGTGTATCTTGGCTATATGCATCAAATATGTATGAATGAGTTGTATCCTTCCTCAAGACTTAACTCTTGCAAACAATATGTGCAAGAAGCAAGGGATCATCTTAATCAAAGATATGATGCATATACTTACCTTGAGTTCTGGAGCATTCTAGTAGTAGAAACACACTTGAGAAAACAATGTTAGGAAACACAAGAGTATTCTACAAACCCAAATGCAAAAGAACTCAATAATACCAAGAAGTGGAGAACATATAGAAGATAGTATTCCTTAAGATTGATGTGTCTCCAAGATCATTTACAACTTTCTCCCCTGAATATGAAATTGAAGATCATCCTCTCCCCCTGAATCTTAGCATGGAGATATTGGGAGTAGGTAGGGCGAGACAAGTCTAACATGAGAATAGAAAATAATTTCAAATAAAGCATAGATTCTCTCTCCTCAAATGATAGAACAAGATTATGCATGCTCTCTCCCCCTTTAGTAGTGTTTCTCCACTTTGGGAAATCATGACGTTTCTCCCCCTATGGATAGACACAGACTTTGTATTCTGCCACTTTCTATATAAGCATAAGCTTTTGACATTCTCCCACTTAAGTGTATCTCCCCCTTTGCATTGAAGCATGTATCTCCCCATTAGCATTGAAGCTTTCGTATTTCTCCCCCTTTGGCATTAATTTACAAAAAGGTTCATACATAGGATCAGACACAGGGATCATATAGTGAGAAGAGATCCTAGAGAACAAGGGTCAAATAATGTAGGGATCATGGAAAGATAGGAGTCATAGAGAGTGTTGAGGATTAAGGGATCATAGAGTACAATTTGTCCCCCTATCACTGATTTGAAAGCTTGTAAATCATCTCATCCTTTGACTTAGGGATCCTTTAATAAAGTTTCTCCTGCTTCAAGTTTTTTTATTAATCAATGGGATCACTAAAGAACTAAGAATTTGCTAATATGAACATAAAATATAGAATAAATCAAAATCGGTGGCTCTGAGAGGCAAACTAGTCGGTGGAACCGAATTGTGGTAATGCAACTCATCTGTTGAATCCGTGTAACCGAGTAGTTCGAGTCGAAGGCTCCGAGGTCTAAATAGAAACTTGGAAACTTTTAGAGAACCTCAATTTTTTTAAGAAAACTTGGAATAAAATTTCAAAAAATTTTGCGAAAGAAATCAAATAAATTTACAAGGCAATATCAACTAGAGAAGATTCGAGTGGTCCAATAAATCAAGCAAATATAGTATGAACCACACAAGTTACTTCATCTATAAGATGGACGGTGACTAGGTCACCAATATTAGAGTATATTTACTTAGGAGTCAAGCAAGGATACTTGATCATAGGTCATACTCGTCGTTAAGCTCAAAATGGCATTACCATTTTCAATTAAACTTTTAATGTTTTCATATTTCTTGAGTTGCTTTATCTCATGTCTTGGAGTAAAGCCTTTTCAAGGATATGAGCACATACCATTGAGTGATGTTGATAACGTAGCATCTAGGAGAACTTGTTGTGGATGCTCGATGTTGATGAATATCATCTTGAGTTGGGAGCAATCCTTGTTTGTTTTGGTTCTCTTTTCACCTACATTGGTTAGTCATGCAAGGAAGAACAAGATATATCCAAATGACTTGATATAAGTTGAGAATTAGGAATTGTGATCTCATCAAATACATGTCAAAGATATGGTTTGAGTTGTCTTCTTCCCTCCATCAACAAAGGAAGGTTGTGGATACTTGGTCACGAAAAGATTGCTTATGATTGGAGTTGGTGGCAATCTTATAGAATGAAGTTTTTCCAAGTACCTTTACACTCTTGCATGTTGAACTTCTTGATAAATTCCTTAGTGTACTTGGTTTGAGAGATGAATGTTCCTTCTCTCATTTGCTTGTTTTGCAAACCAAGGAAAAATTTCAGCTCACACATCATGGACATCTCATACTTCTCGGACAACAACCTTCCAAATTTCTCACTGAATTGTGGGTTAGTAGATCCAAAGATAATATCATCAACATAAATTTGGCACACAAATAATTCACCATTAACTCTTGTAGTGAATAAGGTCATGTCAATTTTACCGATCTCAAAACCCTTTTCAAGAAGAAACTTCGTTAGGCACTTATACCAAACACGAGGGGCTTGCTTAAGTCCATAAAGAGCTTTACGAAGCTTGTAAACATGGTTGGGTTTCTTAGGATTTACAAAACCAAGGGGTTGTTTAACATAGACTTCTTCCTCAATTTCCACATTTAGAAATGCACTTTTAATATCCATTTGGTAAAGAGTGATATCATGATGATTCGCATACGCTAGCAATATACAAATAGCTTCAAGTCTAGCAACGGGGGCATATGTCTCACTATATTCCATATCTTCGACTTGCGTGTAGACTTGCGCCATGAGACATGCCTTGTTATGAACGACTTGACCGTCTTCGTCTTGCTTGTTTTGGAAGACCTATTTGGTTCCGATGATGGTTTGCTCATCCTTGGGTTTCTCCACAAGTGTCCACACTTTGTTCCTCTTGAAGTTGTGAAGCTCTTCATGCATAGCATTTACCCAATCCAGATCTTCGAGCGCTTCTTCCACCTTCATAGGCTCAATACTAGAAATGAATGACTAGTGATACGTCTCCAACGTATCTGTAATTTTTGATGATGGAATGCTATTATATTATATGTTTTGGATGTTTTATGTGCATTAATATGCCATTTTATATTATTTTGGGGACTAACCTATTAATCTAGAGCCAAGTGCTAGCTTTTGTTTTTCCTTGTTTTTGAGTTTTGTAGATATGGAATATTAAACGGAGTCCAAACGGAATAAAACCTCCGGAAGGAATTTTTCTGGAAGGATACACGTCATCCAAGCTTGGAGTGCACGTCAGGGGAGGTGCCAGGGCGCCACAAGCCTGCTAGGCGCGACCCCCCTGGCCGCGCCTAGCAGGCTTGTCGCCTCCTGGCAGGTCTCCTAACCCTAGTTTTTGGCCTATAAATACCCAGATATTCCCGCAACATCAAAAAGAGCCGCGAAAATACTTTTCCACCGCTGGAAGCCTCCGTTCCCGAGATATCCAATCTTGGAGCCTTTTCCAGTAATCTGCTAGAGGGGGTTTCGATCACGAAGGGCATCTACATCAACTCCATTGCCCCTCCGATGATGCGTGAGTAGTCCACCATAGACCTACGAGTCCATATCTAGTAGCTATATGGCTTATTCTCTCTCTTTGATCTTCAATACCATGTTCTTTATGATCTTCATGGAGATCTATCTGATGTAATCCACTTTTGTGGTGTATTTGTCAAGATCCGATGAATTGTGAGTTTATGTTCAGATTATCCATGAATCTTATTTGAATTTCCTCTGATTTCTTATATGCATGATTTCATATCCTTGCAAATCTCTTCGAATTATTGGTTTGGTTTCGCCAACTAGATTGGTAATTCTTGCAATGGGAGAAGTGCTTGGTTTTGGGTTCAATCTTGTGGTGTCCTCACCCAGTGACATAGTAGGGGTAGCAAGGCACATATTGTATTGTTGCCATCAAGGGTAACAAGATGGGTTTTTCATCATATTGCTTGAGTTTATCGCTCTACATCATGTCATCTTCCTTAAATGTGTTACTCTCTTCTTCATGAACTTAATACTCTAGATGCAGGGAGGAGTCACTCGATGTGTGGAGTAATAGTAGTAGATGCAGAATCGTTTCGATCTACTTGTCTCGCACGTGATACCTATATGCATGATCATTGCCTTGGATAACTACATGATTATTCACTTTTCTATCAATTGATTGACAGTAATTTGTTTACCCGCCATTATATTTGCCTTCAAGAGAGAAGCCTCTAGTGAAACCTTTGGCCCCGGGTCTATTTTCCATCATATATTTTCATATCTATACCTTTCTGCGATTTATTTACCTTTTACTTTCCGCACTCATTACATCTATCTCTTTCAGATCTAATCCTTGCAAATAATTGTGAAGTTATTGACAACCCCTTTATAGCGTTGCGTGCAAGAGTTTGATTGTTTTTCTAGGTGCAACCATTGGTGTCTTGCTTGTTCCTCCTACTGGATTGATACCTTGGTTCTCAACAACTGAGGGAAATACTTACCTACTTCGCTGCAAGATGACCCACAAGTATAGGGGGTCTATCGTAGTCCTTTTGATAAGTAAGAGT
Organism: Hordeum marinum; assembly: GCA_022496015.1. Classification (NCBI taxonomy): domain Eukaryota; kingdom Viridiplantae; phylum Streptophyta; class Magnoliopsida; order Poales; family Poaceae; genus Hordeum; species Hordeum marinum. The sequence continues at coordinate 363,777,363 of CM039675.1, read as the reverse complement.
GTTGAACCCAACGAGGAGTGGAAGGAAATGACAAGCGATTCTCAGTAAGATATTCTCTACAAGCACTGAAATTATCGGTAAAGATAGTTTTGTGATTAGATAATTCATAACGGGTAGCTAGTAACGATTGTAACCAAGGTGCAGCAAGGTGGCCCAATCCTTTTTATAGCAAAGGACAAGCCTGGACAAACTTTTATATAAATCAAACCGCTCCTGAGGACACATGGGAATTTATATCAAGCTAGTTTTCATCATGCTCATTTGATTCCCGTTCGCTACTTTGATAATTTGATATGTGGGTGGACTGGTGCTTGGCTGATGTCCTTACTTCTAAAAGCCTCCCAGTTATGATTAACCACTCCCATAAGCATCCGTAACTACGACACAAGAATTAAGATAAATCTAACCATAGCATGAAACGTGTGGATCCAAATCAGCCCCTTACGAAGCATAGCATAAACTAGGATTTAAGCTTCTATCACTCTAGTAACCCATCATCTCCTTATTACTTCCCAATGCCTTCCTCTAGGCCCAAACAATGGTGAAGTGTTATATAGTCGACGTTCACATGAGACCACTAGACAACATACATCTCATCAAAATATCGAATGAATACCAAATTCACATGATTACTTATAACAAGACTTATCCCATGTCCTCGGGAACAAACATAACTACTCACAAAACATGTTCATGTTCGTAATCAAAGGAATATTAATTATCATAAAGGATCTCAACATATAATCTTCCACCAAGTAAACCAACTAGCATCAACTACAAGGAATATTCAACACTACTAGCAACCCACAGGTACCAATCTGAGGTTTGAGACAAAGATCAGATACAACAGATGAACTAGGGTTTGGAGATGAGATGGTGCTGATGAAGATGTTGATGGAGATTGACCCCCGCTCAATGAGAGGATCGTTGGTGATGACGATGGCTTTGATTGCCCCCTCCCGGAGGGAAGTTTCACCGGCAGGATCGCCCTGCCAGAGCACTAGATTGGTTCTGCCCAAGTTCCACCTCGAGACAGTGGCGCTTTGTCCCGAAAGGTCTCTTATGATTTTTCCTTGAAGAAACCCTCAATATAGCAGAAGACGGGCACCGGAGGGCTGCAAGGTGGGCCACAAGCTCGCTAGCCAGCGGCCAGGGGGGTGCGGCCAGCAGGCTTGCGGCTCCCTGGTGGGCCTCCTGATGTATTTCTTTCGCCCAGTATTTTTTATATATTCCAAAATAATTCTCCATATATTTTCAAGACTTTTGGAGTTGCGTAGAATAGGTATCTCAGATTTGCTCCTTTTCCAGTATAGAACTCCAGCTGCCGACATTCTCCCTCTTCATTTAAACCTTGTAAAATAAGAGAGAAAAGGCATACGTATTGTACCAAAATGTGTAATAACAGCCCATAATGCAATAAAAATCAATATAAAATCATGATGCAAAATGGACGTACCAACTCCCCCAAGCTTAGACCTCGCTTGTCCTCAAGCGAAAGGTGAAATCGATAAATATGCCCACATGTTTAGAGATAGAGGTGTCGATAAAAATAAAATACGGACATGAGGGCATCATGATCATATTTAGAACAACAACATATATTTACATATAATTTCTTATGCTAAAGTAACAATTCATTCATAATGGTAAAGTATGGATCAAGAACTCTATTGAGAACTGACAAACTATGATCTCAGTCATTGAAGCAATTCCAACTTATCATAACGTAGGCAAGAATCAATATAAGAGCTTGTAAAGCAAATCCACATACTCAATCATCTTTTAGTCTTTCACAATTGCTAACGCTCGCGAGGTACCTATGAGTTCATAGTTTCAATCGGACACTAAGAAAGATAGGGGCTTATAGTGTTGCCTCCCAACTATTTACCTCAAGGGTAATGTCAACAGTAATAACTCATGCTCATCCACTTCCGAGTGGATACACATGCCTAGATCATTCCCCAACATGTGGAACTTGTGAGAAGATAAAGGTGAAAATAGCGAAGGTGATTGAGATCACCACGACTCTTGCATAAAGGTAAGTACTAGAGAATAAAAGTAACAGATAGACCCTTCGCATAGGGAAGCAGAGGTTGTCATGCGCTTTTATTGTTGGGTGCAATATCTTAATGCAAAAGAACATCACTTTATATTGCCCCATGTGATGGAGAACTTTATTTTACAATCCGTCGCTTTTATGTCTTCCCTATCACAAGTTCATATAAAGTTTATTTTCCTCACACTAATAGATCACACATATTTAGAGAGCAATTTTTATTGCTTGCACCGATGACAACTTACTTGAAGGATCTTATTCTATCCTTAGGTAGGTATGGTGAACTCTCATGGAAAAACTGGGTTAAGGGTGTTTGCATGCACAAGTAGTATCTCTACTTGGTCTGGGAGTTTTGGCTGATATGAGTTGTAAGCAAGTGACACATCTTGAGGGATCTATAACAATATAACTTCTATTCGGAAATAAGCAAACATAAACAATTATGTTGTCTTCCTTGTCCAACATCAAGCTCTTAATATATAATAGTTTAATGAGTGCTCACAATCATAAAATATGTCCAAGATAATATATTTATATGTGAACCTCTCTTTCTTTTTTACTTCCTTTTAATTGCTCCAATGACCAACAGCTATGTTTGACAACCCACAACACATTTCAATCGACATACTTATTATATGTGAAGTAAGATTTTCATATGTACTCTTTGCTTTTATTCTACACTTCTTTCTACTTCATCTTTCTCAAGATTAAGATCATACCAAGCAAGGCGCTCAACTCAAGAGCACTTTTCATTATATAACTCATGGACTTGCTGTCATAGGAGTAATCATAAAGCAAAGACTCAAAACTAGATCACACAAAAACTTTATTCTACTAGATCAAGATATAACCAAAAGGATTGAACTAAGAAAAGATGATGAAAATAAAAATAAAAATGAAAGATGTGATGGTGATACGATATCAAGGCACCTCCCCCAAGCTCGGCACAAGCCAAGGGGAGTGCCCATACCCATGTGTTTAGTTGTCCTGCTTCGGAGGTGATGATGTTATATACTTGGCAATGAGGCCCTTCAGAATACAATTCTCCTCCTCGAGCTTGTTATTTTGCCGTTTGAGATCCAATATTTCCTTTAAAGTTTTTCAGCGATGGCTAGAGTGCCTTTAACCCATGGATGTTTCATTGCTGCGGGGGAAGAAGCAACACTCCTCTTCATATTTTCAAAAGTAAGAAAATTAGCATTGGAAGGGATAACCGAATTCGGAATTGCTGGGCTCTAAAGTTCTTCCAGCATGACTCCAGGTTGTGAATGAGAGGTAACTTCTTGGTCTTCCTCCATGGCATCTATCCTTTTCAAATCGGCCTCCATCGCTTCTTCCATAGCTGGCCCGAAGCAGGTCTCCCCAACCGACTCTTGGAAAGACATCTTGCTCTAAATCTGTTGCGGAAATAGCTAAAAAAGAAAATGGGAGGTATTGTCGTGATACGAGAGTCAAAACCTTTAGGAGATTATATAATGATGTTTTACCGACCCGAAGGAGTATGCCACAAGAAAACGGAGTTCGGGTGGTGCACGAGGTGGCCACAAGCCCCAGGGGCGCGGCTAGGGGGTGGCCGCGCCAAGCAGGCTTGTCGCCTCCTCATGCACTATTCAGACTACTTTGAATTTTTCCTAATTTTTTAAATATTCCAAAACAGATGAAAATTTCCATAGAAAAAAATTTGGAGTCTTTTTGCTTACCGTACCTCATACCTATTCCTCTTCGGAGTCTGAAACGTTCTGGTAAGTCTCAATAATGTACTCCTCCAGAGTTATGGTATTGATGATATTGGTTTCAACATTTATGGGAGTACCTGAGATATAATGTTTTATTCTTTGACCATTTACCACCTTCGGGTTTGTGCCTTCGGCATTGTTAATCTTGATGGCACCGAAACGGTATACCTCTTCGATGACGTAAGGACCTTCCCATTTAGAGAGAAGTTTTCCTGCAAAAAATCTTAAACGAGAATTGGATAGCAAGACATGATCACCTATATTAAATTCACGCTTTTGTATCCTTCTATCATGACATCTCTTAACCTTTTCTTTAAACAACTTAGCATTCTCATAGGCTTGGGTTCTCCATTCATCAAGTGAGCTAATGTCAAATAACCTCTTCTCATCAGCAAGTTTGAAATCATAATTGAGCTCTTTGATTGTCCAATAAGCCTTATGTTTTAGCTCTAGAGGTAAGTGACATGCTTTACCATAAACCATCTTATACGGAGACATACCCAGAGGATTTTTGTAAGCAGTTCTATAAGCCCACAATGCATCGTCGAGTTTCTTAGACCAATTCTTCCTAGATCTATTAACCGTCTTTTGCGAAATCAATTTAATCTCTCTATTTCTCAATTCTACTTGAACACTAGACTGATGATGATAAGGAGATGCCACTCTATGATTAACATCATATTTAGCGAGCAATTTACGGAAGGCACCATGAATAAAATGTGAACCACCATCAGTCATCAAATATCTTGGGACTCCAAATCTAGGGAAAGTAACTTCTTTAAGGATTTTAATAGAAGTGTTATGATCAGTGCTACTAGTTGGAATAGCTTCTACCCACTTAGTGACATAATCAACAGCAACTAGAATATGAGTATACCCGTTAGACTGTGGAAAAGGCCCCATATAATCAAAGCCTCAAACATCAAATGGTTCGATGACAAGAGACTAATTCATAGGCATTTCCTAATGTCTACTAATATTACCAATTCTTTGACATTCATCATAGGATAAGACAAACTTACGAGTATCCTTGAAGAGAGTAGGCCAATAAAACCCAGATTGTAGTACCTTGTATGCAGTTCTATCTCCAGCGTGATGTCCTCCGTAGGCTTTGGAGTGACACTTGCATAAGGTCTGTTCCTTTTCATGCTCAGGTACACAATGTCTAATAATACCATCTACTCCTTCTTTACAAAGATGTTGGTCATCCCAAAATTAATGCCTTAAATCATAGAAGAACTTTTTCTTTTGATGGTATGTGAAACTAGGAGATATAAATTTAGCAACATTGTAATTTGTGTAATCAGCATACCAAGGAGAATTATGTGAAGTATTCACGATAGCTAATTGTTCATCAGAAAAGCTATCATCAATAGGTAGTGGGTCATCAAGAAAATTTACTAACCTGGACAAGTTATCTACCACAGGGTTATCAGCACCCTTTTTATCAATGATATGCAAATCAAATTCTTGTAGCAGAAGCACCCACCTAATAAGTCTAGGTTTAGCATCTTTCTTCTCCATAAGGTATTTAATAGCAGCATGATCAGTGTGAATAGTTACTTTGGAATCAACAATATAAGGTCTAAACTTATCACAAGCAAACACAACTACTAGAAATTATTTTTCAGTAGTAGCATAGTTTCTTTGAGCACTGTTTAGAGTTTTACTAGCATAATGGATAACATTTAATTTCTTATCGACTCTTTGTCCTAGAACATCACCAACAACATAATAACTAGCATCACACATAATTTCAAAAGGTAGGTTCCAATCGGGTGGTTAACAACATGTGCGGTAATCAAGGCATTCTTAAGAATTTCAAAAGGTTTGTGAGAGGCTTAGAGATCTTAGAGAAATCTTTGATAAACCTCCTATAGAAACCAGCATGACCAAGGAAACTTCTTATACCTTTGATATCCGTAGGGCACGACATTTTTTCAATAGCATCAACTTTAGCTTTATCAACTTCAATACCTCTTTCGCGGATCATGTGCCCAAAGACAATACCTTCATTAACCATAAAGTGGCACTTTTCCCAATTCAAGACAAGATTAGTTTCTTCACATCTTTGCAAAACTCGATCAAGGTTGCTCAAACAATCATCAAATGAAGTTCCATCAACAGAAAAATCATCCATGAAAACCTCAAGAATGTTTTCACAAAAGTCAAAGAATATAGCCATCATACATATTTGAAAGGTAGCCGGTGCATTGCATAAACCAAAAGGCATACGTCTATAAGCAAAGGTACCAAAAGGGCAAGTAAAAGTGGTTTTTCTTGATCCTGGCTTGATACATGTATTTGAGAGAAACCAGAGTAACCATCTAGAAAGCAAAAAGGGGTATGTTTGTATAATCTTTCTAGAATTTGATAGATAAAAGGTAAAGGGTAATGATCTTTCTTAGTAGCTTTATTTAATTTCCTAAAATCAATTACCATTATATAACCTGTTACAATTCTTTGCAGGATCAATTCATTTTTATCATTAGGAACAACGGTAATACCTCCCTTCTTAGGGACACAATGGATGGGACTAACCCATCTACTATTAGCAATAGGATAAATTGTACCTACCTCCAGAAGCTTTAGTACTTCTTTTCTTACCACTTCTTTCATCTTAGGGTTCAATCATCATTGGTGATCAATAACTGGTTTGGCATCAGGCTCCATATTAATTTTATGTTGGCATAGAGTGGGACTAATGCCCTTAAGATCATCAAGAGTATAACCAATAGCAGCACAGTGCTTCCTCAGAGTTTTCAATAATCTCTTTTCTTCATGCTCTGGGAGGTTAGCACTAATAACATGATATATCTCCTTTTCATCAAGATAAGCATATTTCAACATATCGGGTAATTGCTTGAGCTCAAACACGGGGTCACCCTTGACTGGAGGAGGATCCCAAAGTACTTCAACAGGTAAAGTTATGTTTCAAAATAGGTTGTTGCTCAAAGAAAATTTCATCTATTTCATTCCTCTCATTCATATGCAGAGTAGGAGGCACAACAATAGAAGTGAGACCAATAATTTCATCTTTACTAGGCAATTCCTTGTCTTAGGGTTGTCTACAAAATTTAGAGAAACTAAACGCATGAGACACATCCCCAAAGCTCACTAACTATTTCTTTCTCACAATCAATCTTAGCATTAACAGTATTCAAGAAGGGTCTGCCAAATATAATGGGACAAAAATTATCTTGTGTGGAATGATATGTCTCCAACGTATCTACTTTTCCAAACTATTTTGACCTTTGTTTTGGACTCTAATTTGCATGATTTGAATGGAACTAACCCGGACTAACGCTGTTTTCAGCAGAATTGCCTTGGTGTTATTTTTGTGCAGAAATAAAAGTTCTTGGACCGTCCTAAAAATTTACAGAGAATATTTTTGGAATTAATAAAAAATACAGGTGCAATAATTGACCAGATGGGGGCCACCAGCAGGCCACAAGCTTGCTAGCCGCGGCCACCCCTGGTCGCGTGGAGCAGGCTTGTGGGCCCCTCGTGGCTCCTCCGACCTCCTCTCCTGCTCCATATAACCCTATTTGTCGAGGAAAAAATTGGAGGGAAGATTCCATTGCGTTTCACGATAAGGAACCGCCGCCATCGCCAGTTCTTCCTTAGGGGACCAGATCTGGGGTCTGTTTTGGGCTCCAGAGAGGGGAAATCGATGCCTTCGTCATCACCAACCATCCTTCATCACCAATTCCATGATGCTCCCCACAGTTCTTGAGTAATCTCATCGTAGGCTTGCTGGACAGTGATGGCTTGGATGAGATTTATCTTGTAATCGAGTTAGTTTGCTTAGGGTTTGATCCCTAGTATCCACTATGTTCTGAGATTGATGTTGCTATGACTTTGCTATGCTTAATGATTGTCACTAGGGCCCGAGTGCCATAATTTCAGATCTGAACCTATTATTTTTTCATGAAAATATGTGTGTTCTTGATCCTATCTTGCAAGTTGTAGACACCTATTATGAGTTGTGATCCGCATCCCCCAGGTGACAATAAGTGGGATTCTTTCTGGTGATTACCGTAGTTTGAGGAGTTCATGTATTCACTAACTACTAATGCTTTGGTACGGTTCTCTATTAAAAGGAGGCCTTAAGATCCCTTAGTTTCCAATAAGACCCCGCTGCCACGGGAGGGTTGGACAAAAGATGTCATGCAAGTTCTTTTCCATAAGCACGTATGGCTATATATGGAATACATGCCTACATTGCATTGATGAATTGGAGCTAGTTCTGTGTCACCCTATGTTATAACTGTTGCATGATGAATGCCACCCAACATAATTATCCATCACTGATCCATTGCCTACGAGCTTTTTATATATTGATCTTCGCTCAGTTACTTTTCTGTTGCTACTGTTACAATCACTACAAATCTGCTACTATCACTTTGCCACCGTTACTATTACTACCATATTACTATGCTACTGACTACTTTGCTACAGATATTAAGTCTTTTAGGTGTGCTTGAATTGACAACTCAGCTGCTAATACTCGAGAATACTCTTTGGCTCCCCTTGTGTCGAATCAATAAATTTGGGTTGAATACTTTACCCTCGAAAACCGTTGCGATCCCCTATACTTGTGGGTTATCAAGACCTTTTCTGGCACCTTTGCCGGGGAGCATAGCTTTATTCTCTGAGTCACTTGGGATATATATCTGTTGATCACTATGAAGAATCTGAAAGATCCAAAAACCAAGATTTATCCCTCTACTACAAGGGGAGGTAAGGAACTGTCGTCTAGTTGTGCACTTGATTCACCTTCTGTTATGAGTAAGTTTGCGACACCGCCACCTGCTAGTAATTATGACATGTCGCAAGTAATTGATGATGCTACTTCTGCTATGCATGATGCTTATTATAATACTTTGCTTGATGATAATGTGCCATTGGGTGAATTTCTTGATGAACAAATTGCTAGAGCTAATGCTGAAACTGATAATATTGCCGAATTTGATGAAATTACTGAAACTGAACACTATGATTCACCTGCTAGACCTAGCTCTCCTAGATATGAATTTCCTGATATACCTGAAGGATATATTATGGAAGGAGAGGTAGCTAGGGACTTTCTTGCTTGTAAGGATAGAGGTTATCTTAAGAAATTGCTTCTCAAGTGGAAGGAAAAATCTCTGAATGCTAGAATGCAATATGATCCTATGTTTGCTACTTCGTCCATCTTTTTACTGATAAGGATTAAGAATTCTCTATCGATCCCGAGTTAATTACTTTGGTTGAATCTGATCCTTTTCATGGTTATGAATCTGAAACTGACATGGCACATCTTACCAAATTGAATGATATAGCCACCCTATTTACTCATGAGGGGAAAATTCGCTATTACTATATTCTTAAGTTGTTTCCTTTCTCCTTAAAGGGTCATGCTAAGAAATGGTTTAATTCTCTTGCTCCTTGTTGTGTGCGTAGTCCCCAGGACATGCTTTATTACTTCTCTAAAAAATATTTTCCTGTGCATAAAAAACAAGCTGCCTTGCAGGAAATATTTAACTTTGTGCAAATTGAAGAAGAGAGTCTCCCACAAGCTTGGGGGAGGCTTCTCCAATTTCTTAATGCTTTGCATAATCATCCTCTCAAGAAAAATGAAATACTTGATATCTTTTATAATGGACCAACTAATGCTTCTAGGGACTACCTAGATAGTTGTGCTGGTTGTGTTTTCAGGGAACGAACTTTTGAACAAGCTGAATTACTACTGAATAACATATTGAGCAATGATAATGATTGGACTATTCCCGAACCACCTCCAAAGCCAACTCTGAAGAAAAGAGGTATTGTATTCCTCAGTCCTGAAGATATGCAAGAGGCAAAGAAATATATGAAAGAAAAGGGTATAAAAGCTGAAGATGTTACGAATCTACCACCTATTGAAGAAATACATGGTCTTGATAACCCGACACAGGTAGTAGAGGTAAATTCTCTCTGTAGATTTGATGAAGGAGATATCCCTTATAATAAGCCTTCTAGCCAATGCTTGGATGAATTTGATAATGTTATTATGAAGCAAGAAAAATTCAATGCCTATGTTAGTAGACAATTGAAACATAAAGCTTATATGCTTGATCGCTTGTGTGATTATTTGAGTAGAACTGTCAATGATCTTAAGCTTATTAGTAAACATGCTTCCATGGTAATGACTCAAGTAGAACTAGTACTTAAGGCTCAAAATGATTTGCTTAATGAGATGAATAGTAAAGACAATGATCATTCTGTTAAAGTTGTGACTAGAGGTGGTAGAATGACTTAGGAACCTTTGTATCCCGAGGGCCATCCTAGGAGAATTGTACAAGATTCTCAGAGAGTTAATACTGATGCATCTACTTCTTCCAATAAGATTAGGAAAAATAATAATGATAGTACTTTGGTTGCTTCTAGTGAACCTGTTATAGATACATCTGAGAATCCAAATGATATTTCTATTTCTGATGCTGAGACACAATCTGATGATGAACATGAGCCTAGTGATAACATTAATAATGATGTTCATGCCGATGCACAACCTAGTAATGATAATGATGTGGAGATTGAACCTGCTGATGATCTTGATAACCCACAACCTAAGAATAAAAGATACGATAAAAGAGACTTTATTTCTAGGAAACATGGTAGAGAAAGAGAACCGTGGGTTCAGAAACCCATTCCCTTTCCTCCTAAACCATCCAATAAAAAGGATGATGAGGACTTTGAGCACTTTGCTGAAATACTTAGACTTGTCTTTTTACGTATGCGCTTGACTGATATTTTGAAAATGTCTCCTTATGCTAAGTATATGAAAGATATTGTAACAAATGAAAGAAAGATACTGGAAGCTTAGATTTCCACCATGCTTGCTAATTATACTTTTAAAGGTGGAATACCTACTATACCATGCTCTATTAAAGGACATTACGTTAAAACTGCGTTATGTGATCTTGGAGCTGGTGTTAGTGTTATGCCTTTCTCTTTATACTGTAGACTTGATTTGAATAAGTTGACACCTACTGAAATCTCTTTGCAAATGGTTGATAAATCAACTACTCTACTTATCGGTATTTGTGAGGATGTACCTGTCGTAGTTGCAAATGCTACTATCTTGACGGACTTTGTTATTCTTGATATTCCCGAGGAGGACAGTATGTCGATCATCCTTGGTAGACCCTTTTTGAATACTGTAGGGGCTGTTATTGATTGCAACAAGGGCAATGTCACTTTTTATATTAATGGTAATGAGCATACGGTACACTTTCCGAAGAAACAACCTCAAATTCATAGTATCAACTCTATTGAGAAAATTCCAACAATTATTGTTGGAGACTTTGAGTTCCCTCTTCCTACTGTCAAGAAGAAATATGATATACTTATTGTTGGGGAAATGCATATCCCTATTAAGGTAACTTAGTGTTATTCGAAAATTCTTCGGTTTCATGACATTAGAAAGAAGTTTGTTAATAAGACTTGATCAACCTTATTGATGGATTCCTTTTGAGGAGCATGAGATGGATGAATTTAGAAAGTGCAACTTCCTGCACCTAACTTTTACTTTCTGTTACCTAGATGAAATTAAGTAAAAATGCTATTATTTTTCTGTTTTGTGAGTTTTTCGTGCAATAGAAAAATGACCTAAAAATAAAAGTTCCCAAAATCTCCTGAAAATTTAGTATGAATTTTTTTGGAATATTTACGATTTTTTGGCACTGAGAATGCATCAGGGGGCTGCACCAGTGGGCCACAAGCCTGCAGGGTGCGACCACCCCCTGGCCACACCTAGCAAGCTTGTGGGTCCCATGTGGCCCCCTTCACTTATTCCAGCACCCATTCACTTCATCTTCTTCCAGAAAAAATCCCACCATTGGTCAACCCGTGTTCTAGCTCATCTTGCTGCCATTTTCGATCTCCTTGCTCAAAGCTCCATTTGCAAAACTGTTTTAGGGGATTACTCACCGGTATGTGACTCCTCCAATGCTCCAATTAGTTTTTGTTCTAGTGCCTTATATATTGCAAATTTTTGCTGCTATGGTGACCCCGTTCTTAAGCTTGCATGTCAAATTTTTATGGTCCCAAGTAGTTTTGATGCATGATATGGTCTCTAGGCACTTAAGGGAGTAGTTGCTGTGAGTTTTGTTGAGTTTTGTTCACCTTTATTTTCACTCACTAAAAATTTCAGAATTTTTCAGAAATGTTGAGAAGGTTACTAAGAGGTTCTTCAAGCCGGGGCTCTAAGGAAGATGAAAATGAAATGAAGGAAAAACCCAAATACAATCTTCCTCGCGTCGCAGAAATCCGACCATGTGATTGGTCATGTGACACATTCTTGAGGGTGGCTGGAATTTATGAAGATTTCTATTATTTGGCCGAGACTGCAGGCATCATCAACTTCCTCAACGATAAGTATGACTAGTACCTCTTGCTCACTAATACCTTTGTGCAAAATTTTCACTTTCATCCTAGGGAAGACCCTCCTACAGTAGAATTCCATTTATATGATGTGCCTAAGAAAATGAATCTTTATGATTTTTGCAAAGTTTACAAGATACACTATGAGGGCAGCATCAGGGAACCATGTCCTCGAGACATGGAAGATTTTATTGCCTCAGTCACTGTAGGAGAAGAGAGGGGCGTGTCAAAGGCAAGAGCAACTAGTTTACATTTTCCTGTGCTACACTATTATTCATTATTTGCGGGAAGATGTTTGGTTGGTCGCTGGGAGAGTGATAGCCTTAGTGCTCCTGACCTTGCTATTTTGCGCCATGCTTTACTTGCTGATAGAACTTTTAGTCTGGGCGCTATGGTGGCTCAACGGTTGAACACCAACCGTTCAAAGGGGCCCATATTCGGAGGTATCTATGCATCTCATTTAGCTAAACATTTTGAGATACCCATTAGGCTTCACGAGAAATATGAAAAGTTGATACCCATGAAGTTTTTAGATTATGACCGTATGTTAGCCCATGATTTTATTAAGAAGAATGATGATAGGAGGCTGCTTTACAACTTAGTATTTAGTCAGGGTACTTGTGAGATTTTTATTCAGCCTGCTTCTTCTCTGTTCGATATTCATTTAGGCAGGTACATTGTTATGACCAATGACATCTACCAATATTGGGGTTTGGAGCAAGCCCTAACACCTGAGCCAGTACCGGCTCTAGATCCATACTAGACCCTGGTTTTTTAGTGGGAGCCACAAGAGATAGCTAATCAGTGGAACCCTGAGTGTCCTTTGGAGTACCCCGGAGAAGGTTATTTCCAGCCATGGCCCTAGACCAACTTAGTCCAAAAGCCTAATCTTGTGGGAGTGCATATTTCTCATCAACATTACATTCATGTTCACACACTTATTTGAGTTGTCGGTGTTCATACTTTTTCGTTGTACTATCCATGGTAGATTATTTTCTTCTTTATGCTTTCTACTCATGTGTTTAATGAACTTTGAGAAAAATACAAAAAATATTAGTTCTAACTTTATTTCCTAGTTGCTCAGTTGTAGCATTAAAGAGAAAACGCAAAAAAGTTTCTCGTTCTTCTTTCTACTTGTTAGGCGCTTATTGGGAGCTTTCTTTTCTTTGGATCATAAGGAGAAGACCACGATGACGTGTTGAGTGGCTCTCATATACACTATTGTTTACCTTACAAAGAGCCCATATTGCCTTGTCTTCTCCTTTGGTTATTGATTGCAGATTCCAGCTTAGTCCAACGCACGCACACTCTTATTATTATTCACATCATTCGGTCGTGCAAGTGAAAGGCAATAATGACGATATTTGATGAAAAGATTGAGATGGAGAAAACCTGGTATGAACTCGACCTATCTTGCTTTTGTAAATATGATTAGCTCATCGTTCCAAATTCAATACATTATGGGTTGACCATGTTTACAATAACAATTAGAGATTATAGTTATTCATGCCATGCTTAATTAGCTAAGAGTGGATAATGGTTTGTCTTGAGTGCCAACATGTGCATTAAAATGGTTGTGATGTAGTATGATAAAATGGTATCCTCCTCTGGATGATTCAAGTGGCTTGACTTGGCACATGTTCACACATGTAGTTGACACAAATCAACATAGCCTCCATGATATTTATGTTCACAGTGAATTATATCCTACTCATGCTTGCATTCAATGTTGGTTAATCTCAAGGCATGTTGATGACTATGTCGCTCTCTAGTTGGTCGCTCCCCAGTCTTTTGCTAGCCTTCACTTGTACTAAGCGGGAATACTGCTTGTGCATCCATCTCAATAAACCCAAAGTTGTTCCATATGAGTCCACCATATCTACCTATATGAGGTATTTACCTGCCGTTCCAAGTATTTGCATGTGCTAAACTTTAAACCTTCAAATAAACCTTCTGTTTTGTATGCCCAAATCGCTCATGTGGCGACTGGGGGCTATCAATATCTTCCATGCTAGGTGGGTTATTCTCACAATATGTGTTGGTTCACTATCATTCACGAGAAAGTGGATGGTAATTGGGATGCCCAGATCCATGCTCGATATAAAAAGAAAAATATAATTAAACAAAACTCCCCCAGGAATGTGTTTGTATGGACGGTACCCATGAATTCGGCCCGCCGTGGAGTGTGATTGATTGGTGGAGGGGAGTAAAAACTTTACCATTCTGTTTGGGAACCGCCTATATTTAGCATGGAAGATATTGAAAACCTCTTGGTCATTATGTGAGCAACGAAAGCATACCGCACCAAAATTATTACCTATCTCTGTTTTAAAAGCTTGAGCTCTGGCACCTCTATAGATCAATGCTTCCCTCTCCGAATGGCTTATCTATTTACTTTATTGTTGAGTCACCATCCTCTTATAAAAGGCACCAGTTAGAGAGCACCATTGTCATTTGTATAACTTGCTATTAATTGATATTGACTGTGAGCAAGACTGGATCTCTCTCACCGTGAATTACAATGTTTAGTCAGTCCTTGTTCTCCAAAGGTGCTCTGAATTTATGTTTTGCGGTCTCAGAAAGGGCTAGCGAGATACCATTATGTCATATTGTATCATGATTGCTTTGATAAATTGTTGTCATCTGAGACTTGTTATTATTGCTTGCTAGTTGGTTATGCCATTGACATGATTAAATGTGAGACCTAAATGTTATTGTGAATGTGGTTAGTTTATAATCTTTGCTGAAAATCTGAACACGAGTTAAGACATATTTACAACAGAAAGATCAACCAGAGTTTGTAAAAGTTTTTCTTTATCACTTTCAATTTATCAACTGAATTGCTTGAGGACAAGCAAAGGTTTAAGCTTGGGGAGTTGATACGTCTCCAATGTATGTACTTTTCCAAACTCTTTTGCCCTTGTTTTGGACTCTAATTTGCATGATTTGAATGGAACTAACCCGGACTGACGTTGTTTTCAGCAGAATTGCCTTGGTGTTATTTTTGTGCAGACATAAAAGTTCTCGGATTGTCCTGAAAACTCACAGAGAATATTTTTGGAATAAATAAAAAATATTGGCACAAGAATTGACCAGAGTGGGGCCACCAGCAGGCCACAAGCCTCCTAGCCGCGGACACCCCCTAGCCGCATGGAGCAGGCTTGTGGGCCCCTCGTGGCTCCTCCGACCTCCTGTCCAGCTCCATATAACCCTATTTGTCGAGGAAAAAATCAGAGAGAAGAGTTCATCGCGTTTCACGATATGGAGCCGCCGCCATCGCCAGTTCTTCCTCAGGAGACCAGATCTGGGGTCTGTTTTGGGCTCCAGAGAGGGGAAATCAACGCCTTCGTCATCACCAACCATCCTTCATCACCAATTCCATGATGCTCCCCACCGTTCGTGAGTAATATCATTGTAGGCTTGCTGAACGGTGATGGGTTGGATGAGATTTATCATGTAATCGAGTTAGTTTGGTTAGGGTTTGATCCCTAGTGTCCATTGTGTTCTGAGATTGATGTTGCTATGTCTTTTCTATGCTTAATGCTTGTCACTAGAGCCCGAGTGCCATGATTTCATATCTGAACCTATTATGTTTTCATGAATATATGTGTGTTCTTGATCCTATCTTGCAAGTTGTAGATACCTATTACGAGTTATGATCCGCATACCCCAGGGTGACAATAACTGGGATTCTTTTCGGTGATTACCGTAGTTTGAGGAGTTCATGTATTCACTAACTGCTAATGCTTTGGTCCGGTTCTCTATTAAAAGGAGGCCTTAATATCCCTTAGTTTCCAATAGGACCCCACTGCCACGGGAGGGTAGGACAAAAGATGCAATGCAAGTTCTTTTCCATAAGCATGTATGACTATATATGGAATACATGCCTACATTACATTGATGAACTAGAGCTAGTTCTGTGTCACCCTATGTTATAAGTGTTGCATGATGAATGCCATCCGACATAATTATCCATCATTGATCCATTGCCTACGAGCTTTTCATATATTGATCTTCGCTCAGTTACTTTTTCGTTGCTACTGTTACAATCACTACAAATCTGCTACTATCACTTTGCCACCGTTACTATTACTACCATATTACTTTGCTACTGAATACTTTGCTGCAGATATTAAGTCTTTCGGGTGTGGTTGAATTGACAACTCACCTGCTAATACTCAAGAATATTCTTTGGCTCCCCTTGTGTCGAATCAATAAATTTGGGTTGAATAATCTACCCTCGAAAACTATTGCGATCCCCTATACTTGTGGGTTATGAGGGAACCAAGAACATGAAAATCAGTAGGATACTTTACTTTCCCACAAAATACTTCAACATCTCTAATAATCCCCATTGGTGCAATAGTGTCTCTATTAGCAAGCTTAATAGTAACATCAATATCCCCTAGTTCAACCGGTGCAATATCCTTCATGATTTCTTCGTATAAGGAATAGGGAATTGCACTTACGCTAGCACCCATATCACATAAGCCATGATAACAATGATCTCCTATTTTAACAAAAACAACAGACATGCCCATCAATAACATGTGCATCAATATTATCAACCAAGAGATCTTTAACCATAGAACTACTAGGTTCAACTTTAATTTGTTTAGGGGGTGTAGGTGTTCTAATACAACTCTTATGAACCATAGTTGAAGCTTTAGCATGTTCCTTTATCCTAACAGGGAAATGTGGTTTCTCAATGTAAGCAGTAGGGATAAGAGGATCAGCATTGTAAGTAATAATTTCTCTTCAACTTTAATAGGTTCCACTACTTTCACTTCAAAGTGAGGATGATATTTAAACCACTTCTCCTTAGGGAGATCAACCTGAGTAGCAAAAGATTCATAGAAAGAAGCTACTATCTCAGAGTCAAGTCCATATTTAGTGCTAAATTCACGAAAAGCATTGGTGTCCACGAAGGATTTAACACAATCGAACTTAAGATTTATACCTGACTCCTTAGCTTTGTCGAGTTCCCAATCTTCAAATTTGTGTTTAATTATTTCCAATAAATTCCATTTGAATTCCATATCTTTATTCATAAAAGAACCAGCACAAAAAGTATCGAGCATGGATTGATCATTACGAGAAAGCCGAGCATAAAAATTCTGAATAATAATTTCTCTTGAGGGCTCATGATTGGGGAATGAATATAACATTGACTTAAGACTCCCCCAAGCTTGACCGATTCTTTCTCGTTCACGAGGCCAAAAATTAGAAATATAATTCCGATCACGATGAACTAGATGCATAGGATAGAACTTTTGATGAAATTCCATTTTCAACCGGTTGTAGCTCCATAATCAGATATCATCACATAGCCTGTACCATGTCAATGCATTCTCCTTCAAAGATAAAGTAAATACCTTCTTCTTGACGTGATCCTTGGAAAGACCTGCAAGCTTAAATAATCCACAAACTTCAGCCACATAGATTAGATGCAAATCAGGATGTAGTGTTCCATCTCCTGCATAAGGATTAGCTAGCAGTTTCTCTATCATACCTAAAGGAATTTCATAATAAATATTTTCATTAGGTCCAGTAGGTTGAGGGACAACTCTTTTTGTTTCCAGTCGAGGTGAAGATACCCCGAACAAGCCCCTCAAAGTATTACTTTCCATTGTAACAAGTGACAGTAAATTTCAGCACAGTATACAAATTTTTTCTTACCCAGTTCCACTCACCAAAGGCGCTTCACTCCCCGGCAATGGTGCTAGAAAAGAGTCTTGATGACCCAAAAGTATAGGGGATCTATCATCGTCCTTTCGATAAGTAAGAGTGTCAAACCCAACGAGGAGCAGAAGGAAATGACAAGCTGTTCTTAGTAAGGTATTCTCTGCAAGCACTGAAATTATCGGTAACAGATAGTTTTGTGATAAGATAATTCATAACGGGTAGCAAGTAACAATTGTAACAAAGGTGCAGCAAGGTGGCCCAATCCTTTTTATAGCAAAGGACAAGCCTGGACAAACTCTTATATAAAGCAAAGCGCTCCCGAGGACACATGGAAATTTATGTCAAGCTAGTTTTCATCATGCTCATTTGATTCTCGTTCGCTACTTCAATAATTTGATATGTGGGTGGGCCGGTGCTTGGGTGTTTTCCTTACTTGGACAAGCCTCCCAATTATGATTAACCCCTCCCGCAAGCATCCGCAACTACGAAAGAAGAATTAAGATAAATCTAACCATAGCATGAAACGTGTGGATCCAAATCAGCCCCTTACAAAGCAACGCATAAACTAGGGTTTAAGCTTCTGTCACTCTAGCAACCCATCATCTACTTATTACTACCCAATGCCTTCCTATAGGCCCAAACAATGGTGAAGTGTTATGTATTCGACATTCACATAACACCACTAGAGGAGAGACAACTTGCATCTCCTCAATTTCAAACGAATACCAAATTCACATGATTACTTATAACAAGACTTATCCCATGTACTCGGGAACAAATGTAACTACTCACAAAACATGTTCATGTTCATAATCAGAGGAGTATTAATTATCATAAAGGATCTGAACATATAATCTTCCACCAAGTAAACCAACTAGTATCAACTACAAGGAGTAATCAACACTACTAGCAACCCACAGGTACCAATCTGAGGTTTGAGACAAAGATCGGATACAAGAGATGAACTAGGGTTTGGAGATGAGATGGTGCTGATGAAGATGTTGATGGAGATTGACCCCCACTCGATGAGAGGATCATTGGTGATGACGATGGCTTCGATTGCCCCCTCCCAAAGGGAAGTATCACCAGCAGGATCGCCCTGCCAAAGCCCTAGATTGGCTCTTCAAGGGAAAACCAACACATGCTCAAGAGGTAGCAAGAAATATTTCTGGCGCCGTTGCCGGGGAGGAAACATAGCAAGTCAAGACAAGATCTCTCCCGTCAACTTGCCAATTTTTGGCGCCGTTGTCAGGGAGGATACACATCAAGCCTACCAAGTACCCATCACAAACTTATCTCTTGCATTTACTTTATTTGCCACTTGACTCTCATTTTCCTCTCCCCCACTTCTAAAAGGTTTTCAGAAAATACCAAAAAGATTTGCCTTTTTATTCGCTCTTCTTTCGTTCGCCTTTTCGTTGCTATGTTAGCTTGTGTTGCCATGCCTTCTATTTGCTTGCATCTTCGCTTGCTAAAAATCTATTGATATGGATCCTCATCCACTTGCTAATCTTTTCAAAAGACCAAATTATGATGAACCAATTGCTAGTGAGTTGAGTGCACTTGATTATTTCTATGAAGTTTTGTTTGAAAATCATGAATCCAATTTTTTTGATGAAGTGTTGATAGAAGAAATTTGAAAGGAGATTTATGATAGTTCCTTGAATGAAAAGCATGATTGCCATGTTGTTAGTATGAATTCTCTAAATATCCATGATGATAATGATATGCAAAAGCACAAGCTTGGGGATGCTATGCTTGATGAATATGATATTCTTTGTTCCCCAAGTATTAATGATGACACGTATGCTATAATTGATGACGGAAATAATGCTTTATATTATATTGTTGAATTCCTTCATGATGCTACTGAAATTTATTATGTGGGGGGAACATATGCTTGTAGGAATTGCAATAATATCAAGTTTCCTCTCTATGTGTCTAAAGTTTTGAAGTTCTGCTTGTTTTGCCTTCCTATGCTAGTTGACTCTTGTTCCCATAAATTGTTTGCTCACAAAATACCTATGCATAGGAAGTGGGTAAGAGTTAAATGTGTTTTTCATGATATTCATTATGCTCTTTTGCATATCTCAGTTACTACTTTTTTTGTGAGCATCATTGAAATCATTATGCCTAGCTAGGGGCGTTAAACAATAACGCTTGTTGGGAGGCAACCCAATTTTATTTTTGTGTTCTATTTTTGCTTATGTTTGTGAGTGTTTCCCACATTATTACTTCTGTAGTAATTGGTTTTTGGTGTTTAATTAGTGTTTGAGCCAAGTAAAACCTTTGGGTGATCTATCGTAATTGTTGATTTGATCTTGCTAAAAAACACAACTTTTGCGCTCAACCCAGGAATTTTTTAATTTTTTCAAAGCATAGAATTGATCTTAAATTCTTACACAAGATTGATATATAAATTTCCCATGTTTTCCTAATTGTTCAGAATTTTTTGAGTTACAAAAGTATACAAAGTTTCCAGATTTCAACAAATTGTTCTGTTTTTGAGAGATTATGTTTTCTTTGAGTTGTTTGCCTATTTTGATGAATCTATGGGTTGTATCATGTGGTATGAGCCATGAAGAAGTTAGATTACAGTAGGTATAACACCAATATAAATATAGAATGAGTTCACAACAGTACCTAAAGTGGTGATTTATTTTTTTATACTAACGGATCTCATGAGTTTTCTGTTAAGTTTTGTGTTGTGAAGTTTTCAACTTTTGGGTAAATATTTGATGGACTATGAAATAAGGAGTGGCAAGAGCCTAAGCTTGGGGATGCCCAAGGAACCCCAAGTCATATTCAAGGATGCCAATGAGCCTAAGCTTGGGGATGCCCTAGAAGGCATCCCCTCTGTCGTCTTCAATCCATCGATAAATTTACTTGAGGCTATATTTTTATAGGTTTTTTATTTTTGTGCCCCTGGTCCCATAGGTCTACTCATTCATCCCCATGCTCTTAAATTTTGCTCACTTTCCCCACTCCCTTGACCGAAACCCTTAGAATAGGTTACAACGGACGTTGCCGTCAGGTCAATGCCTCTGGCCGTTAACTCTGACAAGTGGGGCCACTCCCGCGCATGCAGCTGACCACGGTCGTGGGGTAGCACGTGTCCATGGGACTTGCCCGAAATGTCACATCGTATAAAGAGGGGCAACCACCTCCATCGCCCCTACTATTTCCCCCCAAATCCCCGCCCTACCACATCGTCTTCCTCTCCCCCATCAGCGTCATCTTGCTCTCCTCCACTGCCTCCACCGCACCGTCTTGCTATCCCCCACCACATCCTCTTCCTCACCTTCATCGCCTCCATCTGTCCGATGGCGGAAGCTCATGGCGACGCCAGCACAGCGGCCGGAGATGTAGTGGATTTGCAGGGCGCGGTGACCGCGGATGAAGTGAAGGACGTTGGCGGCATCCATAGCGGTGCAGGGAAACTCGCAACCGCTACGGATGTGGAGAAGGAGGTGGCGGGCTCCACCTCAGTGCTGCAGAAGGTGACGACATCGAGCGGCACAGTCCATCCCGATACCACCGATGCGCAGCCTGGAGAGGAGCAGGAGGTATTTGCACTTGCTTTAGGATATTAGCTTGTAGAGTTAGTTGCATTGGTTAGATTGTGATTCATATGGTAGTTCAGATGGTTAGAGTAGTTGGTTTGACAGATGGGCCGGGGTTTTCTGTATGGGTCCTTTGCTATAATGGGGGATTAGGGTCTTTGGATTACATTCTTTGCAAAAATAATAGATAGATCTGTATGAGAGATAGGGATCTCTGTGCTTCAATGCTACACAGATGTATGCTGATTAGATTTTGTTTTTAATGCTCACAGATTGAGGTTTTTAATGCTACACACATGTATGCTTATTAGATTGGGTCTCTATTATATTTGTTTTTGAATGCTACTCAGATTGGGGTTTTGAATGTCATATGCCCGAATGGAATCCATTGATCAATAAATTATTTGATTCATTATTATATAAATTTGTCCACAATATGTACTTATATTAGCTCTGTTGCTCAATGTGTGTGCATGACAATGGAAGATCATAGTATATTAGCCATATGATCATTGTAAAATGCATATCTAAATTTTCAATGGGATGTAATTGTGTATTCAGGAGGGTGATGGTTTGGGAAAAAGAGGAAGCCGGACCTTACTAACTTCAAGGACCCGTACGATCCAGGGTATTGGATCGACGAAGAGTGTGAGGTAAGCATGCTTGAAATTTATATTCTTCATTTACCCTAGTTCCTTTGACATGGTGTATATGAAACTATAATGTATATATCTAAATTCATTTGTGTGTGTAGTACATCTCTAGAGAAGATGTTGATGTGGACAACTTCGCATCCTTCAAAGCGAAGAAAGATGAGAAGATCAGGGCCAAGGGAGATGATTACTACTACAAGAGCAGGACCAAAATTTGGCGCTGCCCCTACTGCACCACCAAGGCAAAGCCAAAGTCCGGCCGCTTCGTTCACCTTCTAGCTCATGCAGAAGATGTATCCATCCACGGCGAGGACTACAAGATCAGGGGCCAGCATGCTGCCCTTGCGAAAGTCCTGACTCCCATTCCCAACTAATTGATGATGTGATGATGTGTTTTAATGTGAACTTTGTGTGTTTGGTTGTTTGGGAACTTTGTTTGTGAACTGGATGTGTTCTATGGATGGTATGGTACTATGTGGTCTTCTATATATACATGTGGCTATCTATATTACTTATTTGTGTGTCTTTAAACTTGTCTCCTATGATTTGTTTCAGTGTTTATTTTCAAAGTTTAGGTGTTGCAATGATCACACATGTTGTTTCAGTGTTGCTTCACTGATCAAACATGCTGTAAAGAATAAGAAAAAAGGGAAATAGTCCATCATTTATCAAATATTCCAATAAAAAAGCGAAAAACAACATTTGAATGAAGATATACTGATTTTTGTAATAAAGGAGTACAAAAATTATTTGTCTCATGTTTCATAATCAAATGCATGCTTTTTCCCACCACCATGTCTCATTATCTGATGTTTTGAACTGACATTTGACAGGACAGTATAAATTCAAGAAAATGCAAAAAAAACTTGGCAAACTATCTATGTTTGTGTAGGAGATCATGTGTGCAAAATTTGAGGTGATTTAGAGGAGGTCAAAGAAATTTAAATTTGAGAAATGTGCTCCAAATGAGCTCCCAGGCTAGGGTAAACAGCCCATTTGTAATCAAGGTTTTTTGGACCTACTCTAAATGAGCCAATTTTTTTATTAACACCTATTCAATCTATATAGTGTAGATTTGAAGTCTCACTATTTTTTGAATTAATCTTCATATTTTTACATTTTCTTTTGAAAAAATATGCTTTAATATAAAAACTATTAAAAACACGTTTAAAATATGAAAATGGAAAACTAAGTTCAGATCCTTCTTATTCACTTTGAAATAAAGCTTTGGTGATTTTTTTTGATTTAAAAACAAAATTCAGACCCTGTAGGTAACCCTACCTCCTCTCCTTGAACTCTATGAAATCTTGTACGTGATAGCTCATATGTGTGAACGTTTTCTCATGAAAATGACCATAGACCAAGTTTAAGATTTTTGCTTGGTAACATGTCACATAAGACAACATTATGCGTAGGTCTTATATTTTTTTGATTTTTTTAAATTAATGGTGCTCATTTGACCTCGATTGTGCCAGCTAGGTTTTTTTCATGAAAATGACCATAGACTAAGTTTAGTATTTTTCCTCATTAGTATGTCTTATAAAACGACGAACGGAAAAGGTTTCATATTTTTCGATTTTTTTAAATTAGCTATGCTCAGTCAAAGCCTTCAAAACCTCGTTGACCATCTCAAAACCCCTCTAAACCCCGCGGGGTTTCACCTAACCCTAGCTCCGAACGTCAGCCATCCGATCATACCCTAGCGCCAAGTGACAACCCTCAGATGTGGTCTTCTAGAAGGAATTCGGTGGGCAGGCTACGTGTAGGATCTACGCCGTTGGATCACAAGGACGGCTCCGCATCGTTGGATCGTGGGGCAATCCGCGAGAGGCGATCCTATTGGTTATGCTCAGCTTCTCGCCCACCACTGACTCCGCGAAAAAATGGATCATGTCCGTTTAATTGCTATTGGGCCCAAAAGGAAACCAAGCTCTAGTTGGGCCGTCAAATTGCGTCATTTTTTTTGCATCGTTTGCTCTGTTTTTTGTGAACGTGTTGGCTCTATTTGTTGGTTGCATCGTTTGACATTACACAACAATTGACAATGCATAGAAAATTTAGTTCTTTCTGTTCTATACAAATGCAAAATGACCAAATTTATTTTTATCATGCAAAATGGCTAGAAACTATTCAAAAATTCTCTCTTTTTGTTCATATAATATATTTTTGGGGGATTTTTTTATGTATTTGTTCATATAATATATATGACCACGGATTCCCACGCGTGCATTTAGCTTCTTTTCTTCTTCTTTTCAAACCACCGTTTCCCACGCCTGTACACTCCCGATGCTGCGGTGGGTTTGAAAACGGGCTATTTCACATTTGACCCTGTTATTGCCACGGACAAATAACACATAGCACTATAGATCTTTAAGCCACCTTCTTCCTCTGCCATCCCTCACCCATCTACCATCCTCTGCCATCTTCCCTTCTTGCTCTTCGCCCCTTCTCCTTCTTCTGCACATCCCTCAGCCATGCAGTACACCGGACCAACCTACCACTTCCCACCCACCATGCCGGAGAGTCTCTACCCTACCGGCATGTACGATGAGCGCACACTACGTGTGTGAGCGATATCAAGGTGGAGGACCACAAGGAACTTCATTGAGTTCTTCCTCGGGGCCGGCTACAGACACCTCTCGCGGGGATCTCCAACGATGTTCCGTGTAGAGGAGGTCATCTAAAATGGAGTGGTGGTTGCTCTCCTTGCCCACTTCACCAACACATTCGACGCCTTCTACCTCCTCGGTCGGGTGTTTTGGTGTGACTGCGAGTTCATCGCTTTCACCACCCACAACATGTTTACGGAGTACACCAACATCTTCCCCACCGCGTCGCGCATGCACACTCTTCCATACCCCATCGACTACACCCCGGAGGAACAGTGAAGGGCGCACGAAGGAGGAGCAAGGTGGAGAAGGCGGAGGCTAGGGCTCTAAGCCCTCTATCTATTTTTTAATATATTTTATGTTAATTAAGTTGTAATTGAACTATGTTGGACATATGGGCTTGTTGGCCCTTTTATTAAGTTCTATTATTAAGTTTTCTATTTATTCTATTATTAAGTTCTGGCTAGTTTGAACTATGTGATCATGTTATGGGCTTGTTGGTCCTATCTACATATTTGTTGATTGTTTTCTTAGAGAGTTCGCTTTGTTACTTACCACCTAGGGCATGCAGCCACAACGAAAAGGCCGAAACTGATCGTAAAAATGATGCTCTAAATTGAGGAGACAAGCGTGCGAGAAGAGAGTAACTAGCAGCAGCGACTGTCACTACATCCGTGGTGGCTGGCGTGCACGAAAGCGGCTCGGTCAGTGCATCGTGCCAACACGCATCAGCGCATGCAGGCTCGGTCGACGCATCAGGCTCGGTCGACGCATCGTGGCGGCACGTATTGACCCGTGCAGGCAGGCTTGCTAGGTGCATGCATAGCAAGCTTCTATCGTAGTGGCGCGTGCAAGCGGTTTAATGCGAGGGTCGGCCCAACAAAACCACGGTCGAACGGTGACATCGCCCAATGCAGCCCCACTTGTCAGGTCTAATGGGTGACACAGTCCACCGCGGTCCCACTCGTCAGAGTTAACAGTCAAGCCATTGACCCGATGGCAATGTCCGTTGTGACCTATTCTGAGGGTTTCGGGCAAGGAAGTGGGGAAAACTGAGCAAAAGTTAAGAGTGCAGGGATGAATGAGTAGAGCTAAGGAACTAGGGTCACAGATGTAAAAAAACCCATATTGTTACTTTTGCTACTACTATATGTCGTGCTACTAAATCTTTGCTGTAGAGAGATATCCTCTATGCATTTGAATTGGCAACTCAACTGTCAATGCCAATAAATATTCTTTGGCTCCCCTTGTGTCGAATCAATAAATTTGGGTGAAATACTACCCGTGAAGAGTGTTGCGATCCCCTACACTTGTGGGTTATCAAGACCTTTTTATGAGGTTGTTGATGGGGAGCATAGCTTTATTTATTGTGTTAACTAAAGGATATCCAATTGCTGCTATGAGAAATCTATGCTACTTCTGAAATTAATGATGAAACTATTGCTACACATGTTGAAACTGAAGATGTGCCACTGAATGCATTACTTGATGCTCATATTGCTAAATCTAGAGATGTCGTCGATTTCTCACGACAAATGCCATGGGTAGGCTTATCGTAGGTGGTTGGGGCCGGAGGACGCCGACGGGCTCTGGGTGCGAGGTTGGGCACAAGCGGTAGCGACACACGATGTACCCAGGTCCAGGGCCCTCCGTGGGAGGTAACACCCCTAGTCCGGCTCGTCTTCCTCCGTTGGTGAGGATGGTATGTAAGGAGAGTTCCGTGCGGGGTGTGTGCATGAGAGTTGTTCATCCCTGTTGCATGGGGGGATCGGAGAGTTTTATAGGCCAACCCCTGGCTCTATAATGTATTGTAAAGTACAGGCGTGGACGGACCCGGCTGGCAGCCTCTCCGACCGGCCAGGGGGTCCCACCCTTTGAGCCATCTCGTTGTCTGTAGGGTCCACCGACGGTGCGGTCCCATTGCCAGCGGGGGGGGCTGCCAGCCGGCTCTACGATTGGGCCACGCCCACCTGCCGCGGCAGGGGTCTCCCGGGAGGCGTCGTCTAGTGCCGGTCGGCCGAAGTCTAAGGTACGGCCGGCTGCACTGTGGCCACGCCGGGGTAGGTAATGAAGTGAGCGAGGGCATCCGGCACTGTTTGCCTGCCCGATCACACTCGCCAAGGTCAGCGGCCTAGACGGCCGGATTATAGCCATGCGTGCCCGTGCGTCAGCGGCCACTGTGGCCACAGTGTCGCCTGTCATGGTGGTCGCGTCGTGTCATCTTACCCGTGCGCAGAGGGACGGGACATTGCATGTCCGCCCCTGGGTCAATGGAGGAGGTGGCATGGAGGTAGCTGGCCAGGCCCAGTCGGCCGGGGGTCGAGCCGACTCCTTGACCAGTCGTCTGTGTCGCCAGCCGGCAGTGGCTCGAGCCGGCCATGGGCAGCCGGTCGCATAGTTTTTCTTTGAAGCGGGGGGTGAGAACCCCGTTGCTTTGGCCTACCTAGGAGTAATAACCACGTCAATAGTCCCTGAAGCCGACGGGGCCCGCGTCTGGCAGACGGAGGGAAGCCGGCGGCTTCCCCCCAGCGGTAGCCGCCATCAGCACAAAACCGAAGAGCCAGCTGGGTCGGCCATTGGTCCCAACGCCTCAGGTTCCGGCATGTCGCTCCGGGTCCTGGGCTGATCTGCCACGCACCATGCAGCGAGTAATGATGCGCAGGCCCTGCGCACGCGAGGGTACGGGGCGTCGCCCTGGGCCTAGCCCGCTAGGCCTCGGGTGTATCCCAATAGGCCTCGGGGCGCAAGCCAGGATCCTCTACGGCCGAAGAGGCCGTTACGGCCCGAACCGTCTATTCGTGCTTGGGGTTTCTGGAGGAGTGGGTGCAATTAATCCCCACGTCCCCCAGTCATGGCCTCCCCTTTAAAAGGGGGGGAAGGACAGGGGCGGAGATACCCGCATCCCACTCGCCCCCTTGCTACCTTGTCTTCTTGCCTTCGCTCCTCTCCTCTCCCCCTCGCGCAACCCTGCTCCCAAACCCGCAAATGCATCCGCACGCTGTCGTTCCTCTACAATGGCCGACGAGCACAGAGGAAGCTCGGTCGGGTCCATTGTCATAGAGGGAGACATCACGGACCTCCGCCGCGTGCGCATGCTGCCGCCGACAGAGAGCGTGGTTTCTCGCGCGCCGGGCGACGAGGTGGTGCCGGCGTCACAGGCCGGGGAGCACATCGTCTTCCTTTGGCATTTCTCTCGCGGCTTTGGGCTCCTGGTGAGCCATTTCTTCCGACTGCTCATGGACACCTTTGACCTCCAGCCGCACCACCTTGGCCCCAATGCGATCGTTTACCTCGCCGGCTTCGTGACGCTATGCGAGGGGTACCTCGGGGTCCTTCTTTTTCTCGATTTCTTCAATGCCCTCTTCTATCTCAAGGTGCTGAAGAGTAGTGCCTGCGGGGACACGACGGTGTGCTGCCATGGCACCACGCGCTTCCCGCCCTTCTCTCTGATCGAATCCGTCAAGGGGTGGCATCGGACGTTCTTCTATGTGAAGAACGCCGACCCAAACCTTGACTTCATCCGGCTGCCGCCGTTCATCAATGCGCAGTCCTCCGGGATGAACTGGCTAGGAGCCGCCCAGTGTGGCGTGGCACTGGCGGAGCTCGGCTGGCTCGCGCAGCTAAAGAGCGTCGAGGGTTTGGTCGCCGCCAATCTAGTGGCGGCCTTCATCTCGCGTCGGGTGCTACCTCTCCAGTTGAGGCTGCATCGGATCTGCGACATGTCCGTCCGCCATGACCCCTGTCGGTTGTCCACCATCGACCTAACGCCAGCTCAGGTGGCGATGCGGGTGAACGCCCTGATGATGTTCAAGCTGAAGCCCGCGTCCTAGACATTTGGCACGGAGCCATACGATCGCATCAACCGTCCCCCTGGTAACTCTTCATCGAGACAACTTTTCTTTGTTCAATTTTCGCTTGCCAGCAGCGGACCTTACTTTGTCGTGTTGATCGCATCTGTTAGTGCGACAGAACACGCCAGACGGCCCGCACCCCCAAATCTCTGAGGCGGAGCGCGAACACTCTGACTCCAAAGACAATGAGCGGGGAGGCCCATTGGAGGAGGGGGTGGACTCCTCGGGAGGAGTCGAGGAGCCGGCCGACCCACGAGCCGGCGACCCCAACGGAGCCGAAGGGTCCGATGCAGCTGGGGAGCCCAGCGGAGCTGGTGAGTTCCGTATTGCCCCCATGACCAGGGACTGGACGGACAACTATGATGATGATGACGATGATGATGTGATGATTCTGACCGAGCCTCCTCCCTCAGCTCAACAGGGCCGGCATGGGCGGAGCGAGGAGTGGCCGGCTCAAGCCCCGATGGCCGGAGCCGCCAGCCGGGCAAAGAGGCCGGCCCAGGAGGAGCCGGTGGCCCGGCCACCTGCCCATAAGCGGGTGAAGGTGGCAGCGCGGACACCGCCAGCGCGTGCTAGGCGGGCCTTGTCCCTCATCATTGGGTAATTTCTTCTTTTTCTTGCGTGTGTTTTCTTCCGGGTCGTGAGCCGATGGGCGATTGACCATTGTGCATCGTAGGGACCCCATCGAGCTCCATGAGGGGAGCCAGCGGGGGACCCGACGGATGCCGCCAGCTGGCTGGCCCGCGAGCACGCGGCCACCCAGCGGGAGGAGAAGAGGAGGCTCGCGGAGCTGCGAGACTCAAAGTCTGGAATGCGAGGCGGGGCCTAACACTCCGGGACTTCGAGCGGCGGGAAGCAGAGGAGGTCCGCGGACCCCGCGTGGGCATCGGACTCGGTGGCGGAATCGACCCGTCTGTCGAGGCCCCCGTTGAGCGAGTCGCGAGGGGCGTCTATTGAGCCGCGTGCGCCTCCGTCAGCGAAGCAGGCAGCCCAAGCGAGGGCGGCGGCAGCAGAGTCGGCCCACAAGGCGACCCGGCCGGAGGTGCCGATCGTGACACCGCCCGTAGCCGAGCCGGCCCGGGTCGACGTGTCGGAGGCTCCGGTGGCCCCGGAGGCGGCGTCAAAGGCGGCGCCGGATGTGACGGGCATGGAGACGGAGGTGTCGTCCGTCACGATCGTCGCGTCAGAGCGGCGGGAGGTGGCGGCAGCGACGACGGCGGGCGAGGGGCCGGCGGGGGCGAGTCCCGGACCCTCTCTGTCCTCAACCCACCCCTGGTGGCTGGCACCATGGAGAGCCCGGGCGGCAACGAAGGCCAGGCCCAGAGGACCCTACGGACCATGCAGGAGGTGCTCCGCGAGTGGGAGGCACTGGCACGCATTGCAATCATACCGGCTCCCCTGGCAGGAGGCCCGGTCCCCTCGTTTGGGGAGATGGGGAGTGTTCTTGACCAGTGCCGCTAGGAGCTGGCCCGGTTCGCAGAAGCGGCAGACGCCACCCTACAGCGTGTGAAGGTAAGCACGGTTGCCTTCATTAGAAATTTCAGTGGGGGCGGGCAAGTGCATCCACTGGGAGTAGCCCCCGAGATGTGGCCTGGCTGACCGGGTGACGGGCCGCCAAGCCGGATCGCCTTGAGCGCCTCTTAACTTTCACTCCAATTGGCAGGAGGGAAACTCCTAGCGGCAGAAGCAGTTTGGGGAGGCGGTCGCCATCCACGACCGTGGCAAGCACGGCTTCTACCGGCTGGAGGAGGAGTTCACGCGGGTGCAAGGTATGCTAAGTCCTGTGGGGGGGCATGTAGCCCCCGGGAGCCTGGGCGGACGTAGAAGGGCCGGCTGATGCCTGTTTTGTTTTTTGCAGATGAGTTGGCCGCCCTCCGGGTGGAGAAGACCGGGGCCGTCTCCGAGCGGGACCGGCTGGCGCAAAGCGTCCAGGTGGTCACGCAGGAGAAGGACCGGCTGGCTCCACTACTGGTGGACGGGGAGGCAGCCCAGGACCGCCTCAAGGCCGACGTGGCGCGGGAGGTGGCGGCCAAGGAGGCGGCTGACGCCGCTCAACGAACTGCCGCCTTCTAAGGCGAAGTGACCCGCCTCGAGAGGATGCTCGAGGAGCTTAAGGGTTACCTCACCGGGGCAGAGGCGGCGTTGGCGTCAGAGAAGAACTCGTTGCTCCACTTTGTAATCGAGGTGGATGACTCCCTTGAGCGTAAGTGTCTGTTTTCCTTTTTCCATCCGGTTGCTTTTTCCTTTGATGGTTCTTGTGTTTGATTTTCCCTTCTTTCCTTCTTCCCATAGGGCGCTTCCCAGAAACTCAGCGTCGTGCAGAGTGTGCCGTTGAGGAGCACCGGGAGTACCTCCGGGCACATAGCCGCACCATCAAGGGGGACACCACGTGGGATATGGCGGAGCTTGGGCTCGCGATTGAAAACCGGCTGGTCCACCTCGAGCGGAGCGTGGAGCGGCTGAAGATGGACGGCAAGGAGGTAATTGTTGCCTTGTGGCCAGACCATGGGGGAGCTCCGGTGAACCGCGTGTCCTTGTGGCTAGAGGACGCCGCGGCCCGGCTCGAGGCCTGGAAGGCGTCAGCTGCCCGTGACGGCGCGCAGATGGCGCTCCGTTCGTCATGTCGTGGTATCGTGTCGTGGATTTGGTCCGGCTGGCCACTATGCGGGACGAGGAGGACGAGGAGCGGAGGGCCCATGAGTCGGTCCTTGTCCGCCAGGCCAACGACCTCGCGCCGTATGTCGATGTGGATGAGTTCCTGACGGAACTTGGCGAGTACGGCAAGCCGGTGCCCGAAGACTCCTTCGGCATCCCCCAAGACCCGGCGAACGAGGAGGTTGCCGACGAGAGCATCGACTCGAGCGGTGAGACGGCTGGGACTGCAGAGGCCGCCTCGAAGGCCAAGGTGGTCGACCCAAAGGCCGCGACCACCTCCGGGACGGGAGTCAAGCCGCCCAGCGAAGCGCCGGCTGGAGGCATGCCTGCTACTGACGCGCCAGTGGCCTGAGCCCCTAGGCATTTTTATCTTTATTTTTGTTTCCTGCAAGTTAGGCTCAAGTCCACCCACTAGGGTGTAACGTAATGAACCGTGCTGGCCATGGGCCACTTTTGTCTTAACATTTGTGTCGTGAATATTTGATGTGTTTGCCCTTTTGCAGGTGCTTGCTCGTCCTTATCCTTCTTTGCCCTTTTAGCTCCTTCTATTCCGCCCCTTTTCCCCTTTGGTTTCCGCCCCGCCAGCCCTACACCTAGGAGCCGGTCTATAGCTGGGTCAAGGCGTCCGCCTCGAGGGAGCCGGTTCTAAACTTAGGAACCGCGAGAGCTTTTTAGGACATGTAGAGTGGCAGAGGCGAGGCGGTGATCCGGCTGGGCCTCTCCAGCCTCTCCTTTGCGATTGACCCTTCGTGTGTGCTAAGCTTTGCCGCCCCGAGTCCCCATCATCCGGACAGCCAGGAGCCGAATCTGTAGATGGGAGGGGTGGGAGGGTTTTCTTGGCTCACACTATGTCACGCCCAAGATGCGCGCCTCCATATTAAGGCACGGGGGGCTCGCAAGGGATAGAGGCGCATCTTTTCATTCGCAAGTATAGCATCATTATATCATACATTACAGAAGAGATGAGCATTTAGTTGGCTTACACTCGCCACATACTAAATTACAATTCCACACAAGAGTTCAAACATCAATATGAAGACAGGGTTCAACTATAGACGCAAACAAACGACAAAAGCAGATGCAATGATACTATCTCGCTATCCCGGAGATCATGACCATGGTCCTCTACTCATCCGGATAAATCACGTACATCCTGCACGAACTCATCTGTACCTACCTGGATTATTGTAGTAATCTGTGAGCCAGAAGGACTCAGTAATCATGCACCCGGGTACCGAGACTATTCAAGCTTAAAGATTGGGATGGGGTACGTGTTTAGTTTGCAGCAGCACTAAGCATTTATGGTGGCTAAACTTACGTTACATGAATATAATTGTGTGGCCTACGATGAACGATCGAATCTAGAGTGATCTCTGTGAGATCCTGAACACTTACTTACGTCAATCATAACCCCACAGTGTTCTCTCTCGGATCATGTTCACAAGCAGAGACGATCACGGTTACTCACAACGCTGGTGCTTTTTATTCAGAGTTTACTTCAAGTTAACTATAACCGGGTGTTAAACAAATATCCAAGTTGCCACATAACCGCAAGCACGGCTTTCTAAAAGATTTGAGCATACAGGGGTGCTCCAAGTAGTCCATCATAAATTAACCACACTCCGCGGGAATAGTTTCAACCATGGATCTCGTGATCATCCTAGGCAACTCCAAAGGAATTCCAACACCTCGAGATAACCCGAAGAAAGTTAGAGCCCTCATGCAAGACACTCGATAAGGGTAAAACAAATCTAGCAAGACCACCCGACGTGTCGATGAACCCGATAAGAGCCGCGTATCTTGTTCTCAGGACACGACTGATAAGCACAATGTACAGTGGCATGATAGAAATCTTCCGAGTTGCCCCGGGTTGGCCCCGCACACGGCTCTAGTTTGGACCAACACTCATGAGGAGCACTGGCCCGGGGGGGTTGATTAATTACCCACGGGGTTGCAAAGCCCTATGCAATTTTATTAAGTTATTAAGCAAATGTAGTACCAATGTTGGGTCTTGCCAGATAAATTTTATTGTCAACTGAATAAACAAGGGGGTCCCCATAACAACCCCGAGCATGTTAGGAGCGCAAAGTATGAAAGCATAACATCGGTAACGAGAAACTATGGCGGTAATAGCAGAACAAAACACCTAGCAAAAGGCCAAGCCTTCCACCAATACCAAGATATATATGTGCATTAAATTAAATAACACAAAATATTGTGATATGCCAAATCCACGTTATCACATGAAACAACAACCTGTACCTACAACTAGAACACTATAAGAGGGGCTGGGCAGCGGTAACATAGCCAATCAACGGTTTGCTATGATGTGGAGGGTTAGAGGCTATCATGGCAATTAGGAGGCTTATATTCAAGTGGTAGGTAGCGCAATTGTAACGATAAGGGCGAATAACTAGCAAGCAAAAATAATATCGGGATCCGGGTACGATCATCTTGCCTGTTGGTTCTTCAGTGGAACAAGTAGCGGGATCCTCGTAGTTGTACTCGCCTGGCTCTTCATACTCAGGTTAAACATTCATTTCTACCCAAAATAAACAGCAATAATAAACAAACAACCATGGTGAAATGCACAAGCAAGAATGATGCATGCTTATTTGCAGAGTTTTAGCATGGCAATCCTAACTAGTCATGTTTCACATGCAAAAGATAGGTTATTACTGAATCTGGACAGGACCTTATGTTAAGTTATTTAGACATGCATCATCACGGCAAATATGGATACATCATGCAAAAACGATACAAATGCATATGCAGAACGTCGGAAACGGAGTTACGGTTCTCATGATACGCTCACGACAAGATACGAAGGCAAAACACAAGACAAGAAGGACCTAGGCTATTTCTTGGCATTCCAAGGTAGCCACTGGTTAGGCAATGAAAAACCAACACAATAGAGCCAAATATCAAGCAATTCCATGGAGTATAGCTCCCACAAGTCACAAAGCAATAAAAGAAACAATCTGCCACAAAACAGCAACATAGCAACTTGCACAGCCAATAACTTGAGCTATAGGAATCCTACAACCACAAACAAGGCATTGACAGAAACTACATAACATGCTTATCAACTTATCCAACTACACAATTTGGAAAGGAGGCACACATCAATAAGCACGAAGCTCACAAGTTGGCATGATGAAACAGAAATCTAGGACTTGGTGAAAATAACAGTTTTCTGGAATCTAAGTTAACCCGATGGCAAGTTGACAGAAGAAACTAATGGTGTTAGAGACCACATCATGGAATAAAAATTAATAGGATGCTAGAAGACAACATATACTTCAAAACACTAGCACTGAGCTTGAGCTAAATCTCAACATATCACAAGATAGCAACCACTCTTCATGGCATAGAAATAACAGCAGATTCTCAGACTTAGAAATATTTGGCATGATTGAAAATAGCAACATATTAGTGGCTACATTAGAGCATGGTTCCCACTTATTTGCAAGTTGATCATGACAAAGATAAATACCATGAAATTCTACACATCAAAGACTACCATATTCATGATGGCACAAACATCATAGCATGCATGGATTAAACATAGCAAGAATGAAAAATTGCATTATGAGATAAAATGACATTTTTACAAACTTGCTCAAAAGACCAAAGCAATAACACCAATGAATTCCTGGGATTTTTCTACCCCAAATTCATGTACCATACTCATATGGTCACATGAAGCATCATGGCAAAAACTACATTGCAAAAACACCATCCACTCTTATAAGTGAAAACTTACCCTAAATGTCCATGAGCATAAATGAACCTATCCAGATTTGGTAATATAGCTAAAATTGGAAAATATCTATTTAACACTACAAAACATGACACATGCTACAATAATAAATAGTGTATGACAAGTGGGGCATGCCCACTTGTCACACACACGCACACCCCAAACCTACACATCTAAACCACACACACACATGGCATGCACACACACACATATGCACAAGTGCACATGGGCACTCCCACACTCATGAAAACACACACCTATGTGTGTGGGTGTTCATCACACACACACATGCACACATATATGCACAAGTGCATATAGGCACATACACATGCATGTGACACCACACTCACACACATACACCTATATGCATATATGCACACACACATATATGCACTACACATACACATGTATATCTAAACAGAAAAAAATACAATCATCTAGCATGTAGGTATACACATACACACACATATATACTCACATCATAAAAGAAAGAAAACAAAAAAATGCAAAAGGGGGGGGTATGGGGATCGAACCCCAGACCCACTAGTCTTTCCCCCGAGCGCACACCACTACGCCACGGCCACGGCTGCTAACAAAGAAGGAAACCTACGCGTCTAGTACTAAACAGGGCAAAACTGACTAACGAAACTGAAGAAACGAACACCTACGGCGACAGGCAACGTGGGCGACGATTCTCGGCATCATAGGGGGTCTCCGGCAAGGGGAAAGCCATGCGGGGGCTGCTGCACCTATGGGGATTCCATCCCCATCCCTGGAAGGGATCTACGAGGAGGTGAGAGGGGCACAAGCTCCAAGCTTTGCCCTGCCATGGCGATAACGCGGCGGTGACTGCGAACAGAGACGACGGGACGGTAGAGACCACGGATCTCGACGGCGACTACGCGAGGAGGAACGAGAGAGGGAAAATGAGGCGCGGGTGCTCATGAGGGGGCGACGATGCTGCGCTCAGAGCAGCGAAGAAGAGGCGCGGTGCTGCGGTGAAGGGGAGCAAGGTCGGCGACGAAGAGGAGGAAGTCGACGCCCTGGATCCTCCCACGGCGCACTAACACCAGGAACGGAGCGCGGGGGCGACCCGCGAGTGCCACGACATCTCGGATGCGGAGGAGAACTAACAAGGACAGCGGACGACGGCGAAGATGACCGGCAACAGCACTGGCTCTCTCTAAACCTCCCACTCTGAACTTATGTGAGGAAAGGAGGAAGAAGCAGGGAGAATTGGAGGGAGAGGGGAGGAGCGGCGGCGGCATGAAGGGAGGAGAGGAAACCTAGGGATCCGCGCTTTAAATAGGGCCGGCCTCGACGTCTGTGAGCTCCTCACACGGCGTCGATGCGAGCGCCTCTCTGCGCTCTACTCTCTCTCACTCGTGTGCTTTGACGAAGGAAGACGGCGGCAAGTAGTCGTCTCGCTTGGACCTAGGCTGGGCCTGCTCGCTTGCCAACAAGAGGCCCAGTGCTCTCTCACACACAAAATAATAAAACAGAGGGAGCTTTATCTCTAAAATAACATCAACACAAGAAAGACCCACCAGAAAAAAAATAAAAGGATTCTCCAAGAACAAAAATACTTTGACAAAGAAAATAAAAATGCACTATTAAACTAAAATATCAAGATGATTTTTAGGACAAGTAATTTAAATACTTTTAAAATATAACAGCCCCTGTTTTATTTCAAAACCCCAATTCATAAAGCTCAAAACAGCAACAGAATAACACTCACATGGTTAAAATATTATAGGCTATCTCCTGAACATTTTTAAACAATTTAATTTGCAAGTAGAATCTGTTGATAAAATGACAAGGGAATAAAGGGGTATTTGGTTGGGTTTTGTTGAATAGAAAAAAAGAGGGGAAAGGAGAAGGAGTGTTGCACCACATACACTCAAACCACATCACACAACACAAGAACACACCCAACCACAACAAGGTCACATCACAAACAAGGCATGGCATGATGAATGATATGATGCACGATGCATGAATGCATGAACAAGGCATGGCATAACAAGGCTCAAACTCATATCATTAAACTCATGACAACACGGTTCACATAAGATACATGCCATAAAAGGTAGGGACAGCACTTGGGCTATCACAACTCTCCCACACTACAAGAGGATCTCGACCCGAGATCTAGGAACGAAAGAACTCTGGAAATTCGGAATGGAGAAGGTACTCACATTCCCAAGTAGCTTCTTTGTCAGAATGATGATACCGCTTCACCTTGAGGAACTTGATAGACTTGTTGCGAGTCTTATGCTCAGTTTCTTTGAGAATTGCAACTGGATGCTCATGATAAGAGAGGTCTTCTTGCAGATCAATGTCTTGGAGGTCAGTGGTGCGCTCTGGAATCTTGAAGCACCTCCAGAGCTAAGAAACATGGAAGACATCATGCACATTTGCAAAATTTGGAGGAAGCTCTAGTTGATATGCAAGTCCACCTCTCTTGCCAACAACATTGAAAGGACCAACCAAACGAGGATCTAGCTTCCCTTTAATTCCAAACCGCTGAGTGCCCTTCATGGGAGAGACTCTGAGATAGACTAGATCATCCACATGAAAGGAAACATCGCGATGTTTGTTATCGTAATAACTCTTCTGTCGGGTCTGAGCTACTTTGAGGTTCTCACGAATGACATGGCACATCTCTTCTACTTGAGTGATCATGTCATTGCCCAATATCTGACGCTCACCGGTTTCAGACCAGTAAAGCGGGGTACGACACTTTCTGTCGTAGAGAATCTCGAATGGGGCCTTGCTTGAGCTAGTCTGAAAGCTATTGTTGTATGAGAATTCAGCATATGGAAGGCAGTCTTCCCATTTCATGCCGAACGAAATCACACAGGTTCTAAGCATATCTTCAAGGATCTGATTGACTCTCTGAACTTGACCACTTGTCTGTGGATGGAATGCAGTGCTGAAACAGATCTTGGTACCCATAGCAGTCTGAAAGGACTCCCAAAACTTGGAAGTAAAGAGGCTTCCACGGTCAGATGAGATGAGCTGATGAATACCATGCAAAGAAACTATCCTTGACGTATACAACTCTGCAAGCTAAGCTGCCGAGATAGATTCTTTGACTAGCAGGAAATGAGCAACTTTTGTCAGCTTGTCGATAACCACAAAGATGGCATCATTGCCTCTCTTGGACATGGGAAACCCAGTGATGAAATCCATCTCCACATGATCGAATTTCCACTCTAGGATAGGCAAAGGCTGAAGAAGACCTGCTGGACGTTAATGCTCCACCTTCACTCTGCGACAAACATCACACTCATTCACGAACTGAGCAATTTCACGTTTCATGCGAGTCCACCAGAAAGTTTGCTTGAGATCCTGATACATCTAGTAACTGCCTGGATGAATGGATAGAAGAGAATTGTGTGCTTCATCCATCATAACCTTTCTGAGATCACCTTTTGGAACCACCAGACGGTCCTCAAAGAACAAGGTGTCTTTGTCATCAACGCGAAAGCACTTATACTTCGGAATGCCCTTGGCCACACCTTTCTTCACTTTCTTTACCATAACATCAATAAGTTGAGCTTGGTGAACCTGATCTTCCAAAGTCGCAGAAACTTGAAGATTGGCAAGAAAACCTTGTGGAATCATTTGAAGGTTGAGCTTGTGGAAGGCTTCACAAAGCTCGGGTAGAAGAGGCTTCAGGATGAGACTATTGCAGTACGCCTTATGGCTGAGCGCGTGTGCAATGACATCTGCTTTCCCAGGAGTATACTCAATGCTTGGATTGAAGTCCTCAAGCATTTCCACCCAACGAGACTACCGAAGATTAAGATTGGGTTGAGTAAAAATGTACTTCAAGCTCTTGTGATCGGTGTACACCTCAACTACTCTACCCAACAACAAATGCCTCCAAGTCATTAGAGCATGCACAACTGCCGCCAACTCGAGATCATGAGTGGGGTAGTTCTTCTCGGCAGGCTTCAACTGACGCGAGGTATAAGAAACAATCTTCTTATCTTGCATGAGAACACCACCAAGACCTTGGAGGGAAGCATCATAGAAAACTTGGAAAGGCTTAGACTCCTCAGGAGGAACAAGAACTGGAGCTGAAGTCAGTCTCTGCTTGAGCATATTGAACGCCAACTCACACACAGGAGACTAACAATATTGACACTTTTCTAGAGGAGATTGGAAAGAGGCTTAGCAATTTGAGAGAAGTTCTCCACGAATCTTCTGCAATAACTAGCAAGCCCGAGGAAACTCCAAAGCTGATTCACATTCTGAGGAGGCTCCCACTTCAAGATTGCCTCAACTTTCTCAGGGTGCACTTTAATTCCCTCGGCAGAGATCACATGCCCAAGGTACACCACTTCATTGAGCCAAAACTCACACTTGGAAAACTTGGCATAGAATCGATGCTCTCTTAGCTTGTCAAGCACAAGGCGAAGATGCTCTGCATGCTCTTCTTCTGTCTCCGAGAACACAAGGATATCATCCAGATAGACCAAGAAGAACTCATTCTTGAAAG
This sequence comes from Hordeum marinum, assembly GCA_022496015.1. NCBI lineage: Eukaryota > Viridiplantae > Streptophyta > Magnoliopsida > Poales > Poaceae > Hordeum > Hordeum marinum. The sequence goes on along the minus strand of CM039675.1, from coordinate 363,737,873 downwards.
GAGAGAAAATGAAGTTCATCATTCTTGATAAGGTTGGAGGAGCATTTGTAAGACCAAACGACATGACGGTGTACTCATAAGAGCCAAAACTCGTCCTGAAAGCGGTCTTACGAATGTCTTCTTCGTGAATGTGAATCTGATGATAGCCATGCGAAGATCAAGCTTCAAGAAAACCTTGGCAACTTTCAGTTGTTCAAACAACTCATTGATGTTGGGAAGTGGGTACTTGTTTCTGATTGTCTTCTTGTTCAATGGACGGTAGTCGACACAAAGACGGTCCATGCCATCCTTCTTCTTGACAAACAGAACACCACAACCGTATGGAGAGGAACTTGGTCTGATCAAACCCAGACATTCTTGTTCATCTAGCTGCTTCTTCAACTCTTTCAACTCTTCGGGGACAAGTTTATAAGGGCGCTTGCAAACCGGTTCAGTTCCGGGCTCAAGATCAATCACGAACTCGACTGGCCGGTGCGGAGGCATTCCTGGCAATTCTTCTAGAAAGACATCTTCATACTCATTCACCACCGAAATTTGAGAAATCGCCGAGATTTCACCCTTCTCATTAAGAGAAAAGAGACGGATTGTGTAATCGCGAGCCGTGAAAATAATCACATCTTCTGAAGGATGAGTCGGTTTGACTTCTTTTTCTTTACAATCAATGTAAGCCTTATTCATAGCCAAGAAGTCCATCCCAAAATGAGATCAATGTCGGAATTACCGAGAACAATTGGAGAAGCCAGAAAAGAATAATTGCCCATCTTGATAGAAACATCCGGAACCAAGCAATTGGAATTCATTAACTTCCTAGGAGACACCACTGACACAGGTCTAAGGAGATCTTGACATGCAAACTCATGCATTGCAAAGAATGAACGAGACATGAAACAATGCGATGCACCAGTATCAAACAAAACTTTTGCAGGAATGGAGTTAACTGAGAGATTACCCATGATCACTTGAGAAGAATCCTCTGCCTCTGCTGCATTCACCATATTCACCCTTGCTGAATTGGGATTATGCTTCACCAGTGCATTGCCTGGAGGCCTGACAGGAGGAGGAGGCAGAAGACACTGCTGGTTGCACTTGTTTGCATAGTGGCCCTTCTGACCACACTTGTGACAAGTAACATTAGAAAGCAGACGAACATTGCCTAGAGGAGGAACAAGAACTGCTTTGGACGCCTAGGGTCTCTACTGAAATCCTGTGTTGGGTGGGTGGGAAGAACCACGACCATCGAACTGCTTCTGCTGCTGAGGAGGACGAAACGGAGGAGGATTTGGCACCCAATACTTCTGCTGCTTAGGAACCATCCAAGAGCAGGAAGAAGACGAATATGAATACCTTGAATGCTTCCTTGAGTTCTCCAACTTGAGCTGAGTTGCCTCGACCTTCAAAGCCATGTTGTAGAACTGATCAAACTCACGAGGCTCTTGAAGAACTAGGCCTGACAGAAGCTCATCCTTGAGACCACCTCTGAACTGATAGATCATGGCCTTGTCATCTGAAACATCTTGCTTAGCATAGCGGGCTAGATTCTGGAACTCGATGTTGTACTGATAGACAGACTTGCTTCCCTGCTTCAGGTTCCTGAACTTCTCACGCATCTCCTGGACAAACCTTGTCGGAATATAATGGGCCCTGAAGTCATGACAAAAATCGTCCCAAGTAACAACACGATCACCCCTGGAATCCTTGTACTACTGCCACCAATCAGCTGCCTGACCCTTGATCTAGAACGATGCAAATCTGACAAAGTCCTCTAGTCTGACATTGCTGCACTCAAAATGCTTACTTATATCACGGAGCCAATCATCAGCATCAAAAGGCTGCTCAGAATAGGTGAAAGACTTGGGCTGGTTGGCAAGGAACTGATTGAGCGTCGCAAACTGAAGTTGATTCTGAAAATTCCCTTGAAAGCCTTGTTGACCCTGATCTCTTTCTTGCAACAGCCTGAGCAACATCTGAGTGTTCGCATTGGTTGCGGCCATCACAGCTTGCCAATCTTCTAGAGGAGAAGGAGGCGGGGGGAATGGAACATCAGCCTGCTCCTCACCATGACCCTTGTTACGAGTTGGTGGAGCCATCCTGAAGATGGACAAAAACATCAGCACCTCATTGATAAGATGAATTCAATAGCTGAATCAAATGCTTGAAAGAATTGAACAAATAACATCAGAGCCTTCCTACTGAAAAATTAGTAAGAATGCTTTCTTCGGTTTTGTGATAACATCATCACATATAAGAAGCCACTTGCAATAACACAAAAGTATTGAGCTAATGTTGCTCGGAACAAATGTATATGCCCACATACATCTGAAGAAGATGATCCTAGATAACTACAAGATTTCCCACCTAAGAACTTGCGAAAACTTTCTGGTTATGCAATCCGGTGTGAGGGATACAAGGAGGAAATATCTCACACAACTAGCAATCCTACACCCCAACTGTATCCATCCTTCAACACATAACCAGAGACTTTCGCAAATTCATCCAACTCGAATCCTCGAACTCACAACGATACTAAATCATGGTCGTACGTCGGATGCCTCCCCAGTACTGGATGACTCCAGCCTTATCTCACCACGACAAGTATTGAAGTAATTCTGAACACTCTCCATCCTGAGATATCAAGGAAGTTGAGTGATAACGATGTGCCAACATTCCCTGGAGCTCGACTCCCCGGAACAAATCAAGTGAGACAAGAGGCACCAAGGCAGAACCCTAAAAAATACCCGCATGATCCTAAAAAATTTGAGCAAGAAAAGGAGCAGAATCAAAATTCCTAAGTCTAACACCTCACAAGAGCATAGAAGAGGGGCAAAAATAATCCTACTCTCCAATATACCTAGACTCAAAATAGTTTTACTAGACTCGACTCGGCCAAGTTCGATCAAGCAAAGGCTCCTATGGTCATATGGATCTGATACCAACTTGTCACGCGCAAGATGTGTGCCTATCCATATTAAGGCACGGGGGCCTTGCAAGGGATAGAGGCGCATCTTGTCGTTCACAAGTATAGCATCATTACATCATACATTACAGAAGAGATGAGTATATGAGTTGTCTTACACTTGCCACATACTAAATTACAATTCCACACAAGAGTTCAAAAATCAATATGAAGACATGGTCTGACTATGGATGAAAACAAATGACAAAAGCAGATGCAATGATACTATCTCGCTATCCCGAAGATCACGACCATGGTCCTCTACTCATCCGGATAAGTCACGTACATCCTGCCCCTTTCCTCGTCATACTCCCACTGGAGTTGCATCAGATCATCCTGCATAAACTCATCTGTACCTGTACCTGGATTGTTGTAATAATCTGTGAGCCACAAGGACTCAGCAATCATGTGCCCGGGTACCGAGACTATTCAAGCTTAAAGGTTGGGATGGGGTATGTGTTTAGTTTGCAGCAGCACTAAGCATTTATGGTGGCTAAACTTATGTTAGATGAAGATAAATATGTAGCCTAGGATGAACGATCGAATCTAGAGTGGCCTCTATGAGATCCTGAACACTTACTTACGTCAATCATAACCCCACCGTGTTCTCTCTCGGATCATGTTCACAAGCAGAGATGATCACGGTTACTCACACCATTGGTGCTTTTTATTTAGAGTTTACTTCAAGTTAACTATAACCGGGTGTTAAACAAATATCCAAGTTGCCACATAACCATGGGCTCGGCTTTCCGAAAGATTTGACCCTGCAGGGGTGCTCCAACTAGTCCATCACAAATTAACCACACTCCACGGGAATAGCCTCGACCACGGATCTCGTGATCATCCTAGGCAACTCCGAAGGAATTCCAACACCTCGAGATAACCCGAAGAAAGTTAGAGCCCTCACGCAAGACACTCGATAAAGGTAAAACAAATCCAGCAAGACCACCCGACATGTCGAGGAACCTGATAAGAGCCGCGTATCTTGTTCTCAAGACACGAGGGATAAGCACAGCGTACAGTGGCCTGATAGAAATCTCCCGAGTTGGCCCCGCACACGGCTCTAGTTTGGACCAACACTCATGAGGAGCACTGGCCCGGGGGGTGATTAATTATCCATGGGGTTGCAAAGCCCTATGCAAATTTTATTAAGTTATTAAGCAAATGTAGTACCAATGTTGGGTCTTTCCAGATAAGTTTTAATCTCAACCGAATAAACAAGGGGGTCCCCATAACAACTCCGAGCATGTTAGGAGCGCAAAGTATGGAAATATAACACCGGTAACAAGAAACTATGGCGGTAACAGCGGAACAAAACACCTAGCAAAAGGCCAAGCCTTCCACCAATACCAAGATATATGTGTGCATTAAATTATATAACAGAAAATATTGTGATATGCTAAATCCATGTTATCACATGGAACAACCTGTACCTGCAACTAGAACGCTATAAGAGGGGCTGAGTAGCGGTAACTTAGCCAATAACGGTTTGCTAGGATGTGGAGGGCTAGACGCTATCATGGCAATTAGGAGGCTGATATTCAAGTGGTAGGTAGTGCAATTGCAACGATAAGAGCGAGACAACTAGCAAGCAAAAATAGTATTGGGATCCGCGTACGATCATCTTGCATGTTGGTTCTTTAGTGGAACAAGTAGTGGGATCCTCGTAGTTGTACTCGCCTGGCTCTTCATACTCAGGTTCAACGTTCGTGTCTACCCAAAAGAAACAGCAAGACTAAACAAACAACCATGGTGCAACGCACAAGCAAGAATGATGCATGCTTATTTGAAGAGTTTTAGCATGGCAATCCTAACTAGTCATGTTTCACATGCAAAGGATAGGTTATTAATGAATCTGGACAGGACCTTATGTTAAGTTATTTAGACATGCATGAACATGGAAAATATGGATGCATCATGCGAAAACGATATAAATGCATATGCAGCACGTCGGAAACGGAGTTACGGTTCTCACGATACGCTCACGACAAGATACGAAGGCAAAACACAAGAAAAGAAGGATCTGGGCTATTCCTTGGCATTCCAAGATAGCCACTGGTTAGGCAATGAAACAAGAACCACAATAGATCCAAACATCAAGCAATTCCATGGAGTATAGCTCCCACAAGTCACAAAATAATAAAACAAACAATCTGCCACAAAACAACATCATAGCAATTTGCACAGCCAATAACTTGAGCTATAGGAATCCTACAACCACAAACAAGGCATTGACAGAAACTACATAACATGCATATCAACTTGTCCAACTACACAATCTGGAAAGGAGGCACACATCAATAAGCATGAAGCTCACAAGTTGGCATGATGAAACAGAAATCTGGGACTTGGTGAAAATAACAGCTTTCTGGAATCTGAGTTAACCTGATGGCAAGTTGACAGCAGAAACTAATGGTGTTAGAGACCACCTCATGGCATGAAAATTAACAGGATGTTGTTGGGAACGCGACAGACAACAAAAATTTCCGGTATAGCGAGCACGCCCAGGACCACTATGGAGACTGCATACAAGGTTTGATCTGATCCGTACCGACTCGAAGCGCAGCGGAAGTAGAGTCGATGACGAACGGCGGTGCAGATCCCCTCAGCTAGGATTTTACAACCTCCCAACCGCGAGGATGTATACCCTCATCTGCCCTGCGGACAGCCCTCCAGGAGGCGGTCGCATAGCCCCCCGGATGGTGTCGCGGACAGCCCTTCGGGAGGACCTCCGAAACTCGGACTGTCACTCGGACAGCCCTTCGGGAGGACCTCCAAAACTTGGACGGTCACACAGACAGCCCTTCGGGAGGCACTCTCGAACTAAGACCGAAACTACGATCTCTCTACAAAGTTGCACACATACGGTGTCATCTATCCGGCAGGGCTTCGCCGTCCAGAACTAGTTCCTGCCGGAACCCAGACAGCCTTTCGGCTCTACGAAACTATTTCGCTGGGAGGGAGAGAGAGAGCTTGCAAAGCAAAGCATGTGTATGAGAGCACAAGGATGAGCATTTTGGGCTGCCTCCTCACCCCTATTTATAGGATGAGAGACTATGGTAAAAATACCAAAATGCCCTCAGATATTTTCACTATTCATAATAGTGATTCCACTATTCATAAATTGTGTTCCCCACTATTCACAATAGTGTCTTCCACTATTTCGTAATAGTGTTTTCACTAGTCATGAGATATTTTCTCCCAATAGTGTTTCCCACTATTCATAATAGTTTCCACTATTCACGAATAGTGTTTCCACTATTCACAAATAGTGTTTCCAATAAAGTAATCCAAAAAGCACTTTCACTATTCATGACGATATTTTTCAGCGTCCGTTCGAACTAAAAATATTTATGTGGGCTTAGAACATTTCCAGTACCCACTAAAATAATTTTCAATACGATCCGGAACAATTCCGGAATAGTGATTTTCATCTGTGAAAAGCATCTGAAGCGGTTCCGGCAGCTCCGGAACATTTCCGGTTATTCTTCCGGAAAATTCCCAGAAGTTTCCAGAATGATTCTGGCACCCTCCAAGAATTATCAGGCATGTGCCAAAACCAATTTGACTTTATGGTATCCTCTGAAACAACTTTTCAGTTTCACCAAAACTGTTCCGGTGACCTGTCTGCGGAACATTTCCGCTGTCCGAAACTTTTCGGTGATTTTCTCTCAGACTCCCTGTCTAGTATTCAACAGATAGATGACCCTTAAGCGTGTGACCCTATAGGTTCGGTGAAGCATAGACATGACCTGGAACCCCTTCCGATCAATGATCAACATCGGAGCCGTGGACACCCATATCGATCCCTATACCCACACGAATAAATATTCGAGTGAACCCCCAGTTGCCGTGTGCTATACCTGTTGCTTCGCGATATGTTACAAATACCCGAGGTGAGACATGTTGGCATCCCCATGGATCAACAACTTGTCCACTATGCCAGTTACCTCGTTATCGGTATTGTTCTCTTTTCTCGTTCCCGTGTTCCGGCATCCCCGTGATCAAATCGCAAAGTGTCTGGCCAGACGATGATGGATACCGTAACACCGAGAGGGCCCAGAGATATCTCTCCATCGTCGGAGGAGCAAATCCCAATCTTGAGCTATCAAGTTACTTCACTTACTTTTCCATGAACCCGTAAGCCGCCGTAATAGCCACCCATTTACGGATGACGTTTAACAAACCCCAAAGTTCATGAAGCAAGCATGAAGAAACTCGATACTCTCATGGTCTAAGGAATTATGCAAACATTAACTTCTCTGTGTTATTAACCATTAACTTATGACGAATGTATCTCATAGCATAACATTAATTTGGGTCGATTCAACACAAATGTTCTTCTAACATTGTGCCCTCAAAATTGCCGGCATAGCCATGCCCATGATCAGGAAAACAAGATCATCATGCAATACTTGAGCCAGTCTTAGAGGCCAGACTAGGAATACATTTTACCATTTATTATCCCACACGTGCACATGAGTTTCCCTCCAAGCCTCGTTTTATTTGTAGACTCGAGAATCATTGCAGTTATAGCATGGAACATAAACATAATTATGAACAGGGAGATAATCAATAACATTTATTATTGCCTCTAGGGCATATCTCCTACAGACTCCCACTTGCACTAGAGTCAATAATCTAGTAAATGCTAATGCACTTTACACCTATGGCATACTGGTGTAAAATATGCTTCGCTTGTGGTATAGCCTGATGTCCAACGGATCTGACAACTTCAGCTCTGTGTGTAACTATGCATATCCTCGCGTTTTCACGCTATCACAAAATTCGTATTTTGTGTGAACTTGGCTTTTCATATGTGTGAATCATTGGTCGAAACCCGATTCCTCAGACTGAGCTATGGAGCAACTATCTGCAATAGTGTCTCATAGACTAAAACCATCTTGGAACCATACTAAGTTCATGAATGAACTATATGATTCAACAACTTCTTTGTCGCTTCCAAAGTGTCAACATACTTAGCCTTTGTTATAGAATTCGCCACAGTATCTTGTTTGGAACAATTTCCAACTACCGTGCCACCATATTGTGTATTACACAAAACCCTTAACTTAAATCGAAAATCGCATGGAGCATTGATTGAGACTGTATCGATGTAATTTCTTACAACGAGCACTTCATAATCTCTGCTTGCGAGAAACATGTCATCAGCACTACTCTAGTACTTAATGACATCTTTCACTATTGTCCCATGATTAGTGCATTGATCACTTTGGTATCTATACTCGCAACAACTTGGGAGTATCGGACATATCTGGTTGCTTTACATACCATGGAATACATGATTAATCCAAACACAAGAGTGTGTGGAATCTCCATCATGTATTTCACTCATCAGTGTTTTGGGACACTGAGTCTTGCAAAAACTCTTTCCATGTGACTTCGGCAAGAATCACTCCTTGGCTTTTTAAATGCTAAAAGGTTTTAGCACCTTGTCAATATGTATTCATTGCTTAGCCCCATTAGGTAAATCTATCTCCATAGATCATCATGCCTAATATGAGGCTATTTAGCCTAAGCACTTCATGGAAAAAACTATTTTCAAATGAAGTCCTAATTCGTGTCAAGAAATTTATTTCCAATTAACAATGTGTCAATTACACAAGGTTTTTAGAAATAGTATTATGCTCTCACTTACTTTCTTGAATCACAAGCATCTTCGATACCCATTTGATGAAGTCAAACCCCTTTGACCATTCCATCACAAACGAAGATTCCAACTCCACTTTGCTCTCTTCTGTCCATCGCTGGAACTCTGAAGTTTGCATATTTACTAGCATCCTCTGGATCGACAAATTACTTTGGACTGTATCACATACAAGTCCTAGGTTTCATTTACATCATATGGAAATCCTTTTGTCATCCATGTTTCATATCTCATGATTGATATATGTATTAATTGCTAGTTCAACCCGAACCGACCTTAAGCATCGCTACGATGAAACAACCTCATCGTAGCCAACTCCTTGAACTTGTTATTTCAACAAGTCGAGCTTTATGGATAAAACATTTTTATCCGTATCAGTTTTTAGTTCCATAAATATTCGTTAGACTCTAAGTCCTCTGAAAGTTGTATCAAGGTTTTAATCTTGAATCACATATATGGAAACTATCTCAGATTGTATTGGCATTTAGCCAATCCCGGAGTCAGGGCCCATCAATGCTTCCTTGTGTATTGTAGGTATACTGTTGTCCAACAACAATATCTCCTTTGCGCACCTGATAGGTTTGCATGAGCTTTGCCTACGTGGTTCAGCTGCACATTCGACCGAAGTCCATACATTTTATTGTAGAGACTTACGTATCAGTCGTAGTAGGAAACAACGGAATCACTTCCAGGGTTTCTTTCCTTTGAACCGATGACGAAGATACTGGTTATCTCATCGAGTTGCACTGTCCTCCCACTCACCTTTTGTAAGAACTATTCTCTTTAAAAACATACCGTTTTGTGGCAAAACCCTTTGCCTCGGTATAGTGGTGGGGGAATACCCAATGACTTGGGATAACCATACAAAGTAGTACTTGTCTGATTTGGAATAGGTTTGTAACCTTTTACACAAGCCCCATATTCCAAATGTTAAGAAAAGATATAACATGGTTGGGCGTACCATACCATGGCGTCATTTCAACAGACCTAATGGATCTCTTTTCAGTGTAAAAGCTGCAGTCTCTAAAGCATCACTCTATAAAAGGGATAATGGCAAATCTATTTATGTCATCTTTGATCTTACCATGTCATAAATGGTTCGATTACATCTTCACGGACTTTCCACTTTGGAGTAGTGTTCCGGGAGGTGCAAGTTATGAAACTCTTTTCACAACTCATCAGACATTCGCTAAACTTGTAACTCAAATATTCCTTTCCGCAATCAAATTGCAGAAACATAATTTTCTTGGTACAATAACTTCTACTTCAATTTTAAAACCTTTCGAATGATTTCAAAAGATCCAGACTTACGTCTCATCAAGTAAATATCCATATATCTACTTGAGTCATTTTTGAAGGTAGACAAATCCACTATTTGCAACAACATTTATCGGACTACATACATCAAATGTATGATCACTGATAAGTTCTTTGCTCGTTCCTTATTGCCTGTGAACGGTATTTCAGTCACTTCACCATTTGGAGGAAAGTTGCAAGTGTCATATGATTCAAAATCAAACGACTTCAAAATCCATCATAATGGAATTTTCCATGCAGGTTTCTCCAATGTGACCAAATGCAGTGCCACACATATGTGGTATTCTTTTAGTCTTGCGACATTTAGCGTCAGTGTTATGGATATATCATATTTCCATCAGTATTCATAACATACATCCCATCAGGATGGAAGCATGGCCCTTCATGTTATTCATAATACTGAACAACAATTTTTCTTTTTATGAACAAATCTTTTGCAACAAACATTGTGCAATGGGCTAGAGTGTATGCAACTCTAAAATGAACTATGAAAATAAACCCAGAGGTAATGTATTATTATGAATATTCATAACATACGTCTCATTCATAATGAAAATATGGCCCTTATGTTATTCATAACACCGAACATGAAAAGTTCTCTTATGAACAACCTTCTTGCAAGATACCTTATGCAAAGGGCTAGAGTGTGAAACTCTAAAATGAATTATGAAACTTAATACGTAGGGAATACACCGATGGAAGGCATAGTAACATTTACTATGTTCCCTGCGTGTATCTAAGCCTCATATTTCTGGCTAGTCTTTCAGGCCATAGTAGTTCTTACATCGAGTTGCAACAGAATGCAATCGAGCGGGTATCTTTGTGACCAACTCACAGTACCCAAGAATTAATGATTAACATGTTTAACCATAATTCCCAAGAACTATATCTTTGACCAGCCTTCTATACATCAAAAACTTGTATGACATTCATACATGAGCTGGATATTCCATTCTTCTTTCCTTTTGCCATTATACTTCTAATAGTTTAACTTTCAGTATTTCTCCTACTCTCACAAGAAGCACCCAACTTAAGAGTGGCATTAGCCCCAGACTTCCTAGGCGTGAAAGTCTCACTGACACCCTTCGGACACTTCCTTTCTCTTTAAGTTGTTGTTTTATTCACCTTTCATCATATGACAGGCGTTCTCCTGGATCCCTCTCTTATCAGTCTAATGCATAGTAAACTCCTTTACTAATAGTTTGAAAACAAACATTGCTTTGGATATCTTATATCTTTTTAGACTTTGTCTGTCTCTGAAAATGATTTTCAGATTCCATGAATATCACATAACTATCCAAACTTTCGAAGTTCGGGTCTCATGGAAGCAAACATATTTCACTTGACCGAAATGGAATTTTAGCTTTTGGATCGAAGGACGGGAGTCATATCATCCATAGCATTAGCGGGACAATACCGAAAGCATGCGATAGGACAAGTCTTTCTCGGCACTCTTGAGGACAATCCTCACCTTACGTTACCAACCGTAAAGTTTTAACCAGATATTTAACAGCTTATTCAATTTTAATAGGGAAGGTGGAAACGCGAGCCATTATCCTACAACTATTATGCAAATCACACTTAGACATTGTTCAAAATTAATTGCACTGAGAATTAAAACAAGTTAATTCTACAGTGAGCTCCCACTCAAATCAATATCTCTCATAATTGATTGTGAGTGATTCAAGATCCAAATTACAATTCAACGCCAAGGATGTATCCATCTCAAGTGACGAGAATTGCAATCGGTAGGCCAACTTGCCAATCACATCTCTATGTGATTCTTGTTCATCTTTCGATGCATGTGTTCCGAGCTCATGACTTTCGTGCCTGAACATCAAGACAACCAAGTGATCTCGCTGCGAGGTCTCAACTCACCCGCCTCACACTTCTCTAATCGTTCGTACCCATGTAACCATGTGATACCCCGAAGAGATAGGTGCCGTGACGGTGCTACACTTGGGAGAACACTAACTACTTGATATTTTGTGAGAGATCACCCTAATAAAAAGCAACTACCGCGCAATCAAGAAGGGTGCATCAAGAGGGATAAACATCTCAGGCAATTTATAATAGCGTGATATGGTATAGCCCTTTCTGACGGAGAAGTCTTTCATTCCTTCGTCTTCGGCATTCGCGTCGGTGTTCACCTTTGCGAAGATTGCCACCACCTTGTTGATGCACCAAATAATATTGCTATCTCTATAGCTTAATAAAATAAGTGCATTACATAAGGTTGACACGCAGGTCATTAAAGTGCAATCATATGGCTCCAGCCATCATGCCGAATCATGACACACGGGTCATGTTAATCAATTTACATCATATAGTCATCTCATACATAATCAAATTATTATGAACACTGCTATACCACATCACATGCACATGCAAACCATCCTGCAAAACCAAGTTAGACGCCTCTAATCGGTCCATGCAAAAACTTGTTTTACGTGGCTTCTAAGGTTTCGAAACAAACCGAATCTACCAACGTCCATCATCAAGTATGATAATTCAAGTTGCTAGATTAACTTTCCAGGGTGTATGAAACACGAGATAATAAAATCTCAAGCCCCATACTAAACTTCGTCATACGCGTGACCCCCGTGCAGATCACATCTGCATTGCCCTTTCGTCTGCGAAACATCCATATTTCTTTTGACTATGGTGGAACCCAAAGAACTGTTAGCACTTCGTTGATCTGTCAATCAGCATAGTCAGGAGCAGCATGAAAGGATCGTGCATTGTCAGAACTTTGTAAGATTCCACCATTCCGTCAAGATATGGACTACGCAAATTCATGGGAAGCAATAGGAACATCGGGTAACAGATTTCATCTGCTACCCGCACAAATAATTTTCAGCAATAGATCTCATCTACTACAAAATTATACTATGCAATACCCATACATCTCATGTATTCTAGATCATAACATGCATCTACTCATAGCCTGGCTCTTGATGCCACTGTTGGGAACGCGATAGAAAACAAAAATTTCCGATATAGCGAGCACGCCCAGGACCACTATGGAGACTGCATACAAGGTTTGATCTGATCCGTACCGACTCGAAGCGCAGCGGAAGTAGAGTCGATGACGAACGGCGGTGCAGATCCCCGCAGCTAGGATTTTACAACCTCCCAACCGCGAGGATGTATACCCTCATCTGCCCTGCGGACAGCCCTCCAGGAGGCGGTCGCATAGCCCCCCGGACGGTGTCGCGGACAGCCCTTCGGGAGGACCTCCGAAACTCGGACTGTCACTCGGACAGCCCTTCGGGAGGACCTCCAAAACTTGGACGGTCACACAGACAGCCCTTCGGGAGGCACTCTCGAACTAAGACCGAAACTACGATCTCTCTACAAAGTTGCACACATACGGTGTCATCTATCCGGCAGGGCTTCGCCGTCCAGAACTAGTTCCTGCCGGAACCCAGACAGCCTTTCGGCTCTACGAAACTATTTCGCTGGGAGGGAGAGAGAGCGCTTGCAAAGCAAAGCATGTGTATGAGAGCACAAGGATGAGCATTTTGGGCTGCCTCCTCACCCCTATTTATAGGATGAGAGACTATGGTAAAAATACCAAAATGCCCTCAGATATTTTCACTATTCATAATAGTGATTCCACTATTCATAAATAGTGTTCCCCACTATTCACAATAGTGTCTTCCACTATTTCGTAATAGTGTTTTCACTAGTCATGAGATATTTTCTCCCAATAGTGTTTCCCACTATTCATAATAGTGTTTCCACTATTCACAAATAGTGTTTCCAATAAAGTAATCCAAAAAGCACTTCCACTATTCATGACGATATTTTTCAGCGTCCGTTCGAACTAAAAATATTTATGTGGGCTTAGAACATTTCCAGTACCCACTAAAATAATTTTCAATACGATCCGGAACAATTCCGGAATAGTGATTTTCATCTGTGAAAAGCATCTGAAGCGGTTCCGGCAGCTTCGGAACATTTCCGGTTATTCTTCCGGAAAATTCCCAGAAGTTTCCAGAATGATTCTGGCACCCTCCAAGAATTATCAGGCATGTGCCAAAACCAATTTGACTTTATGGTATCCTCTGAAACAACTTTTCAGTTTCACCGAAACTGTTCCGGTGACCTGTCTGCGGAACATTTCCACTGTCCGAAACTTTTCGGTGATTTTCTCTCAGACTCCCTGTCTAGTATTCAACAGATAGATGACCCTTAAGCGTGTGACCCTATAGGTTCGGTGAAGCATAGACATGACCTGGAACCCCTTCCGATCAATGATCAACATCGGAGCCGTGGACACCCATATCGATCCCTATACCCACACGAATAAATATTCGAGTGAACCTCCAGTTGCCGTGTGCTATACCTGTTGCTTCGCGATATGTTACAAATACCCGAGGTGAGACATGTTGGCATCCCCATGGATCAACAACTTGTCCACTATGCCAGTTACCTCGTTATCGGTATTGTTCTCTTTTCTCGTTCCCGTGTTCCGGCATCCCCGTGATCAAATCGCAAAGTGTCTGGCCAGACGATGATGGATACCGTAACACTGAGAGGGCCTAGAGATATCTCTCCATCGTCGGAGGAGCAAATCCCAATCTTGAGCTATCAAGTTACTTCACTTACTTTTCCATGAACCCGTAAGCCGCCGTAATAGCCACCCATTTACGGATGACGTTTAACAAACCCCAAAGTTCATGAAGCAAGCATGAAGAAACTCGATACTCTCATGGTCTAAGGAATTATGCAAACATTAACTTCTCTGTGTTATTAACCATTAACTTATGACGAATGTATCTCATAGCATAACATTAATTTGGGTCGATTCAACACAAATGTTCTTCTAACATTGTGCCCTCAAAATTGCCGGCATAGCCATGCCCATGATCAGGAAAACAGGATCATCATGCAATACTTGAGCCAGTCTTAGAGGCCAGACTAGGAATACATTTTACCATTTATTATCCCACACGTGCACATGAGTTTCCCTCCAAGCCTCGTTTTATTTGTAGACTCGAGAATCATTGCAGTTATAGCATGGAACATAAACATAATTATGAACAGGGAGATAATCAATAACATTTATTATTGCCTCTAGGGCATATCTCCTACAGATGCTAGAAGACAACATATACTTCAAAACACTAGCACTAAGCTTGATCTAAATCTCAACATATCACAAGATAGCAACCACTCTTCATGGCATAAAAATAACAGCAGATTCTCAGACTTAGAAATATTTGGCATGATTGAAAACAGCAACATATTAGTGGCTACATTAGAGCATGGTTCCCACTTATTTGGAAGTTGATCATGACAAAGATAGATACCATGGCATTCTACACATCAAAGACTACCATATTCATGATGGCACAAACATCATAGCATGCATGGATTAAACATAGCAAGAATGACAAAATGGCATTATGAGATAAAATGACATTTTGACAAACTTTCTCAAAAGACCAAACCAATAGCACCAGTGAAATTCTTGGATTTTTCTACCCCAAATTCATGTATCATACTCATATGGTCACATGAAGCATCATGGCAAAAACTACATAGCAAAAACACCATCCACTCTTATTAGTGAAAACTTACCCTAAATGTGCATGAGCATAAATGAACCTATCTAGATTTGGTAATAAAGCTAAAATTGGAAAAGATCTATTTAACACTACAAAACATGACACATGCTACAATAATAAATAGTGTATGACAAGTGGGGCATGCCCACTTGTCACACACACACACCCCAAACCTACACATATAAACCACACACACACACATGGCATGCACATACACACATACACACATATGCACAAGTGCACATGGGCACTGCCACACTCGTGAAAATACACACCTATGTGTGTGGGTGTTCATCACACACACACATATGCACACATATATGCACAAGTGCATATAGGCACATACACATGCATGTGACACCACACTCACACAGATACACCTATATGCATATATGCACACACACATATATGCACTGCACATACACATGTATATCTAAGCAGAAAAAAATACAATCATCTAGCATGTAGGTATACACATACACACACACATACTCACATCATAAAAGAAAGAAAAGAAAAGAAAGAAAATAAAAAAACGCAAAAGGGGGTATGGGGATCGAACCCCAGACCCACTGGTCTTTCCCCCGAGCGCACACCACTACGCCACGGCCACGACTGCTAATAGAGAAGGAAACCTGCGTGTCTAGTACTAAAGAGGGCAAAACTGACTAGCGAAACTGAAGAAACGAACACCTACGGTGATAGGCAACGGCGGCGACGATTCCCGACGGCATAGGGGGTCTCCGACGAGGGGAAAGCAATCCAGGGGCTGCTGCACCTATGGGGATTCCATCCCCGTCCGTGGAACGGATCTATGAGGAGGGGAGAGGGGCACAACCTCCAAGCTTTCCTCTGCTATGGCGACAACGCGGCGGCGAGTGCGAACAGAGACGACGGGACGACAGCGACCACGGATCTCGACGGTGACTACGCGAGGAGGAACCAGAGAGGGAAAAGGAGGCACGGGTGCTCACGAGGGGGCGACGATGCTGCGCTCGGAGCAGGGAAGAAGAGGCGCGGCGTTGCGGCGAAGGGGAGGAAGACCGGCGATGAAGAGGAGGCAGCCGACGCCCTGGATCCTCCCACGGCGCAATAACACCGGGAACGGAGCGCGGGGGCGACCCCCGAGTGCCACGGCATCTCGGACGCGGAGGAGAACCACCGGAGACAGCGAATGACGGCGAAGACGATCGGTGACAGCACTGGCTCTCTCTAAACCTCTCACTTTGAACTTACCTGAGGAAAGGAGGAAGAAGCAGGGAGAATTGGAGGGAGAGGGGAGGAGCGATGGCGGGAGGAAGGGAGGAGAGGAAACCTAGGGATCCGCACTTTAAATAGGGATGGCCTTGACGTCCGTGATCTCCTCTCACGGCGTCGACAAGAGCGCCTCTCTGCGCTCTGCTCTCTCTCACTCGCGCGCTCTAATGGAGGAAGACGGCGGCAGGTAGCCGTCTCGCTTGGACCTAGGCTGGGCCTTCTCGCTTGCCAACAGGAGGCCCACTGCTCTCTCACCCTCAAAACAATAAAACAGAGGGAGCTTTATCTTTTAAAATAACATCAACACAAGAAAAACCCACCAGAAAAAAAATAAAAGGATTCTGCAAGAACAAAAATACTTTGACAAAGAAAATAAAATGCACTATTTAACTAAAATATCAAGATGATTTTAGGACAAGTAATTTAAATACTTTTAAAACATAACAGCCCCTGTTTTATTTCAAAACCCCAATTCATAAAGCTCAAAATAGCAAAAGAATAACACTCACATGCTTAAAATATTATAGGCTATCTCCTGAACATTTTTAAACAATTTAATTTGCAAGTAGAATATGTTGATAAAATGACCAGGGAATAAAGGGGTATTTGGTTGGGTTTTGTTGAAAAGAAAAAAGAGGGGAAAGGAGAAGGAGTGTTGCACCACATACACTCAAACCACGTCACACAACACAAGAATACACCCAACCACAACAAGGTCACACCACAAACAAGGCATGGCATGATGAATGATATGATGCATGATGCATGAATGCATGAACAAGGCATGGCATAACAAGGCTCAAACTCACATCATTAAACTCATGACAACAAGGTTCACATAAGATACATGCCATAAAAGGTAGGGACAGCACTTGCCCTGTCAAACACTACTTGGTCAATTTTTGAGAGAGGCAACCTAGGTCCAGCCGGCGAGCCCCCGGGCCCGGGAACCGGGTCGAGGAGCCAGTGAGTGAAGAGTCCTTCGATGGAAACGAAAAGGGCGTGCCCTAAGAGCTAGCCTGGGGCACCCATTGCATTCATAAGTCCAAAAGGGAAGGGATACATACATACACTGGTCTTTTCAGTAGTAAAAAGGACGGAGGAGCGCCACGTTCCATGGGCGCTCGGTCTCCTTGCCGGAGGCGTCTCTTTTGCGCTTCTACGGCTTCTAGGCGTCTATTAGGTAGTACGCATTGTTGTGCAACGCCTTGCTGACCATGAATGGGCCCTCTCATGGGGATGACAACTTGTGTTGTCTGGCTATTCGCTGGATCCGCCTGAGCACCAGGCCCCCTTCATGAAAGGAGAGTGGCCAGATTCGATTGATGTGGTAGTGTCGGAGTTTCTACTGGTAGATTGCCATCCAGCTCAAGGCCAGTTCGCGGGCCTCTTCGAGTAAGTCACCGCCGTCTTCTCTTGCCTCCTTCGCATCCTTCTCCGTGTATAGGGAGACCCAAGGCGAGTCGAACTTTATGTCGGTGGGGATGATCACCTCGGACCCGTATACAAGGAAGAAAGGCGTGTAGCCGGTTGATTAGTTGGGGTGGTCCTGAGACTTCAAAGGACAGTCGGCAGCTTGTCGATCCAGCAGCCGGCCGACCTTACCAGTGGCGTCACGAGCTGGGGCTTGATGCCGGACAGGATGAGCCCGTTTGCCCTCTTGACCTGGCCGTTTGACTGTGGATGAGCGACGGAGGCCAGATTGAGCCGGATTCCTTGCTTGAAGCAGAAACGCGCGAGCACGCCCTTGGCGAAGTTCGTGTCGTTGTCGGTGATGATGCTGTGAGGGATGCCATAGCGAACCATGATGTCGTCGATGAACCGGACGACCGTGGGGCCATCCAGCTTCTTCATTGGTCGTGTCTCGATCTACTTGGTGAATTTGTCGACGGCCACCAGCAAATGTGTCATGCCTCCTCGTGCGGTCTTGAAGGGATCCACCATGTCCAGCCCCCAGACGGCGAAGGGCCATGCGAGGGGGATGGTCTGGAGGGCTGATGCCGGCATGTGGCTCTGTGTGCTGAAGCACTGACAACCCTCACACTCGTCTACCAATTTCTTGGCCGCCTCGAGAGTAGTGGGCCAGTAGAAGCCGTGCCAGAAGGCCTTGGCCACCAGGGTTTTGGAGGCAGCGTGATGCCTGCACTCTCCCTAGTGGATGTCGAGGAGGATCTCCAGACCCTTTTCCGGCTCGACACAACATTGAAAGACGCCGGTGGTGCTGCGATGTACGAGCTCGTTGTTGATGATGATGTACGCCGAGGCCCGGCGCTGAATTTTCCTTGCCAAGGCCTCGTCGAGGGAACCTCACCGCGTAGCAGGAATGCCAAGATAGGATGGGCCCATGAGGGAGCCGAGACGAGGGCCAACTCAGCAGCCCCCGGGCCTGGATGATCAGTCCCCAGGACCAGCTTGCCAGCCCCCAGGGCCGGCTCGCCAGCCCTCGAGGCCGGCTTGTCGATTGTCATCTGGACAACCGCGTCGTTGGAGCTGGCGACCTCAGACGCAGATGGCTCAACTGGTGCCGGCAAGGCGGCCAAGGTCATGGGAGCTGGTGGTGAAGATGCCTCATGGGCAGCCGGAGCCGCCGATGGGCAGCGTCTGCCGGCACGAAGATTGATTCCGATTCTGGGGAAGGCTTGATCGATGGATTGAGCAGTCGCTCGAGGGAGATGACGGCTAGGATGGCCTTCCGGGTGGAGCCGATGTTTGCCAGCGCATCGGCCGCTTCGTTGTCCTCCCGTGGGACATGATGAAACTCACAGCCCTTGAAGGAGCCCGTGAGCTATTGGACAAGGAAGCGGTAGCTGGCCATGTTGGCGTCCCTGGCGTCCCATTCGCCAGAGACCTACTGCACCATGAGGTCGGAGTCACTGAAGCATAGGATGCGCCTGATGCCGATCTCCTTGGCGAGCCGGAGGCCATGGATGATGGCCTCGTACTCGGCCATGTTGCTGAAGGCGGCGAAGTGGATCTAGAGGGCGTACTTGAGATGGTCACCTTTCAGGGAGGAGAGAACTATGCCGGCACCCAGGCCGGTCCTCATTTTCAAGCCGACGAAATACATGCGCCAATGTGTGGAGTCCGAGGGAGGCGGAGCGAACTCGGTTTCCGCCCAGTCGATGAGGAAGTCGGCCAGCGCCTGTGATGTGATGGCGGTGCGAGGTTCGTACTGGATCTCGTGATCTGCGAGGGTGATGACCCACTTGGCTGATGAACCGGCTGAGCGAGGCAATGCAGTCGGTGAACTTCTGGATTTCACGGAACCGGGTTGGCTTGGGCATGCGCTCGATTGCGCTGATCTTCTCGGGGTTAGCTTCGATGCCACGGGCAGACACGAAGAAACCCAGGAGTTGGCCGACTGGGACGCCGAAGACGCATTTCTCCGGCTTGAGTTTGATCTTGTATCCGCGCAGGTTCGCGAAGGTCTCTCGGAGGTAATCGAGGAGGCTGAAGTGCCTCTTGGTTTTGACGACAATATTGTCAACATAGACGTGGACGTTCCTGCCTATCTGAGGTAGGAGGCACTTCTGCATGCACCACTGGAAGGTGGCACCTACGTTCTTTAGGACGAAGGACATGGTGATGTAGAAGTAGGCCCCGAAGGGCGTGATGAAGGAGGTCTTGAGCCGGTCTTCCGGATCCAGCTTGATCTGGTGGTA
Organism: Hordeum marinum; assembly: GCA_022496015.1. NCBI lineage: Eukaryota > Viridiplantae > Streptophyta > Magnoliopsida > Poales > Poaceae > Hordeum > Hordeum marinum. The sequence goes on along the minus strand of CM039675.1, from coordinate 363,717,440 downwards.
GCCGGAGTAGGCGTCCAGGAGGAAAGTAAGTCGCAGCCGGCCGTGGAATCGATTACTTGATCGATCCGCGGCAGGGCGAATGGGTCCTTGGGACACACTTTGTTCAGGCTGGTGTAGTCAATGCACATGAGCCGGGTCTTATTTTTCTTCAGCACCAGGACTGGGTTGGACAGCCAGTCTGGGTAGAACACTTCCATGATGAACCCAGCTACGAGCAGCCGAGCGATCTCTTCTCCTATAGTACAACGCTTCTCCTCGGAGAAATAGTGCAGGAGTTGCTTGACTGGCTTGACGTCTGGTCGGACGTGTAGTTTGTGCTCGGCGAACTTCTTCGGAACACCCGGCATGTCCTTGGGGGACCATGCAAAGATGTCCCGACTCTCACGGAGGAAGTCGACGAGCTCGCCTTCCTATTTGCTGTCCAGGCGGGAGCCGATGGTGATGCACTGAGCCGGGTTGGCCGGGTCAAGCGGGATTTGCTTGGTGTCCTTGGACGGCTGGAAGGAGGCCTCGTCGGCGGACTGCAAGGGGGAGCCGGCACGGCCGGCTGGCTGGCGGCAAGGGCCACGAGTCGGTCGAGCTGCCGCTTCTCCTCGATGATTTCTAGGGCCTCGGCCAGCCGGCTGCCATCTCGAGCGCACTCGATCAACATCTCGTAGTCTCCCGCGATGGTGATGATTCCCTTGGGGCCCGACATCTTGAGCTTGAGGTAGGCGTTATGGGGGACTGCCATGAATTTGACAAGGGCTGGCCAGCCTAGCAGCGCATGGTAGGGGCTTGCGAGGTCCACGACCTCGAACAACACTGGCTCACAGCAGAACTGGCCGGGTCTGCCGAAGAGGATGTCAAGCATGATCTTGCCAATAGGGGAGCAGGACTTTCCAGGCACGATGCCATGGAAGACAGTCCAGCTGCGTGTAGGTCTTCTATCTTCAGCCCCAGTTTATTCATCGTGTCGAGGTATAGGATGTTGATGCTGCTGCCACCATCTACCAGCACCCGTGAAAAGCGACAGGTGCGCTTCTCTGTGGTGATGGTGGGGTCGAGGACCAGAGCGTAGCTGCCAGGACTTGGCATCACGGCGGGATGATCTGCCCGGCTCCAGGTGATCGGCTTCTCCGACCAGTGCATGAACTAGGGAGTTGCCGGCATGGTGGCATTCACCTCACGATGGAGCCGGCACTGAGCATGTTTGCCCGTATCTTCACTAGTGAAGATGACGTAACAGCCGTCCTTGTTAGGGAACTGGTCGATCAGACGGCCGTCATTTTGGGCCGGAGCCGGAGCCGGCGCCGAGGCGGAAGCTAGGGCCGGGGCCGGTGCGCGGGCAGGCGGCACGGGGGAGCCGGAAGGCCGTCCCCCCGGGCTACTCGCTGTGAGAAGCTGAACTGCCAGAGCATGTGCGTAGAGGGTTTGGCCCCTGAGTGGTTCTTGCAGGGGAGGTCGAGCATCTGCTCGAAGGTGAGCATCGGCTGCCAGGCATCCTTGCCAGTGCGCTGGTGCTGGCTAGAAGACTGGGTAGCCGACTCCTGCTCCTCGATGGTGGCAACCTGCCGGCTCCCGTAGCGGGGATCCGGCTGGTCGTTCTTGCGTTTGTTGTTCTGGGATTGCCGGTTGTCGGCTGCCGGCCGGGACGTTACCGGTGTCGTCATCGCCTTGGCAGGCGGGGTCGTCTTGACCCGGATGGCTGAATCAGCCATGGCGTATCTGTCCGCCTTGGTCATGAGCTCGGCAAGCATAGCCGACTCCGACCACAGAAGCTTGTGCTTGAGGGGGGTGCCGTTTTGACAGCCTTCGATGAAGTATTGTATGGCTTGTACCTCGTGCACCCCCTCACAGGAGTTCCGGAGCTCGATCCACTGAGTGAGGTAGTGGTGGAGGGACTCGTCCAGTCCCTGAATGCACGTGGCGAGTTCACGAGGGCGGCCAGGCCGCTTGTAGGTGCCGGTGATGTTGCAGACGAAGGCCTCTTCGAAGTCCGTCTAGGTGTTGATGCTGTCGGCCGCCAGGCTGTTGAGCCAGGTGCAGGCTGAAACAATCAGCATGAGGGGAGCGTAGCGAACGGCTATGCGCTTGTTCCCCTTGGCGATGCCGACCGTGGTGGTGTAGTTGATCAGCCAGTCCTCGGGCTTGGTGGCCCCGTTGTACTTCGGGGTGTCTCGGGGGAGCGTAAAGCCGGTTGGGAATGGCTCGTTGCGAATCCGAGGGCCAAAATAGGTCGAGCCAATTGAGCCCTCCTCCTCGAGGAGGGCTGACTGCGTGAGTCGGTCGATGCGGAGGCGGGCATCGTTCTCGCTGTGGGGTACGCACGGACCGAGCCGAGCCGAGAGCTCGGGGCGGATGGCGGGTGGAACCGATCGTTCCGGCTCACGCCATGGGGGTGAAGTATGCCAGCGGCTACGCCGGCTGTCGGCTGCTGGTGCCTTGTGGTGGCGGCAGCTGCGAGGCAGGTTATTTGTACGTCGGCGGTTAATAGGCGGCTGCTCGCTCCCCGGCAGCTGAGAGGGACAGGGGTGGCTAACCTCGACCCGGTGGCCGGAGACACGAGGGGAGCAGGAGTGATGAGCCGGCTGATGGCCATTAGTCCCCGTTCCCTCGCGCTCGGGCCGGGGGCCTTCAGAGGCGGCACCGCCAACCGCGAGCAGATGCTGCTGCGCGTCGGTAGTGTCGATGAGGTCCTTGATGTGATGCTCGTGGGTGGCGCGTTCTTCGTCCTTCAAGGTAGCCAAGTTCTCGTAGGCTACCTTGAGGGCCCACAGGTTGGCTGCGGGGGTGTCGTAGACGGCCATTTTGCCGCCTAGGATCTCGGCAACCACGCAACCACGGTCACGCACAGCCCCACGCCGGCTGGGCTCAGTGCCAGCCGGGGTGAGACCATGGGCGGAGGCGTATTCCCGCTGGGTGGCCTCCATGCGGAGTCGCGTGGCCGCGAGGGCGGTGGCGTCCTTGAATAGGATGCTGTGAGACGCCTCGAGCTCGGCCACGGTGGCATCAGGGTTTGCCGTCGGAGCAATAGGGGTGCTCATGCCCCTAAGGGCCGCACAGAACGGGTCGGAGGTACCAACGCGGGTTGCGGCAGCATTAGCCTCGGCCCATACATGTCCGAAGGAGGTGGAGGAGATGATGGCCATTGCCCCCACGCGATCATGGGAGCTACTGGACGGGGTCACGGCAAGTGCGCCCACAGTCGTGGGTGGACCAGCGCACATGAGCACCTGGCTGGGGTACTCGTCGGCGGCCGGAGTTCAGCGAGGCTGAGCCTCCCGAAACACTCAGTGAGCGCATCGATGTCGAGCGCGAGGTCGATGGAGCTGCCCATAGGGCATGCCGGAGCAAGCCCCACGAGCCCATAGTTTTGCCTAGACGTGCGGCGATGGCGCGGAATGGCGAGGGGTCCCGCCCGGAGCATGAATCCAGCCGGCGCCGCGTACGGCCCTACGGTGGGCGCCAACTGTCGTCGTTTTCTCACGACATATGGCATGGGTAGGCTTATCATAGGTGGTTGGGGCCGGAGGACGCCGACGGGCTCCGGGTGCGAGATTGGGCAGAAGTAGTAGCAACACATGATGTACCCAGGTTCAGAGCCCTCCGTGGGAGGTAACACCCCTAGTCCTACTTGGTCTAGTTGGATGGATTGGTATGTTTACAAGTATGCTCTTAGAGTTGCGTCTAGAGGAGGAAGAAGGAGCACTCGGCTCGTCTTCCTCCGTTGGTGAGGATGGTATGTAAGGAGAGTTCCGTGTGGAATGTGTGCGTGAGAGTTGTCCGTCCCCATTGCATGGGGGCTCGGGGGTTTAATAGGCCAACCCCCCAGACTTTATAATGCATTCTAAGGTACGAGGGTGGAGGGACCCGGCTGGCAGCCTCTTCGACCGTCTAGGGGGTCCCACCCTTCGAGTTGTCTTGTCGTTTGTAGGGTCCACCAGCGGTGCGGTCCCGTCTCCAACAGGGAGCCCGCTAGATGGCTTTGCGATTGGGCCTCGCCCACCTGCCCCTACACGGATCGCGAGGGGGGGCGTCTAGTGTCAGCCGATCGAAGTCTCCGGTACGACCGGCTGCACTGTAGCCATGCCGGGGAAGGTAATCAAGTGGGCAAGGGCATGTTGGCACTATTTCCCCGCATGGTCACACTCGCCAAGGTCAGCGGCCTGGACGATCGGACTGTAGCCACGCGCGCCCGTGCGTTAGCGGCCACTGTGGCCATAGTGTCGCCCGTCGTGGTGGTCGTGTCGTGTCATCTACCCGTGCGCAGAGGGACGAGACGTTGCACGTCCGCCCCTGGGTCAATGGAGGAGGCGGCCTAGAGGTAGCCGGCCGCGCCCAGCCGGCCAGGGGTTGAGCCGGCTCCTTGACCAGCCGTCCGTGTCGCCAGCCGGCAGCGGCTTGAGCAGGCCGTGCCCCAGCTGGCCGTGGGCAGCCGGTCACATAGTTTTTCTTTGAAGCAGGGGGTGAGAACCCCGTTGCTTTGGCCTACCTAGGGGTAATAACCCCATAAAGAGAACTTGAGAATGTTGAAACCGAGGAAGACTTTGAAACACCTATTACCCCGCTCACCTAATAGATATGAATTGCCTTTTGTAGTTGAAGGTTATGTTATGGATAATGAGGTAGCTAGGGATATTCTTGCTTGTGAAAATAGAGATGATGTGAATAAACTATTATGCAAACTAAAAGAAAAATCTATGATGGAGAAAATGAAATGTTATCCTAAATTTGCTACTTCTCCTATATTTGTTACTGATAGGGATTATTAGTTCTCTGTAGACCCTGAGTTAATTCCTATAGTAGAGTCTGATCCTTTCCATGGTTATGAAAATGAAACTGTTCGAACACCTTATGAAACTGAATGATATTGTTGCTCTGTTTACCAATGTAGAAAAGAGTCGCTACTATTATATCCTTAAGCCTTTTCCTTTCTCGCTAAAAGGCAAGGCCAAGGAATGGTTTTTATCACCTACTCCTGGTTACATACGTAGTCCCCAAGATATGCTTCAACACTTTCCTCCAAAAATATTTTCCTACTCATAAGAAACAAGCTGCCTTACAGGAAATATTTAACTTTGCTCAAATTAGAGAAGAGAATGTCCTCAAGCTTGGGGGAGGCTTCTCGGGTTACTAAGAGGTTTGCCTGATTATACACTTGAGTGGAATGAAAAACTTCATATTTTTAATAATGGACTAACTGATGCTTCTAGGGATTTCCTAGATAGTGGGTGGGTCACGGGAGCGGGTGGGTCACCAAGCGGTGCATCAAGGACATAAGCCTTCTGGGAAGCCGTGAGGATAATCCTCAGACTATAGGCCCAGTCAACAAAGTTACTTCCATCATCTTTCAACTTAGCTTTCTGTAGGAATGCATTAAAATTCAGGGGTGCTACTGTGCGAGCCATTGATCTACAACATAAATAAGCAAAGGTCACTAAGACTAGTGTTCATGATAATGAGTTTAATTAATCAAATTACCAAAGCTCCCACTCAAATTGACATCCCTTAGGTCATCTGAGTGACACATGATCCATATTCACCAACTCAAGTCCTATCATCACCTGAGTTAAGGTGGTTTCAATGGTGACCATCATCATGTTGATCATATCTACTATATGACTCATGCTCGACCTTTCGGTCTCTTGTGTTCCGAGGCCATGTTTGTACATGCTAGGCTCGTCAAGTTTAACCCAAGTGTTCTGCATGTGCAACACTAGCTTACATCCGTTGTATGCGAACGTAGAGTCTATCACACCCGATCATCATGTGGTGTCTCGACACGACGATCTTTCACAACTATTCACACTCGGGGAGAACACAATTCATCTTGAAATTTAAGTGAGGGGTCACCTTATAATGCTACCGTCGTCCTTAGCAAAACAAGATGCATAAAAAGATTAACATCACATGCAAATCATAAGTGACATGATATGGCCATGAACTTGTGCTTTTGATCTCCATCCCTAAACACCAGCATGATCTCTATCGTCACCGGCATAAAACCATGATCTCCATCATCATGATCTCCATCATTGTGTCGTCATCGGGGTTGTTGCGCCCACCATGCTCATACTACTATTGCTACCACTTAGCGATAAAGTGAAGCATAACACAGCGCTTAAACATTGACATGCAGGTCATACAATAATCCAAGACAACCCTATGGATCCTGCCGGTTGTCGTACTCGTCGACATGCAAGTCATGATATTCTACACCAAAACATGATCATATTATACATCACATATATCACATAATGTAATTGGCCATATCACATCACAACATACCCTGCAAAAACAAGTTAGACGTCCTCTAATTGTTGTTGCATGTTTTACCGTCCGTGTCTGTCTTCTTCTTAAAGATCCATTTATTCTGAATGGCCTTTCACCTTTCAGGTAATACTTCCAAAGTCCATACTTTGTTTTCATACATGGATCCCATCTCAGATTTCATGGCCTCTAACTATTTCTCAGAATCCGGGACCATCATCGCTCCTCCATAGCTCGTAGAATCATTATTGTCTAACAACATGACCTCCAAGACAGGGTTGTCGTATCACTGAGGAGCAGTACGTGCCCTTGTCGACCTACGAGATTTAAGAGCAACTTGATCCGAAGTTTCATGATCATCATCATTAACTTCCTCTTCAACCGTCGTTGGCTGCACAAAAACATATTTCTGTGTTGCACTACTCTTTGGTTGAAGTGAAGGTTTAATAACCTCAGCAAGTTCTACTTTCCTCCCACTCAATTCTTTCGAGAGAAACTCTTTCACAAGAAAGTGGTACTATCATTATCAACTCTACATCTTTTGGCATCAATGCTATGAACATGTGTATCATCACTATCGGGATTCAATAAGAATAAACCCCTCACATTGGGTGCATGACCACAAAAGATATTACTCATATAAAAAGAACAACCATTATACTCTGATTTAAATGAGTAACCGTCTCGCAATAAACAAGATCCAAATATAATGTTCATGCTTAACGCAGGCACTAAATAACAATTATTCAGGTTCATCACAAATCCCGATGGTAGTCAAAGAGCGAATGTGCCGACGGCGATCACATCAACCTTGGAACCATTTCCCACGCACATCGTCACTTCATCCTTAGCCAGCCTCCGTCTATTCCGTAGGTCCTGTTTGAGTTGCAAATGTGAGCAACCGAACCGGTATCAAATACCCAGGCACTACAACCAGAGCTAGTAAGGTACACATCAATAACATGTATATCATATATACCTTGTTTGGTGTTGGACGCCTTCTTGTCGGCCAGATACTTGGGGTAGTTCTGCTTCCAGTGACCAGTTCCCTTGCAATGAAAGCACTCAGTTTCTGGCTTGGGCCTAGCCTTGGGTTCCCTCATGGGGGGGCAACTGCTTTGCCACCCTTCTTGGAGTTACCCTTCTTGCCCTTGCCATGCTTCTTGAAACTAGTGGTTTTATTGACCATCAACACTTGATGTTCTTCTGGATTTCAGACTCAGCGACTTTTAGCATCGCAAACACCTCGGCGACTGACTTGTTCATCCCGTGCATGTTATAGTTCAACACGAAACTCTTGTAGCTATGTGGAAATGTTTGAAGAACTCTGTCAGTGATCGCCTCCGACGGAAGGGGCATCCCTAACTCCACCAGACAGGTCGAATACCCAAACATTCTAAGTATATGTTCATTGATAGACCCGTTCTCCTCCATCTTGCAAGCATAGAACTTATCGGAGGTCTCATACCTCTCAATCCGGGCATTCTTATTAAATATAAACTCCAACTCTTGGAACATCTCATATGCTCCATGACGTTCAGAACGTCTTTGAAGTCCCGGTTATAGGCCATACAACATTGCACATTGAACTATTGAGTAATCTCTAGAACATGCCTCCCAAGCGTTCTTAACGTCTTCGGATGACACGGGAGCAGGTAGGTCAGCCAGCGGTGCGTCAAGGACATAAGCCTTCTAGTAAGCCGTGAGGATAATCCTTAGATTACGGGCCCAGTCAACAAAGTTACTTCCATCATCTTTCAAATTAGCTTTCTCTAGGAATGCATTAAAATTCAGGGGTCATATTGCGCGACCAATTGATTTACAACATAAATAAGTAAAGGTCACTAAGACTATTGTTCATGATAATGATTTTAGTAAATCAAATTACTAAAGCTCCCACTCAAATTGACATCCCTCACGTCATCTCAGTTACACATGATCCATATTCACCAACTCAAGTACGATCATCACGTGAGTTAAGGTGGTTTCAATGGTGAACACCATCATGTTGATCATATCTACTATATGACTCATGCTCGACCTTTCGGTCTCTTGTGTTCCGAGGCCATGTTTGTACATGCTAGGCTCGTCAAGTTTAACCCGAGTGTTCTGCATGTGCAACACTGGCTTACACCCGTTGTATGCGAACGTAGAGTCTATCACACCTGATCATCACGTGTTGTCTCGACACGACAAACTTTCGCAATGGTGCACACTCGGGGAGAACAAAGTTCATCTTGAAATTTAAGTGAGGGATCACCTTATAATGCTACCGCCGTCCTAAGCAAAACAACATGCATAAAAAGATTAACATCACATCCAAATCATAAGTGACATGATATGGCCCTGAACTTGTGCTTTTGATCTCCATCTCCAAAGCACCGGCATGATCTCCATCGTCACCGGCATAACACCATGATCTCCATCATCATGATCTCCATCATCATGATCTCCATCATTGTGTCGTCATCGGGGTTGTCGCGCCCACCATGCTCATACTACTATTGCTACCGCTTAGCGATAAAGTAAAGCATTACAGAGCGCTTAAAGATTGACACGCAGGTCACAGAATAATCAAAAACAACCCTATAGCTCATGCCGGTTGTCGTACTCATTGACATGCAAGTCATGATATTCTATACAAAAACATGATCATCTCATCCATCACATAAATCACATAATGTAATTGGCCATATCACATCACAACATACCATGCAAAAACAATTAGACGTCCTCTAATTGTTGTTGCATGTTTTACGTGGCTGCTACGGGTATCTAGCAAGAACGATTCTGAAACCACAACGGTGATATGAAGATTGCTTTTCAACCTTCTACAAGGACCACCTTAATCAAATCCGATCCAACTAAAGTGGGTGAGACCGACACCCGCCAGCCATCTTTATGCGACGAAGTCACATGTCAATCGATGGAACACGGTCTCTCGTAAGCATACGAGTAAAGTTGGTCCGAGCCGCTTTATCCTACAATACCGCTGAACCAAGAAAAGACTAAGGAAGAAAGCAATCTGAATATCAACACCCACAAACTCTTTGTGTTCTACTCAAGATGTCATCTACGCATAGACCTAGCTCATGATGCCACTGCTGGGGAACGTTGCATGGGAAACAAAAAAATTCCTACGCTTCACCAAGATCAATCTAGGAGATCAGCATCTATGAGAGGAGAGTTTGGATCTATGTACCCTTGTAGATCGCTAAGTTGAAGCGTTAAAGAACGTGGTTGACGTAGTGGTACGTCTCCGCGATCCAAATCGCTAGCCGTCCCACGAACTCCCGATCAAGTGCCGAACGGAGGGCACCTCCGCGTTCAGCACACGTGCAGCTCGATGAAGATATCTACCTTCTTGATCCATCAAGAGGGAGCGGAGAGGTAGATGGGTTCCCCGACAACATAACGGCGTGGCGGCGGCGGTGGTGGAGCTGATCCGTCAGAGCTTCGCTAAGCGGCACCAAATCAATCTACTAGAGGAGAGGTAATCGGGGAGGGAGGAAGGGCTGCGCCGTGACTTGTGTGCGTGCAGCCCTCCCCCCTCTCATATATATAGGGGAAGAGGAGGGGCTGGCTGCCCTAGGGTTTTCCCTAGGCTTTGGTGCGGCGGCCAAGGAGGTGGGGCGGCGGCCAGGGTGGCTTGGCCACCAAGTTTGGTGGCTAGCCCACCCTTTTGTCCCAACCCAAGCCTCCAACCGCATGGGACTTGAGGTGGGAGGTGCGGCCAGCCCACCAAGGGATGGTTCGCACCCTCTCACAGCCCATGTGGCCCTTCAGAGTAGATGGGCCCACCTGGTGGACCCCTAGGAACACTTCCGGCACTCCGTCACACCACTTGCAGGTCACAGAACTTTTTCGAAACTCAAACACCAACTTCCCATATATGAATCTTCACCTCGAGACCAATACGGAACTGCTCATGACGTCTAGGATCTCATCTGGGACTCCGAATAACCTTCGATCACCAACACACATAACTCATCTGTACCAAAATGTCACTGAACCTTAAGTGTGCAGACCCTGCTGGTTCGAGAACCATGTAGACATGACCGAGACACCTCTACGGTCAATAAACAACAGCGGGACCTGGATGCCCATATTGGTTCCTACATGTTCTACGAAGACATTTATCGGTTGAACCACTGTGTCGAGGATTCAGTTAATCTCGTATGATGTTCCCTTTGTCCTTTGGTATGTTACTTGCCCGAGATTGGATCATCGGTATCTCTATACCTAGTTCAACCTCGTTACCGGAAATTCTCTTTACTCATTCTGTAATACAAGATCCTACAACTAACACTTAGTCACATTGCTTGCAAGGCTTGTTGTGATGTTGTATTACCGAGTGGGCCCTGAGATACCTCTCCATCACACGGAGTAACAAATCCCAGTGTTGATCCATGCCAACCTAGCAAACACCGTCGGAAATACCTATAGAGTACCTTTATAGTCACCTTGTTACATTGCGATGTTTGATACACACAAGGCACTCCTCCGATGTCAGTGAGTTGCATGGTCTCATGGTCATATGAACATATACTTGACATGCAGAAAACAATAGCAATAAACTGACATGATCATATGCTACATTCATAGTTTGGGTTTGTCCATCACATCATTCTCCTAATGATGTGATCCCGATATCAAATGACATCTCATGTCCATGGCCAGGAAAACTTAACCATCCTTGATCAAGGAGCTAGCCTGCTAGAGGCATACTAGGGACACAATGTTTGTCTATATGCCCACACATGTATTTAGTTTCCAATCAAAACAATTATAGCATGGACAATAAATGATTATCATGAACAAGGAAATATAATAATAAACACTTTATTTATTGCCTCTAGGGCATATTTCCAACATTGGTAACTATCACTTGTGCACGTATGAGCATATTGTTCACCAACAAAACCTTACCCCCTTTTAAGAGTATTGGCTTTCCTATGGACTCAAAGTGATTTCTCACAAATGTAAAATGTAGAGTCCTCTTCCTTGAAGCTTTGCCAACCTATTTCCTTGCATCTTTGGGTATTTCATAATCTTTTTGCCAACCCATCATTGAACATTTCCTGAAATATACTTGGTGAAAACATTAGTTCAATGACATATATGTTGTTATTAATTACCAAAACCACCAAGGGACCAAATGTGCTTTCAATCTCCCCCTTTTTGGTAATTCATGACAACATATAGATCAAAGCTTCGACATATGATATAATCAATGAATATAATTGTTGCTTTTAGAAGTATGTTATAAGCAAGAGCTCCCCCTAAATTTGTGCATTATTTTTAAATTTGCGTTTGAATGCAAATGCACAAGCAATTAGGTACATGGGACACTTCTTCCATGTCACATACAACTTGGTGGTGCGGGAGAGTAATAAGAGTTAATCAACATAGCACAACACGACTAGCAAAGTGAGTGATCATCACATAATCATCAAATGATAGGAAATAGTAGCAACACACATAAAAACATATGATCACACACAAACACAAAAGTATCTCACGTCAAACCAAATGAACCAAATGTTTTGTAAAACCAGCAAATAAAAACAGACACTCTCTCACTCGAAGCCTAAGATCTATATACAACTTCTCCCCCTTTGGCAACAAGTTACCAAAAAGTTCAAAGAGATATAGCTAATCGTTCTGTGGATGATCTCCTTCGGTCGTCGATGTCGGAGTCGAGGGAACTGCGTCAGCGAAGACTTCTGCTGAAGTCCTGGCTGGAGCTGGAGTAGATACTGGAGGCACTGGAGTTGATGGTGCTGAAGATACTATGGCTGGAGCAGAAGATGAAGGCCTCATCTCTGGAGCTGGTACTGTGGGAGTCCTGTCCTTAGTCGTGAACTGGGTAGTCGTCCTGACAGGTGCAGTATCCTCCTCACCATCAGAAGGCTTGGACTCTGAAGAGGTGCGACAGATTGGGGCTTCATCAACCTCCTTCTTGAGCTTATTGACTGTCTTAGTCAGCCCATCAACCTTGTTATTTAGAGTTTTCACTCTATCATCAATAATGTTTGCAAAGCTCTCCTGAGTATCCATGATGGTCTTGATGTCCTTCTTCATCTCTAGGACAGTAGTGATCAAAAGATCCATCTCCTCGTTCTAGGACCTGGGAACCTGAGCACTAGTGGTTCGAGCTACCTTAGCTTCTGCCTCTGCATGTGCCTGAGCTGCAGCTGATGTGGGATGGTCTGGGTCCATCACCACAATGGTATCCTCAAAGTTCGGCTGAAGTGGCAAATGGGGACTATCCAGAGCAAAGATGTGCTTTTCAAGTTGAGAATTGATGAGCATCTAGATATAGGGTGTGTAGCAGCATGAGCGCTTCTGATCAGCAGCAACCCTCTTCACAGTCTCTACTATCAAGTCCATCACTTGAATCCTGGTGGCATGATCAAGATGGAATATCCACGAATCATCTTCTCATCTCCAGACTTGGGCATCAAGGTATGCCTCAGGATAGTGTTCATGGTACGGAGGCATGGCTAGAGAAAGTAGATAGAACCAAGCTTGTGAGATTGCACTTTATCTGCAGGGATAGGATTATACATATCCTTCATAGCATTGTGGCTCTCCTTGGATTCTATGTAGACATTCAAATCTCCATCATGAACCTCTGGGACTCTTAAGATGGTAGCCCACTCATTAACAAAAGTTTCATATCTTGCTCCTTCAATCATCCAGACAATCCTATCATCTCCATAGAAATGTGCAGTGGAGTAGAATTGCATGATCATCTCATCGTTCCAAGCAGTGAACTCCTTCCCAACAAATTTATTAAGTCCAATGCAGTGGAAGTTGTCTTGGACACATGGAAAGTAATTCTCATTATCTTTGATGTACTTCCAGTCAACATATCTCATGTCACTGACTGCAGGGCTCTTGTCTAGCAAAACTGTCTCATAGAAGTCTTGTTGTTCCTTGGTATAAAATCTGTAATCCACAGTAGTCTTTCTCCTATGGGCATATGGATCAATAGCTCCCCATGCCCTCAAGCCTGAATCCTTCCTCTTCTTCATATCCTCAACAACTGGGTGACTAGCATCATGAACTGGAAGGTGAGGTCTGAGCTTCATCAGAACAGACATAGCATCATCATCATTAGCTGCTTCTCTGAAAGTGGACTTCTTGTTCTTCTCAATAGCAGGTATGTCTCTGGTAGTCCTCTTGGACTTTTGTGCAGCAACTTTCTTTGAAGTTGCCTTGGTGCTCTTGGAGGTGCCTGGCTTGGGCATAGCATCAGCCAGAAGTCTCTTGGCCTTCTTCTTAGGAGGGCCCTGAGCAGTAGGTTCCTCCTCTTCCTCCTCTGAAGTAGCAGCACCAGCAACAACCTCCTATATGGATCCTCAAACATTGAGGTAGGCCTGCCCTGCACACGGATGATCCTCTTCCTGGCTGTCTTCTTTGGCACAGCCATCTTGGGGACCTCAACAGACATCGTTGCCCTAGCACTCTCATGTGCTTTGAAGGTTTCTATAGGAGCATAAATTTTGCTGACCACCTTCCTAGATGAGGTGGCCTCATTGGCATCCTTCCTTGCAGCCTTCTCTTACTTCTTAGCAAGAATCTCTTCCGGGACAAAATCAGAATCTTATTCCTCTGAGTTGAGTCTCTTCCTTGTCCTAGTGTCAGCCTTAGGCAACCCATGAGAACTGTGAGTGCCTAGATCTGAAAAGGAACTGGCCTCAGGACTCGTGCCTGAACTCATCTCAATGTTCTGCTCTAGCAAATTCTGACTGTCTAAATATGACATGCTGACCCTATGAATAGAGTATAGAAGAGTAGAATAGGATAAGTCATCACAAAATGAGGCTTATTTTTAAAAGTTTGAACACAAGATTTTCAAAGTTTTACATTCTGTCACATGAAAATCGATACAACCAAAGCAAAAATATCAGAGCTACCGAGACATACTTTCTCCTTAGCCGAAACATGGCACCCCTTTCCATGAGACTGAAAGGTGCACTCGGTTTCACCGAGAAAGTTCTCAGCAACATAGACATACAAAATCGGTGACACCGATTTGCTTGCTTCGGTTCCACCGAGTTTCATCGGGCGGATGGCAAAACCCTAAAAATCCATGGTTCTCTACTTTATGGGAGTTTCTTTTGGATGGAAGGTTCTCGAACTGTGGATATATAGGAAATATGTCATAATGTGCAAGATTTGGATAGCGGAGCACGAGAGGGGACCGAATCCATACCCTAATGCGACAATGGATCTGCTACGGCAGCGACGTTGGTGAAGAAAACGTCGACGACGGCGATTTCCAACGGCGGAGGCACTCGGGCAAGGCAAGGCAATGACCGGGGTCTTTGGGCGGTAGCTAGGGTTGTGGAGGCGCGATGTTTGACGAATGAAATTCAAAGCGTCGAGGTCCACCGAATTTATACCCATCGCTGTCGGTGACACCGATTTGATATTTTTGGTGTCACCGAGTTTCACAACTGTCAGCTGACAGGGAAACTTGGTGTAACCAAGAATATGAAATCGGTCTTATTGAGGTAACAAAACCATATCAACCCTAGGCATTCGGTGAGACCGAATATTGTGGGTTGGTTCCACCGAGATGCACTTGGGAGGTTTTAATGGTCAGTCCTTGATGATACGAAACTCCGAGTGCTCCTCACACAGAGTGATCGAAAAGTACTTGTTCAAATTTTGTGATGCAGCATGAATAGAGTATGAGGTGAGAAAGCATAGATAGCTAAAGGAGTGGTCCTAGGAATTCTTGTATATCCAATTGGCAAATAAAAATATGCAAAGCCAAATAGCAACAATTGGATATCCTCAAATGAGTAAATAAATGCAGAGCAACATGCTCACACAATAAGATGTCAAAAGAAATCATGGCAAACATGCACAAACACAATTTCATCTAACAGGTACTTTGGCGATGATGGAGTCATCTATATATGAGTATATTGACTTAGGATCCAAGTAAGAATACTTGATCATAGGTCATACTCATCGTTTAAGCACAAGTGGGGTTACCACTTTTACATAAAGCATTTAATCTTGTCACATACTAAGAGATGCTTTGACTCAAGTCTTAGAGTAAAGCTCCCCTTGATGTGACATCCTCCCATAGGAGGGACAAACTAACCTTGGGTTTTGAAGATGAAGACTTCATGTTGGTGAGGTAGTGGTGGATGCTCAAAGTTGATGAAGATCACCAAGAGTTCGAAGCATCCTTGTTGTTTCATTACTCTCTTCACCTACATGGGTTAGTCCCAACACACAAGAGACAAATACAAGCATATCTATGGACATGGAGTGCAAAGCATATGTGATGATGTCCATTGATTTGTTGATTACCTTGTCCCTTGCTTACCTTTAAGGGAATGTGTGACTCCTTGAACTGTTGCATAATGTCGATGTTGATTGCAACTAGTTCTTGCCAATAATGAATATGAGTGAATTTCATTGGCGGAGTCACCCCTCAAGAACTTCTCTAGTTCTTCTTCTTGGGAACCCACATCAAGTTGATGGGGATCCTTGGTGTTGAAGTAGCACTTGTAGAAGTTGAGATTGTAGTGGCCTTGGGAACCCACTTCACCAAAGCTTGGGATTCATCTTCATAAGAGTCAATGTCCTCTTGAAGCTTGTTCTTGTCCTTGAGCTTGGTGTCTTGTGGTGGAAGGTCATCTTGAGATTTTGTTACCTTGGGAAGAGTATTTTAATACTTCTCCTTTTGAGTAACAAACTTGGGATTGGGGTATTGACCTTCTTCCCATTCAACTCCATTAGCGTTGAAGTAGCCAACACCACGATTCTTTCGGTACCCTCCGTGCTTGCGTACAATCTCCTCAAATTGTTTGCACCCTTCAAGACTCTTGTAGTTACCTTTCTCTATAATCCCTTTAAAGAGTTCATTTTGTTCCTCAAGTGTAACTTGGCTAAAATAATAGTTAGTGGGATCAAGAGAACTACTAGAAGCAATATCATTGGATTTATCATTTTTATTGCTAGTTGAAGAACATTTCTTTCCTTTGTTACTAGCTTGCTTAGACTTGACTTGTGGCATGAATGTAGATAAGAGAAGTCGCTTGGCTAGATAAGAGGAAGTCTTCTTTTGAAGATCGTCATTGATAGCTTTAAGGAACTCATGCTCTTGCTCTAAGTTGAGCTTCTCGAAGCGTAGCTTCTCATGTGTCCTTACAAGCTCTCTATGATCTTCTAGAGTTGACTCGTGAGCTAACTTAAGAGTTTTTAGTTCTTGAGTTAGTCATTCTATTTCCAACTTATCATCATCACACGACTTATCTACACTAGAGTGAGTACTAGCAAGTTCATTTTGACTAACATTACTGGATCTGTCAAATAGCAAGTCATCTTGAATTAACAAGTCATCTTCATCACTATTGAAATCAAGATACTCGGGGTGTGATAAATTGGGGCCTTTAGACATGAAGAAACTTCCACTCCCTTCGTTTGGTGAATCAAATAGATCATAGGAGTTGGTAGTCACTAGTGCAAGTCCGGCAACACCTTCATCTTGACTATAGTCGGAGTTGGAGTGATAGCTTCTCTCGGAGTGGTTGTCGGATTCGGAGCCGGAAACCCATTCACCAAGATGAGCTTGATGTTTCCTTCTTGAGTAGCTCTTGGTGTACTTGTCCTTCTTCTCCGAGTCCCCTCCTTCTCCTTGAGGGTCTTCGTTCATAACGATCATCTCTACTCCTTCTCTCTCTTCAAGGTGACTCGTCTCTTGAGCTTCGTCTTCTTGGTGACTCTTCTCTTCGTTTGTAGGGAGTCATGCACTCATTGGAGTAGTGTCCAAGCTTCCCACAATTGTAGCAGTTTCGATCATGACTTGATGAATACTTCTCTTCTTATCTAGAGTTGGAGCTTCGATCTTTGCTTATATTCTTGTAGAACTTGTTGAATTTCTTGACCATGAGGCTTATCTCTTCATTTGTGACAAGGTTCTTGCTTGAGGTAGCGGGTGAAAGGACCACGATGTCGCCTAGAGGGGGGTGAATAGGCGTTTATTACAAACTTCTGCGGATTTGGCTTTATCCTAATGAGGAAACAAACTAAGAGGATACTTTTCAAGAACAAATCCTAAATACACTAGGCTTAACTAAGTGCAGCAACAACTTAATCTAAATGAGGTGAGCACAACAATATTACTAACAAGCACAAGTAAGTTACACAAACTTACTTGAGCAATATCATAAGATATGTAAGTGTATGACACAAGAGAGCAATTCACACTAAACACAAAATATATCAATAGTATCAAATATGAATTGCGGGATATAGAGTGTAGGCCCAAATAATTAATCTTTACAAGGAAATAGCCACCACAATATAATGAGGACAACAATATGTAGAGAATGTACGCTCAAGTAACCAAACTAAACCACAAGTAAGGAGTTAGGGTTAGGGATAACCGAAGTCACGTAGACGAGGATGTATCCCGATGTTCACTTCCTTGGAGGGAAGCTAGTCACCGTTAGAGAGGTGGATGTTACCAAGAAGGCACACCAACGCCACGAAGGCTCACCCTATTCTCCTTGGGATATCACCACGAAGGTGATTCCCAACCACTAGTGGTAGACCTTGAGGTGGCCTCCAAACCTTCACAAACTTTCCGGGGGACAAATCACAAGCTGATTCCTCACCGGAGTACTCCTACCGCCTAGGAATCTACAACCTCCAAGAGTAACAACATCAAGGGGGAAATGCTCAAGACTTGCTCAAATCACAAATTGCTTTGCTCAAAAGGAAAGGAGTAGTGGATGTATGCTTGGATGAAATCTCTCTCAAGAACTCTCACAAATCTCTTCGGGATTTAACACAAGAATGCTCAAATCCCTCTCTCTCAAATCCCACCAAAAGCAACTAATGCTATGCAGGGATGGAAGAGGAGAGGAACAATGGAGGAGGTCAACAAATCAACCCTAGATCCATGGTATAGTTTTTCCCAAAATTGATTGGAGCTTTGAGGCTTGGGAGAGGAGGAGAGAGCTCAAAACAATGGGGAAAACTCAGATCCAAAAGCTCTGCCTCGTTGGGGAAGAAGGGTACCTTATATAGTGACCCACCAAATCTGCCCGTTATGCACAGAAAAACGTAGCTCGGAACTTCTGGGCCTGCCCGGAACTTCTGGGCTCCCTATTGGGGCAGATGCTGTAAACTTTCTGGTTAGCCCAGAAATTTCCCCGGAACCTACCCGGAACTTCTGGCCCCCGGAACTTCCGGGTCGGCCCGGAACTTCCGGGCTCCCTTGGGGCTAGATTTTCACAGACTTTCTGTTTAGCCCGGAACTTCCGGGGTGTCAAGCCTGAAACTTCCGACACCCCAATAAAGAGTGAGCATACTAAAAGTAAAACATGCATAACTTGTACATACGGACTCCGATTTTGATGATCTTGGGCTCGTTTTGTAGCTATTGAAAAGCCCGAGGTCCTCACATATAGAACCACCCAATATAACAAAATGGATGATGCAATTCATGCAAAGGTTTGAGCATAGAAACTAGAGAACCCTTTTTGGCGTATGGTTTTACTTTGGGATATATGATGGAAGTGGAATTGTGTGTAGAAGATGTTGACTTGAGAAAATCCATCAATAACCCCTTTGATCCCCTCTTAATAGTGCGGGATACCTATAACTCAAGAATCATAAAAGAGCTACACTACATAGCTACCGAGAATCCATTCTTGAGTGCATATATTTCTTCGGTGGTCATCATTCCACACCATTAACGTCAAAGAAACTAATACCTTTGACTCGAGCCTTTCACTTGAGCTTGATATTATTGGTTCTTGTTGGCTCAAGTTGAAGGCAATACATTGGTGACGCCTTCAAGTATCTCTCCCATACATGATGTGGAAAGCCTTACTTTATATTCATCTTCACTTGTTCATCATGTGAACATCCCCAAGCTTCAAGCATGTAATCCTTCAGGATGGTTATCTTGAACTTGCCCTTGTCAACCATGATCATGAACACTTGATATCATCCTCTCATGGACATTTGTAATATCTCCCTGGATGCGAGCCCATGAGAATTACCTAACCATCATAAACATAGACAACACATAGTATGGGTTAGTACACAAAGTGCAATTGACATTTACTTCGTATACCAAAAGATCTCATGTGGTACATCATTTGCGCTTGTCTGATGACCAACTTTGAGTTTAATATTTGATCTTCATCTTGGTCAACATTTATCTTTGATCCATGATTAATCTTGATGTCTTGAAGGCCCTATTGATTTCTTATTGTGCTTCATTATACAAACATAGTCTCTTGACAGGCACAATGAATTCTTCACTTGAATTACTTGCTTGACGACATAATCATCCATGACTCCACATATGATCTCATCATGATTCTATTTTCAATACATATGTAGAATTCTTCTTTTTAATTCTTCTCTTAAGATCTTGATCCATCATGGTTCAAACCATAAGCCAAATCATGAGAACGTTTGAGATCCTCGATGAACTCCACATAGATCACATCTTGTTGATCACATGGAACTCATCTTGATCGTATCATATTTGATTCAATCATTGAGCTCATCCTTGATGCATGCACAATAGTATGTATATGATGTTCATTTAGAATTCATTTGAGGTGCTTCTTGCATCATCATGGAACAAACATCCTTCAGTTCATCCAATATTCTTCATGCATTGCAAATAGAACATTCCTTCAAATGTTTAACTCAATGCCAACATTAGTCCATTAGGATTGTCATAAAATACCAAAATCACACATGGGTACTACATGCACTTTCAGTGGGAGCATCACTTGTGGCTTTGTAAGCACCACTAGACTTGTGGTGAAGCTCTTCCTTGTCTTCGAGTGTCATCTCATGAGCAACAATTCTACCAATCACTTCTGTTGGCTTGAGATCTTTATAGTTGGGCATCATTTGGATCAATGTGCAAACGGTGTCATATCGATCATCCAAAGCTCGAAGTATCTTCTTGATGATGAATTTGTCAGTCATTTCTTTGCTTCCTAAGCCGGAAATCTAATTGGTGATGAGGGCTAGCCTAGAGTACATCTCAGCCACTCCTTCACCATCCTTTATCTTGAACTTGTCAAGCTGACTTTGAAGAACATACAACTTGGATTCTCTCACAGATTATGTACCTTCATGCATATCAATCAAAGTATCCCAAATCTCTTTTGCATTCTCAAGACGGCTGATTTTGTTGAATTCTTTGGGGCATAGACAGTTGAAGAGAATGTCACATGATTGAGCATTGAGTTGCAACGTCTTCAACTCATGAGTGATCGCTTCATGATCGAGTTCATTTCCTTTCCCAAAGAATTCACCTTGCATGCCAACACGAAGAACAACCCAAACGGAGGGGTTATGACCAAGCAAATGCATTTTCATTTTGTGCTTCCAACTAGCAAAATTTGTGCCATTAAAGTACCAACCTCTACGGTGATAATTTCCCTCACTAGGCGCCATACTTCTCCTAGGTTGTGAGACCAATGCAATGGAGACCAAAGCTTTGATACCACTTCTAGGATCGAAAGTAGTGTTAGACGGGGGTGATTAGACTACTTGAAAAAATAAAAATCTACTTTTCCCCAATTTTAAATCTTGGCAGATTTTAGCATTCATAGTATGTCAAGTACACCCTACACATTCATGTCTAAGAGTATAGCAGCGAAAAATAAAGATAATCATGTAAGTAAAGAGAGGGTAGGAAGATCAAACGCAATTGGTGACACGATGATTTTTCGCATCGTTCCGATAGGTGGTGCTATCGTACATCCACGTTCATGGAGTCTTCAACCCACGGAGGGTAGCCGTCGCGAGAGTCCGCGGAGGGATCTACCCACGGAGGGTTCCATGAATAAGCAACATTGACTATACCATGACAACCTATGTCCACAAAGGACTAGCCTTACTCGGGGTAGATCTTCACGAAGTGGGCAATCTCCTTCCCCTTACCAAACTTGTTGGTTCACTCCACAACATGAAGTAGGAGGCTCCCAAGCGACACCTAACCAATCTAGGAGGAACCACCCTCCAAAAGGTAATAGGATCGGTAATGCGATGAACTCCTTACTCTTGTGCTTCAAGATGATATAATCCTCAACACACAATCACTCTCTCACAGATATGGCTTGGTAGAAGAGATTGGATTGGTGGAAAGCAACTTGGGGAAGCTAGAAATCAAGATCCATATGGTTGGAGTGGAATATCTTGACCTCAACACAAGGGTAGGTGGTTCTCTCTTAGAAAACTGATAGGATAGTTATGGAATAGTTCTGAGTGCTTCTCTTTCGAGTAGGTGGTGGTGGAGGGGTATATATAGGCATCTCCAAAAATCCAACTGTTACACACAATAAGTCAGACTCGGGAGAACCGATGTGTGAATCTCGGTTGTACCTGAGTGACTTAAAGTTAGCAACTTTTAAATCTCGGTGAGATCGATATAGGAATCTCAGTTGCACCGACAAGGTGACCAACGGTCAGAATGTCCAATCTCGGTGACACCGATTCAACAATCTCGGAGGGACCAAAACTATGAACTTGCGTAACAGAAAGTTGGCAGCCCAACTCGGTGGCACCGAATGTAGTATCAGTTGTACCGAAAAGCTAGGGTTCGGCTGAGTCTGTCTAGGTTTTGGAATAGGTGGCACTGAGTGTAGAATGTTGGTTGCACCGATTTTGGTTATTTGGCTTTGGACATACTTTGGTGGGAGAGTTTGTGGGTGTTTTTGGTGACTATCACTTGTGCACGTATGAGCATTTTGTTCACCAATAAAACCTTACCCCCTCTTAATAGTATTGGCTTTCCTATGGGTGGAAATGATTGAAGAATTCAACCCAAGCATTGAGTATACTCCTGGTAAAGTAAATGTCATTGCAGACGCACTCAGCCGAAAGGCTTACTACAACAGTCTTATCCTGAAGCCTCTTCAACCCGAGCTTTGTGAAGCCTTCTGCAAGCTCAATCGCCAAATGATTGTGCACGTATTTCTTGCAAATCTTCGAGTCTATCCGACTCTAGAAGATCAGGTTCACCAAGCTCAACTTCTTGAGGCTATGGTGAAGAAAGTGAAGAAAGGTGTGGCCAAGGGCATTTTGAAGTATAAGTGCTTTCGCGTTGTTGACAAAGATACCTTGTTCTTTGAGGACCGTCTGGTGGTTCCAAAAGGTGATCTTAGGAAGGTTATCATGGACAAAGCACACAATTCTCTCCTATCCAGTCATCCAGGCAGTTCCAAGATGTATCAGGACCTCAAGCAAACCATCTGGTGGACTCGCATGAAGCGTGAAATTGCTCAGCTCATGAACGAGTGTGATGTTTGTCACGAAGTGAAGGCGGAACATCAACGTCTAGCAGGTCTCCTTCAGCCTTTGCCTATTCCAAAGTGGAAATTCGATCGTGTGGAGATGGATTTCGTCACTGGATTTCCTAATTCCAAGAAGGGAAACGATGACATCTTTGTTGTTATCGACAAGCTGACCAAAGTTGTCCGTTTCCTTCTGGTCAAAGAGTCTATCTTTGGCAGCTCACGTGGCAGAGCTGTATACATCAAGGATGGTTTCTTTACACAGTATTCCTTAGCTCATATCCTTAGATCGTGGAAGCTCTTCACTTCCAAGTTATGGGACTCCTTCCAGTCTGCTACGGGTACCAAGATCCGTTTCAACACTGCATTCCATCCGCAAACAAGTGGTCAAGTTGAAAGAGTCAATCAAATCCTCGAAGACATGCTTAGAGCCTATGTGATTTCTTTCGGCATGAAATGGGAAGACTGCCTTCCATACGCTGAATTTTCATACAACAAAAGCTTCCAGGCCAGTTCAGGCAAGGCCCCTTTCGAGATTCTCTATGGCAGGAAGTGCCATAGCCCGCTCAATTGGTCTGAAACCGGTGAGCATCAAATTCTGGGCAATGACATGATCACTGAAGCAGAAGAGATGTGCCATGTCATTCGTGAGAACCTCAAAGCAGCTCAATCCCACTACAAGAGTTATTATCATAACAACCATTGATATGTCTCCTTTCAAATTGATGACTTTGTCTATCTCATAGTTTCTCCCATGAAGGGCACTCAGCGGTTTGGAATCAAAGGGAAGCTAGCTCCTCGCTTTGTGGGTCCTTTTAGAATTATGGGCAAGAGAGGTGAACTTGCCTATCAACTCGAGCTTCCTCCAAATTTCGCAAATGTGCATGATGTCTTCCATGTCTCTCAGCTTTAGAGGTGCTCCATCCAAAGCCTGCATTTTTTTGTCGTGAGATCTGTTGCATGTTGCTGCCAGCGTGCCGGTGCTCCCCTCTGTGCAGATGTTGTGTTGAATGCCTCACGCCGCGCCTCGCCTCACCTAGCATGCTCCCAAGCTTAGCTAGTGCTCGAGCTCGAGCACAGCTCTGCTCCGGCAGCCCTGCTCATGCTCGTGCCTGCCCCATGCGCGTAGGTGTGTTAGAACCAGGGGAATGGAACCCCGAGGGACCCCGCAGCTCCCGTCGGTGCACCTCCGGGCCAGGGGTCGCCGCCGTTGCCTCCGGCGACGGGTCTTCTCCACTACCACGAGGTAGGCCTCTGTTTTCTATGTTTTGTTGTGTGCTACCCCTCCTTCTGTTAGATGTTGTCAAGTGGCGCATTGGTAGCAGCATCGAGGAGCGGCCGAGAGGTCGTGGGTTCGATTCCCCCGGCGCCTTTTTATTTTTGGATGTGGGTTTATCTGGATCTGGTGTGGCTATGCCCGGATCCCCTGTGCGTGCATGTATGTGTGGTGTGTGCCCATGTGTGGCATGTGTGTGGGCAGATCCCACGTCGCCGGGTGGATCTGCATGTGCGTGAGTATGATGTGTGTGTGTATGATAGTGGGCCCCTGAACCACTTGTCATCCACAGAGGGGCCTAGTGTGACTAACCAGTGGGACCCCTCCTGTTTTATTTGTTTGTTTAATTGTTTTTCTGGTTTATTTTGTTAATAGTAATAATTAAATTTTTGGAATATGTCCAGATCTAGACATAGGCATTTTTGGTAGTGGCCCAAATAGGAAAGTTTTGACTTATAAGTCTTATAGGTTTTGTGCCTTTTCTATCGAGCTAGGTTGTGGGTGTTTTTCCTATGCAAAGATATACGTGTGATATATGGATTTGGGGTAGAAAAATCCTAGGAATCCGTTGGTGTAATTTATATTAGCTTTTGAGCAAGTTTTGCAAAATGTCATTTTGTTCCAATATGTCATTTTGACATTTTTGTAAAAATTAATCCATGCATGCTATGATAATTGTCTCAACATGTAAGTGGTAGGGTTCTGTGAGTATTATGCCATATTATTTTCTTTTGACATCATAAACTTGCATATAAGAGGGATTCTTCCTGCAAAGTAGCTAATAAAATGTTCCTGATTTCAACATGCTAAATATTTCTAAGTCTCAGGATCTGTTATTATGTTTATGCCTTGTTGAGTGGATCCTACCAAGTGTTCTGTTGTGTTTTAGCTCAAGCTCAGTGCTAGTGTTTTGTAGTAGATATTGTTGAAAATATGCCCTAGAGGAAATAATAAATTAGTTATTATCGTATTTCCTTGTTCATGATAATCATTTATTATCCATGCTAGAATTGTTTTGATCGGAAACTCACATACATGTGTGGATACATAGACAACACCATGTCCCTAGTATGCATCTAATGGACTAGCTCGTTGATCAAAGATGGTTAAGGTTTCCTAGCCATGTACATGAGATGTCATTTTATAACGGGATCACATCATTAGGAGAATGATTTGATGGACAAGACCCAAACTATAAATGTAGCATATGATCGTGTCAGTTTATTGCTACTGTTTTCTGCATGTCAAGTATCTGTTCCTATGATCATGAGATCATGCAACTCACTGACATTGGAGTAGTACCTTATGTGTATCAAACGTCGCAACGTAACTGGGTGACTATAAAGGTGCTCTAAAGGTATCTCCGAGGGTGTCTATTGGGTCGGCATGGATCAAGATTGGGATTTGTTACTCCGTGTGATGAAGAGGTATCTCAGGGCCCATGCGGTAATACAACATCACAACAAGCCTTGGAAGCAATGTGACTAAATGTTAGCCACGTGATCTTGTATTATGTAACGAATAAAGAGACTTGTCGGTAACGAGATTGAACTAGGTATGGAGATACGACGATCGAATCTCAGGCAAGTAGCATACCGAAGAACAAAGGGAACATCATACTAGATTAATTGAATCCTTTACATAGATGTTCAATCAATAAATATATTTGTAGAATATGTAGGAAGCAATATGGGCATCTAGGTCCCGCCATTGGTTATAGGCCGTAGAGGTGTCTCGGTCATGTCTACATAGTTCTCGAACCCGCAAGGTCTGCACACTTAAGGTTCGGTGACGTTTTGGTAGCATAGGGTTATGTATGGTGGTGACCGAAGGTTGTTCGGATTCCCGGATGAGACCCCATACATGGTGTCTTGACCCAAGAGGCTACATGGTGTCGGGACCCCGATCCTAAGACATAAGAATCTAGCATGTAACACATCACATCACTTTGCGGCCTCACGCACGGTTAACTCCACGGCTGTCACCTTACCTGGGCCGGGACCGTTTGCGTCTTTTAGCTCACGTATGCAATATGTTGCTAGCATTCAAACATCAAAGAACCTGGGTCTACATGACTAGTCGTAGAACCCAAGTGGCACCTCTGTATAGGAATAGGCATACGTAACCCAAAAAATGCAGGTGTCGGCCTCTAGCGTGTGTAGACGAGTCATAGCAAGCTACAAGGACTCCATTACACCGTGGGACATAAATGCCATCACTGCACATAGACGA
Organism: Hordeum marinum; assembly: GCA_022496015.1. Lineage (NCBI taxonomy): Eukaryota > Viridiplantae > Streptophyta > Magnoliopsida > Poales > Poaceae > Hordeum > Hordeum marinum. The sequence continues at coordinate 363,691,370 of CM039675.1, read as the reverse complement.
GTCATAGCAGGCTACAGGGAATCCATTACACTGCAAGACATTTCCCCGAAGGGACAGACACAACAACAAAGAAGGATACATGTCAGTCAATCAATGTGTCTGGAGCAGTAGCAAGCTACCAAGGCTCGGTGGAAGCACAAAGAGGTAGTTCCCTGTAAAGAGTACTACTAAAGGCACACAACTAGGTGTCGAATCCCATACATAATTTTTGCATGTCACACGTACACATGACATGCCCGATATGCATAGATACAACTATGGCATCACAACATAACCATACAACAACACAACATTTATTTAGTAGTCTCATAAGAGCCAACATAGAGTGATATTACAAACAGGGGTCACATGACCCAACACACAAATCATACAAACAACAAGCGGAAGCTTAACATGTCTGGGTACAGACATCTAGAAAAGAAGAAGGCTGAGGGAAGCCTATCTAACAACAAGGCCCTCCACAGGAACCAGACCTCTAGCTGGGATTCCCAAGCTAAATGACCAACATCGATCTTATCAAAGAAACCACTAGTGAGACCGGAGTGTCATCTGCAAAAACATAATTAAACAACTGTGAGTACTGAGTACTCAGCAAGTCTTACATCAGAACTAACTACATATGCATCGGTATCAACAAGGAAGTTGTGGGGTTCAATGAAGCAAGCCAGCTTTGACTTGGTGGCCATCCTGTACTATGACTTTCATAACTTTGAAAAGTTTTGTGAAGCGTACACGAGTCCACTAACACCACAAAAATACACCACCATGGATTCGCTCCCGTCTTCCTACGAGAGTGCCTTCCACGGTACTCACACTTATCTTGAATCTTTTATGAGTAACCTTTTAAATTGTCTATGAACCATATAAGTATCCAAGTAGTCCATATCCGCGGACGCGGCTATTCGAATATATTGATTACCCTGTAGGGGTGTACTTCGTCACACATGCTCTCTCCACTTACCGCCACGTGCTCATAAAAAGGCACCTCGGCAACCTTCAAGCGGAAGCCCAGCGAGGGAGTCGGCCACGACCTGACTAACCACACAAGTCTCTCGTCTAGGTTTATCGCCTATTCGGGACTAAACCCGCAAGGAAGTCCGGCCGAAGTTTCCTCAACGGCCCCAAACGATGTGTACAGGGTTTCCAAGCCCACCTCGATGGATGGTACTACGCTTGGTACACCGGGCCACAATACCTAGTCCATCCCAAGCCCACCTGTATGGGGTGCCACTTGGTAGACTACTAGCATATCCTACAAACACCAGAAACTAGTTGCAACTCCTGGACAGAGATCAAGTCGGTTAATAAGTCGAGAGAGTCAATTAAGGATCCCAATGTTCGGTAGTAGCTAGTCTTGGACAACATACACAGGACTCGGTTCTTAAGGACGGTCCCAGTGAGACAACCCGCCATGTACTCCTACACGGACTCTCATCGCTACCTTTACCAAATCGTGTTCACAACTTAACTCTCATTATCGGAACAAGTTCAGCTCCCTCCGGTTCATCACCCAGATGAATCAGCCCTGACACAACCCTAAGCATAGCAAGCATAGCAGGTTAAGGTGCAACATAGCTCAAGCATCTACCAGGTATGCTAGGTTGCATGGTTCAGCTATTTACTGTGACAATAACAGGTCATGCAGAGGAATGGGTTCAACTACCGGAACATGCAAAGTTGTAACGTTTTGTCCTAATGCAATAAGTGAGAGCCAGAGCAAGAGAGTGGGATTGTATCGGGTATGTTCAAGGGGGGTTGCTTGCCTGATAAGACGATCACACGTTACTGCTCCTTAGATGTATAATCGACCGTATCCTCCGGAACAGTGCCTAACACGAAGAACAACATCGAAGGGGGTACAAATCGATACACACCAAATGCCACAATATGATGCGTGAATATGTCATGGCAATATGAGGTGTTTGAACTAATGCATCTAGCAACAGATTTAAATGAAGTGGGTTTGAACTCAAGGTTCAAATTCAACTTCATATATGGATTCCATTATGCAGCTGAACTAAAATGTCCAAGTTCATCTATTTAGGTTGCTCTAACATGCATGAAAATTGTACAGATGGATTCATTGAATTTTTCTGATCAATTTTCATATATAAATTATTTTCATCTTGTTTACAGATTATTTTCTATGAATTTTAGAAGTTTTTATTAATTTCTGGAATTTATTTAAATCCAAAATTGAGATATTATGTCAGCCTGACGTCACGATGACGTCAGCAGGTCAAAGGCGCCAGCCCAGGTCAAACCTGGTGGCTGGGCCCCACCTATCAATGACACATTAATCTAAAGTTTTATTTTTAATTTAAACTAACTACATTAACAGGCTGGGCCCACATGTCAGTGGCGCAGAGGTTAATTAACTCGGGGATTGGCCCACCTGACGAGGGGGTCCCACCTGCAGGGCTCAAGCGACGGACTCGTCGCCGGCGACCTTTGGTCGCGGCGGCGTCTGCGCTGCTAGCCACGAGAGCATTGGCCGGGGGCACTAGGGCGAAGCCCCTGCTCGCCCGCACCAAGGAGAGCTAGCAGGGGGCAGGGGGGATGCCGGAGCTCGCGGCTACGACGCCGGAGATGGCGACCGGAGCTCAGCCAAGGGAGGCCGTGGCGCTAGGGCTGCGTGAGGGGCCGCTGGAGGTCGGGTGGCACCTATGGGCCTGCGTGAACATGCCGGGGTGCTCAGCTGAGCATGGCGTGTGCTTGGCCGCGGTGGCCATTGACGCCAGCGGCGGGGAGCTACGGGCTCGACGGGGGGGAACAGCGACTACGACGGCTAAACAGCGGGGAGAAGGAGGGGGATCGACGGAGGGCTCACGGCGCATCAAACGACGGTGCTCACGGGCTCGGGGACGACCGGGATGGCGCGAACGACGGCAAAGATCCACGACGGCCGGCGGCTTTCGGGCGGCGAGAAAGAGCAGAGGAGAACGGAGAGGGAGGAGAAGAGGGCCACAGCGATGGGGGCGTTGGCGCTCACAGGGGTGCCACGGCTAGCAGCCACGCAGGAGGTGGCCGGCGCGCCCCTGCCACACGCCCCAATCCTCCTGGCGAGAGGTTGGGGGTGACTGGCAGCTGGGCCGGCTGGGCCAGCCCCTTCCTGGGCTTCCTTTTCTTTTTTTTAAATTTTCTTTATTTCTTTCTATTATCTATTTTTCCAATTTTATTTTGATTTGATTTCAAAACCAAACCATTACATAATATGCTGAAAATTGGTATGTGGCCTTTTTATATTATAACCAAAGGCACTCATGGATTTTCCAGATTTATTGGAGCTTTAAAATATTTATAGAATTTTAAAACTCCAATCTGAATGGTTATTGTTTTAATTCAATATCCAAAATGGCATTTTTAAAATATGCGTCACCTCTGGTTTATGTTGCCACATTATTCCAGTGAGGATGAACATTTTTCAGAGCCACCTTGGATCATTGAAAATATTGGTTGAGCCTACTGAATTCAAATGGTGCTAGGGTTTTGAACATCCCCATTTCAAGTTTAAAAGAATTTAAACATGATGCAATCACAACATGGGTCCTAATGCATGCTAAGCTAGGGATGTGACAACTCACCCCCACTTAAAAGAATCGTGTCCCGAGATTCCGGAGTCGACGGGAAAAGAGCCGGATACTCAAATCGAAGACGATCTTCACGCTCCCAGGTAGCTTCATTCTTAGAATGATGCGACCACTAAACCTTCGGAAACTTGATATTCCGACGTCGGGTTACACGCTCAGCTTGATCGAGAATGCGAACAGGATATTCTCGATATGAAATATCATCTTGAAGATCAAGCGTTTCATGGTCCACTTCACGGATAGGATCCTTGAAGCAACGCCTGAGTTGAGAAACGTGAAAGACATCATGAACTCTGGAAAGATACGGGGGCGGTTCCAATTGGTAGGCAATCTCCCCTCGTGTTTCAAGAATGCGAAAAGGACAAATGTAATGAGGAGCCAATTTGCCCTTGATACCGAAACGATGGGTACCCTTCATAGGAGTAACCCAAAGGTAAGCCTTTTTGTGCACCTCATAAGTTACTTCCTTATGATGGCGATCATACTGACTCTTCTGACGAGACTGAGCTGTCTTGAGATTCTTGCGAATAACGCAAACTTGCTCTTCTGCTTCCTGGATCATATCTGGCCCAAAGAATTGTCTTTCCCCGGTCTCTGACCAATTCAAAGGTGTTCGACATCTTCGTCCATATAGAACTTCAAAAGGAGCTTTGCCCAGACTGGATTGGTAGTTGTTGTTATATGCAAACTCGGAAAATGGAAGACACTTCTCCCAATTCATTCTGAATGATATGACACAAGCTCTGAGCATGTCTTCGAGAATCTGATTAACTCTTTCAACCTGACCACTTGACTGAGGGTGAAAAGCAGTGCTAAAGGAAAGATGGGTTCCCATAGCATTCTGGAAACTTTCCCAAAATCGAGAGGTGAAAAGACTTCCACAGTCTGAATTGATTCCCAATGGAACACCATGCAGGGACACTATTCGAGAGATATACAAATCTGCCAACTGACTAGCAGTGATACTCTCTCGGACAGGAAGGAAATGAGCCACTTTGGAAAGGCGATCAATAACCACGAAGATAGCGTTATTTCCTTTCTTGGTCTTGGGAAATCCGGTGATGAAATCCATTTCAACTTTATCCCATTTCCATTCAGGAATAGTTAAAGGCTGAAGGGTGCCAGCAGGCCTCTGATGCTCTGCCTTCACGCGACGATAAACATCACAATTAGCAATGAATTGACCGATTTCCCTCTTCATTCTGGTCCACCAGAACCTTTGGCGTAGGCCCTGATACATCTTAGTGCTGCCAGGGTGAATGATGAGAGGAGATTCATGAGCCTCCTTAAGGATCAACTCTCGAAGTTGTTGCTTTTAGGAACTACCAACCGGTTCCCAAAATATACTGTACCTCTATCATCAATGGAGAAACTACCAGCAATTCCCATTTTAACATTATTCCTGATCCGGGTAATACCTGCATCATATTGTTGGCTTGTTATAATCTGATCCTCTAGAGTAGGTTTTGCAACCAAGGTTGAAAGGGATCCGCGAGTAACAGTGTGAAGGTTAAGCTTGCAGAATTCCTCATTAAGAAGGGGTTGGCCTTGTTGTAGCATAAGATTGTTGCAATAGGATTTATGACTTAACGCATCTGTCATGACATTTGTGTGGGGTGTAAGTAATTCCTAAGTCGTAATCCGAAATCATCTCCAACCATCATCTTTGTCTGAGATTCAAATCTGGTTGAGTGAATATATACTTCAGGCTTTGGTGGTCTGTGTAAATCTCGCAATGATTACCAAGAAGGTAATGTCGCCATACCTTGAGTGCATGGACTACTGCTGCAAGCTCTAAATCATGTGTTGGATAATTTTCCTCATGTGGGTGCAACTGTCGGGATGCATAGGTGATCACCTGTCGGTCTTGCATGAGAACACATCCAAGTCCTTGTCTAGAGGCGTCACAATAGATGACGAAGTCCTTGGAGAAATCAGGTGGCACAAGCACCGGAGCAGAGGTCAAACGTCTCTTTAGTTCCTGTAAACTGTGCTCACAATGTAGGGTCCACTCAAACTTTTTATCTTTCTTAACGAGTTCCGTCAGAGGCTTGGCAACTTTGGAGAAGTTCTCCACGAAGCGGCGACAATAGCTAGCTAAACCAAGGAAACTTCTAACTTGCTTAACTGTTTTAGGTGGAATCCAGTCGAGAATGGCCTGAACTCTTTTAGGATTGACTGTTATGCCCTTTCTGGAGAACACATGACCAAGATAGGTCACTTCAGGTAACCGAAATTCACACTTGGAGAACTTGGCATAAAGGCGGTGCTCTCTGAGTTTTTCTAGCACAAGTCTGAGGTGCTCAGCATGTTCTTCTTCATTCATCGAATAAATTAAAATATCATCGAGGTAAACCACGACGAATTTATCTAAGTACTCCATGAAGATTGAGTTCATCAAACAGGAAAATGTTGTTGGAGCATTGGTTAGTCCAAAAGACATGACTATGTACTCATACTGGCCATAACGAGTGACGAACGCTGTCTTGGGGATGTCTCCATTATTAATCTTGATTTGATGGTAGCCTAACCTCAAATCCATCTTGGAGAAAACTGAAGATCCAGCAAGTTGATCACACAAATCATTGATCCTGGGGAGCGGATACTTATTCTTTATTGTGACCAAATTGACAGGTCGGTAATCCACAACCATACGATCTGTTCCATCCTTCTTCTTCACAAAGAGGATGAGACAATCCCAAGGAGAGGAGCTAGGTCGAATGAAACCTTTTTGCAAGGACTCATCGAGTTGTTTCTTAAGCTCAACTAATTCCAAGGGTGCCATCTTATAAGGTCTTCTGGAAATTGGAACAATTCCTGGAATGAGGTCTATCACAAACTCTACATCCTTGTCAGGTGAAATGCCTAGCAATTCTTCTGGGAATACATCCGGAAAATCTCTTACTAACGGTATATCTTCAAGCTCGGGAAGAGGGTTGGCATTGAGAGAATAGAGCTGACGCTTTGCAACTCGTGTTGAAACATGGGCTATCTTGCCAGATGGATGCGTAAGCTGAAAAGATCTGGTGGAGCAATCGATCTTGGCATGGTGAGCTATCATCCAATCCATACCCAATATGATATTAATATCTGAAGACTTGAGAGCTATCAACGAAGCAAGGAATACAAGTCTATCAACACGGATTTCATTTCCGTGGCTTATTCTTGTGGTCTGCCATCTAGACCCTGGAGTCTGAATTTCAAGAGCAATTGGCATATCGCAGAATGACATATCATGCAACTGGGCATAGCCTTCTGAGATGAAGGAATGCGGTGCTCTAGTATCAAATATAACTGATGTTGGATGGCAATTGACAAGGAGCATTCCAAGGAGAACTTTTGGATCATCATTAGCTTCTTTGGCTGAGATGTGATTCACACATCCCTGTTTAATGATGGTTGGCTTGGCATGGAACACCTTGACTGGTGACTTATTGCGGTCAACATACTTTCTAGGCTGTGGTGAAACAACATTGGACTGAGTGCAATTGCGAGTGATATGGCCTGGTTCTCCGCACTTGTAGCAAATCACAGAAGTATGACGTGGAGTCGCATTGACAGGCGGTCCACCAGCAGGTCTAGGTGGAGCATTTGGCTGAGTTGGACGAGGCACCACACAGGATGGCCTCAATGCATATCTAGGAGGAAGCGATGAGTTCGGAACCCAAATCTGGCGCTTTTGAGATCCAGAACCGGAGGTAGAAGCCAAATCGCGGTTGTGCTTGCAAGATTCTTCATAGGTGAACTGAGCTGTCTCTGCATTAATGGCCTTGTTCACAAGAGCTTGGAAGGTGTCACAATGATGCAATTGAAGATCATGACGCAACTTTGGGTTGAGACCATTCCTGAATCTAGCTTGCTTCTTGGAATCCGTGGACACTTCTTCTGTGGCATAACATGCAAGGTTCTCAAACTCTCGACTGTAAACATCTACAGCCATCTTACTCTGGGTAAGGTTACAAAACTCTTCCCTCTTTCGGTCCATGATACCCTGAGGAATATGATGCTCACGGAAAAACATCTGTGAATTCTTTCCAGGTAGGAATCTGGCCAGCTGGAATTATAGCCTCATAGTTCTCCCACCATATACTAGCAGGACCCTCCAAGAAATATGTAGCATAGGTGACCTTGTCAGCCTCAGCCACGTTCGCGGAACGCAGATTGTTTGTGATGCTATGGAGCCAGTCATCTGCATCGAGTGGCTCAATGGAGTGATGGAAGGTGGGTGGGTACAGCTTGATGAAATCACGGATGGTCACTATTCCAGCACATTGATATGCGGTGTTTTCCCGAATACGTGCCAACAAGCGATTTGACTCACGCTTGTCCTTCTCAATGTCTAGCATGAACTGAGCCAACGAAGGTGAATCCGACAAAACTTCAGCATCTCTGGTACCACGTCTTTGGTCCTTCTTACGACCAATGACAGCTTGGGTACTGCGGGACATCCTGATGATGAGAAACTAGGATTAGACATGGCGGCATACCAAAAGATAAAAGGGAAGGCAAAAGCATGATCTTCAAAGAAATCCTAGGGAAAATTGGGCAGCACAACGGTTGCAAATGCTCAGAAATGAGACATCCTGCAAAAGATTTAGGTGCCACGACACCTTAACATGACCATCTCAAGATTCTGATTGAGCTAACAAGCTACACAGATAACACTCGAGGACTGGAAGCAACTCAGATCAACCATTCCTATAAGTCTACGGAATAGTAACACAAGATCCTAGTACATAGATAAGAAGCCTAGTTCTTAATCCCCGTAGAAAAGGAGAGGGTGACTCAGAATTAGAATAACATGGGAAAAGGAGTAAAAAGAGCCTTACGTTCCCTTCCACAATCAATTCCCTTATATAACTAAAGAGTTACTAGACTCAACATCGACCAGTTTGGCTTGGTAATCCTACAGCCAGTCAGCTCTGATACCAACGCTGTCGGGACCCTGATCCTAAGACATAAGAATCTAGGATGTAACACATCGCATCACTTTGCGGCCTCACGCACGGTTAACTCCACGGCTGTCACCTTACCTGGGCCAGGACCGTTTGCATCTTTTAGCTCACATATGCAATATGCCGCTAGCATTCAAACATCAAAGAACCCGGGTCAACATGACTTGACTAGTCGTAGAACCCAAGTGGCACATCCATACAGGAACAGGCATACGTAACCCAAAAATGCAGGTGTCGGCCTCTAGCGTGTGCAGACGAGTCATAGCAAGCTACAAGGACTCCATTACGCCGTGGGACATAAATTTCATCACTACACGTAGACGAGTCGTAGCAGGCTACAGGGACTCCATTACACTGCGAGACATTTCCCTGAAGGGACAGACACAGTAGCAAAGAAGGATACCTGCCGGTCAATCAATGTGTCTGGAGCAGTAGAAAGCTACCAAGGCTCCGTGGAAGCACAAAGAGGCAGTTCCCTGTAAAGAGTACTACTAAAGGCACACAACTAGGTGTCGAATCCCATATATATCGTTGCACGTCACACATAAGCACGACATGCCTGATATGCATAGATACAACTATGGCATCACAACATAACCATACAACACCACAACATTTATTTAGGAGGCTCATAAGAGCCAACATAGAGTGATATTACAAACAGGGGTCACATGACCCAACACACAAATCATACAAACAACAAGCGAAAGCTTAACATATCTGGGTACAGACATCTAGAAAAGAAGAAGGCTGAGGGAAGCCTGTCTAACTACAAGGCCCTCCACAGGAACCAGACCTCTGGCTGGGATTCCCAAGCTAAATGACCAACATCGATCTTATCGAAGAAACCACTAGCGAGACCGGAGTCTCCTCTTCAAAAACATAATTAAGCAACAGTGAGTACTGAGTACTCAACAAGTCTTACAACAGAACTAACTACATATGCATCGGTATCAACAAGGAAGTTGTGGGGTTCAATGTAGCAAGCGAGCTTTGACTCGGTGGCTATCCTGTACTATGACTTTCATAACTTTGAAAAGTTTTGTGAAGCATACACGATTCCACTAACACCACAACAATACAACACCATGGATCCGCTCCCGTCTTCCTACGAGAATGCCATCCACGTTACTCACACTTATCTTGAAGCTTTTATGAGTAACCTTTTAAATTGTCTCTGAACCATATAAGTATCCAAGTAGTACATATCCGCGGACGCGGATATTCGAATAGATTGATTGCCCTGCGGGGGTGTACTTCGTCACAGATGCTCTCGCCACTTATCGCCACGTGCTCATAAAAAGGCACCTCGGCAATCTTCAAGCGAAACCCAGCGAGGGAGTCGTCCCCGACCTAACTAACCACACAAGTCTCTCATCCAGGTTTATTGCCTATTCGGGATTGAACCCGCAAGGAAGTCCGGCCGAAGTTTCCTCAACGGCCCCAAACGATGTGTACACGGTTCCCAAGCCCACGTCGACAGATGGTACAACGCTTGGTACACCGGGCCACAATACCTAGTCTGGCCCAAGCCCACCTGTACGGGGTGCCACTTGGTAGACTACTAGCATATCCTACAAACACCAGGAACTAGTTGCAACTCCTGGACAGAGATCAAGTCAGTTAATAAGTCGAGAGAGTCAATTAAGGACCCCAATGTGCGGTAGTAGCTAGTCTTGGACAACATACACAAGACTTAGTTCTTAAGGACGGTCCCAATGAGACAACCCGCCATGTACTCCTACACGGCCTCTCATCGCAACCTTTACCAAATCGTGTTCACAACTTAACTCTCATTATCAGAACAAGTTCAGTTCACTCCGGTTCATCACCCAGATGAATCAGCCCTGACACAACTCTAAGCATAGCAAGCATAGCAGGTTAAGGCACAACATAGCTCAAGCATCTACCAGGTATGCTAGGTTGCATGGCTCAGCTATTTACTGTGACAATGGCAGGTCATGCAGAGGACTGGGTTCAACTACCGGAACATGCAAAGTTGTAACGTTTTGTCCTAATGCAATAAGTGAGAGCAAGAGCGAGAGAGAGGGATTGTATCGGGTATGTTCAAGGGGGGGTTTGATTGCCTGATAAGACGATCACACATTACTGCTCCTCAGATGGATACTCGACCGTATCCTCCGGAACAGTGCCTAACACGAAGAACAACATCGAAGGGGGTACAAATCAATACACACCAAATGCCACAATATGATGCATGAATATGTCATGGCAATATGAGGTGTTTGAACTAATGCATCTAGCAACAGATTTAAATGAAGTGGGTTTGAACTCAAGGTTCAAATTCAACTTCATATATGGATTCCATAATGCAATTGAACTAAAATGTCCAAGTTCATCTATTTAGGTTGCTCTAACATGCATGAAAATTTTATAGATGGATTCATTGAATTTTTCTGATCAATTTTCATATATAAATTATTTTCATCTGGTTTACAGATTATTTTCTATGAATTTTAGCAGTTTTTATTAATTTCTGGAATTTATTTAAATCCAAAATTGAGATATTATGTCAGCCTGACGTCACGGTGACGTCAGCAGGTCAAAGGCGCCAGCCCAGGTCAAACCTGGTGGCTGGGCCCCACCTATCAATGACACATTAATCTAACAGTTTTATTTTTAATTTAAAGTAACTACATTAACAGGTTGGGCCCACACGTAAGTGGCTCAGGGGTTAACTAACCCTAGGATTAGCCCACCTAATGAGGGGGTCCCACCTGCAGGGCTCAGGCGACGGACTCATCGTCGGCGACCTCTGGTCGCGACGGCGTCCGCGCTACCGGCCACGAGAGCGGCGGTCGGGGGCACTAGGGCGAAGCCCCTGCTCGCCTGCATCCAGGAGAGCTAGCAGGGGGCATGGGGGATGCCGAAACTCGCGGCTACGACACCGGAGATGGCAGCCGGAGCTTGGCCAAGGGAGGCCACGGCGCTAGGGCTGCGTGAGGGGGCGCTGGAGGTCGGGCGGCACCTACGGGCCCGCGCGAACACGCCGGGGTGCTCAGCTGAGCACGGCGGGTGCTCTGGCCGCGGTGGCCATTAACGCCGGCGGTGGGGAGCTACGGGATCGACGGGGGGGAACAGCGACTATGGCGGCTAAACATCGGGGAGAAGGAGGGGGATCGACGGAGGGCTCACGGTGCATCAGACGACGGTACTCGCGGGCTCGGGGACGACCGGGACGGCGCGAACGACGGCAAAGATCCACGGCGGCCGGCGGCTTTCGGGCGGCGAGAAAGAGCAGAGGAGAACGGAGAGGGAGGAGAAGAGGTACACGGCGACGGGGGCGCTGGCGCTCCCAGGGGGTGCCACGGCTAGCAGCCAAGCAGGAGGTGGCCGGCGCGTGCCGGCGCGCCCCTGCCACACGCCCCAATCCTCCTAGCGAGAGGTTGGGGGTGACTGGCAGCTGGGCCAGCCCCTTCCTGGGCTTCCTTTTCTTTTTTTGAAATTTGCTTTATTTCTTTCTGTTATCTATTTTTCTAGTTTTATTTTGATTTGATTTCAAAACCAAACCATTACATAATATGCTGAAAATTGGTATGTGGCCTTTTTTATATTATAACCAAAGGCACTCATGGATTTTCCAGATTTATTGGAGCTTTAAAATATTTATACAATTTTAAAACTGCAATCTGAATGGTTATTGTTTTAATTCAATATCCAAAATGACATTTTTAAAATATGCATCACCTCTGGTTTATGTTGCCACATTATTCCAGTGAGGATGAACATTTTTCAGAGCCACCTTGGATCATTGAAAATATTGGTTGAGCCTAATGAATTCAAATGGTGCTAGGGTTTTGAACATCCCCATTTCAAGTTTAAAAGAATTTAAGCATGATGCAATCACAACATGGGTCCTAATGCATGCTAAGCTAGGGATGTGACACATGGGCTGTGGGAGGAGGTAAACCAGCCCCTAGGTGGCTGGCCAAAGCCTCCTCTAAGGGACCATGTGGCTGGAGTGGATTGAGAAGGAAAAAACACTAGGTGGAAAGAGTTTCCAAGTGGGAAGGAGGAGTCCTAATCCTACTAGGATTGGAGGAGGACTCCTCCTCTCCTCCTTGCGCCAAGGCCAAGGGCTGGCCCCTTGTGCGCCAAGACTCCTCCCTACCTCCTCCTATATATACTAGAGATTTTGAGGGTGTTGAGACATACAAATCAGCCACGTGCTACCCTCTCCTCTAGATCGTAGTTTCTCCTCTAGATCATTTCAGCGATGCTTAGGCGAAGCCCTGCTGGAATTGTTCCCCCACCATCGCCGTTGCGCTGCTGGAGAACTCAATTGCCTCTCCGCTCCCACTTGTTGGATCAAGAAGGCGAAGATCTCCATCGTGTTGTACATGTGTTGAACGCGGAGGTGTCGTTCGTTTGCCGCTAGATTGGAAGGACCATGATCAAGATCGCGAGATGATTCGTGATTTGATCGCGGGACAGATCGCGATGGGATCGCGGGAAGGATCGTGGTCGGATCGCATGACGCTCGGCGATTTGGAGCGCGAAGACGTTCGACTACATCAACCGCATTTGTTAACCCTTCTCGCTTAGCGATCTACAACTTATGTAGATCCACTCTCCCTCTCGTAGATGTCCATCACTATGGATAGATCTTGCGTGTGCGTAGGAATTTTTTTGTTTCCCATGCAACAATCCCCAACAGATATTTTCCTCTACCATCCTGTTAATTTTCATGCCATGAGGTGGTCTCTAACATCATTGTTTCCTGCTATCAATTTGCTACAGCTTCACTCAGATTCCAGAAAACTATGATTTTCACTAAGTCCCTAGAATCTGTTGCATTATGCCATCTTGGGAGCTTCATGCTTAGTGATCTATGCTTCCTTTAAAGTTTGTGTAGTTTGATGATTTGATACGCATGTTATGTAGTCTCTGTACATACCTTGGTTGTGGTTGGAGGCATCCTATAGCTCTAGATATTTGCTGTGCAAGTGGCTATGTTGCTGTTTTGGACAGGGTGTGTGTAGTTTTGTGATGTGGCTTGTGGGAGATATGATCCATTGTTTTGCTTGATATTTGGCTCTATTGTGATTAGTTTTTCATTTCCTAACCAGTGGATACCTTGGAATAGCAAGGAATAGCCCATGGCCTTCTGTGTGTTGTATTTTGCCTTCGTACGTGGCCGTGAGCGTAGCGTGAGAACCGTTACTTTGTTTCCTATGTTTTACATATGCATTTGCATCATTTTTCATGAAACATCCATATTTGCCATGATCATTCATGTTCAAACAGGTTAACATGAGGTTTTGTCCAGAATTGTAAATAACTTAACTGTTGCACGAGAAACATGGCTAGCATAGGATTGCCATGTTAAATACTTCAAATGAATCATGCATCATCTTGTTTATGCATTGTGCCTTGGTTGCTAGTTTATTGTTGTAGTTTCTCTTGGGTAGACGCGAGTGTTGAACCTGAGTACGAGGATCCAGGAGAGTACCACTACGAGAGCCAGCTCTTTGTCCCTCTGAAGAACCAACAGGCAAGATGATCGTACCCGGATCCCAACACTATTTATGCTTTGCTAGATGTCTCTCTCTTATCGTTACTCTTGCGTTACCTACCGCTTGAATGTGAAGCCTCCTACATTGCCATGATAGCCTTTAACCCCTCCACTACCTAGCAAACCTTGTTTGGCTAAGTTACCGTTGCTCAGCCCCTCTTATAGTGTTCTTAGATGCAGGTGCAGGTTGTTTCCATGTGAAAACATGGATATCTGTAGATATCACAATATTTTTATGCTATTTAATTTAATGAACATATATATCATGGTAAGGTGGAAGGCTTGGCCTTTTGCTCGGTGTTTTCTTCCACTTTTACTACCATAGTTACTTGTTACCAGTGTTATGTTTCCACATTTTGCGCTCCTAACATGCTTGGGGTTGTTATGGGGACCCCCTTGATTATTCGTTTGAGATTAAAGCTTGTCTGGAAAGACCCATCATTGGTAGTATTTTCTTAACAACTTAATAAAAATGCATAGGGCTTTGCAATCCCATGGATAATTAATCAACAACCCGGGCCAGTGCTCCTCATGAGTGTTGGTCCAAACTAGAACACCGTGCGGGGCCAACCCGGGGCAACTTGAGAGATTTCTATCATGCCACCGTACGCTTCGCTTATCTGTCGTGTCCTGAGAACAAGATACACGACTCCTATCAGGTTCGTCGACACGTCAGGCGGTCTTGTTGGACTTGTTTTACCTTTATCGAATGTCTTGCGTGAGGAACTCCCATCTTCTTCGGGATATCTCGAGGTGTCGGTTTTCCTTTGGAATTGCCTAGGATGATCACAAGATCTGTGGTCAAGGTTATTCACGTGGAGTGTGGTTAATTTGTGATGGATTAGTTGGAGCACCCCTGCAGGGTTAAATCTTTTAGAAAGCCGTGCCCGCGGTTATGTGGCACCTTGGATATTTTGTTTAACACCCAGTTATAGTCAACTTGAAGTAAACTCTAATAAAATACCCCAACTACGTGCGTAACCATGATCGTCTCTTCTTGTGAACATGAACCGAGAGAGAACACGGTGGGGTTATGTTTGACATAAGTAGGTGTTCACGATCACTTAGTGGTCATGGTAGTTCTCGATCGTCTTTCATATTCCACCATATTTACATTCACATTCTCATAAGATATCCACCAAATAAATGCTTAGTGCTTGCTGCAAACTCAACACTTAGCCCTTCCAAACCCATAAGATTACATAGTTTCGGTACCCGGGTTACATGATTGTTGAGTCCCGTGTGGCTCACAGATTACAACAATACAGGTGCAGGTGTTGATGAGTTCGTGCCAGATGATGTGACTCAGCTCCAGTGGGAGTATGATGAAGAACGTGCCAGGATGTATGTCACGTACCCCGATGAGTAGAGAGGCCATGGTCGTCATCTTTGGGATAGCAAGGCAGCTTTACATTGCTTCTTTCTTCGTTTGATTTCGTCCGTAGACGGACCGTGTCTTCTGTATGATGCTTGAATAATTGTGTGAACTTGTAATTTAGCTTGTGGCGAGTGTAAGCTAACTCATATACTCATCTCTTCATACATGTATGCAATGTTTACTCCACTTGCGAAACAACGAGATGCGCCTCTATCCCTATCGAGGCCCCCATGCCTAAATAAGGATAGGCGCGCATCTTGGGCATGACAAGTTGGTATTCAGAGCCATACGACCATGCGAGCCCTATGCTTGATCGAACTTGGCCGAGTCGAGTCTAGTAAAAACTATTTTGAATCTAGTTATATTGGAGAGTAGGTTTCTTTTACTCCTCTTCTGTACTCTGGTGAGAAATTCGACTTAGGAATTTTGATTCTACTCCTCTTCTCGCTCAAAACAAAATTAGGATCATGCGGATATTTTGGAAACTATATGATGCCGATGTGACGGAGTTCTGTCTTGGTGCCATCTATCTGACTTGATTTCTTGTGGGGAGTTGAGCTCCAGGGGACTCTTGGCACATCGTTATCATTCAGTTTCCTTAGTATATCAGGTCAGAGGATGTTCGGAATTGCTTCAATACTTATCGTGGCAAGATAAGGTCGGTGTCACCCAGTACTGGGGAGGCGTCCGGGGTACTGCCATGTTTGGTATCATTGTGCTTTCGAGGATCCTTGATAGATGGAGTTTGAAATCCTCTGGTTATGTGTTGACGGATGGATACAATTGGAGTGTAGGGCTTGTTAGTTGTGTGAGATATTTTTCCTCCCTGTATCCCCAACACCCGATTGCATAACCAAAGAGTTTGGAAGTTCTTAGGTGGGAATTCAAGTAGTTACCTAGGGTCATCTTTCTTCAGATGTATGAGGTCTATACATTTGTTCCGAGCATATCTTAGCTCAATACCTTGTTGTGTATATTCAAGTGGCTTCTAATATCTGATGATGTTATTGCAAACCTGAAGAAGGTGTTCTTACTATTTTTCAGTAGGAAAGCTATTATGTTATTCCGTTTAATGTCTTTCAAGTCATTTGGTTCAGATTATTGCAATCATCTTTGTCAATGATGTGTTGATGTTCTTGTCCATCTCTGGGATGGCTCCACCAACTCGCGGGAATCCGTGTCGGGGTGAGGAGCAGTCTGATCCTCCACCACCCCACCACCGCCTCCTCCAAAAGCTTGGCAAGCTGTGATGGCCGCAACCAGTGCAAATACTCAGATGTTGCTCACGTTGTTGCAAGAGAGAGAGAGATCAGGGTCAGCAAGGTTATCTAGGGAATTTCCAGAATCAGCCTCAGTTCGTGACACTCAACCATTCCTTAACAACCAACCCAAGTATTTCACCTATTGTGAGCAGCCTTTTGATGCAGATGATTGGCTCCACGACATGAGCAAGCACTTCGAGTGCAGCAATATCAGACCAGAGGACTATGTCAGATTCACATCGTTTCAGCTCAAGCCTCAGGCAGCAGATTGGTGGCAGCAATACAAGGACTCCATGGGTGAACATGTAATCAGCTGGGATGATTTCTGTCGTGACTTCAGGGCCCATTAAATTCCGACAAGCTTTGTCGAGGAGATGTGTGAGAAGTTCAGGCACCTAAAGTAGGGAAGCAAGTCTATCTATCAGTACAACGTTGAGTTCCAGAATCTGGCCCGCTATGCTAAACAAGATGTTCCTGACGACAAGTCCATGATTTATCAGTTCAGAGGTGGTCTCAAGGATGAGCTTCTGCCGGGTCTGGTCCTCCAAGAGCATCGTGAGTTTGATCAGTTCTACAACATGGCTTTAAAGGTCGAGGCAACTCAGCTCAAGTTGGAGAACTCAAGGAAGTGTTCCAAGGAATCCTTCTCTTCTTCTTCAAGCTCACAAATGGTCACTAAGCAGCAGAGGTATTGGGTTCCTCCTCCTCCTCTGTTTCGTCCCCCTCGGCAGCAGAGATAGTTCGGTGGTCGTGGTTCTTCCCACCCACCCAACCCATGTTATCAGCAGAGGACCCATGCACGCAAGTCAGTTAATGTTCCTCCTCCAGGCAACTTCCGTCCGCTCTTAGAGGTTACTTGTCACAAGTGTGGTTAGAAGGGTCACTACTCAAACAAGTGCAACTAGCGACGTCTTCCGCCTCCTCCTCCAGTCAGACCTCTAGGCAATGCTATGGTGAAGCATAATCCCAAGTCAGTAAGAGTGAACATGGTGAATGCAGCCGAAGCAGAAGATTCTTCTCAAGTGATCATGGGTAATCTCTTGGTTAATTCTTTTCCTGCAAAAGTGTTGTTTGATACTAGTGCATCCCATTGTTTCATGTCAAAGCCATTTTTCATAAAGCATGATTTCCCTCTGGCATCATTGGATAGACCATTGGGTATTGTTTCTTCGGGCTCTTCAATGAGAACCAATTCGGTGGTTCCGGATGTTTCTATCAAGATGGGCATTATTCCTTCTTGGCTTCTCCTTATGTTCTTGGAAATTCCGATATTGATCTTATTCTTGGCATGGATTTTCTGGCTATGAACAAGGCGTATGTTGATTGTCAAGCCAAAGTAGTCAAATTGGCTCATCCTTCAGAAGATGTGATCATTTTCACAGCTCGCAATGACATGATTCGTCTCTTTGCTCTTAATGAGAAGGGTGAAATCTCAGCCATTTCTCAAATTCCGGTGATCTGCGAGTATGAAGATGTCTTTCCCGAAGAATTGCCAGGAATGTCTCCGCACCTGCCAACTGAACCGATGTGCAAGCGTCCTTATAAGCTTGACTCCGAAGAGCTGAAAGAGTTGAAGTAGAAGCTAGATGAACAAGAATGTCTGGGTTTGATCAGACCAACTTCTTCTCCATGGGGTTGTGGTGTGCTGTTTGTCAAGAACAAGGATGACATGGACCGACTTTATGTCGATTACCGTCCATTGAATAAAAAGACAATCAGAAACAAGTACCCACTTCCCAACATCAATGGGTTGTTTGAACAACTGAAAGGTGACAAGGTTTTCTCAAAGCTTGATCTTCACATGGGCTTTCATCAGATTCGCATTCATGAACAAGATATTCCAAAGACTGCTTTCAGGACGAGTTTTGGCTCTTATGAGTACACCGTCATGTCCTTTGGTCTCGCCAATGCTCCTCCAACCTTCTCCGGGATGATGAACTTAATATTCTCTCCTTTCAAGAATGAGTTCGTCTTGGTGTATTTGGATGATATTCTCGTGTTCTCGGAGACTAAATAAGAACATGCAGAGCATCTCCGGTTTGTGCTTGACAAGCTAAGGGAGCATCAATTCAATGCTAAGTTTTCCAAGTCTGAGTTTTGGCTCAATGAAGTGGTGTACCTTGGGCATGTGATCTCTGCCGAGGGCATTAAAGTGCACCCTAAGAAAGTTGAGGCAATCTTGAAGTGCGACCTCGTCAGAATGTCAAGCAGCTTTGTAGCTTCCTCGGGCTTGCAAGTTACTGCAGAAGATTCGTGGAGAACTTCTCTCTAATTGCTAAGCCTCTGTCCAATCTCCTCCAGAATAATTTCAAGTATGCTTGCTCTCCTGAGTGTGATGTGGCATTCAATACGCTCAAGCAGAAACTAACTTCAGCTCATGTTCTTGTTCCTCCCGAGCAATCAAAGCCTTTCCAAGTGTTCTGTGATGCTTCCCTCCAAGGTCTAGGTGGTGTTATCATGCAAGATAGGAAGATTGTTGCTTATACCTCGCGACAACTGAAGCCTAGTAAGAAGAACTACCCCACTCATGATCTTGAGTTGGTGGTAGTTGTGCATGCTCTGATGACTTGGAGGCATTTGTTGTTGGGTAGATCAGTTGAGGTGTACACCGATCACAAGAGTTTGAAGTACATTTTCACTCAACCCAATCTCAATCTTCGGCAGTCTCGTTGGGTGGAAATGATTGAGGACTTCAACCCAAGCATTGAGTATACTCTTGGTAAAGCCAATGTCATTGCAAACGCGCTCAGCCGAAAGGCGTACTGCAACAGTCTTATCCTGAAGCCTCTTCAACACGAGCTTTGTGAAGCCTTTCGCAAGCTCAATCTCCAAATGATTCCACGAGGATTTCTTGCAAATCTTCAAGTCTATCCGACTCTGGAAGATCAGGTTCACCAAGCTCAACTTCTTGATGCTATGGTGAAGAAAGTGAAGAAAGGTGTGGCCAAGGGCATTCTGAAGTATAAGTGCTTTCACGTTGATGACAAAGATATCTTTTTCTTTGAGGACCATCTGGTGGTTCCAAAAGGTGATCTTAGGAAGGTTATCATGGACGAAGCACACAATTCTCTCCTATCCAT
Organism: Hordeum marinum; assembly: GCA_022496015.1. Lineage (NCBI taxonomy): Eukaryota > Viridiplantae > Streptophyta > Magnoliopsida > Poales > Poaceae > Hordeum > Hordeum marinum. The sequence continues at coordinate 363,671,569 of CM039675.1, read as the reverse complement.
TCATCCAGGCAGTTCCAAGATGTATCAGGACCTCAAGCAAACCTTCTGGTGGACTCGCAAGAAGCGTGAAATTCCTCAGTTCGTGAACGATTGTGATGTTTGTCACAAAGTGAAGGCAGAACATCAACGTCCAGCAGGTCTCCTTCAGCCTTTGCCTATTCCAGAGTGGAAATTCGATCATGTGGAGATGGATTTCATCATTGGATTTCCTAAGTCCAAGAAGGGCAACGATGCCATCTTTGTGGTTATCGACAAGCTGACCAAAGCTGCCCATTTCCTTCCGGTCAAAGAGTCTATCTCGGCAGCTCAGCTGGCAGAGCTATATACGTTAATGATAGTTTCTTTACACGGTATTCCTCAGCTCATATCCTCAGATCATGGAAGCCTCTTCACTTCCAAGTTTTGTGACTCCTTCCACTCTGCTATGGGTACCAAGATCCGTTTCAGCACTACATACCATCCGCAGACAGGTGGTCAAGTTGAAAGAGTCAATCAAATCCTCGAAGACATGCTCAAAGCATGTGTGATTTCTTTCGGCATGAAATGGGGAAGACTGCCTCCCATACGCTGAATTTTCATACAACAACAGCTTACAGGCCAGTTCAGGCAAGGCCCCTTTCGAGATTCTTTATGGCAGGAAGTGCCATAGCCCGCTCAATTGGTCTGAAACCAGTGAGCGTCAAATTCTGGGCAATGATATGATCACTGTCGGGACCCCGATTCTAAGTCATATGAATCCAGATTGTAACATATCACATCACTTTGTGGCATCACGCATGATAAGCTCCACGGCTGTAGCCTTACCTTAGCCAGGACCGTTTGCGTCTTTTGGCTCACGTATATGAACATGTCGCTGGCAATCAGACGACAGAGAACCCGGGCCGACATGCCTAGTCATAGGACCCAAGTGCTACATCCATATGGAAACAGGCATACGTAACCCAACAATGCAGGTGTCGGCCTCAAGCGTGTGTAGACGAGTCATAGCAAGCTACAAGGACTCCATTACATCGTGAGACATAAATGCCATCACCGCACGTAGACGAGTCGTAGCAGGCTACACGGACTCCATTACACTGCGAGACATTTCCCCGAAGGGACAGACACAGCAGCAAAGAAGGATACATGCTGGTCAATCAATGTGTCCGGAGCAGTAGCAAGCTACCAAGGCTCGATGGAAGCACAAAGAGGCAGTTTCTCGTAAAGAGTACTACTAAAGGCACACGACTAGGTGTTGGACCCCATACATACCGTTGCACGTCACATGTACGCACGACATGCCCGATATGCATAGATACAACTATGGCATCACAACATAACCATACAACAACACAACTTTTATTTAAGAGGCTCAGACGGGCCTTGCATAATATGTTCTTACAGATAGGGGTCACATGACCCGACACTCAAGTTATACAAACAAGTTCATACAAACCAAGCAGAAGCATAAGCTGTCTAAGTACAGACAGATGAAAGGGTAAAAAGGCACATGGCCTGACTATCTACAGCCCACCACAGGGCATAAGGTCGTAGCTGGGACACCAACTATTCGGCATCGTCGACATCTAGAAAGAACCCACCTGCTGGGTCCTGGGTCTCATCCAACATTTATTAAGCAAACGTGAGTACAAACGTACTCAGCAAGTTTTTAAAAAAAACCTAGTCTTTTCATGCTCATGTATCAACAAGGGGAGTGGTGGAGTTTATGCAGCAATGCTAGCTTTGACTCATGGCTAACCTACACTACACAATTTTAACTCTTTGTTTAAATTTTAGATATCGCACACGAGTCCACTAACTCCATGACAATACACCACCATGGATTCGCTTCCCTCTCCTGGGAGAGTGCCATCCACGGTACTCACACTTGTCTTGATATTTTTATGAGTATCCATTTGATTATGTATGAACATCATAAGTTTTCCAAGTAGTCCATATTTGAGGACGCGGCTATTCGAATAGTTTCATACCCTACAGGGGTGTACTTGTTCACACACTCTCTTGCCACTTATCGCCGTGTGCTCTTAAAACCATGCACCTCGGCAACCTTCAAGCAAAAGCCCAGCGAGGGAGTCAGCCACAACCGTCAATCGCATAAGACCTCTAGTCCAGGCTATCGCCTATTTGAGACTGAACCCGCACGGAAGTCCGGCCAAAGTTTCCGCTACGGCCCCAAACAATGTGCGCAGGGTTCCCAAGCCCACCATTCGGGTGACCCTTGGTACACCGTGCCACTGCCTACCGCGTCGTAACCCACCCCTAGGGTCAGAGCTACGCACGGCATCTAACATGCTATAAACACCAAAAACTACTTGCTAACCCTAGACTAAGGACTAAGCGACTGATAAGTTGAGAGGGTCAATTAAGTATCCCAACATGTGGTAGTAACTAGTCTTGGATCACAAACACGGAACTCAGTTCCTAAGAACGATCCCAATGAGACAACCCGCTATGTACTCCTCCATAGCCCCTCATCGCTACCTTTACCAAATCAAGTTCATCATAAGCTTATCACATCAGAACAACATGGTTTCACTCCAGTTCATCACCCGAATGAATCAGACCTGACACAACTCTAAGCATAGCAAGCATAGCAGGCTAAGTAACCTAAGAACATCATGGCACAAGCATCTACCAGGTATGCTAGGTTGCAAGGTTTAGCTATTTACTGTGACAATGACAGGTCATGCAAAAGAATAGGTTCATCTACCGTGTATGAAAGACAAGTGAACGTTTGTCCTAATGCAATAAACAAGAGCAAGAGCGAGAGAGTGGGATGTTATTGGAATGATCAAAGGGGGTTGCTTGCCTTGCTGGGTAGCGGAAAGGTTCTCTCCTTCATTGGAATACTCGAGGGTATCCTCAAAAGCAGGGCCTACCGCAATGTAGATAAATAACAATCAATACACGCAAGTGCAACAATATGATGCATGATCATGACATGGCAGCATATAAGGATGGTCTAGTGCAACTATTGTCCAAGTTAGTTTGAAGTGAGTTTGAATATAGGTTCAAAATCAATCTCCATTTCATATTCCATATATTAACCTATTACTAAATTTCAATGTTCATCTACATAGGTTGCTCTAACATGCATGATAATAGCACCATTAGATTCATTGGATTTTTCTGATAAATTTTCATATATAAATTATTTTCATCTGAGTTACAGAATTATTTATATGAAATTTTGAAGTTTTAAACATTTTCTGGAATTATTTTAAAACTAGAAATTCCTTTATTACATTAGCCTGACGTCATCATGGCGTCAGCAGGTCAGCTGACCAGGCCAGGTCAAACCTGGCCAGTGGGACCCACTGGTCAGTGACCCAGTCACTAACAGGGTTAAATAATTAGCTAATTAAGAACAGTAAAACTGCACCTTATCCCTGCAATCTCACGAATTAGGCATTTTCGGCCATTAGATTCCGTTTATTGAACGTTACTGATCGTCAGATCTACAGTAAACGTGATGTTTGTCGCAAACTGGGCCTGAAGTCACAAGGGAAGCTACTCCAGAAGCTATTTTGAAGCCTTCTCGTTAATTGGGCCAGTTTTCACGATCGGCCCAATGGAGCAAAGCCCGTTTCATCCTTACAAAAAATAAAAACTAGTGAACGAGCACCTCTCGTAGCTGCTCAGGTTGCCCGCTCCTCTCCCCGCCGCCGCACACGAAGGCATATCCTCCCTCCTCCGTCCCTACACGCCGCTGTCGCCGCCTATGCTCTCGCGTCCCTTTCCCGCCTCGTGGCAGACCCCCGCCAACTTGGACTCAATCCCGATTGCGCCCCAATCCCCGCCACCAAGGCCGTATTCTCGATATTGTGCCTGGATCCCGTCACATCTAGGCCATCCACCATCCCGTCGTCAACACCCTCCCTCACCAAGCGCCTCCACATGCCACCTCTGCATTCTTGGCGGCGCAAGACGACCCCTCAAACTTCAACAGTTGGCTCTCTTCAAACGGATCGGATACATGTGCAGTGGTTTTTGTGTGAGCGATCTTGATGTGTGTCACGTTTTTAAAATGTAATCTGGCAACTGGATAGCAAGAATCAAGCAGCAGCTCACTTCCATAGCCTACAGCGGCAACAAGGTCCGTATGCTTATCTCAACCCCGGTGTTTTCTCCGCATTTTATTTACCTATAGTTCCTACCATTTATATTTGATGCTGAATTTTGGAGACAGAAATACACTGAATTCGGGACAAGTGCTACTTTCTGTTCACGGATCTATCATGGTTAACCAATCCCCCTGGATATACTTTGGCAAAGAGTTTTAGATAAAAGATTAATATCAATAATGTTTGCATTGGATATAGGTTCTTTGATCCACTAATATATGGACCGTGCCCACAGATAATGCGAGACCTTAAGAAAGAGAGGTTTCCTAGGCAGCACAGGTTCAGTCTTGATCAAGCTAAAGTGTTCAACGACTGTATATATATATATATATATTCATTTTGCAGTTGAGAGAAATGGCAAATTGATCGTACCAAGGGTATGCAGCTGTTAGCTAAAACCTTTCTCAGCTTTATTTTCTCTGACCGTAAGTTTGAAACTAACATGATAAATCCTTGATAGTGTGTGAATTGTTACTGTCGAATTCTAAATGGCTTTATATCGTCCGAGGGGGATATACAGGTACGTGCACTACATTAGTCAGAAGTATGGGAATCCAACGATTGTCATAACTGAAAACGGTACAGGAGCTCCATATCTCTTTGTTCCATTTCATGCCTCTCAATCATCTTGTCATGCGTAATTCTAATGTCGTCGTCATGTTGCTAGGGCACCTCACCTGCGACCACTACTTCCTAGATTCCACAAGGATTCGGTACTACCGTAATCACCTTACCGAGCTGAAGAAAGCCATGAATGGCATCATCAATGATCTTGGCTACTTTGCATGGTCTCTCCTGGACAACTTCGAGTGGATGTCTGGCTACACATCCATGTTCTGCATTGCCTACGTCGACTTGAACAGCCTCACCCTAAAATCACACCCTTCATATTCCTCTATAAGACCTCTCCCAAAAAACCTCCAATGGTTGGTCGCTGGTAATTCTTCAATCCACATATGGCTTGATCTGAAACATCTGCTACGTTGCTTACTGCGTGTGTTTGTTTGGTCATGCATAATATTAGCTACAATAACTTATGAATCACATGGCAAGTCAATGGTTTATTACAATTTTTCTCTTTTGAGAACAAAGATTATTTGAGTTGAATGAGATTGCTTCTGTGCTTGCAGGACTTAGGCAAAAAGGTGGAATTATCTATTTCCATGTGAGATGACATGAAATTCCAAATGAAGATAAGTTCATTGCATGCAATGCACTTATCTATTTTAGAATTCTTAAACAACAAGTAGTCTATAGTTTGTACAATGCTTAGTAGCTTATTAGTTTATATGTACCGAACCTAACATGTTTTACCAATGGAAGGGGGGCTAAACTTTGATCATGTTGTTAGATAGTTGTTTCCATACTATATGTCAGCTTAGAATGTGAAAACAACCACTTGTTCAGTTCTGTTGAGCTGGAAACAACCACTTTTGGTTTTGTTTTCTTGTTTTGGGTGTAGCTTCAATCTTCATGGTTTCATTAATGAAAATGGGAAGGAATCAGTTACTACTTGAACTAGCGTCTATGACATCATATTTACCTGAATGATAGTAATATCGATTAGCATAGAATGTGTACATGCTATGTTCATTGTCCTTTAACTTGCAACACTTTTATTTTATAGTGGAATTGGCCCTCCAACTAGAAGATACCAATAAATAAAACAGATGAACAATTGGAGATTAAAAGGGTTGGGACCAATACATGTTAAGCCATGGAAACACACTAACCGTGTTGTAATGATTTTTTTAGTTGTGGTCTGCAATTTATTCCTTGTGTTTCTGATGTATTTGGCGTTAGCCTGCCACAACTCAGGTGACGGATACACCCTGTATTGCTGGTTTCCAAATGAGGTTAGTAATTTGTATTTCTCCAATAGGCCACCTTTTCTAAGTATACATCGCTATCGAAGTTCAACTGGATTTCCATCAAAGTATAGCAGTGGTCAGATTTCATTTTGCATGTTGATTTGCTTAACACCAAAGGAGGGTATGAACTAGAGTTGCAAAGAATGACACTAAAGACACAATTTTTAAGCATTCTCCCATTTACATTAGAAATTTTAAAAAAATATTATATCCATCATCTAGACCCTTTTCTATGGAAACTCCTATCATTTCATCGCAAACATAGACGGGTGCAGCAACGCACGCTAATCATGATCTAGTTACTAATTAGATTAGGTTAGGGACCACTGGTTAGTGGGACATTAACTTAATTAAGTTAGTTTAATTATTATTTTTAAACTAATTCTAATTAGAAAGGGGGCGGGCCTCACTTGCCAATTGACCTGGGGTCAAACCCCGTGGTCAGCGCCGGTTGACTCACCGGCGTTGAGCCGCCGGCGACGTCAGGGACGGCGGAGGGGGTCGGATCCCCTCCTCTAGTGACCAAAAGGACAGCGGAGGGCACTGGGAGGGCCTGCGCTTGAGTGTGCGTCGATCTAGCCCCAAGGTAGAGGCTGGGGTGGTCGGGATCGACGTCGGCGATGAGCTCAGCGGCGGTAGCGGCTCGGGCAGGACCGGCTACGGCGCTAAAGGGCATGGCAGGAGGAGCTAGAGGCGGCTACGGGCCCCTAGACACACCATGAGCACGAGGTCGTGGTCAGGTGCGAGTTGTGGCCATGGCTACTCCATGACCGGCGGCGAGCTCCTCTCAGCTCTGGCGACAGGTGGGGGATAGCGGAGGGGAACGGCGTTGGGGCTAGGGGGAAACGATCCGGGGCCTCACTAGAGGTTCTTCTGGCGCCTTGGCGTGGTCGGGGACGCACGGGAGACGGCAAATCGGCGGCGTCTTCAGTCCGGCGAGGGAAGAACAGAGGAGAGGAGGGGGAGGAGAGAGAGCGCGCAGGGGAGAGAGGGGAGGAGAAGAGGCCACGGCGAGGAGGCCTCGCGCTAGCAATCTCCGAGCCCTCCAGGCCAGCAGCCAGGCAGGGATGAGGTGGCCGGTGTGTGCCCATACGCGGCGAGCGCACGCCCCTGTCCTCCTGGCGAGATGACAGGGATGACTGGCACGGGCCAGATGGGCCGGTTCCCCCCTGGGCTTCTTCCTCTTTCTTTTCTTTTCTTTCTGTTTTTCTATTTCTGACATTTGTTTTATTTCTTTTCAGGTACAAATGCTTTGATAGAATATCCCAAATATTTTATAATATCAAGTTTGAATATTTCAAACTCCATAAAAAGTTGCAGCATATTTTGAAATATAAAGTATTTATAATGCTTTATTTGGCATTTTTAGAGGCTTTGTTATTTATTTTTAAATTGCTATAATTGTTCAAATATTTAAAATGGCCCCTGATATATTCATGTCCATATTTATCAGACATAGGGAACATTTTGTATTGGCATATTGAGTTTATTGAGTTTTCACAAACTTTTTATTAATTTGATTCCAATGTGAGCTTGGGGTTTCTATTAATCCCCATTTCATGTTGATGCAAAATTGAAACATGATGCACACACATGTTGTCCTATGACATCTAGCTAGGGATGTGACAATCACTGAAGCAGAAGAAATGTGTCGTGTCATTCATGAGAACCTCAAAGCAGCTCAATCCCACTAGAAGAGTTATTATGATAACAACCATCGAGATGTCTCCTTTCAAATTGATGACTTTGTCTATCTCACAGTTTCTCCCATGAAGGGCACTCAGCGGTTTGGAATCAAAGGGAAGCTAGCTCCTCGTTTTGTGGGTTCTTTTAGATTATGGGCAAGAGAGGTGACCTTGCCTATCAACTCGAGATTCCTCCAAATTTCGCAAATGTGCATGATGTCTTCCATGTCTCTCAGCTTCAGAGGTGCTTCAAGACTCCCGAGCGTACCATTGACCTCCAAGACATTGATCTCCAAGAAGACATATCTTATCGTGAGCATCTAGTTGCTATTCTCGAAGAATGAGCGTAAGACTCGCAACAAGTAAATCAAGTTTGTCCAGGTGAAGTGGTCTCATCATTCTAACAAAGAAGCTACTTGGGAATGTGAGGATCTTCTCCGTTTTGAATTTCCAGAGTTTTTTCGTTCTTAGATCTTGGGTCGAGATCCTCTTGTAGTGTGGGAGAGTTGTAACAACCCAAGTGCACCCCCTTGCCATTTTGGTCATGTATCTCATGTGGACCTCCATGTTTTTCCTATGCGGTCTGATTAATATAATTTTGCTTCATGTCATTCTTGCATCATGGCATCATAAGCATTCATCATCATGTTGTTGTGTGTGCCCAAGGTTGTGGTGTGGTTGAAGTGTTATGTGTGTTTTGGATCATGAGAGTGAGGTGTGTGCATGTGGAGTTAAACCCCTTTCCCATTTTTTTGGCATCAATGCAAAACCCTTCGTTCTCAATTGTTTTATGAAATGAGTTTTAACTTGCCTAATAAATATTTTAAAATGTTCTGTCGCTTAATTAAATTGTTTAGAGTGGGGTAAATGTTCTCTTTCATTTGGTGCTGCTTTTGTCGTTTTTGTCTTTTAATAAAACAACAGGATATATTAATAAGAATATTTAATTTTCTTTGGCTAAAATGGCTAGTTCCTTTTTGTTAAATAGGGCATTTAATTTAGTGTCAAAATATTTCGGTTTGCTACAAAAATCCTTTTATTTTCCATGGGGCTTTTGTTGGGTTCTGTTTGGTTTTTATAAGTGAAGAGAAGAGAGAGCCCCAACGCGGATGGGCCTCCTGGACTCCCTGCTGTCCCTTCCTACAGCAGCCAGCCCAGCGCTCTCGTAGAGCCAGCGGCCCCCGCGCACATCTGTCGCCCCTAGCTCTGAACGGCAGAGCAACCACCGGTGCCATGTTGACCCCTTCGGTGATTTGACGGCCGTCCGGCGACCTTGATGCCTATAAGCTATGTCCCCCGTGCCCTAGGATATCCCCTCGACCCATTCCTCCTTTCTCCTTCCCTGCTGCCGTAGGTAAGCCAAGTCCCAAGCCATCACCGTCTCCATGTCCTCAGTGCTACAACAGAGCTCATCCCGTGCCCAGAGATAGACTCCTCGCCGCATCTCCATCGCTCTGGTGCGCGGGAAGGGATCCTCCCCATGCTCCTCTTCTTCCTCGGCAAATCGCGGGACGCCAAGGAGCGGATCGCCGTCGTCTTCTTCCCCTTCTTCACCTGCGGATCGGTTGCAGTAGCGGGCCGAGCTTCAGACGATCGTCGTCGCCTTCCCAAGCCCCTTTCGACGCCATCTGCTTGTCCAAGGTAGGGTGGTATGGCCTATTGGGAACGTTTCATGCGGAACAAAAATCTTTCTACACACACAAGATCTATCCATGGTGATGAACATCTACAATAGGGAGAGTGGATCTACATACCCTTGTAGATCGCTAAGAGGGAAGCGTTAAGAAACGCGGTTGATGTAGTCGATTGTCTTTGTGATCCAAATTGCCGAGCGTCCCGTGATCCCATCACGATCCATCCCGCGATCCAATCATGATCCGTCCCGCAATCTCATCATGATCCGTCCCGCGATCCAATCATGAATCGTCTCGCGATCTTGATCACGGTCCTTCCGATCTAGCGTCGAACGGACGACACCTCCGCGTTCAGCACACGTACAGCTTGATGACGATCTCCGCCTTCTTTATCCAGCAAGAGTTCTCCGGTAGTGTGATGGCGTTGCGGCGGTGGTGGAGCTATTCCAGCAGGGCTTCGCCTAAGCACTGCTGAAAACCAATCTAGCGGAGAAACTGCGATCTAGAGGAGAGGTAGCACGTGGCTGTTTTCTATGTCTCAAAACCCTCAAAACCTCTAGTATATATGGCCTTGCGCAAGGAGGACAGGTGGAGTCCTCCTCCAATCCTAGTAGGATTAGGACTCCTTCCCACTTGGAAACTCTTTCCACCATGGCTTTTTTTCCTTCTCGTTCCACTCCAGCTGCATGGGCCTCTTGTGGGACTTAGGCCAGCCCACTAAGGGCTGGTATACCTCTTCCCACAGCCCATGTAGCCTCTTGGGTCGAAATACCCCTCCTGATGGTCCCCGGCACCCTCCCGGCACTCCCGGTACACTACCGATGAGCCCGAAGCTTTTCTGGTGACCAAAACATGACTTCCTATATATCAATCTTTCCCTCCGGACCATTCCAGAGCTCCTCGTGATGTCCGGGATGTCATCCGGGACTCCGAACAACCTTCGGTCACCACCATACATAACTCCATACTATCGAAACGTCACTAAACCTTAAGTGTGCAGAACCTGCGGGTTCGAGAACTATGTAGACATGACCGAGGCGCCTCTATAGTCAATAACCAATAGCGGGACCTGGATGCCCATATTTGTTCCTACATATTCTACGAAGATCTTTATCAGTTGAACCTCTATGTCAAGGATTCAATTAATCCCGTATGTTGTTCCTTTTGTTCTTTGGTATGTTACTTGCTCGAGATTCGATCGTCGCCATCTCCATACCTAGTTCAATCTCGTTATCGGCAAGTCTCTTTACTCGTTCCGCAATACAAGATCTCGTGGCTAACAGTTTAGCCACATTGCTTGCAAGGCTTATTGTGATGTTGTATTACCGAGTGGGCCCTGAGATACCTCTCCGTCACATGGAGCAACAAATCCCAGTCTTAATCCAGGCCAACCCAACAGACACCCTCGGAGATACCTGTAGAGCACCTTTATAGTCACCCAGTTACATTGCGACGTTTAATACACACAAGGTACTCCTCCGATGTCAGTGAGTTGCATGATGTCATGGTCATAGGAACAGATACTTGACATGCAGAAAACTGTAGCAATAAACTGACACAATCATATGCTACGTTTATAGTTTGGGTCTTGTCCATCACATCATTCTCCTAATTATGTGATCCCGTTATAAACTGACATCACATGCCAATTGCTAGGAGACCTTGACCATCTTTGATCAACGAGCCAGTCTACTAGCGGCATACTAGGGTCATGGTGTTGTCTATGTATCCACAAATGTATCTGAGTTTCCGATCAATACAATTCTAGCATGGATAATAAACGATTATCATGAACAAGGAAATATGATAATAACTAATTTATTATTGCCTCTAAGGCATATTTCCAACATGGCCCCTCTCCCCTTTCCCCATGCCCTCTTCGTTGCATGCAGATCTGCGCGTAGATCCGACCGTGCCACCGTCGTGCTCCCGCAGCTCCGGCCAAAGCCTGCATTTTTCTGTCATGCGATCTGTTGCGTGTTGCTCCCCTACGAGCAAATGTCGTGCTGCATGCCTCGCGCCGCACCTTGCCTCGCCTAGCATGCTCCCGAGCCGAGCCAGTGCTCAAGCTCGAGCGCAACTCTGCTCCCGCAGCCCTGCTTGTGCTCGTGCCCTGCCCCGTGCATGTAGGTGCATTAGAACCAGGGGAATGGAACCCCTAGGGACCCCGCAGCTCCCACCGATGCTCCTCCGGGCCGGTGGTTGCCGCCATTTCCATCGGCAACAGGTCTTCTCCTTTATCGTGAGGAAGCCTCTATTTTCAAAGTTATGTTGCGTGTTGACCCTCCTTCTATCAAATGTCATCAAGTAGCGCAGTGGTAGAAGCACCGGGGAGTGACCGAGAGGTCATGAGTTCGATTCCCCCCCCCCCCGGCATCTTTTTATTTTCGATGTGGGTTGATCTGGATCTGGTGTGGCTGCGCCTTGATCCCATGTACGTGCGTGTATGTGTGGTGTGTGCCCGCATGTGGCGTGTGTCTGGGTGGATCCCGTGTGGCCAGGTGGATCTGCATGTGCCTGAGTATGTTGTGTTTGTGTTCTCTTTGTGTGTCTGTGTGTGCGCGCGCAAGCGCGTGTGTGTGTATGACAGTGGGCCCCTGGCCCACTTGTCATCCACAGAGGGGCCCTGGTGTGACTGACCAGGGGGACCTTTCATGTTTTATTTATTTATTTAATTGTTTTGCTGTTTTCTTTTGTTAATAGGAATAATTGCATTCTTGGAATATGTCCAGATCTGGACATAGGCATTTTTGGTTGTGGCCCAAATAGGAAAGTTTTGACTTATTAGTCTTATAGGTTTTGTGCCTTTTCTTTTGAGCTAGGTTGTTGGTGTTTTTCCTATGCAAAGATATGAGTGTGATATATGGATTTGGGGTAGACAAATCCTAGGAATCCATTGGTGTAATTTGTTTTAGCTTTTGAGCAAGTTTTGCAAAATGTCATTTTGTTCCAATATTTCATTTTGTCATTTTTGTAAGAATTAATCCATGCATGCTACGATAATTGTGTCAACATCTAAGTGCTAGGGTTCTGTGAGTATTATGCCATGGTATTTTATTTTGACATGATAAACTTGCATATAAGAGGGATTCTTGCTCCAAAGTAGCTAATAAAATGTTGCTGATTTCAACATGCTGAATATTTATAAGTCTGACGATTTGTTATTATTTTTATGCCTTGTTGAGTCGATGCTACCAAGTATTCTGTTGTGTTTTAGCTCAAGCTCAGTGCTAGTGTTTTGTAGTAAATATTGTTGGAAATATGCCCTAGAGGCAATAATAAATTAGTTATTATCATATTTCCTTATTCATGATAATCATTCATTATCCATGCTAGAATTGTATTGATCACAAACTCAAATACATGTGTGGATACATACACAACACCATGTCCCTAGTATGCCTCTAATGGACTAGCTCGTTGACCAAACATGGTTAAGGTTTCCTAGCCATGGACATGAGATGTCATTTGATAATGGGATCACATCATTAGGAGAATGATGTGATGGACAAGACCCAAAATATAAACGTAGCATATGATCGTGTCAGTTTATTGCTACAGTTTTCTGCATGTCAAGTATCTGTTCCTATGACCATGAGATCATGCAACTCACTAACACCGGAGGAGTACCTTGTGTGTATCAAACATCACAACGTAACTGGGTGACTATAAAGGTGCTCTATAGGTATCTCCAAGGGTGTCTGTTGGGTTGGCATGGATCAAGACTGGGATTTGTTACTCCATGTGACGGAGAGGTATCTCAAGGCCCATTTGATAATACAGCATCACAACAAGTCTTGCAAGCAATGTGACTAAGTGTTAGCCACGGGATCTTGTATTACATAACGAATAAATAGACTATAGTTCATGTATCTCAAGGTCCCGTTATTGGTTATTGGCTATAGAGGTGTCTCGGTCATGTGTACATTGTGGGGACCCCGACTCATAAGTTGTGATCACCGAATGCACGTGTACAGTGATCCCAGAGATCAATGCTCACTGAACACACAAAAGTTGGATAACAAGAGTCTTACATCCACATTTAGCGTATTACACAATTAATGACAATGAAGGTCTTAGTCTTACATAGATAGGGCCACATGGGCCAAACACTTAAAATAGAACAAGCAGCGGAAATCTTGATCGAAAGCGTGAACCCATGCCATCTGCCTTAATCTACACGCATTCTGACTGGGAGGCGTCCTAGTTCGCATCTTCATCTCCAATGAACTCTTCAACATACTCCGGTTCTTCCATGCCTGGCCAATTAAATAACCAGTGGCAAGCCAATGAGTACTTTGAATGTACTCACAAGCAACCCAAGTTGGGGAACAAGGTAACAATGATGCATGATATACCACTAAGTAGGTGATTTTGCGGAAAGCTAATTTGAATGCAAATGTCATAATCAAGTAACTAGTGAGCGTGCATCAACAATTAGCAGATATTCATATGAACAAGTTATAGATATCAACATAAGTATTGGTTGAACATCTCATGTTCACTCTCCATGCTAAGTCATCGGACTTAGTTCAATCCTCACGCTAAGTCGTCGGCCTTAGCTCATATGACCTCTTGTCACCACCACACCCATACTCACACCAAGGTTTATGAAAACATCTGGACGTAGTCTAAGAAGGACCTCCAACTGTCCATGACCACGGACGCGGCTATTCGAATAGTTTTACACTCTGTAGAGGTTGCACACTTTACTCACAAGACTCGGGGAACTTTTGTGTCATCCACGACTCGCGGTATATAACATACCCAAGGTAAGCACCCGAACAATGTCTTTCCCATGGTGATACTAAACAAAGAGTCCACTCATTAGTGCCATCCCTCATGATATACATCACTCGTGTCATCCATGAGGGCACGCAATGGTGTGACCGGTGCATGTAAAGACAACCCATGAACTTCCTCTCTGGGACGACCCCGTCTCAAGAATGACCACTTCACTCTTGCCACTAGTAATGCGAGCTCCTTGCTAGTACCAACCATAGTAATCAACAAAGCCTCGTCCCATAAGGGTATCGTGGTTGTGCATGTAAGGTTGGGATGGTCACCAGACCTTAGAACTCTCCATTTTCGAAAACACATACTCACTTGCTCCGGCATACCACCTCTTTCTCAAGTGGTTACCCAACCCATCATCATCTCCCTCGGGCATTAGTGGCACTCGACGTGGTTTTCGAAAGAGTCTTTGAAATCATTTCTTTTCTTTTCATCACCATGCATAAGTCCCATCCCCACTTGCGTAGCATCTACTAGCATCCTAACTACACCCACCCGCATAACCCTCATAAGGGGTAGGGTCATGCACGACGCGAGTGTCAATGGAGAAGTATCGAAGGCATCCCACCAAAAGGGGAACACCACATCACATGATCAAATGTGACAAAAGTAAAGTGCTATATGGCATGCAATAAAAATGGTTTCTCATCATGGTCAAAGGGCTCCTTGCCTGGCTCAACAAAGTCTCCGAGGTCTTCGAAGTCTTCGGGTCCAACTTCTTCGTCAACCGTGAGCATGCATCAACAATTAGCAGATATTCATATGAACAAGTTACAGATATCAACATAAGTATTGGTTGAACATCTCATTTTCACTCTCCATGCTAAGTCATCAAACTTAGTTCAATCCTGACGCTAAGTCGTCGGCCTTAGCTCATGTGACCTCTTGTCACCACAACACCCATACTCACACCAAGGTTTATGAAAACATCTGGACATAGTCTAAGAAGGACCTCCAACTGTCCATGACCACGGACGCAGCTATTCGAATAGTTTTACACTCTGTAGAGGTTGCATACTTTACTCACAAGACTCGAGGAACTTTCGTGTCATCCACGACTCGCGGTATATAACATACCCAAGGTAAGCACCCGAACAATGCCTTTCCCATGGTGATACTAAACAAAGAGTCCACTCATTGGTGCCATCCCTCATGATATACATCACTCGTGTCATCCATGAGGGCACACAATGGTGTGCCCGGTGCATGTAAAGACAGCCCATGACCTTCCTCTCTGGGACGACCCCGTCTCAAGAATGACCACTTCACTCTTGCCACTAGTAATGCGGGCTCCTTGCTAGTACCAACCATAGTAATCAACAAAGCCTCGTCCCATAAGGGTATCGTGGTTGCGCATGTAAGGTTGGGATGGTCAGCAGACCTTAGAACCCTCCATTTTTGAAAACACACACTCACTTGCTCTGGCATACCACCTCTTTCTCAAGTGGTTACCCAACCCATCATCATCTCCCTCGAGCATTAGTGGCACCCGACGTGGTTTTCGAAAGAGTCTTTGAAATCATTTCTTTTCTTTTCATCACCATGCATAAGTCCCATCCCCACTTGCGTACCATCTACTAGCATCGTAACTACACCCACCCGCATAACCCTCATAAGGGGTAGGGTCATGCACGATGCGAGTGTGAATGGAGAAGTATCAAAGGCATCCCACCAAAAGGGGAACACCACATCACATGATCAAATGTGACGAAAGTAAAGTGCTATATGGCATGCAATAAAAATGGTTTCTCATCATGGTCAAAGGGCTCCTTGCCTAGCTCAACAAAGTCTCCGAGGTCTTCGAAGTCTTCGGGTCCAACTTCTTCCTCAACCGTGAGCATGCATCAACAATTAGTAGATATTCATATGAACAAGTTACAGATATCAACATAAGTATCGGTTGAACATCTCATTTTCACTCTCCATGCTAAGTCATCAAACTTAGTTCAATCCTCACGCTAAGTCGTCGGCCTTAGCTCATGTGACCTCTTGTCACCACCACACCCATACTCACACCAAGGTTTATGAAAACACCTGGACGTAGTCTAAGAAGGACCTCCAACTGTCCATGACCACGAACGCGGCTATTTGAATAGTTTTACACTCTGTAGAGGTTGCACACTTTACTCACAAGACTCGGGGAACTTTCATGTCATCCACGACTCGCGGTATATAACATACCCAAGGTAAGCACCCTAAAGTGCCTTTCCCATGGTGATACTAAACAAAGAGTCCACTCATTGGTGCCATCCTCATGATATACATCACTCGTGTCATCCATGAGGGCATGCAATGGTGTGCCCGGTGCATGTAAAGACAGCCCATGACCTTCCTCTTTGGGACGACCCCGTCTCAAGAATGACCACTTCACTCTTGACACTAGTAATGCCGGCTCCTTGCTAGTACCAACCATAGTAATCAACAAAGCCTCGTCCCATAAGGGTATCGTGGTTGCGCATGTAAGGTTGGGATGGTCAGCAGACCTTAGAACTCTCCATTTTCGAAAACACACACTCACTTGCTCCGGCATACCACCTCTTTCTCAAGTGGTTACCCAACCCATCATCATCTCCCTCGGGCATTAGTGGCACCCGACGTGGTTTTCGAAAGAGTCTTTGAAATCGTTTCTTTTCTTTTCATCACCATGCATAAGTCCCATCCCCACTTGTGTAGCATCTACTAGCATCCTAACTACACCCAACCTCATAACCCTCATAAGGGGTAGGGTCATGCACGATGCGAGTGTCAATGGAGAAGTACTGGAGGCGTCCCACCAAAAGGGGAACACCACATCACATGATCAAATGTGACGAAAGCTATATGGCATGCAATAAAAATGGTTTCTCATCATGGTCAAAGGGCTCCTTGCCTGGATCAACAAAGTCTCCGAGGTCTTCAAAGTCTTCGGGTCCAACTTCTTCGTCAACCGTGCAATCTATCGTCGCAAAATAAAGCGATGAAAATAAGCAATCACACAAAACAGAGCACCCAATCTACTACCAAAAATGTTAACCTACTATGATAAATACTAAAAGTCATACTAAAAATATTCTCCTAGAGTTTTGTTGTGAAAACATTTTAGAAATTAAATAATAGAGGCAAAAAGGTGCCTAAATATAGGTTTTTAAATAACACAGTACTAAAAAGTTTTTCAAACATTTTTAAAAATGGCACTGATATATTCTATGGAATATTCTAAGAATTTAGGTGCAAAAATATTTGGAATTAGATTTTATTTGGGCTCTGTGGGATTTTTGCAAAATCCCACAGAAAAGAAAAAGGAAAGGAAAATAAAAGGCCACTGGGACCTGGGCAAAGGCGGCCAGAGGTTGGGCCGGCCCAGCTGGCCAGCCAGCCGGCCTCGCGCGCGGTCAGGTTCAAACCTGACGCATGGGGCCCGGTCGTCAGCGACACGAGGGGGAAGAGAGAGAGCATGGGAGGAAGGAAGAGAGGCCGACAGGTGGGCCCCACCTGTCGAGTCCTTCTCCCACCTCGGGACAGGGAGGGGGAGATTTCATCGGCAGCGAGGCGAGGTAATCTGGAGGCGGGAACAGGTTCGGCTTCTACCCTCCGGTCCTCTGGAGGTGGAAGGGCGACCGGAGGGGGTCAGAGCTGTCGGCGGTGAGATGGCCATGGTGGAGGAGATTTGGGAGGGGTCGGAGCCGGCGTTTTTGCCTCAAAATGAGCGGGGGAGAGGGGGAAACAAGCCAAGGGTGAGCTTCGGGCTCAAAGGACGAGAGGAGAGCGCCGGAGCGGGCGTGTGTCCCAAGATCGACGGAGCTCCGCTACGGCGGCGCCTCGGTCGATCTCGAGCACTGGTGCTCGGGGGGCTCCAAAGGGGGCTCGGGGCGGTCTATGGAGGATGAGAGGGGGCCAGAGGAGGGGAGAGAGATGCCCTAGGGGCTTAAATAGAGGGAGGGGCGGACCACCATGGACCCGTGCGCCGGCGAGGACGTGGCGTTCGCTAGAGGGCTCGGGAAAGGCAGAGAAGGGTTTCGTGGCATTCCTGGGCATCGCCCACGACCAGAGGTAGAGGAGAGAGGGGCGGGGGAGCATGCGTGTGCGAGCCCCGCGGTTGGCCGGTTTGGGCAACCTGGGCACGTGCAAGAGGGGCCAGAGGAGGGAGAGAGAGGAGGGGCCGACAAGGGTGGCATGGCGCGGACGCCGAGGGGGACTAAGTGGCGTGAGGGGGAGGCTCGAGGCCGCCGGAGCCATGAAGTGGGCGATGGCTACAATGCCTGTCGGCACTGTAGCGTGCACCAGAGCACGTGTTTGGCATGCCATGGCATGCCAACGGCTTCTTCTGCGTGGCCAGCGATGTCTAGGGGATCTAGGGGGTTTACCAATAGAGGGTAGGGCTTTGGATGCTGCGGGATGCCTCAGGAAAGAAGAAAAGGGGGAATGAGGTAGAAAAAGATATTGTCCAGGGATGATAATGGGGGTTTTACCCCACCTCCTGGTGACTTGAGGTCCTGGGCTTTTTACTGGAGGTACTTGGGCAATGCAGGAAGATGTGGTAAAAAGTTGGGGGTAAGGGTAAAAGGGTAAGAGGTAGAAATAGGGGTTTTACCAAATCACCAGAAAGTGTTTGGTGGTGTTTTGGGCAGGGTAAGTTTACCAACTTACTGAGATATTTGCCAGGGTCAAATCCTGGGTAGAAATGAGATGCTTCACCAAATTTGAGCTCAAGGGGAAAAAGTTGACAATGGAGATTTGAAGAACCCTATAAAATGGAAGAATCATATTTCTGTAGATTCAATGATTCTAGGCTTTAACCCTTGATGCACCACTTAGTGTATCATCACTGTTTGGCCATTAGAGCATGCCTACAAAGTTTGAGGCCAAGGGGAGACACTTCACAATGTAAAGTTGCTCAAATTTGATTCTGGACACGAAAGGTTTTGGGATGGTTTCATGAACCAAACCAACTTGGATTCAGATGAAACTTTGCAAGATCATCACCCAAGATAGTACTGACTTGCTAGAATTTTCCTGGAATTTATTGAGAACATTTCTTATAGAAATATTCCAAAAGTTTGATCTGAACAAAAAGGGTTTTGAGGGGTTTTGCCTATCATCTGATCATGCCCGTGTGTTGAAACTCATATATATGTAAAATATATGTCCACTGAGTTTCTCTAAATTTTCTCAAATATTTTTGAAGCATTTAGATAATTTTTCCCTAAGAAAAATTATTTCTGGCCTTAAGAAAAAGCCTTCAAATAAAATATGAAAATAATCTTTAAAAATAATATTTGGTGGTTTTGGTAAGTCATATATATAGTAGGTTTGAAATAAAGCCTTTGGAAAAGAAGGGTCCACATGATTTGAGGACTTGTAGCGTAAACCTCATTCCAGGGGGGTTTTGAAACTTAAATTAAATAACTCAATTTTTGTTAAAACAAAATTTGATAAAAATAGTTTTGGGCACTATTTGTTGGTAAACGTTGCATGGGAAACAAAAAATTTCCTACGTTCATGCAAGACCTATCCATGGTGATGAGTATCTATGAGAGGGAGAGTGGATCTACGTACCCAGATCGCTAAGCGGGAGGCGTTAAGAAACGCGGTTGGTGTAGTCGAACGTCTTCGCGATCCAAATCGCCGAGCGTCCTGCGATCCAATCACGATCCGTCCCGATCAAGCACCGAATGGACGGCACCTCTGCGTTCAACACACGTACAGCTTGATGACGATCTCCGCCTTCTTGATCCAGCAAGAGGGAGCGGAGAGGAAGAAGAGTTCTTCGGCAGCGTGACCGCACTCCGGTGATGGTGGTGGAGCTAATCCGGCAGGGCTTCGCCTAAGCACTGCAGAAATCTGATCTAGAGGAGAAACTATGCACTGGAGGAACGGGTAGCACGTCGCTGAAAATCTAGTGCAAAAACCCTAATACCTCTAGTATATATAAGAGGGAGGGAGGAGAGGCCTTGGTGCAAGGGCCAAGCCTCCTTGGTTCGGCCGAAGTGGGGAGGAGAGGAGGACTCCTCCTCCAATCCTAGTAGGACTAGGATTCCTCCTTTTTTGCCTTTTTCCACCTTTTCCCTTTGGGATTTTCTTCCCTAGCCGCATGGGCCTTGTGTGGGACTTCCAACAGCCCACTAAGGGCTGGTATTTACTCTCCCACAGCCCATGAATCCTCTTGGGTCGAAATACCCCTCCCGGTGGTCTCCCAGTACACTACCGGCACTCCCGGTACACTACTGATTAGCCCGAAACTTTTCCCGCGACCAAAACAGGACTTCCTATATATGAATTTTACCTCCGGACCATTCCGGAGCTCCTTGTGATGTCCGCAATCTCATCTGGGACTCAAAAAAACCTTCGGTCACCACCATACATCACTCTATACTACCGAAACGTCACCAAACCTTAAGTGTGCAGACCCTGCGGGTTCGAGAACTATGTAGACATGATCGAGACACCTCTATGGTCAATTACCAATAGCAGGACCTGGATGACCATATTGGTTCCTACATATTCTACGAAGATATTTATCAGTCGAACCTCTATGTCAAGGATTCAGTTAATCCCGTATGATGTTCCCTTTGTTCTTCGGTATGTTACTTGCCCGAGATTCGATCGTCGATATCTCCATACCTAGTTCAACCTCATTACCGGCAAGTCTCTTTACTCGTTCTGTAATACAAGATCCCGTGACTAACACTCAGTCACATTGCTTGCAAGGCTTATTGTGATGTTGTATTACTGAGTGGGCCCTGAGATACCTCTCCATCACACGGAGTAACAAATCCCAGTCTTGATCCATGCCAACTCAACAGACACCCTCGGAGATACCTGTAGAGCACCTTTATAGTCACCCAGTTATGTTGCAACGTTTGATACACACAAGGCACTCCTCCGGTGTCCGTGAGTTACATGATCTCATGGTCATAGGAACATATACTTGACATGCAGAAAACAGTAGCAATAAACTGACACGACCTTATGCTACATTTGTAGTTTGGGTCTTGTCGTGGGAATGAGCCTGACAGTAGATGGTAGGGGTATGAAGGGAGAGGGCAGAGTCCTAGCTATGGCGAGGGTGTACACACACACGTATGAGTTCATGCCTCTCTCGTGGAGGTAACAACCCTACGTCTCAGTGCTCGGGAGCTTTATGTCGAGTGGAGTATAGATATTACAATGGTTACGAACCCTTGTGCAGGAGGGGAGGGGCGGCTTATATAGAGTTCGCTGCCCCTCAGAATTGCCCCGCATCAACGGGCCTGGTCATGGGATTAAAGTCTGCCATTACAGGTAACGTACGTAATAAAAGCTATTAATGACCATTGAACCAGCGTCTACCCATTGGGATCTTGATGATGGCTCCTGGTCTTCTGGCATCGAGTGAAAGCAAGGTCTTTCGAGTGACACGTGACTGCCGAGTGAGAGCGAGACTCTCCGAGTGGATTACTGTCGAGTGGCTTTGAACGTCTCCAGGGATCCACTCCAAAGTTCATGCTTGATCTTCAAGTCCTCCCATGCGGTGTCCTTAGGTAGGGTATGTGGGCCGTGCCTAGGACCCTACCCTAGGTACATATCCTCGTCATTAGCCCCCGAATGGATCAGGTTTTGAGTGGTGGAAAGAGGTATCTTCGAGGGCCTTGAGTTAGTGCATCAGATCCTCCGAATGATATTTGGGATTTCCATGAAACTTGTGTCGATTGAACTCTGAGCATTAGCATTCATTCAAGGTCAACACGCAAAATCTTCCGAATGATATTCGGGGCTTCAACGAAACTTGTGTCGAATGAATTCCTCTCCGCTCACCCAGATCCATTCAGCCTTAAAGGTGCCCGAGTGGATGTTCCGCATTTGTTTTGGTCTGAGTGATTTGGTAGTATCTTGGGAGGCGACAGGTCGGTCTGACAGACCCAGATTTTCCGGGATACGAAAATTTGGGAAGCGCGCATGCTCGCACGAAGATTACGCCACGATCGGGGCAAGTGGGGGCGCGACGCCTTGATTTTTGTGACGGTCGTATCGCCACGTAGCAAGCGCCGTCAGTGGTTGGCGCATGAGGTAACCTCGCGGGTCCACTGGTCAGTTCTTTCTCTATCTTCCTCTGCTTCCTCCGCTCTTAGTGCCCAACTCCGATCTCCCTCGATGAGAGCCGCTGCGACGAAGATGAAGAATCCGATGGAGAAGCTGGAGCGAGCAAAGAAGGGGGCGGCAAAGATCAAGGGCAAGAAGCCCTCGACCGCCCGATTCACCACACCGGCGGGCTGGATGCAGGGGGATTTTCTCCCCTTTGTCGTCACCCGCGAAGACATGGAGGGCCTCATCTCCGACGGGTTCGTGGCGGACGGCGCCTGGAGGCTGCCGGGGGAGGAGCGCGAGCCGGAGCCGCGCAACGGGGAGCGGGTCCTCCTTCTCTCCCACGTCGAGCGAGGTTTTTCTCTGCGGCCCCACCCGTTCTTTAGGGGCTTTCTGAATTTTTTCGGTGCCCAACTGCACCACCTCTCGCCCAACACCATAGCATATCTGTCTGCATTCGTCACTCTGTGCGAATGTTTCCTAGGCGGCTCTCCCCATTGGGGATTGTTCAAACACCTCTTCACGGTCAGATCCCAGACTGTGAAGAAAGCCCTCCCCGCTGATGGGAAGACCAACGTGCTCCAGCTGTGTGGGTTAGGATTTCAGAAAAGAGCTCGTAGCTCCTTCCCTGCCATGACCTTTCCTGAGTCTATAAGAGGTTGGCAGTCGACCTGGTTCTACTGCAAGGATGCAGCATCGCCCAATATGTCGACTGGCCTTCCCCCATATACACCCGACCATCCGGTTGTTCCCAAGTCCCTGAAGGTGATTGAATAGTAGCACGTCCAAGTAGGCATCTTGGTTGAAAAGGTGGTGCAGCTGATCCGGGGCGGGTGACCGGCATGGATCTGTTGGAGACGTTTCTCGGTCGACGTATCCAGCCGCTCCCAGCTAGAGACCACACCATGTGGCACTACACGGGCCTTGAGGACTCGACAAGGGTGCATCCTGAGGAAGTTCCTCAGAAAACTGTCGAGCAGTGGCTCCGTAGCATCACCGGGGCCTGTGACAATCCTTTGGGAGCCAAGAGGATCCGGCCATATTCGGCCGAAAACCCGTCGAAGAACCTGGTGAGTTGTGTGATGTCGACTGATGTATTGTACTATCAAGTGATATATTGAAATGACTTCTTTGCATGAATCATGCAAGAATGGACGCACATGCACTCGCCCGTTCCTAACGGGAACCATGTTGAAGACGGCATGGTGAGCGAGGGCGGCAATGTGGACAGCGACGGTTCTTTCGACTCCGAGGAAGAATACGAGGACACCGGCGAGGAGGAAGAAATCGAGTCACCTCCCCACAGCGAAAGCCGCACCAAGTCCCGCCAAGATCCGTCGACTGTTGAGGACATGGCTCCAGGCCCTAGTGAGAAGAACCTGAAGCGCAGCCGCCCCTCGACCGCTGAGCCGAGCGAAAAACTGGCTAAGCAGCCCAAGCAAGCCGTCACCAAGCCTCGCAAGGCTCTGCCTCGCATGAGGGTGGCAGTGTCTGTCGTCTCCACGTAAGAGTTTATTTCTGTACTTGTTCTGTCGACTGAAGTCTGGAGTTGTATTTGACCGAATGCCACTCAATTCGTCAGAGCTGCTACATCTGTGTCTTCGCTCATCGAGATGGAGGGGATGCAGTGGATGTCGACACTACTGACGCGGCCACTTCTCATAGAGGTTAGATAGTTGTTGGTTCGTCTGAATGGGACTCAGCGTATGCAGATGTTAACGCCATCGGTTGTCGATGCAGAGGTCATTCAAGTGGAGGGCGATGAGGAGCGACTTGACACTTCGCGCCCTCGCATCCAAGGAGCGTCATCAATGCAAGAACTTCAGCGGTCGACTGCAGAGTCTTCCCAGGGGGGAGGTGGCTCGACACAACCCAGGGATGAACCTGCAGTACCTCTGTCACATGCTCCTCTAACCGTTTTGACCGTTGTGGCGTCAACTCCAGCTGGGCCCCTCAGACTACCTCAGCTACTCCTATGACCACGCCGACCCCACCTATGACGGCCTTCTATCTACATCACACCCTGGAAGATCAAACCGGGGCTGCGAAGGAAGCCATGATCCAGGCGGAGCAGCTCATGCTGAGGACCAAGGAGGCATACGAGGCCAGCAAACTGGCTTTTGACGTCAGCGCAGCCCTCCGCACCAATGTCCGAGTAAGTTCGATTGTAAGTCCATTATCGATTGAATTCTTGTCCTTTCTTGGTTGTTGTACACCCACTGGGTGATTGCCGTAGAATGTTTGAACTTTCTCCACTCGAATAGATCAGATCATAGTCAAGTAGGATTAGGATTGATAGTACGCGTGGTACTAGTGTCACTCGACATGTCGAGTGTATTTTCTGACGAGTTACTCGACGGATCGAGAATTAACCGTCTTAGTGGGGGCGCTCTTAGTGCACCCACTTGGTGTAGTCCCCGAGACCGCTGTCGAATGCTTGCATCGAAAGGGGTCTTTAGAGTTTATTGTATACGGGATACATTTTGCTTTTGAATCACACCACTCCGTAGCTACCTTGCAGGTTTCATGGACATTAGTGGCAAACCAGGATATGACGCTGCATAAGGATAGACTACACTTCATAGAGTAGGGAGGCACGTCACTCAATGGGTCGAGTGTCGTGACAGGGCTGACCTTGTCAAATGTTTGAATAGCCAGTGGGGGCACGCTAAGTGCACCCACTGGGTGTAGTTCCCGAGGCTACTGTTCATCGCGGACGATAAACATTAGGATTGAAAACTTGTCGTACGCGTGGTACTGGGGTCACTCGACATGTCGAGTGTTTTTTCTGACGAGTTACTCGACGGATCGAGACTTAACTGTCTTAGTGGGGGCACTCTTAGCGCACCCACTGGGTGTAGTCCCCGAGACCACTTTCGAGTGCTTGCATCGACAGGGGTCTTAATAGAGACATCTTTTGAATTTGTTTATGGCACGCGGAGCGCCAGAGCCACTCGACATGTCGAGTGGACTTTCTGCTTGAATTCTTCCAAGATGGTCATTCGCCGGTGTTCATAACTCAGTCGACTGTCCAGGAACTACTTGTTGATTGAACTCATGTCTTTTGTTGGTTCCAGACGGCTTGCGAACTTGGGACGCAGTACAAGGACATGGAGGATGAGAGGAACCGGTTGCAGGTGGATCTAGCGGTCGCCAACAACGCCTTGGAGCGAGCGCGTGCTGAGCTAAAGTCTCTGGGAGGTAATTACTGTTGATTGTCAGCATTCCCATCTTCACTTTTCACGTTTTGAACCGAATGCTCTCACTCGAACAGACATGCACAATGAAAACCGTCGACTCCAAGCGCGACTCAACAATGTTGTTTCTTTAGATTCCATGAATAAGGCACTGGAGGAGAAGGACAAAGCACTCGCCAACGCCCAATGGGTGGCCAGGGACAAAACTGAAGCTGCAGATCAGAAGTTGGCGGCCGCCTAGAAGCTAGAAGAGGAGAACACCAAGCTGAAGCAAGAGCGCGCGGACCTCATCAAAAGGGCCGAGCAGTTGAACAAGAGGAGCAATGGCCCGGAGAAGCATTTGGGCGAGTTCTCAAGGAGGATGTATATTCTGCTCGACGGTAAGTATTTTTGTTGACTAAGCTTTGTAAAATCTTTCAGGGTTGCAGTTCACCAATTCTCCTCCCATTCCCCATTCTTCAACAGAATTCTGCCAACACTTTGAGAAGGAGACGGAGGAGACTGAGCCCAATCTGGATCCCACCAAGTCTCCTGTCGCAAATGTGGTGGCCATGAACATGCTCCGACTCAATTTCCGGCTCTAGGACGTCCAGGCGTATCTTGTCCGGCTGAAGTCTGCGATGGAGAGAATCGACAAAGAGCTATGTCCTGAGGACACTCTTCAGCTCGACCTCAACTCTATGATGGCTCGCCTGGACGAACTTCCAAGTCAAGTGCAGGCCTGGAAGAAATCTACCGCTCGTTGTGGGGCCGACATGGCGTTATCACTTGTTAGGGTCCATTGCAGGGCCGTGAAGGAGGAGAAGCTGAAGGAGCTTCATGTGGTCAACACGAAGAAACTCCATTTGGAGGACTTCATGGAGACCTTCATCGAAGCGACCACCAGAATCGCCGACGGCATCAACCTGGACACATTCGTCGAGCCCGCCAGTCCATCTCCTACTTGAAAAACTTGTCTTTGAAAGAAATAGTTAAAATTTCCTTGGTATGTCGAGTGGATTTGTATCCTTAAAAACTTCGTTCAGGCCTTGGGTCTGAGCACATTTGCTTTCATACGAAACGTTTATCCGTGGTTTACCCTTTGGATTTTGTTCGTATTTGGCTTTCAATCATCTGTTCGACTAAGTTTGTTTTTAACTTAGTCGAAGCATGTTTGCAGCTAAGCCCCCGAGTGTGAGGATTGCTCATCACTCGGAGTATTTTCGAACTTAGGCGAATGTCGATTCGCAGCTAAGTTATCGAGTGGATGGATTACTATCTACCCGACGAGGTTTTTAACTTAGGCGAAACGTGTTTCGCAGCTAAGCCCTCGAGTGTGAGGATTGCTCATCACTCGAAGTATATTTGAACTTAGGGGAATGTCAATTCGCAGCTAAGTTGTCGAGTGAATGGATTATTATCAACTCGATGAAGTTTTTAACTTAGGCGAAACGTGTTTGCAGCAAAGCCCCCGAGTGTGAGGATTGCTCATCACTCGAAGTATATTTGAACTTAGGCGAATGTCGATTCGCAGCTAAGTTGTTGAGTGAATGGATTATTATCCACTCGACGAGGTTTTTAACTTAGGCGAAACGTGTTCGCATCTAAGTTGTCGAGTGAATGGATTATTATCCACTCGACGAAGTTTTTAACTTAGGCGAAACTTGTTCGCAGCTAAGCCCTCGAGTGTGAGGATTGCTCATCACTCGAAGTATATTTGAACTTAGGAGAATGTCGATTCGCAGCTAAGTTGTCGACTGAATGGATTATTATCCACTCGACGAGGTTTTTAACTTAGGCGAAACATGTTCGCAGCTAAGCCCCCAAGTGTGAGGATTGCTCATCACTCGAAGTATATTTGAACTTAGGTGAATGTCGATTCACGGCTAAGTTGTCGAGTGAATGGATTATTATACACTCGACGAGGTTTTTAACTTAGGCGAAACGTGTTCGCAGCTAAGCCCCCGAGTGTGAGGATTGCTCATAATTCGAAGTATATTTGAACTTAGGTGAATGTTGATTCGCAGCTAAGTTGTCGAGTGAATGGATTACCATCGTCTCAATGAGGGGTTTTTCGAACCCAAGCGAAGACGGATTCGCAAATAGGTCATCGAGTGAATGCACTGCAATCCACCCGATAGGGTTTTTAACTGAGGTGAAACATGTTTCGCATCAAAGCCCTCGAGTATGAGGATTGCTCATCACTCAAAGTATATTTCAACTTAGGCGAATGT
The DNA here is from genome assembly GCA_022496015.1 of Hordeum marinum. Lineage (NCBI taxonomy): Eukaryota > Viridiplantae > Streptophyta > Magnoliopsida > Poales > Poaceae > Hordeum > Hordeum marinum. The sequence continues at coordinate 363,644,011 of CM039675.1, read as the reverse complement.
TGATTCGCATCTAAGTTGTCGAGTGAATGGATTATTATCCACTGATGAGGTTTTTAACCCAAACTAAGAAGGTTTTCCAAATAGGCCGTCGAGTGAATGGACTGCTATCCACCCGAGAGGGTTTTTAACTTAGGCGAAACATGTTTCGCAGCTAAGCCCCCGAGTGTGAGGATTGCTCATCACTCGAAGTATATTTGAACTTAGGCGAATGTCGATTCGCATCTAAGTTGTCGAGTGAATGGATTATTATCCACTCGATGAGGTTTTTAACCCAAGCGAAAACGGATTCGCAAATAGGACGTCGAGTGAATGGACTGCTATCCACCCGACAAGGTTTTTAACTTAGGCGAAACATGTTTCGCAGCTAAGCCCCCGAGTGTGAGGATTGCTCATCACTCGAAGTATCCCCAAGAATGTAACTGCGCGGTTGGAATCGACGAAGTATTAATCAGAGAAACACGAATTGCATTGATGAAGTACTCTTATTATATCAGAAAATCTTGTCTCAGGTGTAAAAATGTCGGAGCAGGTCTGCATTCCAGGCTCGTGGCTCATCTATCTGTTTCATGAGATTATACAGGCGATAGGCTTCGTTGTTTAGCACCTTAGTGACGACAAAAGGACCTTCCCATGCAGGAGCAAGCTTGTGAGGTCGGTGTTGATTCACTCGGAGCACTAAATCTCCTTCATGGAACGCTTGGCTTTTGACATTCCTTGCATGGAAGTGTCATAGGTCTTGCTGATAGGCAGTGGTCCGAATCAGAGCCATCTCACGCTCCTCCTCCAGAAGATCTACCCCATCCTGTCTGGCCTCTTCAGCTTCAGCCTCAGAATATAGCTCCACTCGAGAAGAATTGTGGGTCAAGTCACTCAGCAATATGGCTTCATCATCATAGACAAGGAAGAAAGGAGTTCGTCCAGTCAACCGATTAGGCGTTGTCCTCAATCCCCACAAAATAGACGGTAGCTCAGTTACCCACGCACCAGCGGCATGATCCAAATCGCGCATGAGACGAGGCTTCAGACCTTGCAGAATGAGACCATTAGCCCGCTCAACTTGCCCATTGGTTTGAGGATGTGCAACGAAAGCGTAATCCACTCGGGTGCCTTAGGAGTTACAGAATCTCCTGAATTCTTCCAAGTCAAAATTTGTGTCGTTGTCCGTGATGATGTTGTGCGGAATGTCGTACCGCATAATGATCTCCCTCATGAACGTGACCGTCGTGCGGGAATTCAACTTCTTGATGGGCTTGGCTTCAATCCACTTGGTGAATTTGTTGACTGCTACCAATAGGTGGGTGAATCCTCCTTTTCCAGGTCGGAAGGGACCAACCATGTCGATTCCCCAAACTGCAAACAGCCAGGCGAGAGGGATTGTCTTCAGAGCAGACGCTGGCTTGTGTGATAGATTCGCATAGAACTGGCAGCCTTCACAGTGATCAACGATGTCCTTAGCCATCTCATTAGCTCGTGGCTAGTAAAAACCAGCTCCGTATGCTTTAGCGACGATCGCCCTTGAAGACGCATGGTGGCTGCAAGTTCCCAAGTGAATTTCGTCTAGAATCATCCGACCTTCCTCGGGGGAAATGCAGCGTTGGGTGACACCAGTCACACTCTCTCTGAATAGCTGATCTCCCATCATAGTGAAAGTCTTGGACCTGCACACAATCTGTCGAGCCTTTGCTTCATCTTCAGGGAGCTCTTGTCTGAGGATATAGGCAATATATGGCATAGTCCAGTCAGGTATGATAACTAGCATCTCCATGACCAGGTCAATCACAGCAGGAACATCAACTTCAGTCGAGTCCGAGGAGCTTAAAGCTTGTGGGGGCTCTTCGGTGGAGGGATCCTCTTGAATCGAAGGAGCGTGCAAATGCTCTAGGAACACCTCGCTGGGGACAGGTCGTCGAGTGGAACCAATCTTGGACAGCTCATCAGTAGCTTGATTTTTCAGTCGAGGAACATGGTGAAGTTCCAGGCCTTCAAATTTCTTCTCCAACTTCCGGACTGCATTGCAGTATCCGGTCATGGCGGGGTTTCTAACATCCCATTCTTTCATCACTTGATTCACCACCAAATCTGTGTCGCCATAAACCATCAGGCGCTTGACGCCAAGTGAGATAGCCATGCGCAACCCATACAAAAGTGCTTCATACTCTGCCTCATTGTTGGAGGAATCAAAATGAATCTACAAGACATAGGTGAGCTTGTCGCCTCTGGGGGATATCAAAACAACACCAGCACCGGACCCATTCAACATTTTGGAGTCGTCGAAGAACATTGTCCAATGCGCCGAGTGAACTTGGATGGGCTATTGCTGTTCAGTCCACTCGACCATGAAATCTGCCAATGCTTGGGACTTGATTGCCTTCTTGGCCTCGAATCTGATGTCAAAGTGTCCAAGCTCAATTGCCCATTTAGCCACTCGACCTGATGCATCGCGATTATTGAAGATCTCAGATAAAGGAGCATCACTGACGACTGAGATCGAATGGTCATGGAAATAATGCGCCACCTTATTTGTTGACAGGTAAATACCATACACCAGCTTCTAATAGTGTGGATAACTTTGCTTTGAGGGGGACAATACTTCCGAGACATAATAAAATGGTCGCTGGACTTTATAGTCTTTACCCTCCTCTTCTCGCTCGATAGTCAGCACTGTACTGACGACCTGATTTGTGGCCGCGATGTACAGGATCAAGGGCTCTTTGCTGGCAGGAGTGGCAAGCACCGGCTGGGTGGAGAGCAGGGCTTTGAGCTCAACAAACGTTGCTTCGGCTTCGGGAGTCCAGTCGAATGTGTCGGTCTTCTTCATCAACTGATATAAGGGCAGAGCCTTCTCACCAAGACGAGAAATGAATCGACTCAATGCTGCCAAGCAACCTGCGAGCTTCTGAACGTCGTGCACTTGCACGAGAGTCTTCATACGTGTAATGGCATTGATCTTCTCGGGATTGACATCAATTCCACGCTCGGAAACGAGAAAACTGAGCAACTTGCCGCCAGGGACACCGAAGGTACATTTGGCCGGATTCAACATTATGTCGAATCGCCTCAGATTGGCGAATGTTTCGGCCAAGACAGCCAGCAGGTCAGAACCTTTGCAGGACTTTACCACTATATCGTCCATGTATGCCTCGACATTCCGAGGGATCTGATCGAGTAAGCATTTCTGAATCATGCGCATAAAAGTGACATCGGCATTCTTAAGACCAAAAGGCATGGTGATGTAGCAAAAGCACCCAAACATGGTGATGAAGGCTGTCTTTATTTCGTTCGGGCCATATAGACGGATCTGATGGTACCCAGAATAGGCATCCAAAAATGATAAATGCTCACACCCCGTTGTTGAGTCAACAATTTGATCTATGCGGGGGAGCGGAAAATGGTCTTTTGGGCACACCTTATTGAGATGTTTGAAGTCAATGCACATGCGCAACGACTTATCTTTCTTGGGCATCATCACAACATTCGAGAGCCACTCGGAGTGGTAAATCTCCCGAATGAACTTGGCTTGCAAGAGACGGGCCACTTCTTCTTCGATTGCCTTGCGCTTCTCTGCCGCGGATCAATGCAAATGCTCCCTGACGGGCTTGGCTTTCGGATCCACTCGCAGACGGTGCTCAGCCAGCTCCCTGGGAATCCCCGGCATGTTAGCAGGCTTCCATGCAAAGATATCCCAGTTCTCATGGAGGAACTAGATGAGCTCGGCTTCCTATTTACTATCGAGTGTTATTGAGATATTCGTCGGGGCAGCAGTTGGATCCGTCGGGTGGATGTGCACCTTCTTCACTTCCCCTGCCGACTAAAATGCCGACTCAGAAGCCGGCTTTTTTGCGCAGAGCAAATCAGAAGGGTCAGCGGTTTTCTTGTACTCCTCAAGCTCGACCATGGCCATTTGTTGATCGGCGATCTTGGATCCTTGCTAGAGACACTCTTCGGCCGGCTGTCGATTGCTAGTGACCGTGATCACGCCCTTAGGGCCTGGCATTTACAACTTGAGATACATGTAACATGGTTGGGCCATGAAACGTGCATAAGCGGGTCGACCCAAGATGGCGTGGTTAAGCACTCTTGAAATCCATGACTTCAAATGTCAACTTTTCTTTTTGGAATTTTTTGCTATCTCCGAATGTCACATCCAATGCTATCTGGCCAAGTGACTTGGCCTTCTTTCCTGGGATGACACTGTGAAAATGCATGATGCTCTCACTCAGACGGGACATCGGAATGCCCATCCCTTTCAAGGTATCCGCATACAGGATGTTCAGGCCGCTGTCGCCGTCCATGAGGACCTTTCTGAGTCGAGTCCCCTGCACCACCGGATCAACAACCAGAGCCTGTTGATCGGGAGTGGCCACACGAGCAGGATGGTCTGTCTGGTCGAATGTGATAGCATATTGAGACAATTTGAGGTAGGTGGGGGTGTCTGGCACAGCCATGTTGATTTCTCTATTGATGACTTTCAGACGACTCTTGCTCTCGACATCAGCAAAGATCACCAGTGTAGTAGTGACATCTGGGAATGTTTCCTTTCCTCATCTTCACCTTATTTTTCAAGAGATTTCGCACTCGACTGGTCTCCCTTGAATTGCTGGATAAGGGTTCGACACTATCGAGTGGTGTGCTTAGGCAAAATCAAGTTGCCTTCTGCATCTTTCCTCGTGTGAATTACACACGGCTGATCCAAGATATTAGTTCTTGACTGACCCTTCCCCTTCTTGGGGGCATACTAAGCCTTGGCTTTGCCCTTGTTCTTCGACCGAGTCGCTAGTGATGCTGCCTCTGCCAGAGCCGGGTCTTTAGCCTTCCGCTTCTGTTTTCGATTGTTGCCGCCACCAGACCCGTTGGCGATTGTTTTTCCTTTGCCGCTACGGAGGCGGTCTTCTTCCTCGCCATTGGCGTAGCGAGTGGCAATTTCCATCATCTTGCCGAGTGAACTATCACCAGTGCGCCCAAACTTCAGGTACAGCTCCCTGTATCTCACACCGTCCTTGAAGGCACAAATAGCCTCGTGTTCCGACACATTCTCCACCGTATGATGTAGGGTGGACCATCGCTGAATATAATCCCTTAAGGTTTCATTGGGCTTCTGGACGCAATGTTGTAAGTCGACCAGACCCGCGGGGCGCTTGCAAGTGCCCTCAAAGGTCCGGACAAACACTCGGGCAAGATCTTCCCAACAGTGTATGCTGGAAGGAGCCAAACGATTCAACCAAGCTCGAGCTCAACCATCCAACATGAGGGCAGGTGCTTCATTGCAACATTGTCATTTCCGCCGCCAATCTGCACAGCCACTCGGTAATCATCTAACTAAGTCTCTGGTTTTGTTTCACCAGAAAACTTTCCGATCCCCTCCGCCATTCTGAAATTGGGGGGAATCTCTGCAGAACGTATAGCTCTGCTAAAACACTCTGGACCAGACACCACAGCTGAGCTTCCACTCGGAACATCTCTATCGAGTCCCTCTCTGTAGGCTTTGCTCTTGTCAATCTGCTTCTGAACAAGATAGGTGTGGGCGTCAAAGTCCGCGTCTCGCTCATCACCGATAGAGTGCCTACTACCCTGGCGCCGGGGCACGTACAGGCCACTCTGCGGAGGAGTGGGCGCTCGACGGTGGTCTTCGCGGTGATGCTGATCTTTATCTTGTCCTTCATGAAAACCGCCGCCTCGACGACGCAAGGGCGATCCAGGGTTGTGTGCCGACTGAACGGTCTCTGCCTTGAGTGAATTGATGTATATCCTATTACGGGACTGAGAAACTGCTGAATTCTGACGTTGTGCTGCATCCAACAGCGCTCTGATCTGCAACAGCCCTCTACCAGCCTCTGTTGGGACGGCTGAATGGAATCTGCTATCCTAGCATCAGCAACAACATTTAGCATAGGAGTTCAGTATACCTCAACGCCATCGTGAGATCCAGTCAGAAACAATTGTCGATGACGTCGACTGGGGCGTGGCGGGCGCTGGCGGGCGCGCTCGTCAATCTCTGCCTGGAGCTCTTCCAGACGAATGCATGCGGCCTCCAAAGCTTGGGCCTCGGCAGTCGCGCCGACGATGGGGGTATGAAGGACCTCCTCATCATGACGCAGTTACATGTTCGACGGACCTCCAGCCTCGCGCTTGACATGGCTGAAGCCATGCGGTGAACTCTGATGAGAGCCTGCCATCAAAACCTCCGTTGTGGGATCGCAGCTTTCGCACTCGGAAGGCACGTCGGACGGATCAGAATCCGACATGAACACACCGTGAAGGGACTCGGCAGGCTCGAGCGCTGCAACCTGTGGAGAAGCTTGACGTGCCCTTGCGTGTTTGACCCACCGCTGGAGTCGTGAGCGGTCGGACCGCTAGCGACGGTGAATGGCAAGAGGAGCCGACACGTAGGGGGTCGACGGCTGTCGCAACAACACGCCACAAGGGCTCGCGCAGAAGTGCGTGGCCCCGCGGACCGGGAGCGCCTCGACATCGAGAGGCGCCTCCTGGAGCCATGCCGAATCATCGGCGATGAAGGTGAGAGCTCCGAAACGGATCTCGTGGCCCAGAGCAAAAACACCGCCGGAAGACATGTCGAAGGATGAAAATCGCAACCTCGCCGGAAGTCGCTTAGACGCCTGCCCTATGGTGGGTGCCAACTGTCGTGGGAACGAGCCTGACAGTAGATGGTAGGGGTATGAAGGGAGAGGGCAGAGTCCTAGCGACGGCGAGGGTGTTCACACGGATGTATGAGTTCAGGCCCCTCTCGTGGAGGTAACAGACCTACGTCTCAGCGCTCGGGAGCTTTATGTTGAGTGGAGTATAGATATTACAATGGTTGTGAACCCTTGTGCAGGAGGGGAAGGGCGGCTTATATAGAGTTCTCTGCCCCTCATAATTGCCCCGCATCAAAGGGCCTGTTCGTGGGATTAAAGTCTGCCGTTACAGGTAACGTACGTAATAAAAGCTATTAATGACCATTGAACCAGAGTCTGCCCATTGGGCTCTTGATGATGGCTCCTGGTATTCTGGCATCGAGTGAAAGCAAGGTCTTCCGAGTGACACGCGACTGTCGAGTGAGAGCGGGAGTCTCCGAGTGGATTACTATCGGGTGGCTTTGAACGTCTCCAGGGATCCACTCGGAAGTTCATGCTTGATCTTCAAGTCCTCCCATGCGGTGTCCTTACGTAGGGTATGTGGGCCGTGCCTAGGACCCTACCCTAGGTACATATCCTTGTCAGGTCTTGTCCATCACATCATTCTCCTAATGATGTGATCCCGTTATCAAATGACATCACATGCTAATGGCTAGGAAACCTTGACCATCTTTGATCAATGAGCTAGTTCACTAGAGGCATACTAGGGACAAAGTGTTTGTCTATTTACCCACACATGTAATGTGTTTCCAATCAATACAATTATAGCATGGATAATAAACGATTATCATGAACAAGGAAATATAATAATAAACACTTTATTTATTGCCTCTAGGGCATATTTCCAACAGTCTCCCACTTGCACTAGAGTCAATAATCTAGTTCACATCACTCTATGATTTACATTGTAATGAATCGAACACCCATGCAGTTCTGGTGTTGATCATGTTTAGCCCTTGGAAGAGGTTTAGTCAATGGGTTTGCAACATTCGGATCCGTGTGCACATTGTAAATATTTATGTCCTTCTCCTCGATGTAATCGCGGATGGAGTTGAAGCGTCGCTTTATGTGTCTGGTCCTCTTGTGAAACCTTGGTTCCTTGGCCAGAGCAATGGCACTAGTGTTGTCACAAAACAGGTTCATTGGATTCAGTGCACTGGGCACTACTCCAAGATCTGTCATGAACTTCTTCATCCATACACCTTCCTTTGCCGCCTCCAAGGCTGCGATGTACTCCGCTTCGCATGTAGAATCGGCTACCACGCTTTGCTTGGAACTGCACCAGCTTACCGCTCCCCCGTTGAGAATAAATACGTATCCGGTGTGTGACTTAGAGTCATCCGGATCAGTGTCAAAGCTTGCATCGACGTAACCCTTTACGACGAGCTCTTCATCACCTCCATAAAGGATAAACATTTCCTTAGTCCTTTTCATGTACTTAAGGATATTCTTGACCGCTGCCCAGTGTTCCATTCTAGGATCACTTTGAAACCTTCCGGCCATACTTATGGCAAGGCTGACATCCGGTCTTGTGCATAGTATTGCATACATGATAGAGCCTACGGCCGAAGCATAGGGGATGGCACTCATCTTTTCTCTATCTTCTGCAGTCACTGGGCATTGAGTCTTACTCAACTTCACACCTTGTAACACAAGCAAGAACCCCTTCTTGGAATGATCCATTTTGTACTTCTTCAAAACTTTATCAAGGTATGTGCTCTGCGAAAGTGCTATTAAGCGTCTCGATCTATCTCTATATATCTTAATGCCTAATATGAAAGCAGCTTCTCCTAGGTCCTTCATTGAAAAACTCTTTTTCAAATATTCCTTCATGCTTTCCAGCATTTCTATATTATTTCCAATCAGCAATATGTCATCCACATATAATATTAGAAACGCTATAAAGCTCCCACTCACTTTCTTGTAAATACAAGCTTCTCCATAAACTTCTCTAAACTCAAACGCTTTGATCACCTCATCAAACCACTTATTCCAACTCCGAGATGCTTGCACCAGCCCATAACTGGATCGCTGGAGTTTGCAAACTTTGTCGGTATTCTCTGGATCGACAAAACCTTCTGGTTACATCATATAAAACTCTTCCTCAAGGAAACCGTTGAGGAACGCCGTTTTGACATCCATCTGCCAAATTTCATAATCGAAATAATCAGCTATTGCCAACATGATTCTGACAGACTTAAGCATCGCAACGGGTGAGAATGTCTCATCGTAGTCAACTCCTTGAACTTGTGAAAAACCCTTTGCCACAAGTCGAGCTTTATAGACGGTGACATTACCGTATGTGTCTGTCTTCTTCTTAAAGATCCATTTGTTCTGAATGGCCTTTCGCCCTTCAGGTAATACTTCCAAAGTCCATACTTTGTTTTCATACATGGGTCCCATCTCGGATTTCATGGCCTCTAACCATTTCTCGGAATCCGGGCCCATCAATGCTCCTCCATAGCTCGTAGGTTCATTGTTGTCCAACAACATGACCTCCAAGACAGGGTTGCCATACCACTCAGGAGTAGTACGCGCCCTTGTTGACCTACGAGGTTCAATAGTAGCTTGATATGAAGCTTCATGATCATCATCATTAACTTCCTCTTCTACTGTCGTAGGTTCCTCATAAACATCTTTCTGCGCTCACTACTTTCTAGTTGAAGTAAAGGTTCAATAACCTCATCAAGCTCTATTTTCCTCCCACTCAATTCCTTCGAGAGAAACTCTTTCTCAAGAAATGTTTCGTTCTTAGCGACAAACACTCTGCCTTCGGATCTGAGATAGAAGGTATACCCGACTGTCTCCTTCGGGTATCCTATGAAGACGCATTTCTCTGGTTTGGGTTCCATCTTTTCAGGCTGAAGCTTTTTGACATAAGCATCACATCCCCAAACTTTAAGAAACGACAATTTTGGCCTCTTGCCAAACCATAGTTCATATGGTGTCATCTCAACGGATTTCGATGGTGCCCTATTTAAAGTGAATGCAGCTGTCTCTAATCCATAACCCCAAAACAATAGTGGCAAATCAGCAAGAGACATCATAGAACGCAACATATCTAATAAGGTTCGATTAAGACGTTCACACACAACATTTACGATGTGGTGTTCCAAGCGGTGTCAACTGTGAAACAATTCCACACTGTCTTAAGTGACTACCAAACTCATAACTCAGATATTCACCTCCTCGATCAGATCGCAGGAATTTAATCTTCTTGTTACGATGATTCTCAACTTCACTCTGAAATTGCTTGAACTTTTCAAACGTTTCATACTTGTGTTTCATTAAGTAAATATACCCATATCTACTTAAGTCGTCAGTGAAGGTGAGAAAATAACGATATCCACCATGCGATGTAACATTCATTGGACCGCACACATCAGTATGTATATTTCCAATAAGTCACTCGCCCGTTCCATTGTTCTAGAGAATGGCGTTTTAGTCATCTTGCCCATGAGGCATGGTTCACATGTGTCAAGTGATTCAAAATCAAGTGACTCCAAAAGTCCATCAGCATGGAGCTTCCTCATGCATCTTACACCAATATGACCTAAACGGCAGTGCCACAAGAAAGTGGTACTATCATTCTCAACTCCACTACATCTTTTGGCATCAATGTTATGAACATGTGTGTCATCACTATCAAGATTCAATATGAATAAACATGTCACATTGGGTGCATGACCATAAAAGATATTACTCATATAAATAGAACAACCTTTATTCTCTGATTTAAATGAGTAACCGTCTCGCAATAAACAAGATCCAGATATAATGTTCATGCTTAACGCAGGCACTAAATAACAATTATTCAGGTTCATCACTAATCCCGATGGTAATCGAAGAGAGAGCATGTCGACGGCGATCACATCAACCTTGGAACCATTTCCCACGCGCATCGTCACTTCATCCTTTGCCAGCCTTTGTCTATTCCGTAGTTCCTGTTTTGAGTTGCAAATGTGAGCAACCGAACCGGTATCAAATACCCAGGCACTACAACGAGAGCTAGTAAGGTACACATCAATAACATGTATATCATATATACCTTGTTTGTCATTGGGCGCCTTCTTGTCAGCCAGGTACTTGGGGCAGTTCCACTTCCAGTGACCAGTTCCCTTGCAATGAAAGCACTAAATTTCTGGCTTAGGTCCATGCTTGGGCTTCTTTACAGGAGTAGCAACTGCTTTGCCATCCTTCTTGGTTTTACCCTTCTTGTCCTTGCCCTTGCCATTCTTCTTGAAACTAGTGGTTTTATTGACCAACAACACTTGATGTTCTTTCTGAATTTCAGACTCAGCGACTTTTAGCATCACAAACAGCTCGGCGACTGACTTGTTCATCCTGTGCATGTTATAGTTCATCACAAAGCTCTTGTAACTAGGTGGCAGTGATTGAAGAATTCTGTCAGTGATCGCCTCTGGCAGAAGGGCAATTCCCAACTCCGCTAGACGAGTCGAATACCCAGACATTCTGAGTATATGTTCACTGATAGACCCGTTCTCCTCCATCTTGCAAGCATAGAACTTATCAGAGGTCACATACCTCTCGATTCGGGCATTCTTCTGAAAGATAAACTTCAACTCCTGGAACATCTCATATGCTCCATGACGTTCAAAACATCTTTGAAGTCCCGGTTCTAAGCCATACAATATTGCACACTGAACTATTGAGTAATCTCCAGAACGTGCCTCCCAGGCGTTCTTAGAGTCTTCGAAGGTCATGTCTTCTGGTTGGTCACCAAGCGGTGCATCAAGGACATATGATTTCTGGGAAGCCGTGAGGATAATCCTCAGATTACGGGCCCAGTCAACAAAGTTACTTCCATCATCTTTCAACTTAGCTTTCTCTAGGAACGCATTAAAATTCAGGGGTGCTACTCGCAAGCCATTGATCTACAACATAAGTATGCAAAGGTTACTTAGACTATTGTTCAAGATAATCATTTTAGTTAATCAAATTACTAAAGCTGCTTCATCTCACAATACCGCTGAACCAAAACACGACCAAGGGAGGAAGCAATCTAAGCATCAACGCCCACAAACTCTTTGTGTTCTAATCGAGATCTCATCTACACACAGACCTAGATCATGATGCCACTGTTGGTAAATGTTGCATGGGAAACAAAAAATTCCTACATTCGCGCAAGACCTATCCATGGTGATGAGCATCTACGAGAGGGAAAGTGGATCTATGTACCCTTGTAGATTGCTAAGCGGGAAGCGTTAAGAAATGCGGTTGGTGTAGTTGAACGTCTTCACGATCCAAATCGCCGAGCGTCCCGCGATCCAATCACGATCCGTCCCGATCAAGCACCGAACGGACGGCACCACTACGTTCAGCACACATACAGCTTGATGACGATCTCCTCCTTCTTGATCTAGCAAGAGGGAGCAGAGAGGAAGAAGAGTTCTCCGGCAGCGTGACGCCGCTCTGGCGATGGTGGTGGAGCTATTCCGGCAGGGCTTCGCCTAAGCACTGTAGAAATCCGATCTAGAGGAGAAACTATGCACTGGAGGAACAGGTAGCACGTGGTTGAAAATCTAGTGCAAAACCCTAAAACATCCAGTATATATAAGAGGGAGGGAGGAGAGGCCGCGCAAGGTCCAAGACTCCTTGGTTTGGCCGAAGTGGGGAGGAGAGGAGGACTCCTCCTCCAATCATAGTAGGACTAGGATTCCTCCTTTTTTGCCTTTTTCCACCTTTTCCCTTTGGGCTTTTCTTCCCTAGCCACATGGGCCTTGTGTGGGACTTCCACCATCCCACTAAGGGCTGGTATTTACTCTCCCACAGCCCATGAAGCCTCTTAGGTCGAAATACCCCTCCCGATGGTCTCCCGGTACACTACCGATTAGCCCGAAACTTTTTTGGCGACCAAAAAAGGACTTCCTATATATGATCTTTCACTCTGGACCATTTCGGAGCTCCTCGTGATGTCTGGGATCTCATCCAGGACTCCGAACAACCTTCAGTCACCACCATACATAACTCTATACTACCGAAACATCACCAAACCTTAAGTGTGCAGACCCTACGGGTTCGAGAACTATGTAGACATGACCGAGACACCTCTACGGTCAATAACCAATAGCGGGACCTGGATGCCCATACTGGTTCCAACATATTCTACGAAGATCTTTATCGGTCAAACTTCTATGTCTAGGATTCAATTAATCACGTATGATGTTCCCTTTGTTCTTCGGTATGTTACTTGCCCGAGATTCGATCGTCGGTATCTCCATACCTAGTTCAACCTCGTTACCAGCAAGTCTCTTTACTCATTCCGTAATACAAGATCTTGTGACTAACACTTAGTCACATTGCTTGCAAGGCTTATCGTGATGTTGTATTACCGAGTGGGCCCTAAGATACCTCTCCGTCACACGGAGTAACAAATCCCAATCTTGATCCATGCCAACTCAACAGACACCCTCGGAGATACCTATAGAGCACATTTATGGTCACCCAATTACGTTGCGACGTTTGACACACACAAGGCACTCCTCCGGTGTCTATGAGTTACATGATCTCATTGTCATAGGAACATATACATGACATGCAGAAAACAGTAGCAATAAACTGACACGATCATATGCTATGTTTGTAGTTTGGGTCTTGTCCATCACATCATTCACCTAATGATGTGATCCTGTTATCAAATGACATCACATGCCAATGGCTAGGAAACCTTGACCATCTTTGATCAATGAGCTAGTTCACTGGAGGCATACTAGGGACAAACTGTTTGTCTATTTACCCACACATGTAATGTGTTTCGAATCAATACAATTATAGCATAGATAATAAACGATTATCATGAACAAGTAAATATAATAATAAACACTTTATTTATTGCCTCTAGGGCATATTTCCAACACTATTCACATGGCATGATCATTAGGCCAGAGGTTTGGGACAAGAAAGATGAGGATGAAGTGGAATAGAATCTTGGAGTGCCATATAACACAATCATCAAGCAAGCAAACAACATAGCAAACAAGCACAAGCACTATGAAAAAGTTTTAGTTGGCTCCAAATTTTATAAACCCAAACATAACAATGTGACACAAACACAGGGTGTGACAGACCTTCCCCCCTTACAATAATCTCGTCCCCGAGATTCCTAGGCTAAGCGCTAAAAAGATAAGGAAACTCAGATCTAAGATAGTCTTCATGCTCCTAGGTTGCTTCAGCTTCGGTGTGGTTGCTCCACTGGACCTTGAAGTACTTGATGGTGCGGCTTCGGGTGCAGCGCTCGGCTTCATCCAGAATGTGAACTCACCTCTCACGATAAGTGAGGTCTGGCTGAAGATCGATGGCTTGATGGTCGATGTCCTTGTAGAGGTCGGGGTGGTTGGGAACTTGCAGACACTTCCAGAGTTGAGACACATGGAAGACATTGTGCACATCCGACAGCTTAGAAGGTAGCTCCAACTGGTAGGCAACTTCGCCACGCGTAGCGGTGATCTTGAAGGGGCCGATGTATCTTGGTGCGAGCTTTCCTTTGACGTGGAAGCGCTTGGTTCCCTTGAGAGGCGTGACCCGGAGATAGACATGGTCACCGACGCAGAAGTTCACTTCTTGGTGGTGGGAGTCGGCGTGGCTCTTCTGTCTTGACTTAGCGGTCTCGAGGCGCTCTCAGACAAGTTGAACTTGCTCTTCGGCTTCGAGGAGGATGTCTAGTCCAAAAATCAATCCTTCTCCGGTCTCTGAACAGTTGAGGGGAGTACGACACTTACATCCATAAAACACCTCAAATGGTGCCATCTGAAGACTCGATTGATAGCTGTTGTTGTATGAGAACTCGGTGAAGGGTAGGCAATCTTCCCACTTGTCACCATATGCCAAAACACAAGCGCGGAGCATATCTTCGAGTATATGATTTACTCGTTCCGTTTGTCCACCGGTCTGGGGGTGAAAAGCAATGCTGAAGGAGAGCTTGGCTCCCGTGGCTTCTTGAAACATCTTCCAGAATCTTGAGGTGAACTGGGTGCCACGATCTGACACAATCTCCTTTGGAACTCTGTGAAGGCTCATGATAAGCTCGATGTAGAGGCTGGCTAACTTATTACAGTCATAGGTGGTCTTGACGAGAATGAAATGGGCTACCTTGGTTAGGTGGTCGACAATGACCCAAATGGAATCATGTCCTTTACTCGACCTTGGTAAACCGGTGATGAAATTCATCCCAACTTTGTCCCACTTCCATTCAGGCACTTTGAGAGGTTGCAATAGCCCAGCGGGTCGCTGATGCTCAGCCTTGACCCTCTGGCATATGTCACACTTATCAATGAACATGCCTATCTCCCATTTCATGCCATGCCACCAGAATCTTGCCTTGAGGTCTTGATACATCTTGGTTCCTCCAAGATGGATGGAGTATGGAGTGTCATGAGCTTCTTGCAATATCAGGTTCTTGAGATCTTCCTTGTTGGGTACGCAAATGTGAGTCCCGAACCATACAACTCCTTGTTCATCCACCGAGAATCCTAGGGCCTTGCCTGCCTTGATCTTCCTCTTGATGCCTTCAATGCTCTCATGTCCTTTCTGGGCTTCTATGATATCATCCATCAAGGTAGGCTTTGCTTCGAGGTTGGCGAGGAATCCTGGTGCAACCAGTTCCAAGCCGAAGTTCTCAAGCTCTTCATACAAGGCGGGTAGCCTTTCCTTAATCATAGCATTCAAGGAACAAGCCTTTCTGCTCAAGGCGTCTACTACCACATTGGCCTTTCCGGGGTGGTATTGAACACTGAGGTCGTAATCCTTGATCAATTCCAACCATCTTCGCTGCCTCACGTTCAACTCCCTTTGAGTGAAGATATACTTCAAACTCTTGTGGTCTGTGTATATCTCACATCGCTTCCCCAGAAGGTAATGTTGCCAGGCCTTCAAGGCATGAACCATGGCTGCCAACTCGAGATCATGAGTCGCGTAGTTCTCTTCATGAGGACGTAGCTGTCTGGATAGATATGCTACGACTCTGCCTTCTTGCATCAGAACACCTCCAAGCCCGGTTCTTGATGCATCACAGTATATCACAAACTCCTTGTGAATATCGGGGGTGGGCAAAACTAGGATCGTGGTCAATCTCTTCTTAAGCTCCTGGAAGCTTTCATCGCACGTAGCTGTCCATTCGAACTTCTTGTCCTTCTTCAAAAGCTGGGTCATGGGTCAGGCAATGCTCGAGAACCCTTCCACGAACTTGCGGTAATAACCCACGAGTCCGAGGAAGCTCCTCACTTCCTTTATGGTGGTTGGGGTTTGCCATTCAGTCACGGCTTCAATCTTGATAGGATCCACTGACAATCCTTCTGCAGTCAACACATGACCCAACAAGCCAACTTCATGCAGCCAGAATTCACACTTGCTGAACTTGGCATAAAGCTGGTGCTCTCGAAGCTTCTCTAGGACCAATCTCAAGTGTTCCTCATGTTCTTCCTTAGACTTGGAGAAGACGAGTATGTCATCAATGAAGACGACAACAAACTTGTCCAGATACTCCATGAAGACTTTATTCATGAGGTACATGAAGTACGCAGGAGCATTGGTTAACCCGAATGACATGACCGTGTATTCATATAGGCCATACCGGGTTACGAATGTCGTCTTCGGAATGTCTTGGGGTCTGATCTTCAGCTGATAGTACCCAGACCTGAGGTCGATCTTGGAGAACACCTTGGCTCCATTCAAATGATCAAACAGTTCTTCAATCTTGGGGAGTGGGTACTTGTTCTTTATCATGACCTCATTGAGAGAATGGTAATCGACACAAAGTCTGATAGTTCCGTCCCTCTTTGACACAAATAGAACAGGCGATCCCCAAGGAGAGGCACTAGGGTGAATAAATCCTTTTCTGAGCTGCTCTGCCAGTTGCTTCTTCAATTCAGCCAACTCTTCAGATCCCATCCTGTAGGCCTCTTATAGATGGGCCTTGATCCGGGCATAAGCTCAATGATGAACTCGATGTCGCGGTCAGGAGGCATTCCGGGCAGCTCATCAGGAAACACATCCGGGGACTCACATACCACTGGCACTTGATCCAACTCTACTCCCGATAGGCAGTTAGCCTGAGGGGCTTGAGTGGAGGCAGGGTTGGGGACATACTTTACTTCCACTCCTTGGCTATTGGTCATGGTGACAATCCTCTTGGCACAATCTAACAAGCCTTGGTGCTTGGTCAACCAATTCATGCCAAGGATGATGTCCAAGCCGGGTGAATCCAGAACTATAAGGTCTGCTAGGAAGTCTACCCCATTGATGTCAATCTTCACTCCCTTACACCCTATCCCAGACTTCATAACTGAAGCGGGGGTTTGTATCAACATACGACTACCCAGGGGTGTAGGTTTCATGCCACTCTCTAGTGCAAACTTTTGGGTGACAAAAGAATGTGAAGCTCCATAATCAAACAATACTGTTGCTGGGGTTGAGTTGACGAGGAATGTACCCAGTATGACGTCTGGGTCTTCTTGGGCTTCCTCTGCGGTGACGTGATTCACATGACCCTTGCCATTGTTGGGCTGGTTCCGGGGAGTTGGGTTCCTTGGTGGTGCTCCACAGGCTTGACCTTGGTTTGGTGCATTGGGGCGCGGTGCATCTGGCTTCCTGTTGGGGCAAAGCTTAGAGATGTGTCCAGACTGACCACATCCAAAGCAAGTGACCTGCCCAGGGTTGTTGTTTAAGTTTATGCCACCGTTGTTGTTATTGGGGTTGTTGTTGTAGGCTGTCCTGGGATTGGCATATTGTTGAGGCTGGTAGCTCGGATGAGGCGTAGGATGTCTAGCCTGCTGCGGCTGATAGGTTGGCTTGGCTGGGGTTGGCTGCCAGGGGCGAGGCTTCTGGTTGCTAGGGCTACCCTTGCTAATCATCTTTCTCTTGCGAGTGTCTTCGATGCCATGATGCTTGTATTCTAGCATGAGGGCCTTGTTCACCAAGTCGAAGAAGGTTCGATAGTCGCAGACGATGAGCTGATACTGCAGGACCTGTTGAAGTCCTTCCATGAAGCGTTCCTTCTTGGCAGCCTCTATGCTGACGTCTTCAGGTGCATACCTTGACAACAGGTTGAACTTCTGCAGGTACTCCTTGATAGAGCCACTTCCTTGCTTCAGCGCTCGGAATTCCATCTTCTTGATAGCCATGATCCCAGAAGGAATATGGGCAGTGCGGAATCCTTCCTTGAAGTCATTCCACGTGATCACACGTTCTCCTTGCATGACCTTGAATCCATCCCACCAAGCTCGGGCGGTACCTCCAAGGTAGTGAGAGGCATAAAGCACCTTCTCATGATCCTCATTGCAGTTGACCAATGCAAGTAGGTCCTCGATGGTGCGGATCTAGTCATTAGCATCCAATGGTTCAGCAGTCTCGGTGAAGGTTGGGGGCGAGTTCCTCATGAACTCAGACAGCATGGAGCATCCATTGTCGTTCCTGCCTTGCTGCTAGTTGTTCACAAGGGCCTGAGCCATCTGCTGGATAGCAGCATTGTTGGCTTGGCGCTCCTCCCGGAGAACCTGGAGAACCTGAGCTATGGTCATGTTCTCCGGTGGAGGTGGTGGCGGGGGAATGTCGCCTTGTGGCTGCTCCTGGTGTCCTCCCGCGTGAGCAGCCCCACTAGCTCCCTGTTGCTAGCTCGAGTTATCAACTTCAGGGTTGGTGAAGGAGCTATTGCGGTTAGCAGTCACCATCTTGTTTGGAGCAGCCAAGTCAAACAACTGGGATTGACAAGAGGATAAGCAATACAGAAAAACGTGCCTAAGGGGGGTCGGTCAAGTGCAAGTGGTTTAAAACAAAGGTTGAAAGACCAACATATATTAAGATAGACTATGGAGTCACTTACATGTTGCCTAAGGCAAAAGCGCGACTTGCATCGGAACACAAACAACAAAACAAACAAAAAGCACACATGGTTTCATAGGAACCATTACATAGACTCGACTTCGCATGAGGGATACATGACTGATCCTACCCTAGGGGTTCTCGGACTCAGGTGGTGGAGTGCTCGATATCATAGTCACGCTCATCTTGGTCTTCCTCCGGTTCATCATCTGAATGGGCATGGTTCCCGATTGAAGGGGTCAGGGAACGAGGAGGTCCATCCCGACAATGCTTTGTAGGCGGGTCAGTGAAGAGCTCACGGTACTCCTTCGCACTCATGTGATGACTACGCGTAGGTGCATCACTAGCTGGGGGTACTCCTCCTCTGTAAGCGACAGTTGGTCATCCCTCGGGGGCTCCATCCTTCTTGATCTTGTCTGGCTTTGTCTTGGCTTGCCGAAGTAGTTCTCGGGTGTGGTGAAGTTCCTCGCGGAGCTTCACGGGCTCCTTCATCAAGTTGTCAACCAGACTATCGGCAGAGAGGCTGAAATAGGTCTGGAACCTGAGTGGTGTGCCATCTTCCTTGGTCGGAATCAGCGTCCAACTCTCTCCAAAGTCATCCTTCCTGAAGTGGAGGTAGCAAGTAGCTGGCTCATAAGCCATCTCTGGAATGATGTCTCAAAGGTGCAGGAGTGCCTTGCGTGCAGCTGTCTCGACGGCAAACATCATGGTCTCCATTTGTGGTCCTTCAAAGAACCAACTAGTTGGGGAGTCGTTTGCCTTCACGACCACATCTACGTGGTACTCCTTCGTGATGGCATCGACCTAGTTCTCGTGGTAGAGGAAAATGGGTGGTTGGCAAAACTGACACTTCTCTAGGCTATCCCCAAGGAGTAAGGGAAAGCCGGATGTCAGGAAGGCTTCGGGTACGACGGGCATCTACAAAGATTTGAAAGGAGAGTCAGCAGAGTGTTGTATGAAGATGGGAAGAGGTAGGTAGTGCAGAACTCCTAAGTACAAATGCTAGGTGTAGTTTTGAAAACGACTTTTGTCTTGTCTAACATCCATGCTAACTAAGGGATTCCGACAGTCAGGATGGCACTGATACCAGCTCTGTTGGGACCCTGACTCATAAGTCGTGATCACTGAATGCACGTGTATAGTGATCCCAGAGATCAATGCTCACTGAACACATAGAAGCTGGATAACAAGAGTCGTACATCCACATTTCGCGTCTTACACAATGAATGACCATGAAGGTCTTAGTCTTACATAGATAGGGCCACATGGGCCAAACACTTAAAATAGAACAAGCAGCGGAAATCTTGATCAAAAGCGTGAACCCATGCCATCTGCCTTAACCTACAGGCATTCTGACTGGGAAGCATCCTAGTTCGCATGTTCATCTCCAACGAACTCTTCAACATACTCCTGTTCTTCCATGCCTGGCCAATTAAATAACTAGTGGCAAGCCAATGAGTACTTTGAATGTACTCGCAAGCAACCCAAGTTGTGGAACAAGGTAACAATGATGCATGATATAGCACTAAGTAGGTGATTTTGGGGAAAGCAAACTTGAATGCAAATGTCATGATCAAGTAACTAGTGAGCATGCATCAATAATTAGCAGATATTCATATGAACAAGTTACAGATATCAACTTAAGTATTGGTTGAACATCTCATGTTCACTCTCCATGCTAAGTCATCGGACTTAGTTCAATCCTCATGCTAAGTCGTCGGCCTTAGCTCATGTGACCTCTTGTCACCACCACACCCATACTCACACCAAGGTTTATGAAAACATCCGGACGTAGTCTAAGAAGGACCTCCAACTGTCCATGACCACCGACGCGGCTATTCGAATAGTTTTACACTCTGCACAGGTTTCACACTTTACCCAGAAGACTTGGGGAACTTCCGTGTCATCCACGACTCGCGGTATATAACATACCCGAGGTAAGCACCCGAACAATGCCTTTCCCATGGTGATACTAAACAAAGAGTCCACTCATTGGTGCCATCCCTCATGATATACATCACTCGTATCATCCATGAGGGCACGCAACGGTGTGCCCGGTGCCTGTAAAGACAACGCATGACCTTCCACTCTGGGACGACCCAGTCTCAAGAGTGACCACTTCACTCTTGCCACTAGTAATGCGGGCTCCTTTCTAGTACCAACCATAATAATCAACAAAGCCCCGTCCCATAAGGGGTATCGTGGTTGCGCATGTAAGGTTGGGATGGTCAGCAGACCTAAGAACTCTCCATTTTCGAAAACACACACTCACTTGCTCCGGCATACCACTTCTTTCTCAAGTGGTTACCCAACTCATCATCACCTCCCTTGGGCATTAGTGGCACCCAATGGGGTTTTCCAAAGAGTCTTTGAAATGATTTCTTTTCTTTTCATCACCATGCATAAGTCCCATCCTCACTTGCGTAGCATCTACTAGCATCCTAACTACACCCACCCGCATAACCCTCATAAGGGGTAGGGTCATGCATGATGCAAGTGTCAATGGAGAAGTACTGGAGGCATCCCACCGAAAGGGGAACACCACATCACATGATCAAATATGACGAGAGTAAAGTGCTATATGGCATGCAATACAAATGGTTTCTCATCATGGTCAAAGGGCTCCTTGCCTGGATCAACAAAGTCTCCGGGGTCTTCGAAGTCTTCGGGTCCAACTTCTTCATCAACCGCGCAATCTATCGTCGCGAAATAAAGCGATAAAAATAAGCAATCACACAAAACAAAGCACTCAATCTACTACCAAAAATGTTAACCTACTCTGATAAATACTAGATGTCATACTAAAAATATTCTCCTAGAGTTTTGTTGTGAAAAACATTTTAGAAATTAAATAACAGAGGCAAAAAGGTGCCTAAATATAGGTTTTAAAATAAAACAGTACTAAAAAGTTTTTCAAACATTTTTACAAATGGCACTAATATATTCTATGGAATATTCTAAGAATTTAGGTGCAAAAATATTTGGAATTAGATTTTATTTGGGCTCTGTGGGATTTTTGCAAAATCCCACAAAAAAGAAAAGGAAAAATAAAAGAAAAGGCCACTCGAACCTGGGCCAGAGGCTAGGCCGGACCAGCTGGCCAGCCAGTCGGCCTCGCACGCGGTCAGGTTCAAACCTGACGTGCGGGGCCCGGTCGTTAGCGACACGAGGGGGAAGAGAGAGAGCACGAGAGGGAGGAAGAGAGGCCGATAGGTGGGCCCCACCTGTCGGGTCCTTCTCCCACCTCAGGACAGGGAGGGGGAGAGCTCACCGGCGGCAAGGGGAGGCACGGCGAGGGAATTTGGAGGCGGGAACCGGTTCAGTGTCGACTCGCCGGTCCTCTGGAGGTGGAAGGGTGGACGGAGGGGGTCGAAGCTGCCGGCGGCGAGATGGCCGCGGCGAAAAAGATTCGGGAGGGGGTTGGATCCAGCGTTTCTTGCCTCAAAATGAGCGGGGGAGAGGGGGAACAAGCCAGGGGTGATCTTCGGGCTCAAAGGAGGAGAGGAGAGCGTCGGAGCGGGCCTATGTCCCGAGATCGACGGAGCTCCGCGGCGGCGGCGCTTTGGTCGATCTCGAGCACTGGTGCTCGGGGGGCTCCAAAGGGGGCTCTGGGCGGTCTATGTAGGATGAGAGGGGGCCAAAGGAGGGGAGAGAGATGCCCGGGGGCTTAAATAGAGGGAGGGGCGGACCACCGTGGACCCGTGCGCCGGCGAGGACGTGGCGCTCGCTGGAGGGCTCGGGGAAGGGAGAGAAGGGGTCCGCGGCATTCCTGGGCATCGCCCACGACCAGAGGGAGAGAAGAGAGGGGCGGGGGCACACGCGTGCGAGCCTCGTGGTTGGCCGGTTCAGGCGGCCGCAGCGCGTGCGAGAGGGGCCAGACGAGGGATAGAGAGGAGGGGCCAACAAGGGTGGTGTGGTGCGGACGCCGAGGGGGACCAAGTGGCGCGAGGGGGAGGCCCGAGGCCACCGGAGCCATGCAGTGGGCGATGGCTACAGTGCCTGTCAGCACTGTAGTGCACTCCAGAGCGCGCGTTTGGCATGCCAATGCATTCCAACGACGTCTTCTGCATGGCCGACTATGTCTAAGGGGGTCTAGGGGGTTTAACAATAGAGGGTAGGGCTTTGGATGCTGCGGGATGCCTTAGGAAAGAAGAAAAGGGGGAATGAGGTAGAAAAGGATGTTGTCCAGCGATGACAATGGGGTTTTTACCCCACCTCATGGTGACCAAAGGAGGGGGCAAGGGTAAAAGGGTAAGAGGTAGAAATAGGGGTTTTACCAAATCACCAGAAGGTGTTTGGTGGTGTTTTGGGCAGGGTAAGTTTACCAACTTACTAAGATATTTGCCAGGGTCAAATGTTGGGTAGAAATGAGATGCTTCACCGAATTTGAGCTCAAGGGGAAAAACTTGACAATGGAGATTTGATGAACACTAGAAATTGGCAGAATCAGATTTCTGTAGATCCAATGATGCTAGGCTTTAACCCTTGATGCAAAACTTAGTGTATCATCACTATTTGAACATTAGAGCATGCCCACAAAGTTTGAGGCCAAGGGGAGACACTTCACAATGTAAAGTTGCTCAAATTTGATTCTGGACATGAATGGTTTTGGGATGGTTTGATGAACCAAACCAACTTGGATTGAGATGAAACTTTGCAATATCATCACCCACGATAGTGTTGACTTGCTGGAATTTTCCTGGAATTATTGAGAACATTTCTTATAGAAATATTCCAAAAGTTTGATCTGGACAGAAAGGGTTTTGAGGGGTTTTGCCTCTGATCTGATCATGCCCTTGTGTTGAAACTCATATATATGGAAAATAAATGTCCACTGAGTTTCTCTAAATTTTCTCAAATATTTTTAAATCATTCAGATAATTTTTCCCTAAGAAAAAACATTTCTAGCCTTAAGAAAAATCCTTTAAATAAAATATGAAAATAATCTTTAAAATAATATTTGGTGGTTTTGGGAAGTCATATATATAGTAGGTTTGAAATAAAGCCTTTGGAAAAGAAGTGTCCACCTGATTTGAGGACTTGCAGTGCAAACCTCATTCTAGGGGGGTTTGGAAACGTAAATTAAATAAATAATTTTTTTGTTAAAACAAAATTTGATAAAAATAGTTTTGGGCACTATTCACATGGCATGATCATTAGGCCAGAGGTTTGGGACAAGAAAGATGAGGATGAAGTGGAATAGAATCTAGGAGTGCCATATAACGCAATCATCAAGCAAGCAAACAACATAGCAAACAAGCACAAGCACTATGAAAAAGTTTTAGTTGGCTCCAAATTTTATAAACCCAAACATAACAATGTGACACAAACACAGGGTGTGACATACATAGTTCTTGAACCCACAGGGTCTGCACACTTAAGATTCGGTGACGTTTTGGTAGCACAAAGTTATCTATGATGGTGACGGCAGGTTGTTCAGAGTCCCAGATGAGATCCCGGACATTACGAGGAGCTCCGGAATGGTCCAGAGGTAAAGATTGATATATAGGAAGTCCTATTTTGGTCGCCGGAAAAGCTTCAGGCTCATCGGTAGTGTACCGAGAGTGTCGGGAGGGTACCGGGGGACCATCGGGAGGAGGTAAACCAGCCCGTGGTGGGATGGCCTAAGCCTCCTATAAGGGCCCATGCGGCTTGAGTGGATTGAGAAGGAAAAACACAAGGTGGAAAGAGTTTCCAAGTGGGAAGGAGGAGTCATAATCCTACTAGGATTGGAGGAGGACTCCTGCTCTCCTCCTTGCGCCAAGGCCAAGGGTTGGCCCCTTGTGCGCCAAGACTCCTCCCTCCCTCATCCTATATATACTAGAGGTTTTGAGGGTTTTGAGACATAGAAATCAGCCACGTGCTACCCTCTCCTCTAGATCGTAGTTTCTCCTCTAGATCATTTCAGCGGTGCTTAGGCGAAGCCCTGCTGGAATTGTTTCACCACCATCGCCGCCACGCTGTCACGCTGCCGGAGAACTCATCTGCCTCTCCACTCCCTCTTGCTGGATCAACAAGGCGGAGATCGTCATCGAGATGTACGTGTGTTGAACGCGGAGGTGTCATTTGTTCGATGCTAGATCGTAAGGACCGTGATCAAGATCGCGAGACGATTCGTGATTTGATCACGGGACGAATCGCGATGGGATCGCGAGACGGATCATGGTCGGATCACGGGATGCTCGGCGATTTGGTTCATGAAGACGTTCGACCTCATCAACCGCATTTCTTAATGATTCCCGCTTAGCGATCTACAAGGGTATGTAGATCCACTCGCCCTCTCGTAGATGCTCATCACCATGGACAGATCTTGCGTGTGCGTAGGAAATTTTTTGTTTCCCATGCAACGTTCCCCAATAGTGGCATCATGAGCTAGGTCTATGTGTAGATGAGATCTCGAGTAGAACACAAAGGAGTTTGTGGGTGTTGATGCTTAGATTGCTTCCTCCCTTGGACGTGTTTTGTTTCAGCAGTATTGTGGGATAAAGTGGCCCGGACCAACCTTACTTGTACGTTTACGAGAGAACAGTTCCATCGACTAACGTGTAACTTTGTTGCATAACGATGGCTGGCGGGTGTCTGTTTCTCCTACTTTAGTTGGATCGGATTCGACAAAGGCGGTCCTTGAGAAGCTTGAAAAGAAACTTATGTATCACCGTTGTGGTTTTTCCGTAGGTGAGAATTGTTCTTGCTAGATACCCGTAGCAGCCATGTAAGACTTGCAACAACAATTAGAGAACGTCTAACTTGTTTTTGCAGGGTATGTTGTGATGTGATAGGGCCAATTACATGATGAGATATATGTGATGTATGAGATTATCATGTATTGTATAGAATATCATGACTTGCATGTCAATGAATACAGCAACCGACAGGAGCCATAGGGTTGTCTTTAATTATTGTATGACCTGCGTGTCAATCATTAAGCGCTGTGTAATTCTTTACTTTATCGCTATGCTGTAGCGATAGTAGTAGAAGCATGGTGGGAGCGACAACCCCGATGGCGACACGTGGATGGAGATCAAGATGATGGAGATCATGGTGTCTTGCCGATGATGATGGAGATCATGCCGGTGCTTTAAGGATGGAGATCAAAAGCACAAGTTCATGGCCATATCATGTCACTTATGATTTGCATGTGATGTTAATCCTTTTATGCACCTTGTTTTGCTTAGGATGACGGTAGCATTATAAGGTGATCCCTCACTAAAATTTCAAGATAAATTGTGTTCTCCCCGAGTGTGCACCGTTGCGAAAGTTCGTCGTGTCGAGACACCGCGTGATGATCGGGTGTGATAGACTCTACGTTCACATACAACGGGTGCAAGCCAGTGTTGCATGTGCAGAACACTCAGGTTAAACTTGACGAGCCTAGCATGTACAGACATGGCCTTGGAACACAAGAGACCAAAAGGTCGAACATGAGTCATATAGTAGATATGATCAACATGATGATGTTCACCATTGAAACCACCTCAACTCATGTGATGATCGGACTTGAGTTGGTGGATTTTGGATCATGTGACACTTGAATGACCGAAGGGATGTCAATTTGAGTGGGAGTTTTTAAGTAATATGATTAACTAAAATCTTTATCATGAACATAGTCAAAATGTCTTTGCAAATTATGTTGTAGATTACTAGCTCGTGTTGTATCTCCCTTGAGTTTTTTATATGTTCCTAGAGAAATAGAGTTGAAAGATGATGGTAGCAATAATGCGGATTGGGTCTGTGATATGAGGATTCTCCTCATTGCTGCACAGAAGGCTTATGTCCTTAATGCACCGCTCGGTGCGCCACCCCCTCAAGTGTTGCCTGTAGATGTTGTGAACATCTGACAGACACGTTCTGATGACTACTTGATAGTTCAGTGTGTCATGCATTACGGCTTAGAATTGAGGCTCAAAAATGTTTGGAACATCACGGAACATATTAGATGTTCTAAGAGCTGAAATTGGGATCTCAGGATCGTTCCCGTGTTGAGAGGTATGAGACCTCCATCAAGATTCTTTGCCTGCAAGATGAAGGAGAATAGCTCAATCGTTGAGCATGTGCTCAGATTGTCTGGGTAATACAATCGCTTGAACCGAGTGGGAGTTGATCTTCCAAATTAGATAGTGATCGATATAGTTCCCCAAGTCACTGTCACTAAGCTACTAGAGCTTCATGATGAACTATAAAATGCCAGGGATGGAAATAATGATCCCTAAGCTATTCACGATGTTTGACACCGCGAAGGTAGAAATCAAGAAGGAGCATCAAGTGTTGATGGTTAGTGAAACCACTAGTTTTGAGAAGGGCAAAGGTCTAGGGAGGAAACTTCATGGATGACAAGTCAGTTGTTGATCCAGTGAAGAAACCCAAAGTTGAACCCAAACCCGAGACTAAGTGCTTCTATTATGAGGGGAACGGTCGCTGAAGCAGAACAACCCTAGATAATTTGTAGATAAGAAGGCTGGCAACGTCGACAGAAGTTTATTTGATATATGTGTTATTGATGTGTACTTGCTAGTACTCATAGTAGCACCTGGGTATTAGATACCGGTTCGATTGCTAAACGTTAGTAACTCAAAATAAAAGCTATAGAATAAACAGAGGCTAGCTAAGAGTGAGGTAACGATAAGTGTTGGAAGTGTTTTCAAGGTTGATGTGATCACCATCGTACGCTCTCTCTACCTTCGGGATTAGTGATGAACCTAAATAAATGTTATTTGGTGTTTGCGTTGAGCATGAATGTGATTAGATCATGATCATTGCAATACAATTATTCATTTAAGTTAGAGAATAATGGTTATTTTGTTTACATGAATAATACCTTCAATGGTCATCCACCCAATGAGAATGGTTTATTGAATCTTGATCGTAGTAATATACATGTTCATAACATTGATGCCAAAAGATACAAAGTTAATAATGATAGTACCACATACCTGTGGCACTACCGCTAAATGTTATATTGGTGTAAAGCGCATGAAGAAACTCCATGCTGATTGATCTTTGGACTCATTCGATTTTGAATCGGTTGAGACATGCAGACCGTGCCTCTTGGGATGATGACAAAAAACCCGTTTTCCGGCTTGATGGAACGGGCAAGTGACTTATTGGAAATGATACATGTTGATGTATACGGTCCAATGAGTGTTGTAGCGTGCGGTGGATATCGTTGTTTTCTTACCTTCACCGATGATTTGAGTAGATATAGTGTATATTTACTTAATGAAACACAAGTCTGAATCGTTTGAAAAGTTCAAGCAAAATTAGAGTGAAAGTTTGAGATCATCATGACAAGAAGATAAAATTTCTACAATATGATCATAGAGGTGAATATCTGGGTTACGTGTTTGGTATACAACTTAAAGACAATATGGAAGTTGTTTCACAACTCACGCCACCTCGAACAACATAGTGTGATGGTCTGTCCGAACATCGTAGTCGTGCTCTATTGGATATGGTGCGAACTATGATGTCTTTTATAGATTTGCCACTATCGTTTTGAGGTTATGCATTAGAGAAAACTACATTCACTTTAAAAGGGGTACCATCTAAGTTCGTTGAGATGACATCGTATGAATTTTGGTTTGGCAGAAACCTAAGCTATCATTTCTTAATGTTTGGGGCTACGACGCTTATGTGAAAAGGGGTTTTCACCTAATGAGCTCGAACCCACAGAGGACAAATGCATCTTCACAGAATAACTTAACGTAACAGTTGGGTAAACCTTCTATCTTAGATCCAAGCACAAAATGTTTGTTGCTAAAACGGGTCCTTTCTCGAGAAAGAGTTTCTCTCGAAATAATTGAGTGGGAGGAAGATAGAACTTGATGAGGTTGTTGAACCTTTGTTTCAACCAGAGAGTAGCGCAGCGAAGAAAGTTGTTTTTGTGGAGCCTACGTTAGTTGAAGAGGAATTTAATGATGATGGTCATAAATCTTCGGATCAAGTTACTATTGAACCTTGAAGGTAGACAAGGACGTGTACTACTCCTTAGTGGTACGACAACCCTGTCTTAGAGGTCATGTTGTTGGACAAAAATGAGCCTACGAGCTATGGAGAAGCGATGATGGGCCCGGATTCTGACAAATGGCTAGGAGCCATGAAATCTGAGAAAGGATCCATGTGTGAAAACCAACTATGGACTTTGGTAGACTTTCCTGTTGAACGGCAGGCCATTGAGTACAAATGGATTTTTTAGAAGAAGATAAATGATGATGATGAATGTCACTATTTATAAAGCTCGACTTGTCACAAAGAAGTTTCCGACAAGTTCAAGGAGTTGACTGCGATGAGACTTTCTCACTCGTAGCGGTGCTAAAGTCTGGTGGAATTATGTTAGCAGTTGTTGCGTTTTTCCAATTATGAAATCTGGCGGATGGATGTCAAAACATCGTTTCCTTAATGATTTAATTATGTGATACAACCAGAAGGTTTTGTCAGTCCTAAGGATGCTAAAAGATGTGCGAGCTCCAGCAATCCTTCTATGGGTTGGAGCAATCATCTCAGAGTTGGAATATACGCTTTGATGAGGTGATCAAATTTTTTGAGTCTATACAAAGTTTATGAGAAACTTGTATATGTGATACAACCAGAAGGTTTTGTCAGTCCTAAGGATGCTAAAACATGTGTGAACTCCAGCAATCCTTCTATGGGTTGGAGCAATCATCTCGGAGTTGGAATATACGCTTTGATGAGGTGATCAAGTTTTTGAGTCTATACAAAGTTTATGAGAAACTTGTATTTACAATAAAGTGAGTGGGAGCACTATAGAATTTCTGATAAGCATATGTGGATGACATATTGTTGATCGGAAATGATGTAGAATTTTTGGAAAGCATAAAGGGCTGTTTGAAAAGAGTTTTTCCAAGGAAGACCTGGATAAAGCTACTTAATTGTTGGGCATCGAGATCTATAGAGATATATCAAGACGCCTGATGAGACTTTCAATGAGTACATACCTTGACAAGATTTTGAAAGAGTTCAAAATGGATCAGTCAAAGAAAGAGTTCTTGTCTGATTTGTAAGGTGTGAAGTTGAGTGAGACTCAAAGCTCGACCACGGCAGAAGAAAGAGAAAGGACGAAGGTCGTCCCCTATGCCTTATCCATGGGCTCTGTATAGTATGCCATGCTTTGTACCGCACCTGTGTGTGCCTTGCCATGAGTCCGTCAAGGGGTACAAAAGTGATCCAGGAGTGGATCACTGGATAGCGGTCAAAATTATCCTTAGTAACTAGAGGAGTAAGGAGATGTTTCTCGATTACGGAGGTGATAAAGAGTTCGTCGTAGAGAGTTACGTCGATGCAAGATTTAACACCAATCCGAACGACTCTTAGTAGCAATCCAGATACATATAGTGGAGCAGCCATTTGGAATAGTTCCAAGTGCAATGTGGTAGCAGTATTTACAGTATGACATAAAGATTTCCAAAGTACACACGAATCTGAATATCGCAGACCCGTTAACTAAAAGATCTCTCTCACATGCAAAGCATGATCAAGCCCCATAACTCATTGGGTGTTAGATTCATAACAATGTGAATCACATGGTGATGTGAACTAGATTATTAACTCTAGTGCAAGTGGGAGACTATTGGAAATATGCCCTAGAGGCAATAATAAATTAGTTATTATCATATTTCCTTATTCATGATAATCGTTTATTATCCATGCTAGAATTGTATTGATCGGAAACTCAGATACATGTGTGGATACATAGACTACACCATGTCCTTAGTATGCCTTTGATGGACTAGCTCGTTGATCAAAGATGGTTAAGGTTTCCTAGCCATGTACATGAGATGTCATTTGATAACGTGATCACATCATTAGGAGAATGATGTGATGGACAAGACCCAAACTATAAATGTAGCATACGATCGTGTCAGTTTATTGGTACTGTTTTCTGCATGTCAAGTATCTGTTCCTATGACCATGAGATCATGCAACTCACTAACATCGGAGGAGTACCTTGTGTGTATCAAACGTCGCAATATAACTGGGTGACTATAAAGGTCCTCTACAGGTATCTCCGAGGGTGTCTGTTGGGTTGGCATGGATCAAGACTGGGATTTGTTACTCCGTGTGACGGAGAGGTATCTCAAGGCCCACTCGGTAATACAACATCACAACAATCCTTGCAAGCAATGTGACTAAGTGTTATCCATGGGATCTTGTATTACGAAATGAGTAAAGAGATTTGCCGGTAACGAGATGAACTAGGGATGGAGATACCGACGATCGAATCTCGGGCAAGTAACATACCGAAGAACAAAGGGAACAGCATACGGGATTAATTGAATCCTTGACATAGAGGTTCAACCGATAAAGATCTTCATAGAATATGTAGGAACCAATATGGGTATCCAAGTACGGCTATTAGTTTTTGGACGTAGAGGTGTCCCGGTCATGTCTACATAGTTCTCGAACCGCAGGGTCTGCACACTTAAGGTTTGGTGATGTTTCGGTAGCATAGAGTTATGTATGGTAGTGACCGAAGGTTGTTCGGAGTCCCGGATGAGATCCCAAACGTCACGTGGAGCTCTGGAATGGTTTGGAGGTAAAGATTTATATATAGGAAGTCTTGTTTTGGTCGCCAGAAAAGCTTCGGGCTCATCGGCAGTTTACCGGGAGTGCCGGGAGGGTACCTGGGTCCATCGGGAGGGGTGTCTCGACCCAAGAGACTACATGGTCTGTGGGAGGAGGTAAACCAGCCCCTGGTGGGCTGTCCAAATCCTCCTCTAAGGGCCCATGCATCTGGAGTAGATTGAGAAGGAAAAAAACACAAGGTGGAAAGAGTTTCCAAGTGGGAAGGAGGAGTCCTAATCCTACTAGGATCGGAGGAGGACTCCTCCTCTCCTCCTTGCGCCAAGGCCAAGGGTTGGCCCCTTGTGCGCCAAGACTCCTCCCTCCCTCCTCCTATATATACTAGAGGTTTTGAGGGTTTTGAGACATAGAAATCAGCCACGTGCTACCCTCTCCTCTAGATCGTAGTTTCTCCTCTAGATCATTTTAGCGGTGCTTAGGAGAAGCCCTACTGGAATTGTTCCACCACCATCGCCACCATGCCGTCGCACTGCCGAAGAACTCATCTTCCTCTCTGCTCCCTCTTGTTGGATCAACAAGGCGGAGATCGTCATCGAGTTGTATGTGTGCTGAACGCGGAGGTGTCGTCCGTTCGGCGCTAGATCGTAGGGACCGTGATCAAGATCGCGAGAGGATTAGTGATTCAATCATGGGATCGATAGTGATGGGATCGCGGGACGGGTCGTGATCGAATTGCGGGACGGATCGTGATGGGATCGTGGGACGCTCTTTGATTTGGATCACGAAGACGTTCGACTACATCAATCGCGTTTCTTAATGCTTCACGCTTAGCGATCTACAAGGGTATGTAGATCCGGTCTCCCTCTCGTAGATGCTCATCGCCATGGACAGATCTTGCGTGTGCGTAGGAAATTTTTTGTTTCCCATGCAACATTCCCCAACAGATATTGTCCTCTACCATCCTGTTAATTTTCATGCCATGAGGTGGTCTCTAGCATCATTGTTTCTGTTGCCAATTTGCTATCAGCTTAACTCAGATTCCAGAAAACTATGATTTTCACTAAGTCCCTAGAATCTGTCGCATTATGCCATCTTGTGAGCCTCATGCTTAGTGATCTATGATTCTTTTGAAGTTTTGTGTAGTTGGATGATTTGATAAGCATGCTATGTAGTTTCTGTACATAGCTTGGTTGTGGTTGGAGGCATCCTGTAGCTCTAGATATTTGCTGTGCAAGTGGGTATGTTGCTGTTTTGGACAAGGTGTGTGTAGTTTTGTGATGTGGCTTGTGGGAGCTATGCTCCATTGCTTTGCTTGATCTTCGGCTCTATTGTGGTTAGTTTTTTATTTCCTAACTAGTGGCTACCTTGGAATACAAGGAATAGCCCATGGCCTTCCTTGTCTTGTATTTTGCCTTTGTACCTTGCCGTGAGCACAGCGTGAGAACCGTTACTCCGTTTCCTACGTTTTACATATGCATTTGCATCATTTTTGCATGAAGCATCCATATTTGCCATGATCATGCATGTTCAAACAACTTAACATGAGGTTCTGTCCAGAATTGTAACTAACTTAACTATTGCACGAGAAACATGACTAGCTTAGGATTGCCATGTTAAATACTTCAAATGAATCATGCATCATCTTGTTTGTGCATTGCACCTTGGTTATTTGTTTATTGTTGCTATTTCTCTTGGGTAGACGTGAGTGTTGAGCCTGAGTACGAGGATCCAAGAGAGTACCACTACGAGGACCTGAAAGCACAACATGCTCCCTTGGTGGTTTTGATAATTCATGACAACATACATTGTCTCTTGGACTAACACTTCTATCTAGTGTATTTTAGATAATAGTCCATGGAGAGTTGAGTTGGCAAAAGGATTGTGGAGATTGTGGAATTACCCCAAGATTCAAGGAAATAGGTTGGCCAAGCTTCAAGCAAGAGGACTCTACATTTTACATTTGTGAGAAATCACTTCGAGTCTATAGGAAAGCCAATACTATTAAAAGGGGGTAAAGTTTGATGGTGAACAATATGCTCAGGCATGCACAAGTGACAATCACCAAAACATCCACATACTCTCCCACCAAAGTCTGTCCTAAGCCAAACATGCAAATCGGTGCAACCAACATTCCTATCCCGGTGCCACCGAGTTCCAAACCCTAGACAGACTCAGCCAAACCCTAACCCTTCGGTGCAGCCGACACTACACTCGGTGCCACCGAGTTGGGTTGCCAACTTTCTATTACGCAAGTTCTCACTTTCGGTCCGACCGAGAATGGTGAATCAGCGTCACCGAGATTGGAAAATCTGACAATTGGTCACCTTGTCGGTGCAACCGAGAATTGTATATCGGTCCCTCTGAGATTCAAAAGTTGCCACTTTTGGTCACTTCGGTACCACCAAGATTTACACATAGGTGTCACCGAGTCTGACTTATTGTGTGTAACGGTTGGATTTTTGGGGATGCCTATATATACCCCTTCACCACCACCCACTCGAAAGAGAAGCACTCAGAACTATTCCATACCTATCCTACTCAGTTTTCTGAGAGAGAACCACCTACCCTTGTGTTGAGGTCAAGATCTTCCACTCCAACCATAAGGATCTTGATTTCTAGCCTCCCCAAGTTGCTTTCCACCAATTCCATCTCTTCTACCAAGCCAAATCTGTGGGAGAGAGATTGTGTGCTGAGGAGTTTATCATCTTGAAGCACAAGAGCAAGGAGTTCATCGTCATTACCGAGCCTATTACCTTTTGGAGGATGGTGCCTCCTAGATTGGTTAGGTGTCGCTTGGGAGCCTCCTACTTCGTGTTGTGGAGTGAACCGAGAAGTTTGTAAGGGCAAGGAGATAGCCTACTTCATGAATCTACCCATAGTGAGGCTAGTCCTTCGTGGACGGAAGTCGCATGGAATAGTCAAGGTTGCTACTTCGTGGACCCTTATGGGTGGAGCCCTCCATGGTCTCTCGCGACCGTTACTCTCCGTGGGTTGAAGACTCCATAAACGTGGACGTACGATAGCACCACCTATTGGAACCACGGGAAAAATCATTACGTCTCCTATTGTGTTTGATCTTCCTATCCCATCTGTTTACTTACATGTGCAATGTCTTTACTTTCCGCTGCCATATTTGTAGACATGCATGTGTAGGGCTGTTAGACTTGCTAGACTTGTTAAAACCACTAAAATCTTCCAACCAATTAACTTGGGAAAAGGTTAGGTTTTAAATTTCTGTTAGTAGTCTATTCACCCCACCCCCCACTAGACATGCCTCTCTCGATCCTACAAGTGGTATCAGAGCTTTGGTCTCCATTGCTTCGGTTTAATCACCGTGGAGGAAGATGGATGTGTCTAGAGTAGAGAGTTTGAGTTGTAGAGTACCCATTCTTGATGGAGAGTACTATAGGCAATGGAAGAATGCATGATTAATCTATTCGATAGATTCCATTTGAATAAATATAGTGAAAATCCCTATGTGCTTCCCATTGATGAATTGCATCCCACACACTAAGAGGAAATTAACTTGCTTGGTAACCGAAGAACTATCAACCTTATTGTTAGAGGTTTACCAAGATTCGTGCTTTCTCAAATGAAGAACTTTGCTTGTGCTTATACCTTATGGAATGATTTGGAGAAACGATATCCAAATCTTTCCCTAGGAAATCTTGATGAAATTCTTCATAAAATTGTTGCCTTTCACAAAAGGAAGCCTAGTGATCCAAACTTTGATAAATGCCTATTTGAGCTTCGTGATCTTATGCGTGCTAAAGGAGATGTCACCACTATCAACAACATTATATTTGAAGCCATTCACATTCATAAACTTGAGCATTGTCATGATCACTATTCTAACGAATCCCTTGTTCTTTATGACGAGGATTTCCCACTTGATGATGACAATGTGGAACATGGCTACTATGAAGAAGATGAGTTGTTCACATAGAGTATGAGAAGATCATGAAGAATCTGAGTCTGATAGCAAACTTTAGAGATTACATGTTCGGATGAAAAGAGTGGATTCTTGACAGCAGATGTACGGATCATATGACCGGTGATAGAGACATGTTCCAAGAGATCACGCCTAATATAGGTCCACGACGGTAAGTGACCTTTGGAGACAACTCTAAGGGTAAGGTACTTGGCCTTGGTAAGGTGGCCATATCCCATGATAGCTCTATTCAAAATCTTATGCTTGTTGAATCCCTTGGCTACAATCTTCTTTCAGTATCTAGACTTGCCGACTTTGGTTTCAATGTTTTATTCACGAAAGTCGATTGCCGAGTGTTTCGTCAAGATAATCATAAAATGGTCTTTACCGGTTTCTGTAGAGGTGATCTATACATTGTTTATTTCACTAAAAGATCCAAACCTCGCACTTGTTTAATTGCAAAATATTCTAAAGGTTGGATTTGGCATAGAAGACTTGGACATGTAGGCATGTGAAATCTAGATAAGCTAATCAAAGGTGATCATATACTTGATGTTAAAGATGTTATCTTTGACAAAGATAGACTTTGTAGTGCTTGTCAAGCTGGAAAGCAAGTAGGTGGAAGTCATCCAGTTAAGAATATCATGACTACTAGGAAACCACTCGAGTTACTTCACATGGATCTTTTTGGTCCCAATGATTACAAGAGTCTTGGTGGAAATTCCTATGGTCTAGTTATAGTTGATGATTTTTCCAGATTTATGTGGGTATTCTTTCTTGATGATAAGTCGCGGGTTCAAAAGATCTTCAGGAACTTCGCTCGCAAAGCGCAAAATCAGTTTGAAGTGAAGATCAAGAAGGATCGAAGTGATAACGGATCGGGGTTCAAGAACACCCATGTAGATACCTTTCTTGACGAAGAAGGTGTCTCACATGAGTTCTCGGCTACGTACACACCTCACCAAAATGGAGTTGTTGAGAGGAAGAGCCGGACGCTCATTGAGATGGCAAGAACGATGCTTGACGAATACAAGATGCCAAGACACTTTTGGGCAGAAGCCGTTGAAACACCATGTCATGCTACAAACCGACTTTACTTGCACAAGCTTCTTGGTAAAATGGCATATGAGCTACTCACCGCTAACAAGCCCCAAGTCAGATACTTTTGGGTATTTGGCTCAAAGTGCTACATTCTTGATAAGCATCGTCGTACTAAATTTGCTCCTAAATCTCATGAAGGATTCCTACTTGTTTACGGATCGAACTCTCACACTTACCGTGTCTACAAGAACTTCACTCGAAAAGTTGAAGAGATGATAGATGTGAAGTTTGATGAATCTAATGGTTCGCAAGTCGAACAATTGCCAAATGATGTAGGTGATAAGGATCCTTCGAAAGCCATACTAGATCTACCCATCGGCAAAATTCGTCCCATGGAGGTGAAGGGGAGTACTTCATCAACTCAAGTGGAAGCCCCTACTTCACGTCAAGGTGAACCTCAACACGACATGGAGGCATCCATGAGCGGTACACGACAAGATGATGAAGAGGAGGAAGTGCATCATGAAGATCCACCACAACCACCTTCACCACCACCTCAAGGGAACGACACCTTCAACAACAACGAAGATGAACGAGATGATAATGAAGAAGAAGAAGATCAACCATCCAACAATTGGAAACCGGCCTATGTTCGAGCTCAAGTGACCAAGAACCATCCCCTAAACCAAATCTTTGGTGATATACAAACAAGGAGAATCACTCGTTCTAAACCCCGTCTAGCTAACTTTTGTGAGCATTATTCTTTCATCTCTACCATTGAGCCCTTAAAGGTAGAACAAGCTCTTGAAGATGCGGATTGGGTGAATGCAATGCATGAAGAGCTACACATATTCGAGAGGAACAAAGTGTGGACACTCGTGGAGAATCCCAAAGATGAGCACAACATCATCAGAACCAAATGGGTGTTTTGGAACAAACAAGACGAAGATGGTCAAGTTGTACGCAACAAGGCTCGTCTCGTAGCTCAAGGATACATGCAAGTCAAAGGTATGGACTATGGTGAGACCTATGCCCCCGTTACTAGACTTGAAGCTATTTGTATTCTTCTTGCCTACGCTAATCACCATGATATCACGCTTTATCAAATGGACATCAAAAGTGCATTTTTAAATGGTGAAATTGAGGAAAAAGCCTATGTAAAGAAACCACCTGGTTTTTTGAATCCTAAGAAACCTAATCATGTTTACAAGCTTCGCAAAGCTCTTTATGGTCTTAAGAAAGCCCCTCGTGCTTGGTATAAATGCTTAATGAAGTTTCTCATCAAAAAAGGTTTTGAAATTGGTAAAATTGATGCATCCTTGTTCACTAAGAGAGTTAGTGGAGAATTATTTGTATGCCAAATTTATGTGGATGATATTATCTTTGGTTCCACTAACCCTCAATTTAGTGAAAGATTTGGAAGGTTGATGTTCGAGAAGTATGAGATGTCTATGATGTGTGAGCTGAAATTCTTTCTTGGATTGCAAATCAAGCAATCAAGAGAAGGAACTTTCATCTCTCAAACTAAGTATTCCAAGGACTTGATCAAGAAGTTCAACATGCAGGATTGCAAAGGTATGAAAACTCCTATGCCCACTAGTGGACATGTTGACCTTACCAGGGAGGATGAACTGGTTGATCAAAAGATTTATCGATCTATGATTGGTTCACTATTATATCTGTGTGCATCTCGTCCTGATATTATGCTTAGTGTTTGCATGTGTGCTAGATATCAAGCTGCACCTAAAGAGTGTCATCTTTTGGCTGTGAAACGTATTATGAGATACTTGATACAAACACAAAACTTTGGCATTTGGTATCCCAAGGGATCTTCTTTTAATCCTGTTGTCTATTCCTATTCGGACTATGCCGGAGACAAGCTTGACAGAAAATCTACCTCGGATACTTGTCAATTTTTAGGTAGATATATTGTGTCTTGGTCCTCCAAGAAACAAAACTCGATATCCCTATCTACTGCCGAAGTTGAGTATATTGTTGCTGGATCTTGTTGTGCGCAATTACTATGGATGACACAAACACTTAAGGATTATGGTATTCATGTTGAAAATGTTCCATTACTTTGTGACAATGAATGTGCTATTAAAATTGGACATAATCCTATGCAATATTCTCGAACCAAGAATATTCAAGTTTGACATCATTTCATTTGTGATCATGTTGCCAAAGGAGATATCAATCTTAAGCATGTTCGCACTAACAAACAATTGGCCTATATCTTCACCAAGCCACTTGATGAGAATTTTTTTTGTCATTTGAGGAGTGAGTTGAACATCATTGATGTTTCAAACTTGATCTAGACTCACTCGGTTGCAAGCAAGGGCATGAGCTTTATTATTATCTCCATATTCCCGTAACTCATTATCATATGCCATGTAATTCTATGATCCCTTGTATTTCATCTAACCTTTTGTAGGTACTTGGAATAAATCCATTCCACAAGATTGCCATCAACTCCAATCATAAGCAATCTTGTCATTACCAAGTATCCACAACATCTCTTGATGATGGAAGGAAGAAGACAACAAAAGCATATCCTTGACAGATACTTGATCTTAGTTGCAAAATCTATAAGTGGTATCATGTCAATAGGATATATCCATTGTTCTTCCTTGCATGACTAACCTTTGTAGGTAATGAGTGTACTAGAACGAGAAGGATTGCTTCAAATTCAAGATGATCTTCATCAATCTCGAGCATCCTCAACAAGTTCACCTACGAGCAACATCACCAACATCAGTCAAGGTATGTACTCATATCCTTGAAAAAGGGGTTACTCCAAGACATGGGCTAAAGCAACTCAAGTGATATGAAGACATCAAAATTCTTAATCAAAAAATGGTAACCCCATTTCGAGCTTAAACGATGAGTATGACCTATGATCAAGCATTCTTGCTTGGATCCTAAGTCAATATACTCTAGTATAGGTGACCTAGTCACCGCCCATCATTTAGTTAAGAATCTTGCGTGGTTTGCTCTCTATTTGTATGATTTCTCGTAACCACTCAAATCTTATCTATTTGATATCCTTTGTAAATCATTCATTTGCTTTTCTTTTTGAAACAATTTCGTTGGTCTCTCTGAAAACAGAATATTGGTTTATCTTTCGGAGACACCGATATTGTTAACTCTGTCCTACCGAATTTGCAGATCAGCTGCACTACACAATCTCGGTACTATTGATTTAATTATCCCGGTGTCACCGATTTTCTCTTTATTTCAAATCTGAGTTTCTTTGATATTGCTTATTTGCTTCTGTTCTTGAAATATTCTTGTTCCTTCGATGACCCCTTCCTTTAAAAAATCATATATATATATAGGGGGAGAAGAACAAACAACACTTAGGGGGAGAAATTCTTTATTCAAGGATCCCTACCTCCAAGGAGAAGAAACCTCAAATTTGCCAAAGGGAGAGAAGTTACTTTCAATGTTTCCCTCAGTCTTCTAAATGGACCCTACTTTCAATGACCCTTGATCTCTAGGATTCCTTCCTTACCAATGATCCCTATCACTACTCCCAAGTTTCACCTTTTTGGTACTTTATGCCAAAGGGGGAGAATATCAAAGCTTCATGCTAAAGGGAGAGTTACATGCATATGCAAAGGGGGAGAGGAAAATATCAAAAGTTCACACTTATATAATCAAGGAGAGAAACAACAATGTAGGGGAATAAAGCTACTTTTGGAGAAAAGTCTCAAGTGAACAAAGGATTGCTTTTCTCACCCTATCCGATCCCAGTATCTACATGCTGAGATTCAGGGGGAGAGGATGTACTACCATATTTATATCAAAGGGGAGAAAAGATGTAATAAATTAATGCTAAAGGTGTAGACATATCAATCTCAATGATTATCATATTTTATATGTTCTCCACATCTTGGTATCCTTTGAGTTATATTGCTTTTTTTTAGTAGAATACTCTTGTGTTTACTAATGTTGTTTTCTCAAGTGTGTCTCTACTACTAGAATGCTCAAGAACACAAGGTAAGTATATGCATCATATCTTTGATCAACATGATCTCTTGCTTCTTGCACATATTGTTTGCAAGAGTGAAGTCTTGATCAAGGATATACATTTCATTCACATATATTGATGCATATACCCAAGATACACATGACTCTTA
This sequence comes from Hordeum marinum, assembly GCA_022496015.1. Taxonomy (NCBI): domain Eukaryota; kingdom Viridiplantae; phylum Streptophyta; class Magnoliopsida; order Poales; family Poaceae; genus Hordeum; species Hordeum marinum. Next base: position 363,603,893 of record CM039675.1, on the reverse strand, counting down.
TATCCCTTTCATTCATATGTGTGTCCATGCATTCCAAAGCAACCATCCTTTAAAGGACTGCACACATTTAGGGGGAGCAAATCTAAGTAATGTGTCTCTCAAAGTCTTCATTGCATTCATGCATATCTTTATTTGAAGCTTTGATTGTATGTTGTCAACAATTACCAAAAAGGGGGAGATTGAAAGCACAACATGCTCCCTTGGTGGTTTTGACAATTCATGACAACATACATTGTCTCTTGGACTAACACTTCTATCTAGTGTATTTCAGATAATAGTCCATGGAGAGTTGAGTTGGCAAAAGGATTGTGGAGATTGTGGAATTACCCCAAGATTCAAGGAAATAGGTTGGCCAAGCTTCAAGCAAGAGGACTCTACATTTTACATTTGTGAGAAATCACTTTGAGTCTATAGGAAAGCCAATACTATTAAAAGGGGGTAAAGTTTTGATGGTGAACAATATGCTCATACGTGCACAAGTGACAGTCACCAAAACATCCACATACTCTCCCACCAAAGTCTTCCCTAAGCCAGATATGCAAATCGGTGCAACCAACATACCTATCCCGGTGCCATTGAGTTCCAAACCCTAGACAGACTCAGCCAAACCCTAACCCTTCAGTGCAACCGACACTGCACTCGGTGCCACCGAGTTGGGTTGCCAACTTTATGTTATGCAAGTTCTCATTTTCGGTCCGACCGAGAATGGTGACTCGGCGTCACCGAGATGGGAAAATCTGACCGTTGGTCACCTTGTCGGTGCAACCGAGAATTGTATATCGGTCCCTCCGAGATTCAAAAGTTGCCACTTTTGGTCACTTCGGTACCACCGAGATTTACACATCGGTGTCACCGAGTCTGATTTATTGTGTGTAATGGTTGGATTTTTGGCGATGCCTATATATACCCTTTCACCACCACCCACTCGAAAGAGAAGCACTCAGAACTATTCCATACCTATCCTACTCAGTTTTCTAAGAGAGAACCACCTACCCTTGTGTTGAGGTCAAGATCTTCCACTCCAACCATAAGGATCTTGATTTCTAGCCTCCCCAAGTTGCTTTCCACAAATTCCATCTCTTCTACCAAGCCAAATCTGTGTGTGAGAGATTGTGTGCTGAGGAGTCTATCATCTTGAAGCACAAGAGCAAGGAGTTCATCGTCATTACCGAGCCTATTTCCTTTTGGAGGGTGGTGCCTCCTAGATTGGTTAAGTGTCGCTCGGGAGCCTCCTACTTCATGTTGTGGAGGGAACCAAGAAGTTTGTAAGGGCAAGGAGACCGCCTACTTTGTGAAGATCTACCCATAGTGAGGCTAGTCCTTCGTGGACGGAAGCCGCATGGAATAGTCAAGGTTGCTACTTCGTGGACCCTTATGGGTGGAGACCTCCATGGACTCTCACGACCGTTACCCTCCGTGGGTTGAAGACTCCATAAACGTGGACGTACGATAGCACCACCTATCGGAACCATGGGAAAAATATTTGCGTCTCCTATTGCGTTTGACCTTCCTATCCCATCTCTTTACCGACATGTGCAATGTCTTTACTTTCTGTTGCCATATTTGTAGACATGCATGTGTAGGGCTGTTAGACTTGCTAGACTTGTTAAAACCACTAAAATCTACCAACCAATTAACTTGGGAAAAGGTTAGGTTTTAAATTTTTGCTAGTATTCTATTCACCCCCCCTCTAGACACGCCTCTCTCGATCCTATAGGACCCAGCTCTTTGTCCCTCTGAAGAACCAACATGCAAGATGATCGTACCCGGATCCTGATACTATTTTTGCTTTGCTAGATGTCTCGCTCTTCTCGTTACTCTTGCGTTACCTACCACTTGAATGTCAAGCGTCCTACATTGCCATGATAGCCTTTAACCCCTACACTACCTAGCAAACCTTGTTTGGCTAAGTTACCGCTGCTCAACCCCTCTTATAGCGTTCTTAGATGCAGGTGCACGTTGTTTCCATGTGAAAACATGAATATCTGGAGATATCACAATATTTTTCTGCTATTTAATTTAATGTACATATGTATCTTGGTAAGGTGGAAGGCTTGGCCTTTTGCTCGGTGTTTTGTTCCACTTTTACAGCCATATTTACTTGTTACCGGTGTTATGTTTCCATATTTTGTGCTCCTAACATGCTCGGGGTTGTTATGGGGACCCCCTTGATTCTTCGTTTGAGATTAAAGTTTGTTTGGCAAGACCCAACATTGGTACCATTTGCTTAACAACTTAATAAAAATGCATAGGGCTTTGCAACCCTGTGGATAATTAATCAACAACCCAGGCCAGTGCTCCTCATGAGTGTTGGTCCAAACTAGAGCACTGTGCGGGGCCAATTCGGGGCAACTTAGGAGATTTCTATCAGGCCACCTTATGCTTCTCTTATCTGTCGTGTCCTAAGAACGAGATACGCGGCTCCTATTGGTTCGTCGACTCGTCGGGCGGTCTTGCTGGACTTGTTTTACCTTTCTCGAATATCTTGCATGAGGAACTTTCTTCGGGCTATCTCGAGGTGTCGGTTTTTCTTTGGAATTGCCTAGGATGATCACGAGATTCGTGGTCGAGGTTATTCCCGTGGCGTGTGGTTAATTTTTGATGGATTAGTTGGAGCACCCCTACAGGGTTAAATCTTTCAGAAAGCCATGCCCACGATTAGGTGATAACTTGGATATTTTGTTCAACACCCGGTTATAGTCAACTTGAAGTAAACTCTAATAAAATACCCCAACTGTGTGCATAATTGTGATCGTCTCTGCTCCCATCTCCAGTGGGAGTACGATGAAGAACATGGTAGGATGTATGTCACGTACCCCGATGAGTAGAGAGGCCATGGACATGATCTTTGGGATAGCAAGGCAGCTTTACATTGCTTATTTTCTTCATTTGATTTCGTCCGTAAACGGACCTGTCTTCTGTATGATGCTTGAATAATTGTGTGAACTTGTAATTTAGCTTGTGGCGGGTGTAAGCTAACTCATATACTTATCTCTTCATACATGTATGCAATGTTTACTGCACTTGCAAAATGACGAGATGCGTCTCTATCCCTGTCGAGGCCCCCGTGCCTAAATAAGGATAGGCGCGCATCTTGGGCGTGACAAGTATCTTCCAACCCATCCTAGAACTACTCCAAGCCAAGCATGCTTAACCTGGCAGTTTTGTTTGAATGGGCTCCCGGAAAAGAAGGAATTCCTTATTGATATGAGTAGTATATCATCCCTAATAAGCCAGGCTATCACATACACCACCACTCAGGGGAACCGACGTCCTCGTCGGGTCAAAGTAACGTTCCCTCTTGGTACAAAGGTCTGTGCTTCCAGTCTGATACATGTGTCATTCCGTGTGCCGCGATGGGTCACCAACTTTGTGAATAATATGACCGCGCACCTGTCGGCAAACATCCGTGTAACCGCGAGGTCGGCTCTGATACCAACTTGTAACACCCCAGACACACCCGCCGATAATCGTTACTCCTGGCGGGTCTAGACCGGCCTCACAGATCAATACTGGTCTTTTTTGCGCACTTTGTCCTCACTCGTGCGCACCCGGGACCAACTTCCCAGTCGGTCACCCATCCTAGAACTAATCCAAGCCAAGCACGCTTAACCTGACAGTTTTGTTTGAATGGGCTCCGGAAAAGGAGGAATTCCTTATTGATATGAGTAGTCTATCATCCCTAATAAGCCACTCTATCACACTTAATGAATAACTTGGATATCGTTTCTCCAAGTCATTCCACAAAGTATAAGCACACTCAAAATTCTTCATTTTATCAAACACAAATCTAGGCTATCCTTTGATAATGAGATTAATAGTTCTAAGATTGTGAAGCATATTAATTTCATCTTCATGTGTGGGATGTAAGTGATCAATGGGAGGCACAGGGGTTCTTAACATACTTTCTCAAACGGAATTCATGGAATAGCTCAAAAATCTTATATTTCCATTGACTATAGTAATCCCCATCGAGAACAGGCACTCTACAACCAATACTCCCCAAACTAGACACATCCATTTTCCTTCACGGTAATGAAACCGAAGCTATGGAGACCAAAGCTCTAATACCAATTGAAGGGATCGATAAAACAGACGTCTAGAGGGGGGATGAATAGACTACTTGCAAGAATTAAAACCTAAACTTGTCCCAACTTAATTGGTTGGCAGATTTTAGCAATTATAACAAGTGCAATGCACCCTACACATGCTAGTCAGCAAATATGGTAGCGGAAAGTAAGACAAGCATATGTAAGAGAGTAGAGAGGAGGAGATCAAACGAGTTGTAGACACAAAGATTTTTACCATGGTTCCGATAGGTGGCGCTACTGTACATCCACGTTTATGGAGTCTTCAACCCACGGAAGGTAGCGATCGTGAGAGTCCATGAAGGGCTCCACCCATAAGGGTCCACGAAGTAACAACCTTGACTATTCCATAACGGTTTTCGTCCATGAAGGAATAGCCTCACTATGGGTAGATCTTCACGAAGTAGGCGATCTCCTTGCCCGTACAAACTTCTTGGTTCAACTCCACAACATGAAGTAGGAGGCTCCCAAGCAAACACCTAACCAATCTAGGAGGCACCACCCTCCAAAAGGTAATAGGCTTGATAATGGTGATAAACTCCTCAACACCCAATCACTCTCTCACATATTTGGTTTGGTATAAGAGATTGATTGGGTGGAAAGCAACTTGGGGAGGCTAGAAATCAAGATCCATATGGTTGGAGTGGATGATCTTGATCTCAACACAAGGGGAGGTGGTTCTCTCTCAGAAACTTGGATATGGGAAGTGGGGAACTGTTCTGAGTGCTTCTCTTGCAAGTGGGATGTGGTGGAGGGGTATATATAGGCATCTCCAAAAATACAATTGTTACAACATTATTGACCATCTCGATGAAACCAATGCAAACCTTGGTTATACCAATCTATTCAAAATGTGGCAACTTTCGGAATCTCGGTGAGACCGATATAGGAAACTCGATGGTACCAAAGTCAGTGGCTGAGGCAGTTTCCAAGACTCGATGAGACCGAAACACAAAACTCAGAAATTCTAATTTTATGAAATCAGCTAATAGAATCGTGGTCATTGAATCTCGGTTGCACCAATGTGAACTCGGTTGCACCGAAGAGCTAGGGCTCTGTCTTAGGTTTTGAGTCGTTGTAGCTGATGTGGAATTCTTGGTGGCGCCGATTTTGAGTGGTACGGTTTTGACAAAGTATTTTGTGGGAGAGCTTGTGGGTGTTTTTTGTGGCTAACACTTGTGCACGTGGATTTTTTTTTACCAACAATACCTTACCCCCCCCCCTTTTAATAGTATTGGCTTTCCTATGGACTCAAAGTGATTTCTCACAAAGTAAAAAAGAGAGTCTTCTAGCTTGAATCTTTACCAACCCATTCCTTACATCTTGGGGTATCTCCTCAAAATTTATAGCCAGCCCATTATTGGACTTTTCCTGAAATATGCTTAGTGAAAACATGAGTCCAATGACATATATGTTGTTATTAATTACCAAAACCACCAAGGGAACAAATGTGCTTTCAGAAGCACATACATAGCCATCTGCTCATAGTAGGCATCAAATATTGTTCATTCGTTTGCGTTGTGCCGCTTGTGCCTGAAAGTAGGATGTGTTCCGGTCATCTTCGCGGAGCCAGGGGACCCGAGATCGCTGTCAGAGCCACACCTCTTCTTGATGTAAAGCATCCTTCAGTTTATGTACTATACTTTTCTCCTCCTCTGTCGGGCCCGAACCGATAGATTGGCATTGAATGTGATCTAGTTTTTTCTCGAGCTGCCTGACAGTATGCGTCAGACTTCCGAACTCATTGGAACCCCATGGTTCTAGTGTAGCTTGTAAAGTTCCCAGTGTCGTCGCAATACCGTGAAGCCCGGGCGTGCGATGTATACCCCGCCAGGTGTCATGAACGAGATGGTCATAATCCACATGGGTCTGCCGGACATTCTCATAGTGAAATGGTTTCTTTGTCCTTGGTTTGCCAGGCAAAATCGCCTTAATCTCTGCAACCACAAAGCAATGATTAGACTCCACCGATGGGAGGTGTCTAACCCATATGTAATGAAAGAGCTGCCTAAACTCTTCATTTGCAAAAACTCGGTCTAGTCTGGCCTTGACATTTGTCTCTCCTGCTTGGCGATTACCCCAAGTGTAAACTATACCAGACCAACCTAAATCTTGAAAAGAAATCTCATCAACGACCTATCTGAAAGCACGCATGTGACTCTCAGATCGTGTTGCTTTGCTAAAATGCTCGGAAGCATATAAAGTTTCATTGTAATCTCCCATACACAACCATGCTACATGTGGTATAGTATGAAGAGTACGCAAGAACCGCCAGCTGTCATGATGATCTTCTGCTCGCGGGGCTCCAAAAAACCTAGTGAAACGCCATATTGAAGAATCTTGATCATTACTATGGACAACCACATATATATGACACTGGCTAAAATCCTTTAACTCGACTGTAACATCTCGAGACCAAAAAAGACCAATGCCACCACTAAGGCTGACACTCTCTACAACAAAACATCCTTCAAAACCAAGAGAATACTTCAAATCCTCAACTCTTTTTGCTTTCATTTTTATTTCCATTACAAAGAGAAGAGTGGGTCCTTCCAGCTTCACAATACTACGGAGCTCTTGAACTGCCTCGGGGTTCCCAAGCCCCCGACAGTTCCAGCTCAAACAACTCATCAGGACTGGCAGGCCCGCGACGCGGTCTCTGCCCAATTTTCGGGGGTGGGCTTCTTCTTGTTCTGTTCATGAATGAAGTCATCACCCTCTGTGTCATTGCTAGCTGAAGTTGGATCCTCATCGAGCCTACCTATGCCAATCCCATCAGCATATGATCCTCCCCCTGTTAGAAGCAAGGTTTTCACCACTGGCCTATAAACTTGGTTTGTGGCCTCCTTATGTTTCGGTGGCGGCTTGTTCTTCTGGGGAGAAACCACCTCCTCTCGAGTATCCTTGTTGGTGCTCGAAATTCTCATTGTCGATTTGCTGTTTGCAATAGACTTGGGATCCCTAGATGATCCATCACTGTATGACTGCTTCCTCGATTCATCCGGAGCACGAAGCTTAGGGCCAAACGGGAGCTCCCCTTTCTCATCTCGAGATGCCGATGTTGAACAATAAAGTTCAAAGTGACCCAATCTGCCACAAGAGAAACAGAAGTACGACAACTGCTCGTACTGAATTTCATAAATACCCACCTTCTTTCTCCTGGCAGAATCTATCAAATTCCACCTCCTTAGGCCTCCTTTGGTTCATAGGATTAGAATATCGTAGGAATAGAAATATCATAGGAAGTGAGATGGCATGCATCTCAATTCCTATAAAGATGTCACGCCCAAGATGTGCGCCTATTCACTTTAAGACACGAGGGCCTCGCACGAGATAGATGCGCATCTTGCCGTTAGCAAGAATAGTATCATCACAACATACATTACTGAAAGAGATGAGTATACAAGAATTGGCTTACACTAGCCACATGCTAACTTACAATGTCACGCAAATCATAATATCAAGTTGAACACAGGGTCCCACTATGGACGGAATCAAACGATAAAAGCGGTTGCAAATGATACTATCAATCTATCCCAAAGATCACGACCAGGTCCTCTACTCATCCGGATACGTCACGTACATCCTGCCTCTTTCTTCATCATATTCCCACTGCAAGTGGGTGAGATCATCCAGCACGAACTCATCTGAACCTGTACCTGGAGTGCTGTAGTAGATGGTGAGCCCTAGGGGACTCAGCTATCATGTGCCCGGGTACCGAGACTATTCAAGCTTAAGGTTGGGAAGTGGCAAGTGTTTGGTTTGTAGCAGCACTAAGCATATATGGTGGCTAACTTACGTAACATGGAAATAAATATGAGTGGCCTACGATGAGCGATCGATTCTAGTATGACCTCTGTGAGATCCTGAACACTTACTTACGTCAAACACAACCCCACCGTGTTCTCACTCGGATCATGTTCACGAGCAAAGACGATCACGGTTACTGACACAGTTGGTGTATTTTAATTAGAGTTTACTTCAAGTTTACTAGAACCGGGTGTTAAACAAATATCCAAGTTGCCACATAACCGCGGGCATGGCTTTCCGAAAGATTTAACCCTGCAGGGGTTCTCCAACAAATCCATTACAAAATTAACCACACTCCGCGGGAATAGCCTCGACCGCAGATCTCACGATCATCATAGATAATTCCAAAGGAATTCCAACACCTCGAGTAAACCCGAAGAAAGTCAGAGTCCACACGCAAGACATCCGACAAAGGTAAAACAGATCTAGCAAGACCACCCGACGTGTCGACGAACCCGATAAGAGCCACGTATCTCAGTCTCAGGACACGACGGATTGACCAAACTTCCGGTAGGCCAGACACAGACTTGCCCCTGGTGGCCACCGGCTGTTGACATTTTTTGACCAACACTCATGCGGAGCACTGGCCCGGGGGGGTTGATTAAATTATCCACGGGGTTGCAAAGCCCTATGCAAGTTTATTAAGTTATTTAGCAAATGTAGTACCAATGTTGGGTCTTGCCAGACAAGTTTTAATCTCAACCGAATAACAAGGGGGTCCCCATAACAACCCCGAGCATGTTAGGAGCGCAAAATATGGAAAACATAACACCGGTAACAAGGAACTAATGACGGTAACAGCGGAACAAATCACTTAGCAAAAGGCCAAGCCTTCCACCAATACCAAGATATATATGTGCATTAAACTAAATAACAGAATTTATTGTGATATCCAAATCCATGTTATCACATGGAACAACCTGCACCTGCAACTAAAACGCTATAAGAGGGGCTGAGCAGCGGTAACTTAGCCAATCAAAGGGTTGCTAGGATGTGGAGGTTAGAGGCTGTCATGGCAACATGGGGGCTGATATCAAGTGGTAGGTACCACAATTGTAATGATAAGAGCGAGAAACTAGCAAGCAAAAATAGTATCGGGATCCGGGTACGATCATCTTGCCTGTTGGTTCTTCTGCAGAACAAGTAGCGGGATCCTCGTAGTGGTACTCTCCAGGGTCCTCGAACTCAGTATCGACACTCGCATCTACCCAAGAAAAACAGCAATAATAAACATGCAAACAAGGTGCAATGCACAAAAAATGTGATGCTTGAATCATTTATGAAGAATTCACCATGGCAATCCAAAACTAGTCATGTTTCAGATGCAAAGTTTGCTTATAATGAATCTGGTCAGAACATCATGTTAAGTTGTTTAGACCTGCATGAACATGGAAAATATGGATGCATCATGCAAAATCGATAGGAATGCATATAAGGAACGCAAGAAACAGAGCTACGGTTCTCAAGATACGCTCACGACAAGGTACGAAGGCAAAACACAAGTTAACCAAGACCTGGGCTAGTTCTTGGCATTACAAGGTAGCCACTGGATAGGTGATGAAAAACCAATCACAACAGACTCAAGAATCAATCAATTCCATGGAGCATAGCTCCCACAAGTCACAAAACAATAAAACACCAAATCTGCCACAAAACAGCAACATAGCAACTTCTAAAGCTCACAAGTTGAGCTACAGGAAGCCTACAGCCGCAAACAAGATATTTACAGAATCTACTCAACATATGCATCGACATATCCAACTACACAACTAGCAAAGGAGACACACATCAATATGCATGAAGCAATCAAGTTGGCATGATGAATCAGTTTTCTGGGACTTGGTGAAAATTCGAGTTTTCTGGAATCTGAGTTAATAAAGTAGCAAGTTGACAGCACTGGTTAAATATGCTAGAGATCTCCTATTGACATTAACATTAACAGTATGGTAGATGAATATAACTACTACAAATAACTAACACTGAGCATGAGCAAATTCCAAACATATCACTAGACACAATCCACTCTTCATGGCATAACAATAACTACAGATTTCCCAGACTTGGCCATATTTCAGGTTGGCAGAAAACAACATCATCATAGCAACTTAACAGCAAGGTAGCCACTGACCTGGTGACTTAGCATAAATAACAAAAATACTGGGACATTCCCATCAACTTTAACTACCACTTCCATGTTGGCAAGAACTTAAAACCATTCATAGATTAAATCATATTAAATGGACAAAAGGGCATCACGGCATAAAAATGCAGTTTTGTGAAGTTGCCCCAAAGTCAAATCTGACTTCACAGATGCATTCCTGGGTTGATTCTACCCCAAAATCATTACTCATACCCCTATACTTTCTTGGAGCAAGTGGGAGTAACCCTAGGTCGAAATTGACCTCCTAAGGCATGGGTGACTTATGACACATGTGCATTAACGAAATGGCCCAAAAGGGCATGTACCCTATTGATACTTGTTGGAAATGGTTAAATAGCAACTTAGGAACATGATATCATGGCATAGCATCATTGCAAGGATGAAACTAACTAGAAGAGAAACTATGCTTACTATGCACATAAAAGAGAACACCTACACATGGAGCTACTCATGCACATGTGTGTGTATGTATAACATACACACACCTCTCATTACACCTACAAACCACACACAGAACCACACCACACTCAAGCATGTGTGTATATAGGCACACATGCACTTTCATACATGTATGCCCACATACATATACACACACCTGCACAACTACATCTACACATACACATGTATGTTTGTATAAGCACACACATTCATGTGCACCCATATATGCATATGCATACACATGCACATACACACACTCACATATCAATTCATACACACACCTATACAAGTGAGTGCATGTAGAACATACACACACAAACACATACACACTGCCCTATACATACCATACACTCCACATATGTGCAAGAAGATCACACAAAGCAAAAAAACAACAAAAGAAGAAAAGGAAAGAAAACACACAAAAAGGGGAGGGGCTCGGGATCGAACCCGAGACCTACTGGTCTCCATGCACAGGCGCTACCACTGCGCTACGACGTCGCCTGGTAATAGAGGAAGGGCGCATCGCCACTTGTACACACACACACACACACACATACAGCCTAACTGACGAAACTGAACCCGAAACAGAGCAACGGCGACAGGCAACGGCGGCGGGGAATTATGGCGATACACGGCGGATCTGGCGACCCCAACTACTCACACGCTCGCAGGAACAACCAACGGGTCCATTGCCCTACTCACCTTGCGGTGAGGAGGAAGGAGGCGAGCGGCGGGTGCTTGACTTGCTCTCGGCGGTGACAGATAACGGCGGCGAGCAACTACGAGCTACGCACGGAGGAGAAGGCCTACGTGGACCGGCGGCTCACCTTGGGGGAAGGCGATGACGATCCGGTCATGACCGAGTCGACAAAGGGGAAGGAGATGGCCGGAGATGAAGCAGGGGAAGAAGACGGCGGCGTAGGGCTTCCGGCGATGATGAGGCCGTCGTTGTAGAGCTTTTACGGGGCCCCTAGAGGCGGGGATGGAACGCCGTGTCAGCACCCGAGCTCCATGCCATCACCACCATGGTCGCCGCCCACCAGAGACACGGTGATGACGAGAGCGGATGTCGCTGCACTCTTTGAAACTCTCGACACTTACCTTGCAGGGGAGAAGAAGAGAGGCGGGAGAGATATGGAGGGGAAGAAAGAGGCTACGGTGGCGGCAGCGAAAGGAGGAACCCTAGGAGAGGGGAGGGCACGCACGTCGAGGGACTTTAAACCCACGAGCCGACAGCGACGGTGACAAAAAGCGATGGCGGGCACGCGCTCTCTGAACCGCACTGACGGAGAAGGGGACGGGAGCAGGTAGCCGTCCTGCTCACGTGGGCTGGGCCACGGGAAAACAGGCCTAACTGCTCCTCTCTCTCTCTGAAAACAAACAGGAGGAGCTTTTCTATTTTATTAACCAGCAACACAAAAATAAATCCCCAGGGCATTTAAAAATGGTTTTGAGCAGAACAAAAATACTTTTGTAAGGAAAATAATATGCTCCATTTAATAAAAATATTAAGTTGAATTATTTAGCAAGTTATTTTTGTTGGGAGACGTAGTAGTAAATCAAAAAAAATCCTACGTATCACCGAGATCTATCTATTGAGAAACTAGCAACGAGTGGGGAGAGATTGCATCTTCATAACTTTGAAGATCGTTAAGCAGAAGCGTTACAAGAACGCGGTTGGTGGAGTCGTACTCGCAGCGATTCAGATCCCGGTGGATTCCGATCTCAGCGCCAAACAACGGCGTCTCCGCGTTCAACACATGTACAGCCCGGTGACATCTCCTGCACCTTGATCCAGCAAGGAGGAGGGAGAGGTTGAGGGAGAGCTCCGGCAGCACGACGGCGTGGTGACGGTGGAGCTACGTGGACTCCGGTAGGGCTTCGCCAAGTGCTACGGAGAACAAGGAAGAGGAAGGGTAGGGCTGCGCCGTGAGAGAGAGAAGTTGTGTCTCAAATCAGCCCAAACCCTTGCATATATAAAGGAGGAGGGAGAGGGAGGGCTGCCTTGGCCCCTCCTCCAAGGAGGAGAGGTTCGGTCAAACTAGGGGGAGAGTCCACCTCCCACAAGGGAGGTGGATCTCCTCCTTTTAAATCCTTTCAACCCTATCTCTTGATAGCCAGCCACATGGGACTTTCTAGAAGGACTTGGACAGCCCAAAAAGGGCTGGCACACTTCCTCTAAAGTCCCACAAAGTCCTATGGTCGTCACACCCCTCCCAGGGGTCCTCCGGCACCCTCCTGGCACTCCCGGTACACTTCCGATGAGCCCGAAAACTTTTCAATGACCAAAACTGGACTTCCTATATATCAATCTTTACCTCTGGACCATTACGGAGCTCCTCGTGACATCCAGGATCTCATCCGGGACTCCGAACAACCTTTGGTAACCACGTACAACATTTCCCTATAACCCTAGCGTCATCGAACCTTAAGTGTGTAGACCCTACGGGTTCGGGAGACACGTAGACATGACCAAGACAACTCTCCGGTCAATAACCAATAGCGGGATCTGGATACCCATGTTGGCTCCCACATGCTCCACGATGATCTCATCGGATGAACCACGATGTCGGGGATTCAATCAATCCCGTATACAATTCCCTTTGTCTATCGGTATGATACTTGCCCGAGATTCGATCGTCGGTATCTCTATACCTTTTTCAATATCGTTAATGGAAAGTCTCTTTACTCGCTTCATAATACATCATCCCATGGCTAACTCCTTAGTCACATTGAGCTCATTATGATGATGTCTTACCGAGTGGGCCCAGAGATACCTCTCCGTCACACGGAGCGACAAATCCCAGTCTCGATTCGCGCCAACCCAACAGACACTTTCGGAGATACCCAAAGTGTGCCTTTATAGCCACCCAGTTACGTTGTGACATTTGGCACACCCAAAGCATTCCTACGGTATCCGGGAGTTGCACAATCTCATGGTCTAAGGAAACGATACTTGACAATGAAAAGCTTTAGCAAACGAACTACACGATCTTGTGCTATGCTTAGGATTGGGTCTTGTCCATCACATCATTCTCCTAATGATGTGATCCCGTTATCAATGACATCCAATGTCCATGATCATGAAACCGTGACCATCTATTGATCAATGAGCTAGTCAACTAGAGGCTCACTTGGGACATATTGTGGTCTATGTGTTCACACATGTATTACGGTTTCCAGTTAACACAATTATAGCATGAACAATAGACAATTATCATGAACTAGGAAATACAATAATAACCATTTTATTATTGCCTCTAGGGCATATTTCCAACAGTCTCCCACTTGCACTAGAGTCAATAATCTAGTTACATTGTGATGAATCGTACACCCATAGCATTCTGGTGTTGATCATGTTTTGCTCGTGAGAGAGGTTTAGTCAACGGATCTGCGACATTCAGATCCGTATGCACTTTACAAATATCTATATCTCCCTCCTGAATGTAATGACGGACGGAGTTCAAGCGGCGCTTGATGTGTCTTGTCTTCTTGTGAAACCTGGGCTCCTTCACAGGGGCAATAGCTCCAGTGTTGTCACAGAATAGAGTCATCGGGCCCGACGCGCTTGGAATTACTCCTAGGTCGGTGATGAACTCCTTCATCCAGACTCCTTCCTTTGATGCTTCCGAAGCAGCTATGTACTCCACTTCACATGTAGATGCCGCCACGACGCTTTGCTTGCTGCTGCACCAGCTGACTGCCCCTCCGTTCAGAATATACACGTATCCGGTTTGCGACTTGGAGTCATCCGGATCTGTGTCAAAGCTAGCATCGACGTAACCCTTTACGACGAGATCTTCGACACCTCCATATACGAGAAACATGTCCTTTGTCCTTTTTAGGTACTTCAGGATATTCTTGACCGTTGTCCAGTGTTCCGCTTCGGGATCACTTTGGTACCTCCCTACTAAACTTATGGCAAGGTTCACATCAGGTCTGGTACACAGCATGGCATACGTAATAGAGCCTATGGCTGAAGCATAGGGGATGACACTCATCTCTTCTTTATCCTTTGTCGTGGTCGGGCATTGAGTCGTACTCAATCTCACACCTTGTAACACAGGCAAGAACCCCTTCTTGGACTGAGCCATATTGAACTTCTTCAATATCTTGTCAAGGTATGTGCTTTGTGAAAGACCTATGAGGCGTCTCGATCTATCTCTATAGATCTTAATACCTAATATGTAAGCAGCTTCTCCAAGGTCCTTCATTGAAAAACATTTATTCAAGTAGACCTTTACACTTTCCAAAAGTTCTATATCATTTCCCATTATCAGTATGTCATCCACATATAATATGAGAAATGCTACAGAGCTCCCACTCACTTTCTTGTAAATACAGGGTTCTCCATAAACCTGTACAAACCCAAACGCTTTAATCACTTCATTAAAGCGAATGTTCCAACTCCGAGATGCTTGCACTAGCCCATAGATGGAGCGCTGGAGCTTGCATACCTTGTTAGCATCTTTAGGATCGACAAAACCTTCCGGCTGCATCATATACAGTTCTTCCTTAAGGAAACCATTAAGGAATGCCGTTTTGACGTCCATTTACGAGATCTCATAATCATAAAATGCAGCAATTGCTAACATGATTCGGACAGACTTCAGCATCGCTACGGGTGAGAAAGTCTCATCGTAGTCAATTCCTTGAACTTGTCGATAACCCTTAGCGACAAGCCGAGCCTTATAGACAGTCACATTACCATCCGCGTCAGTCTTCTTCTTAAAGATCCATTTATTTTCAATGGCTCGCTTATCATCAGGCAAGTCCACCAAAGTCCACACTTTATTCTCATACATGGATCCTATCTCAGATTTCATGGCCTCAAGCCATTTGTTGGAATCCGGGCCCGCCATCACTTCTTCATAGTTCGAAGGTTCACCGTTGTCTAACAACATGATATCCAGGACAGGGTTGCCTTACCACTCTAGTGCGGAACGTGTCCTAGTGTACCTTCGACATTCAACAGTAAGTTGATCTGAAGTTTCATGATCATCATCATTAACTTCCACTCCAGCCGGTGCAGGCTCCACAGAAACAACTTCCTGTGTTGCGCTACTCTCCGGTTCGAGTGGAGGTACAATTACCTCCTCAAGTTCTATTTTCCTCCCACTTACTTCTTTCGAGAGAAACTCTTTCTCGAGAAAGGATCCATTCTTGTCAACAAAGACTTTGCCCTTGGATCGTAGGTAGAAGGTATACCCAATAGTCTCTATGGGATATCCTATGAAGACGCACTTTTCCGCTTTGGGTTTGAGCTTCTCGGGTTGAAGTTTCTTCACATAAGCATCGCATCCCCAAACTTTTAGAAACGACAGCTTAGGTTTCTTTCCAAACCATAATTCATACGGTGTCGTCTCAACGGATTCTGACGGTGCCCTATTTAAAGTGAATGCGGCAGTCTCTAATGCATATCCCCAAAATGATAGCGGTAAGTCGGTAAGAGACATCATGAATCGTACCATATCTAATAGAGTGCGATTACGACGTTCAGACACACCATTTCACTGAGGTGTGCCAGGCGGCATGAGTTTTGAAACAATTCCACATTTCCTTAGGTGCGTGCCCAACTCGTGACTTAAATATTCTCCGCCACGATCAGATCGTAGGCACTTTATTTTCATGTCACGTTGATTCTCTACCTCACTCTAAAATTCCTTGAACCTTTCAAAATTTTCAGACTTATGTTTCATTAAGTAGACATACCTATATCTACTCAAGTCATCAGTGAGGGTGAGAACATAACGGTAGCCACCACGAGCCTTGACACTCATTGGACCGCATACATCGGTATGTATTATTTCCAACAAGTCAGTTGCTCGCTCCATTGTTCCGGAGAACGGAGTCTTGGTCATCTTGCCCATGAGGCATGGTTTGCACGTGTCAAATGATTCAAAATCAAGAGACTCCAAAAGTCCATCAGTATGGAGCTTCTTCATGCGTTTGACACCAATATGACCAAGGCGGCAGTGCCACATGTAAGTGGGACTATCGTTATCAACCTTACGCTTTTTGGTACTCACACTATGGACATGTGTAACATTACGTTCGAGATTCATCAAAAATAAACCATTGACCAGCGGAGCATGACCATAAAACATTTCTCTCATATAAATAGAACAACCATTATTCTGAGATTTAAATGAGTAACCATCTCGCATCAAGCGAGATCCAGATACAATGTTCATGCTCAAAGTTGGTACTAAATAACAATTATTAAGGTTTAACACTAATCCCGAAGGTAGATGTAGAGGTAGCGTACCGACGGCGATCACATTGACCTTGGAACCATTCCCGACGCGCATCGTCACCTCGTCCTTTGCCAGCCTCCGCTTATTCCGCAGCTCCTGCTTGGAGTTACAAATGTGAGCAACTGCACCGATATCAAATACCTAGGAGCTACTACGAGCGCTGGTTAGGTACACATCAATAAAAAGTATATCACATATACATTTAACGTTGTCGTCCTTCTTATCCGCTAAGTACTTGGGGCAGTTCCGCTTCCAGTGACCGGTACCCTTGCAATAAAAACACTCAGTCTCAGGCTTGGGTCCATTCTTGTTCTTCTTCTTCTCGGCAACTTGCTTACTAGGCGCGGCAACAGCTTTGCCGTCCTTCTTGAACTTATTCTTACCCTTGACTTTCTTGAAACTAGTGGTCTTATTTACCATCAACACTTGATGCTCCTTTCTGATCTCGACCTCTGCTGATTTCAGCATCGAGTACAACTCAGGAATGGACTTCTCCATCCCTTGCATGTTGTAGTTCATCACAAAAATCTTGTAGCTAGGTGGAAGCGACTGGAGGATTCTGTCAATGACCAAGTCATCCGGGAGATTAACTCCCAGCTAAGTCAAGCGGTTGTGTAGCCCAGACATCTTGAGGATGTGCTCACTGACAGAACTATTCTCCTCCATCTTACAGCTGAAGAACTTGTCGGAGACGTCATATCTCTCGACCCGGGCATGAGCTTGGAAAACCAGTTTCAGCTCTTGGAACATCTCATATGCTCCGTGTTGCTCAAAACGCTTTTGGAGCCCCGGTTCTAAACTGTAAAGCATGCCGCACTGAACAAGGGAGTAATCATCGCAGCGAGAATGCCAAGCGTTCGCAACGTCTTGCTCTGCTGGGAGAAGGGGTGGGTCACCTAGTGGTGCATCAAGGACATACAATTTCTTGGAAGCTATGAGGATGATCCTCAAGCCACGAACCCAGTCCGCATAGTTGCTTCCATCATCTTTCAGCTTGGTTTTCTCTAGGAACGCGTTGAAATTGAGGGTGACATTCGCGTTGGCCATTGGATCTACAATATAGATTGTAAAGATAATTTTAGACTAAGTTCATGGTAATTAAGTTCACATAATCAAATTATTTAATGAACTCCCACTTAGATAGACATCTCTCTAGTCATCCAAGTGACACATGATCCATGTCAACTAGCCCGTGTCCGATCATCACGTGAGACGGACTAGTCATCCATGGTGAACATCTCCATGTTGATCGTATCTTCTATACGACTCATGTTCGACCTTTCGGTCTTCTATGTTCCGAGGCCATGTCTGTACATGCTAGGCTCGTCAAGTCAACCTAAGTGTTCCGCGTGTGTAAATCTGGCTTACACCCGTTGTATGCGAACGTTAGAACTATCACACCCGATCATCACATGGTGCTTCAGAACGACGATCCTTAGCAACGGTGCACAGTTAGGGTGAACACTTCTCTTGAAATTTTATTGATAGATCATCTTATTTACTACCGTCGTTCTAAGCAAATAAGATGTAAACATGATAAACATCACATGCAATCAATATAGTGACATGATATGGCCAATATCATCTTGCTCCTTTGATCTCCATCTTCGGGGCACCATGATCATCACTGTCACCGGCATGACACCATGATCTCCATCATCATGATCTCCATCATTGTGTCTTCATGAAGTTGTCTCGCCAACTATTACTTCTACTACTATGGCTAACGTTTAGCAATAAAGTAAAGTAATTACATGGCGTTTATGATTGACACGCAGGTCATACAATAAAATAAGACAACTCCTATGGCTCCTGCCGGTTGTCATACTCATCGACATGCAAGTCATGAATCCTATTAAAGAACATGATCAATCTCATACATCACAATGCATCACATCACATCCTTTGGCCATATCACATCACAAGGCATATGCTGCAAAAACAAGTTAGACGACCTCTAATTTGTAGTTGCAAGTTTTTATGTGGCTGCTATAGGTTTCTAGAAAGAACGTTTCTTACCTACACCAAAACCACAACGTGATATGCCAATTGCTATTTACCCTTCATAAGGACCCTTTTCATCGAATCCAATCCGACTAAGGTGGGAGAGACAGACACCCGCTAGCCACCTTATGCAACAAGTGCATGTCAGGCGGTGGAACCAGTCTCACGTAAGCGTACGTGTAAAGTCGGTCCGGGCCGCTTCATCCCACAATACCGCTGAATCAAGATAAGACTAGTAGTGGTAAGCAAATTAACAAGATCGATGCCCACAACTGTTTTGTGTTCTACTCGTGCATAGATTCTATGCATAGACCTAGCTTTGATACCACTACTGGGAGACGTAGTAGTAAATCAAAAAAATTCCTACGTATCACCGAGATCTATCTATTGAGAAACCAGCAACGAGTGGGGAGAGATTACATCTTCATACCTTTGAAGATTGCTAAGCGGAAGCGTTACAAGAACACGGTTGGTGGAGTCGTACTCGTAGCGATTCAGATCGCGGTGGATTCCGATCTCAGCGCCGAACAACGGCGCCTCTGCGTTTAACACACGTACAGCCCGGTGACGTCTCCCGCACCTTGATCAAGCAAGGAGGAGGGAGAGGTTGAGGGAGAGCTCCGGCAGCACGACGGCATGGTGACGGTGGAGCTACGTGGACTCCGGCAGGGCTTCGCCAAGCGCTATAGAGAACGAGGAAGAGGAAGGATAGGGCTATGCCGTGAGAGAGAGAGAGAGAGAAGTTGTGTCTCAAATCAGCCCAAACCCTTGCATATATATAGGAGGAGGGAGAGGGAGGGCTGCCTTGGCCGCTCCTCCAAGGAGGAGAGGTTCGGCCGAACTAGGGGGAGAGTCCACCTCCCACAAGGGAGGTGGATCTCCTCCTTTTAAATCCCATCAGCCCTATCTCTTGATCTCCAGCCGCATGGGCCTTTATAGAAGGACTTGGACAGCCCAAAAAGGGCTGGCACACTTCCTCTAAAGGCCCATGAAGTCCTATGGTCGTCACACCCCTCCCGGGGGTCCTCCGGCACCCTCCCGGCACTCCCGGTACACTATCGATGAGCCCAAAAACTTTCCGGTGACCAAAACTGGACTTCCTATATATCAATCTTTACCTCTAGACCATTCTGGAGCTCCTCATGATGTCCGAGATCTCATCCAGGACTCCTAACAACCTTAGTTAACCATGTACAACATTTCCCTATAACCCTAGCGTCATCGAACCTTAAGTGTGTAGACCCTACGGGTTCGGGAGACACGTAGACATGACCAAGACAACTCTCCGGTCAATAACCAACAGCGGGATCTAGATACCCATGTTGGCTCCCACATGTTCCACGATGATCTCATCAGATGAACCACGATGTCGGGGATTCAATCAATCCTGTATACAATTCCCTTTGTTTATCGGTATGATACTTGCCCGAGATTCGATCGTCTGTATCTCTATACCTTGTTCAATATCGTTACCGGCAAGTCTCTTTACTCATTCCATAATACATCATCCCGTGGCTAACTCCTTAGTCACATTGAGCTCATTATGATGATGTCTTACCGAGTGGGCCCAGAGATACCTCTTTGTCACACGGAGCGACAAATCCCAGTCTCGATTCGCGCCAACCCAACAGACACTTTCGGAGATACCCGAAGTGTACCTTTAGATCCACCCAGTTACGTTGTGATGTTTGGCACACCCAAAGCATTCCTACGGTATCCGGGAGTTGCACAATCTCATGGTCTAAGGGAACGATACTTGACATTGAAAAGCTTTAGCAAACGAACTACACGATCTTGTGCTATGCTTAGGATTGGGTCTTGTCCATCACATCATTCTCCTAATGATGTAATCCCGTTATTAATGACATCCAATGTCCATGGTCATGAAACCATGACCATCTATTGATCAACGAGCTAGTCAACTAGAGGCTCACTAGGGACATGTTGTGGTCTATGTATTCACACATGTATTACGGTTTCCGGTTAACACAATTATAGCATGAACAATAGACAATTATCATGAACTAGGAAATACAATAATAACCATTTTATTATTGCCTCTAGGGCATATTTCCAACAATTTTAATTCTTAACAAAAGGGCAGCTCCTGTTTAAATAAAACCCAAAACCCAAACACCCCCAAACAACAAAAGCATCACCCTCGCAATTCATAAGAATATTAGGGCCACCTCTTGAACATTTTTAAACAATTAAAATAGCAAGTTAAATCTGCTCATAATATTTAAATGAAGAGAGGGGGTAGAAGGAAGGTGATGTTGAGGTGGAGAAGAGAGGGGAAGAAGAAGAGGAGTTTCTCACATCACCCCTACCATTCTCAACACCAACATGACACAAAGCACACTCACATAACACCACATCAAACCAAGACACAAGATTCATACATTAGGCTATGATGGATGAATAATGCATGAATGCAAACAACACATGAATGAGAAGGTGCTAATCATACATTAGGCTCATGCCACAAGATTCATACATGGGGTTACATGCCAAATAAGGTAGGGACAACACTTGGGCTGTCACAACTCTCCCACACTACAAGAGGATCTCGACCCGAGATCTAGGAACTAAAGAAATCCGGAAATTCGGAATGGAGCAGGTCCTTGCCTTCCCAAGTAGCTTCTTTGTCGGAATGATGAGACCACTTCACCTTGAGGAATTGATAAACTTGTTGTGAGTCTTACGCTCAGTTTCTTCAAGAATTGCAACCGGATGCTCACGATAAGAAAGATCTGCTTGGAGATCGATGTCTTGGAGGTCAATGGTTCGCTCAGGAGTCTTGAAGCATCTCCGGAGCTAAGAAACATGTAAGACATTGTGCACGTTCGCGAAATTTGGAGGAAGCTCAAGTTGATATGCAAGACCACCTCTCTTGTCAACAACTTTGAAAGGACCAACAAAACAAGGAGCCAACTTCCCTTTAATTCCAGATCGTTGCATGCCTCTCATGGGAGAAACTTTGAGATAGACAAGATCATCCACTTGGAAAGAAACATCCCGATGTTTGCTATCATAATAGCTCTTCTGACAGGACTGAGCTTCTTTGAGGTTCTCGCGAATGACATGGCACATTTCTTGAGCTTCAGTGATCATGTCATTACCCAATAGCTGACGCTCACCGGTTTCAGACCAGTTAAGCGGGGTACGACACTTTCTGTCGTAGAGAATCTTGAACGGGGCCTTGCCTGAACTAGCTTGAAATCTAGTGTTGTATGAGAATTCAGCATATGGAAGACAGTCTTCCCATTTCAAGCCGAACGAAATCACATAGGCTCTGAGCATATCTTCAAGGATCTGATTGACTCTCTCAACTTGACCACTTGTCTGTGGATGAAACGCAGTGCTGAAACGAATCTTGGTACCCATAGCAGTCTGGAAGGACTCCCAAAACATGGAAGTAAAGAGACTTCCACGGTCAGAATAGATGAGATGAGGAATACCATGCAAAGACACTATCCTTGACGTATACAACTCTGCAAGTTGAGCTGCCGAGATAGATTCTTTGACTGGCAGGAAATGAGCAACTTTTGATAGCTTGTCGATAACCACAAAGATGGCATCGTTGCCTCTCTTGGACTTGGGATACATCTTGGAACTGCCTGGATGAATGGATAGAAGAGAATTGTGTTCTTCGTCCATGATAACCTTTCTGAGATCACCTTTTGGAACCACAAGACAGTCCTCAAAGAACAAGGTATCTTTGTCATCAACACGAAAGCACTTATACTTCGGAATGCTCTTGGCCACACCTTTCTTCACTTTCTTCACCATAGCGTCAAGAAGCTGCGCTTGGCGAACCTGATCTTCCAGAGTCGGAGAGACTTGAAGATTTGCAAGAAATCCTTGTAGAATCATCTGAAGGTTGAGCTTGCGGAAGGCTTCACAAAGCTCGGGTTGAAGAGGCTTCAAGATAAGACTATTGCAGTATGCCTTATAGCTGAGCGCGTCTACAAGGACATTTGCTTTCCTAGGAGTATACGCAATGCTTGGGTTGAAGTCTTCAAGCATTTCCACCCAACGAGATTGCCGAAGATTGAGATTGGGTTGAGTGAAAATGTACTTCAAGCTCTTGTGATCGGTGTACACCTCAACTGGTTTACCCAACAACAAATGCCTCCAAGTCATTAGAGCATGCACAACTGCCGCCAACTCAAGATCATGAGTGGGGTAGTTCTTCTCGGCAGGCTTCAACTGACGCGAGGTATAGGCCACAATCTTCTTTTCTTGCATAAGAACACCACCAAGGCCTTGGAGAGAAGCATCACAGAAAACTTGGAAAGGCTTGGACTGCTCCGGAGGAACAAGAACTGGAGCTGAAGTCAGTCTCTGCTTGAGCGTATTGAACGCTGCATCACACTCGGGAGACCAAACATACTTGACACTCTTCTGGAGGAGATTGGACAGAGGCTTGGCAATCTGAAAGAAGTTCTCCACGAACCTTCTGCAATAACTAGCAAGCTCGAGGAAACTCCGAAGTTGCTTCACGTTCGGAGGAGGTTCCCACTTCAATATCGCCTCAACTTTCTCAGGGCGCACTTTAATTCCCTCGGCAGAGATGAGATGCCCGAGGTACACCACTTCATTGAGCCAGAACTCACATTTGGAAAACTTGGCATAGAACCGATGTTCTCTTAACTTGTCCAGCACTAGACGGAGATGCTCTACATGATCCTCTTCTGTCTCCGAGAACACAAGGATATCATCGAGATAGACCAAGACGAATTCACTCTTGAAGGGAGAGAAAATGAAATTCATCATTCTTGAGAAGGTTGGAGGAGCATTCGCAAGACCAAATGACATAACTGTGTACTCATAAGAGCCAAAACTCGTCCTGAAAGCGGTCTTGGGAATGTCTTCTTCGCGAATGCGAATCTGATGATAACCCATTCGAAGATCCAACTTGGAGAAAACCTTGGCACCTTTCAGTTGTTCAAACAACTCATTGATGTTAGGGAGTGGATACTTGTTTCTCATTGTCTTCTTGTTCAATGGCCGGTAGTCCACGCAAAGACGATCTGTACCATCCTTCTTCTTGACAAACAAAACTCCACAACCCCACGGAGAAGAGCTTGGTCTGATCAGGCTCAGACGTTCTTGCTCGTCTAGATGCTTCTTCAACTCTTTCAGCTCTTCGGGGCCAGGTTTATACAGGCGCTTGCAGACCGGTTCAGTTTCGGGCTCGAGATCAATCACGAACTCGACTGGCTGGTGCGGAGGCATTCCTGGCAATTCTTCTGGAAAGACATCTTCATACTCATTCACCACCGAAATGTGAGAAATCACCGACATTTCACCCTTCTCATTAAGAGCAAAGAGACGGATTGTGTCATCGCGAGCCGCGAATATAATCACGTCTTTTGAAGGATGAGTCAGCTTGACTTCTTTTGCTTGACAATCAATATAAGCCTTGTTCATAGCCAGGAAGTCCATGCCCAGAATGAGATCAATATCGGAATTCCCAAGAACAATTGGAGAAGCTAGAAAAGAATAATTTCCCATCTTGATAGAAGCATCTCGAACCACATAACGAGAATTCATTTGCAAACCCGGAGACACCACAGTCAAAGATTTGGACAATACTTCACAACAAAACTCATGCTTAGAAACAAATGGCCTTGATATGAATGAATGCGATGCACTAGAATCAAATAACACTTTTGCAGGAATAGAATTGACTGAGAGATTACCCATAATCACATCATTGGACTGCTCTGCTTCAGCTGCATTCACCATATTCACTCTTGCAAACTTGGGATTATGCTTCACCATAGCATTGCCTGGAGGCTTGACAGGAGGAGGAGGCGGAAGACGCCGCTGGTTGCACTTGTTTGCATAGTGACCCTTCTAGCCACACTTGTGATAAGTCACCTCAGAGAGCGGACGAACATTGCCTGGAGGAGGAACAAGAACTGCCTTGGACGTCTGGGGTCTCTGCCGAAATCCTGGGTTGGGTGGGTGGGAAGAACCACGACCACCAAACTGCTTCTGTTGCTGAGGAGGACGAAACGGAAGAGGATTTAGCGCCCAATACTTCTGTTGCTTGGGAACCATCTGAGAGCTGGAAGAAGAATAAGAATCCCTTGAACGCTTCTTGGAGCTCTCCAACTTGAGCTGAGCTGCTTCAACCTTCAAAGCCATGTTGTAGAACTGATCAAACTCATGAGGCTCTTGAAGAACAAGGCCTGGCAGAAGCTCATCCTTGAGACCACCTCTGAACTGATAGATCATAGCCTTATCATCTAGAACATCTTACTTGGCATAACGAGCTAGATTCTGGAACTCGATGTTGTACTGGTAGATAGACTTGGTTCCCTGCTTCAGGTGCCTGAACTTCTCACGCATCTCCTTGACAAAGCTTGTCGGAATGTAATGAGCCCTCAAGTCACGATGGAAATTGTCCCAAGTAACAACACGATCGCCCCTGGAATCCTTGTACTGCTGCCACCAATCAGCTGCTTGACCCTTGAGCCGGAACGATGCAAATCTGACAAAGTCCTCTGGCCTGACATTGCTGCACTCAAAATGCTTACTCATATCACGAAGCCAATCATCACCATCAAAAGGCTGCTCACAACAGGTGAAAGACTTGGGCTGGTTGGCAAGGAACTGATTGAGCGTTGCAAACTGAGGTTGATTCTGAAAATTCCCTTGAAAACCTTGTTGACCCCGCTCCCTTTCTTGCAACAACCTGGGTAACATTTGAGTGTTCGCATTGGTTGCGGCCATCACAGCTTGCCAAGCTTTTGGAGGAGGAGGAGGAGGAGGCGGTGGCGGGGGTGGTGGTGGAACATCAGTCTGCTCCTCACCACGGCCCGAATTGTTGCGAGTTGGTGGAGCCATCCTGAAGATGGACAAAACGCATCAGCACCTCATTGATAAGATGAATCAAAGTTGAATCAAATGCTTGAAAGAAATATAACAAATAAGAACATAGCCTTCCTACTGAAAAATTAGTAAGAATGCTTCTTGGATTCATGATAACATCATCAGATATAAAAGCCACTTGCAATAACACAAAAGTATTGAGCTAAGCGCTCAGAACAAATGTACATACCCATATACATCTGAAGAAGATGATCCTAGATGACTACAAGATTTCCCACCTATGAACTTCCGAAAACTTTCTGGTTATGCAATCCGGTGTGGGGGATACAAGGAGGAAATATCTCACACAACTAGCAATCCTACACCCCAACTGTATCCATCCTTCAACACATAACCAGAGGCTTTCGCAAACTCATCTAATCTCGAATCCTCGGACTCACAACGATACTAAACCATGGTGGTACCCCGGACGCCTCCCCAGAACTGGGTGACTCCAACCTTATCTCACCACGATAAGTATTGAAGTAATTCCGAACACTCTCCGTCCTGAGATATCAAGGAAGATGAATGATAGCGATGTGCCAACATTCCCTGGAGCTTGACTCCCCAGAAGAAATCAAGTCAGACATGAGGCACCAAGACAGAACCCTGTCACATCGGCATCATATAGAATCCAAAATACCCGCGTGATCCTAAAAAAATTGAGCGAGAAGAGGAGTAGAAACAAAATTCCTAAGTCGGATACCTCACCAGAGCATAGAAGAGGAGTAAAAAGAATCCTACTCTCCGATATAGCTAGACTCAAAATAGTTTTTAACTAGACTCAACTCGGCCAAGTTCGAACAAGCAAAGGCTCCTATGGTCGTATGGCTCTGATACCAACTTGTCACGCCCAAGATGCGCGCATATCCACTTTAAGACACGAGGGCCTCGCAAGGGATAGATGCGCATCTTGTCGTTAGCAAGAATATTATCATCACAACATACATTACTGAGAGATGAGTATACAAGAATTGGCTTACACTCGTCACATGCTAACTTACAATGTCACGCAAATCATAATATCAAGTTGAACACAGGGTCCGACTACGGACGGAATCAAACGATAAAAACGGTTGCAAATGATACTATCAAGCTATCCCAAAGATCACGACCAGGTCATCTACTCATCCGGATATGTCACGTACATCCTGCCTCTTTCTTCATCATATTCCCACTGCAGCTGGGTGAGATCATCCTGCACGAACTCATCTGAACCTGTACCTGGAGTGTTGTAGTAGACTATGAGACACAGGGGACTCAGCTATCATGTGCCCGGATACCGAGACTATTCAAGCTTAAGGTTGGGAAGTAGCAAGTGTTTGGTTTGTAGCAGCACTAAGCATATATGGTGGCTAACTTACGTAGCATGGAAATAAATATGAGTAGCCTACGATGAGCGATCGATTCTAGTATGACCTCTATGAGATCCTGAACACTTACTTACGTCAAACACAACCCCACCGTGTTCTCTCTCGGATCATGTTCACGAGCAGAGATGATCACGGTTACTGACATAGTTGGTGTATTTTAATTAGAGTTTACTTCAAGTTTACTAGAACTGGTTGTTAAACAAATATCCAAGTTGCCACATAACCGCGGGCACGGCTTTCCGAAAGATTTAACCCTGCAGGGGTGCTCCAACTAATCCATTACAAAATTAACCACACTCTACGGGAATAGCCTCGACTGCGGATCTCGCGATCATCATAGGTAATTCCAAAGGAATTCCAACACCTCGAGTAAACCCCAAGAAAGTCAGAGTCCACATGCAAGACATCCGATAAAGGTAAAACAGATCCAGCAAGACCACCCGACGTGTCGACGAACCCGATAAGAGCCGCGTATCTCAGTCTCAGGACACGACGGATTGACCAAACTTCCAGTAGGCCACTGGCTGTTGACATTTTTGGGCCAACACTCATGCGGAGCACTAGCCCGGGGGAGGGGTTGATTAAATTATCCACGGGGTTGCAAAGCCCTATGCCAGTTTATTAAGTTATTTAGCAAATGTGGTACCAATGTTGGGTCTTGCCAGACAAGTTTTAATCTCAACCGAATAACAAGGGGGTCCCCATAACAACCTCGAGCATGTTAGGAGCGCAAAATATGGCAAACATAACACCGGTAACAAGGAACTAATGACGGTAACAGCGGAACAAATCACTTATCAAAAGGCCAAGCCTTCCACCAATACCAATATATATATGTGCATTAAATTAAATAACATAATTTATTGTGATATCCAAATCCATGTTATCACATGGAACAACCTGCACCCGCAACTAAAACGCTATAAGAGGGGCTGAGCAACGGTAACTTAGTCAATCAAAGGTTTGCTAGGATGTGGAGGTTAGAGGTTGTCATGGAAACATGGGGGCTGATATCAAGTGGTAGGTACCGCAATTGTAACGATAAGAGCGAGAAACTAGCAAGCGAAAATAGTATCGGGATCCGGGTACGATCATCTTGCCTGTTGGTTCTTCTGCGGAACAAGTAGCGGGATCCTCGTAGTGGTACTCTCCAGGGTTCTCGAACTCAGTATCGACACTCGCGTCTACCCAAGAAAAACAGCAACAATAAACATGCAAACAAGGTGCAATGCACAAACAATATGATGCATGAATCATTTATGAAGAATTCACCATGGCAATCCAAAACTAGTCATGTTTCAGATGCAAAGTTTGCTTATAATGAATCTGGTCAGAACATCATGTTAAGTTGTTTAGACATGCATGAACATGGAAAATATGGATGCATCATGCAAAATCGATAGGAATGCATATAAGGAACGCAAGAAACAGAGCTACGGTTCTCAAGATACGCTCACGACAAGGTACGAAGGCAAAACACAAGTTAACCAAGACCTGGGCTAGTTCTTGGCATTCCAAGGTAGCCACTGGATAGGTGATGAAAAACCAATCACAATAGACTCAAGAATCAATCAATTCCATGGAGCATAGCTCCCACAAGTCACAAAACAATAAAACACCAAATCTGCCACAAAACAGCAACATAACAACTTCTAAAGCTCACAAGTTGAGCTACAGGAAGCCTACAGCCACAAACAAGATATTGACAGAATCTACTCAACATATGCATCAACTTATCCAACTACACAATGAGCAAAGGAGCCACACATCAATATGCATGAAGCAATCAAGTTGGCATGATGAATCAGTTTTCTGGGACTTGGTGAAAATTTGAGTTTTCTGGAATCTGAGTTAATAAAGTAGCAAGTTGACAGCACTGGTTAAATATGCTAGAGATCTCCTATTGACATGAACATTAACAGTATGGTAGATGAATATAACTACTACAAATAACTAACACTGAGCATGAGCAAATTCCAAACATATCACTAGACACAATCCACTCTTCATGGCATAACAATAACTACAGATTTCCCAGACTTGGCCATATTTCAGGTTGGCAGAAAACAACATCATCACAGCAACTTAACAGCAAGGTAGCCACTGACCTGGTGACTTAGCATAAATAACAAAAATACTGGGACATTCCCAGCAACTTTAACTACCACTTCCATGTTGGCAAGAACTTAAAACCATTCATAGATTAAATCATATTAAATGGACAAAAGGGCATCACGGCATAAAAATGCAGTTTTGTGAAGTTGCCCCAAAGTCAAATATGACTTGATAGATGCATTCCTGGGTTGATTCTACCCCAAAATCATTACTCATACCCCTATACTTTCTTGGAGCAAGTGGGAGTAACCCTAGGTCGAAATTGACCTCCTAAGGCATGGGTGACTTATGACACTTATGTGCATTAATGAAAATGGCCCAAAAGGGCAATGTACCCTATTGATACTTGTTGGAAATGGTTAAATAGCAACTTAGGAACATGATATCATGGCATAGCATCATTGCAAGGATGAAACTAACTAGAAGAGAAACTATGCTTACTATGCACATAAAAGAGAACACCTACACATGGAGCTACTCATGCACATGTGTGTGTATGTATAACATACACACACCTCTCATTACACCTACAAACCACACACAGAACCACACCACACTCAAGCATGTGTGTATATAGGCACACATGCACTTTCATACATGTATGCCCACATACATATACAGACACCTGCACAACTACATCTACACATACACATGTATGTTTGTATAAGCACACACATTCATGTGCACCCATATATGCATATGCATACACATGCACATACACACACTCACATATCAATTCATACACACACCTACACAAGTGAGTGCATGTAGAACATACACACACAAACACATACACACTGCCTTATACATACCATACACTCCACATATGTGCAACAAGATCACACAAAGCAAAAAAACAACAAAAGAAGAAAAGGAAAGAAAACACACAAAAAGGGGAGGGGCTCGGGATCGAACCCGAGACCTACTGGTCTCCACGCACAGGCGCTACCACTGCGCTACGACGTTGGCTGGTAATAGAGGAAGGGCGCATCGCCACTAGTACACACACACACATACAGCCTAACTGACGAAACTGAACCCAAAACAGAGCAACGGTGATAGGCAACGACGGCGGGGAATTACGACGATACACGGCGGATCCGGCGACCCCAACTACTCACACACGCGCGGGAACAACCAACGGGTCCATTCCCCTGCTCACCTTGTGGTGAGGAGGAAGGAGGCGAGCGGCGGTTGCTCGACTTGCTCTCGGCAGCGACAGATA
The DNA here is from genome assembly GCA_022496015.1 of Hordeum marinum. Taxonomy (NCBI): domain Eukaryota; kingdom Viridiplantae; phylum Streptophyta; class Magnoliopsida; order Poales; family Poaceae; genus Hordeum; species Hordeum marinum. Next base: position 363,573,537 of record CM039675.1, on the reverse strand, counting down.
ATGGTGGCGAGCAACTACGAGCTACGCGCGGAGGAGAAGGCCTACGGGGACCGGCGGCTCACCTTGGGGGAAGGCGACGACGAGTCGGTCACGACAGAGTCGACGAAGGGGAAGGAGATGGCCGGAGACGAAGCAGGGGAAGAAGACGGCAGCGCAGGGCTTCCGGCGATGACGAGGCCGTCGCTGCAGAGCTTCTACGGGGCCCCTAGCGGCGGGGATGGAACGCCGCGTCAGCACCCGAGCTCCACGCCATCTCCACCACGGTCTCTGCCCACCGGAGACGCGGCGACGACGAGCGGCGGACGTCGCTGCACTCTCTGAAACTCTCAACACTTACCTTGCAGGGGAGAAGAAGAGAGGCGGGAGAGATATGGAGGGGAAGAAGGAGGCTGTGGCAGCGGCGGTGGAAGGAGGAACCCTAGGCGAGGGGAGGGCACACACGTCGAGGGACTTTAAACCCACGAGCTGACGGTGACGGCAACAGAAAAGCGACGGTGGGCACGCGCTCTCTGAACTGCACTGACAAAGAAGGGGACGGGAGCAGGTAGCCGTCCTGCTCACGTGGTCTGGGCCGCGGGAAAACATGCCCAACTGCTCCTCTCTCTCTCTCTCTCTAAAAACAAACAGGAGGAGCTTTTCTATTTTATAAACCAGCAACATAAAAATAAATCCCCAAGGCATTTAAAAATGGTTTTGAGCAGAACAAAAATACTTTTATAAGGAAAATAATCTGCTGCATTTAATAAAAATATTAAGTTGAATTATTTAGCAAGTTATTTTAATTCTTAACAAAAGGGCAGCTCTGTTTAAATAAAACCCCAAACCCAAACACCCCCAAACAACAAAAGCATCACCCTGGCGATTCATAAGAATATTAGGGCCACCTCTTGAATATTTTTTAAACAATTAAAACAGCAAGTTAAATCTACTCATAGTATTTAAATGAAGAGAGGGGGAAGAAGGAAGGTCATGTTGAGGTAGAGAAGAGAGGGGAAGAAGAAGAGGAGTTTCTCACATCACCCCTACCATTCTCAACACCAACATGACACAAAGCACACTCACATAACACCACATCAAACCAAGACACAAGATTCATACATTAGGCTATGATGGATGAATGATGCATGAATGCAAACAACACATGAATGATAAGGTGCTAATCATACATTAGGCTCATGCCACAAGATTCATACATGGGGTTACATGCCAAATAAGGTAGGGACAGCACTTGCGCTGTCACAAAAGAAAGACATGTCATTTGATGCTTTGGATAGGAATTTTTCCATTGTGTCTAGGCTAATGCTTTTTTCCTATGAAATGTGAAGGATTGGTTCCTATCCTATATAGGAATAGGAATTCATTCCTACAAACCAAAGGGCTTCATAGGATTTTTTTCCTTTGACAATCCTATCCTATGAATTTCCTACTACATTCCTACAAACCAAAGGAGGTCTTAGTGGTTTATCCACATCAATGAAAATCCTAGCACGCAAGAACCCCCCATTGTGGTCAAATTTCACTTGATGTGCGTTCTGGTCCACCTGCTTGGCTATTGGCATCCACCATGCTTCATCATCCCTCAAGTTGTAGGGTAGATTAGTAACCCTAGCCCAAATTTGTATCCGATCAAACTTAACCTCATCAGGCCTCATGCAGTTGTCAAACTCTGCCAAAACCACAACATTCTTGCTTATATGCCATGGCGATCCGCCCCAAACTCTATCCCTATCTCGTTGGTTCTCAAATTCCGCCACGAACAGGTTAAACCACGTAGATCGGAATTGCAGTCCACGTGGGTTTCCCCACGCTGGCCAAAGGGCATTGGTGATGGTCTGGATGTGAAACAGATTCCTATGGAGCACTTTACCAACCAAGAGCCGTTTCGTCGGTCCTCCCTCGACACGATCGTCGAGCCCAAGAGGAGTTGCCTCTTCCTCTACGATGTCGAGCTTTCCTAAGGCCTCCTCCAGCTTCTTCCTGATGTCGCAGCCCGCTTGGGGACCGATCCCCGCGACCGCATGAGGCACAGCCATCAGCCGCATCCCTTCGCACCGGCGATGAATCCCCGGTCGTAAAACGAATTCCACGTCAAAACCCTAATCGCCTCGGGCGTCGCCAGAGGGTTTTAGGGCTTGGGAAAAAAAGGCCTAGCATTTGAGTACGGGTTCGGATCACTATGCCCGTGTGTCATGTCCTCATAAGGATAAGGTATACGTGTGTGGGTTTATAAAAAGAAGTGTATGCGCGTATATATGAGCGTCCATGTATTATGTTAAAAAAAATCCGGCTGCTAGCTCCCAATTCTTATATTTCCCTAAAAAAACGTTCCCAATTCTTATTTTAATTTTAATATTTTCCGAAAAGAACCCTCACAGCCTACGTTAAGCCCTGGCTGCCAGTTTTGGCTTCCGCGAGTTTCGTTCCCCCCCCCCCCCCCCCCCCCCTCCCGCGCCGCCGCCATATACCTCACCTCCGAACTCCTTGCCTCTGAGCGCTAGCTTCCGCCCTTTCTCGCCGAACCTCGTCCTCCTCGCCGCGGGCTACTAATTTCTGTTGGATTTCGTGGTTGGGTTTGGATTTGGAGACATGGGGGAAGTGGAGGACAAGCTCAAGGGCTTTGAGATCAAGAAGGAAGGCGAGGCTGAGATCCTCATGCTCAAGAGTAACGCCGTGTTCTTCAATCCCGTGCAGGTATCTTCGCGTCCATATTTGTCTGTTGTTTTTATACGCTCTGGATTAGGGATTAAATCTGCACTCCTTAAGTTAACCTTTAGGGCGTAGGCGTATAGTGATTGCGGGGCTTTGCTTTATTGCTTGCACCGTATGTACCGTTTCATCCACAGCTGGCTTCAAGTTGATCGGCGTGTAGAAGGTTTAGAGCTTTGAATTACTTTAGAACTCTAAATTGGGCGCTGGGGAACGATTGATGTGTGATTGTGTTTGGATCTGTAATGTCAACTTGACCTCGCTGTAGTATGATTGTGGTTTCTGCCTAGCTAAACTAGTATTTTTTTATTCTGTTGATAATTTATGTTAGCACTCCGCAGTAGTCTGTTTTGTATTCTACCTAAGTTTACAAATGTTCAGAGATATATCAAAGCCCCTAACATCTAATCGGCTTTGTCTACGTGGTACTCCAGTACTGGATAAACTAATTGGATCGATAGTTGGATGGTTTCGAATCGCATGATTTTGTTTCTTCAAAATACTCCCCTTTTTTATTTTATTTTGGCAAACTTTGTTCAATTAAAGAGTTTCAAGCTGCATTGCGACTTCAGGAGTCCCTGAACTTTTGCTGTAGATAAACGTGCTTATGGAATGTAGAGTTTCTTTCGTGAAATAAACTGCCTAAACATGTTACATGTAGGAACAGGGGTAGTACCTTTTAATAGTTAATATTGTCAGGTCAAGTATCAGTCATGTTGGCCAACATCTCGGGCTATGGTGTCTGAAACAGCATATTAGTGGGACAAATCAATGCTGGTAGGCAGCTAGATGGGCAGTATATATATGCTTGGTTAACACTGGCTATTATTTATTATAAAAAAGTTAAAGAGAAACTACATACCATCTATAAACTAATGGATAATCCTGCAGCTAACCATCATGCATATATTCGTGTAAAGCTCAAGTTTACTGCTTTGATTAGGTGCACAACAGAGACATGTCCATTGCTGTGTTAAGGACATTTGTTGCCAAGCGCAAGGAAGAACATGAGGAACTGATGAATAAAAGGAATAATAAGTCGCATAAAAAAGGCAATCAGATTGAAACACCTGTTGTAAATGGAGACACTGCTTTAACTAGCCAGCAGGATGAAATCAATGTTGTTCATGAAAAGGAGCCAAATCAGGCTACAAATGAAATAGAAGATCCGTCAAAAGAAGAAACAAAGACACCTTCTGGGAAAGTAACCAGAGAGCTTAAGCCACCAATTGTTCTTGAGGTGAGGCTTCTGTTACAAATGAGACATGTCATATCTCTTTCTGCAAGAAGTTTGAACCATAGCGACATCCAGTCAATTATTTATTCGCATATTAACATCACCTTTGGTCGGTTTTGCACTGGCAACCAAAAAATGCAGGCTTTAGCTGCTTCTGGGTTGAGGTCTCTCCGTTATGCTCGTGAAGTTGATGGATTAGAAAAGGTAGTTGCTCTGGACAATGATAAAGGTAATACACACATTTCTAAACTTCTTAGCTAGTTATGAATGCCGCCGTGCTTGCATTCAATGCGGTTTTCTTTCTTCAGCTTCTGTTGAAGCTTGCAAGAGGAACATCAAGTTCAATGGGGCTTCTGTTATTGGCAAGGTGGAAGCTCACTTGGCTGATGCTCGAGTTTACATGCTCACACATCCAAAAGAATTTGATGTTGTAAGGCTTCTAAATATTTGCAAATTTAGCTCTACCTTTCCTTTCCACTTTTCTGAGATAGGACCATTTGATGTGTTCTGGAAAATGTCAGCTGATGAATTCAGCTTTTTTATGCTGACTAGCTTTGTTTGGAAAGCATGCATCCGATTATCATCTAGGTTATAACATTTGTACGTCCCCCCCCCCCTCCCCCCCCCCCCCCCCCCGTCCCGGTGGGTTGGGAGTTAGGCCAGTGTGCTACTTTGGAGGAGGTTTGGTTGGTGTTTTGTGTTCATCTGACTGTTTGTTGGAGGATGAGGGCGTTTACTTATTTTATGTTCTGTCTACTCACTTCGTGACAACTCTGGGAAAATCTTGAGCAACATAATTGTGGATTTGCTCCTTCAAATGTTTTTAGATTTTATGTACGCTACTCAGGTAGACTAAGGTTCTACTGTTTGAAGTATTTGGAATTTATGTTGTAGGGCTTTAGGTGAACCTTGTTATTGGTCTGAAGGCCCAAAGTACTCATGTAAATAGGACATTGGATCATTGCATTAAGTATACATGATTATTACCGTAATTTACAAATGAGTATTATTTAAGATGCTTTACGCATTGCTTGATTTTTTGCTCCTACTTCCTTGCTGGTTTATGCTTCTCCAATGTCTTTTAGGTTGATCTTGACCCCTATGGGTCACCATCTGTATTCCTCGACTCAGCTGTACAGGCTGTTGCTGATGGTGGGCTATTAATGTGCACAGCCACTGATCTGGCAGTACTTTGTGGAACCAATGGAGAAGTTTGCTACTCCAAGTATGGGCAGTACTCACCAAAAAGTTCCAACTGAACAGTTTATATGTTGTTCGGTTGTTCTGTAAGTTATAACAATCAATTCTGTTGTGTAGGTATGGTTCCTACCCAGTCAGAGGCAAGTATTGCCATGAAATGGCTTTGAGAATCCTCCTTGCCAGTATTGAGGTACGCAACTCCAAAGCAAATTCTGAATGATTTCACTCTGAACTTTTGTTATGCTGAACCATGATCAGTTGATGAGCTATCATAAAATGCTATCATGAAACATATGCTTTCTTTTACAATCAAACAATTCACAAATTTCAATATTCTATGAAGGTACTATGTTTTTAGTTTAAGTTACAAGCTTTTGCTGAATGATCCGTAAATTTAACTCTAGTTACCATTTTTGTCCTTCGGGTATCTTAATTCCTCCCATGCTTACCACTTCTCTTTACACCAGAGCCATGCAAATCGGTACAAGAGATATATTGTGCCTGTTCTCTCTGTGTATATGGATTTCTATGTCCGTGTTTTTGTTCGAGTATTCACGTAAGATTCTTTTTACCTTCTTTCTGTGCAATTACTCCATTATGTTCTTTATTTGGTTCTACTTGACAGTGCTTCTAATTCATCATAACATATGGATTTCACTGCAGTTCTGCAAGTGAAATAAAGAATACTCCACTTAAACTTTCTTATGTATATCAATGTGTCGGCTGTGATTCTTTCCATCTTCAGTCCCTTGGGAGGACTGTCACTAAGGTATGTTTTGCGTATCATTCACCCCTCCTGTATAACTTTCCTCAAATTCCACCCAAGAGTCTGAAGCTTTCTTTTTTAACTTGTTCTTTCTGTTTGGACTGAAGAATAATAGCGTGAAGCATGCGCCTGGTATTGGACCTGTTGTTCCTCAAGAATGCAGCGACTGTGGAAAGAAATTTAATGTGGGCGGGCCAATATATTCTGCTCCTATTCATGATCAAGATTGGGTACTTTCTACACTGACAGATGTTAGGCCAATGAAGGATAGATATCCTGCATACAACAAAATTACTTCAGTACTAACTACTGTATCAGAGGTATTGCCATGGCTAGTATCTCTCTTTGCCAAGTTTTTATTGTTGAGCATACGTGATTATGCAGAATTGATCCGTCAATCCTTGGTGTTATTGTATCACTGGATTGATGGTACTCTTGAGAATTTTTAAGAAAGACTGCTTGAATGAACTATTAATCATAACCCATGGTAAGATAAAAGAACATGACACGTGTAGAATCAAGCAAGAATTTTGCTGTCCAGTAAATTGGTTACTCCAGCTAGGAAGTAGTAGACCGTTTCCTGGTCCGTCTTTTTCCATTTTGCTTGATAAAAGCAGAAGCTTGTAAATTATCCTTGGTGTGCAAAGGGTCGGAATGATTTTGCAGTAATTTAGACCATCTAGGTTAGCATTTATTTGTTGTGTCATGTGCATATTTGTGGATAGGTTATATGGAACTGATGAATTATTTATTATGTGTTCTCTTTAAATTTCACTCACGTTTTCTCTTGCTATGCAGGAATTGCATGACATTCCATTATTTTTTAGTCTCCACAACATATCTGGGACTGTGAAGTGCACATCACCATCTGCAGTTATGTTCCGGTCAGCGGTTATAAATGCAGGATATCAGATCTCAAGCAGTCACTGTAACCCGCTTGGGCTGAAGTCTGATGCCCCGTGGGATGTTATTTGGGACATCATGCGCTGCTGGGTAAATATTGATTGTTTGTGACTTTTGGTCACAACTTCCATTCAGTATGTAGCCTCAAGTACCCCCATGAACTTGTATTTACCTTATGGCTTTCTGGAATATTTGAACGCAGGTGAAAAACCATCCAATCAAGGAACAGCCGCGTGATTCCCCGGGCACTGCAATCCTTTCTAAATCTCCACAGCTAGAAGTACGCTATTTGTTGAGATTACGATGTCCCTTGTATGCCTGTATGTGAACAAAATTGTATTTTTACTCATTTTATGTTTTCATCGTAGGCAAATTTCTCTAGAGCAGTTGCTGCCCTCAGCAAGGCTCAGGTGAAGAAGGTGAATCGGTTCCTTCCAAACCCAGAAAGTCACTGGGGTCCGAAGGTCAGGGCAGGTCGGAGAATTACAAGCAAGCATATCTCTCTGTTAGGTGCAGAGGCTCTCAATGGAGCTATTAGCCACCAAGATGGAAATGGAGAGGTGACAGATAAGCCAGCTTCAGATACTGGAGCGACTGTCACAGATGAAGAGAATGAACCTTCAACCAAACGCCAGAAAACCGACGATGGCGAACCCTCTAGTGAACCTTGATCGACATGATCATCGTAACTTTTGTTCGTGAATCATGATATCACTCGTTTTTTCTTTCTTGTGAGAGAACAGACTATTGATACTAGCTACGATGACATGTTTTGGGCAGTGAATTTTGATCATTCAATTTTACTCGATAGCTGTCATTATTATTTTCGTGTTTGATATGCCGGTTGATGGTGATTAAGTAGCTGTGAGCCTGTGACAGGTGCTGTACAAACGGAGCTATACTTGTGCCTAATCCAACAGGACTCAAGTTGATGTTTGCCGTGTCACGTATGAAAATTCAAAATGAAGGAAATATTTCTGAAGGTCAAGAAGGCGTTTGAAGGTTGGTATACTTGCTTGACACACAACTTAACATTATTGTTTCTGTACCGTTACAGGAATCGTTATTAGATTTTCTGGTGATATGACCATGTCGTGCCTTCTGTCTTGTTACAAGACTCATTGTATTCTCAATTTTTTTTAGAACACCTCAAGAGGGGCAGAGGGGTCCTACCTTTTTTTCATGGACAACTATACGTTCCAAATGTTCGTGCCTATACTATAGGTCCGAACGATCGCCCCCCCCCCCCCCTTCCCCTCGCAATACCTTGAGGGGTAGATTGCGCGAAGCGAACTCACCTATCCATTGGGACGGAGGCCTAACTATCTAATTTGCCCACCCATCCCTGGCCCACCCCCTCAGGCGTCACCACCTCCCCTACTCCAACTTTCTTACCTCCAGAGTAAGAAAAAGCATCCCATGATCTCCATCAACCCCTTTTTTCTTTTTCTCTCTCCCTGGCGACGCCCTCAAGCTGGCGACACCCCCCCCCCCCTAGATTTGCTGAAGTTATCACGTGATCTTGCCTGAAACTACCACCAGGGACACCATATCTTGCTAGGCATTCGGGATCCAACATGAAAGTAGAAGAATAAGGTAAATCTAAGCACTCCTACAGTATCTATAATATCAATTCAGTCCAAATTCAAGGCCCCACGGAAAAATAAACACACAAAAACATGATGGGAAGAAAAAGGACAATTTTCCTTGTTTTTATCATACTTTGTGCATATAAGATACAAGTCAAATTCAAATGAGTTACTAGGGGGAGATAACAATGTGTACAATAGAAGAATTATCAGGGCATATACAGATTTTCTGTTGAAAAAGGCAATTCCTTTTCAACTTATTTCACAAAAACCATGTAATTCTTCTGCAAAACACTTGTTGTATCTAAGAATAGAAAATTTTCACAACTCCCCAGCTAGATCCATACTTGTTTCAAATATCCACTATTGTATAGGGATGAAAAGCAATAAAAAATCTACCATCTTGTTTCATACAAAATTATCATCTGTGGAATAGAAGAAAAAAGATGATTTATAATGTGTTACCATGCCAACATGGTGCAAGTTACCACACATTAACAACGTAAGCTACCACCAAGAAAGTAGAACGGAGAGTTCCAGCAGTGACTAGTGTTGCCAAGTGAAATACACTGCCAAATGACTACCACTTTGTAACCTACAAAAAAATAACAATATCGAAATCAGTTCAAATAAAATTACAAGAAAAAATACTATTGATGTATGAAAAAATTAATGTACAATTGTGTGGTTGATGCTCATAAATGTGCAAGCAAGTGTTGTAAGATGGCGGATATCCACGGAGATAACACGAATGTTAAAGAGAGTGGTGAGCAAGAGAACCAGCATGATGAGGATGCACATACGACTAGCTTTGGTTCTGCCAACGTCAACCGCCAAGTCGCAGGTAAGAAACGATTCACACATACTCTCTATCCATGCCAAAAATGTTATACTATTGTCAGCTCTACATGTGAGCAATTACCAGCCTAAATGCATAGTAGTTACCATGCTACATCTATTAAACTACTAGGATTCCTGCAAGTAGAACACCATGATGAGTTTGCAAAGTATGTTTTACTCCATTTTATGTGAATTAGCTAGCACTGCTTTTAAGGTTTACAGAAAAAAGGAGCGTTGAGCATGTGACGTGACTTGAAACCGCGTCGGTATTTTCCCAAAGAGGAAGGGATGATGCAGCAGAGCGACGGTAAGTATTTTCTTCAGTTAAGAAACCAAGGTATCAATCCGTAGAGGAAGATCAAGTAACTATGTAAACGACACATGCACATAAAAAACAAATACTTGCAACCCGACGCGTAAGAGAGGTTGTCAAGCTCTCAACGATAAAAAGATAGATTAGGTTGTGATAGGTTGGGCAAACAGATCTCGTAAGAACACAAAATAAAAGAAGTAAACAAAAAGTACAGCAAGATATTTTTGGATTTTTGGATTAATAGATCTGAAAATAGACATGGCAAAAAGATAGATCGGAAAGCAATATGTTGGAAAAGTAGACCCGTGGGCCATAGGTTTCACTAGTGGCTTCTCTCATGAGTATAGCACACGGTAGGTGAATAAATTACTGTTGGACGTTTGATAGAAGATCGAATAATCATGACGATATCCAAGGCAATGATCATTATATAGGCATCACGTCCAAGATAAGTGGATCGAAACAATTTTGCATCTACTACTATTACTTCACACATCGACCGCTATCCAACACGCATCTAGTGTATTAAGTTCATGGAGAAACGGAGTAATGCAATAAGAACGGTGATATGATGTAGACAAGATCTATTCATGTAGGAATAGACCCCATCTTGTCATCCTTAATGGCAACGATACATGCGTGCCTTGCTGCCCCTTCTGTCACTTGGAAAGGGCACCGCAAGATCGAACCCATCACAAAGCACCTCTTCCCATGGCAAGAAAAATCGATCTAGTTGGCCGAACTAAACCAAAAATTTGAAGAAGAAATACGAGGCTATAAGTAATCGTGCAAATAAGAGATCAAAGAAGACTCAAATCATATTTATGGATAGAAACTGATCATGAACTCAAAATTCATCGAATCCCAACAAACACACCGCAAAAAGTCATTACATCAAATAGATCTCAAAGAGACCATTGTATTGAGAATCAAGAGAGAAAGAGGAAGTCATTTAGCTACTGCCTACGGACCCATAGGTCTATGGTGGACTACTCATGCATCATCGGAGAGGCACCCATGAAGACGATGCACCCCTCCGTGATGGTGTTAGATTGGATCTCGAGGTTCTGGACCTTGCGGTGGCTGGAATTGTGTTTCGTCGACTCCCCTAGGTTTTTTTGAATATCTGGGAATTTATATAGATGATAATCGGTGGAGGGGGTCCCCGAGGCAGCCACAACCCATCAGAGCATGCCTGGGGCCTCTAGCGCGCCTTGGTGGGTTGTGGGCGGCCTGGGCTCCCTCCTGGTTACTTCTTTGGCCCACCAACACTCTTCTGGTCCAAAACAAATCTTCAAAAAGTTTCGTCTTGATTGGACTCCGTCTGGTACTGATTTTCTGCGAATTAAAAAACAAGCAAAAACATCAACTGGCACTTTGGCACTATGTCAATAGGTTAGTCCCAAAAAATGATATAAAGTTGCTATAAAATGATTGTAAAACATCCAAGATTGATAATATAACAACATGGAACAATCAAAAATTATAGATACGTTGGATACGTATCAGCATCCCCAAGCTTAATTTCTACTCGTCCTCGAGTAGGTAAGTGATAAAAATAGAATTTTTATGTGGAATGTTGCCTAACATGTTCATCACATATTTTTTTCTTTTGTAGCATGGACATTTGGACTTTTAGATGGTTCAAAACAATAGTCTAGTTTTGACATAGAGACTTTAATACTCAAGCATATCAACAAGCAACCATGTCTTTCAAAATATCAACACTAAAGAAAGCTATCCCTAGCCCATCATGCTCAATCATTATTCCATTCATGAAACACACTTAAGTATTAGCTACACCTAATGCTCAAGTACGATCATAGTGCCCCCTAGTTGGTGCTTTATAAGAGAAGATGGAGACTCAAGTAAAAATAAAAATTGCATAAAGTAAATAGATAGGCCCTTCGCAGAGGGAAGTAGGGATTTGTAGAGGTGCCAGAGCTCAAGGTTTAAATTGATAAGAGAAAAATATTTTGGGTGACATGCCTTTTTTGTCAACGAAAACGACCGGGAGCTTTCAATACCTTTCCATGCTAGATACTCCCTCCGTTTCAAAATAAGTGACTCAAAAATGACTCAACTTTGTACTAAAGTTAGTACAAACTTGAGTCATTTTTGAGTCACTTAATTTGGGACGGAGGGAATACATCATAAGCGGTTACCAAACAGAAAATAAATTTTATTCCTTTTTCCACCATTCTTTCACTTTTCATGGCTAGACCAATCCACGGTTGCCTTCCATACGAACACTTTCCAAGGTATTTATTATTTGACAACATAAAGTAAATTTCTTTTCTTTTTTTATTTCGGGACTAGGCATCCCAACTACCATAATACTCTCGTGCAATGACAAGTGAATAAACACTCAACTTGAGAATAACACATATAGCATGGAAAAATATCGGTCAACCCCTTCCGCTTCATGAGAGGTACGAGGACACAAAAAGGAAAATTTGTTTTGAAAATTAGAGATGGCACATACAAATTTGCTTGGAGTGGCATGGAAATACCACATATAGCTAGGTATGGTGGACTCATATGGCAAAACTGGATTTAAGGATTTTGGATGCACAAGTAGTATTTCTACTTAGTACAAGTGAAGGCTAACAAATAGATTGAGAAGCAACCAACCAAGAAACGAAAAATCACATAAGAGAGCATTAAGCATAACTAACACCGAATAATGCACCATAAGTAGGATGTAATTTCATTGCACAACTATTGACTTTCGTGCTTGCATAGGGGATCACAAACCTTAACACCAATATTCTTACTAAGCATAATTACTCACCAACATAACTCACATATTACTATCATCATGTCTCAAAACTATTACAAAGAATCAAGTTTAATTTGTCCAATGATTTTTATGAAAGTTTTTATTATATCCCTCTTGAATATCTATCACTTTGGGACTAGTTTCATATATTGTCATTGCTTTTGACAAGTTCACATAGATTTAAGTGAAGATCATGAACATAAAAGTTTCATCTCACAAATTAATATAAGTGAAGATGAGAGGATTTTTTTCAAAATTACTAAGTCTCAAATTAATATAAGTGAAACATGAGAGCATTTCTTCAAACATCTAAAAGCACACCGTGCTCAAAAAGATATAAGTGAAGCACTAGAGAAATTCCATAGCTCGAAAAATTGAAGTGAAGCATATAGAGCAATTCTAACAAACCATAGCATAATTTTGCCTTTCTCAAATAGGTGTGTCCAGCAAGGATAAAAATAAAATCAAGCAAAGACTCAAATAATACAAGATGCTCCAAGCAAAACTCATGATATATGACGAATAAAAATATAGCTTAAAGTAAAATACCGATGGTTGTTAGAAGAAAGCAGGGATGCCACTCGGGGCATCCCCAAGCTTAGTTGCTTTCTACTCTTTGGATATTATCTTGGGGTTCCATGGTCATCCACAAGCTTATTCTCTTCTTACTCCTTATTCCTTCATCCATCGTGATCTCACCCAAAACTTGAAAACTTCAATCACACAAAACTTAACAAAATCTTCGTGAGATCCATTAGTATAATAAAGCAAAATACCACTCTAAGTATTGTTACAAACCCATTCATATTTTATTATTGCGTTATATCTACTGTATTCTGATTTTACCATGACTTATACCCTTCAATACAAGCCATAGATTTGTCAAAACAAGCACACAATGCAATGAAAACAGAATCTGTCTCAAACAGAACAGTATGTAGTAATCTGTACTCGACCCATACTTATGTAACTCTAAAAATTCTGTAATATTAGTAAAACTTAAAGAATTTGTATAAAAATATTGTGTTAAAATTTCAGCTCATTATCATGCTCCAGTAAAAAATGAAAATCCGTGCACTGGAGTCAAAGTTTCTGTTTCAGATTCAACATTGTTTCTACTCATCTTATGAATCATTCTAAAATTTCTACTTGGCACAAACACTAAATAAAACATAAAAATATAATCATAACAGAAGCATAATTTTGCAAACACTCAAAAACAGAAAGGGAAATATAAAATAAATTTTATTCATTGGGCTGCCTCCCAACAAGCGATATCGTTTATGCCCCTAATTAGGCATAACACAAGGATTCAAGTATTGTCACCTTTTGTTTCCAACTCCTTAAGCACACAATAAGAATTTTTCAAAGATCTAGCATGCATACTTTCAATGACAACACTTCTAGGAATAGGATTGAAAAATTTGTTCTTGCCATTAAGGTTGTTTACCACTTCAACAAAATTGGGATGAATACTAATCATTTTAATCTTCATTGTTTCTACTAGAAGTGGTACCCTTATTCTTCGGAACATGTGTAGTCTTGCAATATTTACTAATAGGAGTTTTCTCAATAATCTTAACGGTAGAAAAATCTGAACTTAAGTTACTAAAGATTTCTTCCAACTTATCAATTCTAGCGGGGCTCTCTTCCATTGTTTTGTTTACTTAGGGTTCTTTTTTTCCTTTAACATTTTAAGAGCGTTTCCCACTTTTGAAACAATTTTATTAGCAAGATTATGCATTCTTTTATCTAATTTCTCAATATTTTCTTTAGTAAGCATTTTGTTTTCAATAGCATCCAACTTTTGCACAACATGCTCAAGAGTTAAAATCGTTTCATTGATAGTGATAGGTGGTGAATCCACCAAATTTCCCATATAATTAAAAACATCCAAGACGGGGCACATTAAGAAATTCCCACCGGTAATCGTATCAAGGACGAATCTATACCAAGTGGTGATGCCCACATAAAAACTGTGAAGAAGAACAACAGCAGATTCCTTATGAGTAGATCTATTATGAGCATTGTAAATCCTATACCAAACATATTTAAGATTCCCCCCTTTGTTTAAAGTTAAGTACCTCATTCTCGGGTGTGCATGCAATAACGGAAGAACTGACCATAGTGAAAAGGTAGACAAACAAGAGACCTGACGAGAGAAAAGCAACGAAAAAGAAAGCGAATAAAACGTCAAATTTGTGAAGTGGGGAAGAGGAAAATGGAAAATAATGTAAATTGCAAGGAGATGAGATTTGTGATTAGGAACCTGATAGATGTTGATGATGTCTCCCCGGCACCAGAGATTGACACGCTAGAGAGATCGCTTCCTCCCCGGCAACGGCGCCAGAAATTCCTTTGACGTGGCTTGAAACTGCGTCGGTAATTCCCCAAAGAGGAAGGGATGATGCAGCACAACGACGATAAGTATTTCCCTTAGTTAAGAAACCAAGGTATCAATCCGTAGAGGAAGGTCAAGCAACTATGTAAACGACACCTGCACACAAAAAACAAATACTTGCAACCTGACGCATAAGAGAGGTTGTCAAGCTCTCAACGATAAAAAGGATAGATTAGGTTGTGATAGGTTAGGCAAATAGATCTTGCAAGAACACAAAATAAAAGAAGTAAACAAAAAGTGCAGCAAGGTATTTTTGGGTTTTTGAATTAATAGATTTGAAAACAAACACGACAAAAGATAGATCGAAAAGCAATATGTTGGAAAAGTAGACCTCGGGGCCGTAGGTTTCACTAGTGGCTTCTCTCATGAGTATAGCACACGGTGGGTGAACAAATTACTCTTGGGAAATTGATAGAAGATCGAATAATTATGATGATATCCAAGGAAATGATCATTATATAGGCATCATGTCCAAGATAAGTAGACCGAAACGATTCTGCATCTACTACTATTAGTCCACACATCGATCGTTATCCAGTATGCATCTAGTGTATTAAGTTCATGGAGAAACGGAGTAATACAATAAGAACGGTGACATGATGTAGACAAGATCTATCCATGTAGGAATAGACCTCATCTTGTTATCCTTAATGGCAACGATACATGCGTGCCTTGTGCCCCTTCTATCATTGGGAAAGGACACCGCAAGATCGAACCCATCACAAAGCACCTCTTTCCATGATAAGAAAAATTGAACTAGTTGGCCTAACTAAACCAAAGATTCGAAGAAGAAATATGAGGCTATAAGTAATCATGCAAATAAGAGATCAAAGAAAACTCAAATTATATTCATGGATAGAAACTGATCATGAACCTCAAATTCATCGGATCCCAACAAACACACCGCAAAAAGTCATTACATCAAATAGATCTTCAAGATACCATTGTATTGAGAATCAAAAGAGAGAGAGGAAGTCATCTAGCTACTTCCTACGGACCCGTAGGTCTATGGTGGACTACTCACACATCATCGGAGAGGTACCCATGAAGACGATGCACCCCTCCGTGATTACGTTAGATTGGATCTCGAGGTTCTAGAACTTGTGGCGTCTGGAATTGTGTTTCGTCGAATCCCATAGTTTTTTTTTGAATATTTGGGAATTTATAGAGATGATAGTCGATGGAGGGGGTCCCCAGGATGGCCACAACCAATCAGGGCGCACTTGGGGCCTCTGGCGCGTCCTGGTGGGTTGTGGGCGGCCTGCGCTCCCTCCTGGTTACTTCTTTGGCCCACTGACACTCTTCTGGTCCGATAAAAATCTCCAAAAAGTTTCGTCTTGATTGGACTCCGTTTGGTACCGATTTTCTGCGAAGTAAAAAACAAGCAAAAAACAGCAACCAACACTTTGGCACTATGTAAATAGGTTAGTCCCAGAAAATGATATAAAGTTGCTACAAAATGATTGTAAAACATCCAAGATTGATAATATAACAACATGGAACAATAAAAAATTATAGATACGTTGGATACGTATCAACATGCAAATATAAAACAAAGAGGAACAAAATATCATGTTTTTCTTGACTTAATGAAACAAAGAAAAGTAAGAAAGGTAATGATTCACCGGGTGTTACCATGCCAATATACTGCAAATTACCGCACATGTTCAATACAAGTTACCACCAAAATGATAAAACATGTTTTGACAGACTGCTTCATGTGAAAAACATGCAAGTGCTCCACCTACATCTAACCCGAGGATCCATGAGCCAAACAAGGAAGCAAGTTCTAGCATTGGGGGTGGGGTGGGGGATAAAAGTTCTTTGATGTATCGATCAGCGAGCCGACAAGTCCATAAACAGGAGCGCTGAACGCTGACCAGGGAGGGATTAACACTGAGGCATACTCCATGCCTAAGGCTACTGATACAACAATGAAGTTCGACACTTTTGAGGAGGTTGTTGCTCACTATGAGCTATATGCACTCAGGAATAGATTTGGGACAAGGATAGAGTACACGGGACCACAAAAGGACAACACGGTGAGCAAAGCACTTCTTGTGTGTGGGAAAGGCAACAAGCCAAAGAAGAAGGAGGAGGAGGTGCAGGATGTGCAGAACCCAGAAGGCATCATGAAGAAGAGAAAAACTCGGAAGATTGTGAGGACTCGGTGTCCAGCCCACCTTTATCTTATGCACAAGGATGTGTGGTGGAGAGGCGAATGCTCTGACGACAACAACAACCACCCACTGATCAGAAAGCCGTCCCTAGCAAAAAAATTAGCATCACATCAGAACATCCCCAAAGACAAGCAAGGCTTCTTACGAATTCTGCACGAATGTAACATAGAGACCGCGAGACAAATGCAACTAATCTCATGGTTCTATGGTGCTGCCGAGAATGTACCATACACGACGCAGGACCTTGCAAATCAGCGAGCCAAATTTCGTAAGGAGTATCGTAATGCGGATGTGGGGAGCATGATTGCATACTTTGAGGTGCTGAGGGCAAAGGATCTAGATTTCTATTGGATGATGAAACTTGATGACAAAGACAGAGTGAAAAACATGTTCTGGATAGATGGCGCGTCAAGCAGGGCATACGCAAAATACAAGGACATTGTGTTGTTCTACACGGCGTACATGACTAATACATACACGATGCCGTGTGTACCCTTCATTGGCATTAACAACCACGGGCAATCAGTCCAATTCGGTTGTGGTTTCGTTCAAAACGAACTCACTGACAGCTTTGTGTGATTGTTTAACACATTCTTGCATGCAATGGGTGGGGTTGCGCCAAAGAACATAATCACAGATCAGGACTTTGCCATGAGGAATGCTATTTATGAGGTGTTCATTGGGATAGTGCGTGGAAATTGCAGATGGCACATTATGAAGAAAGCACTGGAGAAGCTTGGGAGGCTAATGGTTGATGATCAACCATTGAACAAAGCATTCAAAGATTGTGTTGACAACAACTTGACTAGTATTGTATTTCCACACAACACACTCCAATCCATTAACCGCAATAATATCTATTGTGGCGTGATATCCAAAGTTACCATGTTGATTTATAATAAATTACCACCAATTGTACCCATTTTTTCCACATTTAAAAATAGGTTTCATGTAAAACGGGAATGTTATGGTAACCAGAAAAAGTTACCAGCACTCATGTTTTGAAGTGACCATGACCACTTTAGCATGTTTACGATGTAGACCTAGTTCCCTATTCTCCATGAACTAGAACCACCAAGTGTTGACTAAATGAAGTTATCATGTTAAGTACATCAATACTTATCATGATATGTGCAATTGAGTTACCTTCTCATTGACTTTTGAATGCAATGGAATAGTTACCAAGAGTTGTTTGTTCAAGTTATCATAACTGTGTGCATTAGGGAAGTTCCATATTCTGCATGAACTAGGACCACTTAGTGATGCATGAAGGAAGTTATCATGTTGAGAACCTGAAAGTTATCATGACATGTGCACTTTAGTTACCACCTCCTTGGTTTTTGAATGCAGTGGAAGAGTTTCAGGAAAAATGGTGGAAAATGATGGATGATCATGGGTAGACAGACAACGAACATTCCATTGGCTGTGGGAAACAGGGAATGTTGGGTCCTGGTGTACTACATGCACGACTTCTTCCCGTTCTTGCAGGCTACGACAAGGAGCGAGGGATTCAACGATGTGCTGAAGAAGTATGTCAACCCAAATAACTCGCTAGTCAAATTTGCAAAATAGTACATTGCGATCCAGGAGAAGGTGATGGTGAGCGTGGTAAAAGAGCACCTGGAAACAATGTACAAAGAGGTGGAAACATACTCATTCAACCCGCTCGAGTTACAAGTACAGGGCCTCTACAGCATAATAGTTTCTCCAAATTCCAGATGAAGATGAAGGTGAAAACTAGATACAAATGTGACACATTGCAAGATGGGTCATTCAAGGTTGGACCAGTCAGAGGAGTCGTACCAAAATATGGGGACAGGGACTACCATGTGCAAGCAAACAAGAATGAAGGGACATATTCATGCATTTGTTGCAAGTTTGAACGAGATGGTATACTATGTGCACACGTGCTACGAGTGATGGACCAAATCGGGGTGTATGAGATACCTGAGAAATACATTCTGAAGGGGTGTATGAGATACCTGAGAAATACATTCTGAAGAGCTGGACTTGGGATCGGGAAGAATATCTAATCAAGCCCAATTTTGAACAGCCAATGGTTGGTAAGAGCATGGCAAAGGGGGGTAAAAGCGTCATGCGATATACGTCAATGCTGAAGGATTTCAAGGCAATAGCCAAGGATCTAGACTGGCCCCACAGATCAATACTAGTTTTTTCTGCGCACTTTGTCCTCACTCGTGCGCATGTGGGAACAACTTCCCGATCGGTCACCCATCATAGAACTACTCCAAGCCAAGCACGCTTAACTTGAGAGTTCTGTTCAAATGGGATCTCGAAAAAGTAGGAATTCATTATTGATATGAGTAGTCTATCATCCCTAATGTGCCAGGCTATCACATATTGTCACTACTACCGTTACTTTTTCTACTACTATTTGCCATGCTACTAAATCTTTGCTGCAGGGAGATATCCCAGGTGCGGTTGAATTGACAACTCAACTGTCAAGGTCAATAAATATTCTTTGGCCCCCCTTGTGCCGAACCAATAAATTAAGGTGAAATACTACCAGTAAAGACTGTCGTGATCCCCTACACTTCTGGGTTATCAAGTATTTCCTTGGATAGGAATTGCTTCAAGGTTACGAGTCACCGCTAACATATTGCCCATAGGGTTATAAAAGTGACCCACCGGTGTCTGAAAGCGTCGGGGTGGTGATGGAGCTGGGGTATGGTGAGGTGGCTCATGCCGGCGATCCAAACGCGGCTGACCAGTCGCTGGCGTAGATTGAGGCATGACGAATAAGCGTGCAGGCTCTAGATCAGCAGGAAGTCGAGACAGATGTTTCCTCTGGTGGACCGCATCAGAGGCATCTCGGCAAAGTCCAGGCCGTCAGGCTTCCGCTTTCAAGCGCTTAGTTTCGCTATGGATGTGAGTCTGCAACTTCGCCATGCGAGTATTTTCAGCATCAATTTCCTCCTCGATCTTAGCCACCTATCCGCGGAGCGTGGTTAGCATCGCATTGCGTACCTCCTGATTCTCCATGGTTACCGGCGTCTCTAAGAGATTTGTCATCTTTGCCATCAGATCGTGCATGCTTGAGCCGATGATTTTCTTGACCTAACCATTCATGAAACTGGGTCAGTCTCGGTCATCGCACCAGCCGTTGCAGAAATATGGGTTGCTGCCGTTCCCGTCATGAAAACAGTGGCTTGATGAGGCGGCTCATGGGACTCCTTGGTGGTTTCATCTCCTGAATGACTTCCGAGCCAACCATAAAAAAGTGGATAGATCGACTCGATGTCTCCCATCGAAGACTCACCATCAGAGTTAACGAGGGTGTCTCTGTTATTTGCCACGTCATCCACGAGATCGACTCCTTGAGTAAAGCCGATGAAGACATGATGTTGGCTGGCTTGCGCCGGCTGGGTTGAGCGCGCCGAGCCAGCTCGACGATGTCAGTGCAGGTGTTCGGCTCGGGTCTAGATGCGTCGATCTTGCCAGTGAAGAGGTGGATCTTGCCAAAGGGGACCCGATACCTGTAGTCGATTGAGCCAGCCTCGGGACCCCTAGTCCAATTCGTCGATGTAGAGCTTGCCACAACGGCTCTTGGTCATCTGACCAACCGCGTATCCCTTGAACCCTGAGAGAGCTCCCTCCAAGAACTGAACTCCACCGTGTGGTGGCCCCACGGTGGGCGCCAACTGTCGTGGTTTTGCCACGACAGATGTCCTGGTGAGAGAACTTAGGTGTGAGCCCATCGCAACTAGGTGGCGACTTGGACGGGGTTGATTGGGAACGAGAGACAAGGGTTTACCCAGGTTCGGCCCCTCCGATGGACGTAAAAGCCTATGTCATGCTTTGTGTATATTGATGATGATCTCGATTACAAGGGTGCAGAATCGCTAGCCTAGCTCTCGAGGGTTTATTTCTTACTTGATATTTCTTCCTCACGGGCACACCTTTATATATATATATATATATAGGTTGAGGCCCGAGGTTACAATAGACACTGGGTCGAAGTATAACCTGTGACCTACCCTAATTCCTACTTATCTTGTCCTGCAGTAGAAGTTTCCTTACGACAACACCCTCGAGCCGGCCTTTAGGAGCGCACTGCCCTTCGGCCCTTCAGACTTCTAGGACCTTCATTGGCGGGTCTACAAAATTGGTCGCCTTTATCTTCGTTAAGTTGCCATCCATACCATCGGGTTAAACCTATACGGTGTGTTATCTGTGGGGTATATCCCCAACAGTCGCCGCCCGAGTCGTCCTTGGGGAGGAAGCGACGTGAGGGCCCGTTGTATTCTCAATAGAAATAAGTTTGGTATGTCGACCTTACGAGTGTGGTAGTTCTAAACACTGGGTTGGCGTGGGTAATCCTTACAATGAGATGGATTTAAACTTATGCACCCACTACCATCACTATAGGCAATGGTGCCTAAGACACCCTTTTGTTTAATGCATCCAGTACCATCATTGTATGCAATGGTGCCAAGACACCCTTTTGGGACACACCATGGGTGCAAAACCGAAAACCTAAGGACGTGGCACCCCTATGCATCCACTAGAAAAAGTTAGAAGGTGAAGGACACACTTTATGAAGATGCTTGGATCTCCAAGATCAAGATCTCCACCAACTTTTCCATCACCCACATTTGCCATTTCATTGCCCTTTGTATTATCCTCTTGATGAGCATGACCACAATGACATTGTTCGGAAGCACACGGAGAGTGGCCACTACTACGTGGCCTGCCCAATTCTTGGGCACTCTCTACTCTCCCATGAAGCACTCGATTTGGAAGGCTCCCCCACCCCCCAGGTCAAGTTCTTTGCATCGTTAGCCATCAAAGACAGAATTTGGGCTGCTCGCAGATTTGCAAAGCATTAATGGTCAAATTGTGGTCTCTGTCCGGGAGGGAGCAAGAGTGCACGGTGCGCCTCTTTTTGAAATGTCGTTTCACCCTACGCTAATGGCAGAGGTTCAGCAGGGCCATCCTATTACATATGCAGCAAAACCAGCCCAAAATATGATTTTGGTCTCCCCCCTGTTGTCCCACCAATGAATTGTCCCAAGCCCTATGCCTTTGGAACTTGGCAAATAAGTGGGCCCCCCTTGAAAACTTTGACGCATCCTCTTGACACCATGAGCAATACATCAGGAATTGGTGGGTAATTTTTTCAGAACGGACACCCCTCATAGAAAGTAAGGCCGTCTCTTGGCATGCTCATTAGCTAAACCATATATGAGATAAAAGAAACAACCATGTATTCCAACACAAAAGGGTGTCCCCGTCTATCTTGCTCAGCAATATCAAATGTGAGACAAGCCATCGGGTCACCGCGGGCGCAAAGAAATTGGGACTCAAATATTTCAGGTTAGTAGCATCACATGTAACTCCGTGTATTGTAAAACAAACTATTATCTTTAATTAATAGATGAAACAAATCTTTTGTCTTTGTTTCAACTTAATGGATAATGACATTTTGTTCTAGAGAAGTGGATAAAAACATTGTGCAGGAAATGAGCACGTCATTCTAAACCGAATCCCCGTCCAGACCCACTATTTTTCCTTTGCCAATGTTGGGTTCTACCGTATGTGCATCGCATGCGAATTAAAAAAATCTACGCGCAGAACATCCAAGAACATGCTACGGAGATGGATCACAGTTCATTACCACTAGACGCGCGGTGCTGTGCAGCGGAAGTAGAGTTGGGGCAGCGCGTTCGTGTGGTCCGTCTCCTCCTCGTCCGATCACGCCTCGAATAGCCAGTCGCCGGATCCCACGTATAGGTTCGCCGGAGCGGTGCAAGTGCACCGCCTCTAACGGTATCCGCACATGTAGGAGGAACACCCGTGCGACGGACTGCTAGGTCTGATCACACGGTCGGCAGCGGCGAGTGGAGGTGGCTAGTTGCAACTCATGCAAAGCCCTAATGACGGCGCTGAAGCGATCAACCAGATGGGTGTGCCGCACCTCCACTATATATAGGCATCCGGCGCGGTCTCAACTCTTGGGCCTCGCACGGATCCTAAAGCCCACGTGTTCCTTTCCTTAAGCGCGCGACCCTTTAGGTTCTCGTCCACTTGGTCGTGAGTCAGATCACATCCGACTCGACTGGTCGGTAGCGGACTCTAGCAAGACGTACCGACTCCAAGTGTCCGATGAAGCTGGTTAGGTGAACCTGTACTTCACACTTCTGTTCTCTTTGCCACATGATATATGTTGTCGTGCACAAGGCGACATGGTCATCCTTGTTGCAGCACGACCTCTTTCTGGTTCCGGTGAATCCAACCAAGACTTCGGATTATCTCATATTCCTCATCGCATGGCCATGCTTATCTAGGTCGGATCACCCGAGGGGCCCAGAGTACATCTCTCCTAATCGGAGGGACAAATCCCATCTTGATCGACCATGTCTCGCAGCATGGGTCTAGACAAGCCCGAAACCTACCTTTGTAACTACCCAGTCACGGAGTAGCGTTTGGTCGGCCCAAAGAAAGTCTTTCACCATCCCGAGTACACGCGCCAGCTCAGGTCTTAGGACATAGAACGTATGTTGTACTAGAGACTCACAGATGACTTATCGCTGCGTCTCATAGTTGGGTCTATCCAACTCAGACCTTATCTCGACTCGGATCCGACTATGTCGTATCCGACGAGACCTTTCCGAGTCCACATTATCCGGCTAGCATCCAATGCTACATGGTCATTGAGACCGGACCATCCACCGTGTCATATGCTAGTCTAACTCGCTGCGCGTCCACACAACCCTTTCAACTAGGGACCATTTAGGACAGTCATCATATAATGCATAGTCTCACAAATAAGTCACATACTTGTTAATACACATCAATGATAATGTTCAAGGACTATCTTTATTCATAAACACATAGAAAATATCATCATACATGATTGCCTCTAGGGCATATCTCCAACAGCCAAAACATAAGGAAAACATTTGGGGCCGGGAGCGTCGGCCGAACGATTCGGCCGGCTCGCGCGCTATGCTAGCCACGAAAACCACCCCTTGTGCTACACGTGTGTATGTGGTGGGCCTCGCACAACCAATCCTTCTCCTATCCTTATCCTTTTCCCTTTCTTCTACCTCCAGCAGGTATTCCGCAACTGCGATTTTTCTCTCCTCTCCGCTACTCACGAACCACCGCAAGCTCCCCTCACCGTCGGCCGTTGTTGTCGCTGCCGTTTTGTGTCGCTGCTGCTCGCCGATCACCCATACCGACCACTCTCATCCCTTGGCTGCCCCGTGCTTTCTGTCCTAAGGTTGCAGCTCACCCTCCGGTCGGTTCCAGCTCATGGTCACCGTGGCGCACGACGGCGATGCTGCAACATGCACCCATCGGGCTTTGCTCCGACCAGGACCGCCTTTGCTACAAGCACCATGCGTAGATGCTACAACCGACATAGCAATTTGCTACAACCGGCGTCTCGTTCTGCTACAAGACATAGTCGGCGTAGATTTTTTGCTACAACCGTGCTAGCTTTTGCTACAACCGGCACTTAGTTTTGCTACAACGCACCACCGGTGTGGGTAGTTCGAGGACGGCGGCGCTTCTTCGACCAGCACTTCCCTGCTGCAAGCACCGTTTGTGATGCTACTATATGCATCTCGTTTTGCTACAAGCACGCCCACTTTTTGCTACAACCTGCATTTTGTTTTGCTACCACGCATCACCGGCATCATTTTTTTGCTACAATTGCGTTGCTTTTTTGCTACAATTGGAATTGCCATTTGCTACTATGCATCACCGGCGGCGGAGAAAGAGCTACGGCCGGCGACTTTGTTTTTGGTAGGACCGGTGATGATTTTTGCTGCGAGCGACAGAGTTCATTGAAGCTCGTGTGTCCATACGTGAGGGGTGGTTGAGAGCATGGGGTGAAGCCGACGACGAGGACGACCGGTGGGGGCTGCGCCCGACAACTAGGACAACCGGTGAGGACGACGAGCAGCGACAAGAGCGGCTGGGTCTTGCGACGGCCATGGAAAGGACACGGGAGCTTCCACGTCACGCCGGAGCACACCCACACGGTGGCCAGGGCAAGGACATGACGCTCGCGAACGAGATCTGAACAAAGGCAGGAGGAAGAAGATGCTGACGTGCTGAAGGAGGGATCTGACGACTCCTGTTGTCTAGATCGCACGACTGCAGACCGACCGGCCCAAATATTGGGCCGGCGCACCGGCGCCTAGCGCTGGCCAAAACTTAATTAGACCGGATCTATTGGGCCGTAGGCAAAACTACCTCATGAATGTGTGCAAGTCTACAACTGCTAAAAAAATTGTGGAAGTCTACAGCTCCAAAGCAGACAGCAAGTCGCAGAGCAGCCTTGTGCTGGTGCAAGAATCAACTCGGCCTTCAAGTAGTCACCTGCACCTGCACCTGCACGCCTGCACCGTCTGCGTTGCACTTGCACGACGGAGGTGGAGTCGGTCGTGTACCCGTGTGCGTGCGTGCGTGGTCATCCATCACACACAGACACAGTCAAAGCCACCCACTTTTCTGCAGCAGTATATCATCTCCTCTCACGTGCACATGCGCACCCGTGCCGTGTGGGTGTGGTCTACCGGCAGATCTTCCCGGGGCCAGGCGCGAGAGCTCAGATACTTAAAAGGGCGTAGTACGTACGTACACAGGTTTTCAGTCTGGGGGTGTGAAACCAGTCGCCGTTCATGTGAGCACGCACGTCGTGCCGCCGCCGGGGCTATGCGTCCGCGAGCGTGCCGTAACAGACAGGAGCCGGCGAGGCGAGGGCCCGCCGCACGTGGGCCGGCTCCCCGGCCCGCCGCCGTGGATTCCAGGCCAACGTGTCCGGCCACGGCGACGTGACACGCCACCCACGGGCAGGGCAGGGGCAGGGCTGTACGTACGCCGTCACGGTCCCGGCCGCCGGGGTCCGGGCGTCGAAATCAGCGGGGCGGGCCCAGGTCCGGTTGGTGGGGGAGCGTGGGGCCGCCGCTCCCACGTGTGATGTTGAGCCTTGTCGCCGTTCCCCGGCTCTATGCATGCATGGCATGGACGCCGGCCGGGATACCGATACGTATCGCCGGACTCCAGCCCATCTGTGTCTGGCAGGTCAACGGTCAGCGTCACGGCCCATGATCCCACTCCTGTCGCAGCCGGCAGCGCGTCGTTGATATCTTCGGGCGGGCACGCACGGACGCACGTCCATGTACATGCGCTGGCTCCATTCATTTTCCGCGGTACCACCGGCACGACCAGCTCACGCTCGGGGACGCCGTCCGATCCGTGCGCGGGATATCCCGCCGCACCGCACGTGTAACGGAGTGCCGATCAGCTTCATAGAGAGTTCCGTGAAACACTCATGGCCGTCTCCACTGTGCCGCACGTCCGCGCGCACTCAGCGCGGATTGGATGGCTCAAGCCGTGCGTGCGTGCGTGTGGGGATCCATGCCGCTCGTGGCTTGTGTGTGTGTGTATTCATCTCCATCTCGCGCGGTCGCCTTGGCATGGCTTGGCTGCTGGCATCATCGCATCAGCTGGTGCTGGCGGTGGTGCTGAAACCTATCTCCATGATCACTCCGTCCTTGGGTTGTGCCCCACCTCTGCCTCAGTGCGTGCGTGCGGCGGCAACTCTCGAGAGCACGGAGAGAAAGGTCGCGCTTCTCATCTGTCGCATCCGCGCGCACGGGTGGGTGCTGGCCTCGTTCCGCTCCGCACTCGAGTGCAAAAACAAAGTGGCGGCCCGTGCTGCGTTGCCGGCAAGTGTTCCTCCTCGTCGTGTTTCGCTGCACGGGCTTGTTGTTTCCGTCCAGATCTTCCGTTGCCACAGCTTCATCATCACTGCTTCGCAGAAAACAAAAAACAAAAAACAAAAATGCGGTTCCATTCTGCATCGTCGTAGAGGTTGCAAGTTCCCATTGCCGTCGGTATTATTGCGCGGAATACTTTGCAAAAAGAAAAAAAAGGAGCCGTCGTAAGAACGCGGTTATAGTACAACCAATTGCTGACTATAAGTCATCGTCATGTCATTTATAGCCCATCTTATAGTCAATATGTACAATAATTGATTAAAAAAGTATACTATTTTTTATTGCGTGGCTCATCTTTCACTCTCACAATGTATCTAGAAGTACGTGCTAAAGTTGGCTCTTCACGAAGAGCCCGCTTACTTTCTCTTTTCTCCAACTAAGTAAAAATATATTAGTTTATTTTTTATATTCCGTTGATTCAATTTTATTGTACTTGATCTAAAAGTAGACCATTCAAGTACGAGTTCACCGGCCCGGGAAAAACAAAGTACGTTCAACGGCACATTACTGCTACTACTACTAGATCTGAACTAAATATGCTGCTGTACTACTCTGGGTTAACTATCTGCAACCCTGATGCAGCACATGCAGAGCGCGACCGAGGGGAAGAACGCGGACATGTTCACACAGAACCTGTGGCAAAGACGAAACTAAAAAAGAGCGCAAGGGGTCGCAAACAAACGGACACGAGGAGCGCCAGTCGGGCAGGATCGAGTCAAACGAACTTGCGGCAGGATTTAGCACGCGCGATCTGACACGGCCTCATTTTACTCCGCTACCGATCGCAACCTAGATTCTTGGACAAGCTTCCCCGTTACCGAAGGCAGATATATCATGCCGTTTCCAAGTAGTAGTACAATCATCAGAGTATCTAGCGAGCACTCACTCGAAGAATCCAGCAGCAATTGGCAACATGATGAAAAGCAAAACATCTGGCTGACTGGCTCCATCGTCATCATACTCTACATAGCAATAGCACCCGCTATCCAGTCGATCGGTTTTTATTTTCTTTCATAGAGTCGGGAAGGATAAATTCTCATTCTCGTAGTATCGCCCCCACGTTTTGCACGGTCCGTGTATTTTTCTTCTTTTTTGAAGGAGGAAGGAGGCACGGTCCATGTCACTCGGGCACCGTATCAGCTTGGCCAGGAATGATTGGCACAGTGCTTTTCCAGGCGATTGGTATACTGATTGATTGGTTGCCTTCCGTGGCACGCATGGCGATCGTAATTGCCGAGCCGTGCTTATCCTTGCTGCTCCTCCTCCTACTACTCCTACTAGACTTGTTAGTTGTTGTTATTACTGGTACGTAGCAGGCCGAGGCAGGCAGCGCATGACAAGATAGGGAGGGTCACTTCGGTGTTTGGTGCGGGCACATGGACTGTCTCGCCCAGGACACGAGAAAGAGGGGCCACGGCGACACTGTGTCCCTTCCTATGCTCCACCACTTGCGCTTGCGCTCTTTCCTCCTCCTGCTACCACCCGATCCCTCCCTCGTATTGGGTTGAGTTGGGTTGCGCCTTACACGACGGGCGGGCGTAACGTTTCCTCGCTGGTTGATGGTGGATTGGTGGTGGTGTAACAGTTCCACAGTGGCACAGTGCACCTATGTCTGCCGTGGCAGCAAAATCCGTGATCAAAATTCCCTTTTTTCTAGCTGGCAGCATCACCTAATAATCTGCCTTCCTATCCGTTGTTGGCTAGCTTGATATGGGCTCGCCGTGCTGCTTGGGTGCGAAGAGCCCATGCATCTACGTCAACCGGCCGGGGTCCGGGTAGAACCAACCGAGGGGACCCGAGTCCATCTCAAGGTTAATTAGTTCTAAAAAATTGGTAGTAGTAGTACTATAATTTAGCAAGCCTGAAAGCGCACGTCTGCTGTTGACCCCCGACTTTGCCACATTCTGCGAGTGCGAGATGATTCAGCCCGTCTCCTGGGAAATCGGGCAGGAGTACGCCGATACCGTAAACTAATCGGCATGCCTAGGTTTCCGCCTTGAGAAAGATTAGTTTTCGCGCGATCCGAAGGAAAGGAAAGGTAAGGTGGAGTGCCGTGGCGTGGTGGTGGACCGGACCGGACCGGAGTTTCGTGTCAATTTGTAACCACCACCAAGTAGTTCCATTACTCATTTAACGAGAGTGCCACACGTAGCTTTCCCCAGCCACCAACCTGTAACAGCAGACTAATTGCGTGTTCCTGCTCGCGCTCGCAAGAGCCCGAACGCCCGGGCCTACCTGTTCTGTTGCCCGTAGCCCGGTCCCTGTCACCGCTGCCGACCCGTTTCAGCAAACAGTTTCGTTAGGGCTCGGGCAACGCCTCGCACGCACCAGACCCACGTAGGAGTACCACTGATTGCAGCGCAGATTTGCCTAAATCCCAGGAAGGCCAGGATATATGTGAAGGATTGATTGCGCCGCCGTGCGCTCGGAAGAGACGACGATCATTGCAAGATTTCGATCACCACGCATGCGCGCATGCACGGGCGCGCGCGTACGTTTTGGCGCATCTGCGCAGGTGTATGTAGCTCAAGATTCAGGTGCGCGCCAAACGCGTTCTCCGCTCCCACAGCTGGTGGAGATCACGGGCCGTCGTCGTGCGGCGCATCGGCCGTACGTGCGTGCATGCACAGCAAAGGAGACCTGACCCGGCACTCCACACGAGCGCACAGCGTCCTCTCGCGCGGCGGCCAATGGCGGCGTCGCCGTGCGGCGCAGACGGGCATGATGATCGGCGGAGTGTACTGCATCGGCATGCGTGGATCGGCAGGGGAGCCAGGCGTGGCCCGATTCACCTGCGGCAGAGGCAGAGCGAGTGAGAGGGGCAAAGCCTGCCCGGAAGGAGTGGGGTGGCATGCTATGCTAGCGACCTCTGTGCCTTGCACATTGTTTGATGCTTTGATTCCCTCCGTTGATGTGGATCGATCTACCGCTAGCTCCATCCAACCCACCCATTTCCCTGCGATTAACAATGGGTTCCAAGGCGTGCTCCACTGACGTAATGTGATTGCGCACGAAATTTAAAACTCTTATCGGAGCGTCCTCCTACCACCAAGTCCAAGCGAGGCACTCATATGACTGAGCATGCATACTCCGTTTTGCGTTTGTACGCGTCTGTAGTAGTAGTACGTGTTTGCTGAGGGAGGGAGACGGCGAGGTAGGGGGGCACCAAGCGCAATAATGGAGTGGCGTCAGTTGGCCACGCCGGAAATGGCAGTCCCAGAAGGGTGAGGACAAGGGAGAGGATGCCATCACCGTCACCATCCCCATTTACTGCCCCATTCTCCCTTCCTAATCCCAAAGCTACGCTCTTCCTTTGCTCACCATCACTCTTCTCGTCTTCGTCTTCCTCCGCCACATCGTCCATTTGATTCCTCTTATGTCCACTTGCGCCGCTCTCTGTTTGGCATCCTTGCCGTGCGAATGGCCAGGCCAGGAGAAACGGCAAGATCGAGGAGGAGGAGGAGCACACAACGGTGTGGTGACATCATTCACAATACTACTACTACTACTAGTGTAGTATGTTTGTTGCGTCTCATTTCTTTACCTATAGGAGTACATCATACGGTTGTGACTCGCAGCTTTCCAGCCTTGCACTGGCAGTACAATAGTAGAAGAAGATCCACTAGATTTCAGCTAGGCCTAGCTAGCCCTGTCTGAGATTTCTCCTAGCTAGCCAGCCCTCTGCTTATGCTTCTGCTTCTGCTCTGCAGCAGCTGCAACAACAAACAACAAGATCCCCCATCTCCTTCGGAAGGTGATCCCAAAACTTGCCCACATCTCTAAGCTTGCAGCACTAAGTACTCTGCTAATCACTAACTAATCAAGCACTGCTAGTAATTTCTCCATGAACCGCCCCAGAGCTGGGACGGAAAAAAAGGAAGGAAAAACAAGACTCCTAGTAAGAAGAGGCTGATCTGTACATACATCACCCAATTAGCCGCCTACTCGACACCCTCGATCTCTTGCTTCTGTACTGCGGCTAGTCCGGGGGGAGAAACGGCGGGCGGGGGCGGGAGATCTTGGGCGCCGCCGCGGCGGGAGGCCGTGGCTACGAGCAGTCCTTCCAGCAGACGAGCATGGTGACGCAGCGGCGCATGATGTAGAAGCGCGCCCGCTGCTCCTTCACCAGCCCCGCGCACCGGCTCGAGAACGAAGGCGCCGCGCACCCGCTCGTTGAGGCGGCCGCGGCGGCGTTCGTCCGCCGGCCGATCGCCTGGTCCCTTGTGCTGGCCGACCTCTTGAGGAACGGGTCGCCGCCGGAGACGCGCCTGCAGCTGCCGTTGTTCCGGTTCTTCTTGGAGAACTTCCACTTCTCGTCAACGTAGAACTCCATGGATTTGTGCTTTCTTGAAGGGTAGGGTGAAGTGGTGGAGACCGGGAGAAGGGGAATGTGGGGAGTGCGAGGACTAAGGAATCCACACTATTTATAACGGGTGAGGCTAGAGAGGCTGGGGGTGAACTGGACTGGACCATCCAGTGGGATGGATGGATGGTTGGACTGAGTTTGGATTCCTAGTAACCGTGAGTCTCTTTGCGTAAGCAATTAGTGTTGGCACCTGTCGATTTTGCATGGCTGGGAATATTTTCGGCTGGGAATATTTTCTTTCTTTCTTTAAAAAAAAAAACTCACTTCATTTCATTAAGGAGGACTTTCAGCCATCACCAAGTTTACAATAAAGTCTGGTCCACCAGCAAACCAAACTGTCGTGCGAGGGATGCTACGCCCATACGAGATCAACTCATGACCAACATTGTTCTGCCAACGGTTACATTGAGTGAATAAAATATCTGTAGCATCTAAAGCGATTAAACTCCCGATGTCCTTTATAAGTGAAGGTGTGACGACCTATCTGTCGAGGTTGAGTTAAACATGGCCACTGCCTCCGCACTATCCATCTCAACGATAATAGGCACCGTAGTCCTATGCAAGGCAAGGTCTAGGCCTTCTCCGCAAGCTGCGAGCTCCGCCTCCAATGCGTTATCGCATGCACATAACTCCCTACATGCACTATAGATAATATCTCCTTTGTCGTCTCGAAGGATCATAGCTCCACCAACTGTTCCTATGGTCGTGATGAAACTCCCATCGGTATTGAGCTTGGCCCAGCCAGTAGGAGGAGGTGCCCAGGTCGGCCGACCTGTAGCCATCACATTTAGCCTCGCACACTGAGGGGATGAGCTAACCACCATCTTCCCCTTTTTCATATCGCCCCTGGATGTTATTTTCTACACAGGAGTGACATGATGTACCCATGTAAGAACCGTCGGGTGGAATCAACAGAGGGTGGCAGTTTATCATGAGTGATCTCATTACGCACATGCCAGCATCTCCACATGATCATGAGCATCACCGGCCTCGCCATTTCGTCCAGCAGCATGAAGATCCACTCCGCCCCATGTTGCGGATGTTCTCCACCTTGGGGATGATCCAATCCTGAGCCATAACCTGCCAAAGCTCCCTCGCCAGTGGGCACCTACACAGCTCGTGGAAACCGTCCTCGCAACACCACAAAGGGGGGCAAACATCAGTAAGCTCAAGGTATCGCGAGGCTTTGTTGACCCAAGTAGCCAGTGAGTTGGTGACGACCCTCCATGCAAACACGCGTACCTTAGGGGGAGCAGGGCACCCCCATATGATCTTCCATATGGCGCGATGACCATCCGGTGTCGTGCTCGTGGCGGTAGCCAATGGACGCTCGCGCTCATCCATGGCCAGGCGGTATGCAGATCGAACGGTAAATATGCCATTCTTCTCCGGCGCCTAGGCGATGATGTCGTCGGTAACACGTGGCAAGGTACGAATGCTGGTGATGACGGCGATGTCTGCCGGCAAGAAATATCCCCGGAGTAGATCAGTGCGCTAGGATCCCTCCCCGTCTAGGAGCTCGGCCACCCTCCGAAGGCGGCAAGTGCCCTATTGAGTTATAGGCTGTCGCGATGGCCCCTAGGCAGCCAACAATCCCGCCAGATGCGGATGTTCTGGTCGTCCCCAACACGCCATATCATGCTCTTTTTCAGGAGCTCGAGGCCATGTTGAATAGCCTGCCAGGTCGGGGAGGCGTTCCCAACGAACACCATGTCCTCGAGTCTCCCACCAGGGTAGTATCGAGCCTTGAGGACCTGTGCACATAAACTGGTGGGTTTAGTTAACAAATGCCAAGCCTGTCTCGCTAGGAGAGCTTGGTTGAAGAGGCGAAAATCTCAGAATCCCAATCTGCCCTTGCTTTTCTGAGCTTGGATCTTTGGCCAAGCCATCCAGTGTGTTTTCCTCTCTCCCTCCGTAGCGTCCACCAGAAGTTGCGAACCATTATGTTCAAGTCATCACAGACAGACATAGGGAGTTTGAAAACACCCATAATATACGTGGGGATGGCCAGTGCAATAGCCTTAATCACCGTTTCCTTTCTAGAAAGCGATAGAGTGTCACCCCATGCAGTTATCCTCTTCATTAGTCTGGATTGAAGATTTTGAAATTTACGTCTCAACATGCGGGCATCGGGCGTTGGAAATATTTTAAAATGGTATAATCTCCATCCATGCTTATTGGTAAGAGTTTGCCAATCATATCCGTCATCGGAATTAATAGTTAACGATGAGCTAGCACGCTTAATTCTTGCGAGCTAAGAACATCTCACTAGGGTTTTCTGCACTTGCTACCCTGACGGCATGGACCGGAACATCGGTAGTTTCTTTCGTGCTGGTTAAAGGATGACCCTTCACTACTTCAGCAATGACTAACAGTGGTGGGCATCAAATGACCAGCAGTGAAGTGAGGTTTTTAGGACACCCGCCACTGCTAACATGACATTAATGATGCCCGCCATAGGTGACGAGGATATGTACCTAGGGTGGGGTCCTAGGCCTATCCTACATACCCTACCTAAGGACACTATATTGGAGGACTTAAAGGTTGCAAGAGAGTTGCCGACTAAAGTTATCATGGTGTATAAGTCACTCGACAATTCATCCACTCGGAGGTTCCTTCCTCCACTCGACAGTCTCCTTTCACCCGGTACAAGCTAATGGTCAGTCGACAACAAAAGACCAGAAGGCACCCCAGGGAGGCCTACGGGCAGGCGTTCAGCCAGTCGCCATTAGTAACATTTATTGTATACGTTAGCAGTAACGTACGTCTTTATTCCCACGATCGAACCCTTGGTTGCCTGACATTCATGAGGGGCAGCGCACTCTATATAAGCCACCCTTCCCCTCTGACACAAGGGTACGCACCCCCTATAACACATACATTCCACACGACAAGAGCTCCCGAGCACTAAGACGTAGGGTTGTTACCTCCACGAGAGGGGCCTAAGCTCATAAATCTGTGTGTACATCCTCGCCTTAGCTAGGACTCTTCCCTCTCCTTACGTACCCCTATCTTCTACTGTCAGACTCGTTCCCACGACAATAAGTAAGTCACTAAGACGTAGGGTTGTTACCTCCACGAGAGGGGCCTGAACTCATACATCTGTGTGTACATCCTCGCCTTAGCTAGGACTCTGCCCTCTCCTTACGTACCCCTATCTTCTACTGTCAGACTCGTTCCCACAACAATAAGTAAGTCAATTACAGTGGCTCCAGGAGGCGCCTCTAGATGTTGAGGCGCTCCCGATCCGTGGGGCGGTGCACTTCCGCGCAAGCTCCTGCGGTGTACTTCTACGACAGCCGCCGACTCCGTATATGTCAGCCCTCCCCGTTGTTCGTCCCCGCAAGCAATCCGACCATTCACGACT
Organism: Hordeum marinum; assembly: GCA_022496015.1. Taxonomy (NCBI): domain Eukaryota; kingdom Viridiplantae; phylum Streptophyta; class Magnoliopsida; order Poales; family Poaceae; genus Hordeum; species Hordeum marinum. Next base: position 363,539,132 of record CM039675.1, on the reverse strand, counting down.
CCAGTGATGGGTGAGGCTTGCGGCGGCTCGCCAAACCTCATCCCCGCAGATTGCGGCAATTGAGCCCGCCGAGTCACTTCACGGCATGTTCGACTTGGCATCAGATCAGTCTGACGTTCCCTCCGAGTGTGAGAGTTGCAATCCTGCAGCGGAGGTTCTTATGGCTGGCTCACATCAAAGCCCGCCGCCTGGCTTCGGCCGCGGTAGGCACGAGGCTGGTGGAGCGTCGAATGACCAGCCACACCAGGATGAGGAGATCCTCCATACGCCCATTGTCGGTGCGACTACTGAGGCTCAAGCCTTGGAGGCCGTGTGCATTCTGCTCAAAGAGATCCAGAAAGAACTCGACGAGCATGCTCGCCAGCGTCCACCACTTCCCAGTCGACGTCAACGACAACTGTTTCCGAGTGGTTCTCACAACAACATTGAGGTATACCGCACTCGTGTTTTAAATGTTGCAGCAGCGTCTAGGATTGCAGATTCCATTCACCCATCACGTTCAGAGGCTGGTAGAGGTTTGCTGCAGATTCGGGCGTTGCTTGATGCGGCATAGCGCTAGAACTCAGTTGTTTCTCAGTCGCGCAATAGATTGCATAGCAATTCACCAAAGGCAGACACAGTTCAGTCAACACATAGTCCATGGTCACCTTTGCGTCGCAGGGGCGGAGGTTACCGTGAAGATCAGCATCAAGGTTAGGGGCAAGATCAGTTTCACCGTGATGACCACCATCGAGTGCCTACTCCTCCGTGGAGTGGTTCGTATGTGCCCTGGCACCATGATGAAAGGCGCTCATTCGGTGACGAGCGGAACCAGGGTTCGACGCGAGAGATTACCTCGCCCAGAAGAAGATTGACAGAGGCAGAGCCCACAGAGATGGCTATGACAGAGATTACCCAAGTGGAAGTGGTGCTCTTATTTTTGGCCCTGAATGTTTTAGCAGAGCCATTCGCTCCGCTGGGATTCCCCCCAACTTCAGGTTGGCGGCTGTGATCAGCAAGTTTTCTGGCGAGTCGAAGCCGGAAACGTGGTTGGATGATTACCGAGTGGCTGTACAGATTGGTGGAGGTAATGATAATATAGCCATGAAATATTTGTCCTTGATGTTGGATGGCTCGGCCCGAGCGTGGTTGAATCGCTTGTCTCCTTCCAGCATCTACTGTTGGGAGGATCTTGCCCGAGTCTTTATCAGAACCTTTGAGGGCACTTGCAAGCACCCGACTGGTTTGATCGATTTGCAACACTGCGTCGAGAAGCCCAATGAGTCCTTGAGGGATTACATTCAGCATTGGTCCACCCTGCATCACACACTGGAGAACATCTGTGAACATCAAGCTGCTTGCGCTTTCAAGGCCGGTGTGAAGTACATAGAGCTCTACCTAAAGTTTGGGCGGACAGATGACATTTCCTTGAGCAAGATGATGGATATAGCCACTCGGTATGCCAATGGCGAAGAGGAAGATCGCCTCCACAGCGGCAAAGGAAAAGCAGTCGACAATGATGCCGGCGGCAATTCCAGTCGGAAATAGAAACGCAAAGCTGATGGCCCTGTCCAGGCAAAGGCAGCCACTCTGGCGGCACAAGGGGAAAATAAGGGGAAGTCCAAAGGACAGTTCACCCCCAAGAAAGGAAAGAATCAGTCGGGAACTGATGTTATGGATTTACGGTGTGCTATCCACACGAGGAAAGATGAAGAAGGCAATTTGATACTGCCTAAACATACCACTCGACAATGCCGCCTACTGATCCAGTAGTTCAAGGAGGGTCAGTCGAGTGACAACACCCCTGACAAAGAGGATGATGAAGACAAAGAAACTTTTCCCGAAATCAATGCCACTCTGATGATTTTCACCGATGTTGAAAGCAAGAGTCGATTGAAAGTTATCAATAGAGAAGTCAACATGGCCATTCCTGTGACTCCCACATACCTCAAGTGGTCTCACACTGCTATCACGTTCGGCCAGTCGGATCACCCTGCTCATGTTGCTACCCCCAGTCGACAGGCTTTGATGGTGGATCCCGTTGTGGGAGGCACTCGACTCCGCAAGGTCCTCATGGACGGAGGGAGTGGATTGAACATTCTGTATGCGGATACCCTCAAGGGAATGGGCATTCTGATGTCCCGACTCAGTGAGAGCAATATGTAGTTCCACGGAGTCATCCCTAGGAAGAAGGCCAGGTCACTCGGCCAAATTGCATTGGATGTCACATTCGGCAACGACAAAAAAATTCGCAAGGAGAAGTTGACGTTCCAAGTGGTGGACTTCTAGAGTGCATACCATGCCATCCTTGGTCGTCCTGCTTATGCTCGTTTCATGGCCCGTCCATGTTACGTGTATCTCAACTTGAAGATGTCTGGGCCCAAGGGTGTGATCACAGTCACAGGGAATCGACAGAGGGCTGAGGAGTGTCTTCAGCAGGGCTCCAAAATTGCTGATCATCAGATGGCTATGGTCGAGTTGGAAGAGTACAAGAAGGGCGCTGGCCCTACTGGTTTGCTGCGTGCCAAGAAGCCTGCTTGTGAGTCAGCTTTTTAGTCGACAGGCAAGGTGAAGAAGGTACACATTCACCCGATGGACCCCAATGTTGCCCCGACTAACATCTCGATGACACTCAATGGCAAATAGGAAGCCGAGCTCGTCCAGTTCCTCCGTGACAACTGGGACATCTTTGCATGGAAGCCTGCTGACATGCCAGGTGTACCCAGGGAACTGGCTGAGTACCGGTTGAGAGTTGATCCGAAGGCCAAGCCTGTGAAAGAGCACTTGCGTCGATCGGCAGCGGAAAAGCAGAAGGTAATCGACAAAGAGGTGACTCGTCTCTTGGCGGCTAAGTTCATACGTGAGATTTACCACTCTGAGTGGCTCTCGAATGTCATCATGGTCCCCAAGAAGGACAAGTCATTCCGCATGTGTATTGACTTCAAACATATGAATTGGGTCTGCCCGAAAGACCATTTTCCGCTCCCTCGCATCGATCAGATTGTTGACCCGACTACGGGGTGAGAGCGTTTATCTTTTCTTGATGCATACTCCAGCTACCATCAGATCTGTATGTTTGGTCCGGATGAAATAAAAACAACCTTCATCACCCCTTCCGGGTGTTTCTTCTATATCACCATGCCTTTTGGTTTGAAGAACGCTGGCGCTACTTTCATGCACATGATTCAGAAATGCTTACTTGATCAGATCCCTCAGAATGTCAAAGCTTACATGGATGACATCATCGTCAAGTCTCGCAAAGGTTCCAACCTGTTGACTGACTTGGCCGAGATGTTCGCCAATCTAAGGAAGTATGATATCAAGCTAAATCCACCCAGGTGCACTTTTGGTGTTCTCGGAGGCAAGTTACTCGGTTTTCTTGTTTCCGAACGAGGAATCGACGTCAATCCTGAGAAGATCAATGCAATTAACCGAATGAAAAGCCCTGAGCGTGTCCACAATGTCTAGAAGCTCACAGGTTGCCTGGCAGCGTTGAGTCGATTCATTTCTCGTCTCGGTGAGAAGGCATTGCCTTTATACCGACTGATGAAGAAGTCTAATACATTCGAGTGGACTCTAGAAGCTGAAGCATCATTTGTAGAGCTCAAAGCCCTGCTTTCCACCCAGCCAGTGCTTGCTGCTCCGCACAACAAAGAGCCCTTGCTCCTGTACATCGCAGCCACTAACCAGGTCGTCAGTACAGTGCTCACTGTCGAGTGGGAAGAGGAAGGCAAAGCTTACAAAGTCCAACGTCCAGTTTATTAAATTTCCGAAGTGTTGACTCCTTCAAAGCAAAGGTATCCACATTTCCGAAGTAGTGCCACATGGCGTGGTCCCTCGCTTGAAGATGTTGGATGTGTCGACTGAGAAAGGTCTCCAGCAGATCCATGCCAGTCACTCTGCCACAAACCAGGGCCACTACAACATTAACTAAGATCCCCACTTGGCCTTCCCCCTTCTAGCATTGATAGTGATTTTGGGGTGGTGGGTCGATCTGGAGTAAAGGGGGAAAGACCAGTCGACATATTCGGATATGCAACGTCCTTACAGTAGAACCAAGTCGACTGCCAACCCCTAACCGATTCAGGAAAAGTCATTGAAGGAAACGAGCTTCTATATCTCTTTTGTATCCCCAAGCCACCACACAGCTGGATGACATGGGTCTTATTGTACTCTGGATTGGCCTTTTTTACCGACTAAGATCGGACGGTATAAATGTGTTTGAATAAACCCCAATGGGGATAACAACCCAAGAAGCACTCACATAAGGTGATGAAAGCAACAAGATATGAAATCGCATTCGGTGGAAAGTGGTGAAGTTGGGCTCCGAAAAAGTTCAGAAACCCTCGAAAGAAAGGATGGGGAGGCATAGAAAAACCTCGCTCGACATGGGTGAGGAGGAGGACTTGCTCTCCTTAGCACGGCTCCGGCTCGGTTTCCCCCTCCTACAGCCTCCATGCGCCATCAGCCACGAGCCCATTAGCAACAAGGTTCTCGACATCCTCTGTAGTGACCGTAGACAGGAGGAAGTCTCCCTGGATCCACCCCAGCGGCACCGTGAATCGGGCGCTGGATGGCTTCTTGGCCTTGGCGGCTCCATTTTTGGCACACTCAAGCTTCTCAGTCTTGCTCTTCGTCATCGCGACGGTGGTCATCGAGGCGGAGCTGGGAGGCGCGCCGGAGCAGAGGAAGCGGAGGAAAAGAGAGGATTTGGGGGAGAAGAACTATGTTGTCCGCAATAGGGTCCAGTCTTATATCTGCCCAAGTGGGTCGCTGACCTGTGGGCCCTCCAGATCTCCATGTATCTCAACCGCAGACGTCGCGCGATACATGGTGTAATGGGCGGTGCAAAAATCTAGGCATTGCGCTCTCACTTGCCCAGTCATGCAGTCATCTTCGCGAGGCGCGCGTTTACCAAATTTCCGAATCCCGTGAAATCCGGGTTTGACGGAGCGACCCGTTGTGTCCAAAGATCCTCTTGAGCCACTCGGATTTGAACCTGTACTCAAATTCACTCGGACATCTACCAAGGCTGAATCGACCAGGGCGAATGATAAAGATTCCAGTTGCGTAGATTTCTTTGAAGCCCCGAAGTGCATTCGGAATTTCGGTGCCTTATCAGAACCGGCATCGATCCCTTTTTCACTCGAACCCCGATCAATTTGGGGGCTAATAACAAGGATATGTACCTAGGGTAGGGTCCTAGGCCTAACCTACATACCCTTCCTAAGGACACTATATTGGAGGCGTTAAAGGTTGCAAGAGATTTGCCGACTGAAGTTATCATGGCGTATAAGTCACTCGACAATTCATCCACTCGGAGGTTCCTTCCTCCACTTGACAGCCTCCTTTCACTCGGTAGAAGCTAATGGACAGTTGACAACAAAAGACCAGAAGGCACCCTAGGGAGGCCTACGGGCAGGCGTTCAGCCAGTCACCATTAGTAACATTTATTGTATACGTTATCAGTAACATATGTCTTTATTCCCACGATCGAACCCTTGGTTGCCTTACATTCATGAGGGGCAGCGCACTCTATATAAGCCATCCTTCCCCTCTGGCACAAGGGTTCGCACCCCCTGTAACTCATACATTCCACATGACAAGAGCTCCCGAGCACTGAGACGTAGGGCTGTTACCTCCACGAGAGGGGCCTGAACTCATACATCTGTGTGTACATCCTCGCTGCAGCTAGGACTCTGCCCTCTCCTTACGTACCCCTATCTTCTACTGTCAGACTCGTTCCCACGACAGTAGGTAAGTCAATTACAGTGGCGCAATTTTTTAGTACCCATCATAGATGCTTGTTATTGCCCGACACTGGAAAAAACATCTATAGCCGAGCATCTCAAACCCCCTCAAACATCCGAGCAGACGGTCTGGTAAAAAACCCGACCCAAACGGATGCCTCAAACCGGCCTCAAACGCCTGGGCTGACCGACACCCTTCATATCCAGCCCATATTTGGCACGGATACGAGGAGGACCGAGAACATCCTCCATGTCCAACTTACATGCGAGTCCACCAGAAAAACACTCAGAAACCCCGAGGTCTGCATCGCCTCCTCCGACGAATCGATGGTGTCGCGTGTCAGCGCTACCACGCGTGGCGCAAAGCCCCTATGAAAGTGCAAATAATACCTAGGTGGTTTTGGTAATTCATAACAATGTATACATCATTGAACTAATGCCTATTCAAATAACATTTCACGAAAATTCAGTATAGGTATGGCAATGCACTACTGCGTGATGCTGCTAACGTGACACTACAATCAAAGACCCTTCGACGAAATTGTGTGCGATGCATTAATCGCAAATGGTGATGTAAAAAACACATCAAAAAAGATGTAAAACGTTTGCGATGGCAGATACATCAAACACGGTTCATATTATAGTTGCATGTGCGATCCGTGACATACGACTAATCCATAAGAATTGTTTGTGATGAGACAGAACGACAGAAATAGGTAGCTATATCAAGGTGTGTGCGATATACGGCATACCATTTGCTCGGATGAACTGTTTGCTATTTGGGAATGCTACAGAAACGGTCAGCCAGATGAAGGTGTGTGCGATATACAACATACGGTTCACTCGAACAAACTGTTTTTGATTAGGGAAAACAACATAAATGGTTCGGTTTAACAAGATGTGTGTGATATGCGGCATACATTACACATAGATGAACTATTTGCGATGAGCCAAAAGAACACAAACTAATCGTGTAAACAATATGTGTGTGATACGGAACAAACAACCCACTCGGAGGCATTGTTTGTGATGAAAAAAATATAACACAAACGGTTACTAAAGTTAATCCGTGTGCGATTCTATGTGTAGAAAAAACTTTGAAAATGCAAACTATTTGCTTGCGGTGGCTAGGAGCATCGCACACGATGCGTATGCGAGTACTTGTGTGCGATGATTAGTAAGTTACACATATGTTTCCTTATCTTAACACATGTGTGATAACACGTGACACCGCATACGGTTGTTGGGTTGTCTGCTCCACTTAGTCTTCCTGCGTTCCACAGGGGTGAATTGTAAAATCCCCAATCCCCTAGCCAGCTGCTATCTATAAATAACCACAACAATGGCCGCCGACGGAGACTCGCTACCGATTCACTTGCTAGCTAGTTATCCACACATATCGGCATACTCCTAACGACCGATGACGGGATGGAGTTGTGCAACGACGGAATTGAGGCTTATGGCACGATGAACGGCTTGGTGGTTGACGGCCATGTCGCCGCCTCTCCCGACGAAGGCCAGAGGAAGCAGGAAACACGGTACGAGCAAGACGCTAGGTTGGCTAGGGTCGTCCTAAAAGCGAACAGGGATCGCCAGCGGGCGATACTGCTGGCTCAGCATAGAGTGCAGTGGATTGTGCGGGCGGCGGAGCAGGAACCGGGATGATGCAAGGACAACTGCCCGCATGAGGCATAGGCTTATGTTCCACATGGAGGAGGCGCATCACCGAATTTCCTGGGGCATGCCTGGGGGCGTCACGGCAGCCCTGGCGAGAGCCACATCTTCTCGCCTGACGTCGCCGGTGCAAACCCGGCAATCGCAGTAGCCCTGATGAGCGTTGCTCTCGAGGAAGTACCGGTGATCCTCGATGTCGAGTCTGCCCCAGCCTCGATCGATCAAGGTGTGTAGGTCATCGAGTTGGCAGCCTCCGCTCCCACTGAACCCATGATCGACACACTGATGGACGACGATTGATGCACGTGGTGGGTCAGCGTCATGTGCACAATAACTATTTTGTGTGTGCGCGGTTCGTTATATTCTTGTAAATTAGCGACCTAATGGTTTATAAATTACTCGTCGAACTATTGATTTGTTCATGCATGTCAAATATGTCAATTGTATGGTATGGCGTATCTATATATTATCTCAATTTGGAATATGGACAATTAATATGCAAATTCCTTCCGAACATCGGTGTTGATCGCCACGTCGAAAACATGGACATCCTCTACTCTACAGGGCACCCGCTTAAACTGAATGAACTATGTACGGTACTTTCCATGAAAATTTAAGAACTTGGATGACATCATTTGAGTAACATATATATAGTGATGACACTATTCAACAAAAGGCGGATCTTGGTAACACGATACTTAACAATTTTGACAACCATATGGTCCATATCTACATACTTAACATAGTAACAACTAGCACATTTTAAGAGGCTTAGGGATAACAACCACAACTATCCGCTGGAAGCAGCTTGATTACGGCGACTCGACATCTTGTGAATGAAAAGGAAGAACCCTCCTGTGCCTTGGTAGAGCATGAGTAGAACAATGTCTCCAATTTTCCAATGTGGATGCATTGCCACGACAAGCGAGAAGTTATTTATTTGAATGGTTCTATTTCTGCGGGGAAATGCAGTACCTTGCAATCACTTTGGCGTTATTAGCAGGCACAAGTGTAATTTGACCATGGCGGGAAATCAATTCAGGAACAGCTACAGCGGGCAATTTCCGTTGCAATGTAGAATAAAACCAATTGTAACATATAGTTGGAGATATATATAGTTTATGAACATGAACATAAAAATAAGACTTTGTACCACCGTTTTGTGCACACAATTGGTCTTGTTTAATGTGTGCACCATCGGTAGAATTAATCCCATCCAAAATACAACGTTCATACGCTGTGCTATCTATGTTAGTTTATCAACAAATTTTATGACATGCTTCAAGTCTTTCCAGTGAAATTTGGTACACCGAGTAACCTACAGATCATTAAGTATGCATCCAACATATCCTGCTTGAAAGGTGGAAAAGTATTATTTATCCAGAACATGACATAAGAATATATAGTGGGCATAAAGTGGTAAATATAATTTGTTACTGCCTAGGAACTAAGTCAGAAAATGAAATCACAATTGGTTGCTTAAATAGTGATCAGTTAGTCAGAAAATATACCCCGATTTTGCTAAGTAATATACCAGCATGGAGAAAGTTGAAAGAACACTAACGTCAATCAGACTTTGAGGATGACATTGGGGAAGTAAACATCCATATTAATTAGACCAGGCTATGGTGCACACACTAGAATTTTATTGCCAGCTTTCAGTTCATAAAACTTGGAAATTTTTCTCCAAAGGTCCGCATCAAAATAGGAGTGACTGGTGTCTACTACACAACTTTATTCTTGTAGACTATGTTGGGCCTCGAAGTGCAGAGTTTTGTAGGACAGTAGCAATTTTCTCTCAAGTGGATGACCTAAGATTTATCAATCCGTGGGAGGTGTAGGATGAAGATGGTCTCTCTCAAACAACCCATGCAATCAAATACAAGAAATCTCTTGCGTCGCCAACACACCCAATACAATGGAAAATTGTATAGGTGCACTAGTTCGGCGAAGAGATGGTGATACAAGTGCAATATGGATGATAGAAATAGGTTTTTTAATATGAAAATATAAAAACAGCAAGGTAAAAATTGGTAAACATCAAGCAAAACATTGTATAAATGCTTGGAAATAATACCTAGGGTCCATACTTTCGCTAGTGCAATCTCTCAACAATGCTAATATAATTGGATCACATAACCACCCCTTAATGTGCAATGATGAATCACTCCAAAGTTCTTATCTAGCGGAGAACATTAGAAGAAATTGTTTGTAGGGTAAGGAACCACCTTAAAGTTATCCTTGCCAATCGATCTATCCAAGAGTTCGTACTAAAATAACACCAAGTTATCCTTTTTGATTGATCTATCTAAGAGTTCATACTAGAATAACATTATATGATACACATTAACAACCTCTAATGTCACCTAGATACTCCATTGTCACCACAAGTATCCATGAGTTAATTATGCGATACACATCAAATAATTTCAGATTCATAATACTCAATCCAACTTAAAGAATCCCAAAGAGTGCCCCAAAATTTCTATCGGAGAACAAGGTATGAAAGCGTGCAATCAACCCCTATGCATAGATCCCCAAGGTCACCGGAATACACAAGTTGATGCCATAACATATATCAAGTCAATCACTTGAATACCCCAATGTCACTATGGGTATCCACATGCAAGACATCCCTCAAGTGCTATCAAATCCATACAAGTATTCAATCCAATAATAACAAAATCTCAAAGGAGAAACTCAATTCATCACAACAAGATAGAGAGGGGAAAACACCATATGACCCAACTATGTTAACAAAGCCCGTGACACATCAAGATCGTGCCCTCTCAAGAGAGATTGAACACATAGCTACCGGTACAAACCGTCATCCCCGAGGGCGGACTACTTGCTCCTCATCATGGCCTTTGCCGAGATGATGAAGATGTTCACCGGAGATGATCTACCCTCTCCGGCAGGGTACTAGAACACCTCTAGATTGGTTTTCGTCGATACAGAGAGTTGCGGCGGAGGAACTAGGAGTCTAGGGTTATTTTTGGTGGTTTCTGAATATATAGGATTTTTGAGCGTCGATTTCATGCGAAGATGGGCCACGAGTGGACCATAAGACACCAGGGTGTGCTAGAGGGGGCTGGCGTGACTTGGTTGGTTGTGCCCACCTCGTGGCTCTTCTGGCCCTCCCACGAAGCTTCTAGTGCCTCTTTTGTTCCAAAAAAATCTTCAAAAAGTTTCATTGCATTTGGAGAACTTTTATTTCTGCACAAATAACAACACCACGGCAGTTCTACTGAAAACAACGTCAATCCGGGTTAGTTCTAAATAAATCATATAAAGGGCATCAACCCTATATAAAATTATTGTAAACATAGGTGAATATGTCATGAATACTTCATAAATTATCGATATGTTGGAGACGTATCAACATCCCCAAGCTTAATTCCTACTCGTCCTTGAGTAGGTAAATGATAAAAGAAATAATTTATGAAGTGTGAATGCTAGCATAGTGCATAAATTTGATCAATGATAATTTCAACCACTTTTCCTAGCATCATAACAACAACTCTTTCTCATAAAACTCATCATGATAAAGTAGCAACCAATTCACATGTTATGGTTCGAACAATGAATTCTCTTGAAACTTAACAACCTATATTCTTAGTCACCAAAAAATTGTAATTCAACTTATTCTCAACAAAGTCTAAGTACGAGATCCACATACTCAATCATCATATAGTCTTGTATGATTGCTAGTACTCAAAGCATATTTTTAGACCAAATGGCATCCATCGAACACAGACAAAGATAGGGGCTTAATGTTTTGCTTCCCAACTCATTTATCATAGAGATAATTGTCAACAATAATAAGTCATGATCAAATATATTTGAATGGGCATATGTGCCTAGATCTTTCCCCACCACATGATGCTTGCCAGCTAGAGAATAATTGTGGTTGAAATGAGAATGCATAATATTGACTCTTGCATAAAAGTAAATATGGAAAGGTAAAAGATGGGCCCTTCGCCAAGGGAAGCAGAGATTTGCACAGGTGCCAGAGCTCAAAACTTAAATCAGAGATAAATATAATTTTGGGAGGTGCACCCTTCCTGTCAACGTTGCGACCAACAGTTATCAATATCTTCCATGTTAAACACATTATCGGTGGTTCCCAAGCGGTAAAAGTAAATGTTTAGTCCCCCTCCACCAACAAACACACTCCACAGCTGGCCGACCCCACGGGTACCGTCCATACCAACAACATTCCTTGTGGATTTTTATTTAATTATTGCATTTTTCCAGGACTGGGAATCCCTATTACCGCCCCTGTCGTGCAAGGACGAGTGAAAAAAACACTCATCATGAGAATAACCCGCTTAACATTGAAGATACTGACCGCCCCTCGTCACTCCATGAGCGGTCCAGGCACAGAAAACAAATGCTCATTTGAAATTTTAGAGGTGACACATGCAAATTTACTTGGAACGGTAGGGTAATACCACATATAGGTAGATATAGTGGACTCTCATGGCAAGAAACCTTGTTTACGGGTTTTTGGATGCACAAGCAGTATCTCTACTTGGTACAAATTTTTGGCTAGCAAAAGATCTTAAGCAAACACCACATGTTGGAGGATCCATAACAATATAAGTTCTATGCAAATATACACAACCATAACTCATTACATTGTCTTCCTTGTCCAACTTCAACTAATTTGCTCAAGTTTAAAAATAATTAATGGGTATTCACAATCATAGAAGATTTCCAAGATAATATATTTGTATGTGGAAGTTCTCTTCCTTATACTAATCATTCACGAATTGCTTGTATGACCAATATTTTGATTGTCAAACTTCAATAGATTTTTCTTTCTAAACCAAATGTGAATCTACTACTAAGCATAAAGCACATTGATAATTTCATATTTATGATATTTCATTGATTCACAATTTACTCATAGGATATAAGTGAAGTACAAGAGTAAACATCAAAACTACTCTTCAAAAGATATAAGTGAAGGGCAATGTGTTGGAAATATGCCCTAGAGGCAATAATAAATTAGTTATTATCATATTCCCTTGTTCATGATAAACGTCTGTTATCCATGCTAGAATTATATTGATCGGAAACTCAAATACATGTGTGGGTACATAGACAACACTGTGTCCCTATTGAGCCTCTGATACACTAGCTCGTTGATCAAAGATGGTTAAGGTTTCCTAGCTATAGACATGAGTTGTCATTTGATCCCAAACTTGAACGTAGCATATGATCGTGTCAGTTTATTGCTATCGTTTTCTGCATGTCAAGTATCTGTTCCTATGACCATGAGATCATGCAACTCACTGACACTGGAGGAGTACCTTGTGTGTATCAAACATGACAACGTAATTGGGTGACTATAAAGGTTCTCTACAGGTATCTCCGAGGGTGTCTGCTGAGTTGGTATGGATCGAGACTGGGATTTGTCACTCCGTTTGACGGAGAGGTATCTCTGGGCCCTCTCGGTAATACAACACCACAAGAATCTTGCAAGCAATGTGACTAAGGAGTTAGTCACGAAATTTTGTTTTACGGAACGAGTAAAGAGACTTGCTGGTAACGAGATTCAACTAGGTATGGAGATACCGACGATCGAATCTAGGTCAAGTAACATACCGATGGATAAAGGGAACTGCATACGGGATTGATTGAATCCTTATCATCGTGGTTATACTAGTGAAGATCTTTATGGAATATGTAGGAACCAATATGGGCATCCAGGTCCCGCTATCGGTTATTGACTGGAGAGGTGTCTCGGTCATGTCTACATGATTCTCGAACCCATAGGGTCTGCACGCTTAACGTTCGATGACGCTAGAGTAGTATTGGGATACATACGTTGGTGATTGAATGTGGTTCGGAGTCCCGGATGAGATCCCAGACATCATGAGGAGCTCCGGAATGGTCCGGATGTAAATATATATATATGGGAAGTCATATTTTGGCTACCGTAAAAGTTGTAAGTTTTTTCGGAATTGTATCGGGAAGCTTCTGGAAGGTTCCAGAGGACTCCGGAAGGATCCCTGCAGCCCATAGGGCATGCATGGTCTGTAACGGGGCTCCCTAGCCTTATTGGTCTAGGGGCACCATCCCATAAGGCCCATGCGCAAGGGGAAGGGGAAAGCCCTAAGTGGAGGGAGTCCACTTGCCTCGGGAGGCAAGTTTCTTCCCTAACCGCCGTCCCTCCTTTGAGGAGGGGCTAGGGCTGCGACCAAACCCTGCCCCTTGCCTCCTATATATAGTATAGGAGAGGGGGAGGTCTGTACACAACAATCCCATGCCCCGGTGGAAGCCTTACCTCTCTCCCTAGATCATTTTCTCCTCAGATCGCATCTTCGGTAGCGCTTGGCGAAGCACTACCGGGATTGCTCCACCACCATCTCCACCATGTCATTTTGCTGGTTGAGATTCCATCTACTTATCCTCCCATGCTTGATGGATCAAGAAGGAGGAGACGTCATCGAGCCGCATGTGTGCGAAACGCAGAGGTGCCGTCCGTTCGGCGCTAGATCGGGACGAATCGTGATTGGATCGTGTGACAGATTGCTATTTGGATCGCAAAGACATTCGACTACATCAACCATGTTTCTTAACGGTCCACGCTTAGCAATCTACAAGGGTATGTAGATCCACTTTCCCTCTCGTGGCTATGCATCTCCATGGATAGATCTTGCATGTGTGTAGGAATTTTTTGTTTCCCATGCAATGTTCCCCAACAGTGGTATCATGAGCTAGGTCTATGCGTAGATGATATGCACAAGTAGAACACAAAAGAGTTTGTGGGTTTTTATGTTCAGATTGCTTACCTCCTTAGTTTTATCTTGATTCAGCGGTCTTGTGGGATGAAGCGGTCCGGACCAACCTTACTCGTCCACGTACGAGAGACCGATTCTGTCGACTGACATGCACTTGTTGCATACAAATGACTGGCGGGTATTTGTTTCTCCCACTTCAGTTGAATCAGATTCGACAGAGATGATCCTTGTAGAAGGTTAAAAGGCAACTTGATTATCGCCATTGTGGTTTTGCGTAAGTAAGAATCGTTCTAGCTAGATACCCATAGCAGCCACATAAAACACGCAACAACAAATTAGAGGACTTCTAACTTGTTTTTGCAGGGCATGTTGTGATATGATATGGCCAAAGACATGATGAAATATATTTGATGTATTATATGATCATGTTTTGTAATAATTTATATCGACTTGCATGTCGATGCATACGGCAGCCGGCAGGAGCCATAGGGTTGTCTTTAATTAATGTATGACCTGCGTGTCAATCATTAAGAACTTTGTAATGCTTTACTTTGTTGCTAGACATTAGAAATAGTAGTAGAAACATGGTTGGCGTGACAACCTTGGTGGCAACAGGGTGATGGAGATCATGATGATGGAGATCATGGTGTCGTGTCGATGACGATGGAGATCATGCCCGTGCTTTGGAGATGGAGATCAAAAGCACAAGTTCATGGCCATATCATGTCACTTATGATTTGCATATGATGTTAATCCTTTATGCATCTTATTTTGCTTAGGAAGACGGTAGCATTATAAGGTGATTCCCCACTAAAATTTCAAGATAAAATTGTGTTCTCCCCGAGTATGCACCGTTGCGAAAGTTCATCGTTTCGAAGCACCACGTGATGACCGGTGTGATAGACTCTACGTTCACATACAACAGGTGCAAGCCAGTTTTGCACATGCAGACCACTCGGGTTAAACTTGACGAGCCTAGCATGTACATACATGGCCTCAGAACACAGGAGACCAAAAGGTCGAACATGAGTCATATAGTAGATATGATCAACGTGGAGACGTTCACCATCAAAACCACCTCATCTCACATGTTGATCGGACTTGGGTTGGTGGATTTGGATCATGTCACACTTAAACAACCTAAGGGATGTTGATTTGAGTGGGAGTTCTTTAGTAATATGATTAATTGAACTCATTATCATGAACATAATCTAAAGTTTTTTTTTGCAAAATTAGGTTGTGGATCCATAGCTCGCGATGTAGCTCCCCTATGTTTTTGATATGTGCCTAGAGAAAATAGAGTTGAAATATGATGGTAGCAATTATGCAGACTAGGTCCATGATCAGAGGATTGTCCCGAGTTGCTGCATAGAAGGCTTACGTCCTTAATGCACCGCTCGGTGCGCCACCCCCTCAAGCGACAACGGTGGATGTTGTTAACATCTGACATGCACGTTCCGATGACAACTTGATATTTCAGTGCGTCATGCATTATGGCTTAGAATTCAGGCTCCAAATATGTTTTGAACGACACGGAGCATATATGATGTTCCAAGAGCCGAAATTGGATTTCAGGCTCGTGCCCATGTTGTGGGATCACTAGAAGAGTATGTCTAGAAGGGGGTGGGGTGGGGTGAATAGACTACTAGCACAAATTAAAATCTACACAAGGTGCAAAGTTAAGTGTTGGCAAATTTTAGCATATCTAGTAAATCTAGAACACCCTACACAAGCAAGTCATCAAGTATAGCAGCGGAATGTAAAGACATTGCACATGAAAGTAAGGAGTAGACATCAGAAGATCAAACGCATGAAGGACACGGAGATTTTTCTCGTGGTTCCGATAGGTGGTGCTATCATACATCCATGTTCATGGAGTCTTCAACCCACGGAGGGTAACGGTCGCGAGAGTCCATGGAGGGCTCTACCCACGGAGGGTTCCACAAAGAAGCAACCTTGACTATAGCATGACGGCCTACATCCACGGAGAACTAGCCTAACTCGGGGTAGATCTTCATGAAGTAGGCGATCTCCTTGCCCTTACAAACTTCTTGGTTCACTCCACAACACGAAGTAGGAGGCTCCCAAGCGACACCTAGCCAATCTAGGAGGCACCACCCTCCAAAAGGTAATAGGCTTGATAGTGTTGATGAACTCCTTGCTCTTGTGCTTTAAGATGGTAGACTCCTCAACACACAATCACTTTCTCGTAGATTTGGCTTGGTAGAAGAGATTGATTGGGTGGAAAGCAACTTGGGGAGGCTACAGATCAAGATTCATATGGTTGGAATGGAATGGCATGATCTCAACACATGAGTAGGTGGCTCTCTCTCAGAAAATCTAATAGGATAGGTGGGGATCTATTCTGAGTGCTTGTCTTGCGAGTGAGTGGTGGTGGTGAGGGCATCTCCAAATATCCAACCGTTACACCTAATAGGTCCAACTCAATGACACTGATGTGTTAATCTTGGTGGTACCAAGTTACCTAAGAGGTAGCAACTTTTAAATCTTGGTGAGACTGATACATAATACTCAGTTGCCCCGATTAGGTGACCAATGGTCAGATTGCCAAACTCGGTGACACCGATTCAACAAACTTGGTTGGACTGATTTTGTGAAATTGGGTAACAGGAAGTTGGCAACCCAAACTCGGTGACACCGAACCAGAATCGTTTGCACCGATGGGTTAGGGTTTGGCTTGAGTCTATCTGAGGCTGGGAATCGGTGGCACCGAGTGGGAGTTATTGGTTGCACTGATTTGAGTATTTGGCTTTGGATAGACTTTGGTGGAAGAGCTTGTGGATGTTTTTTGTGACTATCACTTGTGCACGTATGAGCTATCGGCGTTCTGGGAATGGGGGTACACAAACCTGCCTACTTGCGGCCCAGGGCATGCCCCACCTCATCGACCAAACGCAGCAAGGCATGGCCCCATTCGAGACAAGGCCCTTGCGGGGGTCCTAGCCTCGCGAGGAGGAACAATGACAAGACCCGCGAAGGATGGGCCTCTCAGGTCCTCTTAGGTCCTCTCCAGAGCGGCGGAGATCTCTATGCAAGGCCCGGCCTCAGGAGTCAAAGATGACGCATGGAAGGACAAGCAAGGACCAAGGTGCCAGGCGGTGCAGTTTCCCCTTTTGTGCAATGGGAGCTAGGACAGACGCGGGTTCCCAAAGCACCCCAAAGGTTTCCATTCCGGTGCAAGAATACCACAACCACCCGTCCTACAGGGCGGACGTCATCGCTAAGCATGTCCCTGCGGCATCGACAGCTACTTTACAGGCGAAGACCGCCTTTGGGCAGGGCGAGCACCAACCCCTGCCCCCTTAGAAATTGGCCATTATGGGATCCCTTCCCACCATTGTGATAAGGGAAGTGGACCCGGGACGCTGCTATATATAGAGGATAGGTTGCACCGTAGAGGGGGATCCGGATCCGGTCTGATCCAACACTTAGTCACTCCACACACCACCACGAGATAGCCAGCCAAGAACTCATCTTGAGCGCCCTCATGAGGCTCAAGCACATTGTACTAGTTCATCCACCCAAACCTCCACAAGAGGCAATCCACCAAAGCGGGAGTAGGGTACTACGCTTCGCAGCGGCCTGAACCTGGGTAAACTATTGTGTTCATCTCTCCCTCGTCATCCTGCGAGTTCGTCGTTGCATCCATTGAGTAGTGAGCTAGGTTTTGCGAGGCTGCAAGGGATCTTTGCACACGCCCTTGTGTTCAAACATTAGGGTTTTGTGGAGCTCGAAATCTGAAATTTGGCACGCCAGATAGGGGGCGTGTCAGAGTCTCCCTCAAGCCAAGATCTTCTCCCACCTTGCCGCTCCGATGTCTGACGCTCGCCGAGCTCGTACCGAGCGCCGGGCCACCCATGTCGTCCAGATGGCGCCGGTGGGCCGCGCCACTGCGCACAGGTCACCCTCGCCTTTGGCAAACACTGCCACGGGCCCCAATGCCCATGAGTAACAAGACTCCTCCCAGCCGGTCACCGCGCAGCGTGACGGCCGCACCGCCACTCCGTCGATCGTCCCGGCCTCCGGTTTATTCTCTTATTTTCGGCCACGGCTGGTGCGCAATCAAGGCGCGCTTGTCATGGCTAACAAACTGCTCCGCTACCGCCCCACTCCTAACCACTACGAAGACTGGCTTCGGCGCATCGCGAAGCTTGTCGGCGCAGCCGGCGAAGCCTCGACGCTCTCCTACTTGCTTTGACCTCAACTGTCCCTGGCAAACGACGTGGTACAAGACGCGCAACCTCCGCCTCTGCGATGCGACGCCGACCCCAAGCCCAGGCGAGAAGCGCGCCCCCGCGACCGGCCCCGAAAATAGAGGACGAGGCTGGGGGATGAATTAAGCTTCCAAGTGGTTCCCCGGCCGTGCGCCGATGTGCGTGCATTCCCTGCGCTGCTGACCCAACATCGCGGTCGGATACCACTCGAGGCGGCTCCACAGGAGCGTCAAGACCAGGTCGCCCTCATGCACACGGCGCTCGTCGAGCCAGTGGGGTGCCTCGCCATCGCCCCGGAGCTCTACCCGACCGCGTGGCCTTGCAAGTTCAAACCCAACCTGCCCCCACATTACAACGGCATCGCAGACCCAGCCGAGTTCCTATAGCTCTACTCGCTGAGTATCCGGGCGACAGGAGGAGATGACAAGGTCATGGCGTGCTGGTTCCCCATGGCGCTCAAGGGCGGCGCACTCTCCTGGATCTTCAACCTCCCGGATGCATGCATCACCTCCTGGGATGGTCTGCGCAAACGCTTCATCGCCAACTTCCAAGACATTCGCGACCGTGCACCCATCGTGAACGAGCTGCGGCGTATCAAGTAGCAGGACGGGGAGACCATGCACAAGTTCATACAACGTTTCACAACCACGCACCTCAAGATCGCTAAGGCGTCGGACGAGGCCATCATTTCGGCCTTCACCGATGGAGTCACGAACCTCAAGATGAAGGAAGAGCTCGTCATGAACGATGAACGGTGCTCTGCCTTGGAGATGTTCAACCTGGCGAACAAGTGTGCCAAGGCCGAGGAGGGACGTCTATCGCTCCTCGGGCCTCCGGCGGCGGAGCCAGAAGAGAAGAAGACCAAGGCCAAGGAAGCAAAGCGCAAGGCTCTGGTGGTGCTTGCGACTGAACCCAAGTCAAAGCGCAGCCGGGGAGAAGAACATCCCCCAGGAGGAAGGACGACATGCATATTCCACGACACCAACAACCACGACACCGCCGTCTGCCAGGAACTCTGACTGATCCATGATGAGCACTTCAGCAGGCGCCCCGGCCGAGGCGACCGAGGCTTCAGGCACGGCGGAGGCCGCTGGGACAACCGGGAGCCGTGTCAAGGGTGGCGCGACCAGCTTCGGGACGACCGCTGGCGTGACCCGCCTCGTGAGGGCCATTGGCACGACGAACCTTCGGATGTCTCATGACGTGGTCCGCCTCGTGAGGCTTGCCCACGTGAGTTAGGACTACCTCTGCTGCCTCCGCCACCCAGAAGGAAAGAGGAAGACAGGCAGGACGATGGGGCTGGGGGCTCCTAGGAAGTCAGAGCGGTGCCCTGTATCTTGGGTGGTGTCTAGGCCCCAGCGTCGAACCACGCCTTCAAGCAATCCGCGCGGGAGGTGAATGCGTCTCTCCCGAAGCCTGAAGTGATGCACCCCCTCAATTGGTTCCGGACCGCCATCACCTTCGACTCAAGCGATCAGCTCACGTGTTCGTTCATAGCCGGCAAGCTTCCCATGCTGTGTACTCCAACCATCAGCAACGTCCTCGTCACCAAGACCCTCATCGACAGTGGGGAGGGTCTCAACATCCTCTCCATCGAGACCTTCAAGACGCTCCAGGTGCCATATGAACAACTCATGCCAACTATGGCCTTCTCGGGGGTCACAGACGGGTCCACCGTACCCATCGGGAAGGTGCGTCTGCCTGTACCTTCGGCGGGCTCAAGAACTACCACACCGAGATCATTGTCTACGACGTCGCGCACATCCACCTTCCGTACAACGCGATCCTTGGGTACCCGGATCTCGCCAAGTTTATGGCAGTGACTCACCATGGCTACAACGTCCTCAAGATGCCAGGGAGTGGCGGCGTCATCACCATTGCCTGTGATGAGAAGGACACCGTCTGCACCCTCGATCTTGCTTACCGCGCTGCGAGGGATGAGCGCTCAGATGACGAGGAAGGCACACTACCTCGTGAGGACCCACACAACAATAAGAAGAAGCAACTCCTCCCTGCAGGGTGTCCTACAACTTCAGCCTCTACGCTCGATGGTGGAGTCCCGCCTCCCATCACATAGGAAAGCACGCTCGGTGCCACTCTTGGGCCGGGCCCGGGGGCTCCCACAGGGAAGTTTCCGACCTTGTCAGTGAGGCAAGAGAGGCGCTCAAGCACAACCTCGAAACGCACTCCGACGCGCGCCATCTCGAGCTGGGATCACAACGCGTGGATCCCGGTTCACAAGAGTCCGCTCTCACAACAATCGAAGAGCTTCGAGAAGCACATGTCGCGCATGGCGGGGACTGCCCTACACCACCAATCATAGTCACCGTCATCAGCACAGTCAATCGCCCGCGCGTTTGCATCAACACACTCGCGATCAATAGGGCTATGACTCAAGGCCCCTTCTGGCCAGCGCGTGCCGATCATGGATGGGTCAACCCGAACACCTACGTCCGCATGCCCTTTGGGTTAGCGAATGCAGGCGTCACCTTCCAGCGCCTTCATTGAGCCATGATCATGCCTTGCCTGGAGGGGCGCAGTGAGGAGTTGGAGGAGTTGCCCGGACCAAGCGAAGGTTCTGGGCCTCGAGAGACGACGGACCCGTGAAGGTCGCGCTCGTAGGAGCGGAAGATCGGGTAATGACGAAGGCTTCGGTTCTTGAGCGGCATGGCCGCCAGGTGACTTTTTGTTGGCTCCTGCCAGGTAATTTTTTGGTTCACTCTGTCCAAGGGTGCCCATTGGGCCACATGACCTTCAGGTGATCAGGGCACGCCCCTGTTGTCGCTTCATTTATGCATATTTCAGTAGTTTCTTGTGCGTCTATTCTATGCCCTGAAGTTCTACCTTACTTTCATCGTTGGGCGGTCAACCCCCGGCTTGGGGGCTCTGGACGCGGTGCATCACATGGAGTCTTGGGATGCCCCGCGGTCTCCCGAGGCAGCAACCAACATGATGGAATGGGGGCCGCTCGAGCGTCAAGGGGGTCTCCTGAGAATTGAGCCTTAGGAGCCTTACTGGTCATGATGCCACTCGGCCTCCTAGTGTCATCCTGGTTTCCAGCCGGCATCAGGGGTGCCAGGGCCTCGCCCCGTGAAGTGCGTCCTTGGTTTCCGGTCGTACCTAATGGTGGTGGGGAAATGTGCGGGACCAGGACCTGTAGACGTAGAGCCGCTTGAACGTCAAAGGGGGCTCCTCACGAGCCTTACTGGTCATAATGCCACTCGGCCTCTTGGTGTCATCCTGGTTTCCGGTCGACATCAGGAGTGTCGGGGCCTCGCCCCGTGAAGTGCGTCCTTGGTTTCCGGTCATACCTAACAGTGGTGGGGAAATGTGTGGGACCGGGACCTGAGGACGTAGAGTGCCAAGAGGGTTCCCAAACTACTTCACTCAAGAAGAAGAAGAAGCAAGCGGGGTCTCAAATGGCCCCATCTACAAGAAGATTCAGGCACAAACCACCTTAGAGGTAGGGACACTCATGAGGTCAAAGCGTCCTCGCGACCTCCCAGATACACCTCCCATTTCTACCGTGCGAGCCACGCATACGAACTCTATGGGCTGTACACGCCCGGACCCCCCGAGAATGCGGAGGGGTCCCTTCCCACGCAATGTGGCAGCCACAACCTAGTGCTGGTGGAGAAGTCAACACGATCCACCAATGACTATGCCCATGGAATGTGGAAGCCACAGCTTCGTGCTGGTGATCGACACGGTTCACCAATGACTATGCCCACGCAAGGTGGAAGCCCCACGGCCGGTGTGGCGGGATAAACAACTGAGGGCCCCCCAATGGCTGCATCCAACCTCAGGAAAGTCCCTAGTGGCCCCTTTATCGTTGCGTTCCCTAGGAATGCATGTGTGAGGGGCTGCATGGGGGCTGCTACCAGGCCAAGCCTTGTACACGCCGCCTTCCCATGCCTGCCAAACCTGGTCTTCATGCGCTCATCTCCAAAAAAGATGGCGAGGAAAGGTATGGGAGCTGCTCGTACGTCAAGGGGGACTCCTAAGCATCGTGACTCAGGAGCCTAACTGGACCCATAGCCCCTCACCCCTTGGGCCGTCCTTGGTTTCCGGTCGGTTCAACAGCGGCTGAGGTATGCGTGGGCCGGTCCCTGCCGACGCAGAGCCTAGAGTTCTCAAAAAATTGCTCAAAATCCGTAGGAAGGATGCTGGAGCTTGCACGTCAAGGGGGACTCCTAAGCATCGCGACTTAGGAGCCTAACTGGACCCATAGCCCCTCACCCGTTGGGCCGTCCTTGATTTCTGGTTGTTTCAACGGTGGCTAAGGTATGTGCGGGCTAGGCCCTGCCAACGCAGAGCGCAAAGGTGTTCGGAAGTTTCAAATTATCTTGATCCTCACCATGTTCCCCTCATGAGGGCTGCTCGCATGTCAAGGGGGGACTTCTGAGCATCTCGACTTAGGAGCCTAACTGGACCCGTAGCCCCTCGCCCCTTGGACCGTCCTTGGTTTTCGGTCGGCCCAACGGCGGTGGAGGTATGCGCGGGCCGGGCCCTGCTGACACAGAGCATCACAACAAGCAAGAAGGAAACAATGCAAAGAAAGCAATCATGCAGTCCAATAGTTATTACAAGCATTATAAGTTCTCGCAAACTCAAATGAGTTTAATGCCTCTACGAGGCACGGTGTGCATTGTAGGAAAGGAGCAGGAGGAAGGAATCAAGAGGAGCCGTCGCCACCGTTCGTCCTACCCTCGGGGGACTCATTGTCGACATCGTTGGTGTCGTCTTCCCCACCGCCAGCTTCAGCAACATGCAAAGGCGGAGGAACCATGACGGCTGAACCTCTTCACCAGCGCCTCCACGGAGCCCTTCACCGCTGCCGCGGCTCCAGCGCGGACCTAAGGGGCGACCAGGAGGATCACAGAGTCGAAGTTGAACCCTGGCTCGTGAAGATGAAGATGACTGAAGACGCGCGTCGCGGCCTCAGAAAAGAGGTCACGACACTCACTATACAAGACCCTATCCACCTTGACGATGACACCCTCCAACGCCTCAACGAGCTTCAAGGCAAGCGCCGCTAAGCCGTCCTCCGGAGCGGCCAAGGGATCCACGAACCCATCTCGGCAAAGGGCATGGAGCGCCTTGAAAAGTTGGAGCTCGACGATAGGGAAGACGCTCAGCTCTGCGGCCTCCTTCCCCTCGGCCATGGCAATAGTTTCATACCTGGTGTCAAGAAGGATCTTCCTCGAAGCAACCTCCTTCTTCTGTGTGTCCAGGCGCGCTCTCTCTGCATCCTGGCGGGTCGCCACCTAAGACAGCTCGATTTCTCAGGTAGCAAGCTTGGCCTCGCAGGCCTCAAGGTCTTCCGTCTGCTGACAAAGTTGCATCGCATGCTTGGCTTGTTCCTCCTAGAAGGTCTTCAGATGGGACTCCACCTCTTCGTGTGCAGTGCAAGCGGCCGCGGTTTACCCCTCTCCCTTCGTCGCGGCAGCCGCGGCCCAAACCCACATCGCCTCAGCGGTGGCATCGGCCTTGAGCCATCTCGAGAGGAGCTCTAGGCGACCACCCGCGAGGCGATCACTGGCGCTCCCAAAGGTGTCATGAGCCTGACACGGAGCAGCGAAGGCCCTATCTAGGACGGCGTGGACACACACCGGAGATGTCATGGTCTCCCCATGAGGAGCCCCAAGCGCGGTCACGAGGGACGCCCTCGGGGAAACGGCGTCACGAAGGACAGGAGGCTCCGGAGGCCGCTCGACGGCTGCGGACACGGACGAATCGGCAGGCAGCACGCCCTCAGAAGTTGGCCCGTCGGATGTCGGCGTCACCATGTCCCCAAGGGTAGGAGAGATCACGTCAACGAGCATCAAGGGATCAGGGGGCTCGGCGATGGTGGCTTGAGGGGTTGCCTCACGAGCCCTCTCTTCTTCAACGACAAGCGGCGGCGTGTTGGCAACGGCAGGCGACATGCTTGGAGTTGCCTTTAGCTTGATGCCCGCCTTCTTCTTCCTCATCTTCAACACGGTGACATTCCTGGTCACTAATCAACGGGAGGTCAGCAATGCACATGCTATGGGCATGTGAGCCAAGCCAAGTCATATCACTTACTCCTCGACGTCGACCCACTTCCTCTTCCTCTCCATCTCGGCAAAGACGGGGGTGCCTGGGCTCCCCATGGAGAGGGGACCGCCGCGCGGAGGAGCAGAGTCACCGACAGCCGATGCGTCCGTGGAGGAGCTCGCCATGGCCCGACCTTGCCCACTTAGCCGGTGAGTGGCGGTTTGAGTGCGAGTGACGCTGGCTCCTCGATCGTCCCACCGATGAAGGCAGGGCACGCCAGAGGAGACTCGACACTGTGCTTCCAAGGAGTCGACACGCACGCGGACCATGTGGCGCGAGCGCTGGCCCTAGCCCCTGGGGGCCTTAGCGGTGCGCGAGGAGCCCACGACAGAAACTTCACCAATGTCGTCTTCGTCGTCTTCAAGCTTGCGCAAAAGTGCCCTGGGACGGGGGGAGGGGGCGCCCCCCGCCGGACCATCGTCGGCGGTCCTCTCCGAGTCCTCCCCGCACGAGGTATCGCTGGAAGACACCACCACCGGACCAGGGCGCTTAGCTGGGAAAAGCCCCAGCTCGTTGAAGACAGGCATCACAAAAATTAGGTTAGCCCCGTTGTCACGACACTACAACAGATCGTGAGCCTCGAGAAGGTCGCCAGGGTCACCGCTGAGCATGGTCACCATATGAAAGCACATTTGCTCCCTTGGTGGTTTTGGTAATCAATAACAACATATAACTCATTGAACTAATGTTTCCACCAAGTATATTTCAGGACAAGTTCAATGATAGGGATGGCCAAAGGATTGTGGAATTACCCCAAGATTCAAGCAAGAGGACTCTACATTTTACATTTGTGAGAAATCACTTTGAGTCCATAGGAAAGCGAATACTATTAAAAGGGGGTAAAGTTTTGATGATGGACAATATGCTCAAACGTGCACAAGTGACAGTCACCAAAACATCCACAAACTCTCCCACCAAAGTCTGTCCTAAGCCAAATATGCAAAATTGGTGCAACCAACATTCCTATCCCGGTGCCACCGATTCTAAACCCTAGACAGACTCAGCCAAACCCTAACACTTTGGTGCAGCCGACACTGCACTCGGTGACACCGAGTTGGGTTGCCAAGATTCTGTTACGCAAGTTCACATTTTCGGTCTGACCGAGAATGGTGAATCAACGTCACCGAGATTGGCAAATCTGACCGTTGGTCACCTTGTCGGTGCAACCGAGAATTGTATATCGGTCCCTCCGAGATTCAAAAGTTGCCACTTTTGGTCACTTCGGTACCACCAAGATTTACACATCGGTGTCGCCAAGTTGGTCATTTTGTGTGTAATGGTTGGATTTTTGGGGATGCCTTTATATACCCATTCACCACCACCCACTCGAAAGAGAAGCACTCAGAACTATTCCATACCTATCCTACTCAGTTTTCTGAGAGAGGACCACCTACCCTTGTGTTGAGGTCAAGATCTTCCATTCCAACCATATGGATCTTGATTTCTAGCCTCCCAAGTTGCTTTCCACCAATCCCATCTCTTCTACCAAGCCAAATCTGTGAGAGAGTGATTGTGTGTTGAGGAGTCTATCATCTTGAAGCACAGGAGCAAGGAGTTCATCGTCATTTCCGAGCCTATTACCTTTTGGAGGGTGGTGCCTCCTAGATTGGTTAGGTGTCACTTGGGAGCCTCCTACTTTGTGTTGTGAAGTGAACCAAGAAGTTTGTAAGGGCAAGGAGATCGCCTACTTCGTGAAGATCTACCCATAGTGAGGCTAGTCCTTCTTGGACGGAAGCCGCATGGAATAGTCAAGGTTGCTTCTTCGTGGGTAGAGCCCTCCATGGACTCTCACGACCGTTATGCTCCATGGGTTGAAGACTCAATGAATGTGGATGTACGACAGCACCACCTGTCAGAACCACGGGAAAAATCATCGTGTCATCACTTGTGTTTGCTTTCCTAACCCTCTCTTTACTTACATGTGCAATGTCTTTACTTTCCGCTGCTACACTCTTAGACATGTATGTGTAGGGTGTTAATTTATATGGCATGAATGCTTAAACTTGCCAAGAATTAAAATTGGGAAAAGGCAAAACTTTTAGTTGGTCAAGTAGTCTAATCACCCCCCTCTAGACCTACTTTCGATCCTACAAGTGGTATCAGAGCTTTGGTCTCCGTTGCATTGGTTTCACAACCTAGGATAAGTATGGCTTCTAGTGAGGGAAATTATCATCGTAGAGGTCCGTACTTTGATGGCACTAATTTTGCTAGTTGGAAGCATAAAATGAAAATCCATTTGCTTGGTCATAATCCTGCCGTTTGGGCTATTGTTCGTGTTGGCTTGCAAGGTGAATTCTTTGCGGATGGAAAGGAACCGGATCGTGAAGCGTCTGCGGATGAATTGAAGATGTCGCAACTCAATGCTCAAGCATGTGACATTCTCTTCAACTGCCTATGTCCTAAAGAATTCTTTGGTTGATATGCACAAAGGAACTGAGTTCGTGAGAGAATCCAAGTTAGACGTTCTTCAAGGTCAACTTGACAAGTTCAAGATGAAGGATGGTGAAGGAGTCACTGAAATGTACTCTAGGCTAGCTCTCATCACCAATGAGATTGCCGGCTTAGGAAGCGAAGAAATGATTGACAAGTTCATCATCAAGAAGATACTTTGAGGTTTGGATGAGATATATGACACCCTATGCACATTGATCCAAATGATGCCCAATTACAAAGATCTCAAACCAACGGAAGTGATTGGTGGAATTGTTGCTCATGAGATGACACTCAAGGACAAGGAAGAGCTTCATCACAAGTCTAGCGGTGCATACAAAGCCACAAGTGATGCTCCCGCTACCTCAAGTGACAACCTTGTCACAAGTGAAGAGATAAGCCTCATGGTCAAGAAATTCAACAAGTTCTACAAGAATAGAAGCAAAGATCGCAGCTCCAACTCAAGATATGAAGAGAAGCGTTTGTCAAGTCGTGACCGAAACTGCTACAACTGTGGGAAGCCCGGACACTACTCCAATGAGTGCTCGACTCCCTACAAACGAAGAGAAGAGTCACCAAGAAGACGAAGCTCTAGAGATGAATCAGCTCGAAGAGAGAGAAGGAGTAGAGATGATCGTTATCAACGAAGGCCCTCAAGGAGAAGTAGGGACTCGGAGAAGAAGGACAAGCACACCAAGAGCTACTCAAGATGGAAACATCAAGCTCATGTTGGTGAATGGGTTTCCGGCTCCGACTCTGACAACCACTGCGAGAGAAGCTGTCACTCCAACTCCGACTATAGTCAAGATGATGGTG
The DNA here is from genome assembly GCA_022496015.1 of Hordeum marinum. Lineage (NCBI taxonomy): Eukaryota > Viridiplantae > Streptophyta > Magnoliopsida > Poales > Poaceae > Hordeum > Hordeum marinum. Next base: position 363,511,418 of record CM039675.1, on the reverse strand, counting down.
TTACCGGAATTGCACTAGTGACAACCAACTCCTATGATCTATTTGATTCACCAAATGAAGGAGGTGGAAGTTGCTTCATGGATAAAGGCCCCAAGGCATCACACCCCGAATATCTTGATTTCGATAGTAATGAAGATGATTTGCTTTACGATGATGACTTGCTATGTGATAAAACTAGTGATGTTAATCATAATGAACTTGATATTTCTCATGCTAATCAAGATAAGTCAATTGACGATGATAAGATGAAAATAGAAGAACTAACTAAAGAACTCAACACTCTTAAGTTAAATCATGAATCTACTCTTGAAGATCATAGAAAGCTTGTAAGAACTCATGAGAAGCTACGCTTCGAGAAGATCAATTTGGAGCAAGAACATGAATTTCTTAAAGCTATCAAAGACGATCTCCGAAAGAAGACGTCATCTTATATTGCCAAACGACTACTCTTGTCTACATTCATGCCACAAGTCAAATCTAAGCAAACTAGTAACAAAGGAAAGAAAGGTTCTTCATCTAGTAGCAACAATAAAAATGTTAAACCCAATGATGTTGCTCCTAGTAGTTCTATTGATTCCACTAATAATGATTCTCTTAGCGAAGTTACACTTGAGGAAGAAAATGCTTTATTGAAAGGGATTATAGAGAGAGGTATATACAAGAGTCTTGAAGGGTACAAACAATTTTATGAGATTGTACGCAAGCATGGTGGATACCGAAAGAATCGCGGTGTTGGCTAATTCAACGCTAATGGAGTTGAATGGGAAGAAGGTCAATATCCCGAGCCGAAGTTTGTTCCTCAAAAGGAGAAGTATGAAAATACTCTTCCCAAGGGGATGAACACTCAAGATGACCTTCCAGCACAAGACACCAAGCTCAAGGGCAAGAAGAAGCTCCAAGAGGACTTTGACTCTTATGAAGATGGACGCCAAGCTTTGGTGAAGTGGGTTCCCAAGTCTACTACAAGATCAACTTCTACAAGTGCTACTTCAACACGAAGGATCCCTATCAACTTGATGTGGGTTCCCTAGAAGAAGTACTAGAGAGTTCTTGAGGGGTGACTCCGCCAATGAAATTCACTCATATTCATTATTGGCAAGATCTATTTGCAATCAACATCAAACCTATGAAATAGATCAAGGAGTCACACATTCCCTCAAAGGTATGCAAGGGACAAGGTATTCAACAAATCAATGGGCATCATTACACATGCTTTGCACTCCATGTCCATAGATATCCTTGTATTTGCCTCTTGTGTGTTGGGACTAACCCATGTAGGTGATAAGAGTAAGGAAACAACAAGGATGCTCCCAACTCTTGGTGATCTTCATCAACCTTGATCATCCACCACTACCTCACCAACATGAAGTCTTCATCGACAAAACCCAAGGTTAGTTTATCCCTGTTATGGGGGAATGTCACATCAAGGGGGAGCTTTACTCTATGAGTTTAGTCAAAGCATCTCTTAGTATGTGACAACATTAAATGCCTTATGTAAAAATGGTAACCCCCACTAGTAGAAAACTGGGCTTTGGTTCAGGCCTGGCCAGCCCATTAGTCCCGGTTCAGTCATGAACCGGGACCCATGGGGGCATACGTCCCGGTTCGTGTGCCCAGGGGGCCGGCCGGGCCTTGTGGGGCATTGGTCCCGGTTCGTATGGACCCTTTTGTCCCGGTTCCAGACACGAACCGGGACCAATGGGCCTCGCTCCTAGCCCACATCCATTGGTCCCGGTTCGTGGCTGGAACCGGGACTAAAGTGTGGCCTTTAGTCCCGGTTCCAGCCACGAACCGGGACCAATGATGTGGCTATATATACCCCTCCCCCGCGAGCAGAGCACTCCACTGCTCTGTTTTTTCCTGGAGTGTGAGGGGAGGGCTTTGTGGTGCTCTAGCTCACCTCCTATGCACATGAGGTGTTCGATGAAATGCCCGAGCCACACTACTTAAGCTTTCTCCTCTCCAAACTCGACCTCTAAGTTTCATTTTCCTCAAGATTTGTCTAGGTTTAGCGGCCCGTCACGTCCCGTCCCCGTCTTCACCGCCGTCGATCGCCCGCGCCGATCTCGTCGCCGACACCACCGTGGTGAGCCTCTTGTTCTTATCTTCTTTCTAAAGGAAAAACATTTATATTAATTTGGTCACTTATCTATTCATGATGTTCTGTAATGGTTTTTGACACACTTAATTATATATAATGCACGCAGATGAACCGGCAATGGATGTATGGTGACAGACGCACCTCCGAGTACATTAAGGGCGTGCATAATTTTCTCGAAGTGGCTGAGGCAAACAAGCAGAATGGTTTTATGTGTTGTCCATGCCCTCTATGTGGGAATACGAAGTCTTACTCTGACCGGAAAATCCTTCACACCCATCTGCTTTATAAGGGTTTCATGCCACACTATAATGTTTGGACCAAGCACGGAGAAATAGGGGTTATGATGGAAGACATTGAAGAAGAAGAGGACGATGAAAACTATGTGCCCCCTGAACGGTGATGCTGCAACGGGGGAAGCTGAAGATCAAGAGGAACTAGACGATGATGTGCCCGATGATGATCTCCGCCGGGTCATTGTTGATGCAAGGAGACAATGCGAAAGTGAAAAGGAGAAGCTGAAGTTCGATCGCATGTTAGAGGATCACAGAAAAGGGTTGTACCCCAATTGCGAAGAGGGCAACACAAAGCTCGGTGCCGCACTGGAATTGTTGCAATGGAAGGCAGAGTATGGTATACCTGACAAGGGATTGGGGAAGGTACTGAAAATATTTAAGAAGAGGCTTCCAAAGGATAACGAATTGCCCGACAGTACGTACGCAGCAAAGAAGGTCATATTCCCTCTAGGATTGGAGGTGGAGAAGATACATGCATGCCCTAATGACTGCATCCTCTACCGCGGTGCGCACGAGGATTTGAATGCATGCCCAGTATGCGGTGCATTGCGGTATAAGATCAGACGAGATGACCCTGGTGATGTTGACGGCGAGCCCCCCAGGAAGAGGGTTCCTGCCAAGGTGATGTGGTATGCTCCTATAATACCACGGTTGAAACGTCTATTCAGAAACAAAGAGCATGCCAAGTTGTTGCGATGGCACAATGAAGACCGTAAGAAAAACAGGAATTTGAGACACCCCGTTGACGGGTCACAATGGAGAAAAATCCTGATAAAGTACGGCCGGGTTGAGTTTGGAGCTGACCCGAGGAACGTATGGTTTGGTTTAAGCGCGGATGGCATTAATCCTTTCGGAGAGCAGAGGAGCAATCACATCACCTGGCTAGTGACTCTATGTATGTATAACCTTCCTCCTTGATGTGCATGAAGCGGAAGTTCATTATGATGCCAGTTCTCATCCAAGGCCCTAAGCAACCCGGAAACGACATTGATGTGTACCTAAGGCCATTAGTTGAAGAACTTTTACAGCTGTGGAATGGAAACGGTGTACGTGTGTGGGATGAGCACAAACAGGAGGAATTTGACCTGCATGCGTTGCTGTTTGTAACCATCAATGATTGGCCTGCTCTCAGTAACCTTTCAGGACAGACAAACAAAGGATACCACGCATGCACGCACTGTTTAGCTGACACCGGAAGTATATACCTGGACAATTGCAGGAAGAATGTGTACCTGGGGCATCGTCGATTTCTTCCGACCAACCATCAATGTCGAAAGAAAGGCAAGCATTTCAAAGGCGAGGCAGATCACCGGAAGAAGCCCGCCATGCGTACCGGTGATCACATACTTGCTATGGTCAATGATTTACATGTAATATTTGGAAAGGGTCCTGACGGACTATCTATTCTGAATGACGCTGAGGGACGCGCACCCATGTGGAAGAAGAAATCTATATTTTGGGACCTACCCTACTGGAAACACCTAGAGGTCCGCTCTTCAATCGACGTGATGCACGTGATGAAGAACCTTTGCGTGAACCTGCTAGGCTTCTTGGGCGTGTATGGGAAGACAAAAGATACACCGAAGGTACGGGAGGACCTGAAACGTTTGCACGAAAAAGACGGCATGCCTCCAAAGCAGTATGAAGGTCCTGCCAGCTACGCTCTTACCAAAGAAGAGAAGGAAATCTTCTTTGAATGCCTGCTCAGTATGAAGGTCCTGTCTGGCTTCTCGTCGAATATAAAGGGAATAATAAATATGGTCGAGAAAAAGTTTCAGAACCTAAAGTCTCATGACTGCCACGTGATTATGACGCAACTGCTTCCGGTTGCATTGAGGGGGCTTCTACCGAAAAACGTTCGATTAGCCATTGTGAAGCTATGTGCATTCCTCAATGCAATCTCTCAGAAGGTAATCGATCCAGAAATCCTACCAAGGCTAAGGAGTGATGTGGTGCAATGTCTTGTCAGTTTCGAGCTGGTGTTCCCACCATCCTTCTTCAATATCATGACACACGTCCTAGTTCATCTGGTCGACGAGATTGTCATTCTGGGCCCCGTATTTCTACACAATATGTTCCCCTTTGAGAGGTTCATGGGAGTCCTAAAGAAATATGTCCGTAACCGCGCTAGGCCAGAAGGAAGCATCTCCATGGGCCATCAAACAGAAGATGTCATTGGGTTCTGTGTTGACTTCATTCCTGGCCTTAAGAAGATTGGTCTCCCTCAATCGCGGTATGAGGGGAGACTGACTGGAAAAGGCATGCTTGGAGGGGACTCAATAATATGTAGGGACGGGCATTCTTGGTCTCAAGCACACTACACAGTTCTACAGAACTCTACCTTGGTGACCCCGTATGTCGATGAACACAAGAACAGTCTACACTCCAAACACTCAGAGCAGTGTGACGACTGGATTACACGTGAACACATCAGTACTTTCGGCAGTTGGTTGGAAACACGTCTCAGAGCTGACAACATTGTTTCTGATGAGCTGTACTCGTTGTCCAGGGGACCATCTTATACTGTATTGACTTACAAAGGATACGAGATAAATGGGAATACATTTTACATGATCGCCCAAGATCAAAAGAGCACCAACCAAAACAGCGGTGTCCGCTTTGATGCAGCAACCAAGAGGGGAAAGGACACATATTATGGTTACATAGTGGACATATGGGAACTTGACTACGGACATGATTTTAAGGTCCCTTTGTTTAAGTGCAAATGGGTCAATCTGTCAGGAGGCGGGGTACAGGTAGACCCACAGTACGGAATGACAACAGTGGATCTGAACAATCTTGGGTACACAGACGAACCATTCATCCTAGCAAATGATGTGGCGTAGGTTTTATATGTGAAGGACATGTCTAGCAAACCGAGAAAAAGAAAAGATAAGGAAGCAAATACATCAGACGATGAGCCAAAGCGCCACATAGTTCTTTCAGGAAAAAGAGACATCATGGGATTGGAGGGCAAGACAGACATGTCTGAAGATTATGAAAAGTTTCATGAAGTTCCTCCTTTCAAAGTCAAGGCTGATCCAAGCACCCTGTTAAGTGATGAAGAATATCCATGGTTATGGCGCAATAAGCAAAGGACACAAGCAAAGAAAAAGTGAAGACAGATGAAGTCAAAAAGGGTTGAAAATTGATGATGTGGCTTTGAATGGTTCATTTTGAACACACAAAAAGTCTGGAGTTCAAATAAGTTCAAAAACCTTTGTAACAAATGAGTTTTTGTCCGAAACCCTGATACTTCGAAAGAGATTGTCCATTTTGTACACGAAGTGCATCCAGTTTTTGCCATAACCCTCTCAACTTTTTAGGACATGCTATGTTGGTCAAATGATGATACCATGCCAAGTTTCAACCTTTTCTGAGTTCATTTGTACTGCTGTCCAATTTCAGGGTCATTTAGCTCAAAATAAATCATTAAATGCATGGAAAATGGCAAATAAAGTTAGAAAGGTTTGAAATTTTAGTATGTGACTTTGAATGGTGCATATTGAACGCACAAAAAGTCTTGAATTGAAATAAGTTTAGAAAAATGAAATGCCTTTGTAACATATGAGTTTTCGTTCGAAACCGTGATACTTCGAAGGAGATGGTCCAGTTTGTACACGAAGTGCATCCAGTAGGATTAGGGTTGTGTTTCCCTATCGCGCAACCGGTACTAAAGAGGCACACGACCCTATTTCTTCGCATGTTTCCCTATAGTATTATTAAAACTAAAATTATATAAAATTTATGCAACTAAACTTATCATAGTATTTTCTGTTCAAAACATTAAAAGCAAAAAGTGGAAACAAAATAAATTAAATAAACCAAAAAAAGAAAACAAAAAAATAAACAAAAAATAGAAAAAAAGTATTTTCCATTCAAAACATTAAAAGCAAAAAAGTGGAAACAAAATAAAATAAAGCAAAAAAATGCCACCTACAGGGCCATCACGGCGTGAATACGACTAGAAACCCAACAATGGGCCAGGATTCAGGCCCGCAGAAGGCCCAGTAGGCCCATGGGCAAAGAGTGACACAATAGGCCCGGAAGCCTGCAGTTGAGAGGAGCTCGAGAGGGTTGGCGCAACAACGCTTATAAACCGCTCTCGCGCTCCCTCGACTAGCGAGGTGGGACTAAACATCCCACCGCACCGCGGCGCAAGGCCTTTGGTTTCGTTTGGTAGCACCAACCGGAACGAAAGGGTGGCATTGGTACCGTTTCGTAGCACCAACCGGGACCAATGCCCCCTTTAGTTCCGGTTGGTGGCACCAACCAGAACCAAAGGTCTCTGTTTCCCGCCGGTTGGGCTGCTGAAAAGAGACCTTTGGTCCCGGTTGGTGGCACCAACCGGAACGAAAGGTGGGAATTGGTCCCGGTTGGTGCTACAAACCGGGACCAATGCTTTGGGTATATAAGTGGCACTTAGGAATTTTCAGTCATCATCTCGCCATTAGCCCCCGACGATGCCAGAGACGACACCGACGCTGTCAGGCTGCCCGACCGCCACGCCGTCGCCGCCCTCTGCCCCATCGCCGCCCTCTGCCTCGACCTCGCCGTCTCCGCCCTCTGCCTCGACCTCGCCATCGCCGCCCTCTTCCCCGACCTCGCCGTCGCCTCCCTTTGCCCCGACCTCTCCGTTGCCGCCCTCTGCCTCGCTGTGAGCCCCTCCCCTATTCCCCCTCTTCTTCCCCACCTCTCCGCGCTCCTCCCCGCGCTCCCCATCGCCGTCTCCGCCGTGGTTGTGCTCCGGCCGCCGCCCGAGCTCGACGCCGACAAGGCTATGGGGATGTTGTATGTATATGGATGTTGTATGTATATGTATATGCAGATGTAGTATGATCCATGGATATGTATGCATTGATGTATGATTTTTTTTTGTTCATAGAATTTTTTTGTCAATTGATGTATGCTTTTTATGTTCATAGAAATTTTTTTGTTCATAGAAAGTTTTGTGTTCATAGAAAGTTTTTTGTCAATTGATGTATATGTTCATATATATGTGCATTTTTAGAAAAAATTTGTGTATGTATGTTCATATATGCAAAAGTTACATTTAAGAAAAAAAGAAAATATATGTATTATGTTCATATGCAAAGAATATGCAAAAGTTAGAATTTTTTGTACCAAGTTAAAAGAGCGTTGTCATCGAGCCACTGTAGAAGGAGGAGAAGAAGGAGAAGAAGAAGAGGAGAGGAAGAAGCAGAAGAAAAAAAAGAGGAGAAGAAGAAGGAATAGAGGAGAAGAAGAATTTTTCTTCTTCTCCTCCTTTTTTTTCTCTCCAAAGTTATTTTGGAATGGAGTCCCGGATAGGATAATTCGCTTTTTGGTACGAATTTCAGCAAAGGCCTTCCAAATAGCGATATTCAGAAGGCTCTTGCTGAACTTTGTACCAAAAAGCATATTATCCTATCTGGGACTCCGTTCCAAAATAACTTTGGAGAGCTTCATACGTACTTTCGCCTGTTACTTTCGCCTAATGATGAAGACATGGTTTTATTTGTTGAATCCTTTGACACTAGACAAACGTGACATGAGGGGGTCGAGGGTCGGGAACTAGGGTAGAGGGTCGTGGATCGCCGAGGGGTCGAGAGGTTGCCTTGTGTATCCATCCCCAAACCGTAGAAGCGCCGAGCTAGCTAGGTCTATGTTTGACACTAATATATTAATTGTCATGTTGTAATATTTGCAGTAACTATGCACGATCCGAATCTTCCGCAAAGAAACTTACAAGAAGAAGCGTTGTTGGGGGACATCATCCGGGAAGGAGGTGATGTTGTCTTATCGTTTCTGAACGACACCGATTGTCTAGAAGAAGAGGGTGAAGAAGGCTCCGATGATCGGACAATGGAGGTGGAAGAACATGATTATGATGGCTCCGGTGAGCGAACGGAGGAAGGAGCAGTTGCAAAGTCCGACGAGGTATATATATTAATTAAGCCTGTGCTGACTAGCTAATGAATGCATTAATTGTTTTGGTATGTACACAAATTAACTCTTTTCTTTCTTCTTTTCTAGCCCTCCGGATCCGGATCGAGCCAAACTTCGGTAACGAGACGAGGCCCGAAGAAAAAGTTGCGCCAGGATGAAAGGTTCACGATCACCAGCATCAATAGAGATGGCCAACCGATTGAACCCAACCGGACCAAGGAAGCATTTTCTGCTCAGTGCAGGGTTCTTGTTAGGGACATGATCCCGATCACCATCCACCAATGGAATAAGCCGAAGAGCGGAGACCCTAAAGTGTCTTTTGTCAACGATAGACAGAAAGATGATCTTTGGACCGCGCAGAAGGCAAATTTCACCCTACCGGCAAAGGAGGATCCGGATAAGCCAGTTATAGAGCCATTGGTCAAGGCTCATGCTCTTAAGAAGATGGCAGATCTATTCAGGAGGTGGAAGAATGAGTTGAAATCAACGTTTGTCGACAAAGGGAAGACTCCAACATTCACCGGCCGATTTGAGAAGATAAGAGATCACTGGCCCGCATTTGTGGCCCACAAGACATCGGAGAAGAGCAGGAAGATGTCAGCGACAAACAAGATAAATGCTGCAAAGAAGAAGCTTCACCATCGCACGAGGTCAGGTGGCTACATCAAAGCCCGGCCGTTGTGGGACAAGGCTGAGAAGGACCTGCTTGCTAAAGGGGTCCAACCAGAGACATTGTACTGGCCAGACCGTGCAAGGACTTGGTTCTTCGGGGCTAGGGGAACCTTGGACCCTGAAACAGGGAAGTGCGTTTGGACGAACGAGCAACTGTCAATACCGGTCAAGAATCTTCAACAGTATATCGCCGCAGCGCAGGAAGGGATGTTCGTTCCCGACAGAGAGAATGGCGAGCTCACACAGGCCCTCGGGAATCCTGAGCACCCAGGACGAACACGAGGCACGGCAGGCTCCGTTCCGTGGAAGGTTGGGTTTACCGACGCAGAAGGTTACAAATCCCGGGAGAGGAAGCGGAAACAGGAGCAAAGCGATAGGCAGAAGCTGAATGAAAGAGTACTAGCGCTAGAGAAACAAGCAGCTGAGAACCGGCGATCTCAGCGGGACGAAGCTATCCAAGAAGCTACCCCGCCATCTCAGCGGAGAAGCAGCGTGGCTTCCACCGAGCTTGACCAGCCTGACTTCACGGCTCCTAGCTACCCCGTGGATGCTATCAAGGAGGCTCAACCTTGCAACCTTATGACGCAATGGCATCACCACAAAGTCAAGGCGGCTGTCGGCTCTGTTGCACCTTCCAAACCCGGCGCAACTTTTCACTGCCTTCCGATTCCACAAGGCTATGCTATTGTGATGGTCGATGAGATAGAGGAGGGATTTGAGGACCTCGAGCTTGACCACCCTACCGGTGAAGGGGAGACTCTGCTGGAATGTGCTCTGAAGACTACATGTCTATGGCGGAAGGAGCTCATCAAGCTTCCGAACTGGACGCCTCCGCCTCCTCCTCCTCCTCTGGCAAGTCAGGGCACTCCGCCTCCTCCTCCGCCTCCTCCTCCGGCGAGTGATCAGGGCACCCCGCCTGCTCCGGCGCGTGGTGGCACTCCGCCTCCTTCTCCGCCTGCTCCAGCGTGTGGTGGCACTCCGCCTCCTTCTCCGCCTGCACCGGCGCGTCCGAGCAGCCTGCCTCCTCCTCTGCCTCCTCAGCAAGGGCGGAAGAGAGGCGCCGCCGCTCCGGTTGCTCCGGCGTCTAGCAGTACAACCAGTGGCGGGAGGCGATACCAATACAGTCCATCATCTCTCAAGCCTCTTGAGCAGTTACCTTACGAGAAGAGCGACGAGGAAAACGCGAAGATCTCTAAAGGCCAAGTGAAGGAGTTTTTTGCAAAGAAAAATCCACCTCCGGAGGAAAAGATAGATCCGGTGAAAGTGAAGCGCACTTTGGATGCCCTGAAGCGACCACCACCGCCTCCGCCGGATGACAACTATGTCCGCATTATTAAAAAGACAACGCTAGAAGCGCGCCGGTCTGGAACCACTAGAACTGACAAAAGGAGACAAGAACAAATTACAAAAGGGAAAAAAATTCCCCAGCTCGGCGAACAGGCGAACCAATCGTGCCCCCCACTGAAGGTGTCTAGCGATATCGTCCCAAATCTGCCGGTAATGGTGCCCGGTACCAATCCTGGTGATTACCTGCCCGACGATGTACATTTTGATATAATGGAGGAGGACGATCACAAATACTGGCATGGGAAGCCTCTCATCAGACCTGGTCATTCTCCTCTAACAACGATGATGCGAAGATTCCATGAGTGGTACATGGACACCTGCAAGTCTGGGACGAATACTTTGATGCTGACAGTTAAAGAGGAGCATGACCTCGTTGGAATTGAACTGTTGTGTGTTCCATTTGAGGAGTTATTCGAGCTTTTCAATCAAATGGCCATCAATAAAGTAATCGTCACTTGCTACTGTCTGTTAGTACTACTTCTTTAATTAAGTCTCTATATATAGCTTAGCTCTTTCATTGCATGTACATATAATTATCCTCATTGTATCATGCAGATTGAAGATCGTCGAATGCAAGAAAAAACAAATCTATAATATTGGGTTCATTAACCTAAATCTCTTTAATGAATGGGAAATTAAACATGATGCCAAACGAGCCGAGGCCAACATGCTAAATTCGTTGCTTAAACATCAAAACAAAGATAAATTAATCTTTCCTTACAACTTCGAGTGAGTGTTACTGTCTTGTGCATATTCGGTTTTCCTTATTACTCGAGGTTATACTAATGTAATTGATGAGTTATGCATGCATGCGCAGCTTCCACTTTATTCTCCTAGAGATTAAGCCTGTGGAGGGACTAGTAACCGTCTTAGACTCAAGACGAAAAGATCGCAAGCAGTATGCGGCGATCACTGAAATGCTCATGAAGTAAGTTCAATTGATCATTATCGCACCATATCGGCAACTTTATTCATTTCCTGATATCAGGTAATAATTATTTTCTTTGTCTGGCAGGGTTTGGAAACAGTTCACCGCAATAGCTCTGGGACTGCCGGGGAAGCTGCAATTTACATACCCGAAAGTAAGTACTACTAGCTAGTTCTGCGCATCTCCCATTGATTCTAGCTAGTTTTCATCAATACCGTTTATAATGCTTGATTATCAGTTTGATTGACCTCTATTTCTCATAAAGTGGTTGTGGCAGGAAGAAGGGACTAATCTTTGTGGATACTACGTTTGCGAGTACATCTACGACGCGACGACCTCTAAGCATGCCAGCTACTCTAAAGAAGATTTTGAAGTGCGTAAGCAATAATATTCACAATTTTATTTTATTACCATCATTTGTGTTGAGTTTCATTCATATATATGTATTGACCCCCTTCTTCAAATTAGCTTTCGGAGCAGCAGGATCAACTCCTACCACAAGATCACATAAAAGCAATTCAAGAGGAACACGTCATCGATAAACATGGAGAATACCATGTGGAAGTTGAGTTCAGATGTTAGGAGATTGTAAGAGATCTTATATTGTATATATGTAGCCAGTAGCGTCGGATAGATATATGAAAACTTGTTGTTCGACCAATCTCTCGGAGAAGGAGAGGTCGACCACTTCTCTCTGTATACGTTCATGACGATCTTGTGTACTTAATGATTTCCTTCATTTTCTTACTAGCTAGCGTGTCGAGTCCTCTCTATACGTATAGTACGTAGCGTCGACCAAGCACGGAGATAAGAGAGGACACTTCTCTCTATTAGCTAGCTAAAATAATATATGAAACCCCTAAATTAACCCTGCAAAACCCCCTAAACCCCCACCCCCTTTCAAAAAAAACCCCAGGCCCTGGACTACTGACGCGTGGATGCCTTTTGGTCCCGGTTCGTGTTACCAACCGGGACTAAAGGTCCTCCGCCCCAGCGCACCACAGCAGCCCACGTGGAGCCCCATTTGTCCCGGTTCGTAGGCGAACCGAGACTGAAGGTATTGGGCTTTAGTACCGACCCTTTAGTCCCGGTTCCGGAACCGGGACAAATGGGCCTCTGGAACGGGGACAAATGGGCCTTTTTCTACCAGTGTCCCACTTGTGCTTAAACGATGAGTATGACCTATGATCAAGTACTCTTACTTGTCTCCTAAGTCAAATACTCATATATAGATGACTTCGTCATCACCCAAGTGCTTGTTAGATGCTAGAGTGTTTGTGCATGTTTGCCATGATTTCATTTGACATCTTATTGTGTGAGCATGTTGGTCTGCATTTATTTTATCATTCGAGGATATCCAATTGTTGCTATTTGTCTTTTGATTTATCTTTTGCCAATTGGATACACAAGAATGCCTAGGACCACTTCTTTAGCTATCTATTCTTTCTCACCTCATACTCTATTCATGCCGCATCACAAAATTTGAAAAGTGCTTTTCGATCCCTCTGTTTGTGGAGCACTCGGAGTTCCGTATCGACAAGGACTGACCATTTAAAATCTCCCACGTGCATCTCAGTGGAACCAACCAAAAAATCTCGGTCTCACCGAATGCCTAGGGTCGATCTTGTTTTCAATCTCAGTACCACCGATTCCAACTTCTCGGTTACACCGAGTTTCCCTGTCAACTGACAGTTGAGGAACTCGGTGACACCGAAAAGTTAGAACCGGTGCCACCGACAGTGGTGGGTATATAGCATGTGAACCCGGCGATTTGAAATTAAAACTCAATTGTCGCGCCTCAGAACCCTAAGCTCCTGCCTTTGAGACCCCTGGTCGTCGCCCTTGTCTCCCTGCGCTCCTCCGCCACTGGGAATTGCCGTCGTCGATGAAATCCTCTCCCTCGTCGTCACCGTAGAGGATCCGGGCCAAGTTAGGGTACGGATTTGACCTCTTTTGCGCCCCTCGTCCGATTCTTGCGCATTAGGTTCAAGTTTATCATTGAGACACTCTTTGTACGTATTCCTATCCACTTGAAATCTCCATAGTTCTAGGGTTTTGCCATGCGCCCGATAAATGTCGATGGAACCAAAACAAACATATCGGTCTCACCAATTTGATCTTCTGTGTGGCTAAGAACTCACTCAGTTGAACCGAGTACCTCTTTTCGGTTTGACGAAAAAGGGTGCCAAGGTTCGGTTAAGTGAGTCAGTCTGTCTCGGCACCACCGAAAATTTGTATCGACTATACCAATATTTATTTGACAGAATGCAAAAATCTTGAAAATTCATTGTTCAAATTTCAAAAAACCAGCCTCATTTTGTGATGACTCGTCTACTTCTGCTCTCCTATACTCTATTCACAGGGTCAGTATGTCAGACACAGAGGACAGTCAAAATTTGGCAGAGCAGGGAGTTGATATGAGTTCAGGCACAAGCCTAGAGCCCAGTTCTTTTTCAGATCCAGGCACCCCCAGCTCTCATGGGTTGCCAAGGCTGCCACCAGTACCAAGAAGAAGCTAAATTCTGATGAAGAAGATTCAGAATTTATTCCTGAGGAGATTCTTGCCACGAAGCAAGAAAAGGCTACTAAGAAGTCAGCAACTGAAGTTACTTCTTCCAAAAGAGTTGTCAGCAAGATCTATGCCAGCTCAGAGACTATCAAAGCACATGAGAGTGCTAGGTCCACAACATCTGTTGATCCCCCAAGGAAGTCTATGCCTAAGAAGGCAGGGGAGAAAAAATAAAGAAAGAGGATTATCCATGTGATTGGCAGGCCTACCTCCATGTATGAAGATCCAGAGGAGGCTGCTGGTGCTGGTGCTAAGGAAGATGAGGAAGAACATGTTGAGAAAGCCCCTCCCAAGAAGAAAGTCAAGAAGCTTATGGCTGATGCTATGCCAAAGACTGGCACATCCAAGAGCACCAAGCCTACATCCAAGAAAGCTGGTGCATAGAAGTCCAAGAGGACTACCAAAGACATTTCAGCTTCTGAGAAGAACAAGGGGATTGCCTCCAGACTTGAAGATGATGATGACTTAACTACTTTGATGAAGCTCATACCACATCTTCCAGTTCATGATGCCAGCCACTTAGTTGCTGAAGACATGAAGAAGAGGAAAGACTCAGGATTGAGAGCCTGGAGAGCCATAGATCCTTATGCCCAGAGGAAGAAAACATCTATTGACTATAGGTTCTACACCAAAGAGCAATAGGATTTTTATGAGACAGTGTTGCTTGACAAGAGCCCAGCTGTTAGCGATATGAGATATGTCGATTGGAAATTAATTAAGGAGAATGTGGACTACTTTCCAAGTGTCCATGATAATTTCCACTGCATTGGTCTGGATGAGTTCACTGGCAGAGAGCTTACTACATGGAACGGCGAGATGATCATGCAATTCTACTCCACTGCACGTTTCTACGGAGATGGTAGAATTGTTTAGATGACTAAAGGATCAAGGTGTGAATCTACTGTTGAGGAGTGGGCTGCACTTCTAGGAGTTCCAGATGTTCAGGAAGGTGATATGAATGTATACTCAGAATCCAAGGCAAGTCACAATGCCATGAAGGATATGTATACTCCTAGACAACCAGAACAATCTTGTGAGGATCTTTGAGACAAGGATCAAGACTCTTGGTGACAAGGTGGACAAAGTGACAAAGAAAATTATAGAGCTTTAGAAGGAAGTTGACTCTGTGCACATCCCTCAGGTCTCTTCTACTTCTTCTTCAGATGATGATGATGATGATGAGGATGGATCACCTCTCAGGTCGGGCACCCAGTTCACTACTCAGGCTAGATCAGTCACAGTGCCTGCACCAGACTTGAGGCCCTCTTCATTAGCTCCTGCTACTGTCAGCACAACTCCTGCTCCATCATCGCCAGTTCCTCCAGTGACCACTCCAGCTCCATCCACGACATCTACAGAGATCTTCACCGATGCAGTTCTCTCGACTCCTTCATCGACAATCGGAGGAGATCAGCTCAAGAATGCTTAGATATATGCCTTTGAACTTTTTGGTAACTTGTTGCCAAAGGGGGAGAAGTGTATATAGATCTTTAGGCTTCGAGTGAGAGAGCGTTTGGTGTTTGTTGCTTTTTTAAAAAACAATTGCTTTTGGTTACTGTGATACTCTTTTGTTTTGCTTGTGATACACGCTTGATGACGTTTGATCATACGCTTTGATGTGTGATGCTACTATTTCCTATCATCTTAATGCTTATGTGATGATCATTCATCCTTGGTTGATTGTATTGTGCTATGATGTTCATTCCAATTACTCTCGCACACCACCAAGTGGTATGTGACATGTAAGAAGTAACCGATGTACCTAACCGATTGTGCATTTGCATTCAAAAATAAATTTAAAAATAATGCAAAAATTTAGGGGGAGCTCTTGCTTATCACATACTTCTCAAAGCGACGATTATATTCCATGATTATATCTTTGTGGAAGCTTTGATCTATATGTTGTCATAAATTAACAAAAAGGGGGAGATTGAAAGTACATTTCCTCCCTTGGTGGTTTTGGTAATTAATAACAACATACAAGTCATTGAACTAATGTTTCCACCAAATATATTTTAGGACAAGTTCAATGATAGGATGGCCAAAGGATTGTGGAATTACCCCAAGATTCAAGGAAATAGGTTGGCCAAGCTTCAAGCAAGAGGACTCCACATTTTACATTTGTGAGAAATCACTTTGAGTCTATAGGAAAGCCAATACTATTAAAAGGGGGTAAAGTTTTGATGATGGACAATATGCTCAAACATGCACAAGTGACAGTCGCCAAAACATCCATAAACTCTCCCACCAAAGTTTGTCCTAAGCCAAATATGCAAAATCGGTGCAACCAACATTCCTATCCCAGTGCAACCGATTCTATATCCTAGACAGACTCAGCCAAACCCTAACACTTCGGTGCAGCCGACACTGCACTCGGTGCCACCGAGTTGGGTTGCCAAGATTCTGTTAAGCAAGTTCACATTTTCGGTCCCACCGATAATGGTGAATCAGTGTCACAAATATTGGCAAATCTGACCATTGGTCACCTTGTTGGTGCAACCAAGAGTTGTACATCAGTCCCTCCGAGATTCAAAAGTTGCCACTTTGGTCACTTTGGTGCCACCGAGATTTACACATCGATGTCACCGAGTTGGTCATTTTGTGTGTAACGTTTGGATTTTCGGGGATGCCTATATATACCCCTTCACCACCACCCACTCGAAAGAGAAGCACTTTGAACTATTCCATACCTATCCTACTCATTTTTCTGGGAAAGAACCACCTACCCTTGTGTTGAGGTCAAGATCTTCCACTCCAACCATATGGATCTTGATTTCTAGCCTCCCCAAGCTGCTTTCCACCAATCCCATCTCTTCTACCAAGCCAAATCTGTGAGAGAGTGATTGTGTGTTGAGGAGTCTATCATCTTGAAGCACAAGAGCAAGGAGTTCATCGTCATTACCGAGCCTATTACCTTTTGGAGGGTGGTGCCTCCTATGTTAGTTAGGTGTCGCTTGGGAGCCTCCTACTTTGTGTTGTGGAGTGAACCAAGAAGTTTGTAAGGGCAAGGAGATCACCTACTTCGTGAAGATCTACCCATAGTGAGGCTAGTCCTTCTTGGACGGAAGCCACATGGAATAGTCAAGGTTGCTTCTTCGTGGAACCCTCCGTGGGTAGAGCACTCCGTGGACTCTCGCGACCGTTACCCTTTGTGGGTTGAAGACTCCATGAATGTGGACGTACGATAGCACCACCTATTGGAACAACGGGAAAAATCATCATGTCATCACTTGTGTTTGATTTCCCAACCCTCTCTTTACTTACATGTGCAATGTCTTTACTTTCCGCTACTACACTCTTAGACATGTATGTGTAGGGTGTTACTTGATATGCTATGAATGCTAAAACTTGCCAAGAATTAAAATTGGGAAAAAGGCAAAACTTTTATTTGGTCAAGTAGTCTAATCACCCCCCTCTAGACCTACTTTCGATCCTACACCATAGCTCGGCTTAGTTCCTCGGGATATATGAGCGTGGACCGAAGCGTGAGGTTGTCACCGTTGCTCTGATAGTCCCACAAGGGCCTAGAATGGGCCTGAAGGGGCACCCGGCGCTGCACCAAGAATTCCTTCACTATCATCCCACCAGTCAGTTTCTTCGCGCTGATGTCGCGGGTGAAGCGTTCCAGGACAAGCTCGGCCCGGGGGTCGGAAAGCTTCGCGGAGCTCCACGCAAGAGTCTTCTCCAGCAACCTCTTCGGCAGATCCAACCGAGGATTGGTGCCCTTGAGATCCATGAGGACCCAGCGGTGCTGGAAGTTCTCCACTTCTTCCCGGCCTTCGGAAGTATGTCGGCGGTCTGGACTACGACGAAAGAGACACACGTCGACCTTTGGGCGCCGTCATGCAAGCGCAAGCTGAAGAAATGACGAAATAGAGCTATCGAAGGCCACACACGCACGAAGGCCTCACAATAGAAGGCGAGGACGGACAAGATCAAGATGGAGTTGGCTGGAGGTGAAGGGCCTGGATCCCATAGTGGTCAAGGATGGCGGTGAAGAACACAAAGAAGGGTGGGATGAGCCCGGCGAAGATGCTATGGAGGAAGAAGGGGTATACCGCCTTGGACGAAGGCCACTTCGTCGAGGAGAAACCCCAAATCAGGATCCGCCCATTCTCGTTGGACCCATCCGCCGTCCATTGGAGCACGGGGTAGAGGTCCTCGTCGTTAGCAACGGTGAACCCCAAGAGCACCGACGAGACAGGAGCGGAGGAAGATCCCTATGCCTCTGGCTTCTGCTTGCCGACGGGAGCCATCGTAGAGCTAGCGGGGCCGGAGCAACAAGGAAGAAGACGAAACGACACTGGATCCGGGGAGGTGCTTGCAAGAGTGGGAGACCAAGGAAGCAAGAGTAGGTGTGAAGGAAGGGAAAGCAATAATGGTCAAACGCTAGAAGTCCAGCTCTTGGCAAGTCGAGCGGAGGCTAAAGAGGCAAGGGGCACCCGACACCAGCCGCACGACACGCACCAGGCCTGGTCCGCAGGCAAATGGGGCCCGCAGCGCTCTTGGCCGCCTTCAAGGCTCCTCCCTGAGGACGACCCGAGCATGCTGTGGGCCCAGGGGCTACTGTCGGCGTTTTGGGAATGGGGGTACCCAGACCTGCCTGCTTGCGGCCTAGGTCATGGCTCACCTCATCGACCAAACGCAGCAAGGCGTGGCCCCATTCGGGACAAGGCCCTCGCGGGGGCCCTAGCCTCACGAGGAGGAACAATGACAAGACTCGCGAAGGATGGGCCTCCTCAGGTCCCCTCTGGAGCGGCGGAGATATCTATGCAAGGCCCGGCCTCAGGAGTCAGAGATGACGCAAGGAAGGACAAGCAAGGACCAGGGCACCAGGCGGCGCAGTCTCCCTTTTGTGCAAAGGGAGCTAGGACAGACGCGGGTTCCCAAAGCACCCCCAAAGGTTTCCATTCTGGTGCAAGAAGACCAAAACCACCGTCTTGCAGGGCAAACGTCATCGCTTAGCCTGTCCCTGCGACGTCGACAACTACTTTGCAGGCGAAGACCGCCTTTGGGTAGGGCGAGCACCAACCTCTCTCCCCCTTCGAAATTGTCCATTGTGGGATACCTTCCCGCCATTGTGATAAGTGAAGAGGACCCGGGCTGCCGCTATATATAGAGGATAGGTTGCACCGTAGAGGGGGATCCGGATCCGATTCGATCCAACACTTAGTCACTCCACACACCACCACGAGATAGCCAACCAAGAACACATCTTGAGCGCCCTCACGAGGCTCAAGCACATTGTACTAGTTCATCCATCCAAACCTCCATGATAGGCAATCCACCAAAGTAGGAGTAGGGTATTACGCTTCGTAGCGGCTCGAACCCAGGTAAAGTGTTGTGTTCATCTCTCCCTCGTTATCATGCGACTTCGTCGTTGCATCCATGGAGTAGTGAGCTAGGTTGGGCGAGGCTTCAAGGGATCTTCACACACACCCCTGTGTTCAAACCTTAAGGGTTTTGCGGAGCCCAAAATCCGACATGAGCATTTTGTTCACCAACAGTACTTTACCCCATTTTAATAGTATTGCCTTTCCTATGGACTCAAAGTGATTTATCCCAAAGTAAAATGTAGAGTCATATTTCTTGAAGCTTTGCCAATGCTATCTTTTCTCCTTCTTCTTCATGGGGATACTCTCCACACTACTTTTTTCCAACCCATCTCTCTCTATGGACTTTATCTGAAATACACTATATGAAAGTATTAGTCCAAAAGACAATGTATGTTGTCATGAATTATCAAAACCACCAAGGGATCATATTGTGATTTCGATCTCCCCCTTTTTGGTAATTGATGACAACATGTAATCAAAGCATCATATAAATATATGCATGAATATAATGAAGACTTTAAGGGACACATGACTTAGACTAGCTCCCCCTAAATGTGTGCAATCCCTTTATAGGATAGTTTCTTTGGAATACATGGACACACATATAGTAGAAGGTATATAATGAGTCATGTGTATCTTGGCTATATGCATCAAAAGTATAAGAATGAGGTGTATCCTTGTTCAAGACTTCACTCTTGCAAACAACATGTGCAAGAAGCAAGAGATCATCTTGAGCAAAGATATGATGCATATACTTACCTTGAGTTCTTGAGCATTCTAGTAATAGAAATACACTTGAGAAAACAATGTTAGGAAACACAAGAGTATTCTACCAATAAAAATCAATAGAACTCAAAATTACCAAGATATGGAGAACATATAGAAGATAGTATTCCTTAGGATTGATATATCTCCAAGATCATTTAGAACTGTACCCCTTGATATGAAATAGTAGATCATCCTATCCCCTTTAATCTTAGCATGTAGATATTGGGATTGGATAGGGTGAGAAAATTCTAACCTGAGTAGTCAAATGAAATGAACATATATTTCTCCAAACATATGTTTCTCCCCTACTTTGGTACTCTCTCCCTGTCTATGCAAGTATAGACTTTTATATTCTCCTCTCCCCCTAAATCATATCTCCCCCTTTGCATAAGCATGTATCTCCCCCTTTAGCCTTGAAGCTTTGGTATTTTTCCCCTTTGGCATTAATTTCCAACAAGGTCAGATATAGGGTCAGATACAGGGATCATCCATTAAGAAGGGATCCTTGAGAGAAAGGTTCATAGAATGTAGGATTCATAGAATATGAATATCATTAGAAAAGTATGGGAATCATTGAAAATAATTTCTCTCCCTTTGGCTAAACTGAGAGTTTGCAGAACTTATCCTCTTTTGAGTTAGGGATCCTTGAATTTGTTTCTCCCCTTTTTTTGAATGGATGAGGGGATCATCAAAGATTTTAGAATTTCATAGAAGTGTCACAAAGGTTTACAGATATGAACATAGACTAGAAAACAATACCAAGTCGGTGGCTCCGAGACAAACTAGTCGGTGGTACCGATATGATGTTATGCATCTTATCTGCCGAACCGGTATAACCGAGTCCTTTGTATCAAAGGCTCCGAGGCTAAAACAGAAACTTGGCAATGTTTGAGAAACTACCAAATTTATTTGAAATTTTGTAACAAAGTGTCAAAAATGTTTGTAAAACAATTTGCAAAAGGATATCAGCTAGAGAAGATTTGAATGGTTCCAAAAAATCTTGCAAAATAGAGAATGAAATAAACAAGATTCTTAACTAGATGATGGGCGGTGACTAGGTCACCTATATTAGAGTATATTGTCTTAGGAGACAAGCAAGAATACTTGATCATAGTTCATACTCATCGTTAAGCTCAAAATGGGGTTACCATTTTTCGATTAAGCATTTTAATGTCTTCATATCTCTTGAGTTGCTTCATCTCATGTCTTGGAGTAAAGACTTTTTCAAGGATATGCGTACATACCTTTGAATGATGTTACTGACATAAATTGTAGGTGAACTTGATGAGGATGCTCGAAGTCGATGAAGATCAACTTGAGTTGGGAGCAATCCTTGTTGTTTTTCATTCAATTTTCACCTACATAGGTTAGTCACGCAAGGAAGAACATGATATATCCAAATGACAAGATACCAATTGTGAGTTGATACTAATTGAGAAATATATGTCAAGGATATGTTTTGTTATTTTCTTCCTATCATGATCAAAGCGAGGATGTGGATACTTGGTCATAACAAGATTGCTTAAGATATGAGTTGTTGGCAATCTTGTGGAGTTTTGTTCTTCCAAGTACCTAAAAAAGGGTTAGATGCAAGACAAGGGAGCATAGAATATCAGACATATGATATTCATGGTGATAATAACATGTAATAGACAATAAAGCTCATCCCCTTGCATGCATCCGAGTGAGCTTAGCTAAAGTTTGAAGCATCAATGATGTTCAACTCACTCCTCAAATGACAAAATACTTTTTCATCAAGAGGCTTAGTAAAGATATCGGCCAATTGCTTATTAGTACAAACATGCTTAAGATTAATATCTCCTTTGGCAACATGATCACGAATGAAATGATGTCGAACTTGAATATGCTTGGTTCGAGAGAATGTTGCATAGGGTTATGACCAATCTTAATAGCACTCTCATTGTCACAAAGTAATGGCACATTTTTCACATAGATTCCATAATATTTAAGCGTTTGTGTCATCCATAATAATTGTGCACAACATGATACAGTAGCAAGGTATTCAACTTCAGTGGTAGATAGAGATACCAAATTTTGTTTCTTGGAAGACCAAGACACAAGAGATCTACCAATAAATTAACATGTACCTGAGCTGGATTTTCTATCAACCTTGTCACCGGCATAGTACGAGTCGGAGTAGCCAACAAGAATAAAAGAAGATCCCTTGGGATACCAAATGCCAAAGTTTGGTTTATGAATCAAGTATCTCACAATGAGTTTCACAGCCTTAAGATGACACTCTTTAGGTGCAGCTTGATATCGGGCACACATGCACACACTAAGCATAATATAGGGACGAGAGGCACATAGATATAGCAATGAACCAATCATTGATCGATAAACCTTTTGATCAACCGGTTCATCCTCCGTAGTGAGATCATCGTGTCCGCTAGTGGGCATGGGAGTTTTCATACCTTTGCACTCTGGCATGTTGAACTTCTTTGTCAAGTCCTTGGTGTACTTGGTTTGAGAGATGAATGTACCTTCTCTCGTTTGCTCTATTTGTAGACCAAGGAAGAATTTAAGGTCACACATCATAGACATCTCATACTTCTTTGACATCAACCTTCCAAATTTCTCACTAAATTCTGGGTTAGTAGATCCAAAGATAATATCATCCACATAAATTTGGCACACAAATAACTCACCATTAACTCTCTTTGTGAATAAGGTTGCGTCAATTTTACGAATTTCAAAACCTTTTTCAAGAAGAAACTCCATTAGGCATTTATACCAGGCGTGAGGAGCTTGTTTAAGACCATATAAAGCTTTGCTAAGTTTGTAAATGTGGTCAGGTTTCTTAGGATTGACAAAACTAGGTGGTTCCTTAACATAGACCTCTTTTCAATCTCACCATTTAAAAATGCACTTTTAATATCCAGTTGATAAAGCATGATATCATGGTGATTGGCATAAGCAAGAAGAATTCGAATATTTTCGATTCTAGCAATGGGGGCATAGGTCTCACTGTAGTCCATACCTCGACTTGCGTGTATCCTTGGGATACGAGATGAGCCTTGTTGCGTACGACTTGACCGTCTTCATCTTGCTTGTTCCGAAATATCCATTTTGTGCCGATGATGTTCTGCTCATCCTTGGGCTTCTCCACGAGTGTCCACACTTCGTTCCTTTTGATGTTGTGAATCTCTTCATGCATAGCGTTCACCAAATCCGCGTCCTGAAGATCTTGTTCAACGTTCAAGGATTCAATGCTAGAGGTGAAAGAATAATTATCACAAAAGTTAGACAATCATGTTTAGAGCGATTGATCCTCCCTGTTTGTATATCTCCAAAGATTTTGTTTAGGGGATGGTTCTTGGTCACTTGTGCTCGAACTCGGGGTAGCTTTGGCTTGTTAGTTGGTGGAGCTTCTTCTTCATCATCTCCTTCATCTCCATTGTTGTCGAAGTGGTCATCTGCTTGAGGTGGTGGTGAAGGAGGTTGTGGTGGATCTTCATGATGTACTTCCTCCCCCCCTTCATCTTGTCATGTGCTTGTGGATGCTTCTAGGTCGTTTTGTCGGTAGCCTTGATCTGAAGTAGGATCTTCCACTTGGGTTGATGAAGTACTTTCCTTCACCTCCATGGGACGAATCTTACCGGTGGGCAAATCTTGGATAGCTTCCGAAGGATCTTTATCACCTACATCATTTGGCAATTGTTTGACTTGCGAATCATTAGATTCATCAAACTTCATATCTACCGTCTCTTCAACTTTTCGAGTGAATTTGTTGTAAACACGGTAGGTGTGAGAGTTCGATCCATAACCAAGTAGGAAACCTTCATGAGATTTGGGAGCAAATTTAGCTTGACGATGCTTATCAAGAATGTAACACTTGGAGCCTAATACCCAAAAGTATCCAACTTGGGGTTTGTTACCGGTGGGAAGATCGTATGCCATTTTACCTAGAAGCTTGTGTAGGTAGAGTCGGTTTGTGGCATGACATGGTGTTTCCACGGCTTCTGCCCAAAAGTGTCTTGGCGTCTTGTATTCGTCAAGCATCGTTCTTGCCATCTCAATGAGGCTTTGGTTATTCCTCTCAATAACTCCATTTTGGTGAGGCATGTACGAAGCCGAGAACTCATGTGAAATACCCTCTTCATCTAGAAAGGTATCCACATGCGTGTTCTTGAACTCGGATCCGTTATCGCTTTGAACCTTCTTGATCTTCACTTCAAATTGATTTTGCGCTTTGCGTGCAAAGTTATTGAAGATCTTTTGTACCCGCGACTTATCATCATGAAAGAATACCCATGTAAATCTGAAAAAATCATAAACTATAACTAGACCATAAGAGTTTCCATCGAGACTCTTGTAAGCATTGGGACCAAAAAGATTGATATGAAGTAACTCGAGTGGTCTCCTAGTGGTCATGATGTTCTTCACTGGATGACTTCCACCTACTTGCTTTCCTGCTTAACAAGCGCTACAAAGCCTATCTTTGTCAAAGATAACATCTTTAACACCAAGAATGTGATCGCCCTTGATAAGTTTATCTAGATTGCACATGGCTACATGTCCTAGCCTTCTATGCCATAACCAACCTTTAGATGATTTTGCAATGAGACAAGTACGAGGTTGGGCCTTTTTAGTGAAATTGACAATGTATAGATCACCTATACGAATACCGGTAAAGACAATTTTATGATTATCAGATCGAAGCACTTGGCAATCTACTTTAGTAAATAGCACATTGAAACCGAAGTCTTCTAGTCTAGATACTGTAAGAAGATTGTACCCAAGGGATTCAACAAGCATCACATTTTGAATGGAGCTATCATGAGAAATGGACACCTTACCAAGGCCAAGTACCTTACCCTTAGACTTGTCTCCAAAGGTCACGTACCTCCGAGGACCTTGATTAGGCGTGATCTCTTGGAACATGTCTTTATCACGAGTCATGTGATCCGTGCATCCACTGTCGAGAATCCACTCTTTTCCACCGGACGTGTAATCCTTGAAGTTTGCCATTAGACTTATATTCTTCATGATGTTTTCATGCTCGATGTCGAACAACTCATCTTCATCATAGTAGCCATGTTCTTCATTGTCATCATTTGGTGGGATCTCCTAATCATAGAAACCAAGAGACTCGTTAGAATCGTAACCATGACAATGTTCAAGTTTATGAATGTGAATGGCTTCAATAATAATGTTTTTGATAGTTGTGACATCCTCTTCAGCACTCATAAGATCATGAAGCTCAAATAGGCATTTATCAAAGTTTGGATCACTAGGCTTTATTTTGTGAAAAGTAACCGTTTTATGAAGAATTTCATCAAGATTACTTAATGTAAGATTTGGATATCGTTTCTCCAAATCATTCCACAAAGTATAAGCACATGCAAAGTTCTTCAATTGAGAAAGCACGAATCTTGGTAAACCTCTAACAATAAGGTTGACAGTTCTAAGGTTACCAAGCATGTCAATTTTCTGTTCATGTGTGTGATGCAGTTCATTTATGTGGAGCACATAGGGATTTTCAATATGTTTTATCAAATGGAATTTTTCAAATAGATCAATCATGGCATTCTTCCATCAACTATAGTACTCTCCATGAAGAATGGGCACTCTACAATACAAACTCTCCACACTAGACACATCAATGTTCCTCCACGGTGATGAAACCGAAGAAATGGAGACCAATGCTCTGATACCAATTATGGGATCACTGGAAGAGTATGTCTAGAGGGGGGTGAATAGACTACTAGCACAAATTAAAACCTACACAAGGTGCAAAGTTAAGTGTTGGCCGATTTTAGCATATCTAGCAAATCTAGCACACCCTACACGTGCAAGTCATAGTATAACAGCGGAATGTAAAGACATTGCACATGAAAGTAAGGAGTAGAGATAGGAAGATCAAATGCATGAAGGACACGAAGATATTTCCCGTGGTTCCGATAGGTGGTGCTATCGTACGTCCACGTTTATGGAGTATTCAACCCACGGAGGGTAATGGTCACGAGAGTTCATGTAGGGCTCCACCAATAAGGGTCCACGAAGGAGAAACCTTGACTATTCCATAATGGCTTGTTTGTGCACTAGAGTTTTGGGCCTCCTAGTGCCCCTTTACTCGTGCACGGGAAGTGGTAGCCACCTTGGCGTTTAGGCCCAATAGGGACTTGCCAAGTACCAACACAGAAGAATTGAGATTCCCGGCAAGACCTTGCCGGGATGACCATCGAACCCTCAAGAAAATACGGAGCCCCGGATAGACCCGGCAAGGCGAAGGACCGCCATTGCACATGCTAGGTGTCGATCTGCCTGGATGTGTGTCGTGGCGTCGGCGTTGGAGGGGGCTAAGCGATGCCGATGGGAGGGGCTCCTGTCCCGTCCAGCAAGCAGACAGAGATGCCTGACGGTGCATTAAATGCGCGTGTCCTACTCCGTCAGTGTTAGGTATGATAGCACTATAGCTCTGTACACCCCGCACTACTAGAAAAAGGGCTATAGGTAATATAGACATTAGTGGCGCACTATGTATGTGGTGCGCCACTGCTAAATAGCAGTGGCGCACCACACATGGGTGCGCCACTGCTAAATAGCAGTGGCGCGCCACACATGGGTGCGCCACTAATGTTTATATTACTAATGGCGCACCTTATGTGTGGTGCGCCACTGCTAAGTTTCTCCTAGGCACACCCCCCTCCCCAGACTTACCAGTGGCGCACCTGGGTTTTGTGCACCATTACTAGTTTTAACTAGTAATGACGCACCTCACCCACGGTGCGCCACTACTAACAATTTTTTTTCAATTTTTTTTCAAAACTAGTAATGGCGCACCACACACCAGGTGCGCCATTAGTAACCCTGGTTACCAGTGGCGCATTCTTAGGAGGTGCGCCATTGGTAACTTGAGAGCAGCTAGATATTTTTGACAGCCACCGACCACACTCACTTTCCCCACTTCATTCTCTCCACCTCTACCAAGCTTGGTCTCGACTGCCTCCTCCTCCTCACCTCATTTGCACCATAGTTTCACCCAAATTAAGTGGTTAATTTTCCTTTTTATAGGTAGTAAGGGGAAAGCTTTCTTTATGTTCTAGATCTACTTTTTTCTCCCTCCAACGTACACACTTTTTATGGCCTAGATCTACACTTTTCTCATTGAGCTAGATCTACATATGTTTGTGGTGTTGCATATGTTTGTGTTTGCAGGTACCGTATTTGAAATGCGATAGTTGCCAATATTTTGCCGGAATGTTGATTCATTTCCGTTTTGGCTAGAATTTGGCACTATGCATTCTTTTTGGTCCTAGTTTTAGGCAAAGTCATGCCAAATTTTTTTTTTGGTTCTAAAATATCATTTTGCTCTACCCCGCAGGCGACCATGGTACGCACAATGACCAAAGGCATCGTGAATAGGTTTTTGAGCTCTGCAAAGGCCGAGATGCTTCAAAAGAACGAGACGGAGATATGATGTCCGTGTCGAAGATGCAAGCTGAAGAGCCTTATGGACCCAGATTCCAGACAGGTGCGGGACCACCTGCTTGTGCGTGGTTTCGTGGATGTCTATCGGTGGCAAGGTGATGAAGATGATTATGAAGTCGTCCATGGGGGCCGGGCAAGAAATAAGGAAGGGCAGCAAGACAATAGCGGCGAGGGCGGGCGAGAAGACGAAGAATCTCCAGGCGGACATGATCACGAAGTAGATGCAGGACACAGTCATCATGTAGAAGATGCCGGACATGATGATGAGGAAGATCAAGACGAAGGGCATGATCATGAAGATGAAGATGCCGGAGCAGACGATGATGGACCATCGATGGGCTGGGTGCAGGACCCTCATATTCAAGAGCTGCTTCTCAAGCAGACGGGTAACGCAAGAGGTGCCGCCCGAGAGAAAGCCAAGCTGGATCAACTGGAGATAGACACGATTACTGCATTGTATGAAGGATGCAGGACCGAGGATACCCGCCTGAAATTAATGCTCATGGCTCTGGAGATGAAGGTAAAACACAAAATGACCGACGCATGCTTCGACGAGAACATGTCATTCTGGCACGAACGTCTTCCCAAAGGGAACAAGTGCCCGACCAGTTTCGAGGAGGCGAAGAAAATAGTGTGTCCTCTAGATTTACCGCACGTGAAATACCATGTGTGCATGAACGATTGCATCATTTATCGGGACGAGCACACGGAGTCTACCATATGTCCGGTGTGCGGTGTCACTCGATACAAGAAGAGGAAGAAAGCTCCTCGAAAAGTGGTGTGGTACTTTCCGATCACTCCTCGTCTGTAGCGGTATTTTGTGGACCCTAAGCTAGCAAAGCTCGTGCGTTGGCACGCGGATAGGGAGGAGAAGAAACGAGAACATGACGGAAATGATCCGGAGATAAATAAAAAAGACAAGATGCCGAGTCACCCTAAGGATGCGAGCTAGTGGCAAGCGTTGAACTTCGAACACCCAAAATTTGGGGACGATCCAAGGAACATCGTGCTGGGTGCAAGCACTGATGGAGTCAATCCATTTGGCAGCCAGAGAAGCACACATAGCACCTGGCCTGTGTTTGTGTGGATGTACAACCTTCCCCCCTGGATGTGCATGAAGAGGAAGTACATTCACATGAGTATTCTAATTGAAGGGCCAAAACAACCAGGGAACGACATCAATCTGTATCTGGGGCTGCTGAAAGAGGAGCTAGACACGTTGTGGAAAACGCCAGCCAATACCTAGGATGCCACAGCGAAACAATATTTCCCTATGAGAGCCGCACTGCTCACGACGGTGCACGACTATCTCGGTTACGGATATGTCGCGGGGCAGGTGGTCCACTGATTTTTCGCATGCGTCAGGTGCAAGGATGACACAACGTATCGCCAGCTAGACAGAGATCCCGGGTCTTCGAAAACCGTGTTCATGGGACATCGAAGGTGTCTTCGCGACGATGACGCATGGAGAAAACGCAAGGATCTATTTGATGGTGAAACCGAACCCCGAAGACCCCCACGTACGAGGAGCAGCGAGGAAATAGATGAGCTGTTCAAAAATTGGAAAGAGTGCCCACCACCGGGAAAGAAGCAAAAGGCGCCAGAGCCGTTGCTGAAGGTATGGAAAACGAGGTCTGTTTTCTGGGACTTGCCGTACTGGAAGATCCTCCGTGTGCCTCACAGCCTTGATGTCATGCATATCACGAAGAACGTGTGCGATAGTCTGGTTGGTACCCTGCTCAACATGCCAGAGAGGACCAAAGATGGGCTGAAAGCAAGGGCAGACTTGCAATCAATGGGCATCAGGGAGGAGCTTCACGCAAAACGCCCTAATGATGATGATGATGATGATGAGGCGAAGGACACGGAAAGTCATCGCAAAGGCAAAAAGGCCAAGAAGATCGAATATGACTGCCCTCCCGCGTGCTTCACTCTAAGTCAGAAGGAGATTGAGCAGTTTTTCACCTGCCTCGTAGGAGTAAAACTTTCTTATGGTTACGCAGGGAAGATAAGCAGATACCTAGAATCAACGAAGCAGAAGTTCAGCGGGATGAAGTCTCATGACTGTCACGTGCTGATGATGCAGATACTTCAAGTTGCAATCCATGGGATCATGGACACGCATGTCCGTGAAATGCTATTTGGCCTATGCAACTTTTTTGACATCATCTCTCGGAAGTCGGTTGGCGTGAGGCAACTCAGAAGGCTACATGAAGAGATCGTGGTGATACTATGCGATCTTGAGATGTATTCCCGCCCGCATTCTTGGACGTTATGGTGCATCTGCTGGTCCATATCGTGGAGGATATCATCCAACTCGGGCTGACGTTCCTGCACAGCATGATGCCGTTCGAAAGGATGAATGGTGTCATCAAAGGATACGTTCGCAACAGGGCACGTCCAGATGGAAGCATAGCCAAGGGCTTTCTGACCGAAGAGTGGATCTCCTTATGCACGAATTATCTAGGCATCGAGAACCCCGTTGGTCTGCCCGTCAACAGGCAGCTCGGCAGGCTCGCTGGATGGGGTCACCGCGAGGGTCGCTGCGAAATGCATGTCGACTTCAAGGGTCGACTCGCCGACTTTGAAAGAGCAAACCTAGTCGCGCTACAACACATAGAGTGGTCGATCCTTGGGTGGTAGAATACAAAACCTTTATTGAGAAGACGTACAATGACCGAGGCCAACAGAGGACGGACGGAGATATAATCAAAGAGCACAACTCATGTTTCACGCGTTGGTTCAAGGACAAGCTTCTGTCGTACCCTTTACATGAGGATTCTTCTGTGGAAGAAAAACTCATATTCGCCTTATCACAGGGCGTCGAGGACAACCTGATGACCTATGAGGTGTACGATATCAACGGCTACACATTCTACATGGAGGAAAAGGACATGAAGAGCGATTATCAGAACTCTGGGGTAACGATGGAATCCTACACCGGTAACGCCAATGAGAAAGACTTCGACAAGTACGGTGACCCGAAGATGGAAGATGACGACGACAATGAAGTACCATACACCACAAGAAGAAGTAGGACCACCCTACCTAAAGGACGTCCGTTCAAGAGATGAATTCAAGGGGTTCCGGGGCTAAATTATTCAACCGTGAGAAAGAAGGGCAAGAAAATTGTGAAAAGATAGCTAAGATTGAATCACGACGTGTCGGCCGTGTGTGTGTGTGTCAGTGGCAAGCTCAATCTTTGATGACTGTTATTTCATGTCACTTGATTTCAACTATGTCATCTAATTCTAAATCTTTGCACAATGGTTTTATCACTCCATTTGCATTTCCCTTTTCTTTTATCTCAAATCTTAAATTATTACATGTAACTAAAAATCCAAAAAAATAAAAAAAAGTTAGTAACGACGCACCAGGAGAAGGTGCACCATTGCTATCACGGTTTTTATGGCGCACCCCTAAAAGGTGTGCCATTGATATACCAATAAAAAAAGTTAGTAATGGTGCACCACGAGAAGGTGCGCCATTGCTATCACGGTTTTTATGGCGCACCCCTAAAAGGTGCACCATTGCTAACCCTTCCCCCACCACGGCCTTCCCTCCCTCCCCTCCCGCCTCCCGCCTTCCCCTTCTTTCACAACCACTGGCTAGGGTTTCGCCCTCCCACCCCCGCTCCGCCGTCGCCTCCCACCCCCGCCGTCGCCGCCCTCGCCTCCCGCCTCCCGCCTCCCGACTCCCGCATACTCTCCTTCTTCTTCTTCTCTCTCCATGGCCGGATCCCCTGCTGCCGCCCGCCGGAGCCCACCCTTGCCGCCTCATCCAGGTGCAGGAGGCCTACGAGACGCTCTCCGACCCTAGCCGCTGCACCCACTACGACCGCGCCCTCGCTCGCGGCGTCTGCCACCTTGCCTTCTCCCCCGCCACGCGCCGCCATGATGCATCCGCCTTCTACCACCAGGTACATACGTACATACATACTTATTACCAGCTAGGGTGAAGCTGTGATGCTCCATGCTAGGGTGAAGCTGCTGGATCGGAGTGCTGCTCTCTCCTCAGGCTTCAAGCCATTCTTTGATTTCATAGACCTCTCTCGTTTCCTACTCTCCTTGTGTTCTGTTTTTATTATTATCAAATAGTAGCATGTATGATGCCTGGACCTAAATCTCCTCTATATTTGAGATCTGCTGCTGCTTCTATAGATGAGTATGGTATTTATCTAGTGTTGTTTCTTGTTTCTTGTGTTCACCATTTCAGCGGTAACAGTTACAAAGGGTACACCACTAGGGCGGAGGCAGAAGCTAGATATGCACGCTATCTAGCGGGAGAGAGGAGGGAGCAAAGGAGGAACCGGATGAAGACCAGTTTCATTGTGATGATGCTCATCGTGACCGCAGCTCTCTTCTATGTGATGGTAGTTTAGATGATCGATATCGACTTTGTAATGTGACGACAAACTCGGCTAATATGATGAACTTTGGTAATGTCTCGAGACCTAAACTTGGCTAATGTTTGAACTTTGTTCGCTATTTCGATTTGGAGACTAATATGATGAATTCTATTGTGTGATGTTTATATTCTGTGCTGTAACGTATTTTGTAAACTGTGCAAATACCAGAAAAGCAAAAAATAATAATTCCTAATATTCATAGTAGTGGCGCACCACATTGGGCATTAGTGGCGCACCAAGATAAATACCAGTGGCGCATTATCGGGCATAGTAATGGCGCACTTGGGGCATAGGTGAAGGCAAATATGGCCAACCGTAGTGGCGCACCATATTGAGCATTAGTGACGCACCAAGGCTAAATACCAGTGGCGCATTATGGGGCATAGTAATGGCGCACTAGGGGGCATAAGTGAAGGTAAATATGGCCCCCTAGGAGGCATAGTAATGGCGCACTGTTGGACATAGTAATGGCGCACTATGTGGTGTGCCACTATTATATGGGATACTAATGGCGCACCAGAGGTGCGCCATTACTATTTTTTACTAGTGGCATGTTAAGAGTGGCGCACCTATAGTGCGCCATTAATAGCAAAAACTGGTGCGCCACTAATACCCTTTTTTCTAGTAGTGCCGTGTACGCACTATACGCCGCTGTTGGGATCCCCTTCAGTATAAAAGGAGGCCTAGGGCATTACGAGAGCGGACTTTTGTACTTTTGGCTTTTGGCTTTTTGGACCTTCGAATCTTAAGACTTTCTAGCTGACACGCGTGGCAGCTTCTCATAGCGCCCCGGTGGCAAGAACCCTAACTCCTGTTGATGCACTACAGTTTTGGGCCTCCTAGTGCCCCTTTACTCGTGCACGGGCAGTGGTAGCCACCCTGGAGACGAGGCCTGGCAAGGAATTGCCAAGTACCAGCGTAGAAGAATTGAAACTCTCGGCAAGACCTTGGCGGGATGACCATCGGACCCTTAGGCAAAGACGGAGCCCCGGCAAGACCCGGCAAGGCCCCGCCAGCGCACAGGCCAGGTGTTGATCCGCCTGGACGTGTGTCACAGCGTCGGCGTTGGAGGGGGCTAAGCAGTGCCGATGGGACGAGCTCCTGTCCCGTCCCACAGGTGGATAGAGATGCCTGACGGTGCATTAAATGCATCTGTCCTACTCCGTCAGTGTTAGGTAGATAGCACTATAGCTTTGTACACCTCGTGTACGCACTATACGCCGCTGTTGGGATCCCCTTCAGTATAAAAGGATGCCTAGGGCATTACGACAGGGGACTTTTGGACTTTTGGCTTTTGGGTTTTTGGACCTTCGAATCTTTAGCCTTTCTAGCTCACACACGTGACAGCTGTTCATAGCGCCCCTATGGCATGGACCCTAAGAACACTCTCAATACAACCAAGCAGGAGTAGGGTTTTACGCATCCTTGCAGCCCAAACCTGGGTAAAAATCCCCACGTGATTTCAACAGACCGGTTCTTTGTGCGAGCCTTCTCCCCTGCCGAACCGAAAGGGGTCCCGCCGATCCCATAGGTTTTTGTTCCCCATGACATCTTTGGCACGTCAGGTAGGGGGACAGGTCGTGCAAACCCGTTCCGGTGGTCAGCACACCAGTTTCTTCATACTCATCATCGCCATGGCCCCTAAGAAGAAGGGCCTAACAGCAGTTGGCCCATCTGCGTCTGTTGTCCCTGTATATGCACGGACAGGGGATGGCATAGACATGGGAGTAGGAGGAGGAGGCGGAGGTTCAGAACTTCCACGACGCTCCGATGATCAAGGCCAAGCAAGCGGCGATGCTCGCCACGGAGACGTCCATGGCGACGACGGGAACACCCGCGCCCTTGGGTCTCGGGACGGAGCGGTAACACCCACGGGTGGTACGGTGAACTCCAGGGGCAAAAGGGTTGTTGGGGAACATTGCATGGGAAACAAAAAATTACCTACGCACACGCAAGATCTATCCATGGTGATGAGCATCTATGAGAGGGAGAGTGGATCTACATACCCTTGTAGATCGCAAAGCGGGAAGCGTTAAGAAACGCGGTTGATGTAGTCGAACATCTTCGCGATCCAAATGACCAATAGTCCCGTGATGCCATCATGATCTGTCCCGCGATCAAATCACGATCCGTCTCGCGATCTCATCATGATCCACCCCGAGTTCCAATCACGAATCGTCTCGTAATCTTGATCACGGTCCTTCCGATCTAGCACCGAACGGATGGCGCCTCCGCATTCAGCACACATACAGCTCGATGACAATCTCCGCCTTCTTGATCCAGCAAGAGGGAGCAGAGAGGTAGATGAGTTCTCCGGCAGCACAACGGCGTGGTGGCGGCGGTGGTGAACTAATCGTGCAGGGCTTCGCCTAAGCACCACAGAACTAGTCTGGAGGAGAAACAGATCTAGAGGAAGAAGAGGGCAGCACGTGGCAATTAGGGTTAGCTCTTCCCTCTAAATCCTCTAGTATATATAGGAGGGAGGGAGGGGAGGAGGCAGCCTCAAACCCTCAAGGTTTGGTCGAAATTGGAGGTGGAGGAGTCCTACTCCAATCCTATTAGGAGTAGGATTCCTCCTTTCCACTTGGAAACTCTTTCAACCTCTCCACCTTTTGGGGTTTTCCCACCCCTAGCTGCATGGGACTTAGTGGGGGCTTAGTCCAGCCTACCAGGGGCTGGTTTGATTCCTTCCACAGCCCATGAGGTCCTTTGGGTCGAGAAACCCCTCCCGATGGTCCCCCGGCACGCTCCCGACACTCCCGGTACACCACCGATGAGCCCAAAACTTTTCTGGTGACCAAAACAGGACTTCCTATATATCAATCTTTACCTCCGGACCATTCCGGAGCTCCTCATGATGTCCGGGATCTCATCCGGGAGTCCTAACAACCTTCGGTCACCACCATACATAACTCTATATTACCAAAACGTCATCAAACCTTAAGTGTGCAGACCCTGCGGGTTTGAGAACTATGTAGACATGACCGAGACACCTCTACGGTCAATAACCAATAGCGGGACCTGGATGCCCATATTGGTTCCTACATATTCTACGAAGATCTTTCTCGGTTGAACCTCTATGTCAAGGATTCAATTAATCCCGTATGTTGTTCCCTTTGTTCTTCGGTATGTTACTTGCCTGAGATTCGATCGTCGGTATCTCTATACCTAGTTCAATCTCGTTACCGGCAAGTCTCTTTAGTCATTCCGTAATACAAGATCCCGTGGCTAATACTTAGTCGCATTGCTTGCAAGGCTTATTGTGATGGTGTCTTACCGAGTGGGACCTGAGATACCTCTCTGTCACACGGAGTAACAAATCCCACTCTTGATCCATGCCCACTCAACAGACACCCTCGGAGATACCTGTAGAGCACCTTTATAGTCACCCAGTTATGTTGTGACGTTTGATACACACAAGGTACTCCTCCGGTGTCAGTGAGTTGCATGGTCTCATGGTCATAGGAACAGATACTTGACATGCAGAAAACTGTAGCAATAAATTGACACGATCATATGCTACATTTATAGTTTGGGTCTTGTCCATCACATCATTCTCCTAATGATGTGACCCCATTATGAAATGACATCTCATGTCCATGGCTAGGAAACCTTGACCATCATACTAGGGACATAGTGTTGTGTATATGCCCACACATGTATTTAGTTTCGAATCAATACAATTATAGCATAGATAAGAAACGATTATCACGGACAAGGAAATATGATAATAAACAATTTATTATTGCCTCTAGGTCATATTTCCAACGGTCTCCCACTTGCACTAGAGTCAATAATCTAGCTCACATTGCCATGTGATTTGTTATGAATCTCACACCCAATGAGTTTTGGGTTCGATCATGCTTTGCATGTGAAAGAGGTTTTAGTCAATGGGTGTGAGACATTCAGATCCATGTGTAATTTGCAAATCTCTATGTCATACTGTAAACACCGCTACCATGCTCCACTTGGAGCTATTCCAAATTGCTACTCCACTATACGTATCCGGATTGCTACTAAGAGTCATCCGGATTGGTGTTAAAGCTTGCATCGACGTAACTCCTTATGACGAACTCTTTATGACCTCCATAATCAAGAAACATCTACTGGGTCCTCTGGTTACTAAGGATAATTTTGACCGTTGTCCAGCAATCCACTCTTGGATTACTCTTGTACCCCTTGACAGACTTATGGAAAGGCACACACCAGGTGCGGTAGACAGCATGGCATAATAAAGAGCCTATGGCCAAGGCATAGGGGACGACCTTCGTCCTTTCTCTTTCTTCTGCCGTGGTAGAGCTTTGAGTCTCACTCAACTTCACATCTTGCAAATCAGGCAAGAACTCTTTCTTTGACTGATCCATTTTGAACTCTTTCAAAATCTTGTCAAGGTATGTACTCATTGAAAGTCTGATCGGGCGTCTTGATCTATCTCTATAGATCTCGATGCCCAACAATTAAGTAGCTTTATCCAGGTCTTCGTTTGAAAAACTCTTTTCAAACAACCCTTTATGCTTTCGAGAAATTCTACATCATTTCCGATCAACAATATGTCATCCACATATGCTTATCAGAAACTCTATAGTGCTCCCACTCACTTTATTGTAAATACAAGTTTCTCATAAACCTTGTATAGACTCAGAAACTTTGATCACCTCATCAAAGTGTATATTCCAACACTGAGGTGCTTGCTCTAGCCCATAGAAGGATTGCTGGAGCTTGCGCACCTTATAGCATCCTTAGGACTGATAAAACCTTCTGGTTGCATCACATACAACCTTTCCTCAAGTAAACCGTTAAGAAACGATGTTTTGACATCCATCTGCCATATTTCATAATTGAAAAATGCAGCAACTGCTAGCATTATTCCAATAGACTTTTAGCATCACTACGGGTGAGAAGATCTCATCATAGTCAACTCCTTGAACTTGGCAGAAACTTCTTTGCGACAAGTTGAGCTTTACAGATAGTGACATTCACCATCAGCGTCTGTTTTGTCTTAAAAGTCCATTTGTACTCAACGACCCGCCGTTCAATGGGCAAGTGTACCAAAGTCCATACTTGGTTTTCCTACATGGATCCTTTCTCGGATTTCATGGCTCCTA
The DNA here is from genome assembly GCA_022496015.1 of Hordeum marinum. Lineage (NCBI taxonomy): Eukaryota > Viridiplantae > Streptophyta > Magnoliopsida > Poales > Poaceae > Hordeum > Hordeum marinum. Next base: position 363,474,508 of record CM039675.1, on the reverse strand, counting down.
GCCATTTCTCGGGATTCAGGCCCATCATCGCTTCTCCAAAGCTCGTAGGCTCATTGTTGTCCAACAACATGACCTCTAAGATAGGGTTGCCGTACCACTCAGGAGCAGTATGTGTCCTTGTCGACCTACGAAGTTTGATAGTAACTAGATACGAAGCTTCATGATCATCATTGTTAACTTCCTCTTCAACTAACGTAGGCTCCACAGAAACATCTTTCTGTGTTGCGCTACTTTCTGGTTGAACAAAGGTTCAACAACCTCATCAAGTTCTATCTTCCTCCCACTCAATTCTTTTGAGAAAAACTCTTTCTTGTGAAAAGACCTAGTTTTAGCAACAAACACTTTGTACTCGGATCTGAGATAGAGGTTATACCCAACTGTTCTTAGGGTATTGTATGAAGATGCATTTGTCTGCTTTGGGTTCCAGCCCTTTAGGTGAAAAACCTTTTCACATAAGCGTCGCAGCCCCAAACATTAAGAAATAACGGCTTAGGTTTCCGCCAAACCATATTGCGTCATCTCAACAGATTTAGATGGTGCCCTATTTAAAGTGAATGTATTTGTCTCTAATGCATAACCCAAAACGATAGTGGTAAAACGATAAGAGACATCATAATTTGCACCATATCCAATAGAGCACGACTACGACATTCGGACACACCATCACACTATGGTGTTCCAGGTGGCGTGAGTTGTGAAACAACTTGCACATTGTCTTGAGTTGTATACCAAACTCGTAACTCGGATATTCACCTCCACGATCATATCGTCGACATTTTATCTTTTTCGTCATGATGATCTCAAACTTCACTCTGATTCTGCTTGAACTTTTCAAATGATTCAGACTTGTGTTGCATTAAGTAAATATACACCATATCTACTCAAATCATCAGTGAAGGCAAGAAAATAGCGATATCCACCGCACACTACAATACTCATTGGATTTCATACATCAACATGTATTATTTCCAATAAGTTACTAGCCCGCTCCATCATACTGAAAACGGGGTATTTAGTCGTCTTGCACAAGAGGCATGGTCCGCATGTCTCAACCGATTCGAAACCGATTGAGTCCAAAGATCAATTAGCATGGAGTTTCTTCATGCAATCTATACCAATATGACATTTAGTGGTAGTGCCACAGGTATGTGGTACTATCATTATTAACTTTGTATCTTTTGGCATCTATGTTATGAACATGTGTACTACTATGATCAAGATTCAACAAACCAATCATTGGGTGCATGACCATTGCAGGTATTATTCATGTAACCAGAATAACCATTATTCTCTGACTTAAATGAATAACCGTATTGCAATAAACACAATCTAATCACGTTCATGCTCAACGCAAACACCAAATAACATTTATTTAGGTTCGTCACTAATCCCAAAGGGAGAGAGAGCGTGCGATGTTGATCACATCAACCTTGGAAACATTTCCAACACCCATCATCACCTCACCCTTAGCTAGTCTCCGTTTATTCTGTAGCTTTTATTTTGAGTTAATAACATTTAGCAATTGAACCAGTATCCAATACCCATGTGCTACTAGGAGTACTAGCAAGGTACACATCAATAACACGTATATCAAACATACTTTTGTCGATGTTGCCAGCCTTCTTAACTAGCAGGTATCTAGGGTTGTTCCGCTTCATTGACCACTCTCCTCATAATAGAAGCACTTAGTCTCGGGTTTGGGTTCAACTTTGGGTTGCTTCACTGGAGCAGCAACTGACTTGCCATCCATGAAGTTTCCCTCCTTACCCTTTCCCTTTTTGAAACTAGTGGTTTTACTAACCATCAACACTTGATGCTCCTTCTTGATATCTACCTTCGCGGTGTCAAACATCGCGAACTAGCTCAGGGATCATTTCTAACCCTGGCATTTTATAGTGCATCACGAAGCTCTAGTAGCTTAGTGATAGTGACTTGGAGAACTATATCAATCACTATCTTATCTGGAAGATCAACTCCCACTTGATTCAAGCGATAGTAGTACCTAGACAATCTAAGCACATGCTCAACGATTGAGCTATTCTCCTTCATCTTGCAGGCAAAGAATCCTTGTTGGAGATCTCATATCTCACAACACGGGCACGAGCCTAAGATCCCAATTTCAACTCTTAGAACATCTCATATCTTCCGTGACGTTCAAAACGTTTTGGAGCCTCAGTTCTAAGCCGTAATGCATGATGCACTAAACTATCAAGTAGGTATCGGAACGTGCCTGTCAGATGCTCACAACATCTACAGACGACGCTAGAGGGGGTTGCGCACTGAGTGGTGCATTAATGACATAAGCCTTCTATGAAGCAATGAGGACAATCCTCAGATCACGGACCTAGTCCGCAATATTGCTACCATCATCTTTCAACTCTATTTCTTTCGGAATATATAAAAATTCAAGGTTGCTACAGCGTGAGCTAGTAATCTACAACATAATTTGCAAAGACACAACTCACTATGTTTATGATAGCGAGTTCAATTAATCATATTACTTAAGAACTCGCACTCAAATTGACATCCCTTTGGTCATTCAAGTGATACATGATCCAAGTTCACCAACTCAAGTCCGATTATCACGTGAGTTGAGGTGGTTGCAATGGTGAACATCATCATGTTAATCATATCTACTATATGACTCATGTTTGACCTTTCGTTCCCTTGTGTTCCGAGGCCATGTCTGTACATGCTAGGATCGTCAAGTTTAACCCGAGTGTTCTGCACTTGCAACACTGGCTTGCACCCGTTGTATGTGAACGTAGAGTCTATCACACCCGATCATCATGTGGTGTCTCGACATGACTAACTTTCACAGCGGTGCACACTTGGGGAGAACACAATTTATCTTGAAATTTAAGAGAGGGATCACCTGATAATGCTACCGTCGTCCTAAGCAAAACAAGGTGCATAAAAGGATTAACATCACATGCAAATCATAAGTGACATGATATGGCCATGAACTTGTGCTTTGATCTCCATCTTGAAAGCACCGGCATGATCTGCATCATCACCGGCATGACGCCATGATCTCCATCAACGTGTCGCCATCAGGGTTGTCGTGCCCATCATGCTTATACTACTATTGCTATCGCTTAGCGATAAAGTAAAGCATTACAAGGTGCTTAATGATTGACACGCAGGTCATACAATAATTAAAGACAACCCTATGGCTCCTGCCGGTTGCCGTACTCATTGACATGCAAGTCGTGATATTCTATACAATACATGATCATGTCATACATCACACATATCTCATCATGTAATTGGCCATATCACATCACAACACACCCTGCAAAAACAAGTTAGACGTCCTCTAATTGTTGTTGCAAGTTTTACGTGGATGCTACGGGTATCTAGAAAGAAATATTCTCACCTACGCAAAAACCACAACGGTGATACATAAGTTGCTTTTCAACCTTGTCAAGGACCGCCTTTGTCGCATCCGATCCAACTAAAGTAGGAGAAACAGACACCCACCAGCCATCTTTGTGCTACAAAGTTACACGTTAGCCGATGGAACCGGTCTCTCGTAAGCGCACGAGTAAGGTTGGTCCAGGCCGCTTCATCCCACAATACCGCTAAACCAAAACATGACCAAGGGAGGAAGCAATGTAAGCATCAACGCCCACAAACTCCTTTGTGTTCTACTCGAGATGTCATCTACACATAGACCTAGCTCATGATGCCACTGTTGGGGAACGTTGCATGTGAAACAAAAAATTACCTACGCACACACAAGATCTATCCATGGTGGTGAGCATCTACGAGAGGGAGAGTGGATCAACATACCCTTGTAGATCGCTAAGCGGGAAGCATTAAGAAACGCGGTTGATGTAGTCGAACGTCTTCGCGATGCAAATGACCAAGCGTCCCGCGATCCCATCATGATCCGTCCCGCAATCCAATCACGATCCATCTCGCGATCTCATCATGATCCATCCCGAGATCCAATCACGAATCGTCTCGCGATCTTGATCACGGTCCTTCCGCTCTAGCGCCGAACGGATGGCGCCTCCGCATTCAGCACACGTACAACTCGATGACAATCTATGCCTTCTTGATCCAGCAAGAGGGAGCAGAGAGGTAGATGAGTTCTCCGGCAGCACAACGGCGTGGTGGCGGTGGTGGGGAACTAATCCTGAAGGGCTTCGCCTAAGCACCGTAGAACTAGTCTAGAGGAGAAATAGATCTAGAGGAAGAAGAGGGCAGCACATGGCAATTAGGGTTAGCTCTTCCCTCTAAATCCTCTAGTATATATAGAAGGGAGGGAGGGGAGGAGGCAGCCTCAAACCCTCAAGGTTTGGTCGAAATTGGAGGTGGAGGAGTCCTACTCCAATCCTATTAGGAGTAGGATTCCTCCTTTCCACTTGGAAACTATTTCAACCTCTCTACCTTTTGGGTTATTCCCACCCCTAGCTGCATGGGACTTAGTGGGGGCTTAGTACTGCCCACCAGGGGCTGGTTTGACTCCTACCACAGCCAATGAGGTCCTTTGGGTCGAGACAGCCCTCCTGATGGTCCCCCGGCACCCTCCCGACACTCCCGGTACACTACCGATGAGCCCAAAACTTTTCTGGTGACCAAAACAGGACTTCCTATATATCAATCTTTACCTCCGGATCATTCCGGAGCTCCTCGTGACATCCGCAATCTCGTACGGGACTTCGAACAACCTTCGGTCACCACCATACATAACTCTATATTATCGAAACGTCACCGAACCTTAAGTGTGCAGACCCTGCGGGTTCTAGAACTATATAGACATGACCGAGACACCTCTACGGTCAATAACCAATAGCAGGACCTGGATGCCCATATTGGTTCCTACATATTCTACAAAGATCTCTATCAATTGAACCTCTATGTCAAGGATTCAGTTAATCCCATATGCTGTTCCCTTTGTTCTTCGGTATGTTACTTGCCCGAGTTTCGATCGTCGGTATCTCTATACCTAGTTCAATCTCGTCACCAGCAAGTCTCTTTACCCATTCCATAATACAAGATCCCGTGGCTAATACTTAGTCACATTGCTTGCAGGGCTTATTGTGATGGTGTATTACCGAGTGGGCCCTAAGATACCTCTCTGTCACACGGAGTAACAAATCCCAGTCTTGATCCATGCGTACTCAATAGACACCCTTGGAGATACCTGTAGAGCACCTTTATAGTCACCCAGTTACGTTGCGATGTTTGATACACACAAGGTACTCCTCCGGTGTCAGTGAGTTGCATGGTCTCATGGTCATAGGAACATATACTTGACATGTAGAAAACTGTAGCAATAAATTGACACGATCATATGGTACGTTTATAGTTTGGGTCTTGTCCATCACATCATTCTCCTAATGATGTGACCCCATTATAAAATGACATATCATCTCCATGGCTAGGAAACCTTGACCATCTTTGATCAACAATCTTGTCTACTAGAGGCATACAAGGGACATAGTGTTGTCTATATACCCACACATGTATTTAGTTTCCAATCAGTACAATTATAGCATGGATAATAAACGATTATCACAAACAAGGAAATATGATAATAACCAATTTATTATTGCCTCTAGGGCATATTTCCAGCAAGGGTATCTTCTAGGGCAACCACGCTGGCGCCTACACCGCAACCTTTCCAGGACGCTCGCGAAGAGCCGCACCACAGCGCCCGTAGTTGTCAACATCCCCACAAAAAAGCTCATGCGCATCACTCCCAAGGTGCGCGGGACCAGCATGCTCGACATCATGCTAGTGGGAGTGGCGTGCCGTCATGGGACCACGGCGGTGCTCCTTCTAACATGGTTAGGCGTCATAGCACCTCACTACCGACCACGTCGGAGGAAGCGATGGCACGGGCGCAACTACTCTTAAACTTCCCTCCTACCACGGAGAAGCTCGACGAATGGAGATCCACCATTCAGAGCCTCCTCAGCCTCGCAGATAAGTTTTGGTCCACCGATCCAGCTCACACCAGTGGTGAGAGGGCCGAAGGCGGTGCGACTTCGGCGCACTCTCCTCCACAGCAACAACGCCGGTCATCGACTCAACGGAGCGACACTTACGATGGTTACTGAACGACGTCTTTTGACCCGCGGACACGCTGCTACGAGCGTCAAGTCCTTCGGGAACAAGGCAAGGAAGACGCTCAAACTGCGACCGAGCGGCGATGGGAAGCGCGCCTCCAGTCTGATAGGCGCGTAGGGCCCATTGTAGACAAGTCTGCGCCAGGGTATCCTGTCAGCCTACCTTATGAGGTAGGTTGTCTAGCGTTTACTCGTGAGCTGCGGCAAGTCCTGTGGCCCAACTCGCGTACGTTCAAACTAGAAGTCCTAGAGAAGTATGACAACATGACCCATCCGTCGGAGTTCCTGAGTATCTACCCCATTGCGGTGCAGGCTGCCGGGGGACGCGATGACAAGATACTCTCCAACTACTTCCTGTTGGTGCTTAAGCCCAATGTCAGGTCGTGGTTGATGCACTTGCCAAAAGGGTCCATTGCCTCCTCGGCACACCTGTGCCATGAGTTTGTTGGTGCCTTCACAGGAGGTCATCAAACTCCTGGCTAGGAAAATGACCTGCACATCATCCCTCAGAAGGAGGGCGAAACTTTGCGCAACTACTTCCAAAGGTTCAGCCACATGCACCACAACATACCAGACGTTCATCCTGCCGTTGTTATCAGCATGTTCCATCAGAACGTGCGCAACCGCAGAATGCAGGAAGAGCTGGCGATGCATAGGGTCCTGGACGTTGCCGAGCTTTATGCTTTGGCAGACAAATGTGCTCGGGCTGAAGAAGGGAGGAGACTCCCCGGTGAAGACGTTGGCACAGGGGTCGACTCTGAAGATGAAGACACCACCACCCCAGCAAAGAACAGCTGGCGGCAGAACAAGAAGCGCAAGGGCAAGACCGTACTTGCCATCGAGGGATCTGGCAACCCCGGCGCCACCAAGAAGGGCAAGGTTGATGGCCCGGGTGACGATGTTGCCGGGTGCGCCTCCTACCATGCCATGGCGGCTGTCGGCAAGCCAGAAGGCTCCGGCAAGCAGTATTGGAAGATCCATCGCACCAAAGGCCATGATCTCCAAGACTGCCGACAAGTTGAGCAGCTTGCCGAGAAGCAAAAAGCCGAGTACGAGAGGCGAGATAAGGAGAAAGGCCAGGATGTTGCTGAGGGATCCGGCAAGAAGCGCATTGGCCGAGGAGGTCGCCCGGCAAGCCCAAGCAACATAAAGACCGGCCCGCCCTTGGCCGCGACAAGCAAGAGGGAGATGATGATGATGTCGAAGAGGACGGCGAGTCTAGCGAGCATGAGTTCCAGAAGGCTATAGAGATGATGTGCATAGAGGGAGGTGCCTCATCGCATTCCTCCCACCACCAACTTAAATAGTGGGCGCACGAGGTTAATGCGATGGAGCCCTATATCGGTGCCCAGAGACCTCTGAAGTGGTCCAACACTCCTATCATTTTCGACACCGAGGATCACCATGATCGCATAACTACGGCCGGGTGCCTATCGTTGTTGTTTTCACCAACAATCCGCAACCTCAAGGTGACGAAGATGCTAGTCGACAGTGGGGCCGGCCTAAACCTGATCTTGCCTGATGTCATCCAGATTCCTGATGAGGATCTCGAGCTGACATGCGCTTTCCATGGGGTCAATTCAGGAAGGACTCAGCCGAAGGGCAAGGTTACGTTGCCGATGACGTTTGGCAGTGATATCAATTTCAGAACGGAGAAAATCGTTTTTGACGTTGCCAAGATCTCGTTGCCGTAAAACGGCATCCTTGGTCGGCCAGCACTGGCCAAGTTCATGTCGGCCACCCTCTTCGCTTACAATGTGCTGAAGATGCCCGGGCCTATGAGCATCATCACTATCAATTCCGACAAGAAAAGCGCACTTATCTGCGCCGACCAGCTCTATCGGGGTGCAGCCGCAGCACCTGCCACCAAGGCACTTGCTCCTGCCGCTAAAGCTCCCCGGGGGGGGGGGGAACCAGCAAGGCGTCTGGTGCACATTCCGGCAAGTGCACCTCCTCGGGGTGCTGCGCTCCCGTTGATGATGTGCTAGAGAGCTCCACCGGCAAGAGCAAAAAGACCAAGAAGGTGCCTGCCAAGGAGGATGGCACGGGGGGAACTTTCACCATAAGTTCCACCCTTGACGACAAATAGGAAAGCGCGCTCGTCGCCTTCCTGCGGGCGAATGCCGATGTGTTTGCCTAGCAACCATCAGATATCCTCGGTGTTCCCAGGGAGGTGATTGAGCACCACCTTGTCGTCTGTGTACATGCGCGTCCTGTCAAGCAGAAGGTCCGGAAGCAAGCTTTGGAGCGGCAACAGTTTATTGCCGAAGAGATCAAGAAACTAGAAGTGACTGGCTTGATCAGAGGAGTACTTCATCCAACATGGTTGGCTAATCTAGTTGTAGTGCACAAGGCGAATGGGAAATGGAGGCTGTGCATTGACTTGATAGACATCAACAAAGCCTGCCCCAAAGATCCCTTTCCCTTGCTGCGCATCGACCAAATTGTGGACTCCACTGCCGGTTGCAACTTGTTGTCTTTCCTTGACGCCTATTCTGGTTATCATCAGATTTTTATGGCCAAGGAAGACGAGGAGAAGACCGCATTTATCACCCCATGTGGTATGTATTGCTTTTTTTGCGTATGCCTTCCAGGTTGAAAAGTGATGGTTCTACATTTGCAAGAGCAGTCCAGATTGGTTTTGAGCCCCAGCTACATAGAAATATGGAGGCTTATATGGATGACATAGTGGTCAAGACCAAGGACAAGGCTACGCTCATATCAGACCTAGAAGAAACATTTGCCAATTTGCGCAAGATCAACATGAAGCTCAACCCTCAGAAGTGTGTGTTCGGCGTCCCATCTGGCAAGCTTCTCGGGTTCTTTGTATCTCAACGAGGAATTGAAGAAAATCCCGACAAGATCAAAGCGATTGAGCAAATTGAAGCACCAAGACCAGTCAAAGATGTGCGCCGTCTTGCCAGCTGTGTTCCTGCTCTGAGTAGGTTCATCTAAAAATCTCCTAAGCGCGCCCTACCCTTTTTCAAAATCTTGAAGAGGGCAGGTCCGATGAGATGGACTCCGGAAGCGGAGGCAGCGTTGCAGGATTTGAAGAAGTACCTCTCCTCTCCGCCAGTCCGAGTCGCGCCAAAACCACAAGAGCCATTGCTGCTATATCTGGCAGCAATGAATCAAGTGGCGAGTGCTGCACTAGTGGCTGAAAGAGAAGTCGATAAAGAAGCAGCGGCAATGGCAGGACCGTTAAGCGACGATCCAGGACATTCCCCGATAGGGTCTGGTGCCGGCAAGGGAGGATCTGCACAGTTGAATGAGGCAATCCAGAAGAAGAAAGTGGTGTAGTGCCCAGTCTATTTTGTCAGCTCCCTATTGCAGGGGGCTAGGTCGAGATATTTGATACGTCTCCAACGTATCTATAATTTTTGCTTGTTTCATGATGCTATATTATCATTCTTGGATGTTTTACAATGATTTCACCACAACTTTATATTATTTTTGGGACTAACCTATTAACCTAGAGCCCAGTGCTAGTTCCTGTTTTTCCTTGTTTTTGAGTTTTACAGAAAAGGAATATCAAACAAAGTCCAAACGGAATAAAATTTACGGTGATTTTTTTGGACCAGAAGAGACCCACGAAGCATCGGAGTTGGGCCAGAAGACCCACGAGGCAGTCACAAGCCTTAGGGGCATGACCAGCCCCCTGGCCGCGCCCTACAGGCTTGTGACTCCCTCATGGCCCATCCAGATTTATTTCCATCGTCATAATTTCCTATAAATACCAAAAACACCAACACAGAACCTAGATCGGGAGTTCCGCCGCCGCAAACCTACAGAGCCACAAAAAACCAATTGGGAGTTTGTTCCGGCACCCTGTCGGAGGGGAAAACCATCACCGGAGGCCATCTTCATCATCCCGACGCTCTCCATGATAAGGAGGGAGTAGTTCACCCTTGGAGCTGAGGGTATGTACCAGTAGCTATGTGTTTGATCTCTCTCTTGTGTTCTTGAGATGGCACGATCTTGATGTACCGCGAGCTTTGTTGATATAGATTGAATCATATGGAGTTTTCCCCTCTCTATCTTGTTGTGATGAATTGAGTTTTCGCTTTGAAGTTTAATTATCGGATTGAGTCTTTAAGGATTCGAGAACACTTGATGTATGTCTTGCGTTGGGATATCTATGGTGACAATGGGATGTTCTATTGATACACTTGATGTATGTTTTCATGATCAACTTGCGGGTTCCATGACCTTGGGAATCTATGCATAGTGGTTGGCACATGTTTTCGTCTTGACTTTCCGGTAGAAACTTTGGGGCACTCTTTGAAGTTCTTTGTGTTGGATTGAATATAATGAATCTGAAATTATGTGATGCATATCATATAATCAAGCCCACGGGTACTCGAGGTAACATTGGGGTATCCAGGTGACATTATGGTTTTGGTTGATGTGTGTCTTAAGGTGTTATTTTAGTATGAACTCTAGGCCTGTTTGTGACACTTATAGGATAACTCATAAGATTGATCGGAAAAGATAACTTTGAGGTGGTTTTGTACCCTACAATAATTTCTTCGTTAGTTCAACACTATTTGTGACTTTGGAGTAAACTCTTTGTCACATGAGAGGTATTTACATATGATTCAACTATGCCAATACTGTTTGGAGAAGTTGCACTAGTGAAAGTATGAACCCTAGGCCTTGTTTCCAAGCATTTACACAAGGTTTTGCTCGCTGTTTACTATTTGTTACCATGCTGTTTTTATATTTTCATATTACAAAAAACTATATCTACCATCCATATTGCACTTGTATCACCATCTCTTCGCCGATCTAGTGCACCTATACAATTTACCATTGTATTGGGTGTGTTGGGGACACAAGAGACTCTTTGTTATTAGGTTGCAGGGTTGTTTGAGAGAGACCATATTCATCCTACACCTCCTGCTGATTGATAAAACTTAGGTCATCCAGTTGAGGGAAAATTTCCATTGTTCTACAAAACTCTGCGCTTGGAGGCCCAACACGAGTCTACAAGAAGAAGGTTGTGTAGTAGACATCAAGCTCTTTTCTGGCGCCGTTGCCGGGGAGGTGAGTGCTTGAAGGTATATCTTTAGATCTTGTAATCAAATCTTTTAGTTTCTTGTTTTTCACTAGTTTGGTTTTATAAAATAAAACTACAAAAAAATATGGAATTGAGGTTGCCTCATATGCTTCATCTTTTTAATCTATTTCGTGAAAATGATGGTGCTCAAGTGTTAGAAGAAGTTATTAAAATGTTTGGCACTAAATATTTGAATGGTTAGCATGATAGTGATATTGTTAGTATGAATTCTCTGAATATTCATGATGCTAATGATATGCAAAACCACAAGATTGGGGATGCTATGTTTGATGAAGATGATATTTTTTGTCCCCCAAGTTTTCATGAGCAAAACTATTATGATTATGACATGCCTCCTATCTATGATGATTATTGTGATGACACGTATGCTATAAAGAGTAATGGTAACCATGAAACTTTTCATCATGATTTTAATATTCAAAGTGGTTATGTCAATAAAGTATGTCATGATAGTTATTTCGTTGAGTTTGCTCCTACTACTATGAATGGGAAGAAGTTTGCTTATGTGGAGAGTGATAAAATTTCTATGATTGTGCATCATGAAAACAATACTTTATGTGCTGGTTATATTTTTGAATTCCTTCATGACTTCCGAAATTATTATGAGGGAGGAACATGTGCTTGTAGGAATTGCAAGAATATCAAATTTCATCTCTATGTGTTCAAAGTTTTGAAGTTATGCTTGTTTTGCCTTCCTATGCTAGATGATTCTTGCTCCCATAAATTGTTTGCTCACACAATCCCTATGCATAGGAAGTGGGTTAGACTTAAATGTGCTTTTCATGAGATTCATGATGCTCTTTTGCATGTTTCAATTACGATTCCTATGTGAGCATCATTGAAATCATCATGCCTAGCTAAAAGGCATTAAAGAAAAGTGCTTCTTGGGAGACAACCCAACAATTTTACCTTCTGTTTTTGCATGTTCACATGATTAATTTACTGTATTAATCATGCTTTGTGTCTTTTATTTCAATAAAGTGCAAGTAAATCCTTTGGGATAGTGTGGATGCTTGCTTGTTTGATTCTGTGCAAAAATAGAAAGTTTTGCGTCCAGTATATGAATTATATGATTTGACTGGAGCGTCAAAAAAATTCTGAAATTTTGACACAACCTTTATATGCAAATTCCTTGAGTTTTCCTAATGTTTCATAATTTTTCGAGTTAGGTAAGTTTGGTGATCATTCAGATCTTCACAGACTGTTCTGTTTTTGACAGATTCTGTTTTGCATGCATCGTTTGCTTGTTTCAAGTGTTCCTATAGCTTATATTGAGGAATATAAATTGTTGGAATGATAGAATAAAGTAGGTATTATGTGATAACAATTATGAATCTTGTCTTGACAGTACCTGAGTGAATGATCTATATCTACTACACTAACCCATCTCATGAAGTTCCGTTAAATTTTGTGTGATTGAGGTTTTCAAGTTTTTGGTGAGACACCGATACGAGGAGAATAAGGAGTGACAAGAAACTAAGATTGGGAATGCCCAAGGCACCCAAATGTAATATCCAAGTAAGACTCAAGCGCCTATGCTTGGGGATGCCCCGAAAGGCATCCCCTCTTTCGTCTTCAATACTATCGGTATATCTCACTTGGAGCTATATTTTTATTCGTGACATAATATGAGTTTTTCTTGGAGCATCATTTTATTTTGTTGTTCTCTGTTAGGTGTTATTTATAATCTTGTTTTCCAATAAAAATTTCCAAGAATTGCCTTTAGGATGCTTGAATTGCATGCTTGAGATGTGCTGTGTAAAAACATAAACTTTGGCTGTACTGTTTGAATTTTCATATTTTACTGGAATGTGGAAACTTTCTAAATTTTTACACAGTATTGTGATATAAAGTTTATAGAATGTCCTAAATATTCATAATTGTTTGAGTTACAGAAGTATACTGTTTTCATAAATTGCTAAAGACTGTTCTCTTTGGGAAGATTGCTGTCATAGTTTTGTTTTCTACTTGTCCTATAGTTTCCATAGCCTATATTGGTAGATATAAATTGTGGAAATGATAGTATAAAATACCTAATGTTTTAAAATTACTATGAAACTTGTCTTGTCAGTACATAAAGAGTTGATTTATTATTATGTGTACTAACCTATCTCACGAGTTCTTTTTGAGTTTTGTGTGGATGAAGTTTTTGAGAATAGGTGAAACCGTGGTATGAGAGGATTGAATGAGATACAAAAGCTCAAGCTTGGGGATGACCAAGGCACCCCAAGTAAATATTTCAAGAACTCTCAATCATGTAAGATTGGGGATGCTATGCATCCCACCTCTCTTCATCAACAATTATCGGTTAGCCTATGTTGAGCCTAAATTTTTATTCGTTCACATGACGCGTCCTATTCTTGGATTATTTTTTTGTTTTGCTTGCTGTTTGAATAAAGTACTTAAGATCTGAAAATATTTATTGAGGGAGAGAGAGTTTTCACATAGCTACTTAATTGTTTGACTACTCATTGATTTTCACTTATCTCTTTTGAGCTAGGCAATGTTGCTCTAGTGCTTCACTTATATCTTTATAGAGCATGGTGGTGTTATATTTTATAGAAATTATTGAACTCTCGTACCTCACTTATATTATTTTGAGAGTTTATTAAAACAGCATGGTAATTTGTTTAGGTTATGAATTTAGTCCTAATATAATGGGCATCCAAGAGGGATATAATATAAACTTTCATATTAAGTGCATTAAAAACTATGGGAAGTTTGATTCCTTGCATATAGTTTTTAGATAATAGACATGGTAATATGAGAGTCATGCTAGTGAGTAGTTATGAATTGAAAGAGATACTTGTGTTAAAGCTTGTGATTCCTGTAGCATGCACGTATGGTGAACCGTTATGTAACGAAGTCGGAGCATGACTTGTTTAATGATTGTCGACCTTTATGTGAGGGTCGGGAGCGCGTGATGGTTAACTCCTACCAACCTATCCCCTAGGAGCAAGCGTCTAATGCTCTGTTTGATAACTAATATACTTTTGCAATAAGTATGTGAGTTCTTTATGACTAATGTTGAGTCCATGGATTATACGCACTCTCACCCTTGCATCCTTGCTAGCCTCTCTAGTACCACGCAACTTTCGCCGGTACACCAAACCCTCCTTCCTCAAAACAGCCACCATATATTCCTCAAAACAGCCACCATACCTACCTATTATGGCATTTCCATAGCCATTCCGAGATATATTGCCATGCAACTTCCACCATGTAGTTTTTTATGACTTACATCATCACTTCGTATTGCATATAGAGTCATATTTTGTCATAGGACTCGAGTTGTAATTTATTTTTCTTTGAGTTATAAGTAAATAAAAGTGTGATGATTTTTCATTAATAGAGCATTGTCCCGTGAGAGAAAAGGATGATGGATGCTATGACTCCATCACAAGTTGGGATGAGTATCTGGACTTTACAAAAAATAAAAGAGGCCAGTGAAGCCCAAACAAAAAAATAAAAGAGGCCAAAGAAGCCCACCAAAATAAAAAAAAGAAAAAAGAAAAAGAAGAAAAAATTAGAGAAAGAGAGAAGGGACAATTGCTACTACCTTTTTCCACACTTGTGCTCCAAAGTAGCACCATGATCTTCATAATAGAGAGTCTCCTATTTTGTCACTTTCATATAACTAGTGGATATTCATTTTGCACGACCACTTAGTTTTCTTTTTGAGCTTTCATACACTTATATCTCCAAGTGCATTTGTTGCATGGCAATCCCTACTCACTCACATTGATATCTATTGATGGGCATCTCCATAGCCCGTTGATACGCCTAGTTGATGTGACACTATCTTCTCTTTTTTCCCTTGCACCTCCTCCATATTCTATTCCACCTATAAATCTATATCCATGCCTCATGCTCATGTATCGCATGTGAGTTGAAAGGGTTTGACAACACCAAAAGTGTGAAACAATTGGTTGACTTGTTCATCGGGGTTGTGCATGATTTAGATACTTTGTGTGGGGAAGATGGAGCATATCCAAACCATATGATTTTGTAGGGATGACTTTCTAAGACCATGTTATTTTGAAAGGACACGACTACCTTGTTGGTGTGCTCAAAGTATTACTGTTTTTATGTCAATATTAGACTGTTGTTTTGAATCTTACGGATCTGAATATTCATGCCACAATAAAGAATATTACATGGAAAAATATGTTAGGCAGCATTCCACATCAAAAATTCTATTTTTGTCATTTACCTACTCGAGCACGAGCAGGATTAAGCTTGGGGATGCTGATACATCTCCAACGTATCTATAATTTTTGCTTGTTTCATGCTGCTATATTATCATTCTTGGATGTTTTACAATCATTTTACCATAACTTAATATTATTTTTGGGACTAACCTATTAACCCAGAGCCCAGTGCTAGTTCCTATTTTTCCTTGTTTTTGAGTTTTACAGAAAAGGAATATCAAACGGAGTCCAAATGAAAAAAAATTACGATGATTTTTTTGGACCAGAAGAGACCCATGGAGCATCGGAGTTGGGCCAGAAGACCCACGAGTCAGTCACAAGCCTCAGGGGCGATGACACCCCTGGCCGCGCCCTACAGGCTTGTGACTCCCTCGTGGCCCATCCAGACTTATTTCCACTGCCATAAATTCCTATAAATACCAAAAACACCAACGCAGAACCTAGATCGGGAGTTCCACCGCCGCAAACCTACAGAGCCACAAAAAACCAATCGGGAGCTCGTTCCGGCACCTTGTCGGAGGGGAAAACCATCACCGGAGGCCATCTTCATCATCCCGACGCTCTCCATGACAAGGAGGGAGTAGTTCACCCTTGGGGCTGAGGGTATGTACCAGTAGCTATGTGTTTGATCTCTCTCTTGTGTTCATGAGATGGCACGATCTTGATGTACCGCGAGCTTTGTTGATATAGATTGAATCACATGGAGTTTCCCCTTCTCTATCTTGTTGTGATGAATTGAGTTTCCCCTTTGAATTTTACTTATCGGATTAATTCTTTAAGGATTCGAGAACACTTGATGTATGTCTTGTGATGGGATATCTGTGGTGACAATGGGATGTTCTATTGATACACGTGATGTATGTTTTGATGATCAACTTGCGGGTTTCGTGACCTTGGGAATCTATGCATAGGGGTTGGCACATGTTTTCGTCTTCACTTTCCGGTAGAAATATTGGGGCACTCTTTGAAGTTCTTTGTGTTGGAATTAATATAATGAATCTGAAATTATGTGATGCATATCGTATAATCAATCCCACAGGTACTCGAGGTGACATTGGGGTATCTAGGTGACATTAGGGTTTTGGTTGATGTGTGTCTTAAGGAGTAATTTTAGTACGAACTCTAGGGCTGTCTGTGACACTTATAGGGATAGCTCATAAGATTGATCGGAAAAGATAACTTTGAGGTGGTTTCATACCCTACAATAATTTCTTCGTTAGTTCTCCACTATTTGGGACTTTGGAGTGAACTCTTTGTTGCACGAGAGGTATTTACATATGATTCAACTATGCCAATATTGTTGAGAGAAATTGTACTAGTGAAAGTATGAACCCTAGGCCTTGTTTCCAAGCATTTATACAACTTTTTGCTCGCTGTTTACTATTTGTTACCTTGCTGTTTTTATGTTTTAAAATTACGAAAACCTATATCTACCATCCATATTGCACTTGTATCACCATCTCTTCACCAAGCTAGTGCACCTATACAATTTACCATTGTATTGGGTGTGTTGGGGACACAAGAGACTCTTTGTTATTTGGTTGCAGGGTTGTTTGAGAGAGACCATCTTCATCCTACACCTCCCACGGATTGATAAAACGCGATTGGAGGCCCAACACGAGTCTACAAGAAGAAGGTTGTGTAGTGGACATCAATATTCTGGCGTGCAAAAGTTGCTCTTCGGCCTTCTTATGGCTTCGAGGAAGCTGCGCCACTAATTCCAAGCACATGAGATCACCGTTGTCACTCGTTTTGCACTATAGCGGATCTTGCGAAACCTAGAAGCTACTGGTAGGAGTGTAGAGTGGGCTTTGGAACTGTCAAGTTTTGGTCTCAAGTTTGAAAGCACTTCGAACATTCAAAGCAGGTCCCTGGCAGAGTTCATTGTAGAGTGGACCCCAATGCTCGATGAAGATGTCCCAGAGTTAACTCTCTCCGGTAAGGAAACCGATCAAGAATGTATCATGTATTTTGACGGAGCTTTCTCGCTGCAAGGCGCCGGTGCCAGGGTGCTGCTTGTCGCACCTACCGGAGAGCTCCTCAAGTACGTGATTCATATGCACTTTCCCCGGGAGAGATCAATGAACAACACTGCCGAGTACGAAGGGCTGCTTGCCGGTCTCAGTATCACGGCAGACCTTGGGATCAAGAAACTTATTGTCAGGGGTGACTCTCGGCTTGTCGTCAGGCAAGTGAACAAAGATTACCAGAGTCCATTGATGGAAGCTTATGTAGATGAAGTGAGGAAGCTAGAAGAACATTTTGACGGTCTGTGAATGGAACATGTTCCACGTGTAGAGAATGGCATTGCCGATGGCCTGTCAAAATGTGTTGCCCTTAAGTTGCCTGTGGAACCAGGAACTTTCATGCTCTGGCTGACTCAACCCTCCGTGACGTCATCAACTGGACAAGAGAAAATAAGGAAGTTGAGTTCCGGCAAGTATTTCCCGACAGAGATCCCACAAGCCGTCGATGAGGAGGTTGCCAAGGACAACGACAGGCTTGCCGGTGAGCGCCATGCTCCGGCGGAGCCTCAGGCTCTTGCCGTGGAAGTGCATGCTCCCTCTAGGCTTGCCGGGGTGCAGCAGGCTCCGGAGGGACCTCATGCCCTTGCCGTTGAGACAAACGCTTGCCCAGCAGAGGATATGCCTTTAGTCCTTGTTGTCGAACCCTAGGCTCCAGCATGGGCACAACACATCGGCCGGTTCCTTCAAACAAGAGAAATCCCTGAGGAACAAGAGGAAGCAGAGAAAGTAGCCTGCTGGTCTCATATGTACCAGTTCGTAGACAACATCCTGTACAGAAAGGGACCGAATGGTGTGAAACTCGAGTGCATTTCCTGGGTGTGGGAGTCAAATCCGGCATATCTCATAGTAGGGGTCCTAAGCTAGGCGTCTTGGAGCGATGGTAACATAGACACACGATTTTACCCAGGTTCGGGCTCTCTCGAGGAGATAATACCCTAGGTCCTGCTCTTGATTGTATTGATATGGGGATAGTACATAGTACATGTATCTACCACGAGATTGTTGTAATGAATATCAGAGATCTATCGACTAGCCTGGCCTTGGTTTATATATGCATCGTAGGCCTAGGGTTTAGAGGAGTCCTTGTCTTGGGCGCCAAGTCTTGTGGAATCCTCCTTGTATTTGGCCTGGGCTACTCGAAGTGGCCCATTAGTGAGTCGCCCTGGGGGTCCTCAGCCCGACCCACTGGTCGGGAGACAACTTAGTGAGTACCCCCTACTCCAGGACACCGTTAGTAGCCCCCTGAACCGGTCTTCAAGTTGGGGATGATCCTCGGTTCTTTCGAACTGTTCTTCATCTTCGGTCGTCGGTCTTGAAAACTGGTTCAACAAATCTTCCCATCTCCAATCTCGAGAGTCGCCAATGTGTATCCGAAGAGTTCATACATCGAGCATCCGAGGAGCCCCTTTAAATTATCGGCTTTTGTCAATGCCTTGTAAGTTTTAGGCCACACCTCGGGTAATTTTTTCCGTGGGGCGATATCCTCTTGCATTCGAGCTCCAACGCTGAACAACATCCGAGGTGTATTTTTAGCCGAGCTCCAACGATGGTCGGCATCCGAGGTGTCATAGACTACCTCAGTCATGAAAAGTTTGGAGAAGTTCAACCGAACATAATGCCGGAAAAGCCCTCTAGGGAGACAACCACTCGCGTCCAAGTTTGATGCCAAACTGCGTCCAAGGTGCCTTTCTGTAGCCGAAGTCTAATGTTGATCGACTTCTGAGTGCCAATGACTGGCTACGTCCGAGCTCCAACGCTGGATTGTATCCGTGCTCCAACGCTTGTTAGCATCCGAGGTGTCATAAATTACCTCGGTCTCTGAAAATTTGAAGGACTTCATTCAGCTTAAATGCCAGAATAGTGTTTTATGGAGCCAGCCATTCACATCCGAGATTTTATGCCGGACTACTTCTGAGGCGTCTCCGATCTTGAGCTTTATGTGGGACTGCTTCTGAGGTGGTGCACCACCCCGGCCGTGGGCTGATTTTTTGTGGATATTTTCGATTGGTGCAATTTATTCTCTGCCAAGATATATAACCAGTAGCTCTCAAGGTGTGTGTTTGTCAAAAAACCGGGATGCACGTGAAGGATGACATAAAATCGCTGATCCCAGTAGCCCGTGAGACTCAGGTCGATTTGAAAAATCGGCCTAAGGATCAAATCCTAGCTCAGCAACATACTTGGGAACACAAAAGCGGTGTGCACAGACCTCGAGACTCAGGTTGGGTGTGGGTGACCAACCTGAGGACCATAATCTCCTCGGAAACTGTATTGCACTTAAATTTTCTGCATTGAATTGTCAATGCAGTAGCCCCCGAGACATGGGTTGGGTAGCATGACTGACCCTAGGATCATACCTCCTCGGGAACTAGTTCAACTGTCATGTATGTTTTGACAATACAAAGGTGAAGTTCAGCAGGAAAGATGCCGAACTATAGTTTACAAAAGAGTTTCACAACGAACACCTCAACCAAGAGAATGTCCTGCTTCTTGGAAGGAAAACATAAAATAGGTGAAAGATATCATAAGCTTAAAAGACCAAAAAACGTGCGTAAAAAACTTTACGTCTAGATTGAATCAAGTTTTTTGGTGCCAATATGAATATGGTCTTAAAATTGTACTTTCGTCGTGGTTTCACATGACACATCCGATCTTTAGACTTCAAGTGGACCAGCCTTCGGCTTCAAGCTCCCTTTCCCGAAGGAGGAGTGTTTCTCAGGCCAATTTAGCGAACTAAACGCGAGCGGCTTTAGAGAGAAACTAGGCTACCCGGCTATTGATCATGCACTTGAGTCAAGAAAGGAGTGGTAGAAAAATACTTTGCAACGTCCAAGAAGAAAACATCTATTAAACTCATATTAATTTAAGACCCCCCAAGTGACTTGGGAAAAATAATTTTATGTATAATGATTGTATGTACTGAAGTACTTATATAATATCTGTGTTCACCCGAACTTTGAACGCGTATTAACCGACCATCGGCTTTTCCCTCTTCGGCCAAGGGCAGAAAAGTGTTATCTACTCTGGCTACCGAGAATATGGGCGGTGGTTCAGATAACCAAGCAATCAAGCCATGAGGCTATAACAGACAAAGCGCGCTCAGGAAACTTATGCTATATTACTTATGTAACGTAAGAAGCATCTTCAAAGAAAATAGTGCCCCTAACAGTACCTTTGTTTGGTCGCTCATTATTACTTTGAGACTTATGCAATTGATTTGTGTACGCGTGAGTTCCGTCATGTGCTGACCATAGTTGAAAACAATAAGAGCGCTAGCTTGCAGCTTCACCCGTCTGAGGTACGAGTTCGGATGACCCGGTCGTAATAATCATAGAGGTGTTCCCTTTACTCCCTAGACGAACAATCGGGAACGTAGTGGTAAGCACAGGAGCCAGGCAACCCAGCTTTGCAGAACACTTAAGTCAACATGATGTATATTTTGGCATAATACACGAGTAAGTAAAGAAGTTGTACAATAATAATCACATGCAAATAGAAAAGGTTTCATAAAGGAAGCCCCCAAGTAAACGTGGTATTTGAATTTCTTTGTAACAAACAAAGTTTTGACAAAGAAAGTTTTTCACAAAAAACTTTTAAAAAAAGTATAACGCTTGGTCAAACCGAGAAAAATTAGAAAGCTAAAAATATTTTAACATGAAAGCGACTTAGCTGGTTAATATGCTCGGTGTCGATGACGCGATCCGGGCTTGTGGCGGGACGAGGACGCCCATTGAACTTTTGACAGATCCGATATGGTGCATAGTCTTTGGCATGAGCGAGGTCCTAGCCCCCAAGCCTGAGATGACCGAGTGAGGAGCTCGACATTCTAAAGTAGTGACACGACTCGGACTATGTGGTGAGGCTAAGCCCCCGGTCCAGCCGAGTTGGCGGAGTAGGTCGGCAAGGTGACGCCAAACTGACCGCGCGACGCAGCCGAAGCCGATTACCTGCACACATGAAATAGTGCAAGCAAGAGATAATAATATATTTAAAAAAATTCTTCTACTTAGTTAATTTAACTAAAGCAAATAAGTAAAGGAATATGGCCTTGGCCCCGAGGTGCCTGAACAAAGAGTTCGGCTTGACGAAGTGGTGATGCTGTACGATCGATGTGGCGAGATGAAGTCCTTGGTCTAGTTAGCATGGCGGTGCTATGATCGGCGAATGTCGAAGTATTGTGCAGGTCTGCTGGTGACGCCGAAGTCTCATGCCAGCCGAGGTGTTAAAGCAGGCCGGCTGATGACGCTGAAGTCCTCGAAGCAGGTTGATGAAGGGATGCCAAAGCCCCGGTCTCGCCGAGGTGATAGAGCAGGTCGGCTGGTGACGCCGAATTCTCAGGCCAACCAAAGTGTCAAAGCTGGTCGACTGGTGACACCAAAGTCTCACGCCAGCCGAGGTGTCGAAGCTGTTCGGTTGGTGACACCAAAGTCTCACGCCAGCCGAGGTGTCAAAGCAGGTCGGCGTGCTGGACGTCATCTTGAAAGAGAAACGGCGCGGTGATGTCGACGTAGGTCGGAATTTGTGACGAGGTCAATGCTGGCTTGATGAAGCAACGGACCACCCGACCCATACAACCCGCGGATGACAAGGTTCACTTGATGATTATTCAGCCCTCACGATGACGAACTCTTGGTCAGATGACCGAGATGATGAGAATTTTCCTTCAAAAAGGATGTCTGACAACCCGTACAAGAAAAAGATGAACTCGGGTTGGATTTGTTTTCGCGCTGTCGTCGTTTTCTCATGACAGATGCCATGGGTAGGCTTATCGTAGGTGGTTGGGGCCGGAGGACGCCGACGGGCTCCGGGAGGAGATTAGGTACAAGCGGTGGTGACACACGATGTACCTAGGTTCAGGGCCCTCCGTGGGAGGTAACACCCTTAGTCCTTCTTGGTCTAGTTTGATGGATGGGTATGTTTACAAGGTTGCTCCTGGAGCTATGTCTAGGGGAGGAAGAGGGAGCAGACGGCTTGCCTTCCTCCGCTATGAAGTGTGAGAGTGTGAGGAAAGTGTCCCATAGGTGTGTGCGTGAGACTTGTCGTGCTCCCCGTTACATGGGGGGATTGGGGGTTTTTATAGGCCAACCCCCCGGCTTACAATATTCCGGAGGTACATAAGTGGGGTGACCCGACTGGAAGCCTCTCCGGCTGACCAGGGGGTCCCTCCCTTCAAGCCGTCTCGTTGCCCGTAGGGTCCAACGACTGTGCGGTCCCATTGCCCGCTGGGGCCCGCCAACCGGCTCCACGATTGGCCTCCACCCACCTACTACGGTCTGGGCCGCCCGGGGGGCGTCATCTAGTGCTAGCCGGCCAAAGTCTTCGGTATGACCGGCTACACTGTTGCCACGTCGAGGCAGGTAATCGAGTGGGTGGACGCGTGCCGGCACTGTTTCCCCACTCGGTCGCGATCGCCGAGGTCAGCGGCCCGGACGACCGAACTGTAGCCACGCCCCGTGCGTCTGCGGCCACTGTGGCTACAATGGTGCCCGTTATGGTGGTCACGTCGTGTCGCCACCCTCTGCCTTCATGGCTGAATCGGTGGAATGATCCCGACGAGATCTCCTCCTCGGAGCGGAGGACGATGGCCTCCCCGCCCCCTGTTCATGGCTAAGGGCGAGCGCTACCTGAACGTTGGGAAGATGGGGAAGGGCGAACTATGTAGGTTGGCACTCGGAAGATGGAAGAAGGATGGATGAGCATCTCCCACGCTGTCCCCAATTTATAGGGGGGAGTGCGGGGGCTGGCTCTCCCCCATTCCAAAGGACGGCGCCCACCTCCTCCAATAGCGGCGCCCTCGATCACGGGGCGAACAGGAACTGCCCCGTTGCCCCAATCCATGGCACTGCAGTTACTACTTTTCCCAGGGAATTTAAATCACGGGAGCCCATTGCTAGATCCCTGCCATGCATGCGGCGTGCGTGGCGGAATTGACTTGACGCAGTATACGAAAATTCTGGCGGCTGCGCCATGCAAGTATCCCATGACCCGCATTCAATGGAGGTCATGAGGAAGCGCAACAAGCGCAATGATGAAAACCGCAAGGCCCTGCCATGCGTGCCCGTGCACTGTTTGGGCCTAGCCCAACAGCGCCTCGCGACGTGTGTGGCCCATGCCCGGGGGCACCTATCGATGCACTAGAGTTTTGGGCCTCCTAGTGCCCCTTTACTTGTGCACGGGCAGGGGTAGCCACCCTGGCGACGAGGCCCGGCAAGGACTTGCCTAGTACCAATCCAGAAGAATTGAGGCTCCCGGCAGGACCTTGCCGGGATGGCCATCGGACCCTCAGGCAAAGACTGAGCCCCGACAAGACCCGGCAAGGCGAAGCCCCGACAAGGCCCCGCCAGCGCACATGCCAGGTGTCGATCCGCCTGGATTCGTGTCGCGGCGTCGGTGTTGGAGGGGGCTAAGTGGTGCCGATGGGACGTGCTCCTATCTCGTCCCGGAGGCAGACAGAGATGCGTGACAGTGCATTAAATGCATTTGTCCTACTTCGTCAGTGTTAGGTACGATAGCACTATAGCTCTGTACACCCCGTGTACGCATTGTATGTCGCTGTTGGGATCCCATTCAATATAAAAGGAGGCCCAGGGTGTTATGAGAGGGGACTTTTGGACTTTTGTCTTTTGGGTTTTTGGACCTTCAAATCTTTAGACTTTCTAGCTCACACACGTGGTAGCTGCTCATAGCGCACCTATGGCAAGAACCCTAAGAACACTCTCAATATAGCCAAGCAGGAGTAGGGTTTTACACATCCTTGCGGCCTGAACCTGGGTAAAAATCCCTGCGTGCTATTCATCAGACCAGCTCTTTGTGCGAGCCTTCTCCCCTGCCAAACTGAACGGAGTCCCTCCGATCCCATAGGTGTTCGTTCCCCACGACATGACTTCCATCCATGAAGGACTAGCCTCACTCGGGGTAGATCTTCATGAAGTAGGCGATCTCCTTGCCCTTAGAAACTTCTTGGTTCACTCCACAACACGAAGTAGGAGGCTCCCAAGCGACACCTAACCATTCTAGGAGGCACCACCCTCCAAAAGGTAATAGGCTCGATAATGTCAATGAACTCCTTGCTCTTGTGCTTCAATATGATAGACTCCTCAACACACAATCACTCTCTCACAGATTTGGCTTTGGTGGAAGAGATTGATTGGGTGGAAAGAAACTTGGGGAGGTTAGAGATCAATATTCATATGGTTGGAATGGAATGGCATGATCTCAACACGTGAGTAGGTGGCTCTCTCTCAGAAAATATGATAGGATACGTGGGGATCTATTCTGAGTGCTTCTCTTGCGACTGAGTGGTGGTGGAGGGGTATATATAGGCATCTCCAAAAATCCAAGTGTTACACCTAATAAGTCCAACTCGGTGACACCAACGTGTTAATCTCAGTGGTACCGAGTTACCTAAAAGGTAGCAGCTTTTGAATCTCGGTGAGACCAATACATAAAACTCGGTTGCACCTATAAGTTGACCAATGGTTAGATTTCCAAACTCGCTGACGCTGATTTAAAAACTCGGTGATGCTATTTAACAAACTCGGTCGGACCGATTTTGTGAAATTGGGTAACAGGAAGTTGGCAACCCAAACTCGATGGCACCGAACCAGAATCGGTTGCACCGATGGGTTAGGGTTTGGCTTGAGTCTGTCTAAGGCTAGGAATCGGTGGCACCACGTGGGAGTTGTTGGTTGCACCGATTTGAGTATTTAGCTTTGGACAGACTTTGGTGGAAGAGCTTGTGGATGTTTTTGGTGACTATCACTTATGCACGTATGAGCATTTTGTTCACCAACAATACCTTACCCCTTTTTAATAGTATTGGCTTTCCTATGGACTCAAAGTGATTTCTCACAAAGTAAAATGTAGAGTCCTCTTGGTTGAAGCTTTGCCAATGCTATCTTTTCTCCTTCTTATTCATGGGGATACTCTTCACACTCCTTTTTGCCAACCCATCTCTCTCTATGGACTCTATCTGAAATACACTAGATGAAAGTATTAGTCCAAGAGACAATGTATGTTGTCATGAATTATCAAAACCACCAAGGGAGAATATTGTGCTTTCATGTGTTGAGAGGTATGAGACCTCCAAGAAGATTCTTTGCTTGAAAGATGAAGGAAAACAACTCAATTGGTGAGCATGTGCTCAGATTTTCTGGATGCTACAATCGCTTGAATATGGGAGTTGATCTTCCAGATAAGATAGTGATTGATATAGTTCTCCAAGTCAGTGTCACAAAGTTGCTAGAGCTTCACGACAAACTATAAACATGCCTAGGATGGAATAGATGACCCCTGTGCTATTCGCGATGTTCGACACCGTGAAGGTAGAAATCAAGAAGCAACATCAAATGTTGATGGTTAGTAAAAACCACTAGTTTCGAGAAGGGCACTGGCAAGAAGGGAAACTTCATGAACGGCAAGCGAGTTGCTGCTCCAGTGAAGAAACCCAAAGTTTAACCCAAACCCGAGACTAAGTGATTCTATTATGAGGAGAACAGTCACTATGGCAGAACTGCCCTAGATACCTGGTAGATAAGAAGGCTGGCAATGTCAACAGAAGTATATTGGATATATGTGTTATTGATGTGTACCTTACTAGTCCTCCTAGTCCCACCTAGGTATTAGATACCGGTTCAGTTGCTAATATTAGTAACTCGAGATAAAAGCTATGGAATAAACAAAGACTAGCTAAGGGAGAGGTGAAGATGTGTGTTGGAAGTGTTTCCAAGGCTGACGTGATCACCATCGCACGCTCCCTCTTCCTTCGGGATTAGTGTTAAACCTAAATAAATGTTATTTGGTGTTTGCGTAGAGTATGAACATGATTAGATCGTGTTTATCGCAATACGACTATTCATTTAAGTCAGGGAATAATGATTATTCTATTTACATGAATAATACCTTCAATGGTCATGCACCCAATATGAATGGTTTATTGAATCTCGATGATAGTGATACACATGTTCATAATGTTGATGCCAAAAGATGCAAAGTTAATAATGATAGAACCACATACTTGTGGCACTGCCGCTAAGGTCATATTGTTGTGAAGCAAATGAAGAAACTCCATTCTGATGGATCTTTGGTCTCACTCGATTTTGAATCGGTTAAAACATGCAGACCATGCCTCATGGGCAAGATGACTAAGACCCCTTTTTCCGGTATGATGGAGCAGACAAGTGACTTATTGGAAATAATACATGTTGATGTATGCGGTCTAATGAGTTTTGAAGTGTGTGGTGGATATCGTTATTCTCTTACGTCCACTCATGATTTGAGTAGATATGTGTATATTTACTTAATGAAACACAAGTCTGAAACTTTCGAAAAGTTCAAGAAATTTCAAAGTGAAGTTTAAGATCATCGTGACAACAAGATAAAATATCTAACGATATGATCGTGGAGGTTAATATCTGAGTTACGAGTTTGATGTGCAACTTAATACAATGTGGAAATTGTTTCACAACTCACGCCACCTGGAACACCATAGTGTGATGGTGTGTACGAACGTTGTAGGCATGCTCTATTGGATATGGTGCGTACTATGATGTTTCTTATCGTTTAGCCACTAAAATTTCGGGGTTATGCATTAGAAACAACTACATTCACTTTAAATAGGGCACCATCTCAATGCGTTGAGATGAAACCATATGAATTATGGTTTGGTAGAAACCTAAGCTGTCATTTCATAGAGTTTGGGAATGCGACACTTTTGTCTGATAAGCTCGAACCCAAAGAGAAAATGCATCTTCATAGGATACCCCAAGATAACAGTTTGGTATGTCTTCTATGTCAGATCCGAGGGCAACATGTTTCTTGCTAAAAATTTGTCCTTTCTCGAGAAAGAGTTTCTCTTGAAAGAATTGAGTGGGAGGAAAGTAAAACTTGATGAGGTTGTTGAACTGTCACTTCAATTGGAGAGTAGCACGAGGCAGAAAGATGTTTCTACGGCACCTACACTAAGTGAAGAGGAAGCAAATGATGATGATCATGAAGCTTCGGATCAAGTTACTATTGAACCTCGTAGGTCGACAAGGAGACGTACTACCCCGAGCGATACAGTGATCCTATCTTGAAGGTCATGTTGTCAGACAACAGTGAACCTACAAGCTATGAAGAAGCGATGGTGGGACCGGATTCCAACAAATGGCTAGGAGCCATGTAATCCGATATAGGATCCATGTATGAAAACCAAGCATGGACTTTGGTAGACTTGCGTGATGAATGGCAAGCCGATAAGTACAAATGGATCTTTAAGAAGAAGACACACAGTGATGGTAAATGTCACCATCTATAAGGCTCGACTAAGGAAATGTTTCTCGATTATGGAGGTGTTAAAGAGTTCGTCGTAATGAGTTACGTCGATGCAAGCTTTGACACCAATCCGGATAAATCTACGTAGCAATACAGATACGTATATGTTGGGGAACGTTGCATGGGAAACAAATTTTTTCCTACGCACACGCAAGATCTATCCATGGTGATGAGCATCTATGAGAGGGAGAGGTGATCTACATATCCTTGTGGATCGCTAAGCGGGAAGCGTTAAGAAACGCGGTTGATGTAGTCGAACGTCTTCGCGATCAAAATCGCCGAGCGTCCCGTGATCTAATCAAATGATCTAGCACCAAACGAATGACAGCTCCGTGTTCAGCACACATACATCTCGATGAAGATCTCCGCCTTGTTTATCCAACAAAAGGGAGCGAGAGGTAGATGAGTTCTCCGGCAGCACGACAACACGGTGGCTGTGGTGGTGGAACTATTCTGGCATGGCTTTGCCTAAGTACCGTCGAATCTAGATGTTGGACGAATAGGGGAATAGAGAACTAGCACGTGGACTTGTGTGTTTGATGGCTCTATTTCTCCAGTATATATAGGAGGGAAGGGAGGAGTCAACCACCTAGGGTTTCCCCTAGGGATTGAGCCGATGTGGAGAGGAGGTGGAGGAGTCCACCTCCAATCCTACTCCTAGTAGGATTCCACACAGTATCCTCCCACCTTTGGGATTTTTCTGTCTCTCCTCCTCCAGCCGCATGGGCCTCTTGGGGCTGGTTTGCCCAGCCCACTAAGGGCTGCTACACCACCCCTCAGAACCATGTGACCTCCCGGCGTAGGTGGCCTCTCCCGGTGGTCCCCCGGTACCCTCCCGACAATCCTGGTACACTATATATCAATATGTACTTCCAAACAATTCCGGAGATCCTTGTGACATCCGGGATCTCATCCGGGACTCAAACAACCTTCGGTCACCACCATACATAACTCTATACTACCGAAACGTCACTGAACGTTAAGTGTGCAGACCCTGTGGGTTCGAGAACTTTGTAGACATGACCGAGACACCTCTATGGTCAATAACCAATAGAGGGACCTAGATGCCCATATTGGTTCCTACATATTCTACGAAGATCTTTATCAGTTGAGCCTCTATGTCAAGGATTCAGTTAATCCCGTATGCTGTTCCCTTTGTTCTTCGGTATGTTACTTGTCCGAGATTCGATCATCGGTATCTCCATAGAGGTGTCTCTATACCTAGTTGGTATTTCTATAGCTAGTTCAATCTTGTTACCGGAAAGTCTCTTTACTCATTCCATAATACAAGATCCCGTGGCTAACATTTTAGTCACATTGCTTGCAAGTCTTGTGGTGATGTTGTATTATCGAGTGGGCCTTGAGATACCTCTCAGTCAAACGGAGTAACAAATCCCAGTCTTGATCGATGCCCACTCCACAGACACCGTCGGACATACCAGTAGAGCATCTTTATAGTCACCCAGTTACGTTGTGACTTTTGATACACATAAGGTATTCCTCCGGTGTCAGTGAGTTGCATGATCTCATGGTCATAGGAACGAATACTTGACATGCAGAAAACTATAGCAATAAACTGACACGATCATATGCTATGTTTAAGTTTGGGTCTTTTCCATCACATCATTCGCCCAATGATGTGATCCCGTTATCAAATGACATCTTATGTCTATGGCTAGGAAACCTTGACCATCTTTGATTAACGAGCTAGTCTACTAGAGGCATACTAGGGACATAGTGTTGTCTATGTATCCACACATGCACTGTGTTTCCAATCAATACAATTATAGCATGGATAATAAACGATTATCATGAACAAGGAAATATAATAATAACTGTTTATTATTGCCTCCAAGGCACATTTCCAACAATATAGTGGAGCAGTCATTTGGCATAGCTCCAAGTGGAGCGTGGTACAAGCTGAGGGAGTCCTGGATTAAGGGGTCCTCGGATGGCCAGCCTATTTCTTATGGGCAGGACTCATGGGCCGCTTATTGAGCATTGGAATGACCGAAGGCCCCGTCGCGAGGGAGGAAGCTTCAGGAGTCATGGCGTGTTTTCCATGTTTGGTATAATAGATAGGCATGTTTTTTTCCCTTTGATGTGCAATCGACCTACGACGTCTATATAAGCAGAAGGGTTTTAGATTGTAGGGCAGCGAAACTTATGTAGGGTTTTAGCTATTCGATATCGAGGTAGATCAACTCTGTAACCATCATACCATCAATATAATCGAGCAGGACTGTCGGGACCCCGATCCTAAGTCATATGAATCTAGACTGTAACATATCACATCACTTTGTAGCCTCACACATGGTAAGCTCCACGGTTGCAGCCTTACCTTAGCCGGGACCGTTTGCGTCTTTTGGCTCACATATGTGAACATGTCGCTGGCAATCAAATGACAGAGAACCCGGGCCGAGATGACTAGTCATAGAACCCAAGTGGCACATCCGTACAGAAATAGACATACGTAACCTAGCAATGCAGGTGTCGGCCTCAAGAGTGTGTAGAGGAGTCATAGCAAGCTACAAGGACTCCGCTACACCGTGAGACATAAATGCCATCACTGCACATAGATGAGTCGTAGCAGTCTACAGGGACTCCATTACACCGCGAGACATTTCCCCGAAGGGATAGACACAACAGCAAATAAGGATACATGCCTGTCAATCAATGTGTCCGGAGCAGTAGCAAGCTACCATGGCTCGATGGAAGCACAAAGAGGCAGTTTTCCGTAAAGAGTACTACTAAATGCACACAACTAGGTGTCGGATCCCATACATACCGTTGCACGTCACACGTATGCACGACATGGCCGATATGCATAGATACAACCATGGCATCACAACATAACCATACAACAACTTTTATTCAAGAGGCTCAGACGAGCCTTGCATAATATGTTCTTACAGATAGGGGTCACATGACCCGACACTCAAGTCATCCAAACAAGTTCATACAAACCAAGCGGAAGCATAAGCTGTCTGAGTACAGACAGATGAAAGGGTAAAAAGGCACATGGCCTGACTATCTATAGCCCGCCACAGGGCATAAGGTCGTAGCTGGGACACCAGCTATTCGGCATCGTCGACATGTAGAAAGAACCCACCTAATGGGTCCTGGGTCTCATCTTCAAAATTACTAAGCAAACATGAGTACAAACGTACTTAGCAAGTCTTTAAAGCAGACCTAGTCTATTCATGCTCATGTATCAACAAAGGGGGGTGGAGTTTATGCAGCAATGCCAGCTTTGAGTCATGGCTAACCTGCACTTCACAATTTTAACTCTTTGTTTAATTTTTAGATATCGCACGAGTCCACTAACTCCATGACAATACACCACCATGGATTCACTTCCCTCTTCTAGGAGAGTGCCATCCACGATACTCACACTTGTCTTGATATTTTTATGAGTATCCACTTGATTATCTATGAACAACATAAGTTATCCATGTAGTCCATATCCGAGGACATGGCTATTCGAATAGTTTCAAACCCTGCAGGGGTGTACTTATTCACACACGCTCTCGCTACTTATCGCTGTGTGCTCATAAAACCAGGCACCTCGACAACCTTCAAGCGGAAGCCCAGCGAGGGAGTCGGCCGCGACCGTCAATCACATAAGACCTCTAGTTCAGGCTAACGCCTATTTGAGACAGAACCCGCACGAAAGTCCGGCCGAAGTTTCCGTTACGGCCCCAAATGATGTGCACATGGTTCCCAAGCTCACCATTCGTGTGACCCTTAGTACACCGTGCCCCTGCCTACCACGTCGTAACCCAGCCCTAAGGCCAGCGCTACGCATGGCCACCAGCATGCTATAACACCTGAAACTACTTGCAGCTCCTGGACCAAGGACTAAGCGATTGATAAGTCGAGAGGGTCAATTAAGTATCCCAACGTGTGGTAGTAACTAGTCTTGGATCACATACACGGAACTCAGTTCCTAAGAACGGTCCCAATGAGACAACCCACTATGTACTCCTACATAGCCTCTCATCGCT
Organism: Hordeum marinum; assembly: GCA_022496015.1. NCBI lineage: Eukaryota > Viridiplantae > Streptophyta > Magnoliopsida > Poales > Poaceae > Hordeum > Hordeum marinum. The sequence goes on along the minus strand of CM039675.1, from coordinate 363,442,786 downwards.
ACCTTTACCAAATCGGGTTCATCATAAACTTATCACATCAGAACAACAATGTTTCACTCTAGTTCATCACCCAGATGAATCAGACCTGGCACAACTCTGAGCAGAGCAAGCATAGCAGCCAAAGTAAGCTAAGCACACCATGGCACAAGCATCTACCAGGTATGCTAGGTTGCAAGGTTTAGCTATTCACTGTGAAAATGATAGGTCATGAATAAGAATAGGTTCATCTACCGTGTATGACAGACAAAAAGCAATCAATACATGCAAATGCAACAATATGATGCATGATCATGGCATGGTAGCATGTTTGGATGAGCTGATGCAACTAATATTCAAGTTAAGTTGAAATGAGTTTGAACACAGGTTCAAAATTGTTCTTCATTTCAAATTACATAACTAACCTATTAGCAAATGTCAATGTTCTTCAACATAGGTTGCTCTAACATGCATGATAATAGCACCATTGGATTCATTAGATTTTTCTGATAAATTTTCATATATAAATTATTTTCATCTGATTTACAGATTAATTTATATGAATTTTTAAATTTTTAAACAATTTCTGGAATTATTTTAAACTACAAAATGAAATATGATGTCAGCCTTATGTCACTACGACGTCAGCTGGTCGGCTGACCAGGCCAGGTCAAACCTGACAGGGTGGGACCCTCATGTTAGTGACTCAATCACTAACAGGTTATTTATTTAACTAATTACTAACTAGGTTAGGGTAGGGCCCACTTGTCAGTGTCTAATTAGGTTAATTAATTAATTAATTAATTAATTCACTAATCGAGATTTGACTAACAGGGCCCGGCCCCACTTGCCAGTGACCCAGGGGTCAAACCCCTGGTGGTCAAACTGGTTGACTCGCCGGCGTTGAGCCGCCGACAACGTTAGGGACGGCGGAGGGGGTAGGAATTCCTCCTCCAGCGACCAAATGGATGGCGGAGGGCACCAAACTGCTCTGCTTGCTCGCGCGCATCGAGCCCGACACTTCCCAGGGGCTAGGATGGCCGGAGTCGGCGTCGGCGATAAGCACGGCGGCTGCCGGAGCTCGGACGAGCATGGGCTCATCGAACCAGAGAACGACATGGCCGTAACTAAGCACCTACAAGCACTACGTGGCCCCATGAGCTCAAGGGTGGCCTCTGATGGACCAACTGGTCACCAGAGCATCGCCGGCGATGACCTCGTGCGGCAGGTCATTCGGGAGCTGGCGCAATTGGGGCCTGTAGAGGGGGAAAAGGTCGGAAAGGAGAGGGGAAAGAGCAGGGAGCTCATAGAGGACTCGAAGCCGTCGAGAGCTTGCTCGGGGAGGGCTTGGATACGGCGATCAATGACGGCGAAGCTTCGGGTCCAAGGAGGAAGACAAGCTTGGGGACGGCGCTTCGGGGCTCCTGGCGATGCGCGGTTCAGCGAGGAGGAAGAAGACGTCGAGGTGGAGCGATTGGTGGGCTCAGAAGCGAGGGGAAGTGGCAAGAATTGCGGAGGCGAATCTAAGGCACCGGCGGCCATGGCGTAGCAGAGGAGGAGAAGAGCAAAGAGGCGAGCGAGGGCGAGAGGGACAGGGTGATGGGGACGGTTCTTTGAGCTTATCCCCGTCGAGCTGGCGAGGGGAAGCAGGCAGGCAGCTGCCGGCGTGGAGGCATGCCCGCGCGCGCGCTCCGGCCACACGCCCGTCCTCCTGGCCGCCAGGAGGACGACGATGGAGCTGGGCCAGCTAGGCCATCCCAGGTTCATCCTCCTTTTCTTTCTTCTTTAGTTTCTTTTCTGGTTTCCTATTTCTGACATTTGTTTTGTTTTCTTTTGAGGTACAATTGCTTTGATAAAATATCCCAATTATTTCATATATTGATTTTTGAATATCTCAAACTTATCTAAAACGTTTCAGGATATTTTGAAAACTAAAATAATGCTAATGCTTTATTTGATATTTTCAGAATCTTTATCATTTATTTTTAAATTGCTTCAGTTGTTCAAATAGTTAAAATGGCCTCTGTTATAACCATGTCCATATTTATCAGACACAAGGAACATTTTAGTAGGGCATTTTGGATTTGTTGAATTTTCACCAACTTGAATTATTTGGATTCAATGTGAGCTTGGGATTTCTTTTAATCCCCATTTTATGTTTATGCAAAAATGAAACGTGATGCAACACCCATGCTGCCCTATGATACCTAGTTAGGGATGTGACAACTCACCCCCACTCAAAAGAATCTTGTCCCGAGATTTTGAAGTCGTCGGGAAGAGCGCGGAGTACTCTAGTCGAAGACGATCTTGTCTTTCCCATGCGACCTCTTTTTCAGAATGGTGTGACCACTGAACCTTGAGAAACTTGATGTTCCGACGCCGAGTGGTATGCTCAGCTTGATCAAGAATACAAACAGGGTATTCTTGATATGTAAGGTTATCTTGGAGATCAAGCGCTTCGTGGTCTACCTCACGGACAGGGTCCGAGAAGCGACACCTGAGTTGCGAGATGTGGAAGTCATCATGAACCTTGGAAATATGCGGTGGTAGTTTCAATTGGTAGGCAACCTCTCCTCGTTTAGCAAGAATGCGAAAGGGTCCAATGTAACGAGGAGCCAATTTGCCCTTGGTACCGAATCGATGGTTACCATTTAGAGGCATGACCCGAAGGTAAGCCTTCTCGTCAACTTCATAGGTCACAGTCTTATGATGGCGATCATATTGGCTCTTTTGACGAGATTGGGCTGTTTTCAACTTTTCACAAATAATGCGAACTTGCTCCTCTGCATCCTGGATCATATCAGGGCCAAAGAGTTGCCTCTCTCCGGTTTCTGACCAGTTAAGAGGTGTTCGACACCTTCGTCCATAGACAACTTCAAAACTGGCTTTGCCCAGGCTTGATTGATAACTATTGTTATATGCAAATTTGGCAATGGAAGACATTTCTCCCAGTTCATACCGAAAGATATAACACAAGCTTGGAGCATGTCTTCGAGGATTTGATTTCCACCTGCAATTTCTGTCTTCATCCTAGTCCACCAGAACCTCTGGCGTAGGTCCTGATATATCTTGGTACTACCCGTATGAATTGTGAGAGGAGAATCATCAGCCTCCTTAAGGATCAGCTATCTTAAGCGTGTGCTCTTGGGAACCACCAACCGGTTCTTGAAGAACACAACACCTTCATCGTCCTTGGAGAATTCTTTAGCGTTTCCGCTAGCAATATTCTCCTTGATCCGGGATATACCCTTATCATATTTCTGGACAGCTACTATTTGTTCCTTAAGATTAGGTTTCGCCACCAAGTTGGATAGGAATCCTTGAGGAACAATGTGGAGGTTTAACTTCCGAAATTCCTCATGGAGAAGTGGTTGACCTTGTTGTAACATCAGTTTGTTACAATAAGACTTACAACTTAGTGCATCAGCCATGACATTGGCTTTCCCAGGGGTGTAAGTTATCCCTAAGTCATAATATGTAATCAAATCAACCCACCGTCTTTGCCTGAGATTCAAATCCGGCTGGGTGAAAATATATTTCAGATTTTGGTGATCAGTGAAAATTTTGCAACGATTACCCAGAAGGTAAGGTCGCCAAGTTTTCAGTGCATGGACCACAACTGCAAGCTCAAGATCATGTGTTGGATAATTATCCTCATGTGGACGCAACTATCGAGATGCGTATGCTATCACATGACGATCATGCATGAGAATGCAACCTAATCCTTGTCGCGAGGCGTCGCAATAGATAAGAAAGTCCTTAGAGAAGTCTGGTGGCACCAGAATGGGAGCAGAGGTCAGTCGTCTTTTCAACTCTTGAAAACTGTGCTCGCATTGTGGGGTCCACTTGAACTTTTTATCTTTCTTGAGGAGTTCAGTCAGAGGTTTCGCAACCTTGGAGAAATTCTCGACAAAGCGGCGACAATAGCTCGCTAAGCCAAGGAAACTCTGATCTTGCTTAACCGATTCAGGTTGAATCCAATCAAGGACAGCCTAAACTCTCTCGGGATTGACAACAATACCTTTACCAGAGATCACGTGGCCTAGATAGGTCACTTCTGGCAACCAAAATTCACACTTGGAGAATTTGGCATACAGATGGTGCTCTCGAAGTTTCATCAATACCAGCCTTAGATGCTCGACATGTTCGTGTTCGTTCTTCGAGTAGATGAGTATATCATAAAGGTAAACCATGACAAATTTATGCAAATACTCCATGAAGATCAAATTCATCAAGCGAGAGAAGGTGGCTGGAGCATTGGTTAAACCGAAGGACATGCCAGTGTACTCGTATTGGCCATAACGAGTAACAAAAGCCGTTTTTGAAATGTCCCTGTTTCTAATTCTGATTTGATGGTACCCCAACCTCAAATCCATTTTGGAAAAGACAGAGGATCCAGCGAGTTGATCATACAAATCGTTGATCCTGGGGAGCGGATACTTGTTCTTTATGGTGACCAGATTCACTGGCCGATAATCCACAACCATCTGATCCGATCGATCCTTCTTCTTGACGAAGAGGATGGGACAAGTCCAATGAGAAGAACTAGGACGGATGAAACCTTTCTTCAAAGCCTCATCGAGTTGGATCTTAAGCTCGGCTAGTTCTAAGGGTGCCATCTTATAGGGTCTTCTGGCTATTGGGACAGTCCCTGGAATAAGCTCTATCACAAACTGAACATCTCTGACAGGAGGAATTCCTGGTAGTTCTTCCGGAAAGACATCCGGAAAGTCACGGACTACTGGAATATCTTCTAACTCTGGAAGAGGGCTAGAATTGAGGGAATAGAGTTGGCGCTTGGCTGCTCGAGTGGAGACATTGACTATCTCACCCGATGGATGTGTAAGTTGAACATTCCTAGTATGAGTATCAATCTTAGCATAGTAGGCTTTCATCGAATCCATGCCTAGAATGATATTGATGTCCGAAGACTTGACAGCTATCAAAGATGCTAGGAAGACAATCCTATCCACCAGAATCTCATTTTCATGGCTCACTCTAGAAGATTGCCACTTTGAACCAGGAGCCTGAACTACTAAAGGAGTAGGCATATCACAAAAAGACATGTTATGCAACTGTGCATAACTTTCTGAGTTGAAAGAATGAGATGCCCTAGTATCAAATAGAACAAATACTGGATGACTATTGACAAGGAGCATACCTAGGATAACATTCGGATCCTCAACAGCTTCCTCAGCAGAGTCATAATTCACTCGTCCACGAGCAGGAGCTAGCTTCACATAGAAGGCTTTTCCCGGCTTCCCACGTCCAGCGGGCTTAGCATTAGCCTGAGGACAATCACGAGAGTAGTGTCCTGGTTCACAGTGACACGGGGAGCAACATTGGCAGGCGGACCTCCAAATGGCCTGGCTGGAGGGTTGGGCTGAACTAGGCGAGGTGCCTGGAAGGATGGCCTCGTGGTGTATCTTGGTGATAGAGCTGCGTTGGGCACCCAGACCCGGCGTTTGTTGGAGCCCGAGCCAGATGCGGGGATGAAGTCACGGTTGTGCTTTCTTGTGGCCTCATTGTCAGTCAGTCCAGTCTCGGCATTGATAGCCTTGTTGACGAGAGCCTGGAAGGTTGTGCACTCATGCAGGCACAAATTCCGACGAAGCTCAGGATTGACTCCCATGAGGAACCTAGCCTGTTTCTTGGCATCAGTTGAAACTTCCTCCAGAGCATAGCGAGCAAGATTGCCGAACTCACGGCTATAGGCATCCACTGACAGTCTACCCTGGGTGAAAGCACAGAATTCCTCTCTCTTGGGATCCATCAACCCTTCCGGGATGTGATGGTATGAAATGCTGCACTGAATTCAGCCCAAGTTGGTGTCGAGCCTGCGGGATGCATGGCTTCATAATCCCCCCACAGATTGGCGCGTCCTTCCAGGAAGTAGGTTGCAAAGGTCACCTTATTGGCCTCGGACACATTGGCAGCCCGGATCTTGCGGAACATGCTGGTCAGCCAGTCATCCGCGTCGAGTGGGTCGACCAAATGATGATACTTAGGTAGGCATAGCCTGACGAAATCATCGAGTGACACACCATCATTGAGATCATTGCGGGGAGCACGTGTTGTGTTCTTATCAATTCGTTCCAATAGCCTGTTGGTCTCTCTCTTGTTCCTTTCGGCTTCAAGCATCACCTCTACCAAAGAAGGAGCATGTGGCAGATCCTCTTGCCTTGGCTGGCTTCCTTCGCCTTGCTCGGGGGCCGGCACGGGGTTATTCCTAGTTGCCACCATCATGGGAAAACAAACCCACAGATTAAACATAGAGGACATCAACTCTAAGACATGAGACAAGGAATGTACTAGACAAGATGGCATGTAGGGTAAACATCCAACGACATGGAAACATCAACTGCCCTATGAACACCATGATTCATACACACCATGACATAGTTCAGTACAAGCCCAAGCTGAAAACAAACTGCAGAGAGATGAGACAACTCATTGGAGGCATTACAAGCTTCCTATACATTATCTATCTATACCTCCGGAACTCAACTCTCAACCTCAATCATATCCCACAAGACACACAGGACTGTGGCGATACGGTTACTAACATACTAGTACTCACATCCACGTAGTCAAGCATCGCCGTAGAATGCCTCATATAGGTTACCCCCATGACCTAGGAGTTGAACCTGAGGATCTGGAAACACTCTAGCCTATGATCCCTGGGAACCGTAAGGAAACGGATGTGGCCTTGGTCCCCTTGCTGGCGGCAACAGCGGTCCTCGAAGAGGGGTGATGCCTCCAACATTGGGCCAGTCTACGCGTGCTGGCAGATGTGTCCGTGATGGGTTCAACATCTCCAAATCTCTATAGCCTGTCTGCACGACAGGTGCCAACCGCGTTAGGGCTATCCAAAGACATGCATGGGTAGCATGAAGCTCCATGCGAAGGGCACGTGCATCACGATCCCTGTTCTCCAACATCTAAGCGGTCACCTGCAGCCTAGGGTCCTCATGGGAATGATCACAGTAGGCTACGCTAAGATAACCATCCTCTCCTCCCATGGAAGCAGGAACATAACAGAACTCTGTGTTTTGAAGCAGACCATGGTGAAACCTCATGATAGTAAGCATGGTGTAGGCGGCCTCCTGAACTGCCATATCTATGGTGACACCTAGTCCATAAGTCCAAGGAAGCGGCTCTGCAGCTCCAGGATATGAAGGATATATCTTAGCAGTACATAGATACCGACTCTGGTTGAAATCTCGATACTGTTCCTCCATTGTGTACTCTAGGTACCAGCGGTAGCCAGCCTCCATCATAACTCTAATCAACATGGCCGTGTGACCTGATACATCGATGCACCTGGTCAGACGTTCCACCTGACGGGAAGGACGAGGGGGCATTTGAAACAGAGAATGATGCAAAGACATTAGAGACTCTGGCAGAAATTGGACAGCATAACGGTTGTAATTGCTCAAAAAGGATTTTGAGACAACTGCAAAGATTGGAAAAACATAACCACTCGACTTTATAGACTCAAATCTCTTCTCCATCTGTTTGTCACACCAACAATACTCAAGTACCGACATACACTTGCAAACAAACTACCTAGTAGTCCATGTTTAGTAACTCATCATCCTAAGCAATAGATGAGGAGCCTAGTTCTTATCCTTGTAGAAAAGATGAGAAAGACTCAACATAGAATAACTTGGGAAGAGGAGTAAAAAGAGCCTTACGTTCCCTTGCACAATCAATTCCCCTACTTTTCTATAGTGTTTCTAGACTCAACTTCGACCGGTTTGGCTTGGTAGTCCAACAGTCAGTCAGGCTCTGATACCAACACTATCGGAACCCTGATCCTAAGTCATATGAATCCAGACTGTAACATATCAAATCACTTTGCGGCCTCACGCATGGTAAGCTCCACGGCTGCAGCCTTACCTTAGTTGGGACCGTTTGCGTCTTTTTGCTCACGTATTTGAACATGTCGCTGGCAATCAAACGATAGAGAACCCGTGCCAACATGACTAGTCATAGAACCCAAGTGGCACATCCATACGGAAACATGCATACGTAACCCAGCAATGCAGGTGTCGGCCTCAAGCGTGTGTAGACGAGTCATAACAAGCTACAAGGACTCCATTATGCCGTGAGACATAAATGCCATCACTGCACGTAGACGAGTCGTAGCAGGCTACAGGGACTCCATTACACCGCGAGACATTTCCCCGAAGGGACAGACATAGCAGCAAAGAAGGATACATGTCGGTTAATCAATGTGTCCGGAGCAGTAGCAAGCTACCATGGCTCGGTGGAAGCACAAAGAGGCAGTTTTCCGTAAAAAGTACTACTAAAGGCACATAACTAGTTGTCAGATCCCATACATACTGTTGCACATCACACGTACGCACGACATGACCGATATGCATAGATACAACCATGGCATCACAACATAACCATACAACAACTTTTATTCAAGAGGCTTAGACGAGCCTTGCATAATATGTTCTTACAGATAGGGGTCACATGACCCGACACTCAAGTCATACAAACAAGTTCATACAAACCAAGCGAAAGCATAAGCTGTCTGAGTACAGACAGATGAAAGGGTAAAAAGGCACATGGCCTGACTATCTATAGCCCGCCACAGGGCATAAGGTCGTAGCTGGGACACCAGCTATTCGGCATTGTCGTCATCTAGAAAGAACCAACCTGATGGGTCCTGGGTCTCATCTGCAACATTTATTAAGCAAACATGAGTGTAAACATACTCAGCAAGTCTTTAAAGCAGACCTAGTTTATTCATGCTCATGTATCAACAAGGGGGGGGTGGAGTTTATGCAGCAATGCCAGCTTTGAGTCATGGCTAACCTACACTACAAAATTTTAACTCTTTGTTTAATTTTTAGATATCACACACGAGTCCCCTAACTCCATGACAATACACCACCATGGATTCACTTCCCTCTTCTGGGAGAGTGTCATCCACAATACTCACACTTGTCTTGATATTTTTATGAGTATCCATTTGATTATCTATGAACAACATAAGTTATCCAAGTAGTCCATATCTGAGGACGCGGCTATTCGAATAGTTTCATACCCTGCAGGGGTGTACTTCTTCACACACGCTCTCGCCACTTATCACTGTGTGCTCATAAAACCAGGCACCTCGGCAACCTTCAAGCGGAAAGCTAGCGAGGGAGTCGGCCACGATCGTCAATCACATAATACCTCTAGTCTAGGCTATCGCCTATTTTTAGACTAAACCCGCACGGAAGTCTGGCCGAAGAATCCGCTACGGCCCCAAATGATGTGTGCAGGGTTCCCAAGCTCACCATTCGGGTGACCCTTGGTACACCGTGCCACTGCCTACCACGTCGTAACCCACCCCTAGGGTCAGCGCTATGCACGGCCTCCAGCATGCTATAAACACCAGAAACTACTTGCAACTCCTGGACCAAGGACTAAGCGATTGATAAGTCGAGAGGGTCAATTAAGTATCCCAACGTGTGGTAGTAACTAGTCTTGGATCACAAACCCGGAACTCAGTTCCTAAGAACGGTCCCAATGAGACAACCAGCTATGTACTCCTACATAGCCTCTCATCGCTACCTTTACCAAATCGCGTTCATCATAAACTTATCACATCGGAACAACAATGTTTCACTCTAGTTCATCACCCAGATGAATTAGACCTGACACAACTCTAAGCATACCAAGCATAGCAGGCAAAGTAAGCTAAGCACATCATGGCACAAGCATCTACCAGGTATGCTAGGTTTCAAGGTTTAGCTATTTACTGTGACAATGACAGGTCATGCATAAGAATAGGTTCATCTACCGTGTATGATAGACAAGTGAACGGTTGTCCTAATGCAATAAACAAGAGCAGGAGCGAGAGAGTGGGATGTTATCGGAATGATCAAGGGGGGTTGCTTTCCTTGCTGGGTAGCGAGAAGGTTCTCTCTTTCGTTGGAATACTCGGGGGTATCCGCAAGAGCAGGGCCTACCGCAATGCAGATAAAAAGCAATCAATACACACAAATGCAACAATATGATGCATGATCATGGCATGGTAGCATGTTTGGATGAGCTGATGCAACTAATGTTCAACTTAAGTTGAAATGAGTTTGAACATAGGTTCAAAATTGTTCTTCATTTCAAATTCCATAACTAACCTGTTAGCAAATGTCCATGTTCTTCTACATAGGTTGCTCTAACATGCATGATAATAGCACCATTGGATTCATTGAATTTTTCTGATAAATTTTCATATATAAATTATTTTTATCTAATTTACAGATTAATTTAGATGAATTTTTAAAGTTTTAAACAATTTCTGGAATTAATTTAAAACTAGAAAATGAAATATGACGTTAGCCTGACGTCACTACGACGTCAGCTGGTCGGCTGACCAGGCCAGGTCAAACCTGACAGGGTGGGACCCTCGTGTTAGTGACTCAATCACTAACATGTTATTTATTTAACTAATTAGTAATTAGGTTAGGGTAGGGCCCACCAGTGAGTGTCTAATTAGGTTAATTAATTAATTCACTAATCGAGATTTGACTAACAGGGCCTAGCCCCACTTGCCAGTGACCCAGGGGTCAAACCCCTGGTGGTCAAACTGGTTGACTCGCCGGTGTTGAGCTGCCGACGACATTAGGGGTGGCAGAGGGGGTCGGAATTCCTGCTTCGGCAACCAAATGGACGGCGGAGGGCACAAAACTGCTCTGCTTGCTCGCACGCGTCGATCCCGACACTTCCCAAGGGCTGGGATGGCCGGAGTCGGCACCGACTATGAGCACGACAGCTATCGAAGCTCGGACGAGCACGGGCTCGTTGAACCAGAGAGAGACATGGCCGGAACTGAGCACCTACAAGCACTACGCGGCCCCATGAGCTCGATGGTGGCCTCTAATGGACCAACTAGTCACCGGAGCATCACCGGCGATGAGCTCGTGCGGCAGGTCATTCGGGAGCCGGCGCAATCGGGACCTACAGAGGGGGAAAAGGCCGGAAAGGAGAGGGGAAAGAGTCGTGAGCTCATAGTGGACTCGAAGCCGTCGAGAGCTTGCTCGGGGAGGGCTCAGAGACGGTGATCAATGGCAGTGAAGCTTCAGGTCCGAGGAGGAATACGAGCTCAGGGACGACGCTTCCTGGCGATGCGCGGCTCAGTGAGGAGGGAGAAGGCGATGAGGCGGAGCGATTGGAGGTCTCAGAAGCTAGGGGGAGCGGCTAGAACTGCGACAGCGAAGCTAAGGCACCGGCGGCCATGGCGGAGCAGAGCAGGAGAAGAGTAGAGAGCCGAGTGAGGGCGAGAGGGAGAGGGCGATGGGGACGGCTCTCTTAGTTTATCCCGTCGTGCTGGCGAGGGGAAACTGGCAGGCAGCTGCCGGCGTGGAGGCATGCCCACGCGCGCGCTCCGGCCACACGCCCGTCCTCCTGGCCGCCAGGAGGACGACGATGGAGCTGGGCTAGCTAGGCCGGCCCAGGTTCATCCTCCTTTTCTTTCTGCTTTATTTTCTTTTCTGTTTTCCTATTTCTGACATTTGTTTTGTTTTCTTTTTAGGTACAATTGCTTTGATAAAATACCCCAAATATTTCATATATTGAAGTTTGAATATCTCAAACTTATCTAAAAAGTTTCAGGATATTTTGAAAACTAAAATAATGGTAATGGTTTATTTGATATTTTCAGAAGCTTTATCATTTATTTTTAAATTGCTTCAGTTGTTCAAATAGTTAAAATGGCCTCTGTTATAACCATGTCGATATTTATCAGACATAGGGAACATTTTAGTAGGGCATTTTGGATTTGTTGAATTTTCACCAACTTGAATTATTTGGATTCAATGTGAGCTTGGGGTTTCTTTTAATCCCCATTTTATGTTGATGCAAAAATGAAACATGATGCAACACCCATGCTGCCCTATGATACCTAGTTAGGGATGTGACAAGGACGTAGGGTTGTACCTCCATAGGAGGGCCCGAACCTAGGTAAACAACGTATCATTCGTCCCTTGTTACCATCGAGCCTAGTCTCAAAGCTCGGGACCCCCTATCCGAGATCTGCCATTTTTGACACCGACATTGGTGCTTTCATTGAGAGTTCCGCTGTGATCGCCAAAGGAATCGATGGCTCGCCTTGTCATCAACAATGAGAACTACAGCCAGGATATCCTCATCCTTGGCCAGGTCTGCATAGGCGTCGATGTCTTGTCACACGCAGACCCGACCGACCATCTTGGCCAGATCGGAAGTTTGTCCCCGATCTAGAAATCAGATTCAAAACCCTAGAGTTCGTCACTGATTCACGGGGAGAGCTTGTCTTGATGGAACCCTCAGCTCTCATGGAGGAGCCCGCAAATCCCGATGTCTTAACGCCAAGGACATCGGACCCCACCTCTAAGTTGGCCTTCACCTCAGGCTATCTAGAACGCCCAATCAAGTTATTGTGCCCGGATCCGCTATAAACAAGCATGACCCGGATTCGCTGACAAGCGACCCCGGGACCACGACGCCGCAGATCGGCCCCGCGTGCTTTGGCGACACGCGTCCTACAGATGCCTCGTCCCTAAATGAGTTATTTGATCGGATTCAGACTATGGATATGATTGATGACCAAACCCTGGTCTATGACTGGATCGGGGCTTAAACCCGACGACAAGGAGATTCGCACCCCCTTGGTCACTCACTTAGTCGCCACCGTCAAGTGTCTGGCTGGGGGCTCGTCCCCCCAACGACCGGAATTAAAAATAGTTTATACCCCAATTTCCGATCATCGACACTTCGCTTGCAACCCAGACCCTATAGTTCGTTCCGTAGATAGATTTTGATCGGTCCTCGATCTAGCGCACAACTCGGAATCCGTGATTCCGGAGTCACATCGTGGCACAGAACCAAAGTTTTTCCCACCCACCACCCAAGTTCAGCACACAAGCATCACAGGAGAGTCCATGTCTTCGGACTTACGGGCTGTTAAACAGTTACCAAGAGAGTCGGTTCATCACTTTCGGGCTAGGCTCCTCCTCGTTAGAGACAAAGCACGAGGTTCTAGTGACCAGGAGCTAATGGCAACTTTCTGTTGCAATTGTCATGATGAAGGGATCCTCAACGCCCTGGATCATCGGCACATTCGCGACTTCACCGAGCTATCGGACTTGGTACAAAGATATTGTACCATGGAGAGCACATGCCAAGCCAAATGGCTACTTCCGGAACCAATATTTACCGAATACCGTAGAGGAGATCGTAAAAAGAGGATACCTCTGAATCAGCTAGCCGAATTCGAACCGCTGAAAAGAGAAATAAGCCCCTATGGGGGTCAGAACTGTCGCTGAAGGACTATTGGATAAACCATGCCCTATACATTTTGTATTGCTGAACACAAGCCTGACTCACAACCTTAGAGCCTCCTGGGTGGTCAGGCAGGTCGCAAAAAGTGGCGAAGCCATCCTCGAGGCAGTACCGCCGAACAGGCGCTCCACATCGCCACCAGAATACAGCGCTGAAGTCCTGGCGATATACGAAACGTTTCCCTCAAGGAACAGGAGGAAAAGAGCTCTTAGATAACTTGAACATGTCTACCATGTGATAGCAACAAGTTCATGGGCAGACATACCCATGACCTTTGGAGATACTAACCAACCAGCCATCCGTCCCGGTCATACACCGGCCGCACTAGTCTTAAACCCCATCGTCGATGGCTTCAGGCTGCAAAAAGTTCTAATGGATGGCGGCAATGGTTTAAACCTTCTCTACAAAGACACCCTGGAATAAATGCAGTTCTACCGATCTCGCATCGAGCATAGGAACACAACATTCCGGGGGATCATTCCTGGGAAAGAGGCGCATTGTTCTGGACGTATTACCCTGGACGTAGTGTTCGGCACGCCCGAAAACTACCGATCTGAGGAACTTCTCTTCCATATTGTGCCCTTCCCCGGTGGCTACCATGCCCTGCTGGGGCATGACACCTTCACAAAATTCTAGGCTATACCACATTACGGGTATATGAAGCTCAAGATGTGAGGCCCTAACGGGGTAATCACAGTCGCCAGTGATTCGAATACAACCCTTCGAGCTGAAAACAAAACAGAAGCACTCGCCCTCGAGGCACAGGCTGAGACCTTTGCTGTAGAGGAATTGACCGCACTCTGGTCAATAGTAGACAAGGACGATGTGATCCTTAGTAAAAGGCCCAAATCGACATCCTTTAAGCCTGCAGATGAAATAGTTAAATTTCAGGTGCACCCAACGGACCCCAATAAGACATCGTCTATCGGATCTCAGCTGGACCCCATGGTAGATGAGGCCCTGCGAGCATTCTTACGAGAAAACTAGGACATCTTCGCGTGGCATCCTTCCGATATGCCAGGAATCCCACGACGGCTAGTAGAAGATAGTCTGAAAATCATCATAGGCTTCAATCTCGTTAAACAGACTCTATGCCGCTTTTCCGAGCCCAAACGACAAGCTATGGGTGAAGAATTAGCCAAATTGCTAGAGGGTGGATTCATACGGGAGATCAAGCACCCCGAATGGTTGGCAAACCTTGTGATGGTACCGAAGAAAGACAAATCTTGGCGGTTGCGCGTTGACTTCAAAGACCTCAACAAGGCCTGCCCTAAGGACCCGTTCCCCTTACCATGCATAGACCAGATCATTGACGCCACAGCCGGACATGACTCATTGTGTTTCCTCGATGCTAATTCCGGATGCCATCAGATCAAAAGGAAGGAATCCGATCAAGACGCAGCCACATTCATCACCCTTATGGGCCATTCTGCTTCAACATGATGCCTTTCGGGCTAAAAAAGCTGGGGCTACGTACCAGCGCATGATCCAGACTTGTCTCGCAAAACAGGTCGGTAAAACAGTCGAGGCATACATGGACGATGTGGTCATCAAAACCAAACACGTCAGCCAGTTGATTGGCGACCTAAGTCAAACCTTTGCCAGTTAACATTTGTAGGATATACGACTCAATCCGGAGAAATGTGTCTTCGGAGTTCCCCCTGGTAAACTGCTCGAATTCATCATTTCCCATAGAGGAATAGAGGCGAATCCGGCTAAGATCCGCGCCCTATCGGAACTTGCAATTCCCACAGAGCTAAAGCATGTCCAGAGGTAGGCGGGTTGCATGGAGGCATTAAGCCGCTTTATCTCCCGCCTCGATGAAAAGGCTTTCACGCTCTATAGGTTTCTAAAATGGACCAACAATTTTGAATGGACCAATGAAGTAGTGGTTGCGTTAGAAGAAATTAAAACACTGCTGGCAAGCAACCTCATACTCACAGCACCAGGCGCTGGTGAAGCAATGTTATTATACATATCGGCCACGAACCAAGTCGTTAGCGCAGTGCTCGTTATCGAACGAGAGGTGGAGGGACACAAATTCCAGATACAGAAGCCGGTCTATTACATGTCAGAAGTACTAACGTAGTGCAAGTCCAGATATCCGCATTATCAGAAGATAACCTATACAGTATTTATGGCATCACGGAAACTAAGGCACTACTTTCAAGAGTGTTTGGTCATGGTGGCATCCGAAGTACCCCTGAATGACATAATCAACAATAGGGACGCCACCGGCCGCATAGCCAAATGGGCCAGTGAGCTCCTTCTTTTGAAATTGTCTACAAGCCACGACGAGCTATTAAATCTCAGATGCTGGCAGATTTGCTCGCCGAATGGACATAGGCCGAGCTCCCCAGGGAATATAGTACATACTCCCAGTGGACGATGTACTTTGATGGATCCAAAACATTGGCCGGACTGGGGGCTGGAGTTATTCTCACATCTCCCACAGGCAGCAATGTGCGATACATGTTGCAAATCATGTATGCTGATTCCAACAATGCAGTTGAATACGAAGCACTTTTGCATGGTCTTCGGATGGCAGCTTCAAGGGGCATAAAAAGACTGGAGGTACCGGGAGACTCCAACTTGGCCATCTGCCAAATTAACGGCGAATTTGATGCCAAAATTCCCATAGAAACACCGTCCTCAAGATATCCACACGGTTCGAGGGGCGAGATTTCCATCATGTCTCTGGACACAACAACCAAGCCGCTGACATACTGGCCCGCATGGGGGCCAAACGTGACCCTGTTCAAAAAAACACTTTCCTAGAACGACTTTTTAAGCCATTAGTGGTTTGGCAGGATGATAATAAGGGCACCAGACTCATCAGCGTGGAAGTTGTTCCCCCTATAAACGAACCAGACGACCAACTCATAGGCGGCTCCGTAATGGACGAAACGCCCTCGGCTCATGAGGTCATGGCAGTAATCGCACCATGGACCGAGCCCTTCCTTGCCTACCTTCTTCACAAAGAACTCCTCGACGATCAGGTAGAGGCGCGACGCATAATTCGGTGATCCAAGGCCTATAAAGTCCACGAGGGTGAGGTATACAGGAAAAGCACCACCAGAGTACTATAGCGGTGCATATCTAAGGAAGAAGGACAACATCTCTTAGCCGAAGTCCATGTAGGAATGGGCAACCATCACGCTGTGGCAAGGGCCTTAGTAAGCAAGGCCTCTCAGGCTGGTTTATTCTGGCCCACCGCTCGAGCGGACGCCCAGTCTCTTGTCAAGCATTGCGTGGGATGTCAACTTTTTTGAAAATCAATGTCACATGCCCTCAATAGCTCTTCGGACTATTCCGATTACCTGGCCTTTTGTGGTCTGGGGGCTGGATATGGTCTGACCATTTAAAGGGGGACCAAGAAGAATAAATACCTACTGGTCATGGTGGACCAATTCACCAAATGGATAGAAGCAAAACCTGTCAAATCAGCCAAGTCCGAACCAGTAATCGACTTTATATCTGGCGTGGTATACTGTTACGACGTCCCGTACAGTATAATAACGGACAATGGATCCAACTTGAATTCACAAGAGGTAAAAGACTGGTGCAAAAAAATGGGCATCAAGCTTGATTACGCATCGGTGTATCACCCGCAGACCAATGGACAAGTCGAACGGGCCAATAGCCTCATCATGAGTGGTATTAAACCATCTTTGGTTCGATATCTGCATGAGTCCAATTGCCATTAGGTAGAGGAGCTCGCCTCCATTACATGGGGCATGCGTACCATCCCGAATCGATCAATAGGATACACACCATTCTTCATGGTCTACGGGGCAGAAGCAGTCCTTCCCTGTGATCTTATTCACGATGCACCAAGGGTGCGCATGTACGAAGAAAAGGAGGCCGAGGTAGATCTGCAGGACGACTTGGACGCCTTAGAAGGAGAGCGCGACATAGCTCGGGCTCGTTCTAGTTTTTATCAACAGCAGGCTCGACGTTACCAGAGTAGGGAGGTCAGGGCAAAAGCGTATAATGTGGGTGAACTCATCTTACGGCTCCCGAAGAAGCAAAAGCATAAAGTCAATCCCAAATGGGAGGGTCCCTTCATAATTGATGAAGTACTCGCAGGAGGGGCTTGCCATCTTCGAAACCCGTCGGATAACCACCTCGAACCAATCCCATAGAATGCAGCTCATCTTCGGCGCTTCTACAGCTAGACCGGTGTCGTCACACTCTTTACCCTCCTTTTTCTTTTCTTCCTTTTTTTTCTTTCCCTCCCACCTTGATTTTTGGGCAGGATTGGATTTTTTCTTCCCAAGTCTATGTTCGGTTAAACCGATTTTATATTAAGATTTTTGGCATACATCCTCAAATGTAAAATCCGAACATAACACCAGGGGCTTCTTCCCGAAGCCGATGATTTTTATATTCTGAGCATCTTTATCATGTATGCACGTTTGTGTAGCGACCCGACTCAAAATGAGTCAATCCTCTATGTGTTAGTGCCATCCCTGGATCAGTATGTCGGCACACACAATACATCAATGTATATATCAAAGTGAAATCATATGTAAATAGCGAAAAGTTGATATATACCTCTTAAGTCTCAGCGGAAACAGTCAACAGGAGTGGAGTCCTAGTAAACACCAACGACAGGTTGAGTGTAGACCGTAAACCTGAATCGTACTCTTACTCGTTGTAGAAAAAAATAGCTACAACATAAGACATTCCAGCCATGTAGGTCAGTACATTGAATGTACCGACAAGTTCACCATAGAAAGTATGATAAGGCTATTGTATATGCAAAAGGTTTTGTGGCTTTGTGTCTGAGTTTTGGCAGAAAAGCTGGTTTTATTTTCCCTATAACAAAGGAGTCAAGCGGAAAAAAACTACAAAATTTGGTTGTTAATGAGATGGTTCCACCAACCAATTCTCATATCCCAAAATTACTAATAGACCCACTCATCATAAAATTTATTAATTGTGTTGAGAATGGCTGATAGTATCATCTCCGGTGCTCATGTTGTCCATAACCGGGACACGACTAATCGATTAGTTTGACACTCTATAGAGGTTTGTACACTTTATCCGCAAGAATCGATCCCTCCCGTTATGTCCTCACACTGCCTGGTGTTTGAGAACAGGACTATCAAAACATGGTCTTCCATAGTGATCCTCTGATAGAAAGTCAGTGTCCATCCAAATCCTAACTTTCTTCTACATCTCGTAGAACCTTACCTACCGGAGTCACCACTATAGTTAACCAAGCTAGAGCCCATATTGACTTGTCCTTGCACACGTAAGTTTTCCGGACTTGAAGTATCCATCCATCTCTTTGAGCCTAGGTGGCATTCCGTTGGGATGATCACAGGTAGATACCAGGATTCCCGGGCATAACCATGATAGATATCAGGCTGCCAAAATGCATGTCCAATCCACCCAGAGGTATATTGAGTCCTTGAAGTCTTGAAGTCTTGATCATCATGTAGGTCTTTAAATAATTAATTAACCTCACAACACTCCTGAATCTCACAACCAAACCCCGTCTACTAAAGCATAGCAATTGTGAAGTAATGTCCCTTCCCGGGCAAGTAGTAACAGGATGTTGGGTTTCTCCTACCTCATGATACTACTACAAGTTCAAGATCAATATCCTACTAGATGTATGATGGAAAGATTGATTCTAATGCAAATAAAACATAGGTACTGTAAGATGATCAAAGTGAACTTGCCTGGTAAGTTGAAGAAGATAATATCGCTCTCAAAAAATAACTTGATAGAACTATTAGTCGCTCTCCAATGAAATATATATAATCAAACATTGCACTCATAAGCAAACACTTCTAGCAATCAATACTATCAAATAATAAGCCACACAAAAATCAAACACAAAAGGCTTCTGATGAAGGAAATACTTAAGACAAAACTCAAAACAACAAAACTTCATCAACACAACCAAGGGTTGGTTTTCTCTACAAAAAATCTTGTTTTCAAATAGTAAGACAACAACAAAGTAAAACCTAAGAAAAGAATTTTAGTAAATCTTTTACTAGAAAAAGAATTACTTTTGAAGAACAACTAAAAACTAAGAAAAAAATACTCTAAGCAACATAAGTTTTTGCCTAATAAACTTAACAACAAGAAAGACAATAAAATACTAAAATAAGAGAAAATAAAAATATATAATAACTAAGTTAAGAGAAAGTAAGACTTATAAAACAATTTATGAAAATAATTTCACATAGGAAATCCAACTAGCAATGAAATCAATCTGCAAGTTATTATGAAACTAGAATTGATTTCAGGCTATCAAAAATAATAAATAACATGAAAATAAATTTGGCTGAAGTACTACTTCTAACTAACAGAAAACAAGGTAAAATCTACCAACTAATATAAAGCAAAATAAATTAAAACAATTTAAAATAAAATAAATAGAAATAAACCTGAAAAGAACTAAAACAGAATCTGTTTTTCTTGAAACCCTAAATTATATTATTCTTAAAATTCTCAAATTGAACAACTTATAAATATAACTAATAAAAACAGTACAAAAAAGAATCACTCAAAAATATGTTTTTAAACTCAAGTTATTCATATTCTAGTGATTTGAGAAAATTCAACAGAATTCAAAGTTTAAAATTTGAAACATAGTCAAACGTTATATCTACAGAAAATATACAAAAAATGTGACACAATGCAAAAAGAATAAAATTAAAACAACTAAAAACATAAAAGACATGAATAAAACAAAAACAGAACTAATTATGTAAAAGGAACTAAAATAGAAAAAAGAAAAACTACTCTAACGAACAGGTTCTGATTGGCTACGGGTTGTGTGCTACGATAACTAACTAGCGAATAGTCGCACATTAAATAAAATGCTACGGCTAAAATAAAATAAAAGAAAACCGGTCGGTTTAGTTAAATAAACCGAAGGGGTACGCGGGATCTAATCCTAACCGTTCAACAGAGGTCGGACGATCGAGGAGGAAGGAGAGCTCCAGCGATGTCCGAGGCGGCAAGGTGACACGAGGAGACGCTCCGGTGGTCCTCCGGTGATGGCAAAGGTCTCAGATGATGCGGACGAGGATGGCGAGCACTAAGGTGGCCTCGGCGTCGGTTGGTGACGACGGGGTGGAGGAGGGCGAGGCAAATGGCGTGGCGGCGGCTCCGGACTGCGGCGAGAGATTACCGCGAGGGTAGTGCACGGGCGTTGGGGCTTTGGAGGGGAACGACTGCGGGGATCGGCAGGGGTTTTATAGGCGGCCTCGGCGTCGTCTGAAAGGAAGGAGAGGGGAGATCTCCTCGGGTTGGAATCGACTCCGGTGAGGAAGGAAAGAGAGAGGGAGTAAGGAAAGAGAAGACCGCGGGGAGAGAGGGAGCGGTCGGTGGGGTCAGGGTGTCAACAGGAGAAGGACGTCAGGCGATGGATCGGTTGCCGATCTGAAAGGGATTGGGCCCGATTCGGCCGTGGGCCGCGTGGACCCTTTCGTAATAAAAGAATTTGTTTTCGTTTATAAAACAAAAACATAAAAGGAAGATGAATAAAAGGAAAACTAAAATTTGTTTCCGTTCAACAGAATTCAAAGTTCAAAATTTCAAACATAGTCAAACTTTATATCTACAGAGAATATACAAATATTGAGACGCAATGCAAAAAGAATAAAATTAAAACAATTAAAAACATAAAATATATGAATAAAACAAAAACAGAACTAATTCTGTGAAAGAAAATAAAATAGAAAAAAGAAAAACTACTCTAACGAACAGGGGGTGACGTGGCAGTTTCTGATTGGCTACGGGTTGTGCGCTACATTAACTAACTAGCGAACGGCCGCACGTTAAATAAAGCGCTATGGCTAAAATAAAATAAAAGAAAACTGGTCGGTTTAGTTAAATAAACCAAAGGTGTACGCGGGATCTAATCCTAACCGTTCAAAGGAGATCGGATGATCGAGGAGGAAGGAGAGCTCCGGCGATGTACGAGGCGGCAAGGTGACGCGGGGAGACGCTCCGGTGGTCCTTCGAAGACGGCGAAGGTCTCAGGCGGCGCGGACGAGGATGGCAAGCACTAAGGTGGCCTCGGTGTCGGTTGGGGACGACGGGGTGGAGCAGGGCGAGGCAAATGGCGTGGCGGCGGCTCCGGACTCCGGCGAGGCATTGCAGCGAAGGCAATGCACGGGTGTTAGGGCTTTGGAGGGGAACGAATGCAAGGATGGGCGGGGGGTTTATAGGCGGCCTCAGCATCATCTAAAAGGAAGGATAGGGGAGATCTCCTCGGGTCAGAATCGACTCCGGTGAGGAAGGAAAGAGAGAGGGAGTAAGGAAAGAGAAGACCGCGGGGAGAGGGGGAGCAGTCGATGAGGTCAGGGTGTCAGCGGGAAAAGGAGGTCGGGCGATGGATCAGTTGCCGTTGTGAAAGGATTCGGTGCCGATCTGAAAGGGATTGGGCCCGATTTGGCCGTGGGCCGCGTGGATCCTTTCCTAATAAAATTATTTGTTTCCTTTTATAAAACAAAAATAGAAAAGGAAGTTGAATAAAAGGAAAACTAAAATATTTTTATATAGAGATATTATATATCAAAATGACCAGAAAAATAAAATCTACAAGATGAACATATTTTCATAGTCAAACAAACGTCCTACGAAATCATTAAATTCAAACTGTGCTACTATTTTAAATAAAATGTAAATGAAACATTTTAAAAATACCAAAATGGCTTAAAATTCATTTATCTCCATTTTTATACTCAAGGGAATCATTTCACCCTATTTTCCATATATTTTATTTTTGGAGAAAGATAAATTTTTAAAACCAATTTCAAAAAATGGCTTTGAAACCTAATATGAAATATTTTAGAAATAGTTTTTTGAGTTTTACAAATTCAAATAGGATCCAAATGGCCCCTGGTTTGGAGTATCATATTACTCCTCTCAAAATTTTGTCAAGGGAATTTGAATTCTTTCAAACTTTAAAATGGAACCAAATATGAAATGAACTCTATAACAGAAAGATTTCAAATAATTTACAAATTCACTTTTCAAATATTTTATTATGAAGAAGTCATGTCATCTTCTCTCACTGTTTTGGAGTTGAATGAATTTTGAATTCAAAAGCAAAAGGGGAAAGTTATTTTATTCCTTCTCATTCAAAAGTTTTCAAATATTCACTCAAATTCAATCACTCAATCAAACAAACAATCAATCATATATTTATTAACATTCCAAAATTTGGGATGTTACAAACCTACCACACTTAAAATGAATCTCATCCTCGAGATTCGAAAGGGATAGAAAGAAAAGGTTAGGGTTTTTGGGGTCTTCTAGCAAAATCCACAGACCATGAAAAGTGTGGGTGCTACCACACTTAAAATGAGAGTTACCGGTACTTCAATTTCACGACCATCCTCTGGGGTCTCTAGCAATGGTTGCCTCCTGACATTCTTTATAGTAGCTTCTTTGGTGATACTCTTTCGTTATAATCATAACGTTTCCTTCAGAATCCAGTGTTTCATTGGTCATTACACAGTTCTCCTGTTACTAGATCTTCTTAACTGACAGTATCATGATCATTCTAAATAACTTATCGAAGATCTCATGGTGTCCTACCATTAGTGGTTTTCCTGCAGTGAAATAGGTGTTGGCTGCATTCCTCACCGTAAAATTCCTATGCGTGGCAAGAACTTCCATGTACAAGGGGTTTTCATCATACCATTCTAAGCCTTAAACAAAAGCTTCAAAGGACGCTGTCTCTTTACTATGGGTAAGTCGCTGATATATATCATTCTGAATAGCAAGAGAATGATAATAGTAAGTCGTCAAGGTGATCAATCCATTCCGCACCCAAATCATTACTTTGTATAAGGTTTAGCGAATCTCGTAATCTAACACTTGGGCTTCCTCACAAGCGTTGCAGAAATTTCTCTTGTCAACAAACGAAGTTTGGATAAATCCATTGATTCTGCAAGCTGAGCAAATCTATCATTTCTTCACATTTCTTAGGCTTTCGAATCCTCCTAAGGAAAATGTTTGCTAATCAGTCATAGCTTCTTCCAAGTTCCTTCCGACATAGGGGTAGTACTTGATCCGTAGCAATCCAGAGGTGTGTGAGTTGTGAGCTCCCTAGAATACTTGTACCACTTTAACTCACCCTTGGGCTTACTATCGTTTCATATTCCAACATTACCTTCAGTTCACTCCACCATACCCTTGAGGCAATAAATCACAGATTTATTCCTCTTTGTGGAATTCACTTTCCTTTCCATTGGTCTATTTAACCTTGCGTATTGTTTCATCACAATCATTCCTTTTCCCTATATTCGAACTTCAAAAGTACTTTGTCACAAATGTTTTCATCCACATAGTTAGATATGGTACAACATTACCTTTAACTATATTCATTTGATCCAGACTTCTTGGCAATATGGCACTTTCTTATTCCATGGATCTTGTGGTTTTATCGGTTACTACCACACTTAAATGAAACGTACATATTCCTGCATAGGCCATATTTTCTCATATCCTCGGAGATGGTCGGAGATCTTTGTTCATAGAGTAACAACTCATATATACCAACATGGAAAAATTGGGACACAATAAGTGTCATTGATTTATGAAGTTGTTACAATCTCAGAGACTTCCATTACAAAATAATATCATGAAAATAGGAATGTTTCATGTTACACATATTGCCATCCTCAAAATGTAACTACTCCATTCTAGCTTTCTTCTCCTTTGGACATTCACTAGCATAATGTCCTGCTTCCTTGCAACAAAAACAGATGACTACTGACAAGTCTCGAGGCTTCTTGATGTTGGTGTTTGCTCCTTGGGCTCTTGGTTCCTTTCCTCGGCGCAGATTGGCGTAGTGACCTGCGTTCTAACACTCAAAACATGTAATGTGACTCTTATCCTTTGTTGGGCTTTGGTTGTTCTGGGAATGCACGCTCTTTCTCTTCTTGGTCTTCCTCATTTCAATCAATTCTTCTATTTCATGCGGATCAATCTCCACTTTTTCTGTCAGAAAGTCTCCCAGATTCTCTTGACTCTCCTTCGTGCAATCCTGGCAAAAATGTCCTTTTTCCCCACAGGAGTAGCAAGTGTTGGAGAAGAATCTCGTTAAGCCTTGTCCATCAGGGTCTTCCAAATCTTCCTCCACAACAGGTTCTTCAAAAATCCCCTTGAATGTTTCTTTCATTCCTTCTTTTTGTTGCTTGAAAACTTGTTGTACCTTAGGGTAAAGGTGACATTGAGCCGGGTAATGGGTGGTTCTTTCACACAAGAAACAAGTCACCTAACTAGTTGGGCACTCCTCAGCTGGGTGATTTTCTTCACAATGACGGCATCCATCCTTGTGTTCTTCCCGGGTGTGTCCTATCTCTCCACAGATCATGCATGCACAATCCATCTTCATCGGGTTAACACAATGCTTCTGAATGATTAGGGATCTTAACTTAGTCTTCTTGAATTCTTCCAAGGTGATTGATGCTTGCCCACCAATGAAAGCTTCATGCATCTTTCACCAATTTGCAACTTCTTATGCAAAGTACCGAAGAGCATACAGGACCATCTCGTTCCTTGCAACATGGTTACTCCTTAGGTGATCCTCCATGTTCTGAATCCATTCTTTTGTCTCTAAGCGAGTCATCGATCCAGAATAAATGAGTCCAGCTTCATTCATCATCCATTGGGTTCGAGGTTTTGGGATGAGATCCTGGGGAAATAAAGGGAGATACACACAATACAAACAATAGTTTTCAAAATATGCTTTATTTGTGGCTGTCAAAAAAATGCACAAAAATGACAGCTCACACATTACTGTATCTAACGTGAGTGTGCAACAAGGGTTTGGTCTTCTAGGGGGCATAATATCTTGGAAATTCTTCATAGTCTTTAATTTCTTCACATCCTTATAGTCTTCAATTTTTTTGTAGCTCTTTCCATAGTGAAATACATCTTTTTTGAGTTGGTCATTAGTTGTCCAATATCTTGTCCTGGTTGAAGTGACAATTAGTTGATTTCCTCCGAGTGGTCAAAGGGACAACG
This sequence comes from Hordeum marinum, assembly GCA_022496015.1. Lineage (NCBI taxonomy): Eukaryota > Viridiplantae > Streptophyta > Magnoliopsida > Poales > Poaceae > Hordeum > Hordeum marinum. The sequence continues at coordinate 363,417,478 of CM039675.1, read as the reverse complement.
GTATTATATAATTATTGATAAAACTTAGAAGGGATGAGAAGTAAAAGTTTTTTTTTGAGAATAAGGTTTAAGAGATATCCTGTCCAATGGGGTTTTCAGTTTCTAGGGTCACGTCCTATAGTCAACATGTGCTCTGGTACCATTTTTGTAGTGACCCAACTCGAAACGAGTCAAGCCTCTCTGTGTTAGTGCCATCCCTAGATCAGTATGCTGGCACACACATACATCAATGTATATATCAAAGTGCAATCACATGTAAATAGCATAAAGTTGATATATACCTCTTAAGTTTCAGCGGAAACAGTCAACGGGAGTGGAGTCCCAATAAACATCAAAGGCAGGATGAGTGTAGACCGTAACCCTGAATCGTATTCTTACTCATCATAGAAAAAAAATACCTGCAACATAAGACGTTGCAGCCGTGTAGGTCAATACATTGAATGTACCGGCAAGATCACCATAGAAAGTATGAATAAGGCTATTCTATATGCAAATGGTTTTGTGGCTCTGTGTCGGAGTTTTTGTAGAAAAGCTGGTTTTATTTCCCCTACAATAAAGAGTCAAGCGGAAAATCACTACAAAAGTTGGTTGTTAATGAGATGGTTCCACCAACCAATTATCATATCCCAAAATTATTAATAGACCCACTCATCATAAAATTTATTAATTGTGTTGAGAATGGCCTATAGTATCATCTCCGGTGCTCATGTTGTCCGTAACCGGGGACACCGCTAATCGATTAGTTTGACACTCTACAGAGGTTTGTACACTTTACCCGCAAGAATCGATCCCTCCCGTTATGTCCTCGCACTGCCTGGTGTTTGAGAACGGAACGATCAAAACATGGTCTTCCATAGTGATCCTCCGATAGAAAGTCAGTGCCCATCCAAATCCTACCGTTCTTCTACATCTCGTAGCAACTGACCTACCGGAGTCACCAGTAGGGTCAACCAGGCCAGAGCCCATATTGACTTGCGGTTGCACACGTAAGCTTTCCAGACTTGAAGTATCCATCCATCTCTTTGAGCCTGGGTGGCATTCCATTGGGATGATCATATGTAGATACCAGGATTCCCGGGCATAACCATGATAGATATCAGGCTGCTAAAATGCATGTCCAATCCAGCCAGAGGTATATTGAGTCCTTGAAGTCTTGAAGTCTTGATCATCATGTAGGTCTTCAACTAATTAATTAACCTCATAACACTCCTGAATCTCACAACAAAACCCCATCTACTAAAGCATAACAATTGTGAAGTAACGTCCCTTCCCGGGCAAGTGGTAACAGGATGTTGGGTTTCTCCTACCTCATGATACTACTACAAGTTCAATCTCAATATCCTAAAGGATGTATGATGTAAAGATTGATTCTAATGCAAATAAAACATAGGTAATGTAAGATGATCAAATTGAACTTGCCTGCTAAGTTGAAGAAGATGATATCGCTCTCAAAAAATAACTTGATAGAACTATTCGTCACTCTCCGATGAAATCTATATAATAAAACATTGCACTCATAAGAAAACACTTCTAGCAATCAATACTATCAAATAAGAAGCCACGCAAAAATCAAACACAGAAGGGTTGTGATGAAGGAAATACTTAAGACAAAACTCAAAACAATAAAACTTCATCAACACAACCAAATGTTGGTTTTATCTACAAAAAATCATGTCTTCAAATAGTAAGACAACAACAAAGTAAAACCTAACAAAAGTATTTTAGTAAATATTTGACTAGCAAAAGAATTACTTTTGAAGAACAACTAAGAACTAAGAAAACAATACTCTAAAAAACATAAGTTTTTGCCTAATAAACTTAACAACTAGAAAGACAATAAAATACTAAAATAAGAGAAAAAATACATAATAACTAAGTTAACAGAAATTAAAACTTATAAAACAATTTATGAAAATAATTTCAAATAGGAAATCCAACTAGCAATGAAATCAATTTGCAAGTTATTATGAAACTAGAATTGATTTCATGCTATCAAAAATAATAAATAACATAAAAATAAACTTGGTTGTAGTACTAGTTCTAACTAAAAGAAAAGAAGGTAAAAATATAAAAGAAAATAAGTTAAAACAATTTAAAATAAGACAAATAGAAATAAACCTAAAAAGAACTAAAACAGAATCTGTTTTGCTTGAAACCCTAATTTATAATATTCTAAAAATTCTCAAATTTAGCAAACTGATAAATATAACTAATAAAAAGCAGTAGAAAAAAGAATCACTCAAAAATATGTTTTTAAACTCAAGTTATTCAAATTCTAGTGATTTGAGAAAATTCTACATAATTCAACGTTTATATTTAAAAAAAAGTCAAACTTTATATCTACAGAAAATATACAAAAAATTGTGACACAATGCAAAAAGAATAACATTAAAACTGTTAAAAACATAAAAGATATGAATAAAACAAAAACAGAACTAATTCTGTAATAGAAACTAAAATAGAAAAAATAAAAACTGCTCTAACGAACAGGGGTGACGTGGCAGTTTCTGATTGGCTACGGGTTGTGCGCTACGGTAACTAACTAGCGAACGGCCGCACGTTAAATAAAACGCTATGGCTAAAATAAAATAAATTAAAACCAGTCAGTTTAGTTAAATAAAACCGAAGGGGTACGCGGGATCTAATCCCGTTCAACAGAGATCGAACAATCGAGGAGGAATGAGAGCTCATAGGGGGGTTGGGGTGCTCCGACGAAGCTCCGGCGATGTTCGAGGCGGCAAGGTGATGCGGGGAGACGTTCCGGTGGTCCTCCGGCGATGGCAAAGGTCTCAAACGACGCGGACAAGGATGGCGTGCACTAAGGTGGCCTCGGCGTCAGTTGGGGACGACGGGGTGGAGCAGGGCGAGGCAAATGGTGTAGCGGTGGCTCCAGACTCCGTTGAGGGATTGCGGCGAGGGCAGTGCACTGGCGTTGGGGCTTTGGAGGGGAGTGGATGCAGGGATGGGTGGGGCTTTTATAGGCGGCCTCGGCGGCGTCTGAAAGGAAGGAGAGGGGAGATCTCCTCGGGTCGGAATCGACTCAGGTGAGGAAGAAAGAGAGAGGGAGTAAGGAAAGAGAAGATTGCGGGGAGAGAGGGAGCGGTCGGTGGGGTCATGGTGTCACCAGGAGAAGAAGGTCGGGCGATGGATCGGTTGCCGATCTGAAAGGATTCGGTGCCGATCTAAAAGGGGTTGGGCCCGATTCGGCCGTGGGCCGCGTGGATCCTTTCCTTTTATAAAACAAAAATAGAAAAGGAAGTTGAATAAAAAGAAAACTAAAATACTTTTATATAGACATACTATATATCAAAATGACGAGAAAAAAAATCTACAAGATGAACATATTTTCACAGTCAAACAAACTTCCTACAAAATCATTAAATTCCAACAGTGCTACTATTTTCAATAAAATGCAAATGAAACATTTTAAAATACCAAAATGGCTTAAAATTCATTTATCTCCATTTTTATACTCAAGGGAATCATTTTACCCTATTTTCCATATATTTTATTTTTGGAGAAAAATAATTTTTTAAAACCAATTTCAAAATATGGCTTTGAAACATAATATGAAATATTTCAGAAATAGTTTTCTGAGTTTTATAAATTCAAATAGGATTCAAATGGCCCCTGGTTTGGAGTGTCATATTACTCCTCTCAAAATTTTGTCAAGGGAATTTTAATTCTTTCAAACTTTAAAATGGAACCAAATATGAAATGAACTCCATAACAGAAAGATTTCAAATAATTTTCAAATTCACTTTTCAAATATTTTATTATGAAGAAGTCATGTCATCTTCTCTCACTATTTTGGAATTGGATGAATTTTGAATTCAAAAGCTAAAGGGGAAACTCATTTTATTCCCTCTCATTCAAAAGTTTTCAAATTTTCACTCAAATTCAATCACTCAATCAAACAAACAAACAATCATATATTTATCTTCGGTCCTCATGTTGTCCGTAACCGGGGACACGGCTAATCGATTAGTTTGACACTCTACAGAGGTTTGTACACTTTACCCGCAAGAATCGATCCCTCCTTTTATGTCCTCGCACTGCCTGGTGTTTGAGAACGGGACGATCAAAACAAGGTCTTCCATAGTGATCCTCCGATAGAAAGTCAGTGCCCATCCAAATCCTACCGTTCTTCTACATCTCGTAGCAACTGACCTACCAGAGTCACAACTAGGGTCAACCAAGCCAGAGCCCATATTGACTTGCGGTTGCACATGTAAGCTTTCCGGCCTTGAAGTATCCATCCATCTCTTTGAGCCTGGGTGGCATTCCGTTGGGATGATCACAGGTAGATACTAGGATTCCCGGGCAAAACCATGATAGATATCAGGCTGCCAAAATGCATGTCCAATCCACCCAGAGGTATATTGAGTCCTCAAAGTCTTGAAGTCTTGATCATCATGTAGGTATTGAAATAATTAATTAACCTCACAACACTCCTGAATCTCACAACCAAACCCCGTCTACTTAAGCATAGCAATTGTGAAGTAACGTCCCTTCCCGGGCAAGTGGTAACAGGATGTTTGGTTTGTCCTACCTCATGATACTACTACAAGTTGAAGCTCAATATTGAAAGCACAACATGCTCCCTTGGTGGTTTTGATAATTCATGACAACATACATTGTCTCTTGGACTGATACTTTTACCTAGTGTATTTTCGATACAATCTATAAAGAGGTTTCGCAAAAGGAGATTGTGGACATACCCCATGATGCAAGGAAATAGGTTGGCCAAGATTCAAGCAAGAGGACTCCACATTTTATATTTGTGAGAAATCACTTTGAGTCCATAGGAAAGCCAATACTATTAAAAGGGGGTAATGTTTTTTTAACAATATGCTCAAACATGCACAAGTGATAGTCGCCAAAAACATCCACAAACTCTCCCACCAAAGTCTGTTCTATACCTAACACTCACAATCGGTGCAACCAACTTTCCCATACCGGTGCCGCCGATTCCAGAACCTAGACAGACTCAACCAAACCCTAGCCACTTCGGTGCAACCGATTCCATACCGGTGCCACCGAGTTTTGGTTGCCAACTTTCTATTACGCAAATTCACATTTTCGGTCCCACCGAGAATGTTTGATCGGCGTCACCGAGATTGGAAATCTAACCATTGGTCACCTTATTGGTGCAACCAAGTTTCCAATATCGGTCTCACCGAGATTCAAAAGTTGCCACCTTTTGATCACTTCGGTACCACCGAGATTAACACATCGGTGTCACCGAGTTGTTCATTTTGGGTGTAACGGTTGGATTTTTGGGGATGCCTATATATACCCCTTAGCCACCACCTACTCGAGAGAGAAGCACTCAGAACTATTCCATACCTATCCTATCAGATTTTCTGAGAGAGAACCACCTACCCTTGTGTTGAGGTCAAGATATTCCACTCCAATCATATGGATCTTGATCTCTAGCCTCCCCAAGTAGCTTTCCACCAATCCCATCTCTTCCACCATGCCAAATCTGTGAGAGAGTGATTGGGTGCCGAGGAGTCTATCATCTTGAAGCACAAGAGCAAGGAGTTCATCGTCACTACCGAGCCTATTACCTTTTGGAGGGTGGTGCCTGGTAGATTGGTTAGGTGTCGCTTGGGAGCCTCCTACTTCGTGCTGTGGAGCGAACCAAGAAGTTTGTAAGGGCAAGGAGATCGCCTACTTCGTGAAGATCTACCCATAGTGAGGCTAGTCCTTCGTGGATGGAAGCCGTTATGGAATAGTCAAGATTGCTACTTCGTGGACCCTTTTGGGTGGAGCCCTCCGTGGACTCTCGGGACCGTTACCCTTCGTGGGTTGAAGACTCCATAAACGTGGATGTACGATAGCGCCACCTATCAGAACCACGGGAAAAAGTCCATGCATCCCCAACTGCATTTAATCTACCTATCTCAACACTTTACTTCATATGCAATGTCTTTACTTTCCGCTGCCATATTTGTTGACATGCATGTGTAGGGCTGTTAGACTTACTAGCTTCGCTAAAACTGTTATAATCTGCCAACCAATTAACTTGGGAAGGGTTCGGTTTTAAATTCCTGCTAGTAGTCTATTCACGCCCCTCTGGACACTCTTCTAGTGAACCTACAATTGATATCACAGCGTTGGTCTCCACTGTTTCGGTTTAATCACCGAGGTGGAAGATGGATGTGTCTAGTATAGGGAGTTTGAGTTGTAGAGTGCCCATTCTTGATGGAGAGCACTATAGTCAATGGAAATCTTTGATGCTTGAGCTGTTTAATGAATTTCAATTGAGCTAATATGTTATGCATCCCTATGAGCCTCATATTTATCCTTTGCATCCCACACAAGAAGAAGAAGTTGATATGATATGCAATCTTAGAACTGTTAATCTCATTGTTAGAGCATTGCCTAGAAATATGCTTAACCAAATGAAGTATTTTGCATATGCTTACACGTTGTGGAATGATTTGGAGCAACGATATCCAAGTTAGTCATTAAGTAATCTTGATGAAATTCTTCATAAAACCATTGCCTTTCACAAAATGTCGCCTAGTGATCCTAAATTTGATGCTTGTCTATTTGAGATTAGATACCTCATGCATGCTAAAGGAGATGTTACAACTATCAACAATATCATTATAGAGGCCCTTCACATTCATAAACTTGAACATTGTCATGGTCATCATCCTAACGAATCTCTTGTTCTTTTTGACGAGGATTTTCCACTTGATGATGACAATGTGGAACATGGCTACTACGAGAAAGATGAGCTGTTCGATATCGAGTATGAGAAAATCATGAATAATCTAAGTCTCATGGCAAACTTGAAGGATTACAAGTCCGGAGTAAGAGAGTGGATTCTTGATAGCGGATGTACTGATCATATGACCGGAGATAGAGAAATGTTTGAAGATATTATACCAAACCATGGACCACGAAGGTACGTAACGTTTGGAGACAACTCCAAGGGTAAGGTACTTGGTCTTGGTAAGGTGGCCATATCCCATGATAGTTCTATTCAAAATTTTATGCTTGTTGAATCTCTTGGCTATAATCTTGTTTGTGTGTCTAGAATTGCCGACTTCGGTTTCAATGTGTTATTCACGAAAATAGATTGCCAAGTGTTTCGTCAAGATAATCATAAAATGGTCTTTACCGATTTCCATAGAGGTGATCTGTACATTGTTGATTTCACTAAGAGATCCAAACCTCGCACTTGTTTAATTGATAAATCTTCTAAAGGTTGGCTTTGGCATAGAAGATTAGGACATGTTGGCATGCGTAATTTAGACAAACTTATCAAAGGTGATCATATACTTGGTGTTAAAGATGTTGTCTTTGACAAAGATAGACTTTGTAGCACTTGTCAAGATGGAAAGCAAGTAGGTGGAAATCATCCTGTCAAGAATATCATGACTACTAGGAGACCACTCGAGTTACTTCACATGGATCTTTTCGGTCCCAGTGCTTACAAGAGTCTCGGTGGAAATTCCTACGGTCTAGTTATAGTTGATGATTTTTCCAGATTTGCGTGGGTATTTTTTCTTGATGATAAGTCGCAGGTTCAAAAGATCTTCAAGAACTTCGCTCACAAAGCGCAAAATCAGTTTGAAGTTAAGATCAAGAAGGTTTGGAGCGATAACGGATCGGAGTTCAAGAACACCCATGTGGATACCTTTCTTGACGAAGAAGGTGTCTCACATGAGTTCTCGGCTACGTACACGCCTCAACAAAATGGAGTTGTTGAGAGGAAGAACTGGACACTCATTGAGATGGCAAGAACGATGCTTGACGAATACAAGACACCAAAACACTTTTGGGCAGAAGCCATGGAAACAGCATGTCATGCCACAAACTAACTTTACTTGCACAAGCTTCTCGGTAGAATGACATACGAGCTACTAACCGGTAACAAACCCCAAGTTGGATACTTTCAGGTATTCGGCTCCAAGTGCTACATTCTTGATAAGCATCATCATACAAAATTTGCTCCTAAATCTCATGAAAGATTCCTACTTGGTTATGGATCGAACTCTCAAACCTACCGTGTCTACAATAAATTCACCCGAAAAGTTGAAGAGATGGTAGATGTGAAGTTTGATGAATCTAATGGTTCACAAGTCAAACAATTGCCAAATGATGGAGGTGGTAAGAACCCAATTAGGAAGCTATCCTAGATTTAACCATCGGGAAGATTCGTCCCATGGAGGTGAAGGAAAGTACTTCATCAACTCAAGTGGAAGCCCCAATCTCACGATAAGGTGAACCACAACATGACATGGAGGCATCCACAAGCGGTACATGGCAAGATGATGAAGAGGAGGAAGTGCATCATGAAGATCCACCACAACCTCCTTCACCACCACCTCAAGGGAACATCACCTTCAACAATAACGAATATGAAGGAGATGATGATGAAGAAGAAGCTCCACCAACCAACAATCGGAAGTTGACCCGAGTTCGAGCACAAGTGACCAAGAACCATCCCCTAAACCAAATCTTTGGTGATATACAAACAGGGAGGATTACTTGCCCTAAAATCGTCTAGCAAACTTTTGTGAGCATTATTCTTTCATCTCTAGTATTGAGCCCTTGAAGGTAGAACAAGCTCTTGAAGACGTGGATTGGGTGAACACTATGCATTAAGAGCTTCATAACTTTGAAAGGAACGAAGTGTGGACACTCGTGGAGAAGCCCGAGGATGAACACAACATCATCGGAACCAAATGGGTATTTCGGAGCAAGCAAGATGAAGACGTTCAAGTCATGCGCAACAACTCTCGCCTCGTAGCTCAAGGATATACGCAAGTCGAAGGTATGGACTACGGTGCGACCTATGCCCCCGTCGCTAGACTTGAAGCTATTTACATTCTTCTTGCTTATGCCAATCACCATGATATCACGCTTTATCAAATGGATATTAAAAGTGCATTTTTAAATGGTGAGATTGAAGAAGAGGTTTATGTTAAGCAACCACCTGGCTTTGTGAATCGTAAGAAACCTAATCATGTTTAGAAGCTTCGTAAAGCTCTTTATGATCTTAAGCAAGCCCCTCATGCTTGGTATAAATGTTTGACGAAGTTTCTTATCAAAAAAGGTTTTGAAATTGGTAAAATTGATGCAACCTTATTCACTAAGAGAGTTAATGGTGAATTATTTGTGTGCCAAATCTATGTGGATGATATTATCTTTGGTTCCACTAACCCTCAATTTAGTGAAAGGTTTGGAAGGATGATGTCCGAGAAGTATGAGATGTCCATGATGTGTGAGCTGAAATTCTTTGTTGGGTTGCAAATCAAGCAATCAAAATAAGGAATTTTCATCTCTCAAACTAAGTATACCAAGGACTTGATCAATAAGTTCAACATGCAAGAGTGCAAAGGTATGAAAACCCCTATGCCAACTAGCGGACATGTTGATCTTACCAGAGAGGGTGAGCCGGTTGATCAGAAAGTTTATCGATCTATGATTGGTTCATTGTTATATCTATGTGTATCTCGTCCCGATATTATGCTTAGTGTCTGCATGTGTGCTAGATATCAAGCTGCACCGAAAGAATATCATATTTTAGCTGTAAAACGCATTCTGAGATACTTGATACAAACGTCAAATTTTGGCATTTGGTATCCCAAGGGATCTTCTTTTGACCTTGTTGGCTATTCTGATTCGTACTATGCCAGTGACAAGGTTGATAGAAAATTCACCTCGGGTACTTGTCAATTTTTGGGAAGATCTCTTGTATCCTGGTCCTCTAAGAAACAAAATTTAGTATCTCTATCTACTGCAGAAGCTGAGTATATTGCTGTAGGATCTTGTTGTGCGCAATTACTATGGATGACACAAACACTTAAGGATTATGGAATTCATGTTAAAAATGTTCCATTACTTTGTGACAATGAAAGTGCTATTAAAATTGGTCATAATCCTCTGCAACATTCTCGAACTAAGCATATTCAAGTTCGACATCTTTCATTTGTGACCATGTTGCCAAAGGAGATATTAATCTTAAGCATGTTCGCACTAACAAGCAATTGGCCGATATATTTACTAGGCCACTTGATGAGAAGACATTTTGTCACTTGAGGAGTGAGTTGAACATCATTGATGCTTCAAACTTGAGCTAGACTCACTCGGTTGCATACAAGGGCATGAGCTTTCTTGATATTTCCATGTATCTTAACATTTCATCTTATGCCATGGAATTATATGCTCCCTTGTATTGCATAATCTCTTGTAGGTACTTGGAAAAACTTCATTCCACAAGATTGCCATTAGCTCCAATCATAAGCAATCCTGTCATTACCAAGTATCGACAACACCTCTTGATGATGGAAGGAAGAAGGCCACTCAACCATATCCTTGACATATACTTGATCAAAATTGCACACTCTCAGTTGGTATCATGTCAATTGGATATATCTACTGTTCCTCCTTGCATGACTAATCTTTGTAGGTAACCAGTGTACTAGAGCATGAAGGATTGCTCAAAACTCAAGATGATCTTCATCAACCTCCAGCATCCTCAACAAGTTCATCTACAAGCTAGGCCGTCAACATCACTCAAAGGTATGTACTCATATCGTTGAAAAGTCTTTACTCCAAGAAATGAGCTAAAGCAACTCAAGAGATATGAAAACATTAAAATCGTTAATCAAAAATGGTAACCCCATTTTGAGCTTAACGTAGAGTATGACCTATGATCAAATATTCTTGCTTGGCTCCTAAGTTGATATACTCTAATATAGGTGACCTAGTTACCACCCATCATCTAGTTAAGAATCTGGTGTGGTTTGCTCTCTATTGCATGATTTCTCATAACTACTCCAATCTTCTCTAGTTGATGTCTCATGTAAAAACTTCATATTTCGTTGAAAATCTTTCTCTTGACTTTGTAAAAACAAAAACTTGGTTTCTCTTTCGGAGACGCCGACTCAGATATCTCGGTTCTGTCGATTTTGCAGACAAGCTGCACTACAAAATCTTGGTACCACCGATCTATCTATCTCGGAATAACCGATTTTCATTTTGTTTCATTTGAATTCACTTTTGCAAATTCTGTGTTTTCTTAGTGATCTTTCTCGTAATACTTCTATTACTTCGATGATCCTTAAAAAAACTTTGTGTACTTAGGGGGAGAAGAACTAAAGTTAATCTTGAGGAGAGAATTTTTAGTCTTCAAGGATCCCTATCTTCAATAAAGAAAGGAGGAGAAGAACAAAGTCGTACTACATCTCAAACAGGGAGAGAAATAATTTCCCATAACTCTCTCAGTTTTCATTTCTATGAATCCTACATTTCGATGACCCTTGTTCTCAAGGATCCCTTCTCAGTCAATGATCCCTATATCTATCCCTGTTTTTAACCTTTGTGGAAATTAATGCCAAAGGGGGAGAAAATCAAAGATTCATGCTAAAGGGGAAATACATGCTTATGCAAAGGGGGAGATATGATCAAGGGGGAGATCCAATATCAATACTCATACCTTTATAAACAAGGGAGAATATCAAAGTAGGGGGAGAGGAATTTTTTTGACCCTTCTCACCTTATCCAATCCTAATATGTGGATTGATACTTTTACCTAGTGTATTTTAGATATAGTCTATAGAGAGGTTTGGCAAAAGGAGATTCTGGACATACCCCAAGATGCAAGGAAATAGGTTGTCCAAGCTTCAAGAAAGAGGACTCTACATTTTATATTTGTGAGAGATCACTTTGAGTCCATAGGAAAGCCAATACTATTCAAAGTGGGTAAGGTTTTGTTTGTGAACAATATGATCAAATGTGCACAAGTGATAGTTGCCAAAAACATCCACAAAATCTCCCACAAAAGTCCGTTCTATATCTAACACTCACAATCGGTGCAACCAACTTTCCCATAGCAGTGCCACCGATTCTAGAACCTAGACAGAGTCTGCCAAACCCTAGCCACTTCGGTGCAACCGATTCCATACCGGTGCCACCAATTTTAGGTTGCCAATTTTCTTTTACGCAAATTCACATTTTTGGTCCCACCGAGAATGTTGGATCGGTGTCACCGAGATTGGAAATCTGATCGTTGGTCACCTTATCGGTGCAACCGAGTTTCCTATATCGGTCTCACCGAGATTCAAAAGTTGCCACCTTTTGATCACTTCGGTACCACCGAGATTCAAAAGTTGCCACCTTTTGATCACTTTGGTACCATCGAGATTAACACATTGGTGTCACCGAGTTGGTCATTTTGTGTGTAACGGTTGGATTTTTGGGGATGCCTATATATACCCCTTCACCACCACCTACCCGAGAGAGAAGCACTCAGAACGATTCCATACCTATCCCATCAGATTTTTCTAAGAGAGAACCAACTACCCTTGTGTTGAGGTCAAGATATTCCACTCCAATCATATGGATCTTGATCTCTAGCCTCCCCAAGTAGCTTTCCACCAATCCCATCTCTTCCACCATGCCAAATCTGTGAGAGAGTGATTGGGTGCTAAGGAGTCTATCATCTTGAAGCACAAGAGCAAGGTGTTCATGGTCATTACTGAGCCTATTACCTTTGGGCGGGTGGTGCCTCCTAGATTGGTTAGGTGTCGCTTGGGAGCCTGCTACTTCGTGTTGTGGAGCGAACCAAGAAGTTTGTAAGGGCAAGGAGATCGCTACTTCGTGAAGATCTACCCATAGTGAGGCTAGTCCTACGTGGATGGAAGCCATTAGGGAATAGTCAAGGTTGCTACTTCGTGGACCCTTTTGGGTGGAGCCCTCCGTGGACTCTCGCGGCTGTTAACCTTCGTGGGTTGAAGACTCCATAAACGTGGATGTACGATAGCGCCACCTATTGGAACCACAGGAAAAAATCCATGCGTCCCCAACTGCGTTTGATCTACCTATCTGAACACTTTACTTCATATGCAATGTCTTTACTTTCCGCTGCCATATTTGTTGACATGCATGTGTAGGGCTATTAGACTTTCTAGCTTCGCTAAAACTGTTAATATCTGCCAACCAATTAACTTGGGAAGGGTTAGGTTTTAAATTCCAGCTAGTAGTCTATTCACCCCCCCTCTAGACACTCTTCTAGTGATCCTACAAATATCCTACTGGATGTATGATGGAAATATTGATTCTAATGCAAATAAAACATAGGTAATGTAAGATGATCAAAGTGAACTTGCTTGCTAAGTTGAAGAAGATGATATCGCTCTCAAAAAATAACTTGATAGAACTATTCATCACTCTCCGATGAAATCTATATAATCAGACATTGCACTCATAAGCAAACACTTCTAGCAATCAATACTATCAAATACGAAGCCACACAAAAATCAAACACAAAAGGGTTGTGATGAAGGAAATACTTAAGACAAAACTCAAAACAACAAAACTTCATCAACACAACCAAGGGTTGGTTTTATCTACAAAAAAATCAAGTTTTCAAATAGTAAGACAACAACAAAGTAAAACCTATCAAAAGTATTTTAGTAAATATTTTACTAGAAAAAGAATTACTTTTGAAGAACAACTAAGAACTAAGAAAACAATACTCTCAACAACATAAATTTTTGCCTAATAAACTTAACAACAATGTCACATCCCTAGGTAGATGTCCTAGGATAGCATGTGCTTGCATCATGTTTCATTCTATTGCATCAACATGAAATGGGGAATAAAAGAAACCCAAGCTCACTTTGAATCAAAACAATTCAAATTTGGTGAAAATTCAACAAATCCAAAATCGCCACTAGAAATGCTCCCTATGTCTGGTAAATTTGGACATGGTTATAACAGGGATCATTTTAATTATTTGAACACCTAAAGCAATTTAGAAATAAATGATAAAGGCTCTAAAAATATTATATAAATAATTTATCATTATTTTAGTTTTCAAATATCCTAAAACTTTAGAGAAAAGTTTGAAATATTCAAACTTCAATAGATAAAATATTTGGGATATTTTAAAATAACTTATGTGCTTGAAATTAACATAACACAAATGACAGAAAATAGAAAATAGAAAATAAAAAGAAAGGAAAAAGGGGGAAAGCTTACCTCGGCTAGGGAAGAAGCCGGCCCAGCCCACCAAGGGCTAACTGGTCTTCTTCCACCTCTGGCCAGAAGGATGCCCGGTGCGTGGTCGCCACACGCCGGCCACCTCCTCCCTGCCTGGCTGCTGGCCTAGAGGGTTGGGAGGGCACCAACACGAGGCCCTCGCCGTGGCCTCCTTATCCTCTCCCTCTTCTCCAGCGAGCTCTCCCTCTTGCTCTCTTTCTCCCCCTGCTCCGCCATAGCCGAGCTCTGCTCGTGCTCGCCACCGTCGCGCTACCGCCCCCTCGCCTCGCTCGGTAGCCCCCGAGAACCGCTGCTACCCCCTCGTCCTCCCCATGACCCTAGAAGGCACCGGGAGCCCCTCTACGCCACGCCATCGCCGTTCCTCCCCACTGGTCACCAGAGCTCCGCCCTGACATTCTGCCCCGTCCGGACCTCCTCCGACCTTGCCGTCGCCTCTGTTGGAACCGCGGTGAGCCGCTGGTGCTCCTCCCCTTCTCCCCCTTCTCTCCCGCGCCCCGTAGACGCCGCGCCCTTCTGGCCCGAGCTCCGGCCGCCGCTGCCCTCGACACCGGCGTCGATCCCGCCCACCCTAGCCTCTGGTTCGGGGCTAGATCAACACGTGGTCTAGCGTAGGCTCTCCCAGCGCTCTCCGCCGTCCATTTGGTCGCCGGAGGAGGGATTCCGACCCCCTCCGCCGTCCCTGACGTCACCGACGGCTCAACGTCGGCGAGTCAACCTGTCTGACCGTCAGGGGTTTGACCCCTGGGTCGCTGACAGGTGGGGCCGGGCCCAGTAGTCAAATCTTAATTAAGAAAATTAATTAGTTAGTTTAATTAACTAGGCCCAGATCTGTTAATTAGTTAGGATTAGTTTTAATTAATCAGTTAATTGATTGAGTCACTGACATGTCGTCCCCACATGTCAGGTTTCACTCTGGCCCGGTCAGCTGACCAGCTGACGTCATAGTGACGCGAGGCTGATATGATTATTTCATTTTCTAGTTTAAAAATAATTCCAGAAATTATTCAAAACTTCAAAAATTCATATAAATTAATCTGTAAATCAGATGAAAATAATTTATATATGAAAATTTATCAGAAAAATCCAATGAATCCAATGGTGCTATTGTCATGCATGTTAGAGCAATATAAATAGGTGAACATTGACAATTACTTATAGGTTAGTATATGGAATTTGAAATAAAGAACGATTTTGAACCTATATTCAAACTCATTTCAAATTAACTTGAATACTAATTGCATTAGCTCATCCATACATGCTATCATGCCATGATCATGCATCATATTGTTGCACTTGCGTGTGTTGATTGTTTGTTATCTGCATAGCGGTAGGCCCTGCTTCTGAGGATACCCCCGAGTATCCTGACGAAGGAGAGAACCTTTCCGCTACCCAGCAAGGCAAGCAACCCCTTTGATCATTCCGATAACATCCTACTCTCTTGCTCCTGCTCTTGTTTATTGCATTAGGACAGTCGATCACATGTCAGTCATACACGGTAGATGATCCTATTCTACTGCATAACCTGACATTGTCACAGTAAATAGTCAAACCTTGCAACCTAGCATACCTAGTAGATGCTTGTGCCATGATGTGCTTAGATTACTTTGCGTGCTATGCTTAGAGTTGGGTCAGGTCTGATTCATCTGGGTGATGAACTGAGTGAAATGATGTTGTTCTGATGTGGTGATATAATGATGAACTCGATTTAGTAAAGGTAGCGATGAGAGGCTAAGTAGGAGTACATAGCGTGTTGTCTCATTGGAACCGTTCTTAGGAACTGAGTTCCGTGTTTTAATTGACCCTCTCGACTTATCATTCTCTTAGTCCTTAGTCCAAGAGTTGCAAGTAGTTTCTGGTGTTTATATCATGCTGGAGGCCGTGCGTAGCGCTGACCCTAGGGGTGGGTTACGACGTGGTAGGCAGTGGCACGGTGTACCAACGGTCACCCGAATGGTGGGCTTGGGAACCCTGCTCACATTGTTTGGGGCCGTAGCGGAAACTTCGGCCGGATTTCCGTGCGGGTTCAATCTCAAATAGGCGATAGCCTGGACTAGAGGTCTTATGTGATTGACGGTTGTGGCTGACTCCCTCGCTGGGCATCCGCTTGAAGGTTGCCGAGGTGCGTGGTTTTATGAGCACATAGCGATAAGCGGCGAGAGCATGTGTGAAGAAGTACACCCCTACAGGGTATGAAACTATTCGAATAGCCGCATCCTCGGATATGGACTACTTGGAGAACTTATGCTATTCATAGATAATCAAATGGATACTCATAAAAATATCAAGATAAGTGTGAGTACCGTGGATGGCACTCTCCCAGGACGGGGAAGTGAATCCATGCTGGTGTATTGTTATGGAGTCAATGGACTCATGTGCGATATCTAAAATGTAAACTAAGAGTTAAAATTGAGTAGTGCAGGTTAGCCATGAGTCAAAGCTGGCATTGCTGCATAACTCCACCTCCCCCTTTGTTGATACATGAGCATGAATAGACTAGGTCTGTTTTAAAGACTTGCTGAGTACGTTTGTACTCACGTTTGCTTAATAAATGTTGCAGATGAGACCCAGGACCCATTAGGTGGGTTCTTTCTAGACATTGACGATGCCGAATAGCTGGTGTCCCAGCTACGACCTATGCCCTGTGGCGGGCTATAGATAGTCAGGCCATGTGCCTTTTTATCCTTTCATCGGTCTGTACTCAGACAACTTATGCTTCCGCTTCCTTGTTGGGGAACGTTGCATGGGAAACAAAAAATTTCCTATGCACACGCAGATCTATCCATGGTGATGAGCATCTACGAGAGGGAGAGTGGATCTACATACCCTTGTAGATCGCTAAGCGGGAAGCGTTAAGAAAAGCCGTTGGTGTACTCGAACGTATTCGCGATCCAAATCGCCGTGCGTCCCGCGATCCAATCACGATTTGTCCCGCGATCCGACCACAATCCGTCCCACGAACTTGATCACGATTCGTCCCACAAACTTGATCACGATCCTTCCGATCTAGCACCGAACGGACATCACCTCCGCGTTCAGCACATGTACAGCTTGATGACGATCTCCACCGTCTTGATCCAGCAAGAAGGAGTGGAGAGGAAGAAGAGTTCTCCGGCAGCCTGACGGCGCTCCGGCGATGGCGGTGGAGCAATTTCGGCAGGGCTTCGCCTAAGCACTGCAGAAAACCGATCTTGAGGAGAAACTATGCACTGGAGGAACGGGTAGGACGTGGCTGAAAATCTAGTGCAAAAACCCTAAAACCTCCAATATATATAATAGGAGACGAGGAGAGGCCTTGGCACAAGGGACAAGGACTCCTTGCTTCGGCCGAAGGAGAGAGGGAGAGGTGGAGTCCACCTCCAATCCTAGTAGAACTAGGATTCACCCTATTTTGCCTTTTTCACTTTTTCTCTTAGGCCTTTTTTCCTCCAGCCACATGGTCCTCTTGTGGATGTTCCACAAGCCCACTAGGGGCTGGTTTCCACACTCCTACATCCCATGTAGCCTCTTGGGTCGAAATACCCCTCCTGGTGTCCTTCCGGTACACTACCGACACTCCCGGTACACTACCGATGAGCCCGAAACTTTTCCGGCGACCAAAACAGGACTTCCTATATATGAATATTTACCTTTGGACCATTCCGGAGCTCCTCGTGACGTCCAGGATCTCATCCGGGACTCTGAACAAACTTCGGTCACCACCATACATAACTCTATACTACTGAAACATCACCAAACCTTAAGTTCTTAGACCCTGCGGGTTCGAGAACTATGTAGACATGACCGAGACACCTCTACGGTCAATAACCAATGGTGGGACCTGGATGTATGCATTGGTTCCTAAATATTCTATGAAGATCTTTATCGATCGAACCTCTATGTCAAGGATTTAGTTAATCCCGTATGATGTTCGCTTTGTTCTTCGGTATGTTACTTGCCCAAGATTCGAGCGTCGGTATCTCCATACCTAGTTCAACCTTGTTACTGGTAAGTCTCTTTACTCGTTCCGTAATACAAGATCCCCTAACTAACACTTAGTCACATTGCTTGCAAGGCTTATTGTGATGTTGTATTACCGAGTGGGCCCTGAGATACCTCTCCGTCACATGGAGTAACAAATCCCAGTCTCGATCCATGCCAACTCAACAGACACCCTCAGAGACACCTGTAGAGCACCTTTATAGTCACCCAGTTACGTTGCGACATTTGATACACACAAGGTACTCCTCCGATATCTGTGAGTTGCATGATCTCATGGTCATAGGAACATATACTTGACATGGAGAAAACAGTAGCAATAAACTGACACGATCATAAGCTATGTTTGTAGTTTGGGTCTTGTCCATCACATCATTCTCCTAATGATGTGATCCCGTTATCAAATGACATCTCATGTCCATGGCTTGGAAACCTTAACCATCTTTTGATCAATGAGCTAGTTCACTATAGGCAAACAAGGGACATTGTGTTTGTCTATGTATCCACACATGTATCCATGTTTCCAATTAATACAATTATAGCATGGATAATAAACGATTATCATGAACAAGGAAATACAATAATGAACACTTTATTTATTGCCTCTAGGGCATATTTCCAACAGTCTCCCACTAGCACTAGAGTCAATAATCTAGTTCAGATCACTATGTGATTTACATTGTAATGAATCGAACACCCATGCAGTTCTGGTGTTGATCATGTTTAGCCCTTGGAATAGGTTTAGTCAACATTGGAAGAGGTCTGCAACATTCAGTTCATGTGCACTTTGCAAATATTTATGTCTTTGTCCATGATGTAATCGCGGATGGAGTTGAAGCGTCGCTTTATGTGTCTGGTCCTCTCGTGAAACCTATATGTGTCTTACCCATTCGATGGGGTTGTAGCTTGATTAAACCTCCTTAACCGATAGCTGAACAAAGTCTTCCTTTTCCCCTTTGTACAGGACGGCAAGTGCAGAAGCCAACACCGCTTGATTAGCAGGGCCCAGTCATCGGGAGCAAGTGGTGTCACTAGTCCCGTTGTAACGCCACGGAGGGTGTATTCTTTGTTGGAGAGGCTGAACGCATCAGGTGATGGAGGCGGCCATTACATCAATCATGGTCAGCTTGTGATGAGCCAGTAGCCTAACGTGAGCGGCCAAGCGCTGCACCTTGGCACCATCCTCTTGAGATGAATTCCTCGGTCGCCAGTTGTACCTTTTCTTAGAAGGAGCATTGGAGTATTAGAGCAAACCCCTCCGAGATGGATCGAATAGGGGGACATCCTCAATATAAAACCATTCTGAAGACTATTCTCCGGACTCCATCTTTGGTGTCCCTACTGGATAACCCGTCCCGGCTATGCGGCATACTTCGTCTTCTCCGACTTCCCGAATTGTCTCGCCCTGAGTACAAGGGATGAGACAGAAGTACTTCCTTCATAGTCCAAAATGAGCTTCACAGCCCAGAAACATCTCACATAGGGCAACGAAGCCCGAGATGTGCAGAATGGACCCGGAGGGTGAGATGATGGAGCTGGATCCCATAGAACTCCAATAATGCCCTCAGGAAGGGATGAATGGGGAATCCTAGGCCTCCCAAGAGGAAGGACACGAGGCATACCCGCTCTCCCTTATAGGGATTAGGCAAATTCTCCGAGAAGGCTTCATTATTAAAATAGGTCAAATCAGCGCGGGTAGCCGCTAGATCCGAGGACAATCTGTCCAAACAGAACAATCAGTAGCAATTTATGAAAAAGTGTACTTATGTAACTCAAACAATTATGCAAAATTATAAAATTATAAATAATTTATATGAAAACACTGTGAATTTTTTCCAGAAACTTTCCATGTGCCAGTAAAATATGAAAATTCAAACACCACAACAAAAGTTTCTGTTTTTACACAACACATATCAAACATGTAACTCAAGCGTCCTAAGAGGCAATTCTTGGAACTTTATTTTGAAAAACAATATTATAAATAACATATAACATGTAACAACAGATTATAATGATGGTCCAAGAAAAACACATATCATGTGACGAATAAAAATATAGCTCCAAGTAAGATGTACCGATAATGCTAGAGACGAAAGAGGGGATGCCTTCTGGGTCATCCCCAAGCATAGACGCTTGAGTATTCCTTGGATATTACCTTGGGGTTCCTTGTTCATCCCGAATCTTAGGTCCTTTCTTCTCCTTGTTCACCTCATATTGGTATCTCACCCAAAACTTGAAAACTTCGATCACAGAAAACTTAACGGAACTTCGTTAGATGGTCTAGTATAGTAAATATAGATCATTCACTTAGGTACTGTTAATACAAGATTCATATTTATTATCACATAATACCTACTATATTCCATAATTCCCACAATTTATATCACCAAATATAAGCCATGGAAAAACTTGAAACAAGCAAATTATGCATGCAAAACAGAATGTAACAAAAATAGAATAGTCTGAATGACCACCATACTTCCCTGACTCTAAAAATTCTGAAGAATGAAGAAAGATCATAGAATTTGCATATAATTATTTTTAAAAATTTCAGAATTATGTCGCGCTCTAGTAAAATCACATAATTCATATACTGGACGCAAAACTTTGTGTTTTTGAATAGAATCAAACAAACAAGTTTCCACACTATCCCAAAGGCTTTACTTGGCACTTTATTGAAATAAAAGACACAAAACATGATTACTATAGTACCTTAATCATGTGATCATATAAAAATATAAATTAAAAGTGTTGGGTTGTCTCCCAACAAGCGTTTTTCTTTAATGCCTTTTAGCTAGGCATGATGATTTCAATGATGCTCGTATAGGAATAAAAGTTGAAACATGCAAGAGAGCATCATGAATCTGATGGCAAACACATTTAAGTCTAACCCACTTCCTATGAATAGGCATTTTGTGAGCAAAAAATTATGGGAGCAAGAATAAATTAGCATAGGAAGGCAAAACAAGTGTAACTTCAAAATTTCCAACACATAGAGAAGAAACTTGATATTATTGCAATATGTAAAGTCATATGTTCCTCTCTCATAGGGATTTTCAGTAGCATCATGAATAAATTCAAAAATATAACTATCACATACATCATTATTTTCATTATCTATAAGAATAGAAAATTTATCACTCTCCACATAAGCAAACTTCTTCTCATTCATAATAGTTGGAGCAAACTCAATGAAATAACTATCATGAGACACTCGATTTACATACCCACTTTGAATATTAGAATCATGATGACAAGTTTCATGGTTACTATCAGTATTTATAACATACATGTCATCACAATAATCATCGTACATAGGATGCATGCTATCATCATAATAGTTTTGCTCATCAAAACTTGGGGGACTAAAATATCATCTTCATCAAACATAGCATCCCCAAGCTCGAGGTTTTGCATATCATTAGCATCATGATTAGTTAGAGAATTCATAATAAAAATATTTATATCATGCTCATCATTCAAGGAATTCTCATCAAGTATTTTCGTAATTTCCTCCTCTACCAATTGAGCACAATTTTTTGAATCCTTGTTTTCATGAAAGGCATTATAAAGATGAAACAAATGATGCAACCAAAACTCCATTTTTTGTAGTTTTATTTAGCAAAAGCAAAGTAGTGAAAAAAATAAAATAAAAGATTTAGTTACAAGACCTAAAGATATATCTTCAAGCACTCACCTCCCTGGCAACGGCGCCAGAAAAGAGCTTGATGTATAGTACGCAACTTTATTATTGTAGACTATGTTGGGTCTCCAAGCGCCGAGTTTTGTAGGACAGTAGCAATTTTCCCTCAAGTGGATGACCTAAGGTTTATTAATCCGTGGCAGGTGTAGGATGAAAATGGTCTCTCTCAAACAACCCTGCAGTCAAATACAAGAAATCTCTTGTGTCCTCAACACACCCAATACAATGGCAAATTGTTTAGGTGCACTAGTTCGGCAAAGAGATGGTGATACAAGTGCAATATGGATGATAGAAATAGGTTTTTGTAATATCAAAATATAAAAACAGCAAGATAACAATTGGTAAACAACAAGCAAAACATGGTATAAATGCTTGGAAATAAGGCATAGGGTCCGTACGTTCTCTAGTGCAATCTCTCAACAATGCTAATACAATTGGATCACATAACCATCCCTCATCGTACAACGAAGAATCACTCCAAAGTTCTTATCTAGCGGAGAATATAAGAAGAATTTTTTTGTAGGGTAATAAACCACCTTAAAGTTATCCTTTCCGATCGATCTATCCAAGAGTTCATACTAAAATAACACCAAGTTATCCTTTTTGATCGATCTATCTAAGTGTTCGTACTAGAATAACACCATATGGTACACATCAACCAACTCTAACGTTACATAGATACTCCAATGTCACCACAAGTCTCCATGAGTTAATTATATGATATGCATCAAACAATTTTAGATTCATCATACTCAATCTAACACAAAGAATCTCAAAGGGTGCCCCAAGATTTATATTGGAGAACAAGGTATGAAAACGTGCAATCAACCCCTATGCATAGATCCCCAAGGCCACAGAATCTGCAAGTTGACGCCATAACATATATCAAGTGAATCACTTGAATACACCAATGTCACTATGGGTATCCACATGCTAGACATACATCAAGTGCTCTCAAATCCATAAAATTAATCAATCCGATAATAACAAAATATCAAAGGGAAACCTCAATTCATCACAACAAGATAGAGAGGGGGAAACACCATATGATCCAACTATATTAATAAAGCCCATGATACATCAAGATTGTGCCATCTGAAGAACATGAGAGAGAGTGAGAGATTGAATAGATAGCTACTGGTACAACCCGTCAGCCCCAAGGGTGGGCTACTCCCTCCTCAACATGGCCTCCACTGAGATGATGAAGATGGCTACCGGAGATGATCTACCCTCTCCAGCAGGGTATTGGAACGCCTACATATTGTTTTTCATCGATATAGAGAGTTGTGGTGGCAGAACGAGGAGTCCAGGCTTATTTCTGGTGGTTTCTGAATATATAGGATTTTTGCGCGTCGGTTTCATGCGAAGATGGGTCATGAGTGGACCACAAGACACGAGGGCGTGCTAGAGGGGGCTGGCGCAGCTAGTGGGTTGTGCCCACCTCGTGGCTCGTCTAGACCTCCCACGAAGCTTCTAGTGCCTCTTTTGTTCCAAAAAAATCATCAAAAAGTTTGGTTGCATTTGGAGAACTTTTATTTCTGCACAAAAAACAACACATCGATAGTTCTGCTGAAAACAGCGTCAGTCCGAGTTAGTTCTAAAAATATATATAAAGTGCATCAAAACCATATAAAAGTATTGTAAACATAGGTGAATATGGCATGAATAGTTCATAAATTATCGATACATTGGAGACGTATCAATGACCATCTTTATCTTACGCTAACTGTCATTGGATATCCATGTTGCGTTGTCAATATGACATCCATGGAGTCATCAACAAAGGTAATCCCAGGATTTCCTTCACTCGTGTTCTTGAAAATCAAGGGATGCACTTCTTGAAATGAAAACTAAGATCATAAATTAGATATATCGAAATAATAGTGCAACATGCAAATACGAGAGTAACTTAGAGAACATAACAATATATAGCTGAAAGCAAAGTCCAAATTAGATAATAAAAAAATAGATAATGCAACAAATATTTGATGCAAATATGAGAGTAACTCACTGAACAATACATCATTAAGTTGCCTAATTTATAAGAGAAAAATTATCTTCAACGTCTAGGCTGCATGTGGCACCGTAGCTTTTATCCAAATGTAGCAATATAATGTAGATGTTCATAAATTTAGGCCATGCCGACCGTGGTAGGCTGAGATTCAACATACCAAAGGTCCATGTAGTCATTTGGCATGGCGAGATAGAACTTCTGTTTCCAACTGGCCGTGACCACACTTGCCTGATTTGTGCTCCCACTTTGGACCCCTAAATGAAAACGCTCAAATCAGTGGGAAGAAAAATGAATCCTCAACGATTTCTGCCGGTTGATTAAGAACGGCGGATGGACTACGATAAGAGATGAGTGAATATTTTGCTAAATTAAGTACCTTCTCCATGAGGAAAATCCCCGACCCAATTCTGCAAAAAAAACCAAAGAGACTCCAAAAAGTCGGTGTAGATTGGCGGTGACAAGCGGTAGGGGCAAAATCCCGTGCCGTTTCGAGCGTGACCTCCTCCCGCCGTCAAGCTTAGGGTGGCCGCTGTTGTAGAAGTTGATGAGGCACAGAGTTGCGGAGGAGTGCGTGGCAAGTAGGTGTGGATAAAGTGGGCAGGGGGTGAGGGTTTCCTTTTTTCCTTTTGGATGTGTGGGTGAACGCACACGGTTCGCACAAGCGTGGGAGATAAAACGCATGCGGTAGTAAATCACCGAGATTGAGGGGGAGTCCAAATTTCCCTCTTGGTTTGTCATCCAGTTTCTTTTCTACGATCAGTATACCCCCTCCAATGCAACATGTTCAAATTTTGCATTTTCCTTGCTCATTTACCATATGTAGGCCATCATGTGCCTTTTCTAGGCATTAATGAACAAAATTCAGATTCAAACAATCGGTGCATGAAAAAGTGACAAAAATGAGTCTGGAAAGCCATCATCATGGTATTTAGTAAATGCTCTTGCCTTTTACAAGGAGTGAGCAGAGATTTCGAGGATATGCGTGGAAAGAGTCAACCACAAACGTGTCATTTATTGGTTTTCAACTATAGAGAAGTGAAATACATGCTTGAAAACCATGACATCTGGCATGGGGCCATGGTATGGCCTCACCATGTATTGGTAAAAAAATGTGAATGTTTGGCTTATGTCGTCATGCACGCCCTTCATACATCGAACCATCACCGAGGAAGTTTCATGGTTTCGAGAGGGAAATGACCAAGATTGAAGGGGAATTCAAATTTTGTCCTTGTGTTTTTTTCATATGATGAACATACACCTTGCAAATCACCGTGTTCAAATTTGGCCCTTTTTCGGGCTCATTTGCCATATTTAGGGGATTATGTTTATTTTCTAGGCATTAAATCACATAATTCAAGTTCAAACAATCGGCGCATGAAAAGATGCACAAGAACAATCTGGAAAACCATGCTCGTGCTATTTATTAAATTGTCATGCCTTTTACAAGGAATGGGCAGGGATTTCAAGGATACATGTGTCAAGAGTCAACCACAAACCTGTCGTTTATTGGGTTTTTCAACTATAGAAAAATGAAATACATGCTTGAAAAACATGACGCCTGGAATGGTGCCATGGTATGGACTCACTATGCCATCGTAAAATTTTGAGAAGGTTTGGCTTATGTCGTCATGCACGCCCTTTATAAATTGAACCATCACCAAGGTAGTTTCATGGTTTCGAGACGAAAATCACCAAGATTGAATGGGAATCCAAATTTCCTTCATCCTTCAGTTTTTTCTATGATGAACATACACCCTACAAATCACCGTGTTCAAATTTGGCACTTTTTCGGGCTCATTTGCCATATTTAGGGGATTGTGTGCATTTTCTAGGTATTAATGCACAAATGAATCCAATCCAACTACAACTGCACACGTGTGATGAGAGGGATGTGGATTGCGGTGCATCTTACGGTGCACACGCGCGATCCGCATGGCTGGGGTTCCGGCCAATCATAATGCAAAACATAATAGGCTCAGCACACACTGTTTACGAAGGCGACGGAGGTGAACCATGGGCAATAATTAATGACCAAGATTGTAAGGGAAGCCAAATTTTCGTCGTCGTTTGTACTTGAGCTCCTAAAAGCGCCGCACTGTATTGTTGTCCGGCCACTCCGCCCTAGAGTTTTATCAAGCGTCGTTCATGGCACCGCGTCGCATAGTAACTGCTAAGGAAGCTATGGCGTCCCACCGCGCCAAGTTCCTCGCTACCCGTGACCGCACACATGGTAAGGAAGTGATGACACCCCATCGTGCCATGTTCATCGCCGCCCGCAGCCGCAGAACTACGTGGGCGGACTTTGATGCTGCCATGGCCAAATGGCTAGTGGATGAAGAGGCGGCCAAAGCCGCTGAGAAGGAGCGGAAAATACACAAAGTAGTCAAGAAAAGAGAGTCCTGCCGCCGCAAGAAAGAATAGGTGACACGCCGTGCCGAGGAGAGCTCGGCGGAGATCCAAGCACGGTGGGCTGCTGCCGACAAGACCAAGAAGGAGAACGACGACGTCTAGCCGGCATGCCCCGATACCAGCATGTGAGAAGTAATTAGTCCGTGTCTCACCCGTAAGTTTGTATAATTAATTATGAGCATCTACCACTACTACATACTAGTTTTATAGCAAATTACTAGTAGTACTTTAAGTTGGTACTATCTATTATTAACGTACAATGTCGATAAGTGCATCCGTTGAGGGATTTCAGCGTTGATTAACATGTGTTCACTAAAGTTTTGTAGCCGTACCCCGGCCCTAAATCCTCCCAAAATAGCCGCCCGTAGCCACCCGTAGCCACCAGAGACTACAACTGGTCGCAACTTGTTTTTAGTCCCACGTCGCCGCACTAGTTGGCACACATAGAGCTTAATAGCCACCCCGGCGGATGACAACAAGCTTCTCTTTTGTTGCATAGGATCAATTCTGGCTATGTGAGCGAGGTAGGTTCACACTTGATTGCATTTCATAACCTGATGATTTTTTATCAAGTGTTACCTTTGCTGTAACATCCCAAATTTTTTCATTTTGGAATGTTATGAATATAGCTATGCATCTATCATCATCATTGCTTGAATGTATATATTAGTTGAAATGCCTTCTCTGAATTTCTGAAACCCCCTTTCTACTTTCAATGTGTGGCTTTCTTCTATTTGAAAGTCTTGGTTAAAAGTTCAAATAAGAGGGGAGGAACATGACACTCCACACCAGGGACTAATTGGTGATTTATTTGAACAAAAATAACCAGGAGTTATTCTGAAAATATTTGCAAAAAGGATTTAAAAACAAATAGGCAATTCTGAAAATAATTTTTTTTTGAAAGCATTCAAATGACAGAATAAAAATGTTCATTAAATAGCATCTGTTATTATTTTAATTTTGGTATATTTATTTCCTACTTTTAACCACGGTAACGGATTTTTTATTTAAACCGACCGGCCCACAGGCTTTTACTCGCGTATTAATTACAAGCTGGCCGACCGACGCGCATTCATCTCTCCCTCTCTCGCTGAGCGGCGGACCCCACCCCGACCGCCCGAAGACCTCGCTCGGTCATCACTCTCCTCCCCCCCCATGACCTCGTCGCCGGCCGTTTCTCCCACCCCCATAGATCCCGCCTCCCATCACTCCCTCTCGCTCCCTGCACCCCCTATAAGTACCGGCCACTCCTCGCTCTCCATTTCCCCCCAAAACTCCCTCCTACCTCGCCGGAAGGCTGCCGCATCTCGTCGCCGGAGTTGCAGCCCCCAACCGAAGCTCTTCCCCACACTTGCCGTCGACTCCGTCCACCCCTCGCCACACGGTTGCCACCAATCGACGCCGGACGTCAAGCACCGCCGCCCGAACCACTCCGCTGCTTCCCTCGACCACCGGAGCGCCAACACCGACAACTTCGCCATCTCGGACTCGCCGGAGAACCCTCGCCGGCGACCTCTTCTCTGTGAGCTTCCCCCTCCCACTCCGTAGCCGTACGATCTCAAACCGACGCACGAGATTAGATCGGATTAATTTCCGAATCGTTTTCCTCTTCGGTCCGGTCGACCGCCTGCAACCATCCAACGCACCCGCTAGCCAGCCAATAGGATTGCGCCACGTAGCCCCCCTGGCCGTTGAAAATCAAGTTTTCTTTTCTGTTTTTGTTTTAGTTAACAGAGTGATTTCAAATTTTGTTTTTCTTATAACTTTTAATATATTTAATGTTTTGAGTTGATTCTTTTTGCAATAGCTCACATTTTTAATTTAGTTTCACCCTGTACCTTTAAATTTCAAATTTGAACTACAAATTTGAATTTAATCAAATTTGCTCAAAACATTCAAATCTGAATAACTAGAGTTTGAAAATAGATTTTGATATGAATCTTTTTGCTACTGCTTGGTATTAGTTAGGACTACCTTCATGCTTAGTTTCAGAATTTTTAGGATGATTTTTTCTTAGTGTTTTATCTATAAACAGATTCTGCCTATTAGTTAGTATAGTTTAAATTAACTTAATTTTAGTTAGTTTAACTTAGATTTAGTTTTAATTTGTTTAGTAGGTTCTGTTGTTTAAACATTTAGTGTTTTACTTGTTGTTAATAAAAATATAAATTGTTTAGTTTATTTCTTTGTTAATATAGGAATCACAACTTCTTTTCAAATAGGTTTATTTTTTTACTAAACAACTAGTTAGTAATAGTTTTCTTTCAACAAAGTTTTATATAATTTAATTCTGTTTTCTAAGACAAGTTTTTAGTATTTTACATTTTGTTAAGATAATGTTTTGTTAATAAATAATAAGTTTAGTTTCATTTTTTTGTTAGTAAAACTATAGCTACCTCATCTAATAGTGTTTAACCAAACTTTTAAAAACTTTACTAAAGTTTTTCCCAACAAACTTTAATGAATTCAATTCTGTTATTA
The DNA here is from genome assembly GCA_022496015.1 of Hordeum marinum. Lineage (NCBI taxonomy): Eukaryota > Viridiplantae > Streptophyta > Magnoliopsida > Poales > Poaceae > Hordeum > Hordeum marinum. Next base: position 363,388,865 of record CM039675.1, on the reverse strand, counting down.
ATCAAATATTTTTATTGTTTTCTTGCTGTCAACTATTGTTTTGGTTAATACCAATAGTTTCATTATGTTAGTAGTGTTTTATCAATCATCTTTTAGAAAACAAAACTTTGTGCGTTTTCTTGCCCGTGATTTGTGCATTGTTTTGTCTTGATTGGTTACTAGTTCATGGTTGATGTTTGTGTGTGACAGTATTTTGTTTTATGCTTATTCAGTGCTCTTGTTTGCTTCGTTAGATTATCCGGAGTGCGAAGCTTGTTACCTAGAGTCACTCACGTACGAAGATCATCAATCAGGCAAGTCACTTTGATCATCTTTACCCATGTTTTTATTGCATTAGTTCTACCATTTCCCCCCAGTTGCATGCAAAGTAGGTAATTGGAAACTTGGTCACATTTGTTGTAGTATCATGTGGTAGGTACCCCCTCAACACCTGACACATTTGGCCCCGGGAAACGTTGCTTTACTTTTTGCTATGCTATTAGTAGATGGTGTTGGTTGTGTGATTCATGAGAGTTGAGAGAGTTAATAATTTCAAGACCTACATAATGATCAAGACATCAAGACTCCGAGTTTTCAACATACCTCTAGGAGGATGATGGTTGAACGGCACCCTGGAGATACCAGTGGATTTGCCTAGGTGTTGCTGGAGATGGCAGTATTCACGCGGAAAGATCCACCCAGGCACAAAGAGATGGATGGATGCTTCAAGACCCAAGGCTTACTTGCACAGCCACAAGTCATTATGGGCTCTGGCTTGGTTGGATATTGTGGTGACCCTGGACAGGCGGTGCTACGAGATGTAGAAGAACGGTAGGAAAGGATGGGCACCGACAGAGTCGCAGGGAAACCCTTTGGAAGACCATGTTTTGGTCATCCGTTTCTCAAACACCCTGAAGTGAGAGAAATCAAACGGAGGTGAACAAATCTTGTGGGGAACGTGTGCAAAGCTCTACAGAGTACTCAAACCTAATCGATTAGCCGTGTCCAGGGTCATGGACGAGTTGAGCCAAAGGAACTGAAAACTTCTGGAACTCTCAACACAATTAATATGATGATGTGGGTATTAATAACTTGGGTATGAGAATTGGTTGGTGGAACTATCTCATTAATCAACCAACTTAGTAATATTTTTGCTTAGCCCTCTCTTGGTGTAGGAAAAAAATTGGCTTTATGCAAAAAACTTACCACCCCACCTGCCATATAAGCATGTAGATTAGATGATTATCTTTTCACCCCTCTCTTGTGACTTTGCCGGCATATTCTATATGCTGACCTACACGGCTGCAACGTATCATGTTGCAGAGTACTTTTCCGACCAGGAGTGAGGACACGTTCTACGCTCAGTGAGATGCCCTTGGAGTCAGATGGACTCATCTACCTTCGACGCTTCCGCAAGACTTAGTTATTCTCATGAGTTGGCCATCGGCCACTTTATTGTAATCTTTATTGTAATAAAGGACTCGATATGAGATTTCGATTAATATAATGCTGTGTGATTTCCCTTTGATATATACATTGATGTACCGTGTGTGTACCAGCATGATCTTGGGATGGTACGGAAACACCGGAGATTCGACCTTTCAGGTCGGGTCGCTACATTTGCCTCGTTCATGTACATTGAATAAGCCTACTACACTGAAATATAATTTTATATTTCCAAGGGCGGCTATAGATGCTGATAGATATAAGAATTTTTAGAAGATCTCAAAACACACGGTTTCTGTGGCGTACCCGTATGCATTTTCTGCGTTAATGATCCATAAGTCAGTTACTTGTGCGGTCTTTTCTAATAAGCCAAGAGTAACATTGACCCAAAAAATCAACTACACATGTAGATTTTTTTGGAGACGAGATCTGCTACCTGTTGAGCTTGCGTTGGTTTTCCCTTGAAGAGGAAAGGGTGATGTAGAGAAGTAGATAATTATTTCCCTTAGTTTATGAGAACCAAGGTATCAATCCAGTAGGAGGAACAAGCAAGTCACCAATGAATGCACCTACACAAACAATCAAGCTCTCGCACCCAATGCTATAAAGGGGTTGCCAATCCCTTTACAATTATTTGCAAGGATTAGATCTGAGAAAGATAGATGTAAACGAGAACAGAAAGTAAAAGATAAATAAATTGCAGCAAAGTATCTTTGGTATTTTTGGTTTATATATATGAAAATACATTGTGGAAAGTAGACTCGGGGGCCATAGGTGTCACTAGAGGCTTCTCTCTTGAAGGAAAATATCATGGTGGCTAAACAAATTACTGTCAAGAAATTGATAGAAAAGTGAATAATCATGTAGATATCCAAGGTAATGATCATGCATATAGGCATCACGTCCATGTCAATTAGACCGAAACGATTCTGCATCCACTACTATTACTCCACACATCGACCGACTCCTGCCTGCATCTAGAGTATTAAGTTCATGAAGAATAGAGTAACGCATTAAGAAACATGACATGATGTGGAGGAATAAACTCAAGCAATATGATGAAAACCTCATCTTGTTACCCTTTATGGCAACAATACAATACATGCCTTGCTGCCCCTACTATGTCACTGGGTGAGGACACCGCAAGATTGAACCCAAAACCTAGCACTTCTCAAATTGCAAGAATTACCAATCTAGCTGGCCAAACCAAACCAATAACTCGAAGAGACTTACAAGGATATGAAGTCATGCATATAAGAATTCATAGAAGATTCAAATAAGCGTAGTGGATAATCTGAACATAAACTCGCACTTCATTGAATCTTGACAAACACACCACAAAAGAGTATTACATCGGATAGATCCCCATGAAGATCATCAAGAACATGGTATTATAGATCAAAGAGAGAGAAGAAGCCATCTAGCTACTAGCTATGGACCCGTAGGTCTGTGGTGGACTAGTCACGCATCATCGGAGGGGCAATGGTCTTGACGTAGATGCCTTCTTTGATCGAAACCTCCTCCGGCAGATTACCAAAAAAGGCTCCAAGATTGGATCTCTCAGGAACGGAGTCTTCCAGCGGCAGAAAAGTATTTGCGTGGCTCTATTATTGGTGTTGGGGGAATATTTGGGTATTTATAGGACGAAGAATAGGGTTAGGAGACCTGTTAGGAGACGAGAAGCCTGCAGGCGCGGCCCCTACCAGGCTTGTGATCTCCTGGTAGATCCCTGGCGTGCACTCCAAGCCTAGTTGATTTGTTTCCTTCCAGTAAAAAACATTCCAAAGATTTTATTCCATTTGGACTCCGTTTAATATTCCATATCTACAAAACTCAAAAACAAGGAAAAAACGGAAACTGGCGCTAGGCTCTAGATTAATAGGGTTGTCCCAAAAATAATATAAAATAGCATATTAATGCATATAAAACATCCAAAACAGATAATATAATAGCATGCCATCATAAAAAATTACAGATACGTTGGAGACGTATCAGCATCCCCAAGCTTAAGTCCTGCTCGTTCTCGAGTAGGTAAATGATAAAAACAAAATCTTTTATGTGGAGTGCTACCTAACATATTTGTCCATGGAATATTCTCTAGTGTGGCATGAATACTCAAATCTGTAAGAGTCAAAACAAAAGCTTAAGATTGATATAAAAACAATAACATTTCAAGCATACTAGCAAAGCAATTGTATCTCTTCAAAATATAATGGCAAAAGAAAGTTATCCCTACAATATCGTATGGTCTGTCTATGCTCCATCTTCCCCTCACAAAGTATTTATATCATGCACAACCCGATGAAAAGTCAAGCAATTGTTTTCACACTTTTATTTTTTGAAACTTTTTCAACTCTTACGCAACACATGAGCGTGAGCCATGCCTATAGCACTATAGGTGGAATAGAATATGGTGGAGGTTGTCAAGGAAAAGGAGAAGATAGTCTCACACCAACTAGGCGTATCAACGGGCTATGGAGATGCCCATTAATAGATATTGATGTGAGTGAGTAGGGATTGGCATGCCACGGATGCACTAGAGCTATAAGTGTATGAAAGCTGAAGAGGAAACTAAGTGGGGGTGCATCCAACTTGCTTGCTCATGAAGACCTAGGGCAATTTTAGGAAGCCCATTATTGGAATATACAAGCCAAGTTATATAAAAAAGATTACCATTAGTATATGAAAGTGATATAATAGGAGACTCTCTATCATGAAGATCATGGTGCTACTTTGAAGCACAAGTGTGGAAAAAGATAGTATCAATGTCCCTTCTCTCTTTTCTCTCATTTTTTCTGCTTCTTTTTTCTGTTTTTGGCGGGCATCTAAGGCCTCGTTTTTAGTTGGGCTTCGCTGGCCTCTTTTATTTTTTTATGATGTTCGGAATCTCATCCCCACTTGTGAGGGAATCATAGCTTCCATCGTACTTTCCTCACATGGGACATGCTCTAATAATGATAATCGTCACACTTTTATTTACTTACAACTCAAAAGAAAGTTACAACTTGATACTATGACAAAATATGAGTCTATATGCAAAATGGAAGTGATGGCGCAAGTCATAATAGGAAATGGTGGAAGTTGCATGGCAATATATCTCGGAATGACTATGGAAATTCCATAATAGGTAGGTATGGTGGCTATTTTGAGGAAAGATATATGGTGGATGTTTTGAGGAAGGTATATGTTGGCTGTTTTGAGGAAGGTGTTTGTTGAACCGGCGAAAGTTGCGCGATACTAGAGAGGCTAGCAAAGGTGGAAGGGTGAGAGTGCGTATAATCCATGGACTCAACATTAGTCATAAAGAACTCACATACTTATTGCAAAATTCTATTAGTCATTGAAGAAAAGTATTAACCGCATGCTCCTAGGGGAGAGTTTGGTAGGAGTTAACCATCGCGCGCTCCCACCCTCACACAAAGGTCAACAATATATAAACAAATTATCCTCCGACTTCCTTGCATAACGGTTCACCATACGTGCATGCTACGAGAATCACTAACCTTTACACAAGCATTTTTACCAAATCATAATTACTTCCTAACATGACTCTTAACATTACCATCTTTATATCTCAAAACTTTATGCAAGGAATCAAACTTCTCAAAAATACTCAATGCACTTAATATGGAAGTTTTTATTATATCCCTCTTGGATGCCTATCGTATTAGGACTAAATTCATAACCTAGACCAATTACCATGACGTTTAGAGACTCTGAAAATTATATATGTGAGGTACGAGAGTTCAATTATTTCTATAAAACGCAAACACCACCGTGCTCTAAAAAATATAAGTGAAGCACATAGAGAAAAATTGCCCATCTCAGAAGATATAAGTGAAGCACATACAGTATTCTAATAAATTCATGATTCAGCGTGCCTCTCTAAAAAGATGTGTGCAGCAAGGATGATTGTGGCAAACTAAAATCAACGACTCATATCATACAAGACGCACTAAACAATTACAGTTTAACTTCTAACATTTTCGCTTCGGCTCGGAGGAACACCTCGCCTCTACCACCGCTGACTCGGGGCGGTCTCTGGCCAAGTTGAAAAGTGCCCGAGGAACTACCCCTCAGGACTAACCAAGTATGAATAGTCTAGTTCAATCTTATCAATACCAATTGAAATGGCTATGTTTTGTACAGTTGATATATTTTGCATGTTGTAGCAAGCAGGCCTAACACGTCTTAGCTATTTTCTCTACCTTTTTATAGACAACTGGGCCATTCTCTACTCTGGCAGCACTTGCCTTGCAATGTTTAACTCTATCAATTGCATTTTTATTAGTACAAGTTTCATTGGCTATACTAGGTTGCCTGTAGTTAGAAGTGCCTTGTTATTCTCAGTACTGCACACTATGTGATGAGAAAGTATTAATTGTACAGTTCGATTTCATCTATAGCAGCTACAAACTTACAAAACATGACTTAGGATGTTGTTAAGCCTGTTGCAATTAAGAGTTGTATCCATTTTTCAATCTGTCCCTTTGCTACCGTCCTACTCTCCGCAATGAAGATATACAAGAGATGTTGTTGTTTTATTTCCATTTCCTATTTGTGGTGGATGCTAACCCTATTGTAGTTAACATGCATTTCCATGTACTTATGCAGGGCCATAACGGGCGATGTTGTTGTTTTCCATCGAGGTTAGCCGCATCCCATGTCTTACATTATTTTTCATGATTTATGCAATTGTAGTTTAGCTTCTAACATTTACTTGCTTCTTGTAGATACACATTTCAGCGGCACCGGTCCATGCTTGGACCTGGAGGAACACCTTGCCTCTGCTATGACCGACTTGGGATGGGCTGTTGTCCATATGAAGTGCCCAAAGAACTGCCCCTTAGGACTTACCAAGTATGAACTGACTAGTTGCATCTTACCAATACCAGTTGCAATGGCCATGTTTTGTATGGTTGATGTATTAAGCATGTCACAGTAAACACGCCTAACCCATCATATCTATTTTCCCTACATTTTATAGACAACAGGGTCATTCTCTGCTCTTGCGGGACCTGCCTTGTGATTTTTAACTCTGTCAATTTCATTTTTATCAGTAGTTCAATACCAGTTTCAATGGCAATGCTAGGTTGTCTGTAGTCAAACATGCCTGTTGTAGTAAACAATTCTATCCATTTTTAATCCATCCCTTTGCTACCGTGCTACTCTTTCGCAATGAAGATATCACTATAGATGCTACTATTTTATTACCATTTTCTATTTTTGGTGGATGTTAACCCTATTCTAGTTAACATTGCCTTTCCATGTACTTACGTAGGGCTATTGTTTGTCGTCGACGTTAGCGACATCCCATGTCTTATACACCACTATTCCTAAATATAAGTATTTTGATTCCAACATAGACCACATATGGAGCAAAATGAGTGATTCTACTTTCTAATCTAAACTATGTATATATACATCCATATGTAGTTCATATTGAAATATCTAAAAATACTTGTACTTAGGAACGGAGGTAGTTGTATTTTACACAATTTGTGCAATCACACTTTAGCTTCTAACATTAACTTGTTGCCTGTGGGTACATATAACATCGGCACTGATCCATGCTTCGATCCCTTTTCCATATGGGGCAATGAGATATTGATGAACAAGCATCAAGTGAGGAAACTAGGAAAGATTGTTAGGCTAAATAGATGGGTGATGGGAATTAAGCTCTTTATTTAAAAGTTGTCCAAGACAATAGTGACCTTTAGGATGGTAAGTGATGTGATGCCTTTTCCCCTGCCCATAATGAGTTACTCTATTAGACATGAGGATCTGAAAGATTTCTCTTTTCAGTGGTTTCCAAAGAAATTTACTGATTATACCTTGCAAACTACATGACCGGAGTGGAGACAACTAAGGTTAAAGTATATAATTCATACTAGCGTGATAATGGTATAGAAGTCTTCCTGAAGATGATGAAGGATGGGCGAGCGACCGTCACAAGGGCGTGGATAAAAGTTGTTCATGCCTATGCCATGCAGGAGGGCAGATTATGGCCATTCCGCTTCTTCAACACTATTAGCACCCAAAATAATTTACACTCTTCTCTTCACCTTTATGGCCTCTCAATATTGTGGTTCATCATAGTTAATTGTTCCATAATCCTTTAATTACTGAACATATTATGCCGAGAATTTTATATATGGATTGGTTATTGAACCATTGTGCTTAGAATTTGAATTCCACATTTAAAATGTCAAAATTTCTAATTCTAATAATTAATTACAGGGAAAAATAAAATTAAATATGAGAGAATTAAATAATGTACATGCTGTTAGAAAGAAAACAACGTGTGCGATGGAGAAATTGAGAACAAACGGTTCTTTGACGTGAAACGTTTGCGTTGATGGACGGACGCACACCCGATTTCCTCTGATATGCTTGTGCGATTCATCGTAATACGGCAAACATTTCAAACATGTATGCATGTATAATATTGGACAAAAATAAAACAGGGCATATATGGAGCCCGTGTGTGATAGGAATACCTATCGCACACAATTATGAAAATGGACATGTTGGCGATAGTAGAGGCACCGCACACATTTTACATTTTTGAACTGTGTGTAATAACGTACCTATCACAAATACATCGGTATATTAAATTTTTGTGATATACACCTTTTCCACAAGACTATAGAGGCGTAATCATTTCGGATGTCTCTCGGATCAGATTCGTAACGTCGAGACGTAACTTGTGGGACACGCGCGACTTCTCATACGTTTATTCTATGGCAATCGTCGGTAGCCACTCGCTTATCCCCGACGGTATGTGGGTCGTGTGGGAAGGACCCCCCTATCACTCACACTGACGAGCCGATGGTTTAATACTCCGTCATGGAAAGGGGGTAAAAACCGTTTGTATAGCATGTAACGGTAGCAGTGATGGGATGTGAATGTGGACCCCTCAAAATGCAATGGACATGTGTTTGCAAAGCTCTAGGACTCTTCATTTTTGGTTTATTGATCCAAGATCACATTACATCCATAGTAAAACCAATGCTATTAAAAGGGAATGATATTTCGATGGTGGTCTAACTGCTCAAGTACTTATAGATATTGCTCCAAAATCCTCAGTCATACTCAGATTCATATATGTCAAAAACACTAAAGTCAATCTGAGTCTCACAAATACACATATAGCCGGACTCACCAATATGCACTTGACATAGTGATACGTCCATTTTTCATATGTTTTCCTAATGCTATTTACACAGTTTTCGAGTCATATTCCATTTTATTATGCAATTCCAATGCATTTGCTCTCTTAAATTACACGATACTCCCACATCACAAGAGGAAGGTTGCCGATAGTTGGAATTCTGAGTCTGAAAAAACTACAACAAAGATAGTTGTTCTCTGGAGCTCCAAATGACCTAAAAATTGATGGATAATTATTTTGAAATATTTGAATATACTGCAAGAAAGAAGTACCGGACAAGACCCTCGATGGGGCCACAAGCTAGGGTGCACGCTCTACTCGCTTGGGTGTGCCCAGGTTGGTTGTTGGCCCCACGGAGGCCCATTGTTGATCATCTTATCATATATGAAGCCATTTACCCTAAAAAAACAAAAGACGACTTTTGGAACCAGCCGTCATCGTCTCGAGAAAGAACCAGAGGCGAAGTAGTTTTGATCTCTGGTAGAGCGATTCCGTAGGGGAAACTTCCCTCTTGGAGGGGGAAATCAAAGCCATCGTCATTAGCCACGTTCCTTACATTGTCTGAGGACTCATCTCCATCAACATCTTTGCCATGAAAATCTCATCTCCAAATTCTAGTTCATCTCTTGTGTTCATTCTCTGTATCCAACCTGAGATTGGTACCTTGGGTTGCTAGTGGAGTTGATTACATCTTGTACTTGACGCTAATTGGTTTACCTGCTGAAATATTATATGTTCAGATTGTTAATCACTTATTTATCTTCTCTAATCATGAACATAATTATGATTTTTGAATAGTTTTATTTTTTCGGAGGACATGGGAGAAGTCTTGTTATAAGTAATCATGTAAAGTTGGTTTTCGTTCAATGTTTTGATGGATGTTGTGTTGTTCTTCCACTAGTCACTACTACATGAAGGTCCTAAGATGACACATGTATTGAAGACCTTCGATCAAATTGTGTGTGACGCATGAATCACAAAGGTATAGTTCTAGATCTGTCAACAACAAAACGAACTGTGTGCGACGGCCGATCCATCAAGCACGATTCAGATAAGACTTGCGTGTACCATATGTGGCATACAACTGGTCTTCATGATCTGCTTGCGATTAGCCAAAATAGCACAAATGGCTATAAAAATCAAGATGTGTGTGATTGGAGGCAAATAGTTCACTCTGATAAACTATTTGTGATGATCCATCAGAACACAAAGGATTGGGCTTAAGAAGATGTGTGTGATACCTGACAAACATGTTAGTAATCAGAATTGTGTGAGAAGACCGATAATAACACGGACGATTCCCCTAGTAAGTTGTGTGTGTTGTGGGAAAATGGTTGCTGGTAAATAATTGCCAGTCATTGATGACACTAGCGTGTTCCTTGGTTTGTGGTATGAGATGCAATCAGCTCTGTCTGCACAACATATAAGCTCTGTCTACATGGGTGGGTGCTGGTCGGCCTGGAATTTCAGCACATGCACATGATAGTTTTTTTAACGCGTAACTGCATCATGGCACACGTAACTTTATGGCAAGGCACACATCAGGTATGGTACACAATATGGCATAAAATATAGGTCCTATGGTAGAGGCATAGGGGACAACCTTCATCCTTTGTCTTTCTTCTGTCGTGGTCAAGCTTTGAGTCTTACTCAACATCACACCTTGCAACATAGGCAAGAACCCATTCTTTGATGGGTCCACTTTGAACTCCTTCAAAATCTTTTCAAGGTATGTGTTCTGTGAAAGTCTTATTGGGCGTATTGATCTATCTCTATAGATGTCGATGCCTAATAGGTAAGCAGCTTCACCCGAGTCTTCCATTGATAAAAACTTTTCAGATAAGCCTTTATGCTTTCCATAAATTATATACCATTTCCAATCGGTAATATGCCATCCACATACAGTATTAGAAATTATACACAGCTCCCACTAACTTTCTTGTAAATACAAGCTTCTCCGTAAACTTGTGTAAACCCAAAAGCTTAGGTCACCTCATCAAAGTGTATATTCCAACTCCGAGATGCTTTCACCAGTCCCTAGATGGATTGCTAGAGATTGGATACCTTTTGGCATCCATAGGATCGACAAAACCTTCTGGTTGCATCACATAAAACTCTTAACTAAAGAATCTGTTTAAGGAACGTTGTTTTGACGTCCATCTGCCAGATTTCATAATAAAAAAATATAACAATTGCTAACATAATCCTATCAGACTTTAGCATCACTCCTAGTGAGAAAGTCTCATCGTAGTCAACACCTTGAACTTGTTGAAAACCCCTCTGTGACAAGTCGAGATTTATAGACGGTGACTTTACCATCAGCGTGTGTCTTTTCTTAAAGATACATTTGTTCTCAATAGCCTGACGATCATCTGGTAAGTCTTCGAAAGGCCATACATGGTTATCATACATGGATCATATCTTGGATTTCATGGCCTCTAGCCATTTGTTGGAATTCGGGCCCATAATCACTTCCTCATAGTTCGTAGGCTCACCGTTGTCTAACAACATGACTTCCAAGACATGATTATTGTACCGCTCAGGGGCTGTAGGTGTCCTTGTGGATTTGTGAAGTTCGGTAGTGAATTGATACGATGTTTCATGATCATCATCATTAACTTCCTCTTAAGTTGGTGTAGGCATCACACGAACATCTTTCTGCATTTGCGCTACTCTCCAATTCAAGTGAAGGTTCGACAACTTCATCAAGTTCTACCTCCCTCCCACTCACTTCTTTTGTGAGAAACTCATTCTCCAGAAATGATTTATTCTTGGCAACAAAGATTTTGCCTTTGGAACTGTGGTAGAAGGTATACCCAATTGTTTCTATAGGGCATCCTATGAATATGCACTTCTCCGATTTGGGTTCGAGCTTATAGGGCCGGAGCCTGTTAATATAAGTGTCACATCCCCGAACTTTAAGAAATGACAACTTAGGTTTGTTTCCAAACCATTATTCATACGTTGTCATCCCAAAGGATTTACATGGTGCCATGTTTAAAGTGAATGCGGATGTCTCTAATGCATAACCCCATATAGATAGTGGCAAATCGGCAAGAGACATTATAGAATGCACCATATTCAATAGAGTATGACTAGACGGTCGAACACACCATTACGATGTGGTGTTCCACATGGCGTGTGTTGTGAAATAATTCCACATGTCTTAAATGCATACCAAACTCATAACTCAGATATTCACCACCAAGATTAGATTGTAGAAATTTTATCTTCTTGTCACGATGATTTTCAACTCCACTCTAAAATTGCTTGAAAATTTCCAAATATTTAAGTAAATATACCCATATCTACTTAAATCTTCCATGAAGGCAAGAAAATAACGATATCCACCACGCATTTCAATACTCATTGAACTGCATACATCAGTATGTATAACTTCCAACAATTCACTTGCCCGCTCCATTTTACCGGAAACGGTATCTTAGTCATCTTGCCCATGAGGTACGGTTTGCATGTCTCAAAAAATTCAAAAATCGAGTGATTCCAAAAGTCCATCAGCATGGAGTTTCTTCATGCAGTTTACACCAATATGTCCTAGGCGGCAGTGCCACAAGTATGTGTGATACGTCTCCGACATATCTATAATTTTTGATTATTTCATGCTATTATATTATGAATGTAGGATACTTTATATGCAATTATATGCTATTTTATATCATTTTTGAGACTAACCTATTAACTCAGTGCGTAGTGCCAATTTCTGTTTTTTGCCTTTTTTTGAACTTTTCAGAAAATCAATATCAAATGGAGTCCAAATTGGATAAAAAATTACGAAAGTTATTTCTAAACCAGAAGAGACCCAGGAAGCTTCGTACGGAGGCCAGAAGATCCACGAGTTGGCCACAAGCCACATGGACACGCCCTAGGGGCTAGGACACACGCCATGGCTTATGGGCTCCTCATGGATCCTCCTAGTCTAATTCCACTTATATATATATTTACAATTACCCCAAACAAAGAGCCACATGAAATAATTTTTCCACCGCCGCAAGTCTCTGTTCTTCCGCAATCCCATATGTAGGCCTTTTCCGGTACTTCGTCGGAGGGGGAATCCATCGAGGAGGCCATCTACATCAACCTTGCTGCCTCCATGATGATGTGTGAGTAGTTCACCACAGACCTATGGGTCCATAGCTAGTATCTAGATGGCTTCTTCTCTCTTTCATCTTCAATACAGAGTTCTCCACGATACTCGCGTTGATCTATCCGATGTGATCTTCTTTTGCGGTGTGTTTGTTGGGATCCGTTGAATTGCGGGTTTACAATCGGATTATTCATGAAAAGGCATTGAGTCCACTTTGGATTCTATTATGCATGATTTTTATAGCTTTGTAGGTCTCTTAGATCTATCATTTTTGTTTGGCCAACTAGATCGATTTATCTTCATTGGGAGGTGTGCATTGTATTGGGTTCAATCTTGCGGCGTTCTATATCCCGGTGATATAAGGGGACAAGAAACATATTGTATTGTTGCTACTAAGGATAAAACAACGAGTTTGAACATATTTCTTGTACTTACTTTGTCTCATTATGTCATCTTGCTTAATGCATTACTCTGTTTGCATAAACTTAATACCATAGATGCATGCTCGATAGCGGTCGATTGGTGGAGTAATAGTAGTAGATGCAGAATCGTTTTGGTCTACTTGTCATAGACGTGATTGGTATGTCCATTTTGCATCGCGATTTCTTATTAATATTTGTGTTATTCTTGTCCCTTTTTATGCTCGACTTTCTCATGATGATCAAGTATTACTCGATTCTTGTGCTACTCGTTCCTATATGAAGGAGACTACTGAATTCAAGTGGGATCTTTTGGAAATAATTAAACACAACTCTGAAGATTGGGAACTCAACGAAGGTAAAGTGTCAGGTATAAAGATTAAATTGATTGCGTTAAATATTTCATGGAAACTAATGCTTTCCATGAGTTTAGCAATAAATATGGTCTTGACTGTGAGATAATTGCTAATTCTTGTGAATTATTTGCTACTCATGTTGATCTTCCCAAAGAGAAGTGTTCTAAATATCATCCTCCCATTGAAAAACCATTAGAGGAACCTGTTAAAATTAAGAAGGAAGAAGTAATTGTTAGCCATGTTGATCCGATTGTTCCTACTTCTTACATTGAGAAACCTTCTTTTCCTGTTAGAATTAGGGAACATGATAAGGCTATAGATGTGGTTAATAAAAGTCATGTTCGAAAACCTAAACTTTTGAACAAATAAATGTTGAGCCTAAAGTTTCTATGGTTAAAGATCTCTTACTTTATAATATTGATGGTCAGGTTATTTACGTCTATGATGAAGCTGCTAGAATTACAAAACCTATTAGAAACGAGCGAGATGAGCTTGGTAAAAACAAACCAGTTGTAGGCATGCATGTTATCTCAGTTAAAATTGGAGATCATTCATGGGTTGTGTGATATTGGTGCTAATGCTAGTGTTATACCTTTTACATTATATCAAGAAATTATGCATCACATAGCACCCTGTGAGATTGAAGATATTGATGTCACTATTAAACTCACCAACTGTGATACTATCTCACCACTTGGGATTGTTCGATATATTGAGGTCTTGTGTGGAAAATTCAAGGAACCCACTGATTTCCTAGTACTTGGTTTGGAACAATATAAATTTTGTCCCATTATATTTTGTACACCTTTCTTGAATAATGTTAATGCTAAAATTAATTATGCTACTGAGAAGGTCAAAATAAGCTTTGGTGATATGTCTAATGAATTTAATCTCTCTATGTTTAGTAGACAACCACATTAAAAAGAATTGCCTAATAAGGATGAAATAATTGGTCTTGCTTCTATTGTCATACCTCCAATTGATCTGTTAGACCATGAAATGATGTGCATACGAATGAAAGAAATGAAATAGATCATATATTTCTTAGACAAGCACCTATTTTTAAACAAAAATTACTGGTTGATATTTTAGGGATCCTCCTCCACCCAAGGGAGATCCTAATACTTTGAAATATGCTTATCTTGATGAAAACAAGATAGATCCTATTATTATCGGTGCTAACCTTTTAGAGCATGAAGAAATGAGATTACTTAAAATTCTAAAGAAGCATAATGTTTGTCGGGGATATAACCCCGCGGTGTAACCCGCCTATTGGGCTGGGTCAGCATATTGGTGGCTTAGCTATTGTACTGAAGATAGGACACACTGCTGACAACAAGGCAGGAGAGGCGACTTATTAAGCAAGCCGGGCGGTGACCCAACTTGTGAAGATGGTGATTCAAGGCCCAGGAGGAAGGAGGCGCTAGTAAATATCCTTGCTTGAGAAATAAGACATGTTAGAGATGTACTAGGTTACGGTTCATAATACGATCTGGACTCTTATAAGCCCAGGGTCTCGACCTGTATATAAAGGCGAGGCCCTAAGGCCAATAGACCTAAGTTAGAAACCCTCGAAAGCTAGGTTAGCGATTCTGCACCCTTGTAATCGATATCACCATCAATAAAGACACCAAAGCAGGACGTAGGCTTTTACCTCAATCGGAGGGGCAAATCTGGGTAAATTCGTCTCTTGTTCCTAATCAACCCCTTCGAGTCGTCACATAGAGACAATGGCCTCATACCTAAGTTCTCCTATGAAAACATCTGCCGTGACAAAACCACGATAGTTGGCGCCCATCGTGGGGCCTTCACGCGATGGAGTTGAGTTCTCGGAGGGAGCTCTTCCAGAGTTCGGGAGCTATGCGGTGGCTTAGGTGATCAAGAGTAATCAAGGCAAGCTTCACAATGATAATTCAAGATGGGGCCCTGGGGCCGACTTAGTTGAGTTTGGGTACTAGGTCCCCTTTGACAAGATCCACATCTTCATTGCCAAGATCGGCGCATGAGTAACTGAGCCAGACACCCGCACGGACATCGTCGATCAAGCTTGGCGTGTTCGACCTGACCGGCATCAAGCCGGATGATGTCACGTCTTTGTAGGTTTCACCCAAGGAGTCTGCCTTCTAAATGAGCCGGCAGATAGCGAGGGCACCACTGTCAAATCTGATGTCAAGTCATCCATGGGAGACACCGAATCAATTTGTCCCCTTTGTGATGGGAGACATGGGGGTTTCTCAAAAGCGGAGGCCGCCAAGGAGTCATATGAGCCACCTCGCCAAGTCATCATTTACATGGCAGGAACCGCGACGGCTCAAGATCCGTCTACGACAGTAGCTGCAAACGATGCTGGCGGGTCAGGCAAGACACCGGCTCGGGCTATGAGTGACTTGATGGCTGAGATGGACAAGCTCTTGGAGAGTCCTCTCACTGCCTTGAATGAAGAAGATCATAACACAGAACTAGTAAAACTTCGCACCGAGATGACAGTGGGTCGGGGCTCGATGCACTCAAACAACTTTGGGGCCACGGGCCCCTTTGTGGTTTGGCAGGGGTGAGGTCACATTGCACAAAGAGCGGAGGTGGTGAGGCAGCACGATAATGAGACGCTGGTGTTTTACCCAACTTCGGGCCGTTGAGAAGCGTAAAACCCTACTCCTGCTTTGGTGGATAGATCGAAGGAACATGAAGCACGCATAACGCTCAGGCCCAACAAGGGTTGCCTTCGGGAGATCTGCTACGCGAGTACATGTGTCCAAAGGTCTGAATCCTTAGCTAGGTTGCCTTGGGCCTCCTTTTATAGATCAAGGGGCAACCACAGTGGCAAAACAAACATTACCTATCATGCCTAACTCTGGCACTTAGGACGAAATGCCATAAATGCTATCCTAGGTGCCGTGCGGGGATGCATTCCTAGCAAGCTTTTACCATCGCTTTAGCTAACTATTACACCATATATTGACACACCTCTAGGCAGGTGTCAAGGGGGCATAATGTGTCTTCCAGCGAGTTGCCACATGCTTAGCGAAAGCCACTTAGCCACCTAAGGGCTCGACGCCACATTGACAAATGACTTGGGTTGTGATGCGATAGAGGTGGCCGATTGGCTTGCGCCTGCTGGGGGATGGCTTACTGGGTCTTCCTGAAGATGTGTGCGGCTCGGTCCCTAGCAGGCATCGGGACATGGCTGGTGCGGTGTGGGCCCGTCCTGGGCCGCTGCATTGACCTTGCCGGCATTGCTTTAGCAAATGTATGTTGCTTTTGCCAGAGTCCTGGTCTTGGATGCTGGTTTTGTCTTCTTACGTAGATGGGTTCTGCTACTACTGCCTCTGCATAAGTCAGGGGCACTGGGTACCCCAGTCCTAGTGCACCGATAGGAGCCCCCTGGTCTAGCCCAAACGTGCTCTCCCAACGCCGTTGGGTTAGACCCAATATTTATGCACATGCGCGCAATATGAGGAAGTAATTGCCAACTTTCAAGCCAACACTCACTCACTACCTCACGCCGCTTCCGCCATGCGTGCCGCATGCATTGCGAGGAGTTTGTGGTGGATGCACATGGCTTAAAGGCGTGGGACGGGCAGAAACTGCAACGCCAGGGATTGGAGCAATGGGGCGGTTACCTGTTCGCCCGTGAACGTGGATAGTGGGATTGGTGGAGATGGCCGGCCGCCTTGGATCGGAGGAGAGCCAACCCCTGTGCCCCCCCCTATCAATTGGGGGATCACAACAGGCGGTGCTCATCCATTCCCTTCTCCTCCCATCTTTGGACGCACCAGCCACCACCATGACAAGGGGGTGAGGACGACCCCCAGCTTCCGCCGCGATGACTAGAGTCTCCCCTTAGTATCATGACACCGCTTAAGCCGCGGTGGTGAAGGGCAGTTCCAGCATGCGTGGTGGGCGCACTGGAAGAGGCCGGTGCCGGTGCGGGGCTCGTGACTAGGGGAGGCTGAGCGCCGCACCCAATCGTCCTCCGTCGGTGGATCCTCCCCTAGTGATGGGTGATACGTCTCCATCGTATCCACTTTTCCAAACCCTTTTGCCCTTGTTTTGGACTCTAATTTGCATGATTTGAATGGAACTAACCCGGACTGACGCTATTTTAGTAGAATTGCCTTGGTGTTATTTTTCTTCAGAAATAAAAGTTCTTGGATCGTCCTGAAAATTTATGAAGAATATTTTTTGGATTTAATAAAAAATACTGGCGCAAGAATCAACCTGTAGCGACCCGACTCAAAACGAGTCAAGCCTTTGTGTGTTCTGTGCCATCCCTGGATCAGTATGCTGGCACACACAGTACATCAATGTATATATCAAAGTGCAATCACATTTAATAACGTAAAACTGATCTATACGTTAAAATAGCAGCGGATACAGTCAACGGGAGTGGAGTCCCAATAACACCAACGACAGGTTGAGTGCGGACCATAACCCTGAATCGTACTCTTACCCGTCGTAGAAGAGTATCTGCAACATAAGACGTTGCAGCCGTGTAGGTTAGTACATTGAATGTACTGGCAAGATCACCATAGTAGAACAGAAGAATAAAGGCTATTCTATATGCAAAGGCTTTGTGGCTAAGTTTTTGCGTAAAAGCTGATTTTATTTTCCTACAACAAAGGAATATCAGGAATTTCACTATGGAGTTACCTATCATGACATGGTTCCGCCAACCAATGTCTCAATTGCCCACAAGTATCATTAAGTTGCCCACAATTAGTTATCAGTCCAGTGTTGAGAGTTCAGAGATAGATCCAAGTCTAGAAGCTCAAATTGTCCGTAACCGGGGACACGGCTAATCGATTAGGTTTAACTCTGCAGAGTGTTGTGTACTTTACCCACAAGATTCGTTCCCTCCTGGAAAGTCCTCGCACTGCATGGTGTTTGAGAACAGGATGAACGAAACATGGTCTTTCAGAGTGCTTCCCTGTCTGTCCAGCAGTGCCCATTCAATCCTAACGTCGACTACATCTCGTAGCACTGCCCAGCAGAGTCACAACAAAGACCAACCAAGCCAGAGCCCATAATGACTTGTGGCTACACAGGTAAGCTTCCGGGCATGAAGTATTCATCCTTCTCTTTGAGTCTGGGTGAGGCTTTCCGCATGAATACTGGCCATCTCCAGCAACGCCTAGGCAAATCCACTGGCTTCTCCAGGGTACCGTTCCAACCATCCCTCACCCAGTAGTGTGTATTGAAAAACTTGTTTCTCGAGTCTCGAAGTCTTGAGGTCTTGAATATGCAGGTCTTGAAGAAGCCTTCATGAAGTCGTCGTTTTGACGTGGAGTCCTCCTTCTCACACCACTCACGAACACTCATACCAGGCCCCGTCTACTTTAGCATAGCATTGCACTAACTAGCGTTCCCGGGGCTTTAGTAACAAGTGGTGGGTTCCTACCTCATGCATTCTACTCAACTACAAGAATTTCAATAACACTATGGGAGGGATTTGTTGAATGATGTCACTACATGCAATAAAACATAGGTATGAAAAGATGGTCAAAGTGAACTTGCCTGTACTGTTGATGAAGATAAGTATCGCCCTCAGAAGTAACTGATAGACTATTCGTCAATCTCCGATGAAAATCTATGGTAAGCAAATAACATTCAATAAACATTCATGCCAAAACAAAGAACTGAAAAACGCAAGAACAAAACATGTCTTGGTGTGAAAATAACAACATACTAAGGTTAAATAAGAAAAGATAGGTTCTAGCTGTGTTGTAAAGTGAAAGTGGAGGAATCAACTCAAAAGAGTTAATGGATGATGAACTATTGCTATATAAGCTTAGGTTGGAGAGACTACGAAAGACGATCCAAAGTATGGGAGAACAACATGAACGTTGTTTGACAAATAGTATAAGGCAGAAGAATTTATTTGTAGAAAGAATTTAATTGAAAAGGTCAAAAAAAGTTGAACCGACGTACGATGGTTATGAATAGAAATATATGACATGAGTATTTAGGGGCAAAAGGAATCAATTGAAAATGTGTTACAGTTTGCAAGATATGATCAAATGAAGGTTCGGATTCAAAGTGAATCGCTTAAATTTGAAAGTTTCAAAGATTTAAATTAATGATGTTACTATATATGGGAAGTCAATATGAACGTGTATAAAAAGAATTACTAGGTTCAGAATGACGGATCAAAAGTTATAAGTAATTCAATATGGCATTGAGTTAGCTTAGTACAGTGTGTGAACACATTTTGGGGACTAATAGAGAAGTATGAGCAAGATCAAAATTATATGTTGAAATGATAACATTAAGGATGTGAACGGAAAGATTACTTTGATACGTATCTGACGCAATTGGATTCATCGGAAACGGAGCTACAGATAAAAAGATATGATTAAAAGAAGTTTGAATATAAATCTGAATAAATTTCGAAATTTGAAATTTTGAAAAAGTTGACGTGATAGGTTGATTGGATAGGTGAGGTCAAGACGAAAATCTAGACGTTGGTTTCATCTAATTCTGATAACGAGTAGAAAGTTATGGCTATTTGAAAAATCTGGGCCAAGCTGTTTTACGGAAGAAAATGCTATGTCTAAAAGAATTCTAGGACTAATGAGTAAATACGAAGATTAATTAATAATCTAATTACTCTACCGTATACTAGTATAGAAATACTAGTCTAGGGATATTAAACTACAGGAGTGTAAAAGAAAAAATACGAAGAGAATACCTTTAGAATGCAGAGAAGATATAAATCCAAAGAGGAGACGACTTCCAGAAATCCCACCGGAGAGAAGAAAATATTTTTTTTATAAAGCTAGTCAAACCGAAACGATTCGATTCAACCCGAAGTGGATGACTTTTTGGTTCACCTATGGGTCTATATTTATAGGTGGAAAGGAGGTGCAAAGGTCTAAAGCTAAGCAAGGTGGGACTAAAATCATAGACAAGTAAAAGAGAGAAGAAGAGGGCCACATGGGCTGCAGGAAGGGAAAAGAAATTGTCCCGGATGAACAGTGTCCGCAATGAACAGTGTTTCCTGTTTTTTTTTTAAAAACCAGAAAAGAGAAACAAATAAGAAAAATAGACAAACATTTTTATAGGCATATTATATATCGAAAATTTCGGATTTTTTTTCCTAAAACATGAACATTTTTTTAAGGACGAATAAATAACTTAAAAAATTATTATTTTTTTGCAACAACTCCAAAATGAAAAGAAACGTGAATTTCAAATAAATGGAAAATAGTTTTTATTTTGAAAATTTGAGTCAAAACATTGTATCTAATTTTTGAGTGTCATTTACCTCTTCTCATTTGAGAAATTTTATAAGAGGGTTTTGAAAATATTCGAACTCAAAATTGAATAGGGATTCGAAATAGAAAATTTTGGGAAAGTCATTTTATTCCCTCTCATTAAAATTTCAAAAGTTTCAAAATTCCACTCAATTTCACACAATCAATCACACAACATTCAAGCAAACAATCCTACTTATTTATTTAATATAACATTCAAAAATTTAGAATTTTGGGATGTTACACAACCAGAGGGGGGTCACGTGCAGGCCACAAGCCTGCTAGGCGCGTCCACCCCTGGCCGCGCCTAGGATGCTTGTGGGGCCCTCGTGTCTCCTTTGACCTCCTCTCTAGCTCGATATAACCCTATTCACGGAGAAAAAATCAGGGAGAAGAGTTCATCGCATTTCACGATACGGAGCCGCTGCCATCTCTCGTTCTTCCTCGGGAGACCAGATCTGGAGTCTGTTTTGGGCTTCGGAGTGAGGAAATCGACGCCATCGGCATCACCAACCATCCTTCATCACCAATTCCACGATGCTCTCTGCCGTCGTGAATAATTCCATCGTAGGCTTGCTGGACGGTGGTGGGTTGGATGAGATTTATCATGTAATCGAGTTAGTTTTGTTAGGGTTTGACCCCTAGTATCCACTATGTTCTGAGAATGATGTTGCTATGACTTTGCTATGCTTAATGCTTGTCACTAGGGCTAGACTGCCATGATTTCAGATCTGAACCTATTATGTTTTCATGAATATATATGTGTTCTTGATCCTATCTAGCAAGTTGTAGACACCTATTACGAGTTATGATCCGCATCCCCCATCGTGACAATAACTGGGATTCTTTCCGGTGATTACTGTAGATTGAGGAGTTCATGTATTCACTAAGTGCTAATGCTTTGGTCTGGTTCTCCATTAAAAGGGTGCTTTAATATCCCTTAGTTTCCATTAGAACCCTGCTGCCATGGGAGGGTAGGACAAAAGATGTCATGTAAGTTCTTTTCCATAAGCACGTATGACTATATATGGAATACATGCCTACATTACATTGATTAATTGGAGCTAGTTCTGTGTCACCCTATGTTATAATTGTTGCATGATGAATGACATCCAACATAATTATCCATCCCTGATCCATTGCCTACGAGCTTTCCACATATTGATCCTTACTAAGTTACTTCTCCGTTGCTACTGTTACAATCACTACAAAAGTGCTAATGTTACTTTTGCCACCTCTACCGTTACCTCCATACTACTTTGCTACTGAATACTTTGTTGTAGATATAAAGTCTTTCAGGTGTGGTTGAATTGAAAACTCATCTGCGAATACTCGAGAATATTCTTTGGCTCCCCTTGTGTCAAATCAATAAATTTGGGTTGAATACTCTACCCTTCAAAGATGTTGTGATCCCCTATACTTGTGGGTTGTCAAGACCTTTTTCTGACACTGTTGCCGGGGAGCATAGCTCTATTCTTTGAGTCACTTGGGATTTCTATCTGTTGAACACTATGAAGAATCTAAAAGACCGAAAAACAAGATCTATCCCTATACTACGAGGGGAGGTAAGGAACTGCCATCTAGCTCTACACTTGATTCACCTTCTGTTATGAGCAAGTTTGCGACACCACCACCACCTGCTAGTTATTCTGATATGTCGCAAGTAATTGATGATGCCACTTCTGCTATGTATGATTGTTATGATGATACTTTGCTTGATAATACTGTGCCAATGGGTGACTTTCTGGATGAACAAATTGCTAGAGCCAATGCTGAAAATTATGATACTTCTGAAACTGATGAAATTATTGAAACTGAACACTATGAGACACCTGCTAGACCTAGCTCTCCTACATATGGATTGCCTGATATTCCCGAGGGTTATGTTATGAAAGGAGAGGTAGCTAGGGACTTTCTTGCTTGTAATGATAGAGATGATCTTAAGAAATTACTATGCAAGTGGAAAGAAAAATCTTTGAATGCTAGAATGAAATATGATCCTAAGTTTGTTACTTCACCTATTTTTGTTATTGATAAGGATTATGAATTCTTTATTGATCCTGAGTTAATTACCTTGGTTTAATTTGATTGTTTCCATGGCTATGAATATGAAACTGTTGTGGCACATCTTAATAAATTGAATGATATAGCCACCCTATTTACTCATGAGGAAGAAATTCGTTATTACTATATCCTTAAGTTGTTTCCTTTCTCATTAAAGGGTGATGCTAAGATATGGGTTAATTCTCTTGCTCTTGGTTATGTGTGTAGTCCCCAGGATATGATATATCACTTTTCTGAAAAATATTTTCCTGACCATAAGAAACAAGCTACCTTGCAGGAAATATTTAACTTTGTGCAAATTGAATAAGAGAGTCTCCCACGAGCTTGGGGGAGGCTTCTCCAATTACTTAATGCTTTGCCTGATCATCCACTCAAGAAAAATAAAATACTTGATATCTCTTATAATGGACTAACCAATGCTTCTAGGGACCACCTAGATAGTTGTGCTGGTTGTGTTTTCAGGGAATGAACTATTGAACAAGGTGAAATATTATTGAATAATATATTGAGTAATGATATTGATTGGACTATTCCCGAACCACCTCCGAAGAAAAGAGGCATTCTATTTCTCAGTCCTGAAGATATGCAAGAGGCAAATAAATCTATGAAAGAAAAAGGTATTAAAGCTGAAGTTGTTAAGCATCTACCACCTATTGAAGAAATACATGGTGTTGATAACCCGACATTGGTAGTAGAAGTAAATTCTCTTCGTAGATTTGATGAAAGCGATATTCGTTATAATAAGTCTGCTAGCCAATGCTTGGATGAATTTGATAATTTTTTTGTTAAGCAAGAAAATTTGAATGCTTATGTTAGTAGACAATTGAAACATAGTGCTTTCATGCTTGATCGCTTAGGTGATGATATGAGTAGAACTATCAATGATCTTAAACTGATTTGTAAACATGCTTCCATGGTAACTAATCAAGTAGAACAAGTACTTAAGGCACAAAATGATTTGCTTAATGAGATGAACAGTAAGAACAATTATCATTGTGTTAAAGTTGTGACTAGAGGTGGTAGAATGACCCAGGAACCTTGGTATCCTGAGGGCCATCCTAAGAGAATTGAGAAAGATTCACAAAGGAGTAATACTGATGCACCTAGTCGTTCCAGTAATAAGAGGAATAGGGATGATGATAGAACATTGCATGTTGCTAGTGAACCTATTATTGATACACCTGAAAACCCAAATGATATTTCTGTTTATGATGCCGAGACACAATCTAGTGATGAATATGAACCTAGTGATGATATTAATGATGATGTTCATGTTGATGCTCAACCTAGTAATGATAATGATGTGGAGATTGAACTTGCTGTTGATCTTGATAACCCACAACCTAAGAATAAAAGATATGACAAAAGAGATTTTATTGCTAGGAAGCATGGTAAAGAAAGCGAACCATGGGTTCAGAAACCCATGCCCTTTCCTCCTACACCATCCAAGAAAAAGGATGAAGAGGATTTTGAGCGCTTTGTTGAAATGCTTAGACCTGTCTTTTTGCGTATGCGCTTGACTGATATTCTAGAAATGTCTCCTTATGCTAAGTACATGAAAGATATTGTGACAAATAAAAGAAAGATACCGGAAGCTGGGATTTCCACCATGCTTGCTAATTATACTTTTAAGGGTGAAGTACCAAACAAATTAGGAGATCTAGGAATACCAACTATACCATGCTCTAGAAAAGGGAATTGTGTTAAAACTACTTTATGTGATTTGGGAGCTGGTGTTAGTCTTATGCCTTTCTCTTTATATCACAGACTTGATTTGAATAAGTTGAGACCTACTGAACTCTCTTTGCAAATGGCTGATAAATCAACTGCTATACCCATCGGTATTTGTGAGGATGTACCTGTCGTAGTTGCAAATGCTACTATCTTAACAAACTTTGTTATTCTTGATATTCCTGAGGACGACAGTATGTCGATGTTCCTTGGTAGACCCTTTTTTAATACTGCAAGGGCTGTTATTGATTGCAACAAGGGCAATGTCAGTTTTCATATAAATAGTAATGATCATATGATACACTTTCCGAAGAAACAACCTCAAGTTCATAGTATCAATTCTATTGAAAAACTTCCAACGATTATTATCGGAGACTTTGAGTTTCCTCTTCCTACTTAAAAGAAGAAATATGATATACTTATTGCTGGGGACATGCATATCCCCATTAAGGTAACTTAGTGTTATTCTAAAATTCTTCGGTTTCATGTTATTCGAAAGAAGTTTGTTTTCCTGCTTTCGAAGTTTCCCATGCTATAAAAAAGTGACCTGAAAATATGTCTTGAAAATGGAGTATATTTTTTCTGGAATATTTGTTGAAAATGGAATCTTCTCGAGCGTCGGTCTCGGGCTGTTACAAACTCTCTGTTAGGTCATCAACGAGTGCATCGCTCTCTTAAGAGGCATGCTTCGTGGAGTTCTTGCTAGCATCCCTGCTAGACATCTTCGCCTTATTTAGTTCCTTGGCGGGAGCTGGAGTTTCCGCGACCTCAGCTGCTACCGTGTGTTGATACATCTTGTCCCCACATATAACTGCATCCTTCTTATTCGATGGGATGGATATGATTCCCACGGGCCCTGGCATCTTCAAAGTGTTATAAGCATAGTGGGATGCTGCCATGAATTTTGCCAGAGCTAGGCAAACGAGAATTCCATTGTAAGGCAGAGGGAGTTCAACCACATCAAGTACCACATTCTCATTCCGGTAGTTCAACTCCCTGCCAAACGTCACGGACAAAGTGATCTTTCCCTTAGGCTGGCTCCTGTCAGAGTTGACTCCTTGGAACATACTCATAACTTTGAGCTCTTTGTGAGGGATCTATAGCCTTTTAACCACTTTAGGGGAGATCAAGTTCAACCCCTCCCCAACGTCAACTAACATCTTGGTTACTTTGTGGTTGCGGATTGTTGGGGAGACCAACAACGGAAGACATCCAATCACAGTGGTGCGGTCAGGATGATCCTCTTCATCAAAGATGATAGGCGTGCGAGACAATTTGAGCGGCCTTCTGGACTCTGCAGCTGGCTCCACAACGTTGACCTCACGCGCCCACTGCTTGAGCTGGCGCTAAGAGGAATGCAAGGACGCACCCCCGTCAACAAACATGGCTTTAATTGCCTTCCGGAATTCTCAATCACTGGAATCTTCTTCATCCTTCTCATCATCACTCATGTCATCTCTTTCTTTCTTCTCATAGCCTCTGGCTGGTTTTTCCTTCTACCGCGGGGCCTTGCTACGGCGGCCTCCACTACCACCACGACACTTCCCAGCAGCACCATCTTGGCATCTCTCCACGTAACGCTTCTCGTATTGAGCCTTCTGCTTCTCAACAAGCTGCTCAACTTGGCGGCATTCTTGGAGATCATGACCTTTGGTGTAGTGGATTTTGCAGTATGGCCCATCGGACTTACCGGTTTTCTCTACCTCCGCGGACTCCCGGCAGTCGGCGCACGCGGCAGCTCCCTTGCCGGGGGCCTCGGTCTTGGCCTTCTTACCGACACTAAGATCACTAGAGCTCTCAATGGCCAATACTGTCTTTCACTTATGCTTCTTATTGCGCCTTCGCCTTTTCCCCTTTGGGCCAAAGGCATCATCGTCATCATCTGGGTCGACTTAGATGCCATCCTCCTCTCTGGCGAGTCTCCTTCTTCCTCAGCACAAGCACACTTGTCTGCCAACGTGTACATCTCATTGACGGTCTTGGGGAGTCTAAAATTCTTCTTGTCCTGCCTCCTCCTGTTGGGCACATTCAAATGGAACGCGGGTATCACGGTTGTAGTGTGTATATTTGGAATGTTGTGGTGTACTCGATTGAATCTTTGGATGTACTTCTGCAAGGTTTCTCCCTCCTTCTGCGAAAGGACTTGTAGGTCGCTAGGATGACCTTGCTCTTGGTGGCCACCTGTGAAGGCGCCGACAAACTCATTGCACAAGTCATCCCGTGATGAAATAGAATTCCCTGATAGGTGCATCAGCCATGACCTCACATTTGGCTTGAGGGCCAAAGGTAAATAGTTGGCGAGCACCTTCTCATCTCTTCCCCCAGCAGCTTGAACGACTATCAAATAGATGCCCAAAAATTCGGCCGGATTTAGCGTTCCGTCATATTTCTCTGTTAGTTCAGGCTTGAAAGCTTGGGCCGATGGCCAGCGGACCTGTCGCAGCTCATGAGTGAAGGCAGGGCAACCAACCTCATAAGGCAGGTACCCGCTAGCACTGTGCATGGGGTTGGCAGCATCTCGTCTGTTGCGCTTGTAAGGTTGACGGTGCGCTTCCCGACGTTGCTCTATGGTGATGCGCCCATTTTCCTTCTGCCGGTTATCCAGGACACGCCGATGGTCCCAGCGATCGTGCGGGACGGATGAGGCCATAGATGCCTCGTCGGGCTCATTGGAATGCGAAGCTTGCTATGGCTGCCTCTGGGTCTGTTGTCGCACAGGTGATTGCATCGTTGTCACGGGACCCTCGACATGACCGTCAGTCTGGGCCACCATCGCCATTCGCGGTTGTCGTGACAGCTCCGCATGCTATGATTTTCTATCCAACTCCGGATGGTGGCTCTCCACTCTTCCATCTTGAGATCCGCCGACGGGAAGTTTAACAATAGGTGGGCCTGAGCCATCGATTCTGCTGCCGTGGATGGCATGGCTAGAGAGGGGGATCGCGACGTCGCTCGACTCTTGGTGGAACCAAGAGGGGCGTCACCGCATTCTTGTCATCATGCACCGATCGCCAGGGCGGTCTTGTTGGGGAACGTCGCATGGGAAACAAAAATTTTCCTACGCACACGCAAGATCTATCCACGGTGATGAGCATCTACGAGAGGGAGAGTGGATCTACGTACCCTTGTAGATCACTAAGCGGGAAGCGTTAAGAAACGCGGCTGGTGTAGTCGAACGTCTTCGCGATCCAAATCGCCGAGCATCCCGCGATGTCCTCACGATCCGTCCCACGGTCCAATCACGATCCGTCCCGCAAACTCATCATGATCCGTCCCACGATCTCGTCATGATCCGTCCCGCGAACTCATCACGATCCGTGCCGCGAACTCATCACGATCCATCCCGCGAACTCATCACGATCCGTGCCGCGAGCTTGATCACGGTCCTTCCGATCTAGCGCCAAACGGACGACACCTTCGGGTTCAGCACACGTACAGCTCGATGACGATCTCCGCCTTCATGATCCAGAAAGAGGGAGCGGAGAGGTAGAAGAGTTCTCCGGCAGCGTGACGGAGCTCCGGAGATGGTGGTGGAGCTATTCTGGCAGGGCTTTGCCTAAGCACTGCAGAAATCCGATCTAGAGGAGAAACTATGCACTAGAGGAACCGGTAGCACGTGGCTGAAAATCTTGTGCCAAAACCCTAAAATCCTCAAGTATATATAGGAGGAGAGGAGCAGGAGGCTTGGCAGACAAAAAGGCAGCCCTTGGGTTGGCCAAACAAAGGATTGAGGAGTCCTCCTCCTCCACTCCTAGTAGGATTAGGACTCCTTCCTTATTTGGCCCTTTTTTGTCTTTTCCCACCTTTTTCCTTTTGGGATTTTCTTCCTCGCCGCTTGGGCCTTGTGTGGGACTTCCACCAGCCCACAAAGGGCTGGTAATTACTCTCCCACAGACCATATAGCCTCTTGGGTTGAAATACCCCTCCCGATGGTCCCCTGGTACACTACCGGCACTCCCGATACACTACCGATGAGCCCGAAACTTTTCTGGCGACCAAAATAGGACTTCCTATGTATCAATCTTTACCTCCGGACCATTCCGGAGCTCCTCGTGACGTCAGTGATCTCATCTGGGACTCCAGACAACCTTCGGTCACCACCATGCATAAATCTATACTACCGAAACGTCACCAAACCTAAAGTGTGCAAACCCTATGGTTTCGAGAACTATGTAGACATGACCGAGACACCTCTACGGTCAATAACCAATAGCGGGACCTGGATGCCCATATTGGTTCCTACATATTCTACGAAGACCTTTATTGGTCGAACCTCTATGTCAAGGATTCAGTTAATCCCGTATGATGTTTCCCTTTGTTCTTCGGTATGTTACTTGTCCGAGATTCGATCGTCGGTATCTGTATACCTAGTTCAACCTCGTTACCAGCAAGTCTCTTTACTCGTTCCGTAATACAAGATCCCATGGCTAACACTTAGTCACATTGCTTGCAAGGCTTATTGTGATGTTGTATTATCGAGTGGGCCCTGAGATACCTCTCCGTCACACGGAGTAACAAATCCCAGTCTTGATCCATGCCAACCCAACATACACCTTCGGAAATACCTGTAATGCACCTTTATAGTCACCCGGTTACGTTGCGACGTTTGATACACACAAGGCACTCCTTCGGTGTCCGTGAGTTGCATGATCTCATGGTCAAAGGAACATATACTTGACATGTAGAAAATAGTAGCAATAAACTGACACGATCATATGCTACGTTTGTAGTTTGGGTCTTGTCCATCACACCATTCTCCTAATGATGTGATCTCGTTATCAAATGACATCTCATGTACATGGCTAGGAAACCTTAACCATGTTTGATCAACGAGCTAGACTATTAGAGGCATACTAGGGACATGGTTTTGTCTATGTATCCACACATGCATCTAAGTCTCCGATAAATACAATTATAGCATGGATAATAAACGATTATCATGAACAAGGAAATGTGATAATAACTAATTTATTATTGCCTCTAGGGCATATTTCCAACAGTCTCCCACTTGCACTAGAGTCAATAATCTAGTTCACATCACCATGTGATTCGCATTGTTATGAATCTAACACCTAATGAGTTCTGGGGCTTGATCATGCTTTGCATGTGAGAGAGGTCTTATAGTAAACGAGTCTGCGACATTCAGATCCATGTGTACTTTGCAAATTTCTATGCCAAACCGTAAACACTGCTACCACACTCCACTTGGTACTATTCCAAATGGCTACTCCACTATACGTATCCAGATTGCTACTACGAGTCATCCGGATTGGTGTTAAAGCTTGCATCGACGTAACTCTTTACGGCGAACCCTTTATCACCTCCATAATCGAGAAACATCTCCTTAGTCTTTTAGTAACTAAGGATAATGTTGACCGCTGTCCAGTGCTCCATTCCAGGATCACTTTGAAACCTTCCGGCCATACTTATGGCAAGGCTGACATCGGGTCTTGTGCACAACATTGCATACATGATAGAGCCTATGGCTAATGCATAGGGGATGACACTCGTCTTTTATCTATCTTTTGCAGTCACTGGGCATTGAGTCTTACTCAACTTCACACCTTAAAAATCAGGCGAGAACTCTTTCTCTGACTGATCCATTTTGAATTCTTTCAAACACTTTGTCAAGGTATGTACTTATTGAAAAGTCTCATCAAGCTTCTTGATCTATCTCTATAGATCTTGATGCTCAACAATTAGGTAGCTTTATCCAAGTCTTCCTTTGAAAAACTCTTTTCAAACAACCGTTCATGCTTTCCAGAAATTCTACATCATTTCCGATCAACAATATGTCAACCACATATGCTTACCAGAAACTCTATAGTGCTCCCACTCACTTTATTGTAAGTACAAGTTTCTCATAAACTTTGTATAGACTCAAAAACTTTGATCACCTCATAAAGTGTATATTCCAACTCCGAGATGCTTGCTTCAGTTCATAAAAGAATCACTGAAGCTTGCACACCTTTTAGCATTCTTAGGACTGACAAAATCTTCTGGTTGTATCTCATACAACCTTTCCTTAAGGAAGGAAACGATGTTTTGGCATCCATCTGCCAGATTTCATAATTGAAAAATGCAGCAACTGCTAACATAATTCCAACAGACTTTAGCATTGCTACGAGTGAGAAAGTCTCATCGTAGTCAACTCCTTGAACTTGTCATAAACTTCTTTGCAACAAGTCGAGCTTTAGAAATGGTGGCATTTACCATGAGCGTCTGTCTTCATTTTAAACATCCATTTGTACTCAACGACCTGCCGTCCAACGAGCAAGTCTAGCAAAGTCTATACTTGGTTTTCATACATGGATCCTTTCTCGGATTTCATGGCCTCTAACCATTTGTCGGAATCCAGACCCATCATCACTTCTCCATAGCTCGTAGGTTCATCGTTGTCTAACAACATGACCTCCAAGACGGGTTGTCGTACCGCTCAGGAGCAGTACACGTCCTTGTCGACCTACGAGGTTCGATAGTAACTTGATCTGAAGCTTCATGATCATCATCATTCACTTCCTCTTCAACTAACATAGGCTTCACAGAAACATCTTCTTGCGCTGCGCTACTCTCCGGTTGAACAAAGGTTCAACAACCTCATCAAGTTCTATCTTCCTCCCACTCAATTCTTTCGAGAGAAACTCTTTCTCGAGAAAGGACCCAGTTTTAGCAACAAACATTTTATGCTTGGACCTGAGATAAAAGGTTTACCCAACTATCTTTAGGGTATTCTATGAAGATGCATTTGTCCGCTTTGGGTTCGAGCACATTAGGTGAAAAACCCCTTTTCACATAAGTGTTGTAGCCCCAAACATTAAGAAATGACAGCTTAGGTTTCTATCAAACCATAATTCACACGGTGTCATCTCAACAGATTTAGATGGTGCCCTATCTAAAGTGAATGTAGTTGTCTCTAATGCAAAACCCCCAAAACGATAGTGGTAAAAGGATAAGAGACATCATAATTCGCACCATATCCAATAGAGCACGACTATGACGTTCGAACACACCATCACACTATGGTGTTCCAGGTGGCGTAAGTTGTGAAACAACTTTCACATTGTCTTAAGTTGTATACCAAACTCGCAACTCAGATATGCACCTCCATGATCATATCGCGGACATTTTATGTTCTTGTCACGATGATCTTAAACTTCACTCCAAATTTGCTTGAACTTTTTGAAGCGATTTAGACTTGCGTTTCATTAAGTAAATATACACTATTATCTACTCAAATCATCAGTGAAGGTACGAAAACAACGATATCCACCTCATGCTACAAGATTCATTGGATTGCATACATCAACATGTATCATTTCCAATAAATCACTTCCTCGCTCCATCAAACTAGAAAACGGGGTCCTTAGTCATCTTGCCCAAGAGGCATGGTTCGCATGTCTCAACCGACTCGAAATCGAATGAGTCCAAAGATCCACTAGCATGGAGTTTCTTCATGCGCTTTATACCAATATGACATTTACCGGCAGTGCCACAAGTATGTGGTACTATCATTATTAACTTTGTATCTTTTGGCATCAATGTTATGAACATGTGTATTACTACGATCAAGATTCAACAAACCATTCTCACTGGGTGCATGACCATTGAAGGTATTATTCATGTAAACAGAATAACCATTATTCTTTAACTTAAATGAATAACTGTGTTGCAATAAACACGATATAATCACGTTCATGCTCAACGCAAAAGACCAAATAACATTTATTTAGGTTCGTCACTAATCTCGAAGGTAGAGAGAGCGTGCGAAGTTGATCACATCAACCTTGGAAACATTTCCAACACACATCGTCACCTCACCCTTAGCTAGTTCTCCGTTTATTCCGTAGCTTTTATTTCGAGTTACTAAGATTTAGCAACCGAACTTGTATCCAATACCCAAAGTGCTACTAGGAGTACTAGCAAGGTACACATCAATAACACGTATATCAAATATACTTCTGTTGACGTTGCCAGCCTTCTTATCCACCAAGTATCTAGGGTTGTTCCGCTTTAGCGACCGCTCTCCTCATAATCAAAGCACTTAGTCTCGGGTTTGGGTTTAACATTGGGTTGCTTCACTGGAGCAGCAACTGACTTGCTATCCATCTAGTTTCCCTCCTTGCTCTTGCCCTTCTCGAAACTAGTGGTTTGACTAACCATCAACACTTGACGTTCCTTCTTGATTTCTACTTTCGTGGTGTCAAACATCGCGAATAGCTCAGGGATCATTATTTCTATCCCTGGCATTTTATAGTTCATCACCAGGTTCTAGTAGCTTTAGTGAAAGTGACTTGGAGAACTATATCAATCACTATCTTATCTGGAAGATCAACTCCCACTCGATTCAAGCGATTGTAGCACGCAGACCATCTGAGCACATGCTCAACCATTGAGCTATTTTCTTTCATCTTGCAGGCAAAGAATCTTGTTGGAGATCTCATATCTCGCAACACGGGCACGAGCCTGAGATCCTAATTTCAGCTCTTAGAACATCTCATATGTTTCGTGACGTTCAAAACGTTTTGGAGCCTCAAATCTAAGCCATAATGCATGACGCACTAAACTATCAAGTAGTCATCAGAACGTGCCTGTCAGATGTTCACAACATCTACAAACGATGCTAGAGGGGTTGGCGCACCGAGCGGTGCATTAAGGACATAAGCCATCTGTGCAGCAATGAGGACGATCCTCAGAACACGGACCCAGTCCGCAATATTGCTACCATCATCTTTCAAATCTATTTCTCTAGGAACATATAAAAATTCAAGGGAGCTACAGCATGAGCTAGTAATCTACAACATAATTTTGCAATGTCACTACTGACTATGTTCATGATAATGAGTTCAGTTAATCATATTACTTAAGAACTCCCACTCAAATTGACATCCCTCCAGTCATTCGAGTGATACATGATCCAAATTCACCAACTCATGTCTGATCATCACATGAGTTGAGGTGGTTTCAATGGTGAACATCATCATGTTGATCATATGTACTATATGACTCATGTTCGACCTTTCGGTCTCTTGTGTTCCGAGGCCATGTCTGTACATGCTAGGCTCGTCAAGTTTAACCCGAGTGTTCTGCATGTGCAACACTGGCTTGCACCCGTTGTATGTGAACGTAGAGTCTATCACACCCGATCATCACGTGGTGTCTCAAAATGACGAACTTTCACAACAGTGCACACTCGAGGAGAACACAATTCATCTTGAAATTTAAGTGAGGGATCACCTTATAATGCTACCGTCGAACTACGCAAAACAACGTGCATAAAAGGATTAACATCACATGCAAATCATCAGTGACATGATATGGCCGTGAACTTGTGCTTTTGATCTCCATCTTGAAAGCACCGGCATGATCTTCATCGTCACCGGCACGACACCATGATCTCCATCACCTTGATCTCCATCAACGTGTCGCCATCGGGGTTGTCGCTCCCACCATGCTTCTACTACTATTGCTACCGTTTAGCGATAAAGTAAAGCATTACATAGCGCTTAATGATTGACATGCAGGTCATACAATAATTAAAGACAACCCTATGGCTCCTGCCAGTTGCCGTACTCATCGACGTGCAAGTCGTGATATTCTATACAACACATGATCATCTCATACATCACATATATCACATGATGTAATTGGCCATATCACATCACAACATACCCTGCGAAAACAAGTTAGACGTCCTCTAATTGTAGTTGCATGTTTTACGTGGCTGCTAAGGGTATCTAGCAAGAACAATTCTCACCTACGCATAAACCAGAACAGTGATACATAAGTTGCTTTTCAACCTTCTCAGCGACCACCTTAGTCGAATCCGATCCAACTAAAGTAGGAGAAACAGACACCCACCAGCCATCTTTGTGCAACGAAGTTACACGTCAGTCGATGGAACCGGTCCCTCGTAAGCGTACGAGTAATGTTGGTCCGGGCCGCTTCATCTCACAATACCGCTGAACCAAAACACGACCAAGGGAGGACGCAATCTAAGCATCAATGCCCACAAACTCTTTGTGTTCTACTCAAGATCTCATCTACACATAGACCTAGCTCATGATGCCACTATTGGGGAATGTCGCATGGGAAACAAAAAATTTCCTATGAACACGCAAGATCTATCCATGGTGATGAGCATCTATGAGAGGGAGAGTGGATCTATGCACCCTTGTAGATAGCTAAGCGGGAAGCGTTAAGAAACGGGGTTGGTGTAGTCGAACGTCTTCACGATCCAAATCGCCGAGCGTCCCGCGATCTCATCACGATCCGTCCCGCGGTCCAATCACGATCCGTCCCGCGAACTCAGCATGATCCATGCCGCAAACTCATCACGATCCAACCCGCGAACTCATCACGATCCGTGCCGCGATCTTGATCACGGTCCTTCCGATCTAGCGCCGAACGGACGGCACCTCCGCGTTCAGCACACTTACAGCTCGATGACGATCTGCGCCTTCTTGATCCAGCAAGAGGGAGCGGACAAGTAGAAGAGTTCTCTGGCAGCGTGACGGAGCTCCGGAGATGGTGGTGGAGCTATTCTGGCAGGGCTTCTCCTAAGCACTACAGAAATCCGATCTAGAGGAGAAACTATGCACTAGAGGAACGGGTAGCACATGGCTGAAAATCTTGTGCCAAAACCCTAAAATCCTCTAGTATATATAGGAGGAGAGGAGGAGGAGGCTTGGCTGCGAAAAAGGCAGCCCTTGGTTCGGCGAAACCAAGGAGGCAGGAGTCCTCCTCCTCCACTCCTACTAGGATTAGGACTCCTTCCTTATTTGGCCCTTTTTTTTGCCTTTTTCCACCTTTTTCCTTTTGGGATTTTCTTCCTAGCCGCATGGGCCTTGTGTGGGACTTCCACCATCCCACAAAGGGCTGGTATTTACTCTCCCACAGCCCATATAGCCTCTTGGGTCGAAATACCCCTCCCGATGGTCCCCCGGTACACTACCGGCAGTCCCGGTACACTAACGATGAGCCCGAAACTTTTCCGGCAACCAAAACTAGACTTCCTATATATCAATCTTTACCTTCGGACCATTTGGGAGCTCCTCGTGACGTCAGTGATCTCATCCGGGACTCTGAACAACCTTCGGTCACCACCATGCATAACTCTATACTACCGAAACGTCACCAAACCTTAAGTGTGCAGACCCTGCTGGTTCGAGAACTATGTAGACATGACCGAGACACCTCTACGGTCAATAACTAATAGCGGGACCTGGATGCCCATATTGGTTCCTACATACTCTACGAAGATCTTTATTGGTCGAACCTCTATGTCAAGGATTCAGTTAATCCCGTATGATGTTTCCCTTTGTTCTTCAGTATGTTACTTGCCCAAGATTTGATTGTCGGTATCTGCATACTAGTTCAACCTCGTTACCCGCAAGTCTCTTTACTCGTTCCGTAATACAAGATCCCGTGGCTAACACTTAGTCACATTGCTTGCAAGGCTTATTGTGATGTTTTATTACCGAGTGGGCCCTGAGATACCTCTCCGTCACACGGAGTAACAAATCCCAGTCTTGATCCATGCCAACCCAACAGACACCTTCGGAGATACCTGTAATGCACTTTTATAGTCACCTAGTTACGTTGCGACGTTTGATATACACAAGGCACTCCTCCGGTGTCCGTGAGTTGCATGATCTCATGGTCAAAGGAACATATACTTGACATGCAGAAAACAGTAGCAATAAACTGACACGATCATATGCTACGTTTGTAGTTTGGGTCTTGTCCATCACACCATTCTCCTAATGAGGTGATCCCGTTATCAAATGACATCTCATGTCCATGTCTAGGAAATCTTAACCATCTTTGATCAACGAGCTAGTCTATTAGAGGCATACTAGGGACATGGTTTTGTTTATGTATCCACACATGCATCTAAGTCTCCGATCAATACAATTATAGCATGGATAATAAACGATTATCATGAACAAGGAAATATGATAATAACTAATTTATTATTGCCTCTAGGGTATATTTCCAACAGGTCTGACACGGAGGAGGTCGAGCTTGTGGGTCTACGGCCCCTTTCGGCGCCCCGTCTTGCTCTGGGCTAGGCACGTGCCCAGTAGCCACGCCTATGACAGGCACAGCTGGGAGATCATGGCTTGCTCCAGATTGGGCGCCGCTGTTGCGACCGCGGCCACAAGTGAGGGAGTGAGGTGGAGGCTGAACGTTTCCTCCGCCCGCGGCACTAGGGACCTGCTCGCCAAGATGTTACTGTTGTTGCTCCTCTTCAGTGTTCCCTGCTCCATCTTGATCAGCGGGGGACACGACGGTGGCGCCGCCTGCACCAGTCATGTCAACCACGAGCCCACCTCACTCGTCGTCATCGTGATGCCAATGGCGTCCGCAACTGTGTGCGAGGGTACTTCAAAGTGGAGGGATGTGCGGCTGCACCGTGCTTCTTCTTGGGAGCCATGGAGGAAGAAGACAACAATGGAGATCAACATGCTGCTAACTATCTTGGGTTCACACAAATGACGCAGCCCGCTACCTGGCGCGCCAAAGATGTCGAGGCTCGATGCACTTGATCACCTATGGGGCCACGTGCCCCTTTGTGGTACGGTAGGGGTGAGGTCACGTTGCACAAAGAGCAGAGGTGGTGAGGCAGCACGACGATGAGACGTTGGTGTTTTACCAAGGTTTGGGCTGTTGAGAAGCGTAAAACCCTACTCCTGTTTTGGTGGATTGATCGGAGGAACACGAAGCACGCACAACGCTCAAACCCGGCAAGGTCTGTCTTTGGGAGAGCTCCTATGCGAGTACAAGTGTCCAGAGGCCCGAATCCTTAGCTAGGTTACCTTGGGCCTCCTTTTATAGCTCAAGGGGTGACCACATACTACTATAGAATGCTGCTAACGCGACACTGCAATAAGAGACCCTTCGGAAAAACTATGTGCGATGCATAAATCGCAAGCAGTATAGTTCAAGCTCCGTCGCCAGTGACACGAACTGTGAGTTATGTAGGATCCATCAAATACGATTTTAAAAATATTTGCGTTCGAGATCTACGATAGACACTTGAATTTTAAGAACTGTTTATGATGAGGCAAAATGGCACAAACGGTTAATCAAATATAGATGTGTGTGATGTACGACATACAGGTCCCTCATATGAACTGTTTGCGATGATATATAAGAACAAAAATGGTGCGTGATAACCCACAAGTATAGGGGATCAATTGTAGCCATTCTCGATAAGTAAGAGTGGCGAACCAAACGAGGAGCTACAGGTAGAATAAATATTCCGTCAAGTTCTATCGACCACCTATACAACTCTACGCACGCTTAATGTTGGCCTTACCTAGAACAAGTATGAAACTAAAAGTACTTTGTAGGTGTGATAGGATAGGTTTGCATGATAATAAAAACATGTAAATAAAAACTAGGGGCTGTTAAGATAAAGTAAAAATTAAGTTAGTTTAACGAGAGTGGAAAAGTGGTGGTAGGAGTTGCAGAATTGTCCCTAAGCAATTGACTACGTTACTAGACCGATAGCAAGTTTTATGTGGGAGAGGCCACTACTAGAATGTCATCCCTTAGTTGGAATACTATGCACTTATGATTGGAACTATTAGCAAGCATCCACAACTACTACGTTCATTAAGGTAAAACCCAACCATAGCATTAAGATAAGTTGGTCCCCCTTCAATCCCCTTTGCATCAATTTCTATGCTAGGCTGAAGCTGCTATCACCCTTGCCCTCCAATACATAGTCCTATCAACATATAACTAACCATATTGTGTGATCCATGCGCACGCTCATATGATGGGAACCAAAGGATCACAACATAACCAGAAGCAAATTAAACCAATCATAGCAATTCACCAATCACCGATAGGACAACAAAAATCTACTCAGACATCATAGGATGGCAACACATCATTGGATAATAATATGAAGCATAAAGCACCATGTTCAAGTTGAGGGTACAGCGGATTATGGGAGAGTGGACAACTGAATATAGATGGGGGAAGGCGGTGAATATGTTGGGGAAGATTACGGAGGTGTTGGTGTAGATCGCCGTCACACGATGATTGCCCTGGCCGCATTCCGGTGCCACCGGGAGAGAGGGGGAGATAGCCCCACTCCTTCTTATTCTTCCTTGCCCACCCCCTAGATGGTA
This sequence comes from Hordeum marinum, assembly GCA_022496015.1. Taxonomy (NCBI): domain Eukaryota; kingdom Viridiplantae; phylum Streptophyta; class Magnoliopsida; order Poales; family Poaceae; genus Hordeum; species Hordeum marinum. Next base: position 363,350,194 of record CM039675.1, on the reverse strand, counting down.
GGAGGGCTTCCCCTCTAGTCCTTGGCCTCCATCACGGTGGAGGAGCGAGATCCCCTTCGAGATTGGATCTCTCTCTCTCTCTCTCTCTGTTTCCTTCTGTTTCTGCATTGCTAGATTCTGGCCTTTCACCATTTCTTAAATTCCCAGAGATCCAAAACTCAAATTGGGATGAAATTTTAACACGAATTTTATCTGGATCTTAGATTTCTTGCGGCGAAAGAAGGGCCCCAAACACCTTAAGTGGTGACCACAAGCCACCCTGGCGCGCTCAGGGGGTAGGGCGCGCCCCTACGGCATGTGGGCTCCTCGGGCATCGTTTCGCTTTGATTCTTTTTCTCAAAATTCATATATTCCAAAAAAATATCCGTAAATTTTTATTGCGTTTGGACTTTGTTTGGTATGGATATTCTGTGAAACCAAAAAACATGCAATAAACAGGAATTGGCACTAGGCACTGGATCAATATGTTAGTCCCAAAAATAGTATAAACATTTGCCGAAAGTATATGAAAGTTGTACAATATTGGAATAAAACAATCAAAAATTATAGATACGACGGAGACGTATCAGTGTGGCATAACAAGGCGTGCGTGATAGGGTGCAAACAATTCGATAATCAGAATTGTGTGCTAAAACTCTAGACAACGCATACGATTTGTTGTTCTGAATTGTGTGCTCGACATGGCAGACAATTCAAGAAACCAAATGTGTGCGATATTGTGAATAATCACCGACGAATGTGTATTCTTAACTGTTTGTGATGAGATCAAGAAGGTAGAGAGAGTTAAGGAATAAATACGAGCAAATGACAATGGGTTTGAGGATTACGGTTTGTTTTACTTCTTGTTGTTGTTGTTAGATGGCCCTGCGCCATCGTTTGACGTGGACGCTTCTTGCCGCTGACCGCTGGATTTTCATCGCCAACGTCATTGACGTCCTCGTCGTCGTTCTCCTTGTTCGACCATTCCTTCTCATCATCATCGTTGTCATATTCTTTGTCCTTCGGAGGATCCTCGGCGTCCTCCTCCTTGTTTGAACATTCCTCCTCCTTATCATCATTGTCGACTTCTGCATCCTTTGATGGCTCCTTGCCCGCCTGGTCGTCGTCTGATGACTCTGGCGGTGGCATCAGTTCCATGAGCTGGTTAAAATGGAGGTCAGGGCTTGAGGACAGACTCATGGAAGACGAGCGTGATGATTCTATGGTTGACCCCAGACTAGCAGAACTGTCGTCCTCGCTGTCGCTCGACATTGATGCGCTATGTAATTAGACAACTGGCGAGAAAGCGACATTGCATAGTGCGTGGAAGTGTAGAGTGGATGGCCGAGACGATGAAGCATGGTGTGAATACAAGCGGAATGGCTATTAAAGCGTGGGATTGACGGATTATATTGGCTCCTTGGCAGGTGCTTAGAATTCCGATGTAATCAACCGCAATTTGTGTGCACCCGGTCCATCGCTCCAAAAAGCCTCTATTGTGCAGTTCTCAATATGACAAATGTTTCACATGTGTACATTTTAGGAGTTCACATGGTACGCTAGATGCATTGTTTAACTACACCCATGTTTATATGAAACACAATGGGTGTGAAATATTAAGCATTTAACATAGGACAGTTGGTAAGCAATAGATGAGCTCTGCTTATTGATGTAGCCATTAATAATCAAACGAAACCCCTAATGATCATTGCAAACAGCGCATACAAGATGGTTAATGCTGCAACTACACCTACACATGCTAGTTCCTTCTTGTCTCTTGCTTTCATCTGTTGCCTGTGATTGATTCTTTCTTGCTTTATGGTAGTGATTGTACAGTCCAGATTAGTCAGTTTCTTCTTCAGCTTTACGTTATCTTCTGCAAGACTGGTGATAACACTCCGAGCCCTGCCATGCCATTCATTATCCAGCCAGTTAACAAAGCCACAAGCGTCATATCCCTGTGAATGTTAAATAATGAGGATGAGTGGGGGCATTAACTGAACTTAAGGGATGAACTTAAGGGATGAACTTAAGGGATGAGTGGTTAACCTCTAAGGGGCAACCAAGAAATTGTCTGCCAATGTCGAATCCCTCCATGCATACAAGTCGAGCGGGAGTGTGTCCGTGCACACAACTCAGCTTTTGGTACTTCTCGGTGGTGCAAAACTCGGAATCAAACTCATGTTGCTTGAGTCTGCTGGAGTCAAGCTCTGGATCCGACATTTGATCGATTTCTTGTGTGTGTGTCATGCTAAAAAGGTGAGGAATGATTGGGACCTGAGAAGACGATTCGGATCCGTAGTACACCGGCCTCCTGTTTACCTTAGGTAAGTGCTCAGCGGTGACCACCGTCGTGGTTGCGTTGCCAATGGCGCTACCAAGAGCGACTGTACGAACCGGTGAAGCCGCACTGAAACCATCATCACCACTCGTCTGCATTTCCCCAATGTGAGATGCACAATAGGGAATTTGGGCTCTAGGAATTTTGAAGCTATTTACGGATTTGGGGAAGACGGAGAAACCATAGGGATCTGATGATAACGGTCGAGTGAACTATTTATCGCATACTGTTGTATACGGCACACGGTTTACCAAATCAAATCGTGTGAGAAAGAACATGCATGATACATGGTTTCCGTAACATGACAGTTTGTGATGTGCTTACCGGTACATATGGGTGCGGTAAACAACCGCTCTGTGGACCCCCCCCAAAACATTATGCTCATAGAGATGTCAGCGTCGACAGAGGCAACGACTGACGGATAGGAGGTCAATCCGATGTTGGCGTTTTAGGGAGTCTATCCTCGATCGATCGGTGGTGGAGGCATTACAAAAGGTTAATCCTCGGTCGGCAGTGGTGGTGTGACAGGATGTCAATCCTCGATCGACGGCCAGAGATATAGGATGAGCTCAATCCTCGTGGTCGGCACAGGCATGACTGGGGCACGTCTCTCGCGGTCGTAGGCATGATAGTGGAGCCCGGACTACAGGAAGGTGCCCCACTAAGCTCTGCTCCTCGACCTTGCTATCTCGCCATACCGCTGCTAATTAATTAAGGTATTATTTTCCTTGAGTGGCCTAATTAAGGTATAAAATTCAGATAATGGCAGTAGTGACGATGCGTGTAAATTGACTGGTTGATTAGTGTCATTGCATGACTGTGTAACATTATGCAGCGCCCTCCATAAATTATGAAAATAAAATCTTGTGATTTATTCACCCATCTAATGGATCCAATGTGTGTAGATGGAATGATCTAAATGGATGGGGAATCGGACAACCTTAAGGTATAGGGATGGCGTGAAGGACTTCATGGCTTTAGCTGAATGGACAAAGAAGAGAATTTGCAAACAATGTTATGTCCTCTGTCCATGCAAGGATTGTGGAAATACGGTGGCATTTCCAATTGATGAGGTCGAGTTACACTTATACAAAAGGGGATTCATAGGTGGATACACAATATGGACTAAACATGGTGAAGAGACGGTTATGGATGAATGTAATAACCTGCATGTCAATGAGGTGCCAAACCCCGATCAGAGTCGCATGGGTGATGAATTTAACCTCGGGGCTCAGACGTCAAGCTATAGACACAAGGCTAGCATGCCAAACAAACCAAAGAAAAACCAAGAGTGTGAAGCAGACAACACCGACCTGTATAATATGCTAGATTTTGCTGCTATGATTGCAGATTTCTAGGGCCGAGCGAAAGATTTAGCCAGGTACAAGGAGATGCTAAGCATTGCTGCGGCCTCCAAGAAAGGTTTGTATCCAGGTTGCAAAAAGAAACATTCCTAGTTGAGTGTCACACTAGCGCTTGTCAGATTTGATGCAGAGAGCGGTCTATCAAACAAGGCCTTCATACAGTTGTTGAGTCTTCTCAAAGACATTCTTCCAAAAGATAATGTGCTCTCTTAAAGCACGAACGAAGGGCAGCAAATTGTTTGTCCATTGGAACTTGAAGTCCAGAATATACACGCTTGTGTGAATGATTGTATGTTGTACCGTGGTGATTACAAAGATTTGTGTTCATGCCGCATATTCAAGCACGCATGATACCAGAGCAAGAGAGCCCACAAGATACATGCAACAAATAGGAACTGTCATTGGGCACTGGATTAATATTTTAGTCCCAATAGTATAATTAATTTGCCAAAAGTATATGAAAATTGTAGAATATTGGCATGAAACAATCAAAAATTATAGATACGGTGGAGACGTATCAGCATCCCCAAGCAGAATTCCTCCTCGTCCTCGAATAGGTAAATTATAAAAAAAATTGATGTGGAAAGCTACCTAGCATAATCTTTTTCATATAATTTAGTTATGGCATGAATATTAAGACACAAGTGATTCAAAGCAATAGTCTATCATTTGACATAAAGACAATAATACTTCAAGCATACTAATAAAGCAATCATGTCTTATCAAAATAACATGGCCAAAGAAAGTTATCCCTACAAAATCATATGGTCTGGCTATGCTCCATCTTCCGCACACAAAGAATTAAATCATGCACAACCCCGTCTTTAAGCAAGCAATAGTTTCATAATTTAGTATTCTGGAACTTTTTCAACTTTCATGCAATACATGAGCGTGATCCATGGATATAGCACTATAGGTGGAATAGAATATGGTGGAGGTTGTGGAGAAGACAAAAAGAAGGAGATAGTCTCACATCAACTAGGCAAATTAATGGTCTATGGAGATTCCCATCAATCAATATCAATGCAAGTGAGTAGGGATTGCCATGCAACGGATGCAGTAGAGCTATAAGTGCATGAAAGCTCAAACTGAAAACTAAGTGGGTGTGCATCCAACTTGCTTGCTCACAAAGACCTAGGGAAATTTGAGGAAGCCCATCATTGGAATATACAAGCCAAGTTATATAATGAAAAGTTCCCACTAGTATATGAAAATGACAATATAGGAGACTCTCTATCATGAAGATCATGGTGCTACTTTGAAGCACAAGTGTGGAAAAAGGAATAGTAGCATTGCCCCTTCTCTCCCTTTTTTCTATTTTTTTGTGGGCTTATTTGGCCTCTTTTTTTGTAAAGTCCAGAGACTCATCCTAACTTGTGAGGGAATCATAGATTCCATCATCCTTTCCTTACATGGGCCAATGCTCTAATAATGATGATCGTCACACTTTTATTTACTTACAACTCAAGAATTAGAACTCGATACTAGAACAAAATATGACTTTATATGAATGCCTCCCATAGTGTACCACAATGTGCAATGATCTAGCATAGCAATGACATCAAAAAACGGACAAGCCATGAAAACATCATGCGAGCTATCTTACGACCATGCAAAGCAATATTAAAATGATGGAGCGTGTCATTATAAATGTAACGGTGGAAGTTGCATGGCAATATATCTTGGAATGGCTATGGAAATGCCATAATAGATAGGTATGGTGTCTGTTTTGAGGGAGATAATATGGTGGGTTTAAAGCACCGACGAAAGTTGCGTGCTACTAGAGAGGCTAATAATGGTGGAAGGATGAGAGTGTGTATAATCCATGAACTCAACATTAGTCATAAAGAACTCACATAATTATTGCCAATATTTATTAGTCATCAAAACAAGGTGCTACACTCATGCTCCCAGAGGAAGGGTTGGTAGGAGTTAACCATTGCACGATCCCGACCTCCACACAAAGGATGACAATCAATAAATAAAGCATGCTCCGACTTCATCACATAACGACTCACCATACATGCATGCTAAGGGAATCACGAACTTAAACACAAGTATTTCTACCAATCCACAATTACTCACTAGCATGACTCTAGTATCACCATCTTTATATCACAAAACTATTGCAAGGAACCAAACATATTATATTCAGTAATCGACAAGTTTTATGTAGGATTTTATGAGTAACCATGTGAATGACCATTTCCTGTTGACTCTCTAAATAGATATAAGTGAAGCATGAGAGTTTAATTACTTTTATAAAATATATGTCCCCACACTAACAAATATAAGTGAAGAAAAAGAACATTCTACAAATGGAAGTTTTCTATGTGTAGAGAAACAGGCAGTCCAAACTTCAAATGATATAAGTGAAGCACATGAAGCATTCTATAAACCCATACTCAAAAGATATAAGTGAGGTGCAAAGAGCCTTCTATAAGTCAACCAAGGACTTTGTAATACCAGCATGGTGCATTATAAAATAAAAATAAAAAGCACATGATGCTCCAAGATTTATGCATATCATGTGCCGAATAAAAATATAGCTCCAAGTAAAATTACTAATGGTTGTTAGAAGAAAGAGGGGATGCCTTCTAGGGCATCCCCAAGCTTAGTTTCTTGGGATTCCTTGAATGTGACCTTGGGGTTCCTCGGGCATCCCCAAGATTAGTCTCTTTCCACTCCTTATTCCTTCATCCATCATGATCTCACCCAAAACATGAAAACTTCAATCACACAAAACTTAACAAAACCCTCATGAGATCCGTTAGTATAATAAAACAAATTACCACTTTAAGTGCCATTGCAAACCCATTCATATTTTGTTTTTCCATTGTATCTATTGTATTATAACTTATTTATGGCTTATACCACCGATACAATCGATAGTTTCATCAAAACAAGCAAAACAATGCATCAAAAACATAATCTGTCTTAAACAGAACAGTCTGTAGCAATCTAATCATTTACTATACTTATGTAACTCTAAAAATTCTTACCAATTAGGAAAAAATAAAGCATTTTCATAGAAGTTCTGTGTAAAAATTTCAGAAACTTTTTACATTCCAGTAAAAAATTTAAATTCACGCACTACAGCCAAAGTTTCTGTTTTTGCACTGCACACACCAAAGAAGCAATCTAATCATCCTAAAGGAAAATCTTGGCACATTATTTTTATAATACAATGGATATATACAAGGGGATAATTATTTTAATAGAACATTTTCTGTATTTAAGATTCACAAAGTTTCCATGGGCATAAACAAAGTTCAAGGAACCCCCCCCCCCACTTCAATGGTGCTCGTCCTTCTTACCACTTTTATTTTTGAAAAAGTTTTAGGTTCCGCTCTATATGCCATTAAGCTAGGCATATAGTGCTCAAGTAATGGATCCACCTGTATCCCAAGGTATATCAAATCCAATTTTAATTAACAATGATTTGTAATTTAGTAGTGAGCACAAATTAACATATATCATGCAACAACGAAGTCTAACTCTCTTCCTATGCATTGGCATATTATAAAAGAACAATTCATGCACATCAAGTAAAGGACAATACATAAGTATTTCCCTCAGTTGTTGAGAACCAAGGTATCAATCCAGTAGGAGGTACAAGCAAGGCCCCAATCTATGCACCTACACAAACAATCAAACACGTGCACCCAACGCTATAAAGGGGTTGTCAATCCCTTCACAATTGCTTGCAAGAATTATATCTGATAGAGATAGATATAAAAGATTGCAGAAAGTAAAAGGTAAATAAATTTCAGCAAGGTATTTTTGATATTTCTGGTATATATATATATATATATATGAAAATATAATATGGAAAATAGACCTGGAGGCCATAGGTTTCACTAGAGGCTTCTCTCTTGAAGGAAAATAACATGGTGGGAGAACAAATTACTATTGAGCAATTGATGGAAAAGTGCATAGTTATGACGATATCCAAGGCAATGATTATGCATATAGGCATCACATCCGTGTCAAGTATACTAAAAAGATTCTGCATCTACTACTATTACTCCACGCATCGACCAACTCCTGCCTGCATCTAGAGTATTAAGTTCATGAAGAACAGAGTAATGCATTAAGTAAGATGACATGATGTAGAGTGATAAAATCAAGAAATATAATGAAACCACATCTTTTTATGGTTGATGGCAGCAATACAATACGTGGCTCTCTACCCCTACTTTCTCACTAGGTGAGGACACCGCAAGATTGAACCCAAAACTAAGCACTTCTCCCATTGCAAGAATTACCAATCTAGTTGGCCAAACCAAACCAATAACTCGAAGAGACTTGCAAAGATAGGAAATCATGCATATAAGAATTTAGATAAGAACCAAATAATATTCATAGATAAGTTGATCATAAACCCACAATTCATCAGATCTCGACAAACACACCTCAAAAGAGTATTATATCGGATAGATCCCCATGAAGGTCATGGAGAACATGGTATTGAAGCACAAAGAGAGAGAAGAAGCCATCTAGCTACTAGCTATGGACCCGTAGGTCTGTGGTGGACTACTCACACATCATCGGAAGGGCACTGGAGTTGACGTAGATTCCCTCCGTGATCGAATCCCCCTCTGACAGATTACCGAAAAAGGCTCCAAGATTGGATCTCTCGAAAATGGAGGCTTCCGGCGGCGGAAAAGTATTATCTTTGCTCTCTTTGGTATTGAAGGGATATATGGGAATTTATAGGCTGAAGATTAGGGTTAGAGGACCCGCTGGGGGGCCACAAGCCAAGGGGGTCGCGGCCCCCTGGCCGCGCCAGGGTGGCTTGTGACCTCCTGGCAGTTCTCCTATCTTCCTCTCCAAGTCTGGTAGATGTCTTCTGGTCCAAGAAAAATCATCATGAATATTTTATTCCGCTTGGACTCCGTTTAATACTCCTTATCTACAATACTTAAAAACAAGGAAAAAAACAAAAACTGGCACTAGGCTCTAGGTTAATAGGTTAGTCCAAAAAATAATATAAAGTAGCATATTAATGCATATAAAACATCCAAAACAGATAATATAAATAGCATGGAACAATCAAAAATTATCGATACGTTGGACACATATCAGCATCCCCAAGCTTAATTCCTGCTTGTCCTTGAGTAGGTAAATGATAAAAACAGTATTTTTGGTGTGGAATGCTACCTAACATATATATCCATGTAATACCCTCTATTGTGGCATGAACGTTCAGATCCATAAGACTCAAAACAAAAGCTTAATGTTGACATAAAAATAATAATATTTCAAGCATACTATCAAAGCAATTATGTCTCTTCGAAATATAATGGCAAAAGAAAGTTATCCCTACAAAATCATATAGTCTCTCTATGCTCCATCTTCACACCACAAAGTATTTATATCATGCACAACCCCGATGACAAGTCAAGCAATTGTTTCTCACCTTTTATGTTCTCAAACTTTTTAAACTCTCATGCAATACATGAGCCTGAGCCATGGATATAGCACTATAGGTGGAATAGAATATGGTCGAGGTTGTGAAGAAAAAGGAGAAGATAGTCTCACATCAACTAGGCATATGAGCGGGCTATGGAGATGCCCATTAATAGATATCAATGTGAGTGAGTAGGGATTGCCATGCAATGGATGCACTAGATCTATAAGTGTACGAAAGATCAAAAAGAAACTAAGTGGATGTGCATCCAACTTGCTTGCTCATGAAGACCTAGGGCAATTTCAGGAAGCCCATCATTGGAATATACAAGCCAAGTTATATAATGAAAAAATCCCACTAGTATATGATAGTGACAAAATAGGAGACTCTCTATCATGAAGATCATGGTGCTACTTTGAAGCACAAGTGTGGAAAAAAGATAGTAGCATTTTCCCTTCTGTCTTTTCTTGGTGGGCATCAATGGCCACTTTTTGAGGGATCCGCTGGCCTGTTTTTTTTTCATAAAGTCCGGAGTCTCATCCCAACTTTTGAGGGAATCATGGCTTCCATCATCCTTTCCTCAGATGGGATAATGCTCTATCACACTTTTATTTACTTACAACTCAATAATTACAACTCGATATCTAGAACAAAATATGACTCTATATGAATGCTTGCAGAGGTGTATCGTGATGTGCAATGATCTAGCATATCAAATGACTCAAAAAATGGACAAGCCATGTAAACATCATGCTAGCTATCTTACGATCATGCAAAGGAATATGAAAATGATGGTGTGTGTCATAATAAACGGAACGGTGAGAGTTGCATGGAAATATATCTCGGAATGGCTATGGAAATGCAATAGTAGGTAGGTATGGTGGCTGTTTTGAGGAAGGATATATGGTGGGTATAGTGCACCGGCGAAAGTTGTGCGGTACTAGAGAGGCTAGCAAAAGTGGAAGGGTGAGAGTGCGTATAATCCATGGACTCATATTAGTCATAAAGAACTCACATACTTATTGCAAAAGTCTATTATTCATGAAATAAAAGTATTAGACGCATGCTCCTAGGGGACAGGTTGGTAGGAGTAAATCATCGCGCGCGCCCGACCCTCACACAAAGGTTGACAATCAATAAACAACTCAGGCTCTAACTTCCTTACATAACGGTTCACCATATGTGCATGCTAAGGGAATCACAAACCTTTACACAAGTATTTCTACCAATCCAAAATTACTTCCTAACATCACTCTAATATCACCATCTTTATATCTAAAAACTTTATGCAAGGAATCAAACTTCACATAATATTCAATGCAATTTATATGAAAGTTTTTATTATATCCCTCTTGGATGCCTATTATATTAGGACTAAATTCATAACCTATGCCAATTACCATGCTATTTAAAGACTCTCAAAATAATATAAGTGAGGTACGAGAGTTCAATTATTTCTATAAAACAAAACACCACCGTGCTCTAAAAAGATATATGTGAAGCACTAGAGCAAAATTGCCTAGCTCAAAAGATATAAGTGAAGCACATAGAGTATTCTAATGAATTCACGATTCACGTGTATCTATCTCAAAATATGTGTTTAGAAAGGATGATTGTAGCAAACTAAAAAGCAAACAATCATATCATACAAGAAGCTCCTAGCAAAACACATATCATGTGGTGAATAAAAGTATAGCCTCGAGTAAATTTCCAATGGATTGAAGACGAAAGAGGGGATGCCTTTTGGGGCATCCCCAAGCTCTGGCTTTTTGGCATCCTTGATTCCTTGGGGTGCCTTGGGCATCCCCAATCTTAGGCTCTTGCCACTTCTTATTCCATAGTCCATCATATCTTTACACAAAATTTCAAAACTTCACAACACAAAACTTAACAGAAAACTCATGAGGTACTGTTTTTAACCACCTTAGGTACTGTTTTTAACTCATTATTTATTTATATTGGTGTAATATCTACTGTATTCCAACTTCTCCATGGTTTATAACCCCGATACGACCCATAGATACATCAAAATAGGTAAACAACACAAAGAAAACAGAATCCGACAAAAACAGAACAGTCTATAGAAATCTGTAAACTTCGTATACTTATGTAACTCCTACAATTAAAAAAATAGGAAAACCTGGGCAATTTGTATATCAATCGTGTGTAAAAATTTCAGACTCATTCGACGCTCTGATAAATTTTGAAAATTCTTGGATTGGGCACACAACTTTCTGTTTTTCAGCAAGATCAAATCAACAATCACCATTGACCATCCCGAAGGTCTTACTTGGCTTAAACACTAATCAAAAAACCAAAACACAATTAATACACAGGTAATAATGTGTGAAACACTCAAAAACAGAAGCAAAAAACAAAACATAAACATAAAATTGGGTTGCCTCCCACCAAGCACTATTGTTTAATGCCCCTAGCTAGGCATGACGCAATTGATCTAGGTATTGTCATGTTTGGTATTAGCAACTTTTGTGAGAGCCTTCTAGAATCCGGGGGCGGGCTCTTTCCGCTTCCCCGGGTTTTAGGCAATGGAACCATCTTAAGATCGAAGATATCCAAACATTTATTACAAAGGGTAATCAAAGTGTTCAAGCGATTGAGATTCCCATTAATGTGTTTGAGGGATTTGTGATATTTTGTAACTCGACTAAGTGTTTATGTAAGTCACCCAATGCGTCGAAAATTGAAATCCCTCTTGTGAAAATGCAGGCCCATTTTCTGTGGGGGGGCCTGTAACAGCCCAAATGTATCCCTTGCCATAATTGTAATGTTCCTCATGTGTGACCTCTTATTGCAATGACATCATGTGTTTGAGTTCTTCTAGACATTGTCATTTCATGCATCATGCATCATGCATCATGATCATCTTATCAAAATATTCTCTTACAATGGTTTCCTTGTGATTGTGTTGTTGTTGTGAATGTATGGGTTGGAGTGAATGCAAGTGTTGCTTGTTTGAAGGGTTGCTCTAATCCCTCCCATTTCAAAAATAACCACCACCTCTTCTCTATCATTCAAATATTCCACATGTTAATATTTTTCTTGTTGTTTTCTCTTCTTAAAATTGTTGAGCATCTTCTAAATAGTATTCTAGCATTTATAAAATAACCCTTTGCCATGCTTGGACTTTTCCCTTTTAATAATTTTTTTGCATCAGTGCCTACCAATATAATTAGGTTAATTAATTTGCTTGCTCTAAATATGCCCAACTCATTTTTACTAAATTGCTGGCATTTTAGTGAACCTAGAAATGTAGTTCTTTTGTTTTAAACTTCTCTCTCTAATCTTTGCTTTAATTTTGTCTCTAGATTTTTAAATAAAAGAAAACTGTGTTTTCTTTCCTGTTTGTGTGAGAGAGAGGGGAAGCAAGTGGGCTTCCTGGCCCAAGTCGCTAGCCATGGCCCACCCTGCTTGCTTGACAGTCACCTGCTCCATCTCCCTCCTTCCTTCAAGCAAAGAGCGATTAGAGAGAGAGCTCCCGTCATGAGCTCACGGACGTCAAGGACGCCGTTCCCCGTTGGCTATTTAACCCCCTCGACGTCTGTGCTTCCCCTAGGTTTTCGCGCTTCCCTCCCTGCCGCTGCCAACTCTCCCTACTGTCCATCTCCCTCCTCCTTCCTCTCTTATTCTTCTTCGTCAGGTAAGTGTAGAGAGAGGGAATCTTCAGAGAATAGAGCCGCCGATCTCATCACCATCGTCCTTGTCTCCGGTGGCCTCCTCCATGTCTCTTGAGATGAAGAGGGGCTCCGCGGTGCCTCCCGCACCCTGTTCTTGGTGCTAGGGTGTGGAGAGGGCCCACCCATTGACGCCTTCTTACTCTACTCCGTCGCGCACCCGTAGCCCCACGTGGATCTTCTTCCCAACGCTGCATCCAGCCCGTCTTCGCCCCCCTATCGGTGAGCTTCGACCCCGCGCTCTTTCTCGCGCGTTCCCGTTAGGCGCGCTGTCCTTGTGCTCGATTCCCCGTCACCGCCGCTATCGAGCATAGCTTCTGCTCGTGCTCGAGCTCTCGCTGTCGCCGCGTTTAGTTAGTTGAGTGCGGGATTGGAACCCCCAGAGACCCCGTAGCATTCGCCGGTAGCCCTTGGCCGCCTTCGTCGCCTCGTCGCTCGCCGACGTCCACCTCTATTTCTGGTCGCCGGTAGCAGTGCAGAAGCAGCATGGGCCTGTTCAAAAGAATAGAACCCCCTATACTAGCAGACGCCCCTCCTAAGCCCAATGGCCAGCGCCGTGCCCTCCCAACGGGGAGACTCAGGTTCGATCCCCCGCGGGCGCAATCCCCCTTTTTTGTTGATTTTGGTTGTGGATCTGGTGTGGTCACATGGGTATCCCTGTGTGCCTGTGTGATGTGTGTGTGTGGCCTAGTGTGTGGCTCTGTGTGTGAGAAGTGTGTGTTGTATGTATGACAGTGGGGCTTGGCCCACTGGTCATACCCACACGGGGCCCTGGCTCACTTCCAGGTGGGACCCCTCCTTTTCTTTTACTTCTTATTTCTATTTTCATTTTATTTTTTATTTCTATTTTTCTTCTGTGTTTTAGAATAATTCCATTTCTAGAAATGTCCAGATCTGGACTAGGCCATTTTTGGGAGTGTTCTTTTATAGTAAGTTTTAACTTATAAGTGATGCGCGCATTTTTCGAGCTAGGTTTAGTGCAATTTTCAAATGCAAATATATGAGTGTGATATATGATTTTGGGGTAGAATTTCCCAAGGAATCCATTGGTGCTATTTGTTTTGTATTTTGAGCAAGTTTCCAAAATGTCATTTTTGTTCCAACATGCCATTTTGTCATTTTTGTATGAATTATGCCATGCATGCTTTGATAAACTTGTCAACATGAATATGCTAGTGTTTTTTGGGTACTAGGCCCTGGTAATTTTGTTTGGAATGATAGACTTGTGGATGAGTGGGTTTCTTGCTGATAACATGCTTAGAAAATAACACTCGTTATGTCGCAAATTTTGCTTAGTGTTGTAACTGTTATTTTCTAGCTATTTTTAGAGGATGATTCCCATGGATATAGTGCTCCTTTGGAGCTGGTCCAATATCATGAATTGTTTTGCTTGTCACCCTCTATCATGTGGTGTAATTACTTTTGCATATAATTGTTTCTTCTTGATGCTATATCCTGTCCAAGATGCCATGTTGAAATAAACTGCTGTTTTTTCCCTTGTGTTATTTTGACTAAGTCTGAGATGTAGTAGTTAATTTTATGCCATGACGCAAACCCTAAGAAGGCGTTATTACTAATTTTCTGTATGAAGGATATTGATGTTATTCTATTCAATTTCTTTCAAGACATTTGATTCAGCTTATTGCAATCATCTTTTTCAATGGTGTGCTGATGTTCTTCTCCATCTCCAGGATGGCTCCACCAACTCGTAAGAATCCAGGTCGTGATGGGGAGGAGTCTAACCCTCCAGCACCCCCTCTGCCTCCTCCTCCAGAATCCTGACAAGCTGTGATGGCCGCAACAAATGCGAATACTCAGATTTTGCTCAGGCTGTTGCAAGAGAGAGATCAAGGACATCAAGGTTATCAAGGGAATTTCCAGAATCAGCCTCAGTTTGCGACTCTCAACTAGCTCCTTCGCAACCAACCCAAGTTTTTCACTTGTCGTGAGCAGCCTTTTGATGTAGATGATTGGTTCTACGACATGAGCAAGCATTTTGAATGCAGCAATGTAAGGTCAGATGATTATGTCAGGTTCACAACATTTTAGCTCAAGGGTCAGGCAGCAGATTGGTGGCAGCAATACAAGGACTCCAGGGGTGATCATGGTATCGGCTGGGATGATTTCTGCCGTGACTTCTGGGCCCATTACATTCTGACGAGCTTTGTCGAGGAGATGCGTGAGAAGTTCAGGCTCTTGAAGCAGGGAAGCAAGTCTGTCTATCAATACAACGTCGAGTTCCACAATCTGCCCCGCTATGCTAAACAAGATGTTCCTGATGAGAAGTCCATGATTTACCAGTTCAGAGGTGGTCTCAAGGATGAACTTCTGCCGGGTCTAGTCTTGCAAGAGCCTCGTGAGTTTGATCAGTTCTACAACATGACTTTGAAGGTCGAGGCAACTCAGCTCAAGTTGGACAACTCAAGGAAGTGTTCTAGAGAATCCTACTCTTCTTCTTCCAGCTCTTAGATGGTTCCTAAGCAGCAGAAGTATTGGGTTCCTCATCCTCCTCTGTTTTATCTTCCTCAGCAGCAGAGACAGCAAGGTGGTCATTGTTCTTCCCACCCACCCAACCCAGGTTATTAGCAAAGGCCCCAGGCACCCAAGTCAGCATATGTTCCTCCTCCAAGCAACTTTTGTCCGCTCTCAGAGGTTACTTGTCACAAGTGTGGTCAGAAGGGTCACTACTTAAACAAGTGCAACCAGCGGCGTCTTCCGCCTCCTCCTCCAGTCAGACCTCCAGGCAATGCATGGTGAGGCATAATCCCAATTCAGCAAGAGTGAATATGGTGAACATAGACGAAGCAGAGGATTCTTCTCAAGTGATATTGGGTAATCTCTGAGTTAATTCTATTCCTGCAAAAGTTTTGTTTGATACTGGTGCTTCTCATTCTTTTATATCATATTCGTTCACATCCAAGCATCATTTTCATCATGAAGAGTTGTCTACGGTATTGCAAGTTGTTTCCCTAGGCAAACGCATGAGTTTCTGTTGGGTAGTCCGAGATGTTTCTATTAAGATGGGAAATTATTCCTTCTTGGCTTCTCCAATCGTTCTCGGTAATTCCGATATTGATCTCATTCTTGGCATGGATTTCATGGCTACGAACAAGGCGCATGTGGATTGTCAAGCCAAAGAAGTCAAATTGACTCATCCTTTAGAAGACGTGATCATTTTCGCAGCTCGCGATGACACAATCCGTCACTTTGCTCTTAATGAGAAGGGTAAAATCTCAGCCATTTCTCAAATTCCGGTGGTTTTTGAGTATGAAGATGTCTTTCCCGAAGAATTGCCAGGAATGCCTCCACACTGACCAGTTGAGTTTGTGATTGAACTCGAACCTGGAACTGAACCGGTTTGCATGCGTCCTTATAAGCTTGGCCCCAAAGAGCTGAAAGAATTGAAGAAGCACCTAGATGAACAAGAACGTCTGGGTCTGATCATACCAAGTTCTTCTCCATGAGGTTGTGGTATTCTATTTGTCAAGAAGAAGGATGGCACGAACCAACTTTGTGTCGATTACCGTCCATTGAATAAGAAGACAATCAGGAACAAGTACCCACTTCCCAACATCAATGAGTTGTTTGAGCAAATCAAAGGAGCCAAGGTTTTCTTGAAGCTAGATCTTCGCATGGGCTATCATCAGATTCGCATCTGTGAAGAAGATATTCCGAAGACGGCTTTGAGGATGAGTTTTGTCTCTTATGAGTACACCGCCATGTTCTTTTATCTCGCTAATGCTCCTCCAACCTTCTCTAGACTGATAAACTTCATATTCTCTCCTTTCAATAATGATTTCGTCTTGGTGTATTTGGGTGTTATTCTCGTGTTCTCGGAGACTGAAGAAGAACATGTAGAGCATCTTTGGCTTGTGCTTGACAAGCTAAGAGAGCATCGATTCTATGCTAAGTTTTCCAAGTGTGAGTTTTGGCTCAATGAAGTGGTGTACCCTGGGCATGTGATCTCTGCCGAGGGATTTAAAGTGCACCTTGAGAAAGTTGAGGCAATCTTGAAGTGGGAGCCTCCTCAGAATGTCAAGCAGCTTTGCAGCTTTCTCAAGCTTGCAAGTTACTGCAGAAGATTCGTGGAGAACTTCTCTCAAATTGCTACGCCTGTGTCCAACCTCCTCTAGAAGAATGTCAAGTATACTTGGTCTGCTGAGTTTGATGTGGCGTTCAATACGCTCAATGAGAAGCTGACTGCAGCTCCAGTTCTTGTTCCTCCTGAGCAATCTAAGGCTTTCCAAGTGTTCTGTGATGCTTCCCTCCAAGGTCTTGGTGGCGTTCTCATGCAAGATAAGAAGATTGTTTCTTATAGCTCGCTTCAGCTGAAGCCTAGCGAGAAGAACTACCCCACTCATGATCTTGTGCTGGCGGCACTTGTGCATGCTCTGATGACTTGGAGGCATTTGTTGTTGGGTAGACCAGTTGAGGTGTACACCGATCACAAGAGCTTGAAATACATTTTAACTCAACCCAATATCAATCTTCAGCCGTCACGTTGGGTGGAAATGATCGAGGACTTCAATCCAAGCATTGAGTATACACCTGGAAAAGCAAATGTCATTGTAGACGTGCTCAGTCGAAAGGCATACTGCAACACTCTTATCCCAAAGCCTCTTGAACCCGAGCTTTGTGAAGCCTTCCACAAGCTCAATCTCCAAATTATTCCGCACGGTTTGCTTGCCAATCTTCAAGTCTCTCCGACTCTGGAAGATCAGGTTCACCAAGCTCACTTTCTTGATGCTATGGTGAAGAAAGTGAAGAAACGTGTGGCCAAGAGCATTCTGAAGTATAAGTGCTTCCGTGTTGATGACAAAAGGTGATCTCAGAAAGGTTATCATGGACGAAGCGCATAATTTTCTCCTTTCAATTCATCCTAGCAGTTCCAAGATGTATCAGGACCTCAATCAGACCTTCTGGTGGACTCACATGAAGCGTGAGATTGCTCAGTTCGTAAACGAGTGTGATGTTTGTCGTAGATTGAAGGCGGAACATCAACGTCTAGTAGGTCTCCTTCAGCCTTTGCCTATTCTAGGGTGGAAATTCGATCATGTGGAGTTGGATTTCATCACTGGATTTCCTAAGTCCAAGAAGGGCAACGATGCCATCTTTGTGGTTATTGAAAAGCTGACCAAAGTTGCCCATTTCCTTTCGGTCAAGGAGTCTATCTCGACAGCTCAGCTAGCAGAGTTGTACACGTCAAGGATAGTTTCTTTGCACGGTATTCCTCAGCTCATATCCTTAGATCATGGAAGCCTATTCACTTCCAAGTTTTGGGACTTCTTCCAGTCTGTGATGGGTACCAAGATCCGTTTCAGCACTACATTACGTCCTCAGATAAGTGGCCAAGTTGAGAGAGTCAATCAAATCCTCGAAGAGACGCTCAGAGCCTGTGTGCTCTCTTTCGGCATGAAGTGGGAAGACTGTCTTCCATACGCCAAGTTTTCATACAACAAAATCTACCAGGCTAGTTCAGGCAAGGCCCCATTCGAGATTCTCTACGACAGGAAGTGCCGCACCCCACTCAATTGGTCAGAAACCGTTGAGCGTCAAATCCTTGGAAATGACATGATCACCCAAGCAGAAGAGATGTGCCATGTTATTCATGAGAATCTCCAAGAAGCTCAATCTAGCCAGAAAAGCTATTATGATAACAAACATTATGATGTCTCCTTCCAAATCGATGATGTTGTTTATCTCAGAGTTTCTCCCATGAACGACACTCAGCGTTTTGGAATCAAAGGGAAGCCTGCTCCTCACTTTGTGGGTCCTTTCAGAATTCTCGGCAAGAGAGGTGACTTTGCCTACCAAGTCAACCTTCCTCCAAATTTCGCAAATGTGCATGATGTCTTCCATGTCTCTCAGCTCCAGAAGTGCTTCAAGACTCTTGAGCGTACCATTGACCTCCAAGACATTGATCTCCAAGAAGACCTATCCTATCGTGAGCATCCAGTTGCTATTGTTGAAGAAACTGAGCATAAGACTCGCAACAAGTCAATCAAGTTTCTCAAGGTGAAGTAGTCTCATCACTCCGACAAAGAAGCCACTTGGGAAAGTGAGGATCTTCTCCGTTCTAAATTTCCAGAGTTCTTTCATTCTTAGATCTCGGGTCGAGATCCCCGCGTAGTGGAGGAGAGTTGTTACAGCCCAAATGCATCCCTTGCCATAATTGTAATGTTGCTCATGTGTGACCTCTTATTGCAATGATATCATTGTTTGAGTCCTTCTAGCCATTGTCATTTCATGCATCATGCATCATGCATCATCATCATCTTATCATATGCATAATATTCTCTTGCAATGGTTGTCTTGTGATTGTGGTGTTGTTGTGAGTGTATGGGTTGGAGTGAATGCAAGTGTTGCTTGTTTGAACTGTTTCTCTAATCCCTCCCATTTCAAAAATAACCATCACCTCTTCTCTCTCATTCAAATATTCCACATGTTAATATCTTTCTTGTTGTTTTCTCTCCTTAAAAATTGTTGAGTATCTTCTAAATAGTCTTCTAGCATTTATAAAATAACCCTTTGCCATGCTTGGAGTTTTTTCCTTTTAATAGTATTTTGCATCAGTGCCTACTAATAAAATTAGGTGAATTAATTTTCTTGCTCTAAAAATGCCCAACTCATTTTTATTAAATTGGTGGCATTTTAGTGAACCCAAAAATGTATTTCTTTTGTTTGAAACTTCTCTCTCTAATCTCTGCTTTTGTTTTGTCTCTGGCTTTTTAAATAAAAGAAAATCGTGTTTTCTTTCCTGTTTGTGTGTGAGAGAGGGGAAGCGAGTGGGCTTCCTGGCCTAACTCGCCGGCCAAGGCCTATCCCCCTTGCTTGACTGTCACCTACTCCGTCTCTCTCCTTCCGTGAGGCAGAGAGCGACGAGAGAGAGAGAGAGAGCTCCCGCCGTGAGCTCACGGATGTCGAGGACACCGTTCCTCGCTAGCTATTTAACCCCCTCGATGTCTGTGCTTCCCTCCTTGCCGCCGCCAGCTCTCACTCCTCCCCATCTCCCTTCTCCTTCATCTCTTCTTCTTCTTCGTAGTGTAAGTGTAGACAGAGGGATTCTTTAGAGAGCAGAGCCGCCGATCTCGTCGCCGCCGTCCTCGTCTCTGGTGGCCTCCTCCTCGTTGCCTGAGATGCCGAGGGGCTCCGTGGTGGCTCCCGTGCCCCGTTCCTGGTGCTAGGGCATGAAGAGGCCCCTCGCATAGCCGGCTTCTTCCTCTGCTCCGTCGCGCACACGCGACCCCGCGTGGATCTTGTTCTCGTCACCGTGTCAAGCCCGTCTTCGCCCCCCCTATCGGGGAGCTTTGACCCCGCACTCTTTCCCGCGCATTCCTGATAGCCTTGCCATTGTTGTGCTCGATTTGCCGTCACCACCGCTGTCGAGCAGAGCTTCTGCTCGCGCTCGAGCTCTCGCTGCCACCACGTTTAGTTAGTTGACTGCGGGATTTGAACCCCAGAGACCCGCAGCATCCGCCGGTAGCCCTTGGCCGCCTCTGTTGCCTCCTCGCTCACCGGCATCTGCCTCTAGTTCTAGTCGCCGGTAGCAGTGCAGAAATAGTAGGGGCTTGTTTAAAAGAACAAAAAACCCTATACTAGCAGACACCCCTCCGTAGCCCAGTGGCCAACGTCGTGCCCTCCTAGCGGGGAGACCCGGGTTTGATCCCCGCGGGCGCAATCCCCCTGTCTTTTTGTTGATTTTGGCTGTGGATCTGGTGTGGCCACATGGGGATCCCTGTGTGCCTATGTGATGTGCGTGTGTGGCCCTCTGTGTGGCTCTATGTCTGAGCAGTGTGTGTTGTATGTATGATAGTGGGCCCTGGCCCACTTGTCATACCCATAGGGAGCCCAGGCTCACTGCCAGGTGGGACCCCTCATTTTCTTTTAATTTTTTATTTCTGTTTTTCTGCTGTGTTTTAAAATATTTCCATTTCTATAAATGTCTAGATCTGGTCTAGGCCATTTTTGGCAATGTAATTTTATAGTAAGTTTTAACTTATAAGTGATGCATGCATTTTTTCGAGCTAGGTTTAGTGCAATTTTCAAATGCAAATATATGAGTGTGATATATGATTTTGGGGTAGAATTTCCCAAGGAATCCATTGGTGCTGTTTGCTTTGTATTTTGAGAAAGTTTGCAAAATGTCATTTTTGTTCCAACATGCCATTTTGTCATTTTTGTATGTATTATTCCATGCATGCTTTGATGAACTTGACAACATGAATGTGCTAGTGATTTGTGGGTACTAGGCCCTGGTAATTTTGTTTGGCATGATAGAGTTGTGGATGAGTGGGTTTCTTGCTGATAACATGCTTAGAAAATAACACTAGTTGTGTCTCAAATTTGGCTAAGTGTTGTAATTGTTATTTTCTAGCTATTTTTAGAGGATGATTCCCATGGATATAGTGCTTCTTTGGAGCTGGTCCAATATCATGAATTGTTGTGCTTGTCACCCTCTATCATGTGGTGTAATTACTTTTTCATATGATAGTTTTTTCTTGTAGCTATATCCTGTCAAAGATGCCATTTTGAGATAAACTGCTGGTTTTCCCCTTGTGTTATTTTGACTAAGTGTGAGATGTTGTAGTTAATTTTATGTCATGTTTAGTGGATGCTACCAAGTGTTATGTTGAGTTTTAGCTCAGGCTCAGTGCTAGTGTTTTGTAGTAGATGTTGTCCTCTACCATCCTGTAAATTTTCATGCCATGAGTTGGTCTCTAGCATCATTGTTTTCTGCTGTCAAATTGTTATCAGGTTAACTCATATTCCAGAAAACTGTGATTTTCACCAAGTCCCTAGAATCTGTTTCTTCTAGCCATCTTGTGAGCTACATTGCTAGTGACCTCCTTGCTAGTTTGTGTAGTTGGATGATTTGTTAAGCATGTTATGTAGTTTCTATACATATTTTGTTTGTGGTTGGAGACTTCCTGTAGCTCTAGATATTTGTTGTGCAAGTTGCTATGTTGCTGTTTTGGAAAGTATGTGTGTGATGTTGTGTTGTGGCTAGTGGGAGTTATGCTCCATAGTTTTGCTTGATCTTTGGCTCCATTGTTGCTAGTTTTTCATTCCCTAACCAGTGGCATCCTTGGAATACCAAGGAATATCCCATGTCCTTCCCTGTCGTGTGTTTTGTCTTCGTACCTTGCCATGAGCATAGCGTGAGAACCGTTACTCCATTTTCTAGGATCTACATATGAATTTGCATCGATTTTGCATGATGCGTCCATATTTGTCATGTTCATGCATGTTCATATAACTAAACACGTGGTTCTGTCTAGGATACTAATCAACCTAATAGTTGCATGAGTAACATGACGAGCTCAGGTTGCCATGTCAAATGCACTAATATGGATCATGCATCATCTTGTTTGTGCATTGCATCGTTCTTGGTTGTTTATTGTTGCTATTTCTCTTTGGGTAGACGCGAGTGTTGAACCTAAGTACGAGGATCCAGGAGAGTACAACTACGAGGACCTAGCTCTTTCTTCCTCTGAAGAACCAACAGGCAAGATGATCGTACCCGGATCCTGACACTTTTTTTGCTTTGCTAGATGTCTCGCTCTTATTGTTACACTTAGTTACCTACCACTTACATGTAAAGCCTCCTACATTGCCATGATAGCCTCTAAACCCTCCACTACCTAGCAAACCTTGCTTGTCTAAGTTTCCGCTGCTCAGCCCCTCTTATAGCGTTCTTAGATGCAGGTGCAGGTTATTTCCATGTGATAACATGGATATCTGGAGATATCCCAATATTTACTGCTATTTAATTTAATGCACATATATATCTTGGTAAGGTGGAAGGCTTGGCCTTTTGCTCAGTGTTTTGTTCCACTTTTACCGCCATAGTTACTTGTTACTAGTGTTATGTTCCATATTTTGCGCTCCTAACATGCTCAGGGTTCTTATGGGGACCCCCTTGACTATTCGGTTGAGATTAAAGCTTGTCTGGCAAGACCTAACATTGGTACTATTTTCTTAACAACCTAATTAAATGCATGGGGCTTAGCTACCCCGTGGGTAATTAATCAACAACCCGGGCCAGTGCTCCTCATGAGTGTTGGTCCAAACCGGGATGCATGCGGGGCTGCCTCGAGGCAACTTGAGGATTGATTTTCCCCGTAGCTAGACCCATATGGTAGTGCCCTGAGACAGGGATACTCGCGGCTCCTATTGGGATCTTGCCTACTGGGCGGTCTTACTGGACTTGTTTTACCTTTCTCAAATGTCTTGCGTGAGGAACTCTGATCTTCTTGGGGCTATCTCGAGGTGTTGGATTTCCTATGGAATTGCCTAGGAAGATCACGAGATCCGTGCTCGAGGTTATTCTTGTGGCCTATGGTTAATTTGTGATGGATTAGTTGGAGCACCCCTACAGGGTTAAATCTTTCGGAAAGTCGTGCCCGCGGTTATGTGGCAACTTGGATATTTTGTTTAACACCAAGTTATAGTCAACTTGAAGTAAACTCTAATAAAATACCGCAATTGTGTGCATAACAGTGATCGTCTCTGCTCATGAACATGATCCGAGAGAGAACATGGTGGGGTTATGTTTGACATAAGTAGGTGTTCAGGGTCACTTTGTGATCGTGTTAGTTCTCGACCATCTTTCGTAGACCGCCATATTTACATGCATCTTCTCCTAAGATAGCCACCAAATACTTGCTTAGTGCTTGCTGTAACCTCAACACTTACCCCTTCCGAACCCAAAAGCTTACATAGTTTTAGTACCCGGGATTACATGATTGTTGAGTCCTTGTGGCTCACAGATTACAACAATACAGGTGCAGTTGTTGATGAGTTCGTGCCAGAAGATGTGACTTAGCTCCAGTGGGAGTACAATGAAGAACGTGGCTGGATGTATGTCACGTACCCCGATGAGTAGAGAGGCCATGGTCATGATCCTTAGGATAGCAAGGCAGCTTTACATTGCTTCTTTTCTTCGTTTGATTTCGTCCGTAGATGGATCGTGTTTTCTGTATGATGCTTGAATAATTGTGTGAACTTGTAAGATAGCTTGTGGCGTGTGTAAGCCAACTCATATACTCATCTCTTCATACATGTATGCAATGTTTATTGCACTTGCGAAACAACGAGATCCGCCTCTATCCCTGTCGAAGCCCCCGTGCCAAAATAGGGATAGGAGCGCATCTTGGGCATTACATGACCCCAAAATCTCTTCCAGAACTTTATAAGCGGCACTTGCATCAAGTTCGATAAAATGGCCCTCCGACGCAAAATCCAAAAGCTTTCTATGATGCAAAGCCAATCCAATGATAAAATTTCTAAGCAGAACTTTTGTATCTCCTTTTAGATTGGAAATATGATGGGATTCCATTAGCCTATACGAAGCATTTTTCAGATTTTCCCCTTGTTTTTCCTTGAAGTATAGAACTTCAAAGTGTGGTGACAAAGGGGAGTTAGTAACACTAGTTAGAGTATCAAGCAAAAGATCCGGCAAGAAAAAGGGCAAATGAAAAAAAGAGAAGGTGAATGAAATGGCTAATTGGTGAAGTGGGGGAGAGGAATATTAGAGGCAAAAGGCAAATAATGTAAATGCAAGAGATGAGTTTGTGATGGGTACTTGATAGGCTTGATGTGTATCCTCCCCAACAACGATGCTAGAAATCCTTCTTGCTACTTCTTGAGCTTACATTAGTTTTCCCTTGAAGAGGAAAGGGTGATGCAGCAAAGTAGATAAGTATTTCGCTCAGTTGTTGAGAACCAAGGTATCAATCCAGTAGGAGGAACAAGCAAGTCACCAATAGATGCACCTACACAAACAATCAAACACGTGCACCCAACGCTATAAAGGGGTTGTCAATCCCTATACGATTACTTGCAATGATTAGGTCTGATAGAGATAGATGTAAAAGATTGCGGAAAGTAAAAGGTAAGTAAATTGCAGCAAGATATTTTTGGTATTTTTGATATATAGATCTGAAAATATAATATGGAAAATAGACCCGGGGGCCATAGGTTTCACTAGAGGCTTCTCTCTTGAAGGAAAATAACACAGTGGGTGAACAAATTACTGTCGAGCAATTGATAGAAAAGTGCATAGTTAAGACGATATCCAAGGCAATGATTATGCATATAGGCATCACGTCCATGTCAAGTAGACGAAAACGATTCTGCATCTACTTCTATTACTCCACGCATCGACCGACTCATTCCTGCATCTAGAGTATTAAGTTGATGAAGAATAGAGTAACACATTTAGTAAGATGACATGAGGTAGAGGGATAAACTCAAGCAATATGATGAAAACCCCATGTTTTTACCCTTGATGGCAACAATACAATACGTGCCTCTCTACCCCTACTTTGTCATTGGGTGAGAACACCGCAAGATTGAACCCAAAACTAAGCACTTCTCCCATTGCAAGAATTACCAATCTAGGTGGCCAAACCAAACCAATAACTCGAATAGACTTGCAAAGATATGAAATCATGCATATAAGAATTCAGAGCAGAACCAAATAATATTCATAGATAAGCTGATCATAAACCCACAATTCATTCGATCTCGACAAACACATCGCAAAAGAGTATTACATCGGATAGATACCCATGAAGGTCATGGAGAACATGGTATTGAAGCACAAAGAGAGAGAATAAGCCATCTAGATACTAGCTATGGACCCATAGGTCTGTGGTGGACTACTCACGCATCATCGGAGGGGTAATGGAGTTGAGGTAGATGCCCTTCGTGATCGAATGCCCCTCCGACAGATTACCGAAAAAGGCTCCAAGATTGGATCTCTCGGGAATGGAGGCTTTCAGCGATGGAAAAAGTATTAGTGTTGCTCTCTTTGGTATTGGGGAAATATTTGAGAATTTATAGGCTGAAGATTAGGATTAGATTACCTGATGGGGGGCCACAAGCTAGGGGGTGGAGCCCCCTTGGCCATGCCTGGGTGGCTTGTGAACTCCTGGCAGGTCTCGTGCCTTCCTCTCCAAGTCTGGTAGATGTCTTCTGGTCCAAGAAAAACCATTGCGAAGATTTTATTCCGTTTGGACTCCGTTTTATATTCCTTATCTACAATACTCAAAAACAGGGGAAAAACTAAAACTAGCACTAGGCTCTAGATTAATAGGTTAATCCCCAAAATTATACAAAATATCATATTAATGCATATAAAACATCCAAAACAGATAATATAATAACATGGAACAATCAAAAATTATAGATACGTTGGAGACGTATGACCTTTCTCGATAAGTAAGAGTGTCAAACCTAACAAGGAGCTAAAGGTAGAATAAATATTTCCTCAAGTTCTATCGACCACCTATAGAACTCTACGCACGCTTAACGTTCTCCTTACCTACAACAAGTATGAAACTAGAAGTACTTTGTAGGTGTGATAGGATAGGTTTGCAAGATAATAAAGAACACGTAAATAAAAACTAAGGGCAGATAAGATAAAGTAGCAATTAAGTTAGTTTAACGAGTGTGGAAAAGTGATGGTAGGAGGTGCAGAATTGTCCCTAAGCACTTGACTACATTACTAGACCAAAAGCAAGGGCCACAGCTAGCTTGTCATCCCTTACTTGGAATTCTATGCACTTATGATTGGAATTATTAGCAAGAATCTGCAACTACAAAAGTTCATTAAGGTAAAACCCAACTATAGCATTAAGATATATTGGTCCCCCTTCAATCCCATATGCACCAATTTCTATGCTACGCTGAAGCTGCTATCACCCTTGCCCTCCAATATATAGTCCTATCTACATACAACTAACCCAATGGTGTGATCCACAACATAACCACAAGAAAATTAAACCAATCATAGCAATTCACCATTCACCGATAGGAAAACCAAAATCTACTCAGACATCATAGGATGGCAACACATCATTGCATAATATTATGAAGCCTAAAGCGCCATGTTCAAGTAGAGGGTACATCGGGTTATGAGAGAGTTGACTGTTGAATATAGATAGGGGAAGGCGATAAAGATATTGGGGAAGATGACGGACGTGTTGGTGTAGATCGTCGCCACACGATGACTGCCTCGACGGTGTTCCGGTGCAATCGGGGGAGAGGGGGAGAGAGCCCCCTCCTTCTTATTCTTCCTTGGCCTCCCCCTATATAGGAGGAGGGTTTCCCCTCTGGTCCTTGGCCTCCATGGTGGCGGAGGGGCGAGAGCCCCTCCGAGATTGGATCTCTCTCTTTGTTTCCTTTTGTTTCTGCGTTACTTGATTTTGGCCTTTCACCGTTTCTTAAATTCCCCGAGATCTGTAACTCCGATTAGGCTGAAATTTTAACACGATTTTTATCCGGATAGTATCTTTCTTGCGGCGAATGAAGGTCTGCAACTGTCCTAAGGGGTGACCACAAGCCACCCTGACGCGCCCAGAGGGGTAGGGCGCGCCCCTACGTCTTGTGGGCTCCTCCGGCATCGTCTCGCATTGATTTTTTCGCAAAAATCACATACATTCCAAAAAAATCTCCATAAGTTTTTATTGTGTTTGTACTTCGTTTGGTATGGATATTCTGCGAAATGAAAAACATGCAACAAACAGGAATTGCCACTAGGCACTGGATCAATTTGTTAGTCCCAAAAATAGTATAAAAAGTTGCCAAAAGTATATGAAAGTTGTAGAATATTGGCATGAAGCAATCAAAACTTATAGATACAATGGAGACGTATCAGTGCGGCGTAACAAGGTGTGTGTGATAGGCTGCAAATAGTTCGATAATCGGAACTGTGTGCTAAAATGTTGGACAATGCATACGATTTGTTGGTCTGAATTGTGTGCTTGTCATGGCACACAATTCAAGAAACCAAATGTGTGCGATATTGCGGTGAGATCGAGAAGGTAGATAGAGTTAAGGAATAAATATGAGAAAACGACAATAGGTTTAATGATTACAGTCTGTTTTACTTCTTCTTGTTGTTGTTAGATGGCCCCGCGCCATCGCCTCGACCTAGACGCTTCTTGATGCCGACATCTAGATTTTCATCGCCGTTGTCACTGATGTCCTCATCGTGGTTCTCCTTGTTTGACCATTCCCCCTCATCGTCATCGTTGTCGTATTCTTTTTTCCTTCGGAGGCTCCTCGGAGTCCTCCTCCTTGTCCGAACATTCCTCCTCCTCCGCATTGTTGTCGTCTCCTTCGGCCTTAGATGGCTCCTCATCTGTTTGGTCATCGTTTGATGACTCCGGCGGTGGTGTTCCTTCCATGAGATAAGATTAAAATGGATGTCAGGGCTTGATGACAGACTCATGGAAGACGAGCGCGATGATTCTGTGGTTGACCCGAGACTAGCAGAACTATCGGCCTCGTTGTCGCTCGATATTGCTGCGCTGTGTAACTAAACAACCGGCAAAAAAACGAGATTGCGGAGTGCGTGGAAGTGTAGAGTAGTCGGCTGAGACGATAAACAAGTTGGCAACTGAAGCATGGTGTGAAGACAAAAGGAATGGCTATTGAAGCAGGGGATTGATTGATTATATTGGCGCCTTGGCAGGCGCTTTGAATTCCGATATAATCCACCGCCATTGTGTGCACCCGGTCCATCGATCTAAATTACCGCTATTGTGCAGTTCTCAATATGTCAAATGTTTCACATATGTACATTTTAGGAGTTCGCACGGTACACTAGATGCATTGTTTAACTACACGCACACTTATATGAAACACAACGGGTGTGAAATAGTAAGTATTTAACATAGGATAGTTGGTAAGCAATAGATGAGCTCAGCATATTGATGTAGCCATTAATAATCAAACGAAAACCCTAATGATCATTGCAAACCGTGCATAAAATATGGCCAATGCTGCAACTACAACTACACATGCTAGTTCCTTCTTGTCTCTTGCTTTCATCTGTTGCGTGTGATTGATTCTTTCCTACTTCATCGTAGTGATTGTAGAGTCCAGATTAGTCACTTTCTTTTTCAGCTTTCCGTTATCTTCTGCATGATTGGTGATAACACTCCGAGCCCTGCCATGACATTAATCATCCAGCCAGTTAACAAAGGCACAAGCATCATATCCCTGCGAATGTTAAGTAATCAGGATGAGTGGGGGCATTAACTAAATTTAAGGGATGAACTTATCACTAACCTTTAAGGGGCAACCGAGAAACTGTTAGCCAATGTCAAATCCCTCCATGCATACACGTCGAGCAGGAGAGTGTTCGTGCACACAACTCAACTTTTGGTACTTCTCGGCGGCGCAAAACTTGGGATCGGACTCATGTTGTAGGAGTCTGCTAGAGTCAAACTCTAGATCCGACATTTGATCGATTTCCTCTATGTGTGTGTGTGTGTCATGCTAAAAAGGTGAGGAACGATTGGGACCTGTGTTGGGGAACGTTGCATGGGAAACAAAAAATTTCTACGCACACGCAAGATCTATCCATGGTGATGAGCATCTACGAGAGGGAGAGTGGATCTACATACCCTTGTAGATCGGTAAGCGGGAAGCGTTAAGAAACGCGGTTGGTGTAGTCGAACATCTTCGCGATCCAAATCGCCAAGTGGCCCGCGATCACATCACGATCCGTCCCGCGATCCAATCACGATCCGTCCCGCGAACTCATCACGATCCGTCCCGTGATCTCATCACGATCCGTCCCATGATCTCCTCACGATCCGTCCCGTGAACACATCACGAACCGTCCCGCGATCTTGTTCACGGTCCTTCCGATCTAGCGCCGAACGGAGAGCACCTCCGCGTTCAGCACACGTGCAGCTTGATGACGATCTCCACCGTCTTGATCCAGCAAGAGGGAGTGGAGAGGGAGAAGCGTTCACTGGCAGCATGATGCCGCTCCAGTGATGGTGGTGGAGCAATTCCGAGAAGGCTTCGCCTAAGCACTGCGGAAATCCGATCCAGAGGAGCACCGGTGGAACGGGTAGCACGTGGCCGTAAAATCAAGTGCAAAACACCCAATACCTCTAGTATATATAAGAGGGAGGGAGGAGGAGGGCTGGCACACAAGGCAGCCCTGCCTTTCCTCTTGTGCAAGGAGGATTGGAGGAGTCCTCCTCCAATCCTAGTAGGACTAGGATAGCTCCTTTCCTACTTGGAGTCTATTCCCACCTTTTGCGGTTTTTTTCTTTCTTTCTCAAGTCCAACCGCATTGGCCTCTTAGAGGACTTACACCAGCCTACTAAGGGCTGTTTTACACCCTCCCACAGCCCATGTAGCCTCTTGGGTTGAAATATCTCCCCCGATGGTCCCCCGGTACACTACCGGCACTCTCGGTACACTACCGATGAGCCTGAAACTTTTCCGGCGACCAAAATAGGACTTCCTATATATGAATCTTTACCTCCAATCCATTACGGAGCTCCTCGTGACGTCCGGGATCTCATCCGGGACTCCTAACAACTTTCGGTCACCACCATACATAACTCTATACTACCGAAACGTCAAAACCTTAAGTGTGCACACCCTGCGGGTTCGAGAACTATGTAGACATGACCGAGACACCTCTACGGTCAATAACCAATGGCGGGACCTGGATGTCCACATTGGTTCCTATATATTCTATGAAGATCTTTATCGGTCGAACCTCTATGTCAAGGATTCTGTTAATCCCGTATGATGTTCCCTTTGTTCTTCGTCATGTTAGTTGCCCGAGATTCGATCGTTGGTATCTCCATACCTAGTTCAACCTCGTTATTGGCAAGTCTATTTACTCATTCCGTAATACAAGATTCCATGACTAACACTTAGTCACATTGCTTGCAAGGCTTATTGTGATGTTGTATTACCGAGTGGGCCCTGAGATACCTCTCCGTCACACGGAGTAACAAATCCCAGTCTTGATCCATGCCAACTCAACAGATACCCTTGGAGATACCTGTAGAGCACCTTTATAGTCACCCAGTTACGTTGTGACGTTTGATACACACAAGGTACTCCTCCGATGTCAGTGCGTTGCAGGATCTCATGGTCATAGGAACACATACTTTGACATGTAGAAAACAGTAGCAATAAACTGACACGATCATATGGTACATTTGTAGTTTGGGTCTTGTCCATCACACCATTCTCCTAATGATGTGATCCAATTTATCAAATGACATCTCATGTCCATGTCTAGGAAACCTTAACCATCTTTGATCAACTAGATAGTCCATTAGAGGCATACTAGGGACATGGTTTTGTCTATGTATCCACACATGCATCTAAGTCTCGAATCAATACAATTATAGCCTGGATAATAAACGATTATCATGAACAAGGAAATATGATAATAACTAATTTATTAGTGCCTCTAGGGAATATTTCCAACAGTCTCCCACTTGCACTAGAGTCAATAATCTAGTTCACATCACTATGTGATTCGCATTGTTATGAATCTAAAACCCAATGAGTTCTGGGGCTCGATCATGCTTTGCATGTGAGAGAGGTCTTATAGTCAACGGGTCTGCGACATTCAGATCCATGTGTACTTTGCAAATCTCTATGCCAAACTGTAAACACTAGTACCACACTTGGTACTATTCCAAATGGCTGCTCCTACTATACGTATCCAGATTGCTACTACGAGTTATCCGGATTGGTGTTAAAGCTTGCATCGGCATAACTCTTTACGATGAACTCTTTATCACCTCCATAATCAAGAAACATCTCCTTAGTTTTTAGTTATTAAGGATAATCTTGTCCACTGTCCAGTGATCCACTCCTGGATCACTCTTGTACCCCTTGACGGACTCATGGCAAGGCACACACAGGTGCGGTACACAGCATGGCATACTATACAGATCCTATGGCTAAGTCATAGGGGATGACATTCGTCCTTTCTCTTTCTTTTGCCATGGTCAAGCTTTGAGTCTCACTCAACTTCATACCTTACAAAGCACACAAGAACACTTCTCTCTGACTAATCCATTTTGAACTCTTTCAAAATCTTGTCAAGGTATGTACTCATTGAAAGTCTTATCAAACATCTTGATCTATCTTTATAGATCATGATGCTCAACAATTAGGTAGCTTTATCCAGGTATTCCTTTGAAAAACTCTTTTCAAACAACCGTTTATGCTCTCCAGAAATTCTACATCATTTCTGAATAGCAATATGTCATCCACATATACTTATCGGAAACTCTATAGTGCTCCCACTCACTTTATTGCAAATACAAGTTTCTCGTAAACTTTGTATAGACTCAAAAACTTTGATCACCTCATCGAAGTGTATATTCCAACTCCGAGATGCTTTCTTCAGTTCATAGAAGAATCACTCAAGCTCGCACAGCTTTTAGCATTCTTAGGACTTACAAAACCTTCTGGTTGTATCTCATACAACCTTTCCTTAAGGAAGGAAACGATGTTTTGGCATCCATCTGCCAGATTTCATAATTGAAAAATGCAGCAACTGCTAACTTAATGCCAACAGACTTTAGCATCGCTACGAGTGAGAAAGTCTCATCGCAGTTAACTCCTTGAACTTGTCGTAAACTACTTTGCAACAAGTCAAGCTTTAAAATGGTAACATTTACCATCAGCGTTTGTCTTCATTTTAAAGATCCATTTGTACTTAACGACCTGCCGTCCAATGAGCAAGTCCACCAAAGTCTATACTTGGTTTTCATACATGGATCCTTTCTCGGCTTTCATGGCCTCTAACCATTTGTTGGTTTCCGGCCCATCATTGCTTCTCCATATTTCATACATTCATCGTTGTCCAACAACATGACCTCCAAGACAGGGTTGTCATATCGCTCAGTAGCAGTACATGTCCTTGTCGACATACGAAGTTCGATAGTAACTTGATCCCAAGCTTCATGATCATCATCATTAACTTCCTCTTCAACTGACGTAGGCTTCACAGAAACATCTTTCTGCGCTGCGCTACTTTCTGGTTGAAGTAAAGGTTCAATAACCTCATCAAGCTCTATTTTCCTCATAGGTCGATAGTAACTTGATTCGAAGCTTCATGATCATCATCATTAACTTCCTCTTCAACTAACGTAAGCTCCACAGAAACATCTTTCTACGCTGCGCTACTTTCTGGTTGAAACAGAGGTTCAATAACCTCATCAAGTTTTATCCTCCTCACACTCAATTCTTTCAAGAGAAACCCTTTCTCGAGAAAGGACCCAGTTTTAGCAACAAACATTTTATGCTTGGATCTGAGATAGAAGGTTCACCCAACTATTCTTAGGGTATTCTATGAAGATGCATTTGTCCGCTTTGGGTTCGAGCTCATTAGGTGAAAACATTTTCCACACAAGCGTCGCAGCCCCAAACATTAAGAAATGACAGCTTAGGTTTCTATCAAACCATAGTTCACATGGTGTCATCTCAACGAATTTAGATGGTGCCCTATTTAAAGTGAATGTAGTTGTCTCTAATGCGTAACCCCAAAATTATAGTAACAAAACGATAATAGACATCATAGCACGCACCATATCCAATAGAGCATGACTATGACGTTCGGACACACCATCACACTATGGTGTTCCAGGTGGCGTGAGTTGTGAAACAACTTTCACATTGTCTAAAGTTGTATGCCAAAATCGTAACTCAGATATTTACCTTCACGATCATATCGCAAACATTTTTATCTTCTTGTCACGATGATCTTAAACTTCACTCTGAATTTGTTTGAACGTTTCAAACGATTCAGACTTGTGTTTTATTAAGTAAATATACACTATATCTACTCAAATCATTAGTGAAGGTAAGAAAATAATGATATCCACCGCACGCTATAAGACTCATTGGATTGCATATATCAACACATATCATTTCCAATAAATTACTTGCCTGCTTCATCAAAACAGAAAACGGGGCCCTTAGTCATCTTGACCAAGAGGCATGGTTCGCATGTCTCAACCGATTCGAAATCGAATGAGTCCAAAGATCCATCAGCATGGAGTTTCTTCATGCGTTTTATACCAATATGACATTTAGCAGCAGTGCCACAAGTATGTGGTACTATTATTATTAACTTTGTATATCTTTGGCATCAATGTTATGAACATGTGTATTACTACGATCAAGTTTCAACAAACCATTCTTACTGGGTGCATGACCGTTGAAGGTATTATTCATGTAAATAGAATAACCATTATTCTCTAACTTAAATGAATAACCGTGTTGCAATGAACATGATCTAATCATGTTCATGCTCCACGCAAAAACACCAACTAACATTTATTTAGGTTCGTCACTAATCTCGAAGGTAGAGAGAGCGTGCGATGTTGATCACATCAACCTTTGAAACATTTCCAAGACACATCGTCACCTCACACTTAGCTAGTTCTCCATTTATTCTGTAGCTTTTATTTCGAGTTACTAACATTTAGCAACCAAACCGGTATCCAATACCCAGGTGCTAGTAGGAGTACAAGAAAGGTACACATCAATAACACGTATATCAAATATACTTCTGTCGGTGTTGCCAGCCTTCTTATCTACCAAGTATCTAGGGTTGTTCCGCTTTAACGACCTCTCTCCTCATAATTGAAGCACTTAGTCTCGGGTTTGGGTTCAACTTTGGGTTGCTTCACTTGGAGCAGCAACTGACTTGCCATCCATGAAGTTTCCCTCCTTGCCCTTGCCCTTCTCGAAACTAGTGGTTATACTAACCATCAACACTTGATGCTCCGTCTTGATTTCTACCTTCGCGGTGTCAAACATCACGAACAACTTAGGGATCATTAATTATGTCCCTGGCATTTTAAAGTTCATCACCAAGTTCTAGTAGCTTAGTGAAAGTGACTTGGAGAACTATATCAATCACTATCTTATCTGGAAGATGAACTCCCACTCGATTCAAGCGATTGTAGCACCGAGACAATCTGAGCACATGCTCAACGATTGAGCTATTCTCGTTCATCTTGCAGGCAAAGAATCTTGTTGAGATCTCATATCTCGCAACACGGGCACGAGCCTGAGATCCTAATTTCATCTCTTAGAACATCTCATATGTTCCGTGACGTTCAAAATGTTTTGGAGCCTCAATTCTAAGATGTAATGCATGACGCACTAAACTATCAAGTAGTTATCAGAACGTGCCTGTAAGATGTTCACAACGTCTACAAACAACGCTAGAGGGGTTGGCGCACCGAGCGGTGCGTTAAGGACATAAGCCTTCTGTGCAGCAATGAGGACAATCCTCACATCACGGAGCCAGTCCGCAATATTGCTACCATCATCTTTCAACTATATTTCTCTAGGAACATATAAAATTCAAGGGAGCTACAGCGTGAGCTAGTAATCTACAACATAAATATGCAAAGTTTACTTAGACTATTGTTCAAGATAATGAGTTTAGTTAATCAAATTACTAAAGCTCCCACTCAAATTGACATCCCTCAGGTCATCTGAGTGTCACATGATCCAAATCCACCAGCTCAAGTCCGATCATCACGTGAGTTGAGGTGGCTTCAATGGTGAACATCATTATGTTGATCATATCTACTATATGACTCATGTTCGACCTTTTGGTCTCTTGTGTTCCGAGGCCATGTCTGTACATGCTAGGCTCGTCAAGTTTAACCCGAGTGTTCTGCGCGTGCAACACTGACTTGCACCCGTTGTATGTGAACGTAGAGTCTATCACACCCGATCATCACGTGGTGTCTCAACACGACGAACTTTCGCAATGGTGCACACTCAGGGAGAACACAATTTATCTTGAAATTTAAGTGAGGGATGACCTTATAATGCTACCGTCGTACTAAGCAAAACAAGGTGCATAAAAGGATTAACATCACATGCAATTCATAAGTGACATGATATGGCCATGAACTTGTGCTTTAGATCTCCATCTTGAAAGCACCAACATGATCTTCATCGTCACCGGCACGACACCATGATCTCCATCATCTTTATTTCCATCAACGTGTCACCATCAAGGTTGTCACGCCCTGCATGCTTCTACTACTATTGCTACCGTTTAGCGATAAAGTAAAGCATTACATAGCGCTTAATGATTGACATGCAGGTCATACAATAAATAAAGATAACCCTATGGCTCCTGCCGGTTGCCGTACTCAACGACTTGCAAGTCGTGAAATTCTATACATCACATGATCATCTCATACATCACATATATCACATCATGTAATTGGCCATATCACATCACAACATACCCTACAAAAACAAGTTAGACGTCCTCTAATTGTTGTTTCATGTTTGACATGGCTGCTACGGGTTTCTAGCAAGAACGATTCTCACCTACGCATAAACCACAACGGTGATACATAATTTGCTTTTCCACCTTCTCAAGGACCGCCTTTGTCGAATCCGATCCAACTAAAGTGAGAGAAACTACCACCCGCAATCCATCTAGGCAACAAGTTGCATCGAGGGAACCAGTCTCTCGTAAGCGTACGAGTAATGTTAGTCCGGGCCGCTTCATCTCGCAATACCGCTGAACCAAAATCCGACCAAGGAAGGAAGCAATCTAAGCATCAACGCCCACAATCCTTTTGTGTTCTACTCGAGATCTCATCAACACATAGACCTAGATGCCACTGTTGGGGAACATTGCATGGGAAACAAAATTTTCCTACGCACACGCAAGATCTATCCATGGTGATGAGCATCTACGAGAAGCCCTTGTAGATCGCTAAGCGGGAAGCGTTAAGAAACACGGTTGGTGTAGTCGAACATCTTCGCGATCCAAATCGCCGAGCGTCCCGCGATCACATCACGATCCGTCTCGCGATCCAATCATGATCCGTCCCGCGAACTCATCACGATCCGTCCTCCGATCTCATCACGATACGTCCCGCGATCTCATCATGATCCGTCCCATGAACTCATCACGAACCGTCTCGCGATCTTGTTCATGGTCCTTCCGATCTAGTGCCGAACGGACGACACCTTCGCGCTCAGCACACGTGCAGCTTGATGACGATCTCCACCGTGTTGATCCAGCAAGAGGAAGTAGAGAGGGAGAAGAGTTCACTGGCAGCGTGACGACGCTCCGGTGATGGTGGTGGAGCAATTCCGGCAGGGCTTCGCCTAAGCACTGCAGAAATCCGATCTAGAGGAGCACCGGTGGAACGGGTAGCACGTGGCCGTAAAATCAAGTGCAAAACACCCAATACCTCCAGTATATATAAGAGGGAGGGAGGAGGAGGGCTGGTGCACAAGGCAGCCCTGCCTTGCCTCTTGCGCAAGGAGGATTGGAGGAGTCCTCCTCCAATCCTAGTAGGACTAGGATTGCTCCTTTCCTACTTGGAGTCTATTCCCACCTTTTGCATTTTTTTCTTTGTTTCTCAAGTCCAGCCGCATGGGCCTCTTAGAGGACTTCCACCAGACCACTAAGGACTGTTTTCCACCCTCCCACAGCCCATGTAGCCTCTTGGGTCGAAATACCTCTCCCGATGGTCCCCCAGTACACTACCGGCACTCCCGGTACACTACCGATGAGCCCGAAACTTTTCCGGCGACCAAAATAGGACTTCCTATATATGAATCTTTACCTACGGACAATTACGTAGCTCCTCGTGGCGTCCAGGATCTCATCCGGGACTCCGAACAACCTTTGGTCACCACCATACATAACTCTATACTACCGAAACGTCACCAAACCTTAAGTGTGCAGACCCTGCGGGTTCGAGAACTATGTAGACATGACCGAGACACCTCTACGGTCAATAACCAATGGCAGGACCTGATTGTCCACATTGGTTCCGACATATTCTATGAAGATCTTTATCGGTCAAACCTCTATGTCAAGGATTCACTTAATCCCGTATGATTTTCCCTTTGTTCTTCGGTATGTTACTTGCCCGAGATTCGATCGTCGGTATCTCCATACCTAGTCCAACCTCGTTATCGGCAAGTCTCTTTACTTGTTCTGTAATACAAGATCCCGTGACTAACACTTAGTCACATTGCTTTCAAGGCTTATTATGATGTTGTATTACTGAGTGGGCCCTGAGATACCTCTCCGTCACACGGAGTAACAAATCCCAGTCTTGATCCTTGCCAACTCAACAGGCACCCTCGGAGATACCTATAGAGCACCTTTATAGTCACCCAGTTATGTTGCAACGTTTGATACACACAAGGTACTCCTCCGATGTCAGTGAGTTGCAGGATCTCATGGTCATAGGAACACATACTTTGACATGTAGAAAACAGTAGCAATAAACTGACACGATCATATGCTACGGTTGTAGTTTGGGTCTTGTCCATCACACCATTCTCCTAATGATGTGATCCCATTTATCAAATGACATCTCATGTCCATGTCTAGGAAACCTTAACCATCTTTGATCAACCAGCTAGTCCATTAGAGGCATACTAGGGACATGGTTTTGTCTATGTATCCACACATGCATCTAAGTCTCCAATCAATACAATTATAGCATGGATAATAAACGATTATCATGAACAAGGAAATATGATAATAACTAATTTATTATTGCCTCTAGGGCATATTTCCAACAACCTAACAAGACGATTCAGATTCGCAGTACACCGGCCTCCTGGTGACCTTAGGCAAGTGCTCGGCGGTGACCGTCGTCCTGGTTGCGCCGCCAATGGAGCTGCCAAGGGTGACTGTATGAACTAGTGAAGACGCACTGAAACCATCATCACCACTAGTCCGCATTTCCCCAATGTGAGATGCACGATAGGGAATTTGGGCGCTAGGGATTTTGAAGCTATTTAGGGATTTGGGGAAAACGGGGATACTATAGGGATCTGATGATAACGGTCAGGTGAACTATTTATCGCATTTTGTTGTATATGACACACGTTTTGCCAAATTAAATCATGTGAGATAGAATGTGTGTGATACTTGGTATCCTTAACATGACCATTTGTGAAGTGCTTCCTGGTACATATGGGTGCGATAAACAACCTCTCTCCAGCCCCCCCCAAACAACGTTATGCTCATGGAGATGTTGGCACCAACGGAGGCAGCGACTGACGGATAGGAGGTCAATCCGGTGTTGGTGTTATAGGGAGTCCATCCTTGGTCGGTCGGCGGTGGCGGTGTTACAAGAGGTCAATCCTCGGTCTACGGTGGCGGCGTGACAGGAGGTTAATCCTCGGTCGGCGGCGAGAGATATAGGAGGATCTCAATCCTCGTGGTCGGCGCCGACGTGACTGGGGCACGTCCCTCGCGGTCGTAGGCAGGATAGTGGAGCCTCGACTACTCGAAGGTAACCCGCTAAGCTTTGCTCCTCGACCCTACTATCTCGATGTCCCGCTGCTAATTAATTAAGGTATTATTTTCCTAGAGTGGCCTAATTAAGGTATTAAATGCATATAATGGCAGTACTGACAATGCGTGTAAATTGACTGGTTAATTGGTGTCATTACACGACTGGGTAACATTATGCAATGCCCTCCATAAATTATGAAAATAAAATCTTGTGATTTATTCACCCATCTAATGGATGCAACATGTGCAGATAGAACGATCTGAATGGATGGGGGATCGGACAATATGAAGGTATAGGGATGGCGTGGAGGGCTTCATGGCTTTGGCTGAACGGACAAAGAAGAGAATTTGCAAACAATATTACGTCCTCTGTCCATGCAAGGATTGTGGAAATATGGTGGCCTTTCCAATTCATGAGGTTGAGTTACACTTACACAAAAGGGGATTCATGGGTGGATACACAATATGGACTAAACATGCTGAAGACCCGGTTATGGATGAATGTACCCCATTTGGAGTCGGATCGGTGATGAATTTAACCTCGGGGATCAAACGTCTATCTATAGACAGAAGAGTGTCATGCCAAAAAACCCAAACAAAAACCAAGAGTGTGAAGCAGACAACACCGACCTGCATGATATGCTAGATTTTGCTGCTATGATTGCAGATTTCCATGGCCCAGTGAAAGATTTAGCCAGGTACAAGGAGCTGCCAAGCAATTCTGCGGCCTCCAAGAAAGATTTGTATTCAGGTTGCAAAAAGAAACATTCCAAGTTGAGTGTCACACTAGCACTTGTCAGATTTAAAGCACACAGCGGCCTATACAACAAGGCCTTCACATTGTTGTTGAGTCTTTTCAAAGGCATTCTTCCAGAAGATAATGTGCTCCCCAAAAGCATGAATGAAGGGAAGACAATTGTTTGTCCATTGGAACTGGAAGTCCAGAAGATACACGCTTGTGTGAATGATTGTATGTTGTACCATGGTGATTACAAAAATTTGTGCTCATGCCGCATATGCAAGCACGCACGATACAAGAGCAGGAGAGCACGCACGATACATGCAATAAACAGGAACTGGCACTAGGAAATGGATCAATATTTAGTCCCAAACATAATATGAAAAGTTGCCAAAAGTATATGAAAGTTGTAGAATATTGGCATGAAACAATCAGAAATTATAGATACGATGAAGACGTATCAGCTGTTGGAAATATGTCCTAGAGGCAATAATTAAATAGTTATTGTTATATTTCCTTGTTCATGATAATTGTTTATTATCCATGCTATAATTGTATTGACTAGAAACACATTGCATGTGTGGATACATAGACAACATTTTGTCCCTACTATGCCTCTATTAGACTAGGTCGTTGATTAAAGATGGTTAAGGTTTCCTAGACATTGACATGAGATGTCATTTGATAACGGGATCACATCATTGGGAGTATGATGTGATGGACAAGACCCAAACTATAACCATAGCATATGATCGTGTTAGTTTATTGCTACATTTTTCTGCATGTCAAGTATCCGTTCATATGACCATGAGATCATGCAACTCACTGATACTGGAGGAGTGCCTTGTGTGTATCAAACGTCGCAACGTAACTGGGTGACTATAAAGGTGCTCTACAGGTATCTTCGAGAGTGTCTGTTGAGTGGGCATGGATCAAGACTGGATTTGTTACTCCGTGTGACGGAGAGGTATCTTCAGGGCCCACTCGGTAATACAACATCACAACAAAGCCTTGCAAGCAAAGTGACTAAGTATTAACCACAAGATCTTGTATTACGGAACGAGTAAAGAGACTTGCCGGTAACAAGATTGAACTAGGTATAGAGATACCGACGATCAAATCTCGGGCAAGTAACATACCGAAGAACAAAGGGAACATCATACGGGATTAACTGAATCCTTGACATAGAGGTTTGACCAATAAAGATCTTCGTAGAATATGTAGGAACCTATATGGGCATCCAGGTCCCGCTATTGGCTATTACCTGTAGAGGTGTCTCGGTCATGTCTACATAGATCTGGAACCCGTAGGGTCTGCACACTTAAGGTTCGGTGACGT
Source organism: Hordeum marinum (assembly GCA_022496015.1). NCBI lineage: Eukaryota > Viridiplantae > Streptophyta > Magnoliopsida > Poales > Poaceae > Hordeum > Hordeum marinum. Next base: position 363,309,221 of record CM039675.1, on the reverse strand, counting down.
TTCAGTAGTATAAAGTTATGTATGGTTGGGATCGAAGGTTGTTTGGATTCTCGGAAGAGATCCCGGACGTCATGAGGAGCTTCGGAATGGACTAGAGGTAAAGATTGATATATGGGATAATAGTGTTTGGTCTCCAGAAGGGTTCCGGAATTCAGCGGAAATAGCTTCAGATGTTTCCAGAAATGTTCGGGGTACAAGGACACTTTATTTGGGCCAACGGTAAAGCCCATGAGACTTTAGGAAGGTGCAAAAGGTGTTTTGCGGAGGCCAGGGGGGAGATCCCAGGGACCCTGGCGCACCAGACGCTGAGTACCTTGGCGTCTAGTCCTGGAGTCTGAGGAGGACTCTTGCCTTGCGGGCAAACCGACCTTGAGGAGGATTTTTCTCCACGTTTCGACCCCAGGCTCAGTATATAAATAAAGGGGTAGGGCTAGCACTTGGAACCCATCAAGAATCCCTAAGCCACATGTTTCCTCTCCTCTAGTTCGTAGTTTCTCCTCTAGATCGGTTTCAGCAGTGCATAGGCGAAGCCTTGCTGGAATAGCTCCACCACCATCGGCGCAACGCCATCACGCTACTGGAGAAACCGTCTACCTCTCCCCTCCCTCTTGCTAGATCAAGAAGGTAGATATCATCATGAAGCTGTACGTGTGCTGAATGCGGAGGTGCCATTCGTTCGGTGCTAGATCGGGATGGATCGTGATAGGATCGCAGGACGCTCGGCGATTTGGATCGTGAAGACGTTCGACTACATAAACCTCGTTTCTTAACGCTTCCCGCTTAGCGATCTACAATGGTACATAGTTCGACTCTCCCTCTCGTATATGCTCATCACAATGGATAGATCTTGCGTGGCCGGCCAAGACGATCAACATGGTGGCAACTGAAGCATGGTGTGAAGACAAAAGGAATGGCTATTGAAGAGGGGGATTATTGGATTATATTGGCGCCTTGGCAGGCGGTTAGAATTCCGATATAATCAACTGCATTTGTGTGCACCTGGTCTATCGCTCTAAATTACCGCTATTGTGCAGTTCTCAATATGCCAAATGTTTCACATGTGTACATTTTAGGAGTTCACACGGTTCTCTAGATGCATTGTTTAACTACACAAACACTTATATGAAACACAACGTGTGGTAAATAGTAAGCATTTAACATAGGACAGTTGGTAAGCACTAGATGAGATCAGCTTATTGATGTAGCCATTAATAATAAAACGAAACCCCTAATGATCATTGCAAACAACGCATAAAAGATGGTTAATGTTGCAACTACAACTACACATGCTAGTTCCTTCTTGTCTCTTGCTATCATCTATTGCGTGTGATTGATTCTTTCCTGCTTTATCGTATTTATTTTACAGTCCAGATTAGTCAGTTTCTTCTTCAGCTTTACGTTATCTTCTGCAAGATTGGTGATAACACTCCAAGCCCTGCCATGCCATTCATCATCCAACCAGTTAACAAAGGCACAAGCATCATATCCCCACGAATGTTAAATAATCAGGGTGAGTGGGGGCATTAACGGAACTTAAGGGATGAACTTATCACTAACCTCTAAGGGGCAACCGAGAAACTATCTGCCAATGTCAAATCCGTCTATGCATACACGTCGAGCAGGAGTGTGTCTGTGCACACAACTCAGCTTTTGGCACTTCTCAGTGGCACAAAACTTGGGATCGAACTCATGATGCAGGAGTCTGCTGGAGTCAAACTCTGGATCCAGCATTTGATCTATTTCTTGGGTGTGTGTAATGATAAAAAGGTGAGGAATGATTGGGACCTAACAAGACGATTCGGATACATAGTACACGAGACTCCTGGTGACCTTAGGCAAGTGCTCAGCGGTGAACGTCGTCGTGGTTGCGCCGCCAATGGAGCTACCACGAGCGTCTGTATGAATTGGTGAAGCCGCATTGAAACCATCATCACCACCAGTCCGCATTTCCCCAATGTGAGATGCACGATAGAGAATTTGGGCACTAGGGATTTTGAAGCTATTTAGGGATTTGGGGAAGACGGGGAAACTATAGCGATCTGATGATAATGGTTAGGTGAACTATTTATCGAATTCTGTTGTATACGACACATGGCAAATCGTGTGAGATAGAACGTGTGTGATACACGGTTTCTGTAACATGACCGTTTGTGATGTTCTTCCCTGTACATATGGGTGCCATAAACAACGTAGATGTTGGCGCCCTCCCCCCAAAAAGTTATGCTTATAGAGATGTCGGCACCGACGGAGGCAGCGGCTGATGGATACGAGGTCAATCCGGTGTTGGAGTTATAGGGAGTCCATCCTCGGACGGTCGGTGGTGGTGGCATTACAAGAGGTCAATCCTCGGTCGGCGGTGGCGGCGTGACAGGAGGTTAATCCTCGGTCGAAGGCGAGAGATATAGGAGGAGATTTAGCCTGGTAAAAGGAGCTGCCAAGCATTGCTACAGCCTCCAAGAAAGATTTGTATCCAAGTTGCGAAAAGAAACATTCCAAGTTGAGTGTCACACTAGCACTTGTCAGATTTAAAGCAGAGAGCGGTTTATCAAACAAGGCCTTCACATAGTTGTTGAGTCTTTTCAAAGGCATTCTTTCAGAAGATAATGTGCTCCCCAAAAGCACGAACGAAGGGAAGAAAATTGTTTGTCCATTAGAACTTGAAGTCTAGAAGATACACGCTTGTGTGAATGATTGTATGTTGTACCACGGTGATTACCAGGATTTGTGTTCATGCCGAATATGCAAGCACACACGATACAAGAGCAGGAGAGCACGCACGATACATGCAACAAACAGGAACTCGCACTGGGCAATGGACCAATATTTTAGTCCCAAAAATAGTATGAAAAGTTGCCAAAAGTATACGAAAGTTGTACAATATTGCCATGAAACAATCAGAAATTATAGATATGATGGAGACGTATCAGCATCCCCAAGCATAATTCCTGCTCGTCCTCAAGTAGGTAAATGATTAAAAAAATTGATGTGGAATGCTACCTAGCATAATCTTGTTCATATAATCTAGTCATGGCATGAATATTAAGACACGAGATATTCAAAGCAATAGTCTATCATTTGACATAAAGAGAATACTACTTCAAGCATACTAATAAAGCAATGATGTCTTCTCAAAATAATATGGCCAAAGAAAGTTATCCCTTAGAAATCATATGGTCTAGCTGTGCTCCATCTTCCTCACACAAAGTATTAAATCATGCACAACCCCGGGTTTAGCCAAGCAATTGTTTCATACTTTAGTATTCTCATACTTTTTCAACTTCCAGGCAATACATGAGCATGAGCCATGGATATAACTCTATAGGTGGAATAGAATATAGTGGAGGTTGTGGAGAAAACAAAAAGAAGGAGATAGTCTCACATCAACTGGGAAAATTAATGGGATATGGAGATGCCCATCAATCTATATCGATGCAAGTGAGTAGGCATTTCCATGCAACGGATGCACTAGAGCTATAAATGTATGAAAGCTCAAACTGAAAACTAAGTGGGTGTGTATCCAACTTGCTTGCTCATGAAGAACTAGGGCAATTTGAGGCAGCCCATCATTGGAATATACAAGCCAAGTTCTATAATGAAAATTCCCACTAGTATATGAAAGTGACAATATAGGAGACTCTCTATCATGAAGATCATAGTGCTACTTTGAAGCACAAGTGTGGAAAAAGGAATAGTAGCATTGCCCCTTCTCTCTCTTTTCTCTCATTTTTTATTTTTTTGGTGGGCTTCTTTAGCCTCTTTTATTTATTTATTTGTAAAGTCTGGAGACTCATCCCAACTTGTGAGGGAATCATAGCTTCCATCATCCTTTCGTCACCTGAGACAATGCTTTAATAATGATGATCATCACACTTTTATTTACTTACAACTCAAGAATTACAACTCGATACTAGAACAAAAGATGACTCTATATGAATCCCTCCGGCGGTGTATCGGGATGTGCAATGATCTGGCATAGTAATGACATCAAAAAGCGGACAAGCCATGAAAACATCATGCTAGCTATCTTACTATCATGCAAAGCAATATGAAAATCATGGTGTGTGTCTTAATAAATGGAACGGTGGAAGTTGCATGGCAATCTATCTCGGAATGGCTATGGGAATGCCGTAATAGGTAGGTATGGTGGCTGGTTTGAGGGAGAGAATATGGTGGGTTTAAGGCACTGGCGAAAGTTGCACGGTACTAGAGAGGCTAGCAATGGTGGAAGAGTGAGAGTGCATATAATCCATGGACTCAACATTAGTCATAAAGAACTCACATAATTATTGCAAACATTTATTATTCATTGAAATAAGGTACTACACTCATTGTTTTGGGAAATTAGTGTTCTGGGACTATGTCGGATCTCGGTCTCCACAAAACCCAAGGAAGTTCGAACACAGGGGCGTGTGCAAAGATCACACACAGCCTCACGTCACCTATCTCACAACTCGATGGTTTGGATGATGAACTTGCACGATGACGAGGAAGAAATTGCACACGATGATTTACCCACATTCGGGCCACTACGAAGCGTAATACCCTATTCCTGCTTTGGTGGATTGCCTCACGAGGAGGTTTGTGGATGAACTAATACAGTGGTGAGTTACTTCGTGAGGGCGCTCTGGTGTTCTTGCCTCTCTTTCATCACTCTCTGTTTTTCATTCTTTTCTACGATGTATCCTAGCCTCTATTTATAGTGGTCCGACTCCTCTTCCCTTGTCGCTATGGTGGGAAGGGATCCCACAACGACCAAATTCGAAGGGGGACAAGAGTACATCTTTATCCTGACGAATGATGGTCCTCGCCTGCAAAGTAGCTATTGATGATGCAGAGGTGGGCTCAGTGATGACATCCATCCTGCTGGGCTCGTGGTCATGTGATACATCTCCAACGTATCTGTAATTAATGAAGTGTTCATGCCATGTTTGCAATAATTCTATAAGATTTTGATATGATTTTTACTGGAACTAACCCGGACTGACGTTGTTTTCAACAGAACTACCGTGGTGGTGTTTTTGTGCAGAAATAAAAGTTCTCAGAACGAGCTAAAAATTTAAATAGAATATTTTTGGAAAATATAAACAAAATTGGAGCGAAGAGTCACCCGAGAGGACAACCGATGAGGCCACAAGCCCTAGAGGTACTGCCACCCCCCTAGCCGCGGCCACCAGGCTTGTGGGTCCCTCGGGATTCCATCGACCTCCCTCTTGGCTCTATAAATCCTCAAATATTCCGAAATCTCCGAGGAATAACCTAGATCGGGAGTTCCATCGCCGCACATCTCCAGAGCCATGAAAAACCAATCTTGGCCTTCTCTCGCACCCTGCCGGAGGGGGTCACCATCACTGGAGGCCATCTTCATCGTCCTGGAGGGGCCATCAACACCTTGGAGGCCAAGGACTAGAGGGAGAACCTCTCCCCACAGAGGTGGGAGGCCACAGAGGAGGAAGCACGAGGGGGAGAACCTCTTACCCTCTCTCCTGATGGTGCGGGAGTGCCATCGGGGGAACCATCGCCGCGGTGATCGTCTTCATCAACATCACCTTCTTCATCACCATCCTCATCTCCTTTTAATGGTCCACTCTGCCGCACTCCGCTGTAATCACCTACTTGAACATGGTGCTTTATGCTACATATTCTAATCCAATGATGTGTTGCCATCCTATGATGTTTTGAGTAGATTACTTTTGTCCTTTGGGTTGATTGGTGATCTAGATTAGTTTCAGTTGCATGTTTTATTATTGGTGCTGTCCTATGGTGCTCTCCGTGTCGCTCAAGCATGAGGGATCCCCACTATAGGGTTTGCAATATGCTTATAACTCGCTTATGGTGGGTGGCGTGAATGATAGAACACAGACTCGAGTAAGTAGGTTGTTTGCCTATAGGAATAAAGAGGACTTGATACCTTATAATGCTATGGTTGGGTTATACCTTAATGATCTTTAGTAGTTGCGGATGCTTGCTAGAGTTCCAATCATAAGTACATATGATCCAAGTAGAGAGAGTATGTTATCTTATGCCTCTCCCTCATATAAAATTGCAATAATGATTTCCGATCTTGTTAACAATCTCCTAGGATAATTCCGCACACTGACCCATCATTATTCCACACTCGCTATTCGCAATATATTGTAAATGATAACAACAACTATATTTATATTTTAATTCTGTGATATCATGCAAAGCTAACCTCTTCATACCCACAATGTAGTCTCATTTCTCGTTTCTAGTTGGAAGCAAACGTTCGGTGTACGTAGAGTCGTATGGGTGGCAGATAGGACTTGAGAGAATATTGATCTGACCTTTAGCTCCTTGCGGGTTCGACAATCCATACTTATCACTTCCACCTTTGTAAATTGCTCTGATGATTCCTTGCACTTGGGGATTATCAAGCTCTTTTCTGGCGCCGTTACCGGGGAGCAATAGCATGGGTTTGATATTCTCGTGTATGCTTGTTTGCTTTCTTCACTAAATAGATTTTTTTCCCCTTTTTACTTTCTATAGTTGTGGGTGAAACAAAAAAATTAAAAAAAATTAAAAATACAAAAAGAGTTACTTGCCCCTTTTGCCTAAGAAGTTTTTCAAAAAGAGAACTGATTGGAAGGTTGTGCATTGGAGAAGTGAGGGTCGACCTTGAACACTTGTGTTCATGCTCATGGAAACAATGTAGAATTTTTCTTGGAAGCTTGTGAAAAATAATTATCACCTTGTATATATCCATTGGGTTACAAAAATAATGTGCCAAGATTTTCTTTTAGGATGATTAGATTGCTTGTTTGGTGTGTGTAGTGCAAAAACAGAAACTTTGGCTATAGTGCGTTAATTTACATTTTTTACTGGAATGTCAAAAGTTCATGAAATTTTTACACAGTACTGCTATGCAAATTTGTTAATTTTTCATAAACTTTCAGAATTTTTTGAGTTACATAAGTATACGAAGTTTCCATATTACTATAGACTGTCCTTTTTTTAACAGATTCTGTTTTCTATGCATTGTTCTCTTATTCTGATGAATCTATGGCTTGTATCGGGGGGTATGAACCATGGTGAAGTGGGACTACAGTATATATAATGCTAATTTGAATTTGGAATGAGTTCACAATAGTACTTAAAGTAGTAATTTTCTTTATTATACTAACGGATCTCACGAGGGTTTTGTTATGTTTAGTGTGAATGAAGTGTTCGAAGATCGCGGAGGCATCGATATAAGAAGAATACGGAGAGACGAGAGTTCAAGATTGGGGATGCACAAGGCACACCAAGTAAATATTTAAAGGATACTAAAGCACCTAAGATTGGGGATGCCCCGTAAGGCATCCCATCTTTATTCTTCAACAATTATCGGTATACCTTGGTTTTTGTTTTATTCACATGACATGTGTCTTTAATGTTTGTCTTTTCCTTTATGCTCCCTTCTAGTATGAGATAGTCATTGATGGATTTGTAGAATTCTCTTTGTTCTTCACTTAAATCTTTTGAGTACGGATTTGAAGAATGCTCTTTGTACTTCACTTAAATTTTTTAATATGGCTTTATAGAATGCTCTTTGTGCTTCACTTAAATCTTTTGAGTATGGCTTTATACAATGCTTGGTATAATTCACTTATATATGTTGAGCTTGGATGTCAATCTATATTAGTTAAGAATGCTCTATGAACTTCACTTATATCTTTTAGAGTATGAATATAATGATCATCGGTATTTGGCTTGGAAGAGTATCATTGAAATATCATGTCTAGCTGAAAAGGCATTAAAGAAAAGCGCTTGTTGGGAGACAACCCAAAACTTTTACTTTTTGTTTTGATGTAGGTAGGTTTATTGCGTATGGGAATAAAGAGGACTTGATACCTTATAATGCTATGGTTGGGTTTTACCTTAATGATCATTAGTAGTTGCGGATGCTTGCTAGAGTTCCAATCATAAGTACATATGATCCAAGTAGAGAGAGTATGTTAGCTTATGCCTCTCCCTCTTATAAAATTGCAATAATGATTTCCGATCTTGTTAACAATCACCTAGGATAATTCCGCACACCGACCATCATTATTCCACACTTGCTATTTGTAATATATTGTAATATTATGATAACAACACCTATATTTATATTTTAATTCTCCGATATCATGCAAATCTAACCTCTTCATACCCACAACGTAGTCTCATTTCTCGTTTCTAGTTGGAAGCAAACGTTCGGTGTACGTAGAGTCGTATCTATGGCAGATAGGACTTGAGAGAATATTCATCTTACCTTTAGCTCCTTGTGGGTTCGACACTCCATACTTATCACTTCCACCTTTGGAAATTGCTACGATGATTCCTTGCACTTGGGGCTTATCATCGTGGTCCATGCCCTGGTCTACAAGCAGGCAAGTCTGGGTATCCCCGTTCCCAGAACACCGACAAAATTACCTTACTGGGAGTTCTTAAGTGTATATCGTTGCATTGATGCCATGCAGGTAGAGAAGAATGTCTATCAAAGCATCCTTGGTACTCTACTCAAGATTAAAGGCAAAAGAAAGGATGGTTATGGTGCACGACTCGATATGCTTGGTGATCAATAACAACACAAGGATGAAGCAAAAGATGATGACAAATTTCTCCACCAACACCAAAGTTATAATTTAACTACAACATAAGTAAAAGAGTTCTTCGCATTTTTTTGTCAATTAAGACACCCTCTTCCTACTCCGCAAACATCACAAGTCTCCTGGATGTCAGGTTGGGTAAAAAGAAGTTAAATCACATGAAGTAACATGATGGCCACGTAATGTTGACACAAATCCTCCCGGTGGCCATAAGGAATATGATGGACACAGACATAAGAAACACATTGATTGATCTTTGTGATTTCTTCAACAAACTATGGCAGAAGGTGATTGATGTTGAAGAGCTGGATAATATGCAAGCTGATATTGCAAGGATATTGTCAAACCTAGAGATGTTCTTCCCATTGTCGTTCTTTGATGTCATGGTCCATCTCACCGTGCACCTTGTGGACGAGATAAAGTATTGTGGTCCTATGTTTCTCCGCAACATGTATCCCTTTGAGAGGTACATGGGAATATTGAAGCGCTATTGTTGGAACCGATGTCATCCAGAGGCAAGCATCCTAAAAGGTTATACCGCGGAGGAGGTGGTTGAGTTTTGCACCGAATACATGAAACTTAGACCTATAGGTATGCCCCTCTCTCGCAATGAGGGAAGGTTGGCTGATAAGGCGATCCTTGCTGGCAAAGAGATTCTTGCACCTAGAGATATGTATGGTCAAGCCCATTTGACGGTACTTCTTAACAGCCTGATACTCAATGTTTATGCTGCAAACTACATTGACGGCATATGACAATGCAACTTACCCAATGTGTTGTGACTAGCTGCCGCGACAAATGCACAAAATAGGGACTATATAATATGGCTGAAGGATCGTTTGGCAAACGGACACCAAGAAGACCTTGCGACGTGGTTGGCACAAACTCCATCAATGAAGATTATGAAGTACCAGGCGTACGACATAAATGGAAATATGTTCTACACTGATGAATTTGATGCTATGACCTCGTATCAGAACAACTATGTTTGAATAGAATGCCTAACTATAGAGGAAGATCATAAGCAGGTATACTATGGAACCATTTAAGAGATTTGGCAGCTTTGCTATTTGGAAATGAAGGTGGCATTATTCAAGTGCAGATGGGTATCTCTTATTAGCGTATAGGTTGATGCTTACAGCAGGAAGAGATATGTTGACCACAGAGTTATCGCATATCACAAGGACCCACTTATTCTTGCCAGTGATGCTACCTAGATTTTCTTTGTGACAGACCTCTTGCCTACACACTGCTATGTAGTGATGTATGGGAAGATTGTCGGTGTCAAAACCGGCGGATCTCGGGTAGGGGGTCCCAAACTGTGAGACAAGAATCAACGGTAACAGGAGACGAAGGGGACACGAGTTTACCCAGGTTCGGGCCCTCCTATGGAGGTAATACGCTACGTCCTACTTGATTGTATTGATGGTGTAAGGGGTTATAGAGTTAATCTACCTCGAGATCGTATAGCTAACCTTGGATGAGTTATTCTGCCTCTATACCCTAAAACCCTCCGGCTTATATAGACACCGAGGGTATCCCAGGCTTACACATGGTCGGTTACATGCCGAAGAGATAACATGCCTAACTACAGCTAATAACTTGGAGAATACGTCACGACTCCTCGAAGAATCCGTCTGCCGCAAGTGGTCTTCGATCATCTGATGCTCGCCTGACGGCCCATACAGTCCGGCCCTATGAACAATAGGTCGGCTATCCCAGGACCCCCTAATCCAAGACTCCCTTAGTAGCCCTCGGACTCGCCTTCAACACCGATATAAATTCGGTCGATCTCCTTATGTTGTCGTCTTCAGCTTGCAAGGCGACTCCCTCATCCTTCTTCGTTCAACAACCGATGAGTCTTCGGTAACATCCCAGGCATCGCGGGCGCGGATTTATTATAATGAGTACGCGAGTTCCTCGAGTTTTGCGCGTCATGGGAAGGCGAGTGGCCAGCGATTTTCACAATCTTACCCCTCCATAACGGAGGCACCAACCCATTTAACAAAACAAAATCGTGGTTCAGACCACATCTTCTTCTTCCCTCGCGTCGAAAGAAACTCTTAGTGCAAGCTGCACGCAAAACATGGCTAATGCTCCTAGCTCCTCTGCACGTCCCTACGGTCAGCGCCCAGGAGACTGGACTAGTTGTTCTATCACACTCCTGCGGATCCGTAATCTGGAGACCCAAGGATATCTTCCATCATCAGATCTGGCGGCCACCCGCGTAGGTCTTCTCTCTTATGGTGACGAGGTTTTCAACAAGCGCTTTCCCAATCCAAACAAGGGGGAGCATGTGCGCTTTGTCTCCTTCCTCCTCCGGGGCCTTGGGTTTCCGATTCATCCGTTCCTGAGGGGTTTAATGGAGTTCTACGGGATCCAACTCCACCATCTCACTCCAGGGTCAATTTTACACATCTCGGGCTTTGTCGCCCTCTGCAAGATGTTCCTAGGGTGTGAAGCACATTTCGATTTGTGGAGGAAATACTTCTGCCTCGTCCGCCGAACTCGGGACAAGAAAATCTTAGAGGTCAGTGGGGCGGAAGTATGCTGCATAGTGGGGACGGGGTATCCGGCTGGCACACCGAGGGAATCCGAAGAATGGACCTCGCCGTTGTTCTATATTGAAGATGTCCCCCTATTCAAACCAACTTGGACAGGTCTCCCCGAATACGTCAAGCTCCTTCCGAAGAAGAGGTACAACTGGCGACCCAACAGCTCATCTCAGCAGGAAAGCGCCAAAGTGTGATGCCTGGCCGCACATGTGTGGATGCTTGATGTCATGGATGCCGCTATATCCCGGTGTTTACAGCCCCTCCAATAGAGGGTAAACCCCTTGTGGCGGTACAACGGGACAAGCAACGCCAGGCGCACCCAAAAACTAGGTCCCGCCAACCCAACAGCGTTGGCCGCCGCACTTGCCGACATGTACAAAGGAGAGCAAGAAGACTTGATTCGGCGGTCAACCAAGGAAGGGTATTCGGCCCACAATCGCATCGAATAGGTAAGCATTTTTATTTTAATTGTGAAACAGTTCGGGGTTTTCATTTCGCACTCTATTTGACCGAGGCCTGGCGTGAACAGGGATGGAGGAGCTTTATCGAGACAGCCAACTATCCAGCTACTCACCCCGAGAACCATTCACGTGACAACGAACTGGGTTTCAGCAAGGACCCGAATCTTCTTCTTGACTTCAAAAACAAAGTCTATTTCCGGGATAGCATTGTCCAAACCCCGGTGGCTATCATAGTTGATTACCCCAAGTCTCTCTCCATCGCTGCTGCGGGCAAGAAGAAAAGCTCCTCCCACAAGAGGCCAGCCACCAAGAGCGCCCCGAATGTAGCAGTCCCAACTCCCAAACGCCGCAAATTTGAATGCCATGTACCAGCAGGCGAAGCTGAAGCCGGGTAAAAGGCTATAGAGCCGGTCCTAGGGACGGATCCACCTGCCTGCTCATCCCGAAGGTACATTGTTCGTTAATCCGCTTATTGTTGTGATCAATAGAGCCTTACAGCAGTTTGTTTTATCGAATTATTTATGCCGAATGCTCAATCATCTCATACTGAAGAGTTTACACAGGTATCAGGAGGTGCCCGGAATTCCTGAGCTATGGTCCGTGCGGCTTCTACTACAGAAGCCCCCATGGCGAATCAAGTGTCCGGCGAATCTGGTGATGGAGTATCCGTCACCAAATCGGAGGTGGAGAGTGCCATGCATCACAGGCACCAATGGGAGGTCATGCGGCACCCAATTTTCTCCGACCAGGAGTTCAGCACCCTATGCTCAGCGGATGCACACCTTGGGGCCGCCCGAGCTGGATTCGGCGAAGCTATGAAGCTGATAACAACCATCATTGAGGTAAATGATCGGATTTTATAGAATCCAAATACTTGTGTAAGCCTAGTAGCCCTCGAGCCTTAACTTGTTTTAGAACAAACGAATTGAGGATCTCCTCACTATTTCACTGCTAACGCAGTCCTCAAAGAAACAGTCCGAGCAAGTGGCCAAGGAGCGTGAGGAGAGCCGCACGGAAGTAAAATCCGTCAAGGCCGAACTAGCACTAGTAAAGAGCTTCACGTGAGAGGACCATGGTGAGTATGCATTGACTGCTAATCTTTTTATATCATCATGCTCTACATATGGATTCCGTGTAGCAGTCGAATCAATAGGACATACGAAAGGCCGCTAGAGGAAGCCCGGGATTCTCAGCGGTATGCCGAGTCCCAGCAGCAGGCTGGCTACCTTGTTATACAAAAATAGGCCAAAGAAATAAAGAGTTTAAAGACCCAATTGGCGCAAGCTCAACAATATAATTGAAAGCTTCAAAGGGGTGTATTCGGTGAGTAATATTCTGCTATCAGAAATATTTCCGATGTGGGGGATGATAGTAACTACGCTGTTATCTTATGTGTAGGTTTCTTGTCCGGGCATCCTGAAGAGGAGATCGAATCATACAAGGGGGACCTGCTGAAGGAGCTGACCTCTCTCCATAAGCGCATGCAAAAAGCAATGAAAGGGATGGTGAAGGCACTATGGCCCACCGAACAACCACTTGAAGGGCTAGCCGCACTTGTGGATCGATTTAAGGGGGCACAAAATAGGTTCAAGCTGTGGAAGATGGAGGGAGGGAGCACGGGAGGCATGGGCAATGGTCAAGACCCGTTTCACGTGACTTAACCCCGAGCATATGGCGCGGGTTGGTCTTGTGGGATCGGATGGAAAAGAAGTGCTAGTCCACTTGGTATATGACTAGGTGATGCCAACTGCGCGTCTTTCGCAAGCAGACTGCCCCCTCAACACAATAATTGATAATTTTGATCCGTAGCCGCACCTGTAATTTATATGTACATGTGTATAAACAATCCGTGTTGTAAACTTTGTCTTAACCAGCCATCTGCTTCTCCCTCCCGTGTGAATAGCTCGGGAGTGTTCCTCCTTATTATTCCCTCGCAAAAGAGCAAACTGTATTCGAGGAACTAGGCAATCCGGCCATGTGGTGCGATTAGACAGAAAGTACACAGAAAGATATGTTATATTACGTCGAAGCGTAAGAAACATCTTACGATGAAAATAGTACCTCTATCGATACCTTTCATCGGGGCTCTACGAAGAACATAGATAGAAGTCCGCATACTTGTAGTATGCGGCGAAGTGTCCTTTGGGAAGAAAAAGACCCAAACAACAGTAATAGTGACTAGAGCTGTGTGAGGTGTTTCCGTCATAGCCGACCAATTGTCTATGTAAGATAGCTAGATTTCGGCTTCACCCGTCTGAGGTACGTGTTCGGATGACCCGGTCGTAACAATTGCAGAGGTGCTCCATTTACTTTTTAGCCGAACAATTGGGAACGTAGAGAGTAGTCAGAGGAGCGAGGGAACCCAGCTTGGCAAAGTCTTAGTTCAAATTGATGTATATCATGTCTAGAACATGGCAAAAGAAACATGCGCGCCCGGTAAGTGTGAGAAAATTAAAGTTTGGCTATTAGAAGTAGCCCCCACGTGCTGTGTTTGGATTTAACAATTGATGGTGTATGCCAATTATCTGTAGTACAAGATTGGTTTAGCCGAACATAGGGTAAGAAAAAACATTGGCCCTATCAAACAACAAAGTGGGAAGGGAAAAGACAAAAAAGGCAAAAATAAAAAAAGGAAAAAATGTGGGGGAGTTTGGACAACACCGGTCTATCCATAGAAGCACCGAAGATGAGCCATGTTCTCTGGGTTTGGTTCAAGGCGGTTATCGGATGAACTCCGCAAACGATAGGCCCCTCCGCGAGCACTTCATCAATGATGAAATGACCCTCCCATTTGGGGTTGAGTTTGAGATTATATTTCTCTAGAGCCGTAGGACAAGTTCTCCTACATTGTATGCTTTTGCACTGACCTCCCTACTTTGGTACCGCCGAGCTTGCTATTGATAAAGAGTGGATCAAGCTAGAGCTATGTCCCGCTCTCCCTCCAAGGCGTCTAAGTCGTCCCGCCAATCCAACTCGGCCTCCTTTTCCTCATACATGCGCACTCTTGGTGTGTCATGGATAATATCACAGGGGAGACCTGCCTCTGCCCCATAGACCATAAAAACGGTGTGTAAGCCGTTGATCTATCCGGGGTGGTGTGCAGGCCCCATAGAACAGATTCAAGTTCCTCCACCAAATGATAGTCGGACTCGTGAAGAGAACAGACGAAACGTGGCTTGATGCCGCTCATAATGAGACCGTTTGCTTGCTCCACCTGTCCATTGGTGTGCGGATGATAGACCGATGCATAATCAAGTTTTATATCCATTTTTGCGCACCAGTCCTTGACCACTTGGGCCGTGAAGTTGCATCCATTATCCGTTATTATACTATGCGGGACACCGTAACGGTGTACTACGCAAGATATGAAGTCAATCACTGGTCCGGATTTAGCCGATTTAACAGGGCTTGTTTCTATCCATTTGGTGAACTTGTCAACCATGACTAGTAGGTATTTATTTTTCTTGGTTCCCCTTTAAGGAGTCCGACAATGTCCAGCCCCAAGACCGCAAAAGGCTAGGTGATCGAAATAGTTCAAAGAGCTGTTGGGGGCATGTGACTTTGATTTGCGAAGAGTTGGCACCCAACGCAATGTTGAATAAGTGACTGGGCGTCCGTCCGAGCTGTAGGCCAAAAGAAGACAGCTCGGAAGGTCTTGCCGACAAGGGATCTTGCCGTGGCATGATGCCCATCCATGCCCGCATGGATTTCAGCGAGGAGCTCCCATCCTTCTTCCTCGGATATACACCTCTGTAATACTCCGGTGGTGCTATTCTTGTATAACTCAGCTTCGTGTACTTTGTAGGCCTTGGATCGCCGAACTATGCGTCGTGCCTAAGTTTGATCATCGAGGAGTTCCTTGTGAAGAAGGTAAGCAAGGAAGGGCTTCGTCCATGGCACAATTACTGCCATTACCTCATGATCTGATGTCATCTCATTCATCATGGAGCCACCGATAATGCCATCATCTGGCTCGTTTATAGGGGGGGCAACTTCATCTGCCGTATTCGGACCAACGCCATTGTCGTCATCCTGCCACACTACGGAGGGCCTGAAGAGCTGCTCTAGGAAGGTGTTTATAGGGACGGGATCGCGCTTGGCTCCCATACAGGCCAGTATATCGGTGGCTTGGTTGTTATCTCAAGCAACGTGGTGGAATTCCAACCCCTCGAAGCGAGCAGATATCATGAGAACAACGTTTCTATATGCCGCCATCTTCGAATTTTTAGCGTCGAATTCACCGTCAATTTGGGATATGGCCAAGTTTGAGTCTCCCCTTACCTCTAGCCATCGTATGCCCATTGACACCGCCATTCGAAGACCATGAATAAGAGCTTCATATTCGGCGGTGTTGTTGGAGTCAGCATACATGATTGGCAACACGTATCTCATGATGTCGCATGTGGGGGATGTGAGAATAACTCCAGCCCCCAGACCGTCCAAGGTCTTGGATCCATCAAAGTACATTGTCCAATGTGAGTATGCACTATACTCCCTGGGGAGCTCGGGCTCCGTCCATTAAGCCAGGAAGTCTGCCAATACCTGAGATTTAATGGCGTGGCGTGGCTTGTAGGTTATTTCAAAGGGAAGGATCTCAATGGCCCATTTGGCTATGCGGCCAATGGCGTCCCTGTCGTTGATTATATCATTCAGGGGGACTTCCAATGCCACAGTCACCACACACTCCTGGAAGTATTGTCTGAGTTTTGTCGATGCCGTGAACACTGTATAGGCTATTTTTTGGTAATGTGGGTATCTGGGCTTGCACTGCATTAGCACCTCCGACACATAATGTACCGGTTTCTGAGTCCGGAATTTATGTCCCTCCTCATCTCGTTCGATGACGAGCACCGTGCTGATGACCTTGTTGGTGGCCGATATGTATAACAACATGGGCTCACCGGCGCCTGGTACTATGAGTATGGGATTGGTTGCCAGTAGTGTTTTGATTTCTTCTAGCGCAGTCGCTGACTCATCGGTCCATTCGAAATTGTTGGTCCATTTCAGTAGCTTTTAAAGCAACAAAGCCTTTTCTCCGAGGCGGGAGATAAACCGGCTTAATGCCGCGACACACCTGGCTAGCCTCTGGACAAGCTTCGGCTCTATGGGGATTGCAAGTTCTGATACAGCATAAATTTAAGCTAGATTTGCCTCTATTCCTCTATGGGAGACGATGAATCAAAGAAGCTTACTAGAGGGAACTCCGAATACACATTTGTCCGGATTAAGCCATATATCTTATTCGTGTAGACTAGCGAAAGTTTGGCGTAAGTCGTCGATCAACTGGTCGACGTGTTTGGTTTTGATTACCACATCATCCACGTATGCCTCAACAGTCTTCCCGACCTATGTCCTGAGGCATGTTTGGATCATGCGCTAGTATGTCGCCCCAACGTTTTTTAGCCCGAAGGGTATCGTGTTGAAGCAAAATGGCCCACGGGGGGTGATGAATGCATTAGCCGCTTGATCGGATTCCTTCATTTTAATTTGCTGGTATCTGGAGTAAGCATGGAGGAAACACAACAAATCGTGTTCGGCTGTGGCATCGATGATCTGGTCTATGCGTGGTAAGGGGAAAGGGTCCTTGGGGCATGCTTCGTTGAGGTCTTTGAAATCGACACACAGCCGCATGTCTTTCTTAGGTACCCACACCAGGTTTGCTAGCCACTCTGGGTGTTTAATATCCCGAATAAATCCGGCCTCAAGCAGTTTGGGTAATTCTTCACCCATGGTTTGCCGTTTGGGCTCGGAGAAGCAGCGCAGAGTTTGTTTCACGGGCTTAAAGCCTGGAATAATGTTTAGACTGTGTTTGGTGAGCCGACGTGGGTTCCCGTCTTATCACACTACAAGAATCAGGCACTTTGCCATCAGCCATCCTAGACGGCAAAGGCATCCATGCCGGACGGCAAAGGCTTTGCCGTCCGCCAGCAGACGGCCAACTGTCCGGCTGAATAAGCCACAGTAAAGGGCTCTTTCCATCCGATGGCGGACGACAAAGACCTTTGCATCTTTGCCGTCTGCCAGCGGATGGCAAAGGGCATGGACGACACACGTGGCAACTTAGCTCCGTTAAGGGCTTAACGGTGTGCTTTGGCGTCCGATGGCAGACGACAAAGACCTTAGTTCTCTGCCGTCTGCTAGCTAACGGCAAAGCACCTGTTTCTTTCCGGCCTTGGTGGGTCCTTTGCTGTCTGCCAGCAGATGGCAAAGAACCTTAGGTGTTTGTCGTCTGCTAGCGGACGGCAAAGAACCCACCTAGGCCAGCCTAGTGCTACCTCAGGTTGCATAGGTAGCTGCCATGTGGCAGCTTTACCGTCCGCTAGCTAACGGCAAAGACCTTCGTTGTCTGCTTGCAGACGGCAAAGTGGGTATATAGCCCCTGTTTTTTCTTAAAATCATTCAATTTGACAGAATTTCACATATATATCCATCATATCAACAATACAAGTTTCCAACAAGCATACCAACAATAAGTTTCAACAAGCGTACCAACAATAAGTTCCAACAACATATCCAACATACAAGTTTCCGAATTTTTTTCAAAAATACTACGAATTGTGCACCAAATTTGAAAAAAATGTTATCAATTTGAAAAATTACAAAAGTAGTACCCTGTCGGCCGCAGTTGGGCCGCCCGGCCGCCCGTCGGCTTTTACCAGGCCAAAATCGGCCCATAGGCCGAAGCTAGGCCGAACAGGCCAGCCATCAGCACATGCCAGGCCGAGCGCCACCTGTCAGCCACCAGGAAGCCGATCGGTCCCTAGATAAGGCCGACGCGGCCAGCCCCCTTCTTCCTCCTCCAGCTCTCTCTTTCTCTCATACTTCGTCCGAAAATCCCCCCCTTGATCTCCCTTTCCCTCCACCCATTTCCCATTTTAATCCGATGAAACGATAGATCGTCTTCTTGTCCCCCGCCCTACGGTTTCATTTCTTGCAACGTGGTAGTGATTTGTTCGTCTAGAGGAGAAATGGTGTGGTGGTGGAGGTATAAATGGTGAGAAGGTGGAGTGGTGGAGAGGAAGAATAAGGTGGAGAGGAAGGAGGGCACTCACGCGTCAAAGGTATAATTTTTTCTGTTAGTTTAGGTTAGTTTCTTTAGTTTTTAATGTATGTAAAATTAGTTTAGGATATTTTTATTAGTGTAGTGATTTTAGGTTACTTTTATTAGTGTTGTGATCTTAGTGTATGTTTTCCGAGTATAGGTTTAGTTAGTGTAGTCATATTAGTGTCGGTTTATTTTTGTGAAGTTCATTTTAGTGTAGGCTTTTTTAGAATACGTATGTATATTTTAGTGTATGTTTTCTGAGTGTAGGTTTAGTTAGTGTAGTCATATTAGTGTTGGTTTATTTTTGTGAAGTTCATTTTAGTGTAGGTTTATTTAGAATACGTGGGTATATTTTAGTGTCGATTTATTCGTTGCAAATAATGAGAAGCTGGCAATGTCTGACAGGTTAAAATGTCTGAATCCACAAATTTCACTGTGTATTACGGCCCTAGTAATGTTCGACATAATGAGTTGGGGGTTGATCTTAGCGAGTTTAAAAGAGGCGAGATGACACTTTCAGACCCGGACAGACTGGACATTCGGCAGTTGAAGCATTGGTTGACAACTAGTTTTGGCCTGGATCCTAAAGTTTGTTCCATCAGTATTCATGCCTTGTGGACCAAATCCTGTAAAAATGTCAAGTGGGATCTGATTCCGATAGATAGGAGCCAGCACTGGTTGTCTCTGTTAAGTCGTTGTAGAGACCAAAAAATCCATCCGTATGCCCTAGTGCAACCAGTGGCGAAGGAGGAGAATATCGTAGCACCCAACATGGGGTATGAACCAGGCCAGAGTAGTCAAGTGGCTAACGAGATTTATGTATCCGGGTCACAACCATCGGATGTGAATGTTAGCCAATCCAAGAAAGAGTCAGATTATGTGCCACACAATGTTAGTGGTCATGCTGCTGGTCAGAGTATTCAGTCGATAATATTAGCTGCCTCTGGTGTTGCTAATGGGGATGAGGAAGGCGATGAAATGCAGAGGGTGATGGAGGAAGAGGACGAGGATGGGATTGCAGAGGAACTTTATTCTGAAAATTCTGAGGATGAGAAGGAGGTACCAATTCCTGCTACATGGGAGTAGGACATATCCGCATGCTTTTCTGTCAACGATGGCCATGTGACTCCATGGAAATATAATCTGAACCAAGTCCAGATCGGGGCTATGTTTGACACAAAGAAGAAAATGAAGTATGCGGTGATAAAGTGGGCTATGTCGACGCAGAGGGTTTTTCAGGCACACATATCTAGTCCAACGAAATATACCGTGAAGTGTTTTGAATCAGGTTGTCCTGCGAAGGTGCACGGCGACGTGCCAAAGTATAACATCCACTGGGTTGTGACAAATATTGTCCCGCATAATTGTGTTAGGAAAAACATGTTGGTTCGTCATCCAAACCTTACTTCAACTGTCATAGCACAACTCATGTATACCGAGATAGTGACGAAGAAAGATATGGAAGCAAAATACATCCAGACAGTAGTGAAGGTCAGATGGAAGTATGACATTCCATATGGGAAGGCTTGGAGGGCTAAGCAGAAGGCTATGGCGGAGAAGTTTGGGATGTTCTTCGAATCCTATGATAATGTTGTCTGTCTCCTTAACGTACTGAAGGAGAGGAATCCTGGCACTTATGTTAACATTCAGCACACGAGGTTGGATAGTATACCAGATTACAAGGTGTTGAAACGAGTATTCTTCTCTTTCGGTATGTGCATTGAAGCTTTCAGGCATTGTCCTCCTTTGATGTTTGTGGATGGTACATTCCTGACTGGTCAGTACAAAGGGCAAATCCTGACTGCTATTGGTGTGGACGAGAACAACCAAAGCATCCCACTAGCCATGGCATTTGTGGAGGGTGAGAACTTTCTGAGCTGGGTATGGTTCTTCCGGCAAGTTAAAATTGCGATTGTGGAGGACCGATCAAATGTGTGTCTCATTCATGACAGACATCCCGGTATATTGAAGGCCATGAAGACACTAAGTAATCCAACTACTTACGAGCCAACACCTTGGAAGGACTTGCAAAGTCGGTGGTGCATGCGCCATTTGGGTGCTATTTTTTTCTCACAGTTCAAGAACAAACGGTTGATGAACTTGTTCAAGAAGTTATGGAAGCAAAACCAGCGGTGCAAATACGATTTTATTTGGTCAAAACTAGATGAGTTCACTAAGAAGCAGGTCCTTGCGAGGAAGAAATGGAAAAAGACTATTGCAGATAATCAGGAATTAACAACACTCATTGTGGAGCTTGAGGAGCCAGTTGGTCTTTGTGACTTGCCAGCAATTGACCCTTCTAATACGAAGAGAAAGAAGGGTAGGGCAATAAAGAATTTTTCTGAGTAGATGGAGAAAGAGCCTCCAGTGAATTGGTCTTTGCTATATGACACCCATGGAGCTAGGTATGGTCACGTGACAACCAATCTTGCAGAGACGTATAACTTTTTACTCGGAGGGAATAGAGCATTGCCACTGACAGTTATTGTGGAGGGTGTATTCCATGGCACTGTGAGATATTTCAGAGAAAGGCACGAGTTAGCAAAGAAGCATATTGCAGATAATCAGAACACTCCTTATTGTATCCATGTCATGGAGTACATGGCTGAGAAGATAACGAAAGAAAGAAAAGCACACTGTCACACTCATAGGTAATCAGGAAAGGAGGTATGAGATTCAGCTTCCTACTGATGGTTTTGGTTCTGCAAAAGAGGTGAAGACGCATGAGGTTACAATTGGAGCAGAGTTTTATCCAACTTGTGAGTGTACATGCAACAAACCGAAGTTATTGCACCTGCCTTGCTCACATGTGTTGGCTGCCTGTGGCCAGATTCAGTTGGACGCTATCTCCTTCGTGTCTCCGTACTATTCAAAGGAGGCAGTACTCAATGTCTGGACAGGTGAGATGACAGGGTTTAGAGTCGTTGGCAATTTCAACAAGGTAAACGATGGTGATAGAGTATACATCCCGGATCCTGCACTATGGCGAACTAGTAGGGGCAGGCATAAGGTAAAGCACATACGAAACGAGACAACCAGACACATACGTTTACCTTGGGGAGAGATGGCTCCTACTTTACAGGATGTGTCCTACTTGTTGGGATTACCTCTGGCCGATGCTGCCATAGGACCTTTAGAGGTAGAAACTGGTTGGCTAGCATCTATGCATTCCCATTTTTTGGCTGCGGTGCCAACTACCAAGACACTAGACAACGATCGGCACGGGCCTCTTTTCAGGTGGTTGAGCCAGTTTTGGATTGTTGCCTTAGGATATCCCACTTTTCAGTTGTCAGAGGCATAGATTGACCGATCCCTAGAGGCATATATTATGTGGTTGTTTGGCAAGATGATGTTCACAGAGAACCACGTGACCACTATGGATGCACGACTGATCGGTGTTGCACGAGAGATAGCTGACGCACGATCCCAGAGGACATTGTGCAGAGGAGTTTTGGTTCTGCTGTGTTAGCAGCTACGTATAGAGGCTTGTGCAAAGCTTGCCAGTTGAGGTCAAGGAAATCTGGTCTTCTCGGATGTCCACTATTGTTGCAGCTTTGGTCATATGAGAGATTCCCTATTGGTCGACCTTACGTCAGCGTGACAAACCTTTTGGTAATGAGGACATGGCTGGACATTACGTGCCTTCTATCGGCGACTTGCCTACTATGGGATTTGTTTGGGCACGGAGAGAGGTATTTTCATTATTAACAATATGAATTAGTAATGTTTATTTCTCGCTATTCAATATTATGTACTAATGTTTGTTGTCATGCACAGAGACAATTTACGCCTGGCTAGGTGAGGGGCTGCTACCCCTCCTTCACGACGCAGTTTGATAGTCTGCATGAGGATCAGTTTATATGGGAACCATACACCCATAATGCTATTTCAGAAAGGTACCCAGGTGGGATTTCTGGATTTTGCACTAGAGATCAGCATTATTGGATGACCAAGACCAACTTGGTGTTCGACGTGATGGTTGAGGAGATGGCTATTAATAGGGTGATGAGACAATTCAGTCTGCGCCAAGAGCCTGACATTCCAGTTATTTCACAATTACCAGATCACGTGCACAAGTAAGTAATACTACTTTGGTTCTCAGCTCTGCATTAATAGGTTGTTGAGACAGTCCGGTCTACTTATAGCTATTCATGTTACGTGCATTTCAATCTCAGGTACAGTCGCGTAGGAGGAAAGAAGTCCCAGGCTTCTTGGTTT
The DNA here is from genome assembly GCA_022496015.1 of Hordeum marinum. Lineage (NCBI taxonomy): Eukaryota > Viridiplantae > Streptophyta > Magnoliopsida > Poales > Poaceae > Hordeum > Hordeum marinum. The sequence goes on along the minus strand of CM039675.1, from coordinate 363,286,354 downwards.
CGCGACATCAGAACTTACATCTAGGAATGGACTACTGCCCCGACAAATATCTGGGATGAAGTGTGTGTCTTCGACTGGGACAATTTCGGGTTGTATCTAAAGCGTTACACACACATCACGAGGATCTACTTCGTTCCATAATGTGCTCCGGATCATATCCCAGTTCCTCTCGCCAGCGATCTGTTCCCAACTTCCTCAGTTGTGGGAACCAGACACCACGCGGTATGTGCTTAGTTTTTCTCACATCCTAAGTTTTCCCTATACATGAACATGCACAATTGGTTAACTTTCTGTGTACCGGGTGAATTGTCAACTCAGGCGCTAGAGGAGGTTACCGCTTTGGTGGACCACATTTACAGAGGAGAAAATATCCCACAGCGAGAGAAAGCAACAAGGTTGAAGAGTCTTCAAGCGAAGATACGCGAGATCATCGCAACTGTTACATGTAGACGATCTTCCGATGTTGTTGACACTCGTGCAACACATCATCCGCCATGCCCCTCTCTGCAGCGTTCAGAACCTCGACATTCACAGCCAGGGAGCTCGTCCTAGCAGCAGGAACCTCCTTTGCAGCCAGGGAGCTCCTCCTGGCAGCAGGCACCTCCTTCACAGCCACGTAGCTCCTCCTGGCATCAGGCACCTCCTTCACAGCCAGGGAGCTCCTCCTGGCAGAAGGCACCTCCGTCATAGCCTGGGGGTTATTTCTACTAGCAGCCACCTCCTTCACAGCCCGGGGGCTATTTCTACCAGCAGCCACCTCCTTCACAGCCCGGGGACTCTTCCTGGTTTTAGCAGATGGACCTAGGAAACTTAACTTTGTACATTCTTTTACAAAATTTAGCCTCATAAGTCATTCTTTACATGTTTTAAGTTACCAGCAGGCGGCAGCCAGTCGCAACTGTTCACGACTTCAGTTCAGTCACCTCTGTTTACTGGTCCTGGTTCATACATACCTGGCGACGGCATGGACGATGACCATGGTGCATGCACCTATGGTATCTCGGAGACAGTTCTTGCCACTCCACCACCACCATCGACGCAGAAGACACAGACACCGACGGACGAGGTGTTCTATGGTCATGGTCATCATGACACTCGTCCACTGCCTCAATGCTTATCGCCTTCCGGTCCATGTCCGAGGAAGCCCAAGATTCGTCGCAAGCCCTAACAGTGATATGGTCATCTACGTACGAGACATGACTATGTATTTATGTATGAGACATATGTAGCCTTTACGTATTGGACATATTCATGTATTTGACATATTTAGCCTCTATGTATTGGATATATTCATGTATGCGACATATTTATGGTTGAGACTTATTTGGTTTGGACAGAGAATAATAGTAACGCAAGCCAAATACATCCAAATGAATTAGAAAGTACAACTGAATTAAACGTTACAACTTAATTAAAATGCACTACATAAAACACCACTACAGAAAATAGTACTACATGAAAAACGTATTACATGAATGCATCATCATCCTCCATCGATGCAGATCTCTTCCCCTTTGTCGCTGCAGAACTTTTGCCAATCGACTATGCGGTCATCTTCACCTTGGTACTCGGCATGAAGATGTCGTCTTCGTCCTCCATCGATGCAGAACTCTTCCCCTTTGTCGATGCAGAACTCTTGCCCTTCCTCACTTTATGCTGACCATAAACCTGAATTATTCACAGCAATCCTGAGATAAGCATCACCCTTGTGCAGTTGCTTTTGCCATCTGACGTGCAACCTCAGAAGTTCTTTCCGTATCTCCTCAAAATACCTGGGAGGCCACCCACTCCTAGCTAATTGGTGATCCAACTTATTCATTATAAAGTCATTACTAATGAGTTCCTCCCATGGAACTACTCTATCATTCATCTTGAAATTGGTAGCTAGACGAAGAAGACGGTCGGACATATCCTTGTGAAAACTACGATCAAAAGGATAGTGAGGATGAGGAGGACGAGACATCTCCACGAAAGGATGGTGAGAGCGGAAGGATGGCAGAGCGAAAGGGAAAGGAAGGGCCTGCTCACCCTCCTTGCTGCGAATGTGGTTATATAGGTGGGAGAGAAAGTGGCGGGAGAGAAAGGCAGGAAAGACAATGGAGGGAACGAATGGCGGGAGAGAATGTGGCGGGAGAGAAACTAGCGGGAGAGAACCAATGCACTTGCACAAGAGGTAAGTATCACGCTTTTCACTGAAATTCAGATACAATTTGCTGAAATTAAGATACAACTTGTTGAAATTAAGATACAACTTTTTGAAATTAAGATACAACTTGCTGAAATTAAGATACAACTTGCTGAAATTGAGTTACAAGAATATAAATCTACTCAGTCCAACGTGTGTATTTTCCTTTTCCATCTGTAGCTTCTTCTGCTGCCTAGGCTGCACAAGCCCTTTCTTTCTTTCTTTCTCTGCCTCTCAGTCTCACGGGCCTCCTCTCGCTGCCCGTAGACCTCTGCCAGTCAAAGTTGGTTTTCTTGTTTTTTCTTCTGCATCTCAGCAAGAAAACCCCTCTGCTCCACACAGTATGGCGAAAAATAATAAGGAGAATAGTACGGCTTGCTGAAAGTAATATACATCTTGCTGAAATTAAGATACAACTTGCTGAAATTAAGATACAACTTGTTGAAATTAAGATACAAGAATATAAATCTACTGAGTACAACGTGGATATTTTCTTCTATCTGGGCTGCACGAGCCCTTTCTTTCTTTCTCATTATGGCAGATAGCTGAAAACAACAGCTAGCTCCTGTTCACGTAGTTTGAATGTTACGAGCACCAAATTGTTGACTTCAATAGACGATGCCAGCAGAAAATTACCGAAACCTTCCTTCTTCAACACCATTCGATCACCCAAGCCAATGAAGTAGGAACAAGGAATTCTCACAAATATATCACCATCTTCTGAATCCAAAGTAATTTGAAGAGTTAAAGAACCAGTGCTAGGAATAGCCACAAATTCCATCAAACTCCTGACAACCATGGTAGGAATAACCTGACATAAACAAGAAAGTTACATGATCCATCCTCTGAACCAGCAAAGAAAAAACAAATAATAAAAACCAGAAACCAAAGCTTACCATCTGTTGAGAAATAAAATTCATGCGATCCATCCTATGAACAAAAGGAGTACACAGTATGTAGTTGTCATCAAAGAGCTACCGTGACATGACATACATTTGATGATAATTCAGAGTGACACCAGAACTGTAAAAACAGCTGTCAACAAGTTCCCTTCGAGTTTCACTCAGATCCTCAAGAGCTACAAAAAAATGATTTCACTAACTGAGATGAACAGCAAAATGTATAAGCTGAAACAAATCTGAAAATCAGTGTAAACAAATATCTTACCAACATGGGTTAAAGGAAACAACATAACACCATCCCGATGAAATTCGACACTAATATAAGTTCCATAGTGCTCAAGCATAACAGTCATCATGTCACTACGGCGGAGACCATAATCATTCACAAGTTCCTCCCATGAAGAACCATTGTAACATCCCAAAAATTCCATTTTTGGAATGTTATGAAATATAGCTATGCATCATCATAACATTGTTTGAATGAAATGAATGGTTCAAGTTCTTCTTTTGGATTTCTAAAAGGCCACTTTCATGTTCTCCATATACTTGTTATTTATATACATATGCCTATTTGAAAACCCTTGGAAATATTCATAAAAAGAGAGGAGGAACATGACACTCCACACCAGGGGCATCTTTGTGAAATATTTGAACAATAAAACCAGGGGGTTATTTGAAAAGTTATTGCAAAAGAATTTAAAATCAATTTAGGCATTTTCCGAAAATAATTTTTTAAAGTATTCATTTTGGCAATGGAAAAATGTTCATTAAATAGCATTTATTCCCCGGATCAATTTGATATATATATCTTCAATTGTTGGAAATGTCATGAATGCCTTAATGAGATTTTAATTCTCTGGAAAATAGAAAAAGAAACGAAATTAACGTTTTAGTAAAGAAATCGGCCGGCCCACAGCCTTAACTCCCCGAAATCGCTCCGGATCAGTCACCGAAGCCGCTGACGCCGCCTCCTCCCTCACTAACAAGTGGACCCCACCATCCAACCGCGCCCTCCCCATGCTCATCTCCCTCCCCGCGCCCCCTCACTTCGCCGGAGATCCATCCCGAGCCGGATCTCGCTCCCCCTTCCTTTTCCCGACCCCGTGAGGCCCCTATATAAAGCCCTGCCCTCGCCGCATTCCATTCCACCCTCGAACGCCCCAGCCTTCGCCCGAAAACCCCACCGCACCATCTCGCCAGAGTTCGGTTCTCAACCGAAGCCACCGAAGCTCGTGGCCGTCGCCCCTGTCGCCCCCAGCCCCAACCGACGGCACCAATCATCGTCGGAGCTTCGATGCCGTCGCCTGGACCCTTCGGATGCCGCCCTCGACCACCACATCGACGTCCCCGACAACCTCCGACGTTCGGCCGTCGTCGACATCGCCAGAGACCACGACCTCCTCCTCTTTAAGCCACCGCCCCCTACGTAGCCGTTGGATCTGGATCAAACGAACCAGATTAGAAGTTTTAAACGCCGAAACGTTTTCTTGAAGCGTTCGGTCGCCCACCCGCAAACACCCACGTGTACACGCTTGCAACCAATAGGAAACCGCCACGTCGCCCCTAACCGTTAGATAGACTATTTCTTTTTCTGTTTTTGTTTTAGAAAACACAACGATTTCTATTTTTGTTTTTGATATATCTTTTAAAATATTTAGAGTTTTTGATTGATTCTTTTTGTGACATGTCACAAATTTCATGTAGTTTCTGTCTGTAGTCTTAGTTTTTAAATTTGAACTTGTAAATTTGATATTTGTTAAAATTGAGCAAATCACTAAAACTTGAATAACTTGAGTTTAGAAATTTATTTTTGAGTGATTCTTTTTGCCACTGCTTTGTAATAGTTAGGCCTATCATCCAACACTGTTTGAGAAATTTTTTATGATATTTTAGATTAGGGTTTTTAGTAAAAACAAATTTTGTTTAGTTTTTCTTAGTGTTTATTTGAATTGTTTTATTTTTGGTTTACTTTGATTTTGTTTAACTTTTATTGTAGTTCTGTTGTTCAACATTAGGTGAATTTTTTTCTGATAAAAAATATTTTAATTTGTTTTGTGCTCTAGTTTAAATAGGTAAACCTTGTTTTCACCATTAGTATTGTTTAGAAAAATGTTTTGTAGTAACCTTTTTTGCACAAATTTTTTATAGTGAAATACTTCCTATTTTCTAATAAAAGTTTTGTATGTACATTTCTGTTATCTATTGGTAAATTGCTGAAAACCAATTTGTCTTATTATGTCTTAGTAGATATTTTGCCACCAAAACTTTTAGAGTTTTCTACCTTGTTTTGGTTTCTTTCTTTTAATTTTGCTATTGATTGATTGTTGTATTATTAGTTTACCTTGCTGTTGAGTGAATTGTATTGTGGTTATGCTTATTGTCTGCTTTGTTTGACTCGTTAGATCATCCGGAGTGCGAAGCTTGTTATCTAGAGTCACTTGAGTACGAGCATCGTCAGCAAGGCAAGTCACTTTGATCATATTTAACCATGTTTTCATGACATTAGTTCTACCATCTCCCCAATTGCATGCAAAGTAGGTAATTGGAAACTTGGTTACTTGATGTAGTATCATGTGGTAGGTTTCCCCTCACCTTTGACAATTTGGCCCCGGGAAATATTGATTTAAATTTTGCTATGCTATTAGTAGACGGGGTTGGTTGAATGTCTCATGAGAGTTGTGAGATAATAATTACAAGACCTACTTGATGAATAAGACTTCAAGACTCCGAGTTTTCAACATACCTCTGGGTGGATGATGGTTGAACGGCGCCCTGGAGAAGCCAGTGGTTAGCGTAGGTGTTGCTGGAGATGTGCCAGTATTCATGCGGAAAGGTCCACCCAGGCACAAAGAGATGGATGGATGCTTCAAGACCCAAGGCTTACCTGCACAACCACAAGACATTATGGGCTCTGGCTTGGTTGGATATTGTGGTGACCCTTGACAGGCGGTGCTACGAGATGTAGAAGAACGGTAGGACAGGATGGCAACCGACAGAGTCTCCGGGAAACACCCTAAAGTGCGAGAAAGTCAACGGAGGCGATCAAATCTTCTGGGGAATGTGTGCAAAACTCTGCAGAGTACCCAAACCTAATCGATTAGCCGTGCCCACAGTCATGGAAAATTTGAGCCAAAGGAACTGAAACTATCTGGAATTCTCAACACAAAGTATTATATTGATGTGGGTATTAATGACAACGTGGGTATGAGAATTGGTTGGTGGAACCATCTCATTAATCAACCAACAATGTAGTAATAACTTTTGCTTTGCCCTCTCTTGTTGTAGGAAAAATTGGCTTTATGCAAAACTTACTACCCCACATGCCATATCTGCATATAGAAGATATGATTATTTTACCCCCTTTTGTGACATTGCCAGCATATTCAATATGCTGACCTACACGACTGCAACGTATCATCTTGCAGAGTACTTTGCCGACCAGGAGTGAGGATACGCTCTATGCTCGGTGAGATGCCCTTGGAGTCAGATGGACTCAACTACCTTTGAAGCTTCCGCAAGACTTTGGTTTAGTTTATCTCATGGGTTGGCCTTTAGCCACTTTATTGTAATCTTTATTTTAATAAAGAACTCGATATGATATGTTCGATTAATAAAGTTGTGTGATTTCCCTTTGATATATACATTGATGTACCGTGTGTGTACCAGCATGATCTTGGGATGGTACGGAAACACCGGAGATTCGACCTTTCAGGTCGGGTCGCTACAACCATGGAATTTACTGCTCATCCTACCATGTGTAAATATAACATGGTATAAGTTACCCTCACTATTGTGTAGAGCAAGATCAATATATGTGTCACCTCTCCGAATAGCTGAAGCTCTGCACTCCTCAATGTACCGAGCAAGATGTGATCTAACATTGCACGGAACATGCTACAACAAGAATGGAAGCAAACATCATAATCATATAAACAAAGGCATTCGAATATGCCACAGTTAAATAATCAAGACATAGAATCTTACAACACATCTTGAACATCGACGATCCAGCACCATAGTAAATACAGACGCATCGGAATCAATAGCAGCACAAGGGCCACCTGGAGCTCGGCAAAATGGGCAAGGCATTTACCTGTAGACGGACGGTGACCAATAAGAACTAAATCCACTGCCGACTTGAGAGTTCTCATTCAATTGAATTGGAAGACAAAAAAATACAGTAGGCCGGTAGAGAGCGCCCTGATCTATTGTTTACGCGGGTACGATAACAACATGGGTGGTCGAGCAAAGAGATCGACAAGGCGGTGGAAGCACCGAAGAGCAATAGGGGTGAGAGGTGGAGAGGGGCGGGCTACTAGATGGGAGAGGGTGAAACGAGTGGTCGGAGGAGGAAGAAAGAAGCCCTGGGCCTTATCTAGGGGCCCATCGGCCTCCCCCTGGCCGACAGGTGGCTCTTCGTCCCCCCTCTGGCCGACAGGGAGCTCTTCGGCCGGGTGCTGGCCAACACGCCCCTCTACGGCCTGGTGCTGGCCGACGGGCCCCTGTTCGGCCTGGTGCTGGGGGTACTAATTTCGAAACAAATTCAACTGCTATAGCTCTTTTCAAATTTGGTACAAAATCCGTACTAGTTTTGAAAAAAATTCCAAGTTCCCAACAACATATCCAACATACAATGGTTTGCAACAACATATCCATACATACATATCCAAAACAAGTTTGCAACAAGTTTCCATAAACAAAAAGGAAGCACAAGTAGAAGATTACACTCCATCAATGCAAGCTTCCTCATCTATAGCAAATCTGGAAATTAGGAAAGATAAAAGTTAGAGGAAGAAGAAGACTAGCTAGAAGAAAAGGAAGAAAAAGAAGAAGAAGAAGAAGAATTTTTGTTCTCTTTCTTTTTCTCCTCTCGTCTCCTCTTCTCCAAGGTAGTAATGCCATTTTCTAGCTAACTAAGCATATCAAGTCATTTTGGAGGAAAAAATGCTAAGTATAGGTCATTTTGTAGCTATCCTAGGTAGAATATATCATTTTGGAGGTAAGTAAGGTTATTATGTCATTTTTGAGGAAAATAAGCTAAGTATAGGTCATTTTGGAGCTAAACAAAGGTTATTATGCCATTTTTTACCTAAGTGAGCTAATTATGTCATAAATGAACTAGCTAAGCTAATTATAGATCATTATTGAGCTATCCTAGATAGTTATGCCATTTTGTACCTAAGTGAGCTAATTATGTCATAAATGAACTAGCTAAGCTAGCTATAGATCATTATTGAGCTATCCTAGGTAGTGATGCCATTTTCTAGCTAACTAAGCATATCAAGTCATTTTGGGGGGAAAATGCTAAATATAAGTCATTTTATAGCTATCCTAGGTAGAATATATCTTTTTGGAGCTAAGTAAGGTTATTATGTCATTTTTGCGGGAAAATAAGTAAGTATAGGTCATTTTGGATCTAATTAGGTCATTTATTAAGCTAAGTATGCATTTGTTAAGAAAAACACTTGGGAAAACATACCATCATCACGGAGGTGAAGGATCGGTCGGGTTTGCGCTAGGGTGAGACGTAGAAGGACCGATCGGGGTTGCGGCAGACACAGAAGGATCGGTCGATGCTTGTCGGGAGGCACGCTGCACCAAAGATCATTTGCAAGCAATGTCTGCTTAGCATGATGCAACTCAAATGTGAATACTAGTAACTAATGACCATTCAAATGAAACTCACCGTGGGTGCTATAGCAATATGGGGCATCGACGGAGGGGTCTGACCATTGTTCTGGCACACTGTCTGCACATTTTGTTTTCACGAGTCATTCATATTAGTTAGTGATGAAACAAACATTACGTGCATGATTTGGCTAATATGCAGGAGAAACTTACCACGAGGAGCTCATATAGGGCCCGGTGAGACACGTCATTCTGGTTCCTCTCCTCCTCCAAGAGCCTAGCCGTCCTCTCCTCCATGTCCCTCTCCCTCTGCACCTCCTGCCTATTTGCCTCTGCCAGAAGCTCCTGGGACCTAGCCTCAATGGCGAGCTCCATTTGTCATGGACGAGGCCTTATCTCAAGATCAGAGCTCGTCTGGCGCTTCTTGATCTTCGAGAGAGTTATAGGACAACGTATCAGTCCATCCCCAATGGATATCAAGCCATGGGGCCTCTCGCCACCAGATATCATCACGAGCTCTAGATCAAAAGGACTCTGTCTCAGGTTGAAGTCCTCCCCTTTCCTCACCTTCCCCTCATCTCTGTACCTCACGAGCTTGTTGTGGGAGGAGATGTTGTTGAAGCTCTCTGGATGATCGAGGTCATCCTTAGAGAATGTACCGAGAACTTACTCGATGTATGGACGCACTTCTGTTAGGTTGTTGAAGATATACAACGAAATGGTCGCCATTCTTCGACATCCAACAGTATTGATTTTGAAGCACCAGCTGGTGTGAGCTTCCCTTTGAATAGGCTGAGGTTGGATCGACCTTTTTCACGGTCGCCATCATTGTACCGAGGCTTCGGATTATGCAAATGACGATTCTTGGCTTTGTAGTGTGCTATCACGAAGTTTGCCGACTCCTTAGTAATGAATGCCTCGTCCATCGATGCTTCAACTCTACGTTTATTTTTACATTTTGCTCGAAGAGTCTTCTGCATCCTCTCAGTTGCGAAGCACCAATGATTTTGCACGGGCCCCCCGATCTTGCCTCGGTCAGGAGATGCAAAATCAAATGCTGCATTGGATTAAAGAAGCCCGGTGGAAAGATCTTTTCTAACTTGCAGATCAACTCCGATGCCAACTCTTCCAGTTCGTCTAGCACGTCAGGCGATAGTTCTCTCGCAGAAAGAGCATGGAAGAAATAGCTCAGCTCTGCCAGTACTGTCCATTCATGCTCAGGGATAAAGCCACGCAACATCACCGGCATTACCCGCTCTAGCCATATGTGCCAATCATTACTCTTGAGACCAAATATTTTCAATTTGTCAAGACTCGCTCGCCTCTTTAGATTCGTTGCGTACCCATCGGGGAACATCAACTGCATTTTCACCCACAAGACCATTTCCCTCATAGCTAGCCTTCCATGATTGAACCATGCCTTTGGCTTCCTCCATTTCTTCTTTCCTTTCGGTTGTCGAATGTTTTGTAACGGTCTATCACATAGAGCCTCCTGGTCGACTCTAGCCTTAGGATTATCCTTCGACTTCCCCTCTATGTCGAACAATGTACCAAGGCCTCCGCGATATTCTTTTCGGTGTGCATCACATCGATCTTGTGTGGGCAAAGGAGGTCTTTAAAGTAAGGCAGATCCCACAAACATATCTTGTGAGTCCAGGCGTGTTCTGTATTATACCCTTTGAAATACCCTGGACAATTTGGATCCTGGTCGAGAGCATTTATCTGATCCAGGATCTGTTGGCCTGTCAACGCAAGTGGTGCAGTGTTTTTGACAACTCTACCTTTGATGAAATTCTTCTTGTCTTTTCTGAACTTATGGTCAGGATCCAGGAACTGTCTATGCATGTCGAAGCAAGAAAACTTGCGACCCGCCTCCAGCCAACGAAATTGAAGAGCTGCCTTGCATGCGGGGCACGGAAACTTTCCATGCACACACCAACCGACGAATAGCGCATACACCGGCAAGTCATGCATCGAGTACATGTACCACACATGCATTTTGAAGTTCTTTCTTGTAGTGGCGTCGTATGTCTTGATCCCATTATCCCAGGCTTCTTGCAATTCATCCTTAAGTGGTTGCATGTACACATTCATATTCTTCCCCGGATATTTGGGCCCTGGAATTATCAACGTCAGGAAAATGTTCTTTCTTTTCATAATCTCTCTGGGGGGAGATTGAGTGGAATGACAAATACAGGCCAACAACTGTATTCTGCTGCCGTCATACCATACACATTGAACCCATCCGTGCTGATGGCAACTCGAGGATGCCTTGGATCTGCCATTTTATCCTTATGTAATGCATCGAAGTGCTTCCACGCAAAAGCGTCTGAAGTGTGTCCCAACATCGGGTTCCCATCTGCATCTAGTTCTGTTCTTTTGCCCAATTTATGCCACGTCATCTATCTGGCCGTCTCTTCGACCATGAAAAGACATTGAAGTCTTGGTATGATTGGCAGATACCAAAGAACAATAATAGTGATTTTGGTCTGACTCTTCTCACACATACCGTTATCTACCAGAACATACCTGGAAGCATTGCAAATGAGAGAATAGTTCAAGCCCACATACTCAAGCCTAAATAAGGCACATCCATTCTCACAGGCATCTATCTTCTCATACGGCATCTTAAGCACACGTAGGATTTTGTCCGACTGGTACAAGTTTGGTGCCAATACATCGCGTTTGGTTAGAAAGCATCCAAATATCGTCATCATCGCGTCGTAGCATTATCCGCCCAGGTTGAACTGAGCCTTCAAAGCCATTACTTGTGCAATGGCATCCAGCTGACAAATCTCACTATGCTCGTGGAGAGGACGTTTTGAAGACTCCAACATTTCATAAAAGGCCTTTGCAGAGTCCTCCATCTCATCGTCCGAATCCCGAGCATCATCAAAGTCTTGCACCATGTCTTCGATCCCGGTACCATGCTCGTTAGTGCAACGACGAACCACCTTAGCTCTGGCACGTTGGGTAGACTCACCATGAAATGTCCATACCGTATAATTAGGCGTAAAACCCCACTTCTGCAGGTGTTTGATCATTTCAAACTCTGACTTCTTCTTACAGTTGTCGCAATCGACACAAGGGCACCAGGTTGTTTTCTGTCCATTTGCAAATGCGACTCTCATAAACTCCTTGGTTTTTGTTATCCATTCACGGGTCATGTCTTTATGACTAGTGTGACCGGTGTACATGCACCCACGATCACTGATCTTGCCTAGCTACTGGACACACACAAAATATAAACATAATTCAGCAGACCATATTCATCAGTTAATAGAGTTTGTCAGTTTTATTACGTCGATGCAACCTAGACGCTAGTAGTTAAAGATAGGTCCTAATCCCACCCGAGTATGCATAGATTTGGTTCGTTTTCCCATGCTCTGCTCTAGATCCAACGCACAATTTCGGCAGAACCTCACCGCTATTCTCCTGATACACGTCTCGGCAATAAGCAGAGAGGATGTGTACCTAGAGAACAACAGGGACGCACTGACAAAATTCTGCATCGGATCTGGAGCAGATCATATGGGAAAACGAACCCTTTCGAACGGGATCTACACATACTCGGGTTGTCCATGGATAAGGTTGGACAATTCAAAATAATCACGGTTATAAATATACTAATGAATGCATATTTATAGATGCAACCCTTTCGAACGGGAGACGCATAGTGGTCACGCATACTGATGATTGAAGACACCTATAGCTAGCAAGTTTCATCGGCACGAAGACCACAACAGAGGAAATGAAGGGGGCAAGAGGAGATGTCATTTGTGCTCACCCACGAACGCAGGGTCGGAGCTCGTCGAACGCACGGGGAGGTCGTCGAACACCAGACCCTCGCAGCAACGAAACAACTGCACATTTAAATCCACCGGTTCGACATAAATATGATGTTCTGTATAAAAAAATCAAAAAATAGATGACCTAACTCATAATTCACAAATATGTGACCCGTCGTCCTCTGGAAGGCCGAAGAGCACCTATTTCGGGATTGGGGTGTCGGGGGTGTCGTGTCGGGGTCGGGGTGTCGGGGGTGTCGTGTTGGGGTAGGGGTGCTGTGTCGGGATCTGGGGAGTCGTGTCGGGGTGTCGGGGTGTCATGTCGGGGGTCAGGGTGTTGGTGGTGTCACGTCGGGGTTAGGGTGCTGTGTTGGGGTCGGGGGTGCCGTGTCAGGGTGTTAGGGTGTCGTGTTGGGGGTCAGGGTGTCGGTGGTGTCGTGTCGGTGATCCTCGACCCGGTTACGTCGGTGTCGACGCACTCCGTCGCCGATCCGCGACCCGGTTACGTCGGCGCTGACGCACCCCGTCCCTGATCCTCGACCTGGTTTTCCTTTTTCCTTTTCTTCTTCTCCTCTTCTCCTCCTTTTCTTCTTCTTCTCCTTCTCCTCCTCCTCTTCCTCCTCCTCTTCTTCTTATTCTCCTTCTTCTTTTTCTTGTTTTCTTCTCCTCCTCCTCCTCCTCCTTTTCTTCTTCTTTTTCTTCTTCTCCTTCCTCTCCTTCTTCTTCTTCGTCTCATTCTCCTCCTCTTCTTCTTCTCTCTTCTTCTTCTTCTTCATTTCCTGTCCTCCTCTTCCTAACTAACTAACTTACTCACTTAACAGAACAACTAACTAACTAACTTATTTTTTCTAACCTAATAAACCAAACTAAACTAAATAAACCTAAATTTAAAAACAGAAAAATCTAGAAAAATAGAAAAAAAGAAAAAACTAAACCTAATTAAACTGACCGGTGGGGGTCGGGGTGGCGGCTGGGTGCGGTGGCTGGGGGTGTGCGGCAGCGGCGGTGCATCGGTGTCGGCGGGCGAGGCAGCCTGGTCAGGGCCAGTGGAGGGGGCCGGTGGAGGGGGCAGGGGAGGGCGGCATCGCCGCAGGGGAGGGGCGGGGCGGGGTCGATGGAGGACGCCGGGGCAGGAGAGGGGGCGGGTTCGGGGCCGGTGGAGGAGGCCGTGGCAGAGGAGGGTGTAGGGCAGGGCCGGTGGAGGAGGCCGGGGCAGGGGAGAGGGCGGGGCGGTGGCGATGGGTGTCAGGGTGGCGGCAGGGGGTGGAGCGGCAGGGCGTCGGTGGCGGCGGGAGGTCGGCCAGAGCAGCGTGGGGTTGGGGCGGCGGCGGGGTGGTGGTCGGGGTGGCGGCAGGGTGCGGTCGAGGGAGAGAGAGAGGGACAGAGGGAGAGAGAGAGAGAGAGGAGGGGGGTAACGGGCCGTTAGATAGGAAGTGCTTTGCCATCAGCTAGCAGACGACAAAGAGGAGGGATGGGCCATTGCCCTAAGGTAGCCTCCACTGGGCCCCCAGCCCACCTCTTTGCCGTCTGCCACCAAACGACTGCGAATCTTTGCCATTAGCTGACAGACGGCAAAGAACTTGCTGATGGCAAAGCCACCCTTTGCCGTCTCCTAGCTCTTTGTCGTCTGTTTTCTGCTAGCTGATGGCAAAGCCACTCTTTTCTGTCCGCTAGCAGACGACAAAGATATCGCAGATGGCAAATCTTCTGATTCCAGTAGTGTTAGAAGGAAGCCAAACAAAGATGTCCCAATTCTCGTGGAGGAAATTTTGCAATGCTTCGTCCATGAGGGGACCAAGCTGGCCTCCGATGGACGCTGTCTTGTTAGGGTTCGTTGGATCCACCTGAAATTTAATGATTTCCTCTACGGGTTTAAAGGACGTGGACGCGGACTTTGGATCACTGGCGATCGTGATCACTCCATTTGGTCCTGGCATTTTGAGTTTCGTGTACCCGTAATGGGGTAGAGCCAGGAACTTTGTAAAGGCATCGTGTCCCGATAGGGTGTGATAGCCACTTGGGAAGGGACGATGTGGAAGAGAAGTTCTTTGAATCGGTAGTTTTCGGGCGTGCCGAACACAACGTCCAGGATGACACATCCGGAACAACGTGCCTCTTTCCCTAGGATAATTCCCCGAAAGGTTCTGTTGCTATGTTCGATGCGGGATCGGTCGAACTTCAATCTTTCCAAAGTGTCCTCGAATATGAGGTTAAACCACTACCGCCACCCATTAGCACTTTATGTAGCCTGTATCCGTCAATGATGGGATTCAAGACTAGAGCAGCCGGTGAATGACCGGGAAGGATGGGTGGCTGGTCAATGTCCCCAAAAGTAATCAGAATGTCTGCCCATGGGCTAGTAGCTGCCATGTCGTAGACTTGCTCGTGCTTCCTAAGAGCTCATTTATGCCTACTTTTCAAGGGGAAGATCTTGTAGACTGTCAGGACTTCGACATTAATCCGGGCAGCGAAGGAGGGTGCCTGTTTGGTGGAAATGTGTCGAGGATAGCCTCGCCACTTTTTGTGACTTGCCTGACAATCCAGCAAGCTCGAAGGCTATGTGTTGGGTTCATGTTTAACAACATAGAATTAATGGGGCAAGGTTTATCCAAAAGTTCGTCGAGGACGGTGCCAGTCCTAGAAAGGGACTTGTTTGTTTTTTCGATGGGTTCATACCTGGCAGGCTGATTTGGAGGTATCCTCTTCTTCAGAGCTCCTCGAGGGTGTTCGGAGAAAATTGGTTTTGAGAACAACCGCTTGGATTGCCAAACACTCTCAATGGCAGAGTACTTCTGCACCAATTTGGATAATTCCGAAAAGTCGCTTATGCATCGGCAGGTTGGGGCATTAAGAATCCCTTCATTGTGGAAATTATTAATGAAAATTGACATTACATCTTGGTCGCTAAAACCTTTTACTCTACTCCTAGCGAGTAGGAGTCTTGCCCAAAAGTGGTGGACTGATTCTCCTTGTAGTTGCTTGATGTCCCGAAAGTCTGAAGACATGGGCTTTTGCATGGTACTTGGATGATCGTCTTCGGCGGTGGGTGGGAAAAAATTTGGTTCCCTGTCGCAACGAGTATTCGGAATTGCAGTTTCCAAATCGTGTGATGGATCCTAGACTGGTAACGGTCTGGATTTAGAGCGATTCCCCACCTCTGATTCACTGACGGGGTCTTGGAGATCGAGGACTAAAGTATAAACGGTCTTCAATTCCGGCTCTCGGGCAGAATCCGCAGATGGACACTCGATGGTAGTGACAAGGTGGGTGACCAGAGGGACATGCATGTCCCTGTCATCGGGTCTGATACCGAGCCGATCATAGATCGAAACCTGGTCACCCGATATACGCATAGCTTCGATCCGATCGAATAACTCATTTAAGAACAAGGCGATGGCAGGATGCGTGTCGCTAATACGAGTGGATTCGTCAAGTGGTCTGACGGTTCTAGAATTACATCGAAGCGGATATGTGTTCCATGCCACCATGGGACCAGATGTTTTGGACGTCAAAGCGTCCGGACTTATAGGTTTTCCTTCGAAGGTTGAGGATTCCATTGGAACGAGTATTCCCCGTGAATCAGCCACGAACTCTAGGGTTACGAACTTGATATTCCGATTGGGGGAAACCTTCTGATCTGTCCATGATGGCCGACCGGGATGGCATGCGAGCTGATGTCGTTGCCAAAGAAACACTAATTGGGGGCAAGAGTCCCCTTGATACAGATCTCGCTACTTGCGACGGGACGAGCCATCGATTCCTTCGGCGCCCATAGAGGAACTCTCAATGAAAGCACCAATGTCGGTGTCAAAACCGGAAGATCTCGGGTAGGGGGTCCCGAACTTTGAGACTAGAATCAACGATAACAGGAGATGAAGGGGACACGAGTGTACCCGGGTTCGGCCCTCCTATGGAGGTAATACCCTATGTCATGCTTGATTGTATTGATGGTGTAAGGGGTTACAGAGTTGATCTACCTTGAGATCGTATAGCTAACCCTAGATGAGTTGTTCTACATCTATACACTCAAACCCTCCGACTTATAAAGATACCAAGGTGCCCCAGGCTTAAACATGGTCGGTTACATGCTGAAGAGATAACATGCCTAACTACAGCTAATAACTTGGAGAATACTGTTGGGAGACGTAGTAGTAAATCAAAAAAATCCTACGTATCACCAAGATCTACCTATGGAGAAACCAGCAACGAGTGGGGAGAGATTGCATCTTCATAACTTTGAAGATCGCTAAGCGGAAGCGTTACAAGAACGCGGTTGGTGGAGTCGTACTTGCAGCGATTCAGATCGCGCTGAATTCCGATCTCAGCGCCGAACAACGGCGCCTCCGCGTTCAACACACGTGCAGCCCGATGACGTCTCCTACGCCTTGATCCAGCAAGGAGGAAGGAGAGGTTGAGGGAGAGCTTCGGCAGCACAACGGCATGGTGACGGTGGAGCTACGTGAACTCCGGCAGGGCTTCGCCAAGTGCTACGGAGAACAAGGAAGAGGAAGGGTAGGGCTGCGCCGAGAGAGAGAGAAGTCATGTCTCAAGTAAGCCCAAACCCTTGCATATAAATAGGAAGAGGGAGAGGGAGGGCTTCCTTGGCCCCTCCACCATGGAGGAGAGGTTCGGCCGAACTAGGGGGAGAGTCCACATCCCACATGTCGAACTAGGGAGGTGGATCTCCTCCTTTTAAACCTTTTTCAGCCCTATCTCTTATCTCCAGCCACATGGGCCTTTCTAGAAGGTCTTGGCCAGCCCAATAACGGCTGGCACACCTCCTCTAGGGGCCCACGAAGTCCTTTGGTCGTCACACCCCTCCCGGGGGTCCTCCGGCACCCTCCCGGCACTCCCGGTACACTACCAATGAGCCCGAAAACTTTCCGGTGACCAAAACTGGACTTCCTATATATCAATCTTTACCTCCGGACCATTCTAGAGCTCCTCGTGACATCCGGGATCTCATCCGGGAATCCGAACAACCTTCGGTAACCACGTACAACATTTCCCTATAACCCTAGCGTCATCGAACCTTAAGTGTGTAGACCCTACGGGTTCGGGAGATATGTAGACATGACCGAGACACCTCTCCAGTCAATAACCAACAGCGGGATCTGGATACCCATGTTGGCTCCCACATGCTCCACGATGATTTCATCGGATGAACCACGATGTCGGGGATTCAATCAATCCCGTATACAATTCCCTTTGTCTATCGGTATGATACTTGCCCGAGATTCGATCGTCGGTATCTCCATACCTTATTCAATCTCGTTACCGGCAAGTCTCTTTACTCATTCCATAATACATCATCCCATCACTAACTCCTTAGTCACACTGAGCTCATTATGATGATGTCTTACCGAGTGGGCCCAGAGATACCTCTTCGTCACACAGAGTGACAAATCCCAGTCTCGATTCGTGCCAACCCAACAGACACTTTCGGAGATACCCGTAGTGTACCTTTATAGCCACCCAGTTATGTTGTGACGTTTGGCACACCCAAAGCATTCCTACAGTATCTGGGAGTTGCACAATCTCATGGTCTAAGGAAACCATACTCCTAATGATGTGATCTCGTTATCAATGACATCCGATGTCCATGGTCATGAAACCGTGACCATCTATTGATCAACGAGCTAGTCAACTAGAGGCTCTCTAGGGACATGTTGTGGTCTCTAGGGCATATTTCCAACAAATACGTCACGACTCCTCGAAGCTTCCATCTGCCGCAAGTGGTCTTCGATCATCTGATGCCCTCCTGGCGGCCAATACAGTCCGGCCCTATGAACAATAGGTCGGCTATCCAAGGACCCCCTAATCCAGGACTCCCTCAAAGAGGAGGGTACTAGGCATCGAGAATGTTGGTGATGAGGAGGAGTACAATTAATATGATGAGTTGCCACCTCAGGGGCCACGCCAAATAGTAGAGGAGAAGCATAAAATCATCAGAAATCCTAAGTTCATTAGGGGTCAACCTAATGATCACAATCAGAACATGTACATGGGATTTGATTTAAAAAGTAGTTGTTATGTCAACTGTACTGAATTGTGAGGGATGTGTAGCGAGTTCGTTCTGTTATAAGTTTCGCATGTACTGTATTGCGAGGTATGCACGCCCTTATTTTCATCTAGATTAATGTGTTTTCACCTGTAGAAGTGAATTTGAAATGTTCATGATAATTTACTTTATAGGTAGAATGCTCAGTTCATTTCACTCTAGTACGTACAAATTGAACATGGCAGTTTAATTTACATATAGCACACGGTTCGTTAACTAGAACCATGTGCTTTCTAAACCACGACCTATGAAACGTAGTGCGCACAATGTGAGTCCTGGTTTCTGGTTGGACAAAGCCCAAACCACACGGATCATGCATCTACATCGTAGGATCACCTAGATCGAACGGCAGTCCTTATACTTCACGGCAACAATCGCTGTTGTAGTTGGTATTTGGATTGTATCCAATAAATGCCCCATAAATGATAAAAAATGCTGAAAAATATAGAACGAGCCCAAAAATGTGCCAGAAAATCAAACCTGGCATATAATTATGATTGACTACCATGGGATAAAATTTGGAGGAGAGGTGATGAAGACACCATCGACTGGAGTTCGATTTGCCACTTCTCCCCTTGGAACTATGATCCTTCTACTCAGATGCCATGGTTTCCAATTAGCGATCATTTTAACTTGTGCCAAAATTTACCAAATTTTTTTCCATGGTGTCTTGAGATCACACCATGATGACACACCGATTTTCGTGATTCTCTGAGTCCGTCCGCATGTACTATAATTAAATTACTAACATTTATTTAGGTGGACACATCTCTCATCTGAAATGTTTGACAACTCTTATCATTCATTGCACAATGACGAAAATCACGCAAAGTGACACACAAATGGTTTTTAAAAGATTCTTTGCCACCATCCACACGTAATTCATGTCGTGATGTTTTATTTATAAGAACTAATTAACATGGTAACTGCAAAAATATGACTTAGATATAACAAAGGAGACATGTAATCCACCGGAAGATCAATATTACGAGTACCATGATGTTTGCATACCAGGGAAAAAACCAAGGCAGAAGTATGAGATTGGCACCGATTGGAGTCCGAAATGCCAACTCTAATTTTCGTAAACTATGACCCTTTGTGTGAGATGCATTCGTTTTCAAAGGGCAGGCGATCACCATTTCCGCCATACATTACCAATTTTCTCGCACGGGGTCTTCACATCATGCCACGGTGACACATCCCATTTTTGTAATATTCATAATTAATACATCTGCATTTCCTCCAATTTAATTACTAACAAGCCCCATGTTGGTGGAAAAATGTCTTCAAACTAGCAAACAAGTCATGAAATGCGGCTAGAAATCAATACATGGGCTAATAGTTGATTCTCCGCGGATGAAGATAATTCGAGGCGAAATGATGGTGTCCCAAATTCAGTTGAAATGAAAATTTGACTGTTCTGCATGGACAAATAGCACACAGTTCGTTAACTAGAATCGTGTGCTTTCTAAACTGCGCCCTATGAAACGTAGTGCATGCAACGTGAGTCCTGCTTTCTGATTGTACAAAGCCCAAACCACACGGATCGTGCATATGCATAGTAGGATTCACCTAGATCGAACGACAGTCCTTATACCTCTCGTCAACAATCGCTATTGTAGTTGGGATTTGGTTTGTATGCAATAATGCCCCGTAAATGATAAAAATGCCTTAAATATAGCAGGTGAGCCTAGAAATGCGCCAGAAAATCAATATTAGGGTACAACGATAGCCACGTACCGTGGGAAAATTTCGAGACAAAACGACGAGGTCACGTCTACATCTCAAATTTCCAGCTTTTCATTTCGAACAGATTAGTGCTGCTTGTGCACACGGGTTACTATATGAAACTGTTTGCAAAGTTTTTTTTGCGGGCGTAGGGCGATAGTTTTTCACCCTTTTCAGCAAAGCCGCCAACATGGCCCCGCTCCTCTCCCCCCAAATCCGAGCCCTCCCCTGTTTCGCTCATCTGTCCGTGTATTCTACCCCAACTCCATCATCATCTAGCTCCCTCCCCCTCCCATCCCCCAGATCTACACCAAAACCCTTTCCAACTCCATCGTGATCAACCCAGTCATGTAGCCGCTTCCCGGCGTCAACCCTACCCTTCACTTCCGCTCCGAACACGCGTCTGCCCATGCCTCGCCGTCTTCATTTGCTCGCCATCCGCCGTCGAGCATATCAATCCTGTACCCTCGTCTCTCCTATCAGATTTGCACAGAAAAATGGTCAGTTGCTGCCCTTCATCGCAGTGAGGTCTATTATCTTGTGATCCCTTTTCCTATTTGGTTTGGTTTGTCCTCAAAATGCTTATAAAATAATGGAGAGCGTATTTATGTTCATCATCTACCTTCTAACATATAAGTTGTATTTGTTCCAATTAGTTATTGTTGAATTACATATCATGCGCGCATGAGTCAAACTAAATGAAAATATTAGCCGTACATTACCAAATGATCACATGCCATGTTTAGACATCTAGCTTCCAAGCTGTTACATTTTTTGTGATTATCACCCTTTTCTGAATTTCGCATGTGTACTTTGTAGATGTCTATTAGCAGGGATGACAGTCATACTTCATGCGATGTATCTTCATCTGATTCTAAAGCCGACATGTCTGCGACAGATGATCATGTACCAAGAAATGATGAACGGGATAGAGCTGCCACAATCACCCATCCGGTCAAGAGATGGAAGAGCGCTCCAAGAAATCTCACACACCGGCCTAAAGGTTTATAGAAGTAACTGACATTGATTTGAAGTCTTGGGCTCCAACTAAACCTGATAAAGCACGCACGAGGTTCATGTGTGTGTGTGGATTTATTGGCAGGGCAAGGCTCAACATTAATCTACCGGTGTTTCGGAAGGCTGGTATAAAAACACTGCAAGGAATAGTCTGTGAGATCATGGCGCACTTCAATGTTCCTGAGGAGTGGAGAGAGCAGGTGGAACACGCTGCAATAAAGAAGGCCAGGGATGCTAGGAGAAACTGGAAGCATGTGTTGTACAAGAAGTTCTTGAGTAAAGGCAACGACCCAATACCCTCGTACCCCCAAATCACCAAGGAAGATTGGATAGAATTCAAAAGCGTTAGTGAAGAGTTTATTAAGAGGAGTGCCATGCAATTGGAACTTCAGAAGAAGAACACACACACACCATATGGGTGTGGCAGGATACTACGGCATGAAACCGATGTGAGAGTACGAGGACAAAGAAGGAGTAGCTGCGGGTGGTAAACCGGCCTTTAGTGAAATTAGGGGCACTCGTGCTAGGGACTACTTGTGGGCACGTGCAAACAGGCATGGAGACGGTTCTTATTACTGTGAAAACTCAGCAGACCAAGAAATGTATGATGTGATGGCAAATGCTTCCAAAACACTGGAAGGGTCTACAGGAACTCAGGGAATGTGACATTCTTTCTGAGGCTCTGATTACCAAAGAGCCCCCTGGTCGTGCTAGGGGTATTTGTTGGGGAACGTTGCATGGGAAACAAAAAATTTCCTACGCACACGCAAGATCTATCCATGGTGATGAGCATCTATGAGAGGGAGAGTGGATCTACATACCCTTGTAGATCGCTAAGCGGGAAGCGTTAAGAAACGCGGTTGGTGTAGTCAAACATCTTCGCGATCCAAATCGCCGAGCTTCCTGTGATCACATCATGAGCCGTCCCACGATCCAATCACGATCCGGCCCGCGAACTCATCACGATCCGTCCCGCAATCTCATCACGACCCGTCTCGCGATCTTGATCACGGTCCTTCCGATATAGCGCAGAACGGACGACACCTCTACGTTCAATACACGTGCAGCTTGATGACGATCTCCACCATCTTGATCCAGCAAGAGGAAGCGGAGAGGAAGAAGAGTTCACCGGCAGTGTGACAGCGCTCCGGTGATGGTGGTGGATCAATTCCGGTAGGGCTTCACCTAAGCACTATGGAAATCCGATCTAGAGGAGCGCCGGTGGAACGGGTAGCACGTGGCCGCAAAAACTAGTGCAAAACCCTAAAATCCATCGGTATATATAGGAGAAGAGGAGAGGAGGCTGGCGCAAGGGTGAAGGCTCCTATAGGAGTCGGCCGAACCAACTAGGGAGGAGTCCACCTCCTCCACTCCTAGTAGGATTAGGTCTCCTTCCCTAATTTGCCTTATTTGCCTTTTTCCACCTTTTTTCCTTTTGGGTTTTCTTCTCCAGCCACATGGGCCTTGTGTGGGTGTTTCCACCAGCCCACTAAGGGCTGATATTCACTCTCCCACAGCCCATGAAGCCTCTTGGGTCGAAATACCCCTCCCGGAGGTCTCCCAGTACACTACCGGCACTCCCGGTACACTACCGATGAGCCCGAAAATTTTCTGGCGACCAAAATAGGACTTCCTATATATGAATCTTTACCTCCAGATCATTCCGGAGCTCCTCATGACGTCCAGGATCTCATCCGGGACTCTGAACAACCTTCGGTCACCACCATACACTCTATACTACCGAAACGTCACCAAACCTTAAGTGTGCAGACCCTACGGGTTCGAGAACTATGTAGACATGACCGAGACACCTCTACGGTCAATAACCAATGGCGGGACTTGGATGTCCACATTGGTTCCTACATATTCTACGAAGATCTTTATCGGTCGAACCTCTATGTCAAGGATTCAGTTAATCCCGTATGATGTTCCCTTTGTTCTTCGGTATGTTACTTGCCCGAGATTCGATCGTCGGTATCTCCATACCTAGTTCAACCTTGTTACTGGCAAGTATCTTTACTCGTTCCATAATACAAGATCCCGTGACTAACACTTAGTCACATTGCTTGCAAGGCTTATTGTGATGTTGTATTACCGAGTGGGCCCTGAGATACCTCTCCGTCACACGGAGTAACAAATCCCAGTCTTGATCCATGCCAACTCAACAGACACCCTCGGAGATACCTGTAGAGCACCTTTATAGTCACCTAGTTACGTTGCGACATTTGATAGACACAAGGTACTCCTCCGATGTCAGTGAGTTGCATGATCTCATGGTCACAGGAACACATACTTTGACGTGCAGAAAAGAGTAGCAATAAACTGACACGATCATATGCTACGTTTGTAGTTTGGGTCTTGTCACCCACATCGTTCTCCTAATGATGTGATCCTGTTATCAAATGACATCACATGTCAATGGCTAGGAAACCTTGACCATCTTTGATCAACGAGCTAATTCACTAGAGGCATACTAGGGACAGAGTGTTGTCTATTTACCCACACATGTAATGTGTTTCCATTCAATACAATTATAGCATGGATAATAAACGATTTATCATGAACAAGGAAATATGATAATAATTAATTTATTATTGCCTCTAGGGCATATTTCCAACAGTATTGGTGTCAATGTCCCACACAAGAGGTCTTTCTCACTAAGAAAAGAAGAGAGGCTCAGCATGACAAAAGCTAGGAGTGATTATAGGAAAAGAGAGGTTCGCGAAAAGATCAAGAGGGACATGTATCATGTAGTTCGAAAGGAATTTAAGGAGTCATATATGTAGGAGAAGACACTAATGCTGAGAGATAGCCGGGAGACGCACGGGGGTGTTGGCATGGATGATGCCACCTATTGTATGGCAACACCACACAAGAGTAGATGTGCATCAGCTGACCCCAGCAACAATGATGTTGCATCTGGACATGATGGTGCTATATCTGATCTATATGGATAGGGGGAGAGACTGAGGGTCGTGCTTACACATTATGGTCGTTCTGTAAAATGTGCAACAGCATGGGTTTACAACCCTGACTTTGACGGGGGTCGCTTGTTGGACAATGTGCCATTGAAGGAGGGTTATGTGAGGTGCTACGTGAATGAAATAAAGCCTTGATTCAGTGAATTTCCCCTAAAGAATGTCCTTTAGGACCCTGATGAGCAGAGGATCTTGCAAGAAACACTGTTAAATCATATCCAATGGCCACACAAAGAAATATACTTCCTAGATGAGCCCCCTCTAGCCCCCCTAAAAGCAACCAATGTCGCCCTCAAACCGGTGACTGTCACCTCGCCACAGCAGATCTTGTGTGATTCCCTGGATGAACATACTCTTGGGAATCAGTTGCCCGAGGCATCAACCTATGATTAGCCCGGTCGACTTCCTGCCATAGATGCCAGGTCATCGTTCCATCCTAAGCAGCCTATAGCAAGGCCAACAATTGGTAAAGACATATCATTAGTTCAGATGTCATCCATTGAAGCAGAATGTGCAGTCACATCGACACTGCATGCTCAGGAGATAAACCCGACCGAACCGCGTGCTAAGGAGTCTAAATGTTTGGAACCGCCTGCTAAGAACAACAAAAGTCTGGGACCGCCTGCTAAGCACTTTGAAAGTTAGGAACCACCCGCTAATCAGTACAGTGGTTCGCAGTCGCCTGATAAGTATACCGATGTATCGGCACTACCTGCTCAGCAAACCAACATACTGTCACAGCTGCATCAACACACCGACACGGTGGCACCAGCTTCAACGGGTGCTCACCAGTCCATCAACTCTAGTACTACAGCTCAGCAGTCCGCAAATAGCAGCATCACCAGTTCAGCGGTCCATCGTACCTTCACACGCTTCTCAGTAGCATGTCATTGATGAAACCAGATGACCAACAAGAAGTGCTTCGGCTAAGAAGACACAAGCGTGTTGGGTTACACACAAGAATTTGGGCCTCCAAAGTGTGAGGATGGATAGTACCAAGAGCCTCATTCTACAAGGAATCATCGGTCGTACCCAAATTAAAAATATTGTTTCGAAGGGCTGGATAATCCCGGTTAGGACCACACGGCTGAAGCAGACCTTCAAAAGCATCTTGCTAGTAAAGAAGTAGACACATATGAGAAACGTAGGTACAACCATGGCCAGCCATTCCTTTTTGGCGTTTTCTTGGAGGAATGCAGTTCTAGTGCTCGCAGGTTACATAAATATTGCATTGACAGAATGTCGGAAGGAGAAGATACTAACATTGTGGACTTGCACTATGACAAATGTCATTTATCTAACATTCCAGGTACCATCTGTGTGGATTTTGAGGACTTTCATCTCTTCTTCAACTTCGATGAGCTTGCTGTCACTCTTGTCAAATGCTTGATGTTGTAACTACTTCACAAACTATGATCAACTTCTCCACAGAATGCTGTAAATGACAAAAAAGCTAACTGTATTGTATTCCTCTCAAGGAATTGACGATGCAAAGAAAATCAAGGGTGCATACGTATTTAGCAAACAGCGTTTTGTTTAAAAATAATGTCTCACACATGGCTTCCATTGCTCATGCCGCAAAGATCTTGTTCAACTTATCGATAGAAGAATTCTTCATGTGGCCATATCATGAACAATAAGTATAAATATAAAACCACACAGCCATTGAGCGTCTTTCAGTTTTAGACATAGTCCGTATGTTCATGGTTTTCTTAAACTATAGAGGTCACTGCATCTTGGTGGTCATTGTTCCAAAGCGCAACACAGTTTACTACATGGATTTCTCAGACAGTCAAATGCGCCTCAGGATCTTAGGCATCTTTAGAATTTCATGGATAGGTATTGAATTCCTTGATGTTAATGCGTTTTGTTCATATCTGGTTCCTAAATTGAGTGTGGGAAAATTCATCTTCATTTGCAGTGTATTGTCAAAGAACATAAATTTAGGGGGGAATAGGTTCGACCGCCAACTACCTCTGTAGCACGTGATCGTTTCTCCGGTAAGACAACGAAATCCGTTATTTTCAGAAAATGATAGTCAGATGTTCAAGTTCCTAAGTAAACCTCTTTCTATTTCTCTCCATAGAAAAAAAACTTAAACCGGTTAGGTTGTTGCTAACAGGGAAAATACATGACTAATACTGTACAAAAAATTTCAGTGTGCTCAACAACTACAAGATATCAGCCTATGTGGATACTAACGTTTATGCACACATGATCAACCTATGCAAACATGTTGAATATTGTGTTGATGCTGACAGGATAATCCCGGTAAATTACTTCTTAATTACTATCTTCTACTCCACATGTATGTCTGCTTCCTAATTACTATCTTCTACTCCACATGTATGTCACATTCTGATCTAAAAGTCACGCAGCTGATCTTCGTACCAATGACTTCTAAACCGCTCGCCGCTGATGAATTGTTGTCTATTAAGAAATTTATCAGCACCTTCTTTGTGAAACACTACATCAAGCCCTCTAAAGATGATGCAGATTTCCGGAATCAAATCTCCTAAAAATAAGTACACATTCATATAGTGTTATCAGCTAAACATATACACATGGATGCATTATTTTCCATGTGATCATGTCTTCGTATTTCGTACACTATGATTATGTATCGGATATGTCATTTTGATAGTTGTGGAATTTAGCTAGCATTTTCTTAATGGCATATTGTCGTGAATTATGATGAATCCTCTGCTTGTTGACACTATTCATTCAATTGCATATTGTGGCGAATTATGACGAATGTTCTTCATGTGGACACTATTTGTCGATTGCACATTGTGGAAATTTTGCTATTTGCAGGGTGAATTAAATGCGATATTTTACTATAACCTGGCAATTTCAGCGCACACGGTTCAAGCAACTAAGTGTGTACAGTCCAGAACAGAAAGCACACGCAACTATAGCGCAACCGCCTGTGATACATAGGAAAAGCACACAAGATACAATCTAAAACATTGGTGATACATAAGAAATCGCAAACGGTTTATAACACGTGTACGTTGTGTAGGGGCTACTCAATCATTTGCGATAGCACCGTATCTTACACGTGAGCCAACAGGAAACCGTGCCCGATGCAAAGACGATCCCACGCATACATTTTTCAGGAAACGTGTCTGATGATTTGTTGACGCTCAAAAGTGGCACGATCATAAAGAGTAGCTTGAAGTTATATCAAGATGAAGGCAAAATTATGGTTGTAAGTCACCATTGGATGACCCTTTTAGAGAAGATCAAAATTCATATGAAGATGGTCCAAGACGGAGCTCTTACGCAATAGTTATGACCAGTTCAGAGACGCTCATGTTGACACCAAATTAAAGAATGGCATGAAACTCAAATGATATGGCCACGGATGGAAAATGTTTCAAACATAGTTTTAACTAGCCCGCTATAGCCCCACTATAGCTTTGCTATAGCTTTTTGAGCAAGGTGCCGCTAAATGGTCCCATGTACAAATAACACGCTATAGCCCGCTATAGCTCCGCTATAGCTTATTTGGACGTCCGCCGCTATTTTCCATAGCCCGCTATTTAAAACATTGGTTTCAAAATGAAAGTTGTGCGTCTTGTCAAAACGGTCGATTTTGATATAAATATCATCTCTATCGGTGTAGCGACCCGACTCAAAATGAGTCAAGCCTCTGTGTGTTCTGTGCCATCCCTGGATCAGTATGCTGGCACACCCAGTACATCAATGTATATATCAAAGTGCAATCACATGTACATAACGTAAAAAGGATATATACCTTAAAATAGCAGCGGATACAGTCAACGGGAGTGGAGTCCCAATAACACCAACGGCAGGTTGAGTGCGGACCGTAACCCTGAATCGTACTCTTACCCGTCGTAGAGCTTATCTGCAACATAAGACGTTGCAGCCATGTAGGTCAGTACATTGAACGTACCGGCAAGATCACCATAGTAGAACAGAAGAATAAAGGCTATTCTATATGCAAAGGCTTTGTGGCTCTGTGTCTGAGTTTTTGCGTAAAAGCTGATTTTATTTTCCTACAACAAAGGAATATCAGGAATTTCACTATGGAGTTACCTATCATGACATGGTTCCGCCAACCAATGTCTCAATGCCCATAAGTATCATAAGTTGCCCACAATTAGTTATCAGTCCAGTGTTGAGAGTTCAGAGATAGATCCAAGTCTAGAGGCTCAAATTGTCCGTAACCCGGGACACGGCTAATCGATTAGGTTTAACTCTACAGAGTGTTGTGTACTTTACCCACAATATTCGTTCCCTCCTGGTAAGTCCTCGCACTTCATGGTGTTTGAGGATAGGATGAACAAAACATGGTCTTTCGGAGTGCTTCCCTGACTATCCGACAGTGCCCATCCAATCCTAACGTCGACTACATCTCGTAGCACTGCCTAGACAGAGTCACAACAAAGATCAACCAAGCCAGAGCCCATAATGACTTGTGGCTACACAGGTAAGCTTCTGGGCATGAAGTATTCATCCTTCTCTTTGAGTCTGGGTGAAGCTTTCCGCAAGATGTCATGGCACTTCCCCATGCATCCCGGCCATCCACTGGTTACTCCAGGGTGCCCATCAATTCCATCCTTCACCCAGAAGTGTGTATTGAAAACTTGTTTTCTCGAGTCACGAAGTCTTGAGGTCTTGAAGATGCAGGACTCGAAGATGCCTTCATGAAGTTGTCGTCTTGACGCAGAATCCTTTTCTCACACCACTCACGAACACTCATACCAGACCCCGTCTACTTTAGCATAGCATTGCACTAACTAGACTTCCCAGGGCTTTAGTAACAAGTGGTGGGTTCCTACCTCATGCATTCTACTCAACTACAAGAATTTCAATAACACTACGGGAGGGATTTGTTGAATGATGTCACTACATGCAATAAAACATAGGTATGAAATAGATGGTCAAAGTGAACTTGCCTGTACTGTTGATGAAGAATAAGTATCGCTCTTAGAAAAACTTGTTAGAACTATTCGTCACTCTCCGATGAAAATCTATAATATCAAACATTGCATTCATAAGAAACCACTTCTAGCAATTAATACTAACAATCACAAGGTAACACAAGAACCAAAAGTAACAAGGTTGATGAAGGAATTTCTTAAGACAAAACTCCAAGTAACAAAACTACATCAACACAATTGTGATGAAGGAAATACTTAAGACAAAAGTTAAAATCAACAAGGTTTTCATAAACACAACTAAGGTAGTTTTCCCTTACAAACAAATATTTTCAAATAGTAACAAAACAAAAACAAAGTAAAATATAACAAAAATATTTTAGTAAATATTTT
This sequence comes from Hordeum marinum, assembly GCA_022496015.1. Classification (NCBI taxonomy): domain Eukaryota; kingdom Viridiplantae; phylum Streptophyta; class Magnoliopsida; order Poales; family Poaceae; genus Hordeum; species Hordeum marinum. The sequence continues at coordinate 363,256,767 of CM039675.1, read as the reverse complement.
ACTAGCAAAAAGAATTACTTTTGAAGAACAAGTAAAACTATGAAAACAACATCCTAAACACATAAGTGTTTTCCTAATAAATTTAACAACAAACAAAACAATAAAAAATTAAAATAAGAGAAAACAAAGTATAAAACAACTATGTTAACAGAAAGTAAAACCTATAAAACAATTATTTTAAATATTTTCAAAAAAGAACTCAACTAGCAATACTAGAGCATCTCAACAAAACAAAACAAGACAGAGCTATGGGCTCTAAGTTTAGGTGGCTAAACTATTATTAATATAAAATAAAACTATTTTTCTCTTTGTAACCAAACTAATAGTTAACAGAAAAGAATTAATAAAAATATTTATTGTAAAACAGAATTAAATCATGTAAAACTTTTGTGAAAATAATCTCTACTAAAACTAAGTTGTTTTATAAAACATTACCTAATGAAGAGGGATATAGATTCCTATTTTGTTTAAAACATTTCTTAACAGAAAAGTATTACTAAAAACAGAATCTAATTACTTAAAACTTTTGTTAAAAGAATTATTACTAACTAATTTTTTTTAATAAACTATACCTATTTGAAAAAAGGTAGAGGTTCCTACAATAAAAATTTATAAACTAAACAAATTATCTTTTGTTAATCAGCAAGTAAATTACTAAAGTTTAGAACAACAGAACTAAATGAAATCTAAAACATAAGTTAAATCAAATTCAGACTTCAAATTAAACCAAAAGAAACTCAAACTAATTAAACTAATAGGAAACTAAAACAGATTCTGTTTTGGTTAAGAATCCTAATCAAATTTATCCTAAAAATTCTCGAACTTTACCTACTGATAACTAAGATCACTAGTGACAAGTAGCAAAAAGAATCAATTAAAAATAACTTTTTAAACTCAAGATATTCAGAAAACAAAATTTAATTCAAATTTGAGTATCCAAATATAGTCAAACTTGGTATCTACAGAAACTAGAACAAATTTTTGACACAATGCAAAAAGAATCAAATTAAAACACCTAAAAACATAAAAGATATGATAAAAACAAAAACAGAACTATTCTGTTTTTAAAACTGAAAACAGAAAAAAGAAAAACTTAACTAGCGGTCAGGGGTCTACGTGGCACTCTCTGATTGGCTACGGGTGTGCGAGTTAGAGTGTTTCGGGCGGGCGGCCGGTAAGTAAACAAAACGATTTGGTCAATTGTTTCAAAAAGAAAAACCGGCGGGTTCTTTTTAAAAGAACTGAAGGGGTACGCTCCTTCTAATCTTAACCGTTCAACTAAGATCGGACGGATGGGCAAGGAGGGGCTCACAGGGGTTGCCGGCGAGGTCGACGTCGTCGGCAGGGGCGGTGAGGTTGACGGGGACGGCGCTCCGATGGTCAGGGAAGGCGTCCGAGGTGTTCAGTCGACGGCGGTGGACCTCCGGCGTCCGTTGGTGGCGTCGGTTGGTGCTGTGGACGACAGGGACGAGCGGCACGAGCTCGGAATGGTGGTGGCCGAGGGGAAACTCCGGCGAGGTAGACGGCGAGGGTGCTCTAGTGGATTCGGGGCTCGGGGAAAGGCACTAGGAGGTGCGCGTTGGGGAGAGGGAGAGGTTGGTGGGATCGGGAGGTGGCGGGGTGGTCGGAGTAGAGCGCTAGGAGAGGACGGGCGTAGCGGCAACCGAGAGCTCCAGCGAGGTATTACGGCGAGGGGAGGCGTCGGGAGTTGGGGAAAAGTGGGGAAACGGGTTGAGGGAAGGTAAGGGTTTTTATAGGTGGCCTCGGGGTCGCCGAGGAAGGAAGGGGGAGGCATTTCCGGCTCGATGGTCGCCGGCGTGGAAAGGGGGGGGGATGGGGAAGAGAGACGACCGCGCGATGATTTCGGTCGGGCGGTGGGGCCCGTGTTCAAAGAGAGATAGGGGGCGCTGTCAGCGGGCGGCCGGTCGGGAGGGGTTTTCGGGGAGAGATCAGGGGCTGGGCCGGCTGGGTCTTAATACGCGCGTAATTTTTTTCCTTTTATAAATACCAGAGCATTAAAAACAACATTAAGACATTTAAATTCTGTCCAAAAAAGAAAACATATATACCAAAATGACCAGGGAATTAAATGCCATTTAATGGACATTTTTCCACGGACAAATTAAATTCTTTAAAAAAAATTATTTTCAGAAAATACCTAAATGGCTTTATTATTTTTGCAAATATTTTTCAAATAACCCCATGTGTTTTATGGTTCAAATACTTCACAAAAATACCCCTGGTTTGGAGTGTCATATTACTCCTCTCAAAAACTTTGTCAAGGGATTTGAGTGCTTACAAATTCAAATAGGGAATTTAAATATGGAAGTGGAACTCCATATGAGAATTTCTCAAATAGTTTTCATATCCTTCTTTTAAACTTCCAACTCATATTTCATATAATTTGAAGAAGTCCTTTTATCCTCTCTCATGAAAATCATTGAGTTGCATAAAGTTCTTAATTTGACCTATTTGAAAATCAAACCATTTTTAAATCCCTTTTCATTCCTTTAAATGGAAGAAGTCATATCATCTTCAGTCTGGGATTTTGTGACGAAATGAATTTGAATTCCTGCAGAGTGAAAGTTTTGGGAAAGTCATTTTATTCCCTCTCATTCAAAAGTTTTCAAATTTTTCAAAATTTCACTCAATTACAATGACTCAAGCAAACAAACATTCATATATTTATTAATTATAACATTCGAAAATTTGGGATGTTACAATCGGAGGTCGTATGCAACCTGTGGAGCCAAAACAAGATCAGCTACAGAAGGTGAGGAGTCATTTCGGTTCCACCGAGTTTTTTGTCTCGGTGACACCGAGTTTACTCGGTAAGTCCAGGAAAACTCACTCGGAAATTCTGAGTGAGATGCAGAAGATTACAAAAAGCTGGCAACATTGACTCGGTGAGACCGAAAAAACCACTTGGAGGCTCCGAGTTGGTCCGAAAAATTGCCAAAGTTTCGTATCTGAGTTAGCTTAGGGTTTTTGACATTTTGGACCGACTCTTTAGTCGTTTTCTTGTATGAGAAGTCCAGACGCCTCATATACATGTTAGTGGTGACGGCCGATTGAACAACACGCAATCGAACAAACACATCAACTACTTTTTCATGTTCATCTATCTCCTACCCTCGTATCTTCTTCCTTGTTCTTTGTTATTTCTTCGCTTGGAAGGCAGTGATCCACGAGGCCCTAGGGGCGATCAGGTCGACCTAGGGCAGCCCATAGCCGCCGCGTGCCCTGACGGGTTCCCTACCGGGCATGTGGGGTTTCGGGTCCTCAAAAGATCCCGCTGGATTGCTTGCCTACCGTGTTTCTAGACGGGTCTCCTTCGACGTGAGCTATGGTGCATCACCCCCAGCGTCAAGGTTACACGGTGACGTGTTCGTGTGCGAACACACGTTTTGGCGACTCCGCTGGTGACGAAGCTTTGAACGGTCTGCAGCCCGTTTTTTCTATGAAGAGATCGTCATCTAGGGTTTGCAATCTACAAGGGTAATATGAATACCCAACCCGCTAAAGTAGATGCAAATAATTCATATGGTGTTAGTAGATCATTCAATGAGTACACTCTATAGGCTAGCCCTAGTTTTTTGAATCATGCATCTAACTAAGTGCAATGGTGGATTCAAAGTAATTTACATGCTTCAACTTCTTATGATACTAGTAACATGCACCATATGTATCCCAACTCTCATGCATCGGCAACCCCTCAAATCGTTATGCCGATGAACAACATGGTGAGTTCGGTTAATAAATTTGAAACACCTCATGTTAGAATTTCCAATGCCAAGAAAGAGAGTGTTTCACCCTTTTATTCATCAGCAACTAATTTGAAGTATACTAGTTCAACCATGCTGGTGGATGGGAGAATTGGCCATGCTACTGCTAGCTATTCGGCTAGTTACTCTCAACCGTCATATGCTACACATCATGTTAGTGATTTTTTGGCACTATATACACTGTAGATGCTCATAATTCGGCTTCGCACCTTCATGGTCATAGCCGAATAAGTGAAAATTTTGCAGGAGTGCACATGCCATCATCTAATATTGTAGCATATAATGCATCCTCTACGCAATTGCATAATTTCGGCAAGACCTCATTGCCGAAAGATTCTAAGAGTATTGTGGAGAAATCCCTTACAGAATGGGAAGTGGCTGCATTAAAAAGGGATATAGCCCGAAATAACAAGATTAGTGCTCTTTGCCTTGAAGAACATGATAAGGGCTAGTTCCTGATTATAACACAATAAGAGCTAGAGTTTTGCAAGAAGATGAATCTTTGCCAATTGATAGAACCGGCGAGCAAAAATATGGTTCGACAACAATGCATATGCCTTCACCTAGTACTACATCATACTATACACCCCCTACACAATTACAAAGTTTTGACAACATCCACGTGTCATTGCCGAAAGTGTCTAATAGCATTAGGGGCAATCATATCCGGAGTGGGCTGAAATTGAGAAAAAACTTAAAGCCAATTTTGTCACTCGCTGCTTGGAACAAAAAGAAAAAGAATTGGATCAAGTAAAAGAAGCATTGCCAATTGGTAGTATCAATGAAAAGAAGGATAATTTGAAACATGAAAGTGCCTTGGTTGAAAAAGCCGAATCAAGTAGTATACATTTTGAATCCATCAAATCTAAAGAGGCAAGCATTGTTGATAAAGGGCATGGAAAGTATAGCAAAATAGCCATACTTGACTTTTCTGAAGTTAATGGAACCTACTTTCTGCCCTATGAGTTTCATGCCATAGAAATTGACAAGCTTCAAGAACAAGAACAAGTAGCCGAACAAAGTTTGGTGAACAAAGATCTTCAAACTAATGATGCACGAAATCAATAAAAAGATGATGACAAGGCCTTGGGGAGCTATCCGAAGGAGGAGCAAGATATTCTTCAAGACACACCACCATCATGCTCTCCCAACATATTTGAAGAGGTATGTCTAGCAAGTAATTTACCTGTTTTCAGATTTGGTCACAACTTTATTGTTGATGCATCTATTAGAAAAATACTCATAATTAATTTTGAAAGACCAATGAAGGAGGGTAATTTACTTGTTAGCAATAAAATTGTTGTTGAGCATATCGGTCAACCCATTGTGCCATTTATAAAAACCGATAGTGACTTATTTTTGTAGCCAAGGCTTTCCCCATTGCTTTATCTAAAGTTCATATCTAATTGGGTAGCTTTGCTTATTTATTACATGGCTTACACTTGTTCTCAGTTAAGACATGTGTGCTCTAACTATTTTTGTTTCAGAAATTTAAAGCGAAGGTCAAAATATTTTGAGAAAACCGATGCTAGTATAGTTTCTTATTTAAACACATCTGAGAAAGAGTGCAAAACACGATGCATGGCCCAATGGGGGGATGCAAAATCTGAACCATTCGTTTGCTTACTTCCAAAGTCATTCTCACAAGAAGATCGGATAGAGAATGAAAATTATACCTTCAATTCTATCATGTGTGATCAAATCTTTGATTTGTTGTTGAGAAATAATTATATTAGAATTCTTGATCACAATGTTGATCCATCTATCCATGGACGAATGTATTCTAGGTTGCATGATTCGTTCAAGCATAATTTTGAGGATTGCAACATGTTTCGTCAGATAGTTAAATCGGCCATTGAAAAAGGACGATTGAAATTTTTTAAAACACCAAGAGATGACTAGTCGAGTCCAATTGGTCTGGATGGCAAAAAGTTTATGCATCGGTTGCTTCAAGCCGATCCATTTAAAGATAAGGTAAAAACTGCAGGTCACGGGATCAAGCTCTTAAGAAGAGAAATTGTTGAAGAGCATAATGCACATAATCTTGTGGGGAACAATTATGTTGAAGCTATAATGAAGACGCCAAGGACTGGGGGCAGCAAGGAAATCCAAAGATCGATGCAAGCACAACCAAAGAAAACAAAGGTCGAGGTAAGCACAAAGGTAAAAAGCCGAAAGTCACTTTCGCGCAGCTATTGGAAAAATATCAAAAAATAAGTGAGGAGAACATTGCTTATCGGCCAAGTAATTCAAGAATATCAAGACCAGCCCCTAGGCCCAAACCCGAGGATCGGTATTGGCAAAATGGGAATTCAAATGTAGTATATTCATATCCATATTTTGAGCCGCCAATGCCAATGTCGTGGATGCCTCCCTGTGATCATGTAGATCCATATCCATCATGGGACACGTATGATAAAAGGGTAATATCAGGACCCCGATCCTAAGACATAAGAATCTAGCATGTAACACATCGCATCACTTTGCGGCCTCATGCACGGTTAACTCCACGGCTGTCACCTTACCTGGGCCAGGACTGTTTGCGTCTTTTAGCTCACGTATGCAATATGTTGCTAGCATTCAAACGTCAAAGAACCCGGGTCGACATGACTAGTCATAGAACCCATGTGGCACATCCATACAGGAACAGGCATACATAACCCAACAATGCAGGTGTCGGCCTCTAGCGTGTGTAGACGAGTCATAGCAAGCTACAAGGATTCCATTACGCCGTGGGACATAAATGTCATGACTGCACGTAGACGAGTCGTAGCAGGCTATAGGGACTCCATTACACTGTGAGACATTTCCCCAAAGGGACAGAGACACCAGCAAAGAAGGATACATGCCGGTCAATCAATGTGTCCGGAGCAGTAGCAAGCTACCAAGGCTCGGTGGAAGCACAAAGAGTCAGTTCCCTATAAAGAGTACTACTAAAGGCACACAACTAGGTGTCGAATCCCATACATATCGTTGCACGTCACACATACCATGACATGCACGATATGCATAGATACAACTATGGCATCACAACATAACCATACAACAACACAACATTTATTTAGAAGGCTCATAAGAGCCAACATAGAGTGATATTACAAACAGGGGTCAGATGACCCAACACACAAATCATACACACAACAAGCGGAAGCTTAACATGTCTGGGTACAGACATCTAGAAAAGAAGAAGGTTGAGGGAAGCCTATCTAACTACAAGGCCCTCCACAGGAACCAGACCTCTGGCTGGGTTTCCCAAGCTAAATGACCAACATCGATCTTATCGAAGAAACCACTAGCAAGACCTGAGTCTCCTCTGCAAAAACATAATTAAGCAACAGTGAGTACTGAGTACTCAGCAAGTCTTACATCAGAACTAACTACATATGCATCGGTATCAACAAGGAAGTTGTGGGGTTCAATGCAGGAAGCCAGCTTTGACTCGGTGGCTATCCTATACTATGACTTTCATAACTTTGAAAAGTTTTGTGAAGCGTACACGAGTCCACTAACACCACAACAATACACCACCATGGATCCGCTCCCGTCTTCCTACGAGAGTGCCATCCACGAAACTCAAACTTATCTTGAAGATTTTATGAGTAACCTTTTAAATTGTCTATGAACCATATAAATATCCAAGTAGTCCATATCCGTGGACGCGGCTATTCGAATAGATTGATTACCCTGTAGGGGTGTACTTCGTCACACATGCTCTCGCCACTTACCGCCACGTGCTCATAAAAAGGCACCTCGGTAACCTTCAAGCGAAATCCCAGCGAGGGAGTCGGCCATGACCTGACTAACCACACAAGTCTCTCGTCCAGGTTTATCGCCTATTCGGGACTGAATCCACAAGGAAGTCCGGCCGAAGTTTCCTCAACGGCCCCAAACGATGTGTACAGGGTTCCCAAGCCCACCTCAACGAATGGTACTACGCTTGGTACACCGGGCCACAATACCTAGTCTGTCCCAAGACCACCTGTACAGGGTGCCACTTGGTAGACTACTAGCATATCCTACAAACACCAGAAACTAGTTGCAACTCCTGGACAGAGATCAAGTCGGTTAGTAAGTCGAGAGAGTCAATTAAGGTTCCCAATGTGCGGTAGTAGCTAGTCTTGGACAACATACACATGACCCAGTTCTTTAGGATGGTCCCAATGAGACAACCCGCCATGTACTCCTACTCGGCCTCTCATCGCTACCTTTACCAAATCATGTTCAGAACTTAACTCTCATTATTAGAACCAGTTCAATTCACTCTGGTTCATCACCCAGATGAATCAGCCCTAACACAACTCTAGGCATAGAAAGCATAGCAGGTTAAGGAACAACATAGCTCAAGCATCTACCAAGTATGCTAGGTTGCATGGTTCAGCTATTTACTGTGACAATGACAGGTCATGCAGAGGAATGGGTTCAACTATCGGAACATGCAAAGTTGTAACGTTTTGTCCTAATGCAATAAGTGAGAGCAAGAGCGAGAGAGTGGGATTGTATCGGGTATGTTCAAGGGTGCGGGGGGTTGCTTGCCTGATAAGACGATCACACGTTACTGCTCCTCAGATGGATACACGACCGTATCCTCCGGAACAGTGCCTAACACGAAGAACAACATCGAAGGGGGTACAAATCAATACACACCAAATGCCACAATATGATGCATGAATATGTCATGGCAATATGAGGTGTTTGAAGTAATGCATCTAGCAACAGATTTAAATGAAGTGGGTTTGAACTCAAGGTTCAAATTCAACTTCATATATGGATTCCATAATGCAATTGAACTAAAATGTCAAAGTTCACCTATTTAGGTTGCTCTAACATGCATGAAAATGGTACAGATGGATTCATTGAATTTTTCTGATCAATTTTCATATATAAATTATTTTCATATGACTTACACATTATTTTCTATGAATTTTAGAAGTTTTTATTAATTTTTGGAATTTATTTAAATCCAAAATTGAATTATTATGTCAGCCTGACGTCATGATGATGCCAGCAGGTCAATGGCACCAGCCCAGGTCAAACCTGGCAGCTGGGCCCCACCTGTCAATGACACATTAATCTAAAAGTTTTATTTTAATTTAAACTAACTACATTAATAGGCTGGGCCCACACGTCAGTGGCTCAGGGGTTAATTAACCCAGGGATTAGCCCACCTGACGAGGGGGTCCCACCTGCAGGGCTCAGGCGATGGACTCGTCGCCGGCGACCTCTGGTCGCGGCGGCGTCCGCGCTGCCGGCCACGGGAGCGGCGGCCGGGGGCACTGGGGCGAAGCCCATGCTCGCCCGCACCCAGGAGAGCTAGCAGGGGGCACGGGGGATGCTGGATCTCGCGGCTACGACGCTGGAGACGGCTGCCAAAGCTCGGCCAATTGAGGTCGTGGCGCTAGGGCTGTGTGAGGGGGCGCTGGAGGTCGGGGCGGCACCTATGGGCCCGCGCGATCACGCCGGGGTGCTCAGTTGAGCACGGCGGGTGCTCTGGCTACGGTGGCCATTAACGCCGGTTTCGGGGAGCTATGGGCTCGACGGGGGGGGGGGGGGACGGCGACTACGGCGGCTAAACAGCAGGGAGAAGGAGGGCGATCGACGGAGGGGCTCACGACGCATCAAACGACGGTGCTCGCGGGCTCGGGGAGGCGCCAGGGCGACGAATCGGCGGCGGCGACGGCTTCGGTTCCGACGAGAGAGAAAACAGAGAGGGGGAGCGAGAGAGAGAGAGCGACGGCGAGAGAGAGGGAGAAGGCACAGTGCGGTCACGCTAGCGCATCCAAAGGGCGCCACGACAGCCAGGCAAGCAGGAGCTGGCCGGCGCGCCGCTGCCACACGCCCTCCTGCCCACTAGCAGGAGGCTGAAGACGGTGGGGCTGGCTGGGCCAGCTGGGCCAGCTCCACCTGGGCCTCCTCTTTCTTTTCTTTTTTTTAAGCTTTGCTTTATTTCTTTCTGTTATCTATTTTTCCAGTTTTATTTTGATTTGATTTCAAAACCAAACCATTACATAATATGCTGAAAATTGGTATGTCGCCTTTTTATATCATAACCAAAGGCCCTCATGGATTTTCCAGATTTATTGGAGCTTTAAAATATTTATAGAATTTTAAAACTCCAATCTGAATGGTTATTTTTATAATTCAATATCCAAAATGACATTCTTAAAATATGCATCACCTCTGGTTTATGTTGCCACATTATTCCAGTGAGGATGAACATTTTTCAGAGCCACCTTGGATCATTGAAAATATTGGTTGAGCCTAATGAATTCAAATGGTGCTAGGGTTTTGAACATCCCCATTTCAAGTTTAAAAGAATTTAAACATGATGCAATCACAACATGGGTCCTAATGCATGCTAAGCTAGGGATGTGGCAAGTCACCCCCACTTAAAAGAATCGCGTCCCGAGATTCTGGAGTCGACGGGAAAAGAGCCGGATACTCAAATCGAAGACGATCTTCACGCTCCCAGTTAGCTTCATTCTCAGAATGATGCGACCAGTGAACCTTTAGAAACTTGATATTCCGACGTCGGGTTACACGCTCACCTTGATCGAGAATGCGAACAGGATATTCTTGATATGAAAGATCATCTTGAAGATCAAGCATTTCGTGGTCCACTTCATGGATAGGATCCTTGAAGCAACGCCTGAGTTGAGAAACGTGAAAGACATCATGAACTCTCGAAAGATACGGGGGCAGTTCCAAATGGTAGGCAACGTCTCCTCGTTTAGCAAGAATGCGAAAAGGACCAATGTAATGTGGAGCCAATTTGCCTTTGATACCGAAGCGAGGGGTAACCTTTAGAGGAGTAACCCGAAGCTAAGCCTTTTCATCCAACTCATAAGTTACTTCCTTATGATGGCGATCATACTGACTCTTCTGACGAGACTGAGCGATCTTGAGATTCTCGTGAATAACGTGAACTTGCTCTTCTGCTTCCTGGATCATATCTGCCCAAAGAATTGTCTTTCCCCGGTCTCTGACCAATTCAAAGGTGTTCGACATCTTCGTCTATAAATAACTTCAAAAGGAGCTTTGCCCGGACTGGATTGGTAGTTGTTGTTATATGCAAACTTGGCAAATGGAAGACACTTTCCCAATTCATTCCGAATGAGATGACACAAGCTCTGAGCATGTCTTCGAGAATCTGATTAACTCTTTCAACCTGACCGCTTGACTGAGGGTGAAAAGCAGTGCTAAAGGAAAGATGGGTTCCCATAGCATTCTGGAAACTTTCCCAAAATCGAGAGGTGAAAAGACTTCCACGGTCTGAATTGATTCCCAATGGAACACCATGCAGGGACACTATTCGAGAGATATACAAATCTGCCAACTGACTAGCAGTGATACTCTCTCGGACAGGAAGGAAATGAGCCACTTTGGAAAGGCGATAAATAACCATGAAGATAGCGTTATTTCCTTTCTTGGTCTTGGGAAATCCGGTGATGAAATCCATTTCAACTTTATCCCATTTCCATTCAGGAATAGCTAAAGGCTAAAGGGTGCCAGCAGGCCTTTCATGCTCTGCCTTCACGTGACGACAAACATCACAATTAGCAATGAATTGAGCGATTTCCATCTTCATTCTGGTCCACTAGAACCTTTGGCGTAGGTCCTGATACATCTTGGTGCTGCCAGGGTGAATGGTGAGAGGAGATTCATGAGCCTCCTTAAGGATCAACTCTCGAAGTTGTTGCTTTTTAGGAACTACCAACTGGTTCCCAAAATATACTTCACCTCTATCATCAATGGAGAAACTACCAGCAATTCCCTTTTTAACATTATTCCTGATCCGGGTAATACCAGCATCATATTGTTGGCTTGTTATAATCTGATCCTCCAGAGTAGGTTTTGCAACCAAGGTTGAAAGGGATCCACGAGTAACAATGTGAAGGTTAAGCTTGCAGAATTTCTCATGAACAAGGGGTTGGCCTTGTTGTAGCATAAGATTGTTGCAATAGGATTTATGACTTAACGCATATGTCATGACATTTGCCATGCCTGGGGTGTAAGTAATTCCTAAGTCGTAATCCGTAATCAGCTCCAACCATCGTCTTTGTCTGAGATTCAAATCTGGTTGAGTGAATATATACTTTAGGCTTTGGTGGTCTGTGTAAATATCGCAATGATTACCAAGAAGGTAAGGTCGCCATACCTTGAGTGCATGGACTACTGCTGCAAGATCTAAATCATGTGTTGGATAAATTTCCTCATGTGGGTGCAACTGTCGGGATGCATAGGCGATCACCTGTCGGTCTTGCATGAGAACACATCCAAGTCCTTGTCTAGAGGCGTCACAATAGATGACGAAGTCCTTGGAGAAATCGGGTGGCACAAGCACGGGAGCAGAGGTCAAACGTCTCTTCAGTTCCTGGAAACTGTGCTCACATTGTAGGGTCCACTCAAACTTTTTGTCTTTCTTAAGGAGTTCTGTTAGAGGCTTGGCAACTTTGGAGAAGTTCTCCATGAAGCGGCGACAATAGCTCGCTAAACCAAGGAAACTTCTCACTTGCTTAACTGTTTCAGGTGTAGTCCAATCGAGAATGGCCTAAACTCTTTCAGGATTGACTGCGATGCCCTTTCCGGAGATCACATGACCTAGATAGGTCACTTCAGGTAACCAAAATTCACACTTGGAGAACTTGGCATAAAGGCGGTGCTCTCTGAGTTTTTCTAGCACAAGTTTGAGGTGCTCAACATGTTCTTCTTCATTCTTCGAATAAATTAAAATATCATCGAGGTAAACCATGACAAATTTATCTAAATACTCCATGAAGATCAAGTTCATCAAACGGGAAAATGTTGCTGGAGCATTGGTTAGTCCAAAAGACATGACTGTGTACTCGTACTGGCCATAAGGAGTTACGAACGCTATCTTGGGGATGTCCCCATTCTTAATCTTGATTTGGTGGTAGCCTAACCTCAAATCCATCTTGGACAAAACTGAAGATCCAAAACGTTGCTCATACAAATCATTGATCCTGGGGAGCGGATACTTATTCTTTATTGTGACCAAATTGACAGGTCGGTAATCCACAACCATACGATCCGTTCCATCCTTCTTCTTCCCAAAGAGGACGGGACAAGCCCAAGGATAGGAGCTAGGTCGAATGAAACCTTTTTGCAAGGACTCATCAAGTTGTTTCTTAAGCTCAGCTAATTCCAAGGGTGACATCTTATAAGGTCTTCTGGAAATTGGAACAGTTCCTGGAATGAGATCTATCACAAACTCTACATCCCTGTCAGGCGGAATGCCTAGCAATTCTTCCGGGAATACATCCGGAAAATCTCTTACTACCGGTATATCTTCAAGCTCGGGAAGAGGGTTGGCATTGAGAGAATAGAGCTGACGCTTTGCAACTCGTGTTGAAACATGGGCTATCTTGCTAGATGGATGCGTAAGCTGAAAAGACCTGGTGGACCAATCGATCTTGGCATGGTGAGCTATCATCCAATCCATACGCAATATGATATTAATATCTAAAGACTTGAGAGCTATCAACGAAGCAAGGAATACAAGTCTATCAACACAGATTTCATTTCCGTGGCTTATTCTTGTGGTCTGCCATCTAGACCCTAGAGTCTGAATTTCAAGAGCAGTTGGCATATCGCTGAATGACATGTCATGCAACCGGGCATAGCCGTCGGAGATGAAGGAATGCGATGCTCCAGTATCAAATAGAACTGATGTTGGATGGCAATTGACAAGGAGCATTCCAAGGAGAACTTCTGGATCATCATTACCTTCTTTGGCTGAGACGTGATTCACGCATCCCTGTTCAATGATGGTTGGCTTGGCATGGAACACCTTGACTAGTGACTTATTGCGGTCAACAGACTTTCTAGGCTATGGTGAAACAACATTGGACTGAGTGCAATTGAGAGCGATATGGCTTGGTTCTCCGCACTTGTAGCAAATCACAGAAGTATGACGTGGAGTCGCATTGATAGGCGGTCCACCAGCAGGTCTGGGTGGAGTATTTGGCTGAGTTGGACGAGGCACCACACAGGATGGCCTCAATGCATATCCAAGAGGAAGTGATGAGTTCGGAACCCAAATCCGGCGCTTCTGAGATCCAAAATCGGAGGTAGAAGCCAAATCGCGGTTGTGCTTGCGAGATTCTTCATAGGTGAACTGAGTTGTCTCTGCATTAATGGCCTTGTTCACAAGAGCTTGGAACGTGTCACAATGATGCAGGTGAAGATCACGTCGCAACTTTGGGTTGAGACCCTTCCTGAATCTAGCTTGCTTCCTGGAATCCGTGGACACTTCTTCTGTGGCATAACGTGCAAGGTTCTCAAACTCTCGACTGTAAACATCTACAACCATCTTACTCTGGGTAAGGTTACAAAACTCTTCCCTCTTTCGGTCCATGAGACCCTGAGGAATATGGTGCTCACGGAAAACCTCTGTGAATTCTTTCCACGTAGGAATCTGGCCAGCTGGAATTATAGCCTCATAGTTCTCCCACCATATACTAGCAGGACCCTCCAAGAAATATGTAGCATAGGTGACCTTGTTAGCCTCGGCCACATTCGCGGAATGCAGCTTGTTTGTGATGCTATAGAGCCAGTCATCTGCATCGAGTGGCTCAATGGAGTGATGGAAGGTGGGTGGGTACAGCTTGATGAAATCACGGATGGTCACTGTTCCAGCACATTGATGTGCGGTGTTTTCCCGAATACGTGCCAACAAGCGATTTGACTCACGCTTGTCCTTCTCAATGTCTAGCATGAACTGAGCCAACGAAGGTGAATCCGACAGAACTTCAGCATCTCTGGTACCTCGTCTCTGGTCCTTCTTGCGACCAATGACAACTTGGGTATTGCGGGACATCCTGATGACGAGAAACTAGGATTAGACATGGCGGCATACCAAAAGATAAAAGGGAAGGTAGAAGCATGATCTTCAAAGAAATCCTAGGGAAAATTGGTCAGCACAACGGTTGCGAATGCTCAGAAATGAGACATCCTGCAAAAGATTTAGGTGCCACGACACCTTAACATGACCATCTCAAGATTTTGATTGAGCTAAAAAGCTACATAGATAACACCCGAGGAGTGGAAGCAACTCAGATCAACCATTCCTATAAGTCTAAGGAATAGTAACACGATATCCTAGTAGATAGATAAGAAGCCTAGTTCTTAATCCCCGTAGAAAAGGGGAGGGTGACTCAGAATTAGAATAACATGGGAAAAGGAGTAAAAGGAGCCTTACCTTCCCTTCCACAATCAATTCCCTTATATAACTAAAGAGTTACTAGACTCAACATCGACCAGTTTGTCTTGGTAATCCTACAGTCAGTCAGCTCTAATACCAACGCTGCCGGGACCCCGATCCTAAGACATAAGAATCTAGCATGTAACACATCACATCACTTTCCGGCCTCACGCACGGTTAACTCCACGGCTGTCACCTTACCTGGGCCGGGACCGTTTGTGTCTTTTAGCTCACGTATGCAATATGTCGCTAGCATTCAAACGTCAAAGAACCCGGGTCGACATGACTAGTCGTAGAACCCAAGTGGCACATCCGTACAGGAACAGGCATACGTAACCCAACAATGCAGGTGTCGGCCTCTAGCGTGTGTAGACGAGTCATAGCAAATTACAAGGACTCCATTACGCCGTGGGACATAAATGTCATCACTGCACATAGACAAGTCGTAGCAGGCTACAGGGACTCCATTACACTGCGAGACATTTCCCTGAAGGGACAGACACAGCAGCAAAGAAGGATACATGCCGGTCAATCAATGTGTCCGGAGCAGTAGCAAGCTACCAAGGCTTGGTGGAAGCACAAAGAGGCAGTTCCCTGTAAAGAGTACTACTAAAGGCACACAGCTAGGTGTCGAATCCCATACATATTGTTGCACGTCACACGTACACACGACATACCCGATATGCATAGATACAACTATGGCATCACAACATAACCATACAACAACACAACATTTATTTAGGAGGCTCATATGAGCCAACATAGAGTGATATTACAAACAGGGGTCACATGACCCAACACACAAATCATACAAACAACAAGCGGAAGCTTAACATGTCTGGGTACAAACATCTAGAAAAGAAGAAGGTTGAGGGAAGCCTGTCTAACTACAAGGCCCTCCACAGGAACCAGACCTCTGGCTGGGATTCCCAAGCTAAATGACCAACATCGATCTTATCGAAGAAACCACTAGCAAGACCGGAGTCTCCTCTGCAAAAACATAATTAAGCAACAGTGAGTACTGAGTACTCAGTAAGTCTTACATCAGAACTAACTACATATGCATCGGTATCAACAAGGAAGTTGTGGGGTTCAATGCAGAAAGGCAGCTTTGACTCGATGGCTATCCTATACTACGACTTTCATAACTTTGAAAAGTTTTGTGAAGCGTACTCGAGTCCACTAACACCACAACAATACACCACCATGGATCCGCTCCCGTCTTCCTACAAGAGTGCCATCCACGGTACTCACATTTATCTTGAAGCTTTTATGAGTAACCTTTTAAATTATCTATGAACCACATAAGTATCCAAGTAGTCCATATCCGCGGACGTGGCTATTCGAATAGATTGATTACCCTGCAGGGGTGTACTTTGTCACACATGCTCTCACCACTTACCTCCACGTGCTCATAAAAGGGCACCTTGGCAACCTTCAAGCGGAAGCCCAGCGAGGGAGTCGGCCACAACCTGACTAACCACACAAGTCTCTCGTCTAGGTTTATCGCCTATTCGGTACTGAACCCGCAAGGAAGTCCGGCCGAAGTTTCCTCAACGGCCCCAAATGATGTGTACAGGGTTCCCAAGCCCACCTTGACGGATGGTACTACGCTTGCTACACTGGGCCACAATACCTAGTCTGTCCCAAGCCCACCTGTACGGGGTGCCACTTGGTAGACTACTAGCATATCCTACAAACACCAGAAACTAGTTGCAACTCCTGGACAGAGATCAAGTCGGTTAATAAGTCGAGAGAGTCAATTAAGGATCGCAATGTGCGGTAGTAGCTAGTCCTGGACAACATACACAGGACTCAGTTCTTAAGGATGGTCCCAATGAGACAACCCGCCATGTACTCCTACTCGGCATCTCATTGCTACCTTTACCAAATCGTGTTCACAACTTAACTCTCATTATCAGAACAAGTTCAGTTCACTCCGGTTCATCACCCATATGAGTCAGCCCGGACACAACTCTAGGCATAGCAAGCATAGCAGGTTAAGGCACAACATATCTCAAGCATCTACCAGGAATGCTAGGTAGCATGGTTCAGCTATTTACTGTGACAATATGATGCATCAATATGTCATGGCAATATGAGGTGTTTGAACTAATGCATCTAGCAACAGATTTAAATGAAGTGGGTTTGAACTCAAGGTTCAAATTCAACTTCATATATGGATTCCATAATGCAATTGAACTAAAATGTCCAAGTTCACCTATTTAGGTTGCTCTAACATGCATGAAAATGGTATAGATGGATTCATTGAATTTTTCTGATCAATTTTCGTATATAAATTATTTTCATATGACTTACAGATTATTTTCTATGAATTTTAGAAGTTTTTATTAATTTACGGAATTTATTTAAATCCAAAATTGAATTATTATTTCAGCCTGACGTCATGATGACGTCAGCTGGTCAATGGCGCCAGCCCAGGTCAAACCTGGCGGCTGGGCCCCACCTGTTAATGACACATTAATCTAACCGTTTTATTTTTAATTTAAACTAACCACATTAACAGGCTAGGCCCACACGTCAGTGGCTTAGGAGTTAATTAACCCGGGGATTGGCCCACCTGACGAGGGGTCCCACCTATAGGGCTCACGCGACGGACTCGTCGCCGGCGACCTCTCGTCACGACGGCGTCCGCGCTATCGGCCACGGGAGCGGCGGTCGGGGGCACGGGGGCGAAGCCCCTGCTCCCCCGCACCCAGGAGAGCTAGCAGGGGGCGCGGGGATGCCGGATCTTGCGGTTACGACGCCGGAGACGGCGGTCGGAGCTGGGCCAAGGGAGGCCGTGGCGCTAGGGCTGCGTGAGGGGGCGCTGGAGGTCAGGGCGACATCTAAGGGCGCACGCGAACACGTCGGGGTGCTCAGCTGAGCATGGCGGGTGCTCCGGCCGCGGTGGCCAGTAACACCGGCGGCTGGGAGCTATCGTCTCGATGGGGGGGAACGGCAACTATGGCGGCTAAACAGCAGGGAGAAGGAGGGGGATCGACGGAGGGGCTCATGGCACGTCAGACGACGGTGCTCGCGGGCTCGGGGAGGCGCCAGGGCGACGAATCGGCGGCGGCGACGGCTTCAGTTCTAACGGGAGAGAAAACAGAGAGGGGGAGCGCGAGAGAGAGCGGCGGCGAGAGAGAGGGAGAAGGCACGGGGCGGTCAGGCTAGCGCATCCGGAAGGCGCCACGGCAGCCAGGCAAGGAGGAGATGGCCAGCGTGCTGCTGCCACACGCCCTCCTGCCCACTAGCAGGAGGTTGAAGACGGTGGGGCTGGCTGGGCCAGCTGGGCCAGCTCCACCTGGGCCTCCTCCTTCTTTTCTTTTTTAAGCTTTGCTTTATTTCTTTGTGTTATCTATTTTTCCAGTTTTATTTTGATTTGATTTCAAAACCAAACCATTACATAATATGCTGAAAATTGGTATGTGGCCTTTTATATTATAACCAAAGGCACTCATGGATTTTCCAGATTTATTGGAGCTTTAAAATATTTATAGAATTTTAAAACTCTAATCTGAATGGCTATTGTTTTAATTCAATATCCAAAATGACATTTTTAAAATATGCATCACCTCTGGTTTATGTTGCCACATTATTCCAGTGAGGATGAACATTTTTCAGAGCCACCTTGGGTCATTGAAAATATTGGTTGAGCCTAATGAATTCAAATGGTGCTAGGGTTTTGAACATCCCCATTTCAAGTTTAAAAGAATTTAAACATGATGCAATCACAACATGGGTCCTAATGCATGCTAAGCTAGGGATGTGACAGACATGTTATCTATCTTATTACAGATCATCTCATCAAGATTATGCATCTCCGAGAAGATCAACATTTGAACAATCATATTTTGAAGACCGTTTCAATCATAAGGAATCGGTCCGGACACTATGGACGAAGAAAGAGGTGGCCAAGCAAGTATACTGGGTGAAGAAAGATGGTCATAAGAGTGCTATTTCAGATTTGATCTCAAATGAAAAAGAGCCAGCGAAGGTGTTGACATTGGCTACGAAAGGCAAATAAGTGAAGCAATCAATTGTTAAAAATCAAAGTGCCAAATCTGAAGAAAAGAAGTTGAGAGTGCATAAGGTAAAACAAGAATTGCCATTGCTTAAAACAAAATCACAGCCGGGGTGCTCACTCGGCTTATCATATTGGCAAAAGAAGAAGTTGAAAAAACTTAGTGCACAAGAATTAAGAAAGAAGAACATCGCATGGGTTCCCAAGGGTGGCAATCAAAACAAAAATGACATGCAAGATCCTATTGCACCAAGTACAATACAAGTGAAGAAGGAGAAGAATGAAATCAGTAAACAATTTGGCCGAAGGTTTTCATCACCCCATCAAAATCTTTGGTTAGCACATCATCCATATTCATCAAACATGCAATTGATTCCTATGCCATGTAACTCATCCTCAGGTATGATTGGTTACCCTCCATGGGCTTATTTTGATCCAGGGTTGCAATATAATTTTGTACATCATGAAAGGGTATTACCAAATCACTATACATTTGATTAGCTACACGTTTGTTGCTGATCCAAAGGGCCAAAATTCTTGATTTGCCATTTCTTTTGTTTTTTTCGTCTATACATGCTTTGTTGGATGAAGTTTACATGGACCTTATGGTAATGGCCGATATTTATCTATCGTCCTAAGAGTATGTCAATGCATGGCCAGTGTAGGATTCTAACATCGTTCTTAGTTTGATTGGAGGGTGAGACAAGGTTCATGCTCATGGAAATTTATATGTATGCCTATATCATGCTTGCATGGAATTGATACATTACTTATTACATGCTTGTATGATAATTTTTCGAACCGATGCCATTGAATATATGTTGTATAGACCAATTCATAGTTGCAGAATTGGTTAGTGGGCTTATACGTTGTTTGGATATGATTTGGCTTATGCATCTTTGAAATCTATAAGAGGACAAATCGTATATGATTTTATTACTGAACATCGGATTAATGACATGCATAATATTGATATTAGCCTTGTCTCTCTAGTACTATGGAAATTATATTTTGGTGGTTCAATTCGTAGCAATGGCCAAGGTGTTGGTGTTGTTTATATATCTCCTTATAGTACGATTTTTGAAACCTCATGCCGCTTACAATATTTTTTGCACAATTAACCAAAGCCAAATATGCATTGTTATTCGGATTAAATCTTTTACTTGCTATAGGTGCTGTACATATTGAGGGTTTCGGTGATTCGTTATTAGTAGTGCAATGAGTATTGAAAAGTTATCAATGTTTTGAAGAATCACTTATAATTTATCTTGACGCATGTCCAGATGTAATATTCTCCTTACATTATTTTCAATTTTTCATATATTTAAACATGACAATTGGAGAAATTTTGCACTTCAAGCATCCAGCTATCATGTTGATCATAGTGTATTGCATATTTATCAATAGCCGATGCTTAGTCTCGTCAACATAGGTAAGGCCAAACTAAAGCCCACCGCTTCAGCCACTAATGGAATTTTTATGCAGGCCAAATCAAGGATTCGAGAAAACTCATTGTCAATTACCTGCAAGAACCAAGCAGAAGGGTAAAAAATATGGTTCGAAGAATGCCTTTGACATACATATCTATGGAACTTTATCACTAGATTGTTAATGAAATTGAGCATGTTTCACCCAATTTTGCATCAAGGATTTAAACAAGTAATGGCCGATATATACTTATCTCTCTAAGCACATGCAATATGGCTGATGGAGTGTTGACATCATCCTTAGAACCAACATGGTACAAGTTATTTTTCGGCACGCTTGCTTTGCCGAAAAATAGGGGGGCATGTGTTGACGCTCAAAAGTGGCACGATCATAAAGAGTAGCTTTAAGTTATATCAAGATGAAGTCAAAATTATGGTTGTAAGTCACCATTGGGTGACCCTTTTAGAGAAGATCAAAATTCATATGAAGATGGTCCAAGAAGGAGCTCTTACACAATAGTTATGACAAGTTCAGAGATGCTCATGTTGACACCAGATTAAATAATGGCATGAAACTCAACTAAGATGTCCTCTGATGGAAAATGTTTCAACATGAAAGTTGTGCGTCTCATCAAAATGGTCGATTGTGATATAGAAAACATCTCAATCGGAGGTCATATGCAACCGGTGGAGCCAAAACAAGATTAGCTACAGAAGGTGCAGAGTCATTTCAGTTCCACCGAGTTTTTTGTCTCGGTGACACCAAGTTTACTCGGTAATTCCACAAAAAATCACTCGGAAATTCTGAGTGAGATGCAGAAGATTACATAAAGTTGGCAACATTGACTCGTTGAGACCAGAAAAACCACTTGGTGGCTCCGAGTTGGTCCGGAAAATTGCCAAAGTTTCCTATCTGAGTTAGGTTAGGGTTTTTGACGTTTTGGATCGACTCTTTAGTCCTTCTCTTGTAAGGGAAGTCTAGCCGCCTCATATATATGTTAGAGGTGACGGCCGATTGAACAACACACAATCGAACAAACAAATCTACTACTTTTTCGTGTTCATCTATCTCCTACCCTCATATCGTCTTCCTCTTTCTTCATTCGTTCTTCTCTTGGAGGGCAGCGATCCACGAGGCCCTAGGGGCGATCAGGTCGACCTAGGGAAGCCCATAGCCGCTGCGTGACCTGACGGGGTCCCTCCCGAGCGTGTGGGGTTCCGGGTCCTCAAAAGCACTCGCCGGATTGCTTGCGTACCGCGCTTCTGGACGGGTCTCCTTCTACGTGACCTGCGATGCATCACCCCCGGCGTTGAGGGTACATGGTGACGTGTTCATGTGCGAACAAATGTTATATATGGTACACAGTTCCTGGAGAAATCTCGTGTGTGATGATGAAGATATCACACAGAGTGTCTACAACGGCCCGTGTGGATTACATAATGTTTCGCAAATGGTCAAAGGTCAAACTTTGTTTGTTTTCCATGAGCAATTAGACATGTTTCTCTCGTCTTGATCGTGTGTGATTGAAACCAAATCCCACACGTACGACCAAATGACTATGTGCGTGATCTATTTCTACACCGCACACGATTGTATTTGGAGATCATTTGCGTTCGTTGTCCACCATCGCCAATGGTTTTTCGGTGTCGTGTAAGATGGACCCCCCCTATCACCCACATATGCAAGGCAACGGTTTGGAACTACGTCACAGAAAGGGGTTGAAAAACGTTTGAATAGCATGTCACTACTCTAGCGATAGTGGCAAAACATACATTACCTAGTGATTAGATAGCCAACAGTGCTATCATACCTAACTCTAGCACTTAGGATAAAATGCCATAAATGCTAGACTAAGTGGCATGCGGGGATGCCTTCCCGGAAAGCTTATTTGCTTATTTGCTTCTGGACATGAATCCTATATACGCATGATCATAGCCGTGAACATCGCATAATTATTCGCTTTTCTATCAATTGCCCAATAGTTATTTGTTTACCCACCGTATGCTTTGCATATGAGAGATGCCACTAGAGAACTATACGACCCCAGTCTATTCAATTATATATTCACAAATGCTATCATTAGCTTGCTATTATTTATTACCTTTTATTTTATTTTGGACTTTACAATTATCTACACAACTCACTTGCTTGCAAATAACGAGATCAGGGGGATTGGCAACACTTTTGCCGACGTTGGGTGCAAGTGGTTTGTTCTTTTGTGTGCAGCCACTGATGACGGTTGAGGATTGGTATTCCCATTGGTTCGATAAACCTTGGTTTTATAACTAAGGGAAATACTTACCCACTTTGTGTTGCGATTACCCGTTCCACTTCATGGAAAACCCAACGCAAATCACGAGTATTAAGAAGAATTTCTAGCGTCTTTGCCAGGGAATAACCTCACCATGTATCAAGTAAATTCACACAAAATTTCATTCCCTTGTTCTTATTTTTATTTTCTGTTATATTTAGTTGGTATCATAAAAATAAAAATAAAAAATATTTACCTTTGCTTGTTACTAGTTCTTGCTTGAAGTCATGGCTAGTTCTTCCTTTGTGCGTGTCACTTCCAATAATGATGTTATCAATTTTACACAAAGGGTAGGAGAAAGTTTGAAGGATTCATGGTATATGATCCATCATGCCCAAAATAAAGCAACCAATAAGCTATCCACCACCATTTTTCTTCATAATTTTGATGTTGGTGTGACAACTTGGTATAGGTTCGTCCTTGACACCATAAAGGTGGGAACTTCTTAATGTGTCATACTTTGGATGCTTATAATACAATTGAAAAAATTGTTGGAACATCACCCCTTATCGTTAATGAAACCAATTTGACATTGGAACATGTTATGCAAAGGCTTGATTCTATTGAAAATAAAATGATCACTAGTGAGCCTATTGATGAGTTAGGTA
Source organism: Hordeum marinum (assembly GCA_022496015.1). Taxonomy (NCBI): domain Eukaryota; kingdom Viridiplantae; phylum Streptophyta; class Magnoliopsida; order Poales; family Poaceae; genus Hordeum; species Hordeum marinum. The sequence continues at coordinate 363,233,387 of CM039675.1, read as the reverse complement.
AAAAACTTCATAATCATATCACTCAAATTGGGTCACGGGTAGGAATAACATTGAAAAGTTTAAAGGAAAAATATGCTACTATTGATAAGAAGGTAGAACAGGGATTGAGTAGAATTGATAAAATGGAGGAGTTCATTGACAAATTGAGATCCACTTTCCCACCATCCAAAACTAGTGCTACTACCTCACAAGATAAAAACCCCAAGTTCATATTTATTCCTAAGAGCATTAGTACACCTTCTTCCAAAAGAAACAAAGATATCAAAATGATTAGTGTTCACCCCAAAAATTTTAACTTGATAAAGGAACCTACGGTCAAGCCTTCCATTGTACCTACTAATCATAGTTGTGTTACCAAGGAGCTGAATGTCAAAGATGACAACACTTGAAACCATGCATTATGCCTAGGTAGGGGCATAAAAGAATAGCGCTTGTTAGAAGGCAACCCAACATGTATATTTATTTTTGTTTTTTAATTTATGTTATTGTGTGATAACATGATTGTTTCCATTGTAATTTATGTGTTTTTATGTTTTAATTAGTGTTTGTGCGAAGTAAAGCCTTTGGGGTGACTCAGAAGATGAGTAGGAAAGATACTGAATCTGAAACAGAAACTTTGACTCTGGTGTAGGAATTTTCATTTTTTTAATGAACCACGATAATGATCTGAAATTCTAACAAAGAATTTCTACACAAATTATTTACACCGTACTATTTTTTCAGAATTTTTAGAGTTACATAAATATTGGCTCTTTACAGATTGCTATAGATTATGTTTTGCTTGCATAGTTTGCTTGATTTGATTATGCCATGGATTATATCGAGGGGTGTAAGTCATGGGGAAGTTATAATACAGTACATATTATGCAAAAATGAATTTGAATCAATTTATCATAGTACCTCAAGTATGCAATATGTTTCTTATACTAACGGATCTCATGAGGTTTTGTTAAGTTTTGTGTGATTGAAGTTTTCCAGTTTTGGTTGTGATCATGATGGACTATAGAATAAGGAGTAGCAAGGGCCCAAGATTGGGGATGCCCAAGGCAAGCCAAGTATAATTTTAAGGAGAGTCAAGCGTCGAAGATTGGGGATGCCCTGGAAGGCATCCCCTCTTTCATCTCAATCCATCGGTATGTTACTTGGAGCTATATTTTTATTCATCACATGATATGTATTTTGCTTGGAGCATCATTTGCTTTTGTTTGATTTTAGTTTTAGTTTGTCACAATCATCATTTGCTGGACACACCTATTTGAGAGATACACACCTTCATTATAACTTTCTTGAATACTCTATGTGCTTCGCTTATTTCTTTTGAGCTAGGCAGTTGCTCTAGTACTTCACTTATATATTTTTGAGCACGTTGGTGTGTACATTTTATAGAAATAATATGCTCTTGTTCTTCACTTATATTTGTTTGAGAGCTGAGTAATAGTGACGGTAATTTGCATGGTTCATAAGACTAGTCTGATAATATTAGTATTCAATGAATGATAATCAAAGCCATCGTGTAGCACATCTAGAGAAGTTGTGGGTTAATGACATTAATGTGGTAATATGAAAAAGGTGTGAGTCCAAAATTGTTGATTCGTAGAAGTGTCGAGATTAAGCAGTGTTAACTTTTTATTCACCTAAAGAGGCAAGGTGATGATGTGTGAGCATTTATATTCCCTGTTTAAATCCTAGCGTTGTTTTGAGTCGGGGGCATGCGATGGTTAACTCCTACCAAGCTCCTCCCTCGGGGCATGCAAGGAGTACTTTGATTTTTTATAAAACTAATAAAACTTTACAATAAGTTTGTGAGTTCTTTATGACTAATGTTACACCATGGACATACGAATCTTCATGTTCTCATATTTGCTAGACTCTTCGGTACCGTGCATAGCCCATTCTCACCTCGAGGGTTGATGCAAATATTCGCCGGTGCATCCAAACCCCATGACATGATACACTTTGTTGAACATAATCATCATTATATCTACCTCAAAACAGCCACCATACCTACCTATTATGTCATTTCTGTAGCCATTCCGAGAAATATTGCCATGCATATTCCATCGTCACTTCATATGACTAGTTCGTTCATCATCATAATGCTTTGCATGATAGTATAGTGCTGGCATAGTATTTGTGGCAAAGCCACCGTTCTTCGTATTTTTGATACATGTCACGCTAGATCACTGCACATCCTGGTACATTGCCAGAGGCATTCATACAGATTCATATCCTCCAATTAGTTCTTCATGTTGAGTTGTAAGTAAATAAAAGTGTGATGATCATCATTATTAGAGCATTGTCCCAGTGAGGAAAGGATGATGGGGACTATGATTACCCCACAAGTCGGGATGAGACTGCGGACGAAAAATGAAATAAAAATGGGAGAGGCCAAATGAGCCCGCCATATAAAAAAGGAGAAAATGGGGGAGGCAAAAAAAGAGAAAATCCCACCATAAAAAATAAAAAATAACTGAGAGAAAATAGAGAAGGGACTTTGCTACTATCATTAACCACACTTATGCCTCAAAGTTGCACCATGTTCTTCATATAGAGAGTCTCCTATGTTGACACTTCCATCTGCTAGTGGGAATTACCTTTTCATATAATAAACTTGTCTTGTATATTCCTATGACGGTCTTCCTCAAATGCCCGAGGTCTTCGTGAGCAAGAAAGTTTGATGCACACCCCACTTAGCTTCAGTTGAGCTTTCATACACTTATATCTGTAGTGCATCATTTGCATGGCAATCCCTACTCCTCGCATTGATATCTATCGATGAGCATCTTCATAGGTCGTTGGTACGCCTAGTTGATGCGAGACTATCTTCTCCACCTTTTACCCCTGTGATAACTACCACCATATTCTATTCCACCTACATGCTATCCCCAATGGTTCACGCTCATGTATTGCATGAATAATAAAAATTTGATGCATATTGAGAAAGTACGATCCATTTTCCTGACTTGGACACCGTGGTGCTTAACATTTGTACCTATGTGGTGAAGGCGGAGCCATGCCTTGCTAGTATAATAAGATGAATAGGGGTAAAACATCCTTTTAGGATCGTCTACTTTGAAAAAATTATGATTTTGTTTATTATACTTATAAATATTATTATGTTGATGTTTGTTAATTCATTATTTCTCAATGAGCATACATGCCAAAGATTACATAAGGTGGAGGCGAGCTGCTCGGCGTGGCGGCGTTGAAAATACGCCATCCAAAATGGGGTGTTGTTGACAGCGTACGTCTCCTGGTTGCGCACCTCCTCCGGTAGGGACACCTGGATCCACGCGATCTCGCCGAGTCGTTCATCGGTGGATGGAGGAGGGGAACAAGGACGCTGCCGAGGCTCAGCCTCCACGTGCCTAGCGCGCGCATGTCCGTTGGCGCCCGGTAGCTGGCCTCGTGAAGGGCGTAGGCCTCCCACTCCCGTAGTGTGCGGCGGCCAAAGCCGTTCGCGGCCACTCCATCTTTGGGGTACCTCTCATCCATTGGGGGCGAAGGGGGTGGGAGGGGAGTTGCATCAGGGGGAGAGGGGGTTTCTGGCGAGGGCGGCGAGAGAGGGAGAGGATGTGGACAAAGGGCGTGTGTGCGGCCACCGGCGAGGAAGGTGGCCTTTTATTGCGGACGGTAGGGGCCGCGTGGCGAGAGTATGCGGGACGAGCATCGGCGCGTCTTCACTGCGCCACCCATGAGAAATCCATGGAAGGCTGGCTGGCGGCAGCCTTCACACTGATTCCCATGGGAAACCGAGGCAATGACGATGATGAAGCGTGTCGGGTCGCTGATGCAATGGGGCCACACGGTTTTCATGCCAAAAACATTTCCCCTGGCGCCCCCAGGTGCCCTCCCAGCGCACCAGGTTTGGCCTGGGTGTGCCAGCTCAAATTTTGGCTCCAACCAGCAAAAATTGGGCTCCTAGGGGTGCGGCTAGGCCGCTTTTCCTTGGCCGGCGATAAAAAAGGGCCTTGGAGGCTGTTGGGGGGCCAAGTGAAGATGCTCTTACATCATATAGATCGAGGCAAAGATGCGATGAACATTGTATGGAAGATCAGAAGAGCTAGAGATATTGCCATCTAGGTAGTACATCGGACCTGTAGGTCTGTGGTGAACTACTTACACATCATCATGAGGGCAACAAGGTTGATGAAGAGGCGCTCCATCATCGATCCCTCCGGCAGGGTGCCGGAACGAAGCTCTATATGGGCTCTCGCTGGAACAGATACTTGCGGCGGCAAAAAAAGTGTTTTGAGACCTGATATTAGAGAAATTATAAGCTAGAGAGGGCTTCGGGAGAGCCACGAGGGAGCCAGCACACAACAGGGCGTGACCCCCCTTGGGGCATGCCTTGTTGTGTGTTGGTGCCCTCATGCGGCTCCCGGCATCCTTCTGAAGCTTCCAGGTCTTCTTTTGGTCCAGAAAAAACTAATAAAAAGTTTTGTGGCAATTGGACTTCATTTGGTACTGTAAACCGGAAAAGTAAAAAAACATGCAGAAAACAACAACACGCACTCGACACTGGGTCAATAGGCTAGTGCTCAAAAATATTATAAATTGGTAAATAAATGCCCAAAATGTATCCTAGAATGATAATATGTCAGCATGGAACAATCAAAAATTATAGATACGTTGGAGACATATCAAGCATCCCCAAGCTTAATTCCACCTCATCCTCGAGTAAGTAAATGATAAAAATAGAATTTTTTATTTGACATGCTACCTATTATGTAATATTTTGTATGTATGCTCACTGAGAAACGATGAATTAGCAAACATTAATATATAATACTTATAAGTATAGGAAACAAAATCATTAATATTTCAAAGTATACGATCCTAAAAGAATGTTTACAAACATTCATCTTATTATATTAGAAAGGCATGGCTTAGTCTTCACCACATCAATACAAATGTTAAGCACCACGGTATCCGAATCAGGCAATTGGATCATAATTTTTCAATATGCATCAATTTTTTATTCTTTGTGTAATACATGAGCGCAAACCATGGGACATATGTAGGTGGAATAGAATATGATGGTAGATATTGATAACCCACGAGGATAGAGGATCGCAATAGTTTTTGAGGGTAGAGTATTCAACCCAAAATTATAGATTCAATAGAAGGGGAGTAGAAGAATATTTGAGAGTATTAGCAGTTGAGTTTTCAATTCAACCACACCTGGAGATAAATATCTGTATCAAAGTGATCAGTAGCACAACAATATCTACAACAAAGTGATCAACAGTTGAGTTTGGGGGGCTGGCACACCCTAATGGGTGGTGGGCACCCTAGGCCCCCTGTCTGGTGGCTTTTGGCTCCAATATTCCTCAAATATTCTGAAATAATTCTCCAAAAAGTTTCATTCTATTCCGAGAACTTTTATTTCTGCACAAAAAATAACACCATGGTAGTTCTGTTGAAAACAACGCCAGATCGGGTTTGTTTCACTCAAATCATGCAAATTAGAGTCCAAAACAAGAATGTAAGCGTTAGGACAAGTAGATACGATGAAAACATATCAACTCCCCCAAGCTTAAACCCTTGCTTGTCCTCAAGCAATTCAGTTGATGAACTGAAAGTGAGAAATAAAAACTTTTACAAACTCTTTTGTTCTTGTTTACATACATATCTTTAAGTAGCACCTAAGTTTTCAGCAAAGTTTATGACTAACCATGTCGACAATAACTCTTAAGGATTATATTAACTCATATCAATGACACAAGCAACTAGCGAGCAATAATAAAATATCTCAAGTGCAAACATTTGCGAAAACAATCATGATATAATATGATAATAGTGCTATCTCGCTAGCCCTTTTTTAGACCACAAAACATAAATGCAGAGCACCTCCAAAGTTCAAGCATCAACTAATCATTGTAATTCATGGTAGAAAAGATCCAGTCATGATGCATCCAACATTCACTACACACAAGGCATGAGGATGACAATAGTGCTCTCAGATCTAGCGCTTATTTGAGAAGGTGATGACTTAACATTAAAGTAAATAGATAATCCCTTTGCAGAGGGAAGCAGTGATTCGCAGAGGTGCCAGAGCTAAAGGCTTAAATAAGAGATAAGTATGATTTTGAGAGGTACATCTTTCATGTAAACATTATGACCAAGAGCTATCATATCTATCATATTAAACAAATTAGCGGCAGTTTCCAAGCGATAAAAGTAAAGGTTTACTCCCCCTCTACCATCAAACACACTCCATGGCGAGCCGAATCCACAGGTACCGTCCAAACCAACAACATTCCTAGGGGTTTTTTGTTTAATTATTTGCATTTCTTTTGATTTCGGGACTGGGAATCCCTATTACCGCCCTTCTCGTGCAAGGACGGGTGAATAAACACTCATCTTGAGAGTAACCCGCTTAACATGGAAGATACAAACCACCCCCTGTCACTCCATGAGCGGTCCAGGCACACAAAACATATGTTCATTTGAAATTTTAGAGGTGGCACATGCAAATTTACTTGGAATGGCAGGGTAATACTGCATATTGGTAGATATGGTGGACTCATCTGTAATAACTTTGGTTTAAGGATTTTGATGCACAAGCAGTATTCTCGCTTAGTATAGGTGAAGGCTAGGAAATAGATTGAGAAGTGTCCAGCTAGAGAGCAAAGACGGTCATAAACATTGAATGCTATCATGAGTAGGATATGCACACCATGAACATAAATATCATGAACTCTATCTTGGTTTTGATTCATCTACATGTGGGAACATGTGCCAAGTCAAGCCACTTGAAACATTCAGAGCAGGATACCATATCATCATACTACAACACAACCATTTTAATGCGTGTTGACATCTAAGATAAATCATTATCCACTCCTAGGTACATGAGCATGGCATGAGCAACTATAATCTCTAATTGTCATTGCAAACATGTTTAATCACAATATGTTGAATCATGTATACTAGGTTAAACATATTTAAAAAAACAAAAACAAGTTGAGCCCATACCCGCTTTTCTTTGCCATGGCCAATTCATCAAATACCGTCATTATTGCCTTCCACTTGCACGATCGAATGGTATGAAAATAATAATAGTGCAAGAGTGTCATGTACTAAGCTAGAATCTGTAAACCTTTTATTCAAGAGGAGAAGACAAAGTAATATAGGCTCTTTACTAGATCAACAGTAAAGCATATGAGAGACACTCAACAATTTCATCGCGGTCTTCTCCTTGGTATGACTTAATAAAAGGGAAGAGAATTTTAGAGAAACACACTGAAATATTTTTGGAGTTTCTAGTTTTCCTGAAGAAGCAAATAAGAGAAGAAAAACAAAAACGAGAAAAACTATTTACATGGGAGAACTCCCAACAAGCAAAATAAGAAATGAGAAATCTTTGGGGTTTTTCTTTTAATACTACAACTAACTAAACTGGAAAGAAAAATAGAAAAGAAGCAATAAGTATTTTGGTATTTTCCCAAAGTTTTTCAAACACACAAGAAGAAAGCAAGAAAATAAATCTAACTTGGATAGTACAATGAAAAAGTGTGAACACCGACAATTGGAATGAAATGTGTGAGCATGAATATAATGTCGGTGGAAACACATACTCCCCCAAGCTTTAGCATTTGCCCTAGCTTGGTAATCACCATCCGTAGCCTGGATAATAGTTTGAGTGATAGCCTACCAAGCCTCTTGGTGCAACCACCTCAACCCTTCTGACAACTTCAATCTCTGCATTGTATGTGCGGGCCTCGCTCTCAAGGACATAGTATCTTCCATTCCTGTTATAATCAAAGAGAGTAGGAGCACGCAATAAAATGGGCAAAATGGGACCATTATCAAACCTCAAGTTGTAAGTATAGTAATTTACTGTACCCATAAGGATTCTATGGCGTTTCATGGCATCAAAGTCTAAGCACTGGTTAGGTAAGATAGGATCATTAGGCCAGGGGACACTCCCAACCTCGTAGCAAGGTGAGAGGCATAAATTCCTCCATAGAAATTACCATTAGAAGCTTTAAGAGTTAGTCTTCGTGCAACAATTCCCATTAAAGCAGTGCGTATAAGACTCAAGTCATGGGCACACAGTGTGCTACAATCCTATTTGCCTACAATGCATTTTCCATTGAAGAGTGCAAAGTATTGTATAGATGGAAAACTGAAGCTTTTTATCCTGCCTTGTGTCACCCCTCTGATTCGACCGCAACAAGGGTTACTCAATAATGAATCATACTTAGATTTTGTTGGTACTTCTAGCGAACCCCAATATGGAATTTTGCACGCTTCACAGAACGCATCTAAAGGCATGGTGAACTCATTATTATAGAGACTAGATGAAACTCTAGACTCACGAGAGAAATCTTTAAATTTGTTAGTAAATGTCTCTATAAGGGTGAGGTGTTGAGTGCACTTATCATCGATGAAGGGAACCAGCTCGGCGTGGCAAACATATTGCTCAAATTCTTCCTTAATACATGTACCTTCCATGAAGGTATTACACGGACAAAGGCATGATTTGGTTCCGGCGTCCCGTATCGAGCTTGCAGTTTTCTCAACATAAGATTGTCGTACAGAGCTTTCACTTGATGATGCCTGATACATCTCCAACGTATCTATAAGTTTTTATTGTTCCATGCTATTATATTATCGGTTTTGGATGTTTTATATGCATCAATATGACATTTTATATTATTTTTGGGACTAACCTATTATATAGAGCCTAGTGCTAGTTTCTGTTTTTTTCCTTGTTTTTGAGTTTCGCGGATAAGGAATATTAAACGGAGTCCAAACGGAATAAAACCTCTGGAATGATTTTTTGAGGAATAAAAGGAAGCCACGAGACTTGAGAACCAAGGCAAAGGAGATGCCACGGGGCCACAAGCTCGCTAGCTGTGGCCAGGGGGTACCCCGCACCAGGCAGGCTTCTGGGCCCCTAGAAACTCCCCTACCCTAATCTTTGGCCTATAAATTCCCAAATATTCCATCATTATCAAAGAGAGCCATGAAAACACTTTTCCGCCGCCACAAGCCTAAGTTCCTGAGAGATCCAATCTTGGAACCTTTTCTGATAATCTGCCGGAGGGGGATTCAATCACGGAGGGCATCTACATCAACTCCATTGCCCCTCCGATGATACGTGAGTAGTTCACCATAGACCTACGGGTCCATAGCTAGTAGCTAGATGGCTTCTTCTCTCTCTTTGCTTCTCAATACCATGTTCTTCATGATCTTCATGGAGATCTATCCGATGTAATACTCTTTTGTGGTGTGTTTGTAGAGATCTGATGAATTGTGGGTTTATGTTCAGGTTATCCATGATTATTATTTGAGTCTTTCTCTAATTCTTATATGCATGATTTCATATCTTTTCAAGTCTCTTCGAGTTATTGGTTTGGTTTGGCCAACTATATTGGTAATTCTTGCAATCGGAGAAGTGCTTAGTTTTGGGTTCAATCTTGCGGTGTCCTCACCCAGTGAAAAAGTAGGGGTAGCGAAGCACATATTGTATTGTTTCCATCAAGGGTAAAAATATGGGGTTTTATCATATTGCTTGAGTTTATCCCTCTACATCATGTCATCTTACTTAATGCGTTACTCTGTTCTTCATGAACTTAGTACTCTAGATGCAGGAAGGAGTCGTTCGATGTGTGGAGTAATAGTAGTAGATGCAGAATCGTTTCGATCTACTTGTCACAGACATGATGCCTATATGTATAATCATTGCCTTGGATATCTTCATAATTATTCGCTTTTCTATCAATTGCTCGACAGTAATTTGTTCACCCACCGTAATACTTGCTATCATGAGAGAAGCCATCTAGAGAAACCTATGGCCCCCAGGTCTATTTTCCATATTATATTTTCAGATCCAAAACCACAAATACAAAAAATACTTGGTTCCCTATTTCTAATTTTATTTTTACTTTCCATTCAAGCATCCTATTATATCTATCTCTACTAGATCTCATCCTTGCAAATATCCGTGAAGGGATTGACAACCCCTTTATAGCGTTGGGTGCAAGAGTTTGATTCTTTGTGCAACTACATCTATTGGTGGCTCGCTTGTATATCCTACTGGATTGATACCTTGATTCTCAAAAACTGAGGGAAATACTTATCTACGTTGCTGCATCAAACCGTTCCTCTTCACGGGAAGCCAACGCATGCTCGAGAAGTAGCAAGAAGGATTTCTGGCACCATTGCCGTGGAGATACATAGCAAATCAAGGATACCAAGTACCCATCACAAACTCATCTCTTGCATTTACATTATTTGCCATTTGCCTCTAGTTTTCCTCTCTCCCACTTCTAAAACGATTTTCAGAAAATACCAAAAAGATTTGACTTTTTATTCGCCCTTCTTCCATTCGCCTTTTCGTTGCTATGTTTGCTTATGTTCCCATGTGCCTTCTATTTGCTTGCATCTTTGCTTGCTAAAACTCTATTGATATGGATCCTCATCCACTTGCAAATATTTTCAAAAGAATAAATTATGATGAACCAATTGCTAGTGAGTTGAGTGCACTTGATTATCTCTATGAAGTTTTGTTTGAAAATCATGAATCTGAAAATTTTGAGGAAGTGTTGAAAGCAGAAATTTGTAAGGAGATTCTTGATGTTTCCTTGAATGAAAAGCATGATTGAAATGATATTTTTATAAATTTTAGTAATGTCAATTATATTAATGATATGCAAAACTACAAGCTTGGGGATGCTATATTTGATGAGTTTGCCATGACCACTACTTATTGCAATGATCATGATTGGGGTGATAATGCTTCTTATGATCTTGATAATTTATTTAATACTCATGATGAATATGATATTGAAAGTGGGCTTGTAAGAGTGTCAACTTTAGGCATTAGTGATCCCACTATTTTGGAGAGTGTTCAATCTTATGATTTTTTATGATAAAAGTGGGTTTGGAGAGGTCATGACTTGAGTTAATGATAATCCCACTATGTTGGAAGAGTGTCAACTTTGCATGCATGTGGATCATGAAGAGAAAAATTTATGTGATAGTTATATTGTTGAATTACTTCATGATTCTACTGAAATTTATTATGAGGGAGGAACATATGCTTGTAGGAATTGCAATATCAAGTTTCCTCTCTATGTGTTCAAAGTTTTGAAGTTATGCTTGTTTTACCTTCCTATGCTAGTTAATTCTTGTTCCCATAATTTTTTTGCTCACAAAATCCCTATGCATAGGAATTGGGTTAGACTTAAATGTGTTTTTAATTCTATTCATGATGCTCTTTTGCATATCTCAACTACTACTTTTTATGTGAGCATCATTGAAATCATTATGCCTAGCTAGGGGCGTTAAACAATAGCGCTTGTTGGGAGGCAACCCAATTTTATTTTGCTTTCTACTTTTTGCATCTGTTTTGGTGTGTTTGGCACATTATTACTTCGGTAGTAATTGTGTATTTGTGTGTTTGAGCCAAGTAAAACCTTTGGGGTGATCTATGGTAGTTGTTGATTTGATCCTGCTGAAAAAAAAAACTTTTGCGCTCAGTCTAGGAATTTTCCAAATTTTTCAGAGCGTCGAGTTGATCTGAAATTTTTACAGAAGATTGATATACAGATTTTCCTGGTTTTCCTAATTTTCTGAATTTGTAGAGTTCCAAAAATATTCAAAGTTTACAGATTGCTACAGACTGTTCTGTTTTTGACAGATTTTGTTTTCCTTGTGTTGTTTGCTTATTTTGATGTATCTATGGGTCGTACCGGGGGGGGTGAGTCATGGAAAAGTTAGAATACAGTAGGTATTACACAAATATAAATAAATAATGAGTTTACAACAGTACCTACAATGGTGATTTATTTTTCTTATAATAACGGATCTCATGAGTTTTCTGTAGGGGTAGCGAGGCACATACTGTATTGTTGCCATCAAGGGTAAAAAGATGGGGTTTTCATCATATTGCTTGAGTTTATCCCTCTACATCATGTCATCTTACTTAATGCGTTACTTTGTTCTTCATGAACTTAATACTCTAGATGGAAGCAGTAGTCGGTCGATATGTGGAGTAATAGTAGTAGATGCAGAATCGTTTCGGTCTACTTGTCTCGGACGTAATGCCTATATGCATAATCATTACCTTTGATACCTTCATAATTATTCGCTTTTCTATCAATTGCTCGATAATAATTTGTTCACCCACCATAATACTTGCCATCATGAGAGAAGCCATCTAGTGAAACCTATGCCCCCCCGGGTCTATTTTCCATATTATATTTCCAGATCTAAAACCAAAAATACCAAAACTACTTGCTGCCCTATTTTTACTTTTAGTATTACTTTCCATTCAAGCATCCTATTATATCTATCTCTACTAGATCTCATCCTTGTAAATAACCGTGAAGGGATTGACAATCCTTTATAGCGATGGGTGCAAGAGTTTGATTCTTTGTGCAGGTACATATATTGGTGGATCGCTTGTATCTCCTAGTGGATTGATACCTTGGTTCTCAACAACTGAGGGAAATACTTATCTACTTTGCTGCATCAAATTGTTCCTCTTCATGGGAAACCAACGCATGCTCGAGAAGTAGCAATGCCCCCGAGGATCTTCTCCTCAAAGAAATCCTCAAGAATTGCATTTTTATTTGTGAACAATTTCTGGAAAAAAATTGTGACAGAAAATTTTGTTAACAAAACTTGATAAGATTGATAGCAACTACTCCTAGGGATGCATAGAGGCCATATCAAGCATTCAAACTACTTAGAACTCTAAGAATTCAACATGCAAGCTCATCTATAGCAGCACCAAGAGTAGCTAATTATTCCAAAAATAAACCACTAAATCAAAAACTAATTGGAGCAATGGGGGAGTTACATACCAAGAAGCAATCCCCTAAGACAGTTTCTAAAATGGAGCTCCAAGCAAACAGATTGAAATCCACAGGTTCTTGAGCAAGAACATAGGGAGATAACAATGTTGATTTTTTTCTGGAGGTAAGAGATGACATGGGCTAAGGGAATAAGTGAGGGGAACCACATGGGCCCCACCACCCCCAGGCCATGCCAGGGGTGGATGGCACGTCCTGGTGTCTTGTGGGCACCAGGTGTGTTCGAAATATGCCCTAGAGGCAATAATAAAATGGTTATTATTGTATTTCCTAGTTCATGATAATTGTCTATTGCTCATGCTATAATTGTGTTAACCGGAAACCGTAATACATGTGTGAATACATAGACCACAACATGTCCCTAGTGAGCCTCTAGTTGGCTAGCTCGTTGATCAATAGATGGTCACGGTTTCATGACCATGGACATTGGATGTCGTTGATAACGGGATCACATCATTAGGAGAATGATGTGATGGACAAGACCCAATCCTAAGCATAGCACAAGATCGTGTAGTTCGTTTGCTAAAGCTTTTCAATGACAAATATCATTTCCTTAGACCATGAGATTGTGTAACTCCCGGATACCTTAGGAATGCTTTGGGTGTGCCAAACGTCACAACGTAACTTGGTGGCTATAAAGGTACACTACGGGTATCTCCGAAAGTGTCTGTTGGGTTGACACGAATCGAGACTGGGATTTGTCACTCCGTGTGACGGAGAGGTATCTCTGGGCCCACTCGGTAAGACATCATCATAATGAGCTCAATGTGACTAAGGAGTTAGCCACGTGATGATGTATTACGGAACGAGTAAAGAGACTTTCCGGTAACGAGATTGAACAAGGTATAGGGATACCGACGATCGAATCTCGGGCAACTACCATACCGATAGACAAAGGGAATTGTATACGGGATTGATTGAATCCCTGACATCGTGGTTCATCCGATGAGATCATCGTGGAGTACGTGGGAGCCAACATGGGTATCCAGATCCCAATGTTGGTTATTCACCGGAGAGGTGTCTCGGTCATGTCCACGTGTCTCCCGAACCCGTAGGGTCTACACAATTAAGGTTCGATGATGCTAGGGTTATAGGGAAATAGTGTACCTGGTTACCGAAGGTTGTTCAGAGTCCCGGATGAGATCCCGGGCATCACGAGGAGTCCCGGAATTGTCTGGAGATGAAGATTGATATATAGGAAGTGAGGATTTGGTTACCAGAAGTGTTCCGGGTGTCACCGGTAGTGTACCGGGACCACCGGAAGGGTTCTGGGGGTCCACCAAGTGGGCCCACCTGCCCCGGAAGGTTCCATGGGCCAAGAGTGGGAGGGAGCCAGACCCTAGGTGGGCTGGTGCGCCTCCCACCCCAGCCCAAGGCTCAGCAAGGGTGGAGGGGGGCAAACCCTAGGCGTGGATGGGCCTTAAGGCCCACCCTAGGGCGCCTCCACCTCTCCCTGCCCTGGCCGCCAGCCAGATGGGCTCCTGGAGGCTGCCACGACCCCTAGGGTGGAACCCTAGGGCGCAGCCCCCCTCCCCTCCTCCTATAAATAGTGGTGGGTTTTAGGGCTGCACAACACACGAGTTCATCTCCTCCCTGGCACAGCCCTACCTCCTCCTCTCCTCATTCTCCGTAGTGCTTAGCGAAGCTCTGCCGGAGTACCACGCAGCTCCACCGCCACCACGCCGTCGTGCTGCCGGAGCTCTTCCCCAACCTCTACTTCCTCCTTGCTGGATCAAGGCGTAGGAGACGTCACCGGGCTGCACGTGTGTTGAACATGGAGGCACCGTTGTTCGGTGCTTAGATCGGAATCCACCGCGATCTGGATCGCTGCGAGTACGACTCCATCAACCGCGTTCTAGTAACGCTTCCTCTTAGCGATCTTCAAAGGTATGAAGATGCAATCTCTCCCCTCTCATTGCTGGTTTCTCCATGGATAGATCTTGGTGATCGTAGGATTTTTTTTTATTTACTACTACGTCTCCCAACAGTGGCATCATGAGTTAGGTCTATGCGTAGAATCTATGCATGAGTAGAACACAAAGCAGTTGTGGGCGTCGATCTTGTTAATTTGCTTACCACTACTAGTCTTATCTTGGTTCGGCGGTATTGTGGGATGAAGCGGCCCGGACCGACTTTACACGTACGCTTACGTGAGACTGGTTCCACCGCCTGACATGCACTTGTTGCATAAGGTGGCTAGCGGGTGTCTGTCTCTCCCACCTTAGTCGGATTGGATTCGATGAAAAGGGTCCTTATGAAGGGTAAATAGCTATTGGCATATCACGCTGTGGTTTTGGCGTAGGTAAGAAACGTTCTTGCTAGTAACCTATAGCAGCCACGTAAAAACTTGCAACTACAAATTAGAGGACGTCCAACTTGTTTTTGCAGCATATGCCTTGTGATGTGATATGGCCAAAGGATGTGATGTGATGCATTGTGATGTATGAGATTGATCATGTTCTTGTAATAGGATTCACGACTTGCATGTCGATGAGTATGACAACCGGCAGGAGCCATAGGAGTTGTCCTATTTTATTGTATAACCTGTGTGTCAATCATAAACGCCATGTAATTACTTTACTTTATTGCTAAACGTTAGCCATAGTGGTAGAAGTAATAGTTGGCAAGACAACTTCATGAAGACACAATGATGGAGATCATGATGTTGGAGTTCATGGTGTCGTGCCGCTGACAGTGATGATCATGGTGCCCCGAAGATGGAGATCAAAGGAGCAAGATGATAATGGCCATATCATGTCACTATATTGATTGCATGTGATGTTTATCATGTTTACATCTTATTTGCCTAGAACGACGGTAGTAAATAAGATGATCTCTCACTAAAATTTCAAGAAAAGTGTTCACTCTAACTGTGCACCGTTGCTAAGGATCGTTGTTCCAAAGCACCACGTGATGATCGGGTGTGATAGGTTCTAACGTTCGCATACAATGGGTGTAAACCAAATTTGCACACGCAAAACACTTAGGTTGACTTGACGAGCCTAGCATGTACAGACATGGCCTCGGAACACGAAAGACCGAAAGGTCGAGCATGAGTCGTATGGAAGATACGATCAACATGGAGATGGTCGCCATGGATGACTAGTCCGTCTCACGTGATGATCGGACACGGGCTAGTTGACATGGATCATGTGTCACTTGGATGACTAGAGAGATGTCTATCTAAGTGGGAGTTCATTAAATAATTTGATTATGTGAACTTAATTACCATGAACTTAGTCTAAAATTATCTTTACAATCTATATTGTAGATCCAATGGCCAACGTGAATGTCACCCTCAATTTCAACGCGTTCCTAGAGAAAACCAAGCTGAAAGATGATGGAAGCAACTATGCGGACTGGGTCCGTGGCTTGAGGATCATCCTCATAGCTTCCAAGAAATTGTATGTCCTTGATGCACCACTAGGTGACCCACCCCTTCTCCCAGCAGAGCAAGACGTTGCGAATGCTTGGCATTCTCGCTGCGATGATTACTCCATTGTTTAGTGTGGCATGCTTTACAGTTTAGAACCGGGTCTCCAAAAGCGTTTTGAGCAACACGGAGCATATGAGATGTTCCAAGAGCTGAAACTGGTTTTCCAAGCTCATGCCCTGGTCGAGAGATATGACGTCTCCGACAAGTTCTTCAGCTGTAAGATGGAGGAGAATAGTTCTGTCAGTGAGCACATCCTCAAGATGTCTGGGCTACACAACTGCTTGACTCAGCTGGGAGTTAATCTCCCAGATGACTCGGTCATTGACAGAATCCTCCAGTCGCTTCCACCTAGCTACAAGAGCTTTGTGATGAACTACAACATGCAAGGGATGGAGAAGTCCATTCCTGAGTTGTACTCGATGCTGAAATCAGCAGAGGTCGAGATCAGAAAGGAGCATCAAGTATTGATGGTAAATAAGACCACTAGTTTCAAGAAAGGCAAGGGTAAGAAGAACTTCAAGAAGGACGACAAAGTTGTTGCCGCGCCCGGTAAGCAAGTTGCTGGGAAGAAGAAGAACAAGCATGGACCCAAGCCTAAGACTGAGTGCTTTTACTGCAAGGGTACCGGTCACTGGAAGCGGAACTGCCCCAAGTACTTAGCGGATAAGAAGGACGGCAACATTAAAGGTATATGTGATATACTTGTTATTGATGTGTACCTAACAAGCGCTCGTAGTAGCTCCTGGGTATTTGATACCGGTGTAGTTGCTCACATTTGTAACTCCAAGCAGGAGCTGCGGAATAAGCGGAGGCTGGCAAAGGACGAGGTGACAATGCGCGTCGGGAATGGTTCCAAGGTTGATGTGATCGCCATCGGCACGCTACCTCTACATCTACCTTCGAGATTAGTGTTAAACCTTAATAATTGTTATTTAGTACCATCTTTGAGCATGAACATTGTATCTGGATCTCGCTTGATGCGAGATGGCTACTCATTTAAATCTGAGAATAATGGTTGTTCTATTTATATGAGAGAAATGTTTTATGGTCATCCCCCGCTAGTCAATGGTTTATTTTTGATGAATCTCGAACGTGATGTTACACATGTCCATAGTGTGAGTACCAAAAAGTGTAAGGTTGATAACGATAGTCCCACTTACATGTGGCACTGCCGCCTTGGTCATATTGGTGTCAAACGCATGAAGAAGCTCCATACTGATGGACTTTTGGAGTCTCTTGATTTCGAGTCATTTGAGATGTGCGAACCATGCCTCATGGGCAAGATAACCAAGACTCCGTTCTTCGGAACAATGGAGCGAGCAAATGACTTATTGGAAATAATACATACCGATGTATGCGGTCCAATGAGTGTCGAGGCTCGTGGTGGCTACCGTTATGTTCTCACCCTCACTGATGACTTGAGTAGATATGGGTATGTCTACTTAATGAAACATAAGTCTGAAACTTTTGAAAGGTTCAAGGATTTTCAGAGTGAGGTAGAGAATCAAGGTGACAGGAAAATAAAATGCCTACGATCTGATCGTGGCGAAGAATATTTAAGTCACGAGTTTGGCACGCACCTAAGGAAATGTGGAATTGTTTCACAACTCACGCCGCCTGGCACACCTCAACGATATGGTGTCTCTGAACGTCGTAATCGCACTCTATTAGATATGGTACGATCTATGATGTCTCTTACCGACTTACCGCTATCATTTTGGGGATATGCATTAGAGACTGCCGCATTCACATTAAATAGGGCACCATCAAAATCCGTTGATACGACACCGTATGAATTATGGTTTGGAAAGAAACCTAAGCTGTCGTTTCTAAAAGTTTGGGGATGCGATGCTTATGTGAAGAAACTTCAACCTGAGAAGCTCGAACCCAAAGCAGAAAAGTGCGTCTTCATAGGATATCCCAAAGAGACTATTGGGTATACCTTCTACCTACGATTCGAGGGCAAAATCTTTGTTGCCAAGAATGGATCCTTTCTCGAGAAAGAGTTTCTCTCGAAAGAAGTAAGTGGGAGGAAAATAGAACTTGATGAGGTAATTGTACCTCCACTCGAACCGGAGAGTAGCGCAGCACAGGAAGTTGTTTCTGTGGAGCCTACACCGGTTGGAGAGGAAGTTAATGATGATGATCATGAAACTTCAGGTCAAGTTACTATTGAACGTCGAAGGTCCATTAGGACACGTTCCACACCAGAGTGGTACGGCAACCCTGTCCTAGAGATCATGTTGTTAGACAACGATGAACCTTTGAACTATGAAGAAGCGATGGCGGGCCCAGATTCCAACAAATGGCTTGAAGCCATGAAATCCGAGATAGGATCCACGTATGAGAACAAAGTATGGACTTTCGTGGACTTGCCTGATGATAAGCGAGCCATTGAAACTAAATGCATCTTTAAGAAGAAGACTGACGCGGATGGTAATGTGACCGTCTATAAGGCTCGACTTGTCGCTAAGGGTTATCGACAAGTTCAAGGAGTTGACTATGATGAGACTTTCTCACCCGTAGCGATGCTGAAGTCTGTCAGAATCATGTTAGCGATTGTCGCATTTTATGATTATGAGATCTGGCAAATGGACGTCAAAACGACATTCCTTAATGGCTTCCTCAAGGAAGAACTGTATATGATGCAGCCGGAAGGTTTTGTCGATCCTAAAGATGATAACAAGGTATGCAAGCTCCAACGCTCCATCTATGGGCTGGTGCAAGCATCTCGGAGTTGGAGCATTCGCTTTAATGAAGTGATTAAAGTATTTGGGTTTGTACAGGTTTATGGAGAACCCTGTATTTACAAGAAAGTGAGTGGGAGTTCTGTAGCATTTCTCGTATTATATGTGGATTACATACTGATAATGGGGAATGATATAGAACTCTTGGAAGGTGTAAAGGCCTACTTGAATAAGTGTTTTTCAATGAAGGATCTTGGAGAAGCTGCTTACATATTAGGTATTAAGATCTATAGAGATAGATCGAGACGCCTCATAGGTCTTTCACAAAGCACATACCTTGAAAAGATATTGAAGAAGTTCAATATGGATCAGTCCAAGAAGGGGTTCTTGCCTGTGTTACAAGGTGTGAGATTGAGTACGACTCAATGCCCGACCACGGCAAAGGATACAAAAGAGATGAGTGTCATCCCCTATGCTTAGGCCATAGGCTCTATTATGTATGCAATGCTGTGTACCAGACCTGATGTGAACCTCGCCATAAGTTTGGTAGGGAGGTACCAAAGTGATCCTGGAGCGGAACACTGGACAGCGGTCAAGAACATCCTGAAGTACCTGAAAAGGACAAAGGACATGTTTCTCATATATGGAGGTGCCGAGGAGCTCGTCGTAAAGGGTTACGTCGATACTAGCTTCGACACAGATCCGGACGACTCCAAGTCGCAAACCGGATACGTGTATATTTTGAACGGAGGGGCAGTAAGCTGGTGCAGCAGCAAGCAAAGCGTCGTGGCGGCATCTACATGTGAAGCGGAGTACATAGCTGCTTCAGAAGCAGCAAAGGAAGGAGTCTGGATGAAGGAGTTCATCACCGACCTAGGAGTGATTCCAAGTGCGTCGGGCCCAATGACTCTATTCTGTGACAACACTGGAGCTATTGCCCTTGCGAAGGAGCCCAGGTTTCACAAGAAGACAAGACACATCAAGCGCCGCTTCAATTCCATCCGTGATTACATTCAGGAGGGAGATATAGATATTTGTAAAGTGCATACGGATCTGAATGTCGCAGATCCGTTGACTAAACCTCCCTCACGAGAAAAACATGATCAACACCAGAATGCTATGGGTGTTCGATTCATCACAATGTAACTAGATTATTGACTCTAGTGCAAGTGGGAGACTGTTGGAAATATGCCCTAGAGGCAATAATAAAATGGTTATTATTGTATTTCCTAGTTCATGATAATTGTCTATTGTTCATGCTATAATTGTGTTAACCGGAAACCGTAATACATGTGTGAATACATAGACAACAACATGTCCCTAGTGAGCCTCTAGTTGGCTAGCTCGTTGATCAATAGATGGTCACGGTTTCAGGACCATGGACATTGGATGTCGTTGATAACGGGATCACATCATTAGGAGAATGATGTGATGGACAAGACCCAATCCTAAGCATAGCACAAGATCGTGTAGTTCGTTTGCCAAAGCTTTTCAATGTCAAGTATCGTTTCCTTAGACCATGAATTTGTGTAACTCCCGGATACCGCAGGAATGCTTTGGGTGTACCAAATGTCACAACGTAACTAGGTGTCTATAAAGGTACACTACGGGTATCTCCGAAAGTGTCTATTGGGTTGACAAGAATCGAGACTGGGATTTGTCACTCCGTGTGACGGAGAGGTATCTCTAGGCCCACTCGGTAAGACATCATCATAATGAGCTCAATGTGACTAAGGAGTTAGCCACGGGATGATGTATTACGGAACGAGTAAAGATACTTGTCGGTAACGAGATTGAACAAGGTATAGGGATACCAACGATCGAATCTTGGGCAAGTACCATACCGATAGACAAAGGGAATTGTATACGGGATTGATTGAATCCCTGACATCATGGTTCATCCGACGAGATCATCGTGGAGTACGTGGGAGCCAACATGGGTATCCAGATCCCGCTGTTGGTTATTGACCGGAGAGGTGTCTCGGTCATGTCTACGTGTCTCCCGAACCCGTAGGGTCTACACACTTAAGGTTCGATGACGCTAGGGTTATAGGGAAATAGTGTACGTGGTTACCGAAGGTTGTTCGGAGTCTCGGATGAGATCCCGGACGTCACGAGGACTCCCAGAATGGTCCAGAGACGAAGATTGATATATAGGAAGTGAGGATTTGGTTATCGGAAGTGTTCTGGGTGTCACCGGTAGTGTACCGGGACCACCGGAAGGGTTCCGGGGGTCCACCAAGTGGGCCCACCTGCCCCGAAAGGTTCCATGGGCCAAGAGTGGGAGGGAGCCAGCCCCTAGGTGGGCTGGTGCGCCTCCCACCCCAGCCCAAGGCACAACAAGGTTGGAGGGGGGCAAACCGTAGGCGTGGATGGGCCTTAAGGCCCACCCTAGGGCGCCTCCACCTCTCCCTGCCCTGGCCGCCGGCCAGATGGGCTCCTGGAGGCTGCCGCCACCCCTAGGGTGGAACCCTAGGGCGCAGCCCCCCCTCCCCTCCTCCTATAAATAGTGGTGGGTTTTAGGGTTGCACAACACACGAGTTCATCTCCTCCCTGGTGCAGCCCTACCTCCTCCTCTCCTCGTTCTCCATAGTGCTTAGCGAAGCTCTGCCGGAGTACCACGCAGCTCCACCGCCACCATGCCGTCGTCCTGCCGGAGCTCTTCCCCAACCTCTCCTTCCTCCTTGCTGGATCAAGGCGTAGGAGACGTCACCGGGCTGCACGTGTGTTGAACGCGGAGGCACCGTTGTTCGGTGCTTAGATCGGAATCCACCGCGATCTGAATCGCTGCGAGTACGACTCCATCAACCGCGTTCTAGCAACGCTTCCGCTTAGCGATCTTCAAAGGTATGAAGATGCAATCCCTCCCCTCTCGTTGCTGGTTTCTCCATGGATAAACTTTGATTTACTACTACGTCTCCCAACAAGGTGCACCCCCCTTTGTTGTTCTTTGTACCAAAAAAATCAGAAATATTCAAAAAAATGTGTTAAATTTTCATGACATTCTAAGAACTCTTGTTTTTGGGTCATTTTTTATTGCATGAGAAATTCAGAAAATAGGATAAACATGGCATTTCATTTTGTTTAACTAAGAGAAACAAAAAACAAAAAGTGGATACAAAGAGTTATGTCTACTAAATTCATCAATTTCATACCTCTCAAAAATGATGCATTAAGAAGGTTGATCAAGTCTTATTAACAACCACTTTCAATTAGCATGAAACTGAAGAACTTTCGTAAAACACTAAGTTACCTCAATAGGTATATGCATATCCCAAACTATAATTACATCATATTTCTGTTTGGTAGTAGGTAGAGGTAGATGAAAGCTTCCAATGGTGAGTGTCAGAGAATTCTCAATAACATTTACACCATTCACTTGAAATTACTTCTTCGAAATGTGCATCGTATGCTCATTACCATTGATATGAAAAGTGACTTTGCTTTTATTGCAATCAATAACAGCCCCTGCATTATTCCAAAAGGGTCTAGCAAGGATAATCGACATGTTGTTATCCTCGGGCATCTCAAGAATAAAAAAGTTCATTAAGATAGTAACATTTGCAACAACAACGGGCACATCCTCACACATACCGATAGGTATGGCAGTTGATTTGTCAGCCATTTTCAAAGATATTTTAGTAGGTGTGAGTTTATTCAAATCAAGTCTTTTATATAAAAAGAAAGGCATAACATTAACACCAGCTTCCAAATCACACAAAGCAGTTTCGACATAATTTCTTTTAATGGAGCAAGGTATAGTTGGTATTCTAGGATCTCGAAGTTTTTTAGGTACTCCATCCTTAAAAGAATAATTAGCAGGCATGGTGTTGATTTCAACTTCATGTATCTTTCTTTTATTAGTGATGATGTCTTTCATGTATTTATCATAAGGAGGCATCTTCAATATATCGGTTAAGCGGGTGCACAAAAAAACTGGACTAATCATTTCAGCAAAGTGTTCAAATTCTTCATCATCCTTTTTCTTAGACAATTTAGGTGGAAAAGGCATGTGTTTCTGAACCCATGGCTCTCTTTCTTTACCATGTTTTCTAGCCATAAAGTATTTTTTATCATAACGTTTATTTTTAGGTTGTGGGTTATCAAGATCAACAACAGGTTCTATTTCTACATCATTATCTAGTTCTGTATCATAACTAGGTTGAGTATCCTCATGAACATAACTATAATTATCATTATCACTAGGTGGATGTTCATTACCAGACTGAGTTTCAGCATCAGAAATAGAAACATCATTATTATCAGGAGGTTTTTCTATCTTGGGTTCACTAGAAGCATGCGAAGTCCTATCATTTTTCTTTTTCTTTTTCTTCTTAGAAGGACTAAGTGTATCTGCATTAATTCCTTGAGAGTCTTGTTCAATTATTTTAGGGTGACCTTCATGATAAAGAGGTTCTTGGGTCATTCTACCTCCTCTAGTCACTACTCTAATAGCATGATCATTCATATTATTATTCATTTCATCAAGCAATTCTTTTTGAGATTTAGCAACTTGTTCAAACTGAGTTTGAATCATAGAGGCATGTTTTCCTACACCTCTAACATCATTAATCATTCTAAATAACAAGTCACTCAAGTGGGCAACCATATAAAAATTATATTTCAATTGTTTCAGAACATTTGCATTGAAGTGATCTTGTTTCCTAATGTAGTTATCAAACTCATATAAGCATTGACTAGGATGCTTATTGTAAGGGATATCACCTTCATCAAACTTTAATAAAGAATTTACCTATACCACATGTGGAGGTTGTGACGTGTTAATTCCATGTATTTCTCCAATGGGTGGTAAATTCTTAACATCCTCAGCCTCAATACCTTTTTTCCTTCATACATTTCTTTGCCTCTTGCATATCTTCAGGACTGCGAAATAAGATACCCCTCTTCTTCGAAGTGGGTTCAAGTGGTGGTTCAGGGAGACTCCAATCATCATGATTCTTCAATATATTATTCAATAGTTCCTCAGCTTCTTCTGCAGTTCGTTCCCTGAAAACACAACCAACAAAACTATCTAGGAAGTCCCTAGAAGCATCAGTTAGTCCATTATAGAATATATCAAGTATTTCTTTTTTCTTAAGAGGATGATAAGGCAAAGCATTAAGTAATTGGAGAAGCCTTCCCCAAGCTTAGGGGAGACTCTCTTCTTTAATTTGCACAAAGTTAAATATTTTATGTAAGGCATCTTGTTTCTTATGAGCAAGAAAATATTTTTCAGAGAAGTAGTAAATCATATCTTGGGGACTAAGCACATAACTAGGAGTACGAGTATTGTACCATGTCTTAGCATCATCCTTTAATGAGAACTGGAATAATTTGAGAATATAATAGTAGCGAATCTTCTAATTTAAGCAAATAGGGTGGCTATATCATTCAATTTAGTAAGATGTTCTACCGTAGTTTCAGTTTCATAGCCATGAAAAGGATTAGATTCAAAAAAAGTAATTAACTCCCAGTCAAAAGAGAATTCATAATTCTTATCGATAACAAAGATAGGTGAAGTAGCAAACTTAGCATCACATTTCATTTTAGCCTTCAAATGTTCTCTTTATACTTCCATAGTAGTTTCTTAAGCTAATTTCTACCGTTAGAAGGAACAATCTCTCTAGATATTTCTCCATCCAAAGCATAACCTTCAGGTATCTTAGGCATTTCAAATCTAGGAGAGCTAGGACTAATAGGTGTTTCATAATTATTAGTTTCAAAGATCTCATTAGTTTCAGCAAGTTTAGCAGTTTCAATGATTTCATTCTCTCTAGCTGTAGAATTTGTTAATCAAGAAATTCACCTAATAGCACATTATCATCAGGCATGGAAGGTATCATCATAGGCATCATTCATAGTATATGTAGCATCATTCATATCAAGATTAATAGCATGTGGTGGCGTTGCAAACTTACTCATTAGAAGGTGAAACAAGTGCAGAGCTAGATGACAATTCCTTACCTCCCCTCATTGTAGAGGGAAAAATCTTGGTTTCCGTATCCTTCAGATTCTTCATACTTATAGATTGATATAAATCCCAAGTGACTCAATAAATATAGCTATGTGCCCGGCAACGGCGCCAGAAAAGGTCTTGTTAACCCACAAGTATAGGGGATCGCAACAGTTTTTGAGGGCCGAGTATTCAATCCAAATTTATAGATTTGACACAAGGGGAGACAAAGAATATTTGAGAGTATTAGCAGTTGAGTTGTCAATTCAACCACATCTAGAGATAAATATCTGCAGCAAAGTGATCAGTAGCACAGTAATATGATAGGTTGATAGCAGTAGTAACAGCAACAATAATAGTTTTGTAGCAAGTGCAATAGTAATAGCAGAAGTAGTAACTTAGCAAGAACAATAAGTCGAAAACTTGTAGGCACAGGATCGGTGTATTTGTTGGACGATATTCATCATATAACAATCATAACCTAGGGCGACCCAGAACTAGCTCCAGTTCATCAATTTAATCTAGGCATGTATTCCGTATATAGTCATACGTGCTTAAGGAAAAGAACTTGCATGACATCTTTTGTCCTACCCTCCAATGGCAGCGGCGTCCATAAGGAACTAAGGGATATTAAGGCCTCCTTTTAATAGAGAACTAGAAAAAATCATTAACACATAGTGAATACATGAACTCCTCAAACTACGGTTATCACCATGAAGTATCCCAAATATTGTCATTATGGGGTTGACGCTTCATAACACATAGTAGGTGCATATGACTAGGCAAGATCGGATCAAGAACATAGATATAATGATGATAACATAATGGTTCAGATCTGAATTCATGGCACTCGGTCCCTAGTGACAAGAATTAAGCATGGCAAAGTCATAGCAACATCAATCTTAGAACATAGTGGATACTAGGGATCAAGCCCTAACAAAACGAACTCGATTACATGACGAATCTCATCCAACTCCTCACTGACCAGCAAGCCTACGACAGAATTACACACTCTCGGTGGGGATCATCATGGAATTGGCGATGAAGGAGGGTTGATGATGATGAAGACCGAAGATTCCCCTCTCCGGAGCCCCAAACGGGCTCTAGATCTAGCCTCCCGATGAAGAACGGGAGGTGGCGGTGGCTCCGAATCGTGAAATGCGATGAAACTTTCTCCTTAATTTTTTTCTGGAAAAATAGGATTTATTACGCTGGAATTAGGGTCGGGGGGTCACGAGGCGAACACCACCTACCAGGCCGCGCTAGGGGGCTGGCGCGCCCTAGTGGGTGGTGGGCACCCTGGGCCCCCTCTCTGGTGGCTTTTGGCTCCAATATTCCTTAAATATTCTGAAAAAATTCTAAAAAAAGTTTTGTTCCATTCCGAGAACTTTTATTTCTACACAAAAAACAACATGGTAGTTCTGCTGAAAACATCGTAAGTTCGGGTTAGTTTCATTCAAATAATGCAAAATTAGATTCCAAAACAAGAACGAAAGCGTTAGGAAAAGTATATACAATGGAGACGTATGAGATATCAAAGGGGTAAAAAGTGGAGAAGAAGGTCTCACATCAACTAGGCATACGAACGAGCTATGGAGATGCCCGTCGATAGATGTCAATCCAAGGAGTAAGGATTGCCATGGAAATGATGCACCATAGCTATAAGTGTATGAGCTCAACTGAAGCTAAGTGGGGTTTGCATCCAACTTATTTGCTCATGAAGACCTCGGGCATTAGAGGAAGCCCGTCATCGGAATATACAAGCCAAGTTTATAATGAAAAAAGGAAATTCCGACTAGCATATGGAAGTTACAAAATAGGAGACTCTCTATATAAAGAACATGGTGCCACTTTGAGGCACAAGTGTGGTAAAGTATAGTAGCAAAGTCCCTTCTCTCTTTTGCTCTCATTTATTCTCTTTTTTCACGGTGGTATTTTTTCTTTTTTCTTTTGTTTTTTGCCGCCTCCCCCATTTTTATAAGAAAAATGTGGTGGGCTCATTTGGCCTCCCCATTTTTAATTTTTCATTCGGAGTCTCATCCCGACTTGTGCATGAATCATAGTATCCATCATCCTTTCCTCATTCGGACAACGCTCTAATAAGGATGATCATCACACTTTTATTTACTTACAACTCAATATGAAAAACTGATAGGACAATGTGAATCTATATGAATACCTCTGGTAGTGTACCAGGATGTGCAAGATCTACTGTGACATGTATCAAAAATATGATGAACGATGGCTTTGCCTCAAATACCATGGCAGCTATATGTGATCATGCAATGCAATACGATGATGAACAACTAGTGATGTGAAGTGATGATGGAATTTGCATGGCAATATATCTCATAATGGCTATGAAAATGCCATGATAGGTATGTATGGTGGCTGCTTTGAGGAACATATAATGAGGCTTATGTGCAACAGAGTGTGTCATGTTACTGGGTTTGTATGCACCGGTGAAAGTTGCACTGATGCTCGAGGTCAGAATGGGCTATGCACGGTACCGAATAGGCTAGCAAATATGAGAAGGTGAAAATGCATATGTCCATGGTATCACATTATTCATAACGAAACCATGTACTTATTGCAATTTTTTATTAGTTTTATCATAAATCAAAGTACTACTCGCATGCCCCATGGGAGGAGGTTGGTAGGAGTTAACCATCGCGCACCCCTGACTTGAAATAACACTAGGATTTCATCGAGGAATAAAAATGCGCACATATCATCACCATGCCTCTTTAATTTTTAGGCGGACAAGAAGTTAACACCTCTTATTATCAACACTTCTACGAATCAATAATTATGAACTCACACATTTTTCATATTACCACATCAATGTCATTAACCTGCAATTTCTCTATATGTGCCACATGATGGTTTTGATTATCACTCATGGAATACCTATTATTTTTGGACTAGTCTTATGACCCTTGCAAATTACCTTCACTATTTATAAACTCTCAACCAAATAGAATTGAACAACGAGAGCATATTATTTTTATAAAATCTACATGGCACCGTTCTCAAAAAGATATAAGTGAAGCACATAGAGTATTCTCATAAATTATGATGAAGGTTTGTCGGTCTCAAATAGCTGTACTAATGCTCTTAGGAATGCATATGATCTTTTAAAAAGTTTACAACATAGGGATGAACACTAATCTTTTTGAGATCTTCGTTTCTTTTGGAAGGAGGTGCTCTAATGCTCTTAGGAATGCATATGAACCTGGGACTTTTGTTTCGTGAGATACCCCAAGGCACCCCAAGGTAATATTCAAGAAAACCTAAGTGTCTAAGCTTGGGAATGCCCCAGCAGGCATCCCCTCTTTCTTCTCCAATCTATCAGTATGTCACTTGGATCTATATTTCTATATTTTTATTCATCACATGATATGAGTTTTGCATCGAGTGTCGTGTACTTTTGTTTATTTTAGTTTTAGTTTCCCACAATCAACATTTGTTGGAAATGCTTTTAGAGACTGACACACTTTCATCATATATTTTTTGAAAACTCTATGTGCTTCACTTATATCTTTTGAGCTAGGCAATTGTTCTAGTGCTTCACTTATATCTTGTTAGAGCACGACGACGGTTATATTTTATAGAAGTAGTTGAACTATCATGCTTCACTTAAATCTTTTTGGGACTATAAGGCAATAGGAATGGTAATTTGCACATGTTATAAGACTAGTCCAAAAATGATAGGTATTCAAGGGTGTATAATAAAAACTTTAATGTACCTCCCCAAATAAGAAACATGTGTTGATTATATTGATGTGGTAATATGAAAGAATATACATTCATGATTGTTGGTTAGTAGAAATATAGTGATTAAAATTTGTTATCCAATTCTCACCTAAGTTTTGGTCATGGCATGGTGATGAGGTGTGAGCACCTGAAATGAAATCATATCGTGTTCTTCGAATCGGGGGCGCGTGATGGTTAACTCCTCCCAACCTCCTCTTTATACTTGCTTTGGGTTTTCCGTGAAGAGGAACGGGTTATTGCAGCACAATGTGGGTAAGTATTCCCCTCAGTTATGAAACCAAGGTTTATTAAACCAGTAGGAATACCAATCTTGAACCTTCTTCAGCGGCTGCAGACAAAAGAGCAAACAACTTGCACCCACCGATGGCAAGAGGGTTGTCAATCCCCTTGGTCTCGTTATTTGCAAGCAAGTGAGTTTTTTAGGTAATTGTAAATGACAAAATAAAATAAAAGCAAGTAAATGTGAGCAAAGTAATAATAGTGTTTCTAAATATATAAGTGAATAGACCCGGGGGTGTAGTGTTCTCTAGTGGCATCTCTCATAGAAATAGCATACGATGGGTGAACAAACTACTATTGGGCAATTGATAGAAAAGCATATAGTTATGTGATTTTCATGCCAATAATCATGTGTTTATAGGCATCACGTCCATAAGCAAATAGGCTGACTCTTCCCTCCACCTACTACTATTATTCCACTCATCGACCGCTATCCAGCATGCATCTAGAGTATTAAGTAAAATGGAGTAATGGTTGGAGAATGATGACATGATGTAGACAATGTAAACTCAAGTAATATGAATTAGCCCCATCGTGTTATCCTTAGTAGTAGCAACACAAAGACATATCTTGTCCCCTACTTTGTCACTAGGATATAGAAACTTGCCATGTTGAACCTACCACAATGCACCACTCCCACCGAATAAATATCAATCTAGTTGGCCAAACTATCTCAATAGATCGGAGAGCATTGCAGAGCTATAATGACCATGCAAATAAGAATCATAATAATCAGGTTTAACTCAAATACTTTTCATGGATAATCTGAACATAAACCAACAATTCATCGGATCCCAACAAATGCACCATACAAAGGGATTACATTGGATAGATCAAGGCAAAGATGCAATGAACATTGTATTGAAGATCAAAAGAGAGAGAGAGGTATTGTCATCTAGGTTCTACTTACGAACCTGTAGGTTAGTGGTGAACTACTCACACATCATCATGAGGGCATCAAGCTTGATGAAGAGGCCCTCCGTGATCGATCGCCCCTCCAGCAGGGTGCCGGAACGGAGCTCTAGATGGGCTCACCGTAACAAAGACTTGGGGCGGCATAAAAAGTGTTTCGGGACTTCCTATAGGGGTTTTCGGATATTAGAGAATTTATAGGCGAGAGAGGGCATCGGGAGAGACACAAGGGGGCCAGCACACATCAGGGCGCGACCCCCCTAGGGTGTGCCCTGTTGTGTGCTGGTGTGTTGGTGTCCGTGTGGGGCTCCTGGCCTCCTTCTGAAGCTTCTAGGTCTTGTTTGGTCCAGAAAAAATCATAAAAAAGTTCCTAAGCAATTGGACTTCGTTTTGTACTATAAACCTAAAAAGTAAAAACATGCAAAAAACAACAACTGGCACTAGGCACTGGGTCAATAGGTTAGTGCTAAAAAATATTATAACTTGCTAAACAAATGCCCAAAAAGTATCCTACAATAATAATATATCAGCATGGAATAATAAAAAATTATAGATACATTGGAGACGTATCACCTCCCTAGGGGCATGCGGTAGTGCTTTGCTTCGAGAGAGCTAATAAGGCTTCACAATAACTATATGAGTTCTTCATGACTAATGTGAGTCCATGGATATACGCACTCTCACCTTTCCGTAATTTAGTAGTCTCTTCAGTACCATGTATTGCCCTTCTCACCTCGAGAGTTGGTGCAAATTTTCCTAGTGCATCCAAACCCCGTGGTATGATTCACCCTATCGCACATGAGCGACCTTATATGTTCCTCAAAACAGCCACCCACTAATGCAGGAAGGTCCGAAGATGACACATCAATCAGAGACCCTTTGACCAAACTGCGTGTGATGCACGAATCACAAATGGTATAGTTCTTGCTCTATCGCCAATAACACAAACTATGCGCGATGGCGGATCCATCAAGCATAATTCAGAAAGGACTTACATGTGCGGTGCGTGCGATACAGTTCTAACATATGAAATGTTTGCGATTAGCTAAAATGACACAAAGGGTTATAAAGATCCAGATGTGTGCAATACAAGACACATAGATCACTATGAAAATTATGTGCAATGATGCAACAGAGAACATACGATTTAGCGTCAGAAGATTTGTGTGATATGTGGAAAACAGGTCAACAATCATTCGTGTGGGAAGACCGAGAATAACATAGATGAGTCATCCTAACGAACGGTGTGTGTTGTGGGCAGACGATGGCTAGTCAACAATTGTCAGTGCATGTTGAAATCATTGCTGGCATGTCCCTTAACTTAATCGTATGAGATGTGATTTGCTTTGTTTGCACAACATCTATATGCTATGTATACAGAACAACAACATATGCACTTATGAGAACATGATTGCATAACCAAAAAAGAACACAATGCCATTTACAATATTGTATCACAAATACAAGAAATATTACAAGGTTCAAATTCTAGATTTACAAGGTTCAAACTCATGTCTATGATCAGGAAACCTTAAACATCTTTGATCAACGAGCTAGTCTAGTAGAGTCTCACTAGGGACACGGTATTGTTTATGTATTCAGGCATGTATTTAAGTTTCCAGTTAATACAATTTTAGCATGGATAATAAACATTTATCATGAATAAGGAAATATGATAATAAGCAATTTATTACTGCTCTAGAGCATATTTCCAAAAAGTGTATGCTAACACTTGACATGATAATACTAATAACATACACATGGTGTCATCTCGTAGTATATCTATGGGGACCCCGACTCATAAGTCATGATCACCGAATGCACACGTACAGTGATCCCAGAGATCAATGCTCACTGAACACAAAGAAGCTGGATAATAAGAGTCTTACATCCACACATACCGTCTTACACAAATTATGACCATTATGGGTAAGTCTCACATATATAGGGCCATGAAGGCCAAACAACAAACATAAACTCGCAACAGAAATCTTGATCGATATCATGGACCCATCCTATCTGCCTTTACCCTACATGCATTGTGACTAGGAAGCGGACTAATTTGCATGATCGTCACCAAGATACTCTTCACCATATTACTACTCTTCCATGCATGACTAATTACATAACCAATGGCTAGCCAATGAGTACTTTGAATGTACTCGCAAGCAATGTTATAGAACTAAGTCAGTAATTTTGCAGAAAGCTAATTTGAGTGCAATGACATGTTCTATCAACTTGAAAAGCATGCATCATGAGGATACGAGTATCCATATGAGAAGGTTACAGATATCAATATATATGGAGTTTGGAACAACTCAAGTTTAACCATCACTTTGATTCATCCAACTGAACTCGTGTATATCCTCCCCCCCCCCACACACAAACACTAGGTTTTGTAAAACATTGGATGTAGTTTAACCAGCACCACCCAACTGTTCTTGACCGTGGACACGGCTATTTGAATAGTTTTACACTCTGCAGAGGTTTCACACTTTACCCACAACACTCGGGGAACATCCGTGTCAAGCCACGACTCATGGTATATTACATACCCGAGGTAATTACCCGCACAATGCCTTTACCTTGACAATGCTAAACAAAGAGTCCACTCTTCAGCACAAAGCCCGCATGAGGTACATCACTAGTACCATCCATGAGGGGACCGACGGTGTGCCCTGTGTATCTGAAAACATTCATAGTCGTCCATTCAGGCACGACCCCGTACCCAGAGTGACCATGTCACTCTCGCCACTAGTAATGCGGGCTCTCTGCTAGGTTTGACCGAAGTAATCAACAAAGCCCCATCCCATAAGGGGTATCGTCGTCATACATGTAATGTTGGGAACAATTGACAAATCTTAAATCTAATACGGTTTCGAAAACACACACACAACTTGTCTCGCTACACCACTTCTTTATCAAGCACAACTCCTCCCTCGGGCACTAGTGGCACACGATTGTGTTTTTGAAAAGTCTTTGAAAGTACTTTTGTTTCCAACACTATGCAAATTCCATTCCCACTTGTGTAGCAACTAATTTATCAATATATTTACTTCACACCGGCATAACCCTCATAGGAAGCTAGGGTCATGCACAATGCAAGTATCAATGAGGAACATGACAGAGACAACCCACCAAGGGGCTCACCATATCATCATGATTTCAATGCAACAATTTAAAGTGCTATATTACATGCATAAAGGGGTTTCATCGACATTTCAAGGGGCTTCTTTCCTGGCTTAACAAACTCTTCGGGGTCTTCGAAAGGTTCTGGTCCAACTTCTTCGTCAACAACATAATCTATCATCTCAATATAACGGGCAAAAATAAGACCACGACAAAAAAATAGGAAAAATACATCACTCCTAAAAGTGTCAAACATTTTTTTATAAAATAATAGATTGAAAACTAAAAATATCATAATTCTAGTTTGGGGGTTTGGAGTGCTAAAAATAGAGCAAATGATTTAAATAGTGGATTTAAATATTTTACATAGGATTTTAATTAAGAAGAGTACAAAAAAGTTTATTTGTCATCATGAAAATTATACACTTAAATAGGTTGGAATTTTATATGAGTATACGAGGTTGAATCATTGGATTTGGATAAATAATTTGGGCTATGGAATTTTTGGAAAATAGAGATAAAAATAAAAAGGAAAAACATGCCAAAAGTGGCTAGGCTAGAACAGCAAGTAGCTGGGCCGACCTAGAGCCAAAGCGGCCCAGTCGAGCTAGACACACGCGCTAGTCGGGTTCAAACCCGACAGGCAGGGCCCAACTTCAGCTGCTAAGGGGAGGAGAGAGGTGTGAGGATGATAGGTGGATCCCACCTATCATCTTCAACTTCATGTCAGAATGGGGGCAAGCTCACTGGTGCCTTTTCTGGCAATGGCTCGGGGTGGGGTTGGCACCGTTGGGCTCATGACGATGATGGAGGGAGTCGCTGGAGAGGCCTTGGTCCCCGGTGATGAGGAATAGTAGCGGAGCGGCTTCAGGAGATGGTCGCCGGGGATGTCTCCGACTGCAAATCGCACGGGAAAATGGTGGGAAAATGTCAGAGAGATGAGGGGGGTCAGAGGAAATAGAACGGGGCTAGAGATGCTCCCTACCGAGAGATCAGTGGTGGCTCGACACAACGGAGATTGAGCTCGAGCTCAAGCTAGGGCAGCTCTGAGGAGGAGAAGGTGGTGCGGTGGTTCAATTGAGGAGGGAGAGGCTCTAGAGGGAAAGAGAGAGAGGCCCGGGTTGCCCTCCTTATAGGTGGACGGTGCCCACGGCCATGGCACAGGCATCGCCAGAGATCTCGAGGGAGCTTTGGGGCATGTCCGTGGAGCTTGTTAGCATGGTCTTCATGGGGGGAGGAAAGGGGGAAGCAGGCATCGACTAAGTGCCTGTGCGTGCGAGGTCTCCCATTGCGGCTCTCATGCGGCCGACGAGCATGTAGAGAAAAGCAACAGGAGGGAGAAAGGTGTTGGAAATATTGCCTAGAGGCAATAATAAATGAGTTATTATCATATTTGCTTGTTCATGATAATCGTTTATTATCCATTCTATAATTGTATTAATTGAAAACTCAGATACATGTGTGGATACACAGACAACAAAGTGTCCCTAGTAAGCCTCTACTAAATGAGCTCGTTGATCAAAGATGGTTAAGGTTTCCTAGCCATAGACATGTGTTGTTATTTGATAATGTGGTCACATCATTAGGAGAATGATGTGATGGAAAAGACCCAAACTATAAATGTAGCATATGATCATGTCATATTATTGCTATTGTTTTATGCATGTCAAGTATCTATTCCTATGACCATGAGATCACACAACTCCCTGACACCGAGGGAATGCCTTGTGTATGTCAAACGTCACAACGTAAGTGGGTGACTATAAAGGTGCTCTAAAGGTATCTCCAAGGGTGTCTATTGGGTTGGCGTGGATCGAGACTGGAATTTGTCACTTCATATGATGGAGAGGTATCTCTGGGCCTACTCGGTAATACAACATCACACTTGCAAGCAATGTGACTAAGGAGTTAGTCACATGATCTTGTATTACGGAACGAGTAAAGAGACTTGCCACTAACGAGATTGAACTAGGTATGGAGATACCGACGATCAAATCTTGGGCAAGTAACATACCGATGGACAAAGGGAACTACATACGGGATTTTATAAATCCTTGACATCGTGGTTCGACCAATAAAGATCTTCGTAAATATTTATATATGGGAAGTCATATTTTGGCTACCAAATTTTTTTGGGGTTTTTTGGGTATCGAGAAGGTTCTAGAAGCTTCTAGAAACTTCCAGAGGAGTCCGACAGTCCACCAATGGTTCCACCACGTCCCAATGGTTTGCATGAGCTTAGGGGAGGCACACTAGCCTTATTGGGCAAAGCGCAAAAGTCCCTCAAGGCCCATGTGGCTTGGGAGAGGTGGAAAGTCCATCTAGTCTTGGAAACGGGGGAATTGGACTAGCAGTCCAACTCCTCCCTCTTGTCTGCACCCTTGGACGTGGAGGGGTTGATCTCCACGCCCCTCCACCTATATATAGAGGGGAGGAGCGCCCCAAGAGCACACACGAAACCCTTGCCGCCCCTCTCTCACCCAAGATTGTTTTCTCCTTCGTTTGTGGTTTTGGTAGTGCTAGGCGTTGCCCTGCCAGGATAGCACCACCACCATCGCCACCATGTTGTTGCGTTGTCGGAGAACTCAGCTACTTCTCCACCCCCCGCTTGCTCGATCAAGAAGGCGAAGACGTCATTGAGCTGTACATGTCCTGAACGTAGAGGTGTCGTCCATTCGGTGCTAATCGGAAGGACCATGATTGGATCACGGGATGGATCGTGATTGGATCGCGGGATGGCTTGCGATTTGGATCACGAAGATGTTCGACTACATCAACCGCATTTCTTAACGCTTCCCACTTAGCGATCTACAAGGGTATGTAGATCCACTCTCCCTCTCGTAGATGCTCATCACCATGGTAGATCTTGTGTGTGCGTAGGAAATTTTTTGTTTCCCATGCAACGTTCCCTAACAGTGGTATCAACGCTAGGTCTATGCGTCGATGAGATCACGAGTAGAACACAAAGGAGTTTGTGGGTGTTGATATTCCGATTGCTTATTCCCTATCTCTTTTCTTGATTCAGTGGTATTTTGGGATGAAGCGGCTCAGACCAACCTTACTTGTCCACATACCAAAGACCGGTTCCATCGACTGACATGTGACTTTATTTCATAAAGATGGCTGGCGGGTGTCTATCTCTCCCACCTTAGTTGGATCGGATTCGACAAAGGCATTCCATGAGAAGATTGCATAGCAATTTGTGTATCACCATTGTGCTTTTGCGTACGTAAGAATCGTTCCTGCTAGATACCCATAGCAGCCACGTAAAACATGCAACAACAATTACTGGACATCTAACTTGTTTTTGCAGGGTATGTTGTGATATGATATGGCCAATGACATGATGAGATATATGTGATGTATGAGATGATCATGTTTTGTATAGAATATCATGACTTGCATGTCGATGAGTACGGCAACCGACAGGACCCATAGGGTTGTCTTTAATTATTGTATGACCTGCGTGTCAATCATTAAGCACTATGTAATGTTTTACTTTATCGCTAAGCGATAGCAATAGTAGTAGCAGCATGGTTGGTGCAAAACAAACGATGGCGACACAACGATGGAGATCATGATGATGGAGATCATGATGTTATGCCGGTGACGATGGAGATCATGTCGGCGCTTTGGAGATGAAGATCAAAAGCACAAGTTCTTGGCCATATCATGTCATTTATGATTTGCATGTGTTGTTAATCCTTTTATGCATCTTATTTTTCTTTGGACGACGGGAGCATTATAAGGTGATCCCTCACTAAATTTTCAAGATAAAATTGTGTTCTCTCCGAGTGTGCACCTTTGCGAAATTTTGTCATTTCGAAGCACCACGTGATGACCGGGTGTGATAGACTCTATGTTCACATACAATGGGTGCAAGCCAGTGTTGCACATGCGGAACACTCGGGTTAAACATGATGAGCCTAACATGTACAGACATGGGCTCAGAACACAAGTGACTAAAAGGTCGAACATGAGTCATATAGTAGATATGATCAACATGGAGATGCTCACCATTGAAACCACCTCATCCCACGTGATGATCGGACTTGGGTTGGTGAATTTGGATCATGTAACACTCGGATGACCAGAGGGATGTCAATTGGAGTGGGAGTTTTTAAATTAATATGATTAACTAAACTCCTTATCATGAACATAGTCTAAATTTGTCTTTGCAAAATTATGTTGTAGATCAATAGCTCGCGTTGTAGCTCCCCTATTTTTTTGATATGTTCCTAGAGAAAATAGAGTTGAAAGATGATGGTAGCACTAATGCAGACTGGGTCAGTTGTCTGAGGATTGTCCTCATTGCTGCATAGAAGGCTTATGTCCTTAATGCACCGCTCAGTGTGCCACCCCCTCAAGTGTTGTCTATGGGTGTTGACAACATCTGTCAGGTACATTTTTGATGACTACTTGATAGTTCAATGCGTCACTTAGAATTGAGGCTCCAAAACATTTTGAACGTCACGGAACATATGAGATGTTCTAAGAGCTGAAATTGGGATTTCAGGCCCATGCCCGTGTTGAGAGGTATGAGACCTCTAACAAGATTCTTTGCCTGCAAGATGAAGGACAATAGCTCAATCGATGAGCATGTGCTCAGATTTTCTGGGTGCTACAAGCGCTTGAATCGAGTGGGAATTGGTCTTCCAAATAAGATAGTGATTGATATAGTTCTCCAAGTCACTGCCACCAAGCTACTAGAGCTTCGTGATGAACTATAAGCATGCCAGGGATGGAAAAGATGATCCCTGAGCTATTCACGATGTTTGACACCACGAAGGTAGAAATAAAGAAGGAGAATCAAGTTTGATGGTTAGTAAAACCACTAGTTTCGAGAAGGGTAAGGGAAAGAAGGGAAACTTCATGAATGGCAAGCCAGTTGCCGCTCTAGTGAAGAAACCCAAGGTTGAGCCCAAACCCGAGACTAAGTGCTTCTATTATGAGGAGAACGATCATTGAAGCGGAACAATCCTATATGCTTGGTAGATAAGAAGGCTGGGAATGTCAAAAAAAGTATATTTGATATACCACTACTAGAAAAACGGCTATAGCTAATATGGACATTAATGGCGCACCATGTATGTGGTGCACTAGATATAGGTGCGCCATTAATGGCAATATTACTAATGGCGCACCCGGTGTGTGGTGCGCCATTACAAGTTTTGTCCTGGCCCCACACCCTTCCCAGACTTAGCAGTGGCGCACCAGGGGGAAGTGTGCCATTACTAGTTTTAACTAGTAGTTTTAACTAGTAATGGCGCACCACACCCACGGTGCGCCACTACTAACAATTTTTTTTCATTTTTTTTTCAAAACTAGTAATGGGGCACCACACACCAGGTGCGCCATTAGTAACCCTGGTTACCAATGGCACATTCTTAGGAGGTGCACCATTTGTAACCTGAGAGCAGCTAGATATTTTTGACAGCCACCTACCACACTCACTTTCCCCACTTCATTCTCTCCACCTCTACCAAGCTTGGTCTCGGCTGCCTCCTCCTCCTCACCTCATTTGCACCATAGATTCACCCAAATTAAGTGGTTAAATTTCCTTTTTTTTGATAGGTAAGTAAGGGGAAAGCTTTCTTTATGTTCTAGATCTACTTTTTTCTCCCTCCAACGTACACACTTTTTATGGCCTAGATCTACGTATGTTTGTGGTGTTGCATATGTTTGTGTTTGCAGGTACCGGTATTTGAAATGCGATAGTTGACAATATTTTGCCAGAATGTTGATTCATTTCCGTTTCGGCGAGAATTTGGCACTATGCATTATTTTTGGTCCTATTTTCAGGCAAAGTCATGCCAAATTTTTTTTGGTTCTAAAATATCGTTTTGCTCTACCCCGCAGGCGACCATGGTCCGCACGATGACCGAAGGCATCGTGAATAGGTTTTTGAGCTCCACGAAGGCCAAGATGCTTCAAAAGAACGAGACGGAGATAAGATGTCTGTGTTGAAGATGCAAGTTGAAGAGCCTTATGGACCCAGATTCCAGACAGGTGCGGGACCACCTGCTC
Source organism: Hordeum marinum (assembly GCA_022496015.1). Taxonomy (NCBI): domain Eukaryota; kingdom Viridiplantae; phylum Streptophyta; class Magnoliopsida; order Poales; family Poaceae; genus Hordeum; species Hordeum marinum. Next base: position 363,194,354 of record CM039675.1, on the reverse strand, counting down.
GTGCGTGGTTTCATGGATGGCTATCGGTGGCAAGGTGATGAAGACGATTATGAAGTCGTCCATGGGGGCCGAGCAAGAAATAAGGAAGGGCAGCAAGACAATAGCGGCGAGGGCGGGCGAGAAGACGAAGAATCTCCAAGACATGATCATGAAGTAGATGCATGACGCAGTCATCATGTAGAAGATGCTGAACATGATGATGAGGAAGATCAAGACGAAGGGCATGATCATGAAGATGAAGATGCCGGAGCAGACGACGATGGACCATCGATGGGCTGGGTGCAGGACCCTCATATTCAAGAACTGCTTCTCAAAGCGTACGAGTAACGCAAGACCTGCCGCCCAAGAGAAAGCCAAGCTGGATCAACTGGAGATAGACGCGGTTACTCCATTGTATGAAGGATGCAGGCCTGAGGATACCCGCCTGAAAGTAACACTCATGGCTCTGGAGATGAAGGTAAAACACAAAATGACCGACGCATGCTTCGACGAGAACTTGTCATTCTGGCATGAACGTCTTCCCAAGGGGAACAAGTGCCCGCCCAGTTTCGAGGAGGCGAAGAAAATCGTGTGTCCTCTGGATTTACCGCATGTGAAATACCATGTGTGCATGAACGATTGCATCATTTATTGGGACGAGCACGCGGAGTCTACCATATGTCCGGTGTGTGGCGTCACTCGATAGAAGAAGAGGAAGAAAGCTCCTCGAAAAGTGGTGTGGTACTTTCCGATCACTCCTCGTCTGCAACGGTATTTCGCGGACCCTAAGCAAGCAGAGCTCGTGCGTTGGCACGCTGATAGGGAGGAGAAGAAGCGAGAAGATGATGGAAATGATCCGGAGATAAATTAAAAAGACAAGATGCCGAGTCACCCTAAGGATGCAAGCCAGTGGCAAGCGTTGAACTTTGAACACCCAGAATTTGGGGACGATCCCAGGAACATCATGCTAGGCGCGAGCACCGATGGAGTCAATCCGTTTGGCAGCCAGAGAAGCACACATAGCACCTGGTCTGTGTTTGTGTGGATGTACAACCTTCCCCCCTGGATGTGCATGAAGAGGAAGTACATTCACATGAGTATGCTAATTGAAGGGCCAAACAACAAGGGAACGACATCAATCTGTATCTGGGCTGCTAAAAGAGGAGCTAGACACGCCGTGGAAAACGCAGCCAATACGTGGGAAGCCGCAGCGAAACAATATTTCCCTATGAGAGCCGCACTGCTCATGACGGTGCCCGACTATCTCGGTTACGGATATGTCGCGAGGCAGGTGGTCTACAGATTTTATGCATGCGTCAGGTGCATGGATGACACAACGTATCGCCAACTAGATAGAGATCCCGGGTCTTCAAAAACGATGTTCATGGGACATCGATGGTGGCTTCGCAACGATAACGCATGGAGAAAACGCAAGGATCTGTTCGATGGTGAAACCGAACCCCGAAGACCCCCACGTACGAGGAGCGGCGAGGAAATAGACGAGCCGTTGAAAAATTGGAAAGAGTGCCCACCGCCGGGAAAGAAGCAAAAGGCGCCAGAGCCGTTGCTGAAGGTATGGAAAACGAGGTCTTTTTTCTGGGACTTGCCGTACTGGAAGATCCTCCGTGTGCCTCACAGCCTTGATGTCATGCATATCACCAAGAACATGTGCAAGACTCTGCTTGGTACCCTGCTCAACATGCCCGAGAGGACCAAAGATGGGCCGAAAGCAAGGGCAGACTTGCAATCAATGGGCATCAGGGAGGAGCTTCACGCAAAACGCCCTAATGATGATGATGATGATGATGATGATGAGGCGAAGGACACGGAAAGTCGTCGCAAAGGCAAAAAGGCCAAGAAGATCGAATATGACTACCCTCCTGCGTGCTTCACTCTAAGTCAGAAGGAGATCGAGCAGTTTTTTACCTGCCTCGTAGGAGTAAAACTTCCTTATGGTTACGCAGGGAAGATAAGCAGATACCTAGACTCAGCAAAGCAGAAGTTCAGCAGGATCAAGTCTCATGACTGTCACGTGCTGATGACACAGATACTTCCAGTTGCAATCCGTGGGATCATGGACGTGCACGTCCGTGAAACGCTATTTGGCCTATGCAACTTTTTCGACGTCATCCCTCGGAAGTCGGTTGGCGTGAGGCAACTCAGAAGGCTATATGAAGAGATCGTGGTGATACTATGCGTGCTTGAGATGTACTTCCCGCCCGCATTCTTCGACGCTATGGTGCATCAGCTGGTCCATATTGTGGAGGATATCATCCAACTCGGGCCGACGTTCCTGCACAGCATGATGCCGTTTGAAAGGATGAATGGTGTCATCAAAGGATACGTTCGCAACAGGGCACGTCCAGATGGAAGCATAGCCAAGGGCTTTCCGACCGAAGAGTGCATCTCCTTCTACACGAATTATCTAGGCATCGAGAACCCCGTTGGTCTGCCCGTCAACAGGCACCTCGACAGGCTCGCTGGATGGGGTCACCACGAGGGTCAGCGCGAAATGCATGTCGACTTCAAGGGTCGACTCGCTGACTTTGAAAGAGCAAACCTAGTCGCGCTACAACACATAGACGTGGTCAATCCTTGGGTGGTAGAGCACAAAACCTTTATTGAGAAGACGTACAATGACCGAGGCCAACAGAGGACGGATGGAGATATAATTAAAGAGCACAACTCATGTTTCACGCGTTGGTTCAAGGACAAGCTTCTGTCGTGCGCTTTACATGAGGATTCTTCCGCGGAAGAAAAACTCATATTCGCCTTATCACAGGGCGCCGAGCACAACCTGATGACCTATGAGGCATACGATATCAACGGCTACACATTCTACACTGAGGAAAAGGACATGAAGAGCGATTATCAGAACTCCGGGGTAACGATGGAATCCTACACAGGTAACGACAAGGACAGATACTACGTAAGGATCGAGGAGATTTGGGAGCTGAGCTACGCTTGAGAGAAGGTCCCGATGTTCCGTGTCAGATCGGCCAAGAGCGTCCTAAAAGAAGACCGGTATTTCACCACCATGGTTATACCCGAAGCCAAATCCAAGACCGCGGGCGCAAACGTCACCGCGAAAAATGAGCCATGGGTACTGGCTTGCCAAGTGGACCAATGCTTCTTCATTACCGACCCGTCAAAGCCCAGTCGTGTTGTCGTGAGGAGAGGCAAAAGGAACATCATCAGAATGGATGGAGTCTCCAATGAGCAATACTTCGACAAGTACAGTGACCTGAAGATGGGACATGACGACGACGATGAACTACTATACACCACAAGAAGCAGGAGCATCCAACCTAAAGGACATCCGTTCAAGAGAAGAATTCAAGGGGTTGCGGGGCTAAATTATTCAACCGCGAGAAAGAAGGGCAAGAATATTGTGAAAAGATAGCTAAGATCGAATCACGATGTGTCGGCCGCATGTGTGTGTCAGTGGCAAGCTCAATCTTTGATGACTATTATTTCATGTCACTTGATTTCAACCATGTCATCTAATTCTAAATCTTTGCACAATGGTTTTATCACTCCATTTGCATTTTCCTTTTCTTTTATCTCAAATCTTAAATTATTACATGCAACTAAAAATCCAAAAAAATAAAAAAAGTTAGTAATGGCGCACCAGGAGAAGGTGCGCCATTGCTATCACGGCGTTTATGGCGCACCCCTAAAAGGTGCGCCATTGCTATCCTTATTTATGGTGCACCCCTCCGAGGTGCGCCATTGCTATCCTTGTTTATGGCGCACCCCTAAATGGTGCGCCATTGCTATCCTTGTTTACTTTGATTGATTCAGCTACCGTCTTCCTCTTGTCTCCATCCATTCCCTCCCCATTCTCATCCTCTCCTCCACTGATTCCTCCTGTAGTCATGCGTCGCCGATGCCCCTTCCTCTTGTTGTTGCGCCCTGCCCTGCCTAGCACCCATCCACCCCCACCCCCACCCCCTCCTACACTCCTATCCCCCCTCTACGTTTCCCCTCTGAACCGCAGGCGGCGACGGCAGCGCACCAAGCCAGCGACCCCAACCCCACCTCCCTTCACCGGCCGGCGTGTCCACCCTCGCCTTCCTCCTGCTGCTGCTCCGAGTGATGCCGCAGGCCCCTGTCTCGCCTCCCTCCCTCGTCTCGTGGCCGGTCGCGGTGGTATGGCGGCGTGAATCGAGCAGCGCGGCCTACGACCAAGGCGAGGGACAAGGACGAAGAGCGACCACGGCGGCGAGCTGTAGTGCCGCGTCGTCGACAAATCCCCTCCTCCCCACCCTGCACAGTCCCAAGGTATGCATAGACGCTATAGAGCATATCTTGCCCTTTCCTCAGAAAGCTATAACTTATCATTTTTTTATGATTTGAGGAGTTTCTGAAATGCATGAAACCAGATGGTAGCTATATGGTGAGCATTAGTTTTTCTTAGCTTGTTGAATCATGTACTAGGAATGACCTGAAGCTCATCCACATGATACATTGGTTGTACATGAGAATTGCTAATTGTATCAACAAAACATGTATAGAATACTCAAAAGTATCTTGGTGTGTTGTCATGCGCTTGGTATGGAACATAATACGTTCAGTGGCTATTAGGTCTTGCTCCCTCTGCACAATTCTCTGGTGGAGCCTACCATATTATAACACTTGCAAAAGATGTTGCTTACACTACTAGTTGTGCAATGTACTGGATGCATCTATTGTTGTTCGATTCGGTGATTTCATTGATGTTCTGAGAGGCACTCGGTACATGGTCAAAGTCGAGTATGCCAACATATGAAAAGTTTAATTATGCTACCTAAAATCAACCGATGACCTCTGGGCACCCATGCAAAAGCGATAGTTTTTTCATCACATACCATAGCTTCAATGTTTATTACCTTGATTTTGCAAAGTACAAAAACAGAAGGTTAGTTCACTTAACCCAAAATAAAAGTTTAGAGACTCTCACTCTAGAAGGCGTATCTTGGAGCAATCTCCCACCTTTTGGGAAGCTACCAAACCTCAAGGGCCTCTATTTGAAGAAAATTTCTAGAATACTCTAGTTTGGGCCTATATGTTGGTTGTGCCTATATGTAGGCCTTTTTGTGCAGGGACAAATAGGTACCCCTTTCTCCTGAAATGTTGATTAATTTCCGTTTCGGTTGAGAATGGGGCACTCCTAGGTCAAGAAAATTAGCAAAGGTCATGCCCATTTTTCTTGACCTAGAAGGTGCCCGATTCTCAACCGAAACAAAAATCAATCAACATTTACAGACAATGTTATTTCTACAAAGCAAATATTTCTAAGTGGCTTTTATAGTTTTCCCTTAGGTTGAAATGCAAACTATTTTTCCTCTAAATCTGAGAAGAAGAGATACTACCCTGATCTCATCCAATAACTCTAGTAGCCTTTTTCCTATGTAGCACGAACAAGGTCGACAACGATGAGGCCGGCAGTTTGGACAAGCCATTCTAGGAGTTGTCCCAGGAGATGGAGGAAGAACCTCACCGCTATGAGGACGCCGCGGAAGACACCGATCCCAACTACACAACCCCTAGTGGCGTCGGGGATGACACCACTGATGGATCCGCCGGGGATGCCACCACTGATGATGGCAGCGAACGCACAGATGGCAGCCAACCAAAGAGGCAACGGAAGGACCGGCGCCCGAACGTGCTCGGCACCGTCAAGGAGGAATTTACCAAAGTGTCCTCCAGTGGGCATCCACGGCGCCCAAAGAATTAGTCGGTGGGTACACGGGACAACTCAGGTGCATTCTCCGGAGCACCGTCTCTATTAATACCGAGAACCTAAGGCATCGTGACCGAGGGAATTTGCACTACCTCCTCTTCACGAAGCTGCACGAACGATACAAGTTCCCCGGTGACTTTGCAACACACGCCTCTCAGGGAATAAAGTGAACAGTGCCGCCCTCACGAAGATGAACACGGCCCTGGCTACTTGGAGAGCCGCGGTGAAGAGAAGGATTCTAAGAGGTGATAGTTATGAGAAGATCAAGGAGACAAATCCTTCGATCAGCGAAGCTAACTACTTGGAGTTCAAGATAGAGTGCGAGAGGAATGCATCCGTGGAATCAAGTCAGTGGGGGAAAGATATGCGGGACTTGAACTTAGGGGTCCACAAACTCAGTCCCGGCGGTTACAGTGTGGCGGAACCTAAATGGGACAAGGAGGACGCGGAGCGTGCCGACCAAGGCCTACCGCCCCTCTTCAATAAATACCATGAAAAGCAGACCAGGAACTATGTCAGGGCCCGGTACAAGGTGGACCCGGTAACAAAGGAGCTTACCACGGATCCGAAGGTGAAGGAGCTTGAGCATGCTCTGGTAAGGAATACAACCCCGCATAATTAGCTCCATATGGTTGCATTCTAATTAATGAAGCCAAATTTATAATGGTTCAGGTTCCTTCCGCAGGAAACTAAAAGCAGTAGCGCGGGGTCTCAGAGCTCCCCGTCTGCCCCTTGGGACACCACTTTAAATAGGGCGTTGAATGTAATGAAACAGAAGGATAAGTTCAGTAAGCCATTGTCAGCTGGTCGTGTAGCCGGCGAAGACTTGTCCACGAAATGGTCGGAATACTATAAGGCTGGGCGAAAGAAGAGAAAGACCAGCTCGAAAAGCCAGGAGCACGAGGTTAAAGAACTTAAGGCACACGTGGCACGGATTCCGGAGATAGTCCAAGAGCTAGTGCGAGACCAAATGGGAGCGATGATCACCACCATTATGCCTTCCTTGCTTGAGGGGCTGCGGGGGTGGATTGCGGGCGGCCAATAGGGGCCGCCCCCGATTCCCAGCTTCACGGGCAGCAACTCGCACAACACGCCAGCATTGGTGTCTCCGGAAGAGGCGACATTGGTGTCTCCGGCGTCGGCGCCGGTATTGGAGCTTAATGCACCCGGGTGTGGGAAGAATACGACGGCCGACACCTCGGCAGCAAGCGGCCCCTCCATCACTTGCACGCCCGCCATTGGCGGTGCCTCGAAATTAGCCGAGCTCGACGCCATCACGGTAACTAAGCCTTTGACTGGGCATCCCTGAGGCCCTACATGTTTTCGTAGGGCACCGCCAATGTTCCATGCACTCTCCTACACTTCGTGGACGGCGAGTTGATCGATGTTGCCGAGGCCAAAATCATTGAACCAGGCAACGGCATGTTCCACGGTAATCCGATGCCACCCACCGTGTATAGGGTTCAACTGGTTCGGGTGCTGCGGGGCTGCGACGACCTGTTACCTCTGTATCAACCCCCTGGGGCTGACGAAGATGATGTGATGACCCTCAGCGCCTGCTTAAACGGGTCCATGCTTTGGCCAAAGAGCCAGATTCGTTTGGGGGTGGGGGACACCACCCCACAGATAACACCGCCAGTCGTGTCGGTGCCAAGCCATGGCAAGACCACCGCAATGCTACCGCCGTCATCTGATCCGGACATGCATATGGCACAGGATCCGGATGATGATGACGGTACATTTTCCAACGTTGATAAGTACATAAACGGACATGGGTACGGTGACGAATTCTTGGGGCCTCCTTCTCAAGAACCCAACCCTGCAAAAGCTGATCGCGATCTAGCTGGTACCGCAGAGAAACCCAATTGCAACAGGTGTTGTCTGTTCAGTTCTCAGGAGACGCCTCCAGCTGCCGCCTTCACCGAGACTGAAATATCCGAGGAGCGAAATATTATCAGCCCCAACACACTCAAGAAGGTGGTCTCTGAGCAGAACTCGATCCCATTACAGCAGAAGAAGCATAAGGGACAGAAAAGAAAAAATAACAAGGGTGCGAGCCAGCCGGCACCGAGTACGATCCGTGCTCAGGACAGGCCACCAATACCTAATGATATCTCGAGGAGGGTGCATGTGGCGGGTAGGTCGATGCTACCGACTAATCTGCTCAATGCTACAACCGGTGCTATGCGGAGTCTGCATGACGGTGTTCTTTCTATGGAGAAGCGGCGTCTCTCCGAGAATGATGTGGCATACCCAGTTTTCGTGGCCAAGGTGCCAGAGGGCAAGGGCTTTGTCGATAGCACCATCGGGCATATGATCGTCCTACGGTTTGATGACATCTTCGCTATGTTTAACCTTTATCCGCTGCACTACACCTTCATTCGGCTATTTTCGCTCAGTATGGAGCTACGGATCATTAGAGACAAGACCTCGGACATCGTAATAGTCGACCCCTTCTACATGTGTGCCAAGATCTTGGGTAGCGCTGGGGACCGGCAAGTCGCGAGTTCATACCTCGAAGGCGTCATTCTGGCGAACCCAGATAAGGATAACTTCCTCGTGCCTTACTTTTCCGAGTAAGTCATCCCCTCATCGCCCCGTAACATATGATTTCTTGGATTTCGATCGTTCTTTTTTTTCTAACATTCCGTGTTTTGTGCAGTTACACACATTGCACACTCATCCTCTTAAGCCTGAAATATTCCATGGCCATGTATTTCGACTCGGAACGTCGGTCGAAGAAAGACTACATAAATATCAAGAAAGTTCTTGATGATGCTCTCCTCAGCTACGCCAAATCTGGAGGAACCTTCAGGAGGCCAATTTGTAGGTATGGCAAGCACGTGTTCACCCACGTAACAATGTTCCCCTACGTCAAGCAGCCGCCTGGCAGTCAGAAGGATACCTACTACGCCCTCCATCACATGCGGGCGATCGTACGGGACCAGCATCACCTTATGCTACCAAATAATCTCAAAGAATGGGCCGCACACTTGTCGGCAATCCAGGACAAGGACATCAGACAAGAATTCTTTCTCATCCAGTCAGAGTTTGCGGAAATCATCTATCAAGATGTCCTTCGTACCTCGGGGCAGTTCTACCTCAACTATCAACCGTCCAACAGTGAAGTAGAAACAATGCTACAAATGCAGGCTGACAACGACCGCACATTCATGACCATCACGAATGACGGCGGCTTCATCCACGCTCCGGTCCCTGAGTCGAGTCGAAAGTATTGATGCTATGTAGTTCTGAAATATCGATTAGCTCATGTTGTAATTAAACTTTAATGAACTTGTATGTCTCTTTAGTTTGGACAGACGTTCAACTTATATGTAATTGATGCTATTTATTAGTAGGACCATGAATCATGCTATTAATGTGTTGCTTTTCTCTTCCGATCCTTTTGTTGCATACTTATATATTGCTTATATATTATCTGTAAATTGCTACTCACGTTTTGTTTGTCTAGTGCATAGAGATGTCGTCGTATGTCGTGTACAAGGGTGAGGTCCGGAGTCTACATCGACTGGGAGGAGTGTCGGAGACAGGTTCACCGTATCAACAGTAACAGTTACAAAGGGTACACCACTAGGGCGGAGGTGGAAGCTAGATACGCGCGCTATCTAGCGGGAGAGAGGAGGGAGCGGAGGAGGAACCGGATGAAGATCAGTTTCATCGCGATGATGCTCATCGTGACCGCAACCCTCTTCCATGTGATGGTAGCTTAGATATCGACTTATAATGTGAAGACAAACTCGCTACTCGCGGTCTCGAGACTTGTAATGTTCTAACTTTGTTCGGTATTTTGAATTCGGAGACTAATATGATGAATTGTATTGGGAGACTAATCTTCTATTGTATTCGATAAATCTATTGTTTATATGTTGTGCTGTTTATATTCTGTGTTGTAATGTATTTTGTAACCTGTGCAAATATCAGAAAAGCAAAAAAAATCCTAATATTCATAGCAGTGGCGCACCATATTGCACTTCAGTGGCGCATTATCTAAAAGTGCGCCATTAGTAACCCAAAGCACAAGGTACACATGGGCCCTTGGAGTAACAGGAGTGGCGCACTTCTAGGCCTAGTAATGGCGCACTTTAGGTGCGCCATTAGTGTCTGGGATAGTAATGGCGCACCAGGTGGTGTGCCACTGTTACGTAGATTAATAGTGGCGCACCAGGCGTGCGCCATTACTATTTATTAGTAGTGGCGTGATAATAGTGGCGCACCTATAGTGCGCCATTAATAGCCAAAATAGGTGCGCCACTAACAGCCTTTTTTCTAGTAGTGTCCATGTTATTGATGTGTACCTTACTAGTAATCCTAGTAGCACCTGGGTATTAGATACCTGTTCAGTTGCTAATTTTAGTAACTCGAAATAAAAGCTAAGGAATAAATGGAGGCTAGCTAAGGGTAAGGTGACGATGAGTGTTGGAAGTGTTTACAAGGTTGATGTGATCACCATCACACGCTCCCTCTACCTTCGGGATTAGTGTTGAACCTAAATAAATGTTATTTGGTGTTTGTGTTGAGAATCAACATTATTAGATCGTGTTTATTGCAATACGGTTATTCATTTAAGTCAAACAATAATAGTTATTATGTTTACATGAAGAAGACCTTCAATGGTTTATTAAATCTCGATCGTAGTGATACCCATGTTCATAGTATTGATGCCAAAATATGCAAACTTAATAATGATAGTACCACATACTTGTGGCACTGCCGCTAAAGGTCATATTGGTGTTAAGCGCATGAAGAAACTCCATGTTGATGGATCTTTGGACTCACTCGATTTCGAATCAGTTGAGACATGCAGACCATGCCTCATGGGCAAGATGACTAAGACACCGTTTTTTGGTATGATGGAGCGGGCAAGTGACTTATTGGAAATGATACATGTTGATGTATCCGGTCCAATAAGTGTTGTAGCGTGCAGTGGATATCGTTATTTTCTTACCTTCAGTGATGATTTGAGTAGATATGGGTATATTTACTTAATGAAACACAAGTCTGAAATGTTCGAAATGTTCAAGCAAATTCAGAGTGAAGTTTGAGATCATCGTGACAAGAAGATAAAATATCTACGATATGATCATGGAGGTGAATATCTGAGTTACGAGCTTGGTATACAACTTAAGACAATGTGGAAGTTGTTTCACAACTCATGCTACCTGGAACACTAAAGTGTGATGGTGTGTCCGAACGTTGTAGTCGTGCTCTATTTGATATGGTGCATACTATGATGTCTCTTATTGTTTTGCCACTATCGTTTTGGGGATATTCATTAGAGACAACTACATTCACTTTAAATAGTGCACCATCTAAATCCGTTGAGATGACACCGTATGAATTATGGTTTGGCAGAATCCTAAGTTGTCATTTCTCAGAGTTTGGGAATGCAACGCTTATGTCTGATAAGCTTGAACCCAATGCGGAAAAGTGCATCTTCATAGGATACCCTAAGGAAACAGTTGGGTATACCTTCTATCTTAGATCCAAGGGCAAAGTGTTTGTTGCTAAAAACGGGTCCTTTCTCAATAAAGAGTTTCTCTCAAAAGAATTGAGTGGGAGGAAAGTAGAACTTGATGAGGTTGTTGAACCGTCACTTCAGTTGGATAGTAGCACCAAGTGAAGAGGAAGCAAATGATGATGATCATAAAGCTTCAGATCAAATTACTATTCAACCTCCTAGGTCGACAAGGACTCATACCACCCCTGAGTGGTATGTCAATCCTGTCTTGGAGGTCATGTTGTTAGACAACAGTGAATCTACGAGCTATGAAGAAGCGATAGTGTGCCCGAATTCTAAAAAATCACTAGGAGCCAACTAATCCGAGAAAGGATCCATGTAGGAAAACCAAGTATGGACTTTGGTAGATTTTCCCGTTGAACGACAGGCCGTTGAGTACAAATGGACCTTTAAGAAAAAGACAGACGTTGATGGTAAATGTCACCATTTATAAAGCTCGACTTGTGGCAAAGAAGTTTCCGACAAGTTCAAGGAGTTGACTATGATGAGACTTTATCACTTGTAGTGATGCTAAAGTCTGTTGGAAATATGTTAGCAGTTACTACATTTTTCAATTATGAAATCTAGCAGATGGATGTCAAATCATCGTTTCCTTATAGGTTTCCTTGAGGAAAGGTTTTATTTGATACAACCAGAAGGTTTTGTTAGTCCTAAGGATGCTAAAAGGTATGCAAGCTCCATTGATCCTTCTATGGCCTGGAGCAAGCATCTCGGAGTTGGAATATACGCTTTGATCAGGTGATCAAAGTTTTTGGGTTTATACAAAGTTTATGAGAAACTTGTATTTACAAGAAAGTGAGTGGGAGCACTATAGATTTTCTTATAAGTATACGTGGTTGACATATTGTTGATCGGAAATAATGTAAAATTTCTGAAAAGCATACAGGGTAGTTTGAAAGTGGTTTTTCAAAGGACGGCATGGATAAAGCTACTTGAATATTCGGCATCAAGATCTATAGAGATAGATAAAGATGCCTAATAATATTTTTCAATGAGTACATACCTTGACAAGATTTTGAAAGAGTTCAAAATGGACCAGTCCAAGAAGGAGTTCTAGCCTGATTTGTAAGGTGTGAAGTTGAGTGAGACTCAAAGCTCGACCACGCCAAAAGAAAGAGAATGGACGAAGGTCGTCCCCTATGCATTAGCCATAGGCTCTATATAGTATGTCATGTTGTGTAACGCACCTGGTGTGTGTCTTGCCATGAGTCTGTCAAGGGGTACAAGGATGATCCAGGAGTGGATCATTGGACAGCGGTCAAAATTATCCTTAGTAACTAGAGAACTAAGGAAATGTGTCTCGATTATGGAGGTGATAAAGAGTTCTTCGTAAAGGGTTATGTTGATGCAAGCTTTGACACCAATCCGGATGACTCTGAGTAGCAATCCAGATACGTATAATGGAGCAGCCATTTGGAACAGCTCTAAGTGGGGCGCAGTGGCAGCATGTATGATATGATAGAGATTTGCAAAGTACACAAGGATCTGAATGTTGCAGACCCGTTGTCTAAAACCTCTTTCCCAAGCAAAACATGATCAAACCCCAAAACTCACTGGGTGTAAATCACATGGTGATGTGAACTAGATTATTAACTCTAGTGCAAGTGGGAGACTGTTGGAAATATGCCCTAGAGGCAATAATAAATTACTTATTATTGATACGTCTCCAACGTACCTATAACTTATAAAGTATTCATGACATGTTTACAATAATTCTATATGATTTTATTCGAACTAACCCGGACTGACTTTGTTTTCAGCAGAACTACCATGCTGTCGTTTTTGTGCAGAAATAAAAGTTCTTGGAATGGGCTGAAAATTTACGGAGAATATTTTTCGAAAATATAAAAAATACTGGAGCAAAAAGTTACCTTAGACGAGTCCCGAGGCAGCCAGAAGCCACTAGGGCGTGCCCCTGGCTTGTGGATCCCTCGGGAGTCCCCTTGACATGATTACAACTCCAAGTATTCCTATAAATACCAAAAGCCCCAGAAAAAAACAATATCGGAAGTTTCACTGCTGCAAGCCTTTGTAGCCACGAAAAACCAATCGGGAGCCCATTCTGGCACCCTACCGGAGGGGGAAACCATCACGAGAGGTCATATTCATCATCTTAGCAGTCTCCATGACGAGGAGGGAGTAGTTCACCCTCGGGGCTGAGGGTATGTGCCAGTAGCTCTGTGTTTGACCTCTATCTCTTTCTCTCTCTTTCTCTCTCTCTCTCTCGTGTTCTTGAGATGTCACGATCTTGACGTACCACGAGCTTTATTGATATAGATGAATCATATGAAGTTTTACCCTCTCTATCTTCTTGAGTTTTCCCTTTGAACTTTTCTTATCGGGTTGAGTCTTTAAGGAATTGAAAACACTTGATGTATGTCTTGCGATGGGATACCCATGGTGACAATGGGATGTTCTATTGGTCCACTTGATGTACTTTTTGGTGATCAACTTGTGGGTTCCGTGACCTTGGGAATCCATGCATAGGGGTTGGAACATGTTTTCGTCTTGACTCTTCGGTAGAAACTTTGGGGCACTCTTTCAAGTTCTTTGTGTTGGATTGAACATGATGAATCTGAAATTGTGTGATGCATATCATATAATCAAGCCCGTGGGTACTCGTGGTAACATTAGAGTATCTAGGTGACATTAGGGTTTTGGTTGATGTGTATCTTAAGGTGTTATTTTAGTACGATCTCTAGGGCTGTTCGTGGCACTTATAGGGATAGCTCATAAGATTGATCGGGAAAGATAACTTTGAGGTGGTTTCATACCATACAATAATTTCTTCGTTTCTTCTCTGCTATTTGTGACTTTGGAGTGAACTCTATGTCGCACGTGAGGGATTTACATATAATTCAACTATGTCGGTATTGTTGAGAGAACTTGCACTAGTGAAAGTATGGACCCTATGCCTTGTTTTCAAGCATTGCAATACCATTTTTCTCACTTTTGTTACTTTCTACCTTGCGGTTTTATATTTTCAGATTACACAAATCTATATCTATCATCCATATTATACTTGTATCACCATCTCTTCGCCGAACTAGTGCACCTATATAATTTACCATTGTATTGGGTGTGTTTGGGACACAAGAGGCTCTTTGTTATTTGGTTGTAGGGTTGTTCAAGAGAGACCATATTCATCCTACGCCTCCCATGGATTGATAAACCTTAGGTCATCCATTTGCGGGAAATTTTCTATTGTCCGACAAAACTCTGCGCTTGGAGGCCCAACACGAGTATACAAGAAGAAGGTTGCATAGTAGACATCAAGATCTTTTCTGGCGCCGTTGCCGGGGAGGTGAGTGCTTGAAGGTATATCTCTCAAACTTGCAATTGAATCTTTTAGTTTCTTGTTTTATCACTAGTTTAATCTATAAAAGATAACTACAAAAAATGGAATTGATATTGCCTCATATGCTTGATGTTTTTAATGTCTTTCGTGAAAATGATGGAAAGGAAAATTGTGCTCAAGTGTTAGAGAAGAAGTTATTAAAGTTTTGGCACTAAATCTTTGAGTGATGAACACGATTGCAATGTTGTTAGTATGAATTCTTTGAATATCAATAGTACTAATGATGATTGCACTAGTCATGATAAAAAGATTTCCTATAAGCATGTCATTTTTTGTGGAGTGCATAGAGTTTGTGAAGACATGCCTAAAAGGGAAGATAGATTTTTTAAGAGGCACAAGTATTTAGAAACTAGATTGTTGCAAGAGAGGCTATATGTTTGTGCTGAAAGACTTCATATTTCTTGCTGCCCTTGTGAACTTTGCAATGAAAGTGGTCATTTTAATTTCCAATGTAAATTATTTCATGGTCGAATTCTGTCCAAAAATTGTGATAACCTCATTACCCTTGAGCATCATAATGAACTTAGTCTATTTTTGGGGTATGAAGAAATGAAACATAAAACTAAGGATGTTCCAGCTTGGGTTCTCATGAAAATGATTGATTTTGATCTAAATGAAATATATATGTATTGCGTGGTAAATTGCATTGAGAATCCTTATATTGTCAATTTTTCAAAGACAAGAAAACAAATAGAATATGAAGAGAATACTAATAAAGGGGAAGAGGTTTCCCAATATCCTCCTATTTTTTCTTATGATGAATCACGTAACGAGGAGGAGCTTTTTATTCAACCAACTATTGGAAATATGCCCTAGAGGCAATAATAAAATGGTTATTATTGTATTTCCTAGTTCATGATAATTGTCTATTGTTCATGCTATAATTGTGTTAACCGGAAACCGTAATACATGTGTGAATACATAGACCACAACATGTCCCTAGTGATCCTCTAGTTGACTAGCTCGTTGATCAATAGATGGTCACGGTTTCATGAACATGGACACTGGATGTCATTGATAACGAGATCACATCATTAGGAGAATGATGTGATGAACAAGACCCAATCCTAAGCATAGCACAAGATCGTGTAGTTCGTTTGCTAAAGCTTTCATTAGACCATGAGATTGTGCAACTCCCGGATACCGTAGGAATGTTTTGGGTGTGACAAACGTCACAACGTAACTGGGTGGCTATAAAGGTGCACTACGGGTATCTCCGAAAGTGTCTGTTGGGTTGGCACGAATCGAGACTGGGATTCGTCACTCCGTGTGACGGAGAGGTATCTCTGGGCCCACTCGGTAAGACATCATCATAATGAGCTCAATGTGACTAAGGAGTTAGTCACGGGATGATGTATTACGGAACGAGTAAAGGGACTTCCGGTAACGAGATTGAACAAGGCATAGCGATACCGACGATCGAATCTCGGGCAAGTATCATACCGATAGACAAAGGGAATTGTATACAGGATTGATTGAATCCCCGACATCGTGGTTCATCCGATGAGAATATCGTGGAGCATGCGGGAGCCAACATGGGTATCCAGATCCCGCTGTTGGTTATTGACCGAAGAGGTGTCTCGGTCATGTCTACATGTCTCCCGAACCCGTAGGGTCTACACACTTAAGGTTCGATGACGCTAGGGTTATAGGGAAATGGTATACGTGATTACCGAAAGTTGTTTGGAGTCCCGTATGAGATCCCGGACGTCACGAGGAGCTCTGGAATGGTCCGGTGGTAAAGGTTGATATATAGGAAGTCCAATTTTGTTCACCGGAAAGTTTTCGAGCTCATCGGTAGTGTACCGGGAGTGCCGGCAGGGTGCCGGAGGACCCCCGGGAGGGGTGTGACGACCAAAGGACTTTGTGGGCCCTTAGAGGAGGTGTGTCAGCCCTTATTGGGCTGACCAAGACCTTCTAGAAAGGCCCATGCGGCTGGAGATAAGAGATAGGGCTGAAAAAGGTTTAAAAGGAGGAGATCTACCTCCCTTGTGGGAGGTGGACTCTTCCCCTAGTTCGGCCGAAGCTCTCCTCCTTGGAGGAGGGGCCAAGGCTTCCCTCCCTCTCCCTCCTCCCATATATATGCAAGGGTTTGGGCTGATTTGAGACATGACTTCTTTCTCTCGGTGCAGCCCTACCCTTCCTCTTCCTCATTCTCCATAGCGCTTGGCGAAGCCCTACAGGATTTCACGTAGCTCCACCGCCACCACGCCGTCGTGCTACCGGATCTCTCCCTCAACCTCTCCTTCCTCCTTGCTGGATCAAGGCGTAGGAGACGTCACCGGGTTGCACGTGTGTTGAACGCGGAGGCGCCGTTGTTCGGCGCTGAGATCAGAATCCACCGCGATCTGAATCGTTGCGAGTACGACTCCACCAACCGCGTTCTTGTAACGCTTCCGCTTAGCAATCTTCAAAGGTATGAAGATGCAATCTCTCCCCACTCGTTGCTGGTTTCTCCATGGATAGATCTTGGTGATCATAGGAAATTTTTTGATTTACTACTACGTCTCCCAACACCAACCTCTTCAAAAAGAAGCTTGGAGGAATTAAATAAACCCACACATAATGTGGTGAATAAGAAGAAAAGAAGGAAAAGTAAAGGTAAAGAGGTATCTCTCCCAAATAATGTTGCTCCCATTATTGATAGGCCTCATGCGAATAAATCAAAAAGATTTGTGGAAGATGATACAATTGAGGATGGTTTTCCTATTTCTTGTTGTGATAATTATGATTGGGAAGGTAATGATACTTCTTATAATCTCAAAAATATTTATGGCACCAACTATGAGTATGATGATAATAATTGCTATACTATTGGTGCTATTCATACCATTAATGATGAGAGTGATTATGTTTATGATATACAAAGCCACAAGCTTGGGGATGCTATGTTTGATGAAAATGACATGTTTGAGAATTTATTTGATGCATTTAATGTTTGTCCCAAGCTTGGGGATGCTATGCTTAATCAAGATGATCTTTTCATCCCCCCTACTTTGAATGATCAAATTTATTATAATGATTGCATGCCTCCTACTTATGATGATACTTATGCGAAGAAAAAGAGTGATGATTACTATTATGATACTTTTCCTAATTACGAATATCCTTTTACTGAATATTACTCTTTTAATGTGGAACCAATTTCTAGTATTCAATTCTTTTATGATACTCCCACTATTAGTCATGAGAAGAATTTTTCTTGTGTGGAGAGTAGTAAAATATGTATACTTGTAGATCATGAAAAGAATGCTTTATGTGTTGGTTATATTGTGGAATTCCTTCATGATGCTACTGAAAATTATTATGAGGGAGGAATATATGCTTGTAGGAATTGCAATAATATCAAGTTTCCTCTCTACGTGTTGAAAAGTTTTAAAGTTATGCTTGTTTTGCCTTCCTATGTTAGTTGATTCTTCCTCTCACAAATTGTATGCATACAAAATCCCTATGCATAGGAAGTGGGTTAGGCTAATCTGCTAGTCATATGCTTCATGATGCTCCTGTTATGTTACAATTCTTATCTTTTATGTGAGCACCATTGAAATCATCAGCCCTAGCTAAAAGGCATTAAAGAAAAGTGCTTGTTGGGAGACAATCCAACACTTGTACTTTATGTTTTATGTGTTCACATGATTAATCTACTGTAGTAATAATGTTTTGTGCCTTTTATTTCAATAAAGTGCCAAGTAAAACCTTTGGGGTGACTCACAAGATGAGTAGAATTGATGTTGAACCAAAACAGAAACTTTTGCCTCTGGTACATGATTATTCATTTTTTTACTGGAGTGTGATAATGATCTGAATTTTTTATACAGTCTTGATATACAACTTCTCCGGGTTTTACTAATTGTTAAGAATTTTTAAAGACAGGTAAGTATGGTTACACTACAGATCTTCATAGACTGTTATGTTTTTGACAAATTTTGTTTTGCATGCATAGTTTGCTTCTTTTAGTGTTCCCATAGCTTATACTCAGTGACATAGATTATGGGAAGAGTATAATATAGTAGTTATAATGTGGTAACAATTATGAATCTTGTCTTGACAGTACCTAAGTGAATGGTCTATCTTTATTACACTAACCCTTCTCACAAAGTTTCGTTAAGTTTTGTGTGATTGAAGTTTTCAAGTTTTGGGTGAGATACCGATATGAGGAGAACAAGTAGTGACAAGAACCTAAGATTCGGGATGACCAAGGCACCCACAAGGTAATATCCATGGAATACTCAAGCTCCTAAGCTTGGGGATGCCCCGAAAGGCATCCCCTCTTTCGTTCTTCAACACTATCGGTATATCTTACTTGGAGCTATATTTTTCTATTTTGTTTTTCTCTGTTAGGTGTTATTTATAATCTTGTTTTTCAATAAAAATTTCCAAGAATTGCCTTTAGGATGCTTGCATTGCATGTTTGATGTGTGATGTGTAAAAACAGAAACTTCTTCTGTAGTGTTTGAATTTTCATATTTTACTGGGACGTGCAAAATTTCTGAAATTTTTCATCGTGTTATAATATAAACTCCTTAGCATGTCGTAAATTTTCATAATTGTTTGAGTTACACAAGTACACTGGTTTAATAAATTGCTACAGACTGTTCTGTTTAGATAGATTGTTGTCATAGTTTTGTTATCTACTTATCCTATAGTTTCCATAGCCTATATTGGTAGATATAAATTGTGGAAATGATAGTATACAGTACCTAATGTTTTAAAATTATTGTGCATTTTTTCTTGGCAGTACATGAAGTGTTGATTTGTTCTTATGTGTACTAACCTATCCCACGAGTTCTTTTTGAGTTTTATGTGAATGAAGTTTTTGAGAATAGGTGAAACCGGGATATGATAAGAATTAACAAGATACAAAATCTCAAGCTTGGGGATTCCCAAGGCATCCCAAGTAAATATTTAAAGAAGCCTCAAGCATCAAATCTAGGGGATGTTACGCATCCCATCTCTCTTCATCAACAATTATCGGTTAGCCTATGTTGAGCCTAAATGTTTATTCATTCACATGATGCGTGCTATTCTTGGAGTGCTATTTATTCTTTTGCTTGCTATTTAATAAAATAATTCAAATCTGAAAGAGAGAGAGAGAAAGTCCTCACATAGCTACTTAATTGTTTGACTACTCATTGATCTTCACTTATATGTTTTTGATTAGTTTTGTCATTTACTCTCGTGCTTCACTTATATCCTATGAGTAAATGGTTGAATGAATTCAATATCATAAATCTGAAATTATATATATTTTATATGCTTATCCCATGGGGAGTAATGACTTCACATATAAGAAGTATAGGTGGCTAAATTTATTGAAAGTTGGCAAACACCACATTGGTCACTTGAACAATTCATGAAAGAATATTGAAGGAAGAGAGATTTCACATATAAATATACTATTCTTGTATGATTGTGAGCCCCATTAATTATTTTCAAACTTGAGAAAATTAGTTGAAGTTGGACAAGCAAGACGACGTAATGAGTTATGTTTGGGTATATTTGTATAGAAGTTATACTGTTATGGATCCCCTAACATGTGGTGCTTGCTTCCACCTCATACTAGCCAAAACTTCCGCACCAAGTAGAAATAGTAATTGTGCATCCCAACACCCTTAAACCCAAAGTGGTTCCATATGAGTCCACCATACATACCTATATGCGGTATTTACTTGCCGTTCCAAGTAAATTTGCATGTGCCAAACTCTAAACCTTTAAATAATATTCTATTTTGTATGCCCAAATCGCTCATATAGTGACTAGGGGCTGTCAATATCTTCCATGCTAGGTGGGTTATTCTCAGGATATGTGTTGATTCACTATCATTCACGAGAAAGTGGCTGGTATTCGGGATGCCCAGTTCCATGCTCAAAAATCAAATCAAAATATAGTGAAACAAAACTCCCCCAGGATTGTTGTTTGTATGGACGGTACCCGTGGATTCGGTTCACCGTGGAGTGTGATTGATTGGTGGAGGGGGAGTAAAAAATTTACCATTCTGTTTGGGAACCGCCTATAATGTATCAAGCATGGAAGATACCGAGAGCTCTTGGTTGTTATGTTGACAATGAAAGCATATCGCTCAAAATTATTATTCATCTCAGTTTAAAAAGCTCGAGCTCTCGCACCTTTGCAAATCAATGCTTCCCTCTGCGAAGGGCCTATCTTTTACTTTCTAGTACTTACATTCATACAAGAGTCATGGGGATCTTCCCCACTTCATATATTTTGCCTTTTTCTCTTGGAAAGCATCATGTGTTGGAGAATGATCTAGACATATATATATCCACACAAATATATTTGATCATGAATTATTATTGTTGACAATTATCTATATGATAAATAAGTTGGGAGGCGAAACAGTAAGCCCCTATCTTTCTCTATGTTCGACGGATGCCATTTGCTCTAAAAATATGCCTTGAGTGCTAGAAATCATGGAAGACTATATGATAGTTGAGTATGTGGGATTTTCTAAATCAAAGCTCTTACATAGACCCTTCCTGAAAATAAGATGAATTGCAATTGTTTGGTGACTGAAAGCATAGTTTGTTAGTTTCCAAGAAACTTTATGGTCTAAACTTTAACATGTGAATAACTTGTTACTTCATCATGAGAAGTTTTATGAGATGAGCTACTGTTTATGATATATAATGATGCTATAAAAAGTGTTTGGAACTATCATTGATCAAATTTATGCACTATGCTAGCATTCACACTTCATAAATTATTTCTTTTATCATTTACCAACTCGAGGATCAGCAGGAATTAAGCTTGGGGATGTTGATACGTCTCCAACGTATCTATAATTTATGAAGTAGTCATGCCATGTTTACAATAATTCTATATAATTTTATTAGAACTAACCCGGACTGATTTTGTTTTCAGCAGAACTACCATGGTGTCATTTTTGTGCAGATATAAAAGTTCTCGGAATGGGCTGAAAATTTACGGAGAATATTTTTGGAAAATATAAAAAACTGGAGCAAAAAGATGCCGCAGAGGAGTCTCGAGACAGCCACAAGCCACTAGGCCCCCCCTAGGGCGCGCCCCTGGCTTGTGGGTCCCTTGGGAGTCCCCTTGACATGATTTCAATGCCAAGTATTCCTATAAAAACCAAAAACCCCAGAAAGAAACCTAGATCGGGAGTTCCGCCACCGCAAGCCTCTATATCCATGAAAAACCAATCGGGAGCCCGTTCCGGCACCCTGTCGAAGGGGGAAACCGTCACCGGAGGCCATCTTCATCATCTCGGCGGTCTGCATGACGAGGAGGGAGTAGTTCACCCTCGGGGATGAGGGTATGGATCACTAGCTATGTGTTTGACCTCTCTCTCTCATGTTCTTGAGATGTCACGATCTTGATGTACCGCGAGATTTATTTATATAGATGAATCATATGGATTTTCCCCCTCTCTATCTTCCTCTAACGAATTGAGTTTTCCCTTTGAAGTTTTCTTATCGGATTGAGTCTTTAAGGATTTTAGAACACTTGATGTATGCCTTGCAATGTGATATCCGTGGTGATAATGGGATGTTCTATTGATCCACTTGATGTATGTTTTGGTGATCAACTTGTGGCTTCTGTGTCCTTGGGAATCTATGCATAGGGGTTGGCACATGTTTTCGTCTTGACTCTCCGGTAGAAACTTTGGGGCACTCTTTCAAGTTCTTTGTGTTGGACTGAACATGATGAATCTGAAATTGTGTGATGCATATCCTATAATCAAGCCCATGGGTACTCATGGTAAAATTGGAGTATCTAGGTGACATTAGGGTTTTGGTTGATGTGTATTTTAAGGTTTTATGTTAGTATGAACTCTAGGGCTATTCGTGGCACTTATAGGGATAGCGCATAAGATTGATCGGAAAAGATAACTTTGAGGTGGTTTGATACCCTACAATAATTTCTTTGTTTGTTCTCTGCCATTTGTGACTTTCGAGTGAACTCCTTGTCGCACATGAGGGATTTACATATGATTCAACTATGTTGGTATTGTTGAGAGAACTTGCACTAATGAAATTATGGACCCGAGGCCTTGAATTTAAGCATTGTAATATCATTTTTGCTCACTTTTTTACTTTCTACCTTACTGTTTTTATATATTTAGATTACAAAAACCGATATCTACCATCCAGATTACACTTATATCACCATCTCTTCGCCGAACTAGTGCACCTCTACTATTTACCATTGTATTGGGTGTATTGGTGAAAGCACATTTGCTCCCTTGGTGGTTTTGGCAATTAATAACAGCATATAAGTCATTGAACTAATGTTTCCACCAAGTATATTTCAGGAAATGTTCAATGATAGGATTGGCAAAAGGAGATTGTGGAGACATGCCAAGATGCAAGGAAATAGGTTGGCCAAGCTTCGAGCAAGAGGACTCTACATTTTATATTTGTGAGAAATCACTTTGAGTCTGTAGGAAAGCCAATACTATTAAAAGGGGGTAAGGTTTTGTTGGTGAACAATATGCTCAAACGTGCACAAGTGATAGTCGCCAAAAATATCCACAAACTCTCCCACCAAAGTCTGTTCTATACCTAACACTCAAAATCGGTGCAACCAACTTTCCCATACCGGTGCCACTGAATCTAGAACCTAGACAGACTCAGCCAAACCCTAGCCACTTCAGTGCAACCGATTCTATACCGGTGCCATCGAGTTTAGGTTGCCAACTTTCTGTTACGCAAATTCACATTATTGGTACCATCGAGAATGTTGGATCGGCGTCACCGAGATTGGAAATCTGACCGTTGGTCACCTTATCAGTGCAACCGAGTTTCCTATATCGGTCTCACCAAGATTCAAAAGTTGCCACCTTTTGGTCACTTTGGTACCACCGAGATTAACACATTGGTGTCACCGAGTTGGTCATTTTGTGTGTAACGGTTGGATTTTTGGGATGCCTATATATACCCCTTCACCACCACCCACTCGAAAGAGAAGCACTCAGAACTATTCCATACCTATCCTATCAGATTTTCTAAGAGAGAACCACCTACCCTTGGGTTGAGGTCAAGATCTTTCACTCCAACCATATGGATCTTGATCTCTAGACTCCCCAAGTAGCTTTCCACCAATCACATCTCTTCCACCATGCCAAATCTGTGAGAGAGCGATTGGGTGCTGAGGAGTCTATCATCTTGAAGCACAAGAGCAAGGAGTTCATCGTCATTACCGAGCCTATTACCTTTTGGAGGGTGGTGCTGCCTAGATTGGTTAGGTGTCGCTTGGGAGCCTCCTACTTCGTGTTGTGGAGTGAACCAAGAAGTTTGTAAGGGCAAGGAGATCGCCTACTTCATGAAGATCTACTCATAGTGAAGCTAGTCCTTCGTGGACGGAAGCCGTTATGGAATAGTCAAGGTTGCTACTTCGTGGACCCTTTTGGGTGGAGCCCTCCGTGGACTCTCGCGACCGTTACCCTCCGTGGGTTCAAGACTCCATAAACGTGGATGTACGATAGCGCCACCTATCGGAGCCACGGGAAAAATCATCGTGTCTACAACTGCATTTGATCTTCCTACCCTATCCCTTCTATACATGCTTGTTGTTACTTTCCGTTGCTATATACTCTTAGACTTGCATGTGTAGGGTGTACTTGACTTGCCATGAAATGTTAAAAACTGTCAACCCTAAAACTTGGTATAGGCAAAACTTTTATTTGGTCAAGTAGTCTAATCACCCCCCCTCTAGACATACTTTCTGTCCTACAAGTGGTATCAGAGCTTTGGTCTCCATTTCTTAAGGCTCACAACCTAGGAGAGTATGGCGTCTAGTGAGGGAAGTTATCACCGTAGAGATCCGTACTTTGATGGCACTAATTTTCCTAGTCGGAAAAACAAAATGAAAATGCATATTCTTGGTCATAACCCCGCCGTTTGGGTTGTTGTTCGTGTTGGCTTACAAGGTGAGTTCTTTGCGGATGGAGGGGAACCGGATCATGAAGAGATCGTAGATGAGTTGAAGATGTTGCGGCTCAATGCTCAAGCATGCAAAATTCTCTTCAACTGCTTATGCCCCGAAGAATTCAACAAAATCAGCCGTCTAGAGAATGCAAAAGAGATTTGGGATACTTTGGTTGATATGCATGAAGGAACCGAGTCCGTGGGAGAATCCAAGTTAGATTATCTTCAAGATCACCTTGACAAGTTCAAGATGAAGGATGGTGAAGGAGTCGTAGAGATGTACTCTAGGCTAGCTCTCATCACAAATGAGATTGCCGTCTTAGGAAGCAAACAAATGACCGAAAAATTCATCGTCAAGAAGATACTTAGAGCTTTGGATGAGAGATACGACACCATGTGCACATTGATCCAAATGATGCCAAACTACAAAGATCTCAAGCCTACGAAAGTCATTGGAAGGATTGTTTCTCATGGTGACACTCAAAGATAAGGAAGAACTTCATCACAAGTATAGCAGTGCTTACAAAGCCGCAAGTGATGCTCCCACAACTTCGAGCAACAACGATGTAACCAATGAAGAGATAAGCCTCATGGTCAAGAAATTCAACAAGTTCTACAAGAATAGATGCAAAGAAAGAAACTCCAACTCAAGATATGATGAGAAGCATTCGTCAAGTCGTGAGCGCAATTGCTACAATTGTGGGAAGACCGAACATTACTCAAATGCGTGCATGGCTCCCTACAAGAGAAGAGAAGATTAACCTCGAAGACGAAGCTCAAGGAATGAATCACCACAAAGAGAGAGAAGGAGTAGAGATGATCGTTATGAATGAAGACACTCAAGGAGAAGTAGAGATTCGGAGAAGAAGGACAAGTACACCAAGAGCTACACAAGAAGAAAACATCAAGCTCATGTTGGTGAATGGGTTTCCGGCTCCGACTCCGACAACAACTCTGAGAGAAGCTATCACTCCGACTCCGACTATAGTCAAGATGATGGTGTTGCTGGAATTGCTCTAGTGACTACCAACTCCTACGATCTGTTTGATTCACCAAACGAAGGGAGTGAAAGTTGCTTCATGGCTAAAGGCCCCATGGTATCACACATCGAGTATCTTGATTTTGATAGTGATTAGGATGATTTGCTTTTTGATGACTTGCTTTGTGATAAAACTAGTGATGCTGATCAAAATGAACTTGATAATTCTCATGCTAGTCAAGATGAGTCATTTGATGATGATAAGATGAAAATAGAACAACTAACTAAAGAACTAAACACTCTTAAGCTAGCTCATGAATCTACTCTCGAAGATCATAGAGAGCTTGTGAGAACTCATGAGAAGCTACGCTTCAAGAAGCTCAACTTGGAGCAAGACCATGAGTTTCTCAAAGCTATAAATGACGATCTACGAAATAAGACTTCATCTTATCTAGCCAAACGACTACTCTTGTCTACTTTCATGCCTCAAGTTAAAACTAAGCAATCTAGTAACAAAGGCAAGAAAGGTTCTTCATCTAGTAGCAACAATAAAAATGCTAAACCCAAGGATGTTGCTTCTAGTAGTTCTATTGATTCCACTAATGATGATTCTCTTAGCCAAGTTACACTTGAGCAAGAAAATGCTTTATTGAAAGGAATTATAGAAAAAGGTATCTACAAGAGTCTTGCCGGATGTAAGCAATTTGGGAAAATTGTACGCAAGCATGGAGGATACTTGAAGAATCGTGGTGTTGGCTACTTCAATGCTAATGGAGTTGAGTGGGAAGAAGGTCAATATCACAAGCCCAAGTTTGTTCCTCAAAAGGAGAAGTATGAAAATACTCTTCCCAAGGGGACAAACACTCAAGATGAACTTCCACCACAATACCACAAGCTCAAGGGCAAGAACAAGCTTCAAGAGGACATTGCCTCATATGAAGATGAAACCCTAGCTTTGGTGGAGTGGGTTCCCAAGGATACTTCAAGCTCAACTACTATAAAGGCTACTTCAACACCAAGGATCCCCACCAACTTGATGTGGGTCCCCAAGAAGAAGAACTTGTAAGTTCTTGAGGGGTGACTCCGCCAATGAAATTCACTCACATTCATTATTGGCAACAACTTTTTGCACTCAACATCAACTCAATGCAATAGTTCAACGAGTCACACATTCCCTCAAAGGTAAGCAAGGGACAAGGTAATCAACTAATCAATGGACATCATAACATATGCTTTGCACTCCATGTCCATAGATATCCTTGTATTTGTATCTTGTGTGTTGGGAGTAACCCATGTAGGTGAGAGGAGTAAGGAAACAACAAGGATGCTCCCAACTCTTGGTGATATTCATCAACATTGAGCATCCACAACTACCTCACAAACATGAAGTCTTCATCGACAAAACCCAAGGTTAGTTTATCCCTTTTATGGGGGGATGCCACATTAAGGGGGAGCTTTACTCTAAGACTTGAGTCAAAGCATCTCCTAGTAGGTGACAACATTAAATGCTTTATGTAAAAGTGGTAACCCCACTTGTGCTTAAACGATGAGTATGACCTATGATCAAGTACTCTTACTTGGCTCCTAAGTCAAATACTCATATATAGATGACTTCGTCAGCGCCCAAGTGCTTGTTAGATGGTAGCGTGTGTGTGCATGTTTGTCATGATTTCTTTTGACATCTTATTATGTGAGCATGTTGGTCTGCATTTATTTTCTCATTCGAGGACATCCAATTGTTTCTATTTGGTTATTGATTTTCTCTTTTGCCAATTGGATGGACAAGAATGCCTAGGACCACTCTTTAGCTATCTATGCTTTCTCACCTCATATTCCATTCATGTTGCATCACAAAATTTGAACAAGTGCTTTTCGATCCCTCTGTGTGCGGAGCACTCGGAGTTCCGTATCGACAAGGACTGACCATTAAAACCTCCCAAGTGCATCTCGGTGGAACCAACTGTGATAGCCTGGCTTATTAGGGATAATAGACTACTCATATCAATAAGCAATTCCTTCTTTTCTGGGAGCCCATTTGAATAGAACTCCCAGGTTAAGCATGCTTGGCTTCGAGTAGTTCTAGGATGGATGACCGACCGGGAAGTTGGTCCCGAGTGCGCATGAGAGGGCAGTCTAGATCCCGCCAAGAGTAACGACCACCGGCGGGTGTGTCCGGGGCATTACACCAACCCCATAATCTCGGTCTCACTGAATGCCTAGGGTTGATCTATTTTTCAATCTCGGTACTACCAATTTCATATTCTCGGTTACACCGAGTTTCCCTGTCAGCTGACAGTCGTGGAACCTAGTGACACCAAAAACATAAAATCGGTATCACCGACAGTGGAGAGTATATATACTGTGGACCCCGAAGTTTTGAAATTCATCCTTAGAACCGTCGCGCCTCAGAACCCTAAGTTGCCGCTTTGAGACCCCTGGTTGTCGCCCTTGTCTTCCTGCGCTCCTCCGCCGTTGGGAATCGTCGCCGTCGACGAAATCTGCTCCATCGTCGCCGACGTAGCGGATCTGCACCAAGTTAGGGTACGGATTCGACCTCCTTTGCACTCCCTTCTGATTCTTGCGCATTGGATTTGATTTTATCTATAAGCCACTCATTGCACGTATTCCTATCCACATAAAATCCCATAGGCTAGCGAACCATTGATTTTCTAGGGTTTTGCCTTCCGCCCGACGCAACTCGGTAGAACCGAATCAAGAAAATCAGTACCACCGATTTTCGTTTCTGTGTTGCTGAGAACTATCTCGGTGAAACCGAGCACTCCTTTTCGGTCTCACCAAAAAGGGTGCCAAGTTTCTGTTAAAAGCGACAGTCAATCTCGGTGTCACCGGAAATTTTGCTTCGGCCTTACCAATTTGTTTCTGACAGAATGCAAAACTTTGAAAATCTTTTGTTCAAAATTTCAAAAACCAGCTGATAATTTTGTGATGACTCATCTACTTCTGCTCATCTATATTCCATTCACGGGGTCAGTATGTCAGATGCAGAGGACAGTCAGAACTTGCCAAAGCAGGGTGCTGACATGAGTTCAGGTACACGCCCAGAGTCCAGTTCATTTTTAGATCCAGGCACCCCCAGCTCCCATGGGTTGCCCAAAGCTGCTACAGGGACCAGAAAGAAGCTGAATTCAGATGAACAAGATTCAGACTTCGTTCCAGAAGAGATTCTTGCTAAGAAGCAACAGAAAGCTGCTAAGAAGTCTGCTACTGAAGCCACTTCTTCCAGGAGAGTTGTCAGCAAGATCTGTGCACCTGCTTCAACCTTGAAGGCTCATGAGACTGCTAGAGCAATTATTTCAGTTGAGGTCCCCAAGAAAGCTATGCCTAAGAAGGAAGGAGAGAAGAAAGCAAGAAAGAGGGTTATTCATGTTATTGGCAGAAGAACCTCCATGTATGAGGATCTAGAAGAAGTTGCTGGTGCTGATGCTGAAGAGGAGGAAGAGCATGTTGAGAAGGCCCCTCCCAAGAAAAAGCAAAAGAAGCTTATGGCTGATGCTATGCCAAAGACTAGCACATCCAAGAAGGCTGTTGTTGAGAAGCCTAAGAGGACATCCAGGCAGATTCCAGCTTCTGAGAAAAACAAAGGGACTGCTTCCAGAGTTGAAGATGATGATGACTTGACAACTTTGATGAAGCTCAGACCTCACCTTCCGGTACACAATGCCAGCTACCCACTAGCTGAAGATATGAAGAAGAGGAAGGATTTAGGATTGAGAGCTTGGAGAGCTGTAGATCCATATGCCTAGAGGAAGAAGACAGATGTGGACTACAGATTTATACCAAGGAGCAACATGATTTCTATGAGACTATGCTTTTTGACAAGAGTCCAGCTGTGAGTGATATGTGGTATGTTGATTGGAAATTCATTAAGGAGAATGAGGACTACTTTCCAAGTGTCCAAGACAATTTCCAATGCATAGGTTTGGATGAGTTTGTTGGCAGAGAATTCACTGCTTGGAACGATGAGATGATCATGCAATTCTACTCCACTGCACATTTCTATGGAGATGGTAGAATTGTATGGATGACTGAAGGTGCAAGGTATGAATCGATTGTTGAAGAATGGGTTGCTATCTTAGGAGTTCCTGAAGCACATGATGGTGACTTGGATATATACTAAGAATCCAAGGAGAGCCACAATGCTATGGCAAATATGTACAAGGAGATCCCTGCTGCCAATGTGAAGTCTCACAGGCTAGGATCTATCTACTTTCTTCAGGCTGGCCTGCGCACAATAAACACCATTCTGAGGCATACTTTGATGCCCAAGTTAGGAGATGACAAGATGATCTGAGGACACTCCATCAATATGTTGATCCACCTTGACAGACACACCAGGATCAGAGTCATGGATTTGATTGCTGAGACAATCAAGAGGGTTGCAGCTAACCAGAAGCGCTCTTGCTGTTATGCACCCTATATCCAGATGCTTATCATTTCAAAGCTGGAGAAGCACATTTTTGCTCTAGATCGTCCACATTTACCCCTACAACCAGATCTCGAGGACAATGTTGTGGTGATGAACCCAGATCATCCCTCTTTAGCTGCAGCTCAGGCAGAAGCAGAGGCAGCTCGAGCCGCTAGTGCTCAGGTCCCATGTCCAGGAATGAGCAAATGGATCTGTTGATATCATTAGTTCAGGGTATGCAGAAGGACATTAAGGGGATTCTGGACAACCAGAACAGTCTTGTGAGGATCTTTGAAAACAGGATCAAGACCCTTAATGATAAGGTGGATGGGCTGACTAAGACAGTCAATGAGCTCAAGAAGGAAGTTGACTTAGTGCCTCTTCCTCAGACTACTTCTTTAGATGATGATGATAATGAGGAGGAGGATGAATTACCTCTGAGGACAGGCACACAGTTTCATACCCAGGCCAGATCAGCCACTATGCCAGCTCCAGACTTGAGGCCCTCTTCATCAACTCCTGCTGTTGTCACCTCAGCTCCTACTCCATGTGTTCCAGTTCCTCCAGCTGCCACTCCAACTCCATCCATGACATCTGCAGAGATCTTCGCTGACACTGTTCTCTGGACTCCTTCATCAACAACCAGAGGAGATCAACCCAAGAACGATTAGATGTATGCCTTTGAACTTTCTGGTAACTTATTGCCAAAGGGGGAGAAGTGTATATAGATCTTTAGGCTTCGAGCGAGAGAGAGTTTTGGTTTTTGTTGCTTTTCAAAACATTTGGTCTTTTGGTTGCTTGTGTTGAGCATATGAGCATGTGTGCTATGCTACTATTTTATGCTTTATGAGTGATGCTACTATTTCCTATCATCTTAATGCTTATGAGATGATCATTCACCTTTGCTTGATTTTGTTGTGCTTTGTTATTCATTCTAATTATTCTTGCACACCAAGAAGTTGTATGTGACATGGAAGAAGTGCCCCATATACCTAATCGATTGTGCATTTGCATTAAAACGCAAATTCAAAATAATGCACAAATTTAGGGGGAGCTCTTAATTATCACATTCCTCTCAGAGCGCGATTATATTCATTGATTTTATGATATGTCAAAGCTTTAATCTATATGTTGTCATCAATTACCAAAAAGGGGGGGATTGAAAGCACATTTGCTCCCTTGGTGGTTTTGGTAATTAAGAACAACATATAAGTCATTGAACTAATGTTTCCACAAAGTATATTTCAGGAAATGTTCAATGATAGGATTGGCAAAAGGAGATTGTGGAGACACCCCAAGATGCAAGGAAATAGGTTGGCCGAGCTTCAAGCAAGAGGACTCTACATTTTATATTTGTGAGAAATCACTTTGAGTCCATAGGAAAGCCAATACTACTAAAAGGGGGTAAGGTTTTGTTGGTGAACAATCTGCTCAAACGTGCACAAGTGATAGTCGCCAAAAATATCCACAAACTCTCCCACCAAAGTCTGTTCTACACCTAACACTCAAAATCGGTGCAACCAGCTTTCCCATACCGGTGCCACTGATTCCAGAACCTAGATAGACTCAGCCAAACTCTAGCCACTTTGGTGCAACCGATTCTATACCGGTGCCACCAAGTTTAGGTTGCCAACTTTCTGTTACGCAAATTCACATTACTGGTACCACGAAGAATGTTGGATCGGCGTCACCAAGATTGGAAATCTGACCTTTGGTCACCTTATCG
Source organism: Hordeum marinum (assembly GCA_022496015.1). Classification (NCBI taxonomy): domain Eukaryota; kingdom Viridiplantae; phylum Streptophyta; class Magnoliopsida; order Poales; family Poaceae; genus Hordeum; species Hordeum marinum. The sequence continues at coordinate 363,162,714 of CM039675.1, read as the reverse complement.
GTGCAACCGAGTTTCCTATATCGGTCTCACCGAGATTCAAAAGTTGCCACCTTTTGGTCACTTCGGTACCACCGAGATTAACACATCGTGTCACCGAGTTGGTCATTTTGTGTGTAACGGTTGGATTTTTGGGGATGCCTGTATATACCCCTTCACCACCACCCACTCGAAAGAGAAGCACTCAGAACTATTCCATACCTATCCTATCAGATTTTCTAAGAGAGGACCACCTACCCTAGTGTTGAGGTCAAGATGTTCCACTCCAATCATATGGATCTTGATCTCTAGCCTCCCCAAGTAGCTTTCCACCAATCCCATCTCTTCCACCATGCCAAATTTGTGAGAGAGTGATTGGGTGCTGAGGAGTCTATCATCTTGAAGCACAAGAGCAAGGAGTTCATCGTCATTACCGAGCCTATTACCTTTTGGAGGGTGGTGCCTCCTAGATTGGTTAGGTGTCGCTTGGGAGCCTCCTACTTCATGTTGTGGAGTGAACCAAGAAGTTTGTAAGGGCAAGGAGATCGCCTACTTCGTGAAGATCTACCCATTGTGAGGCTAGTCTTTCATGGACGGAAGCCGTTATGGAATAGTCAAGGTTGCTACTTCGTGGACCCTTTTGGGTGGAGCCCTCCATGGACTCTCACGACCGTTACCCTTCATGGGTTGAAGACTCCATAAACGTGGATGTACGATAGCACCACCTATCGGAACCATGGGAAAAACATCGTGTCTACAACTGCGTTTGATCTTTCTACCCTATCCCTTCTATACATGCTTGTTGTTACTTTCCGCTGCTATATACTCCTAGACTTGCATGTGTGGGGTGTACTTGACTTGCCATGAAATGCTAAAAACTGTCAACCCTAAAAGTTGGTATAGGCAAAACTTTTATTTGGTCAAGTAGTACAATCACACCCCCTCTAGATATACTTTTTGTCCTACAATTGGGGACACAAGAGACTCTTTGTTATTTGGTTGCATGGTTGTTCGAGAGAGACCATATTCATCCCACGCCTCCCACGGATGGATAAACCTTAGGTCATCCACTTGAGGGAAATTTGCTATTGTCCTACAAAACTCTATGCTTGGAGGCCCAACAAGAGTCCACAAGAAGAAGGTTGCGTAGTAGACATCAATTATCACATTTCCTTGTTCATGATAATCGTTTATTATCCATGCTATAATTGTATTAATTGGAAACTCTGATACATGTGTGGATACCTAGAAAACAAAGTGTCCCTAGTAAGCCTCTACTAAACTAGCTCGTTGATCAAAGATGGTTAAGGTTTCCTAGCCATAGAAATGTCTTGCCATTTGATAATGGGATCACATAATTAGGAGCATGTTGGTCCCGTGCACCTTGGGAGTGATGCGCAGGAGCTTTTTTGTGGGGATGTTGAGAACTAAGGGCGCTGTGGCGCGGCTCTTCGCGTGTGTCCTGGGAAGGTTGCGGTGTAGGTGCCGGCATGGTTTCCCTAGAAGATACCCTTGTTGGAAATATGCCCTAGAGGCAATAATAAATTGGTTATTATCATATTTCCTTGTTCGTGATAATCGTTTATTATCCATGCTATAATTGTATTGATTGGAAACTAAATACAGTGTGGGTATATAGACAACACTATGTCCCTTGTATGCCTCTAGTAAACTAGCCCGTTAATCAAAGATGGTCAAGGTTTCCTAGACATGGACATGAGATGTCATTTGATAACGAGGTCACATCATTAGGAGAATGATGTGATGGAGAAGACCCAAACTATAAACGTAGCATATGATCGTGTCAGTTTATTGCTACAGTTTTCTGCATGTCAAGTATCTATTCCTTGACCATGATACCATGCAACTCACTGACACCAGAGGAGTACCTTGTGTGTATCAAACGTTGCAACGTAACTGGGTGACTATAAAGGTGCTCTACAGGTATCTCCGAGGGTGTTTGTTGAGTGGGCATAGATTTGTTACTCCATATGACAGATAGGTATCTCAGGGCCCACTTGGTAATACACCATCACAATAAGCCTTGCAAGCAATGTGACTAAGTATTAGCCACAAGATCTTGTATTATGGAATGAGTAAAGAGACTTGCTGGTGACGAGATTGAACTAGGTATAGAGATACTGACGATCGAATCTCGGGCAAGTAACATATCGAAGAACAAAGAGAACAGCATACAGGATTAACTGAATCCTTGACATAGAGGTTCAACCGATAAAGAACTTCGTAGAATATGTAGGAACCAATATGGGCATCGAGGTCCCGCTATTGGTTATTGACCGTAGAGTTGTCTCGGTCCTATCTACATAGTTCTCGAACCCGCAGGGTCTGCACATTTAAGGTTAGGTGACGATTTGTTATTGTTGAGTTATGTATGTTGGTGAACGAAGGTTGTTCGGAGTCCCGGATGAGATCCCGAACATCACGAGGAGCTTCGGAATAGTCTGTAGGTGAAGATCTATATATTGGAAGTCATATTTTGGCTACCGGAAAAGTTTCAGGTTTTTTTGGTATTGTACCAGGAAGCTTCTAGAAGGTTCCAGAAACATCCGGAGGAGTTCAGAAGTCCACCATGGGTTCCACCATGTCCCAATGGTTTGCATGGGCTGAGGGTAGGCGCACTGGCCTTATTGGGCCAGGCGCACTGGCCTTATTGGGTCAGGCGCACAAGTCCCTCAAGGCCTATGTGGCTTGGGAGAGGTGGAAAGTCCACCTAGTTTTGCAAAGGGAGCAAATTGGACTAGGAGTCCAACTCCTCCACCTTGGCTGCGCCGTAGGGCTTGGAGGGGCTGATCTCCACGCCCCTGCACCTATATATAGAGGGGAGGGGTGCCCAAAGAGCACACACGAAACCCTTGGTGCCCCTCTCTCTCCCTAGATCGTTTTCTCCTCTGTTCGTGGTTTCGGTAGCGCTAGGCATAGCCCTATCGGGATAGCACCACCACCATCACCACCACGATGTTGCGTTTAGGGAGAACTCATCTACCTCTTCGCCACTCGCTTGCTAGATCAAGAAGGCGGAGACGTCATCGAGCTATACATGTGGTGAGCGCGGAGGTGTCGTCCGTTCAGCGCTAGATCAGAAGGACCGTGATTGGATCGCGAGATGGATCATGATTGGATCGCGGGACGGCTTGCGATTTGGATCGTTGTCACAACCTTAGCAAGTGTCCTAGGTTAGCATTGTGATGCATCATCATCATCATCATTGCATCAATGTGAAATGGGGAGAAAGAAAAGAAACCCCAAGCACTTAATGAATTAAAGAAATTCAAGATAAATGAAATTTCAACAAATCCAAAATGCCCATCAAAAATGTTCCCTATGTCTGATAATTAAGGACATGGATATACCAGGGACCATTCTAATTATTTGAACATTTCAAATAATTCAAATTAATGGTTTAAGTCTCTGAAATTGATAAATAAATCATTATCATTATACTTGTTTTCAAAATAGCTTGAAACTTTTTAGATAAGTCTGAAATATTCAAACTTGATTTTAGAAAATATATGGGATATTTTATAAAATCATTTGGACCTGCAAACAAATGAAGAAAAGTTAGAAAACAGAAAACAGAAACAAAAAAAACCCTACCTGGGCCAGGGGAGAGAAGATGGCCCAGCCCACAGGGGCGAACCAGTCATCTCCCACCTCTGGCCAGGAGGACGTCGGGCGTGTGGTCGCCGCGCGCCGGCCACCTCCTCCCTGCCTGGCTCCTTGCTGGAGGGCTGGGAGTGTGCCAGCGCGAAGCACCTCGCCGCCGTGCCCCTTCTCCTCTCTCCCCCCCGCGAGCTCTCTCCCTCTCTCGCGTATTCTCCCCCTGGACCCGCCATGGCCGCGCAGCTCCTCGCCGTCGTGCCGCCGTTCTAGCCGCCCCCGAGCTTGTCCGAGCCAGCCAAAAGCTCCGCCCGAACCTCCTCTTCCTCCTAGCCGAGCCACGCATCGCCGGAAGGCTCCTATCGCCGTCGCGCCATCATCTTCCTCCTAGGGTCGCCGGAAGGGAATTTGAAGGCCGCCGTCGTTCTAGGTCCTCCCCGAGCTCGTTTGCGACGCCGCTGCACTCGTCGTGAGCCCCTGGTCCTTTCCCCCCTCTTTCCCCCTTGGATAGAGCTCCGTAGCGCCGATCCCCCTTGAGCCCGAAAGCTTCCCGCCGCCGGCGAGGTCGTGGTCGCCGTTATGGCGACCCAAGCTTGCTTCTAAGCACGCGGTCGTGCTCAGGAGGCTTCCAGGTAGCCTCTGGAGGCCTCAGCTGCCCCGTTCGAGCTCCGACTCGACGAGCCCGTGCTCGCCCGAGCTCCGGCCGCCGCCCAGCTCATCGCCGGCGTCGATTCCGACCGTCCCAGTCCCTGGGAAGTCTTGGAGTGGATGCGCGCGTGTGTGCTGGGTCGTCTGGTGCTCTCCGCCGCCCGTTTGGTCGCCGGAGACGCACTTCGCAAGTCTCCGCCGCGTCGGATGGTCAGCGTCGGCACCGCTCCGGTGGGCGTCGACATGGCCATCAATAGGGGGCTAATCCCCCTTAATTATTTTATCCACAGTCGCTGACAGTGGGACCCCAGAGGTGGGTCAAACCTTAGTCAGCGCGGGATTAAGACCCCTGACGCTGACAGGGAGGTCCCACCTTGTCAGGTTTGACTCTGGCTGGTCAGCCGACCAGCTGACGTCAGGTTGACGTCAGGCTAAAGCATTAATTCATTTTCTAATTTAAAAATAATTCCAAAAAATGTTTAAAACTTTGAAAAATCATATAAAATAATCTGTAAGTCAAATGAAAATAATTTATATATGAAAATTGATGAGAAAAATCCAATGAATCCAACGGTGCTATTCTCATGCATGTTAGAGCAACCTAAATAGGTGAACATGGACATTTATCATTAGGTTAATATATGGAATTTGAAATGAGAACAACTTTGAACCTATATTCAAATCTATTTTAAATTGACATGATCACTAGTTACATTAGCTCACTCATGCATACTACTATGCCATGATAATGCATCATATTGTTGCATTTGCTTGTATTGAATGCTCTTATCTGCGTTGCGGTAGGCCCTAATCCGGAAGATACTACCCCGTATCCCGACGAAGGAGAGAACTCCTCCGCAACCGAGCAAGGCAAGCAACCCCATTGATCATTCTGATAACATCCCACGCTCTTGCCCCTGCTCTTGTTTATTGCATTAGGACCAACGGTCGCATGTCAGTCATACATGATAGATGATCCTATTCCTATGCATGACCTGATCTTGTCACAGTAAATAGCTAAACCTTGCAACCTAGCATACCTGGTAGATGCTTGTGCTATGATGTGCTTAGCTTACTTTGCCTGCTATGCTTACGGTTGAGTCATGTCTGATTCATCTGGGTGATGAACTGAGTGAAATAGTGTTGTCCGATGTGATGAGCTCATACTGAATACGATTTGGTAAAGGTAGCGATGAGAGGCTATGTAGGAGTACATAGTGGGTTGTCTCATTGGGACCGTTCTTAGGAACTGGGTTCCGTGTTTGTGATCCAAGACTAGTTACTACCACATGCTGGGCCCTGAAATATGACCCCGCTCGACTTATCAGTCGCTTAGTCCTTGGTCCAGGTATTGCAAGTAGTTTCTGGTGTTTATAGCATGCTGGAGGCCATGCATAGCGCTGACCCTCGGGGTGGGTTACGATGCGGTAGGCAGTGGCACGGTGTACCAAGGGTCACCCGAATGGTGGGCTTGGGAACCCTGCGTACATAGTTTGGGACCGTAGCGGAAACTTCGGTCGGACTTCCGTGCGGGTTCAGTCTCAAATAGGCGGTAGCCTGGACCAGTGGTCTTATGTGATTGACGGTCGTGGCCGACTCCCTCGCTGGGCATCCGCTTGAAGGTTGCCGAGGTGCATGGTTTATGGCACACAACGATAAGTGGCGAGAGCGTGTGTGAAGAAGTACACCCCTGCAGGGTATGAAACTATTCGAATAGTCGCGTCCTCGGATATGGACTACTTGGAGAACTTATGCTATTCATAGATAATCAAATGGATACTCCTAAAAATATCAAGACAAGTGTGAGTACCGTGGATGGCACTCTTCCGGAAGGGGAAGGTGAATCCATGGTGGTGTATTGTGATGAAGATAGTGGACTCGTGTGTGATAACTAAAACTGTAACAAATAATTTAAAATTGAGTAGTGTAGGTTAGCCATGAGTCAAAGCTGGCATTCCTGCATGAACTCCACCACCCCCTTTATTGATACATGAGCATAAATAGACTAGGTCTGTTTTAAAGACTTGTTGAGTACGATTGTACTCATCCTTGCTTAATTAATGTTGCAGAAGAGAACCAAGACCCATCAGGTGGGTTCTATCTAGACGTTGACGATGCCGAATAGCTGGTGTCCCAGCTACGATCTTGCCCGTGTGGTGGGCTGTAGATAGTCAGGCCATGTGCCTCTTTGCTATTTCGCCGTCTGTACTCGGACCGCTTAAGTTTCCGTTGGCTTGTATGAACTTGTTTGTATGACATGAGTGTCGGGTCATGTGACCCTATCTGTAAGAACATATTATGCAAGGCTCTTCTGGGCCTTTTAAATAAAATTCATGTTGTTGTATGGTTATGTTGTGATGCCATAGTTGTATCTATGCATATCGGGCATGTCGTGCGTACGTGTGACGTGCAACGGTATGTATGGGATCCGACACCTAGTCGTGTGCCTTTAGTAGCACTCTTTACGAGAAACTGCCTCTTTGTGTTTCCACCGAGCCATGGTAGCTTGCTACTGCTCCAGACACATTGATTGACCGGCATGTGTCCTTCCTTGTTGCTGTGTCTGTCCCTTCGGGGAAATGTCTCGCAGTGTAATGGAATCCCCGTAGCCTGCTACGACTCGTCTACGTGCAGTGATGACATTCGTGTCTCGCGACGTAATGGAGTCCTTGTAGCTTGCTATGACTCGTCTACACACGCTTGAGGCCGACACCTGCATTGTTGGGTTATGTATGTCTGTTTCCGTACGGATGTGCCACTTGGGTTCTATGACTAGTCATGTCGGCCCGGGTTCTTTGTGGTGTGATTGCCAGCGACATGTTGACATACATGAGCCAAAAGACGCAAACGGTCCCGGCCAAAGTAAGGCTGCATCCGTGGGGTTACCGTGCGTGAGGCCGCAAAGTGATGTGACTTGTTACAGTATGGAATCATATGACTTAGAATCGGGGTCCCGAAAACATTGGTATCAGAGCCTGACTGACTGTAGGACTACCAAGCCAAACCGGTCGAAGTTGAGTCTAGAAACACTATAGATAAGTAGGGGAATTGATTGTGGAAGGAAAGTAAGGCTCTTTTTACTCCTCTTCCCAAGTTATTCTATGCTGGGTCAGTCTCATCTCTTCTACGGGGATAGGAACTAGGATACTCTTCTATTGCTTAGGATGACGAGTTACTAGCCATGGACCAATAGCTAGCTTGCCTGTAAGTGAGTGAAGTTGTTCAAGTGTTGTTGGTGTGACAAATAGATGGAGAAGAGATTTAGTCTAGATAGTCGAGTGGTTATGCCTTTCCAATTTTTTTCAATTGTCTCAAAAAATTTCTTGAGCAATTACAACCGTTATGTTGTCCAATTTCTAATGTCTTTGCATCATTCTCTGTTTCAAATGCCCTCTTGTCCTTTCCGTCAGGTGGTCCGTTTGACCAGGTGCATCGATGTGCCAGGTCACACGGCCATGTTGGTTAGAGTTATGATGGAGGCTGGATACCGCTGGTACCCAGAGTACACAGTGGAGGAGCAGTATCGAGATTTCAACCAGAGTCAGTATCTGTGTACCGTTAGGATATATCCTTCATATCCTGGAGCTGCAGAGCCGCTTCACTGGACTCATGGATTGGGAGTTACCATAGAGATGGCAGTTCAGGAAGCCGCATACACCATGCTGACTACCATGAGGTTTCACCATGGCCTGCTACAGAACACGGAGTTCTGCTATGTTCCTGCTTCCATGGGAGGAGAGGATGGATATCTTAGTGCAACCTACTTTGATCATTCTCATGAGGACCCTGGGCTGCAGGTGACTGCTCAGATGTTGGAGAACAGGGATCGTGATGCACGTGCTCTTCGCATGGAGCTCTATGCTACCCGTGCCCGTCTTTGGATAGCCTTGACGCAGCTGGCACCTGTTGTGTAGACAGGCTATGGAGATTTGGAGATGCTGACCCCATCGTGGACTCATTTGCCAGCACACGTAGACTGGCCTGATGTTGGAGGCATCACCCCTCTTCGAGGACCGCTGTTGCCATCGACAAGGGGACCAAGTCCATATCCGTGTCCTTATGGTTTCCAGGGATCCCAGGCTAGAGTGTTTCCAGATCCTCAGGTTCAGCTCCCAGGTCACGGGGGTAACCTGTACGAGGCATTCTACGGTGATGTTTGAGTGCGTGGATGTTAGTCCTAGTATGGTAGTAGTCATATCGGCACAGTCCTGCGTGTCTTGTGGGATATGACTAAGGTCGAGAGTTGAGTTCCGGAGGTGTAGATAGATAATGTATAGGAAGCTTGTAATGCCTCCGATGAGTTGTGTCATCTCTCCGTAGTTGTTTTCATCTTGGGCTTGTACTGAACTAAGTCATGGTGTGTATGAAACCTAATGTTCATATGGTAGTTGCTTTACCATGTTGAGTGGTGTTTATCCTACATGCCATGTTGACCAGTACATTTCTTAATTCATGTCTTAGAGTTGATGTTCTCTATGTCTAAGTTGTGGATTGTTTTCCCCAGGATGGTGGCAACTAGGAACAATCCCGTGCCTGCTCCTGAGCAGGGCGAGAGTAGCCAGCCAAGGCAAGAAGAGCTGCCACATGCACCATCCCTGTCGGAGGTGATGCTAGAGGCTGAAAGGAATAAGAAGGAGACCAATAGGCTGTTGGAAAGAATTGAACAAAACACAGCGCGTGCTCCCCGCAATGATCACCACGATGGAGTATCACTTGGTGACTTTATCAAGCTATGCCCGCCCAAGTACCATCATTCGATCGACCCCCTCAATGCGGATGATTGGCTGACTAGTATGTCACGCAAGATCCGAGCTGCAAATGTTTCAGAGGCCAACAAGGTGACCTTTGCGACATACTTTCTGGAGGGACCTACCAACCTGTGGTGGGAAAGCTATGAGGCTATGCGTCCCCAGGGACCTGCACCAACCTGGGCAGAGTTCAGCGCCGCATTCCGTATCCATCACATCCCGGAAGGGCTGATGGATCGCAAAACAGAGGAATTTTGCGCCTTCACCCAGGGAAGATTGTCAGTGGATGCATACAGTCGCGAGTTTGGTAATCTTGCTCGCTATGCTCCAGAGGAAGTCTCAACTGATGCTAAGAAGCAGGCTAGGTTCCGCAAGGGACTTAATGCTGAGCTTCGTCAAATCTTCGCTTGCACGAGTGCACCACCTTCCAGGCTCTCGTCAATAAGGCCATCAATGCTGAGTCAGGACAAACTGACTACGAGGCTACGAGGAAGCATAACCATGACTTCAATCCTGCATCGGGTTCAGGCCCTAACAAACGCCGAGTGTGGGTGCCCAATGCAGCTTTGCCGCCAAGATACACCGCGAGGCCATCCTTTCAGGCACCTCGTCTAGTTCAGTCCAATCCTCCACCCTGACCATTTGGAGGACGTCCTACAAATGTTGCCCCTCGTGCTACAGTGGTATGCTACAAATGTGGAGAACCGGGACACTATTCTCGTGAGTGTTCCTAGAACAATGCTAAGCCCGCTGGACGTGGGAAACCAGGAAAAGCTTACTATGTGAAGCCAACTCCTGCCCGTGGGCGAGTGAATTATGTGTCTCCTGAAGAAGCCTTTGAAGATCCTGATGTTATTCTAGGTACGCTTCTTGTTAATAGCCATCCAGCATCTGTTCTATTTGATACTGGGGCATCTCATTCATTCATCTCAGAAAGCTATGCACAGTTGCATAACATGTCCTTCTGTGACATGCCCACTCCTTTAGTAGTTCAGACTCCTGGTTCAAAATGGCAAACTTCTAGAGTGAGCCATGACAATGAAATTCTGGTGGATAGACTAGTATTCCTAGCATCCTTGATAGCTCTTAAGTCTTCGGACATCAATATCATTCTAGGTATGGACTGGATGAAAGCCCACTATGCCAAGATTGATACTCATTCTAGGAATGTTCAACTTACACATTCATCGGGTGAGATAGTTACTGTCTCCACTCGAACAACCAAGCACCAACTCTATTCCCTAAATGCTAGCCCTCTTCCAGAGTTAGAAGATATTCCGGTAGTCCGTGATTTTCTGGATGTCTTCCCAGAAGAACTGCCAGGTATTCCACCTGTCAGAGATGTTGAGTTTGTGATAGAACTTATTCCAGGGACAGTCCCAATAGCCAGAAGACCATATAAGATGGCACCCTTAGAACTGGCCGAGCTAAAAACCCAACTCGATGAAGCTTTGAAGAAAGGTTTCATCCGTCCTAGCTCTTCTCCTTGGACTTGCCCCGTCCTCTTCGTTAAGAAGAAGGATGGATCGGATCAGATGGTTGTGGATTACCGACCAGTGAATTTGGTCACTATTAAGAACAAGTATCCGCTCCCCAGGATCAACGATTTGTATGATCAACTCGCTGGATCCTCTGTCTTTTCCAAAATGGATTTGGGGATTGGGATACCATCAAATCAGAATTAGAAACGGGGACATTCCAAAAACGGCTTTTGTCACTCGTTATGGCCAATACGAGTACACCGTCATGTCCTTCGGTTTAACCAATGCCCCAGCCACCTTCTCTCGTCTGATGAATTTGATCTTCATGGAGTATTTAGATAAATTCGTCGTGGTTTACCTCGACGACATACTCCTCTACTCGAAGAACGAACAAGAACATGCCGAGCATCTAAGGCTGGTATTGATGAAACTTCGAGAGCACCGCTTATATGCCAAATTCTCCAAGTGTGAATTTTGGTTGCCAGAAGTGACCTATCTAGGCCACGGGATCTCTGGTAAAGGAATTGTTGTCAATCCCAAGAGAGTTCAGGCCGTCCTTGATTGGACTCAACCTGAATCGGTTAACCAAGTTCGGAGTTTCCTTGGCTTAGCGAGCTATTGTCGCCGCTTTGTTGAGAACTTCTCCAAGGTTGCGAAACCTCTAATTGAACTCCTCAAGAAAGATAAAGAGTTCGAGTGGACCCCACAATGCGAGCATAGTTTTCAGGAGTTGAAAAGACGACTGACCTCTGCTCCCGTTCTGGTGCCACAAGATTTTTCTAAGGACTTTATTATCTACTGCAACGCCTCGCGACAAGGATTAGGTTGCATTCTCATGCAAGATCGTCATGTGATTGCATACGCATCTCGATAGTTGCGTCCACATGAGGATAATTATCCAACACATGATCTTGAGCTTGCAGCTATAGTCCATGCACTGAAAACATGGCGACATTACCTTCTGGGTAATCGTTGCGAGATATACATTGATCACCAAAGTCTGAAATATATTTTCACCCAGCCGGATTGGAATCTCAGGCAAAGACGGTGGGTAGAGTTGATTACAGATTACGACTTAGGGATAACTTACACCCCGGGGAAAGCCAATGTCATGGCTGATGCACTAAGTCGTAAGTCTTATTGTAACAATCTGATGTTACAACAAGGTCAACCGCTTCTCTATGAGGAATTCCGAAAGTTAAACCTTCACATTGTTCCTCAAGGATTCCTATCCAACCTCGTGGCGAAACCTACTCTTAAGGATCAAATCGTAGCTGGCCAAAGGCGTGATAAAGGTATTTCCTGGATCAAAGAGAATCTCGTTAGCGGTTTCGCTAAGGAATTCTCTATAGATGATCAAGGTGTAGTGCTCTTCCAGGGCCGTTTGGTGGTTCCTAAGAGCCAACAACTCACGCAGCTGATTCTTAAGGAGGCTCACGATTCTCCTCTCACAATTCATCCGGGTAGTACCAAAATGTATCAGGATCTACGCCAGAGGTTCTGGTGGACTAGGATGAAGAGAGAAATTGCTCATTATGTTGCTAACTGCGACGTTTGTCGTCGTGTGAAAGCAGAACATCAAAGGCTTGCTGGCACCCTTCAACCTTTGGCTATTCCTGAATGGAAATGGGATAAGGTCGAAATGGATTTCATCACCGGTTTTCCCAGGACCAAGAGAGGGAACAATGCTATATTTGTAGTCATTGATCGCCTCTCCAAAGTGGCTCATTTTCTTCCTGTTCGTGAAAGCATTACTGCTAGTCAACTAGCGGAGTTATATGTTTCTCGAATAGTTTCTCTTCATGGTGTTCATTTGGAGATTAACTCAGACCGTGGAAGTATCTTTACTTCTTGATTTTGGGAAAGTTTTCAAACCTCTATGGGGACTCATCTATCCTTTAGCACTGCTTTCCACCCTCAATCAAGTGGTCAAGTTGAGCGAGTCAATCAAATTCTCGAAGACATGCTCCGACCTTGTGTTATATCTTTTGGCATGAATTGGGAGAACTGCCTTTCGTTTGCTGAATTTGCATATAACAATAGTTATCAATCAAGCTTGGGCAAAGCCCCTTTTGAAGTTCTCTATGGACGAAAATGCCGAACACCTCTTAACTGGTCAGAAACCGGAGAGAGGCAACTCTTTGGTCCGGACATCATCCAGGATGCAGAGGAGAAAGTTCGCATTATTTGTGAAAAGTTGAAAACAGCCCAATCCCGTCAAAAGAGTCAATATGACCATCATCATAAGTCTGTGACCTATGAAGTTGACGAGAAGGCTTATCTTCGGGTTACACCTCTGAAGGGTACCCATCGATTCGGTATCAAAGGCAAATTGGCTCCTCGCTACATTGGACCCTTTCGCATTCTTGCTAAATGAGGAGAGCTTGCCTACCAATTGGAACTTCCACCGCATCTTTCCAAAGTTCATGATGTCTTTCACGTCTCGCAACTCAGGCGTTGCTTTTCGGACCCTGTCCACGAAGTAGACCACGAAGCGCTTGATCTCCAAGATAACCTTACATACTGAGAATACCCTGTTCGTATTCTCGATCAAGCTGAGCGTACCACTCGACGTCGGAACATCAAGTTTCTCAAGGTTCAGTGGTCGCATCATTCTGAAAAGGAGGCGACATGGGAAAGAGAAGATCGTCTTCGACTAGAGTACCCCGCGCTCTTTCTGACGACTTCAAAATCATCATCATCATCATTGCATCAATGTGAAATGGGGAGAAAGAAAAGAAACCCCAAGCACTTAATGAATTAAAGAAATTCAAGATAAATGAAATTTCAACAAATCCGAAATGCCCATCAAAAATGTTCCCTATGTCTGATAATTAAGGACATGGATATACCAGGGACCATTCTAATTATTTAAACATTTCAAATAATTCAAATTAATGGTTTAAGTCTCTGAAGTTGATAAATAAATCATTATCATTATACTTGTTTTCAAAATAGCTTGAAACTTTTCAGATAAGTCTGAAATATTCAAACTTGATTTTAGAAAATATATGGGATATTTTATAAAATCATTTGGACCTGCAAACACATGAAGAAAAGTTAGAAAACAGAAAACAAAAACAAAAAAAAGAAGAAATCCTACCTAGGCCAGGGGAGAGAAGTCGGCCCAGCCCATAGGGGCGAACCGGTCATCTCCCACCTCTGGCCAGGAGGACGGCGGGCATGTGGTCGCCGCGCGCCGGCCACCTCCTCCCTGCCTGGCTCCTTGCTAGAGGGCTGGGAGTGTGCCATTGCGAAGCACCTCGCCGCCGTGCCCCTTCTCCTCTCCCCCCGCCCCCCCGCGAGCTCTCTCCCTCTCTCGCGTATTCTCCCCCTCGGACCCTCCATGGCCACGCAGCTCCTCGTCGTCGTGCCGCCGTTCTAGCTGCCCCGAGCCGTTGTGGTGACCCAAGCTTGCTTCTGAGCACGCGGTCGTGCTCAGGAGGTTTCCAGGTAGCCTTTGGAGGCCTCAGCTGCCCCGTTCGAGCTCCGACTCGACGAGCCCGTGCTCGCCCGAGCTCCGGCCGCCGCCCAACTCATCGTCGGCGTCGATTCCGACCGTCCGAGTCCTTGGGAAGTCTTGGAGTGGATGCGTGCGTGTGTGCTGAGTCGTCTGGTGCTCTCCGCCGCCCGTTTGGTCGCCAGAGACGCACTCCGGCGAGTCTCCGCCGCGTCGGACGGTCGCCGCCGGCCCCGCTCCGGTGGGCGTCGTCGGGGCCATCATTAGGGGGCTAATCCCCCCTAATTATTTTAGCCACAGTCGCTGACAGTGGGACCCCAGAGGTGGGTCAAACCTCAGTCAGCGCGGGATTAAGACCCCTGACGCTGACAGGGAGGTCCCACCTTGCCAGGTATTGCAAGTAGTTTCTGGTGTTTATAGCATGCTGGAGGCCGTGCATAGCGCTGACCCTCGGGGTGGGTTATGACGCGGTAGGCAGTGGCACGGTGTACCAAGGGTCACCCGAATGGTGGACTCGGGAACCCTGCGCACATCATTTGGGACCGTAGCGGAAACTTCGGCCGGACTTCCGTGCGGGTTCAGTCTCAAATAGGCGGTAGCCTGGACGAGTGGTCTTATGTGATTGACAGTCATGGCTGACTCCCTCGTTGGGCATCCGCTTGAAGGTTGCCGAGGTGCATGGTTTATGGCACACAGCGATAAGTGGCTTGAGCGTGCGTGAAGAAGTACACCCCTGCAGGGTATGAAACTATTCGAATAGCCGCGTCCTCGGATATGGACTACTTGGAGAACTTATGCTGTCCATAGATAATCAAATGGATACTCCTAAAAATATCAAGACAAGTGTGAGTACCATGGATGGCACTCTTCCGGAAGGGGAAGGTGAATCCATGGTGGTGTATTGTGATGAAGATAGTGGACTCGTGTGCGATAACTAAAATTGTAACAAAGAATTTAAAATTGAGTAGTGTAGGTTAGCCATGAGTCAAAGCTGGCATTCCTGCATGAACTCCACCACCCCCTTTATTGATACATGAGCATAAATAGACTAGGTCTATTTTAAAGACTTGTTGAGTACGATTGTACTCATCCTTGCTTAATTAATATTGCAGAAGAGAACCAGGACCCATCAGGTGGGTTCTATCTAGACTTTGACGATGCCGAATAGCTAGTGTCCTAGCAACGATCTTGCCCGTGTGGTGGGCTGTAGATAGTCAGGCTGTGTGCCTCTTTGCTATTTCGCCGTCCGTACTCAGGCCGCTTAAGTTTCTGCTGGCTTGTATGAACTTGTTTGTATGACTTGAGTGTCGGGTCATGTGACCCCTATCTGTAAGAACATATTATGCAAGGCTCTTCTGGGCCTTTTAAATAAGAGTCATGTTGTTGTATGGTTATGTTGTGATGCCATAGTTTTATCTATGCATATCGGGCATGTCATGCGTACGTGTGACGTGCAACAGTATGTATGGGATCCGACACCTAGTCGTGTGCCTTTAGTAGCACTCTTTACGGGAAACTGCCTCTTTGTGTTTCCACCGAGCCATGGTAGCTTGCTGCTGCTCCGGACACATTGATTGACTAGCATGTATCCTTCCTTTCTGCTGTGTCTGTCCCTTCGGGGAAATGTCTCGCAGTGTAATGGAGTCCCCGTAGCCTGCTACGACTCGTCTACGTGCAGTGATGACATTCGTGTCTCGCGACGTAATGGAGTCCTTGTAGCTTGCTATGACTTGTCTACACACGCTTGAGGCCGACACCTGCATTGTTGGGTTATGTATGCCTGTTTCCGTACGGATGTGCCACTTGGGTTCTATGACTAGTCATGTCGGCCCGGGTTCTTTGTCGTGTGATTGCCAGCGACATGTTCACATACGTGAGCCAAAAGACGCAAATGGTCCCGACCAAGGTAAGGCTGCACCCGTGGGGTTACCGTGCGTGAGGCCGCAAAGTGATGTGACTTGTTACAGTATGGAATCATATGACTTAGATTCGGGGTCTCGACAATCGTGAAGTTGTTCGACTACATCAATCGCGTTTCTTAACGCTTTCCTCTTAGCGATCTACAAGGGTATGTAGATCCACTCTCCCTCTCGTAGATGCTCATCGCTATGGATAGTTCTTGTGTGTGCATAGGAATTTTTTTGTTTCCCATGCAATGTTCCCCAACAAAAGGGAAGGGGGACAAAGGTGTGGCATGTTGTGAATGCCAGGGAGCTCTGGCAGGCATGTTAGGGAGGTCGAGGTGGTCGGTACCTTCAGTATGGGGGCGGCTACAATGTGGGAGCGCACTATAGCACGCTCTAGAGAGCCATATGGCTCTCATGGCTATATTTAACGCGCTCCGGCATGTCTACTATTGTCTGGTTGGTTTTGGAGATGCCCTGGGACATGTAGGGGCTAAGGAAGTTACCAGGGTGAAAGAATCGAGGAGGAGGAAGTGAGAATGATGCTTTCATGGGCAACCAGAGAGAACATCGGGGCATGATGCACACGATCACCTATGGGGCCACGACCCCTTTGTGGTTCGGCAGGGGTGAGGTCATGTTGCACGAAGAGCAGAGGTAGTGAGGCAGCACGATGATGAGACACTGGTATTTTACCAAGGTTCGGGGCGCAGAGAAGCGTCTCCTGCTTTGGTGGATTGATCGGAGGAACACAAAGCACACGCAATGCTAAAACCCAACAAGGTTGCCTTCGGGAGAGATGCTACGCGAGTACAAGTGTCCAAAGGTCCGAATCTTTAGCTAGGTTGCCCTGGGCCTCCTTTTATAGCTCAAGGGGTGACCATAGTGGAAAAGCAGACATTATCTAGTGATTAGAATGCCAACAGTGCTATCATACCTAACTCTCACACTTAGGACAAAATGTCATAAATGCTTGTCTAGGTGGCGTACGGAGATGCATTCCTGGCAGGCTCTTACCACCGCTTTCGCTAACTATTGCTCAATATCTTGTCATGCCTCTAGACTGCTGTCAAGTGGGCATAAACCGTCTGCCATCGAGTCTCCACGTGCTTAGCGAGAGACACTTAGCCACTTGGAGGCTCGACACCGCATCGACAAATGACTAGCATTGCGATGCGATGGAGCGGTGTCCGATCGGCTCGCGCCTGTCTGGGGATGGCTTGCCGCGTCTTCCTGAAGATGTGTGTGCCTCGGTCCTGGCACGCACCGGGGATGTGACTGGCGCGGTTCGGGCCTATTCTAGGTCGTTGAATCGACCTTGCCGGCATTGCTTAGCTAGCGTAGGTTGCTTATGTCGAAGTCTTGGTCTTGGATGTTGGTGTCGTTTGTACTTGCGTTGATGGGTTCTGCTACTACTGTTTGTGCATAAGTCAGGGGCACTAGGTACCCCAGTCTTGGAGCAAAGATAGGAACCCCTGGGTTTGGCCCAAACGCGCTTGCCCAACGTTGTTTGGTCAGGCCCAAAATTTTTGCACAGGCGCTCAATGTGAGGGAGTAACTTCCAACTTTCAAGCCAGCACTTACCCACTACCTCGGGTCGTTTCCGCCACGCGCGCCGCATGCATTGTGGGGATTTTGTGGTGGGTGCAAATGGCTTAAAGGCATGGGAGTGGTAGAAACTGCAGCGCAAGGGATTGGAGCAATTGGGCTGTTACATGTTCGCCCATTGGCGTTGCGCACCACTACCGGGTTGGCTAACCAAGTTGGATGCAACACTCCTCTGACCAAACCAGCTACTTCGAGCTTCTTGATTTCCTCGGCAATGAATTGCTGTCACCCCAAGGCTTGCTTTCTTACTTTTTGCTTGACGGGCCTGGCATGAGGGCAGACAGCAAGGTGGTGCTCGATTACCTCCCTGGGAACATCGGGGATGTCAGACGGTTGCCAAGCAAACACATCAACATTCGCCCGCAGGAAGGCAATGAGTGTGCTTTCCTATTTGTCATTAAGGGTGGCACTGATGGTAAACGTACCACCAACGCCATCCTGCCCTGCCGGGATCTTCTTCGTCACACGGTAGGTGACCTTCGATCTTTTCCTAGTGGAACTCTCCGTAGGTCATCAATGGGTGCAACACACTCCAAAGAGGTGCGCTTCCCGGAGTCCTTGTCGGCGTCCCTGCTAGACTTCTTCCCCTTCTTTGATTCCTTGGCGGGAGCTTGGGTTTCTGTGACCTTAGCTGCTACCGCCTCTCAATACATCGTGTCCACACATATAACTGCATCCTTGTTATCATATGGGATGGAGATGATTCCCGCAGGCCCTGGCATCTTCAATGTGTTGTAAGCATAGTGGGATGTTGCCGTGAATTTTGCCAGAGCTAGGCGACCAAGAATTCTATTGTAAGGCAGAGGGAGTTTGAGCACATCAAACACCACCTTCTCATTCTGGTAGTTCAACTCCCCGCCAATCGTCACAGGCAAACTGATCTTTCCCTTGGGTCCGCTCCTACCGGGGTTGATTCCTTGGAATGTACCCGTAGCTTTGAGCTCTTCATCAAGGATCTGCAGCCTTTCAACCACTTTAGGGGAGATCAAGTTCAACCTTGCCTTCCGTCAACTAACATCTTGGTTACTATGAGGTTGCGGATTGTGGGGGAGAGCAACAATGGCAAACATCCGACCGCGGTGGTGCGGTCAGAATGATCCTCTTCGTCAAAGATGATAGGCATGTGGGAGCATTTGAGTGGCCTTCTAGACTCAGCAGCTGGCTCCATGACGTTGATCTCATGTGCCCATTGCTTGAGCCGGCGGTGAGAGGAATGCACGGACGCACCCCCATCAACACAAATGGCTTTAGTTGCCTTATGGAATTCTCAGTCACTGGACTCTTCTTCATCATCCTCATCATCACTCACATCATCTCCTTCCTTCTTCTCACAGCCTCTAGCAGGTTTTTCCTTCTGCTGCGGGGCCTTCCCGCGGCAGCACCCTCTACCATCATGGCCCTTCCCGGCAGCACCATCTTGGCTTTTCTCCTTGTCACGCTTCTCGTATTCAGCCTTCTACTTCTCAACAAGTTGCTCAACTTGGCGGCATTCTTGTATATCATGACCTTTGATGCGGTGAATTTGCAGTATGGACTGTCGGACTTTCTAGTTTTCTTTGCCGCCACGGCCTCCCGGCAATCAGCGCACATGATAGCTCCCATGCCTAGGGCCTCAGCCTTGGCCTTCTTGCCAGCACTGAGACCACCAGATCTCTCAACGCCCAACACTGCCTTTCCCTTACGCTTCGTATTGCGCTTTTGACTTTTCCCCTTCGGGCCATAAGCATCATCATCATCATCCGAGTCGACTTTGACACCAGCCTCCTCTCTGGGGAGTCTCCTTCCTTCATCAGCATGAGCACCCTTGTCCGCCAATGTGTACAACTCATTTATGGTCTTGGGGAGCATAACATTCATCTTGGCCTGCATCCTCCTGTTGCACATGTTTGAATGGAACGCGGCAATCACGGCTGTAGGGAGTATATCTGGAATATTGCGATGTACTCAACTGAATCTCTAGATGTATTTATGCAAGGTTTCCCCCTCCTTTTTCAGAAGGACTAGCAGGTCGTTGGGCTGTCCTGGCTCCAGGTGGACACTTGTGAAGGCGCCGACAAACTCGTTGCACAAGTCAGCCCATGATAAAATAGAGTTCTCCGACAGGTGCATCAGCCACGATCTCACATTTGGATTGAGCGCCAAAGGAAATAGTTGGTGAGCACCTTCTCATCTCTTCCCCCCGGCGACTTGAACGGCTATCGTATATATGCCCAGCAATTCCGCCTGGTTTAGCTTTTCGTTGTATTTCTCAGTCAGCTCAGGCTTGAAAGCTCGGGCCGATGGCCAGCGGACCTATCGCAGCTCGCAAGTGAAGGCATGGCACCCAACCTCATAAGGCAGGTACCCAACAAGATCTGGGTTGTTGCACCTGTCAGATTGGCGGTGTGTTTTCTATCATCGCTCTATGATGACGCGCACATCTTCCTTTCGCCGGTCTTCAAGAACACGCTGCTGGTCCTGACGATCCTGCGGGCCAGACGAGACCATAGATGCTTTGTCAGGCTTGTCGGCATGTGGAGATCGTTGTGGCTGCATCTGTGTTTGTTGTCGCGGAGAGGATTGCACCGTTGGTGCGGCCCCCTCGACACGATCGTCGGCTTGGGCTGCCATCGCCGTCCGTAGGCGTCACGACGGCTCTGCATGGTGTGATTTGCTGGCTTCGACAAAGGCGATCAAACTCTGGATGGTGGCTCTCCACTCGTCCATCTTGCCAGTCGGCAGCAAGAAGTTTAACAGCATGTGGGCTCATGCCATTTCTTCCGTTGTGGTGGCCGGCATGGCTAGAGAGGCGGATCGTGACATCGCTCGAATCCTGGTGGAACCTAGAGGGGCATCACTGCATTCTTGTCAGCATGCACTGATCACCGGGGTGGTCTGATGCGAAGGAGGTCGAGCTTGTGGGTATATGGCCCCTTTTGGCGCTCCATCTTGCTCTAGGTGAGGCGAGTGCCCAGTAGCCCCACCTGTGACAAGCGCAGTTGGTAGATCACGGCTTGCTCCAGATTGGGCGTCGATGTTACGATAGCGGCCAAAAGTGCGGCACTGAGGTGGAGGCTACAAGTTTCCTACGCCCGTGGCACTAGGGCCGAGCTCACCAAGATGTTTTTGTTCCTCCTCTTCAGCGTTTCCCGCTCCACCTTTGGACGCGGGGGACATGAGGTGGCGCCGCCTGCGCTAGTCACGTCGCCCATGGCGCGCACCTCACTCGTTGGTGCCGCGCTGCCAATGGAGTCTGCGGTTGTGTGCGAGGGGGCCTTCAGAGTGGAGGGATGCGCGGTCGTGTTGGGCTTCTTCTTGGGAGCGATAGAGGAAGAAGACGGCGATGAAGATTGAAATGCTGCTCACAATCTTGGATTCGTGCAAATGATGCTGCCCCCTACGTGGCGCGCCAAAGATGTCGGGGCGTGGTGCACACGATCACCTATGGGGCCATGGGCCCTTTGTGGTTAGACAGGGGTGAGGTCACGTTGCACAAAGAACGAAGTAGTGATGGAGCACGACAATGAGACACTAGTGTTTTACCCAGGTTTGGGCCGCTGAGAAGCATAAAACCCTACTCCAGCTTTGGTGGATTGATTGGAGGAACACGAAGCACACGCAACGCTCAAAACCGGCAAGGTTACCTTCGGGAGAGCTGCTACGTGAGTACAAGTGTCCAAAGGTCCGAATCTTTAGCTAGGTTGCCTTGTGCCTCCTTTTATAGCTCAAGGGGCGACCATAGTGGCAAAACAGCCGGTATCTAGTGATTAGATAGCCAACAGTGCTATCATACCTAACTATGGCACTTGGGACAAAATGTCATTAATGCTAGTAGCGTGCGGGGATGCATTCCCGGCAGGCTCTTGCCACCACTTTAGCTCACTATTTCTCAATATCTTGACATGCCTTTGGATGGGTGTCAAGCAGGCACAATCCGTCGTCCAACGATTCGCCATGTGCTTAGTGAGAGCCACTTAGCCACATGCCTTTGGATGGCTTGTCGGGTCTTCCTGAAGATGTGTGTGCCTCAGTCCCTGACAGGCACCATGGACGTGCCTGGCACGATTAGGGCCGGTTCTGGGCTATTTCATAAACCTTGCCGGCATTTCTTAGCCAGTGTTGGTTGCTTCTATCGAAGTCTTGGTCTTGGATGTTGGTTTCGTGTGTACTTGCATTGATGGGTTCTACTACTACTACATGTGCATAAGTCAGGGGCATTGGGTACCCCAGTCCTAGTGCACTGACAAAGAGAAAGAAAGGCTTTTACCCCTCCAATAAATAAGCCATGGGCAAGAAAGACTTACCTGAGGTAGACGAGGGCTAGTGGTAAAAAGTTGGACTTAAGGAGAATAATTGAAGGGGTCAAACCATTAGCTTTCCCAAATCACCAGAAGGTGTTTGTGCTGGTTTTAAGTTGTTTAAATTGATCCACTTGACATGAAATTTAACATGTATAAATGGAAGATATAAGTGAGATTGACCACCAAGTTTGAGCTCATATGAAGAAAGTTGCCAATGTAATTTTGGCAAACCTAGAAATCAACAGAAATAAGTTTCCTTAGATCTAGCCATGCTAATCTATTCTCCTTGTTGCACTAGTTGGTCTTGTGGCATCTTTAGGGTATTAGAACATGCCCATAAAGTTTTATCTCAAATAGAAATACTTGATAATGCAAAGTTGCTCAAATTTTGTTGTGGACAGAGCGGGTTTGGGGGCATTTTGGTGAACCAAAACTATTGGGATTGATATGCAACGTGTCACAATCATCCAATATGGCATGTGTGACCTTTTGGAATTTTCCTAGATTTATTTGACAATATTTCTTTTTTCTACAAGTTAAAATAGCAGGAGAGGCTCCTACTGTTACTATATTAAATTGTAACTGTCATAATGTTTACAAATCCATCCAACAGCAGCAAGGATCAAGCAGCAACTGTTTAAGGGAATTTACAAGTGGGTGGTTGGAATAAATCTATCTATAAAAGCAGATCTTATCACGCTTAAGTCTAAACTGAAGGATTTCTAAATCTGATTTCAGCATCCTAATCCATCCGTGTTGTGTGGCCAGTACTCCATCAAGGATAGCCCGGTTGCGTTCCTTCCATATATTCCATGTAGCTAACATGCATATCTCGTTGAACAGTGGCTTATTCCAGTTAGTCCCCCAAGGTCAACTCTTGCTTGCATGTCCAAAGCATTATCCCAAGCGATGCCAAGTTTGTTCCAATAGCTAGTTGCAAATGCACAATGGAAGAAGAGGTGGTCATTGGTTTCTAGTAAATCATCATTGCATAACACACAAGAGTGTTCATCACCAATTGCAAATTATTTTCTCAGCAGTAAATCACGTGCATTTAATCTGTCCATTCGTTGCAACCATGCAAAGACTTTGTCTCTCAGAATGCACTTAGATTTCCAGATGCTCGTCAAATAATTTGGAGCCTGCACATTCCTGAAGAGATATCGATAGAATTTCTTGGGGTTGAATTCCACATCCCCCCAACAATATATCCATTCATCCGTTGCCATATGGTTTAGGGTGACCATGTTAATGGTGATCATTAAGTCTTCCAGTTCTAGTCTTGCTTCTCTTGATAAAGGTAAGTGGAAGTGGGAGGCAGGATCAGTGTCATTCTTAAATTGCGCCAAAGAGATATCTTCATTTGTTGCACAAGAGAATAGTCGTTCATGAGAGTCTGCTAGCACCGGTTCATTATGCCACTAATCCTTCCATAGAAGAACAATGTCACTAGAGTTTTGGATATATGTTGTAATGCCTCTATAAATGTGTGATAAGGAGAGCACGTCTTTCCACCAAAAAGATACACAACTTGGCATTGCATGTGGTGGTGTCATGTCATAGTATCCATTCCAAACTATCATGACCCAAGGAGTATCAACCTTATGATAAAACTTGTGTAAGAATTTCAATAGTAGAGCCTTGTTTTATATTTTAAGATCAATGATACCAAGTCCCCCTTTGTATTTTGGTCTACATACCAGGTCCCATGCTGCCAGGGAGTGTGTTTTTGCATCTTTGTCCTTAATTTTCCTCCATAGACAATGTATTCTAGCTCTTTCAAATATATCAATGATCTTGATGGGCAACTTGAGCACACACATAGAAAATGATAAAAGTGATGATAAGCCTGAATTAATTAATTGCACTCTTTTGCCATATGAAAGCCAAATCGCTATCCTTGTTAATTTGTGCTCAATTCTGTCAACGAGCAGCATCAATTCTCTAACCGTAGGTCTTGTTGTGCCCATAGGAAGACCTATATATGTAAATGGTATGGAACCCACCTGACAGCCAAGAATTGAGGCCAAATCAACACTTGTTTCCTGGTTGATGTTAATAGGCACTAGCTGTGATTTAGAATAGTTAATTTTTAACCCTGTGACGTTGGCATAAGCATCTAGCAACTGCTTTATGATTCTTATCTCTGCACTTTTTGCCAGGGGGATAATCAATGTGTCATCTGCATATTGTATTATAGGATAGAGTTCAGAAGTTCGTCGGTTAATTGGTAGTAAGAGGTATCCTTCCACCCAAGCTCTACTTACCATAGATTGTAGCAAGTCAACAAGTAATACAAATAGCAGGGGTGAGAACAGGTCACCTTGTCTGACTCCGCGTTTGCATTCAAATTCTTTCCCTGGTATGCCATTTAATAATACAGAGGACGATCCAGACTCCAATATCATTTTCGCCCATGAACACCACTACTCATCAAATCCTTTGCATCTCAACATATTGAGGATGAAAGAGTGATCCATTGTGTCAAAAGCCTTAGCAAAATCAAGTTTTGGAACCACAATCTCATTACCAGACTGTTTGCATTGATGGAGAAATTCATATGCCCAAGCTAGCCAATCCTGAATTGTTCTAGATCTGATGAATCCATACTGGTTGCGGTGTACAATCTATAGAATCCATTGTTTGAGTAGTTCTGCTAATAGTCACACTTTTAGAATATAGTTAAGCAAAGAGATTGGTCTGAAGTCATTAACAGTTTCGGGAGTGTTTGTCTTTGGTATGAGAGTAATGAAAGAGGTATTTAGGCACATCAGACTAATTTTGCCGTCCCAAAAGTCCTGACAAAGATGGTAGAAATCCTCTTTAATGATATCCCAGCAAACCTTGATGAAAAGACCATTAAATCCATCAAGTCCAGGTGCCCTATCAGTAGGTATAATTTTGATAACTCTGTCTATCTCCTCATGTGTGAAACGAGAAGACAATGCCTCAAGAGCAGCAGTGCTTGTAACTAAATCCTGGAGATCAAACTCAGCAGATGTTTCTGTAACAATGCCCATTCTGTTTTTGAAACTTTGGAAAAAGGCAGACGTTTTCTCATCGTGGGTATCGATAGAGGCATTCCATTGATATCTTTCCGTCGCCCTAGTCTGGAAGTATTTGGTATTGTCCTCCCCTTCAACTGCCTATATGTATGTACATCTTTTTTCCAATAAGCACTTTGGTATTTTAGTAGTTTAATCAAGTGATTTTTCAAAATACTCCTAAAGTTTGATTTGGGCACGGAGAGTAAACACAGATCCTCCAAACCATCCAGATGCAGTAATTGAGCATTACAATTCTCAATTAATTAATTGAGTTTGGACAGACTTTTACTCCATTTCTTAAGAGCATACCTCAGTCTTTTCAGTTTAGCAGAGATACGAGTGGCTGAAGTTGTTGCTTTGATTGGTTTAGTCCAAGAATTTTGCACTGTATCCATGAATCCCGGGCATTGTGGACAAAAGTTTTCAAATCTGAAGAGTATACAACGTGGAATAGTTGTTTGAATGGACATTACACAAGGTGTATGATCCGAGATGGGCTTAGCGAGAGGTTTCTCCATAGTATTTGGGAACTGTGATGTCCATTCCAGGGTCGTGAAAAAACAGTCCAGTTGCTCAAGGAGAGTGTTGTCTTGTATATTCCTCCATGTGTATTTTCTGCCTTTAATTGGAATTTCAAGCAAAGATAGAGCACTAAGAATCTCATTGAATTTAATGATATCATCAGTGTTACCACCTGGAAGATTACGGTTCTCTAAAGAACGGATGAAGTTGAAGTCCCCCATGAAAACCCACAAATCATGTATTTCAATATTTGGTCCCTCAAACCACTGCATGAAATTCTGTCTCTCCGAACCCGAGCAAGGGCCATAAATATTGGTGAGTTCCCATTTTTGATTCGAATGGACCGAAGTGAAATTTCAGGTAAGGGCAAAAGGTAATTTATGCATCACAACACCTGTGAATTGGCTATTGCACCAAATAAAAATTAAGCCGCCAGAGGCTCCCACCGTCAGAACAAATTCATATTTATCAAATCTCCTGGGGAAACACTTTCTGATGAAAGAGTGATCAAAATCCTCTTTTTTGGTTTCGTGTAGGCAAACGACCGAGAAATTTGATTCATCAATTTTGTTATGCAAAGCCAAACTTTTGATAGTACCAATGTGCTGGAGAGTAGAAATAGGAGTGGGTTGAGGGGGGCCAACTCTGCCGAAGAAATCTCCATTGCATTAGAAACATCCTGGTCATTAAACGAGGAGAGAAACGAGGTTTGACACATGAGACTTTCTTTTTAGTATCATCCATGGAGGGTGGCTTAAAACCCTGGAATCTTGTTCATCTCACACTCCTACGCATAGTGGACATATCTAGTGGTGCCCTTTATCGTTTCTTACAAGAAGTGGCAGTATCCGCCTCCATTGGCACCTCCTGTGAGCCAGAGTCAGAGAGAATGTCCTGAGGAACACTATGGAAAACCTCATCCAAGGAAGGTGAAGATAGATTGCACATCAGCAACTAGAGCTTGGAGGCCATGAAATCCATACAAACATTCCAAACCTCCTTGGAGCAGAAAATAGTATTTTACCCATCTCGAAAAGGGGAGCAAGGGATCACAGTATGACAAACAGAATCCACCAACTGAAACAACCAGAACTGTATACCCTTAACCAACTGACACCAATCCAAATATGGAGTTGCTCCAATTATCTTGGTGTGCACAACTGAATAAAAGCCAGTGAAGAAGTCAAGCAGTTTAACAGGCAAATGTAACACAAGTACTGCCTAATGGGAGTTAAATTGAACAAACTTCAGCAACCCATTGTGCCTTCCTTGGAGCAGATTATTAGCAGCTTCTTCCATCATTTGCACATGCTCATTCCAAAGACGAATACCATCATCATGTCTGGAGGCTTCAGTGCGCACACCATCCATCATAGAAGGCCCTTCATATCCTGTGATCTGTCTATAATTGATCCCCTGATATGCTGCAGGAATTGGAGGAATGACATGCCATGTCCCCCAGCCTTGTTGAGGTGGAGCTGGAGGGGGATTAGGGGACACATCCCAAGCATTGTTGGCATTCTCCATTTTCCAAACTTGAGCATCATGTTGGGCTTGTTGCATTGCTGTAGGAAACGGTGGCTGGTATGGATATGGTGATGCACCCATTGGAGGCAACTCATCCTCATTGCTCAACAGCCCCTGACTGGAGTCACGACTATTCAACACATAAACTGGTACCAGGATTGCCCCATACCGCTAATATCCGTAAACCTCTTGATAATTAAGTTGTATGGCACCAGTGTCAGCTCATTAATTAGCACCCTAACAAGAAATCTAGATTTCTTATAACCCGGCCTATTCCAAAATAAGCAACGACCAAAACAAGAAACACCTTTGATGATATAGTGCTTTGTCTGATAGTTCAGTGGAAATCCTAATAGCATCACACAAGCTTCTCTTTCAATCACCAAAC
This sequence comes from Hordeum marinum, assembly GCA_022496015.1. NCBI lineage: Eukaryota > Viridiplantae > Streptophyta > Magnoliopsida > Poales > Poaceae > Hordeum > Hordeum marinum. The sequence goes on along the minus strand of CM039675.1, from coordinate 363,135,507 downwards.
ACCTCATATTCGGCCCTTCATCATGCCACAGAAGGAAAAAATAGGAAACATCATCTAAAGCTTGCTCCCCCAAATCAACCACTACATCTCTAATTAATCTATCGGTGAAGTGAACTAAACCAACACAAAAGGGGTAAATCTCACCCTCTAAAGTTTCCGCATTATGATCTTCCTCCAAAACCCTCCTAACCTTAGCCAAAATCGCTTCTCTTTGCAAATTAGGAGGAGGAGGAACAACAAATACTAGAGCACGTTGTGCACGATCGAGCGGCGGATCATCCACGACCACCATATTCCTCTGCAGCCGTCCGTGAGGGCTTTGTTGGATGTTCATCGCCCCTGGAACAAAACTGGTACGGCATCACCAGGATGGTCGCCATAGATGGGAGGGGAGAGATAGAGGCGCCTTTGCAAAGCGGAGAAAACCCTGGTTGTCTCCGAAAGAAGAAATAAGGGGGATATTAGCTTGGTCGACAAAGGAGAAAAGCTCTGTCTGTCTGTCAGAGATTGGACTTCAAGAAGACGAAAGGACTGGGGAGGTATTGGGAACCCGCGCAAACGGTGGGATATCCTTCCGCAATAAATGCTTAGACACCCAAGTTTGTTTTCGAAAGTGGCCATGAGCCGCCGCGATACTCTGTTTCGGTTGCCAAGCTCTATGCAAGGAAATATAATTCTGTTTTGGTTTCCAAACCAGGGTCTTGGCCCAACCGTTTGCAAATACGACAACAAAGCCCAATAGTACATGCATTGCGTGCATGTCCGAGGGAAAGGCACTTAGAACAGAAAAACTCTTATGAAATGAATGATCATTCGAAGTGAGAGTATCATGAAGGTTGCACGTATAACCCAAGGAGATACAATGCGGGCATGAAATACCACGGCAGTTAGCCGCAATGTGACTGTTCCGAAAGCATTTCTCACATCTGGAAAGCTTATTGAAAATAAAATCCTTTGAAGGAATAGATTTAATGTTGACACAAACTTTGACCTGACCATTTGAATAACCTGCTTGCCAAAGATCCAAAATTTCCTCCAACTTATCCAAAGGAATAGAATCCCAATAATTGCGCTTGAAAACATTACCCTCAAAAACATGCTTGTTCTTCGCTGACCCAATTGAATCTAAAACTCCTGGGAAACTATCAAAGCACAATGCGACCAAAGGAAGATCATGATCATCCGCATGAGGCACCATGGAATCAGAAGCATTAGCCCCACTAGAGACCAAAACGGGCACACAAGAACGATCCAACTAAGCACTGTGGCAAAGGAAATCAAGAGAAGTTTTGATAGCCATAGGCGATCGCGCCACAACTTCAAGTAGTTCATGATCAAGATTCCAAGAGTCTCCATCGTTAGAATAATCCACATAATCCTTGAATAATCGTAAGTAACAGAAATTTTTTGGCTAGATTCTATCCTTCAAACCATAGATGAAGTGACCCACTTGATTAGAGGCCATCGAAAATTTGAAACACCGAAAACCCAGCTGACGAACATTGAAACCAGATGCCAAACCACCAATGCAACATTGAAGGACAATAGACACTACCTCCTCTATAAGGGGAAAAGAGGCGGAAGAGAAAGAAACCACCAAGAAAAATTCCTTGGAGCCCGGCGATCGAACGAAGTGCACTGTAGATCTAAACCTTGTACGAACCTGGTTTTCCACCTTGAGGCCAGGGGCAAAGTCCCAATGGAGAATACTTGCCATCTAGAAGACGTAGAAGACCTACTAGAGGGTAGCGCATGAGCTAGATGTGACAGCCCAAGTGTTGTCCCTGCCATTATGGCCATGTAACCTATGTGGACCCATGTGTCATGTGTTGAATGAATATGAGTTTGCTCCTTGCCATGTCATTGTCTCATGCATCATGCATCATGCATCTCATCTCCTTGTCATGCATTATATATTCTGTGGTGTGGTTCCATGTGACCTTGTTGTGATGTTGTGAGTACTTTGTGGATGTGTACATGTGTGGGCATCAACTTCCTCCCTCTTCCTTATCTTTTCATACTAAACCTAACCTTTATTTCCTTTTGTTTTTCTTTACAACAATTAACTTGCTAAATAAATCTGTTAAAAATGTTCAGGTTGTGGGCAATATTATTTTGAGAACATATGAGATGCTCTCTTTGTGTTCGAGCTTTGTGCTCATGGGGTTTGTTTAAAAACAGGGGCTGTTGTTTTATAAAAAAGTATTAAAATTACTTGCTTTAAAAATCCACTTGCTAATTTTATTAAATAGGGCATATTTCCTTTTACGCAAAAGTATTTTTGTTTGATCAAAAACCCTTTTCTTTTACTCTGGGGTTTATCTTGTTTTCTGCCATTTAAATAAATAGGAAGTTGTGGTTTTAATTCCAGAGAGAGCTTGGGCGAAGTCGGCCTTTTTCCCCTTTTCCTCCGGCCCAGCCCGCAACAAAGTGGAGACCTGCTCCCCTCGTCCTTCGTCAGTTCAGAGAGCGTCGCGTGTGAGAGAGAGAGAGCGAGAGGGCCGACGCCGTCACCGTCAGGGGCTCACGGACGTCGAGGCCGCTCCTTTAAAAGGGCACGGATCCCTAGGGTTTCTACTCTTCCCCTTGCCGCTGCCGCTCCCATATCCTTCTCCCTCTTCCTCCACCTTCTCCTCTTCTCTGTTAGGTAGAAAGCAGAGAGGTGAAGTTCAGAGTGAGCAGAGCGCCGATGCCTCCACATAGTCGCCGTTGCCTCCGGTGGCCACTCGTCGTCGTCAGGATGGCATGCTCCTTCCTGGTGCCATTCTTGTTCCATTCTGGGTGCTAGGGGTTGAGGAGCACCCCCCGCACCGCCGTCTCGTCGCCGCCGTCATCCCCAAGCAGAGCATTGCCGCCATCGTCTTCTTCTTCTTCCTCGCCGTCGCCGCATTCCCGTGTCTCTGACCAGCCCTCGATGAGCGCCTCCTCCCTGCAGCCCTCTCATCTCGCCGTAGACCGCTTGCATCATCGCCGTAGTGCCTCGCCCTTGCCGCCATTCTTCCCAAGGCATGGCCTTGAGGGTCATCGCCTCCGTCCTCCTCTTCGCGAGACGAGAAGGGGAACGGATACCCCATAGGTCCCGCTACCCCTGCTAGTGCTCCACGTCACTGGAGAGGCCAGTAGTCGCCGGGGATCATCGTCGATGTGCCGCTGTCGCCGGTGTTAGGTTTTTATTCAGTTTCGTTGGGTTGTCGGGGTCTGATAGTAGTAGAGGGCCAAGACCTCCCCTTGGTCAGATGCCGCAACGCTAGCGCAGTGGTAGTGTGCGTGGAACAAGACCAGCAGGTCCGCGGTTCGATCCACCCCCCCCCCCCGTGCCCTTTCTTTTTGAGAGTTTTATGGTGTGTATGGGCTGTGGATCTAGTGTGGCTACACCAGATCTGGTGTGGCTATGTAGTGTGAGTGTGTGTGCATGTGTGTGTGTGTGTGGATCTGGTGTGCCTGGATCTGATCCAGTATGTGTGTGTGGCAGATGAGTGTGTGTGTGACAAGTGGGCCTAGCCCCACTTGTCATCCACTAGGGAGCCCTGGTGTCTATGCCAGGTGGGGGCCCCTTCTTCTTGTCTGTTTTATTTTTAGTGTTTTATTTGTTATAAATATGTTATTTTTATATATGGTTAATTTCCAAATCTAGTTATGTGCAATTATGAACATGGACATATTTAGTAACTTTTCACTTATTCGAATGATGGGCATTTTGCTATCTATTGTTTTGCCATGTTGTTCCATACAAACATACAGGTGTGATATGTGATTTTGGGGTCGAATCATCCAAGGAATCCATTGGTGTATCTTGTTTGGTCATTTGAACAAGTTTGACAAAATGTCATTTTGTCTCAAAGTGTCATTTTGTCATTTTAGTTATATTTAATCCATGCATGCTATGATAATTGTGCCCACATGAATATGGTAGCTTTTGATGAGTAGAATGCCATGGTATTTATCCTTGTCATGTTAAACTTGCATATAAGTGGGAACCATGCTCTAAAGTAGCTACTAAAATGTTGCTGTTTTCAAACATGCTAAATATTCTAAGTCTGAGAATCTGTTAATATTTTTATGCCATGAAGAGTGGATGCTACCAAGTGATATGTTGAGAATTAGCTCAAGCTCAGTGCTAGTGTTTTGTAGTAGATTTTGTCCTCTATCATTTTGTTAATTTTCATGCCATGAGGTTGTCTCTATCACCATTAGTTTCTGCTGTCAACTTGCTATCAGCTTAACTCAGCTTCTAGAAAACTGTTATTTTCACTAAGTCCCAAAAATATGTTTCATCATGCCAACTTGTGAGCTTCATGCTTATTGATATGTGCATCCTTTCCAGTTTGTGTAGTTGGATGATTTGATAAGAATGTCATGTAGTTTCCGTAAATGCCTTTGTTTGGGGTTGGAGACTTCCTGTAGCTCTAGTTATTGGCTGTGAAAGTTGCTATGTTACTATTTTGTGGCAGATTGTGGGGTTTTATTGTTTTGTGACTTGTGGGAGCTATGCTCCATGGAATTGCTTGATCTTTGACTCTATTGTGGTTGGTTTTTAGTGATTAACTAGTGGCTACCATGGAATGCAAAGGAATAGCCCATGGCCTTCTTTGTCTTGTGTTTTGCCTTCGTAACTTATCGTGAGCGTAGCGTGAGAACCGTAACTCCGTTTCCTACGCTCTACATATGCATTTGTATCGATTTTGCATGAAGCATCCATATTGCCATGATCATGCATGTTTAAATAACTTAAAATGAGGTCCTATCCAAAATGGTAAACAACTAAACTATTGCATGTGAAACATGACTAGTTTAGGATTGCCATGTTAAATACTTCAAATGAATCATGCATCATCTTGTTTGTGCATTGCACCTTGGTTGGTTGTTTATTCTTGCTGTTTCTCATGGGTAGACGCGAGTGTTGAACCTGAGTACGAGGATCCAGGAGAGTAGAACTACGAGGACCCCACTCTTTGTCCCTCTAAAGAACCAACAAGCAAGATGATTGTACCCGGATCCCGACACTATTTTTGCTTTGCTAGATGCCTCACTCTTTACAGTACATATGCGCTACCTACCACTTGCATGCCAAGCCTGCTACATTGCCATGATAGCCTCTAACCCTCCACATCCTAGCAAACATTGTTTGGCTAAGTACCGCTACTCAGCCCCTCTTATAGCGTTCTTAGTTGCAGGTGCAGGTTGTATCCATGAGATAACATGGATTTTGCATATCACAATATTAGCTTTATTTAATTTAATGCACATATATATCTTGGTATGGTGGAAGGCTTGGCCTTTTGCTCGGTGTTTTGTTCCACTTTTACCGCCATAGTTCCTTGTTACCAGTGTTATGTTTCCATACTTTGCGCTCCTAACATGTTCGGGGTTGTTATGGGGATCCCCTTGATTATTCGGTTGAGATTAAAACTTGTCTAGCAAGACCCAACATTGGTACTATTTGCTTAAACAACTTAATAAAATTTGCATAGGGCTATGCAACCCCGTGGATAATTAATCAACCCCCAGGCCAGTGCTCCTCATGAGTGTTGGTCCAAACTAGAGCCGTGTGCGGGGCCAACCCGGGGAAACTCGGGATATTTCTATCAGGCCACTGTACGTTGTGCTTATTTGTCATGTCCTGAGAACGAGATACGCGGCTCTTATCGGGTTCATCGACACGTCCGGTGGTCTTGCTGGACTTGTTTTACCTTTCCCGAGTGGCTTGCGTGTGGAACTCTGGTTTTCTTCAAGCTATTTCGAGGTGTCGGAATTCCTTTGGAGTTGCCTAGGATGATCACGAGATCCGTGGTCGTGGCTATTCCTGCGGAGTGTGGTTAATTTATGATGGACTAGTTGGAGCACCCTTGCAGGGTTAAAACTTTCGGAAAGCCGTGTCCACGGTTATGTGGCAACTTGGATATTTGTTTAACACCCAGTTATAGTTAACTTGAAGTAAACTCCAATAAAATGCACCAACTGTGTGAGTAACCATGATCGTCTCTACTCGTGGACATGAACCGAGAAAGAACATGGTGGGGTTATGTTTGACGTAAGTAGGTGATCAGGATCTCTTAGAGGTCATTCTAGTTCTCGATCGTTTATCATAGACCACATATTTATTTTCATGTTTCATAAGATTAGCCAACATAAATGCTTAGTCTTGCTGCAAACTAAACACATACCACATTCCAACCTATAAGCTTGAATAGTCTTGGTACCCGGGCGCGAGATTGCTGAGTCCCCGTGGCTCACAGATTCCTACAAAAATCCAGGTGCAAGTACAGATGAGGTTGTGCCACATGATGTGACGCAGCTCAAGTGGGAGTATGACGAGGAGCGTGGCAGGATGTATGTCACTTATCCAGACGAGTAGAGTGGTCGTGGTCGAGATCTTTGGGCTAGCAAGCCAGTTTCGTTGTATCATTTTATCGTTTGATTTCGTCCGTAGTCGGACCCTGCTTTTGTATTGATGTTTGAATAAATTGTGTGGAATTATAATTGAGCATGTGGCGAGTGTAAGCCAACTCATATACTCTTCTGTTCCTAAATGTATGTAATGATACTGTACTTGCAAACAGCAAGATGCGCATCTATCCCTGTCGAGGCCCTCGTGTCTTAATATGGATAGGCGCACATCTTGGGCATGACAAGTTGGTATTTGGAGCCATACGACCATAGTATCCCTTTGCTTGATCGAACTTGGCCAAGTCGAGTCTAGTAAAAACTATTTGAGTCTAGTTATATCGGAGAGTAGGTTTCTTTTTACTCCTCTTCTATGCTCTGGTCAGGTATTTGACTTAGGAATTTTGATTCTACTCCTCTTCTCGCTCAAAAAAAAATTAGGATCACGCGGGTATTTTGGAGTCTATATGATACCGATGTGACGAAGTTCTATCTTGGTGCCTCCTGTCTAACTTGATTTCTTCCTGGGAGTCGAGCTCCATGGAATTCTTGGCACATCATTATCATTCAGCTTCCTTAGTATCTCAGGACGAAGAGTGTCCGGAATTACTTCAATACTTGTCGTGGTGAGATAAGGTCGGAGTCACCCAGTACTGGGGAGGCGTCCGTGGTACCACCATGATTTGTATCTTTGTGCTTTTGAGGATTCGAGTTAGATGGATTTGTGTAAGCCTCTGGTTATGTGTTGAAGGATGCATACAATTGGGGTGTAGGTTTGCTAGTTGTGTGAGATATTTCCTCCTTGTATCCCCCACACATGATTGCACAACCAGAAAGTTTTCAGAAGTTCTTAGGTGGGAACTCATGTAGTTATATAGGATCATCTTCTTCAGATGTATGAGGGCATATACATTTGTTCCGAGCAGTTATCTCAATACTTTTGTGTTATTGCAAGTGGCTTCTAATATCTAATGATGTTATCGCAAAACCGAAGAAGGCATTCTTACTAATTTTTCAGTAGGAAGGCTGTTATGTTATTTGTTCAATGTCGTCCAAGCATTTGATTCAGCTTTTGAATTCATCTTTGTCAATATGGTGCTGATGTTTTTGTCCATCTCCAGGATGTCTCCAACAACTCGCATGAGTGCGGGTCGCGATGGGGAGCAATCTGATATTCCACCACCCCTGCCACCGCCTCCTCCTCCAGAAGCTTGGCAAGTTGTGATGGCCGTAACCAGTGCAAACACTCAGATGTTGCTCAGGTTGTTGCAAGAAAGATATCAGGGTCAGCAAGGCTTTCAAGGGAATTTTCAGAATCAACCTCATTTTGCGACGCTCAACCAGTTCCTTGCCAACCAGCCCAAGTCTTTCACTTGTTGTGAGCAGCCTTTTGATGCTGATGATTGGCTCCGTGACATGAGTAAGCATTTTAGTGCAGCAATGTCAGACCAGAGGACTTTCAGATTCGCGTCATTCCTGCTCAAGGGTCAGGCAGCAGATTGGTGGCAGCAGTACAAGATTCCAAGGGCGATCGTGATTTTACTTGGGACGATTTCTGTCATGACTTCAGGGCCCATTACATTCCAACAAGCTTTGTCGATAAGATGCGTGAGAAGTTCAGGCACCTGAAGCAGGGGAGCAAGTTTGTTTATCAGTACAACATCAAGTTCCAGAATCTAGCCCGCTATGCTAAGCAAGATGTTCCAGATGACAAGGCCATGATCTATCAGTTCAGAGGTGGTCTCAAGGATGAGCTTCTGCCAGGTTTAGTCCTTCAAGAGCCTTGTGAGTTTGATTAGTTCTACAATATGGCTTTGAAGGTCGAGGCAACTCAGCTCAACTTGGAGAACTCAAGGAAGCGTTCAAGGGATTCATATTCTTCTTCTTCCAGCTCTCAGATGGTTCCTAAGCAACAGAAATATTGGGTGCCTAATCCTCCTCCGTTTCGTCCTCAGCAGCAGAAGCAGTTCGGTGGCTGTGGTTCTTCCCACCCACCCAACCGAGGATATCAGCAGAGACCCAAGGCACCAAAGTCAGCTTTTGTTCCTCCTCCAGGAAACTTTCGTTCGCTATCTGAGGTTACTTGTCAGAAGTGTGGTCAGAAGGGTCACTACTCAAACAAGTGCAACCAGCGGCGTCTTTCGCCTCCTCCTCCAGTCAGGCCTCCAGGCAATGCAATGGTGAAGCATAATCCCAAGTCAGCAAGAGTGAATATGGTGAACGCAGTAGAGGCAGAGTATTCTTCTCAAGTGATCATGGGTAATCTCTCAGTTAATTCTATTCCTGCAAAAGTTTTGTTTGATACCGGTGCATCGCATTGTTTCATGTCCCGTTCATTCTTTGCAATGCATGAGTGTGAATGTCAAGATCTTCTTAGACCTGTGTCTGTGGTGTCTCCTGGGAAGTTAATGAATTCCAATTGCTTGGTTCCGGATATTTCTATCAAAATGGGCAATTATTCTTTTCTGGCTTCTCCAATTGTTCTCGGAAATTCTGACATTGATCTCATTTTGGGCATGGACTTCCTGGCTATGAATAAGGCTTATGTTGATTGTCAAGCAAAAGAAGTCAAGCTGACTCATCCTTCAGAAGATGTGATTATTTTCGCAGCTCGCGATGACACAATCCTTCTCTTTGCACTTAATGAGAAGGGTGAAATCTCGGATATTTCTCAAATTCCGGTAGTTTGTGAGTACGAAGATGTCTTTCCAGAAGAATTGCCAAGAATGCATCTGCACCGGCCAATCGAGTTCGTGATTGACCTCGAGCCCGGAACTGAACCGGTTTGCAAGCGCCCTTATAAACTTGGCCTCGAAGAGCTGAAAGAGTTGAAGAAGCAGCTAGATGAACAAGAACGTCTTGGTCTGATCAGACCAAGTTCTTCTCCATGGGGTTGTGGTGTTTTTTGTCAAGAAGAAGGATGGCATGGACTGGCTTTGTGTCGATTACCGTCCATTGAACAAGAAGAAAATCAGAAACAAGTATCCACTTCCCAACATCAATGAGTTGTTTGAACAACTGAAAGGTGCCGAGGTTTTCTCAAAGCTTGATCTTCGCATGAGCTATCATCAGATTCGCATTCGGGAAGAAGATATTCCAAAGACCGCTTTCGAGATGAGTTTTGGCTTTTATGAGTACACCATCATGTCGTTTGGTCTTGCAAATGCTCCTCCAACCTTGTCAAGAATGATGAACTTCATTTTCTCTCCTTTCAAGAATGAGTCCGTCTTGGTCTATTTGGATGATATCCTTTTGTTCTCGGAGACAGAAGAAGAGCATGTAGAGCATCTCCGACTTGTGCTTGACAAGCTAAGAGAACATCGATTCTATGCCAAGTTTTCCAAGTGTGAGTTTTGACTCAATGAAGTGGTATACCTTGGGCATGTGATCTCTGCCGAGGGCATTAAAGCGCACCCTGAGAAAGTTCAGGCAATCTTGAAGTGGGAGCCTCCTCAGGATGTGAAGCAGCTTCGGAGCTTCCTCGGACTTGCTAGTTATTGCAGAAGATTCATGGAGAACATCTCTCAAATTCCTAAGCCTCTATCTCATCTCCTCCAGAAGAATGCCAAGTATGTTTGGTCTCCTGAGTGTGATGTGGCGTTCAATACGCTCAAGCAGAGACTGACTTCAGCTCCAGTACTTGTCCCTCCCGAGCAGTCAAAGCCTTTCCAAGTATTCTATGATGCTTCTCTCCAAGGTCTTGGTGGTGTTCTCATGCAAGATAAGAAGATACTTGCTTATATCTCACGTCAGTTGAAGCATGCCGAGAATAACTACACCACTCATGATCTCGAGTGGGCGGCAGTTGTGCATGCTCTGATGACTTGGATTGATTTGTTGTTGGGTAGACTAGTTGAGGTGTACAATGATCACAAGAGCTTGAAGTACATTTTCACTCAACCCAATCGCAATCTTCGGCAGTCTCGTTGGGTGGAAATGCTTGAGGACTTCAATCCAAGCATTGAGTATACTCCTGGAAAAGCAAATGTCAGTGCAGACGCACTCAGCCGAAAGGCGTACTGCAAGAGTCTCATCGTGAAACATCTTCAACCCGAGCTTTGTGAAGCCTTCCGCAGGCTCAACCTTCAGATGATTCCGCAAGGATTTCTTGCCAATCTTCAAGTCTCTCCGACTCTGGAAGATCAGGTTCACCAAGCTCAACTTCTTGATGCAATGGTAAATAAAGTGAAGAAAGGTGAGGCCAAGGGCATTCTGAAGTATAAGTGCTTTCACGTTGATGACAAAGATACCTTGTTCCTTGAAGACCGTCTGGTGGTTCCAAAAGGTGATATCGGGAAGGTTATCATGGACGAAGCACACAATTCTCTTATTTCCATTCATCCAGGCAGTTCCAAGATGTATCAAGATCTCAAGCAAACCTTCTGGTGGACTCGCATGAAACGTGAAATTGCTCAATTCGTGAACGAGTGTGATGTTTGTCATAGAGTGAAGGTGGAACATCAACGTCCAGCAGGTCTTCTTCAGCCTTTGCCTATCCCAGAGTGGAAATTCGATCATGTGGAGATGGATTTCGTCACTGGGTTTCCCAAGTCCAAGAGAGGCAACGATGCCATCTTTGTGGTTATCGACAAGCTGACCAAAGTTGCTCATTTCCTTCCGGTCAAAGAATCTATCTTGACAGCTCAGCTAGCAGAGTTGTATACGTCAAGGATAGTTTCTTTGCATGGTATTCCTCAGCTCATCTCACCTGACCGTGGAAGCCTCTTTACTTCCAAGTTTTGGGAGTCCTTCCAGACTTCTATGGGTACCAAGATCCATTTCAGCATTGTGTTCCATCCACAGACAAGTGGTCAAGTTGAGAGAGTCGATCAGATCCTTGAAGACATGCTCAGAGCCTGTGTGATTTTGTTCGGCATGAAATGGGAAGACTGCCTTCCATATGCTGAATTCTCATACAACAATAGCTTTCAGGCTAGCTCGGGCAAGGCCCCTTTCGAGATTCTCTATGGCAGGAAGTACCGTACCCCGCTTAACTGGTCTGAAACCGGTGTGCGTCAAATTTTGGGCAATGACATGATCACCGAAGCAGAAGAGATGTGTCGTGTCATTCGCGAGAACCTCAAAGCATCTCAATCCCGACAGAAGAGTTATTACGATAACAAACATCGGGATGTCTGCTTTCAAGTTGATGATTTAGTCTATCTCAAAGTCTCTCCCATGAAGGGCACTCGGTGGTTTGGAATTAAAGGGAAGCTAGCTCCTAGCTTTGTTGGTCATTTCAGAGTTGTTGGCAAGAGAGGTGAACTTGCATATCAACTAGAGCTTCCTCCAAACTTCACAAATGTGCATGATGTCTTCCATGTCTCTCAGCTCTAGAGGTGCTTCAAGACTCCCGAGCGTACCATTGACCTCCAAGACATTGATCTCCAAGAAGACCTCTCTTATCGTGAGCATCCAGTGGCTATTCTCGAACAAACTGAGCGTAAGACTCGCAACAAATCAATAAAGTTTCTCAAGGTGAAGTGGTCTCATCATTCTGACAAAGAAGCTACTTGGGAACGTGAGGATCTTCTCGTTCCGAATATCCAAAGTTCTTTCGTTCCTAGATCTCGGGTCGAGATCCTCTTGTAGTGTGGGAGAGTTGTGACAGCCCAAGTGTTGTCCCTGCCATTATAGCCACGTAACCTATGTGGACCCATGTGTCATGCGTTGAATGAATATGAGTTTGCTCCTTGCCATGTCATTGTATCATGCATCATGCATCTCATCTTCCTGTCATGCATTATATATTCTGTGGTGTGGTTCCATGTGACCTTGTTGTGATGTTGTGAGTACTTTGTGGATGTGTGCATGTGTGGGCATCAACTTCCTCCCTCTTCCTTATCTTTTCAAACTAAACCTAACCTTTATTTCCTTTTGTTTTATTTAAAAGAATTAACTTGCTAAATAAATCTGTTAAAAATGTTCAGGTTGTCGGTAATATTATGTTGAGAACATATGAGTTGCTCTCTTTGTGTTGGAGCTTTGTGCTCATGGGGTTTGTTTTAAAAACAGGGGTTGTTGTTTTGTAAAAGTATTAAAATTACTTTCTTTAAAATCCACTTGCTAATTTTATTTAATAGGGAACATTTCCTGTTATGCAAAAGTATTTTTTTTGATCAAACACCCTTTTATTTTACTCTGGGGTTTATCTTGTTTTATGCCATTTAAATAAATAGGAAGCTATGGTTTTAATTCCAGAGAAAGCTTGGGCGAAGTGGGCCTTTTCCCCTTTTCCTCTGGTCTAGCCCGCAGCGAAGCGGAGACCTGCTCCCGTCGTGCTCCATCAGATCAAAGAGCGTCGCCTGTGAGAGAGACTGCGCGAGAGAGCCGACGCTGTCGCCGTCACGGGCTCATGGACATCGAGGCCGCTCCTTTAAAAGGGCGCAGATCCCTAGGGTTTCCCCTCTTCCCCTCGCCATCGCCGCTCCCATCTCCTTCTCCCTCTTACTCCCCCCTTCTCCTCTTCTCTGTCAGGAAGAAAGCAGAGAGGTGAAATTCAGAGTGATCAGAGTGCCGGTGCCTCCACGTAGTCGCTGTCGCCTCCGGTGGCTGCTCGTCATCGTCAAGATGGCATGCTGCTTCCTGGTGCCATTCGTGTTCCATTCTGGGTGCTAGGGGTTGAGGAGCACCCCCCGCACAACCGCCTCGTTACCAGCATCAACCCCAAGCAGAGCGTTACCGCCATCATCTTCTTCTTCTTCCTTGTCGTTGCCGCGTTCCCGCGTCTCCGAGAAGCCCTCGATGAGCGCCTCCTCCCCGCAACCCTCTCGTCTCGCCGTAGACCGCTTGCATCGTCGCCGTAGTGCCTCGCCCTTGCCGCCGTTCTGCCCAAGGCATGGTCTTGAGGGTCATCGCCTCCGTCCTCCTTGTCACGAGACGAGAAGGGGAACGTATACCCCGTAGGTCCCGCTACCCCCGCCAATGCTCCGCGTCGCAGGAGAGGCGTGTAGTCGCCGGGGATCATCGCCGTTGGGCCGCTGTCACCGGTGTCAGGTTTTTTCTAGTTTCGTTAGGTTCTCAGGGTCTGATAGTAGTAGAGGGCCAAGACCTCCCCTTGGTCAGATGCTGCAACGCTAGCGTAGTGGTAGCATGCATGGGACGAGACCAGCAGGTCTAGGGTTCTATCCCCCCACCCCGTGTCTTTTCTTTTTGTGAGTTTTATGGTGTGTGTGGCTATGCAGTGTGAGTGTGTGTGCTTGTGTGTGGTATGTGTGTGTGGATCTGGTGTGCCTGGATCTGATCTAGTGTGTGTGTGTGTGTGGCAGATGAGTATGTGTGTGTAGTGTGTGTGTGACAAGTGGGCCTGGCCCCACTTGTCATCCACTAGGGGGCCCTGGTGTCTATGCTAGGTGGGCCCACCTGCTTCTTGTATGTTTTATTTTTAGTGTTTTATTTGTTATAAATACGTTATTTCTATTTCTGGTTAATTTCCAAATCTGGTTATGTGCAATTATGAACATGGACATATTTAGTAACTTTTCACTTATAGGAATGATGGGCATTTTGCTATCTATTGTTTTGCCATGTTGTTCCATACAAACATAGGGGTGTGATATATGATTTTGGGGTAGAATCATCCAAGGAATCCATTGGTGTAACTTGTTTGGTCATTTGAGGAAGTTTGACAAAATGTCATTTTGTCTCAAAGTGTCATTTTGTCATTTTAGTTATATTTAATCCATGCATGCTATGACAATTGTGCCAACTTGAATATGCTAGCCTTTGATGAGTAGAATGCCATGGTATTTATCCTTGTCATGTTAAACTTCCATATAAGTGGGAACCATGCTCTAAAGTAGCTACTAAAATGTTGCTATTTTCAAACATGCTAAATATTTCGAAGTCTGAGAATCTATTAATATTTTTATGCCATGAAGAGTGGATGCTACCAACTGATATATTGAGAATTAGCTCAAGCTCAGTGCTAGTGTTTTGAAGTAGATGTTGTCCTCTATCATTATGTTAATCTTAATGCCATGAGTTGGTCTCTATCACCATTAGTTTGTGCTGTCAACTTGCTATCAGCTTAACTCAGATTCCAGAAAACTGTTATTTTCACTAAGTCCCAAAAATCTGTTTCATCATGCCAACTTGTGAGCTTCATGTTTATTGATATGTGCATCCTTTCCAGTTTGTGTAGTTCGATGATTTGATAAGCATGCCATGTAGTTTCTGTAAATGCCTTGTTTGGGGTTGGAAACTTCTTGTATCTCTAGTTATTGGCTGTGAAAGTTGCTATGTTGCTATTTTGTGGCAGATTGTGGGTTTTTAGTGTTTTGTGACTTGTGGGAGCTATGCTCCATGGAATTGCTTGATATTTGACTCTATTGTGGTTGGTTTTCATTGCCAAACCAGTGGCTACCTTGGAATGCCAAGGAATAGCCCATGGCCTTCTTTGTCTTGTGTTTTGCCTTCGTAACTTGTCGTGAGCATAGCGTGAGAACCGTAACTCTGTTTCCTATGTTCTACATATGCATTTGTATCGATTTTTCATGAAGCATCCATATTGCCATGATAATGCATGTTTAAATAACTTAACATGAGGTCCTGCGCAGAATGGTAAACAACTAAATTATTTCATGTGAAACATGACTAGTTTAGGATTGCCATGTGTGACAGCCCGAGACCGACATTCCAGAAGATTCCAGAAGATTCCCCTTTAGTTTCCATTCTCGGCTGTGTTTCTTCTATGTGTTGCATTCATCATCGCAGCATTCGCATCATATGCATTGCATCGTCACCCGTTTTCGAAACTTGCATCCATTTGTAGTCGCCGGTTCTCGTCGTTCTTGTCGTTGCCCGTTCGAGACCAACGACACACGCACGTGCCCGCGACACCGTTTAAAATAAAACCGTTTTTAAGCGCGCGCAAAAATGTTCTCGGATAGAGTTGAAACTTGTCGTGCGGTCTTGTTATGTTGTAGGTAGACCGCCCGTCGAATTTTGTCGTGATCCGAGTTCGTTAGATACTACGTCGGTCATCCATAGCAGTGCGGTCATCGGTAATTGTCGGACGTTCTTGGTGTTTTCAATCTTCGTGCCGCGCCGCACCTCTTCCCTCTCATCTCCTCCTAGTCCCTCTACACAGCCTATCCGTAACCCCCTCTCCGCTTCCGGACGTCGGACCGACAGCCGGCAGTCCGAAAATGGACTGTGCCAGCTAACCCTAGCCCGAAAACCTATATATAGCCCCACCTCGTTCCGCGTGCAAACCAAACCCTAGCCAGCCCCTCCTTCTCCCACCTCCAGCCTGCATGCCCGAGCCCATCTAGGCCCGTTCGAGCCCATCCGGGCCCGAATCGCGTTCCGGAGCTCCTACCTGAGCTCCCATGGAGGCTCCCGAGCCATGCCCGAGCTCCTTCCGTCCCCATGGCCGGCCGACTCGCCGGAGCTGCCCTCGCGCCACCGGAGCCCCGACCGGACCTCCTCGCAGCCAGCCCCCGCTGCAGCTCCTTCCTCTCCCCTTCTTCTTCCCCCTTTCCTCCTCTCCCTGACCCCGCTGTGTCACCCGCAGGTCGCCGCCGCCCGACCTCCGCGCCGCCGGAGCTTCTGCCGCTCGCAGCACCGCCGCCGGCCTCCCTCCGACCGGATCCGGTTGCCCCTGGCCCTCCGCCGGCCTTCCCTCGCCGCGCCGTCCCCACCCCCAAGACGCCAGCCCCCGTGGTCGCCGTCGTCGCTGCCTGTGTCCCGATCGGGGTCGGGACAGGGAGCCCCTGCGCGTTGACCGAGCGATGCGCTCGTGCGCCCGCGTGGGCCACCTGCTCCGAGGCCCAATCAGCTCCCTCCTGTCCCAGCCGGCCCAATGGTGAGCCCAGCCCCTCCTTTTGTTTTGTTTTTATTTATTTATTTAGTTTCGCGTTTTAAAACGCTAGTAATTAAGTAACCATGCCTCGTATTAAAATAGTTTCAACATGAAAAATGTTTAGAAAAATATGTAGATTAAAAATATGCCATTTGCATCCCTGCTAAGTATGTCTAACATGTCATAATGCATATTTGCATTTAATTGCATTTTCATAATTAATTAACTGTGCATCGAAATTACTAATATCACATATTAAAAAAGTCCATCTCATTTGCACCACATTTTCATGCATGATAAAAATGTGGTCATGGTGTTTGCATTTAATTTGCATTGGTTATTTGCTTTAAGATGATTAGGCCATATTCCCGCATATTTAATTGTGAATAATTTTCCACATGAACATATGCATATTATATTTGTTTTCGGGGTAGAAAAACCCGTAGGATTTATCGGAGCATTTAGTTTTGCCATTTGAGCATTTTGTGTGCATGTCATTTATGTCGTGATGTCCTTTTGTCATTTTCGTAGGACTTAATCCGGGCATTAAATGAATTAATTTTCAACATGAAAGTAGCTCTGTTTGAGATGTTCTATATATGTAAATCAACTAGAATGACGTGTAGAATAACTTGGTGACATTTATTTTGCTGACTAACAAATATAAAATATGATTAGTTCAGATCTGGATCAATTTCCAAATTAACATATCAGGTCATTTCGGAAATGCTCTAAGTTGTTTCCGACCTCATTTAAGATGCCTAGATAGATAGTTTACTTATGCTTCACCTCTTACCATATTTAACAACATTTAATATTGTCGTGTACCTAACGAGAGTGAACTAAATAATTCGAATGTGGAGTTTTGTCAATATGCAACTCGTTGCATATTGAGCTTCACTTTAATGTGTAGAAGTTATTTGTGGTGATTGTCATGCATTGCATATTAAACCAGACATGCATCATATTTGTTGTGCATCGTGTTTTGCATATGTTGTGGTGTATCTTGTGTTGATTGTTTGTTTCGGATTGCTTCTTCTCAATAGAGTTCCGAAAGCGTTCGGAGTGTGAGGATTCGTTCGACTATGTTGGTTCATCTTCTTCATGGACTCGGTCTTCTTCCGAGCGGGATCTCAGGCAAGATGTCTCATTTCCCTGGATACCATTACTATCATTGCCATGCTAGTTGTCTCGTCTTTATCGTTATGTCTCGCTACCTACCACTTGTTTGATAACCCTCCCAACACTGCCATGATAAGCCTCTAACCCCTCTACATCCCAGCAAAACATTGTTTGGCTATGTTACCGCTTGCTCAGACCTTCTTATAGCATTTCTAGTTGCAGGTGCAATTGCTTCCATGTGTCAACATGGACCTTCTTTTGTGATATCAAAATATTGCTGCTATTTAATTTAATGCACATATACACTTGGTAAAGGGTGGAAGGCTTGGCCTTTTGCTCGGTGTTTTGTTCCACTCTTGCCGCCCTTAGTTACTTGTGAACTGGTGTTATGTTCCAGAACTGAGCGCTCCTAACATGCTCGGGGTTGTTATGGGGACCCCTTGATTTTCAGGTTAGATTAAAACTTGTCTGGCAAGGCCCAACTTTGGTACTACATTTTCCCATCATAATAAAACTGATCACCTTATTAAAGCATAGAGGGTCGCCCCCTCGTGGATTAATTTAACATAATACAGGGGGGCAGTGCTGCTGGTGCTGGTCCAAACTAGAGCACCGTGCGGGTTACCTGGGGCAACCCGGGACTTCAGTTACTGTATGCTTAGCTCATCCGCCGTGTCTTGTGAACGAGATACGCGGATCCTATCGGGATTGTCGACACGCCAGGAGGCCTTGCTGGATTTGTTTTACCTTTCTCGAACATCTTGAGTGAGGAACTCTGATCTTCTTCGGGCTATCTCGAGGTGTCGGATTTTCTTTGGAATTGCCTAGGATGATCACGAGATCTGTGGTCGAGGTTATTCCCGCTGCGTGTGGTTAATTTGTGATGGATAAGTTGGAGCACCCCTGTAGGGTTAAATCTTTTCGAGAAGTCGTGCCCGCAGTTATGTGGCAAACTTGGATACTTTGTTTAACACCCGGTCATAGCAAACTTGAAGTAAACTCTGATAAAATACACCAACTATGTGCGTAACCGTGACTGTCTCTTCTCATGAGTCTTTATCCGGAAGAGAACACGGTGGGGTTATGATTGACGTAAGTAGGTGTTCAGGATCAGTTAGTGATCATTAGTAGTTCACGTCCGTTATGCATAGACCACCATACTTTACTTTCTGTACTCGTAAGTTAGCCACTCAAATAAATGCTTAGTCGCTTGCTGCAGCCTCACCACTTAACCATACCTTACCTATTAAGCTTTAATAGTCTTGATACCCTTGGAAATGAGATTGCTGAGTCCGTGTGGCTCATAGATTACTACAACAATAGTTGCAGGTACAGGTAATGTGACGATTTGACGTGAGCGCGTTGCTTGTTTGATTTGGAGTTCTCCTTCTTCTTCTCCTTCAATCTTGGATAGGTTCCAAGCGGCAGCCTAGGATAGCAAGGGTGGATGTCATTTTATCGTTTGATTTCGTCCGTAGTCGGACCCTGCTCTTATGTATGATGTTTGAGATGTTATTGTATTGATGTGACTCTAATATAGCTTGTGGAGAGTGTAAGCCAATTCCATATACTCATCTCTTCTGTACATGTACTTGTAATGATATCCATTCTTGCGAACGCATCGAGATGCACTTCTATCTCTGTCGAGGCCCTCATGCCCAAATAAGGATAGGACCGCATCTTGGGCGTGACAAGTTGGTAACAGAGCCTGTACCGACCTAGGAGCCCCCTTGATTGATCGAACTTGGCTGAGTCGAGTCTAGCGAAAAACTGTTTTGAGTCTAGTTATATCGGAGAGTAGGATTCTTTTTACTCCTCTTCTATGCTCTGGTGAGGTATTCAACTTAGGAATTTTGATTCTACTCCTCTTCTCGCTCAAAATTTTTTTAGGATCACGCGGGTATTTTGGAAACTATATGATGCCGATGTGACGGAGTTCTGTCTTGGTGCCTCCTGTCTGACTTGATTTCTTCCGAGTAGTTGAGCTCCGAGGGATTCTTGACACATCGTTATCATTCAGTTTTCTTAGTATCTCAGGACGGAGGATGTTCGAAATTGCTTCAATACTTATCGTGGTGAGAAAAGGTTAGAGTCACCCAGTACTGGGGAGGTGTCAGGGGTACCACCATGGTTTAGTATCGTTGTGAGTTCGAGGATTCGAGATTAGACGAGTTTGCGAAATTTCTTGAATTATGGTGTCGAAGGTTGCGGATGCAGTTCCAGCTGATTGCCTAGGGCAGGTTCCTGATTCCGCATCCCGAATCGCATAAACAAGAAAGTTTTCGGAAGTTTTTAGGTGGGAATTCAAGTAGTTACATAGTATTATCTTTCCAACAAGTGCATAGTGGGTATGTATTGGTTCTGGCTTGTTTCGTAAGCCTCATCCTTCGCTTTGTTTTGAATATGGTAATTCGAGTTGCTTCGATGTCAAGTGGTGAATCCACATCTTGCTAAGAAGTGTTCTCATATTTCTGCGGGAATGCTAATTCTTTTCATCATTCAAGTTACCATATCAATTCTTTTCCTACCGGTGTGCTTCTCTTCAAGTGAATTCTATCGTCTCCAATATTGCAAGATCAATCCTCTTATTCTTTCCCAGAGTGTCTTATCTGTTCCAAGTTTCTTTGTTTTTCCCACCCTCCCGCCCTTTTTCTTCAGTGATTGAATTCTCTTCCAAGTGCCTTTCTCTTCATCTTTGCTTCCGCTATCATTTCGTTAGTATTGTTTCCGGTGATTTCTTGTGAATATTCTCAGAAGTTTCTATTTCAAGATCTATCCTCATATTCCTTGTTCTTGTTGTTATTCTTCTCCGGTGATTCTGTATGAAGATGCTCGGTGCTCAAGTTATCATTTATTAGTATTCATCTTGTTTTCTTTTCCGGTGGATTCAATTCAAGTTCTTGGTGTTCATCATATCATTTTCATTCTCTATTTGCTCTCCCATGTTGGAATTCTTTTCAAGCCGCTCTTGTTTATTCATCCCTCTCTTTTCTAGCTGGAGTGTTGAAGATATCTCGGAAGACATTCATTTTCTTTCGTGTCCTCTTAAATTATTTCAAGGGTCTCATGCCATCTAGTTCTTAATTTTTACGGTGCAATCTCTCTTTATAAGCAATTGTTCCAACGGTGGTTTCGTTTCAGTGGGCTCATAACCCACAGGTTTTTCCCCAGGATCCTACCTGACTCTTCTAATCTTTCCGGAGTTGTCCTCAAGTTCTTTTCAAATATGATGTAAGAATGATTTTCACCAGTCATACTCCTTCCATGATCGCTTCTAATCATTTTCATTGTTGGCTCAACCTTTCCTTATTCATTATTTCGGAGTATCTCAGTAATTCATGGTGTTGTTTCTCGTCATCATTCTTAGCTTGAAGACCGAAGGAGAGTTTCTCGTAAATCTTGGTCCGTTCTTTTCAAGAGTGTGGTTTCAGCTTGTTGCTATCATCTCAAATTGTTTTGATCATGAGTGATCTCTCCCATATCTATCCGGAGCATTGAGTGTTCTTCTTGTTTCTTGATCCTCCGAAGGCCATCATTTCAGAAGATTTCTTCGTTCTCAGCTTTCAGCTTTCGTCCTCGTTGTCATGTTATATCATCCATTTGCATTATCCTCTTTCATTTTGAATTATTACCGGTGTTCTCGTGCAAGACTTCTTCATGTTTGTGCTCTATCTATCTTTCCTATCTTTTCCAAAAGAATAAGAGGTGTCTGGAATCCGTTGCTTGTCATCAATTTAACTTGATGAAGGATAGGCATATCATAATTCTTATTATTGTTTCATCCAAATGATTTCAATCCTTCTTTCGGAGTTGTTCATGATATCAAATTCCTTATCCCAAGTGGTCATCTTTCTTTTCCGGAGTTCCTAGTTTTGATAAAGTATCTTGTCGCTAAGCTTCATCTAATTCATAGCAAGGCCTCAATCTTATTATTTTGCATCCTTCAATTCTATCTATCATCCTTTCGTTTCAGAGTCCGGAGGTTCTTCATGGTGTTTCATCAATATTTATTTTTTTAAGTGTTCGTCAAGATTCTTGTTGGAGGCGCTTAAGTATTCTTTGTCTTGGATGTCTAAGTTCAATTCCTTCTCCTTTGTATTTTGAGATGGTGTTATTAAATTCTTGATTATAAGGAGTCTCGAAGAAAATATTGTCAAGAATGAGATAAGTAAACTCATCTTATTTTCTCGGAGTTATCTTGGGTTGGATTTCACCATGATAGCAACAATCCTTATCATGGTGTCATAAATGATTCAAGTTTTCTCCTCCTCTTCTTGGTGAAAGAAGTCTTTCTTATCTTGTTGTCTCAAGCAATTAATTGTTTCTGTTGTGGCAGGTTGTCACCTCATAATTTTGGGATGTTTTCCATAAGCCCATAACAAGCTATTCTTTTCATTGTTGTTTCTCCATCAACTCCGTTCAACCATGCTTTTCAAATCCATTTGTGCTGGAAGTTGTCATTTCTTCTCAGTTCTGTTCCTCCCAAAGATCAAGCTTATATTCTTTTGTTCCAGAGGCCTTGTGATGTTGCTCTCTTCAATCAATCATCTCGCCTTGTCTAGATCATGTTCTTTCTTGCTCATTCATTAACCGAAGTGTTGTGCAATGTTTTCATAATCCTTCCATCTTATGAAGTCTGATTCTATTTCAAGTTTGATCCCTCTCTTTCGATTTGCTTCCATCATATCTAATTTTTCATCTCTTTCCTACCGAAGTGCTTCCGAAATTTCCTGTGAATTCTGTTTGTTATTCATTCTTCATCTCTTACGTCCTTCAAGATTCATTGGTTTCTCTCGTTTGTCAAAGAAGCAACTAAGTTTTACTTTTGCTCTTTCTTTTCCCCTTTTCGTTTTAGATCTCGGGACGAGATCCTCGTTTAGTGGAGGAGAGTTGTGACAGCCTCAGACCAACGTTCCAGAAGATTCCAGAAGATTCTCCTTTAGTTTCCATTCTCGGCTGTGTTTCGTCTATGTGTTGCATTCATCATCGCATCATTCGCATCATATGCATTGCATCGTCACCCGTTTTTGAAATTTGCATCCGTTTGTAGTCGCCGGTTCTCGTCGTTCTTGCCGTTGCCCGTTTGAGACCAACCACACACGCACGAGCCTGTGGCACCGTTTAAAATAAAACCGTTTTTAAGCGCATGCACAAATATTCTCGGATAGAGTTGAAACTTGTCATGCGGTCTTGTTATGTTGTAGGTAGACCGCCCGTCGAATTTCGTCGCGATCCGAGTTCGTTAGATACTCCGTCGGTCATCCGTAGCAGTGCGGTCATCTATAATAATCGGACGTTCTCGGTGTTTTCAATCTTCGTGCCCCACCACACCGCTTCCCTCTCATCTCCTCCTAGTCCCTCTACACAGCCCATCCATAACCCCCCCTCCGCTTCCGGACGTCGGACCGACAGCCGGCAGTCCGAAAACGGACAGTGCCACCTAACCCTAGCCCGAAAACCTATATATAACCCCACCTCGTTCCACGTGCAAACCAAACCCTAGCCAACCCCTCCTTCTCCCACCTCCAGCCAGCCCGCCCGAGCCCATCTAGGCCCGAATCGCGTTCCAGAGCTCCTGCCCGAGCTCCCATGGAGGCTCCCGAGCCATGCCCGAGCTCCTTCCATCCCCGTGGTCGGCCGGCTCGTCGGAGCCGCCCTCGTGCTGCCGGAGCCCCGGCCGGACCTCCTCGCCGCTAGCCCCCGCCGCAGCTCCTTCCTCTCCCCTTCTCCTTCCTCCTTTCCTCCTCTCCCTGACCCCGCCGTGTCACCCGCAGGTCGCCGTCGCCCGACCTCCGCGCCGTCGGAGCATCCGCCGCTCACAGTGCCGCTGCCGGCCTCTCTTCGATCGGATCCGGTCGCCCCTAGCCCTCCGCCGACCTTCCCTCGCCGTGTCGTCCCCGCCCCCAAGCCGCCAGGCCCCGTGGTCGCCGTCGTCGCTGCCTGTGTCCCGATCGGGGTCGGGACAGGGAGCCCCTGCGCGTTGACCGAGCGCTGTGCTCGTGCGCCCGCGTGGGCCACCTGCTCCCAGGCCCAGTCGGCTCCCTCCTGTCCCAGCCGGCCCAATGGTGAGCCTAGCCCCTCCTTTTGTTTTTTTATTTATTTGGTTTCGCGTTTTAAAATGCTAGTAATTAAATAACCGTGTCTCGTATTAAAATAGTTTCAACATGAAAAATGTTTAGAAAAATATGTAGATTAAAAATATGCCATTTGCATCCCAGCTAAGTATGTCTAACATGTCATAATGCATATTTGCATTTAATTGCATTTTCATAATTAATTAATCGTGCATCGAAATTAATAATATCACATATTAAAAATGTCCATCTCATTTGCACCACAATTTCATGCATGATAAAAATGTGGTCATGGTGTTTGCATTTAATTTGCATTGGTTATTTGCTTTAAGATGATTAGGCCATATTCCTGCATATTTAATTGTGAATAATTTTCCACATGAACATATGCATATTATATTTGTTTTCGGGGTAGACAAACCCATAGGATTTATCGGTGCATTTAGTTTTGCCATTTGAGCATTTTGTGTGCATGTCATTTATGTCGTGATGTCCTTTTGTCATTTTCGTAGGACTTAATCCGGGCATTAAATGAATTAATTTTCAACATGAAAGTTGCTCTTGGATATGTGTCCTAGACCATGGACATTTTGCTTGTCATAGATATGCATGTTTAGGTGTTGTTTTGTTGTTATCAACTTGCTATAAAATTCTGTTATTTTGAGGGTCCAAAATATTTCTAAGTCTGGAATCTGTTATATTTTGTTACTGTCTTGCCATGTGATTTGCTAGTGATCTAGAACTCTTTTGTGGTAGGTGTAATGGAGTTATTTGTTGTTGATATTGTCCTCTAGCGTGTTGTAAAGTTTCATGTCATAATATGAATGGTAGCATATAGTTTTACTGCTGTCAATATGCCTTCGTGATAAAACTGCATTGTTAAAAACTGCTATTTTCACTAAGTTTGAAACTGTTTTCAAGTAGCCTTCTTGTGAGCTTCCTATCTAGTGATCCATGCATGTTTTGCATATGATTTGTGAAGATGAAATGAAGTGGATGTTGTATGCTATTGCCCCTTGCCTGATTTGTGCATTTTAGAATATTATAAGCTATTGTTTTTCTTATGTTCAAAATGCCATATTGCTGTTTTTGGCAGATTTCACTAAAACTTGTTTTGATGATTGTGGTTGAACCGTAGCTCCGTTTTGGTCATTCCATACATGAAACTTGCTTAGAATCTCATGTAGTTTCATAATAACTTGCTGCATTCATGGTTTGAGATGTTCGTGATTGTTTTCCCCATGCATTTGCATTCATGTCATGTGCATCTTGTGTTGCTCATATCTTTTACACAGTAGCTCTGTTTGAGATGTTCTATATATGTAAATCGACTAGAATGACGTGTAGAATAACTTGGTGACATTTATTTTGCTGACTAACAAATATAAAATATGATTATTTCAGATCTGGACCAATTTCGAAATTAACATATCAGGTCATTTCGGAAATGCTATAAGTTGTTTCCGACCTCATTTAAGATGCCTAGATAGATAGTTTACTTATGCTTCACCTCTTACCATATTTAACAACATTTAATATTGTCGTGTACCTAACGAGAGTGAACTAAATAATTTGAATGTGGAGTTTCGTCAATATGCAACTCGTTGCATATTAAGCTTCACTTTAATGTGTAGAAGTTTTTTGTGGTGATTGTCATGCATTGCATATTAAACCGGACATGCATCATATTTGTTGTGCATCGTGTTTTGCATATGTTGTGGTGTATCTTGTGTTGATTGTTTTTTTCGGACTGCTTCTTCTTGATAGAGTTTCGAAAGTGTTCGGAGTGTGAGGATTCGTTCGACTACGTTGGTTCGTCTTCTTCATGGACTCGGTCTTCTTCCAAGCGGGATCTCAGGCAAGATGACTCATTTCCCTGGATACCATTACTATCATTGCCATGCTAGTTGTCTCATCTTTATCGTTATGTCTCGCTACCTACCACTTGTTTGATAAGCCTCCCAACACTGCCATGATAAGCCTCTAACCCCTCCACATCCCAGCAAAACATTGTTTGGCTATGTAACCGCTTGCTCAGACCATCTTATAGCGTTGCTAGCTGCAGGTGCAATTGCTTCCATGTGTCAACATGGACCTTCTTTTGTTATATCACAATATTGCTGCTATTTAATTTAATGCACATATACACTTGGTAAAGGGTGGAAGGCTTGGCCTTTTTCTCGGTGTTTTGTTCCACTCTTGCCGCCCTTAGTTATTTGTGAACCGGTGTTATGTTCTAGAACTGAGCGCTCCTAACATGCTCGGGGTTGTTATGGGGACCCCCTTGATTTTCGGGTTAGATTAAAACTTGTCTGGCAAGGCCCAACTTTGGTACTACATTTGCCCATAATAATAAAACTGATCACCTTATTAAAGCATAGAGGGTCGCCCCCTCGTGGATTAATTTAACATAATACAGGGGGCCGGTGCTGCTGGTGCTGGTCCAAACTAGAGCACCGTGCGGGCTACCTGGTGCAACCCGGGACTTCATTTATTGTACGCTTAGCTCATCCGCCGTGTCCTAAGAACGAGATACGCGGCTCCTATCGGGATTGTCGACACGTCGGGAGGCCTTGCTGGACTTGTTTTACCTTTCTCGAACGTCTTGAGTAGGGAACTCTGATATTCTTCGGGCTATCTCGAGGTGTCGGATTTTCTTTGGAATTGCCAAGGATGATCATGAGATCCGTGGTCGAGGTTATTCCCGCTGCGTGTGGTTAATTTGTGATGGATAAGTTGGAGCACCCTTGCAAGGTTAAATCTTTTCGAGAAGTCGTGCCCGCGGTTATGTGGCAAACTTGGATACTTTGTTTAACACCCGGTCATACAAAACTTGAAGTAAACTCTGATAAAATACACCAACTGTGTGCGTAACCGTGACTGTCTCTTCTCGTGAGTCTTTATCCGGAAGAGAACACGGTGGGGTTATGATTGACGTAAGTAGGTGTTCAGGATCAGTTAGTGATCATTACTAGTTCATGTCCGTTATGCGTAGACCACCATACTTTACTTTATGTACTCATAAGTTAGCCACTCAAATAAATGCTTAGTCACTTGCTGCAGCCTCACCAATTAACCATACCTTACCTATTAAGCTTAATAGTCTTCATACCCTTGGAAATGAGATTGCTGAATCCGTGTTGCTCACAGATTACTACAACAACAGTTGCAGGTACAGGTAATGTGATGATTTGACGTGAGCGTGTTGCTTGTTTGATTTGGAGTTCTCCTTCTTCTTCTCCTTCAATCTTCGATGGGTTCCAGGCGGCAGCTTGGGATAGCAAGGGTGGATGTCATTTTATCGTTTGATTTCGTCCGTAGTCGGACCCTGCTCTTATGTATGATGTTTGAGATGTTATTGTATTGATGTGACTCTGATGTAGCTTGTGGCGAGTGTAAGCCAATTACATATACTCATCTCTTCTGTACATGTACTTGTAATGATATCCATTCTTGCGAATGCATCGAGATGCGCTTCTATCCCTATCGAGGCCCTCATGCCCAAATAAAGATAGGACCGCATCTTGGGTGTGACACCATGTTAAATACTTCAAATGAATCATGCATCATCTTGTTTGTGCATTGCACCTCGGTTGGTTGGTTATTCTTGTTGTTTCTCTTGGGTAGACATGAGTGTTGAACGTGAGTACGTGGATCCAGGAGAGTACCACTACGAGGACCCCGCTCTTTGTCCCTGTGAAGAACCAACACGCAAGATGATCGTACCCGGATCCCGGCACTATTTTTGCTTTGCTAGATGCCTCACTCTTTATCATACATATGCGCTACCTACCAATTGAATGAAAAGCCTCTTACATTGCCATGACAGCCTCTAACCCTCCACATCCTAGCAAACCTTGTTTGGCTAAGTACCGCTGCTCAGCCCCTCTTGTGATAACATGGATTTGGAATATCACAATATTATCTGCTATTTACTTTAATGCACATATATACTTTGGTATGGTGGAAGGCTTGGCCTTTTGCACGGTGTTTGGTTCCACTTTTACCGCCATAGTTTCTTGTTATCGGCGTTATGTTTCCATACTTTCCTCTCCTAACATGCTCGGGGTTGTTATGGGGTCCCCCTTGATTATTAGGTTGAGGTTAAAACTTGTATGGCAAGACCCAACATTGGTACTATTTGCTTAAACAACTTAATAAAATTTGCATAGGGCTCTGCAACCCCGTGGATAATTAATCAACCCCCGGGCCAGTGCTCGTCATGAGTGTTGGTCCAAACTAGAGCCGTCTATGGGGCCAACCTGGGGCAAGTCGGGAGATTTCTATCAGGCCACTATATGTTGTGCTTATTTGTCGTGTCCTAAGAACGAGATACGCGTCTCTTATCGGGTTCGTCGACACGTCCGGTGGTCTTGCTGGACTTGTTTTACCTTTCTTGAGTGGCTTGCGTGTGGAACTATGGTTTTGTTCGGGCTATTTCGAGGTGTCGGAATTCCTTTGGAGTTGCCTAGGATAATCACGAGATCCGTGGTCGTGGCTATTCCTGCGGAGTGTGGTTAATTTATGATGGATTAGTTGGAGCACCCCTGCAGGGTTAAAACTTTTGGAAAGTCGTGCTCGCGGTTATGTGGCAACTTGGATATTTGTTTAACACCCGTTATAGTTAACTTGAAGTAAACTCTAATAAAATGCACCAACTGTGTGAGTAATCGTGATCGTCTCCGCTCGTGGACATGAACCAAGAGAGAACACGGTGGGGTTATGTTTGACGTAAGTAGGTGTTCAGGATCTCTTAGAGGTCATTCTAGTTCTCGATCGTTTATCGTAGACCACATATTTATTTTCATGTTTCGTAAGATTAGCCACCATAAGGGCTTAGTGCTGCTGCGAACTAAACACATACCCAATTCCAACCTATAAGCTTGAAGAGTCTCGGTACCCGGGCGCGAGATTGCTGAGTCCCCGTGGCTCATAGATTCCTACAACAATCCAGGTGCATGTACAGATGAGGTCGTGCTAGATGATGTGACATAGCTCCAGTGGGAGTATGACGAGGAGCGTGGCAGGATGTACGTCACCTATCCAAACGAGTAGAGTGGCCATGGATGAGATCTTTGGGCTAGCAAGCCAGTGTCATTGCAACATTTTATTGTTTGATTTCGTCCATAGCCGGAACCTGCCTTTGTATTGATGTTCGAATAAATTGTGTGGAATTGTAATTTAGCATGTGGCGGGTGTAAGCCAACTCATATACTCTTCTCTTCCTAAATGTATGTAATGATATTGTACTTGCGAACGGCAAGATGCGCCTCTATCCCTGTCGAGGCCCTCGTGTCTTAATATGGATAGGCACGCATCTTGGGCATGACACTAGATCTGAAGACGCCATTGGAGAGGTGGTAGGAGGTGGAGGGGTGGGAGCAGGAGGAGGGGTGGGAATCTCCATCAAACCCTAGGTTTTAGTTCTCCGCGCCACCACCTTCTTGAAATGTCCAGAAAGGGTTTTGAAGGATTTTGTCCAATCTTTTGAACATTACCATGTGTATAAACTCTTTTATGTGGAAAATATATGTCCATTGTGTTTCCTAGATTTTCTCAAATATTTTGGAAACATTAAAATAATTTTCCTACATAAAAGACCATTTCTGGTCTAAAAAGGCATTTAAATAAAATTAAAAATTACCTTTTAAAAATATAATTTTGTGGTATTGGGAAGTATTATGTATAATATGATCCAAATAAAATATTTGAGGCAAAATATTTTGCCTAATTTGAAGACTCGTAGTACAAACCTCAGTTCAGGGGCTTTTGTAAACCTAACTTGAATGAATGTTTTTTACCAAAATAATATTTTATAAAAATAGTTTTATGTCCTATACACATGTCAAGGTCATTGGGTAAAGATTTGGATCAAGGAGATGAGTTTTGAGAACAGGATGATTTATGTGAACTAAAACACATACAAGCAATCAAGCAAACATCAATCGACTCAAGCATTCATATGCACTCAAAAGTATAAATTGCTCCAAAAACTTAAAATCATAATCATAGCAAAGTGTTATAAACAACGGGTCTGATAGACCTGCCCCCCATACAAGAATCTCGCCCCCGAGATTCCTAAGCTAGGGGCTAAAGAGATAAAGGAACTAGGATCTAAGGTAGTCTTCACGCTCCTAGGTTACTTCTGCTTTGGCGTGGTTGCTCCACTGGACCTTGAAATACTTGATGATGTGCCTTCAAGTGCATCGCTTGGATTCATCCAAGATGAAAATTAGTCTCTCACGATAAGTGAGGTCTAGCTGAAGGTCGATGGCTTGGTGATTGATGTCCTTGTAGAGGTCGGGGTGGTTGGGAACTTGGAGAGTCTTCCAGAGTTGTGACACGTGGAAAATGTTTTGCACATCAGATAACTCAAAATGTAACTCTAGCTGGTAGGAAACTTCTACTCATCTTGCAGTGATCTTGAAGGGGTTGATATATCTTGGCGCAAGCTTTCCCTTGATGTGGAAACGCTTGGTTCCTTTGAGAGTTGTGACTCGTAGATATACATGATCTCCAAAGTTGAGGTTCATTTCTCGGTGGTGGGAGTCAGCATAGCTCTTTTTTTTCTTGATTTGGTGGTCTCCAGACGTTCCCTAACAAGTTGAACTTGCTCTTCTACTTCGCGACGGATATCTGGTCCAAAGACTAGTCCTTCTTTGGTTTTCGGCAAATGAAGGGGAGAGCGGCAGTTGCGACCATATAGCACCTCAAATGGTGCCATCTGCAGATTGGACTGGTAGTTGTTGCTTTAGGAGAACCCGATGAATGGTAGGCAATCTTCCCACTTGGCCCCATATGCCAAAATGCAAGCATGAGGCATATCTTCAAGTATCTGATTTACTCGCTCCGTCTGCCCACCGGCACGGGGTGAAAAGCAGTGTTGAAGGATAGCTTGGTTCCCATAGCTTCTTGAATATTCTTCCGGAACCTCGAGGTAAATTGGGTACCTTGGTATGACACAATCTCCTTTGGAACTCTGTGGAGACTCGCGATCCTATTAATGTAGAGATTGGCTAGCTGGCTTTCATCATAGGTGGTCTTGATGAGAATGAAGTGGGCCACTTTAGTCAGGTGATCGATAATGACCCATATGGAGTGATCCCATTGCTTGACCTGGGCATTCCAGTGATGAAGTCCATCTCAACTTCGTCCCACTTCCATTCCAGCACTTTGAGAGGTTGTAACAATCTAGCGGGTCGCTGATGCTCACCTTTAACTCTCTGGCATATGTCACACTTAACAAAAAATGTGGCTATCTCTCTCTTCATGTCATACCACCAGAATCTTGCTTTGAGGTCATGGTACATCTTGGTTCTTCCAGGATGTATGGAATATGGAGTGTCATGGTCTTCTTGCAAGATCAAATTCTTGACCTCAACTTTGTTGGGTATGAAAATGTGATTCCCAAACCATACGACTACTTATTCATCCACTGAAAATCCTGGGGCCTTGCCTACCTTGACCTTCCTCTTGATACCTTCAATACTCTCATGTCCCTTCTGAGCTTCCTTAATATGTTCAATCAAGGTAGGCTTTGTTTCGAGGTTGGCTAGAAATCCTGGTGTAACCAGTTCGAAGCCAAAGCTTTCAAGATCTTCATACAAGCCGGGCAGCCTTTCCTTAATCATAACATTCAAGGAAAAACGCTTTTGCTTAAGGCATCTACTACCACATTAGGCTTTCCAGGGTGGTATTGAACACTGAGGTCATAGTCCTTGATCAACTCCAACCATATTCGTTGCCTCATGTTCAATTCCCTTTGAGTGAAACTATACTTCAAACTCTTATGATTTGTATATATCTTGCATCGCTTTCCTAGAAGGTAATGTCGACATGTCTTCAAGGCATGAATTATAGTTGCCAAATCAAGATCATGATTAGTGTAGTTCTCTTCATGACGGCATAGCTATCTGGATAGATATGCTATCACTCTGCCTTCTTGCATTAGAACACCACCAAGCCCTATTCTCGATGCATCACAATATATCACAAACTCCTTGTGAATATCGGGGGTGTCCAAAACTGGGGTTCTTGTCAATCTCTTCTTCACATCTTGGAAGCTTTCTTCGCACTTCGGCATCCATTCGAACTTGTTGTCCTTCTTCAAGAGTCGAGTCATGGGTCTAGCAATGCTCGAGAATCCTTTGACGAACTTGCGATAATATCCCATGAGTCCGAGGAAGCTTTTCACTTCCTTCACATTGCTTGGGGATTGCCATTCAGTCACGGCTTCAATCTTGGAAGGATCCACTGACAATCCTTCGGCAGCCAATACATGGCCCAAGAACCCAAGTTCGTGCAGCCAGAATTCACACTTGCTAAACTTGACATAAAATCGGTGCTCTCGAAGCATATCTAGGAACATTCTCAAGTGTTTCTCATGCTCCTCTTCAAACTTGGAGTAGATGAGTATGTCGTCAATGAAGACAATGACAAACTTGTCCAAGTACTCCATGAAAACTTTGTTCATGAGGTACATGAAGTAAGATGGGGCATTCGTTAACCCAAATGACATGACAATGTACTCATACATGCCATATCGGGTTACGAATGCCGTCTTCGGAATGTGTTGGGGTCTGATCTTCAACTGATAGTACCTAGACCTAAGATTGACCTTGGAAAACACATTGGCACCATTCAGCTGATCGAATAGGTCTTGAATCTTGCGAAGTTGGCAGTTTTTATTTATTGTGACCTCATTGGGAGAGCGATAATTGACACAGAGTCAGATAGCATCGTCCATGTTTGACACAAATAGAAAGGTGATCCTCAAGGAGAGACACGGGGTAGATAAATCCTTTTCCGAGCTGCTCTGTGATAACCCACAAGTATAGGGGATCGCAACAGTTTTTGAGGGTAGAGATTCAACCAAAATTTATTGATTCAACACAAGGGGAGCCAAAGAAAATTCTCGAGTATTCGTAGCTAAGTTTTCAATTCAACCACACCTGAAAGTCTTAATATCTGTAACAAATTATTCAGTAGCAAAGTAGTATGGAAGTAACAGTACGATGGCACAAGTGACAGTAGCAGTTTTGTAGCGATTGTAACAGTAGCAACGGAGAAGTAACATAAGCAACGATCAATATGTGAAAATCTCGTATGCAATGGATCGGTGATGGATGATTATGTCGGATGGCATTCATGATGCAACAGTTATAATATAGGGTGACACAGAACTAGCTCCAATTCATCATTGTAATGTAGGCATGTATTCCATATATAGTCATACATGTTTATGGAAAAGAACTTGCATGACATATTTTATCCTACCATCTCGTGGCAGCGGGGTCCTAATGGAAACTAAGGGATATTAAGGCCTCCTTTTACTAGAGAACCGGACCAAAGCATTAGCACTTAGTGAATACATGAACTCCTAAAACTACGGTAATCACCGAAAAGAATCCTAGTTTTTGTCGCCCTGGGGCATGTAGATCATAACACGTAATAGGTGTCTACAACTTGCAAGATAGGATCAAGAACACATATATATATTCATGAAAACATAATAGGTTCAGATCTGAAATCATGGCACTCGGGCCCTAGTGACCAGAATTAAGCATAGCAAAGTCATAGTAACATCAATCTCAGAACATAGTGGATACCAGGGATCAAACCCTAACAAAACTAACTCGATTACATGACAAATCTCATCCAACACATCACCGTCCAGAAAGCCTATGATGGGATTACTCACGAACAGCAGAGAGCATCATGGAATTGGTGATGAAGGATGGTTGGTGATGACGAAGGCATCGATTTCCCCTCTCCGGAGCCCAAAACGGACTCCTGATCTGGCCTCCCGATGAAGAACAAGAGGTGGCGGCGGCTCTATATCGTGAAACACGATGAACACTTCTCTCTGATTTTTTTATCCGCGAATATGAATATATAGGAGTGGAATTGAGGTCGGTGGAGCCACAAGGGGCCCACAAGCCTGCCAGGCGCGGCTAGTGGGTAGTAGTGCTTGGTGGGCTTGTCACCTATGGGTGGCCCCCTCTGGTTGATTCTTTCGCTAGTATTTTTTATAAATTCCAAAAATATTCTACGTAAATTTTCAGGTCAGTCCAAGAACTTTTATTTCTGCACAAAAGTAACACCAAGGCAATTCTGCTGAAAACAGCGTTAGTCCGGGTTAGTTCCAGTCAAATCATGCAAATTAGAATCCAAAACAAGGGCAAAGGGTTTGGAAAATTAGATACGACAGAGACGTATCAACTCCCCCAAACTCAACCCATTGCTTTTCCTCAAGCAATTCAGTTGATAAACTGAAAGTGATAAAGAAAAACATTTACAAACTCTGTTTGATCTTGTTGTTTGTAAATATGTGTAACTGATGTTCAGATTTTCAGCAAAGATTATGGACTAACCACGTTCACAATAACCTTTAGGTCTCACATTTACTCATATCAATGGCTTAATCAACTAGCGAGCAATAATAATAACTCTCAGATGATAACACTTTTATTAAAACAATCAAAATGGTATCTCACTAGCCCTTTTTGAGACCGCAAAACATAAATGTATAGCTGACCAAACGGGCCAAGCTAAATTGGCTGGCCCGCGAGCACGCCCGCACGGCCCGCCATGGGCCCGGCACGGCACGACCGTAAATGGGCCGGGTCCGGCACGCGGCACGCCTCGGGCCATGCCTGGGCCTAGAGGCTGGGCACGCGGGCCGGCACGGCACGGCCCGTTTATTTTTTTATGTATTTTCAGATTTTTTTAATATATATATATACTTAAATATAGCCCAATAGATCTTAAAATTAGCATAATAGGCTATTTTTTGACCCGGCGTGCCAAACGGGCCAACGGGCCGGCCCGTTTAGTAATCAGGTCGTGCCTGGGCTTGAAGGCGCAGCCCACGGGCTGGCATGGCATGGCCCGTTTACTAAACGTGCCTGGGCGGGCCGTGCCGGGCCGGGCCGGCCCGTTTGGGCAGGTCTGCATAAATGCAGAGCACCTCTAAAGAACAATGACTGATTAGACATTGTAATTTACGGTAAAAGAGATCCATTCATACTTACACTCAATATCAATTAACAGCAAAGCATACAAATTACGGTGGTGCTCTCTAGCTGGTGCTTTATTATAAGAGGAGGATGACTCAACAATAAACTAAATAGATAGGTGCTTTGCGGAGGGATGCATTGATTTGCAAAGGTGCCAGAGCTCGAGCTTTTAAAACAGGGATGAAAAATAATTTTGAGTGGTATGCTTTCATTGCCAACATAGCGACCAAGAGTTTTCATTATCTTCCTTGCTAGATCCATTATAGCCGGTTCCCAAACAGAATGATAAAGTTTTTACTCCCCCTCCACCAATCAATCACACTCCACGGCAAGTCGAATCCATGGGTACCGTCCATGCAAACATAATTCCTGGGGGAGTTTTGTTTAATTATTTGCATTTTTTTCTTTGATTTCGGGACCGGGAATCCCTATTACCAGCCACTTTCTCGTGAATGATAGTGAATCAACACATATCGTGAGAATAACCCACCTAACATGGAAGATACTGACAGCCCCCAGTCGCTACATGAGCGATTCGGGCATACAAAATAGAATATTTATTTGAAGGTTTAGAGTTTGGCACATGCAAATTTACTTAGAACGGCAGGTAAATACTGCATATAGGTAGATATGGTGGACTCATGTGGAACAACTTTGGGTTTGAGAAATTGGATGCACAAGCTGAATTCCCGCTTAGTACAAGTGAAAGCTAGCAAAAGACTGGGGAGCGACCAACTAGAGAGCAACACAGTCATCAACATGCTTTGAGGTTAACCAACATTGAATGCAAGCATGAGTAGGATATAAATCACCATGTACATAAATATCGTAGAGGCTATGTTGATCTTGTTTCAACTACATGCATGAACATGTGCCAAGTCGAGCCACTGGAATCATTAAGAGGAGGATACCATCCTATCATACTACATCACAACCATTTTAATATGCATGTTGGCACTCAAGACAAACCATTATCCACTCTTATCTAATTAAGCATGGCATGAGTAACTATAATCTCTAATTGTCATTGCAAATATGTTTAACCCATAATGGACTAAATTCGGAACAATGAGCTAATCATATTTACAAAAGCAAAATAGGTCGATTTCATACCATATTTTCTCCATCTCAATCTTTTCATCATATACCGTCATTATTGCCTTTCACTTGCATGATCGAACGGTGTGAATAATAATAAGAGTGCACGTGCATTGGACTAAGCTGGAATCTGCAAACAATAACTCATAAGAGAAGACAAGGTAATATGGGCTCTCTAATAGGTAAACAATAATGCATATGAGAGCCACTCAACATTTTCATTGTGGTCTTCTCCTTATGACCCAAAAAAAGAAAATTCAAAACAAGAACGAGAAAAACTATTTACATGGGAAAGCTCCCAACAAACAAAAGAAGAACGAAAAATCTTTTGGGGTTTTCTTTTGAATGCTATGACTAAACAAACTAGAAGGTATATCTATAACTATTTTTTTTTGAATTTTTCTCGAAGTTAATTAAACACACAAGAAGAAAGAGGAAAGAAGAAATAAACTACCATGGATGGTACAATGAAAAAGTATGAACACCGACTACTAAGATGGATGTGTGAACATGAATGTAAAGTCAGTGAGAAATGCATACTCCCCCAAGCTTAGGCTTTTGGCCTAAGTTGATCTAGGGCCGTGGCTGGAAGTAACCCTCTCCGGGATACTCCAGAGCATCCCCATAGTTCCATTGGTTGGCAAGCTCCTGTGTCTCCCACTGAAAAACTTGCTCAGGATATGGATCAAGGGCTCATGCCGGTTCAGGAGCTGGGGGTTGCGACAGACCCCAATATCTGTAAAATGTCTTCGGGCATAATGGTGTACCTGCCTGAATGAATATCGAAAGAGGAAGCAGGCAGAGTAATAATATCACAAGTACCCTGACTAAAAACTAAGTTGTAAAGCAACGTCCTATCATCATTCTTCTTAATAACATCATGTGTTACCATATGATCATAGTCTAAAAATTTCGAGGGTAACAACATCTCCTCTTCCTCGTCAAGCCTGATGGGTATCTCAAAATGTTTAGCTAGATGATATCCATAGATGCCTACAAATATGGTCCCCCTCAAACGGTTTAAGCTCAACTGTTGGGCCACCATAGCGCCTAGACTAAAAGTTCTATCAGCAAATAAAGCGTGGCGAAGAATTGCGAGGTCGGAAGCACTAAGGCCTCCACTCTCCCCACGACCAACTAAACATCTCGCCGCAAATAATGAATAATAGCATAGAACAGGAAAATGTAAACTAGCTGCTCTTGCCTTTGACACCCCTCTCTCTTCTCCCACCATGACTTCGGCAATAAAATCTTCCATGTCCCTAGGACGTGGTTCCCTGGTGCTACCCTCATAGGGTATTTTGCAAGCTTTGCAAAAATCATAAAGGTTCATTTTCTTGGGCACATCATATAAATGAAACTCTATCGTAGGAGGGTCTTCCCTAAAATGAAAGTGAAAATTTGTGCACAAAGGTATTAGTGAGCAAGAGGTACTGGTCACACTTATCATTCAGGAAGTTGGTGATGCCTGCCCTCTCGGCCAAGTAATAAAAATCTTCATAATTTCGGCCGCTCTCAAGAATGCATCACTTGGACATTCACATGGTCGAACTTCTTCAACGCGAGATTGTATTCGGACTTCTTCTTCACCTCATTTTAATCTTCTTTGGAAACCCATCTTGAAGAGCCCCTTAACAATCTCCTCAACATTTTTCTTTCTTTGAAAAGTTCTGAATTTTTTAGTGACATCAAAACAAAGGTGAATAAAACTCAACAAAACTCATAGAAACTACTCCTACAAGTGCCTAGATACTATATCATGCATCAAAACTACTTGGGACCATACAAATTTGACATGCAAGCTCAAGAACAAGGTCACCACAGCAGAAAAAAATTGCAATATATAAAGCACTATAATAAAAACTAATTGGACCATTGGAGGAGTCACATACCAAAGAACAATCTCCTAAAACAATTTTGCGAATGGAGCTTTGCACAAGGAGATTGAAAATGGCAGCAAAATGAGCTAGAACACGGGTTTGAGCAATGGTGGGATTTTTTCAGGAGGAAGACAAAGTGGATGGAATCTGGAATAAGTGAAGGGGGCCACGAGGGACCCACAAGCCACCTAGGCACAGCCAGGAGGTGGCCACGCCCCGTGGGTTTGTAACCCACTGATGTTGCCCCCTGTTGTGTGCTCAATGCCAAATATTTTTAAGTCTTCCATAAAAAATCATACTACATTTTTCAAGGCATTTGAAGAACTTTCATTTTCAGGTCATTTTTCTATTGCACAAAAAACTCAGAAAACAAAAAAATAATAGCATTTTTACTTTATTTACTCTAACTAACAGAAAGTAAAAGTTAGGTACAGAAAGTTGTTGTAGCGACCCGACCTGAAAGGTCGAATCTCCGATGTTTCTGTACAATCCCAAGATCATGCTGGTACACACACGGTACATCAATGTATATATCAAAGTGAAATCACACAGCTTTATTAATCAAAAATATCGTATCGAGTTCTTTATTACAATAACAATTACAATAAAGTGGCTGAAGGCTAACTTGTGAGAATAACTAATCTTGCGGAAGCTTCAAAGGTAGTTGAGTCCATCTAACTCCAAGGGCATCTCATCGAGCGTAGAGCGTATCCTCACTCCTGGTCGGAAAAGTACTCTGCAACATGATACGTTGCAGCCGTATAGGTCAGCATATTAAATATGCCGGCAATGTCACAAAAGAGGGGGTGTAAAGTAATCATCTATTCTATATGCATGTATGGCAGGTGGGGTAGTAAGTTTTGCATAAAGCCAATTTTCCTACAACAAGAGAGGGCAAAAGCATTTTTGCTACAATGTTGGTTGATTAATGAGATGGTTCCACCAACCAATTCTCATACCCAAGTTGTCATTAATACCCACATCAATGTAATTATTTGTGTTGAGAATTCTAGATAGTTTCAGTTCCTTTGGCTCAAACTGTCCATGACCATGGACACAGCTAATCAATTAGGTTTGGGTACTCTGCAGAGTTTTTGCACACGTTCCCCACAAGATTTGATCGCCTCCGTTGGATTTCTTGCACTTCAGGGTGTTTGAGAAACGGATGACCAAAACATGGTCTTTTAAAGGGTTTCCCCGAGACTCTGTCGGTGCCCATCCTTTCCTACCATTCTTCTACATCTTGTAGCACCGCCTGTCCAGGGTCACCACGATATCCAACCAAGCCAGAGCCCATAATGGCTTGTGGCTGTGTAGGTAAGCCTTGGGTCTTGAAGCATCCATCCATCTCTTTGTGCCTGGGTGGACCTTTCCGCATGAATACTGGCACTTCTCCAGCAACATCTAGGCTAACCACTGGTTTCTCCAGGGCGCCATTCAACCATCATCCACCCAGAGGTATGTTGAAAACTCGGAGTCTTGAAGTCTTGATCATCTTGTAGGTCTTGAAATTATTATCTCACAACTCTCATGAATCACACAACCAACCCCGTCTACTAATAGCATAACAAAATTAAATCAACGTTTCCCGGAGCCAATGTGTCAAAGGGTTGAGGGGTGCCTACCACATGATACTACATCAAGTAACCAGTTTCCAAATTACCTACTTTGCATGCAATTGGGGAGATGGTAGAACTAATGCAATAAAAACATAGGTATACATGGTCAAAGTGACTTGCCTTGCTGACGATCCCCGTACTCAAGTGACTCTAGATAACAAGCTTCGCACTTCGGATGATCTAACGAATCAAACAAAGCACACAATAAGCATAACCACAATACAACTCCTACAACAGCAAGGTAAACAAATACTTCAACAAATAAATAGCACAATCAAAAGGAAGAATCACTCAAAGTATAAGACTCTAAAAATTTTGGTGTCAAATCTCTACTAAGACATAACAAGTCAAAAATTTGTTTTGAACAACTAGCCATGTAGATAACAGAAAGGTAAATACAAAATTTTATTAGAAAACAGAAAGTATTTCATTATAAAAATTTTGTGCAAAAAGAGTTACTACAAAACTTTTTTCCGGCGTTTTTCTGGGGATGTTGAGGTTTCCGGTGAGGTCGACGGCGACTGGACGTCGGAGGTGGTCGGATGTGGTCGAGCGGTGGTCGAGGGCAGCGTCCGAAGAGCTCAGATGACGGTGACGAAGATCTGGCATCGAATGATGGTGTCAGACGGGGTTGGGGACGATGGAGACGATGGCTAGGAGCTCTGGGGGTTTGGTTGGAGTCCTAACTCCGGCGAGGTGGTGCGGTGGCGTTCTGGCAAGGGTAGAGGGGGGCTCGGGGTGGAACAGAGAGCGGAGAAGCAATGGCTACTTATAGGCCAGGTGCAGGGTCGGGAGAGGGAGAGAGGAGAGATCCACGGGGGAGGGATCGCCGGCGAGGTCGGGGGCGAGGGGAAGGGGATGACCGCGCTGATGAATCTATCGGACGGTGGGTCCCGCGGGTTAGTGAGATCGAGGGCGATGTTTGCGCGTCCGTGGACGATCCGGAGGAATCTCGGGACTTGAAGGCTGTGGGCCGGCCGGTTTGCTAATTAAATCGTTTAAATACGTTTCTTTTTCTATTTTCCAGAACGTTTAAAACCTTTAATGCATTCAAATCATTTACAAACCTAGGAAATATATATATCAAAATGATCAGGGCAATAAATGCTATTTAATGAACATTTTTCCTCTGTCAAAATGAATACTAAAAAATCATTTTTCAGAAAATGCCTAATTCATTTCAAATTCTTTTGAGATAAACTTTCAGATAAACCTCTGGTTTTATTGTTCAAATAATTCACCAAGATGCTCCTGGTGTGGAGTGTCATGTTACTCCTCTCTATTTTTGAATAATTCCAGAGGTTTTCAAGCAAATGGAGAAAAAGAAAGGGGCCTTTTAGAAATCCAAAAGAAAAACTTCAACAATTCATTTCATTCAAACAATGTGATGATGATGCATAGCTATATTTCATAACATTCCAAAATGAAATTTTGGGATGTTACAAACCTACCCACCTTAAGATGAATCTCGCCCTCAAGATTCGGGTTGGCTAGAAAATAGGTGCGGGTGTCTCTACGAAGATCTTCTTCGCGTTCCCAGGTGGCTTCTTCCTCGGTGTGGTGACTCCACAGAACTTTACAAAACTTGATGGTCTTGCTACAGGTAACTCTATTGGTAGTCTCGAGGATTCTGACAGGCTTCTCCTCGTAGGTCAGGTCACTGTCAAGTTGTATGGCCTCTAGGGGCATGGTGTCTCTCAAAGGAATATCAGCCATCTCAGCATGCCATTTCTTCAGCTGGGAAACATGGAAAACATCATGAACTCTGGACAATCCTTCCGCAATTCCAGCTTGTATGCAACTTCGCCTCTACGTTCAAGAATTTTGTAGGGGCCTATGAGTCTAGGTGCTAACTTTCCTTTAACACCAAACCTCTTGATTCCTCGAAGTGGGGACACACGAAGGTATGCTCGATCTCCCACTTCATATGTCACCTCCTTGCGTTTGTTATCAGCATAGCTCTTCTGCCTGGATTGAGCTATCTTGAGTCGGTCTCGAATCAGTTTGACCTTTTCTTCAGAATCTCGGATAAGATCGGGACCAAAGAGTTTTCGGTCTCCAACACCATCCCACATCAATGGTGTTCTGCACCTCCTTCCGTATAAAGCTTCAAAAGGGGCCATCTTCAGACTAGTCTGATAACTGTTGTTGTACGAGAACTTTGCGTAAGGTAAGTTGTCATCCCAACTGGACCCATAGTCTAGCGCACAAGCTCTGAACATGTCCTCCAAGATCTGGTTGACTCTCTCGGTCTGTCCATCGGTTTGCGGATGAAAAGTTGTACTGAATTCCAGCCTTGTACCCAAAGTTTCATGTAACTGATGCCAAAACTTCGAGGTAAATTGTGTTCCTCTATCTGACATGATACTCCTCAGAACTCCATGCAGACATACAATCCTGGTCATATATATCTTGGCTAACTTAGCACTAGTATAGGTAGTCTTCACTGGAATGAAATGAGCCACCTTGGTCAAGCGATCGACCACTATCCATATGGAATCATAACCTGAACGGGTCCTGGGTAATCCTGTGATGAAGTCCATACCAAGCTTATCCCATTTCCACTCGGGTATCGGCAAAGGTTGGAGTAACCCTGCTGGTTTCTGATGTTCCGCCTTTACTCGCTGACAAACATCACATACCGCAACATGTTCGGCAATATCCTTCTTCATACCTGTCCACCAGTAACTTTCCTTCAAATCAAGGTACATCTTGGTGTTGCCTGGGTGTATCGAGTAGGGTGAATCGTGGGCTTCTTGAAGTATCAACTTCCTGAGCTCTGGGTCATTGGGCACATAGATTCGGTTCTCAAACCATAGAGTACCTTGTTCATCTTCATGAAAGTCTTTAGCTTTTCCATCCTTCATTCTCTGCTTTATCTCAGCTACATCTTGTCCGATTTCTGGGCTTCACGAATTCTTTCGGTCAAGGTGGACTGGATCTGTAGTGTGGCAACATATCCTTTTGGAACTATCTCTAGCCGGAGCTCTCTGAGATCGTCGGTTAATACCTGGGGTAATCCTCCTGCTATGAGTGTGTTCACATAACTCTTCCGACTCAAAGCATGTGCTACAACATTTGCCTTTCTTGGATGGTAATGCAGTCTCATGTCATAGTCCTTGATTAACTCTAACCATCTCCTTTGTCTGAGGTTTAACTCCTTCTGTGTGAAGATATACTTCAGGCTTTTATGATTAGTGTAAACAT
Organism: Hordeum marinum; assembly: GCA_022496015.1. Taxonomy (NCBI): domain Eukaryota; kingdom Viridiplantae; phylum Streptophyta; class Magnoliopsida; order Poales; family Poaceae; genus Hordeum; species Hordeum marinum. The sequence continues at coordinate 363,093,300 of CM039675.1, read as the reverse complement.
CACAACTATTTCCGATAAGGAAATGTCTCCAGGTCTTGAGTGCGTGCACTATGGCTGCTAGTTCCAAATCATGGGTGGCATAATTCAACTCATGGGGTCGTAGATATCTGGATGCATAGGCTACAACTTTTCCCTCCTGCATGAGTACTCCTCCAAGTCCTTGACGTGATGCGTCACAATAAACCTGGAAGTCCTTCCGAATGTTTGGCAGTATCAACACTGCGGATGTGACCAAACGTTTCTTCAACTCCTGGAAACTGGCCTCACATTCCTCAGTCCAGATATACATAGACTCTTTCTTCAACAACTCTGTCATGGGCTTGGCAATCTTTGAGAAATTCTCAATGAACCTCCGGTAATATCCGGCAAGTCCGAGAAAACTGCGGATCTCCTTAACTGAGGTGGGTGAATTCCACTCAGTGACTGCTTCAACCTTAGCGGGGTCCACTTCTATTCCTTCTCCAGAAATAACATGTCCAAGGAATCTGACTTCCGTCAGCCAGAATTCACATTTACTGAACTTGGCATATAATTGATGCTCTCTAAGCTTCTCCAGAACTAAACGCAAGTGTTCCTTGTGTTCTTCCTCGCTCTTGGAGAATATCAAAATGTCATCGATGAACACCACGACAAACTTGTCCAAATATTCCATAAACACTTTGTTCATCATATTCATGAAGTAGGCAGGAGCATTAGTCAAACCAAAAGACATGATTGTATACTCATATAAGCCATACCTTGTGGTGAAGGCTGTTTTGGGTATATCCTGTTCACGAATTTTCAGTTGGTGATACCCTGATCGAAGATCGATCTTGGAGAATACTTTGGCTCCAACTAGCTGATCAAATAGGTCATTAATCATCGGCAGAGGGTACTTATTCTTGATAGTTACCTCGTTTAATGCATGATAATCGACCACCATCCTCAAGGTTTTATCTTTCTTCTCCACCAAAAGTACTGGGGCTCCCCAAGGTGAAGAACTTGGGCGAATATATCCCTTATCCAATAGCTCCTTAATCTGCTTCTTGATTTCTACTAAATCATTTGCGGGCATCCGATAGGGTCTCTTGGAAATTGGGGTTGTTCCTGGTAGTAGCTCTATCAGAAACTCAATCTCTCTATCTGGTGGCATGCCTGGTAATTCCTTTGGGAATACATCTGGAAAGTCTATTACAGCCGGCACTTCCTCCTGAACAACTCCTGTGAGGGAATTTAACCGAGCACTCATCTGTGTGCGTCGGGATACATACTTAATCCTCTTGTTCTCCGGGGTGGTGAGAAAAATAGACTTGCTAGGGCAATCAAGGTTTCCTTCATACTTGGTCATCCAATCCATGCCTAGGATTACATCCAATCCCTGGGATTCTAAGACGATGAGGTCGGTGGGAAAAACATGATTTCCTATATGGAGTTTCAATGCGTGGCATCCTATCCCTGCCATCATCATCCCACCTGGGGAATTGACCTTAATGGGCTGACTAATGGTTCTGGTGGGTAAACCATACTTTTCCACAGCTACCCTTGATATGAATGAGTGAGTTGCACTAGAATCAAAAAGTACCATAACTAGACGTGAATGCAATAAAAACATACCAACCACAGTCTCGGGCTGATCATAGACTTCTTCCACATCAATGTGGTTCACCTGAGCACGAGGAAAAGGATTTGGCTTCTTAGTTGTGAAGTTATCGTTGTTGTTGCCGTTTCCATTTCCTTGCTTGTTCTGAGAACATTCAGTGGCATAGTGCCCTGTCTTCGGGCACTTGAAACAGGTGATATGGTTTAGATCCTTCTGAGCTGGAGCGGGACGGTGTTGGTTGTCATTCCCACTTCCATTGCCATTCTTGAAGTTGCCATTGTTGGGACGATTATTCCCATTTCCTCCATGGTTATGGCCTCCATGGTTGTGCACGTGATGAGTGTGTCCTCCATACTTACCGGTCCCTGATCCGGTATTTCCTGAGTACGGGGAGTAGCGGGGCTTCTGTTGAGCTCCAGAGTGAGACTTCCCCTGTCCATACTTCCTCTTGCGGTTTTCGATTTGCTGCTGCTTCCCCTCCAAGATGAGGGCCTTGTCTACCAGCTCCTGGAAGTTGTTAAAAGTAGCCACCATCAGCTGCACGCTCAACTCATCGTTGAGTCCTTCCAGGAACTTCTCCTGTTTGGCTACATCATCGGCCACATCTCCTGGTGCATAACGAGCCAACATGCTGAATTCATCCACATACTGGGCCACGGAGCGGTTCCCCTGGCGTAAGTTGCGAAACTCACGCTTCTTCAGACTCATGGCTCCAGCTGAGACATGAGCAGTGCGGAAAGCTAGCTTGAACTGCTCCCAAGTCACACCAGCAATGGGGTACGTGGTGGTGTAGTTCTCCCACCATGAAGCTGCTGGTCCCTCTAGTTGGTGGGCAGCGAAACGCACCTTTTCAGCCTCAGCCATCCAGCGATGGTGAGTTCCCTCTCCATCTTGCGGAGCCAATCATCTTCCACAATGGGCTCAGTGTTGTTGGAGAAAGTTGGTGGATTCAGCCTCAGAAAACGGGTGAGGTTGTCGCCTTGAGGTGGAGGGTGGTTGTTGTGGTTGTTGGTCTGGTTCTGTATCAACAGCTGCATCAGGGCATTCTGCTGCTGGAGAAGTTGTGTGAGTTCCGGCGGGAAGGTGAAGTCGGGCTCACGTCGCGGAGGCATCTTGCTGTTTTCAGAGGGGTGAGAATTAGAATAGAACAAGGACCTAAAAGAAAATTTCACTACCCATATGCAATGCAACAAACATATCACACCAAACACTCATTCATTTATTCAACTCAAGGTTCAAACATCGAGATACAAGTCTCCAAATCAAACTAAGCATCGACCTACGCTTTAACGACGAAATTAAAGATAGATGGGGGCATAACTAAAGTTCTCCTCAAAAGTACATGGTGAAGTGGCCTCCTCCGGTGACGCTCTCCTCATAGTCATCATCGTTGCTGATCAAGGGAGCCATGTCTCCTTCTGGGTGAAGATTTTCCCCCATGTCCAATTGTTCCTGCAGAGTTGCAATGCGAGTGTTCAGCTTATCGATACTCTCTAAGAAATCCTTCACTTCATGCTCATGCTCGTACTTGGCTTCCCGTAGGTCATCTTCGAGGTCAATCTCGCAGTTCATCAGCCTCCTAATCGTCTTCGTGTCGGCACGTACCCGAAGCTCCAAGGTCCTAATGTGCGTCTCCAAAGTCTAGATATAGGAAATGGTGGAGTCTTCAGTGGGAGTGTTTATGATATTTCCATTGGCATCCCTGCGACAAACCACACTGAGTCCTGGTGAAATGGGACCACTCCTGTATTCCTCCTGAATACGTCCAAGGGCACGGTGAATTGCCATGTCCCTCCCAAGAATCCAGCTAGGTGCCACAAACTTGAAGTCGATGGGTTCCTTACGATTTCCAAAGGTCTTTCCGGGGATGTGTACCTCGATCCTATAGCGACCGTCTTGTGGAAAAGACATGATAGGAGTCCCGGTGATGCTTGGCAAAGCGATCCTTATGTCCCTGACGATCTTCACCAGCTCCTTGCCAAAGGGCATCGTCGCGTCAGGCTGACAAAACTCCGTGATCAAAACTGGGATGAAGGTGGCCATCTATAAATTTTGAAATAAATCGGAGGGAAGTCAAAAACGAGCAGATGAGATTATAAGAATTTTAAAGACAAAAGAGAAATAAATCCTAGGGCTTTTCCAATCCTAAAGGTTACGTCCTATGGTCAGCGTGTGCTCGGATACCATTTCTGTAGCGACCCGACCTGAAAGGTCGAATCTCCAGTGTTTCTATACCATCCCAAGATCATGCTGGTACACACATGGTACATTATTGTATATATCAAAGTGAAATCACATAGCTTTATTAATCAAAAAATCTCATATCGAGTTCTTTATTACAATAAAAATTACAATAAAGTGGCTGAAGGCCAACTCATGAGAATAACTAATCTTGCGGAAGCTTCAAAGGTAGTTGAGTCCATCTGAATCCAAGGGCATCTCACCGAGCGTAGGGTATCCTCTTTCCTGGTCAGAAAAGTACTCTGCAACATGATACGTTGCAGCCGTATAGGTCAGCATATTGAATATGTCAGCAATGTCACAAAAGAGGGGGTGTAAAGTAATCATCTATTCTTTATGCATATATGGCAGGTGGGGTAGTAAGTTTTGCATAAAGCCAATTTTCCTACAACAAGAGAGGGCAAAAGCATTTTTGCTACAATGTTGGTTGATTAATGAGATGGTTCCACCAACCAATTCTCATACCCAAGTTGTCATTAATACCCACATCAATGTAATTATTTGTGTTGAGAATTACAGATAGTTTCAGTTCCTTTGGCTCAAACTGTCCATGACCGTGGACACGGCTAATCGATTAGGTTTGGGAACTCTACAGAGTTTTTGCACACGTTCCCCGCAAGATTTGATCGCCTCCATTGGATTTCTCGCACTTCAGGGTGTTTGAGAAACGGATGACCACAACATGGTCTTATAAAGGGTTTCCCCGAGACTCTGTCAGTGCCCATCCTTTCCTACCGTTCTTCTACATCTCGTAGCACCGCCTGTCCAGGGTCACCACGATATCCAACCAAGCCAGAGCCCATAATGGCTTGTGGCTGTGCAGGTAAGCCTTGGGTCTTGAAGCATCCATCCATCTCTTTGTGCCTGGGTGGACCTTTCCGCATGAATACTGGCACTTCTCCAGCAACATCTAGGCTAACCACTGGTTTCTCCAAGGCGCCGTTCAACCATCATCCACCCAGAGGTATGTTGAAAACTCGAAGTCTTGAAGTCTTGATCATCTTGTAGGTCTTGAAATTATTATCTCACAACTCTCATGAATCACACAACCAACCCCGTCTACTAATATCATAGCAAAATTAAATCAATGTTTCCCGGGGCCAATGTGTTAAAGGGTTGAGGGGTGCCTACCACATGATACTACATCAAGTAACCAGTTTCCAAATCAGCTACTTTGCATGCAATTGGGGATATGGTAGAACTAATGTAATAAAAACATAGGTATACATGGTCAAAGTGACTTGCCTTGCTGACGATCCCCGTACTCAAGTGACTCTAGATAACAAGCTTCGCACTCCGAATGATCTAACGAATCAAACAAAGCACACAATAAGCATAACCACAATACAACTCCTACAACATCAAGGTAAACAAATACTTCAACAAATAAATAGCACAATCAAAAGGAAGAATCACTCAAAGTATAAGACTCTAAAAATTTTGGTGTCAAATCTCTACTAAGACATAACAAGTCAAAATTTTGTTTTGAACAACTAGCCATGTAGATAACAGAAAAGTAAATACAAAATTTTATTAGAAAACAGAAAGTATTTCATTATAAAAAAATTGTGCAAAAAGAGTTACTACAAAACTTTTTTCTAAACAATACTAAAGGTGAAAATAAGATTTACCTATTCAAACTAGAGCACAAAACAAATTAAGAAATATATATTTATTAACAGAAAATAATACACCTAATGTTGACACAATAGAACCTAATGAATTCTAAAAACAAAAGTTAAACTAATTCAGATTCAAACTAAAACTAAAATCAAACTAACTAAACTCTATTAAGAACTAGACAGATTCTATTTTTGTTAAAAACCCTAACCAAATTCATCCTTAAAATTCTCAAACTATGTAGGATGATGTGTCTAACTAATACAAAACAGTGGAAAAAAGATTCACTCAAAAATAATTTTTTAACCTCTAGTTATACAGATTTTAGTAATTTAAGAAAATTTGGTTAGATTCAAATTTTAAAGTTCAAATTTTAAATCTAAGACTACAGGATGAAAATACATGAAATTTGTGACCTAATTCAAAAATAATAAATTTAAAACACTAATTAGTTTAAAAGATATAACAAAAATAAAATCAGAACACATTTTGTTTTCTAAAACAGAAAAAGAAAAAGAAAAAAAATAGCTAACGGACAGAGGCTACGGGGCGACTTCCTATTGGTCGAAAGCGTGCGCGTGCGGGTGTTTGTGGCGAATGACCGAACGTTAGAGGATACCGTTTCGGGGTTTTAAGTGATCTAATCTAACGCGTCGGATATGAATCGAACGGTCCAGGGGTTGTGCGGTGGCTTACAGAGGGGATGTCGAGGTTTCCGGCGAGGTCGACGGCGGTCGGACGTCGGAGGTGGTCGGAGGTGGTCGAGCGGTGGTCGAGGGCAGTGTCCAAAGAGCTCAGATGACGGCGACAAAGATCCGGCGTCGAATGATGGTGTCAGACGGGGCTGGGGACGATGGAGACGATGGCTAGGAGCTCTGGGGGGTTCGGTTGGAGTCCGAACTCTGGCGAGGTGGTGCAGTGGCGTTCTAGCGAGGGTAGAGGGGGGCTCGGGGTGGAACGGAGAGTGGAGAAGCAGTGGCTACTTATAGGCCAGGTGCGGGGTCGGGAGAGGGAGAGAGGAGAGAGATCCGCGGGGGAGGGATCACCGACGAGGTCGGGGGCGAGGGGAAGGGGATGAGCGCGCTGATGAAGCTATCGGACGGTGGGTCCCGCAGGTCACTGAGAGAGAGGGCGATGTTTGCGCGTCGGTGGCCAATTCGGAGGAATCTCGGGACTTGAAGGCTGTGGGCCGGCCGGTTTGCTAATTAAATCGTTTAAATACGTTTCCTTTTCTATTTTCCAGAAGGTTTAAAACCTTTAATGCATTCAAATCATTTCCAAACCTAGGAAATATATATATCAAAATGATCAGGGGAATAAATGCTATTTAATGAACATTTTTCCTCTGTCAAAATGAATACTAAAAAAATCATTTTTCAGAAAATGCCTAATTGATTTTAAATTCTTTTGAGATAAACTTTCAAATAAACCTCTGGTTTTATTGTTCAAATAATTCACCAAGGTGCTCCTGGTGTGGAGTGTCATGTTACTCCTCTCTGTTTTTGAATAATTCCAGAGATTTTCAACTAAATGAAACAAGTAAATGGAGAAAAAGAAAGGGGCCTTTTAGAAATCCAAAAGAAGAACTTCAACAATTCATTTCATTCAAACAATGTGATGATGATCCATAGCTATATTTCATAACATTCCAAAATGAAATTTTGGGATGTTACAGTTGTGCTTTCTAAATTCATCACTCTCATGCTTATCAAAAGGAATCCATCAATAAGTTTGATCAAGTCTTATTAACAAACTTCTTTTGAATAACACTAAACCGAAGAATTTTCGAATAACACTAAGTTACCTCAATGGGGATATGCATGTCCTAAACAATAAGTATATCGTATTTCTTCATGACAGTAGGAAGAGGGAATTCAAAGTCTCCAATAATAATCGTTGAAATTTTTTCAATGGAGTTAATACTATGAACTTGAGGTTGTTTCTTCGGAAAGTGCACCATATGCTCATTACGATTAATATAAAAAGTGGTATTGCCTTTGTTGCAACCAATAACAGCCCCTGTAGTATTCAAAAAGGGTCTACCAAGGATGATCGACATACTGTCGTCCTCGGGAATATCAAGAATAACAAAGTCCGTTAAGATAGTAGCATTTGGAACTACGACAGGGATATCCTCACAAATACCGATAGGTAAAGCAGTTGACTTATCAGCCATTTGCAAGGAGATTTCAATAGGTGTCAACTTATTCAAATCAAGTCTATGATATAAAGAGAAAGTCATAACACTAACAAAACCTCCCAAATCACATAAAGCGGTTTTAACATAATTCCCTTTAATAGAGCATGGTATAGTGGGTACTCCTAGATCTCCCAATTTCTTTGGTACTCCACCCTTAAAACTATAATTAGCAACCATGGTGGAAATCTCATCTTCCTGTATCTTTCTTCTATTAGTCACAATATCTTTCGTATACTTAGCATAAGGAGACATTTTCAAAATATCAGTCAAGAGCATACACAAAAATACAGGTCTAAGCATTTCAACAAAGCGCTCAAAATCCTCATCATCCTTTTCTCTTGGATGGTTTAGGAGGAAAGGGCATGGGTTTCTGAACCCATGGTTCCCTTTCTTTACCATGCTTCCTAGCAACAAAGTCTCTTTTGTCATATCTTTTATTCTTAGGTTGTGGGTTATCAAGACCAACAAAAGGTTCAATCTCCACATCATTATCATTACTAGGTTGAGCATCAACACGAACATCATAACTAATATTATTACTAGGCTCATGTTCGTAACCCGAATGTGTCTCGGCATCAGAAATAGAAATATCATTTGGGTTTTCAGGTGTATCTATAACAGGTTCACTAGCAGCATGCAAAGTTCTATCATCATCCTTATTCCTCTTATTACCGGAATGACTAGGTGCATCAGTATTACTCCTTTTAGAATCTTGATCAATTCTCTTAGGATGGCCCTTAGTATACAAAGGTTCCTGAGTCATTCTACCACCTTTAGTCACAACTCTAACAAAATAATCATTGTTCTTACTATTCATCTCATTAAGCAAATCATTCTATGCCTTAAGTACTTGTTCTACTTGAATGGTTACCATGGAAGCATGTTTACTAATAAGCTTAAGATCATTGATAGTTCTACTCATATAATCACCTAAGATATCAAGCATGTAAGCATTATGTTTCAATTGTCTACTAACATAAGCATTGAAATTTTCTTGCTTAACAACAAAATTATAAAACTCATCAAAGCATTGGCTAGCAGACTTATTATAGGAATATCACCTTCATCAAATCTATGAAGAGAATTTACCTCTACTACCTATGTTAGGTTATCAAGACCATGTATTTCTTCAATAGGTGGTAGATTCTTAATATCTTCAGCTTTAATAACTTTTTCTTTCATAGATTTCTTTGCCTCTTGCATATCTTCATGACTGAAAAATAGAATACCTCTTTTCTTTAGAGTTGGCTTCGGAGGTGGTCGGGAATAGTCCAATCATTATCATTGCTCAATATATTATTCAATAGTAATTCAGCTTGTTCAACAGTTCGTTCCCTGAAAACACAATCATCACAACTATCGAGGTGGTCCCTAGAAGCATTGGTTAGTCCATTATAAAAGATATCAAGTATTTCATTTCTCTTGAGAGGGTGGTCCGGCAAAGCATTAAGTAATTGGAGAAGCCTCCCCCAAGCTTGTGGGAGACTCTCTTCTTCAATTTGCACAAAATTAAATATTTCCTACAAGGCAGCTTATTTCTTGTGGGCAGGAAAATATTTTTCAGAGAAGTAATATATCATATCTTGGGGACTACGCACACAACCAGGAGCAAGAGAATAAAACCATATCTTAGCATCACCCTTTAATGAGAAAGGAAACAACTTGAGAATATAATAATGACGGATTTTTTCTCATGAGTAAATAGGGTGGTTATATCATTCAATTTAGTAAGATGTGCCACAACAGTTTCAGATTCATAGCCATGGAAAGGATCATATTCAACCAAAGTGATTAACTCAAGATCGACAAAGAATTCATAATCTTTATCAGTAACAAAAATAGGTGAAGTAGCAAACTTAGGATCATATTTCATTCTAGCATTCAAAGATTTTTCTTTCCACTTTCATAGCAATTTCTTAAGATCATCTCTATCCTTACAAGCAAGAAAGTCCCTAGATACCTGTCCTTCCATAACATAATCCTCAGGTATATCAGGCAATTCATACCTAGGACAACTAGGTATAGCAGGTGTCTTATAATGTTCGGTTTCAATAATTTCATCAGTTTTGGAAGTATAATAATTTTCAGCATTGACTCTAGCAATTTGTTCATCAAGAAATTCACCCAATGGCACAGTATTATCAAGCAAAGTATCATCATAAGCATCATGCATAGCATAAGTGGAATCATCAATTACTTGCGACATATCAGAAATACTAGCAGGTGGTGGTGTTGCAAATTTACTCATAATAGAAGGTGAATCAAGTGCAGAGCTAGATGGCAGTTCCTTACCTCCCCACGTAGTAGAGGGATAGATCTTCGTTTTGGATCTTTCAGATTCTTCATAGTGATCAACATATATAATTCCCAAGTGACTCAGAGAATAGAACTATGCTCCTTGGCAATGGCACCATAAAAAGATCTTGATAACCCACAAGTATAGGGGATCGCAACAGTTTTTGAAGGTAGTGTATTCAACCCAAATTTATCGATTCAACACAAGGGGAGTCAAAGAATATTCTCGAGTATTCGCAGCTGAGTTGTCAATTCAACCAAACCTGACAATCTTAATATCTGCAGCACAGTATTCAGTAGCAAAGTAGTATGGAAGTAACAGTACGGTGGCAGAAGTGACAGTAGCAGTTTTGTAGTGATTGTAACAGTAGCAACGGAGAAGTAACTTAGCAAGGATCAATATGTGAAAAGCTCATAGGCAATGGATCAGTGATGGATGATTATGTCGGATGGCATTCATCATGCAACAGTTATAACATAGGGTGACATAGAACTAGCTCCAATTCATCAATGTAATGTAGGCATGTATTCCATATATAGTCATATGTGCTTATGGAAAAGAACTTGCATGACATCTTTTGTCCTACCCTCCCGTGGCAGCGGGGTCTTAATGGAAACTAAGGGATATTAAGGCCTACTTTTAATATAGAACCGGACCAAAGCATTAGCACTTAGTTAATACATGAACTCCTCAAACTATGGTAATCACCGGAAAGAATCCTAGTTATTGTCACCCTGGGGGATGCGGATCATAACTCGTAACAAGTGTCTACAACTTGCACGATAGGATCAAGAACACATATATATATTCATGAAAACATAATAGGTTCAGATCTGAAACCATGGCACTCGGGCCCTAGTGACAAGCATTAAGCATAGCAAAGTCATAGCAACATCAATCTCAGAACATAGTGCATACTAGGGATCAAACCCTAACAAAACTAACTCGGATACATGACAAATCTCATCCAACCAATCACCGTCCAGCAAGCCTATGATGGGATTACTCACGAACGGAGGAGAGCATCATGGAATATGTGATGAAGGATGGTTGGTGATGACGAAGACGTCGATTTCCCCTCTCTGGAGCCCAAAACGGACTCCAGATATGGGCTCCCGAGGAAGAACAGGAGGTGGCGATGGCTCCATATTGTGAAACGCGATGAACTCTTCTTTTTGATTTTTTTTCCTCCCACAATATGAATATATAGGAGTGGAATTGAGGTCGGTGGAGCCACAGGGGGGCCACAAGCCTGCGAGGCGCGACCAGGGGGTGGCCCCGCCTGGTGGGCTTGTCACTTGTGGGTGGCCCCCTCTGGTTGATTCTTTCGCCAGTATTTTTTATAAATTCCAAAAATATACTGCGTAAATTTTCAGGTCAATCCGAGAACTTTTCTTTCTGTAAAAAAGTAACACCAAAGCAATTCTGCTGAAAACAGCATTAGTCTGGGTTGGTTCCATTCAAATCATGCAAATTAGAGTCCAAAAGAAGGGCAAAAGGGTTTGGAAAAGTAGATACGATGGAGATGTATCACTCTGTTAGTTGCTTCTTCAGTTCACCCAACCCTTCAGATCACATTCTATAGGTCTTCTTATAGATGGGTCCTGCTCCAGGCATTAGCTCAATGATGAACTCAATGTCACGGTGAGGGGGCATTTCGGGAAGCTCATCAGGAAAGACATCTAGGTTTCACATACCACTAGCACCTTATCCAACTCAATCCCTGACAGAGAATTGACTTGAGGGGCTTGAGTGGAGGAAGGGTTGGGGACATACTTAACTTCCACTCCTTGGCTATTGGTCATGGTAACAGTCTGCTTGGCACAATCTAACAAGCATTGGTGCTTAGTTAACCAATCCATGCCTAGGATCACATCCAAGCCTTGCGACTCCAAGATGATAATGTCTGCCAGTAATTCTACTCCCTTGATGACAATCCCAACTCCTTTACACCATATCTTGGTTCTCAAAACTGAACGGGTTTGTACCAACATAGGACTACCCAGGGGTGTAGGCTTCATACCACTTTCCATTGCAAACTTTTGGGTAACAAAAGAGTGCGAAGCTCCACAATCAAACAGAATGGTTGCTAGGGTTGAATTGACCAGGAATGTACCCAGTATGATGTTCGGGTCTTCATGGGCTTCCTCAGCGGTGACGTGATTCAGACGACCCTTGACATTGTTGGGATGGTTGCGCGGATCTTGGTTCCTTGATAGAACTCCATGGCCTTGACCTTGGTTTGATGCATTGGGGTGCGGTGCATGTGGCTTCTTGTTGGGGCACTGCCTAGAGATGTGCCCAGGCTGGCCACATCCAAAGGATGTGACTTGGACTCGGCCGTTGTTGTTAGGGTTGTTGTAAGCTTGCCTAGGATTAGCATACTGCTAAGGCTGGTAGCTCAGACGAGGTGCACAAGTCCTGTCTTGCTGAGGCTGATAGGTTGGCCTGGCTGGGGCTGGCTGCTAGTGGCGAGGCTTCTGGTTGCTTGAACTACCCTTGCTGATCATCTTGCACTTGCGAGTGTCTTCAATAGCAATATGCTTGTCCTCCAGCATGAGAGCCTTGTTCACCAAATCGAAGAAGGTCCAGCAGTCGCAGATAATGAGTTGATACTGTAGAGCTTGCTGGAGTCCTTCCATGAAGCATTCCATCTTAGCCGCCTCAGTGTTGACATCTTTAGGGGCATACCTTAACATGAGATTGAACTTATGCATGTACTCCTTGACAGAGTCACTTCCTTGCTTCAGCGCTCGGAATTCTCAGTTCTTGATAGCCATGATCCCAGAAGGAATATGGGCCTTGCGAAATCCGTCCTTGAAATCAGCCAAGGTGATCACATGGTCACCTTGCATGACCTTGAATCCATCCCACCAAGCTCTGGCGGTACCTTCGAAGGTAAAAAGCATAAAGCACCTTCTCACGTTCCTCATTGCAGTTGACCAGTGCAGGAAGGTCCTCGATGGTGCGGATCCACTCATCAGCATCCAGAGGTTCAACAGTCTCGGTGAAGGAAGTGGAGCGGCCATTGCCTCTCCTTCATTTCTCCTGGTTGTTGATGAGGGTTTGAGCCATTTGCTCGATAACGACGGAGTTGGCCTGGCGTTCCTTCCAGAGAACTTGGAGAAACTGGGCTATTTTCATGTTGTACGATGGAGGCGATGGGGGGGAATATCGCCTTGTGCTGCTCCTACTTATATCCAGCCTGAGCAAACCTACCACCTCATGCTACTGGCTGGAGTTGCCAACAACGGGGTTGCCAAAGGAGCTATTGCGGGTTGCAGTCATCATCCTGTTTGGAGAAGCCAGAGTCAAATGGCTAGGGTAGTTGCGAGGGAAAAGCAATAATAGAGGAAACATGCCTAAGGGGGTTGGTACAGTGAAAGTGTGATGAAACAAAGGTCGAAAGACCAGACACATAATATTAAGATAAGATACACGATGTACTCGCTTACACATTGCCTAAGGCAAAAGCATGACTTGCATCGAGACACAAACAACAGAAACAAACAACAAGCACACATGGTTTCATATGAACCATTACACAGACTTGACTTCACATGAGGGAGTACACGACTTGTCCTACCCTAGGGGTTCTCGGACTCATGAGGTGGAGTGCTCGGTCTCATACTCATGCTCCTCCGGTTCATCCTCCTTGTCATCATCCGTATGGGTGTCATTTCCGGTCGAGGGGGGTGGAGAACAAGGAGTTCCACGCTGATGACGCTTCGTCGGTGGTCCGGTGAAGAGCTCACGATACTCCTTCGCACACATGCGATGATGATGAGATGTGCTCTGAGCAGGTGCATCTCTAGCTGGGGACACTCCTCTGTAAGCGATAGCTGGTCGTCCATCGGGGGCTCCATCCTTCTTGATCATGTCTGGCTTTGTCTTGGCCTAACGAAGTAGCTCTCGTGTGTGGTGAAGTTCCTTGCGGAGCTTCACGGACCCCTTAATCAGGTTGTGAGCCAGACTGTCGGCTGAGAGACTGAAGGAGGTCTGGAACCTAAGTGGTGTTCCAACCTCCTTGGATGGGACCAATGTCCAACTCTCACCAATATCATCCTTCATGAAAGGTAGGTGGTGAGTAGCTAGCTCGTCAGCCATCTCTGGGATGATGTATCGAAGGTGGACAAGTGTCTTCTGTGTAGCCGTCTCGAGTGCAATCACTAGGGTCTCCATCTGTGGTACTTCAAAGAACAAAATCATCGGGGAGTCATTTGCCTTCATGACCACATTAACGTGGTACTCGTTCGTGATGGCATCGACCCAGTGCTCGGGGTATAGAAAAACGGGAGGTCGACGAAACTAGCACTTCTCCAAGCTATCCTGAAGGAGTAGGGGAAACCTAGATGCTAGAAGGTCCTTGGGTACGACGACCATCTACAAGGTTTGAAGGGAGGAGAGTCGGTATGGTTTTGAACGAGACTAGAAGAGATGAGGAATATAGAAATTGTTGCACTTAGCAACTAGGCATAGCTTTTAAAAATATGTTTATCCTATCTAACGTGCATGCTAACTAAGGCTTCCTACAGTCAGGATGACTGTGATACCAGCTCTGTGGGGACCGCGACTCATAAGTCGTGATCATCGAATGCACTCGTATAGTGATCCCAGAGATGAATGCTCAGTGAACATATAGAAGCTGGATAACAAGAGTCTTACATCCATACATACTGTCTTATACAAATTATGACCATTGTTAAGTCTTATATAGATAGGGCCATGAAGGCCAAACGTCAAACGTAAACTCGCAGTGGAAATCTTGATCGATATCGTGGACCCATGCTATCTGCCTTACCCTATAGGCATTCTCACTAGGAAGCGGCCTAATTCACCATATTCCTACGCTTCCATGCATGACCAATTAAATAACCAGTGGCAAGACAATGAGTAATTTTAATGTACTCGCAAGCAACCCATGTTTTGGACAGGGTAAACAATGCATGGTATAACATTAAGTAGGTAATTTTGCGGCAAGCTAATTTGAGTGCAGTGACATGTTCTATCAACTTGTAAAGCATGCATCATGAGGTTACGAGTATCCACATGAACAGGTTACAAATATCAATATAAATGGAGTTATCTCCTCCCCCCCCCCACACACACACTAGGTTTTGTAAAACAATGGACATAGTTTAAGCATCACCACCCAATTGTCCTTGATCGTGGACATGGCTATTCGAATAGTTTTACACTCTGCATAGGTTGCACACTTTACCCACAAGACTCAGGAAACTTATGTGTCAAGCCATGACTCGCGGTATATTACGTACCCAAGGTAAGCACCCCAACAATGCCTTTCCCTTGATAACACTAAACAAAGAGTCCACTCGTTGGCACACAGCCCACATGATGTACATCCCAAGTACCATCCATAAGGGGACCAACGGTATGCCCCATGTCTACGAAAACAGTCATAGTCATCCATTTAGGCACGACCCCGTATCGAGAGTGATCACGTCACTCCCGCCACTAGTAATGTGATTTCTCTGCTAGCATCGACTAAAGTAATCAACAAAGCCCCGTCCCATAAGGGATATCATGGTCGTACATGTATGGTTGGAAATGGTCGACAAAAATTTAAATCTAATCTGTTTTTGAAAACACACACACACAACTTGCCTCGGTACCCCACTTCTGTATTAAGTAGTTACCTAGCATAACTCCTCCCTCGGGCATTAGCGGCACTTGATGGGGTTTACGAAAAGTCTTTGAAAGTACGTTTGTTTCCAACACTATGAAAATTACCGCCCCACTTGCGTAGCAACTAATTTAGCAACATATCTACTTCCCACCCACATAACCCTCATAGGAAGGTAGGGTTATGCATAATGCAAGTATCAACAAGGAACATAACAGAGACAACCCACCAAGGGGGTCACCATATCATCATGATTTCAGTGCAACAATTTAAAGTGATATATGACATGCATAAATGTCACGCCCAAGATGTGATCCTATCCTTATTTTGGCACAAGGGCCTCGACAGAGATAGAAGCGCATCTCATCGTTTTGCAAGAATGGATATCATTACAAGTACATGTATAGAAGAGATGAGTATATGGAATTGGCTTACACTCGCCACGAGCTACATCAATATCGCATCAATAGAATGACATATTAAAGCATCTTACATAAGAGCAGGGTCCGACTACGGATGAAACCAAACGATAAAATGACATCCATCCTTGCTATCCCAGGCTGCCGCCTGGAACCCATCCTAGATTGATGAAGAAGAAGAATAACTCCAAATCAAAACAAGCATCGCGCTCACATCAAATCATCGCATTACTTGTACCTACAACTGTTGGTGTAGTAATCTGTGATCCACAGGGACTCAGCAATCTCATTTCCAAGGGTATCAAGACTAGCAAAGCTTAATGGGTGAGGTATGGTTAAGTGGTGAGGCTGCAGCAAGCAACTAAGCATTTATTTGAGTGGCTAACTTACGAATACATAAAGTAAAGTATGGTGGTCTACGCGTAATGGACGTGAACTAGCAATGATCACTAAGTGATCTTGAACACCTACTTACGTCAAACATAACCCCATCGTGTTCTCTCTCAGATAAGGACTCACAAGAAGAGACAGTCACGGTCACGCACACATTTGGTGTATTTTATTTGAGTTTACCTCAAGTTTACTATGACCAGGTGTTAAACAAAGTTTCCAAGTTGCCACATAACCGCATGCACCGCTTTCTGAAAGATGTAACCCTGTAGGGGTGCTCCAACTCATCCATCACAAATTAACCACACGCCACATTGGAATTACTCAACCACGGAATCACCCATAGTATTTGCGGAATCCCGATGGAAAATCTCAACTTTGAGATAGCCTGAATTGTCATCGAAATCCCACGCGCAAGACGTTCGAGAAAGGTAAAAACAAATCCAGCAAGACCGCCCGACGTTTCGACGAACCCGATAAGAGCTATCTCAAAGAGGACACCAAAATGCCGGCCAGAACTTGAAGAAGTCTTGAACGAGAACATTGGTAAGAATTCACAACTGAAAGAGGACACGAAAATCGATGGAGAAACATGAGAATGAAGAGATCTGATCCGAACGAAGGAACAACAATTGAGAAGAATTTGAGAATGAAAGCTGAAAGGTGAGAACAAAGAAATCTTCGGAAATGATGGCCTTCGGGAGGACCGAGAAATGAAAACAACTTTGAATGCACCGGATAGATATGGGAGAAATTTTTCATGAATAGAAACAATTTGAGAGGAAAACATCAAGATGAGATGATAAATCTGCAAGAGAATGGACCATTTTTAAGAGAAACTCGCCTTCGGTCTTCAATACTAAGAATAATGATGAGAAGCAACACCATGAATTATTGAGACACTCCGGAATAATGAATAAAGAAGGTTGAGCCAACAATGAAAATGATTTAGAAGCAATCTTCGAGAAGGCATATGACTGATGAAATTAATTCTTATGTCATATTAGAAGATTATTCCGGAAAGATTAGAAGAGCCTGGTAAGATCCTGGGGAAAACCTGTGGGTTATGGGCCCACTCAAAAGAAACCACCATTGATACAATTGCTTAGAAAGAGATATTGCACCAGAAAAAATTAAGAACTTGATGAGGTGAGAACCTCTAAATAATTTAAGAGGATATGAATGGAATGAAAGTCTTCTGAGATATCTTCAGCACTCCGGATAGAATAGAGAGAGATGAAAAACAACAGATACTTGGACAGAATTTTCGACATGGGGAATCATTTTGAGAATGAAAAGGATATGAAGAACACCGATATCTTGGATTGAATGCGCCGGGAAGGAAAACAAGAACGAAGAATGATGAATTCGAAACACTTGAGGATCTTCACCATGAATCACCGGATACGATACAAATAAAAGGTAGCGAAAGCATCGATGAAAAGAAAGGCATTTGGATGAGAATTTAATCATTGAAGAAAAAGGGCGGGAGGGTGGGGACATCAAAGAAAACTTGGGACAGATGAGACAGACTTTGGAACAAATATGAGGATTGACCTTTCAAATATTGGAGATGATTGAATACCTTGAAGAGGAGCGAACCAGTTGAAAACAATTTCATGACAACTCCAAATGGGCAAAAGGAATAGCATTCCCGTAAAATATGAGAACACTACTTAGAAAAGATATGAAATGACCACTTGACATCGAAGCAACTCAAATTACCATATTCAAAAACAAACAAAGGATGAGGCTTACGAAACAAGCCAGAACAAATACATACCCCTTATGCACTTGTTGGAAAGATAATCCTAGGTACCTACTTGAATTCCCACCTAAGAACTTCTGAAATCTTTCTTGTTTATGCGATTCAGGTTGCGGACCCAGGAACCTACCCTAGTTAATCAGCTGCAACTTCACCCGCAACCTTCCACACCAAAATTCAAGAGACTCCGCAAACTCGTCTACCTCGGACCTTGTAATCACAACGATACTAAACATGGCAGTACCCCGGATGCCTCCCCAGTAATAGGTGACTCCGATCTTATCTCGCCACGAGAAATATTGAAGCAATTTCGAACACCCTCCATCCTGAGATACTAAGGAAACTGAATGATAACGATGTGCAAAAATCCCTGGGAGCTCTACTCCTCGATAACAGGAGGCACCAAGTACAGAACTCCGTCACATCGGCATCATATAGATTCCAAAATATCCGCGTGATCCTAAAAATATTGAGTGAGAAGAGGGTAGAATCAAAATTCCTAAGTCATAATTCCTCACCAGAGCATAGAAGAGGAGTAAAAAGAATCCTACTCTCCGATATAACTAGACTCAAAATAGTTTTTCCCAAGACTCAACTCGGCCAAGGTTCGATCAATCAAGGGGGCTCCCAGGTCAAAACAGGCTCTGATACCAACTTCTCACGCCCAAGATGCGATCCTATCCTTATTTTGGCACGAGGGCCTCGACAGGGATAGAAGCGCATCTTGTCGTTTTGCAAAAATGGATATCACTAAAAGTACATGTACAGAAGAGATGAGTATATGGAATTGGATTACACTCGCCACGAGCTTCATCAATACAATGACATATTCACGC
Source organism: Hordeum marinum (assembly GCA_022496015.1). Classification (NCBI taxonomy): domain Eukaryota; kingdom Viridiplantae; phylum Streptophyta; class Magnoliopsida; order Poales; family Poaceae; genus Hordeum; species Hordeum marinum. The sequence continues at coordinate 363,074,310 of CM039675.1, read as the reverse complement.
ATCATACATAAGAGCAGGGTTCGACTACGGACGAAACCAAACGATAAAATGGCATCCATGCTTGTTATCCCAAGCTGACACCTAGAACCCATCCTAGATCGATGAAGAATAAGAACTCCAAATGAAAACAAGCATCATGCTCACGTCAAATCATCACATTACCTGTACCTGCAACTATTGTTGTAGTAATCTGTGAGCCACAAGGACTCGCCAATCTCATTTCCAAGGGTATCAAGACTAGCAAAGCTTAATGGGTGAGGTATGGTTAAGTGGTGAGGCTGCAGCAAGCAACTAAGCATTTATTTGAGTGGCTAACTTACGAATACATAAATTAAAGTATGGTGGTCTACGCATAACGGACGTGAACTAGCAATGATCACTAAGTGATCCTAAACACGTACTTACGTCAAACATAACCCCACCATGTTCTCTCTCGGATAAGGACTCACGAGAAGAGACGGTCACGGTCACGCACACAGTTGGTGTATTTTATTTGAGTTTACTTCAAGTTTACTATGACCGGGTGTTAAACCAAGTTTCCAAGTTGCCACATAACCGTGGGCACGGCTTTCCGAAAGATTTAACCCTGCAAGGGTGCTCCAACTCATCCATCACAAATTAACCACACGCCGCGTTGGAATTCCTCAACCGCGGAATCACCCGTAGTATTTGCGGAATCCCGATGGAAAATCTCAACTTCGAGATAGCCCGAAGTGTCGTCGAAATCCCACGCGCAAGACGTTTAAGAAAGGTAAAAACAAATCCAACAAGACCGCGCGACGTGTCGACGAACCCGATAAGAGCCATGTATCACGTTCTCAGGACACGACCGGATTGGCTAAGTTTCCGGCTGGCACACCCGTTGGTGGCCCCGGCTACTGCCATTTTGGACCAACACTCATGAGGAGCACTGGCCCGGGTTGTTGATTAATTATCCACGGAGTCCGGAAAGTCCCTATGCGAGTTTCATTCGGTTGACGAATGGTAAAACCAAAGTTGGGCCTTGCAAGAAGAGTTTTATCCCAACAACAAAAATCAAGGGGGTCCCCATAACAACCTCGAGCATGTTAGGAGCGCAAAATATGGAACATAACACCGGTACACAAGTAACTAGGGGCAGCAAAAGTGGAATAAAACACCGAGCAAAAGGCCAAGCCTTCCACCCTTTACCAAGTATATATGTGCATTAAATTAGATAGCAATAATATTATGATAACAAAGAATGTCCATGTTGACACGTGGAAGCAATTGCACCTGCAACTAGAAACGCTATAAGAAGGGCTGAGGAAGCGGTAACATAGCCAAACAATGGTTTGCTGGGAGGTGCAGGGTTAGAGGTTTATTATGGTAATGTTGGGGGGCTTGACAAACAAGTGGTAGGTAGCAAGACATAACGATAAAAAGCAGGACAATTAGCATAGCAATGATAGTAGTGGTATCCAGGGAAATATGTCATCTTGCATGAGATCCCGCTTGGAAGAAGAACGAGTCCATGAAGAAGACGGGCCAACGTAGTCGGACGAAGTCTCACACTCCGAACGCTTTCGGAACTCTATCGAGAAGAAAAAGTCCGAAAACAACAATCAACACATGATACACCACAACATATGCATGACCTGATGCGCAAACAATTATGATACATGTCCGGTTTAACTATGCAAGGCATGTCAAATCACAACAATCAAATAGTACACATTAAGTGAAGCTCAATATGCAACAAGTTGCATATTGATGAAACTCCACATTTGAATGTTTAGTTCACTCTCGTTTAGGTACACGACAATATTAAATATTGTTAAACATGGCAAGAGGTGAAGCATAAGTACACTATCTATCCAGGCATCTTAAATGAGGCCGGAAACAACTTATAGCATTTCCGAAATGACCTCATATGTTAATTTCGAAATTGGTCCAGATCTGAACTAAACATATTTTATATTTGTTAAACAACAGAATAAATTATACCATGTAATTCTACATGTCATTATAGTCGATTTACATATGTGCAACATCTCAAACGAAGCTACGGTCTAAAAGATATGACAATCACAAGATTATATGCCATGAATGCAAAATGCATGAAAATGACAACCACGAACGTTTCAAATCATGGATGCAGCAAGATATCATGATGCTACATAAAATTTCAAGCAAGTTTCATATGTGGCATGTCCAAAATGGAGCTACAAATAACTCTATTACACCTACCCCAAAGGGGTTCTAGATCACTGGAAAAACACATGGCAAGACAGCAACAAAACGTTACAGATTCCAGACTTAGAAATATTTTAGCATCTTAAAACAGCATAATTTTTATAGCATGTTGGCAGCAAGAAAATAACACCTAAACATGCATTTCTATGGCAAGAAAAAATGACCAGGTGCTAGTGCACATGTCGAAGGGCATATCTCATGTTCAAACCTAATTCATATGAGGCATGGATTTAATCACACAAAAATAACAAAAGGTATCATAACAAAAATAACATGCACACAAACTTACTCAAATGACAAAACTAAATGCATAGATAAATTCTATGGATTTTTCTACCCCAAAAACATATATAATCTGATAGGTTCATGTAGGAAAATATTTTACAATTAATTATGCAAGTTCATGGCATAACCTAATAGCAAGTTATTTATGCAATATAAATGCAACCAACACATGAAATAGTTTTAGCATGCATGGAAAAGACCTATAAAAAAGGCTACACATTTTACATGCAAGGTTCGATTACTTTGGATGCACAATTCAGTAATTATGCGCAATACAACAAACATGCTATTTATGCCAAATGATGCAGACAACAAGCTTAAGTATTTCTGACATGGATGAAAATGGCATATAATTAATCTACACATTTTCGTACACGTTTTACATATATGACATGTTTATATACAAAGCATGGTTAATTAGATATTAATGTCTTAAAACAATGCCTTTTATTGTAATTTCATGCCCTGGGTTAATAGCCAAATACGGAGAGACTTAAAAAAACATACACGGGCTGACTTAGCAACAGGCCTGAAATAGAGAGAGTGCAACATAGCTAAATTACGCTCGGGCAGGGAATAGAGGGGCGCTCACCCTGGGCCTCATGGGCCGGCTCGGTGGAGGTGCTGCCTCGCGAGGCAGGGCTGGGCAGGGCCCATGCAAGCACGAGCGAGGCGAGCAGGTCACTCGACCTCGAGCTCGTCGTGGCAACGGGATGGGCGCAACGGCGACGCAGCTGTCGGCTGGCGAGGAGGTAGGCTGGAGGGGGAGCGGGGTGGCCGGCTGGGGTCGTCGGATCCGAGGATGGGGAGGCCCGATCTGGCTGGAGGTAGGGCTCGACCGGCGACGGGCGGCGCTGGGGAGCCGGGGCGGCGGGCTTGCGCGGCGGCGGGGCAGCGAAGGCAGGTGGCGGAGAGGCGGGCGGCAAGACCTGCCGCGGTGGCGCTGCATGCCGGCGACGGATGAAGGCGTGGGCGGCGGGAGGCGAACGGTGGTGGGGTTGAGCAGCGGCTCAGGCGTGGGCTACACGCTGGAGCTCTGTGGCCGCCCAACAATGTACGGTGGCCGCGGACATTTTCCGATGGGGCTACAGGGATGAATTTAGACCCCTAATTGTTGGATTTTGGGGTATAAAATGAAGGGGAGGAGTGGATTTCGGGATTGGAGGGATGTGGAGCTAGAAGGTGGGTTTTTGAGGGGGGTGGCTGCAATTTTACATGGGGAAACACTAGAGAGTGAAGGGGCTCTCTCCATGGGGTGGTTTATATAGGGAATGGTACTAGGGGGTGGACCTCGTCCGTCCGATCGCGATCCGATGACCACGAAAGGAGGGAGGGCTAGGTTGGACTAGTGGGATGTGTCGTTGGGCTAGGTGGGGATGATAGGGAGGTTTGCGGCCCGTGACCCGAGTTTCTATAAACCGAAAACGTTCGCTAATTAACATATGACGGCGACGCTATAGTTGAACGCAGGGGTATCAAACGACCTTTCATTGTGACGAAATTTGGAAGGTGGTCTACCGACAATAAAACAAGACTTCACGCCAACTTTCGACCCAATCTAAGAAAGTTTGATACGCACTTTAGAAACAATATTTTTAATGATGCCGCGGGCGCGGGCGTGTGTGGTTGGTCTCGAAACGGGCAGCGGCAAGAACAGAAAGAACCGGCGACTACAAACGGATGCAAGTTTTCAAAAACGAGCAACGATGCTATGTAGATGATGCAAATGATGCAATGATGAATGCGGCAACCAAACGAATCACACGACGAGAATGGAAATAAAGGGGAATCTTCTGGAGCGTCGGTCTCGGGATGTTACAATAAAAGGGTTTCATCGACATGGTCAAGGGGCTGCTTTCCCGGCTCAACAACATCTTCGGGGTCTTCGAAAGCTTCTGGTCCAACTTCTTCGTCAACAACGTAATCGATCGTCGCAATATAACGGGCAAATACAAGACCATGACAAAAACAAGAAAAATACACCACTCTTAAAATTGTCAAATCATTTTTGTAAAATACTAGATTGAAAACTAAAAATATTGTAATTCCTCGTTTTTGGGTTTGGAGTGCCAAAAAGAGAGATAAGAATTTAAATAGTGGATTTAAATATTTCAAATCGGGTTTTAATTAAGAACGGTATAGAAAAGTTTATTTGTCATGCGTGAAAATTATAACATTAAATAGGTTGGAATTTTATAAGAATATAGGAAGTTAAATCATTGGATTTGGATAAATAATTTGGGTTGTGGAATTTTCGGAAAACAAAGATAAAAAAGAAAAAGGATAAACATGCCAGAAGTGGTTGGGCTAGAATAGCCAGCAGTTGGGCCTTCCTAGAGCCAAAGCGGCCTAGCTGAGCCAGACGCACATGCTAGTCGGGTTCAAACCCGACATGCAGGTTCTAGCATCAGCCGCGCAAACGGAAGAGTAGAGAGGTATGAGGATGATAGGCGGATCCCACCTATCATCTTCAACCTCGGGCCAGAATGCCGACGGGCTTACCGGCGCCGTTTCCAGCAGCGGCTCGGGGAGGGGTTGGTACCGTTTCTCTCAAGACGATGGCGCCGTTCGAACGGTAGTGGAGGGAGTCGTCGAAGAGGCCCAGATCGCCGACGATGAGGACGAGCTGCTGAGGGGCTTTGGGAGGTGGATGTTGGGGTCGTCTCCGACTACAATTTGCACTGGAAAAATGGTGGGAACGAGTCGGAGAGGTGAGGGGTATCTCAAGAAAAAGAACATGGTCGGATATGCTCCCTACCGAGAGAGCCGACATGGCAGAGCTGGAGCTCGATCTCGAGCTCAGGTGGCCCTGGGAGGAGAAGGTGGTGTGGGGGTTTGATTGGGGAGAGGGAGAGACTCCAGGGGGTGGGAGAGGTCCAGGATGCCCTCCTTATAGGTGGATGGTGCCCATGGCCACGACATAGGCATCGACAGAGGCCTCGAGGGAGCTTTGGGGCATGTCTGTAGAGCTCATGGGCATGGACTTCGTGTAGGGGAAAGGAAAGGGTGAAGCGGGGTCGTCCGAGTGTGTGTGCATGCGAGGTCACCTATTGGGGCTCTCAGGCGGCCGGTGCGCATGTTGAGAGAAGCAGCAAGAGGGAGGAAAAGGGGGATAGGGGTGTGGCATGTTGTGGATGCCGAGGAGCTCCGATCGGCATGCTGGGGAGGCCCAAGGTGGTTGGCAGTTTTGGGATGGGGCGGCTACAATGCGGGAGCACACTGTAGCGTGCTCTAGAGCACCCATATGGTTGTCATGGCTATATTTAACGTGCTCCGACGTGTCTATTAGCGTCTGGTAGGTTTTGGAGATGCCCTGGGACACATAGGGGCTAAGGAAGTTACCAGGGTGAAATAATGGAGGGAGGAAGAAGTGAAAAGGATGCTGCTGTTGGAAATATCCCTAGAGGCAATAATAAAATGGTTATTATTATATTTCCTTGTTCATGATAATTGTTTATTATCCATGCTATAATTGTATTGATTGGAAACACATTGCATGTGTTGATATATAGACAACACTTTGTCCCTAGTGTGCCTCTAGTAAACTAACTCGTTGATCAAAGATGGTCAAGGTTTCCTAGACATTGACATGAGATGTCATTTGATAATGGGATCACATCACTAGGAGAATGATGGTATGGACAAGACCCAAACTATAAACATAGCATATGATCGTGTCAGTTTATTGCTACAGTTTTTTGCATGTCAGGTATATGTTCCTATGACCATGAGATCATGCAACTCACGGACACCGGAGGAGTGCCTTGTGTGTATCAAACGTCGCCACATAACTGGGTGACTATAAAGATGCTCTACAGGTATCTCCGAGGGTGTCTGGTGGGTTGGCATGGATCAACACTAGGATTTGTTACTCCGTGTGACGGAGAGGTATCTCAGGGCCCACTCGGTAATACAACATCATAATAAACCTTGCAAGCAATGTTACTAAGTGTTAGCCACGGGATCTTGTCTTAAGGAACGAGTAAAGAGACTTGTTGGCAACGTGATTGAACTAGGTATGGAGATACCGACGATCAAATCTCGGGCAAGTAACATACCGAAGAACAAAGGGAGCATCATACGGGATTAATTGAATCCTTGACATAGAGGTTTGACCGATAAAGATCTTCGTATAATATGTAGGAATCAATATGGGCATCTAGGTCCTGCTATTGGTTATTGACCGTAGAGCTGTCTCGGTCATGTCTACATAGTTCTCGAACCCGCAGGGTCTGCACACTTAAGGTCCGGTGATGTTTTGGTAGTATAGAGTTATGTATGGTGATGACCGAAGGTTGTTAGGAGTACCGGATGAGATCCTGGACGTCACGACGAGCTCTGGAATGGTCCGGAGGTAAAGGTTGATATATAGGAAGTCCTGTTTTGGTCACCGAAAAAGTTTCGAGCTCATCGGTAGTGTACCGGGAGTGCCGGGAGGGTACCGGGGGACCATCGCGAGGGGTATTTCCATCCAGGAGGCTACATGGGCTATGGGAGAAGGAATACCATCCCTTAGTGGGCTGGCTGAAGTCCCACAGAAGGCCCATGCGGCTAGGGAAGAAAACCCAAGGTGGAAAGAAGGCCAAAGTGGAAAAAGGGAAGGAGTCCTAATCCTACTAGGAGTGGAGGAGGAGGAGGACTCCCTCCCACTTCGATCGAAGCAAAGGTCTGGCCCCTTGGGTGCCAATCCTCCTCCTCCCCTTCTCCTATATATACTAGAGGTTTGAGGGTTTTTTGGACAGAGAAAAACAGCCACGTGATACCTCTCCTCTAGATCGTAGTTTCTCCTCTACATCGGTTTTTAGCGGTGCTTAGGCGAAGCCCTGCTGGAATAAATCCACCACCATCGCCGCAACACTGTCGCACTGCCGAAGAACTCGTCTACCTCTCTGCTCCCTCTTGCTGGATCAAGAAGGTGGAGATCGTCATCAAGCCGTACGTGTGTTGAACGCGGAGGTGTCGTTCGTTCGGCGCTAGATCGGGACGGATCGTGATTGGATCGCGGGGCGCTCGGCGAATTGGATCGCAAAGATGTTCGACTACATCAACCGCATTTCTTAACGCTTCCCTCTTAGCGATCTACAAGGGTACATAAATCCACTCTCCCCTCTCATAGATGCTCATCTCCTAGATTGATCTTGGTGAAGCGTAGGAAATTTTTTGTTTCCCATGCAACGTTCCCCAATAGTGGCATCATGAGCTAGGTCTATGTGTAGATGCGATCTCGAGTAGAACACAAAGAGTTTGTGGGTGTTGATGCTTAGATTGCTTCTTCCCTTGGTCGTGTTTTGGTTCAATGGTATTGTGGGATGAAGCGGCCCGGACCAACCTTACTCGTATGCTTACGAGAGACCGGTTCCATCGACTGACGTGTAACTTCATTGCACAAAGATGGCTGGCGGGTGTCTGTTTCTCCTACTTTAGTTGGATCGGATTCGACAAAGGCGGTCCTTGAGAAGGTTGAAAAGCAATTTATGTATCACCGTTTTGGTTTTGCGTAGGTGAGAATTGTTCTTCCTAGATACCCGTAGCAGCCACGTAAAACTTGCAACAACAATTAGAGGACGTCTAACTTGTTTTTGCAGGGTATGTTGTGATGTGATATGGCCAATTACATGATGAGATATATGTGATGTATGATATGCTCATGTGTTGTATAGAATATCACGACTTGCATGTCGATGAGTACGGCAACCGGTAGGAGACATAGGGTTGTCTTTAATTATTGTATGACCTGCATGTCAATCATTAAGCGTTATGTAATGCTTTACTTTATCGCTAAACGGTAGATATAGTAGTATGAGCATGGTGGGCGCGACAACCCCGATGGCGACACAATGATGGAGATCATGGTGTTATGTCGGTGACGATGGAGATCATGCCGGTGCTTTCAAGATGGAGATCAAAAGCACAAGTTCATGGCCATATCATGTCAATTATGATTTGCATGTGATGTTAATCCTTTTATGCACCTTGTTTTGCTTAGGACGACGCTAGCATTATAAGGTGATCCCTCACTTAAATTTCAAGGTAAAATTGTGTTCTCCCCAAGTGTGCACCATTCTGAAAGTTTGTCGTGTCGAGACACCACGTGATGATCGGGTGTGATAGACTCTACGTTCACATACTACGGGTGCAAACCAGTGTTGCACATGCGAAACAGTCGGGTTAAACTTGACGAGCCTAGCATGTACAGACATGGCCTCATAACACAAGAGACCGAAAGGTCGAACATGAGTCATACAGTAGATATGATCAACATGATGATGTTCACCATTTAAACCACCTCAACTCACATGATGATCGGACTTGAGTTGGTGAATTTGGATCATGTATCACTCAGATGACCCGAGGGATGTCAACTTGAGTGGGAGCTTTAGTTATTTGATTAATTAAACTCATTATCTTGAACAATAGTCTTAGTAACCTTTGCTTATTTATGTTGTAGATCAATGGCTCGTGCAGTAGCACCCCTGAATTTTAATGCGTTCCTAGAGAAAGCTAAGTTGAAAGATGATGGAAGTAACTTTGTGGACTGGGCCCGTAATCTGAGGATTATCCTCATGGCTTCCCAGAAGGCATATGTCCTTGATGCACCGCTTGGTAACCAACCCGCAGACATGTCATTCGAAGACGTTAAGAACGCTTGGGAGGCACGTTCTGGAGATTACTCAATAGTTCAGTGTGCAATATTGTATGGCTTAGAACCGGGACTTCAAAGACATTTTGAACGTCATGGAGCATATGAGATGTTCCAGGAGTTGGAGTTTATCTTTAAGAAGAATGCCCGGATCGAGAGGTATGAGACCTCCGATAAGATCTATGCTTGCAAAATGGAGGAGAACGGGTCTATCAGTGAACATATACTCAGAATGTCTGGGTATTCGAATCGTATGGCGGAGTTAGGGATGCCCCTTCTGCCAGAGGCGATCACTAACAGAGTTCTTCAATCACTGCCACCTAGCTACAAGATCTCTCTGATGAACTATAACATGAACGGGATGAACTAGTTAGTCGCCGAGCTATGTTGCGATTCTAAAAGTTGCTGAGTCTGAAATCCGGAAAGAACATCAAGTGTTGATGGTCAATAAAACCACTAGTTTCAAGAAGAATGGCAAGGGCAATAAGGGTAACTCCAAGAAGAGTGGCAAAACAGTTGCCCCTCCCGTGAAGAAACCCAAGGCTGGACCCAAGCTAGAAACTGAGTGCTTTCATTACAAGGGAACTGCCCCAAGTATCTGGCTGACAAGAAGGCGGCCAACAACAAACAAGGTATATATGATATAAATGTTATTGATGTATACCTTACTAGCTCTCGTTGTAGTGCCTGGGTATTTGATACCAGTTCGGTTGCTCACATTTGCAACTCAAAACAGGAACTACGGAATTGACGAAGGCTGATGAAGGACGAAGTGACGATGCACGTGGGAAATGGTTCCAAGGTTGATGTGATCGTCGTCGACACGCTCTCTCTTTTATTACCATTGGGATTAGTGATGAACCTGAATAATTGTTATTTAGTGCCTCCATTAAGCATGAACATTATATCTGGATCTTGTTTATTGCAAGACGGTTACTCATTTAAATCAGAGAATAATGGTTGTTCTATTTATATGAGTAATATCTTTTATGGTCATGCACCCAATCTGAGGGGTTTATTCATATTGAATCTTGATAGTGATAATACACATGTTCATAACATTGATGCCAAAAGATGTAGAGTTGATAGTAATAGTACCACTTTCTTGTGGCACTACCATTTGGGTCATATTGGTGTAAAACGCATGAAGAAGCTCCATGCTGATGGACTTTTGGAGTCACTTGATTTTGAATCACTTGACCATGTGAACCATGCCTCATGGGCAAGATGACTAAAATGCCGTTCTCTGGAACAATGGAACGGGCGAGTGACTTGTTGGAAATCATACATACTGATGTGTGCGGTCCGATGAGCATTGAGGCGCGCGGTGGATATCGTTATTTTCTCACCTTCACTAATGACTTAAGTAGATATGGTTATATTTACTTAATGAAACACAAGTCTGAAACGTTTGAAAAGTTCAAGCAATTTCAAAGTGAAGTTGAGAATCATCGTAACAAGAAGATTAAATTCCTGCGATCTGATCAAGGAGGTGAATATCTGAGTTATGAGTTTGGCAGTCACTTAAGACAGTGTGGAATTGTTTCACAATTGACACCGCCTGGAACACCACAGCGTAATGGTGTGTCCGAACGTCGTAACCGAACCTTATTAGATATGGTGAGTTCTATGATGTCTCTTGCCAATTTGCCACTATCGTTTTGGGGTTATGCGTTAGAGACAGCTACATTCACTTTAAATAGGGCACCATCGAAATCCGTTGAGACGATGCCATATGAACTGTGGTTTGGCAAGAAGCCAAAATTGTCGTTTCTTAAAGTTTGGGGATGTGATGCTTATGTCGAAAAGCTTCAGCCTGAAAAGCTGGAACCCAAAGCAGAGAAATGCATCTTCATAGGATACCCGAAAGAGATAGTTGGGTATACCTTCTATCACAGATCCAAAGGCAGAGTGTTTGTCGCCAAGAATGGAACATTTCTTGAGAAATAGTTTCTCTCGAAAGAATTGAGTGGGAGGAAAATAGAGCTTCATGAGGTTATTGAACCTTTACTTCAACCAGAGAGTAGCGCAGCGCAGAAAGATGTTTCTGTGGAGCCTACGATAGTTGAAGAGAAAGTTAATGATGATGATCATGAAGCTTCGGATCAAGTTACTATTGAACCTCGTAGGTCGACAAGGGCGCGTACTACTCCTGAGTGGTATGCAACCCTGTCTTGGAGGTCATGTTCTTGAACAACAATGAACCTACGAGCTATGGAGGAGCGATGATGGGCCCAGATTCCGAGAAATGGTTAGAGGCCATGAAATCCGAGATGGGATCCATGTATGAAACAAAGTATGGACTTTGGAAGTATTACCTAAAGGGCGAAAGGCCATTTAGAACAAATGGATCTTTAAGAAGAAGACGGACGCGGACGGTAATATCACCGTCTATAAAGCTTGACTTGTGGCAAAGGGTTTTTCACAAGTTCAAGGAGTTGACTATGATGAGACCTTCTCACCCATAGCGATGCTTAAGTCCGTCAGAATCATGTTAACAATAGCTGCATATTTCGACTATGAAATTTGGCGGATGGATGTCAAAACAACGTTCCTCAACGGTTTCCTTGAGGAAGAGTTGTATATGATGCAACCATAAGGTTTTGTCGATCCAGAGAATGCTTACAAAGTTTGCAAACTCTAGCGATCCATTTATGGACTGGTGCAAGCATCTCGGAGTTGGAATAAGCGCTTTGATGAGGTGATCAAAGCGTTTGGGTTTATACAAGTTTATGGAGAATCTTGTATTTACAAGAAAGTGAGTGGGAGCTCTATAACGTTTCTAATATTATATGTTGATGACATATTGCTGATTGGAAACAATATAGAAATGCTGGAAAGTGTGAAGGAATATTTGAACAAGAGTTTTTCAATGAAGGACCTGGGAGAAGCTGCTTTCATATTAGGCATTAAGATCTATAAAGATAGATAGAGACGCTTGATAGCACTTTCACAAAGCACATACCTTGATAAAGTTTTGAAGAAGTTCAAAATGGATCAGTCCAAGAAGGGGTTCTTGCCTGTGTTACAAGGTGTGAAGTTGAGTAAGACTCAATGCCCAGTGACTGCAGAAGATAAAGAGAAGATAGTGCCATCCCCTATGCTTCAGCCATAGGCTCTATCATGTATGCAATGCTATGCACAAGACCCGATGTCAGCCTTGCCATAAGTATGGACGGAAGGTTTAAAAGTGATCCAGGAATGGAGCACTGGACGGCGGTCAAAAATATCCTTAAGTACCTAAAAAAGACTAAGGAAATGTTTCTCGTTTATGGAGGTGATCAAGAGCTCATCGTAAAGGGTTACGTCGATGCAACCTTTGACATTTATCCGGATGACTCTAAGTCGCAAACTGGATACGTATTTATTCTTAATGGGGGCGGTAAGTTGGTGCACTTCCAAGCAAAGCGTGGAAGCTGATTCTACATGGAAAGCGGAGTACATCGTAGCCTCGGAGGCAGCGAAGGAAGGTGTCTGGATGAAGGAGTTCATGACAGATCTTGGAGTAGTGCCTAGTGCACTGAATCCAGTGGATTTATTCTTTGATAACACTAGCGCCATTGCCCTCGCCAAGGAACCAAGGTTTCACAAGAGGACCAGACACATAAAGCGACGCTTCAATTCCATCCGCGAGTACATCAAGGAGGAGGACATAAATTTTTGCAAAGTGCACACGGATCTGAATGTTGCAGACCCATTGACTAAACCTCTTCCAAGGGCTAAACATGATCAACACTAGAACTGTATGGGTGTTCGATTCATTACAATGTAAATCACATAGTGATGTGAGCTAGATTATTGACTCCAGTGCAAGTGGGAGACTGTTGGAAATATGCCCTAGAGGCAATAATAAAATGGTTATTATTATATTTCCTTGTTCATGATAATTGTTTATTATCCATGCTATAATTTTATTGATTGGAAACACATTGCATGTGTGGATATATAGACAACACTTTGTCCCTAGTGTGCCTCTAGTAAACTAGCTCGTTGATCAAACATGGTCAAGGTTTCCTAGTCATTTACATGAGATGTCATTTGATAACGGGATCACATCATTAGGAGAATGATGGGATGGACAAGACCCCAACTATAAATGTAGCATATGATCGTGTCATTTTATTGCTACAGTTTTCTGCATGTCAAGTATATGTTCCTATGACCATGAGATCATGCAACTCACGGACATCGGAGGAGTGCCTTGTGTGTATCAAATGTCGCAACGTAACTGGGTGACTATAAAGGTGCTCTACAGGTATCTCCGAGGGTATCTGCTAGGTTGGCATGGATCAACACTAGAATTTGTTACTCCGTGTGACGGAGAGGTATCCCAAGGCCCACTCGGTAATACAGCATCACAATAAGCCTTGCAAGCAATGTGACTAAGAGTTATCCATGGGATCTTGTGTTACGGAACGAGTAAAGAGACTTGCCGGCAACGAGATTGAACTAGGTATGAAGATACCGACGATCGAATCTCGGGAAAATAACATACCAAAGAACAAAGGGAACATCATACGGGATTAACTGAATCCTTGACATAGAGGTTCGACTGATAAAGATCTTCGTAGAATATGTAGGAATCAATATGGGCATCTAGGTCCTGCTATTGGTTATTGACCATAGAGGTGTCTCAGTCATGTCTACATAGTTCTCGAACCCGAAGGGTCTACACACTTAAGGTTTGGTGACGTTTCGGTGGTATAGAATTATGTATGGTGGTGACCAAAGGTTGTTCGGAGTCCCAGATGAGATCCCGGACGTCACGAGGAGCTTCGAAATGGTCCGGAGGTAAAGACTGATATATAGGAAGTCTTGTTTTGCACACTGGAAAAGTTTCGGGCTCATCGGTAGTGTAGCAAGAGTGTCGGGAGGGTACCGAGGGACCATCGGGAGGGGTATTTCGACCCAAGAGGCTACATGAGCTGTGGGATAAGGAATACCAGCCCTTAGTGGGCTGGATGAAGTCCCACAGAAGGCCCATGTGGTTAGGAAATAAAACCCAAGGTGGAAAGAAGGCCAAAGTGGAAAAAGGGAAGGAGTCCTAATCCTACTAAGAGTCGAGGACGAGGACTCCTCCCTCTCACTTCGGCTGAAGCAAAGGGCTGGACCCTTGGGTGCCAAGCCTCCCCCTACCCTCCTCCTATATGTACTAGAGGTTTGAGTGTTTTTTGGACACACAAAAACAGCCATGTGCTACCTCTCCTCTAGATCGGTTTTCAGCGGTGCTTAGGCGAAGCCCTGCTGGAATAACTCCACCACCATCGTGGCAACGCCGTCGCGCTGCCGGAGAACTCATCTACCTCTCCGCTCCCTCTTGATGGATCAAGAAGGCGGACATCGTCATCAATTCGTACGTGTGCTGAAAGCGGAGGTGCCGTACGTTCGGCGCTAGATCGGGACGGATCGTGATTGGATCGCGGGACGCTCGGCGATTTGGATCACGAAGACGTTCGACTACATCAACTGCGTTTCTTAATGCTTCCCACTTAGCGATCTATAAGGGTATGTAGATCCACTCTCCCCTCTCGTAGATGCTCATCTCCTAGATTGATCTTGGTGAAGCATAGGAATTTTTTTTATTTCCCATGCAACGCTCCCCAATAGATGCCATGTGCAACTAGAGAGAGAAAGAGAGGCTTCTAACTCTCAAATATTTGAGCCATGGACAATAAAGACTTACTAGAGGTATTAGAGGTCTAGGAGGGCTTCAAAACAGTAGCTTTACTAAATCACCAGAAGGTGTTTGTGCAAGTTTTGAGCTGGTTAAATTGATCTCCTTGACATGATATTGAACATGGGTAAATGGTAGATAGAAGTGAGGTTGACCACCAACTTTGTGACCAGTTGAACAAAGTTGTCAATGTTACTTTGGCAAACCCTAGAAATCAACAGAAGTAGGTCTCCTTAGATCTAGCCAAAGGAGAATAGATTAACATGGCTAGATCTAAGGAGACATGGATATTTTCTACCATGAATTACAGTGTTTAGTCGCTGCTTGAACTTTGGAGGTGCTCTGCATTTATGTTTTGCGATCTCAGAAATGGCTAGCGAGATACCACTATTGTCATATTATATCATGATTTTTTTGACAAAGTGTTCGCATTTGAGATATTTTATTATTGCTTGCTAGTTGCTTACGTCATTGATATGAGTTAAATATAATCTGTAAGAGTTATTGTGACATGGTTAGTCATAATCTTTGCTGAAAACCTGGATGCTGCTTAAGCATATGTATGTAAACAAGAATCAAAGTGTTCGTAAAAGTTTTTATTTATCGCTTTCAGTTTGTCAACTGAATTGCTTGAGGACAAGCAAGGGTTTAAGCTTGGGGGAGTTGATACGTCCCCATCGTATCTACTTTTCCTAACCCTTTTGCTCCTGTTTGGGACTTTAATTTGCATGATTTGAATGAAACTAACCCGGGCACCGCTGTTTTCACCAGAACTACCACGGTGTTGTTTTTGTGCAGAAATAAAAGGTCTCAAAACAGAACGAAACTTTTTGGAGAATTATTTCAGAATATTTAAGAATAATTGGAGCCAAAAACCATCAAAGAAGGGTGCCAGGGTGGGAAGCACCCACTAGGGCGTGCCAGCCCCCCTAGACGCGCCCTGGTGGGTTGTGCTCACCTCGTGCCCCTGGCCCTAATTCCAGCGCTATAAAATCCTATTTTTAGAGAAAAAACAGAGAGAAAGTTTCATCACGTTTCACGATACGGAACCGTTGCCACCTCCTGTTCTTCATCGGGATACCAGATCTAGAGTCTGTTTGGGGATCCTAAGAGGGGAATCTTCGGTCTTCGTCATTGTCAATCCTCCTTCATCGCCAATTCCATGATGCTCCCCACCAGGAGTGAGTAATTCCTTCGTAGGCTTGATGGTCGGTGAGGAGTTGGATGTGATTCATCATGTAATCGAGTTAGTTTTGTTAGGGCTTGATCCCTAGTATCCACTATGTTCTAAGATTCATGTTGTTATGACTTTGCCATGCTTAATTCATTAGGGTCCGAGTGCCATGATTTCAGATTTGGACCGTTTATGTTATCATCATTATATCTATGTTCTTGATCCGATCTTGCCTATTCATATGAACCTATTACGTTTTATGATCCGTAAATCCCGGGATGACAGAAATCGGGATACTTCCGGTGATGACCGTAGTTTGAGGAGTTCATGTATTCACTATGTGTTAATTCTTTGTTCCGATTCTCTATTAAAAGGAGGTCTTAATATCCCTTAGTTTCCTTATGGACCCCACTGCCACGGGAGGGTAGGACAAAATATGCCATGCAAGTTCTTTTTCATAAGCACGTATGACTATTTACAAAATACATGCCTACATTACATTGACGAACTGGAGCTAGTTATGTGTCGCACTAAGTTATGACTGTTATATGATGAATATTATCCAACAAATACACCGATCCAGTGCCTACGAGTTTCCACATATTGCTCTTACTAAGTTACTACTGCTGCTGCTACTATTGCACTTGCTACAAACCTATTGCTATCATTGTTACCGCTACTGTTACTGTTATCACTGCTACCAAACTATCATATTGTTGTGTTACTGATCACTTTGGTGAAGATATTTAATCTCGAGGTGTAGTTGAATTGACAACTCAGGTGTTAATATTGTCAAATATTATTTGGCTCCCCTTGTGTCGAATCTATAAATTTGGATTGAATATTCTACCCTCGAAAACTGTTGTGATCCCTTATACTTGTGGGTATAGCTGGCCATGTGCAGCCTGGCCCGGTCGGCCCGACCCGAAATTCCAGGGCTGGGTCGGGCCTGGGCTTGCCCGAGGGCCGGACCCGGGCCTAGAAATCAAGCCCGAAGGTTGGGTCGGGCGGGCTTGGGCCTACGTAAATCTGTTTTTATGCCTATGTCGGGCCGGACCGGCCGGGCTTTTTCAGGCTCGGGCCCAAAAATTAGGCCCGACGGTCGGGCCGGGCCGGGCTCGGGCCTGAGTTTCATATCGCGGGCTTTTTTAGGCCTAGCCCAAGTTTTGGCTAAATATGCTTATGGGTTATCAGGAATACAGTTGTGCTTCCACGTGAATCATTCACGCGGAGCACATGTGTCCTTCACATCTACGTTGGAGCACAAGCTACTTCAATAATTCACATTAGTTCATTTGATAAGCACGAGTATTGGAGCACAATTGTATTCGCCCTGCGGAAGCATAAGTTAATCTACTTCAAAGTATGAGTTAGTACATTTAATCATATATTAGTTTGCTTCAGGAGCATAATTGTTTGCCTGGAAAAAAGTTTGTCAAAACCTCTCATGGGGTGTAGTTTTTGAAGATCTCGATGTCAGAAATGCAATGTTACAAATGGTTTATATTTTGGAAGCATGGTTCACGAGATATTTCGCTTTGAAGAAACACATTTAATAAAGCCCACAAAAAAAAATCCACCTATTCCTTTTGCTTAGAAAGAAAATCCCACCAAACTCTAGTTGCGACAAGATCAATACATACAATGCGCCACTTGTCTAGAACAAAGAAGATGAAAGTGAATTTTGTGTAAATCCTAGTTGACGCCCGCAAGGCTTAGCTAGTTGTGGCAGCGGCCCGCAAGCGAGTAAGTTGGGTCGGCCGAGTTCTACTGTCATGTTTACTGCACAATTATTTCCTAGTTTTTCCGTTATGGTTTTTTGTTTTGTTTTTACACCTATTTATTTTTGTTTTTTATTTTCTCTACTTAGATTTTATCACTTTAGTTTTCGTTTTTTTTCTTTCAGTTTCTAGGTTAGCATTTCTCTTGTTTTTTTCTGCGGTCTTCCTTATTTAGTTTCCTGTACTACAAATATTTTTCCTGTACATGGCGAACATTTTTCGAATATTTACTGAGCAATTTTTAGCATATGCTGAATATTTTGTGTAAATAGTGAACTTTTTTTAATGTACGGTGTACTAGTTTGAACAAATGGTAAACATATTTTAATGCAATCTGATATATTTTAAATATATGATGGACAATTTTGAATACACGTTGAACATTTTTGCAAAAATCAAATGGAAAAGCTCAAAGGATAAAACATCAAAAAAACATTTTCCCCAAAACATTTAAAAACAAAAAAAAGTGTGTGCTTCCTTACAGAAGGACAAGGTTAGTTTCACTTGGGATCATGAGTTAGTACAATTTGGAAGCTTAATTTTTGCAAAAGAAAATAGCCGTAATCTATTAACATGTTATCTAATCTCGTTTACGATTAAAATGCACATGCAAACTCACTCATTTGTTATGCGCGTGCAAACAAATACCACTAAGTCTCTCATGTTTGTGATAAATGGCGCACATACAATTCTTTTAAGAAGGATTTTGTTCGATTTTCTATGTGTGTGATGGATTCGCGGTCTAATCTGGGCTGATTCAGATGGGTTGTGAAGCGAGGCCTGCAAGTGCTCCCTCGTCTTCACAGAGGATGCATATGTCTCTTGGTGATACAGCCCCACAACCAGCGCTAGCCGTCTGTTCATTTCGCTCCCGTCCAATTGGTGATGTAGCTTGATGAGTCCAAGACGGCAAGGACCTGGGGCTACAATTGACACAGGGGGTAGCTCCAGGGGGTCTACGGGATGCTCTGCAAAGAAGAAATTAGGCGGTGTTTTATCGAAGATGATAAATTGCACAGAACGGGCATGGTGGCCCTTGTCGCGAGAGTTGAAGAAGGAAGAGAGCTTGGGCAAAATTGTTTTTTTTTTTGGGCGGGAGGGTAGAATTGGTTCCTGATTTGATTTCGCGGGACCCAGCCACAAATGTTGGGTGACTCACCGATCTCGGTGTCATGGAGCAATCCCCTATTTGGGATACCCTCCCAAGATTGAAAAGGGCTGAGATCGTAAAGTATAGAGTATCGATTTCGGGTATTTAGACGTGAGGGTCTGTTTACCTCGAGCTCTACAACTTGAGGGTTTAAACATGATCGGTCCTAGGAATTCGGGGGCCCGGAACGAAGTTAGAACCTAGGGGCCTTTGTAGACCATAAAATGTATACGAAAAATTATATTGGATTTTTTCTATCAAAGAAAATACAAAAAAATACTTTATACAAGACTCTTCTTTGGATCATTTTAATAAAAAATTGGTTGGACATAATGGGCTTTTAACCCATGATCATCGGCATTGGTATTATCTATATTGGTGTCAATGTCGTAACATGTAAAATCCTTCTCTTCTAAATTTATAGTCATTTATCGCTTCATAGCAACTATCGGCGAGTCGCCAAATACAGAAATTATAACCCGGATAACATTTATCAATAAAAATTATCTGATTCATAGATTAACATGTATCCATAAACATTATTCTAAATCTTTATGATCATTTATATTTTTTCCTAAATACTCATGGTAAGATCTCATACCACATACATAAAGATCCGAGTCATACCTTATCTTCTATGCAACTGTAATGGCGTCGTCGCACTACAAGGCCTCTCGGCGAGTCCTCTTGGCGAGTCAGCGAGGTGGCATGGAAGGGAGCGACATGGATATCTCCGGCGGTCTGGCCCTCATCCGACTGGAGGCGCCGCCATGAACACACATTTCGGCTGTTGGATTATGGAAGGGAAATCACCAAAGTTTTTGTCGTAACTACTCCTAATTAATCGCATGCAGTAATGGATCTAGTATTCCTCAATCATAGCAGGAAGGATCTACACGCTCAGTTTACTCACTCTGTGGGTTCGGTTTATATGGTATTAATACTTCGGTAAATACGATATGAAATTTAGATACGGTTCGGTTTCAATATATATCAAATTATTTTGGTATAGTTTCGGTATATACCATAAAAATCAAAGTTGACGCGAATCTGAAAATGACATATAACAGTTTACAAATTTATGACTCAAGAAACATATGTTTTTATACAATGAGTATATAGCTATATGCAAGTGTATATGCATGGATGAATTCAATGGTTATCAACGTGCTTAGCATTCTTGTGAGGAGAAATATGACTTCATTACAAGATAAATAGATGCACTTAACACGAAATCTAGCTTCTCAACACAAAAATGACTCCGTGTATGGTTGCTCGCTCCAAGATATATAAATATATTTTGTACTTCGGTTTATCCGGTTAACCATTCGGTTTTGCAGTATATACCGTAAAAAATAAAATTCAAAACGGTATGAAAAGTTCATACCATACCGGAACCATAAAACCCGTAAAATTGGTTTGGTTCGGTTTATTTTCCCCTGGTCCGTCAGCAGGTGGCACGTACGCCAGTCTCCTCGTCCTCTTTCGCCTCCAAATCACCCTCACGTCACCCGCCGCCCACTTTCGCCTTCACCGCCAGCCATTCGCCCGCGGACTCACCTTTCCGGTAGCCTCGTCTCCCGTCATCACCACCCAGCTCCGCTACTTTCTCTCGATGGGACTTGAGGCTTCTTTTCGGCCGGAGTCTTCCACAATGCCTGCAAGGTGTTCGACGCTTTGTCCCATGTACAAATGGATTCAAATGATGAGTATTTTTTTCTATAACGTTCTTTTGGAGTCGGATGATTCTTCATCTGATGATGAGGAGATGGTGGCGGCTGCATTGGCCTCCCATGATCACGTAAGTATGGAGCAGCCACAGTTTAAGGGCTCCATGTCGGGGCACACACCAACACTGAATCGCAGCCGGGAGAGTGGCCCTTTCCTACTCTGGAAAGACTACTTCAAAACCCCAAATCCGCTCTTCAAACATCACTTGTTCTGCCGTCATTTTCGGATGGCTAGACATGTTTTCAACCGTATCCGAGAGGGGGTGGTTGAGTAAGATAACTATTTTGAGTGCAAGACGGATGCCCTTAGAAAGATTGGCTTCTCCTCTTATCAAATTGGTCTACTCTTGTGAAGACAATCTTCAATCCTGTAGGAGAGAAGAGAAGGAGATTTGCCTAAAAGCAAGAGAGTGTTATAAAAGCTGTAGAGCGTGCCTTTGGCGTTCTTCAATCTCGATGGGGCATCGTTCGGTACCCTTCTAGAACATTGAGCACGAAAAAGTTGTGGGAGGTGATGACAGTTTGTGTGATCATGCACAACATGATTGTAGAGGATGAGCGTTCAGAACGTCTCTGCGGTCAAGGGTCTGAATTTCAGGGTAACAATGTTGTGCCTGACCATGAAGGAGAGGCAATGTTTGCATAGTTCGTCGAGTTTTATCATTAGATGCGTGATTGAGATACTCACATGCAGCCGCAAAATGATTTGGTTGAACATATGTGGATTCATATCGGCAACCAGTAGACATATCGGTAACCTTATGTTTTAAATGTATTTGAGATAATTTAATGTTAAACTATAAAATATTTTTTATAGTTATTGAACTATGCAATGTGTTGTATTGAACATTTATTAATTTGGAAATAAATTTTATTTCATGTGATATTATTTATCAAAGCGATCAAAAAATAATCATAAGCCTGTCGCACGAACGAAAAATAGGTTCCCTCCCCCCCTCCCCGCTTGCCCCCTCCCCTCCCCCTCAGGGTCGAGCCTGGGTTTAACCCAAACTTCACTGAAAAGTAAAGTTCAATGGTTTTGGATCCATTCTGATGGACTTTCATGCAGTTTATTGAGGTATATATTCACCGTTTATTTTATTCTAACACAATACAGACGCGAGCGTTTATATACATGCGTATACACTCGACTCTATGAATACACACACGTACATCCTATCCTTATGAGCATTTTTGAAAGAGTGAGCCGTCATATCATTTTGAGATTTACGAAATCATTTTAAGCACCTCGTCATCGACAAAAACGTCTCATCCCACTAAATGCGCATCACTAATTTTTTTAAATAAATTCAGAAATAATGTAAACATCAGGACTTAAACCCTAATAGATCGAAGATATCATTATCTCTTTAACCATTCAATCACAAATTGATTTGCACCATCTAGTTACCTAGGGATTCGCAGCCATATTTCGGCGTGAGGTTCCGATTCTGTTCTTTTGTTCGGTTTGGCGCAGTCGTGCGACGCTGGCGGTCTATGTCCGATTCGTTTGCCGAGTCTTTGACTCGACGTGTGGACGGGCGCGCGAGGCGGCACGCCCGGCCGTTGCCGTGCCGTGATACCCACGTGCAACCTTGTGCCACGAGGCCCGCCCGTGCGCGCGGCTCCGTTGATATTTGCGTACTTTTTCCGCAGCCCCGCCGCAGCATAGGTCGGTCGGTCGTGTTTTTGGGCATGCCCACATGCGTCGAAATGCAAATGGACGGGTTCACCGTATTGGGCCAAGAAACTGAGAATGGACGCGCAAGTGGGCTGTGGCTGCATTGTCGCCGCGAAAAATAAAACGGGGGTTCGTATCACGGCGGCATGGCGAGCGTGCATTCCATCATGGCGTTCCCCGGCGCGGCCATGCCGCCTGCCCTGTCCAAACCGAACCTGCTTCCTCGTCGTAGGTTTGCACGTCATTGCAGTCTTATCCCGTCGCGCTTCTCGAGAAAGGAAGGCCGAAGAAATATGTCACTCTACCACCTCCCAAGTATACGAGATGACCCGTGACTGGGCCTATCAGTATCAGGAGTCACGTACACGATGCAGATGCTCTGAACTAAACCCATCATTTTCTCCTCTGAAGATAATAAAGCAATCCCCACTCACCGAGTTATTCCACCCCGACACTTTCATCCATGTTTTGCATTTAAGCAGTGGTCGATGACAGAACCTTAATTCCGGTTACCAGCAGAAACCAAAGCGCGGCCGACACACTGTTGGCCAGCAGACAGGCGCGCAGCCTGTCATGAATCATGGACTGTGCCACTATCGATCGATGCTATGGATGGAATCGACAGCCAGCCGCAACTGATCTAGAGATAAATGGCGCAGTGATAGCTATAGGCGATCAACACAAAACCCGGCCCACGCACCTGCGCGTACTTCATACTGGCCGTGGCTATCGCGGGTTCGAACTCGATCAACAGGAGAGCAATGGCGGCAGCACACAGGAGCGTGTCAACTTCGAGACAGAAATGGAGGCCATGAGTTGGCACGTGGGAGCGACAAGGTGTGACGTATACTCATGTTAGATCGGTCCCCGTCACTTGGTCGGAGGACATAGCTCGCGAGAGAGGGACTCCACGGCCAAGCGCACCTAGGAGATCATGTACAAGATTTATGTCCCGGCATGGGTAGACCGGCCGCGTATTGCTGACATCGACTAATATTGCTCTGGTCCCTCCGCAATTGGAGTTCTCTCGAACGGTTCTTATCCTAAATGTAGCAAGTCGTCGATTTGTGCCCAACCATTCGTGTTTCAAACAAAAGCTTCCAAACAAACTTGTCAAATCAAAGCAAGTAAAGCAAATGGCAACATGTCACAAGGACAGAGCGTAATACTGGAAAGAATGATAGTGGGAAAATACATAGAAGATCAAGTAATTTACATCTTTTTAACCTTTTTTTGTGCTTAAGTATGTGCGGTAATTAATTCATCCATCCACCACCGTATATATGCAAACCAAAACGAAAGAAATGAATAGCAATGTTGGTCAAGGTCCACGGCCGGTCTCTAACATTTGGGAAGATCGGAAGGCGGAGGCATCAGCTTCTGGTCTGGCAACGGACCATCGTTGACCACCCATGCCATCTTCAGGCCCCAACTCGTGTGCACCTCAAGGTGGCAATGCATAAACCATACACCTGCCAAGTCATGCAAGGAAAAGATGAATTAATAAAGGAACTCCATTTCGAGTTCGTCCTATATTTTGTGGTGGATGATGAACTTACCAGGGTTATCAGCGAAGAACCTGATGGCGACCCAGCCTCCGGCCGGGACGCCGACGGTGTTCCTCTGGACGGGATCGAGCAGGTTGAACCCCGCAGGGTGGCTGGACGGGTCGTAGTTGCCGACGCCTTGCCCCACAACAAAGAAGTCGTACCCGTGCAGGTGCAGCGGGTGGCTCTCGGCGCCCTGGATGCTCGTGTCCTGTAGCACCACCTCCACGCTCGTGTTGTACGGCAGCACGGCCACCTTGGTCCCGTTCGACACGTTCGTGTTGTTGGGCGGTGTGCCGGTGTAGTTGAACGGCTCCGACGGCGTGGTGGGGAAGTCTGACGTGTACACGCCGGCAGTGTTGCCGTCGTAATGCGCTTTCAGGAGCGCCGTGGTCGGCATGTTGAAGGACACATTGTTCATGGACGCCGAGAACTTGGTGTCGTTGGTAGGGCCGTTGCACCCTTGGTACGTCGGGCACGGGGTCGTGCCAAGCCCCACGGTGAAGAAGAAGGGCCGGTCTACCCGCATCGGCACCCTGGCCGGGTAGTCCGGGCTGGCGAGGCTCCGGAGCTTGGCGCTGTAGCTGGCGGCGAACGCCGTGTCGTTGAACACCGGCAGCGTTGGCCATAGGAGCGGGCGGTTCTTGATGTGCCCCGCCGGCGCGTACTCGAGGATGGCGGCCACGGTGGTGTTGTCGTAGGTGCCAACACGTGCTGTGGCGTAGGGCCGCGCCAGCATGAGGTGTGTGGCGGCTGGGGCGCCGTCGTCCGGTTTGGCTAGGAGGAGCACGTTGGTGGTCTGCCCCGGCGTGACGAGGACCACGTCCGTGTCGAACGGCTTCACGTAGGCGGCGTCCACGTCGACGACGGTGAGCGTGTGGTTGGCGATCGAGAAGAAAAGCTCGTCGTTGAGCGCAGCGTTGATCAGCCGGAGCAGATACAACTTGCCTGGCCGCACCTTCAGCTTGAACGTGTCTGCAAATGTTCAATCCATGAGCTGAAAAACCAGACTTGAAAACCGAAACCCTTCTCTCTCTTTTTTTTTTTCATTTTTAGTGTTGATGGGCGGAATTCGGCCTGTCACCTTTGGTTGAGCAGTTGTAGAGCGGGCCTGGAAGGCCGTTGATGGTGTAGGCCTCGGAGACGTTTGGGCCTCCGCCAGTCTGCAGCGCCTGTGCTATGATAGCCTCGGGATCCGCGTTAAACCACTCGCCGAAGACGACGGGGACGTCCTTGTAGGGTTTTGGGAACGGGAACGGCACGCCTAGCTTGGGGAGGATAACGATGGGGCCGTAGAGCGTGGCGCGCATCCAGGAGACGTGGGCGTGCCAGAACAGCGTGCCCCTCTGCCCTGTTACGGTGAAGTTGTACACGTAGCTCTGCCCCGTCTGGATCGGGCACTGCGTGATGTACGCCGGCCCGTCCGACCACCCCGTCCGCAGCTGCCTCACTCCGTGCCTGCGCTCACATCACCGCCAGTCACCAATAGAATAGAAACAGTACAGTGCACTACCGAGTCGTCTTCAGAAAAGTGGCGGCAGTTGCTACCCAACTGTGATGAGCATGACTTTGTGTATGATTTTATAAATAATGTTGCTAGCAGTATGGTTATCGCCGACGGAATTAAGTAAGAGCAAGGCGCCAAAGATTTACCAGTGGATGGTAACGTTGTGCTTCACATTGTTAACCACCTTGACGACGACACGGTCGCCTTCCCTCGTGAGGATTTTCGGGCCGGGGAACTTGCCGTTCACCGTCGGGATGGCGCGGGTGGTGCATAGCCGTGTCACCTTCTGCATCGTCACCTGCAAATTAATCCACGCATTAGGCGATATCTATCGGAGCAAATACACACATCATGGTCTCAACTGGACAACTGACGAATGGCATGCATGCATCGCATGCTTGCTTGAGATCGATACATTATACTCCATAAACAAGAAAATAGAGAGAGAAAATGCATGAACGCAGTACGCACATTGAAGGTGTAGTATCTCGTCGTGCCGGCGAGCAGCAGTTGTGGGAGCAACAGCAAGGTGCCAAGCAGCACCAGCAAGTGTGCCCCCATTGTCCCAACACTTTGATCGATCTGCAATGCAGATGTTCCTCAGATGGGAGGAGCGGTGCGCGCTCGTACCATAACATGAGAGAACTAGTTATATATGTGGGACGGTTCGGTGCCACTAGCTATGTGGGGGTGCAATTTATTAGGTGAAGATACGATGTTTTGCATTATTTCCGAGGTCATGGAAAATATGAGAAGTGTTAGGTGTTGATGACCAGCCAAGCTTTTCCTGAAAGCGTGATCAGCGAAGCTTGTTTGTGAGGAAGATGACACGAGAAAAGAAAGTTGCTAGCTTAGCGCCAGTGCTTTTTGCTGGTGATGTAGTACGAAGGGTCGGGTCGTGCTGGGTTTTAGAGTGCAGGCAAAGGGATTGTTTCTTTTTTGACAGGAGCACTGCTCACACAGATATTCTCGAATATCAGGAGCCAGAACTTAATCGTCGCACCTTTGAACAGCTGGTTGAATCGGAGTACACCTCAAGAATCATGATGCAAAGTAGTAGGATGCGACTAGAATCTGCGGTGCCTATGGTCTGATCTTCAGTTCCTCTAGAAGGTCGGCACAACCTCGACAGCTAGCATTTGTTACGATCTCCTTATCATCTCGTCAGTTCAGTAGCGACCTTGAGGACAATGTAGGGATGATTGGTTCGCTCGGCGGTTGATTCATTCAAGAGTTTCGTCACTGTGCATGGAATGACTGACGAAACTGAGATTAGAACACTTCAACTTATAGGGTTCTGTTCTTCATGGGGTCATCGTGAGACCAATTCAAAGATTGCACAACGGGATAAGGTGCACACTGCACAGGCACCTAACAACACAGGATAAGCTGCATCTCGTTTACGATGGCGGCAAGCTAGGTCTGTGTTCTTAAGTATTCCTCCATTGCAAGCACCCTGAAGACAGTTAAGATTCGTGTCTGAATGACCTACACATCCTGTCGAGCATCAACCGCATTGGTTGGACGTCGGATAACCGCATTAACTGGGTTATTACTTGCCCACGAGTTTATGTACTTCCTCTATTTCTAATATTTGTTTTTTTTTTAATTTTTATTATAGACTACATACGCATGTATATAGACACAATTTAAAATATAGATTCATTCATTTTTTTTGTATGTAATTTATAATTAAATATCTAAAAAAATAAATATTTAGAAACGTAGAAAATAGTTGGAACGTCGGACGAACTATACAACAGCAGGCAGCAGGCCACTACATCGGAGTACCGGACACACTTCACTTCACCACCCTAGCTTCAGTAAAATTCACGTAAAAATGAATTTGATGCAATAAAACCACAACTTCGAGCACACACGTGCTTACTCAACCGGACTTTCCAAAATATAAAAAAAGTAGTATCATCTTTTATTACCTTGTACATTTATCTTCCACACGGGTGCGTAAAATCGACCAGGATCTTCATGACAATGCCATTCTCCCTATAATTCCACCATTGCAGCGTGTGATAGTGTGTGGCTAAATTATAGCCATGCATGTCTTTTAGGATTTGTACGCTCTTGTTCCTGTTTGAACATGTCTGGCCCAGGCATCTTTACCCTGTCTTCAACATCAAGGAAAACACTTTGAGTAAAACTATGATCTCGCACAGTGCAGCCGGATGGTTTCTGGTGGGCGACAAGCGACGGGACGAACGCGCACCGGCGCACCTCATCTTGATTGGGTTTTAGATTGCTTCCGGGACAGTGACGCGGCATCCTACTTGGACCCGAGCTGCACACGCGGGGGCGTACGTCTCCACGATGCTCTCGTCTCGAGTAGGGTATGGAGTATGTTTGACAGCTTTAAACTGTTTTGTAGGGTGTCATGTCAACGGTGTCCAGTTGAGAAGGGTACACTACTTGTTTTGTTAGTTCCGGGAAAGAAAGAAGCCAGCGGTGATAGTTAGGGCATCCGTAAATTTTCCTCCATAATACGGACCCGAGAGACCGTCATCCAACACTTTTCACATATATCCGCCTCTATTAACTTAAAAAACAAAAAATGTGATTTATAATTTAATTAATAGCAAACATTTACTAAGCACCCGCTAAATAAGGTATCAAGTATCAAGCATCCGTCAACTATGCTACTAAAGCTTATGCCAAAGCTTGGACCTGCTCTTTTGATGGACCAAATTTACTTTTTAGAAGCTTATTAGTTAAAACTTGACTAATGGACCGAATAATCGCGAGTGGACATGCGGCCACGCGCTGCTGAAATCCACACCGCATGCCCTCTCATGATTTGTGCAATCTAAATACGGAAAAGTTGTATAATGTACAGGCGAACCTCGTACCTTGTGCCGCAGTCCCCACCTCCTCTATATGGCACTGCGCGACAGGGGCCCACCAGCCTCGCTTGGGTTGGACGCCCCCGATCAGGGCATGGGTCAAGGGTCCAATGGGCCGTTGGGCCCATTGGGGAAGAGATCATCCTAACATTCTCCCCCTTGATCTCAACTTTTACTTTTGACCTTATACTTTTACTTTACTCGTTTCATAACAGATCAATACATAGGACATGTTTCATCGTCACAACTTAATTGCCGATAGAATCAGACAGCCACAACGTACCTCTTTGTTTTGAAACAAATTCTTTAACCTTGGGCCCTTTATTGTCCAGAAATCTTAGACTATACCATAAAACCCATGTCGACTGTGTGTTCTTCGAACACACTGGACGGTAAGCCTTTAATAAGCAGATCTGCAAACACTTGTATGTTGCTTTTATGCTTCAAGCATTTCTACATAATTCCGGACTTTCTCCTTTACAACGCATAACTCTGTATCAGCGTGTTTGGCATCAACACTTGACTTGTTGTCATAGGAGCGAAAAACTTAAAATGGTTGTCGTTGTTGTCAACCATTATCAACTCCGGGTACAGGTCTCCTTAACCATTTTGCCTGTCCCTCAGCCTCATATCATGCTTAAACATGTTTTTGCATCACATTGATGATAATTGTTTCATTCTTTGGAGCTTTTCCACACAAAAAACTCCAAGTGCGAAAGTTAGCGACAATTGTGGATTTCGCTACACATTTCACAAGTCTTGTCTTTGTACTCACAATCCATTTAGAGCACTTATTACTTTCAGCATGAGGCCGATATCTTTGACTCCATTCCAATGATCTATATATGGACTGGACTTTGCCAAAACAACCCGGATACGTGAACTGTGTCAGGGTAATACATTGAGCTTCTAACAGCTGAAGCATATGGTACCATATCCGTTTTTTCAATCTTTTCTCATCAACTTTTGGAACACCATAGTTTCCAGTTCCATTACCCTTGACTATAAGAACATGCGTAGGTTTTCTCGCATGCATACTTTAGAGACCTTTCTTAGCATGTCCATTTGACATTCCTAATACCCCCTTTTATTCTTTTCTTGGTGAATCTCGATACCTATAATGAGAGACACTCTACCGAGAACATTCTTTTGAACTTTGAGGACAAGAACTTCTTTTCTCCTCCTGCAATAGATTGACATCGCCACTAGCAAGTAGGACGTCATCCACATGCACAGGAATCAGGAAATGAATTTCCCATTCTATAACTTCGTTTGAATACAATTGTCCTCTCATTTTCTTTAACCCAAAATAACATCTTATTCTGTTAACTTTAAATGCCACTATCTAGAGACTTGCTCTAGTCCATACAAGACTTCTTGAAGCAGTATCCCTTGTGTTCTTTACTTTCATCTGATGTAACTCAGATCATGATATCGATCATGATGTGCCACCAACACTCATTGTTATCTATTCATTCTATTTGCACAAAATCCGACGATTTAAGTAGTGCTTTACACCTTTACATATTTCCTTTGGAGTCAACTTACCCTTGTAGACCCTTTACAGCCTACTGTTCTGGCTCCATTGGAAATTACTTATGAGTCCCAAACATCGTCGGGATTCACCAATATTATTTCGTCTCATATAGTCTCAAACAGACACTTATCATTTAGACAAACAGACACTTCTCAAAGCTCGATTGAGCGCTTTAAATGAGGTGGGATCAACCTCCATTTGAATTTCACTAACATTGACTTTATAGTAATCAGAAGTATCTGATTTTCTCATTCCTTGAGACCATCTATGTCTCAGGTACTGGCACTTCTTTTCATATGAGAATGTTGTTTCTCTGTCATTGCCAAGAGGCAATAGGTTTTACATGGACCTATATCACAAGATCCATGTTTTACTCATTCATCCTTTATAGGTCATACAACATGCTCCCCCAAATTACTCCATCTTCATTAAAATGGCGTATGTTAAACTTTATTATTTGGGATTATTCTGTTAAAACTTTCTTCTTTATGGCAATTTAAGCACCATTTTAGTATTCCTTAGTCTGCTTTCGAAACTGTAAAAGATCTAAAAATACAAATATTTCTTTTCTTTAGAGGTATTATTATTTATCTCATATTTCTTTCTCCCCTCGAAATATGGCAAGAACTTTTCTGTCACAATTTCGAAAAACCATTCATAACTCGTCTGATTGAGGAAACTTTGATTATCTATGTCATTCATCTGATTACTTCATGCGAAATGAAGTTGTTAGTTAACTGATATGGGAGTACTTTTTCCTCATTCCATTTCAAAAACTCAACAGAGTTCTTTATCATTAGTACTTTTGCAAGTCACACTTGCATATCATTCTTATCTTTAGGTTCGTCTATAACTTTCATTCTCTTTGGGTTTATTAAGTGCGTAATAACCGTTACACATAAGGTGTACGATCGATACTAGGAAAGCATAATAGCTACTCCATTCTTTTCTCCCATAGTGGGACACTTTAAACGCACATGAGTCATCATATCTTTCTCCTGGCAAACAGGATAAGTCCTTTGCCAAAAATTTCTCCTGTCATACAAGATTTTTGACATAATACTATGTCAACTTTACCCAGTTACGCAGCTATTTTCCTAGACTTTTCCCGCCATGCGGGTTTTATCATAATCATCTTTTCCCCGCTATGCGGGTAATTCCCTATAAGGGACATAAATGCCAGAATTGGCTCTTTTGACTGCATATTCAATCATCAAATGCAGAAATAAATCCGAATGCCTTTGACACACATTCTTGATCCGACATTGGTCAAATTAAACACGCATGTTGCTTGTTCCATCTCAAATCATGTTGATGGGAAAAATCTTCTTCATAGAGAGTACATGAAAGACATTCGTCAGCCAAGACTCTCAATGATCTTTTTCTTTTCTTTTCTTGGGTCAATATCCAAGGATTCTTTTCTTTTGAAGCCATTCTTTAGAGAGAACATACTCCCTCACGTTATGACATTTCTTGGTCAACTTTCGGGTCACAAGTACCCAGCCATTCGCTTTCATGAATGATGGCATGGAAAACTTTTAGTCTGAGAAAACTTAGCCAATAATCAACAATAATGAGCATAAAAATAACCATATGTTGGTTTGGTTAAAAAAATATGCACATTAAACTTTTAAAAATTTCTTTTATATTCTAAATCATCGTTGGGCAGAATTAGAATAAAACATCATCCTTCTACATTAATTCCATATCACGTTGGGCGGAAATGGAAATAATGCACATAAATCATAAACAATGTGATGATAGTATGTCTATTAAACAACTTTGCTAAGAAATCATCATCATCATCAACTTTATTGCAGCGGAAACAAAAAATATACATTTCTCTAGTTCAAGAGCATTTCTTGATCTTTATCTCTCCTCTGAAAATTGATCACTTTGATATAAAATTTATCAGAGATTTAAGCTTTGAATATAAGACTGATAGAATTATAGTACTGTTATCATCAACATTGGTCAGAAAATAACAATACCATATTTCAACTTTAGAACAAACATCTTTCTTTTGACATAGCGGAAACTATCTGAATCTTATTTCACCCACAGGGGAAAAACATTGCTAAGAACAGTTCTTCCAATTAAATTTTCCTGTTGGTTCCAATTTAATTGGAAGATAAAACTTTTACTTTGCAGCGGAAACTTTGAAAAGAAACTTTTATTTTATTAAATAAAAAAAATCACAAACTTTATTATATTTTCTTTATAAAATTCACGAGCTTTTTTTTCTGAAAATTTACAATTTCATTTTCAGAAAATTTTCAACTTTCTTTTCTATTTTCTAAACAAAATATTTCTCTGAATAATATGAATAGAAAAAACTATATTTAATTTTGCCAAAAACTGGACGAAAAACTTAAAAGAAAAAATAAATGGCCAGGCTCTCTGGGCCGAAAAACCGGCCCAGCCACCCAGAACCTCAGCCTGGGGTGCCGGCCCACTTGGCCCATGGCCTGCTAGGGTTTCTTCCCTGGCCGTCGGATCAAATCCGACGGTCACCCGCGCAGATCGGGCGAACAAAATAGGGCAGCTGCCCCCAACCGAAAACCCTCGGTCAGTTTTCCTTCCCCGCGCCGCTCGCCACCTCTGTGCCTGCCGGCCATGCCGACAAACGCCGGCCGCCTGTGCTCTGGCGATGGCGAGGAGCACTGCCGCGCCCGTCGTCCCTTTCTCTCCTTCCTTCCCCTCCTCTCTTTTTCTATCCAATAACAGAGAGAGGGAGAGAAACACGGGAGGGCATCCTCAGCTCCTCCGCGCGCTCGACGACGGGGAAGGGCCTCGCCGGCCGCCGGCGATGGTCGTCTGGCTGTCGCGACGCGCGAGCCGCAGGCCCCCTTTCCCCTTTCCCCTTCCTTTCCCCCTCTTCACAGATAGAGAGATGCGAGCCCCTCCAGTGTCCTTCTCAGCGCGTCCGTACGACGGCGTTCTGTGGTGTCGTTGCCTCCCCTTTCGCCGGTCATGCGCTCCCTTGCGGTGAGCGCACCGCCGTCGAGTGGGTTGGCCGCGGTGCACTTTGCCCCTCGCGGGGTATGGAACTTCGTCCGGTGCCCCTTCTGGTGTGCTTCAAATCGAGAGGAACAGTGCTGCTCGGGGCGGCGCGCAGCTCCGGTGAGCTGCTCTTTTCTTCTCCCTTTCCCCTCTTTTCTCTTTGGGGTTAGGATTTCTTTTGAGTGTAGATTTCTTTCTCTGTTTCTTTCTTTCTACCGAAAATCGAACTAGAGCCCAGTGGCATCTGATACCATTGTTATATCCACTAGATCACCTGGGCTAGAAGGTTCCGGTAGTAGGGATGGAGATGGGGTGATTACCTTCTCCCTGGTGAGACGAATTGCCGCCGATGGCCAACGTTGAAGGGCAACGGCGGTGGCGGCAGAGAGATCGAAGGTGTTGAGGTCGTCGGTGAAGTGGCTGGTGGTGCTTCACATCGCTTCAGTGCCTCCCTCTCGATCGGAGTAAGGTTAGGAGTGGGGAACAGTGGCGGCGGCGGACCTCATACCTTGTGCCGTAGTCCCCACCTCCTCTATATGCCACCACGCGACAGGGGCCCACCAGCCTCGCTTGGGCTGGACGCCCCCGATCAGGGCGTGGGTCAAGGGTCCAATGGGTCGTTGGGCCCATTGGGGAAGAGATCATCCGAACAGTCTGGTCCACTAGTGTGGCGTATATCATGACGTATTCGGAAAAGCTGGTAATTAACGCGTCATGTATTGCGAGAGGCCTATAAAAAGTAGCAATCGCGGCGCGCTAGCGGACGACTTGGATTTCGGCAGCGTGTCGCCGCATGTTCCAAAAATTCACGTCCACTAATGGACTTCTAAAACAAAATAATTGAACTTTTAGAATAAGTTGGATAAAGAACAATTTATTTTGAAAGCTTAAAAAAAGCCAGCAAAAAACTGGCCCTAAAGCTTACGCAAGTAAAGCTATTAATTCAAAGCTTCCACGGAATGAAGCTTATAATTAGTAGCCTATTGTTTGGCTTTGGACGAAGGCTACTAATCCGATGTTTTGAACTAGCTTCCACCAAACGAAGCAAGTAAACAAGTAGCTTGCTTAAGCATTTGAACTATCTTCCGCAAATAAACTCGCAGCCTGTACACAAAACAAACAAACAAAAGCTAGTAGCCAGCCTACTTGCTTCCGCCAAATGAGCATATGAAGGGGGAAAATGAAAGGAAAAGGTTATAAAACAAAGTGATTAGTGGCTTCCGCCAAACGCAAAATATGTTATCCGTCAAATGCTAAAGCATGCTAATCCTACCAGCAAACTACATCAGCGGCCTTCCGCCATCCGCACAAAGAAGTGAGGGATATGTGTTGCCTTTTGATTGGTGAGACGGCAGACTCCCGCAAACTTCTTCCACCTTTGTCTCCGTTTTACTGGAGAAAATACGTACGGGCCACGCCTAAGACCTATACATGACCGTAATAGATGGCTTCCATGGCTCGGACAACGCGGTTCAGACGTATGCGGGCGGCTTAACGGTTAGCGTTGAAGATGCCCTTTATCCATTTCTCTCCTCTGCAGGGAGCGTGAGAGGTGAAACTGCATGTGACCGCGTCCCTCCCGTTCAGCGTCGGTGGGGCCGGTGGTTTCTGTCCCCTCCGTCCATCGCCGATGGCGTGAGGCTGGGGGAACCCCGGTTTTTTGCTTCCAGCTTGTAGATAGGGTTAGGGTTAGGATTCTAGAGGTTGTCCGAGTAGCGTCGATGGTGTTGCGTTAGAATAGTTGGAGCGGACCCGCCTCCAGCACGGCGTCTCTTGTTTTCTTCTTGTTGCTCGTGCTCGACGATGAGATTTGTCTCTCGTGGCATCAACACTTGGAGGATGGAGGCGACTTGACATTGAGTTAATCCGTCGGGTGTTGATCCACGGTAGCTTCGTCGATCCAGATAGGATCGTTAGATCCCTAGTGTAGATTCCTGCCATCCTATGGGGGTGGTGAGGTTAGGGTGCCTCTGCCGGTGGCGTCATCCGCTTGGGCACGAGTGGAGCTATTCCGGATTTGCGACACTTCTGGCATCGATGACTCTTTCCTCTGGGTCGATGATCGGAGAGGATTGGGGAACAATGACCTCCCATCCGCCACCATCAAGGACCTATTGGCTCCGACAATGAAGGAGTGACAGAGGTGTGCCACCAGCCCATTCTGGAAGATGGAGGACGTTGACTCCCTTTGGACCTTGTTGTAATTTGCTACTTTGTTAGGGTTGTTTCTACTACAGGTGTTGCTAATATAACTGAGGGGTTTTCGCAAAAAATAAGGAATGAAAGAAGATGAGTCGAGACGCTCCTCTTAGGTTATCTCCAATGCGGACTCTCAAACCACCTGTAACCGTCTGGACTGAGACCCACTTTACAATCCAACCTGGTACCCATCGGTCCATGAAGCGGCCGGGACTCTATTTTTTCCTAGACCCGCAACAAACCAGGATGGGCTTTACAGACGTTCGGACCATTGACACGTACGCATCGGACACCCCGGATCGACCCAAAAAACTTCTCCACACGAAGAGATCGTCATGCATTCATGCCAGTCATCGCCTCTTTAGAGCGTCAGCGCCACATTCATGACACTCTCGGAACCTCTCACTCGAGCCAACATCGAAGCGGTGCACCGACCAAGAGCGTCGCCCGCATGGCGTCCCGGTCTCCGCTATTGTTCAATGTCGGAGTGAAGTGACTGGATGCGATGGGATGTGTCGGGACCCGAGACCTAAGATATAAAAATCCAACTATAGAGGACCATATAGGATGTCGAGATTCATGGCTGGACACATCCACCTGGGCTTGCCAGACTTGGGTGCCATATACTCTCCAGCAGTCTTATGTAGGAACATCTAGACCGGCATAGGTGAAGCTTATTTCCCCACGCGAGTTCTATGCGTGGTTCAGAACATTATTCCCAACACATAGCCAAGTCACGTTTTCACCCTCTATTTGGTTGACTGCTAGCAATCACATATCATAGATCCCAGCTCGACATTTTGATACGTCTCCAATGTAGCAATATTTTTTTACGGTTCCATGCTATTACAATATCACTTTGATATACTTTATATGTCGTTTTATATATTTTTGTGGACTAATCTATTAATTAAGTAACTAGTGTCAGTTTTTGTTTTCTGCATATTTTTGGTTTCGTCAAAAAACAATACCAAACGAAGTCCAAACATGACGAAGCTTCATGAGAGATTTTTATGAAAAATATGTGACACTAGAAGCTTCGGGAGGAGGACAGGAGACCCATGAGAGGGCCACAAGCTCAGGGGACACGCCCCTAGGGGGCGCCACCCATGCTAGCGGGCCACCCGTGGCTCCGTTTGACCTAATTCCGGCTATATATATTCTCTAATATTCAAAAACCCTTAGAGTGAGACCCCAAATAATTTTATCACCGCCGCAAGCCTCTGTTACGCCATGTTCCAATCTGGAGCCCTGTTCTAGCAATCCGTCAAAGGGGGCAATCATCGGGGAGGCCATCTTCATCAACCTTGCTTCGTCCATGATGTGTGAGTAGTTTCTATTGGACCTACGGGTCCATAGTACTAGCTAGATGGATTTCTCTCTCTTTTGATCTTCAATACAATAATCTTATTTGAGATCGATTTGATGTGATCTTCTTTTTGCGGTGTATTTTTTGGGATCTGATGAATTGTGAGTTTATGGTCAGTATTACTCATTGAGTTATATGACATCTTCTCTGAAATATTTTATCAGTAGTTTCATGGATATGAATGCTTTCCGATCTATTGATTCTTCTTTGGACAATTAGATGATTAGATCTTCAGCGGGAGTGATGCATAGTAGTGGGTTCAATCTTGCGGTGACTCTATCAAGTGACTAAAGGGATAAGGGCACATATTGTGTTGTTGCCACTATGGGGAAAACGACGGGGTTTGATCATGTTGATTGATCTCTTCCTGTCTACATTATGTCATCATACTTATTGCGTTACTCTATTTTTTATGAACTTAATACTTTAAGATGCATGCTCGATAGTGGTCCTGGGATGGAGTAATAGTAGTAGACTTCAGTAAGTTTAATGATCTACTTGTCATAGACATAATGCCTATATTAGATTATGCTATGAATGATCATCATAATTCACTGGTGCAACGTCGTGCTATACAAACAGTTTTCAACCCCTTTCCGCGACGTACTTTGAAAACCGTCGCCTTGCATGTGTGGGCGATAGGGGGGTCCATCCCACACGACACGGAAAACCCATCGACGATGGTGATCAATGAGTGCAAACGATCTACCAAATGTAATCGTGTGCGGTGCAGGAATATATCGCACATGCTATATTTTGGGCGTACGTGTGGGATTTGGGATCAATCTCACACGGCTATTATGAGTTAAACGCATCCAATTTCTCATGGAAAACAAACGATTGAGGAGCTCTTAAGCACACATACAAGTGTTGCAAATTGTTTGCAATTTCTTATGTATCACCAATGTTTCAGTTTATATCTCGTATGCTTTTCCTGTAGATCACAGGCGGTTGCGCTATGAGTTGTGTGTGCTTTACTGTTGACCACAGGCGGTTGCGCTATGAGTTACGTGTGTTTTCCATTTTGTATCGCAGACGGTTAGTTGCTTGAACTGCGTGCGCTGAAAATCCAGCTTATTGTAAAATATCGCATTTGAATCACCCCGCAAATAGAAAATTCGCCAAAATATGTGATAACCCACAAGTGTAGGAGATCGTTTGTAGCCTTTTTCGATAAGTAAGAGTGTCGAACCCAACGAGGAGCTAAAGGTAGAACAAATATTCCCTCAAGTTCTATTAACCACCGATACAACTCTATGCACGCTAGTGCTTGCTTTACCTAGAACAAGTATGAAACTACTTTGTGGGAATAAAACTAGAAGTACTTTGCAAGATAATAAAGAACGTGGAAATAAAAGTTAGGTGCTATTTTAATAAAATAACAATAAAAGTAAATTGTTTGGTAGCAAGCTTTTTGTGTAACACAAGAGAAAGATTGTCTCTAGGTAATTGAATATGATACGATAGATACTTGTTATATGCAACGAGGGAGAGACATGAGCTATCATACTTTCGCTACTTGGATCATATGCACTTGTGATTGGAACTCTAGCAAGCATCCGCAACTACTAAAGATCATTAAGGTAAAACCCAACCATAGCATTAAGTATCAAGTCCTCTTTACTCCCATACGCACCAACCCACCTACTCGGGTTTATGCTTCTGTCACTCAAGCAACCCACTATAGGCAAATCATAAACATTTTGCAACATCCAACAGAGAGGATCCCTCACGCTTGCGCGACACGGAGGGAACCATAGGACAACACCATATCAACATACAACTCACATCCAAAACATCATACCATAATTAACCCGTTGGACAAAAGAGATCTACTCAAACATCATAGGATAGCCAAATATCATTGGGAAATAATATATGGAGTTGATCACTATGTTTAAGTAGAAATTATAGTGGGGAATAGAGGTGTTACACCGCTGCATACAGGGGATACAGTTGGTGTTGATGGAGGCAAGATTGTTGATGTAGATCGTCGTCACGATGATTGCCCCGGCGGTGTTCTGACGCCAGCGGGAGAGAGGGGGAGAGATCCCCCTCCTCCTTCTTATTCCTTTCCCCCTATATGGGAGGAGAGTTCCCCCTCTGGTCCATGGCCTCCATGGTGGCGGAGGGGCAGGAGCCCCTCCGAGATTGGATCTCCCTCTTTGTTCTCTTCTATTTCACGTTCCTGTTTTTTGGCCAAAAACCGTTTATTTTATTCCCAGAGAGCCGCAACTCCAGTCGAGCTGAAATTTTGAGGGGATTTTTATCCAAAAATAGCTTTCTTGTGCCCGAAGGAGAGATCCAACTAACATACGAGGTGAGCACCACCCACCGAGGCGTGTTTGGGCCCTAGCCCGCGCTCTGGTGTCTTGTGCCCACTGTGAGCCTCCGTTTGTGTTGATTCCACCTCTCAAAATTCACAAATATTCCAAAACAAATCTCCGTAAATTTTTATCGTGTTTGGACTTTGTTTGATATGGAATTTATGCGAAACAAAACACACAGACAAAACAGGAACTGATAATGGGCACTGGATCAATAGGTCAGTCCAATAAATCATATAAATTGTTGCCAAAAGTATGTGAATGTTGTATAATATTGGCATGAAACAATCAAAATTATAGATATGACGGAGACGTATTAGCATCCCCAAGCTTAATTCCTGCTCGTCCTCGAGTAGGTAAATAATAAAAAAGATAATTTTTGATGTGGAATTCTACCTAGCATAATCTTGATCATATATCTAATCATGGCATGAATATTAAGACATCAAATGGATGTGAAAAGTGCATTCCTCAATGGTAAGCTTGAGGAATAAGTATATGTTGCTCAACCCCCAGGTTATGAAGACCCTAAGTATCCTGACAAAGTCTTCACACTCAACAAGGCCCTCTATGGCCTTAAGCAGGCCCCTCGGGTGTGGTATGACATTCTGAAGGAATTCCTCATGAAGAAAGGCTTCAAACCAGGTTCACTCAACCCAACTCTTTTGACAAAATCCTATGACAATGAATTATTCGTGTGCCAAATATATGTAGACGAAATTATCTTTGGCTGTACTAACAAACGTTACAGTGACGAATTTGCTTATATGATGAGTGAAGAATATCATATGTCTATGATGGGGGAGTTGAAATTCGTCTTAGGCATTCGAATTCGTCAGCAACACAATGGCATTTTAATCTCTTAAGAGAAATACCTCAAGAATGTCCTGGAGAAATTCGGCATGCAAGACTGCAAAGGCGCCAAAACACCAATGCCTTCAAAAGGCCACCTCTGCACTGACGAAAATGGTAAAGATTTCAATCAGAAGGTATATCGCTCCATGATTGGCTCTTTATTGTATCTATGTGCATTTAGGCTAGATATTATGCTTAGTGTTTGCATGCGTGCCCAATTCCAAGCAACACCAAAGGAATCACACCATAAGGTTGTGAATCATATTATTCGATACTTAGATCACACACCAATGCTTGGATTATGGTATCCCAAGGGCTCAAATCTTCATCTCATCGGATATTATGGTGCTGACTATGCTGGTGATCGTGTGGATCGCAAGTCAACCTTAGGCACATGTCATTTCCTCGGACGATCCTTAGTCTGTTGGTACTCAAAGAAGCAGAATTGTGTGTCATCATCAAGTGTTGAAGCTGAGTACATTGCTGCTGGTTCCTGTTGCGCTCAATTGCTGTGGATGAAGCAAACCCTCAATGACTACGACATCAAGTTGAAGAATGTGCCTCTCTACTACGACAACGAGAGCGCTATCAAGATTGCTTAATTACAACCCATTTCAGCATTTCAAAACTAAGCACATCCAGATTCGTCATCATTTTCTTCGAGATCATGCATTAAAGGGTGACATCTCCATTGACCATGTGAACACCGAAGAACAATTGTCTGATATCTTCACTAAGCCCTTGGATGAAGAGATATTTTGCAAGTTGCGGTGTGAGCTAAATATCTTAGAATCTTCAAATGTTCTTTGAAAAGAGACACATCCTAACCCTTATGCAAAATTGATGACTTAGATGTGCAAC
Source organism: Hordeum marinum (assembly GCA_022496015.1). Taxonomy (NCBI): domain Eukaryota; kingdom Viridiplantae; phylum Streptophyta; class Magnoliopsida; order Poales; family Poaceae; genus Hordeum; species Hordeum marinum. The sequence continues at coordinate 363,033,921 of CM039675.1, read as the reverse complement.
ACACGAAGTAACATTTTTCTTCAGTCAATGAAGAATAACCCTCTAAGTGTGAAGAAAATAATGAAGAATTTGATTCTCAGAACCCTACGACAATTGTCTGAAATTATTATTCTTATATGGTGGGTCATGCCACCAACCATAGTTGAAATTCTTCAAAGTTGAAGTTTTTGTCATTTTGCAAAATCTTCAGATCTTTAAATTCCTCAACTTTGCAGATTCCTCAAATCTTCAAATTCTCCAAACTATGAAGTTGGTGTACTTCATTAATATCAGAGGCTGAACGCGTTATCAACGCGTTCTCATTGTGCAGGTTACACAGGCTAAGCAAAATCAGAGGCAAAACTTGTTCCATACAAAGGGAGTTATGAAGGAGTGTTCTGTTCGCGTCATCATCGATGGAGGGAGTTGCAATAACCTGGCTAGCATGGAGATGGTGGAGAAACTAGCTCTAACCACCAGACCACATCCTCATCCTTATTATATCAATGGTTCAACAACATTGTCAAGGTTAAGGTAACACGTACTGTTCGTGTGCATTTTAGCATTGCTACATATTCTGATTATGTTGATTGTGATGTGGTACCCATGCAAGCATATTCCATTTTACTTGGTACACCGTGGCAATTTGATAAAAATTATGTACACCATGGTAGGACAAATCACTATACTCTTGTTCATAAGGATCAAAATATAACTTTGCTTCCTATGTCTCCTGAACATATTATGAAAGATGACATTGTTAGAGCTAGTAAATCAAAACATGAGCCAAATAAGAGTGAAAATAAGATTGTAGCAAGGTAATTTGAGCAACACCATAAGCCTAATAAACCACCATCTAGTGTTGCCTCTGAAATAAAATTGTAGAGTGGATGTTTACTTGCTACTAAATCTGATATTACTGATTTGGATGTTACTACATCTGTCTACTATGTTTTCGTATGCAAAGAGGTATTATTTTCATTCGAGGACATGCCTCCCTCTTTGCCTCCTGTTCTCATTAACATTTTGCAGGAGTTTGCTGACATCTTTCCACAAGACGTGCCACCGGGATTACCACCTATTAGAGGGATTGAGCATCAGATTGACTTGATTCCCGGTGCATCGCTACCCAACCATGCACCATACCATACCAATCCAGAGGAGAGAAAGGAGATTATGCGTCAAGTACAGGGAGCTGCTCGACAAAATTTATATACGCGAATATCCTAGTCCTTGTCATGTTCCTATTATTCTAGTGCCGAAAAAGGATGGTACATCACGTATGTGTGTTGATTGTAGAGGCATTAATAATATTACTATTCGTTATCGTCATCCTATTCCTAGGCTAGATGATATGGTTGATGAATTAAGTGGCTCTACAATTTTCTCCAAAGTTGATTTGTGTAGTGGATACCATCAAATTCGTATGAAGTTGGGAGATGAATGGAAAACTACATTTAAAACTAATTTTGGACTATATGAGTGGTTAGTCATGCCGTTTGGGTTAACTAATGCACCTAGCACCTTCATGAAATTAATGAATGAGGTTTTACGTGCTTTCATTGGAAGATTTGTGGTAGTCTACTTTGATGATATATTGATTTATAGTAGATTTTTGGAGGAACATTTGGAACATTTGTGTGCTATTTTTATTACTCTACGTGATGCACGTTTGTTTGGTAGCCTTGGGAAGTGCACCTTTTGCATCGACTGAGTATCTTCTCTTGGCTATGTTGTTACTCCACAGGGAATTGAAGTTGATAAAGCCAAGATTTAAGCTATTGAGAGTTGGCCGCAGCCCAAAACGGTCACACAAGTGAGGAGTTTTCTTGAACTTGCTGGTTTCTATAGGCATTTTGTGAGGGATTTCAGCAGCATTGTTGCACCTCTCAACGAGCTTACAAAGAAGGATGTGCCTTTTTCTTGGGTACCGCACATGAAGAATCCTTTACGGTATTGAAAGATAAGCTAACACATGCTCCCTTACTCAACTTCCTGATTTTAATAAGACATTCGAGCTTGAATGTGATGCTAGTGGAATTGGATTAGGAGGTGTGTTATTACAAGATGGTAACCCTGTTGCATACTTTTCTGAAAAATTGAGTGGGCCTAGTATGAATTATTCTACTTATGATAAGGAATTATACGCTCTCGTTAGGACTTTCGTGATGTGGCTTGAGACTGCGTTGGTATTTCCCCAAAGAGGAAGGGATGATGCAACACAACGAAGGTAAGTATTTCCCTCAGTTATGAAACCAAGGTATCAATCCGTATAGGAAGATCATGCACCCACGTAAGCAACACCTGCACACAAACAACAAATAATTGTAACCCGACGTGAAAGAGAGGTTGTCACGCTCTCTATGGTAATAAGATAGATTAGGTAATGATAGATAGGAGAGATAGATCTCTCAAGAACACGAAATAAAAAGAGAAAATATGCAGCAATATATTTTTGGCTTTTTGGTTTTGTAGATCTGAAAATAAAGATTGCAAAAACGTAGATCGAAAAGCAATATGATGGAAAAGTAGACCTGGGGGCCATAGGGTTCACAAGTGGCTTCTCTCATGAGTATAGCGCACAGTGGGTGAACAAATTACTATTGGGCAATTGATAGAAAATCGAATATTCATGACTATATCCAAGGCAATGATCACTATATAGGAATCACGTCCAAGATAAGTAGACCGACTCCTTCCTGCATCTACCACTATTACTCCACACATCGACCACTATCCAACATGCATATAGTGTATTAAGTTTATGAAAAAATGGAGTAATGCAATAAGAACGATGACATGATGTAGACAAGAACTATTCATGTAGGAATAGACCCCATCTTGTTATCCTTAATAGAAATGATACATGCGTGTCTTGCTACCCCTTCTGTCACTGGGAAAGAACACCGCAAGATCGAACCCATTACAAAGAACCTCTTCCCATGGCAAGAAAAATCGATCTAGTTGGCCTAAGTAAACTAAATATTCGAAGAAGAAATACGAGGATATAAGCAATCATGCATATAAGAGATCAAAGCTCAAATAATATTCATGGATAGAAACTCATCATTAACTCAAAATTCGTCGGATCACAACAGACACACCGCAAAAGTTTACATCAAATAGATCTCCAAGAGACCATTTTATTGAGAATCATAAGAGAGAGAGAGAGAATAATCCATCTAGCTAGCCTACGGACCCATAGGTCTATGTTTGAATACTCACGCATCATCGGAGAGGCACCTATGATGAATATGAACCCCTATGTGATGGTGTCTAGATTGGATCTCGAGGTTCTGGAACTTGCGGTGGCCGGAATTTTGTTTCATCGACTCTCCTAGGTTTTTTTTGGAATATTTGGGAATTTATAGGCGTCATAGGCGGTGGGAGGCGTCCCGAGGAGGGCACAACCCACCAGGGCACGGGCACGCCCCCCTAGCACGACCTGGTGGGTTGTGGTCTCCTTGGCCCACTCCCTCATCACTTCTTTGGTCCATTGGGTGTCTTGTGGTCCAGAAAAATCTCCAAAAATTTTCGTCGCGATTGGACTCCGTTTGATATTGATTTTCTACGAAGTACAAAAAAACAAGCAAAAACAGAAAGTGGCACTTTGGCACTATGTCAATAGGTTAGTCCGAAAAAATGATATAAAGTGGTAATAAAATGATGGTAAAACATCTAAGAATGATAATATAATAGCATAGAACAAATAAAAATTATAGATACGTTGGAGATGTATCAGCATCCCCAAGCTTAATTCCTACTCGTCCTCAAGTAGGTAAATGATAAAAACAGAATTTTTGATGTGGAATACTGCCTAACATGTTCATCACACATTTGGACTTATAATGATTCAAAGCAATAGTGTAGTTTTAAGATAATGACTTCAATACTCAAGCATGCCAACAAACAACCATGTCTTGCAAAATATCAATACTAAAGAAAGTTATCCTTAGCCCATCATGCTCAATCATTGATCCGTTCATGAAACACACTCAAATATTAGCTATGCCCAATGCTAAAGTACGACCATAGTGCCCCCTAGTTGGTGCTTATAAGAGAAGATGGAGACTCAAAGAAAAAATAAAAATGCATAAAGTAAATAGATAGACCCTTCGCAAAGGGAAGTAGGGATTTGTAGAGGTGCCAGAGGTCAAGTGTTTAAATTGAGAGAAAAATATTTTGGGTGGCATGCTTTTCTGCTCAATGAAAACGACAAAGTATCTCACAATACTTTCCATGATAGATATATCATAGGCGGTTCCCAAACAGAAAATAAAGTTCATTCCTTTTTCCACCAAACTTTCACTTTCCATGGCGGGTCGTATCCACGGTTGCCTTCCATACCAACACTTTCCAAGGAATTTATTATTTGACAACATAAAGTAAATATTTTTTGTTTTTCATTTCGGGAATGGGCATCCCTATTACAGCCGCACTCTCATGCAATGACAAGTGAATAAACACTTATCTTGAGAATAACACATCTAGCATGAAAAATATTGGTTACTCCCCACCGTTTCATGAGCGGTACGTTCTACCTCTTGAGCTTGCGTTGGTTTTCCCTTGAAGAGGAAAGGGTGATGAAGCGAAGTAGATAAGCATTTCCCTTAGTTGTTGAGAACAAAGGTATCAATCCAGTAGGAGGAACAAGCAAGTCACCAATGGATGCATCTACACAAACAATCAAACTATTGCACCCAACACTATAAAGGGGTTGTCAATCCCTTCATATTTATTTGCAAGGATTAGATCTGAAAGAGATAGATGTAAACGAGAACGGAAAGTAAAAGGTAAATAAATTGCGGCAAAGTATTTTTGGTATTTTTGGTTTATAATCTGAAAGTATATGATGGAAAGTAGACCCGGGGGCCATAGGTTTCACTAGAGGCTTCTTTCTCAAAGCAAAATATCATGGTGAGTAAACAAATTAGTTTCAAGCAATTGATAGAAAATCAAATAATCATGTAGTTATCCAAGGCAATGATCATGCATATAGGCATCACGTCCGTGTCAAGTAGATCGAAACGATTCTGCATCTACTACTATTACTCCACACATCGACCGACTCCTGCCTGCATCTAGAGTATCAAGTTCATGAAGAACATAGTGACACATTAAGAAAGATGACATGATGTAGAGGGATAAACTCAAGAAAAATGATGAAAACCCCATCTTGTTACCCTTGATGGCAACAATACAATACATGCCTCGCTACCCCTACTATGTCACTAGGTGAGGACAACGCAAGATTGAACCCAAAACCAAGCACTTCTCCCATTACTAGAATTACCAATCTAGTTGGCCAAACCAAACCAATAACTCAAAGAGACTTGCACGGATATGAAATCATGCAAATAAGAATTTAGAGGAGATTCAAATAAGAATCATGGATAATTTGAACATAAACTCACAATTCATTTGATCTTGACAAACACACCACAAAAGAGGATTACATCGGATAGATCTCCATGAAGATCACGAAGAACATGGTATTAAAGATCAAAGAAAGAGAAGAAGCCATCTATCTACTAGCTATGGACCCGTAGGTCTGTGGTGGATTACTCATGCATAATCGGAGGGGCAATGGAGTTGATGTAGATGCCCTCCGTGATCGACCCCCCCCCTCCGGCAGATTACCGGAGTAGGCTCCAAGATTGGATCTCTCGGGAACAGAGGCTTCTGGCAGCAGAAAAGTATTTGCGTGGCTGTTTTTGATGTTGGGGGAATATTTGGGAATTTATAGGCCAAAGATTAGGGTTAGGAGACCTGCCGGGAGACAACAAGCCTGCTAGGTGCGGCCAGGAGGGCCCCACCTAGTAGGCTTGTGGCTCCCTGGCAGGCTTCATGCCGTGCAGTCCAAGCCTGGTTGATTTGTTTCCTTCCATCAAAATTCTTCTCGAAGGTTTTATTCCGTTTGGACTCCGTTTAATATTCCATATCTACAAAACTCAAAAATAAGGAAAAACAAAAACTAGCACTAGGCTCTAGGTTAATAGGTTAGTCCCAAAAATAATATAAACTAGCATATTAATTCATATAAAACATCCAAAACAGATAATATAATAGCATGCCATCATGAAAAAGTATTGATACGTTTGAGACGTATTAGCATCCCCAAGCTTAATTCATGCTCGTCCTCGAGTAGGTAAATGATAAAAACAGAATTTTTGATGTGGAGTGCTACCTAACATATTTATCCATGTAATATTCTTTATTGTGGCATGAATATTCAGATCCGTAAGACTCAAAACAAAAGCTTAATATTGATATAGAAAACAATAACATTTCAACCATACTAACAAAGCAATTGTATCTCTTCAAAATATAACTGCAAAAGAAAGTTATCCCTACAATATCATATGGTCTGGCTATGCTCCATCTTCCCCACACAAAGTACTTATATCATGCACAACCCCGATATAAAGTCAAGCACTTGTTTTCACACCTTTATTTTCTCAACCTTTTTCAGCTCTCACGCAATACATGAGCGTGACCCATGGATATAGCACTATAGGTGGAATAGAATATGGTGGAGGTTGTCAAGGAAACGGAGAAGATTGTCTCACATCAACTAGGCATATCAACGGGCTATGGAGATGCCCATTACTAGATATCAATGTGAGTGATTAGGGATTGCCATGCAACAGATGCACTAGAGTTATATGAAAGTGACAAAATAGGAGATTCTCTATCAAGAAGATCATGGTGCTACTTTGAAGCACAAGTGTGTAAAAAGGTAGTAGCAATGTCCCTTCTCTCTTTCCTCTCATTTTTTTATTTTTGTGTGGGCATCTAAGGCCTCTTTTATTATATATTTTTTATTTGGGCTTCGCTAGCCTCTTTTATTTTTTTCATAAAGTCTGGAATCTCATCCCCACTTGTGAGGGAATCATAGCTTCCATCATCCTTTCCCCACATGGGACTACTGGAAATATGCCCTAGAGGCAATAATAAATTAGTTATTATCATATTTCCATGTTCATGATAATTGTTTTTTATCCATGCTAGAATTGTATTGATCGAAAACTCAGATACATGTGTGGATACATGGACAACACCATGTCCCTAGTATGCCCCTAATGGACTAGCTCGTTGATCAAAGATGGTTAAGGTCTCCTAGCCATGGACATGACATGTCATTTGAAAACTGGATCACATCATTAGGAGAATGATGTGATGGACAAGACCCAGACTATAAACGTAGCATACAATCGTGTCAGTTTATTGCTATAGTTTTCTGCATGTCAAGTATATGTTCCTATGACCATGAGATCACGCAACTCACTGACACCGAAGGAGTGCCTTGGGTGTATCAAACATCGCAACGTAACTGGGTGACTATAAAGGTACTCTAAAGGTATCTCCATGGGTGTCTGCTGGGTTGGCATGGATCAACATTGGGATTTGTTACTCCATGTGACGGAGAGGTATCTCAGGGCCCACTCGGTAATACAACATCACAATAAGCCTTGCAAGCAATGTGACTAAGTGTTATCCATGTGATCTTGTATTATGGAATGAGTAAAGAGACTTTCCGGTAACGAGGTTGAACCAGGTATAAAGATACCGACGATCGAATCTCGGGTAAGTAACATACCGAAGGACAAAGGGAACATCATATGGGATTAACTGAATCCTTGACACAGAGGTTCGACCGATAAAGATCTTTGTATAATATGTAGGAATCAATATGGGCATCCAAGTTCTGCTATTGGCTATTGACCGTAGAGGTGTCTCAGTCATGTCTACATAGTTCTCGAACCCGCAGGGTCTGCACACTTAAGGTTCGGTGACGTTTCGGTATAGATGAGTTATGTGTGTTGGTGACCGAAGGTTGTTCAGAGTCCCGAATGAGATCTCGGACGTGACGAGGAGCTCTGGAATGGTCTGGAGGTAAAGATTCATATATAGGATGTTCCATGTTGGTTATCGGGAAAAGTTCGGGCATCACCGGTGACGTATCGGGGATGCCAGGAGGGTCCCGAGGGTCCACTGGAAGGGGCCACCAGACCCAAAGGGCTACATGGGCTGTGAGAGAGGGCACACCAACCCGTGGTGGGCTGGCCTCCCCTCCTACAAAGTCCCATGCGGCGAGGGGATTGGTGGGAGGGCCAAGCCTAGGGTTGGCGCCACCTTGCTTGGGTGGCAAGCCACCCTAGGGCGCCTTCACCCTTGGCCGCCGCCCGAAGGGGGAAACCCTAAGGGTTGGGTGCACCACCACCCCTATAGATATGTGAGAGGGAGGAGGGCACCTACACCCTAAGCCATGGCGTGGCCTCTCCCTCCCCCTCTAGATCTGTTTCTCCTCTAGATTGTCATGGTAGCGCTTCGCGAACCCCTGTTGGGACAGCTCCACCACCACTGCCACCATGCCGTTGTGCTAGCAGAGAACTCATCTACCTCTCCTCCCCCTCTTGCTGGATCAAGAAGGTGGAGATTGTCATTGAGCTGTATGTGTGCTGAACGCGTAGGTGCCGTCCGTTTGACACTAGATTGGAAGGACCACAATGGGATCGGGGGACGGCTCGTGATGAGATCGTGGGACGGATCGTGATTGGATCGTGAAGACGTTCAACTACATCAACCACGTTTCTTAACGCTTCTGCTTAGCGATCTACAAGGGTATGTGGATCCAATCTCTCCTCTCATAGATGCTCATCTCCTAGATTGAACTTGGTGAAGCGTAGGAATTTTTTTGTTTCCCATGCAATGTTCCCTGACAGTGGCATCATGAGCTAGGTCTATGCGTAGATGAGATCTTGAGTAGAACACAAAATAGTTTGTGGGCGTTGATATTCAAATTCCTTCCTTCCTTAGTCTTTTCTTGGTTCAGCGGTATTGTGGGATGAAGCTGCTCGGACCGACTTTACTCGTACGCTTACGAGAGATCATGTTATGTCGACTGACATGTGACTTTGTCGCATAAAGATGGCTGGCGGGTGTCTGTCTCTCCCACTTTAGTTGGATCGGATTTGATTAAGGCGGTCCTTGTATAAGGTTGAAAAGCAATATTCATATCACTGTTGTGGTTTTGCGTAGGTAAGAATCGTTCTTGCTAGATACCCATAGCAGCCATGTAAAACAAGCAACAACAATTAGAGGACGTCTAACTTGTTTTTGCAGGGTATGTTGTAGGTAAGAATCGTTCTTGCTAGATACCCATAGCAGCCACGTAAAACTTGCAACAACAATTAGAGGACATCTAACTTGTTTTTGCAGGGTATGTTGTGATGTGATATGTCCAATTACATGACGTGATATATGTGATGTATGAGATGATCATGTTTTTGTATAGAATATCACGACTTGCATGTCGATGAGTACGACAACCGGCAGGAGCCATAGGGTTGTCTTTGATTATTGTATGACCTGCGTGTCAATCTTTAAGGGCTATGTAATGCTTTACTTTATCGCTAAGCGGTAGCAATATTAGTATGAGCATGGTGGGCGCGACAACCCTAATGGCGACACAATGATGGAGATCATGGTGTTATGCCGGTGACGATGGAGATCATGCCGGTGCTTTAAGGATGGAGATCAAAAGCACAAGTTCATGGCCATATCATGTCACTTATGATTTGCATGTGATGTTAATACTTTTATGCACCTTGTTTTTCTTAGGACGACGATAGAATTATAAGGTGATCCCTCACTTAAATTTCAAGATAAATTGTCTTCTCCCCGAGTGTGCACCATTGCGAAAGTTTGTCGTGTCGAGACACCATGTGATGATCAGGTGTGATAGACTCTATGTTCACATACAACACGTGCAAGCTAGTGTTGCACATGCAGAACACTCGGGTTAAACTTGACGAGCCTAGCATGTACAGACATGACCTTGGAACACAAGAGACCGAAAGGTCGAACATGAGTCATATAGTAGATACGATCAACATGATGATGTACACCATTGAAACCACCTCAACTCACGTGATGATCGGACTTGAGTTGGTGATTTTGGATCATGTATCACTCGAATGACCGGAGGGATGTCAATTTGAGTGGGAGTTCTTAAGTAATATGATTAATTGAACTCATTATCATGAACATAGTCAGTAGTGTCTTTGCAAATTATGTTGTAGATTACTAGCTCACGTTGTAGCTCCCTTGAATCTTTATATGTTCCTAGAGAAATAGAGTTGAAAGATGATGGTAGCAATATTGCGGACTGGATCCGTGATTTGAGGATTGTCCTCATTGTTGCATAGAAGGCTTATGTCCTTAATGCAACACTCGGTGCGCTACCCCCTCTATCGTTCTCTGTAGATGTTGTGAACATCTGACAGGCACGTTTCGATGACTACTTGATAGTTTAGTGCGTCATGCTTTACGGCTTAGAAATGAGGCTCCAAAAATGTTTTGAATGTCACGGAACATATGATATGTTATAAGAGCTGAAATTGGGATCTCAGGCTCGTGCCCGTGTTGTGAGATATGAGATCTCCAACAAGATTCTTTGCCCGCAAGACGAAGGAGAATAGCTCAATCATTGAGCATGTGCTCAGATTGTCTGGGTGCTACAATTGCTTGAATCACGTGGGAGTTGATCTTCTAGATAAGATAGTGATTGATATAGTTCTCCAAGTCACTATCACTAAGCTACTAGAACTTCGTGATGAACTATAATTATGCCAGGGATGGAAATGATGATCCCTGAGCTATTCGCGATATTTGACACCGCGAAGGTAGAAATAAAGAAGGAGCATCAAGTGTTGATGGTTAGTAAAACCACTAGTTTCGAGAAGGGCAAGGTCAAGGAGGGAAACTTCATGGATGGCAAGTTAGTTGCTGCTCCAGTGAAGCAACCCAAAGTTGAACCCAAACCCAAGAGTAAGTGCTTCTATTATGAGGAGAGCGGTCGCTAAAGTGGAATAACCCTAGATACTTGGTATATAAGAAGGTTGGCAACGTCGCCAGAAGTATATTTTGATATACGTGTTATTGATGTGTACCTTGCTAGTACTCCTAGTAGCACCTGGGTATAGGATACCGGTTCGGTTGCTAAAATGTTAGGAACTCGAAATAAAAGCTACGGAATAAACAAAGACTAGCTAAGTGTGAGGTGACGATGTGTGTTGGAAATGTTTCCAAGGTTGATGTGATCAACATCGCACGCTCTCTCTACCTTCGGGATTAGTGACGAACCAAAATAAATGTTATTTGGTGTTTGCGTTGAGCATGAATGTGATCAGATCGTATTTATTGCAATACAGTTATTCATTTAAGTCAGAGAATAATGGTTATTCTGTTTACATGAATAATACCTTCAATGGTCATGCACCCAATGAATGGTTTGTTGAATCTTGATCGTAGTAGTACACATGTTAATAACATAGACGCCAAATGATACAAAGTTAATAATAATAGTACCACATACTTGTGGCAGTGCCACTGAATGTCATATTGGTGTAAAGCGCATGAAGAAACTGCATTTGTGATGGATCTTTGGACTCTTTCGATTTTGAATCGGTTGAGACATGCGGACCATGCCTCATGGGCAAGATGACTAAAACCCCATATTCTGGCTTGATGGAATAGGCTAGTAACTTATAGGAAACAATACATATTGATTTATGCGGTCTAATGAGTGTTGTAGCATGCAGTGGATATCGTTATTTTCTTACCTTCACTGATGATTTGAGTATATATATGAGTATATTTACTTAATGAGACACAAGTCTAAAACGTTTGAAAATTTCACACAAATTTAGAGTGAAGTTTAAGATCATCGTGACAAGAAGATAAGAATGTCTACGATATGATCATGGGGGTGAATATCTGAGTTACGAGTTTGACATACAACTTTAGACAATGTGAAAGTTGTTTCACAACTCACGCCATCTGGAACACCATAGTGTGATGGTGTGTCCGAACGTTGTAGTCATGCTTTATTGGATATGGTGTGAGCTATGATGTCTCTTATCATTTTGCCACTATAATTTTGGGGTTATGCATTAGATACCACTACATTCACTTTGAAAGGGGCACCATCTAAGTCCGTTGAGATGACACCGTATGAATTTTGGTTTGGTGGAAACCTAAGCTGTCATTTCTTAATGTTTGGGGCTGCAACGCTTATGTGAAAAAGGTTTTCACTTAATGAGCTCGAACCCAAAGCGGAAAAATGCAGCTTCATTGAATGCCCTAAGAACATTTGGGTATATGTTCTATCTCAGATCCGAGTGCAAAGTGATTGTTGCTGAAGACGGGTCCTTTCTCAAGAAAGAGTTTCTCTCGAAAGAATTGAGTGGGAGGAAGATAAAACTTGATGAGGTTATTGAACCTTTGTTTCAACAAAAGAGTAGCGCAACGCAGAAAGATGTTTTCGTGGAGCCTACGTTAGTTGAAGAGGAAGTTAATGATGATGATCATGAAGCTTCGAATCAAGTTACTATTGAACCTCGTAGGGCAACAAAGACGCGTACTGCTCCTGAGTGGTATGAGAACCTTGTCTTAGAGGTCATGTTGTTTGACAACGATGAACCTACGAGCTATGGAGAAGCAATGATGGGCCCAGCTTCCAAAAAATGGTTAGAGGTCACAAAATCCGAGAAAGGATCCATGTATGGAAACCAAGTATGGACTTTGGTAGACTTTCCCGTTAAACGACAGGTCGTTGAGTACAAATGGACCTTTAAGATGAAGACACATGCTGATGGTGAATGCCACCATTTGTAAAGCTCGACTTGTCGCATAGAAATTTCCGCCAAGTTCAAGGAGTTGACTATGATGAGACCTTCTCACCCCTAGCGATGCTAAAAGTCTGTTGGAAATATGTTAGCAGTTGCTGCATTTTTCAATTATTAAATCTCACAGATGGATGTCAAAAACATCGTTTCCTTAACAGTTTCCGTGAGGAAAGGTTGTATGTGATACAACCGGAAAGTTTTGTCACTCCTAAGGATGCTGAGCAAGCTCCAGCAATCCTTCTATGGGCTGGAGCAAGCATCTCGGAGTTGGAATATACGCTTTGATGAGGTGATCAAAGTTTTTGTGTTTATACAAAGGTTACTAGAAACTTGTATTTACAAGAAAGTGAGTGGGAGCACTATAGAATTTCTGATAAGTATATGTGGATGATATATTGTTGATCGGAAATGATGTAGAATTTTCGGAAAGCATAAAGGGTTGTTTGAAAGGTGTTTTTCAAAGGAAGACCTGGATAAAGCTACTTAATTGTTGGGCATCGAGATCTATATAGATAGATCAAGATGCGTGATGAGACTTTCAATGAGTACATACCTTGACAAGATTTTGAAAGAGTTCAAAATGGATTAGTCAAAGAAAGAGTTCTTGCCTGATTTGTAAGGTGTGAAGTTGAGTGAGACTCAAAGCTCGACCACGGCAGAAGAAAGAGAAAGGACGAAGGTCGTCCCCTATGCCTTAGCCATAGGCTCTATATTATGCCATGATGTGTACTGCACCTGGTGTGTGTCTTGCCATGAGTCTGTCAAGGGGTACAAGAGTGATCCTGGAGTGGACCACTGGACAATGGTCAAAATTATCCTTAGTAACTAGAGGACTAAGGAAATGTTTCTCGATTATGGAGGTGATAAAGAGTTCATCGTAAAGAGTTACATCGATGCAAGCTTTAACACCAATCCGGATGACTCTTAGTAGCAATCAGGATACGTATAGTGGAGCAGCCATTTGGAATAGTTCCAACTATAGTGTGGTAGCTGGGTGACTATAAAGGTACTCTACAGGTATCTCCAAGGGTGTCTACTGGGTTGGCATGGATCAACACTAGGATTTGTGACTCCATGTGACGGAGAGGTATCTCAGGGCACACTCGGTAATACAACATCACAATAAGCCTTGCAAGCAATGTGACTAAGTGTTAGCCATGAGATCCTGTATTGCGGAACGATTAAAGAGACTTGCCGGTAACGAGGTTGAATTAGGTATAGAGATACCGACGATCGAATCTCGGGCAAGTAACATACCGAAGGACAAAGGGAACATCATACGGGATTAACTAAATCCTTGACATAGAGGTTCGACTGGTGAAGATCTTTGTAGAATATGTAGGAATAAATATGGGCATCGAGTTCCCGATATTGATTATTGACCGTAGAGGTGTCTCGGTCATGTCTACATAGTTCTCGAACCCGCAGGGTCTGCACACTTAAGGTTCGGTGGCGTTTCGGTATAGATGAGTTATGTGTGTTGGTGACCAAAGGTTGTTCGGAGTCCCGGATGAGATCCCAGACATGATGAGGAGCTCCGGAATGGTCTAGAGGTGAAGATTCATATATAGGATGTTCCGTGTTGGTTACCGGGAAAAGTTCGGGCGTCACCGGTAACGTACCGGGAGTGTCGTGAGGGTGTCGGGGGTCCACCAAAAGGGGCCACCAGCCCCAAAGGGCTACATGGTCTGTGAGAGAGGGCACACCAGCCCCTAGTGGGCTGGCCTCCCCTCCCACAAAGTCCCATGCGGCTTGGGGTTGGTGGGAGGGCCAACCCTAGGGTTGGCGCCCCCTTGCTTGGGTGGCAAGCCACCCTAGGGTGCCTCCACCCTTGGCCGCCGCCCCAAGGGGGAAACCCTAGGGCTTGGGCGCACCACCCCTCCCCCTATATATATGTGAGAGGGAGGAGGGCTGCCACACCCTAAGCCACGGCACAGCCTCTTCCCCCTCTAGATCTATTTCTGCTCTAGATTGTCGCGGTAGCGCTTGGCGAAGCCCTGTCGGGACAGCTCCACCGCCACCACGCCATTGTGCTGGCGGAGAACTCATGTACCTCTTCGGACCCTCTTGCTGGATCAAGAAGGCGGAGATCGTCATCGAGCTGTATGTGTGCTAAACGCGGAGGTGCTGTCCGTTCGGCACTAGATCGGAAGGACCGCGATGGGATCACGGGACAGCTCGTGATCAGATCGCGGGACGGATCATGATTGGATTGTGAAGACGTTTGACTACATCAAACACGTTCCTTAACGCTTCCGCTTAGAGATCTACAAGGGTATTTGGATCCATTCTCTCCTCTCATAGATGCTCATCTCCGAGATTGATCTTGGTGAAGCGTAGGATTTTTTTTGTTTCCCATGCAACGTTCCCCGACAGGGACATGCTCTAATAACCCGACAGGGACAATCTCTAATAATGATAATCATCACACTTTTATTTACTTACAACTCAAAAAAAAAAATTACAACTCCATACCTATGACAAAATATGACTCTATATGCAATGTGGAAGTGATGGCGCATTTCATAAAAGGAAACGGTGGAAGTTGCATGGCAATATATCTTGGAATGGCTATGAAAATGACATAATAGGTAGGTATGGTGGCTGTTTTTAGGAAAAATATGTGGTGGCTGTTTTGAGGAAGGTATAGGGTGGCTGTTTTGAGGAAGGTCTTTGTTGTACCGGCAAAAGTTGCGTGATGCTAGAGAGGCTAGCAAAGGTGGAAGGGTGAGAGTGCGTATAATCCATGGACTCAACATTAATCATAAAGAACTCACATACTTATTGAGAAAGTCTATTAGTCATTGAATAAAAGTATTAAATGCATGCTCCTAGGGGAGAGTTTGGTAGGAGTTAACAATCGCGCGCTCCCGACCCTCACACAAAGCTTGACAATCTATAAACAAGTCATGCTCCGACTTCCTTACATAATGGTTCACCATACATGCATGCTACGGGAATCACAAACCTTTACACAAGTATTTTTACCAAATCACAACTACTTCCTAACATGACTCTTAAAATTACCATCTTTATATCTCAAAACTTTGTGCAAGGAATCAAACTTCTCATAAACACTCAATGCGCTCAATATGGAAGTTTTTATTATATCCCTCTTGGATGCCTATCATATTAGGACTAAATTCATAACCTAGACCAATTACCATGCTGTTTAGAAACTCTCAAAATAATATAAGGGAGGAATGAGAGTTCAATTATTTCTATAAAACGCAAACACCACCGCGCTCTAAAAGATATAAGTGAAGCACATAGAGCAAAATTGCCTAACTCAAAAGATATAAGTGAAGCATATAGAGCATTCTAATAAATTCACAGTTCAATGTGTATCTCTCAAAAGATGTGTGCATGAAGTATGATTGTGGCAAACTAACAAGCAAAGACTCATATCATACAATACGCTCCAAGCAATACACATATCATGTGGTGAATAAAAATATAGCCTCAAGTAAATTCATTGATGGATTGAAGACGAAAGAGGGATGCCTTCCGGGGCATCCCCAGGCTCGTTGGCATCCTTGAATATTACTTGGGTGCCTTTTTCATCCCCAATCTTAGGCTCTTGCCACTCCTTATTCCATAGTCCATCAAATCTTTACCAAAAACTTGAAAACTTCACAACACAAAATTTAACAAAAAACTCATGAGATCCGTTAGTATAAGAAAATAAAACACCACTTTAGGTACGGTTGTGAACTCATTATTTATTTATATTGGTGTTATAACTACTGGATTCTAACTTCTCCATGGTTCATACCCCATGACACAACCCATAGATTCATCAAACAACTCAAAGAAAACAGAATCTATCAAAAACAGAACAGTCTGTAGAAAACTGAAAACTTCGTATACTTATGTAACTCAAAAAATTCTGAAAAATTAGTAAAACCTTGGAAATTTATATATAAATCTTGTGTAAAAATTTCAGACTCATTGGGATCTCTGAAAAATTGTGAAAAATCCTGGACTGAGCGCAAAAGTTTCTGTTTTTCAGCAAGAGCAAATAAACAACTACCATAGATCACCCCAAAGGTTTTACTTGGCTCAAACACTAATTAAAACACCAAATTACAATTAATACAGAGTTAATAATGTGGGAAACACACAAAAACATAAGCAAAAATAGAACACAAAAATAAAACTGGGTTGCCTCCCAACAAGCGCTATTGTTTAACGCCCCTAGCTAGGCATAATGATTTCAGTGATGCTCACGTAAAAAGTAGTAACTGAAATATGAAAGAAAGTATCATGAATCTCGTGAAAAGCACATTTAAGTCTAACCCACTTCCTATGCATAGGTATTTCGTGAGAAAATAATTTACGGGAACAAGAATCAACTAGCATAGGAAGGCAAAACAAGCATAACTTCAAAACTTTGAACACATAGAGAGGAAACTTGATATTATTGCAATTCCTACAAGCATATGTTCCTCCATCATAATTATTTTCAGTAGCATCATGAAGTAATATCAAAATATAACTATCACATGAAGGATTCTTTTCATGATCAATTATAGCATATGTGTCATCACCAAAACTTGGGGAACAAAATAAATCATCTTCATCAAGCATAGCATCCCCAAGCTTGTGGTTTTGCATATCATTAGCATCATGGATATTCAGAGAATGCATACTAACAACATGGAAATCATGGCATCAAGGAACTATCATTAATCTCCTTCTAAATTTCTTCTTTCAATACTTCATCAAAATTTCCAGATTCATGATTTTCAAACAACTTCATAGAGATAATCAAGTGCACTCAACTCACTAGCAATTGGTTCATCATATTTTAGTCTTTGAAAAGATTAGCAAGTGGATGAGGATTCATATCAATAGATTTTTAGCAAGCGAAGATGCAAGCAAATAGAAGGCACATGGCAAGACAATCAAACATAGGAACAAAAAGGCGAACGGACGAAGGGCGAATAAAAAGGCAAATCTTTTTGGTATTTTACGAAAATCATTTTAGAAGTGGGGGAGAGGAAAACGAGAGGCAAAAGGAAAATAGTGTAAATGCAAGAGATGAGTTTGTGACGGGTAGTTGGTAGGCTTGATGTGTATCCTCCCCGGCAACGGCGCCAGAAATCCTTCTTGCTACCTCTTGAGCTTGCGTTAGTTTTCCCTTGAAGAGGAAAGAGTGATGCAACAAAGTAGATAAGTGTTTCCGTCAGTTGTTGAGAACCAAGGTATCAATCCATTAGGAGGAACAAGCAAGTCACCAATGGATGCACCTACACAAACAATCAAACTCTTGCACCCAACGCTATAAAGGGGGTGTCAATATCTTCATGGTTATTTGCAAGGATTAGATCTGAAAGATACAGATGTAAACGAGAAAGGAAAGTAAAAGGTAAATAAATTGCAGCAAAGTATTTTTGGTATTTTTGGTTTATAGATCTGAAAGTATATGATGGGAAGTAGACCCGAGGGCCATAGGTTTCACTAGAGGCTTCTTTCTTGAAGCAAAATATCATGGTGGGTAAACAAATTACTGTCAAGCAATTAATAGAAAAGCGAATAATCATGTAGTTATCCAAGGTAATGATCATTCATATAGGCATCACATCCGTGTCAAGTAGACCGAAATGATTCTGCATCTACTACTATTACTCCACACATCGATCGACTCCTGCCTGCATCTGGAGTATGAAGTTCATGAAGAACAGAGTAACGCTTTAAGAAAGATGACATGATGTAGATGTATAAACTCAAGCAATATTATGAAAAACCCATCTTTTTACCCTTGATGGCAACAATACAATACGTGCCTCGCTACCCCTACTATGTCACTGGGTGAGGACAACGCAAGATTGAACCCAAAACCAAGCACTTCTCCCATTGCAAGAATTACCAATCTAGTTGGCCAAAGGAAACCAATAACTTGAAGATACTTACAAGGATATGAAACCATGCAAATAAAAGTTCAGAGGAGATTCAAATAAGATTCATGGATAATCTGAACATAAACTGATAACTCATCAGATCTTGACGAACACACCACGAAAGAGGATTACATCGGATAGATCTCCATGAAGATCATGAAGAACATGATATTGAAGATCAAAGAGAGAGAAGAAGCCATCTACCTACTAGCTATGGACCCGTAGGTCTGCGGTGGACTACTCACACATCATCGGAGGGGCAATGGAGTTGATGTAGATGCCCTCCGTAATTGCAACCCCCTCTGGCAGATTACCGGAAAAGGCTCCAAGATTGGATCTCTCAGGAACGGAGGCTTCTGGCGGTGGAAAAGTATTTGCATGGCCCTTTTTGATGTTAGGGGAATATTTGGGAATTTATAGGCCAAAGATTGGGGTTAGGAGACCTGTCGGGAGACGACAAGCCTGCTAGGCACGACCAAGGGGTCGCGCCTAGGAGGCTTCCTGCCTTGCACTCCAAGGCTGGTTGATTTGTTTCCTTCTAGAAAAATTCTTTCCGAAGGTTTTATTCTGTTTGGACTCCGTTTAATATTCCATATCTGCAAACCTCAAAAAAAGGAAAAAACAGAAACTGGCACTAGGCTCTAGGTTAATTGGTTAGTCCCAAAAATAATATAAAAAGCATATTAATTCATATAAAACATCCAAAACAGATAATATAATAGCATGCCATCATAAAAAATTATAGATACGTTGGAGACGTATCAATACGTGCACACAAAAGATAAAATTTATTGTGAAAATTTAGATATGACACATAAAAATTTTCTTGGAACGACATGGAAATACCACATATAGGTAGGTATGGTGGACTCATAGGGCAAAACTTGTTTTAAGGATTTTGGATGCACAAGTAATATTTCTACTTAGTACAAGTGAAGGCTAGCAAATGGACTGAGACGCGACCAAACCAAGAAACAAAAATTCACATAAGTGAGCATTGAACATACCTAATACTTAATAATGCACCACAAGTAGGATGTAACTTCATTGCATAACTATTAACTTCCGTTCATGCATAGGGAATCACAAACCTTAACACCAATATTCCTACTAAGCATAATTACTCATCAACATGACTCACATATTACTATGTTTCAAAACTATTAAAATGAATCAAGTTTAATTTTTCCAATGATCTTTATGGATTTTTTATTATATCCTCCTTGGATATCTATCACTTTGGGACTAATTTCGTATATTGGCATTGCTTTTTGGCAAGCTCAAACAAATTTAAGTGAAGCACATGAGCATAAAGATTTCATCTCTCAAAAGGTATAAGTGAGGCATGAGAGGATTTCTTCAAAATTTACTAACTCTCAAATTAATCTAAGTGAAGCATGAGAGTATTTCTACAAAAGTTTCCAAGCACACCGTGCTCAAAAAGATATAAGGGAAGCACTAGAGCAATTTCTATAGCTCAAAAGGTTTAAGTGAAGCACATAGAGAAATTCTAACAAATGATAGCATAATTTTGGCTTTCTCAAATAGGTGCGTACAGAAAGGATACAAAGGGAAAAACTAACAAAAAATCAAGCAAAGATACAAGACGATCCAAGCAAAACACATGATGTGTGACGAATAAAAATATAGCTCCAAGTAAAATACCGATGGTCGTTAGAAGAAAGAGGGGATGCCACTCGGGGCATCCCCAAGCTTAGTTGCTTGTTTCTCTTTGGATATATATTTGGGGTGCGGTAGCATCCCCAAGCTTAGGGCTACTCCTTATTCCTTTATCCATCATGATCTCACCCAAAATTTGTAAACTTCAATCACGCAAAACTCAACAAAATCTTCGTGAGATCCCTTAGTATAAGAAAGCAAATCACTACTTTAGGTACTGTTGTAAACCCATTCATATTTTGTTATTGCATTATACCTAATGTATTTTAACTTTACCATGGCTTATACCCCCAATACAAACCATAGATTCATCAAAACAAGCACACAATGCAACGAAAACATAATCTATCTTAAACAGAACAGTCTGTAGTAATCTGTACTCTACCCGTACTTTTGGAACTCTAAAAATTCTGAAACATTAGGACAACGTAAATTTTTTGTATAGGAATACTTTTACGAAATTTCAGCTCAATATAACGTTCCAGTAAAAAATGAAAATTCATATATTGGATGTAAAGTTTTTGTTTTTAGATTCATCATCACTTCTACTCATCTTATGAATTATCCTAAAGGCTTTACTTGGCACAAACACTATAAACAATAAAAACACAATCATAATAGAGGCATAATTGTGCCAAAAAACAAAAACATAAAGGAAAAAGCAAAAAAATTATTTATTCATTGGGTTGCCTCCCAACAAGCGCTATCGTTTAACGCCCCTATGTAGGCATAATGGATAGATTCAAGTATTGTCATCTTTCTTCATTTTCTTCAGAGATGAGTTTTCATCAAAGGGTTTTGTGAATACAACTTGTAACACATTATCCATAGAAATTTTGGGATTATCAAGTTGTCCATCTATATATCCTCTTTGATTACCGGCTACAATCCAAGAATATTGTTGGTTGACACCATTAAAAGTTTGTTGGATCACATCCTAAACGGGAACTTCCTTACTAAGATTCTCATCAAAGATTTGATTATTTCCAAGTAAATGTCTCAACATATAATCTATTGCATAAAGGATTTCATCTATACCGGATTTTCATGACTCTTACCATAATGATCAAAAAAATTCCCTAGCTTCTCGTACGATATGATCAAATTCATTCAAGAGAACAAGTGTAGCCAACTTCCAAGCTTTGGGATTCTTTATGACTGGTAGCTCATAAAACAATCTTTCCAAGGTAGGATGGGTACGAATAAATCTATTTTCAAGTATTAAAACTAGCGCCAAGATAGATTCCGCATAAGATTTAGTTCTTTTCAATATAGGAGTATCATCGAGAGTCAAATTCCCTATGCAATTGAAAAATTCTTGGATAGTCTCTTTTCCTATAACGTTCCCTTGCCCCAAAGCAAAATTTTTGGAATCAAGATTAGCAGAACATCCAATTTTAGGACTCCTACCATCATTTGTTTCTGTCATACCAAAATCACTCATGGTGACAAGCAAACAAGAGATCTAATGAGAAGAAGGCAAAAGAAAAAGAGAAGGCGAATAAAATGGAAAATTGGTGAAGTGGGGGAGAGGAAAACGAGAGGCAATTGTCAAATAATGTAATTGCAAGGAAATGAGATTTGGGATTAGGAACCTGGTAGATAAGATTGCTTCCTCCCCGACAACGGCGCCAGAAATTCCTTTGACGTGGCTTGAGACTGCGTCGGTATTTCCCCAAAGAGGAAGGGATGATGCAGCACAACGACAATAAGTATTTCCCTCAGATATGAAACCAAGGTGTCAATCTGTAGAGGAAGATCACACACCCACGTAAACAACACATGCACACAAACAAAAAATACTTGCAACCTGACGCGAAAGAGAGGTTATCACGCTCTCTACGGTAATAAGATAGATTAGGTAATGATAGATAGGAGAGATAGATCTCCCAAGAACAGGAAATAAAAAGAGTAAATATGCATCAATATATTTTTTGCGTTTTTTGGTTTTGTGGATCTGAAAACAAAGATTGCAAAAGCGTAGATCGGAAAGCAATATGATGGAAACATAGACCCGGGGGTCATACGGTTCACTAGTGGATTCTCTCGTGAGTATAGCAGACGGTGGGTGAACAAATTACTGTTGGGAGATTGATAGAAAATCGAATAGTCATGACGATATGATACGTCTCCATCGTATCTACAATTTTTGATTGTTTCATGCCAATATTCTACAACTTTCTTATACTTTTGGCAACTTTTTATACTATTTTTTGGGACTAACATATTGATCCAGTGCCTAGTGCTAGTTCCTGTTTGTTGCATGTTTTTTGTTTCACCGAAAATCCGTATCAAACAAAGTCGAAACACGATAAATACTTACGAAGATTTTTTTTGGAATATATGTGATTTTTGGGAAAAAGAATCAACACGAGACGGTGCCCGAGGAGATCACAAGCCTGCGAGGCACGGCCCACCCCCTAGGTCACGCCTGGTAGGCTTGTGTCCACCCCTTAGGTCGGTTGGAGATGTTCTTTGGCTGCAAGAAAGCTAATTTCTGGGTAAAAATCCCCTCAAAATTTCAGCCTGATCGGACTTTTGGATATCCGTATATTTAATAAACGGTGAAAGGCCAGAATCTGGGAGCGCGGAAACAGAAGGAAACAGAGAGAGAGAGAGAGAGAGAGAGAGAGAGATCCAATCTCGGACGGGCTCTTGCCCCTCCGCCTCCATGGAGGCCATGGACCATAGGGGAAACCCTTATCACATCTAGGGGGAAGGTCAAGGAAGAATAAGAAGGAGGGGGGATCTCTTCCCCTCTCTCCCGGTGGCCCCGGAACGCTGCCGGGGCCATCATCATGACGGCGATCTACTCCAAAAACTCCGTCATCTTCACCAACACATCCATCACCTTCCCCCATCTATCTACAGTGGTCCACTCTCCCACAACCCGCTATACCCTCTACTTGAACATGGTGCTTTTTGCTTCATATTATTATCCAATGATGCATTGCCATCCTATGATGTCGGAGTAGATTTTTGTTATCCTAATGGTTGATTGATGATCATGATTTGTTTGAGTTGCATCTTTTATTATTGGTGTTGTCCTTTGGTGCTCTCCGTGTTGCGCAAGCGTGAGGGATCCTTGCTGTAGGGTGTTGCAATGTGTTCATGATTTGCCTATGGCGGGTTGCTTGAGTGACAGAAGCATAAACCCGAGTAGGTGGGTTGTTGCATATGGGAGTAAAGAGGACTTGTTACCTTATAATGCTATGGTTGGGTTTTACCTTAATGATCTTTAGTAGTTGTGGATGCTTCCTAGAGTTCCAATCATAAGTGCATATTATCCAAGTAGAGAAAGTATGTTAGCTTATGCCTCTCCCTCATATAAAATTGCAATAATGATGACCGATCTAGTTATCGATTGCCTAGGGACAATTCCGCAACTCCTACCACCACTTTTCCACACTTGTTAAACTAACTTAATTGTTACTTTATCTTTGCAGAACCTAGTTTTTATTTATGTGTTCTTTATTATCTTTCAAGCCTATTCCGTCACACCTACAAAGTACTTCTAGTTTCATACTTGTTCTAGGTAAAGCGAACATTAAGCGTGCGTAGAGTTGTATCGGTGGTCGATAGAACTTGAGGGAATATTTCTTCTACCTTTAGCTCCTCATTGGTTTTGACACTCTTAGTTATCGAGAAAGTCTACAATTGATCCCCTATACTTGTGGGTTATCAAGACCTTTTTTTGGCGCCGTTGCCGGGGAGCAATAGCGTGGGGTGAATATTCTCGTGTGTGCTTGTTTGCTTTATAACTAAGTAGATTTTATTTTCTGTTCTAAGTTGTTTTCTATCTTTAGATGTGGGTAGGAAAAGTAAAATACCAAAAAAATTAGTTGTACTTGTTGCTCCAAAAGTTGAGGAACCACTAGTGTTCCGTACCACCAAAGAATATTACTTGGGTCATCTTTGATCCACTTGTGCTCGTGCTGAAAACCCAACTAGCTTAGTTGAGGGAAAGTCGTTAGATGAGCATGATCATTATGTGCGATGTCGCATATCTCAAAAAGGGAAACTCTTGTGGTATCAAATTAATACTTTGTGTTTCTATGCTTGGAATCTATGTGAAATTTATGATTTTACTTGTTGTTCTAAAGAAGCTAAAAAACACCTTCCCTACCAATGTGTGTTTAAAGATAATGACATATTATCCTCTTATGCCAAGGAGGCCTATTGCTATAATGTTGTTGAACAAATTGAAGAATTTGTTGCTTTTAAGGGTGCCTATGAAATTGCTTCTTTCATTGAAAAGTATGATGCTATTCTTTACAATTCTGAAAATTTTGCCATACTTAAATATTGCTATGAAAACTATGCTTCTAATGCTTATGTTAAAGAGTTCATTTAAAGAATGACCGCTGCCTTGGAAGAGATTAATATTTTGCAGGAATCTATGGAAGAGGAATTTTCTGAAATTGTAAACTCATTAGATGAAAAAGATGAGGAGGAGAACAAAGAACAAAAGGAGGAAGAGTGGATTAGCTACCCGTGCCCACCTTCTAATGAGAGTAACTCTTCAACTCATACATTGTTTAATTTCCCTTCGTGCTTACCTAAGGATGAATGCTATGTTGATTGCTATGAACCCTTGGATTCTTTTGAAATATCCCTTTTTGATGAACTTGATTCTTGCTATTCTTGTGTCCATGATGCTAATATGAATTATGATTATGAAGATGAACTTGCTATAGTTCCTTATGTTAAGCATGAAATTGTTGCTATTGCACCCACACATGATAGTCCTATTATTTTTTTGAATTCTCCCAACTACACTATATCGGAGAAGTTTGCACTTATTAAGGATTGTATAGATGGGTTGCCTTTTACTATCACACATGATGATTTTAATGAATATAATATGCATGTGCTTTCTTCTCCTACTTGCAATTATTATGAGAGAGGAACTACATCTTCACCTCTCTATGTTTTCGATACAATAAAATTACAAGAAACTACATATGCTATGCATTGGCCTTTATTTTGTGTACATGAATTGTTCTTTTATGCATGCTGATGCATAGGAAGAGAGTTAGACTTCGTTGTCAGATGATATATATCACTTTGTGCTCACTACTAAATTACAAATCATTGTTAATTAAAATTGGCTTTGATATACCTTGGGATCCGGGTGGATCCACTACTTGAGCACTTTATGCCTAGCTTAATGGATTTAAAGAAAGCGCTGCCAGGGAGACACCCCAGAAGTTTTAGATAGTCATTTATTCTGTTGTGTGCTTTTATAAAGTTTAAAAACAAAAAACTAAAGTGGGGAACCTAAACTTTTCCAAAAGGGAAGTGAAAGTAAGAAAGATGAGCACGATTGAAGTGGGGGAGCTCCTTGAACTTTGTTCATGCCCATGGAAACTTTGCCAATCTTGAATTACAAAAAAATTTCAACAAAAATAATTATCCCCTTGTATAAATCCATTGTATTATAAAATAATGTGCCAAGATTTGCCTTTAGGATGATTAGATTGCTTGTTTGGTGTGTGCGGTGCAAAAACAGAAACTTTGGTTGTAGTACGTGAATTTTCATTTTTATTGGAATGTCAAAAGTTTCTGAAATTATTACATAGTACTTATATGCAAAAATTTTATTTTGTCCTAGTTTTTAAGAATTTTTAGAGTTAGAGAAGTATGGTGAATGTTCAGATTACTACAGATTGTCCTGTTTAAGACAGATTCTGTTTTTGATGCATTGTTTTGTAAGTTTTGATGAAACTATCGATTTTATTAGTGGTATAAGCCATGGAAAAGCCATGAAAGGTACAATGCAAAAAAAAATATGAATTGGTTGGCAATAGTACTTAAAGTGGTGATTTGTTTTATTATACTAACGTATCTCGTGTGGGTTTTGTTAGGTTTTGTGTGATTGAAGTTTTCAAGTTTTGGGTGAGATCACGATGGATGAAGAAATAATGAGTGGAAAGAGACTAAGATTGGGGATTCCCGAGGCACCCCAAGGTAATATTCAAGGACTCCCAATAAACTAAGCTTGGGGATGCCCTGGAAGGCATCCCCTCTTTCTTCTAACAACCATCGGTAATTTTACTTGGAGCCATATTTTTATTCGTCACATGATATGCGTAAATCTTGGAGCATCGTGTGCATTTTCTTTTTATTTTAATAATGCACCATACTGGTATGAGAAAGTCCTTGGTTGATTTATAGAAGGCTCTTTGCACCTCACTTATATCTTTTGAGAGTGGCTTTATAAAATGCTTCATGTGCTTCAGTTATATCATTTGAAGTTTGGATTGCCTGTCTCTCACACTTAGAAAACCTCCATTTGTAGAATGTTGTTTTGCTTCACCTATATTTTTTAGAGCATGGGCATATCTTTTATAGAAAGAATTAAACTCTCATGCTTCACTTATATCTATTTAGAGAGTTAAAAGGAGTTCGTCATTCACATGGTTAGTCATAAAATCCTACATAAAACTTGTAGATCACTGAATATGATGTTTTTGATTCCTTGCAATAGTTCTGCGATATAAATATGGTAATATTAGAGTCATGCTAGTGAGTAATTGTGGATTGGTAGAAATACTTGTGTAAAGGTTTGTGATTCCCATAGCATGCATGTATGGTGAACCGTTATGTAAGGAAGTCGGAGCATGATTTGTTTATTGATTGCCAACCTTTGTGTGAGGGTCGGGAGCGTGCGATGGTTAACTCCTACCAACCTCTCCCCTAGGAGCATGCGTCTAATACTTTTCTTCGATGACTAATAGACTTTTTCAATAATTATGTGAGTTCTTTATGACTAATGTGAGTCCATGGATTATACACACTCTCACCCTTCCACCTTTGTTAGCCTTTCTAGTACCGTGCAATTTTCGCCGGTGCATTAAACCCACCATATATCCTCCCTCAAAACTGCCACCATACCTACCTATTCTGGCATTTCCATAGCCATTACGAGATATATTGCCATGCAACTTCCACCGATCCATTTATTATGACACACACCATCATTTTCATATTGCTTTTCATGATCGTAAGATAGCTAGCATGATGTTTTCATGGCTTGTCCGTTTTTTGATGTCATTTGCTATGCTACATCATTGCATATCCCAGTACACCACCAGAGGCATTCATATAGAGTCATATTTTGTTCTAGGTTTCGAGTTGTAATTTTCTTTTGATTTGTAAGTAAATTAAAGTGTGATGATTGTCATTTTTAGAGCATCTCCCATGTGAGGAAAGGATGATGGAAGATATGATTCCCTCACAAGTGGGATGAGATTCCGGACTTTTTGAAAAATAAAAGAGGCCAACGAAGCCCAAATAGAAAAAAGAGGCCAAAGATGACCACCAAAAAAACAGAGAAAAGTGAGAAGGGACATTGCTACTATCCTTTTCCACACTTGTGCTTCAAATTAGCACCATGAACTTCATGATAGAGAGTCTCCTATTTTGTCACTTTCATATACTAGTGGGAATTTTTCATTATATAACTTGGCTTGTATATTCCAATGATGGGCTTCCTCAAATTGCCCTAGGTCTTCATGAGCAAGCAAGTTGGATGCACACCCACCTAGTTTCCTTTTGAGCTTTCATACACTTATAGCTCTAGTGCATCTGTTGCATGGCAACCCCTACTCACTCACATAAATATCTATTAATGGGCATCTCCATAGCCCGTTGATACGCCTAGTTGATGTGAGACTATCTTCTCCTTTTTCTTCACAACCTCCACCATGTTCTATTCCACCTATAGTGTTATATCCATGACTCACGCTCATGTATTGCGTGAGAGTTGTAAAAGTTTGAGAACATAAAAGGTGTGAAACAATTGCTTGACTTGTCATCGGGGTTGTGCATGATATAAATACTTTGTGTGGGAAGATGGAGCATAACCAGATTATATGATATTGTAGGGATAACTTTCTTTTGCGATTCTATTTTGAAGGGATACAATTTCTTTATTGGTATGCTTGAAGTATTATTGTCTTAATGTTAAATGATAGACTATTGCTTCGAATCACTCGTGTCTTAATATTCATACCATGATTAGATTATACGAACAAGATTATGCTAGGTAGCATTCCACATTAAAAATTATCTTTTTATCATTTACCTACTCGAGGACGAGCAGGAATTAAGCTTGGGGATGTTGATATGTCTCCGTCATATCTATAATTTTTTTTGTTTCATGCCAATATTCTACAACTTTCGTATACTTTTGGCAACTTTTATACTATTTTTTGGGACTAACATATTGATCCAGTGCTCGGTGTCAGTTCCTGTTTGTTGCATGTTTTTGTTTCATAGAAAATCCATATCCAACAAAGTCCAAACGCGATAAAAACTTACGAAGATTTTTTTGGAATATATGTGATTTTTGGGAAAAAGAATCAACGCGAGACGACGCCCGAGGAGGTCACACGCCTGATAGGCGCGACCAACCCCCTGGCCACGCCTGGCAAGCTTGTGGCCACCCCTTAGGTCAGCTGGAGCTATCCTTTGGCCGCAAGAAATCTAATTTTCAGATAAAAAATCCCCTCAAAATTTCACCCCGATCGGAGTTACGGATCTCCGTATATTTAAGAAACAGTGAAAGGCCATAATCTGGGAGCGCAGAAATAGAAGGAAATAGAGAGAGAGAGAGAGAGAGAGAGAGAGAGAGATCCAATCTCGGAGGGGCTCTCGCCCCTCCGCCACCATGGAGGCCATGGACCAGAGGGGAAACCCTTCTACCATCTAGGGGGGAGGTCAAGGAAGAAGAATAAGGAGGGGGGCTCTCTCCCCCTCTCTTCCGGTGGCACCGGAACGCCGCCAGGCCATCATCGTGACGACGATCTACTCCAACAACTCTGTCATCTTCACCAACACCTCCATCACCTTCCCCCATCTATCTACAGCGATCCACTCTCCCACAACCCGATGTAACCTCTACTCGAATGCGGTGCTTTATGCTTCATGTTATTATCCAATGATGTGTTGCCATCCTATGATGTTTGAGGAGATTTTTGTTGTCCTATGGGTTGATTGATGATAATGATTGGTTTGAGTTGCATTTTTTATTATTGGTGATGTCCTATGGTGCTCTCCGTGTCGCGCAAGCGTGAGGGATCCTCACTGTAGGGTGTTGCAATGTGTTCAGGATTTGCGTATGGTGGGTTGCTTGAGTGATAGAAGCATAAAACCGAGTAGGTGGGTTGTTGCATATGGGAGTAAAGAGGACTTGAAACCTTATAATGCTATGGTTGGGTTTTACCTTAATGGTCTTTAGTAGTTGTGAATGCTTGCTAGAGTTCCAATCATAAGTGAATATGATCCAAGTAGAGAAAATATGTTAGCTTATGCCTCTCCCTCATATAAAATTGCAATAATGATGACCGATCTAGTTATCGATTGCTTAGGGACAATTCCACAACTCCTACCACCTCTTATCCACACTCGTTAAACTAACTTAATCGTTACTTTATCTTTGCAGCCCCTAGTTTTTATTTACGTGTTCTTTATTATCTTGCAAGCCTATCCCGTCACACCTACAAAGTACTTCTAGTTTCATACTTGTTCTAGGTGAAGCGAACATTAAACGTGCATAGAGTTGTATCGGTGGTCGATAGAACTTGAGGAAATATTTGTTCTACCTTTAGCTCCTCGTTGGGTTCGACATTCTTACTTATCGAGAAAGTCTACAATTGATCCCCTATACTTGTGGGTTAACACGATATCCAAGGCAATGATCATTATATAGGCATCATGTCCAAGATAACTCGACCGACTCCTGACTGCATCTACCACTATTACTCCGCACATCGACCGCTATCCAGCATGCATCTAGTGTATTAAGTTCATGGAAAAATAGAGTAATGCAATAAGAGCGATGACATGATGTAGACCAGATCTATTCATGTAGGAATAGACCCCATCTTGTTATCCTTAATAGCAACAATACATGCGCGTCTTGCTGCCCCTTCTGTCACTGGGAAAGAACACCGCAAGATCAAACCCATCACAAAGCACCTCTTCCCATGAAAAGAAAAAATCGATCTAGTTGGCCTAACTAAACCAAAGATTCGAAGAAGAAATACGAGGATATAAGCAATCATGCATATAAGAGATCAAAGAAGACTCAAATAATATTCATTGATAGAAACTGATCATGAACTCAAAATACATTGGATCCCAACAAACACACCGCAAAAGTTTACATCAAATTGATCTCCAAGAGACCATTGTATTGAGAATCATAAGAGAGAGAGAAGACATCTAGCTACTACCTACGGACCCGTCGGTCTATGGTGGACTACTCATGCATCATCAGAGAGGCACCTATGATGAAGATGAACCCCTCCGTGATGGTGTCTATATTGGATCTCGAGGTTCTAGAACTTGTGGCGGCTGGAATTGTGTTTCGTCAACTGCCCTAGGGTTTTTGGAATATTTGGGAATTTATAGGCATCATAGGCGGTGGAGAGGGGTCCCGAGAAGGGCATAACCCACCAGGGCGCGGGCAGCCCCCCTTGACGTGGCCCGGTGGGTTGTGTTGTGGTCTCCTCGGCCCACTCCCCCGACACTTGTTTGGTCCATTGCGTGTCTTCTGGTCCAAAAAATATCCAAAAAGTTTCGTCATGATTGGACTCCGTTTGATATTGATTTCCTACGAAGTAAAAAACAAGCAAAAATAGCAACTGGCACTTTGGCACTATGTCAATGGTTTAGTACCAAAAATGATATAAGGTGGTAAGAAAATGATGATAAAACATCCAAGAATGGTAATATCACAACATGGAACAAGTAAAAATTATAGATACATTGGAGACGTATCATGTGGAAACATGGCAACGGTATTAATGGACCAAAGAATTTGTCATACATTTTGATCATGAAACTTTGAAACATATTAAAAGTGAGGCAAGACTGAACCGAAGACATGCTAAATGGGTTGAATTCATTGAGACTTTCCCTTATGTCATTAAACACAAGAAGGGTAAAGAAAATATTATTGCTGATGCATTGTCTCGCCATTATACTATGCTTTCAGAACTTGAATTTAAAATATTTGGTTTGGTGACCATCAAAGATCAATATGTGCATGATGATGAATTTAAAGATGTATTGGAGAATTGCAAAAAAGGGGGAACATGGACCAGGTTCATCATTAATGATGGATTTGTGTTCCATGCTAACATGCTATGCATTCCAGCTCGCTTCGTTCGTCTTTTGTTGTTGCAGGAGGCGCATGGAGGAGGATTAATGGGACACTTTGGCGTGAAGAAGACGGAGGAAGTACTTGCTACACATTTCTTTTGGCCAAAGATGAGACATGATGTTGAGCATTTTGTTGCTCGCTCCACTACATGTCAAAAAGCTAAGTCATGACTCAATCCTCATGGTTTATATATGCCTTTGCCTGTACCTAGTGTTCCTTGGGAGGATATATCTATGGACTTTGTTTTAGGTTTACCTCAAACAAAGAAGGGGAGGGATAGCATATTTGTTGTCATGTATACATTTTCAAAAATGGCACACTTTATACCATGTCATAAAAGTGATGATGTTGCTAATGTTGCTGATTTGTTCTTTCGTGCAATTATTCGCTTGCATGGTGTGCCAAATACAATTGTTTCAGATTGTGATCCTAAATTTCTTAGCCATTTTTGGAGATGATTATGGGCTAAGTTGGGGACTAAACTGCTTTTCAGTACTACATGTCACCCCAAACTGATGGACAAACTGAAGTAGTCAATAGATCATTGTCTACTATGCTTAGGGATGTTTTGAAGAATAACCTGAAATGTGGGAAGAATGCTTGCCTCATATTGAATTTGCTTATAACCGTTCACTGCATTCTACTAATAAGATGTGCCCTTTTGAAGTTGTGTATGGTTTCCTACCTCGTGCATCTATTCATTTGTTGCCTCTTCCATCTTCGGAGAAGGTTAATTTCGATGCTAAAGAACATGCTGAATTGATCTTAAAGATGCATGAGTTAACTAAGGAAAACATTGAGCGTATGAATGCTAAATATAAACTTGCTAGAGATAAGGGTAGAAAACATGTTGCCTTTGCACCTGGAGATCTTGTTTGGTTACATTTGCGTAAGGATAGATTTCCTGATTTGCGTAAGTCAAAGATAATGACACGTGATGATGGTTCTTTTAAGGTGTTAGGGAAAATAAATGATAATGCATATAAACTTGAGCTGTCTGCAGAGTTTGGGGTTAGTCTCACTTTTAACAATGCAGATTTGAAGCCTTATTTGGGTGAGGAAGATGAGCTTCCATAGAGGACGACTTCATTTCAAGAAGGGGAGGATGATGAGGACATCCCTACTAATGTTACACCCACATCCCCACCAGCTACACACATTGGACCAATTACTAGAGCCCGTGCACGCTAACTAAATTATCAGATACTTTCATTTCTTGGAAATCCTTCTAATGTTCATGAACATATGATGCTGCCTAAATTAGATATTTTTGTTTTACTTATGAATGAAGGACCTGGCATGGACAAGAAGGATGTCCATTGGATCAGGATCAAGCATGGAGGAGAAGGTGCGCACACGGGAAAGAACAAAGGAGCTTCCAATGGTGATTTTTGCACTTTGAAGGCACCATAAAGAGAGCTTGAAGGCTTGGACGAAATATACAAGATGCCACGTCATTAATTTCGTCCATAGGACATTATAGGTGTTGCGTCACCTTATTTTTGGGCCAGGCCCATGTAATTTCGAAATACCACATTATAGGCTGTTGTTAGAGTCTGTATGTGTGGGGAAACGGAGTTAGGGTCGGTTTCGGACCCCTCTTCCAAGGGGTCATGAAATTCCTCCTATATTACCCCATATATACAACCCTTAGTGTGCCGTTTATACTTGGTTTTTTTAGATTACAAGTTGTCCATAGCTGCAACTTCGTGTTCTTTGTTTGTGTTCCATGACCAGACAAAGGCACCACAGAACCCCACTTTCATCAATAAAGCTTCCTTCTTATATTCGCAATATCCAGATTGCAATCTTAGTTTCTTGCTTGTTCTTCGTTTGCGTGCAGGAAACAGACCCTCGTGGTCAGGTTGACAATGCTCCGACGTGGTCAATAACCTCTCGGAATTGGTTTAGCGATTGCTAAGGTGCGATGTCCTCGCACATTCGTAGTCAGATCGTCAAAGTCGACTCTACCATAAACGATAGCCACATCTCATAGAAAGACATGGGTAACTTCGCCTCTATCAAGTGGTATTAGATTTCCAGGTTGCTCGGTGAGATTTACCAGTTTTTCGTAGTTTAGATCGCATTTGTTCTTCATACCTATAGTCCACGAAAAAGCCACAAAAAATTATGGTTAGTTCATCATATCTAAACCAATCTGAGCCTTTGCATACTCTTTTCAGTGTTTTTCTTTGTTGAATTTGCGGTTGCATCATCGTGTTGAGTTGCTGGTCTTAGCGTCTAGTCTTTTAGAGTTTTGAGTTCCGTGCACACGTTGTCACGCCACCGCCGCAACATCTTCATTGCTGCCATATACGACCACCACACCATATACATCACCGCTGCCATATACCACCATGCTACTTATTGAGCTTGTGTTGGTTTTACCTTGAAGAGGAAAGGGTGATGCAGCAAAGTAGATAAGTATTTCCCTCAGTTGTTGAGAACCAAGGTATCAATCCACTGGGAGATACAAGCAAGTCCCCAAGCTTCGCACCTACACAAACAATCAAACATGTGTACCCAACGCTATAAAGGGGTTGTCAATCCCTTCACGGTTATTTGCAAGGATGAGATATGATAGAGATAGATATAGAATACTACTAAAACGAAAAGTAAACCAAAGTAAAAAAGATTGCAGCAAAGTATTTTTGGTATTTTTGGTTTATAGATCTGAAAATATAATATGGAAAGTAGACCCGGGGGCCATAGGTTTCACTAGGGGCTTCTCTCGTGAAGGAAAATAACACGGTGGGTGAACAAATTACTGTCGAGCAATTGATAGAAAAGCGAATAATTATGAAGACATACAAGACAATGATTATTCATATAGGCATCATGTCCGTGTCAAGTAGACCGAAATGATTCTGCATCTACTACTATTACTCCACACATTGATCGACTCCTGCCTGCATCTAGAGTATTAAGTCCATGAAGAACAGAGTAACAAATTAGGTAAGATGACATGGTGTACAGGGATAAACTCAAGCAATATGATGAAAACCCCATATTTTTATCCTTGATAGCAACAATACAAATACGTTCCTCGCTACCCCTACTATGTCACTGGGTGAGGACACCGCAAGATTGAACCCAAAACTAAGCACTTCTCCCATTGTAAGAATTACCAATCTAGTTGGCCAAACCAAACCAATAACTCGAAGAGACTTGCAAAGATATGAAATCATGCATATAAGAATTCAGAAAAGACTCAAATAATATTCATGGATAATCTGAACATAAAACCACAATTCATCGGATCTCGACAAACACACCGCAAAAGAGTATTACATCGGATAGATCTCCATGAAGATCATGAAGAACATGGTATTGAAGCACAAAGAGAGAGAAGAAGCCATCTAGCTACTAACTATGGACCCAAAGGTTTGTCGCAAACTACTCACGCATCATCAGAGGGGCAAGGGAGTTTATGTAGATGCCCTCCGTGATTGAACCCCCCTCCGACAAATTATCGAAAAAGGCTCCAAGATTGGATCTCTCGGGAACGGAGGCTTCCGATGGTGGAATAGTATTTTTGTGGCTCTCTTTGGTATTGGGGGAATATTTGGGAATTTATAGGCCGAATAATAGGGTTTGGAGATTTGCTGGGGGGCCACAAGCCTGCCAGGCTCGGCCAGGGGAGGTGCCCGCACCCTCCTGGCTTGTGACCTCCTGGCAGGTCTCTTGCCTTCCCCTCCAAGTTTGCAGATGTCTTCTAGTCCAAGAAAAATCGTCGCGAAGATTTTATTCTGTTTGGGTTCCGTTTAATATTCCTTATCTGCAATACTCAAAAACAAGGAAAAAAATAGAAACTGGCACTAGTCTATAGACTAATAGGTTAGTCCCAAAAATAATGTAAAATAGCATATAAATGCATATGAAACATCCAAAATAGATAATATAATAGCATGGAACAATACAAAATTATAGATACGTTGGATACGTATCACACCACCACACCAGATACATCACCGCTGCAATCTATTGTTGGGGAACATTGCATGGGAAACAAAAAATTTCCTATGCACATGCAGATGTATCCATGGTGATGAGCATCTACGAGAGGGAGAGTGGATCTACGTACCCTTGTAGATCGCTAAGCGGGAAGCGTTAAGAAACGCGGTTGGTGTAGTCAAACGTCTTCGTGATCCAAATCGCCGTGCGTCCCACGATCCAATCACGATCCGTCCCGCGATCCAATCACGATCCGTCCCGCGAACTTGATCACGATCCGTCCCACGAACTTGATCACGATTCTTCCGATCTAACGCCGAACGGACGGCACCTCCCCGTTCAGCACACGTACAGCTTGATGACGATCTCCGCCGTATTGATCCAGCAAGAAGGAGCGGAGAGGAATAAGAGTTCTCCGGCAGCGTGACGGCGCTCCAGCGATGGTGGTGGCGCTATTCCGGCAGGGCTTTGCCTAAGCACAGTAGAAATCCGATCTAGAGGGGAAACTATGGACTTGAGGGTAGGGTTGCACTTGGCTGAAAATCTTGTGCCAAAACCCTAAAACCCTCTAGTATATATAGGAGGAGAGGAGGAGGAGGCAGCCCTTGGGTCGGCCGAACCAGGAGGGAGGAGTCGTCCTCCTCCACTCCTAGTAGGATTAGGACTCCTTCCTAATTTAGCCCTTTTTGCCTTTTTCCACCTTTTTCCTTTTGGGCTTTTCTTCCCAGCCACATGGGCCTTGTGTGGGACTTCCACCAGCCCACTAAAGGCTGGTATTCATCCTCCCACAGACCATGTAGCCTCTTGGGTCGAAATACCCCTCCCGATGGTCTCTCGGTACACTACCAGCACTCCCAGTACACTACCGATGAGCCCGAAACTTTTCCGGCGACCAAAATAGGACATCCTATATATCAATCTTTACCTACGGACCATTCCGGAGCTCCTCGTGACATCCGAGATCTCATACGGTACTCTGAACAACCTTAGGTCACCACCATACATAACTCTATACTAACGAAACGTCACCAAACCTTAAGTGTGCAGACCCTGCGGGTTCGAGAACTATGTAGACATGACCGAGACACCTCTACGGTCAATAACCAATAGTGGGACCTAGATTACCATATTGGTTCCTACATATTCTACGAAGATGTTTATCGGTTGAACCTCTATTTCAAGGATTCAGTTAATCCCGTATGATGTTCCCTTTGTTCTTCGGTATGTTACTTGCCCGAGATTGGATCGTCGGTATCTCCATACCTAAGTCAACCTCGTTACCGGCAAGTCTCTTTACTCATTTCATAACACAAGATCCCGTGACTAACACTTAGTCACATTGCTTGCAAGGCTTGTTGTGATGTTGTATTACCGAGTGGGCCCTAAGATACCTCTCCGTCACACGGAGTAACAAATCGCAGTCTTGATCCATGCCAACTCAACAGACACCCTAAACCCCTCTGAGTTGTCTATAGCTGCCAAATCCCTTTTGATCCTATTGTCAGAGGTGCCTTTCAATTTCATTGACCTTGGTACTGCATTTCATAGATACCTTCGCTATTACAGTAACGCAATTCTCCACTGAACCCATTGACCTAGGTACCGAGTCTTTTATGCGTACGTCTTTTCGGACTCTTTATTTGTTTGTGGACAACAAAAATGCAAACATGAGAAAAGGAGCACCTTTATAGTCACCCAATTACGTTGCGACGTTTGATACACACAAGGTACTCCTCCGGTGTTAGTGAGTTGCATGATCTCATGGTCATAGGAACATATACTTGACATGCAGAAAACAGTAGCAATAAACTGACACGATAATATGCTACGTTTGTAGTTTGGGTCTTGTCCATCACATCATTCTACTAATGATGTGATCCCGTTATCAAATGACATCTCATGTCCATGACTAGGAAACCATAACCATCTTTGATCAACGAGCTAGTCTATTAGAGGCATACTAGGGACATGGTGTTGTCTATGTAACCACACATGTATCTGAGTTTCCGAACAACACAATTATAGCATGGGTAATAAACGATTATCATGAACAAGGAAATATGATAATAACTAATTTATTATTGCCTCTAGGGCATATTTCCAACAGTCTCCCACTTGCACTAGAGTCAATAATCTAGTTCACATCACCATGTTATTCGCATTGTTATGTACTTTGCAAATCTCTATGTCAAACTGTAAACACTAGTACCACACTCCACTTGGTACTATTCCAAATGGCTGCTCCACTACACGTATCCGGATTGCTACTAAGAGTCATCCGGATTTGTGTTAAAGCTTGCATCGACGTAACTCTTTACGACGAACCCTTTATCACCTCCATTATCAAGAAAACATCTCCTTAGTCTTTTAGTCACTAAGGATAATCTTGACCACTGTCCAGTGATCAACTTCTGGATCACTCTTGTACCCCTTGACGGACTCATGGCAAGGCACACACAGGTGCGCACAGCATGACATACTATATAGAGCCTATGGCTAAGGCATAGGGGACGACATTCGTCCTTTCTCTTTCTTCTGCCGTTGTCGAGCTTTGAGTCTCACTCAACTTCACACCTCGCAAATCAGGCGAGAACTCTTTCTCTGACTGATCCATTTTGAACTCTTTCAAAATCTTGTCAAGGTATGTACTCATTGAAAGTCTTATCAAGCATCTTGATCTATCTCTATAGATCTTGATGCTCACCAATTAGGTAGCTTTATCCAGGTCTTCCTTTGAAAAACTCTTTTCAAACAACCGTTTATGCTTTCCAGAAATTCTACATCATTTCCGATCAATAATATGTCATCCACATATACTTATCAGAAATTCTATAGTGCTCCCACTCACTTGATTGTTGTAAACTTTTTATAGACTCAAAAACTTTGATCACCTCATCAAAGTGTATATTCCAACTCCGATATGCTTGCTTCAATTCATAGAAGAATCACTGAAGCTTGCACACCTTTTAACATCCTTAGGACTGACAAAACCTTCAGGTTGTATCACATACAACCTTTCCTCAAGTAAACCGTTTAGGAAACTATGTTTTGATATCCATGTGCCAGATTTCATAATTGAAAAATGCAGCAACTGCTAACATAATTCCAACAGACTTTAGCATCGCTACGAGTGAGAAAGTCTCATCGCATTCAACTCCTTGAACTTGTCGTAAACTTCTTTGCAACAAGTCGAGCTTTACAAATGGTGACATTTACCATGAGCGTTTGTCTTCATTTTAAACATCCATTTGTACTTAATGACCTACCGTCCAACGAGCAAGTCCACCAAAGTCTATACTTGGTTTTCATACATGGATCCTTTCTCGGATTTCATGGCCTCTAACCATTTGTTGGTTTCCGGTCCCATCATCGCTTCTTCATAGTTCGTAGGTTCATCTTGTCCAACAACATGACCTCTAAGACAGGGTTGCCGCACCACTCAGGAGTAGTACACGTCCTTGTCGACCTACAAGGTTTGATAGTAACTTGATCCGAAGCTTCATGATCATCATCATCAACTTCCTGTTCAACTAACGTAGGCTTCACAGAAACATCTTCCCGCGCTGCGCTACTCTCTGATTGAACAAAGGTTCAACAACCTCATCAAGTTCTATCTTCCTCCCACTCAATTCTTTCGAGAGAAACTCTTTCTCGAGAAAGGACCCAGTTTTAGCAACACACATTTTATGCTTGGATCTGAATAGAAGGTTCACCCAACTGTTCTTAGGGTATTCTATGAAGATGCATTTGTCCGCTTTGGGTTCGAGCTCATTAGGTGAAAACATTTTCCACACAAATGTCGCCGCCCCAAACATTAAGAAATGACAGCTTAGGTTTCTATCAAACCATAATTCACACGATGTCATCTCAATGGATTTAGATGGTGCCCTATTTAAAGTGAATGTAGTTGTATCTAATGCATAACCCCCAAATTATAGTAACAAAACAATAAGAGACATCATAGGACGCACCATATCCAATAGAGCATGACTATGACGTTCGGACACACCATCACACTATGGTGTTCTAGGTGGCGTGAGTTGTGAAACAACTTACACATTGTCTAAATTTGTATGCCAAACTCGTAACTCAGATATTCACCTACACGATCGTATCGAAACATTTTTATCTTCTTGTCACGATGATCTTAAACTTCACTCTGAATTTGCTTGAACCTTTCAAACAATTCAGACTTGTGTTTCATTAAGTAAATATACACTATTATCTACTCAAATGATTAGTGAAGGTAAGAAAATAAAGATA
Source organism: Hordeum marinum (assembly GCA_022496015.1). Classification (NCBI taxonomy): domain Eukaryota; kingdom Viridiplantae; phylum Streptophyta; class Magnoliopsida; order Poales; family Poaceae; genus Hordeum; species Hordeum marinum. The sequence goes on along the minus strand of CM039675.1, from coordinate 362,994,277 downwards.
TCCACTGCATTCTACAAGACTCATTGGATTGCATACATCAACATGTATCATTTCCAATATATCACTTGCCCGCTCCATCAAACCAGAAAACGGGGTCCTTAGTCATCTTGCCCAAGAGGCATGGTTCGCATGTCTCAACCGATTCGAAATTGAATGAGTCCAAAGATCCATTAGCATGGAGTTTCTTCATGCGCTTTATACCAATATGACATTTAGCGGCAGTGCCACAAGTATGTGGTACTATCATTATTAACTTTGTATCTTTTGGCATCAATGTTATGAACATGTGTATGACTACGATCAAGATTCAACAAACCATTCTCACTAGGTGCATGACCATTGAAGGTATTATTCATGTAAACAGAATAACCATTATTCTTTAACTTAAAGGAATAACCGTGTTGCAATAAACACGATCTAATCACGTTCATGCTCAACGCAAAACACCAAATAACATCTATTTAGGTTCGTCACTAATCCCGAAGGTAGAGAGAGCGTGCGATGTTGATCACATCAACCTTGGAAACATTTCCAACACACATCGTCACCTCACCCTTAGCTAGTGCTCCGTTTATTCCGTAGCTTTTATTTCGAGTTACTAACATTTAGCAACCGAACCGGTATCCAATACATAGGTGCTACTAGGAGTACTAGCAAGGTACACATAAATAACACGTATATCAAATATACTTCTGTCGACATTGCCATCCTTCTTATCTACCAAGTATCTAGGGTTGTTCCGCTTCAGCGACTGCTCTCCTCATAATCGAAGCACTTAGTCTCGGGTTTGGGTTCCACTTTGGGTTGCTTCACTGGAGCAGCAACTGACTTTCTATCCATGAAGTTTTCCCTCCTTTCTCATGCCCTTCTCGAAACTAGTCGTTTGACTAACCATCAACACTTGACGATCCTTCTTGATTTCTACCTTCGCTGTGTCAAACATCGCGAACAGCTCAGGGATCATTATTTCTATCCCTGGCATTTTGTAGTTCTCACCAAGTTCTAGTAGCTTAGTGATAGTGACTTGGAGAACTATATCAATCACTATCTTATCTAGAAGATCAACTCCCACTCGATTCAAGCGATTGTACCACCCAGACAATCTGAGCACATGCTCAACGATTGAGCTATTCTCTTTCATATTACAGGCAAAGAATCTTGTTGGAGATCTCATATATCGCAACACGGGCATGAGCCTGAGATCCTAATTTCAGCTCTTAGAACATCTCATATGTTCTGTGACGTTCAAAACGTTTCGGAGCCTCAATTCTAAGTCGTAATGCATGACGAACTAAACTATCAAGTAGTTATCAGAACGTGCCTGTCAGATGTTCACAACATCTACAAACAACGCTAGAGGGGTTGGCGCACCGAGCGGTGCATTAAGGACATAAGCCTTCTGTGCAGCAATGAGGACAATCCTCAGATCACAGAGCCAGTCCGCAATATTGCTACCATCATCTTTCAACTCTATTTCTCTAGGAACATATAAAAAATTCAAGGGAGCTACAGCATGAGCTAGTAATCTACAACACAGTTTGCAAAGACACTACTGACTATGTTCATGATAATGAGTTCAATTAATCATATTAATTAAGAACTCCCACACAAATTGACATCCCTCCAGTCATTCGAGTGATACATGATCCAAATTCACCAACTCAAGTCCGATCATCACGTGAGTTGAGGTGGTTTCAATGGTGAACATCATCATGTTGATCATATCTACTATATGACTCATGTTCGACCTTTCGGTCTCTTGTGTTTTGAGGCCATGTTTGTACATGCTAGGCTCGCCAAGTTTAATCCGAGTGTTCTGCATGTGCAACACTGGCTTGCACCCATTGTATGTGAATGTAGAGTCTATCGCACCCGATCATCATGTGGTGTCTCAACACGACGAACTTTTGCAACGGCGCACACTCGAGGAGAACACAATTCATCTTGAAATTTAAGTGAGGGATCACCTTATAATGCTACTGTCGTCCTAAGAAAAACAAGGTGCATAAAAGGATTAACATCACATGCAAATCATAAGTGACATGATATGGCCATGAACTTGTGCTTTTGATCTCCATCTTGAAAGCACTAGCATGATCTCCATCGTCACCGGCAAGACACCATGATCTCCATCATCTTGATCTCCATCAACGTGTCGCCATCGGGGTTGTCACGCCCAACATGCTTCTACTACTATTGCTACCGTTTAGCGATAAAGTAAAGCATTACATAGAGCTTAATGATTGACACGCAGGTCATACAATAATTAAAGACAACCCTATGGCTCCTGCCGGTTGCCGTACTCATCGACATGCAAGTGGTGATAATCTATACATCACATGATCATCTCATACATCACATATATCAGATCATGTAATTGGCCATATCATATCACAACATACCCTGCAAAACAAGTTAGACGTCCTGTAATTGTTGTTGCTTGTTTTACGTGGCTGCTATGTGTATCTAGCAAGAACAATTCTCACCTACGCATAAACCACAACGGTGATACATAAGTTGCCTTTCAACCTTCTCAAGGACCGGCTTACTCGAATCCGATCCAACTAAAGTAGGAGAAACAGGCACCCGCCAGCCATCTTTGTGCAACAAGGTTACACGTTAGTCGATGGAACCGGTCTCTCGTAAGCGTACGAGTAAGGTTGGTCTGGGCCGCTTCATCCCACAATACCGCTGAACCAAAACACGACCAAGGGAGGAAGCAATCTAAGCATCAACGCCCACAAACTCTTTGTGTTCTACTCGAGATATCATCTACACATAGACCTAGCTCATGATGCCACTATTGGGGAACGTTGCATGGGAAACAAAAAATTTCCTATGCACACGCAGATCTATCCATGGTGATGAGCATCTATGAGAGGGAGAGTGGATCTACGTACCCTTGTAGATCACTAAGCGGGAAGCGTTAAGAAACGCGGTTGGTGTAGTTGAACGTCTTCGCGATCCAAATCGCTGTGCGTCCTGCAATCCAATCACAATCCGTCCCGCGATCCAATCATGATCCGTCCCGCAAACTTGATCACGATCCATCCCACGAACTTGATCACGATCCTTCCGATCTAGCGCCGAACGGACGGCACCTCCGCGTTCAGCACACGTACAGCTTGATGACGATCTTCGCCGTCTTGATCTAGCAAGAAGGAGAGGAGAGTAAGAAGAGTTCTCCGGCAGCGTGACGGCACTCCGGCGATGGTGGTGGAGCTATTCCGGCAGGGCTTCGCCTAAGCACTGCAGAAATCCGATCTAGAGGAGAAACTATGGACTAGAGGGTAGGGTTGCACGTGGCTGAAAATCTTGTGCCAAAATCCTAAAACCCTCTAGTATATATAGGAGGAGAGGAGGAGGAGGCTTGCCTCCCAAGGAGGCAGCCTTGGGTCGGCCGAACCAGGAGGGAGGAGTCCTCCTCCTCCACTCCTAGTAGGATTAGGACTCCTTCCTAATTTAGCCCTTTTTGCCTTTTTCCACCTTTTTCCTTTTGGGCTTTTCTTCCCAGCCACATGAGCCTTGTGTGGGACTTCCACCAGCCCACTAAGGGCTGGTATTCATCCTCCCACAGCCCATGTAGCCTCTTGGGTCGAAATACCCCTCCCGATGGTCTCCTGGTACACTACCGGCACTCCCGGTACACTACCGATGAGCCCGAAACTTTTCTGGCGACCAAAATAGGACTTCCTATATATCAATCTTTACCTATGGACCATTCCGGAGCTCCTAGTAATGTCCGGGATCTCATCCGATACTCCGAACAACCTTACGTCACCACCATACATAACTCTATACTACCGAAACGTCACCAAACCTTAAGTGTGCGGACCCTGCGGGTTCGAGAACTATGTAGACATGACCGAGACACCTCTATGGTCAATAACCAATAGCGGGACCTGGATGCCCATATTGGTTCCTACATATTCTACGAAGATCTTTGTCGGTTGAACCTCTATGTCAAGGATTCTGTTAATCCCGTATGATGTTCCCTTTGTTCTTCGGTATGTTACTTGCCCGAGATTCGATCGTCGATATCTCCATACCTAGTTCAACCTCGTTACCGGAAAGTCTCTTTACTCGTTCCATAACACAAGATCCCGTGACTAACACTTAGTCACATTGCTTGCAAGGCTTGTTGTGATGTCGTATTACCGAGTGGGCCCTGAGATACCTCTCCTTCGCACGGAGTAACAAATCCCAGTCTTGATCCGTGCCAACTCAACAGACACCCTCGGAGATACCTATAGAGCACCTTTATAGTCACCCAGTTATGTTGTGACGTTTGATACACACAAGGTACTCCTCCGGTGTCACTAAGTTGCATGATCTCATGGTCATAGGAACATATACTTGACATGTAGAAAGGAGTAGCAATAAACTGACACGATCATATGCCACATTTGTAGTTTGGGTCTAGGGCATATTTCCAACATCTACCACCACCACATACCTACCACCAATCCGAGTCATATAGACTACCACATATCCGCCATCACACCAATCCGGTTCCACCTTCATCACAGATTTGCCGCCAGTCCGTGTTCCACCACCCCTACATACATCCACCACTATTTCGAGTTACACCAGATACGTATCTGCCACCAATCCTAGTACGAGTCCAGTATTTGCTACTTTGTTGTTGAATTCCATATCCCACGATACTATGTGTCGTGGGCAACGCAGACTCCCAACCCATAGAAGAAATATAGTTCTAGTTTCAAAAAAATCTAAGTCTGGAAATTCTGGCTCTGCCTATATATATATAATTGAGTTTTCAAGTCCTCGACAACATTCACTTATTGCTAAGTCTTCAAATTGATTTTCTTCTAAGTGAATGTGATTGGACCCGTTCCCCCTCTATGCTAAACTCAACCCAGTATGTTCACAAATTCTTCATACACATTCTATTTGAAACCCGTTCAAAGTCTTCACTATGTCCTTGTCAGTTGAAGAATTTGTGAATGAAACGTTAAAAATTTCAAACTTCAATTTTGGCGGTTGCCGCACAAACCGATTCCTATTCCCACGACTGGATAACCCATGACCCCCCACTATCTCCACTTCCTAGTACGTGGGTGACACATGTCGTGAAGAGAGCAAGGGTCAGGGGTATACCGGTCCAAAATCTTTGGACTAGTCAGTTTTCACCACGGCTATAAAGACCCCTCCCTTTCACTTCTCACTTTTACTCCGCTCGATCTCATCTTCCCCACTTGAGCTTAGACCTGGCGCTGCCGCTAACTTCATCGTCACGGGAGAGGAAAAGCTTCACTGCCTTGACCTCCCCATTGTCGTACTTGTGCCAGCCGCGAAAATCTTCACTCTGTCGCCACCGTAGCTGTCGTTCGTCACCGAGTTAGGGTACGGGAGATCTGGACTGACGAACTTCACTGCTCCCACTCACAGTTCGTCGTGTTCTTCATCAGGGTTATTAAAATCTGATTTTATTGCCCTATTTTGATCCTCATGATTTACACAAAGTCCTCAAAAGGTGTTTATTCTTCAAGAATCCACTTCTTAAAACACCTCAAATGCTTCATTCCCTTGATTTGTTTCTCTAAGTTATGATTTTCTTCAAGCTTCCTCAATTGTGTGGATCCTCAAACCAGCACAACTCTGGAACGTAAGACAAAAACACTTAGTGAAATTCCTCAATACATCTATGGTCAAAATCCTCAACTTGATATAATTTGAAAAATTCTAAGAACGCATATGACCTCTTCAAATTCTTCGCACCTATACTCTGTTCACATGTACAAAATGTCTGCTAATGAATCACTAGGTTATCATCAACTTAACTCATTTGCAGTGTTTCTCGAAGAAAATTTGCGTACTTCTTCAGAATCTTCAAAATTTCAAAATCCTCAAGTGAAGAAAATGGCAGAAGGTAAAAGGCCTCAGAAAGGGGGAAAGAAGACTGAACTGAACACTGCTTTTGAAATCCCAGAGGATATCTATGCTGCTATTACATGCCAGATGAAGATATATTTGGCAAGGTATCCAAAGACAAGCGTAAAATTCGCTTATAGAAGATTGAGAGGAGATGTGCCAAAGAATGGAAGGAGTATAGATATGTAACTCCAAAATACATGAAGAAATTCACTGTTACTCCTCCCTGCCCAAGACCTCCATTGGCTGAAGGACAAGAGGCTGATCCCTCTAGCATTAGAAGAGGTGAGGAATTTCCCAAAGAGTGGGCTAAACGACAATCCAAACCAGCAGAGCTTTCTAAGGAAGCTATCACCAAATTCAATGAAGACTCTGATGATGTCGTAGCTGCTGCTACTACTGATGCCCCTGCCTCTGGAACTGCTGTAAAGAAGGCTATTCCGAAGAATCAGTAGTGACGGAAAATTCTTCAGGCTCAATGCCCTCACGGCCAAGTTCCTCAACCACAAAGTCATGAATGCAAAATCCTCAAGCAACTTCTTCAAAGGTTGTTGCAATACCTTCTGTGGCTGCACAATCCTCTGCCACAGCTGCAAATTCCTCAACTCTAGTGCACCTTGAAACATGCCAAAAGACTGCAGGTCTTTCAATGATTGTAGGGGCTTCTGCAAGTTCTTAAGCCCAAGCACATTCATCAACCAGTCCTACTCTGCTGAAGGTGAAAGCCACTACAGGATGAGGCATGCAACCAAGTCCTCATCCGAACAAAGTGGTATTTCATGTTCCCTCAGAATCTGAGGATGATGAAGCTGATGATGAGGAACTTACTGAAATGATCAGAAACAAGCAGGAAAGAGTGGCTCAGGCAAAGGGCACTCAAATTCCTCTCTTGTTGGATCCAAAGACTGTGCTCAACTTCATTGACATTTGGCACAAGGACCCGAACACTCCAATGATGATTTGAACCTGCCTCCTGGTCTAGGCCATGTCCTCACTGCTTCCATTGCCGAGGAAAAATGGAAGTATGAGAAGGCTAGACTAGCAAAGAAGGCTCAGTACAAGAAGGGGTGCTTCATGAAGAATCATGTTTTGGATTTGACACTTGACCAACAGATCTCTGTCCAAAAGGAGATCAAAGGCCTCAGTGATGAATTTGCTTGCTACTATGCAGATTGTCAAGGAGCCAAGGTCCGATTCATCAAAGGGGCTGGCAAAGCCATCAAGGACCACAACTCAAGGGTTGCTCCTCGATCGCAACTACAAATTCCTCATGCTGGAACCTTTGCTCAGCCTGCTGAAGAAACTGAAAGTGCAGCTAAAGAAATTCAGGTTGTTGAAGAAACTGCCAGGCCAGCTGAAGTATTTGTTGCGCCTAAAGAATCTGAGACTGTTAGGGCATCTGTGTTAGTCATGCATGAAGACACTGCACCACCTTCACCCTATACTCCCTTAGCAAAATCTTCAAGAGTAAAGAAAGTCACACTTCCTTCTGCATCAGAAGTGAAGAAAACAAAGGTTGTGGAGAAGAAAACCATACTAAAAAGGAAAGCATCATCATTTGCAGATTCCTCAGTTGTGAAGAAATTGAAGACTATGTCAAGTTCTTCAACTGAACCCATTGATGCAACTCCTATCTCTTCCGTGCCTGCATATGAAATTGTTCCATTTGGTGAAGACTATGTCATCCCAAATGAAGAAGATGGAGATAATCACTCTGTTGCTTCCTCAGAGCAGATTGATGAAGAAATAGAGGTGGAAGCAAATGCTTCAACCCCTCAGGTATCATTGTGCCATCCTCAGTTAACTGCTGAAGAGGCTGGAGTTGAAGAAATTGATGAGGATGTGGATATTAGAAACACAACTCCACTTATCAATGATGAATATTGGGAGGCTGCGCACCCCAATTGACCAATGAACTCTTCTCTTACTCAAATTCTTCAGTCACCTGGTCAGAATGAAGAAATTCAAACAGGATCTAAAGGTCTTGCCACTCCCTCAAGTCTATTCCTGAAGAAATTCCAGCTACATCGGCTGAAGAAATTCATACCCAGACTGCACCTGAAGAAACTGCTGCACAAATTAGTCTGGATAAGATGTTGTCATCCCAAGGGAAATTGTTGGACGCTTCAAGTCAAATCTTCAGCCGAAGCCAAAATTTCCATCTAAAGTCACAAAGCGGCCCAAATTCATCAAGGAAAGTTTCTTCAATGAACATATATTCTTCACAGGGCCAAATCCTTATGACTCTGCGAGGGTCGGACGCTCAAGGTTTTGGACTTCTACACAGATGAATTTCTATGTTGCTGTACTATTTGACAAGGACAAAGTCTTCCAGCATCACCAAATTCCTCATGTGGATATGGTGTCCATCCCTTGTTTCAATGATGTGCTCATTGTTCTTCATGATGTAGGGCTTCTAACCTATCTATACTGATATATGTGATTGGAATGAAGAGCTAATTCTTCAGTCCTATGCAACCCTGCACATTTCTGGTGAAGCTTCTGGTGTCAACTCATGGATCCTGGATTGGATGTTTGGAAACACTCACTACGCTGCTCCAGCAACAGAATTGCTTCATGCTTTCCCAATTGCAATTCCTTCAGAAGGAGCAACATGCATCTATGATGAACCTGAACTACCAAATCACATGATGAAAGTACTGATGAAGCCTCTGGCTCCTGGCAAACCTCCAAGTACCACCTTCCTAGTGAAGGATTTGATATATGTTCCCAAGACCATCTACCGCATATTGACCAAAACCCTCAGTCCAATCAAGGGCCACAACTCTGAAGAAGAAGTTGTTGTCATCATGAAGAATTTGTTGTTCAACATCATTCATGGGATTCCCATAAATTATCACGATTTCTTCATGAGGACTTTGGCAAATATATCTATGTCACCATCGAGTTGAAGCCTTATGCTCCCTGGATCATGAAATTCATCAAATCAAGGTCTTCAATTCCTTTTAACGCTGATTTCTAGAATCACTTCAGTTTTCTGCTCTCCGATTGAAGTCCTCAAGAAGGCATTTTATTCAGTTGAAGGAAAAGGCAAAGTAGTTGTTGATGAAGGAACTCGTCAATTGGATGGTCAATTCCATAAGGCTGCATCCTATTCCACCAATGATGACACTATGACCCAAGATTCTGCTGCAAAAGCCTCAACTCAAAATCCTCAAGCTTTTGCTCCTCGTGTGATGACCGATTGCGAGCTTCTCCTAAGTCTTCATCAGAAGATTGATCACAATGACAAGTGGGTCAAGTGTCAGTTCAAATCAATTCTTTAGAACATAACTGTGACACAGAACTCAGTGAGGAAAAATCATTACTATGTGCATGAAATCTTCGATCGCACTTGGGCCATACTAGCACATCTCAAGACTCCTGAGGAACTCAAGGAGATGGATTTTCAGCAGAACTTCGACTGATCTCATGCTCCTCGGAAGAAATTAAAAAAGGTTCAAGTTCCTATGCTAGCTACAAGCTCATATTCTTCATCGCGTGAGACGAATGAAGCTAAGGATCTTGATGATACTACTATGGGCCCTGCATCGACAAATGACCCCCAACGCTGGTGCTCCTCCTCCACCTTCGAGATGAAATTCTTCAGGGGTGTTAGTCCTCATTTTTCATCCTTTTTGGTCACCGATGACAAAGGGAGGTTTTGAATTAGTCTTCAAGCGGGTCTCTATATTATGGGTTATTTTTGTTTAACTTACAACTCCCACTCTTCCAAAGTGTTTGTTGATCGAGTTGTAAACTTAAGTCCGATGGTGGTCTGACACTTTTCAACTGCTTTCTGCATGCCTATTTCCTCAAGTTCCTTAATGCACGCATGCTGAATTTTGCCAGACACCATTTTCATCATGCATTTCAAATTCCTCATGTTATATATTAAATGCATATATGGATTACAAGATATAGGGGGAGATCTCCATGCTTTTAACCTGTCATATGCATTTGCAGTCCAAAGCAAATTCGTCAAATATGCACATCTTCAGGGGGAGTTCGTCTATATCTTGCAGTCAAATTCCTCAAACACAATACTTACACTTAACATGTTTATCCCCGTTGAAAACTTAACCTATTTGTCATCAATCACCAAAAAAGGGGAGATTGTTAGTGCATCTAGTGTCCCTTAATGATTTTGGTGTATTGAAGACTTATATGTTAAGGAACTAATGAGTTTGTGAGTGTACAGAGGTTCTATAAGTCAATGAGGAGTTTGATATATTCGGAGATTATCGACCCCTAAAAATGAATGTCTTCAGATGAAGACTTTGCTCAAGACATTGAAGCTGAAGAATTCAATGTGACCTTGAAGATATTGATATGAGGATTATGAAGCGTGAAGACTTTTGTTTTCGTAGTTACATTTCCTTTCTTTGAGTCATAGGAAACACCATCTATTAAAGAGGTTCGAGGGAAACTAAGGAAAACTTTCCAAGTGATACTCAACTCAAAAGCCTCAACATACCCAATCCTTTGAGTGAAGCCTTTGGAAATCTCTTGTAGTTCAATCAAGTTCTTCAGTAACAGAGACAATGTTCTTCTGGTCTTTGAGGAAATTGGTTTGACTGAGGAGTTAGGATTTTGCCAGTGCAAATTGCCTACCTTGATGAATATGATAAGCCATGAGGAATTTGACAGTTCAAATTCCGACCATTGTTGTGCTTTGCGCCAACTATCTAGATATCTTATCCACATAACGATCATATCATTGGGGGGCATTCATGTCTTATCATCTCGGGTTGCACCCTGGCTATAAATAGCCTCCCCCACAACCACTAGCTGGTTGGCTGCTTCGAGAGAGAGAACTTGACACTTGTCATTTGAGAGCAACCTATTCCTCGAGGACTTTTTTAGAAAATCATCAGTGAGAAAAAACCCCAAAACCAAACCAACCAAACCCAAAGTGATTGAGCATCACTAAAGAGATTGTTCGTGTGTGGAACTGATGCTAATTACCTTTGAAGACTGTGCATCTTCCAGACGGTTAGGCATCATGGTCTAGAGCATCCAGTAGTCAATTGTGGATCACCAGGTGACCGAGTTTGTGAGGGTTTTGGAAGTCTGCCCTGAAGACATACCGCAAGTGTTGAGGAAAGTCTGTGTGACCTTAGCTCAAAGAGAATACGGTAAGGACTGTGTGTCCTGGTACCGTGTGTCCTTTGGTTTAAATACCAAGCTGCTCCGAACGAGACGTACGAGTGTCACATCAGTTGGAACTGGGTCATCAAACCATTATCTTCACTGAGCTACCTGGTTCCATTTCCTCAACCCTTCTATTTCCTCGAATACTTATTGATGAAATTGATCGTACCAGTTTGAAGAATTTGACTAAAGACTTTCTCAATTTCCGCATCTCAAATTCTTCATTCACCTTGTTCTTCACCTTCTTATTTGTATCACACTACCTGCAATCTGTGCATGTTCTTTTCATCATGATGACTATGCTACTGCTCTGCTTTGCATGCACTTGAGTAGTTATTCCAATGCACGTAGTTCGTCACTTAGAAAATTCATCAACGAGTAATTCCTCAGTGACGAATATATAAAAAATCGCCTATTCAGCCCCCCCTCTAGTCGATATAACGCACTTTCAGTCTGGCCAGACAATGATTGATGTCGTCACACTGAGGGATCCCTAAGAATATCTCTCCATCGTCTGAGGAGCTGTAGGATCGAAATTAGGTCTAGAGGGGGGTGATTAGACTACTTGACCAAATAAAACTATGCTTTTTCCAATTTTTAATTATTAGCAAGTTTTATCATTCATAACATATCAAGTACACCCTACACATGCAAGTCTAAGAGTATAACAGCGCAAAGTAACAACAAGCATGAGTAAAAGGATAGGGTAGGAGGATCAAACACAATTGTAGACACGATGAATTTTCCCATGGTTCCGATAGGTGGTGATATCGTACATCCACGTTCATGGAGTCTTCAAACCACAGAGGGTAACGGTCGCGAGAGTCCATGGAGGGCTCTACCCATGGAGGGTTCCATGAATAAGCAACCTTGACTATACCATGACGGCCTACGTCCATGGAGGACTAGCCTTACTCAGGGTAGATCTTCATGAAGTAGGCGATCTCCTTGCCCTTAAAAACTTTTTGGTTCACTCCACAACATGAAGTAGGAGGATCCCAAGCGACACCTAACCAATCTAGGAGGCACCACCCTCCAAAAGGTAATAGGCTCGGTAATGACAATGAACTCCTTGCTCTTGTGCTTCAAGATGATAGACTCCTCAACACACAATCACTCTCTCACATATTTGGCTTGGTAGAAGAGATGGAATTGGTGGAAAGCAACTTGGGGAGGCTAGAAATCAAGATCCATATGGTTGGAGTGGAAGATCTTGACCTCAACACAAGGGTAGGTGGCTCTCTCTCAGAAAACTTAGTAGGATAGGTATGGAATAGTTCCGAGTGCTTGTCTTTCGAGTGGGTGGTGGTGAAGGGGTATATATAGGCATCCCCAAAAATCCAACCATTACACACAAAATGACCAACTCGGTGACACCGATGTGTTAATCTCGGTGGTACCCAAGTGACCAAAAGGTGGCAACTTTTGAATCTCGATGAGACCGATATATGATTCTCGGTTGCACCAACAAGGTGACCAACGGTCAGAATTGCCAAACTCGGTGACGCCGATTCAACATTCTCGGACAGACCGAAAGTGGGAACTTGCGTAACAGAAAGTTGGCAACCCAACTTGGTGGCACCGAAAGCTGTGTCAGTTGCACCAAAGTGTCTAGGGTTTGGCTGAGTTTGTCTATGGTTTGGAATCAGTGGCATCGGGATAGGAATGTTGGGTGCACCGATTTTGTATGTTTGGCTAGAGACAAACTTTGGTGGGAGAGCTTGTGGATGTTTTTTGTGACTATCACTTGTGCACGTATGAGCATTTTGTTCACCAACAATACTTTACCCCCTTTTAATAGTATTGGCTTTACTATGGACTCAAAGTGATTTCTCACAAACGTAAAATGTAGAGTCCTCTTTCTTGAAGCTTGGCCAACCTATTTCCTTGCATCTTGGGGTAGTTCCACAATCTCCATAATCCTTTTGCTATCCCTGTCATTGAACTTGTCCTGAGATATACTTGGTGGAAACATTAGTTCAATGACTCATATGTTGTTATTAATTACCAAAACCACCAAGGGAGTAAATGCGCTTTGAATCTCCCCCTTTTTGGTAATTGATGACAACATATAGATCAAAGCTTTGACAAAGATATAATCAATGAATATAATCATCGCTTTGAGAAGTATGTGATAAGCAAGAGCTCCCCCCTAAATTTGTGCATTATTTTAATTTTGCGTTTGAATGCAAATGCACAATCAGTTAGGTACATGGGTCACTTCTTACATGTCACATACCACTTGGTGGTGTGCGAGAGTAATTAGAATGAGCATCATAGCACAACACAATCAACCAAAGATGAATGATCATCACATAAGCATTAATATGATGGGAAATAGTAGCATCACACATTAATTAAAGCGTATGATCAAACATCATCAAACGTGTATCGGAAGCAACCAAAAGCAATTGTTTATGAAAACAAGCAAAAAAACACCAAACGCTCTCTCACTCGAAGCCTAAAGATCTATATACACTTCTCCCCCTTTGGCAACCAGTTACCAAAAAGTTCAAAGGCATATATCTAAGCGTTCTTGGGTTGATCTCCTCTGGTTGTTAATGAAGGAGTCGAGCGAATGGCGGCAAAGAAGATCTCTGCAGATGTCGTGCATGGAGCTGGAGTGGTCACTGGAGGAACTGGAGCTGATGGAGCAGGAGCTATGATGATAGTAGCAGGAGCTGATGAAGAGGGCATCACGTCTGGTGCAGGCACTATGGATGATCTAGCCTGAGTAGTGAACTGTATGCTCGGTCTGAGAGGTGATCCATCCTCATCATCATCATCATCATCATCATGTGAAGAAGTAGAAGACACCCAAGGGATGCGCACCGAGTCAACTTCCTTCTGAAGCTCTATGACTATCTTAGTCACCTTGTCCACCTTGTCACCAAGAGTCTTGATCCTTGTCTGACAGATCCTCACAAGACTATTCTGGTTGTCAATAATCCCCCTGATATCCTTCTGCATGCCCTGAAATGCTGAGATCAAAAGATCCATTTGCTCGTTTCTGGATCTGGGGGCTTGAGCACTAGCGGCTCGAACTACTTCTGCCTCTGCCTGTGCTATAGCAGATGTGGGATGATCTGGGTCCATCACCACAACATTATCCTCAAGTTTTGGCTATAGGGGCAAATGTGGATGGTCTAGAGCAAATATGCGCTTCTCCAGCTGAGAGTTGATAGGCATCTAGATGTAGGGTGCATAGCAGCAAGAGCGCTTCTGATCAGCAGCAACCCTCTTGATTGTCACAATAATCAAATCCATGACTCTAATCCTGGTATGCCCGTCAAGGTTGATCAACATGTTGATGTAGTTGTTGGTGAACGTTGCATGGGAAATAAAAAATTTCCTATGCACACGCAGGTCTATCCATGGTGATGAGCATCTATGAGGGGGAGAGTGGATCTACATACCCTTGTAGATCGCTAAGCGGGAAGCGTTAAGAAACACGGTTAGTGTAGTCAAACGTCTTCGCGATCCAAATCGCCGTGCGTCCCGCGATCCAATCACGATCCGTCCCGCGATGCAATCACGATCCGTCCCGCCATCCGATCACAATCCGTCCCACGAACTTGATCATGATCCGTCCCACGAACTTGATCACGATCCTTCCGATCTAGCACCGAACGGACGGCACCTCCGCGTTCAGCACACGTATAGCTTGATGACGATCTCCACCGTCTTGATCCAGCAAGAAGGAGTGGAGAGGAAGAATAGTTCTCTGGCAGCCTGACGACGCTCCGACGATGGTGGTGGAGCAATTCCGGCAGGGCTTCGCCTAAGCACTACAGAAATCCGATCTAGAGGAGAAACTATGCACTGGAGGAACGGGTAGCACGTGGCTGAAATTCTAGTGCAAAAACACTAAAACCTCCAGTATATATAAGAGGAGAGGAGCATAGGAGTCAACCTTGGCTTCCCAAGCAAAGGGCTTCGGCCGAACCAACTAGGATTGGAGGACTCTCCTCCAAACCTAGTAGGACTAGGATTCGTTCCTTTTTTTTTTCCTTTTTCCACCTTTTCCTATTGGGTTTTTTCCTCCAGCCACATGGGCCTTGTGTGGGAGTTTCCACCAGCCCACAAAGGGATGATATTCACTCTCCCACAGCCCATGAAGCCTCTTGGGTCGAAATACCCCTCCCGGAGGTCTCCCGGTACACTACCGGAACTCCCGGTACACTACCGATGAGCCCGAAACTTTTCCGGTGACCAAAACAGGACTTCCTATATATGAATCTTTACCTCCGGACCATTCCGGGGCTCCTCGTGATGTCCGCGATCTCATCCGGGACTCCGAAAAACCTTCGGTCACCACCATACATAACTCTATACTACCGAAACGTCACCAAACCTTAAGTGTGCAGACCCTGCGGGTTCGAGAACTATGTAGACATGACCGAGACACCTCTACGGTCAATAACCAATGGCGGGACCTGGATGTCCACATTGGTTCCTACATATTCTACGAAGATCTTTATCGGTCAAATCTCTATGTCAAGGATTCAGTTAATCTCGTATGATGTTCCCTTTGTTCTTCGGTATGTTACTTGCCCGAGATTCGATCGTCAGTATCTCCATAACCAGTTCAACCTCGTTACTGGCAAGTCTCTTTACTCGTTCCGTAATACAAGATCCCATAAATAACACTTAGTCACATTGCTTGCAAGGCTTATTGTGATGTTGTATTACCGAGTGGGCCCTGAGATACCTCTCCGTCACACGGAGTAACAAATCCTAGTCTTGATCCATGCCAACTCAACAGACACCCTCGAAGACACCTGTAGAGCACCTTTATAGTCACCCAGTTACGTTGCGACTTTTGATACACACAAGGCACTCCTCCGATATCTGTGAGTTGCATGATCTCATGGTCATAGGAACATATACTTGACATGCAGAAAACAGTAGCAATAAACTGACACGATCACAAGCTATGTTTGTAGTTTGGGTCTTGTCCATCACATCATTCTCCCAATGATGTGATCCTGTTATGAAATGACATCTCATGTCTATGGCTAGGAAACCTTAACCATCTTTTGATCAACGAGCTAGTCCACTAGAGGCATACCAGGGACATTGTGTTTGTCTATGTATCCACACATGTATCCATGTTTCCAATTAATACAAGTATAGCATGGATAATAAATGATTATCATGAACAAGGAAATACAATAATAAACACTTTATCTATTGCCTCTAGGGCATATTTCCAACTGTCTCCCACTTGAACTAGAGTCAATAATGTAGTTCACATTACTATGTGATTTACATTGTAATGAATCGAACACCCATGCAGTTCTTGTGTTGATCATGTTTAGCCCTTGTAAGAGGTTTAGTTAACGGGTCTGCAACATTCACATCCGTGTGCACTTCGCAAATATTTATGTCTTTCTCCATGATGTAATCGCGGATGGAGTTGAAGCTTCGCTTTATGTGCCCGGTCCTCTTGTGAAACCTTGGTTCCTTAGCCAGAGCAATGGCACCAGTGTTGTCACAGAACAGGTTCATTGGATTCAGTGCACTGGGAACTACTCCAAGATCTGTCATGAACTGCTTCATCGAGACACCTTCCTTCGCCGCCTCCGAGGCTGCGATGTATTCCGCTTCGCACATAGAATCAGCTACCACGCTTTGCTTGGAACTGCACCAGCTTAGCACTCCCCCGTTAAGAATAAATACGTATCCGGTTTGCGATTTAGTGTCGTCCGGATCAGTGTCAAAGCTTGCATCAACGTAACCCTTTATGACGAGCTCTTCATCACCTCCATAAACGAGAAACATTTCCTTAGTCCTTTTCAGGTACTTAAGGATATTCTTGACCGCTTGCCAGTGCTCCATTCCAGGATCACTTTGAAACCTTCCGGCCATACTTATGGCAAGGCTGACATCGGGTCTTGTGCACAGCATTGCATACATGATAGAGCCTATGGCTGAAGCATAGGGGATGACACTTATCTTTTCTCTATCTTCTACAGTTACTGGGCATTGAGTCTTACTCAACTTCACACCTTGTAACACTGGCAAGAACCCCTTCTTGGACTGTTCCATTTTGAACTTCTTCAAAACTTTATCAAGGTATGTGCTCTGTGAAAGTGCTATTAAGCGTCTCGATCTATCTCTATAGATCTTAATGCCTAATATGAAAGCAGCTTCTCCTAGGTCCTTCATTGAAAAACTCTTGTTCAAATATTCCTTCACGCTTTCCAGCATTTCTATATTGTTTCCAATCAGCAATATGTCATCCACATATAATACTAGAAACGCTATAGAGGTCCCGCTCACTTTCTTGTAAATACAAGCTTCTCAGTAAACTTGTATAGACTCAAACGCTTTGATCACCTCATCAAAGCACTTATTCCAACTCTGAGATGCTTGCACCAGTCCATAAATGGATCACTGGAGTTTACATACTTTGTCAGCATTCTCTAGATCGACAAAACCTTCGGGTTGCATCATATACAACTCTTCCTCAAGGAAACCGTTGAGGAACGCTGTTTTGACATCCATCTGCCAAATTTCATAGTCGAAATAAGCAACTATTGCTAACATGATTCTGACAGACTTAAGCATCGCTACGGGTGAGAAAGTCTCATCGTAGTCAAGTCCTTGAACTTGTGAAAAACCCTTTGCCACAAGTCGAGATTTATAGACGGTGACATTACCGTCCGCGTCTGTCTTCTTCTTAAAGATCCATTTGTTCTGAATGGCCTTTTGCCCTTCAGGTAATACTTCCAAAGTCCATACTTTGTTTTTATACATGGATCCCATCTCAGATTTCATGGCCTCTAACCATTTCTCGGAATCCGGGCCCATCACTGCTCCTCCATAGCTCGTAGGTTCATTGTTGTCCAACAACATAACCTCCAAGACAGGGTTGCCGTACCACTCAGGGGTAGTACGCGGCCTTGTCGGCCTACGAGGTTCAATAGCAACTTGATCTGAAGCTTCATGATCATCATCATTAACTTCCTCTTCTACCGTCATAGGTTCCACAGAAACATCTTTCTGCACTGCGCTACTTTCTGGTTGAAGTAAAGGTTCAATAACCTCATCAAGCTCTATTTTCCTCCCACTCAATTCTTTCGAGAGAAACTCTTTCTCAAGAAATGTTCCGTTTTTAGCGACAAACACTTTTCCTTCGGATCTGAGATAGAAGGTATACCCGACTATCTCTTTTGGGTATCCTATGAAGACACATTTCTCCGCTTTGGGTTCCAGCTTTTCAGGCTGAAGCTCTTTGACATAAGCATCACATCCCCAAACTTTAAGAAACGACAACTTATGCTTCTTGCCAAACCACAGTTCATATGGCGTCATCTCAACGGATTTTGATGGTGCCCTATTTAAAGTGAATGCAGCCGTCTCTAATGCATAACCCCAAAACGATAGTGGCAAATCAGCAAGAGACATCATAGAATGCACCATATCTAATAAGGTTCGATTACGACGTTCGGACACACCATTACGCTGTGGTGTTCCGGGCGGTGTCAACTGTGAAACAATTCCACACTGTCTTAAGTGACTGCCAAACTCATAACTCAGATATTCACCTCCTCGATTAGATCGCAGGAACTTAATCTTCTTGTTACGATGATTCTCAACTTCACTCTAAAATTGCTTGAACTTTTCAAACGTTTCAGACTTGTGTTTCATTAAGTAAATATACCCATATCTACTTAAGTCATCAGTGAAGGTGAGAAAATAACGATATCCACCACTCGCTGTAACATTCATTGGACCGCACACATCAGTATGTATGATTTCCAATAAGTCACTCGCCTGTTCCATTGTTCCAGAGAACGGCGTTTTAGTCATCTTGCCCATGAGGCATGGTTCACATGTGTCAAGTGATTCAAAATCAAGTGACTCCAAAAGCCCATCAGCATGGAGCTTCCTCATGCGTTTTACACCAATATGACCTAAACGGTAGTGCCACAAGAAAGTGGTACTATCATTATCAACTCTACATCTTTTGGCATCAATGTTATGAACATGTGTGTCATCACTTTCAAGATTCAATATGAATAAACCCTAACATTGGGTGCATTACCATAAAAGATATTACTCATATAAATAGAACAACCTTTATTCTCTGATTTAAATGAGTAATCGTCTCACAATAAACAAGATCCAGATATAATGTTCATGCTTAACGCAGGCACTAAATAACAATTATTCAGGTTCATCACTAATCCCGATGGTAATCTAAGAGAGAGCGTGCCGACGGCGATCACATCAACCTTGGAACCATTTCCCACGCGCATCGTCACTTCGTCCTTTGCCAGCCTTTGTTTATTCCGTAGTTCCTGCTTTGAGTTGCAAATGTGAGCAACCGAACCGGTATCAAATACCCAGGCACTACTACGAGAGCTAGTAAGGTACACATCAATAACATGTATATCATATATACCTTGTTTGTCGTTGGCCGCTTCTTGTCAGCCAGGTACTTGGGGCAGTTCTGCTTCGAGTGACCAGTTCCGTTGCAATGAAAGCACTCAGTTTCTGGCTTGGGTCCATGCTTGGGCTTCTTTACAGGAGTAGCAACGTCTTTGCCATCCTTCTTGGTTTTACCCTTCTTGCCCTTGCCCTTAACTTTGCCATTTTTTTGAAACTAGTGGTTTTATTGACCATCAACACTTGATGTTCTTTCTGGATTTCAGACTCAGCGACTTTTAGCATCGCAAACAGTTCGATGACTGACTTGTTCATCCCGTGCATATTATAGTTCATCACAAAGCTCTTGTAACTATGTGGCAGTGATTGAAGAACTCTGTCAGTGTTTGCCTCTGGCGGAAGGGCAATTCCCAACTCCACTAGATGAGTTGAATACCCAGACATTCTGAGTATATGTTCACTGATAGACCCGTTCTCCTCCATCTTGCAAGCATAGAACTTATCGAAGGTGTCATACCTCTCGATCTGGGCGTTCTTCTGAAAGATAAACTTCAACTCCTGGAACATCTCATATGCTCCATGATGTTCAAAATGTCTTTGAAGTCCCGGTTCTAAGCCATACAATATTGCACACTGAACTATTGAGTAATCTCCAGTACATGCCTCCCAAGCGTTCTTAACGTCTTCGGAGGTAATGTCTTCTGGTTGGTCACCAAGCGGTGCATCAAGGACATATGATTTCTGGGAAGCCGTGAGGATAATCCTCAGATTACGGTCCCAGTCAACAAAGTTACTTCCATCATCTTTCAGTTTAGCTTTCTCTAGGAACGCATTAAAATTCAGGGGTGCTACTGCGCGAGCCATTGATCTACAACATAAATATGCAAAGTTTACTTAGACTATTGTTCAAGATAATGAGTTTAGTTAATCAAATTACTAAAGCTCCCACTCAAATTGACATCCCTCAGGTCATCTGAGTGTCACATGATCCAAATCCACCAACTCAAGTCTGATCATCACGTGAGTTGAGGTGGCTTCAATGGTGAACATCATTATGTTGATCATATCTACTATATGACTCATGTTCGACCTTTCGGTCTCTTGTGTTCCGAGGCCAAGTCTGTACATGCTAGGCTCGTCAAGTTTAACCCGAGTGTTCTACCTGTGCAACACTGGCTTGCACCCGTTGTATGTGAACGTAGAGTCTATCACACCCGATCATCACGCGGTGTCTCAACACAACGAACTTTCGCAATGGTGCACACTCGGGGAGAACACAATTTGATCTTGAAATTTAAGTGAGGGATCACCTTATAATGCTACCATCATACTAAGCAAAACAAGGTGCATAAAGGGATTAACATCACATGCAATTCATAAGTGACATGATATGGCCATGAACTTGTGCTTTTGATCTCCATCTTGAAAGCACCGGCATGATCTCCATCGTCACCGGCACGACACCATGATCTCCATCATCTTGATCTCCATCAATGTGTCGCCAACGAGGTTGTCACGCCCTGCATGCTTCTACTACTATTGCTACCGTGTAGCGATAAAGTAAAGCATTACATAGTGCTTAATGATTGACACGCAGGTCATATAATAATTAAAGACAACCCTATGGCTCCTGCCGGTTGCCGTACTCATCGACATGCAAGTGGTGATAATCTATACATCACATGATCATCTCATACATCACATATATCACATCATGTAATTGGCCATATCACATCACAACATACCCTGTAAAAACAAGTTAGACGTCCTCTAATTGTTGTTGCATGTTTTACGTGGCTGCTACGAGTTTCTAGCAAGAACGATTCTCACCTACGCATAAACCACAACGGTGATACATAATCTTCTTTTCAACCTTCTCAAGGACCGCCTTTGTCGAATCCAATCCAACTAAAGTGAGAGAAACTGCCACCCGCAAGCCATCTAGGCAACAAGTTGCGTCGAGGGAACCGGTCTCTCCCAAGCGTACGAGTAATTATGGTCCGAGCCCCTTCATCTCACAATACCGTTGAACCAAAATCCGACCAAGGGAGGAACAAATCTAAGCATGAATGCCCACAAACCTTCTGTGTTCTACTCGAGATCTCATCTACACATAGACCTAGCTCATGAGGCCACTGTTGTGGGAACGTTGCATGGGAAAGAAAAATTTCCTACGCACACGCAGATCTATCCATGGTGATGAGCATCTACGAGAGGGAGAGTGGATCTACATACCCTTGTAGATCGCTAAGCGGGAAGCGTTAAGAAACGCAGTTGGTGTAGTCGAACGTCTTCATGATCCAAATCGCCGTGCATCCCGCAATCCAATCACGATCCGTCCCGTGATCCAATCATGATCTGTCCCGCGATCCGATCACGATCCGTCCCACGAACTTGATCACGATCCTTCCGATCTAGCACCGAACAGACGGCACCTCCGCGTTCAGCACACGTACAGCTTGATGACGATCTCCACCATCTTGATCCAGCAAGAAGGAGTGGAGAGGAAGAAGAGTTCTCCAGCAGCCTGACGGCGCTCCGGCGATGGTGGTGGAGCAATTCCGGCAGGGCTTCGCCTAAGCACTACAGAAATCCGATCTAGAGGAGAAACTATGCACTGGAGGAACGGGTAGCACGTGGCTGAAATTCTAGTGCAAAAACACTAAAACCTCCAGTATATATAAGAGGAGAGGAGGAGAGGAGTCAGACTTGGCTTCCCAAGCCAAGGGCTTCGGCCGAACCAACTAGGATTGGAGGACTCTCCTCCAATCTTAGTAGGACTAGGATTCGTTCCTTTTTTTTTTCCTTTTTCCACCTTTTCCTATTGGTTTTTTTTCCTCCAGCCACATGGGCGTTGTGTGGGAGTTTCCACCAGCCCACTAAGGGATGATATTCACTCTCCCGCAGACCATGAAGCCTCTTGGGTCGAAATACCCCTCCCAGAGGTCTCCCGGTACACTACCGGAACTCCCGGTACACTACCAATGAGCCCGAAACTTTTCCGGTGACCAAAACAGGACTTCCTATATATGAATCTTTACCTCCAGACCATTTCGAAGCTACTCATGATGCCTGGGATGTCATCTAGGACTCTGAACAACCTTCGGTCACCACCATACATAACTCTATACTATCGAAACGTCACCAAACCTTAAGTGTGCAGACCCTGCGGGTTCGAGAACTAAGTAGACATGACCGAGACACCTCTATGGTCAATAAAAAATGGTGGGACATGGATGTCCACATTGGTTCCTACATATTCTACGAAGATCTTTATCGGTCGAACCTCTGTGTCAAGGATTCAGTTAATCCCGTATGATGTTCCCTTTGTTCTTCGGTATGTTACTTGCGCGATATTCGATCGTCGGTATCTCCATACCTAGTTCAACCTCATTACTGGCAAGTCTCTTTACTCGTTCCGTAATACAAGATCCCATAACTAACACTTAGTCACATTGCTTGCAAGGCTTATTGTGATGTTGTATTACCGAGTGGGCCCTGAGATACCTCTCCGTCATACGGAGTAACAAATCCCAGTCTTGATCCATGCCAACTCAACAGACACCCTTGGAGACACCTGTAGAGCACCTTTATAGTCACCCAATTATGTTGCGATGTTTGATACACACAAGGCACTCCTCTGATATCTGTGAGTTGCATGATCTCATGGTCATAGGAACATATACTTGACATGCAGAAAACAATAGCAATAAACTGACATGATCACAAGCTATGTTTGTAGTTTGGGTCTTGTCCATCACATCATTCTCCTAATTATGTGATCCCGTTATCAACTGACATCTCATGTCCATGGCTAGGAAACCTTGACCATCTTTTGATCAACGAGCTAGTCCACTAGAGGCATACCAGGGACATTGTGTTTGTCTATGTATCCACACATGTATCCATGTTTCCAATTAATACAATTATAGCATGGATAATAAATGATTATCATGAACAAGGAAATACAATAATAAACACTTTATTTATTGCCTCTAGGGCATATTTCCAACAGTAGTATCCTCGGATCATCTTGTCATCTCTTGACTTGGGCATCAAGGTATGCCTGAGAATAGTGTTCATGGTACGGAGGCCTGCTTGCAGATAGTAGATGGATCCTAGCTTGTGAGATTGCACTTTGTTTGCGAGGATAGGAGTATACATATCCTTCATGGCATTGTGGATCACCTTGGATTGTGAGTATACATCCAAGTCACCATCCTGAACCTCTGAAACTCCTAGAAGTGCAGCCCACTCATCAACAGTGGATTCATACCTTGCTCCTTTAGTCATCCATACAATTCTACCATCTCTATAGAAATGTGTAGTGGAGTACAATTGCATGATCATCTCATCGTTCCATGCAGTAAGCTCTTTGCCAATGAACTCATCCAGACCAATGCAGTGGAAATTATCTTGGACACATGGAAAGTAGTCCTCATTCTCCTTAATGAATTTCCAATCAACATATCTCATATCACTAACAGCTGGCTCTTGTCTAGCAGCACTGTCTCATAAAAGTCATGTTGCTCTCTGGTGTAGAACTTGTAGTTAACAACAATTTTCTTTCGTTGGGCATGTGGATCTATAGCTCTCCAAGCCCTCAATCCTGAGTCTTTTCTTTTCTTCATATCTTCAGCAACTAAGTGGCCGACATCATGTACTGGAAGATGTGGTCTAAGCTTCATGAATGTAGCCAAGTCATCATCATCTTCAAATATGGAGGCAGTTCCTTTGTTCTTTTTAGAAGCCGGATATCTCTGGTAGTACTCTTTGACTTCTGTGCAGCAACCTTCTTGGATGTAGGCTTGGTGCTCTTGGATGTGCCAGTCTTTGGCATTGCATTAGCCATAAGCTTCTTGGTCTTCTTCTTGGGAGGAGCCTTTGCAGCTGGCTCATCCTCCTCTTCCTCAGCAGCAGCACGAGTAGCCTCCTCTGGATCTTCATACATCGAAGTAGTTCTGCCAATCACATGAATAATCCTCTTCCTGGCTTTCTTCTCCCATGCCTTATTAGGCATAGACTTCCTTGGGGGATCAACATACATTGTAGCCCTAGCACTCTCATGTGATGTGATAGTCTCAGAGTTGGCATAGACCTTGCTGACAACTCTTCTGGAAGAAGTAGATTGTAGCGACCCGACCTGAAAGGTCGAATCTCCGGTGTTTCCGTACCATCCCAAGATCATGCTGGTACACACACGGTACATCAATGTATATATCAAAGGGAAATCACACAACATTTATTAATCGTAAATCTCATATCGAGTCCTTTATTACAATAAGGATTACAATAAAGTGGCTGAAGGCCAACTCATGAGAATATCTAAATCTTGCGGAAGCTTCAAAGGTAGTGAAGTCCATCTGACTCCAAGGGCATCTCACCGAGCTAGAGCGTATCCTCACTCCTGGTCGGAAAAATACTCTGCAACATGATATGTTGCAGCCGTGTAGGTCAGCATATGGAATATACCGGCAAAGTCACAAGAGAGGGGTGAAAAGATAATCATCTAATCTACATGCGTATATGGCAGGTGGGGTAGTAAGTTTTTGCGTAAAGCCAATTTTCCTACATCAAGAGAGGGCTAAGCAAAATTATTACTAAGTTGGTTGATTAATGAGATGGTTCCACCAACCAATTCTCATACCCAAGTTATTAATACCCACATCATCAAATTAATTGTGTTGAGGGTTCCGGAAGTTTTCAGCTCCTTTGACTCAATTCGTCCATGACCGTGGACACGGCTAATCGATTAGGTTTGAGTACTCTGCAGAGTTTTGCACACGTTCCCCACAAGATTTGGTCGCCTCCGTTTGATTTCTCGCACTTCAGGGTGTTTGAGAAACGGATGACCAAAACATGGTCTTCCAAAGGGTTTCCCTGCGACTCTGTCGGTGCCCATCCTTTCCTACCGTTCTTCTACCTCTCGTAGCACCGCCTGTCCAGGGTCACCACGATATCCAACCAAGCTAGAGCCCATAATGACTTGTGGCTATGCAGGTAAGCCTTGGGTCTTAAAGCATCCATCCATCTCTTTGTGCCTGGGTGGACCTTTCCGCATAAATACTGGCACATCTCCAGCATCATCTAGGCTAACCACTGGTTTCTCCAGGGCGCCGTTCAACCATCATCCACCTAGAGGTATATTGAAAACTTGGAAATCTTGGAGTCTTGATCATCATAGTAGGTCTTGAAATTATTATCTCACACTCTCGTGAATCACACAACCAACCCCGTCTACTAATAGCATAGCAAAATGTAAAACGATGTTTCCCGGGCCAAATGTGTCAAAGGGTTGAGGGGGTACCTACCACATGATACTACAACAAGTAATCAAGTTTCCAATTTACCTAATTTTCATGCAATTGGGGTGATGGAAGAACTAATGCAATAAAACATAGGTATACATGATCAAAGTGACTTGCCTGATTGACGATCTTCGTACTCGAGGGACTCTAGGTAACAAGCTTCGCACACCGGATGATCTAACGAATCAAACAAGAGCACTCAATAAGCATACGACAAAATATTGTAACTCACAAAAATTAGGAATGAACTAGTAATCACTCAAGACAAAACAAGGCACAATCAAAAGAAAAGAAGATCAACACATAGTTTGGGTTTTCTAAAGTTGATGGGTAGACTACTACTAACAACATAGAATTATAGGTATTAAGAAAACAATAGTTGACAGAAAAAACAATAGAAATATTTTATTAATAAACAAAATTAAATCCATTTAAAGTTTTGTTAAGAAAAATCTTAGTAGGGTCTTAAAAGTTTTGGTAAACACTACTACATGAAGTGGGATAGAGTTTATTAACCATAGAGTGAAATAAACTATAATTTTATTAATAAAAAAATTCTCCTAACAGAAAAGAATTTACTAAAACTTTTCTTAGAAAATAGAATTTAATTATCTAAAACTTTGTTAAAGGAAACTATTACTAACTAGTTTGTTTTAATCAAATTAAACCTAGTTGAAAAAGAGTAAAGATTCCTATAACAATATAGAAATAAACTAAGCAAATTACATTTTTATTAACAGCAAGTCAATCACCTAAAGTTTAAACAACAGAACCTACTAAAAAAAATATGACTAACTCAGATTTAAACTAACTAAAAACTAAATTATTTAAACTATACTAACCACTAGGCAGATTCTGTTTATAGCTAAAACACTAAACAAATTCATCCTAAAAATTCTCAAACTAAGCATGGTGACAGTCCTAACTAATAACAATCAGTAGCAAAAAGATTCATGCAAAAATCTATTTTTAAAGTCTGGTTATTCAGATTTGAGTAGTTTGAGCAAATTTGATTAAATTCAAATTTAAAGTTCAAATTTAAATTCTAAGACTATAGGGTGAAACTACATGAAATATGTGACCTAATGCAAAAGAATTAACTAAAAACACCAAATATTTTAAAAGATATGATAAAAACAAAATTAGGATGCATTCTGTTTTCTAAAACAGAAAAGAAAAAGAAAAAACTAACGATCGGACAGGGGCTACGTGTCAGGTTCCTATTG
Source organism: Hordeum marinum (assembly GCA_022496015.1). Classification (NCBI taxonomy): domain Eukaryota; kingdom Viridiplantae; phylum Streptophyta; class Magnoliopsida; order Poales; family Poaceae; genus Hordeum; species Hordeum marinum. The sequence continues at coordinate 362,967,297 of CM039675.1, read as the reverse complement.
GTCGAAGGAGCGTGCGTGCAGGTGTTTGTGGGTGGTCGACCGAATGTTAGAGGATACCGGTTCGAGTTATAAATGGATCTAATCTCACGCGTAGACTACGGATCCGACGACTACGGTGGAGACGGCGACTTACAGAGAGGGGATCGGGGTTCTCCGGCGAGTTCGACGGCGGCCGGTGGTCGAAAGTGGTCGAGGAGGATGCTGTGGTGGTCGGGGGGCGGTGTCCGAGGTGCTCAGGCGACGGCGGCGAGGCTCCGGAGTAGTCTGGTGGTGTTGGAGAGGGCTGGGGTGACGGAGACGACGGGCACGAGCTCGGGAAAGATCCGGTGGGGATCCGAACTCCGGCGAGTTCGTGTGGGGTGGTTCTGGCGAGGGCAGAGTGGGGCTCAGGGCGGAATGGAGAGAGGAGAGTGAGGGCTATTTATAGGACCAGGCGCGGGGTCGGGGGAGGAAAAAAGGAGGGAGATCCGGGAGAGGAATCTCCGGCGACGGCGGCGCGCGCACAAGGAAGAGGATGACCGCACGGATGGCGCCCTCGGACAATGGGCCCAACTCATTAGTGAGAGGGAGAGCAGCGTCAGCGCGTCGGTCGGCCGGTTCATAATGAATTCGCGAGTTAATGCCCGTGGGCCAACCCGTTTTCAAATAAATTTGTTTCCTTTTTTAATATCCAGAGCAGTAAAACTCATTTAAAAGCATTCAAAACATTTCCAATTAGAGGAAATATATATATCAAAATGATCAGGAGAATCAATGCTATTTAATGAACATTTTTCCTCTGTCATTTGAATACTTTGGAAAAAATAATTATTTTCAGAAAATGCCTATTTGGTTTTAAAAGCTTTTGCAAATATTTTTCAAAATAACCCCTGGTGTTTATTGTTCAAATAAATCACCAAGAAGTCCCTGATGTGGAGTGTCATGTTACTCCTCTCTTTCTTTGAACTTTTCCAGAAGTTTTCAACTAGGTGAAACAAGAAAAGGGGAAAGATGAAAGTGCATTTCAGAAATTCAAAAGAAACACTTCAACCATTATATTCATTCAAACAATGTGATGATGATGCATAGCTATATTTCATAACATTCCAAAATGAAATTTTGGGATGTTACAAACCTACCCACCTTAAGATGAATCTCGCCCTCGAGATTCGGGTTGGCTAGAAAATAGGTGCGGATAGTCTCTACGAAGATCTTCTTCACGCTCCCAGGTGGCTTCTTCCTCGGTGTGGTGACTCCACAGAACCTTACAGAACTTGATGATCTTGCTGTGGGTAACTCTGTTGGTAGTCTCGAGGATCCTGACAGGCTTCTCCTCGTAAGTCAGATTACTGTCAAGCTGTATGGCCTCTAGGGGCACGATGTCTCTCAAAGGAATATCAGCCATCTCAGCATGGCATTTCTTCAGCTGGGAAACATGGAAAACATCATGAACTCCGGACAATCCTTCCGGCAATTCCAGCTTGTATGCAACTTCGCCTCTACGTTCAAGAATTTTGTAGGGGCCTATGAACCTGGGTGCTAACTTTCCTTTAACACCAAACCTCTTGATTCCTCGAAGTGGGGACACACGAAGATATGCTCGGTCTCCCACTTCATACGTCACTTCCTTGCGTTTGCTGTCAGCATAACTCTTGAGTCTGTCACGAATCAGCTTGACTTTCTCTTCAGAATCTCGGATAAGGTCGGGACCAAAAAGTTTTCGGTCTCCTACACCATCCCACATCAATGGTGTTCTGCACCTCCTTCCGTATAAAGCCTCGAAAGGGGCCATCTTCAGACTGGTCTGATAACTGTTGTTGTATGAAAATTCTGCATAAGGTAAGTTGTCATCCCAACTAGATCCATAATCTAGCGCACAAGCTCTCAACATGTCCTCCAGAATCTGGTTGACTCTCTCAGTCTGTCCATCGGTCTGCGGATGAAAAGTTGTACTGAACTCCAGCCTCGTACCCAAAGTTTCATGTAACTGATGCCAAAACTTTGAGGTAAATTGTGTTCCTCTATCTAACACGATACTCCTCGGAACTCCATGCAGACACATGATCCTGGTCATGTATATCTTGGCTAACTTAGCACTGGTATAGGTGGTCTTCACTAGAATGAAATGAGCCACCTTGGTCAAGTTATCTATCACTACCCAGATGGAATCATAACCTGAACGGGTCCTGGGTAATCCTGTGATGAAGTCCATACCAAGCTTTTCCCATTTCCACTCAGGTATCGGCAAAGGTTGGAGTAACCCTGCTGGTTTCTGATGTTTCGCCTTTACTCGCTGACAAACATCACATATTACAACATGTTCTTCAATATCCTTCTTCATACTGGTCCACCAATAACTTTCCTTCAAGTCCAGATACATCTTGATGTTGCCTGGGTGTATCGAGTATGGTGAATCATGGGCTTCCTGAAGTATCAACTTCCTGAGCTCTGGGTCATTGGGCACATAGATTCGGTTCTCGAACCACAAAGTTCCGTGTTCATCCTCACAAAAACCTTTAGCTTTACCATCTTTCATTCTTTGCTTAATCTCAGCTATCTCCTTGTCCGTCTTCTGGGCTTCATGAATTCTTTCGGTCAAGGTGGACTGGATCTCCAGTGTGGCAACATATCCTCTTGGAACTATCTCTAGCCGGAGCTCTCTGAGATCATCGGCTAACTCCTGGGATAATCCTCCCGCGGTGAGTGTGTTTACATAAGTTTTCCGACTCAAGGCATCTGCTACCACATTTGCCTTACCTGGATGATAATGCAATCTCATGTCATATTCCTTGATTAACTCTAACCATCTCCTCTGCCTGAGGTTCAACTCTTTCTGCGTGAAGATATACTTCAGTCTCTTATGATCGGTGTAAACATCACAACTATTTCCGACAAGGAAATGTCTCCAGGTCTTGAGTGCGTGCACTACGGCTGCTAGTTCCAAATCATGGGTGGCATAATTCAACTCATGAGGTCGTAGTTGTCTGGATGCATAAGCTACAACCTTTCCATCTTGCATGAGTACTCCTCCAAGTCCTTGACGTGAAGCATCACAATAAATTTAGAAGTCCTTCCGAATATTGGGCAAAATCAACACTGGGGCTATGACCAAACGTTTCTTTAACTCCTGGAAACTGGCTTCACATTCCTCAGTCCAAATATACTTAGACTCTTTCTTCAACAACTCCGTCATGGGCTTGGCAATCTTTGAGAAATTCTCAATGAACCTCCGGTAGTATCCGGCAAGTCCGAGGAAACTGCGGATCTCCTTAACTGAGGTGGGTGACTTCCACTCGGTGACGGCTTCAACCTTAGCGGGGTCCACTGCTATTCCATCTCCGGAAATAACATGTCCAAGGAATCCGACTTCCGTCAGCCATAATTCACATTTACTGAACTTGGCATACAACTGATGCTCTTTAAGCTTCTCCAGAACTAAACGCAAATGTTCCTTGTGTTCTTCCTTGCTCTTGGAGAATATCAATATGTCATCGATGAACACCACGACAAACTTGTCCAGGTATTCCATGAATACTTTGTTCATCAAACTCATGAAGTAAGCAGGAGCATTTGTCAAACCAAAAGACATGACAGTATACTCATACAAGCCATACCTTGTGGTGAAAGCTGTTTTGGGTATATCGTATTCACGAATTTTCAATTGGTGATACCCTGATCGAAGATCGATCTTGGAGAATACTTTGGCTCCTACGAGCTGATCAAACAAGTCATTAATCATCGGTAGAGGGTACTTGTTCTTGATAGTCACCTCGTTCAATGCACGATAATCGACTACCATCCTCAAGGTTTTATCCTTCTTCTCCACCAAAAGTACTGGGGCTCCCCAAGGTGAAGAACTTGGGCGAATATATCCCTTGTCCAATAACTCCTTAATTTGCTTCTTGATTTCTAATAGATCATTTGCGGGCATCCGATAGGGTCTCTTGGAAATTGGGGTTGTCCCTGGTAGTAACTCTATCAGAAACTCAATCTCTCTATCTGGTGGCATGCCTGGTAATTCCTCCGAGAATACATCCGGAAAGTCTTTTACCACAGGTACTTCCTCCTGAACAACTCCTGTGAGGGAATTTAACCGAGCACTCATACGTGTGCGTCGGGATACATACTTAATCCTCTTGTTCTCCGGAGTGGTGAGTGAAATAGACTTGCTGGGACAGTCAAGATTTCCTTCATACTTGGACATCCAATCCATGCCTAGGATTACATCCAATCCCTGCGATTCTAAGACAATGAGGTCGGTGGGAAAAACATGGTTTCCTATATTGAGCTTCAAGGCACGGCATCCTATCCCTGCCATCATCATGCCTCCTGGGGAACTGACCTTAAACGGCTGACTAAGGGTTTTGGTGGGCAAACCATACTTTTCCACAACTACCCTTGATATGAATGAATGAGTTGCACCAGAATCAAAAAGTACTGTAACTGGACGTGAATGCAATAAAAATTTACCAAACACAGTCTCGGGCTGATCATAGACTTCCTCCACATCAATGTGGTTCACCTGAGCACGGGGAAAAGGGTTGGGCTTCTTAGCTGCTGAGTTGCCGTTGTTGTTGCCGTTTCCATTTCCCTGCTTGCTCTGGGGACACTCAGTAGCATAGTGCCCTGTCTTCTGGCACTTGAAATAGGTGATGTGGCTTAGATCCTTCTGAGTAGGAGCATGACGGTGCTGGTTGTTGTTCCCATTCCCATTGTCAGTCTTGAAGTTGCCATGGTTGGGATGGGCATTCCCATTTCCTCCATGGTTGTGGCCTCCATGGTTGTGCACGGCATGAGTGTGCCTTCAAAACTTACCGGTTCCTGATCCGGTATTCCCTGAGTACGGGGAGTAGCGGGGCTTCTGATGAGCTCCAGAGTTGAACTTCCCCTGAGTATACTTCCTCTTGCGGTTCTCAATTTGTTGTTGTTTTCCCTCCAAGATGAGGGCCTTGTCCACCAGCTCTTGGTAGTTATTGAAAGTAGCCACTATCAGCTGCATGCTCAACTCATCGTTGAGTCCTTCCAAAAACTTCTCCTGCTTGGCCGCATCATTGGCCACATCTCCTGGTGCATAACGGGCCAACATGCTGAATTCGTCCACATATTGGGCCACAAAGCGATTACCCTGGCGCAAGTTGCGAAACTCGCGCTTCTTCAGACTCATGGCTCCAGCTGAGACATGAGCGGTGCGGAAAGCTTGCTTGAATTGTTCCCAAGTCACATCAGCAATAGGGTATGTGGTGGTGTAGTTCTCCCACCATGAAGCTGCTGGTCCTTCGAGTTGATGTGCGGCAAAGCGCACCTTCTCAGCGTCAGTACATCCAGCGGTGACGAGTTCCCTCTCCATCTTATAGAGCCAATCATCTGCCACAATGGGCTCAGTGCTACTGGAGAAGGTTGGGGGGTTCAGTCTCAGAAAACGGGTGAGGTTGTCACCCTGAGGTGGATGGTGGTTGTTGTTGTTCTGGTTGTTGGTCTGATTCTGGATCAATAGCTGCATCAGTGCATTCTACTGCTGGAGGAGTTGCGTGAGTTTCGGCGGGAAAGTGAAATCGGAATCACATTGTGGAGGCATCTTGCTATTTTCAGAGGGATGAGAATTAGAATAGAACAAGGGCCTAGAAAGAAAATCACTATCCATATGCAATGCACAAACATGTCACATCAAGCACTCATTCATTTATTCAACTCAAAGTCACACATCGAGATACAAATCTCCATTCAAACTAAACATCGACCTACACTTTAACATTGAAAATAAAAGATACATGGGGGGCATAACTAAAGTTTTCCTCAAAAGTACATGGTGACTGAGCCTCCTCCAGTGGTGCTCTCCTCATAGTCATCATCGTCGCTGATGAAAGGAGCCAAGTCTCCCTCGGGATGAAGATATTCACCCATGTCCATCTGTTCCTCCAGAGTTGCGATGCGAGTGTTTAGCTTGTCGATCCTCTCTAAGAAATCCTTCACCTCATACTCATGCTCGTACTCGGCTTCCCGTGACTCAGCTTCGAGGTCAATCTCACGGTTCATCAGCCTCTTGATCGTCTTCGTGTCGGCACGCACCCGAAGCTCCAAGGTCCTGACGTGCGTCTCCAAGGTCTGGATATAGGAAATGGTGGTGTCTCCAGTGGGAGTGGTTATGATGTTTCCATGGGCATCCCTGCGACAAACCACGTTGAGTCCTGGTGAAATGGTTCCACCTCTGTATTCCTACTGAATACGTCCAAGGGCACGATGAATGGCCATGTCTCTCCCAAGTATCCAGCTGGGTGCCACAAACTTGAAGTCGATGGGTTCCTTCCGATTCCCAAAGGTCTTCCCTGGAATGTGCACCTCGATCTTGTAGCGTCCGTCTTGTGGAAAAGACATGGTAGGAGTCCCGGTGATGCTCGGCAAAGCAATCCTCACGTCCCTGACGATCCTCATCAGCTCCTTGCCAAAGGGCATCGTTGCGTTAGGCTGGCAAAACTCCATGATCAACACTGGGATGAAGGTGGCCATCTATAAATTTTGAAATAATCGGAGGGAAGTCATAAACGAGTAGATGAGAGTATAAGAATTTTAAAGACAAAAGGGAAATAAGTCCTAAGGCTTTCCAATCCTAGAGGTTACGTCCTACGGTCAGCGTGTGCTCTGATACCATTTCTGTAGTGACCCGTCCTGAAAGGTCGAATCTCCGGTGTTTCCATACCATCCCAATATCATGCTGGTACACACACGGTACATCAATGTATATACCAAAGGGAAATCACACAACATTTATTAATCGTAAATCTCATATCGAGTCCTTTATTACAATAAAGATTACAATAAAGTGGCTGAAGGCCAACTCATGAGAATATCTAAATCTTGCGGAAGCTTCAAAGGTAGTGAAGTCCATCTGACTCCAAGGGCATCTCACCGAGCATGGAGCGTATCCTCACTCCTGGTCGGAAAAAATACTCTGCAACATGATGCGTTGCAGCCGTGTAGGTCAGCATATGGTATATGCTGGCAAAGTCACAAGAGAGGGGTGAAAAGATAATCATCTAATCTACATGCATATATGGCAGGTGGGGTAGTAAGTTTTTGCGTAAAGCCAATTTTCCAACATCAAGAGAGGGCTAAGCAAAATTATTACTAAGTTGGTTGATTAATGAGATGGTTCCATCAACCAATTCTCATACCCAAGTTATTAATACCCACATCATCATATTAATTGTGTTGAGGGTTCCGGAAGTTTTCAGTTCCTTTGGCTCAATTCGTCCATGACCGTGGACACGGCTAATCGATTAGGTTTGAGTACTCTGCAGAGTTTTGCACACGTTCCCCACAAGATTTGGTCTCCTCCGTTTGATTTCTCGCACTTCAGGGTGTTTGAGAAACGGATGACCAAAACATGGTCTTCCAAAGGGTTTCCTTGCGACTCTGTCGGTGCCCATCCTTTCCTGCCGTTCTTCTACCTCTCGTAGCACCGCCTGTCCAAGGTCACCACGATATCCAACCAAGCCAGAGCCCATAATAACTTGTGGCTGTGCAGGTAAGCCTTGGGTCTTGAAGCATCCATCCATCTCTTTGTGCCTGGGTGGACCTTTCCGCATGAATACTGGCACATCTCCAACATCATCTAGGCTAACCACTAGTTTCTCCAGGGCGCCGTTTAACCATCATCCACCCAGAGGTATATTGAAAACTTGGAAATCTTGGAGTCTTGATCATCATAATAGGTCTTGAAATTATTATCTCACACTCTCGTGAATCACACAACCAACCCCGTCTACTAATAGCATAGCAAAATGTAAAACAACGTTTCCCGGGCCAAATGTGTCAAAGGGTTGAGGGGGTACCTACCACATGATACTACAACAAGTAATCAAGTTTCCAATTTACCTAATTTGCATGCAATTGGGGTGATGGAAGAACTAATGCAATAAAACATAGGTATACATGATCAAAGTGACTTGCCTGATTGACGATCTTCGTACTCGAGGGACTCTAGGTAACAAGCTTCGCACTCCGGATGATCTAACGAATCAAACAAGAGCACTCAATAAGCATACGACAAAATATTGTAACTCACAAAAATTAGGAATGAACTAGTAATCACTCAAGACAAAACAAGGCACAATCAAAAGAAAAGAAGATCAACACATAGTTTGGGTTTTCTAAAGTTGATGGGTAGACTACTACTAACAACATAGAATTATAGGTATTAACAAAACAATAGTTGACAGAAAAAACAATAGAAATATTTTATTAATAAACAGAATTAAATCCATTTAAAGTTTTGTTAAGAAAAATCTTAGTAGGGTCTTAAAAGTTTTGGTAAACACTAGTACATGAAGTGTCCTAGAGTTTATTAACCATAGAGTGAAATAAACTATAATTTTATTAATAAAACAATTCTCCTAACAGAAAAGAATTTTCCAAAACTTTTCTTAGAAAACAGAATTTAATTATCTAAAACTTTGTTAAAGGAAACTATTACTAACTAGTTTGTTTTAATCAAATTAAACCTAGTTGAAAAAGAGTAAAGATTCCTATAACAATATAGAAATAAACTAAGAAAATTACATTTTTATTAACAGCAAGTAAATCACCTAAAGTTGAAACAACAGAACCTACTAAAACAAAATATGACTAACTCTGATTTAAACTAACTAAAAACTAAATTATTTAAACTATACTAACCACTAGGCAGATTCGGTTTATAGCTAAAACACTACACAAATTCATCATTAAAATTCTCAAACTAAGCATGGTGACAGTCCTAACTAAGACCAATCAGTAGCAAAAAGATTCATACAAAAATCTATATTTAAACTCTGGTTATTCAGATTTGAGTAGTTTGAGCAAATTTGATTAAATTCAAATTTTAGAGTTCAACTTTAAATTATAAGACTACAGGGTGAAACTACATGAAATAGGTGACCTAATGCAAAAAGAATTAACTAAAAAAACCAAATATTTTAAAAGATATGATAAAAACAAAATCAGGATGCATTCTGTTTTCTAAAACAGAAAAGGAAAAGAAAAAAAACTAACGATCGGACAGGGGCTACGTGTCAGGTTCCTATTGGTCGAAGGAGCGTGCGTGCGGGTGTTTGCGGGCGGTCGACCGAACGTTAGAGGATACCGGTTCGAGTTACAAATGGATCTAATCTCGTGCGTAGACTACGGATCCGACGGCTACGATGGAGACGGCGACTTACAAAGAGGGGATCGGGGTTCTCCGGCAAGTTCGACGGTGACCGGTGGTCGAAAGTGGCCGGGGAGGATGCTGCGGTGGTCGGGGCGGTGTCCGAGGTGCTCAGGCGACGGCGGCGAAGCTCCGGAGTAGTCTGGTGGTGTCGGAGAGGGCTGGGGGTGACGGAGACGACGGGCACGAGCTCGGGAAAGATCCGGTGGGGATCCGAACTCTGGCAAGTTCGTGTGGGGTGGTTCTGGCGAGGGGAGAGTGGGGCTTGGGGTGGAATGGAGAGAGGAGAGTGAGGGCTATTTATAGGACCAGGTGCGCGGTCGGGGGAGGGAAAAAGGAGGGAGATCCGGGAGAGGAATCTCCGGCGACGGCGGCACGCGCGAGGAAGAGGATGACCGCGCGGATGGCGCCCTCGGATAGTGGGTCCGGCTCATCAGTGAGAGGGAGAGCGGCGTCAGCGTGTCGGTCGGCCGGTTCGTAATGAACTCGCGAGTTAATGCCCGTGGGCCGGCCCGTTTTCAAATAAATTCGTTTCCTTTTTTAATATCCAGAGCAGTAAAACTCATTTAAAAGCATTCAAAACATTTCCAATTATAGGAAATATATATATTAAAATGATCAGGAGAATTAATGCTATTCAATGAACATTTTTCCTCTGTCATTTGAATACTTTAAAAAAAATTATTTTTAGAAAATGCCTATTTGGTTTTAAAAGCTTTTGCAAATATTTTTCAAAATAACCCCTGGTGTTTATTGTTCAAATAAATCACCAAGAAGTCCCTGATGTGGAGTGTCATGTTACTCCTCTCTTTCTTTGAACTTTTCGAGAAGTTTTCAAATAGGTGAAACAAGAAAAGGGGAAAGATGAAAGTGCATTTCAGAAATTCAAAAGAAACACTTCAACCATTATATTCATTAAACAATGTGATGATGATGCATAGTTATATTGCATAACATTCCAAAATGAAATTTTGGGATGTTACATAGATTCAGTAGCAGACTTCTTAGAAGCTTTTCTTGCTTCTTGGTAAGAATCTCCTGAGGAGCAAAATCTGAATCTTCTTCATCAGAATTTAGCTTCTTCTTGGTCCTGGTGGCAGCCTTGGGCAACCCATGGGAGTTGGGGGTTCCTGGATCTGAAAATGAACTGGACTCTAGGCTTGTGCCTGAACTCATGTCAGCACCCTGCTCCGGCATATTCTGACTGTCCTCACTATCTAACATACTGACCCTATGAATAGAGTATAGAAGAGCAGAAGTAGATGAGTCATCACAAAATGAGGCTGGGTTTTGAAAGTTTGAACAATAGATTTTCAAAGTTTTTGCATTCTGTCAAATGAAAATCGATACAGCCGAAGCAAGATTTTTGGTGCCACCGAGACTAACTGTCCCTCTTAACAGAACCTTGGCACTCATTTCAGTGAGACCGAAAAGAAGTACGCGGTTCACCGAGACCGTTCTCATCAACATAGAAAGACAAATCGGTGATACCGATTTGTTCGCTTCGGTTCCACCGAGTTTCATCGAGCGGACGGCAAAACCCAAGAAAATCTAATATTTGCTAAGCAACCGGAATTTTGAGTGGATGGGAGTGCGTGCAGAGAGTGGTTTATAGATAAACTTCAATCCATTGTGCAAGAATCGGACGGGGAGCGCAAAGGAGGTCGAATCCGTACCATAGCTTGGCACGGATCCGCTACGGCAGCGATGATGGAGAGGATTTCATCGACGACGGTGATTCCCAGCGGTGGAGGAGCGCAGGGAGACAAGGGCGACGACTAGGGGTCTCGTAGGCGGCATCTTAGGGTTCTAAGGCGCGACGATTGAGATTGAATTTCAAAGCGTCGGGGTCAACAGCTTATATACCCACCACTGTTGGTGTCACCGATTCAAACTTTTCGGTGTCACCGATTGTTGGAAATATGCCCTAGAGGCCATAAATAAAGTGTTTACTATTATATTTCCTTGTTCATGATAATTGTTTATTATCCATGCTAGAATTGTATTAATTGGAAACATGGATACATGTGTGGATACATAGACAAACACAATGTCCCTAGTATGCCTCTAGTGAACTAGCTCGTTGATCGAAAGATGGTTAAGGTTTCCTAGCCATGTACATGAGATGTCATTTGGTAACGGGATCACATCATTAGGAGAATTATGTGATGGACAAGACCCAAACTACAAACGTAGCTTATGATCGTGTCAGTTTATTGCTACTGTTTTCTGCATGTCAAGTATATGTTCCTATGACCATGAGATCATGAGACTCACGGACATCGGAGGAGTGCCTTGTGTGTATCAAACGTCGCAACGTAACTGGGTGACTAGAAAGGTGCTCTACAGGTGTCTCCGAGGGTGTCTGTTGAGTTGGCATGGATCAATACTGGGATTTGTTACTCCGTGTGACGGAGAGGTATCTCAGGGCCCACTTGGTAATACAACATCACAATAAACCTTGCAAGCAATGTGACTAAGTGTTAGTTACGGGATCTTGTATTACAGAACGAGTAAAGAGACTTGCCAGTAACGTGGTTGAACTAGGTATGGAGATACCGACGATCGAATCTCGGGCAAGTAACATACCGAAGAACAAAGGGAACATCATACGGGATTAATTGAATCCTTGACATAGAGGTTCAACCGATAAAGATCTTCGTGGAATATGTAGGAACCAATGTGGACATCCAGGTCCCGCCATTGGTTATTGATCGTAGAGGTGTCTCGGTCATGTCTACATAGTTCTCGAACCCGCAGGGTCTGCACACTTAAGGTTTGGTGACGATTCGGTAGTATAGAGTTATGTATGGTGGTGACCAAAGTTTGTTCGGAGTACCGGATGAGATCCTGGACGTCACGAGGATCTCCGGAATGGTCCGGATGTAAAGATTCATATATAGGAAGTCCTGTTTTGGTCGCCGGAAAAGTTTCGGGCTCATCGGTAGTGTACCGGGAGTGCCGGTAGTGTACCGGGAGGCCACCGGGAGGGGTATTTCGATCCAAGAGGCTACATGGGCTGTAGGAGGGTGTAAACCAGCCCTTAGTGGTCTTGTGGAACATCCACAAGAGGCCCATGCGGCTAGAGGAAAAAGGCTTAAGAGAAAAAGTGAAAAAGGCAAAATAGGGTGAATCCTAGTCCTACTAGGATTGGAGGTGGACTCCACCTCTCCCTCTCTCCTTCGGCCGAAGCAAGGAGGCCTTGGCCCTTGTGCCAAGGCCTCTCCTCCTCTCCTCTTATATATACTGGAGGTTTTAGGGCTTTTGCACTAGAATTTCAGCCACGTACTACCCATTCCTCCAGTGCATAGTTTCTCCTCTAGATCGGATTTCTGCAGTGCTTAGGCGAAGCCCTGCCGGAATTGCTCCACCACCATCGCCGGAGTGCCGTCACGCTACCGGAGAACTCTTCTTCCTCTCCACTCCTTCTTTTTGGATCAAGGCGGTGGAGATCGTCATCAAGCTGTACGTGTGCTGAACACGGAGGTGTCGTCTGTTCGGTGCTAGAACGGAAGGATCGTGATCAAGTTCGTGGGACGGATCGTGATCGGATTGCGGGACGGATCGTGATTGGATCGCGGGATGGATCATGATTGGATCGCGGGACGCACGGCGATTTGGATCGCGAAGATGTTCGACTACACCAACCGCGTTTCTTAACGCTTCCCGCTTAGCGATCTACAAGGGCATGTAGATCTACTCTCCCTCTCGTAGATGCTCATCACCATGGATAGATCTGCGTGTGCGTAGGAATTTTTTGTTTCCCATGCAACGTTCCCCAACACCGAGTTACTCAACTGTCTGTTGACAGGGAAACTCGGTGTAACCGAGAAGATGGAATCGGTGGTACCGAGATTGAAAACCAGATCAACCCTAGGCATTCGGTGAGACCAATATTTTGTGGTTGGTTCCATCGAGATGCACTTGGGATATTTTAATGGTCAGTCCTTGTAGATACGAAACTTGAGTGCTCCACACACAGAGGGATCAAAAAGCACTTGTTCAAATTTTGTGATGCAGCATGAATAGAGTATGAGGTGAGAAAGCATAGATAGCTAAATAAGTGGTCCTAGGCATTCTTGTATATCCAATTGGCGAAAGATAAATCAAAAGCCAAATAGCAACAATTGGATATCCTCGAATGAGTAAATAAATGCAAACCAACATGCTCACACAATAAGATGTCAAATGAAATCATGGCAAACATGCACAAACACTCTAGCATCTAACAAGCACTTGGGCAATGACGAAGTCATCTATATATGAGTATTTGACTTAGGATCCAAGTAAGAGTACTTGATCATAGGTCATACTCATTATTTAAGCACGAGTGGGGTTACCACTTTGACATAAAGCATTTAATGTTGTCACATGCTAAGAGATGCTTTGACTAAAGTCTTAGAGTAAAGCTCCCCCTTGATGTGACATCCCCCATAAGAGGGATAAACTAACCTTTGGTTTTGTCGATGAAGACTTCATGTTGGTGAGGTAGTGGTGGATGCTCAAAGTTGATGAATATCACCAAGAGTTGGGAGCATCCTTATTGTTTCCTTACTCTTCTCACCTACATGGGTTAGTCCCAACATACAAGAGACAAATACAAGGATATCTATGGACATGGAGTGAAAGCATGTGTGATGATGTCCATTGATTTGTTGATTACCTTGTCCCTTGCTGACCTTTGAGGGAATGTGTGACTCCTTGATCTGTTGCATAGGGTTGATGTCGATTGTAAATAGATCTTGCCAATAATGAATATGAGTGAATTTCATTGGCAGAGTCACCCCTCAAGAACTCTCTAGTTCTTCTTCTTGGGAACCCACATCAAGTTGATGGGGATCCTTGGTGTTGAAGTAGCACTTGTAGAAGTTGAGCTTGTAGTAGCCTTGGGAACCCACTTCACCAAAGCTTGGGGTTCATCTTCATAAGAGTCAAAGTCCTCTTAGAGCTTGTTCTTGCCCTTGAGCTTGGTGTCTTGTGGTGGAAGGTCATCTTGCAACTTTTTTCCCTTGGGAAGATTATTTTCATACTTTTCCTTTTGAGGAACAAACTTGGGATTGGGGTGTTGACCTTCTTCCCATTCAACTCCATTAGCGTTGAAGTAGCCAATACCACGATTCTTCCGGTATCCTCCATGCTTGCGTACAATCTCATCAAATTGTTTGTACCCTTCAAGACTCTTGTAGATACCTTTCTCTATAATTCCTTTCAATAATGCATTTTCTTTCTCAAGTGTAACTTGGCTAAGAGAGTCATCATTAGTGTAATCAATAGAACTACTAGGAGTAACATCATTGGACTTAGCATTTTTATTGTTGCTACTAGATGAAGAACCTTTCTTGCCTTTGTTACTAGTTTGCTTAGATTTAACTTGTGGCATAAATGTAGACAAGAGTAGTTGTTTGGCAAGATAATATGAAGTCTTCTTTCGGAGGTCGTCATTGATAGCTTTAAGAAATTCATGTTCTTGCTCCAAATTGAGCTTCTCAAAGCGTAGCTTCTCAGGAGTTCTTACAAGCTCTCTATGATCTTCAAGAGTAGATTCATGGGCTAACTCAAGAGTGTTGAGTTCTTTAGTTAGTGCTTCTATTTTCATCTTATCATCTTCAATGTACTTATCTTGACTAGCATGAGTAATATCAAGTTTATTATGATCAACATCACTAGTTTTATCACATAGCAAGTCATCATCGTAAAGCAAATCATCTTCATCACTATCGAAATCAACATATTCGGGGTGTGATACCTTGGGGCCTTTAGCCATGAAGCAACTTCCACTCCCTTCATTTGGTGAATCAAATAGATCATAGGAGTTGGTTGTCACTAGTGCAATTCCGGCAACACCATCATATTGACTATAGTCGGAGTTGGAGTGATAGCTTCTGTCGGAGTGCTTGTCGGAGTCGAAGCCGGAAACCCATTCACCAACATGAGCTTGATGTTTTCTTCTTGAGTAGCTCTTGGTGTGCTTGTCCTTCTTATCAGAGTCCCTACTTGTCCTTGAGGGTCTTCGTTCATAACGATCATCTCTACTCCTTCTCTCTCTTCGAGGTGATTCATCTCTTGAGCTTCGTCTTCTAGGTGACTCTTCTCTTCGTTTGTAGGGAGTCGTGCACTCATTGGAGTAGTGTTCGGGCTTCCACAATTGTAGCAGTTTCGGTCACGACTTGACGAACGCTTCTCTTCATGTCTTGAGTTGGAGCTGCGATCTTTGCTTCTATTCTTGTAGAACTTGTTGAATTTCTTGACCATGAGTCTTATCTCTTCATTTATGACAAGGTTGTCGCTTGAGGTAGCGGGAGCATCACTTGTGGCTTTGTCAGCACTGCTAGACTTGTGGTGGAGCTCTTCCTTGTCTTTGAGTGTCATCTCATGAGCAACAATTCTACCAATCACTTCCATTGGTTTTAGATCTTTGTAGTTGGGCATCATTTGGATCAATGTGCACACGGTTTCATATCTCTCATCCAAAGCTCGAAGTATCTTCTTGATGATGAACTTGTTAGTCAGTTCTTCGCTTCCTAAGCCGGCAGTCTCATTGGTGATGAGAGCTAGCCTAGAGTACATTTTAGCGACTCCTTCACCATCCTTCTTCTTGAACTTATGAAGTTCGCCTTGAAGAACATCTAACTTGGATTCTCTCACGGACTCAGTTCCTTCGTGCATATCAACCAAAGTATCCCAAACCTCTTTTGCGTGTTCAAGACGGCTGGTTTTGTTGAATTCTTCGGGGCATAGACAGTTGAAGATAATGTCACATGCTTGAGCATTGAGTTGCAACATCTTTAATTCTTCCGCATTCGCTTCACGATCCGGTTCTCTTCCATCACCAAAGAATTCACCTTGCAAACCAACACAAACAACAGCCGAAACAGCAGGATTATGACCAAGCAAATGCATTTTCATTTTATGCTTCCAACTAGCAATATTAGTGCCATCAAAGTATGGACCTCTACGGTGATAATTTCCCTCACTAGATGCCATACTTCTCCTAGGTTGTGAAACCAATGCAATGGAGAACAAAGCTCTGATACCACTTGTAGGATCGAAAGTAGGTCTAGAGGGGGGTGATTAGACTACTTGACCAAATAAAACTATGCTTTTTCCTAATTTTAATTCTTAGCAAGTTTTAGCATTCATAACATATCAAGTACACCCTACACATGCAAGTCTAAGAGTATAGCAGCGGAAAGTAACAACAAGCATGAGCAAAATGATAGGGTAGGAAGATCAAATGCAATTGTAGACACGATGATTTTTCCCGTGGTTCCGATAGGTGGTGCTATCGTACATCCACGTTCATGGAGTCTTCAACCCATGGAGGGTAACAGTTGTGAGAGTCCACGGAGGGCTCTACCCATGGAGGGTTCCACGAAGAAGCAACCTTGACTATACCATGACGGCCTACGTCCACGGAGGACTAGCCTTACTCGGGGTAGATCTTCACGAAGTAGACGATCCACTTGACCTTACAAACTTCTTGGTTCACTCCGCAACACGAAGTAGGAGGCTCCCAAGCGACACCTAACCAATCTAGGAGGCACCACCCTCCAAAAGGTAATAGGCTCGGTAATGACGATGAACTCCTTACTCTTGTGCTTCAAGATGATAGACTCCTCAACACACAATCACTCTCTCACAGATTTGGCTTGGTAGAAGAGATGGGATTGATGGAAAGCAACTTGGGGAGGCCAGAAATCAAGATCCATATGGTTGGAGTGGAAGATCTTGACCTCAACACAAGGGTAGGTGGCTCTCTCTTAGAAAACTGAGTAGGATAGGTATGGAATAATTCTGAGTGCTTCTCTTTCGAGTGGGTGGTGGTGAAGGGGTATATATAGGCATCCTCAAAAATCCAACCGTTACACACAAAATGACCAACCCGGTGACACCGATGTGTTAATATCGGTGGTACCGAAGTGACCAAAAGGTGTCAACTTTTGAATCTCGGTGAGACCGGTATAGGATTCTCGGTTGCATCGACAAGGTGACCAATAGTCAGAATTGCCAAACTCGGTGACGCCGATTCAACATTCTCGGACAGACCAAAGGTGGGAACTTGCGTATCAGAAAGTTGGCAAGCCAACTCGGTGGCACCGAAAGCAGTGTCGATTGCACCGAAGTGGCTAGGGTTTGGCTGAGTCTGTCTAGGGTTTGGAATCGGTGGCACCAGGATAGGAATGTTGATTGCACCGATTTTGTATGTTTGGCTAGAGATAGACTTTGGTGGGAGAGCTTGTGGATGTTTTTGGTGACTATCACTTGTGCACGTATGAGCATTTTGTTCACCAACAAAACTTTACCCCCTTTTAATAGTATTAGCTTTCCTATGGACTCAAAATTATTTCTCACAAATGTAAAATGTAGAGTCCTCTTGCTTGAAGCTTTGTCAACCTATTTTTTTTGCATCTTGGGGTAGTTCCACAATCTCCATAATCCTTTTGCCATCCCTATCATTGAACTTGTCCTGAAATATACTTGGTGGAAACATTAGTTCAATGACTCATATGTTTTTATTAATTACCAAAACCATCAAGGGAGCAAATGTACTTTGAGGAGCAAATCTCACTCTCGAGCTATCTAGTCCGTTGTCAAACTTTCCGATGAACCTGTAAGTTGTTGTTATGATTATGTAGATACACATGACGTTTTAGCAACCCCAAAGTTAATCGTATGGTAAGAAGTGACTACGATACTCTCATGGTCTAAGGAACATAAAACACATGTTAACACTCTGTTATATAACAATATGACAGAAGATATCTCAAATTATAACAAACAATTTTGGGTCAATGCAATATGATCGTTCTTCTAACGTCATACTCTCAATGTTGTCTTAGAGCTACCGTTACGCCTAACAATATCCTAAGATCCGAGAAACATGATCACTAACACCACTTGAGCAAGTCTCAGAGGCAAGACCGGGAACCTTTGTTTTTACCATTTATCATTTCGCACGTGCATATGAGTTTTCCACTGAATCACATATTCCAGCATCATAGCAGTTATAACACAGAATATAAACTCTTAATTATGAATATGGAAATATAATAATACAATAATATTGCCTCTAGGGCATATTTCCAACAATTTCCTATGTTTTCAAAGTTGTTTTTTTTGCTTCGGAAAATCTCTTGTCAGGCCTTTAAAAGATTAAAAAATGGATATAAGGTTGAGAAAACATTTAGGAATTTAAAATATGATCATCCAAAAAAATCATAAAAATGGCAATGAACTCTGAAAATGATGTGTGACTTTTCAAAAAGGTCAACAAATTCTAAAATAAATGTACATGGAATTTAAAAATGTTCATGAATAAAATTTAATTGTGAATTAAAAAAAATTCACGAATTTTTAAACATTCATGGATTTCGAAATTGTTCTGGGACTATACTTATGTACACAAATAGTCTGGGGTTATAAATAATCTAGTGTATTTTAAGAAATGCTCTTGACTTTAAAACTGTTTGGGAATTTTAAAATATTTTTGTATTAAAAAATGTTCAGGAATTTTGAAAGAGCTAGGAAGAAAAGGTAGACAGAATATATTTAAGAAATAAACCTGAAAAGGAATAGAAAATGATTAGGAAGAATGGAAAATGGGAAGAGGAAAGGAAAAATAAAATTTAAAATCAAAGAGAATTGGGAAAGGAACAATACCCAAAAATATATATTAAAAGACATAAACCTCAGCAGAAACCAGTTGCTGGAACCATAGACCGGAGAATGAAAGAGAACGATAACAACTTGAAAGAAAGAAAAAAGGGCTCAACTGAAAACTGTTAAATGGGCCTCGGACATAACATACGTTATGATTTTCGGGACCAACTAACCAAGGAGCCCTACAAGGGTCAGTTTTGATGGACTGATAGCGCGCTATTTGACGCTAGGGATGTAAATGGTATGGATAATTTCCGTTTCGAATCCACTTCCATATCCGTATTTAGGATATGGTACGTACTTACATAAATCTGACGGATATGGATGCAGATACATATTTTGGTCAACTGGATATCCGACAGACATGGTAGAGTATATGGTTGGTAATATCCTACGGATATGAATTATCAGATATTTTTTGTGAATTATGCAAGGGTGTCAAATGAAATTATTCGATAAATTTAGCCCAATTGAGAAGTCCAAATGCCCACGTGGACCACTAATTGAAATCACCACATATAAATAGAATTTAACCTAGCCCTAGTACGAGACGACAACAATTTGTCTCAAAAAAAGAAAACGAGACGACCACAATCCCAATTCACACGCAGTCGTCGACCGTGGTCATCGCAGCGTCGTCATTGTGGTAGTCTGTTTTTTTTTTTTTGAGAGAGGTATTGTGGTAGTCTGGTAGATCGCCATGCGGAGCAAAATCGGTGCTGCTTGCGGCCCTGATCTGCACCCATGTAATCTTTTTTGCATAGGATCTACACCCAAACATGATGGGTAAGTTCAATTACGGCCCTAAGTAATGCACATGTACGCTAGTAGCGTCTCCATGGTGGTCTGCATAGATATATGCCGGCGACGCGTCGAGATGGCTGTCTGCGTACACATACGCGGAGACCCCGGTCTATGACTGCGTACATATGTTTGGTGGTGCGGGATGATAATCTGGTCACATATATGCATAGGAATATTGAGTACGAACAAGTAGGAACACTGGTAGTGGTTCCTTGCATGCACGTACAAGTATGAACACCAAGTTTGTAGTGTTATGCGATCGGATAAAACATGTTTTCATATTGTTTGCACAAAAGAAATAAAATCATGTTTCTTTGCATGTATCATCCGGTTGTTTCCAGTCCGAGTCCGCTCCGAATCCGTAGATTGATAATCCGCATCTGGTCATCATCCGCTTCGCTCCGAATTTGACAAAAGAGTATGGTAAAAGAATTATCCGATTCAATCCGTTTATATCCTACTTGACGCGCTCTTAGCCGTCGCCATGTCTCGCGTATTGGCGCTCCCTCGGTATTTTTTGTACTCATTTTCGGGGTTTGGATGATTTTTTTCTTGGGGGTTTGGGCTTTCCGATTTCCACCTGGTTTTTTAATACATTTTGGATGAAACCTATTTAGGTAAAACTTGTGCGAAACAAACGTGTGTTTTCTTCCACGGGAGTCAGAGATTTGCCTCTCATGGAGGCACAAATTTGCTCCTCACGAAAGGTAGAAGAAAATAAATAAGTCTTTTTTTTTTACTTTTTGTTTCCACGAGAGACACATACATATTTGCGCCTTGTCAAGGTATAGTTTTATTTTCACGAAAGGCATAGTCGTGCGTCTTGGAAAAAGAAAAAAAAAGCTTCCACAGGAGGAACACATTTCTCGTGATGGCACAGCTTTGCGGCCTCGAGAGGCACAACTATGCCTTTTGGAAAGGGGAAAATGCTCCTTTTGGGGTTCCAAGAGAGACACAGATTTTCTTCGCCCGGGGCATAGATTTTCTTCCATGAGAGGCATAATTGTGCCTATTGGAAAGAAAAGAAAAATGTATTTATGACTACGATTTTTTCTACCGGATTTTTTTGGTTTTTCCGTTAAAAAAAGTTTGTTGAAATCTATTAACATGATGTCTAGTTTAAAAATCCCGACGCGAGAAATTCAATTGTGAAAACGGTTCAGGATTTGAATGCACGATTCAAGCGATAAAAACATCTCGAAAAGTGAATCCGTAATAAAAAAGAAAATTCTCATGTTGCGACAAGTGATGCGCATGCCGTGCGGCATTTGTCAACCTCTAGGAAGATGGGAATGCCTTTTGCAAAGAGTACCCCTTATCTAGTGATTTCGAGGATTCCCCGTCTCTCCACTATGATGTGGTGGTCAAGCTCGATGTGAACCTATTTTGAGTTTCAATAAAGATAGTCATGATGGTCTTTTCCAAAAAAAACTACGATTTGACGGTAATAAGGAATACAAAAGACTAATGGGTCATGCTGTTACTCGTGAATTCTGAAAAGGCCTATGTTTGGTTGAGCCCCATGCATCCATGCCAAAAACATGGCATTGCCAAAGCAAGGGCGTCATAAAATCTTTGATAATCTCTAGTAGATTTGATTGTAGCCGTTTCCATTCGTTCAGTGGAAAAAGTTTGAGCAACAGTCGGCAAACTAGGTTTCCGAAATTACTCCCTCCGTAAATAAATAGAAGACGTTTTAGATCACTAAAGTAGTGACCTAAAACGTCTTATATTTGTTTACAGAGGAAGTACATTGCAAGGGGCTTAACATAAGGGGATACCAATTGTTTTGGCCATGGGATAGTAATGGAATTCCATTTTCATTGGCAAAAGATAAGATCCATCATTTTTCTTGAATTTGGAGATGTAAGAAGTTGTATTTGGAAGTAAGAGAGAAGGAAACACAGGAATAAGAGACAATGCCACAAGCTTGCGATTTTGAGCGCCTTCGTCTCGCCTAGGCATTGACAAAAAAGGCCTCGGCATTGACAGATGGGCTCAGGCTATGGATGATGCTACGCCTTGGTCAGCTGCCGCAAGGAGAAGATCAACCGCCTGCCGAGCCGTTCGATCTCGTGCACGACATCTGCTTGATATAGCCATGTAAACCGTTCCCTGTGACCCGCCGGTTAACAATATAGGCCATGTTGTGCTCGTTGGCTACAACATGAGGCATATTGTGCTCACTGATCTATGTCGCGTCAACTAGTCTAGTCTCAAGGTGGACGATTGCAACATTGATGCCATTGCATCTTGCCCGCTTTTGTGCTCACTCCGCAACATGGATAATGCCGAGTCTACAACATGGACGACAGGGCATCCATAACACGTCTTATTCGCGGCAAAGGGATGCTTGAGCGAAGATCAGTGCTACCCCTTTAGGTTGCAGCGACAACAAGGCTGCAACGCTGCAGTCCTAGCGCCGCCACTACATCTAGCAGTGGTATGATGGTTGCCGTTATTTGGATGAAGACGACCATGTGAGCCCATCCTCTCTCTGTCTATTTAGACATGGTAGCTAACAAAGGATTGCAGTAAAAAACAACGGTTGTTATGGTTGGAATGCAGTAGGCGGTGGTCCTCTCTCGAACATGACGAGCGAGAGAATATATAGGGTGAAAGATGTGTGGACAGGCTCTTTGATAATGCTTGGGTAATGATCAATCGACGGTGCTCACAGGGCACGAGTTATGCAAAGGAGGCGGTCGACAGTGTCTATTTTAATCAGCTAAGGCTGAGTGTTTCCCAAAATAAATAAATGCCTATCCAAACGACTGCCGGGAGTCGTGCGCACACCAATTTCTTGGCATGTGTGATATTGGTTCTAAACCAAATGTACGGTCCTTTTGGCCTGCACATTGGCTCACAAAAAATGGCCACGGTACATAGGTGGGCGGATCTTATTCCCTGTGTAGGTTGGGGAATAGCGATCAAACAAGCACCATATATTGCGCGGCTAGTTATGATTGGGCCAGCGCAATTAGCAAGGTTTCTTTTCTGGTTTTGGGAATGTTTTAGAATTTTTCCAGAGCGGGTTTCAATTTTTATTCTGATATTTTTTTAAGTTTTTTTATTTTTGTTTTCATTATTTTTTGTTTTTATCTTACCCTTTTCATTTTCACTTTTCATTCACGAACATTTTGAAATTGCCAAAACAATTTGAATTTACGATTATTTTCTAAAATCATGATTTTTTTTAAAAATTTATGAAAATTTTCAAATCATTACTTTTTTTGAATCCGTGAACGTATTTTAACTGGTGAATAATTTTTGAAATCATGAATTTTTTTTAAAATTTGCAAATATTTTTTGAATCGTTATTTTTTAACTGGCGGTCATGTTATCAAATTCATGAAAATTTACTTAAATTGACGTATAAAAAGCAAATTCATGCCTTTTTCCTTAAATGTGGAACCCTTTTGTAGAATCCATAAACATTTTAAATGTTGGGATCATTTTCGGAACTTGTGATTTTTTCAAAATCCATGAACATTTTCTAAATTGGTGAATATTTTCTATAATTGCATAAATTTTTTTGAAAACTAGGAATAGTTTTAGAAATCCGGAAAATTATTTAAATAAGCAGAAAACATAAAATATAATAATTATTATGAAAAAAAGCGAAAGAGAAACGAAAAGAAAAGCCGAAGTACTGTGTAGGCGAGCCTGTATGCCTGGAGCTCCTACCTGCCGCTCTCTACGGCCGGGAGTCGGGGGCACGCACAGGGGGTTCGCCCCGACTGGGCCGACCCTGCTTTTTTTCTTTGTCTCAGCAAAAACAGATAATTTTTTTCTTTTTCCTTTTTTCCTTTTCTGCTTATTTACTTTTTTTCCTTTTTGAAAATCAAAACGAACAAAGGTTGAATTTCTCAATTATTTTTTTAAAATGAACATTTTTTAAAACAGAGAACAAATTTGAAAACGTGAACAATTTTATAAAGCATAAACATTTTTTGAATCACGAGAACAAATTTTAAAACAAAGAGTAATTTTGAAAATCCTGAACAAATTTGGGACCGCGAACATATTTTTCTAGCAGGAACATTTTTTGAATCTTAAGACCAAAATTTTGAAACGAAGAATAATTTTCAAAACCAAGAACAAATTTGGGAGCGTGAACATTTTTTGAATCTTGAGAACAAATTTTCAAACTGAGAATAGTTTTGAAAAATCCTGAACAAATTCATAAACGTGAAATTTTTTTGAAAATATTTTTTTTTTAATTTTGAGAACAAAATTCTAAAAACAAGAACATTTTTTAAAAACATTTTGAAAAATCCAGAACATTTTTATGAAAATCAGGATCATTTTTTGGAAAAACTAGAACATTTTTCTAAAAATAAAAACATTTTTGGAGTTCGAAGAACAATTTTTGAAAATCACGAACAATTTTTGAAAATCTAGAATAATTTAAAAAAAAGCAGAAACATTTTCCGAATTTTAAGAACATTTTTAGAAAATCCAGAATATTTTTGTAAAAAGTGAAAACATTTTTCAAATTCGAAGAACAACTTTTGAAAATCCCGAATATTTTTTGAAAATCAAGAACACTTTTTAAAAATACTCGACATTTTTGAAACAAAACAAAGAAAAATAAAGAAAAGAAAACAAAAAAAGTAAAACCGGTTCAGGGAACCTTCTTGAAGGTTCCCAAAACTGGAAAAAAATGGCAAGAAAAGTCTAGAAGAAGGTTCCCAAAACCAGGTTTGTCAAACACGCTAAACAGGCCGGCCCATTTTAATCGCTCGCGTCGGGGTGCTTCTGCGTTTGCTCGACATTATGAAGCAACGAGCGTCAAATAGGGTATTCCCTCACACGCTCGCACGAGTGATAACATCTTCGAGTTGTTTGGTCCGTAGTGTTGCCGTGTTGGAGGGAGGTTACTGGACAAGCAAAAACCATATACTCGTGGAGGTGGCGCGACACAATAGTGATAATATCTTCGAGTTGTTTGCTAGAATGACGCCAAAATCAATCCGCCAATGCTCCTAGAAAACAAACAATGCATTATGCCATCATTACTATGCACATGTACTGCGGTCTACGAGAGCATACTACTAGTGGCGAAGCCAGGATTGGGCCAAGCCCCGGGCCCCAAGCTTGCTACAGTATCACTATAGTGCTAAACAGTGCGCACGCTGCTACAGTCAACAAAGGATTTGAGCATCATGACCCGGGCTCGGGGCCCCAGGCCTTGGGTGTAGATCCGCCACTGCATACTACCATGCCCAAACGCTCATTCGCTGGGCTGAACATCATTTTTAATAGAGCAATACTTGTGTAGTCGTGTGGTATGCCAATCACACACCCGCGCATTGTTTGACACAGGCTCATAAATATCCTATGTGATAGAAGCCTCTACACCCGGATGCCTCAACGGACGGACGTCCCGACTAGGGATCGATACAAAAAATAATTTAAACGGGCATCTCAAACTGATCTCAAATGTCTATGATTGGCACACCTCATATCCAGTCCAAATCTATGACGGATATAGGAGGCTCGGGCGTGTTTGCCTCGTCGGATGCAGTCCATGCTGACCCACCCCGATTCGAAATATATTCGTTTGTCGGACTAAACCCTAAGCACTCCACTCCCCTCCGCCCCAAAGCTCACTTCCGGTGATCCCCCTTCTCCGGCATGACAGACTGCGGATCCGAGTCTTCGGTCAATCGATCTGCGACCTGAGACGTCATCCCAATCGGCCCCGAGGAGGAAATGGTGCGTGGATCCGGTGTGAGGCGGGTCGTTGTTGCCTCATAGGAGGCAGTGCGCTCTGTCACGCGTCCAAACGTTATGGCGGACGTCCATCCTCTTTGTTGGCATGCTGACGACGAGGCCATCCGTAACCCTTTCGCAGACCGTATCATGCGGGGTGTCCGCTGTGCGGGCGGAGGGCGTGGGAGGCACGACAACCCTCGCGGAACACGTCGACGAGGTAGAGTCGCACTCTCCGGCATCAAGACAGATGGCCTCCAACCCCGAGCTCCGCGATCGCATCATGGTGGGCGTGTCGTCGTCCGACCGCGACGGATCCATCATCGACCCACCTCACATGGACCGGCGATGTGTAGGCTACGGGCTCTGACGAGGAAGAGTAGGGCATGGAAGACACTGACACCTTGTGTCCCGTGAGCCGATGTGTGTCTCATATCAAATTCTACCCACCTACTA
The DNA here is from genome assembly GCA_022496015.1 of Hordeum marinum. Classification (NCBI taxonomy): domain Eukaryota; kingdom Viridiplantae; phylum Streptophyta; class Magnoliopsida; order Poales; family Poaceae; genus Hordeum; species Hordeum marinum. Next base: position 362,941,499 of record CM039675.1, on the reverse strand, counting down.
TCGCACCAACACTCCGAGGAGCGCAGCCAACTGTCGGATATGGACATGATGAAATCAGACGGGCTCCGCTTAATATTAAGTTTCACTTTCACGTGGATGTAATTGTATGAATTTTAAAAATTATAAGTGAGGTATCCGGTTTGTCATCGTTTTCTCACACGGGGTGCACCGGGACGGCAGATGCCATGGGATGGCTTAAGAGGTGAGAGCAAGGCTGCAGTGGAGATCCGAGGCGGGATAGGACAACAACACACGGTGGTTTATCCAGGTTTGAGGCTCTCCGAAGAGATAATACCCCTACTCCTGCATGTCTGTACATGAGGTGTGTTGCAGTACAGAGTTGCTCCTAGAGCTGTATGGGAGAGGAGATCCATGAGGCTTCTTGCCTCATATGTGTGTATGTGTGAGCATGAGAGGAATGAGATAGTGAGAGTGTGAGCTCCAGGGAACTCCCACGTGTGTGTGAATGAATTACATGAGAGGCTCCTCTGGTGCCTCTTATAAAGGGAGGCCAGAGACAAGGGGTGGCCTGCATGGCCAACTAAACACTATTGGAGATGACAAGTGATGTAGGCAACAGTACACCACTATTGGAGATGACAAGCGAGGTGACGCGATGACGCAGGCTATAGTGCACCACTATTGGGGTGCAGTGAGGTGACACATGATGGAGACTATAGTGTCTTTATGTCGTGTTCGATGGGACGTGATGGTTGACCTCGCTTAGTAAGCCGACTGGAGCAGCCGGGCAGAGGTTGGTTGAAGCAGCCGGCTGGGCAGGGAGTCGGCCGGACTCAGCATCCGGCCAGACCGGGGTACCAGCCGGAGCAGCTGGACGGAGGGACGTTGGCCGCCTCGTTGTTTTAAAATGTTGAGTCACTTCCTTGAGCCTACTCGGGGGTAATCCCCTCTGACACGGTTATAAAAATAATTAATTAACATATGACCGATCACTGTTCATCAAAACGACTGGGCGTGTCCGTGAACGTTTGAAAAATCGAATATGATGTATCCAACTGTAGATGCTTTAATACACTTCCTATTTTCTCCATCATGACATCGGGGATATGCTTGGTGGGGAATAGAGCGTAATATTATGGGGCCTGCTATGCGTCCACAGGCCTATCTTTTTAATAGATCGGCTCGGCCGCGAGACATTAGAGACCGAGTGTTGACATTTATCATTGCAATGCATGCGTTGTTTCAAAAATTTCTTGCAACAAACATTTTGTTGCAGTTTTTTTCCCAATACATGTCTTGTTACAGATTTTTGCAACAGATACCTTGTTACAGTTTGTAGATTTTTTTTGCAACAACCTTGTAGTTGCGGAGTTTTCTTTGCAACACACAACTTGCTGCAGAATTATTTTTACAAAACGAAGTTGTGTCGCATCATACTAGTCGTTCACCGTCAAGGTTTGCAAACAAGACCGTTGTTGCTAAAATAGGTGCCTGCACTTGCCTTCGTGTTGAGGACACGTGGCGGGCCACAGAGGTGGTGGACACACCAAGATTGTTAGCTGGTTGAGGGCAATCATTTTCCTAATATTATACCCACCATGTTTGTTTCTATAGAGTGTGATAGGAAGTTAGGTCCAAATTTCACGATTTGGATATGACCCTGTTCACAATGATGGTGGTATTATATTTTGATTTATTTGATCGCCATACCTTCAGATGGACTACCTCACAGGTACCGCCGGTAACATCTGTTTCCCTTCCTTATCGAAAGAGATTTCCTTCTTGCGTGGACATGTGAAGAGATATGACCTGAATGATATTTTTTTTTTGGCCGTGACTGAATAATGTCGTTCAATCCCATAAATGACTGTCTTAACAACGTTCGGGTATTTGGCTGTTGGTGACTAGGGTTGCTGCATAAAATTAGTGATGACTTGTCACAAGAGCGGTCTAGATTTTCGAGCCATTCAGTCCATCGAGTTTGTTATCATTCAGTTGCAAGTTTAGGGTATCTAGAACGCCGATTATTGAACATTCACGATCGGCCTGATCACGCGGTACGAACGTGTTTAGTCATCTAACACGAGCCTGTATTGACTGCCGACTCATTCAGCCATATTTTCCCCCGCAAACTAGAAACAAACGGAGGGAGGGGAGGGGCTTTGCGTATGTCCAAACCGTTACCACACCTGCGTCTGACTAGCCTGGCCCAACGAAAAGTCCTCTCTCGTGCCCGAGCATGCTCCTGCCCGAAGTTAGCCGCTTGCATTCATGTAGGGTTAGAGCAAACACGACCGCTCACTAGAGCCGACATTAAAGCGGCTCAACGATCGAGAGCGCCACCCCCTACGCACGCCTTCCCTTCGCACTGAAACGACATCCATTTGCCCGCCTACCTCCATTTAACTAGTGTGCTTGCAAGGCATCCTACTCCGGTGCCTCGAGCACCACACGTGACCTCCTGTGCCGACCGACACTAAACGCCTCTCCGGCCGGCTCATCGCATCCGTCTAGTATATAAACATGGTCAAGTGTTGGGCAAGAACCACACCCCGCCTCATCTCTCTCTTCATCTCCTCCTTGTAGAACATCCACCATGGCCTCCGGAGAGCAGAAGAAGTTCTCCGGCATCGCAGCGGCCTGAGACCCAGGGTTGCCCGGCAAGCCAGCTCGATGCAGTTTGGCTAGCCAACAAACTATTTGGATCAGGTGCCACTGCCATCACCACCCCCTCCTCGCTCATCCAGGCCGGCCTTTGCCGTTCCCCGACAAATCCGCCATGAGAAATGGCATCAACGTGGCATGCAGGTGGGGAAAGAAGCAATGTCCGCGGAGGTTGGCACGTCCGTGACAACTGCAGATAGCGAGGAAAGGTAGATCATGGGTGGCCACCACCGCTGGAGTCCCAGGAAGGCCATCGCCAACGCATGGCCGAATTACATGGCCGGAATCTTGCCTAGTGTGCGGGGGCGTAGACCACAACGACCGTCCTCCCCCGTCCAAAAACCAACCCTATTATCTGCTTGACGGAGACGAATGGATGCTATTCTTTCCCTCTCGATGAAGCATATCCCTCCAAGGCTCTTGACAGTCCGGCGAGCCAACAGACGGACATGGGGAAGACATGTTGTCGGAATGGAGATCTGCCGTGGCCGACACTAGACTAGGTTTAGTCTAGTCCATTGTAGTTTAGTTAAAATATGTTCGAAACATAAATATTCTCGTCTGATTTGAATGAAAATCACCCGGTTTGTATGTAATTCATCAAGTTATTTAAATCTATTTTGAAATGTATGTGTATAACTTTGGATGGCCGGCTCCCGCGTTCGTGTTCGCAGACTGGTTCCCCTATCCGGGGTGGATGCCATGTCCAGTTTGCGGGTCAACGTTAAAGCGATTATATGCTATGGACATGCAAACTTCTCTGTTCTTAGCAGGTACTGAATTTGTAGTAGCGTGTAAGGATAGAAGCTTTGAGCAACTCTAGAAAAGTTGCCATATAACCTTGCTTGCCATAATAGCTGCATTATAGGAGAATTGTTATATGCCTATCGATCGTCATAGTTTATGAAGCTCGCTTCAAAAAGGACCTCTAGCCTCCAAATATGGAGGCCGTGGAGGCCCCACTTGGAGCTCACTCCATATCGGGAGGGAACCTTCAACTTTTTCCTTGTCACACTAGCTTTGGTGTGACAAGGCCCCGCTTGGAGCTCCGCTTGGAGGACCCGCTTGGAGCTCGCTCCATATCAGGAGGGAACCTTCAACTTATTCCTTATCACACTAGCGTTGGTCAAACAACAACATGTAATCATTAGAGAAATGGGTGACGTGACTTCTAACCACCTTCCCATTAATCGCCTCGACCACTCCATTCAATTTCTGACGTGGTCGCTTGGATTCCCACAAAGCGGACTCATCTTTGGCTATAAAATCCCAACACCGAGTTGTCCCCATCACCAAAGCCCAAGACACCACTTCCACCTCACCGTATCCTCCTATTTCGTCTCCTCCACGAACTAGAAAATGTCGCCCGTGCAAGAATGCAACCTAGTGGCTCAATTTGGTGGTAGAGTAGAACCTCCTGTCCCAGACACCGCATGTGAGCGTGAACTTTCCCATAGTGCACTAGTCATGGCCGACACCAGATCCTCCTCCCATGACGATGACGTATTTGGCGGTCAAGGGGGATCCATCGCTTTCGTGGCACGGTCATAGGGTTGGCCCCTCATTTGGATGAAAGAGGACGATGAGTGGATTTATGCATACTTTTAAAAGTATATTTTAGTGCCAAAATCCCTCATATCATATCCATATAACACTTATTCATGTCTCCAATGCATAGTTTTCGGTATTTATTTGTTTACCAAGTTTATTGGACATTTTTATTTTTATTTAGTTTTTATTACTTATCGTTTCTTTTGTGGTCTTTGTAGGTGTTTTGACATATTCGTGGACTTGGGACATCAAAAGAATCAAGTTAGCGGGTCAAACCGAAGAAGTTCCAGGCACCAGATTAAGTCCCTTTGGATAATTTGATGATTTGACATTTATAAAATTGTCCAAAAGGAATATCCAAGGCGACAAACGCATCAGTTTTTTTCTAGCAATCCAATGAGCCCCAAAACATCAAAATCGAAGTTCGTATGAAGAAATGGTGACCAACATACAAAGCAGTTCTCGATGTCCAAAGTGAAAAACGGCCTTCATACGACCACAGCCACCCGTTTGAGCGGTCGTTTGAGCTCTACACAACCATGAAAATTGGCCAAAAAGTTTCAAATTTGGCTCCCATTTCATCCCCCTTTTTTCCTATGAGATCATTGACGACCAAGGCATGTTTTGGGCGTGGATTTGGATCCCCTTGAGGCCTTGGATGGAAGGGAGGAGGTTAGATCAACAGAGGAGACCTGATGAGGACTCCTATATGAAGGCCCCCAACCCTAGTTATTGCCTCATATCATCTCCACCTTCCACAAGTTCCATTAGACGCCTCCACACCTCCATGGAAGCAACTCCACCATAGAGAGAGGGCCAAGACAAGAAGAAGTAGGAGAGGAGGCGCCCCCTACACCCAACGCAGTCTGGAAGGCCGGTGCCCTCTCCGTCGACGCCGCCACCATGCTCCTCTCCATCTCCAACATCATGTTGGCTTTTAACTTTTCTCAATCCTCTATATACTCCATCTACATGTTTGACTGAATTACTAGTTGTTGGGGAATAGGATGAACTCTAGTTTTGACTAGCACCAAATTATTTTGCGCGATATGATAACATTTTCATGTATTGTTAATGTTCTTCATGATGTTTGGGTGAGTGCACCATCCAAAATTTGCCAATTTTGGACACAAGGACATTACTATTGGATGAATTAGCGAGTGGAGAAACCAAGTGACAACGCAATCTCTAGGGAATTGTAGGAGAAAAGATGACAATAGTATCCTCTACCTATCTCATCTCTACCAATTCAATAGGGGAATAACAAAGGCCACAATTTGGCCACGTCCTCTGGGAAACCCTTAACCATCATTGCCATAACCCGTTGTGGGTGGAACGGTGGTGGCATGCATGATACAGTTGACTATGCATTAGCTGCGTATACTGTACTAGTGTCAGGACAGGTTTCCCGGGATATAAATTTCCCAATAAAATGATCCTCGTGCTCACCAGCCCCAGGATTACTGTTAGCTGGTGGACACACCCTTGATACAAGATATCCAAGCAATTACAAAATTTGAAGTACAGGGCCATGATGGTCTATGGAGTACAACAAAGGGTTCTAGTGGTTGATGGCGAAAGTGGTTGATACGTCTCCAACGTATCTATAATTTTTGATGATGTCATGCTATTATATTATCTGTTTTGGATGTTTTATATGCATTAATGTGCTATTTTATATTATTTTGGGGGCTAACATATTAATCTAGAGCCTAGTGCCAATTTTTGTTTTTTCCTTGTTTTTGTGTTTTGTAGATATGGAATATTAAACGGAGTCCAAACGGAATAAAATCTTTGGAATGATTTTTTCTAGAAGGAAACAAATCCACGAGGCTTGGAGTGCACGCCTAGCGATCTACCAGGTCGCGCCTGGCAGGTCTCCTAACCATATTCTTCATCCTATAAATACCCAAATATTCCCCCAACACCAAAGGGAGCCACGCAAATACTTTTTTGCCACCAGAAGCCTTCATTCCCAAGAGATCCAATCTTGGAGCCTTTTTCGGTAATCTGCCGGAGGGGGTTTCAATCACGGAGGGCATCTACATCAACTCCATTGCCCCTTCGATGATGCGTGAGTAGTCCACCATAGACCTATGTGTCCAAATCTAGTAGCTAGATGTCTTATTCTCTCTCTTTGATCTTCAATACCATGTTCTTCATGATCTTCATGGAGATCTATCTGATGCAATACTCTTTTGTGGTGTGTTTGTCAAGATCTGATGAATTGTGAGTTTATGTTCAGATTATCCATGAATCTTATTTGAATCTTCTCTGAATTCTTATATGCATGATTTCATATCCTTGTAAGTCTCTTCGAGTTATTGGTTTGGTTTGGCCAACTAGATTGGTAATTTTTGCAATGGGAGAAGTGCTTGGTTTTGAGTTCAATCTTGCGGTGTCCTCACCGAGTGACATAGTAGGGGTAGCGAGGCACGTATTGTATTATTGCCATCAAGGGTAACAAGATGGGGTTTTCATCATATTTTTATTGAGTTTATCCCTCTACATCATGTCATCTTACTTAATGAGTTACTTTGTTCTTCATGAACTTAATACTCTTGATGCAGGCAGGAGTCGGTCGATGTGTGGAGTAATAGTAGTAGATGCAGAATCGTTTAGGTCTAGTTGGCGCCGACGTGATGCCTATATGCATGATCATTGCCTTGGATAACTACCTGAATATTCACTTTTCTATCAGTTGCTTGACAGTAAGTTTTTTGCCCACCATGATATTATCCTTCAAGAGAGAAGCCTCTAGTGAAACCTATGGCCCCCGGGTCTACTTTCCATAATATATTTTCAGATCTATAAACCAAAAATACCAAAAATACTTTGCTGCACCTTATTTATCTTTTACTTTCCGTCCTCGTTTAAATCTATCTCTATCGGATCTAATCCTTGCAAATAACCGTGAAGGGATTGACAACCCCTTTATAACGTTGGGTGCAAGAGTTTGATTGTTTGTGTAAGTGCATCCATTGGTAAATTGCTTGTTCCTCCTACTGGATTGATATCTTGGTTATCTTCAAGTGAGGGAAATACTTATCTACTTTGCTGCATCACCCTTTCCTCTTCAAGGGAAAACCAACGGAAGCTCAAGAGGTAGCAAGAAGGATTTCTGGCGCTGTTGCCGGGGAGGATACACATCAAGCCTACCAAGTACCCATCACAAACTCATCTTTGGAATTTACATTATTTTCCATTTTCCTCTCGTTTTCCTCTCCCCCACTTCTAAAACAATTTTTAGAAAATACCAAAAAGATTTGCCTTTTTATTCACCCTGCTTTCGTTTGCTTGTGTGCTTTATTGCTTGCTTTGTCACGATGTTTGAGAATACCAAGTTATGTGAATTTTCCAATACTAATACTAATGATTTTATTAGTACTCCGATTTCTCCCGCCACTAGTGCGTAATCTTATGAAATCAATGTTGCCTTGCTTAATCTTGTTATGAAAGAACAATTTTCTGGCCTTCCTAGTGAAGATGCCGCATCCCATCTAAATACTTTCATTGAGTTGTGTGATATGCAAAATAAGAAAGATGTGGATAATGATATTGTTAAATTGAAGCTATTTCCATTCTCACTACGAGATCGTGCTAAAACTTGGTTTTCATCTTTGCCTAAAAATAGTATTGATTCATGGAATAAGTGTAAAGATGCTTTTATTTCCATGTGCTTCCTGCCCGCTAACATCATCTCCCTTAGGAACGATATAATGAACTTTAAGCAACTTGATCATGAACATGTTGCACAATCTTGGGAGAGGATGAAATTAATGATTAGGAATTGTCCCGCACATGGTTTTAGTTTATGGATGATCATACAAATTTGTATGTGGGATTGAATTTTGCATCTAGGAATCTTTTAGATTCCATCGTGGGTGGTACTTTTATGGAAATCACATTAGGAGAAGCTATTAAACTCCTAGATAATATTATGACAAACTACTCTCAATGGCATACCGAAAGATCTCCTACTAGTAAAAAAGTGCATGCTACTGAAGAAATAAATACTTTGAGTGAAAATATGGATGAATTGATGAAATTGTTTGCTGGTAAGAGTGCTCCTATTGATCCTAATGATATGCCTTTGTCTTCTTTGATTGGAAATAATAATGAATCTATGGATGTGAGTTTTGTTGGTAGGAACAATTTTGGTAATAACGCGTATAGATGTAATTTCAACCCTAGCCCGTTTCCTAGTAATTCCTCTAATAATTATGGTAATTACTACAACAATTCTTACGGAAATTATAATAAGATGCCCTCTAATCTTGAGAATATTGTTAAAGAATTTATTGGTTCACAAAAGGTTTTTAATGCTATGATTGAAGAAAAAGTGCTCAAGATTGATGATTTGGCTAGGAGTGTTGATAGAATTTCGCTTGAGATTGATTCTTTGAAAGTTAGATCTACTCCACCCAAGCATGAAATTAATGAATCTTTAAAAGCTATGAGAATTTCTACTGATGAAAGTAAGCAAAGAACCGTTAGAATACGTGCTAAGCATGAATGGCTTGAAAAAGTGTGTTCTCGTGATAATAATGATGAAGATCTTAAAGTGATTGATATGACTCCTATTGAATCTTTGTTTTCCAATGTAAATATTGATAAAGATGGGTCTAGAGATAAGTCAACTGTAGTTAAAGAGCATCCAAATGATTCAGAGTCTATAGATCTTTATGCTAAGATTGATAAAAGTGGGATAGAAAAGGTCAAAACTTTAAATAGCAATGAACCCACTCTTTTGGATTTCAAGGACTTGAATTATGATAGCTGATCTTTGATTGACTGTATTTCCTTGTTACAATCCGTGATGAATTCTCCTCATGCTTATAGTCAAAATAAGGCTTTTACTAAACATATCGTTGATGCCATGATGAAATCTTTTGAAGAAAAACTTCAGTTAGAAGTTTCTATCCCTAGAAAGCTTCATGATGAGTGGGAACCTACTATTAATATTAAAATAAAATATTATGAGTGCCATGCTTGTGTGATCTGGGTGCTAGTTTTTCCACAATTCCGAAAACTTTATGTGATGTGCTAAGTTACCATGATCTTGATGATTTCTCTCTACATTTGCATCTTGCGGATTCCACTATTAGGAAACCTATGGGAAGGATTAATAATGTTCTTATTGTTGCAAATAGAAATTATGTGCCCGTAGATTTCATTGTTCTTTATATAGATTGCAATCCTACATGTCCTATTATTCTTGGTAGACCTTCCTTAGAACGATTGGTGCAATTATTGACTTGAAAGAAGAAAACATTAGATTCCAATTTCCATTAAGGAAAGGCATGGAAATTTTTCCTAGAAAGAACATAATATTGCCTTATGAATCTATTATGATAGCTACTTTTGCATTGCATACCAAAGATGACAATACCTAGATCTATTGCGTTTTGCCTAGCTAGGGCTGTTAAACAATAGCGCTTGTTGGGAGGCAGCCCAATTTTATTTTTGTGCTATGTTTTTTTCCTTTGTTTTTGAGTGTTTACCACATTATTACTTCTGTAATAATTGTGTTTTGGTATTTTAGTTAGTGTTTGAGCAGAGTAAAACCTTTGGGGTGATCTATGGTAGTTGTTGATTTGATCTTGCTGAAAATCAGAAACATTTGCGCTCAGTCCAGGAGTTTTCTAAATTTTTCAGACCGTCAAATGAGTCTGAAATTTTTACCCAAGATTTATATACAAATTTCCCAGGTTTTGCAAAATTTCAGAATTTTTTGAGTTATATAAGTATACGAACTTTTCAGATTGCTACAGATTGTTCTGTTTTTGACAGATTTTGTTTTCTTTGAGTTGTTTGCCTATTTTGATGAATCTATGGGTTGTATCATGGGCTATGAACCATGGAGAAGTTATAATATTGTAGGTATAACACCAATATAAATAAAGAATGAGTTCACAACAGTACATAAAGTGGTGATTTATTTTCTTATACTAACGGATCTCATGAGTTTTCTGTTAAGTTTTGTTTGTGAAGTTTTCAGGTTTTGGGTAAAGATTTGATGGACTATGGAATAAGGAGTGGCAAGAGACTAAGATTGGGGATTTACAAGGCACCCAAAGTCATATTCAAGGATGCCAAAGAGCCTAAGCTTGGGTATGCCCCGGAAGGCATCCCCTCTTTCGTCTTCAATCCATCGGTAAATTTACTTGAGGATACATTTTTATTCACCACATGATATGTGTTTTGCTTGGAGCGTCTTGTATGATATGAGTATTTGCTTCTTAGTTTGCCATAATCATCCTTGCTGTACACATATTTTGAGAGAGACACGCTGAATCGTTAATTTATTAGAATACTCTATGTGCTTCACTTATATCTTTTGAGATAGGCAATTTTGCTCTATGGGCTTCACTTATATTTTTTAGAGCACAATGGTGTTTGCGTTTTATAGAAATAATTGAACTCTCGTAACTCACTTATATTATTTTGAGAGTCTCTAAATAGCATGGTAATTGGTCCATGTTACGAATTTAGTCCTAATATGATAGGCATCCAAGATGGATATAATAAAAACTTCCATATTAAGTGCATTGAATACTATGAGAAGTTTGATTCCTTGCATAAAGTTTTGAGATATAAAGATGGTAATGTTAAGAGTCATGTTAGGAAGTAATTGTGATTTGGTAAAAATACATGTGTAAAGGTTTGTGATTCCCGTAGCATGCACGTATGGTGAACCGTTATGTAAGGAAGTCGGAGCATGATTTGTTTATAGATTGTCGACCTTTGTGTGATGTTCGAGAGCGCGCGATGGTTAACTCCAACCAACCTCTCCTCTAGGACCATGCATTTAATGCTTTGCTTAAATGACTAATATACTTTTGCAATAAGTATGTGAGTTCTTTATGACTAATGTTGAGTCCATGGATTATACGCACTCTCACCCTTCCACCTTTGCTAACCTCTCTAGTACCGCACAACTCTAGCCGGTACAACATATATACCTTCCTCAAAACAGCCACCATATATCTTCCTCAAAACAGCCACCATATACCTTCCTCAAAACATCCACCATACCTACCTATTATGGCATTTCCATAGCCATTCCGAGATATATTGCCATGCAACTTCCACCGTTTCCTTTTATGACATGCACCATCACTTCCATATTGCATATAGAGTCATATTTCAAGTTGTAATTTTCTTTTGGCAAGTAAATAAAAGTGTGATGATTATCATTATCAAATCATGTCCCATGTGAGGAAAGGATGATGGAAGCTATGATTCCCTCAAAAGTGGGGATGAGATTCCGAACTTTATGAAAAATAAAGAGGCCTTAGATGCCCACCAAAAAAAGAAAAAATGAGAGAAAAGAGAGAAGGGACATTGCTACTATGTTTTTCCACACTTGTGCTTCAAAGTAGCACCATGATCTTCATTCTAGGGAGTCTCCTATTTTGTCACTTTCATATAGCTACTGGAATTTTTCTTTATATAACTTGGCTTGTATATTACAATAATGGGCTTCCTCAAATTCCCTAGCTCTTCATGAGCAAGCAAGTTGGATGCACCCCCACTTAGTTTCCTCTTGAGCTTTCATACACTTATATCTCTATTGCATCCGTTGCATGGCAATCCCTACTCACTCACGTTCATATCTATTAATGGGCATCTCCATAGCCCGTTGATATGCCTAGTTGATGTGAGACTATATTCTCCCTTTCCTTGACAACCTCCACCATATTCTATTCCACCTATAGTGCTATATCCATGGCTCACGCTCATGTATTGCGTGAGAGTTGAAAAAGTATGAGAAAATACAAGTGTGAAAACAACTGCTTGACTTATCATCGGGGTTGTGCATGATATAAATACTTTATGTGGGGAAGATGGAGCATAGCCAGACCATATGATATTGTAGGGATAACGTTCTTTTTCCATTATATTTTGAAGAGATACAATTGCTTTCTTAGTATGCTTTAAATGTTATTGTTTTTATATCAATATTAAGACTTTTTTTGAGTCCTATGGATCAGAATATTGATGCCACAATAGAGAATATTACATGGATAAATATGTTACGTAGCACTCTACATCAAAGATTCTGTTTTTATCATTTACCTACTCGAGGACGAGCAGGAATTAAGCTTGGGGATGCTAATACGTCTACGATGTATCTATAATTTTTGATGATGTCATGCTATTATATTATCTGTTTTGGATGTTTTATATGCATTAATATGATATTTTATATTATTTTTGGGACTAACCTATTAATCTAGAGCCTAGTGCTAGTTTATTTTTTTCCTTGTTTTTGATTTTTGCAGATATGGAATATTAAATAGAGTCCAAACGGAATAAAACCTTCGGAAATATTTTTTGGAAGGAAACAAATCCACCAGGCATAGAGTGCACGCCAGGGGATCTACCAGGAGATCACAAGACTGGTAGGCATGGCCACCCCCTTGCTACGCCTGGCAGGCTTGCTGTCTCCTAGCAGATCTCCTAACCCTATTCTTTGTCCTATAAATACCCAAATATTCCCCCAACACCAAAGGGAGCCATGCAAATACTTTTCCGCCGCCAGAAGCCTCCGTTCCCGAGAGATCCAATCTTGGAGCCTTTTTCGGTAATCTGCCGGAGGGGTTTCGATCACGGAGGGCATCTACATCAACTCCATTGCCCCTACGATGACGCGTGAGTAGTCCACCACAGACCTATGGGTCCATAGCTACTACTAGATAGCTTCTTCTATCTCTTTGATCTTCAATACCTTGTTCTTCATGATCTTCATGGATATCTATCCGATGTAATACTCTTTTGTGATGTGTTTGTCAAGATCCGATGAATTGTGTGTTTATGTTCAGATTATCCATGAATCTTATTTGAATATTCTCTGAATTTCTTATATGCATGATTTCATATCCTTGTAAGTCTCTTCGAGTTATTGGTTTGGTTTGGCCAACTAGATTGGTAATTCTTGCAATGGGAGAAGTGCTTGGTTTTGGGTTCAATCTTGTGGTGTCCTCACCCAGTGACATAGTAGGGGTAGCGTGGCACGTATTGTATTGTTGCCATCAAGGGTAACAAGATGAGGTTTTCATTATATTGCTTGAGTTTATCCCTCTACATCATGTCATCTTACTTAATGCGTTACTCTGTTCTTCATGAACTTAATACTCTAGATGCAGGCAGGAGTCGGTCAATGTGTGGAGTAATAGTAGTAGATGAAGAATCATTTCGGTCTACTTGACACGAACATGATGCCTATATGCATGACCATTGCCTTGGATAACTACATGATCATTCACTTTTCTATCAATTGCTTGACAGTAATTTGTTTACCCACCATGGTAGTTTAATTCAAGAGAGAATCCTCTAGTGAAACCTATGGCCCCCGGGTCTACTTTCCATAATATATTTTCAGATCTATAGACCAAAAATACCAAAAATAATTTGCTGCAAGTTATTTATGTTTTACTTTTCGTTCTCGTTTACATCTATCTCTATCGGATCTAATCCTTGCAAATAATTGTGAAGGGATTGACAACCCCTTTATAGCATTGGGTGCAAGAGTTTGGTTGTTTGTGTAGGTGCATCCATTGGTAACGTCCTTGTTCCTCCTACTGGATTGATACCTTGGATCTCATCAATTGAGGGAAATAGTTATCTAATTCTCTGCATCGCCCTTTGGTCTTCAAGGGAAAACCAGCACAAGCTCAAGGGGTAGCAGTGGTTCGTGGATCTCCCACGTCTATGGGACTCCAGTTCCCACAGGAACAACTGACCTGGTAAACTCCTATCTCGTCTGGCTGCTATCTTCGATGCGTAGATTCTAGGGTTGTCGTCATAGTGCTGCTATCCAAATACTCAATATGACCAATACAATAGCCAGGGACAAGCCAGGGAGTACGTTTGAATGTACTCGCAAACATTATGAAAACAGATATAATAAAGTAGATGCATTGCATGCAATAGAATTTGACAGACATTTGATATGCCATAAGATTAATTCATGAGTGCAAGTATGCTTAGAATTATCCATACCGAAATATGATAATTAATAAGGTAAGGTAAAATAAATATGGAACATCAAGCTGTAGTCCTCCCAAAAATTCCAAGAAAATAAAATGTGCCAATCAGGTGTCTAAAGCAACACCTCAAAAGGAAAAAGCAGAACATGCTCAGTTGGGGGTCTAGTGATGCCACATAAAGGGCTTATACTGAAAATAATAACATGCGTGCCACAGCTGGGCGTCTGGAGAGACACCGCATAAAGGGCTTATAAGAACAATAACAATACGATTTGCCACAGTCGGGCGTCTGAAGCGACACCTTATAAAGGGCTTATATTAGCAATATTCATATGAGCATTATGATGGTAGAACCTTCCCAGGGATACTCAACAATTTATATGATAGAAAGTTTAGCCAATTTTTTTTATAATAACGATCACCCATCATGATTCAGAGCAACACCATGGTTCAACTAATTCCTCCGAAGACCGACACTAAGACTGACACTTGACCTATCCTAGAGTTTAGTCCTTAAACTCGGACACAGATATTCGAATAGATGTAATAATCTGCATAGGTTGTACTCTTTACCCACGAGTAACGGATTTCCTTAGTCAACCCGAGACGTTGACTAATTTATATTACAATCTTTGAGTTGAAAGCACACCTGACCCGCACACACCAGCTTAACTTCCCGATGTCTGGAATCACCCACGACAAGCGTTAAGTAAAACTCTAAGTGGGGAGACCACAATCTCGATTAGCATGGGATCAAAATATTTATAACGCGCACAAACAGGGGTGCTACCCCCTCTGTTCAACCGGACCACCCATGTCCCCAGACCAAGTGACATGCTTACGAGGGGCCACTAGTATCTTTCACTATGGCCCATCTATACGATGCATGTTAAGAAAGGGGTTGACAACTTACTGAACTGTACCCTACCTATGGTAGGGACAAGTGGTAGCACGACAACAAGTATGGGGGTTACTGAAATAGGACTCGATCTACAATCGACTCATGAGGTTTAAATTTTCCTTGGAATGGTTAGCACCACACAATTAATGTGTAGTACCCAACGTGGTCACTACCCATCATGCCCCAACATCCTTCACTGATCATCCTCGTCACTACGAGATATCAGTTCCACGATACATCTATCCGAGATGAAACCTTCCTCCAGAAATTGTCCGGACCAGCATGGGCATGTGTGTAATGAAGTAGTAACACGTTCATGTGTATCTCATGTTTAACAGAAATAATTCAAACCAATGAATTCATGCATGCATTTATTATATGCCATGTTTTATAATTTCAAGTTACCATACACATGATTTATTTATTCTAGCAAGCAAAACAACCAACTTGTATAATATCAATGTTCAAGATGCCTACCTTGAGTATGCAGAAAGGTTGAGTTCACTCCAAAACTTTGAAAGTTGGATCTTCCCTCCATTTTTCCTGTTTTGAAAATATCCAAATCAAAACACAATTTGAAAACAGTAAAAAAAGTTTTATGTAAATTTCTAAAATAATTACTAAAATAAACTAGATGAAATTTGAGGAATGTCAAGATAAGAATGAGGGCATTTGGAGTTGTGGTTTAAAAGTTGTGGCCAGTCAAAGTTCGGTCAAAATCTGATTTTAAATAAAACAAGAAAACGAAAGCGATTCGCAGTGGGTATATTTTTCCTTAACAGAAAACATACTTACCCCTTTACACTACCTTTAGGGGTGAAACGTACTTGCGGGACTACGCGAGCTGTGAGGCAATGATGACTCACCGATACGTGGGTCGCACCTGTTGGGTTCGTCTTCCCACCCGCGCGACATCGAACAAAGAGCCAGGGGAAGCTCCAACGAAGGTTTCCGGCACTAGGGAGCACCGTTCTCGGCACCCGACCTACCCACGTGATCAAGGGAACGGTCCGCTTCGGATGGAGGTGGAGGAAAGCGCCGGCGAGCTCGAGGTCGAGCAAGACCTCAAGCATGGCAGAGGAAGCTTTTGGTTGGACAGGGGCTTCACCCAGGGGGCATCTCCGGTGAAATTGGCATGATGAATGGGTTCATGGGGGAAGTAGGAAATCATTTGCGATGGAATTGGTGGAGGGGAAGACTTAATTGCGAGGAATCTAGCTGAGGAGCGGTGACGGCCGAACCTATAGGAGGTGAGGAGGACGATCACCTCAGGCCATCTTGGCGACTATGGGAGCTCAAGGAGAGGTGGTAGAGGTGTGTGGTGGGTTTCGATGAGCCGGCGAGGAGTTTATATGGGCGGGGAGAGTCTGTTCCCGTGGCTTCCAGAGATGCACACGACGGCTCGCCGTTACAGTGGATGGAAGGGAGACTTAGCGATGGCCGGAGTGGCTGGCGGGGCGAGAGGATGAGTTCGAGTTGTTCCACGGGCAGCTGGCGCTCGGGGAGAGGTTTGACTGCGCCGACCATGGCAAAGGCGGTCATAGACGTCGGTGTGCTAATACGTCCATTTTACATCATGTTTTCTATTATTATATATATTGTTTTTATGCATAATAATGCTTTATGGAGTAATTCAGATGCCTTTTCTCTCATAATATGCAAGGTTTACACAAAGAGGGAGAATGCCGGCAACTTGAATTCTGGACCTAAAAAAGCATGTCAAAAATACCTATTCTGTACATCTCCAAATGATCTGAAATTTTACCGATAATTATTTTGGAATATATAAAAACACTGGAGCAAATAACTACCGAAGGGGGGGGGCACGTGGTGCCCACAAGACACGAGGGCGTGCCAGGCCCCCTAGGCGCACCCTGGTGGGTTGTGGGCAGCCCAGCCCACCTCTGGTGCCCATCTTCTCGTACATAAAGTCTTTTGACCTAGAAAAACTCAATAGAGTACTTTCAGGACAAAGCATCATCGTCTCGAGGCGAAACTTGGGCAGGAGCACTTTTGCCCTCCGGCGGAGCGATTCCGCCAAGGCAACTTCCCTCCCGGAGAGGGAAATCGAAGCCATCATCAGCATCAACGACCCTCTCATCTTTGGGAGGCCAATATTCATCAACATCTTCAAAAAAACTATCTCATCTCAAACCCTAGTTCATCTCTTGTGTTCAATCTTTGTACCGGAACCCCAAATTGGTACCTGTGGGTGACTAGTAGTGTTTATTACATCTTGTAGTTGATTACTATATGATTTATTTGATGGAAGATTATATGTTCAGATCCATTATGCTATTTAATACCCCTCTGATGTTGAGCATGAATATCATTTGCGAGTAGTTACCTTTGTTCTTGAGGCCACGTGAGAAGTCATGTTGCAAGTAATCATGTGAATTTGATATGTGTTCAATATTTTGATGATATGTATGCTATGATTCCCTTAGTGGTGTCATGTGAACGTCGATTACATGGCACTGCACCAACTTTGGGCCTAAGGGAATGCATTATGGAGTAGTTATTAGATGATGTGTTGCTAGAGTGAAATAAGCTTAAACCGTAGTTTTTGCGCTATTTCATAAGGGGGCGATTTGGATCCAAATGTTTAATGCTATGGTTAGATTTTATCTTAATAATCTTCTCGTAGTCCGGATGCTTGCGAGGGATTTAATCATAAGTGGGAGGTTTGTTCAAGTAAGAACAACACCCAAGCACCGGTCCACCCACGTATCAAATTATCAAAGTAGCGAACGCAAATCAAACCAACATGATGAAAGTGGCTAGACGAAATTCCGGTGTGCCCTCAAGAATGCTCTGCTTATTATAACAGACCCCTTTGGCACGTCCTTTGCTACAAAAGGATTGGGCTACCTTGCTGCACTTTCTTACCATTATCGTTACTTGCTCATTACAAATTATCTTACTATCAAATTGAAAGTGCGTTATATCGACTAGGGGGGTGAACAGACAATTTTTACAAATTCGTCAAATAGAAATTTCAACTTTAGGAATTTGAAATGTGACGAACTACTAGCAGCGGAATGAGTACTCAAGTGCATGCATGATAGAGCAGTAGCATAGTCATTGTGATGAAATGAAACATGCACAGATTTTAAGTAGCATGTAACAGGATAAGCAGGTGAAGAACAAGGTGACTGGAGAATTTGAGGTCAGGAAATTAACAAGGTCTTTAGTCAAATTCTTCAAACAACAATGATCAATTTGATCAACAAGTACATGAAGAAATGAAAGGGTTGAGGAAATAGAAGGGTTGAGGAAATGGAACCAGGAAGCTCAATGATGACAATAGTTTGATGACCCAGTCCCAATTGCTGTGACAGTCGTACGTCTGGTTTGGAGTGTCTTGGTATTTAAACAAAAGGACAGACAATACAAGGACACACAGTCGTTACCATATTCTCCTTGAGCTAAGGTCACACAAACCTCGCCCAACACTCGTGATAAGTCTTCAGGGCAGCCTTCCAAAACCCACACAAACTCGGTCACCCAACGACCCACAATTGACTGCTGGATGCTCTAGACCATGATGCCTATCCGTCTAGAAGATACACAATCTTCAAAGGTAACAAGCGTCGGTTCCACACAGGAACAATCTCTTCAGTGATGCTCAATCACTTTAGTTTTGGTGGTTTGGTTTGGGGTTTTTCCTCACTGATGATTTTCTCTCAAAGTCCTTGGAGGAAGGGTTGCACTCAAATGACAAGTGTCAAGTTCTCTCTCGGAGCAGCCAACAAACTAGTGGTTGTGGGGGCGGCTATTTATAGCCAGGGTGCAACCCGAGATGATAAGACATAAATGCCCCTAATGATATAACCGTTAGGTGGATAAAATTTCTAGAAAGTTGGCGCAAAGCATAACAACGGTTGGAATTTGAACTGTCAAATTCCTCAGGGGTTATCATATTCATCACTATAGGCAATTCGCACTAGCGAGATCCTAACTTCTCAGTCAGACCAATTTCCTTAAAGACCAGAAGAACATCGTCTCTGCCATCGAAGAACTTGACTGAACTGCAAGGGATTTTCCAAAGGCTTCACTCAGAGGATTGGGTAGGTTGAGGCTTTTGAGTTGAGCAGCAGTTGAATTTTTTTCCTTAGTATTACCTCGGCCCCCTTTAACATTACGGTGTTTCCTATGACTCAAAGAAAGGAAATGAAACTATGAAAACAAAAGTCTTCACGCTTCATAGTCCTCGTGTAATATCTTCAAGGTCACACGAATTCTTCAGCTTCAAAGTCTTTAGGGAATACCAATGTCTTCAGTTGACATTCATTTTTAGGGGTCAGTAATATCCGAATATATCAAACTCCTCATATACTTATAGGACCTGTGTATACTCACAAACACATTAGTTCCTTAACCTATAAGTCTTCAATACACCAAAATCTCTAAGGGGCACTAGATGCACCAATAATCTCCCCCTTTTTGGTGATTGATGACAAATAGGTTAAGTTTTCAACGGGGATAAAAATATGAAGTGTAAGTACTGTGTTTGAGGAATTTGATTGCAAGATATAGAAGAACTCCTCCTGAAGGTGTGCATATTTGAGGAATTTGCTTTGGACTACAAATGCACATGGCAGGATAAAAACATGGAGAACTCCCCGTGTATCTTGTAATTCATACATGCATTTAATATGTAATATGAGGAATTGAAATGCATGATTAAAAATCGCGTCTGACGATATTCAGCATGCATGCATTAAGGTACCTAAGGAAATAAGCATGCAAAAAGCAGTTCAAAAGCGTCATACCACCATCAGACTTAAGTTTACAACTCTCAAACAAAAAACTTCAGAAGAGCAAGAGTTGTAACTTAAACAAAAAAACACCCCATATATAGATACCCACTTGAAGACTAATTCAAATCCCCCCTTTCTCATCGGTGACCAAAAGGGACGAAAAATGAGGACTAACGCCCTTGAAGAATTTCATCTTAAAGGTGGTGGAGGAGCGCCGGCGTTATCGGGGTCCTTTGTTGATGCAGGGCCCACGACAGTGTCATCAAGATCCTTAGCTTTATTCATCTCGTGCAATGAAGAATATGAGCTTGTAACCAGTAGAGGAACTTGAACCTTTCTGAATTTCTTCCGAGGAGGATGTGACCAGTCAAAGTTCTGTTGAAAATACATCTCCTTGAGTTCTTGAGGAGTCTTGATATGTGCTAGTATGGCCCAAGTGCGATCAAAGATTTCATGCACATACTAATGATTTTTCCTCACTGAGTTTTGCGTCACAATCATATTCTAAAGAATTGATTTGAACTGACGCTTGACCCACTTGTGAATGCAATCAACCTTCTGATGAAGACTTAGGAGAAGCTCGTGATCAGTCATCACACGTGGGGTAGAAGCTTGAAGATTTTGAGCTGAGGCTTTTGCAGCAGAATCTTGTGTGCCAGAGTCATCCTTGGTGGAATAGGATACATCTATGCGTTATTGATCATCCAATGGACGAATTCCTTCATCAACAACAACTTTGCTTTTTTCCTTCAACGGAAGAAAATGTATTCTTGAGGACTTAAATTGGAGGTAGAAAACTGAAGTGATTCTGAAAATCAGCGTTGAAGGGAATTGAAGACCTTGATTTGATGAATTTCATGATCCAGGGAGCATAAGGCTTCAACTCAAATGGTGACACATCAATATTGGCCAAAGTCCTCGTGAACAAATCGTGATAATTGATTGGAATCCCATGAATGATGTTGAATAGCAAATTCTTCATGACACTCACAACTTCTTCAGAGTTGTGGCCCTTAATTGGATTGAGGGTTTTGGTCAATATGTGATAGATAGTCCTAGGCACATATAACAAATCCTTCACTAGGAAGGTGGTCCTTGGAGGTTTGCCACGAGCCAAAGGCTTCATCTATACTTGCATCATGTGATTGGGCAGTCCTCTTAGTGCATCTAGTGCCCCTTAGTAATTTTGGTGTATTGAAGACTTATAGGTTAATGAACTAATGTGTTTGTGATTATACACGGGTTCTATAAGTCGATGAGGAGTTTGATATATTCAGAGATTATCGACCCCTAAAAATGAATGTCTTCAGATGAAGACTATGGTATTCCCTAAAGACTTTGAAGTTGAAGAATTCGGTGTGACCTTGAAGATATTAACGAGGACAATGAAGCGTGAAGACTTTTGTTTTTGGAGTTTTGTTTCCTTTCTTTGAGTCATAGGAAACACCGCACTTGTA
Organism: Hordeum marinum; assembly: GCA_022496015.1. Taxonomy (NCBI): domain Eukaryota; kingdom Viridiplantae; phylum Streptophyta; class Magnoliopsida; order Poales; family Poaceae; genus Hordeum; species Hordeum marinum. Next base: position 362,920,207 of record CM039675.1, on the reverse strand, counting down.
AAGGGGGTCGAGGTAATAGTAAGGAAAAATTTCGAGGTGATGCTTAACTCAAAAGCCTCAATCTACCCAATCCTTCGAGTGAAGCCTTTGGAAATCTCTTACGGTTCAGTGAAGTTCTTCAGTGACAGAGATGATGTTCTTTGGGTCTCTAAGGAAATTGGTCTGACTGAGGAGTTAGGATTTTGCCAATGCGAATTGCCTGAAGTGAGGAATATGATAAGCCTTGAGGAATTTGACAGTTCAGATTCCGACCTTTGTTGTGCTTTGAGCCACCTGTCCAGATATCTTATCCACCTAATGGTCATATCATTGGGGGCATTTATGTCTTATCATGTCGGGTTGCACCCTGGCTATAAATAGCTGCCCCCACAACCACTAGCTGGTTGGCTGCTCCAAGAGAGAACTTGACACTTGTCATTCGAGAGCAATCCATCCTCCGAGGACTTTGAGAGAAAATCATCAGTGAGGAAAATCCCATCGTGTGAATACTTTGATAGAAAATCATAAGTGAGGAAAAAGCCCAAAACCAAACCACCAAACCCAAAGTGATTGAGCATCACTGAAGAGATTGTTCCTGTGTGGAACTGACACTTATTACCTTTGAAGACTGCATATCTTCTAGACGGTCATGGTCTAGAGCATTCAACAGTCAATTGTGGATCATTAGGTGACCAGTTTGTGAGGGTTTTGGAAGTCTACCCTAAAGACTTACCATGAGTGTTGGGCAAGGACTATGTGACCTTAGCTCAAGGAGAATACAGTAAGGACTGTGTGTACTAGGATTGTGTGTCCTTTGGTTTAAATACCAAGCTGCTCCGAACCAGATGTACGACTGTCACAGCAGTTGGAATTGGGTCATCAAACTATTATCTTCATCGAGCTACCTCATTCCATTTCCTCAACCCTTCTATTTACTCATATACTTGTTGATGAAATTGATCGTTACTGTCTGAAGAATTTGACTGAAGACTTTCTCAATTTCCTCATCTCAAATTCTTCACTCACCTTGTTCTTCACCTGCTTATCCTGTATCATGCTACTTGTAATCTGTGCATGTTCTATTTCATAATGATGACTATGCTCTTGCTCTTTTTCACATACACTTGAGTACTTATTCTGCTACTGGTAGTTCATCACATTTCAAATTCCTCAAGTTGAAATTCTTCAGTGATGAATTTGTAAAAATCGCCTATTCACCCCCTCTAGTCGATATAACACACTTTCAATTCCTATCAGAGCAAGGTACTCCCTTGTTCTGAGTCATTTGGGTTTAACCACCTGGAGTTCTAGTTATGTCGACTACAGGTATGATCAAGGTTTCCGCAGGTTGTCCTACGTTTGATGGGACAGACTACCCCTACTGGAAGAACAAGATGTGCATGCATCTTGAGGAAATTGACAATGATCTCTGGTATGTTATGGAAAATGTTGTTCCCTCTATTACTCCCACGATCAACGCTGATTTTATGAAGAGATTCAAGCAACTCGATTCTCAAGCGAAGAATATCATCTGTAGCCATCTGAGAAAAGGTCAGTATGGCAGAGTGAGTGCTTTGGAATCGGCTAAGCTTATCTGGGATAGGTTGTCCAAAGTCAACGAAGGTGTTTCAACTCAACATGACTCCCAAGTTGATGTTCTTCGAAATCTCTTCAACTGTTTGAAGAGACTCGACAATGAGAATGTTCAGCAAACTTTTGATCATCTTACTGATATCTCCAACGAGCTTCAAGCACTTGGTGCCACTAACATCACTGACCACGAGGTGGTGAAGAAACTGATGAGATCTGTTGATTCCTCATTCGATACACCGGCTTTGATGATTCAAGACCGTGGAGACTACAAGTCACTTGATCCTGCTAATATACTTCAGAGACTCAATAGTCATCAATTCCAACAAGGTGAGAAGCGAGACCTCTATGGCCAAGCTATGGAAGATCTCGAGAATTGAAGGCTAAGGCAATTTCCTCATACGAAGGCAAAGAATCTGATAGTAGCCTTGGTGATCTTGAAGAACTGAGTTAGGAGCTGGCAATGCTCGTGAGGAAATTCCAGAAGTTCTCAAGGAGAGGTCGGTTTGGAAAGTCATCAAAAAGTGGCTTAAAAATCAGACTCTTCATAGAGCGACTACAAGAAGAGAACTTGCCACAAATGCAAGAAATCTGGTCACTTTATCTCTGACTGTCCTCAATGGGAAAAAGAATCGAGGAAGAAGAAATACAAGGACGACAGTTCTGATGACTCAAAGAAAAAGAAGAAATATTCAAAGTTCTCATCGCACAAGAAGAATGGTTCCAGAAAGACTCGGGCTCTCATTAGCAAGGAAATGGATTCTGAAGAAGAATCTGAAGAATATGAAGAACAGGCATAATCTGATGAGGAGTCAGAATCTAGTGTTGATAGCCTTGCACTCGCTACTAGTTTCATCAACAATTCCATCTTCAATGATGAAGAAAATACCAACTCCAATGACTCTGACGTCAAAAATGATGACTATGCTCCTCCTATTGCTTCATGGGAAAAAGTTCCAAGGCATCCACATAATGCCCCTTCTTTGATGACACTGATTACCCTAAGTGGAAAGTCCTGATGAAGAAGCACCTACTATTGATGAACAGTGAGTTGTGGTTTGTTATAGAACTAGGACTGACAGATCTTTGCAAAATGGCCAATGCTGATGACATTCGCAAGTACACTGAGCTGGATGCTTAGGCAAGGAATATCATCTTCTCTAGCTTGTCAAAGGTCATCTTCAAGGGCATCTGTCATCTCCAAAATGTGAAGCTCATCTGGGAAAAGCTTTCGGACATCAATGAAGGCTATCACACTCGTCAAGACTCCATGTTCATCGAACACAAGAATTTACTCAAATCCCATGAAGAAGATCCTGCTTCATCTTCTTCATCCATGTGCTTTATGGCAAAAGTCTCCAAGGTACACAAACATCATTCCTCCTCTGAATCAAGTGAAGGTGAATCCGATGAATATGTGAAACCTAGCTACTCCAAACTTTCTAATATTGCCACTAAGCAACAAAGTTGTCATAGTTCTGGGAACGGGGGTACCCAGACTTGCCTGCCTGCGGGGCAGGACATGGCCCACCTCATCAGCCAGGCTTGGCCTGGCATGGCTCTACTCAAGACGAGGCCCTCACGAGGACCCCAGGATCGCGAGGAAGAATGGCACCAAAGCCAGCAAGGATGGGCCTCCTCAGGCCCGCTCCTGAGTGGCGGAGATCTCTATGCAGAGCCCGGACTCAGGAGTCAAAGGTGACGCAAGGAAGGACAGGCGAGCGCTAGCGCGCCAAGCGGGGAACTTTCCCCTTTGGTGCAAAGGGAGAAAGGATGTACGCGGATTCCCAAAGCGCCACCCAAAGGTTTCCATTCTGGTGCAACAAGACCATGACCACGAGCCCCACAGGATGGATGTCATCGCTGAGCCCACGAGTGCACCGTCGATAGCCACTTTGTAGGCGAAGACCTTTGGATAAGGGTGAATGTACTCATGTCCCCCTTTAAAACTGGCTGTTATGGGATCCCTTCCTGCCATTGTGATAAGGGAAGAGGACCCAGGCCACCGCTACATATAGAGGCTAGTCCACACCATAGAGGGGATCCCTAATCCAACACTTAGCCACTCGTCGAACCACCACAAGGCACAGAGCCAAGCACACCTCTTGGGCGCCCTTGCAAGGCTCGAGCCCACTGTATTAGTTCATCCACCAAACCTCCACGAGAGGTAATCCACCAAAGCAGGAGTAGGGTATTACGCTTCACAGCGGCCCGGACCTGGGTAAACTGACGTGTTCATCTTTTTCCTAGTCATCGAGTGAGTTCGCCGTAGTAACCATCGAGTAGCGAGCTAGGTTGAGCGAGGCTGCATGGAACCTTCACACATGCCCCTATGTTCGAACCTTGTGGGTTTTGCGGAGCCCGAAATCTGACATTTGGCGCGCCAGTTAGCGGCGTGTCGAAGTCTTCCTCAAGCCAAGCTCTTCTTCCACCTCGCCGCTTCGGTGGCCGACGCCCGCCAAGCCCGCGTCAAGCGCTGCGCTGCCCACGTCGCCAAGACTGCACCTGTGGGCCGCATCGGCACGCGTCGGTCCCCTTCGCTAGCGGCCAACACCTCCATGGGCCTGGATGCCCACGAACAACAAGATTCCTCCTAGCCTCCCACCATGCAGCACGACGGCCGCACCACCACTCCGTCGATCGTCCTAGCGACCGGGTCATCCTCCCACGCCAGGCCCGGGCCGGCACACGGTTCAGGCGCACTCGCCATGACGAACAAGCTGCTCCACTACCACCCGCTCCTGACCGCTACGACGCCTGGATTCGGCACATCGCGAAGCTCGTCAGTGCTGCTGGCGACGCCTTCACGCCCTCCTAATCGTTTCGACCCGACCTTCCCTGGCAGATGACGCAGACCATGATGTGCCGCCACCTCCTCTGCAATGTGACGTCAACCCCGAGCCCAGGCGTGAGGCCCTCCTATGCAACCATTCCCGCGGGCCGCGGGCAAGGGCAGGAGATGAAGTAAGCTGCCAGGTGATGCCCCGACCGTGCGTCAACACGCGCGCTCCCCGCGCTTCCGAACCAGCACCGTGACCGGGCACCACTCGAGGCGCCCCCTAAGGAGCGCCAAGACCAGGCCCCGCCCGCACGTGCAGCAGCACCCATCGAGCTAGTGGGCTGCCTTGCCATCGCGCCGGAGCTCCATCCAACTACATGGCCCTGCAAGTTCAAACCCGATCTCCTGCCTCGCTACGACGACACCGCTGATCCCATCAAATTCCTACAACTCTATTCACTGAGCGTCCGGGCTACCGAGGGGACAACAAGGTCATGGCGTGCTGGTTCCCCATGGCCCTCAAGGGCGGCATGCTATCCTGGTTTCTTAACCTCCCGACGGTATCCATCACCTCTTGGGAAGACCTACGCAAGCGCTTCGTCACCAACTTCCAAGGTACACGCGACCGCGCGCTCACCATGAACGACTTGTGATGTGTGAAGCAACAGGATGGGGAGACCCTGCACAAGTACATACATCGCTTCACCACCACGCGCCTCAAGATCCCGAAGGCGTCGGATGAGGCCATCATCTTCGCTTTCACCAACGTCATCACAGATCTCAAGATGAAGGAAGAGCTCGCCATGAATGACGATCTGTGCTGTGCCGTGGAGATGTTCAACCTGGCGAACATGTGCACCAAGGCCAAATAGGGTCGCCTCCCTCTCCGTGAGCTTCCGACGGTAGAGCCTGAGGAGAAGAAGACCAAGGCCAAGGAGGCAAAGTGCAAGGCCCCGACGGTACTCACAGTCGAGCCTGAGGCAAAGCACAACCGAGGAGAGGAGCACCCCACAAGGGCAAGACCAACCTGCATCTTCCATGGCACCAACAACCACGACACCGCCGACTACCAAGAGCTCAGGACGACGCCCCGGATGCGCTGACTATGGCTTTGGGCACGGCGAAGGCCGCTGGGACAACGGGGACCAGCGCCAGGGGTGGCACGACTAACCTCGGGAGGACCGCTGGCGCGACCAGCCTCAGGAGGATCGCTGGCGCGATCAGGCTCGGGAGGACCGCTGGCGCGATGACCCTCCAGAGGGGTCGCGACGCGGTCAGGCTCGTGAGGTTCTCCCTCGTGAGGCCAGCCTACCACCACTACCACCTCCATCTGGAAGGAAGGAAGAGGACATGCAGGACGATGGGGCTGGGGGCTTCCAGGAGATCAGGGCTGTGGCCTGTATCCTAGGCGGCGCTCAGGGCCCAACCGCCAACCGCGTCTTCAAGCAGTTCATGCGGGAAGTGAACATGACACTCCCAAAGCTCGAGGCCATGCGCCCCCTCAAGTGGTCCCAACCTGCCATCACCTTCGACTCGAGGGATCAGCTCAGGTTCTCATCCATGGTCGGCAAGCTCCCCATGATGTGCACCCCAACCATCAGCAACGTCCTCATCACCAAGACCCTCATCGACAGTGGAGTTGGGCTCAATGTCCTCTCCATCAAGAATTTTGAGACACTCCAAGTACCGTATGACCAACTTATGCCACCCAAGACCTTCTCAGGAGTCGCTGATGGTTGCACAGTTCCCATCGGGCAAGTATGCCTGCCCGTCACTTTTGGTGGATGCAAGAACTACCGCACCGAGATCATCGTATTTGACGTCGCCCACATCCACCTCCCATACAATTCCATCCTCGGATACCCGACCCTCGCCAAGTTCATGGCGGAGACTCATCATGGCTACAATGTCCTCAAGATGCCAGGGAGTGGCGGCATCATCACCGTCGCCTGCGATGAAAAGGATGTCGTCTGCTCCCTCGACCATGCCTACCGCACGGCTGCGGCCAAAACGCTCGGATGACGAGGAGGATGCCCCGCCACACGAGGATGAACGTAGGGCAAAGAAGGAGCTCACCCTCGCGGAGCGCCAGGGGGCTGGAACTTCCAAGGGCGTAGCCTCGCGCTCTGCATTCGGGAATGAGGCCACCCCTTCCGTCGCATAGGAAGGCACGCTCGGCGCCCCCCTTGGGTCAGGCTCGGAGGCTTCTGCCCAGGAGGCTCCTAGCTTGGCCAGTGAGAAAAGGGAGGCGTTTGGGCACAACCTCGAGGCGCGTCCCAACGTGTGACTGCCAGAACCTGGGGCTCGGTGCGAGGCACCAAGCTCACAAGAGTCGGTCATCAAGGCTATCAAGGAACTTTAGGACACATAGGCTGGGAAAGGAAGGGCCTGCCCTGCACCACCAATCTCAGCCTCCATCATCAGCCTGGAAGACTAGTCGTGCTCCTATGTCAACGTGCTCACCATCAACGAGGCCTCGTCCCAAGGCTGTTTCTGGTCGGCGCGCGTCGACCACGGGTGGGCCTATCCGAACAACTATGTCAGCATGCCCTTCGGCCTGGCGGATACCAGAGTCACGTTCCAGCGTCTCGCTCGGGCCATGCTCGTGCCTATGCCTGCCAAGATGTGATGAGGATTTGGAGGAGATGACTGGACCGAGCATGGATCCCGGGCCCCGGGAGACGACCGGCCCGTGAGTGTCGCGCTCGTGGAGGTACAAGATCAGGCCACAACGACAGCTTCAGCTCTTCAGCGGGATGGTTGCCAGGTGACTTTTTGTTGATATGTGCCAGGTAACTTTTTGGCTTGTCTCGTTTAAGGCGCCCGCTAGGCCGCGTCCTCCCTAGGTGACTAGGGCGTACCCGTGCAACCACCATGTTTCCCATATTTCAGCAGCTTTTCATCTATGCAACATGTTCCCTAACGTTCCCACCTTGCCTGTTCGGCTTTTTTGCTAGCGAGAATGTTGTCACTCCCGAGCGGGCCTACTTGGGGCTGCCTCAACGGGAGGACCAGGCATGGGGACTGTGCTCGGGTGCGTCCCTGCAGCATCGACAAATCCATTGACTGAGCTTTGTTTGGCGGGTCGGCCCTGTTCACTTCATCTCCTGGGGTCACTGGTGCTTGGCCCTCCCATGGCCTTAGGGAGGACGATCGGTGCAGGATGCAGTGAAGACTCCATGACTTCAGACGATGCCATCTACGAGAAGACCCAGGCGCAACCCGCCTTGAGGTAGGGACCTCATGAGGCCAAAGCGCCCTCGTGAGCTCCCAGATACACCTCCCAGTTCTACGGTGCCAGCCACACGTACGAACTCAATGGGTTGTACACACCCGGAGCCCCCGAGGACGCAGAGGGGTTCCCTCCCACACAATGTGGCAGCCATAGCTCCGTGCTGGCATAGAAGTCAACACTACCCACCAATGGCTATGCCCATGCAATGTGGAAGCCACAGCTCCATGCTAGCGATCAACACGGTCCACCAATGACTATGCCCATGCAATGTGGATGCCCTACGCCTAGTGCTGAGGATAAACAACTGAGGGCGCCCCAGCGGCTGCATCCAACCTCACGAAGGCTCCTTGCGGCCCCGCCTCGCTACATTCCTTGGGATGTACGCGTGAGGGGGCTGCATGGGGGCTACTACCGGGCCGGGCTTGGTACTCACCACCTTCCCAGGTCTGCCAAACCTGGTCTTCACGTGCCCCTCTCAGGAAAAGCCGATGAGGAAAGGTATGGGAGCCGCTCATATGTCAAGGGGGACTCTTGAGCATCGCAACTTAGGAGCCTCACTAGCTCCATAGCCCCTTACTCCTTGGAGCCGTTGTTGGTGATCCAGTCGGTTCCAATGGCGGCTAAGGTATGCGCCGGGACGGGCCCTCCCGATGCAGAGCACAAGGTGTTCAAAATTTTCCAAGTTAGGAGGATGCTGGAGCTCGTACATCAAGGGGGACTCCTGGGTATCGCGACTCAGGAGCCTCACTGACCACGTAGCCCCTCACCCCTTGGAACCGTCCTTGGTGATCTAGTCGGCCCCAACGATGGCTGAGGTATGCACGGGTCCGGGCCCCACCGACGCAGAGTGTAAGGTGTTCAAAATTTCCAAGCTAAGCCTATCTTCATCATGTTCCCTTCGTGAGGGCTGCTCACACGTCATGCGGGACTCCTGAGCATCGCGACTCAGGAGCCTCACTGACCCCATAGCCCCTCATCCCTTGGGATCATCCTTGGTGATTGGGTCGGCCCCAACACTGGCTGAGGTATGCGTGGGGCCGGGCCCTACCGAGCAGAGAAACACAACAAGCAAGAAGGAAACAAGGCGAAGAGGGAAATCATGTAGTTCGATAGTTATTACAAGCATTAAAAAGTTTCTACGAATACAAACAAGTTTAACGCCTCCACGAGGCACGTCTAATGATGCAGGAAAGAAAACAAGGAAGAGGAATCAGGAGGAGCCTTCGTCGCCGCTCGTCTCATCCATAGAGAACTTGTCGTCGACATTGCCAGCGTCGTCCTCCTCGCCACTAACTTCTACAATTTCAGGAGGCGGTTGAACAGTGATGTGGGTGAACATCTTCACCACCGCCTCCATGACGGCCTTCACTGCTTCCGCAGCACTGCTGCGGACCTCGGGGGTGACCGGGCGGATCACGGAGTCGAAGTCGAACGCTGGCTCGTGGAGGTGAAGATGTCTGAAAATGCGCATCACAGCCTCAGAAAAGAGGTCGCAACACTCATTGTCCAAGATCCCCTCAACCTTGGGAATGGAACCCTCCAGGGCCTCGATGAACTTCGAGGCGAGCCCCATGAAGCTGCTCTCCGGAGCCACCAGGGGTTCCTCAAACCCTTCCTAACAGAGGGAATGGAACACTCGGCATAGCCTGAGCTCGATCAGGGGAAGGGCGCTGAGCTCCGCGGCCTTTCTCTTCCCGTCCTCAGCTAGAGACTTTTCCACGGTCTCGAGCCGGGCCTTCTCTAGGGCTGCCTCCTTCTCCCGGGCGTCCAGGTGCCCTTGCACCACGACACCATCGGCCTTCGCTTGGGACAGCTCGGAGTCCCGGTCGACGAGCTGGGCCTTGTAGGTCTTGAGGGCTCCCGCTGCTCACGTAGTTCTTCCTCGTGCACGAACTTCTTTTTCTTAAGGACCTTCAAGCGGGACTCCGCCTCATTGTGGCGCCCCTCAGCAGCCGCCGCGCTGGCTAGCGCCGCCTCGAGGGCAGCCTTGGCCGATGTGGCCTCCTTCTTGCTTCTCGCCATGGCGGCCTTGGCTTGGTCGCAGGACACCATGACAGAGGCGTTGGTTCTGAGCCACCTGGAGAGGAGCCCAGAAGCCCGCTCATGAGGCGATCATCAGCGCCCGCAAGGGCATCCCGAACTTGGTCTAGGATGCCAAGACCACGTGGCAGGGGCACCAAGGCCTCCTCCAGAGTCACCTACACGACCGCTGGCGGCGCCTCCTGAGAAACGACAACACGAGGAGCAGGAGGCTTCGGGGGCTGCACAGTAACCAAGGGCAAGACGGACACAAACGAATCGTTGGGGGGCTGGCCCTCCGGGCAGCGGCACCAGCACGCCATCAAGAATAGGGGTGACCACCCCGACAGGTACCAAGGGCATCGGGGGCTTCGCAGTGGTGGCTAGGAGGGTTGCCTCGCGAACCTTCACCCCCTCACCCGCAGACACCTCGTCAGGCGACGGCGACATGACGGGAGCAGGCGGAGCATTAGAGGACGCCTTCGGCTTGACATATGCCTTCTTCTTCATCATCTTTAGCACAGGGACGTTCCTAGTTGCCAGGCAAAAGAAGAATCATTAGCTCCCAAGCTACAGGAGGACAGGAAAGGCCGAACCAGGTACTCACTCCTCAATGTCGACCCATTTCCTCTTCCCCTTCGCTCCAACGACAGTGACGCCCTCGCCTCACTCAATGAGGGCACCATCACGGCAGGGGACAGGGGCATCATGCGATGGAGGGACCACCGCAGCCTCGGCCTCACCCACTAATACGTCTCCAACGTATCTATAATTTTTGATGATGGCATGCTATTATATTATCTGTTTTGGATGTGTTATATGCATTAATATGCTATTTTGTATTTTTTGGGGACTAACCTATTAATCTAGAGCCAAGTTCTAGTTTTTGTTTTTTCCTTGTTTTTGAGTTTTGCAGATATGGAATATTAAATAGAGTCCAAAGAAAATAAATCCTTCGAAAGGAATTTTTCTCGAAGGAAACAAGTCATCCAAGCTTGAAGTGCACGTCAGGGAGGATCCAGGGCGCCACAAGCCTACTAGGCGCGGCCCCCTGGCCGCGCCTAGCAGGCTTGTCGCTCCCTGGCAGGTCTCCTAACCCTAATTCTTGATCTATAAATACCCCAATATTCCCCCAAAATCAAAAAGAGCCACACAAATACTTTTCTGCCGCCGAAAGCCTCCGTTCCTGAGAGATCCAATCTTGGAGCCTTTCCTGGTAATCTACCGGAGGGGGTTTCGATCATGGCGGGCATCTACATCAACTCCATTTCCCCTCCGATGATGCGTGAGTAGTCCACCGCAGACCTACGGGTCCATAGCTAGTAGCTAGATGGCTTGTTCTCTCTCTTGATCTTCAATACCGTGTTCTTCATGATCTTCATGGAGATCTATCCGATGTAATACTCTTTTGTGGTGTGTTTGTCAAGATCCGATGAATTGTGAGTTTATGTTTAGATTATCCCTGAATCTTATTTGAATCTCCTCTGATTTCATATATGCATGATTTCATATCCTTGCAAGTCTCTTCAAGTTATTGGTTTGGTTTGGCCAACTAGATTGGTAATTCTTGCAATGGGAGAAGTGCTTGGTTTTGGGTTCAATCTTGCGGTGTCCTCATCCAGTGAAATAGTAGGGGTAGCAAGGCATGTATTGTATTGTTGCCATCAAGGCTAACAAGATGGGGGTTTCATCATATTGCTTGAGTTTATCCCGCTACATCATGTCATCTTTCTTAATGCATTACTTTGTTCTTCATGAACTTAATACTCTAGATGCAGGCTGGAGTCGGTCGATTTGTGGAGTAATAGTAGTAGATGCAGAACCGTTTTGGTCTACTTGAGACGGACATGATGCCGCTATGCATGGTCATTGCCTTGGATAACTACATGATTATTTGTTTTTCTATCAATTGCTTGACAGTAATTTGTTTACCCACCATGATATTTGCCTTCAAGAGAGAAGCCTCTAGTGAAACCTATGGCCCCGGGTCTATTTTCCATCATATATTTTCAGATCTATACCTTGCTGCAATTTACTTATCTTTTACTTTCTGCACTCGTTTACATCTATCTCTTTCAGATCTAATCCTTGCAAATAAACGTGAAGGGATTGACAACCCCTTTATAGCGTTGGGTGTAAGAGTTTGATTGTTTTTGTAGGTGCAACCATTGGTGACTTGCTTGTTCCTCCTACTGAATTGATACCTTAGTTCTCAACAACTGAGGGAAATACTTATCTACTTCACTACATCACCTTTTCCTCTTCAAGGGAAAACCAACACAAGCTCAAGAGGTAGCAAGAAGGATTTCTGGCACCGTTGCCGGGGAGGATACACATCAAGCCTACCAAGTACCCATCACAAAATCATCTCTTGCATTTACATTTTTTGGCCATTTGTCTCTCATTTTCCTCTCCCCCACTTCTAAAACAATTTTCAGAAAATACCAAAAAGATTTGCCTTTTTGTTCGCCCTCCTTTCGTTTGCCTTTGTTTTGCTTGTGTGCTTGGTTGCTTGCTTTGCCACCATGTCAGAATCTAGGGAGATTTTCAATGAAAGAAATAGTAATAATCTTGAGGGAAATTCTAATGACCTTGCTAATGACAACCCTCAAAAAGCATCTACTATCATTCATACAATAAAGTTCCGCATAGGTAGTGGTAATATCATTGGAAAAGATCTTATTCAAGATTTTTTCACTTGTGCGGGAACACTTCCTTCCTTAGGAAGTTCCATTCTCAATAAAACTAATAGTCTTGCAGACACTATAACTTTGAGAGGCAATTCTTGCATATGCACCCTTGCATACAAACCATTTTTTTTGAGTTCTCTAATATTCAACATTCTTCTGTTAAGCGTGCCACCACTATATTCGTAGCCCACGAGTTTAGATTTATCATAAAAGAGGTTAGTGGAATTTTTGCTCATTATAAAATTAATGGTGGATGTCCCCTTATTGAGGAGATCATTTTTGATCAAGAAGAGATAATGAGACTACGATCTCCGGATCAAGTTGCTTATAATGAACATTTGATAAAAAAGGTCCCTACCGAAGTATTGGTTGATAAGATTTATGAACTCAATGATAATTTTGCTATAAAAAATAACGGATTAGATTTCTCTCTTAGAAAAAGGCTCATGGCCTTTACGCAAAGGAACGCTTATAATGATGAATTGAGTATACACTATAAGGGGCCAAAGGAGGAACCTATCCCAACCGAACTTGATCTTAAGGATCCCTATCCTATTAAATTCAGCCCTTTTGATTATTTTTGCTTTCCACAAAGGAAATTATCTGCTGAAATAAGGGAGTACTAGATGAGCATGAATTATCTCCCTTATTACTATTATGACAATATCTAGATCTATTGTGTTTTGCCTAGCTAGGGGCGTTAAACAATAGCACTTGTTGGGAGGCAACCCAATTTTATTTTTGTGTTCTGTTTTTTCTTATGTTCTTGAGTGTTTCCCACATTATTACTTCTGTATTAATTGTGTTTTGGTGTTTGAATTAGTGTTTGAGCCAAGTAAAACCTTTGGGGTGATCTATGGTAGTTGTTGATTTGATCTTGCTAAAAAACATAAACTTTTGCGCTTGGTATAGGAATTTTCAAATTTTTTCAAAGCGCCAAATTGATCTGAAATTTTTACACAAGATTTATATATAAATTTACCAGGTTTTACTAATTGTTCAGAGTTTCTTGAGTTAAATAAGTATACGAAGTTTTAGTTTGCTACAGACTGTTATATTTTTGTCAGATTCTGTTTTCTTTGAGTAGTTTGCCTATTTTGATGAATCTATGAGTTGTAACATGTGGTATGAGCCATGGAGAAGTTAGATTAAAGTACATATAACACCAATATAAATAAATAATGAGTTCAAAATAGTACGTAAAGTGGTGATTTATTTTCTTATACTAACGGATCTCACGAGTTTTCTGTTAAGTTTTGTGTTGTGAAGTTTTCAAGTTTTGGGTAAAGATTTGATGGACTATGGAATTAGGAGTGGCAAGAGCCTAAGCTTGGGGATGCCCAAGGAACCCCAAGTCACATTCAAGTATGCCAAAGAACCTAAGCTTGGGGATGCCCCGGAAGGCATCCCCTCTTTCGTCTTCAATCCGTCGGTAAATTTACTTGAGGCTATATTTTTATTCACCACATGACATGTGTTTTGCTTGGAGCGTCTTGTATGATATGAGTCTTTGCTTGTTAGTTTGCCATAATCATCCTTGATGCACACATCTTTTGAGAGACACACACTGAATTGTGAATTTATTAGAATACTCTATATGCTTCACTTATATCTTTTGAGTTGGGCAACTTTGCTCTATGTGCTTCACTTATATATTTTTGAGCACGGCGGTGTTTGCGTTTTTATAGAAATACTTTAACTCTCATACCTCACTTGTACTATTTTTAGAGTTTATAAAATAGCATGTTAATTGGTTTAGGTTATGAATTTAGTCCTAATATGATAGGCATCCAAAAGGGATATAATAAAAACTTCCATATTAAGTGCATTGACTATTTATGAGAAGTTTGGTTCCTTGCATAAAGTTTTGAGATATAAAGATGGTAATGTTAAGAGACATGTTAGGAAGTAAATTGTGATTTGGTAAAAATACTTGTGTAAAGGTTTGTGATTCCCGTAGCATGCACGTATGGTGAACCGTTATGTAAGGAAATCGGAGCATGACTTATTTATAGATTGTCGGCCTTTGTGTGAGGGTCGGGGGCGCGCGATGGTTAACTCCAACAAACCTCCCCCCTAGGAGTATGCGTTTAATGCCTTGTTTCAATTACTAATATACTTTTGCAATAAGTATGCGAGTTCTTTATGACTATTGTTGAGTCCATGGAATATACGCACTCTCACCCTTCCACTTTTGCTAGCCTTTCTAGTAGCACACAACTTTCGCTGGTACACCATATACCATCCTCAAAACAACCACCATATACCTTCCTCAAAACAGCCACCATATACCTTCCTCAAAACAGCCACCATATATCTTTCCTCAAAACAGCCATCATACCTACCTATTATGGCATTTCCATAGCAATTCCGATATATATTGCCATGCAACTTCCATTGTTTCCTTTAATGACATACACCATCACTTTCATATTGCATATAGAGTCAAATTTTGTCATGGGTATCGAGTTATAATTTTCTTTTGAGTTGTAATTAAATAAAAGTGTGATGATTATCATTATTAGAGCATGTCCCATGTGAGGAAAGGATGATGGAAGCTATGATTCCCTCACAAGTGCGGATGAGATTCCGGACATTATGAAAAATAAATGTAGCGACCCGACTCAAAACGAGTCAAGCCTCTGTGTTTTCTATGCCATCCCTGGATCAGTATGCTGGCACACACAGTACATCAATGTATATATCAAAGTGCAATCACATGTAAATAGCGTAAAACTTATATATACCTTAAAATAGCAGCGGATACAGTCAACGGGAGTGGAGTCCCAATAACACCAACGGCAAGTTGAGTGCGGACCGTAACCCTGAATCGTACTTTTACCCGTCGTAGAAGAGTATCTGCAACATAAGACGTTGCAGCTGTGTAGGTCAGCATTTTGAATATGCTGGCAAGATCACCATAGAAGAACAGAAGAATAAAGACTATTCTATATGCAAAGGCTTTGTGGCTCTGTGTCTGAGTTTTTGCGTAAAAGCTGATTTTATTTTCCTACAACAAAAAGAATATCAGGAATTTCACTATAGAGTTACCTATCATGACATGGTTCCACCAACCAATGTCTCAATGCCCATAAGTATCATAAGTTGCCCACAATTAGTTATTAGTCCAGTGTTGAGAGTTCAGAGATAGATCCAAGTCTAGAAGCTCAAATTGTCCGTAACCGGGGACACGGCTAATCGATTAGGTTTTAACTCTGCAGAGTGTTGTGTACTTTACCCACAAGATTCTTTCCCTCCTGGTAAGTCCTCGCACTGCCTGGTGTTTGAGAACAGGATGAAAGAAACATGGTCTTTCAGAGTGCTTCCCTGACTGTCCGACAGTGCCCATCCCATCCTAACGTCGACTACATCTCGTAGCACTGCCCAGCAGAGTCACAACAAAGATCAACCAAGCCAGAGCCCATAATGACTTGTGGCTACACAGGTAAGCTTCCGGGCATGAAGTATTCATCCTTCTCTTTGAGTCTGGGTGAAGCTTTCCGCAAGATGTCATGGCGCTTCTCCATGCATCCCGGCCATCCACTGGTTTCTCCAAGGATGCCCAATCAACCATCCTTCACCCAGTAGTGTGTATTGAAAACTTGTCTTCTCGAGTCTTGAAGTCTTGAAGTCTTGAAGATGCAGGACTTGAAGATGTCTTCATGAAGTCGTCGTTTTGACGTGGAGTCCTTCTTCACACCACTCACGAACACTCATACCAGAACCCGTCTACGTTAGCATAGCATTGTACTAACTAGCGTTCCCGGGGCTCTAGTAACAAGTGGTGGGTTCCTACCTCATGCATTCTACTCAACTACAAGAGTTTCAATAACACTACGGGAGGGATATGTTGAATGATGTCACTACATGCAATAAAAACATAGGTATGAAATAGATGGTCAAGGTGAACTTGCCTGTACTGTTGATGAAGAGAAAGATTGCTCTCAGAAATAACTTGATAGACTATACGTCACTCTCCGATGAAAAAATCTATATACTAAACATTGCATTCATAAGCAAACACTTCTAGCAATCAAAACTGACAATCACAATGTAACACAAGAACAAAAGCAACAAGGTTGATGAAAGAAATACTTAAGACAAAGTTGAAACACAAAACTCCAACAAATTCAAAAGTAACACAAAACCCAAAACAAAGTAAAATATAATAAAAGGATTTTAGTAAATATTTTGTTAGCAAAATGAATTACTTTTGAAGAACAAGTAAAACTATGCAAACAATATTCTAAACAACATAAGTGTTTGCCTAATGAACTTAACTACAAGCACAACCATAAACTAAGAGAAAACAAATTATGAAACAACTTAGTTAACAGAAAGTAATTAAATAAAATCTTTATTATAAAACAGAATTAAGTCATCTAAAACTTTGTGAAAATAATTTCTATGAAAAACTAAATTGTTTTATAAGACATTACCTAATGATTAAGGATATAGTTTTCCTATCATAATAGAGCAAAACTAAATTATTTTATTAACAAAACATTACTTAACAGAAAGGAATTACTACAAATTTTATTTGAAAACAGAATCTAATTATATAAAACTTTAGTTAAAAGTACTAGTACTAACTAATTTGTTTTAAATAAACTATACCTATTTGAAAGAGGGTATAGATCCC
This sequence comes from Hordeum marinum, assembly GCA_022496015.1. Taxonomy (NCBI): domain Eukaryota; kingdom Viridiplantae; phylum Streptophyta; class Magnoliopsida; order Poales; family Poaceae; genus Hordeum; species Hordeum marinum. Next base: position 362,903,273 of record CM039675.1, on the reverse strand, counting down.
TACAACAAAATTTATAAACTAAACAAATTAAATTTTGTTAACAGCAAGTAAATTACTAAGGTTTGGAACAACAAAACTAAATGAAATCTGAAACTTAATATAAATCATATTCAGATTTTCAAAAACAAAGTAAATCAATATAAATAAACTAATATGAAACTAAACAGATTCTGTTTGATTTTGAAAACACTATTTAAAATTATTATAAAAATTCTCAAACTCTTCCTAATGATAGCTAATATCACTAGTGACAAGTAGGAAAAAGAATCATTCAAAAATTCATTTTAAAACTCAAGATATTCAGAAAACAAAATTTAAATCAAATCTGTCCAAATTCAAATTTAAATGTTCAAACATGGTCAAATTTTCACTCTACAGAAAGTAGATAAAAATTGTGATCTAATGCAAAAAGAATTAATTAAAAATACTTAAAAACATAAAAGATATAAAGAAAATAAAAACAGAACTAAATCTGGAAACAGAATAAAATGGAAAACTTATTTAACGGATAGGGTACACGTGGCATTATTCGATTGGCTAAGATGTGCGCGCATGGTGTGTTACGGGCGGGTGACCGGTCCTTAGAAGAAAACTCTTCGCCGTTTTAAATGTTATGATCTGGATCGTTGGATCCAGATCCAACGCACACAGAGAGGGGGGGGGGTGAGCTCACAGGGATATGGTCGCCGGCGAGGCTTCTCCGGCGAGTCCGAACGGCGAGGATGACGTGGGTGTTGCTCCGGTGGTCGAGGGGGTCGTCGGAGGGCTCCAGTTGACGGCGGCAAGGTCCCGGCGACGGGTGGTGGTGTTGGAGGGGCGCGGGGATGACCGTGGCGACGTCCACGAGCTCGATAAAGATCCGGTGGGGATCCGAATCTCTGGCAAGGTCTGTTTGCGCTGTACTGGCGGTCTCCGGTGGAGGTGAGGGAATGGGGTGGTTCGCACGGGTGCGGGGATTTAGGGGGTGGCTCAGGTGGCGGAGGGGAGGTCGGAGTGGAGCGCCACGTTGGAAAAGGTGCGGCGGCGACAAGGTACTCCGGCGAGCGATAGCGGCAAGGGGAGGGCACGGCAGAGGGGGAAAACAGGGGAAATGGGAAGAGGGGGAGCGGGGCTTCTTATAGGGGCTCAGAGGGGTCGGGGGAGTAAGGAGGGAGGGGGTCCGCGGCGAGGGAAACCGACGACGGCGTCGGGTGCGTGGGAGGAGGAAGGCGACCGGCGACGGTTTCGATCGGGCGCGTGGGGCCAGGGTGTCAGCGAGAGAGAGAGGGCGAGCGTAGTCAGTGGGCGACCGACCGGTAACGGTTTCGGCATTTAATGCTGATGGGCTGGCTGTTTTATTATAAAACCGTTACCGTTTTCTATTTATGATTTTACCAGAGCCATAAAACTTGTTCACTGCATCCGAATAAATTCCAAATATAGTCAAATTTTATATCAAAATTAACAGAATAATAAATTCCATTTAATGGACATTTTTATTCTGGCATTTGAATACTTTGGAAAAAATATTATTTTCAGAAATTGCCCTTTAGCTTTTAAATCCCTTTGCAAATATTTTTTTCAGAATAACCCCTGGTTTTTATTATTCAAATAAATCACCAAGAAGTCCCTGGTGTGGAGTGTCATGTTACTCTCAAATTTTTGTCAGGGGTTTGAATACTTTGAAAATTGGAATAGGAACCAAATATGAAATGATTCCAAAAGAAAATCCAGAGATTTTCACATTCACTATTCAAAGATTTATTTTAAACTTCCAACTCATATTTCATATAATTTGAAGAATTCATTTTATCTTCTCTCATGAAAATCATTGAGTTGCATAAAGTTTTCTAAATTTGAAATATTTTTCAAATGAAATTCAAATTCTTTTCAAATCCCTTTTCATTTCTTTAAATGGAAGAAGTCATGTCATCTTCACTCTAGGGTTTTGTGATGAAATGAATTTGAATTCCTGGTGATCAAAATGAAAAGTGGAAGTGTGGGAAAGTCATTTCATTCCCTCTCATTAAACTTTCAAAAAGTTTCAAATTTCACTCACTTTCAATCATTCAAGCAAACAAACAATCATTCTATATTTATTATAACATTCCAAAGTTTGGGATGTTACAATAAAAGAGGCCAGCGAAGCCAGAACAAAAAAAATGAATGAATAAAAGAGGCCTTAGATGCCCACATAAAAAATGAGAGGAAAGAGAGAAGGGGCATTGCTACTACCTTTTTCCACACTTGTGCTTCAAAGTAGCACCATGATATTCATGATAGGGAGTCTCCTATTTTGTCACTTTCATATATCTATTTGAATTTTTCTTCATGATGCACGTCCACTTAGTTTCCTTTTGAGCTTTCATACACTTATAGCCCTAGTGGATCCATTGAATGGAAATCCCTACTCACTCACCTTGATATGTATTGATGGGCATCTCCATAGCCCGTTGATACGCCTAGTTGATGTGAGACTATCTTCTCCCTTTCCTTGACAACCTCCACCATATGATATTGTAGCGATAACTTTCTTTTGCCATTATATTTTGAAGAGATACAGTTGCTTTGCTAGTATGCTTAAAATGTTCTTGTTTCTATATCGATATTAAGCTTTTGTTTCGAGTCTTATGGATCTGAATATTCATGCCACAATAAAGATTATTACTTGGATAAATATGTTAGGTAGCACTCCACATCAAAAATTCTGGTTTTTATCATTTACCTACTCGAGGATGAGCAGGAATTAAGCTTGGGGATGCCGATACGTCTCCAATGTATCTATAATTTTTGATGATGACATGCTATTATATTATCTGTTTTGGATGTTTTATATGAATTAATATGCTATTTTGTATTATTTTTGGGACTAACTTATTAATCTAGAGCCAAGTGCTAGTTTCTATTTTTTCCTTTTTTTGAGTTTTGTAGATATGGAATATTAAACAGAGTCCAAACGAAATAAAACCTTCGAAAGGAATTTTTCTAGAAGGAAACAAGTCATCCAAGCTTGGAGTGCACGTCAGGGGAGGAGCCAGGGCGCCACAAGCCTGCTAGGCACGCCGCGCCTAGCAGGCTTGTCGCTCCCTGGCAGATCTCCTAACCCTAATTCTTGACCTATAAATACCCAAATATTCCCCAACATCAAAAACAGCCACACAAATACTCTTTCGCCGCCGGAAGCCTCCGTTCCCAAGAGATCCAATCTTGGAGCCTTTTCCAGTAATCTGCCAGAGGGGGTTTCGATCACGGAGGCCATCTACATCAACTTCATTGCCACATCGATGATGCGTGGGGAGTCCAACACAGACCTACAGGTCCATAGCTAGTAGCTAGATGGCTTCTTCTCTCTCTTTGATCTTCAATACCATGTTCTTCATGATCTTCATGGAGATCTATCCGATGTAATCCTCTTTTGTGGTGTGTTTGTCAAGATTCGATGAATTGTGAGTTTATGTTCAGATTATCCATGAATCTTATTTGAATCTCCTCTGATTTCGTATATGCATGATTTCATATCCTTGCAAGTCTCTTCGAGTTATTGGTTTGGTTTGGCCAACTAGATTGGTAATTCTTGCAATGGGAGAAGTGCTTGGTTTTGGGTTCAATCTTGCGGTGTCCTCACCTAGTGACATAGTAGGGGTAGCGAGGCACATATTGTATTGTTGCCATCAAGGGTAACAAGATGCAGTTTTCATCATATTGCTTGAGTTTATCCCTCTACATCATGTCATCTTTCTTAATGCGTTACTCTGTTCTCCATGAACTTAATACTCTAGATGCAGGCAGGAGTCGTTCGATGTGTGGAGTAATAGTAGTAGATGCAGAATCGTTTAGGTCTACTTGAGACGGACGTTTATGCCTATATGCATGATCATTGCCTTGGATAACTACATGATTATTCGCGTTTCTATCAATTGCTTGACAGTAATTTGTTTACCCACCATGATATTTGACTTCAAGAGAGAAGCCTCTAGTGAAACCTATGGCCCCCGGGTCGATTTTCCATCATACATTTTCAGATCTATACCTTGCTGCAATTTACTAATCTTTTACTTTCCGCAGTCGTCTACATCTATCTCTTTCAAATCTAATCCTTGCAAATAACCGTGAAGGGATTGACAACCCCTTTATAGCGTTGGGTGCAAGAGTTTGATTGTTTGTGTAGGTGCAACCATTGGTGACTTGCTTGTTCCTCCTACTGGATTGATACCTTGGTTCTCAAAAACCGGGTTACCGTCCGATGTCTTCTCCGAATCCTCCCCGCCCGAGGTGTCATCGGAGGACACCATCATCGAGGAGTCAAGGCCCTCGATTGGGGAGAGCCCTAGTTCGTCTAAGGCATGCACCTTGGCGACCAAAGCAGCCACATCGTCACAATGGTACAATGGGGTCTAGGCCTCGAGGAGATCTTCGGAGTCACTGTTGAGCAGGGTCGCCACAGCCCTGCTCAATTCTTCGAGGGTTATGCTCGCGGACCGAAGCTTGAGGTTCTCACCGCTACCCTGATAGTCCCACATGGGCCTAGAGTGGGACTGGAGGGCGACAGGCACTCCGTCAAGAACTCCTTCACTATCATCCCCCCAGTCAGCTTCCCGGCGGTGATGTCATGGGAAATCCGCTCCAAGACCGGCTTGGCCCAGGGGTTAGAAAGCTTCGCGGAGCTCCACGCAGGGTTCTTCTCCGGTAGACCCTTTGGCATCTCCAAGCGGGGGTTGGGACTCCCAGGATCCAAGAAGACCAGCGGTGCTGGAATTTCTCCACCTTCTTCCCGGCCTTCAAGAGCATGCTACCACTTTGGACCACGATGAAGGAGACACATGCTGATCCTTGAGCGCCATCGTGCACACGCAAACTGAAGAAATGTCGGAAGAAGGCCTCCGAGGGCTTCACACCCATGAAGGCCTCGCAGTAAAATGCAAAGACGTACAAGATCAAGATGGAGTTGGGCTGAAGGTGAAGGTCCTGGATCCCGTAGTGATTGAGGATGGCGGTGAAGAACGCAGAGAAAGGCGGGACGACCCGGCGAAGACGCTATGGAGGAAGAAGGGATAGGCTGACCTGGGCGAGGGCCGCCTCTCAGAGGAGCCGCCCCATATACAGTTCTGCCCGTGCTTGTTGGTCCCGTCCGCCATCGATGGGAGCACCGGGACTAGGTCGTTATCCTTGGCAATGGAAGACTCGGAGAGCGCCGGCGAGATAGGAGCGGAGGCCGAACTCTGGGCCTCTGGCATCGACTTGGCGGCAGGGGCCATTCAGAGGAAGGTTGAAGCGATGCCAGATCTGGAGAGGTCTTAGCTAAGGCCGGGATCTCGGAGCAGGAGCAAGCGCGTAGAAGAGGAAAGCAGTAATGGCTCGGCGCTAGAAGTCAGGCTTTTGTCGATTCGGGCGGTGGCCATGAGGATGCCCAACGTCAGCCGCACGACGCATGCCAGTCCTGGCCCCACAGGCATTTGGGGCCCGCGGCACTTCGGACCATCCTCAAGGCTTTGCCCTAAAGCCGGCTCGAGCACGTTTTGGGCCCGAGGGCTATTATCGGCATTCTAGAAACGGGGGTACCTAGACTTGCCTGCCTGTGGGGCAGGACATGGCCCACCTCATCAGCCAGGATTGGCCTGGTGTAGCTCTACTCAAGACAAGGCCTTCGCAAGGACCCTATGCTCGCGAGGAAGAACGGCACCAAAGCCAGCAAGGATGGGCCTCCTCAGGCCCCCTCCTAAGCGGCGGAGATCTCTATGCAGAGCCTGGCCTCAGGAGTCAAAGGTGACGCAAGGAAGTACAGGCGGGCGCCACCGCGCCAAGCGGCACAGTTCCCCTTTGATGCAAAGGGAGCAAGGACGTACGCGGGTTCCCAAAGCGCCACCCAGAGGTTTCTGTTCTGGTGCAACAAGACCACGACCACGAGTCCTGCAGGATGATGTCATCGTCGAGCTCACCACTGCACCGTTGATAGCCACTTTGCAAGCGAAGACCACCTTAGGACAGGGGCGGATGTACTCTTGTCCCCTTTTAACTTGGCCTTTGTGGGATCCCTTCACACCATTGTCATAAGGGAAGAGGACCCGGGCCACCTCTATATATAGAGGCTAGGCCACACCGTAGAGGGGATCCCCGATCCAACACTTAGCCACTCGTCGAACCACCACAAGGCAGAGAGCCAAGAACACCTCTTGGGCGCCCTCGCGAGGCTCGAGCCCACTGTTTTAGTTCATCCACCAAACCTCCACAAGAGGCAATCCACCAAAGCAGGAGTAGAGTATTACGCTTCATAGCGGCCCGAACCTGGGTAAACTTTCGTGTTCATCTTGTTCCTCATCATCGAGCGAATTCGCCTTAGTAAGCATCGAGTAGTGAGCTAGGTTGGGCGAGGCTGCACGGAACCTTCACACACGCCTTTGTGTTTGAACCTTGTGGGTTGTGCGGAGCCCAAAATCCGACAAAAGTGCTCTTGAAAAGCTTCAGAAACAGCTAGATAAAAGCGATGAATTGTTGAATGAGGAAGTGGATTGGACTCAAACTCTAACTAACAATCTCAAAAGTCTTTAGTCTAGGTTTCATAACCTTCAAAGTCATCGTAATGCTCTCTTAGTCGATCATGAGAAGCTTTCCGATGAATTTCTTCAAAGGAAGCAAGATCTTGAGAAACTAGGAGTGTCTCATGAGGACTTACAAAGGGAAAATGACTCCTTTCTTGCTCAACAGATCAGTACCGCTCAGGAAGATTTCGTTCCACCTTGTTTGAAATGCATCAAACGTGAAACTGCTAATTCTTCACCTGAATGTTTAAATGCTTCTATTGCTGCAAATTCTTCAGCTATCTCTGTGGTCACAAATTCCTCATCTGAGGATACCACAAGTATCAGTGATGAAAATGCAGGTCTGAAGGAACTGTATGTGACAGGCATATACAAAAGTCTCAAAGGGCATCAAACCCTTTGGGATGTTCTCAAAAAGTAGATTCTGAATAGGAACCCTAGGAAAGAGGGTATTTCATTTGAGAGGAAACTCAATTTTGATGGATCCTATTGGAAACCTGAGTAGTATCCCAAAACCTCATGGGTTGCTGCAAAAGGACCTCCCGTAGATCCATCCACTTTATCTTGTTTTGCTTGTGAAACTTCGTATTACTCTGATGAGTCATTTAACTCCAACTATAAACTATTCAAAAATCAGAATCATGAAGTATTTGCTAGATATGTTCATTACTAGGGAAAAGCCTAGCAGTAGCGCGGTTTTTAGGTGTATCAGTAGCGTGGGTACCCGCGTTACTGACAAGGCGCTACAGTTAACTTGTATCGGTAGCACTGGTCGACCTACGCTACTTCTATACATGTGAGCAGCAACATGCTTTACAGAGACGCGCTACTGGTAATAGTTGTAGCGCTCTAGAGTAAGACATTCTACTGCTAAACAGGGGTTGCAGTAGCAAGCTTTGCTGGGACACGAAGCCACGCTACTGCTAGTTTTATTAATATCTGTTTTTTCTGCATATTTTTTTTGTATTTGTATAGGATTTAGACAATAATATCTAGCATATCATACCCATACAAATGTAAATATAGCATACACATACAAATACTCCTTATCAATTCATGTCATCATCATAATCATCATCCAACACAAAGTGGTCTCTCGTCATCATCTCTCGAAAATAATGATACAAGTATCAAATACTTGCAACTACATCATCATCCATCTAAACAATGATATATATGAGAAGAGCTATCACTATGAGTGAGAGCGAAACTATGCAGCACATGAGGCGGCTGTTATGAGTCCTCTCTCGTGCTAGCATGAGCCTCCTCAAGTAACTAGCTTCTGCTTCTTGTCTGCTGTTGAAGCCTTTATGGCTGGCGCTATACCTGGCCAAACCTCGGGCCGGGCCTAAAAAAGCCCGGTACAAAAAACCCAAGCCCGAGCCCGGCCCGGCTCGGCCGTCGGGCCTAATTTCTGGGCCCAGGCCCGACCCGATGTAGGCGTAAAACAAGATTTTCAAAGGCCCGATCCCGGACCAGGCCCGGCCCAGTGACAAAGGGTGATAAATTTGAGTTAGTCTTCAGGCGTGTCTCTATATATGGGTTGTTTTTCTTTTTAAGTTACAAGTCTCATTCTTCTGAAGCTTTTGTTTGATGAGTTGTGAACTTAAGTCTGATGGTGGTCTGACGATTTTGAACTGCTTTCCGCATGCTTATTTCCTCAAGTATCTTAATGCATGCATGCTGAATTTCGTCACACACCATTTTAATCATGCATTCGAATTCCTCATATTATATATTAAATGTGTGTATGAATTACAAGATACATGGGGAGTTCTCCATGTTATTAACCTGCCATGTGCATTTGCAGTCCAAAGAAAATTCCTCAAATATGCACATCTTCAGGGGGAGTTCTTTCATATGTTGCAATCAAATTCCTCAAACATAGTAGTTACACTTCATATGTTTATCCCCGCTGAAAACTTAACCTATTTATCATCAATCACCAAAAAGGGGGAGATTGTTAGTGCATCTAGTGCCCCTTAGTGATTTTGGTGTATTGAAGACATATAGGTTAAGGAACTAATGTGTTTGTGAGTATACACAGGTTCTATAAGTCGATGAGGATTTTGATATATTCATATATTATCGACCCCTAGAAATGAATGTCTTCGGCTGAAGACTTTGGTGAAGACTTTGGTATTCCCTGAAGACTTTGAAGCTGAAGAATTTGGTGTGACCTTGAAGATATTAACGAGGACTATGAAGCGTGAAGACTTTTGTTTTCGTAGTTTCATTTCCTTTCTCTGACTCATAGGAACCACCGTACTGTTAAAGGGGGTCGAGGTAATACTAACGAAAAAAATCCAGCTGATGCTCAACTCAAAAGCCTCAATCTACCCAATCCTTCGAGTGAAGCCTTTGGAAATCTCTTACGGTTCAGTCAAGTTCTTTAGTGACAGAGTCGATGTTCTTCTGGTCTCTGAGGAAATTGGTCTAACTAAGGAGTTGGGATTTCGCTAGTGCAAATTGCCTATAGTGAGGAATATAATAAGCCCTAGGGAATTTGACAGTTCAAATTCCGACCGTTGTTGTGCAGTGCGCCAGCTTTCCAAATATCCTATCCACCTAACGGTCATATCATGGGGGAATTTATGTCTTATCATGTCGGGGTGCACACTGGCTATAAATAGCTACCCCCCACAACCACTCGCTGGTTGGCTGCTCCAAGAGAGAACTTGACACTTGTCACTCGAGAGCAACCCATCCTCCAAGGACTTTCAAAGAAAATCACTAGTGATGAAAAACCCATCCTCCAAAGACTTTGATAGAAAATCATCACTGAGGAAAAACCCAAAATCAAACCACCAAACAGGAAGTGATTGAGCATCACTGAAGAGATTGTTCCTCTGTGAAACCGACGCTTGTTACCTTTAAAGACTGTGTATCTTCTAGACAGTTAGGTGTCACGGTCTAGAGCATCGAGAAGTCAATTGTGGATCACTGGGTGACCAGTTTGTGAGGGTTTTGGAAGTCAACCCTGAAGACTTACCCCAAGTGTTGGGCGAGGACTTTGTGACCTTAGCTCAAGGAGAATACGGTAAGGACTATGTGTCCTGGGATTGTGTGTCCTTTGGTTTAAATACCAAGCCGCTCCGAACCAGACGTACGACTTTCACAACAGTTGGAACCGGGTCATCAATCCATTATCTTCACCGAGCTACCTGGTTCCATTTCCAAAAGCCTTCTATCTCATCATATACTTGTTGATGAAATTGATCATTACTGTTTGAAGAACTAGACTGAAGACTTTCTCAATTTCTACATCTCAAATTCTTAACTCACATTGTTCTTCAGCTGCTTATCCTGTATCACACTACTTGTAATCTGTGCATGTTCTATTTCATCATGATGACTATGCTCTTGCTCTGTTTCACATGCACTTGAGTACTTATTACGCTGCTAGTAGTTCATCACATTTCAAATTCCTCAAGTTGAAATTCTTCAGCGATGAATTTGTAAAAATCGCGTACTCACCCCCCTCTAGTCGATATAACACACTTTCAAGTCCAGGATCATGATAGATGCATCTTCCTCCTTCTGAAGGAATTTCTATTGGCACAACACGAAGCAATTCAGTGCATGGAGCAGTGTAATGAGTGGTTCTAGTCATCCAGTCTAGGATCTGTGAGTTGACATCACAAGCGTCACTAGAAATGTGCAATGTTGCATAGAATTGAAGAATTAGCTCTTCATTTGAGTCACATATGTCAGTGCAGAAGAGGAGAAGCCCTACATCATGAATAATAGCAAGCACTAGATTGAAGCAAGATATGGACTCCATATCCACATGAGGAATTTGTTGATGCTCGAAGATTTTCTCTTTGTCAAACATAACCGCAGCATAGAAATTCATGTGTGAAGAAGTCCAGAATCTTGAGCTCCGTCCCTTGCTAAGTCATATGGATTTGGCCCTGTGAAGAAAATGTGTGCATTGAAGAAATTCGCCTTGATGAATTTGGGGCGCTTTGTGCCTTTGAATGGCAATTTTGGTTTCGGCTGAAGATTTGGCTTGAAGCGGCCCACAATCTCCTTAGGCATAATGACGTGGCTTGAGACTGCGTTGGTATTTCCCCAAAGAGGAAGGGATGATGCAGCACAGCGTTGGTAAGTATTTCCCTTAGTTATGAAACCAAGATATCAATCCGTAGAGGAAGATCACGCACCCACGCAAACATCGCCTCCACACAAATAACAAATACTTGCAACCCCGACAGAAAAGAGAGGTTGTCAATCTCTCTAGCGTAAGATGATAGATTGGATAATGATCGTTTTGGAAATTAGATCTTGCAAGAACACAAAATAAACTAAGTAAACAAAAAGTGCAGCAAGGTGTTTTGGGGGTTTTGTATTTGTAGATCTGAATACAAAAAGGTAAAATTGTAGATCGGAAAGTGATATGTTGGAAAAGTAAACCCGGGGGCCATAGGTTTCACTAGTGGCTTCTCTCATGAGTATAGCACACGGTGGGTAAACAAACTACTATTGGGCAATTGATAGAAGGTCAAATAATCATGACGATATCCAGGCAATGATCATTATATAGGCATCACGTCCAAGATAAGTAGACGGAAACGATTCTGCATCTACTTCTATTACTCCACACATCGACCGCTATCCAGCATGCATCTAGTGTATTAAGTTCTTGGGAAAATGGAGTAATGCAATAAGAATTGTGACATGATGTAGACAATATCTATTCATGTAGGAATATACTCCTTGTTATCCTTAATAGCAACGATACATGCGTGCCTTCCTGCCCCTTCTACCATTGGTAAAGAACACCGCAAGATCGAACCTATCACAAATCACCTCTTCCCATGGCAAGAAACGTAGATCTAGTCGGCCTAACTAAACAAAATATTCAAATAATAAAAAAATGGCTATAAGTAATCATGCAAATAAGAGCTCAAAGAAGACTCAAATCATATGCATGGATAGAAACTTATCATGAACTCAAAATTCATCGGATCCCAACAAACACACTGCAAAAGTCATTACATCAAATTGATCTCCAAGAGACCATTGTATTGAGAATCATAGAGCGAGAGGAAGCCATGTAGCTACTGCCTACAGACCCGTAGGTCTATGGTGGACTACTCACGCATCATCGGAGAGGCACCTATGATGAAGATGAACCCCTCCGTGATGGTGTTAGATTAGATCTCAAGGTTCTGGAACTTGTGGCGGCTAGAATTGTGTTTCATCGACTCTAGGGTTTTCCAAATATTTGGAATTTATAGGCTTCATAGTCGGTTGAGGACGGGTCCTGAGGTGGGCACCCTCCACCAGACTGCGCCAAGGGCCTCTGGCGCGCCCTGGTGGAGGGTTGCCACCCTGGGCCCCCTCTTTTGGTGTTCTTTGGTCCATCCTGGCTCTACTGATCCATAAAAATTCTCCAAAAATTCCCGTAGCTTTTAGGCTCCATTTGGTATAGATTTTCTGTGAAGTAGAAAACAAGCAAAAACAAGTGGCACTTTGGCACTATGTCCATAGGTTAGTCCCAAAAGATGATATAAAGTTGGTATAAAATGATTGTAAAACATCCAACATTGATAATATAACAACATGGAACAAGGAAAAATTATAGATACGTTGGAGACGTATCAGCATCCCCAAGCTTAATTCCTACTCGTCCTCGAGTAGGTAAATGATAAAAACAGAATTCTTGATGTGGAATGCTGCCTAACATGTTCATCACGTATTCTTTTCTTTATAGCATGGGCATTTGGAATTTTAAATGGTTTAAAGCAATAGTCTAGTTTTGACATGAAAACTTTAATACTCAAGCATATCAACAAGCAATCATGTCTTTCAAAATATCAATGCTAAAGCAAGTTATCCCAAGACCATCATGCTCAATCATTGATCCATTCACAATACACACTCAAATATTAGCTACACCTAATGCTCAAGTACGATCATAGTGCCCCATAGTTGGTGCTTTATAAGAGAAGATGGAGACTCAAGTAAAAATAAAAATTGCATAAACTAAATAGATAGGCCCTTCAGAGAGGGAAGTAGGGATTTGTAGAGGTGTCGGAGCTCAAGTGTTTAAATTGATAGAGCAAATATTATGGGTGGCATGCCGTTCCTGACAACGAAAACGACAGAGAGATTTCAATATCTTTCCATGCTAGATACATCATAGGCGGTTCCCATACAGAAAATAAAGTTTATTCCTTTTTGCACCGTACATTCACTTTCCATGGCTAGCCGAATCCATGGTTGCCTTCCATACCAACACTTTCCAAGGAATTTATTATTTCACAACATAAAGTAAATATTTTTTTGTTTTTCATTTTGGGACCGGGCATCCCTATTACCGCAATACTCTAGTGCAATGACAAGTGAATAAACACTCATCTTGAGAATAACACATCTAGCATGGAAAAAATATCGGTCACCCCCTACCATTTCATGAGCTGTACGAGAACACAAAAAGGAAATTTTATTTTGAAATCTAGAGATGCCACATAAAAGTGTGCTTGGAAAGGCATGGAAATACCACATATAGGTATGCATAGTGGACTCATATATCAAAACTGGTTTAAGGATTTTGGATGCACAAGTAGTATTTCTACTTAGTACAAGTGAAGGCTAGAAAAAGATTGAGAAGCATCCAACCAAGAAACAAAAAATCACATAATAGAGCATTATGCATAACTAACACTAAATAATGCACCATAAGTAGGATGTAATTTCGTAGCACAACTATTGACTTTCGTGCTTGCATAGGGAATCACAAACCTTAACATCAATGTTCTTACTAAGCATAATTACTCACCAACATAACTCACATATTAATATTTTCATGTCTCAAAACTATTACAAAGAATCATTTTTAATTTGTCCAATGATCTTCATGAAAGTTTTTATTATATCCCTCTTGAATATCTATCACTTTGGGACTAGTTTCATATATTGCAATTGCTTTCGAAAAGCTCACATGGAAATAAGTGAAGAACATGAGAATACAAGTTTCATATATCAAAATAGTATAAGTGAAGCATGATAGGATTTATTCCAAATTACTAACTCTCTAAATACTCTTAGTGAAGCATGAGATCAATTTATTCAAACATGTAATAGCACGCCGTGCTCAAAAAGATATAAGTGAAGCATAAGAGCAATTCCTTTGCTCAATAGATTTAAGTGAAGCTTAGAGATAAATTATAGAAAATCATAGAATATTTTGGATCTCTCAAATAGGTGTGTGCATCAAGTATACAAAGGAAAAAAAGCAAAGATACAAGATGCTCCAAGCAAAACTCATGATATGTGATGAATAAAAATATAGTTCCAACTAAAATACTAATGGTTGTTAGAAGAAAGAGGGGATGCCACTTGGGGAATCCCCAAGCCTAGTTGTTTGTTACTATTTGTATATTACCTTGGGGTGATGTAGCATACCCAAGACTATTATCTTATTACTCCTTATTCCTTCATCCATCGTGATCTCACTCAAAACTTGAAAACTTCAATCACACAAAACTTGACAAAATTCCCGTGAGATCCCTTAGTATAATAAAGCAAATTACCACTTTAGGTAATGTTTTTAACAAATTTATATTTTATTATTGCATTGTACCTACTGTATTATAACTTTACCATGACTTATACCCCCCGTTACAAGCCATAGATTCATCTAAACAAGCACACAATGCAACGAAAACAGAATCTGCCTTAAACAAAATAGTCTGTAGTAATATGTACTCTAGCCATACTTCTGAAACTCTGAAAATTCCTAAAAATTAGGAAACCATAAATAATTTGTATCTAAACACTATGTTAAAATTTCAGCTCAATATCACATGCCATTAAAGAATTAAAATTCGTGCATTTGGAACAAATTTTATGTTTCAGACTCAGCATTGTTTCTACTCATCTTATGGATCATCCTAAAGACTTTACTTGGTACAAACACTAAATAAAACATGAAAACACAATCATAACATAAGAATTATTTTTCAAAACACCCAAAAACATAAAGTAAAATATAAAAATAATTATTCATGGGGTTGCCTCCCAACAAGCGCTATCGTTTTATGCCCATAGCTAGGCATGACACATAGATTCAATTATTATCATCTTTGGTTTTCACTCCATAAAGGCACTCATTCTTGATTCATATGGTGGATTAATTATTTTTCTAGGGAAGTGTTCCATACCCTTTCTAAGAGGAAAATGAAATTTAATATTGCCTTCTTTCATATCAATCACGACACCTATAGTGCGTAAAAACGGTCTACCAACTATGATGGGACAAGACGGATTGCAAGCAATATCAAGAACAATAAAACCAATGCTCACATAGTTCCTATTTTCAATAATAAGAAGATCATTAATTATTCCTAAGATCTTCTTAATAGTAGAATCCTCCAAGTGCAAATTAAGAGACCATTCTTCAATATTGGTAAGACCAAGCACATCACATAGAGATTTCGGAATTGTGGAAACACTAGAAACCAAATCACACAAAACAAAGAATTAATAATATTTAATCTTGAATTTAATGGTAGGTTCCAACTCATCATGTAAATTTCTAGGAATTGAAATATCTAATTACAACTTCTCTTCTAAGGATTTCATCATGGCATCAACAATATGTTTAGTAAAAGCTTTATTTTGTTCATAAGCATGGGGTGAATTTATCATAGATTGCAGCAAAGAAATACAATAAACCAAGGAGAAAAATCTCATAATTAAAGTATTTATAATCAAAAATAATGGGCACATCACTAGTTAAGGTTTTGACCTTTCCAAACCCACTTTTATCAAAATTTTCATCAAGATTTTCACCCTCCAAATCATTAGGAATCCCTTTAACTAAAGTTGAATCTTCTTAAGTGCCTTTATCATCAATTTTATCATTAATAAATAAGGAATCAATAGAGCAAACACCAATCATTTTAAGATCTTCATCATTGTTATGAAAGTAATCGCTAGAAAACACTTTTTCTAACAATTCTCTTTTAGCTCTAAGCATAGCGGTTCTTTTCTTACTTTCATACATAGAAACATATGAAGCCTTAATTGGTTCATTAATCTTAGGTGGAGAAGTGTCGGGACCCCGATCCTAAGTCATAGGAATCCATCCTGTAACACATCACATCACTTTGCGGCCTCACGCACGGTAAACTCCATGGCTACAGCCTTACTTTAGCCGGGACTGTTTACGTCTTTTGGCTCACGTATGTGAATATGTCGGTGGCATTCAAACGGCAGAGAACCCGGGCCATCATAGAACCCAAGTGGCACATCCATACGGGAACAGGCATACATAACCCAGCAATGCAGGTGTCAGCCTCAAGCGTGTGTAGACGAGTCATAGCAAGCTACAAGGACTCCATTACGCCGTGGGACATAAATGTCATCATTGCACGTAGAAGAGTCGTAGCAGGCTATAGAGACTCCATTACACGGTGATACATTTCCTCGAAGGGACAGACACAAAAGCAAAGAAGGATACATGCCGGTCAATCAATGTGTTCGGAGCAGTAGAAAGCTACCAAGGCTCAATGGAAGCACAAAGAGGCAGTTCCCCGTAAAGAGTACTACTAAAGGCACATGACTAGGTGTCGGATCCCATACATACCGTTGCACATCACACGTATGCACGACATGCCAGGTATGCATAGATACAACTATGGCAACACAACATAACCATAAAACAACACAACTTTTATTTAAGAGGCTCAGAGGAGACTTGCATAATATGTTCTTACAGATAGGGGTCACATGACCCGACACTCAAGTCATACAAGCAAGTTCATACAAACCAAGCAAAAGCATAAAGCTATCTGGGTACAGATAGATGAAAGGGGTAAAAAGGCACATGGCCTGAATATCTATAGCCTGCCAAAGGGCATAAGGTCATAGCTGGGAGACTAGCTATTTGGCGTCATCGACATCTAGGTAGAACCCACCTGATGGGTCCTAAGTCTCATCTACAACATTTATTAAGCAAACGTGAGTACAAACGTACTTAGCAAATCTTTAAAACAGACCTAGTATATTCATGCTCATGTATCAACAAGGGGAGTGGTGGAGTTTATGCAGCAATGCCAGCTTTGACTCTTGGCTAACCTATACTACACATTTTAATTCTCCGTTCAAATTTTAGATATCGCACACGAGTCCACTAACACCACATCAATACACCACCATGGATTCACTCCTGTCACCTACACGAGTGCCATCCATGGTACTCACACTTGTCTTGATATTATTATGAGTAACCATCAAGTTATCTATGAACAGCATAAGTTCTCCAAGTAGTCCATATCCGAGGACGCGGCTATTCGAACAGATTCATACCATGCAAGGGTGTACTCCTTCATTGTGTGCTCACCACTTATCACCACTTATCATTGTGTGCTCATAAAACCATGCACCTCGGCAACCTTCAAGCGAAATCCTGGCAAGGGAGTTGTCCACGGCCTTCAATCACACAAGACCTCTAGTCCAGGCTATCACCTATTTGGGACTGAACCCGCACGGAAGTCCGGCCATAGTTTCCGCTACGGCCCCAAACAATGTGTGCAGGGTTCCCAAGCCCACCATTTGGGTCACCCTTGGTACACCGTGCCACTGCCTACCTCATCGTAGCCCACCCCTAGGGTCAGCACTATGCATGGCCTCCAGCAAACTATAAACACCACAAACTACTTCCAACTCCTGGACCAAGGACCAAGCGGTTGATAACTCGAGAGGGGTCGAGTTATCGAAACCCAATGTGTGGTAGTAGCTACTCTTCGATCACAAACACGGAACTTAGTTCCTAAGAATGGTCCCAATGAGACAACCCGCTATGTACTCCTACATAGCCTCTCATCGGTACCTTTACAAAATTGGGTTCATCATTTAGCTCATCACATCAGAACAATACTGTTTCACTCCAGTTCATCACCCAGATGAATCGCACCTAACACAACTCTAAGCATAGCAGGTAAAGCACATCATGGCTCAAGCATCTACCAGGTATGCTAGGTTACAAGGTTTAGCTATTTACTGTGACAATGACAGGTCATGCAGAGGAATGGGTTCAACTACCGCAAATGACAGATAAGTGAATGTTTGTCCTAATGCAGTAAACAAGAGCAAGAGCGAGAGAATGGGATGATATCAGAATGATCAATGGGATTTCTTGCCTTGCTGGGAAGCGGAAATGTACTCTGCTTCGATGGGATACTCGGAGATATCCTCGGAAGCAGGACCTACCGCAATGCAGATTGGTAACAATCAATACACATCAAGTACAACTATATGATGCATGTTCATGACATGGCCACATGAATGGATGAGCTAATGCAACTACTATTAAAATTATATGGAGTGGATTTGAGTATAGGTTCAAAATCGTTCTCCATTTAATATTCTACATATTGACCTATTGCTAAATGTCAATGTGCATCTACATATGTTGCTCTAACATGCATAATAACAGCACCATTGGATTCATTGGATTTTTTTGATAAATTTTCATATATAATTTATTTCAATCTGAGTTACAGATTAATTTCTATGATTTTCTAAGTTTTTAGCAATTTCTAGAATTAAATTAAATTAGAAATTCCTTTAATGCATCAGCATGACATCAACATGATGCCAGCAGGTCAAATGGGCGTTGACATGTCAAACTTGACCAGTGGGGTCCACTGGTCAGTGACCCAGAACCTAATTAGGTTTAATTAATTTACTAATTACTAAATATTTGGGATGGGCCCACCTATCAATGGGTATTTAAGTTAATTTAATTAATTAATTAATTTTCTAAACTAATCCTAAGCTAACAGTGCCTCGCCCACTTGACAGTTGACCAGGAGGGTCAACCCCGTGGTCAAGACGAGTTGACTCGCCGGCGTTGGGCCGCCCGCGATGTCAGGGGAGTGGATGGGGTCGGAAAACCTCCTCGAGCGACAAAATGGACGACGGAAGGCACCAGACGGGCCTGCGTGCTTGCTCTCGTCGAACCTAACACACCCCAGAGGATGGGATGGCCTGAGTCAATGCCGGCGTTGAGCGCGGCGGCTACCGGAGTTCGGGCGAGCACGGGCTTGTCAAACCGGAGCAGGACCGGGCCTGCTCAAGGCTCTTATGGCTCACTGGGGCCCTCCTGAGCATGCCAACGTGCTCAGGTGCAAGCTTGGGCCACCGCTGGGATGACAGTGTCCTCGCCGGCGGCGATTAGCTCTCGGGCCTAAGGCAACATGCCGCTAGAGCGTGCTAGCGATGGAGAGGAGAGGGGGAACGGGACAAGGGGCTCATGGCGGTTGCAGCGACGTCAAAAGCAGGATCGGGGAAGGTTTGGAGCAGCAGCGAGCTTCAAGTTCCTGCCAACGGCTGGAGGAAAAAGACGACGGCGATGCGGCGATGGAGGGCTTCTGGCGGCACTTTGCTCGGTGAGGAGGAAGTGGGCGTCGAGGCGGAGCGATTAGGGGGCACAGGAGCGAGGGGGAGTGGCTAGAGCGGCGGCTATGGCGACGAGGGAGCAGCGGCCATGGCAACAGAGGATAGGGGAGCACGAGGGAGAGAGGGGGGATACTGAGAGAGAGAGAGAGAGACATAGAGAGAGAGGTCAGGGGCGTCCACGGGGAGCTTCAGGAGGCCTCCACGGCAACCAGGAGGCAGGGTGGCCAAGAGCAGCATTGGCGCGCTGGCCACGCAACTGCCTGTCCTCCTAGCAGAGGAGGAAGAAGACCCCCTGCCCCTGGTGGGCTAGGCCGATTTCTCTCCTGGGCCAGGCACAGGTAAGCCTCTCCTTTTCTTATTTTTTCTGTTTTCTAATTTCTGTTTTTGACATTTTTTATTTTTGTCAGGGCCTCAAAACCTACTTCAAATTATATTGAAATACCTTGCAATCTTATTTTGAATATTTCAAACCTCCACAAAAGTTTCAATATTTTGAATGACTAAAATATTTATATTGTTATTTGGCCTTTTCAGAAGCTTTGATATTTATTTTAAAATGACATAGATGTTCTGAAGATTAAAATGTCCCCTGATATAATGATGTCAATATTTATCAGACATGGGGGGCATTTTTTATGGGCATTTTGGATTTGTTGATTTTACACAACATTTGAATTGGTTGATTCAGGTGAGGTGCTAGGGTTTCTGTTGATCCCCATTTCATACTGATGCAAAAATCAAAACATGATGCACACACATGCTAACCAAAGCTATGCTAACTAGGGATGTGACAACTCACCCCCACTCAAAAGAATCTCGTCCCGAGATTTGGAAGTCATCGGGAAAAGCGCGGGGTACTCTAGTCAAAGACGATCCTGTCTTTCCCATGTGGCTTCCTTCTCGGAATGGTGTGACCACTGGACCTTGAGAAACTTGATGTTTTGACGTCGAGTGGTACGCTTAGCTTGATCAAGAATACGAACAGGGTATTCTCGATATGTAAGGTTATTTTGGATATCAAGCGTTTCGTGGTCTACTTCGCGGACAGGGTCCGAGAACCAACGCCTGAGTTGCAAGACGTGGAAGACATCATGAACCTTGGAAAGATGTGGTGGAAGTTCCAATTGGTAGGCAACTTCTCCTCGTTTGGAAAGAATGCGAAAAGGACCAATGTAACGAGGAGCCAACTTGCCCTTGATAGCGAATTGTTGGGTACCCTTCAGAGGTGTAACCCGAACATAACCCTTCTCGTCAACTTCATTGGTCATAGCCTTATTGTTGGGGATATAACCCCGTGGTAAGACCCGCCCAGGTGGGGCCGGGTCATACCTGGCGGCATGGTTCAGACCAAGGAAGATGGGCCAAGGACGTAAGCCTGGCCCTATGACGGCTTATCGAGATGGGCCAAGACAAGGCCCGGGACGGAAGATAGCATGAAGACCCGGGTGGTTAAGCCGCCCAGAGGCGGCTTGCCCATGATGGTAAGGCGACATAGATATAGACTTAGATATGTTGTAAGAGTTGGTGTGAGACTTGTGTAACCCGCAGTCTTAGCCTCCTATATAAAGGCGAGACCCGGGGCGACTTAGACAGAAACCAACGAATTGAGAACTAGGTCAAGCGAATCCGCTCCCTTGTAATATATATACTCCAATCAATACAACACAAGTAGGACGTAGGCTTTTACCTCTTCTTGAGGGGCCGAACCTGGGTAAACACGTGTCCTTTGTTCCTACCAACCCCTTTGAGTCCATCACCTTAGCGATGGCCTCGAACCTAAGTCCTCGGAGATCTGTCGTGACAAAACCATGACAGTTGGCGCCCACCGTGGGGCTAGTGCTCGGTGGTGTTGAGTTCTCAAAGGGCTGTCTCCCAGGGATTGAGGAGTACGTTGTTGGCAAGATGAACAGGATTCGTCGTGGCCGGCTCTACATCGACGACAACGGCTGGGGCCCCGAAGCCGACTTTGTCGAGTATGGTTTCCGAGTTCCCTTCGGTGGAATCCACGCCTTATCCGGCAAGGTCGGCGGATCTACACCCAGGCCGGATGTCTGCACCAACATCATCGAGTCGGCTCGGCGCACGCAACCTACTCGACACGTGCAACCCGCCCGTTTTAACCCGGGCAGGAAGCATGTCTTCATCGGTTTTACTCAAGGCATGGATCTTGAGGGTTCCCTGTCGCAGGAAACTCTCGTTTGTTTGGAGGGTGGATGTTCGAACGGAGAGAGGGAATCAATCTACCTGCTTCACGATGGCACGCTCGGGGGCTATGACGTGCTTTACCCCGAGTCGGAGTATCATGAGTCGGAGGACCATGGGCCGCCGATGCATGCGGCCGTCTTGATGGCGGGTTTTGCACCGGGCACGAGCAGTACAACTGCTGGAGCAGCTGGGTCAGGGGCTGACCCGCCGCCGGCTCAAGTTCTCCTGGATCTGATGAATGAGCTTACAGCCCTAATGGCAACTGAGGTCACGATAGAGAATCGAGCCGCCGGAATGGAGAGATCGCAAGCCTAAAGGATCAGCATGCTGAAGGCTCAGATGGATGCAGAGGCAGAGCACCTTAGGGCGCACGCTTTTTGCCTTGAGCTGGAGCAGCAATCTGCAGCGGCGGTTCAGTGGATGAGGCATCAGCCCGCTTGCCGGAACAGTACAAGGCCAGGAATCTTTTTAACACGCCGGGAATGGGACGGACCACGGAAGCACTTGGGAGTCGGTTGACGGCTTGACAACAGCATCTTAACCCACCCCGACAGAACCAGCCTCACCAATGGCTTTCCCAATGCCGGCGGGTCATTATTCAAACCCGTCGGAGAACATGGTGGCTGCAGCAACCCAGCTTGGTACGATTCCTATCCCGGACGAGGCGCCCTTCATAGAGGAGGTGCGGAACGCTATTGGATACATGCAGACGGTGCTGGCCCAGCAGGAGAAGTGCACCTACAGCCGGAGTCGCGTGCATTCAACCCCCATCCCCAGCCGCAGCTTCAGCCTGCGTTATGAATCGCTGGTGGTGTCTAGCAGTGATCGGCACCGGGGCCCACCGCGAGATGATCAGGTGGCTCTAGATGCTGAGGCACTGGTGGACCAGCCGAGAGCACAGCAAGATGCGGCGGCTCTGGCTACGGCGGCTCATCAAGAACCTGTAGCTTCCATCTCGGTAGGAGTAGGAGTAACCACCAGGGCCGTGGGAGTGCCATGCTTAGTGTCGGTTTTGCGGAACAAGCGACCGCCGAAAGATTTCAAGGGCCTCGCAAGGTCCCGAATTACACAGCTGAACTGCCTCTTGAGGTGTGGATTGAAAGCTATGAGCTGGCGATGGAGATGTTAGACGTTAACAACGCAGTATGTGCCAAATATTTTATCATGATGCTGGAAGGTCCGGCTCGTACATGGTTGAAGGGCTTGCCGCCCAACACCATTGATTCCTGGGCCGGGTTAAAGGCAAAGTTCATCAAAAAATTCCAGGGACGTGCAAGCAGCCTATGATGATTGTGGATTTGGATCATTGTGTGCAACAGGAGGATGAGTCAGCTCATCATTGGGTCCGGCAGGTTTCAACAATCATCCACTCGTCTGAGCAGATCACGACGGCTCAAGCAGTTCTGATTCTGGAGAAGAATTGACAATTTACGCCTCTGAAGCAGAAGCTTGGCCGGCTCAAGCGCTCGTGTCAGGACATGGGGAAGCTCATGGCGGCTCTCACAAAGTACGCCGACTCTGACAATATGAAGGATCCGGGCTCTGATGAGGAGAAGCCTAGTCAGGGTAAGAAGAATAACAATGGCAAGGGTGCAGCAGGGAGTGGCAACCAAGGCAAGAGGAAGAATCCAGATGGCGGCTCTCACAAAGTACGCCGCCGACTCTGACAATACGAAGGATCCGGGCTCTGATGAGGAGAAGCCCAGTCAGGGTAAGAAGAATAACAATGGAAAGGGTGCGGTACGGAGTGGCAACCAAGGCAAGAGGAAGAATCCAGATGGCGGGTCAGAATTGGTGGCCAACACCAGTGTCGGGAACAATCGTGCTAAGGGCAATGGGAACTTTAGACAACCATTTAATAAGGGTAAAACTCCTTTTAATTTGGAGGAGATACTCAATAAGCCTTGTCCAGAGCATAGCCGGCCCAACAGGGTGGCGGGTCACACATGGAGGAATTGCCACATTATGCAAAAGTTTCGAGACTACGGCTTGCGGTAGCATAACAACAACGATGGTGGCCCACCAGGCGGCTCAGGGCCAGGCTGGTCAGGAGC
The DNA here is from genome assembly GCA_022496015.1 of Hordeum marinum. Classification (NCBI taxonomy): domain Eukaryota; kingdom Viridiplantae; phylum Streptophyta; class Magnoliopsida; order Poales; family Poaceae; genus Hordeum; species Hordeum marinum. The sequence continues at coordinate 362,880,085 of CM039675.1, read as the reverse complement.
TGGCTCAGGTTCTGGAGGTTCAGGATCCGGCTATCAGGGCCAGGGCAATCAAGGAGGGCATCAACAGCAGTCTGGTGGCAATAATCAGCAGCAAAGTAACCAGTCTGGATATCAGAGTAATCCAAAGCAGCTCAGCTCGGGTTAGTACCATGTTTTTACAACCAGCCTTAACAGGCATGATCAGAAGTTGCGCAAATCGGCAGTTAATGCGATTATACCGGCTCTCCCACAATACTTGAAGTGGTCCGAATATGACATAACTTGGAGAAGAGAGGATCACCCGCCGCGTGTTGACAACCCAGGCCGGCTGGCTTTGGTAATTGCCCCCCAAGTGGGAGGATATGTGTTTACTAAGGTGCGTATGGATGGTGGTAGCAGCATTAATATTCTGTACTATGACACTTTTCACCGGATGAAGTTGCTTGATAAGGATCTTTGGCCTGCCTCGACGGTCTTTCATGGTGTGGTGCCTGGCAAGTCAGCTTATCCAGTGGGTAAGATCTCTTTGGAAGTCGCCTTTGGTGATGAATACAATTACAGGGTGGATACCTTGTGTTTTGAGGTGGTCAAGATCAAAAGTCCATATCATGCCCTATTTGGACGTCCGGCTTATGCCAAGTTCATGGCTAGGCCTTGCTATGTCTACTTACAGCTCAAGATGCCGGGTTTAAACGGGACGATTACAGTGCATGGTGATCGGGAGACGGCTATTGAGTGTGAGGAAGGAGACGCAGCTTATGCAGAGTCAAGTTGCGCGGAAGCAGAGCTCAAGTTTTATAAGGAAAATGTTGACCCGGAGGAGATGACTCCGCTCAAAAAGTCCACCACAGAGTCTGAGCCGCCCTTCAAGTTTTCGGTGGATGACACCAAGCTTGTGGATTTTACTCTGGGCGGCTCATCTCAGCAGTTTACTATTGGGCCAATATGGATCCCAAATAGGAAAGCGTGCTCATCGAATTCATCTGTGAGAATCGGGACATCTTTGCATGGAAGCTGTCTGACATCCCAGGTGTACCGAGAGAGTTCACTGAGCACCACCTTAATGTGGATCCTAAATTTAAGTCGGTCAAACAGTTCCTATGGCGGTTCAATGAAGAGAGGCGCAAGGCCATTAGGGAAGAGGTGGCCCGGCTCCTGGCGGGAGGTTTCATCGTTGAAGTGTTTCACCCAGAGTGTCCTGCCAACCCGGTGCTAGTGCTTAAGAAGAATGGCACGTGGTGTATGTGTGTGGATTATATAGATCTTAACAAGGCCTGTCCGGCTGACCCGTTTGCTCTCCCCCGTATTGACCACATCATCGATGCAACGGTAGGTTGTGAGAGTTTATGCTTCCTGGATACTTATTTTGGTTATCATCAGATCAAGATGGAAGTCAAGGACCAAGAGAAGATGGATTTCATCACGCCTTTTGGTGCTTTATGCTATCTGTCCATGCCTTTTGGGCTCAAGAGTGCCCAGGCAACTTACCAGCATTGTGTACAAAATTGTCTTCACAGTAAGATTGGGTGCAACGTTCATGCATATGTGGATGATATTGTGATTAAATCAAGGAAGAAGGAGACTCCGCTTGACGACCTGAAGGAAACCTTTGACAACTCACGGGTCTACAAGATGATGCTTAACCCGGTTAAGTGTGTTTTTGGCGTTCCTACGGGCAAGCTCTTGGCGTTTCTAGTCTCTGAGCATGACATTGAGGCTAATCCAGACAAAATCAAGGCTATCACTTCCCTGTCTGAGCCGGCGTGCATCAATGATGTCCAGTGCCTGGCAGGGGGATCGCTGCGTTAAGCCGTTTCATAAGCCGCCTTGGTGAGAAGGCCATCCCCTTGTACCAGATGATGAAGAAGACATGCAACTTTGTATGGAGTAGAGCGGAGGGTGAGGCATTTGAGGCACTCAAGAGACATCTCACTGAGCTGCCAGTCTTAGCGGCTCCGGATGAGAAGGAACCTTTGCTCTTATACGTGGCGGCTAATAACAGGGCAGTCAGTGCCGCGATCGTTGTTGAGCGTAAGGAGGCAGGGAAGGAATATCCGGTTTAGAGGTCAGTTTATTATATCAGTGAAGTCCTGGCAGAGTCCAAGCAGAGGTATCCACATTGGCAGAAGCTGGTATAGGGGTGTTCATGGCCAATCGTAAGCTCAAGCACTACTTCCTGGGACACCGGATCACAGTGGTTAGCTCTGCCCCGTTGGGAGACAAAATTCAAAACAGAGAAGCCACCAACAGGATTGCTAAGTGGGCATTGGAGCTTGGACCTCTTAATCTGAAATACGTGCCTTGCACGGCGGTCAAATCTCAAGTCTTAGTGGATTTCATAAATGACTGGACAGAGTGTCAGGCGCCCAAGGAAAATCCGGATAACACATATTGGACAATCCACTTTGATGGATCCAGGCAACTGGAAGGACCAGGGGCAGGAGTTGTCTTAACTTCCCCCAAAGGTGACAAGTTCTGTTACGTGTTAAGGTTGTTGTTTCTTTGTACTAACAATGCAGCTGAGTACGATGCTCTGCTTCAAGGCCTGCGGGTGGCTAAAGAGATGAACCTAAGGTGGGTTAGGTGTCTCGGCGACTTAGACCTCATGGCCCAGCAAGTTTCAGGCACTTGGGATTCCAAGGATCCGCGGATGGCTGCTTATTGTCAAGCAGTGGATGTCATTGCTGGCCATTTCAAGGGTTATCAAGTAGATCATGTCGATCATCGCAAGAATGAGGCGGCTGACGCACTCTCAAGACTGGGCTCTCAACATAAACAGGAACCGCCTAATGTTTTCTTAGACGTGCTACATCAGCCATCGGTTAAGTTACCTTTAGAGGAAGACTTGGCTATACCTGACCCGGAGGGCCAGCTGGTGACGGCTCTACATGCTATTCCTGACTGGACTGTGCCTTATCTGGCGTATTTGGCTCGCGGCAAGTTACCCGAGGAGGAAAACCTGGCGAGGCAGATCATCAGGCGTTCTAAGTCTATGACAATCATCAATGGTGAGTTACATAAGTGCAGTGTCACTGGCATCTTTCAACGTTGTGTTTCGCCTGAATAAGGCAAGGAAATTTTGAATGAAATTCATGCTGGCGATTGTGGTCATCACGCCGGTTCAAAATCTCTGGTGGCCAAGGCTTTTTGACCTGGCTTCTTCTGGCTGACGGCTCATAAGGATGCGGAAGGCTTGGTTCGCAAGTGCGATGGATGTCAGAAGTTCGGCTGGCATGCTCATGTTCCGTCTCAAGAGTTGCACATGATTCCAATTACCTGGCCGTTTGCAGTCTAGGGGCTTGATATGGTTAGGCCTTTCAAGAGATCCAAGTACAAGAAGACCCACCTCTTGGTGGCCGTGCACAAATTTACCAAGTGGGTAGAAGCTGAGTCGGTCGGCAAGTGTGATGCGGCTATGATGGTTCAGTTTGTTAAAAAGATGATCTACCGTTTTGGCTACCCTCATAGTATCATCACAGATAATGGCACGAACTTATCCAAGGGGACTATGCAAGCGTTCTGTGAAAGTGAGCACATCCGACTTGACGTTTCTGCGGTTGCTCATCCACAATCAAATGGTCAAGCAGAGCGTGCTAACCATGAAATCTTGAGAGGTATCAAACCCCGTCTTATGGTTCCTTTGCAGTGAACTCTAGGCTATTGGGTAGAGGAGTTGCCGTCCGTATTATGGAGCATCCGAACTACTCCCAACGTGTCAACAGGCTATACGCCTTTCTTCATGGTTTATGGCGCGGAAGCCGTGTTACCAAGCGATATATGCCATGACTCTCCACGGGTGGCGGCTTACGTTGAGGCGGATAATGAAACGGCACGTCAAGACGCGTTGGATGCCTTGGAGGAAAAGCGTGATCTGGCGGCGGCCCGATCAGCGATTTATCAGCGAGACCTGTGTCGCTATCATAGCCGTAGAGTTAAGACCTGGACGTTTCAAGAAGGCAACTTAGTGTTGCGGTTGAGTCAAGATCAGACAGATGCACACAAGTTATCCCCTCCATGGGAAGGACCTTTTGTGGTCATCATAAATCTCAACAACGGGTCGTATTACCTCATTGATATACGAGACGAATCAAGCACTTCTGGGCAGGAGACCCGCCGGCCGTGGAACATAGCTAATCTGCGACCTTATTATACATAAAGTCGTCAAGACTTGACATTGTACACCATCATTGTACATATCATATATATATGAATAAAGTTGGCATCCCTGCAAGCCGTGGCCTCTGCCATTTTGCATATCTCAGTTTGTGCAAATAAGGCCAATTAGGGGGCTTCCAACCCGCTAGGTTTAGCTTATCAGACCCTATTGATCGGTTCTTAATCTAGAAAGTTGACTCTATCAACAGACCATCTAGGGGCCTTCTAACCCGCCAGGTTTAGCTTATCAAACCCTATTGGTCGGCTCTTAAGCCAAAAAGTTGACTCTGCCAACAGGTCATCTAGGGGGCTTCTAACTCGCTAGGTTTAGCTTATCAGACCCTATTGATCGGCTCTTAAGCCAAAAAATTGACTCTGTCAACAGGTCATCTAGGGGACTTCTAACCCACCGGGTTTAGCTTATCAGACCCTATTGATTGGCACTTAAGCCAAAAAGTTGACTCTGTCAACAGGTCATCTAGGGGGCTTCCAACCCGCCGGGTTTAGCTTATCAGACCCTATTGATCGGCTCTCAAGCCAAACAGTTGACTCTATCAACAAGGTCATTTGGGGGCTTCCAACCCACCGGGTTTAGCTTACATACCCTCTTGATCGCTCTTAAGCCACCAGGGCTAAACCTGCATGTAAGATGATGCTTCTCCGCTAGGTGACCCGCCGAACTCTTACCAGTTAATCTCGCCTAGAGAACCTGAGCCGGTTCAAAGAAATTGATGGCTAATCTCGATAGAGACCCTGTATTGGTTAAGGTTAAACCAATGGTTCTTTTCACATGAGGGGTGGCTTACGGAAAGCAAGGATAAACTCTCTCATCTACTGCCGACTCTCCACTATGTGGCCAGTTCATACTCTTAGACAGTTAATCTTTTAAAGACCATGTATTGTTTAAGGTTAAATGACGGATTTATGTCACGTGAGAGGTAGTTTATGGGCTACCAAGGTACTCATGCCCTACTGTGTCTCTTTCTGGGACGTTACACTTCCTGTCAGTTAATCTCGCTTAGAGACCCTGAGTCGTTCAAAGAAATTGATGGCCAATCTCGATAGAGACCCTGTACTGATAAGGAGTTTTAAGTAGCAAGTCCACCCAGAAGAACCGGCACATGAGTTCTTAGAAAAGAAAAAAGAAATATACAACATCTCTGGGTTGTGCTATTCTAAGCCGCCCTCCCAACAGTACGGAAAGTATTTTGCTCTCACAGGCTATTTTTCTAAGAAGAGCCACCACAACATCTGATATGAGTTGAAGAACAAGGCAAACATAATATGTTAAAGCCGGGCGATTTCTTATGTGCACGATGGCACAGCTCAGGCAAGAAAAGGTTTTTTCTAAAGGCCTATTACAATGCTCTCCACAGAGCTCAAAAAGCAAGACTTAAAGTTTTTTTACACCGCCCCAAGATTCGGCAGGTCATGAAGCCGGGTTTATACCATGGCATTTATCAAGTTGATCAGCTGGACGGCGGGTTATCCTATGGCGGGTCTTTGACCTCCTCGATCTGGAGATTGTCCACGTCCCAGTTGCAGTTGGTTAAAGCTTCAAAGTTTGCCTCTTCAAAGAGGGGAGATGGGTCAATGTCAGGAGCAAAGAGATGCTTATGGCATGCTGGAGTTAAATCCCTGGCTTCGAAGGTTGGGCCGCTCAGTCGCTTGTTCTCAGCATTGTAAGCCGCCTGATATGTTGACAGGTTCACTTCTTCCGCTAACACAGATGCAAGAACCCTGGAGGCCTTCATGCAACGAGCATAGTCGTCTTTTGTGAATTCTGAGCCGTTATCCTTCTTTTATGGAAAGCCATCCATCATCTCTTCAGGAGTTAGCTCCAGGGCAAAGGCCAAAGCCCGGCTTATTGCTGCAATGGCTCCCTTCCTGGTGGCTGATTTTTTGAGTTCCTCAATTTTCTTTGGCAGAGTTGATAGCATCTCTATGATGCCTTTCATGAACTTGGGGGTGCTTTCCTTGTTCAGCATAGCCCTAATGGTGTAGAGAGTACCGCAATACAATTGCTCTAACAAAGTATAGACGGCTTTCAACTGCAATGGGCTGTCAGCACCAAGTTGACAGCTTCTTTTACCTACACAAGACGGATTTTATGTTATAAGCCGCATGTGTAACTTTTCAAGCAAGAAGATTGATTGAGTCTTTAGTACTTACCAAAGATAGCGGATGTCATCTTCGAGATATGGCGCTTCAAGGATTGTAACTCGTCTGATACGACCATGAATCGCTCATCAGCGTTGTCTGCACGTTTGGCCAGGGCAGTTTGCTCCACCTCAATAGCTTTTTTGAATGCAGCAAGTTCAGATTTAGCTTTCGTAAGCTCTTTGGCAGCAAACCGACACTTTTCCTCTGCTTCACTTATGGCAGCTTGCTGGGAGGCCAGATTGCTCTGTAAGCTAGTCAGTTCAGACTCGGCATTGCTTAAAGCTTCCTATGACAGACAACAAGTAAAAGAGGGGTAAGTCACCAGGATAACATATTGCCAGATGGTAAAGTTAACAAATATAATGCAAGTCTCAAGCAGATTGCAAGCAATATACTCGACACTTGGGGGCTAATGTCTATTTGTTCTACAAGACTACAAACTACAAGTAAGTTCCGGATCATCTTCATCAAGTTCAGCCGACACTTGGGGGCTAATGTCTATTTGTTCTCCAAGACTACAAACTACAAGTAAGTTCCGGCTCATCTTCATCAAGTTCAGCCGACACTTGGGGGCTAATGTCTATTTGTTCTCCAAGACTACAAGTAAATCCCGGCTCATCTTCATCAAATTAAGCCAGAACTTTGGGGCTATATCCTTGTTTCCTAAATCTATAATGAAGTTCCAGCTCATATTTGTCAAAGATAAGTCGGCGCTTGGGGGCTACATTTGGCTCTTTGTTCAAATCTACAGGGAAGTTGGGCCCATTATTTCTATACTGACCCAAACTTGGGGGCTACATTTGGTCAACTACTTAAAACTGAGTACCAGTTCAATATTTACATATTAAGCCGATACTTGGGGGCTACAGGCTAAGTGGTTTTACTTCAAGCATGGATTGGAAGACCCAGTTTACCATTAATAAATATTAAACTGGCTCTTGGGGGCTACATAAGGGTATAAGTAAAGGAAGGAGTACCTCATATTTTTTCTTCATCAGATTAACAAGTTTGAGCTCCATGTTCCGGCTTGTGGAGAGGCGTGTTACTCATCAACAGGTAACTTCTCTAGCATGGGGAGCTCAAAGTCCAGCTTGTCAGAGGCTTTAGTTTCCTTAGTGTGATTCGTCAACACACAAGGTTGAGGAGTTTGAAAACCGGTACCGGTAATGGTGACGTCCGGAATATCTGAATCGTCAACGGCCATTGAAGGGCTTGGCGGCGTAGAGTTGGTCCTCGGAGGACTCTCAGTTGCCGTCTCATGGGTCTCCGGCTCGACAGAACGACGAGCATCTTCGGGCATATCCTTTGAGACAGTAGAAGGATCAGTGTGTGCAACCAGATAATCCGGCTTGGCAGCCTCGGTTCTTGGGCAGTGGGGGCCGAGGTAGACCCGACGGTCTTCCTTCATTTTTCTTGAGCCCTGGGAAGCATAGAAGGTTATTGTATAAATTTCAAGGGTAACAAATATAGGATGGAAGCATGAAAGCACATACTCTGGGTCGATCTTCAGAGGCGGCAGCTTGGTTGCCGTAGAGTCACCTGATGAAGGGGGCTACTCCTGAAAGAAGTTAAAGCATTATAAAGATAGAGTAAAGTTGTAAGGTAAGGTTGACAAAGTTAAACCAAGTAAAACAAATACCTCAGCCGGTCGTTTCCGTTGAACTGGAGAGTGAGACAACCCGACCATAAGATCTTCACAGCCGACGCTCCGGGTCTGGCATCGGGAGAGTTGCTATTGCTTTTCCAAAAGAAAGTTGGGGTCTAAATAAGAAAGAGGATGAGAAAATGGGACTTTTCGGATGACCCGCCATATCTTCTATGGTGCGAGATGTTCTGAGTCAGATGAGACATAGGTTACCTCAGGAGCATTGGCGTGGCTTGTCTCCGTCTCGTCCTATGAAGTTACTACTGTCAGTAAGGTGCATAGTAAGACGATCAAGAGAGTCAAGTTCTACCTCTGAATCATCAACCTCGGGTTGTTCCTGAGGTACAGTCTTCTTCTTGCGGCCGCCGATTTACTCCTTAGACTTTTTTGGAGGAGGAACATATTTCTTCTTCCAGAAGCTGGAGTTAGCCTGAAAGTAAAAGCCGACAGAATAGGTTAATATTGCGAACATACATGAATAAGTAACATGGAAGTAAGGAGATTGAGAGTCGCCCTTACATCTGGGGCCAGGTTTGCGGCACAGAAGGGTGGTAATCCAATGGTGCGGCAAGATCCTTGAGACTCATGGACAAGGATTTTGATGGCGGCAACGATATCATCTTCTGACAACGTGGTAGGATTAAAACAGAGGGGGTCATTGGCATCACCCGTTAACTCACACATGAGACGGCTTCTCCGGCTCAGAGGCATGACTTTCCAAGAGACCCAGCAGCGGGTCAGATCCATCCCTATCAGACCATTGGCCATAAGGGCTCTAATTTTGGCATAAGCCGGAGCATACTTTGCCCGTTCGGAGGCCGACATCCGGTCAGGGAGTTCAGTATTGGTGGGGAGTCGGGTCAGACGATAACCCGACAATGGACGTTCTCCCTCTGGAGAGGTGTCTTTGCAATAAAACTAGGTTTTGTTCCAATCCTTGGGGTGACTTGGCATTCGAACATCCGGAAAGATCATATCCTGTCTTCTTTGAATGGAGATTCCACCGAGCTCCAAGCTTGGGCCAGCTGCTACTTCTGTCTGACGGTTTGCATAGAAGAACTCAGGGAAGAGGTCAACCGACGGCTCTTCTTGTAAGTAAACTTCATAGAGAATTTCAAAGTTGCACATGTTTGAGACGGAGTTGTGTGCAATATCTTGAGGGTGCAGCTTGAAGAAATGAAGGACATCTCTGAAAAATTTAGAGTAGGGCGGGCTGAAACCGCGTGCAAGGTGGTCTGCGAATATGACTACTTCGCCCTCTTGGGGGATGCGTTTCTTCTCATTGCCTGGAACCCGCCAATGAATGACATCTTTGGCTGGCAAGGTCCATGCGTCTACGAAATCCTTCAAACAATCCTCAGAGACTGCGGAGCTGACCCAGTTACAGGAAGAGGACGCACGAGGCATAATGGCTACTTACAACTGTGGAAAGTAACAACGCACGGTGAGTTAGAAGGTGACAGACAACTAGGGTCGGCTGATGAAATCTAAGCTCTACGAAGCTAAGCCGCCGGTGCAATTCATGGCGAGAGTCGGAAGTTTAATGGCGGGTTAAGATTGCAGGGCAACGAATCAAAATACAGCTAAGTGTGGAAAACAGGATTCACATATTTTCTTTGCAGTGACAGATCTACGGACAGAGGAAAGCAAGTTTATTTTAGACCTAGTGACTAACTGAGAGAAGAACTGACAAAGTTTGAGGGCAGTAAAAGGAAGCAACTACAGATCTGTACTAGGTTATTGGTAATTTCCTACGGTTTACCACAACGGGAAGAGGATCATTACAAGACCTACTGGGTTATACATCGTTTGACATTACGAAGAACTTGCGCTCTAGCCTCCATGGATTTGTCACCCTAAGATACATATCTAGGGATGGAGAAAAGACGTACCGGAGATGATGCGGCGGTCGCGGGCAGTACTCTGGTCCGTTCAGGTTGATGGAGTGGCCTAGGGCGACGATGGCGATAAAGCTTCACTGGAGCAAGGGAGCTTGAGGGAGGTGGCGGCAAGAGGAAGAACAAGAGGCGTAGGAAGTGGAGGAAACGAGAAGGACCCTTCGCAGTCCTATTTAAGAGGCTGCAAAGAGGAAACGAGCGCGGGAATCAAGACGACCGAAACTGGCCGACCGAGACGGACGCCTCGATTTTCGGGCCGTCAGTTTAATGATGAAAGATCCGTTGTGATCTTCAGGGTATCTTTTTGGCATATCCGGTATGACGTCATGGCGGGTTACATATCTTACTTTCAGGTAATGAAGAGTGAGACTCGCCACCAAGTAAAATGGACGTTTGACATTAGCAAGCTCAAATCAACGTGGGGCCTAATGTTGGGGGTATAACCCCATGGTAAGACCTGCCCAGGTGGGGCCGGGTCATACCTGGCGGCTCCTGGTTCAGACCAAGGCAGATGGGCCAAGGACGTAAGCCTGGCGCTATGACGGCTTACCAAGATGGGCCAAGACAAGGCCCGGGATAGAAGATAGCATGAAGACCCGAGTGGTTGAGCCGCCCGGAGGTGGCTTGCCCACGAAAGACTCAGATACGTTGTAAGAGTCGGTATGAGACTTGTGTAACACGCGATCTTAGCCTCCTATATAAAGGTGAGACCCAGGGCGACTTAGACAGAAACAAACAAATTGAGAACTAGGTCAAGCGAATCTGCTCCCTTGTAATCGACACTCCAATCAATACAACACAAGCAGGACATAGGCTTTTACCTCTTCTTCAGGGGGCCAAACCTGGGTAAACCCGTGTCCTCCGTTCCAACCAACCCCTTTGAGTCCATCACCTTAGCGATGGCCTCGAACCTTAGTCCTCGGACATCTGTCATGACAAAACCACGACACTTATGATGGCGATCATATTGGCTCTTTTGACGAGATTGGGCTGTTTTCAACTTTTCACGAATAATGCGAACTTGCTCCTCCACATCCCGGATCATATCCAGACCAAAGAGTTGCCTCTCTCTGGTTTCTGACTAGTTAAGAGGTGTCCGACACCTTCGTCCATAGAGAACTTCAAAAGGGGCCTTGCCCAAGCTTGATTGATAACTATTGTTATAAGCAAATTTGGCAAATAGAAGACATTTCTCCCAATTCATACTGAAGGATATAACACAATCTCTGAGCATGTCTTCGAGAATTTGATTGACTCGCTCAACTTGACCACTTGACTGCGGATGAAAAGCAGTGCTAAAGGATATATGAGTCCCCATAGCATTTTCGAAGCTTTCCCAGAATCGGGAAGTAAAGATACTTCCACGGTCTGAGTTAATATCCAAAGGAACACCATGAATAGACACTATTCGAGAAACGTATAACTCCGCTAGCTAGATAGCAATTATACTCTCTCGAACAGGAAGAAAATGAGCCACTTTGGAAACACAGTCAATGACCACAAGGATAGCATTATTCCCTCTTTTGGTCCTGGGAAATCCGGTGATGAAATCCATACCGACCTTATCCCATTTCCACTCAGGAATAGCTAAGGGTTGAAGGGTGTTAGTAGGCCTTTGATGTTCTACCTTAACGCAACGACAAACATCGCAGTTAGCAACGAACTGGGAAATTTCTCTCTTCATCCTAGTCCACCAGAAGCTCTAGTGTAGATCCTGATACATCTTGGTACTACCAGGATGAATTGTGAGAGGAGAATCATGAGCCTCCTTAAGGATCAGTTGCCGTAGATGTTCCTTCTCCGGGGCCACCAAGCGGTTCTCAAAGAAGACAACACCCCGATCATCTTTCGAGAAGCATCTAACATTACCCTTCCTAATGTTTTTCTTGATCCGAGATATCCCGGCATCATGCTTATGGGCTTCTATGATTTGATCCGTAAGAGTAGGTTTCGCCACCAGGTTGGAAAGGAATCCTTGCGGAACAATGTGAAGGTTCAACTTCCGAAATTCCTCATAGATAAGTGGTTGACCTTCTTGTAACATCAGGTTGTTACAATAAGACTTACAACTTAGTGCATAAGATATGACATTGGCTTTCCCCGGGGTGTAAGTTATCCCTAAGTCGTAATCTGTAATCAACTCGACCCACCATCTTTGCCTGAGATTCAAATCCGGCTGGGTGAAAATATATTTCAGACTTTGGTGATCAGTGTAAATTTCACAATGATTACCCATAAGCTAATGTCGCTAGGTTTTCAGTGCATGGACTACAGCTGCAAGCTCAAGATCATGTGTTGGATAATTATCCTCATGTGGACGCAACTGTCAAGATGCGTATGCAATCACATGAAGATCTTGCATGAGAATGCAACCAGATCCTTGTCGCGAGGCGTCGCAATAGATAACAAAGTCCTTTGAGAAATCTGGTGGCACACGAACGGGAGCAAAGGTCAGGCGTCTTTTCAGTTGCTAGAAGCTGTGCTCGCATTGTGGAGTCCACTCAAACTTTTTCTCTTTCTTGAGGAGTTCAATCAGAGGTTTCGCAACCTTGGAGAAGTTCTCGACAAAGCAGCAACAGTAGCTCGCTAAGCCAAGGAAACTTCGAACTTGCTTAACCGATTCAGGTTGAGTCCAATCAAGGACGGCCTGAACTCTCTCGGGATTGATAGCAATGCCTTTACCAGAGATCACGTGGCCTAGATAGGTCACTTCTGGTAACCAGAATTCACACTTGGAGAATTTGGCATACAGATGATGCTCTCGAAGTTTCATCAATACCAGCCTTAAATGCTTGGCATGTTCTTATTTGTTCTTCGAGTAGATGAGTATATCGTCGAGGTAAACCATGACGAATTTATCCAGGTACTCCATGAAGATCGAATTCATCAAGCGAGAGAAAGTGGTTGGGGCATTGGTTAGACTGAAGGACATGACGGTTTACTTGTATTGGCCATAACGAGTAACAAAAGCCGTTTTTGGAATGTACGTGTTTGTAATTCAGATTTGATGGTATCCCAACCTCAAATCCATTTTGGAGAAGAGTGAGGATCCATCAAGTTGATCATACAAGTCGTTGATCCTGGGGAGCGGATACTTGTTCTTTATGGTGACCAGGTTCACTGGCCGATAATCTACAACCATCCGGTCCGATCCATCCTTCTTCTTGACGAAGAGGATGGTGCAAGCCCAAGGAGAAGAACTAGGACGGATGAAACCTTTCTTCAAAGCCTCATCGAGTTATTTCTTAAGATCGGCTAGTTCTAAGGGTGCCATCTTATAGGGTCTTCTAGCTATTGGGACAATCCCTGGAATGAGTTCTATCACAAACTATACATCTCTGATAGGTGGAATTCCTGGCAGTTCTTTTGGAAAGACATCCGGCAAGTCACAGACTACCGGAATATCTTGTAGTTCTGGGAGAGGACTAGCATTGAGAGAATAGAGTTGGCGCTTGATAGCTCGAGTTGATACATTGACTATCTCACCCGATGGATGTGTAAGCTGAACATTCCTAGTATGAGTATCAATCTTAGCATAATGGGCTTTCATCCAGTCCATGCCTAAGATGATATTGATGTCCGAAGACTTGAGAGCTATCAAAGATGCTAGGAACACTAGCCTATCCACAGGAATCTCATTGTCATGGCTCACTCTAGAAGTTTGCCATTTTGAACCAGGAGTCTGAACTACTAAAGGAGTAGGCATATCACAAAAATACATGTTATGCAACTATGCATAACTTTTCAAGATGAATGAATGAGATGCTCTAGTATCAAACAGAATAGATGCTGGATGACTATTGACAAGGAGCATACCTAGGATAACATCGGGGTCCTCAAGGGCTTCTTCAGCAGAGACGTAATTCACATGTCCACGAGTAGGAGTTGGCTTCACATAGAAGGCCTTTCCCGGCTTCCCACGTCCAACCGGCTTAGCATTGTTCTGGGGGATTACACGGGAATAGTGTCCTGGTTCTCCACATTTGTAGCATACGATAGTGGCACGGGGAGCAACATTGGCATGGGGACCTTCAAATGTCCTGGCTGGAGGGTAGGCTGAGCTGGGCGAGGCGCCTGGAAGGATAGCCTCGTGGTGTACCTTGGTGGCAGAGCTGTGTTGGGCACCCACACCCGGCATTTGTTGGAGCCTGAGCCAGATGCAGGGCTGAACTCACAAGTGTGCTTCTTAGTTGCCTCGTAGTCGGTTTGTCCGATTTCAGCGTTGATAGCCTTATTGACGAGGGCCTGGAAGGTAGCACACTCATGCAGACATAGGTCTCGACGGAGCTCGGGATTAAGTCCCTTACGGAACCTAGCATGTTTCTTGGCGTCGGTCGACACTTCCTCTGGTGCATAACGAGCAAGGTTGCCGAACTCATGGCTGTAGGCATCCACTATCAGCCTACCCTGAGTAAAGGCACAGAATTCCTCTCTCTTGCGATCCATCAGCCCTTCCGGGATGTGATGGGTATGGAATGCCTCAATGAAATCTGCCCAGGTTGCTATGGGGCCTGCGGGACGCATGGCTTCATAATTTTCCCACCACAGGTTGGTGGGTCCATCCACAAAGTATGCAGCAAAAGTCACCTTATTGGCCTCAGATACAGTAGTAGCTCGGATTTTGCGGGACATGCTGGTCAGCCAGTCATCAACGCCGAGCTGGTCGACCGAGTGATGAAACTTAGGTGGGCACAACTTGACGAAGTCATTGAGGGACACACCATCATTGCGCTCATTGCGGGGAGGACGTGTTGTATTCTGCTTAATACGTTCCAACAACCTGTTGGTCTCCCTTTTATTACGCTCAGCTTCGAGCATCACCTCCTCCAGAGAGGGCGGCTACGGCAGGTTCTCTTACCTTGGTTGGCTTCCCTCACCCCACTCGAAGGAAGACGCAGGGTTATTCCTAGTTGACACCATCCTGGGAAATAAACCCATAGCTTAGACCAGGAAGACATCAACTCTAAGACATGAGATGGGGAATGTTCTGGACAACATGGCATGCATGGTTAAACACCCGATCGACATGGTAATAAACAAACTGCCATATGAACACCATGATTCATACACACCATGACATAGTTCAGTACAAGCCCAAGCTGAAGTACAAACTACTGAAAGATGATACAACTCATCAGAGGCATTACAAGCTTCCTATACATTATCTATCTACACCTCCGGAACTCAACTCACACCTCAGTCATATCCCACAAGACACACCTCATATAGGTTACCCTCATGACCCGGGAGCTAAACTTGAGGATCTGGGAACACCCTAGCCTGTGATCCCTGGAAACCGTAAGGACATGGATGTGGCCTCGGTCCCCTGGTTGGTGGCAAAAACGGTCCTCGAAGAGGAGTGATGCCTCCAACATCGGGCCAGTCTATGCGAGCTGGCAGATGAGTCTACGATGGGTTCAGCATCTCAAAATCTCCATAGCCTATCTGCAAGACAGGTGCTATCTCTGTCAAGGTTGTCCAAAGACGTGCACGAGTATCATATAGCTCCATGCGAAGGGCACATGCATCACGATCCCTGTTCTCCAACATCTGAGCGGTCACCTGAAGCCTAGGGTCCTCATGAGAATGATCATAATAGGCTGCACTAAGATAACCATCCTCTCCTCCTAGAGTAGCAGAAACATAACAGAACTCAGTGTTCTGAAGCAGTCCATGGTGAGATCTCATAATAGTCAACATGGTGTAGGCGGCCTCCTGAACTGCCATGTCTATGGTGACACCTAATCCATATGTCTAGTGGAGCGGCTCTGCAACTCCATGATATGATGGATATATACTAACAGTACACAGGTACTGGCCCTGGTTGAAGTCTCGATACTGCTCCTCCACTGTATACTCTGGGTACCAATGGTAACCAGTCTCCATCATAACTCTAACCAACATGGCTGTGTGACCCGGTACATCGATGCACCTAGTCAGACAGACCACCTAACAACGAGGGGGCATCTGAAACAAAGAATGATGCAAAGACATTAGAGATCCTAGCAGAAATTGGACAGCATAGCGGCTGTAATTGCTCAAAAAAGATTTTGAGGCAATTGCAAAAGATTGGATAGCATAACCACTCAACTTTCTAGACTCAAATTTCTACTCCAACTGATTGTCACACCAAACAATACTTGAGTACCGGAGTTCTCTTCCAAACAAACTAGCTACTAGTCCATGGTTAGTAACTCGTCATCCTAAGAAATAGATGAGAAGCCTAGCTCTTAACCTCGTAGAAAAAAGAAGAGTGACTCAGAATAGAATGACTCGGGAAGAGGAGTAAAAAGAGCCTTACGTTCCCTTCCACAATCAATTCCCTTATATTTCTATAGTGTTTCTAGACTCAACTTCGACCGGTTTGGCTTGGTAGTCCTACAGTCAGTCAGGCTCTGATACCAACGCTGTCAGGACCTCGATCCTAAGTCATAGGAATCCAACCTGTAACACATCACATCACTTTGCGGCCTCACGCACGGTAAACTCCATGGTTGCAGCCTTACCTTAGCCGGGACCGTTTGCTTATTTTGGCTCATGTATGTGAATATGTCGCTAGCATAAAAACCGACAGAGAACCCAGGCCGACATGAATAGTCATAGAACCCAAGTGGCACATCCGTACGGGAACATGCATACATAACCCAACAATGCAGGTGTCGGCCTCAAGCGTGTGTAGACGAGTCATAGCAAGCTACAAGGACTCCATTACGTCGTGGGACATAAATGTCATCACTGCACGTAGACGAGTCGTAGCAGGCTATAGGGACTCCATTACACTACGAGACATTTCCCCGAAGGGACAGACATAGCAGGAAAGAAGGATACATGTCGGTCAATCAATGTGTTCGGAGCAGTAGCAAGCTACCAAGGCTCGATGGAAGCACAAACAGGCAGTTCCCCGTAAAGAGTACTACTAAAGGCACATGACTAGGTGTCGGATCCCATACATACCGTTGCATGTCACACATACGCACAACATGCCCGGTATGCATAGATACAACTATGGCATCACAACATAACCATACAGCAACACGACTTTTATTTAAGAGGCTCAGAGGAGCCTTGCATAATATGTTCTTATAGATAGGGGTCATGTGACCCGACACTCAAGTCATACAAGCAAGTTCATACAAACCAAGCGGAAGCATAAAGTTGTCTGGGTACAGACAGATGAAAGGGATAAAAAGGCACATGGCCTGACTATCTACAGCCCGTCACAGGGCATAAGGTCGTAGCTAGGACACCAGCTATTCGGCGTCATTGACATCTTGGTAGAACCCACCTGATGAGTCCTGAGTCTCATCTGCAACATTTATTAAGCAAACGTCAATAAAATAGACCTAGTCCTTAAAATAGACTTAGTCTATTCATGCTCATGTATCAACAAGGGGAGTGGTGATGTTTATGCAGCAATGCCAGCTTTGACTCTTGGCTAACCTATACTACACATATTAATTCTTTGTTCAAATTTTAGATATCACACACGAGTCCACTAACACCACATCAATACACCACCATGGATTCACTTCCGTCACCTACGACAGTGCCATCCATAGTACTCACACTTGTCTTGATATTTTTATGAGTAACCATCAAGTTATCTATGAACAGCATAAGTTCTCCAAGTAGTCCATATCTGAGGATACGGCTATTCGAACAGATTCATACACTGTAGGGGTGTACTCCTTGACACATGCTCTCGCCACTTATCGTTGTGTGCTCATAAAACCATGCACCTCGGCAAACCTTCAAGCGGAAGCCCGACGAGGGAGTCGGCCACGACCGTCAATCACACAAGACCTCTAGTCCAGGCTATCACCTATTTGAGACTGAACCCGCACGGAAGTCCAGCCAAAGTTTCCGCTACGGCCCCAAACGATGTGCGCAGGGTTCCCAAGCCCACCATTCGGGTGACCGTTGGTACACCGTGCCAATGCCTACCACATTGTAGCCCACCCTAGGGTCAGCGCTATGCACGGCCTCTAGCAAAATATAAACACCAGAAACTAATTGCAAATCCTGGACCAAGGACTAGGGAGTTGATAAGTCAAGAGGGGTCGAGTTACCGAAACCCAATGTGTGGTAGTATCTAGTCTTGGATCACAAACACGAAACTCGGTTCCTAAGAATGGTCCCAATGAGACAACCCGCTATGTACTCCTACATAGCCTCTCATCGCTACCTTTACCAAATCGGGTTCATCATTTAGCTAATCACATCAGAACAATATTGTTTCACTCCAGTTCATCACCCAGATGAATCTGACCTGACACAACTCTAAGCATAGCAAGCATAGCAGGCATAGAAGGTAAATGTGACAGCCCAAGTGTTGTCCCTACCTTATTTGGCATGTAACCCAAATGTATGAACCTTGTGTCATGAGCTATGTATGATTTGCACCTTGTCATTCATGTGTTGTTTGCATTCAGGCATCATATCATCCATCAAACCATTTATTTTGCATGCTTGCGATTCTCATGTGTCTTGGATTGATGTTGGTGTGAAGTGATGTGGGTGTGCCTTTGTGTCATGTTGGTGTTGAGTGTGGTAGGAGTCATGTTTGCAACTCCTCTTATTCTTCCCCTCTCTTTCCTCTTTCAACATTACTTCCATCTCCCCCCTCTCTTCATATTAATTTTATGATCAGAATTAACTTGTTTTAATTGTTCAAAAATGTTCAAGAGGTAGTCCTAATTATTCAATGAATTCAATGAGTGATCCTTTTGATGTTTGGGGGTTGGTTGTTTTTGTATTTTAATTAAACAGGAGCTGTCCTTTTATTTAAGTATTAAAATAATTTGCTAAATCAGTCAACTTAATAATTGTATTAAATGCAGCACATTATTTTCTTTACAAAAGTACTTTTGTTTTGCTCTAAAACCTTTTAAAATGTCCTGGGGATATATTTTTGTATTGCTGGTTTTATAAATAAAATAAAAAAAACTTCTATTTTGATTTGAGAGTGAGAGAGTGAGCAGAGTGGGCTGCCCCAGCGCGGCCCAGCAGCTCCTGCAGGCCCAGCAGGACAGACGGGCACCAGCCCCGTATCCTTCTTCGTCTGTCTTCAGAGAGAGAGAGAGAGCTGCGTCCGCCGTCCGCCTTTTCTGTCGCCGTCGCCGTCAGCCCATGGCTATTTAGCCTTCCCTCGGCATGCGTGCCCCCTCGCCTAGGGTTCCGCTTCTCCCAGCCGCCGCCGCAGCTCCCATCTCCTCCTCCATCTCTCTCCCTCATCTCTTCTTTCCCCTGCTAGGTAAGGGTTTAGAGTGTTCAGTGAGCAGCAGAGTTGTCGCCGGCGACCAGCTCGTCGTCTCTGTCAAGCCCAGCGTCGATCATGGCGTCCAGGGGCTCGGGGGTGACCCCCACGTTCAATCCCCGCCGCTAGGAGCCCTGGAGAGGCTCTATTGCGGACCCCATCATCGCAGGAGGCCCCGCTCCGCCATCTTCTTCCCCTGCGTTGTCTCCGGCCATCTTCTTCCCCACCGTCGACTCCATCGTGACCGGCTCGTCGTCGCCTTTCCCCAAGGTGAGATGACAGTCCTCGTATCCCTTTCCTGCATGTGTAGCTTGCTAGGTGGTCATCGCCGCGTCCTGTCACCGCCGGTAGCAGGGCGAGCTCCTGCCGCTCGCCTCCGTCCTCCTCATCGCAAGGTGAGTGGGGGAATGGATTCACGGGTTGTTCCTGCGTGCGTGTGAGTAGTTGTGGTCGCCAGATTCGCCGTAGTTCGCCGCTGTTGTCGCTGTCGTTTTCTCTATCGCCGTAGCTGCCCTGTTTTTCTTCAGTTTCGTCAGTCCTGTGTGTGTGTGTGTGTATATAGGTGGGTTAGCTCCCCCTCTATGTCGAGTGTTGTGGCCTAGCGTAGTGGTGTGGTGTGCGGGAGGAGACCAGGAGGTCTCGGGCTCGAGCCCAGACTCCCCTCTTTTTGTTGTTTCCTTTTTTCTTTTGTTTTTTCTATTTCTTTACCTTCTTTCCATATATGTGTGTGTGCATGTGCCATAGTGCGTATATGTATATGTATGTGTGTTTGGATGTTGTAGGCAGGGTGCTTGTGTTGTGTGTGTGTATATATATACATGTTTGAGTGTGTGTGCTTTGCACATACACATATGCATGTGTATGTAGAGCATATATATGTGTAGGTATATATGCTTGTGTATGCACATGTGGTGGAGGGTGCAATGAGAGAGTGTGTGTATGCTTGAGGTGTGTGTGTGGTTTTTCACTCATGTGGTGTGAGTGTATATGTTGAGTGTGTGGAGTGTGTGTTTACACTTAGTGTATATATGCATGATGTGGATGTGTGGTGCACTTGCATGTGTAGAGGTATGTGTGTGGTGCATGAGAATGCACTTGTGCATTTGTGTGCATGTGAGAGTGGGTGAGTGTGTGTGTGTGTGTCTTAAGCTCTATGCATATGAGGCATGTGTGGTGTGTGTGTGTGTGTGTTTTTGGTCACCCCCTTCTTGGGTGGTATGGTCATGTTTGTTAGTGCTCATATGCCTTGGGAATAAATAGGGCATGTGTGTGTCTTGATTGTAGGTGGTGTGTTGTGTGTATGTGTGTGTGGGACTAGTGGGTTCCCCACTTGATATACCCCTTGTTGTATCATCTTGTTTATGCCTTGTGTTCCACATGAGCATATGAGTATGGCCCATGGTATTGGTGTAGGAAGAGCCAATGAATTCATTGGAACTCTCAGATTTCACTTTTGAGCAAATTCATAAATCTGTCATTTTAGCTGAGATGCCATTTTGCCATTTTTGCATGATTTAATCCATGCTTGCTTTGGGAGATGTGTCAACTAGGAAGTGCTAGTATCTTGTATCTAGTATGCCATGGTATTTTTGCTTAACATGAAAATCACCCATATAAGTGGGAACCATGCTGTTAAGTTGCCTACTTAATGTTCTGTTTCAGCATGCTTAAAAACTGCCAAGTCTGAGAATCTGCTGTTATTTTTATGCCACGAAGAGTGGGTTGCATCTAGTGATATGTTTATAATTTGCTCATGCTCAGTGCTAGCTATTTGTAGTAGATATTGCCATATTCCATACTGTTAATTTTCATGCCAATAGGAGCTGTCTAGCATATTTAATCAATGCTGTCGACTTGCTACTTTATAATCGCAGATTCCAGAAAACTGGAATTTTCACTAAGTCCCAGAAAACTGATTCATCATGTTAACTTGATAGCTTCTTGCTTATTGAGGTGTGGATACTTTGCTGATTGTGTAGTTGGATAAGTTGATATATATGTTTATTACATTCTGTCCATATCTTGTTTGTGGCTGTAGGATTCCTATAGCTCAAGTTGTGAGCTGTAGAAGTTGCTATGTTGCTGTTTAGTGGCAGATTTGGTGTTTTATTGTTTTGTGACTTGTGGGAGCTATACTCCATGGAATTGATTGATTCTTGAGACTATTGTGATTGGTTTTTCACCACCTATCCAGTGGATACCTTGGAATGCCAAGAATTAGCACAGGTCTTGGTTGACTTGTGTTTTGCCTCCGTACCTTGTCGTGAGCGTATCTTGAGAACCGTAGCTCCGATTCTTGCGTTCCTTATATGCATTTCTATTGATTTTGCATGATGCATACATATTTGTCATGTTTGTGCATGCCTAAATAACTTAACATGAGGTTCTGTCCAGATTCACTAATATACCAACTTTGCATGTGAAACTTGACTAGTTTTGGATTGCCATGTTAAATTCTTCATAAAAACGAATCATGCATCATCTTGGTTGTGCATTGCACCTTGGTTGGAGATTTATTTGTTGTTTCTCTTGGGTAGATGCGAGTGTCGATACTGAGTTCGAGGACCCTAGAGAGTACCACTACGAGGATCCCGCTACTTGTTCCGCTGAAGAACCAACAGGCAAGATGATCGTACCCGGATCCCGATACTATTTTTGCTTGCTAGTTTCTCGCTCTTATTGTTACAATTGCGCTACCTACCACTTGATAACAGCCTCCTAATTGCCATGACAGCCTCTAACCTCCACATCCTAGCAAACCTTTGATTGGCTAAGATACCGCTGCTCAGCCCCTCCTATAGCATTCTAGTTGCAGGTGCAGGTTGTTCCATGTGATAACATGGATTGGATATCACAATATTATCTGTTATTTAATTTAATGCACATATATATCTTGGTATTGGTGGAAGGCTTGGCCTTTTGCTAAGTGATTTGTTCCGCTGTTACCTTCATTAGTTCCTTGTTACCGGTGTTATGTTTTCCATATTTTGCGCTCCTAACATGCTCAGGGTTGTTATGGGGACCCCCTTGTTTATGCGGTTGAGATTAAAACTTGTCTGGCAAGACCCAACTTTGGTTCTACATTTGCTAATAACTTAATAAAATTTGCATAGGGCTTTGCAACCCCGTGGATAATTTAATCAACCCCCGGGCCAGTGCTCCTCATGAGTATTGGTCCAAACTAGAGCATTGTGCGGGGCCAACCCAAGGCAACTTGGGAGATTTCTATCAGGCCTCCGTATGCATAGCTTATCCGTCGTGTCCTGAGAACGAGATACGCGGCTCTTATCGGTTTTGTCGACACGTCGGGTGGTCTTGCTGGATTTGTTTTACCTTTATCGAATTTCTTGCGTGTCGAGACTGACTTTCTTCGGGTTTTCTCGAGGTGTTGGAATTCCTTTGGAATTACCTATTATGACCGCGAGATCCGTGGTCGAGGCTATTCACACGGAGTGTGGTTAATTTTGTAATGGATTAGTTGGAGCACCCCTGCAGGGTTAAATCTTTTCGGAAAGCCGTGCCCGTGGTTATGTGGCAACTTGGATATTTGTTTAACACCCGGTTATAGTAAACTTGAAGTAAACTCTAATTAAAATGCACCAACTGTGTGAGTAACCGTGATCGTCTCTGCTCGTGAACATGACCGAGAGAGAACAAGGTGGGGTTATGATTGACGTAAGTAAGTGTTCAGGATCTCATCGAGATCATTCTAGAATTCGATCGTTCATCGTAGGCCACTCATATTTACTCTCATGTTGCGTAAGTTAGCCACCATAAATGCTTAGTGCTGCTGCAAACTAAACACTTACCACATCCCAACCTTTAAGCTTGAATAGTCTCGGTACCCGGGCACATGATAGTTGAGTCCTCTGTGGCTCACAGTTTACTACAACACTCCAGGTGCAGGTTCAGATGAGTTTGTGCAGGATGATCTTACCCAGATCCAGTGGGAATATGATGAGGAAAGAGGCAGGACGTATGTGACGTATCCGGATGAGTAGAGGACCTGGTCATGATCTTTGGGATAGCTTGATAGTATCATTTGCATCTGTTTTATCGTTTGATTTCGTCCGTAGTCGGACACTGTGTTCAACTTGATGATATGAATTGAGTGACATTGTAAGTTAGCATGTGGCGAGTGTAAGCCAATCTTGTATACTCATCTCTTTCAGTACTGTATGTTGTGATGATACTATTCTTGCTAACGGCAAGATGCGCATCTATCCCTTGCAAGGCCCTCATGCCTTAAAATGGATAGGCATGCATCTTGGGCGTGACAGTAAAGCACATCATGGCTCAAGCATCTACCAGGTATGCTAGGTTGCAGGGTTTAGCTATTTACTATGAAAATGACAAGTCATGCAGAGGAATGGGTTCAACTACTGCAAATGATAGATAATTGAACGTTTGTCCTAATGTAATAAACAAGAGCAGGAGCAAGAGAATGGGATGTTATCGGAATGATCAATGGGATTGCTTGCCTTGCTGGGAAGCGGAAAGGTACTCTCCTTCGATGGGATACTCGGAGGTATCCTCGGAAGCAGGACCTACCGCAATGTAGATAGGTAACAATCAAAACACGGCACGTGCAGCAATATGATGCATGATCATGACATGGCAACATGAATGGATGAGCTAATGCAACTACTATTAAAGTTAGAGGGAGTGGATTTGAATATAGGTTCAAAATCGTTCTCCATTTAATATTCTACATATTGCTAAATGTCAATGTTCATCTACATAGGTTGCACTAACATGCATGATAACAGCACCATTGGATTCACTAGATTTTTCTAATAAATTTTCATATATAATTTATTTCAATCTAGGTTAGAGATTAATTTCTACGGTTTTTCTAAGTTTTTAGCAATTTCTAGAATTAAATTAAATTAGAAATTCCTTTAATGCATCAGCATGACATCAGCATGATGTCAGCAGGTCAAATGGCCATTGACACGTCAAACCTGACCAATGGGGTCCACTAGTCAGTGACCCAGGCCCTAATTAGGTTTAATTAATTTACTAATTACTAAATATTTGGGATAGTCCCACCTGTCAGTGGGTATTTAAGTTAATTAAAATTAATTAATTAATTTTCTAAACTAATCCTAAGCTAACAGGGTCAGGCCCACTTGACAGATCACCCAGGGGGGTCAACCCCATGGTCAAGACGAGTTGACTCGCCAGCGTTGAGCCGCCGGCGACGTCAGGGACGGCGGAGGGGGTCGGAAAACCTCCTCCGGTGACCAAATGGACGGCGGAAGGCACCGAACAGGCATGTGTGCTCGCACACGTCAAACTCGACACACCCCAGGGGCTGGGATGGCCTGAGTCGACGTCGGCGTTGAGCGCGGCGGCTGCCGGAGTTTGGGAGAGCACGGGCTCGTCGAACCGGAGCATGAGCGGGCCGGCTCAAGGCTCCTGCAGCTCCCTGGGGTCCTCTTGAGCATGCCTACATGCTCAGGTACGAGCTTGGGCCACCACAGCGACGGCAGCATCCTCGCCGGCAGCGAGGAGCTCTCGGGCCCAGGAGAACACGACGCTAGAGCGCGCTAGCAATGGAGAGGAGAGGGGGAACGGGACCGGGGGCTCACTATGGTTGCAGCAGCATCGAAAGCGGGCTCGAGGAAGGTCTGGAGCGGCGGCGAGCTTCAAGTTCCTGCCAATGGTCAGAGGAGGAAGACAACAGCAATGCGGTGATGGAGGGCTTCCAGCGGCGCGTGGCTCGGCGATGAGGAAGAGGGCGTTGAGGTGGAGTGATTGGGGGCTCAAGAGCGAGGGGGAGCGGCTAGAGCGGTGGCTACAGTGGCCATGGCGACAAAGGAGAGGGAAGCGCGAGGGAGAGAGGGGGAGACTGAGAGAGAGAGCGGTCGAGGGCGGCCGCGGGGAGCTTAGAGAGGCCTCCACGGCAACCAGGCACGCAGGAGGTGACCAAGAGCAACGTCAGCGCGTTGGCCACGCAGCTGCATGTCCTCCTGGCAGAGGAGGAAGAAGACCCCCTGCCTCTGGTGGGTTGGGCCGACTTCTCTCCTGGGCCAGGCACAGGTAAGCCTCTCCTTTTCTTATTTTTTTCTGTTTTCTATTTTCTGTTTCTGACATTTGTTTATTTTTGTCACGGCCTCAAAACCTACTTCAAATTACATTGAAATATCTTGCAAGGTTAGTTTGAATATTTCAAACCTCCACAAAAGTTTCAATATTTTGAAGACTAAAATGTTTATATTCCTTTATTTGGTCTTTTCAAAAGCATTGATATTTATTTTAAAATGACATAGATGTTCTGAAAATTAAAATGTCCCCTGATATAATGATGTCAATATTTATGAGACCTGGGGGCATTTTTATGGGCATTTTGCATTTGTTGATTTTTCACAACATTTAAATTGGTTGATTCAGGTGAGGTGTTAGGGTTTCTGTTGATCGCCATTTCATATTGATGCACAAATCAAAACATGATGCGCACACATGCTAACCAGAGCAATGCTAACTAAGGATGTGACAAAAGCATGCAACTTGATATTTTCTACATAATTGGAAATTCTATCAATGCTTCTCGGCATATCATCTATCTTATTCAACTTTTCTTCTATCGTAGTATTGACAGACTTTTGAGCATTGATAAATTCTTTTAAAATATTCTCAAGATTAGAGGTGTTCCTATTATTACTATTACTATTACTATTACTATTATTATTATTATTACCATAGGAATTACCAAAATTATTAGAGGAATTTCCAGGAAAAGGACTAGGATTAAAATTACCTCTAGAACCATTGTTATTGAAGTTGTTTCGCAAGATGAAGTTCACATCTACAGAATCACTATTTTTCTCAATCAAAGTATAAAAAGGCACATCCTTAAGATCAATAGGAACATTTTTACTAGCAACCAACTTCATATGAGAATCAACTTTTTCACTCAAAGTACTAATTTCTTCCACCGAATTAATCTTTTTACTAGTAGGTGCTCTTTCAGTATGCCATTGTGAATAATTTTCCATAATATTATCTAGAAATTTGGTATCTTCACCCAAAGTAATTTCCATAAAATTACCACCCGCGGAGGAATCTAAAAGATTTCTAGAGACAAAATTCAATCCTGCATAAAAAAATTGTATGGTCATCCAAAGATTTAGGCCATGAGCAGGAAAATTTCTTAGCATCAACTTCATTCTTTCCCAAGATTGTGCAACATTTTCATGCTCTTGTTGTTTAAAATTCATGATTTGAGTTCTAAGGGAAATAATTTTCGCGGGCGAAAAATACTTAGTAATAACAACATCCATGCACTTATCCCAAGAATCGATATTATTGCAAGGCAAAGAAGAAAAACCAAATTTTGCACGATCCCGCAAGGAGAAAGGAAACAATTTCAACTTCACTATATCATTATCCACCTCTTTTTTATTTTGCATATCGCCTAATTCCACGAAGGTATTTAGATGGGAGGCGACATCCTCATTAGGAGTACCGGAAAATTGATCTTTCATGCCAAGATTCAATAAAGCGGCATTAATATCACAAGACTCTGCACTAGTGGTGGGAGGAGCAATAGGAGTGCTAATAAAATCATTATTATTGATATTGGAAAAATCACACAACTTGGTGTTTGAGTCATTGTGACTACACAAACAAGATTGCAAGCAAACAAGAGATTTGATGAGAAAAAGGCAAACGAAAAAGAGAGGGCGAATAAAATGACAAATTTGTGAAGTGGGGGAGAGGAAAATGAGAGCAAACGGGAAATAATTTAAATTGCAAGGAGATGAGATTTGTGATTAGGAACCTGGTAGATGAGATTGCTTCCTCCTAGCAACATCGCCAAAAATTCCTTTGACGTGTCTTGAGATTGCGTCATTATTTCCCCAAAGAGGAAGGGATGATGCAGCACAACGACGGTAAGTATTTCCCTCAGTTATGAAACCAAGGTATCAATCCGTAGAGTAAGATCACGCACCCACGTAAACAACACCAGCACACAAATAACAAATACTTGCAACCCCGACGCAAAAGAGAGGTTGTCAATCTCTCTAGGGTAAGATGATAGATTGGATAATGATAGTTTTGACAAATAGATCTCGCGAGAACAGAAAATAAAATAATTAAAAAAAAAGTGCAGCAAGGTGTTTTTGGGTTTTTGTATTTGTATATCTAAAAACAAAAAGGCAAAATACTAGATCGGAAAGCGATATCTTGGAAATGTAGACCCGGGGGCCGTAGATTTAACTAGTGGCTTCTTTCATGAGTGTAGCACACGGTGGGTAAACAAAATATTGTTGGGCAATTGATAGAAGATCAAATAATCATGAAGATATCCAGGCAATGATCATTATATAGGCATCACATCCAAATAAGTAGACCTAAACGATTCTACATCTACTTCTATTACTCCACACATCGACCGCTATCCAGCATGCCTCTAGAGTATTAAGTTAATGGGAAAACAGAGTAATGCAATAAGAACGGTGACATGGTGTGGACAAGATCTATTCATGTAATAATAGACCCCATCTTGTTATCCTTAATGGCAATGATACATCCGTACCTTGTTGCACCTTCTGTCACTAGGAAAGAACACCGCAAGATCGGACCCATCACAAAGCACCTCTTCCCATGGCAAGAAAAATTGATCTAGTCGTCCTAACTAAACCAAAGATTCGAAGAAGAAATATGAGGCTATAAGTAATCATGCAAATAAGAGATCAAAGAAGACTCAAATCATATTCATGGATAGAAACTGATCAGGAACTTAAAATTCGTCGGATCCAAACAAACACACCGCAAAAGTCATTACATCAAATAGATCTCCAACATCAAGTGTTCTCAAATCCTTAAAGACTCAATCCGATAAGAAAAATTCAAAGGGAAAACTCAATTCATCACAACAAGATAGAGAGGGGGAAACTGGAGTTGATTCGTCTATATCAATAAAGCTCGCGGTACATCAAGATCATGCCATATCAAGAACACGAGAGAGAGAGAGAGAGAGATCAAACACATAACTACTGGTACATACCCTCAGCCCCGAGGGTGAACTACTCCCTCCTTGTTATGGAGAGCATCGGGATGATGAAGATGGCCTTCGGTGATGGTTTCCCCCTCCGACGGGGTGCCGGAAGGGGCTACCGATTGGTTTTTTGTGGCTCTTGAGGTTTGCGGCGGCGGAACTCCCGATCGAGGTTTCTTTCTAGGGTTTTTATTATTTATAAGAGTTTTTGGCGGTAGAAACAAGTCCAGGGGGTCCACGAGGAAGTCACAAGCCAGGGGGCGCGCCCTAGGGGGTGGGGCCGCCTTGTGGCTTGTGGCTTCCTCGGCCTTCCTCTCTGATGACTCTTCGCTATAGTATTTTTTTTTATTTTCCAAAAATATTCTTCGTAAATTTTCAGCTCATTTTGAGAACTTTTATTTCTGCACAAAAACAACACCACGGTAGTTCTACTGAAAACAGCGTCAGTCCGGGTTAGTTCTAATAAAATCATACCAAAATCATATAGAATTATTGTAAACATGGCATGAATACTTCATAAATTATAGATACGTTGGAGACGTATCAGCATCCCCAAGCTTAATTCTTGTTCATCCTTGAGTAGGTAAATGATAAAAGAAATAATTTATGAAGTGTGAATGCTAGCATAGTGCATAAATTTGATCAATGATAATTCCAATCACTTTTTCTAGCATCATTATATATCATAAACAGTAGCTCATCTCATAAAACTTCTCATGATGAAATAACAAGCTATCCACATGTTTAAACTATAGACTAACAAACTATGCTTTCAGCCACCAAACAATTGCAATTCATCTTATTTTTAGGAAGGGTCTATGTAAGAGCTTTGATTTAACAAATTCCACATACTCAACTATCATATAGTCTTCCATGATTGCTAGCACACAAAGCATATTTTTAGAGCAAATGGCATCCATCGAACATAGAGAAATATAGGGGCTTAGAGTTTCACCTCCCAACTTATTTATCATATAGGTAATTGTCAACAATAATACTTCATGATCAAATATATTTGAATGGCCATATATGCTTGGATCTTTCCCCAACACATGATGCTTGCCAAGAGAAAAAGGTGAAATATAGGAAGTGGTGAAGATCGCCATGACTCTTTCATAAAGGTAAGTACTAGAAAGTAAAAGATAGGCCCTTCGCAGAGGGAAGCATTGATTTGCATAGGTGCTAGATCTCAAGCTTTTAAAACAGAGATGAATAATAATTTTGGGCGGTATGCTTTCATTGTCACCATAACAACCGAGAGATCTTGGTATCTTCCGTGTTAGATACATTATAGGCGGTTCCCAAACAGAATGGTAAATTTTTTATTCCCCCTCCACCAATCAATCACACTCCACGGCGAGCCGAATTCACGGGTACCTTCCATACCACTAACATTACTGGGGCATTTTTGTTTAATTATTTGCATTTTTCTTTTTTCGAGACTCGGAATCCCTATTACCAGCCACTTTCTTGTGAATGATAGTGAATCAAAACATATCATGAGAATAACCCACCTAGAATGGAAGATACTGACAGCCCCTAGTCATTATATGAGCGATCCGCATACAAAACAGAATATTATTTGAAGGTTTAGAGTTTTGCGCATGCAAATTTACTTGGATCAGCAGGTAAATACCGCATATAGGTAGGTATGGTGGACTCAAACGGAACAACTTTGGGTTTAAGGGTGTTTGGATGCACAAGTAGTATTCCTACTTGGTGCGGAGGTTTTGGCTAGTATGAGGTGGAAGCAAGCACCACATGTTGGAGGATCCATAACAATATAACTTCTATACAAATATACGCAACCATAACTCATTATGTTGTCTTCCTTGTCCAACTTCACTAATTTTCTCAAGTTCTAAAATAATTAATGGGTATTCACAATCATAGAAGATTTCCAAGATAGTATATTTATATGTGAAATCTCTCTTCCATCATTATTTTTTCATGAATGGTTCAAGTGACCAATGCGGTGTTTGGCAATTTTCAATAAATTTTACCACCTATACTTCTTATATGTGAAGTCATTACTCCCCATGGAATAAGCATATTAAACATATATGATTTTATATTTATGATATTCAATTCATTCAACCATTTACTCATAGGATATAAGTGAAGCACGAGAGTAAATGACAAAACTACTCCAAAACATATAAGTAAAGATCAATGAGTAGTCAAACAATTAAGTAGCTATGTGAGGACTTTCTCTCTATCTCTCAATTTCAGATCTGGGTATTTTATTTAAACATCAAGCAAAACAAACATAGCACTCCAAGAATAGCACACATCATGTGAACAAATAAAAATTTAGGCTCAACATAGGCTAACCGATAGTTGATGAAGAGAGGTGGGATGTGTAGCATCCCCAAGATTAGATGCTTGAGAATTCTTGAAATATTTACTTGGGTTGCCTTGGGAATCCCCAAGATTGATCTTTTTTATCTCGTTCAATCCTCTCATATCCCAGTTTCACCTATTCTCAAAAACTTCATCCACACAAAACTTGAAAAGAACTCATGAGATAGGTTAGTACACATAATGAATCAACTCTTTATGTACTGCCAAGACAAGTTGCATAATAATTTTAAAACATTAGGTACTTTATACTATCATTTCCACAATTTATATCTATCAATATAGGCTATGGGCACTACAGGATAAGTAGATAACAAAACTATGACAGCAATCTGTCCAAATAGAACAGCCTGTAGCAATTTATGAAAATAGTGTACTTATCTAACTCACAAAATTATTAAAATTTAGTACATTATATAAAATTTATATGAAAACACTGTGTAAATTTTTTAGAAACTTTCCATGTTCCAGTAAAATATGAGAATTCAAACACTACAACAGAAGTTTCTGTTTTTACATAGCACACATCAAACATGCAATTCAAGCATCCTAAAGGCAATTCTTCGAACTTTTTATTGAAAAACAAGATTATAAATAAACCTAACAGAATAAAACAAAATAAAATGATGCTCCAAGCAAAATTCATATTATGTGACGAATAAAAATATAGCTCCAAGTAAGATATACCGATAGTGTTGAAGACGAAAGAGGGGATGCCTTCCAGGGCATCCCCAAGATTAGGCGCTTGAGTATTCCTTGGATATTAACTTGGGGGTTCCTTGGGCATCCCCAAGCTTAGGTTCTAGTCACTCATTATTCTCCTTATATCGGTGTCTCATCCAAAACTTGAAAACTTCAATCACACAAAACTTAATGGAACTTTGTGAGAAGGGTTAGTGTAATAAACATAGATTATTCACTTAGGTACTCTCAAGACAAGATTAATAATTGTCCTCACATAATACCTACTTTATTACATTATTTCCACAATTTATATTACTCAATATAAGCTGTAGGAACACTTGAAACAAGCAAACTGTGCATGCAAAACAGAACCTGTTAAAAACAAAATAATCTGTAAAGATCTGAATGATCACCATACTTACCTTACTCTAAAAATTTTGAAACATTAGTACAACTCAAGGAATTTGCATAAAATGTTTTGTAAAAATTTCAGAATTTTTTGAAGCTCTAGTAAAATCATATAATGCATATACTGGACGCAAAACTTTTTGATTTTGCACAGAATCAAACAAACTAGTAACCACACTATCCCAAATGGTCTCATCAGGTACACTACCGGCACTCCCGGTACACTCCCGGCACTCCCGGTACACTACCGATGAGCCCAAAACTTTTCTGGCGACCAAAATAGGACTTCCTATATATCAATCTTTACCTCCGGACCATTTCGGAGCTCCTTGTGACATCCAGGATCTCATCCAGGACTACGAACAACCTTCGGTCACCACCATACATAACTCTATACTACCGAAACGTCACCGAACCTTAAGTGTGCAGACCCTATGGGTTCGAGAACTATGTAGACATGACCGAGACACCTCTATGGTCAATAACCAATAGTGGGACCTGGATGCCCATATTGGTTCCTACATATTCTATGAAGATCTTTATCGGTCGAACCTCTATGTCAAGGATTCAGTTAATCCCGTATGATGTTCCCTTTGTTCTTCGATATGTTACTTGGCCGAGATTCGATCGTCGGTATCTCCATACCTAGTTCAACCTCGTTACCGGCAAGTCTCTTTACTCGTTCCGTAATACAAGATCCCATAACTAACACTTGGTCACATTGCTTGCAAGGCTTATTGTGATGTATTACCGAGTGGGCCGTGAGATACCTCTCCGTCACACGGAGTAACAAATTCCAGTCTTGATCCATGCCAACTCAACAGACACCCTCAGAGATACCTGTAGAGCACCTTTATAGTCACCCAGTTACGTTGCGACGTTTGATACACACAAGGCACTCCTCCGGTATTCGTGAGTTGCATGATCTCATGGTCATAGGAACATATACCTTGACATGCAGAAAACAGTAGCAATAAACTAACATGATCATATGCTACGTTTGTAGTTTGGGTCTTGTCCATCACACCATTCTCCTAATGATGTGATCCCGTTTATCAAATGACATCTCATGTCCATGGCTAGGAAACCTTAACCATCTTTGATCAACGAGCTAGTCTATTAGAGGCATACTAGGGACATGGTTTTGTCTATGTATCCACACATGTATCTAAGTCTCCGATCAATACAATTATAGCATGGATAATAAACGATTATCATGAAAAAGGAAATATGGTAATAACTAATTTATTATTGCCTCTAGGGCATATTTCCAACACTAAGTGCAAGTCCTTAAGAATAGGTAATTACCTTCATGTACTTCTCCTTACTCAGAAATTTTTTGCGACACTTCTTCTTGGCCCTCTTAATGTTAGTCGAAGCATAGTAGTCTCGAATAGTCTGCACCCGAGCCTCGTGTCGTAAGTTTTGAAGTAGGTGCTTGCACTCGGCTACGAGAACAATAGCCGCGTCCGCCTTGTGTTCCTCAAGACACCTGTAGAAGGTCTGCAATAAAACAAGACAACAATGGTTAGTACAATCACTAGGTAATATTGATTTTTAATTCTGTAAAGGAGAAATTACCCAAAACCGACGGATCACAATGTCGGTCACCGTATCGCACAAGACACTGTCGACCCTCTCCTCCGGCGGGGCCGGGGCAGCCACGTACAGCTCCCAGGTTAGTGCTACCTGTGGAACCTCACCCTCACCGGGCAACTGGACCTTCCCCGGGAAGTGGTGCCGGAGAAGCACACCAAGGACCTGGTTGGGCCTGCGGACACCAGGGTCGTGTTTCCAACCCCTACAGTATGACAAGACCAATATATTAGATATTAATTTGAAGAAACATGAAGGTAAAAGGTTAAAAAAAAGGAAAAAGCACTTACTTCTCCGCATTAGGCACAATCAACCACCTCTGATCGCGGGTCGTCGGCACGGGCGGGAGCTTTGTACAACCACGCTGGTAGACCTTCTTGCCCTCCTCAACCAGCTCGCCCTCGCTATAGGTATCCTCAGAAAAGTTGTCCTCGCCACCATCAGCATGGCCACTAGCCTCCGGAGTCACGTGGGACAAAGACTCTGGGACCGGAGTCTCCTGGGACGAAGACTCTAGGACCGGAGTCTCCTTGGACAAAGGCTCGGTGACCCAAGGCTCGTCGGCCCGAGGCTCGGCGACCGGAGTCCGAGACGGGTCCAAGTCAGACGGGTCCACCTGAGACGGAGCACTCCTATGGTCGGGAGAATCAGCTGGGGGTGGCGGCGAGGAAGGCGCGGCAGCCTTCCTACCTCTAGCACCTCTCTTCGTCTTCCCCCACCTCTCCCGGTCAAAGAAGAAGTGCCCGCTGGTGTCTGCATACAGTGTACCAGCGCTCTCCGAAGTTGCTAGGGTGGAATAATAGCACCCCTCCCAGCACGCGCCGAGGAAGGAGGCTCAGAGCGCTCTCGACCCGCGCCCACCATCTTTCAACACCTGCAATGACAAAGAGTGAACGAAATTAGTTCAACATAAAAAAATTGAATACCTAATAACATGAACTAATTAATAATATATATGTAATAATAATTGAATACCTGACATTACTAATAGTAATATTCATCGTCTATATATGCTCCGGGATCAATAAATGCATAATCATCATCACTATCAGTAATAACGTGCTCCTCAGCATCATCAATAAATGCATCAACATGTGGAAGGCCTCCTTTATGTAATCGGTCAAGTATTAACAGATCATTCGCAGCAGTAACCTCTTCTTCTTCCGTCTCTTCTTATTCCGGCTCAGGGGTGAAGTCGGATTCACTGTCACTGTCTACCTCAATGTTCTGGGGTGAAGTAGAGAGGTTCTTGAAACGTTTTTTGGAAACACGTGTTTCTTGGAAGAATTCTCCTTCATATGTGTCTGGGTTAATGTGAGGTTCATAATCATCTTCATTGAGGGGAGGTGGTCTAAAATGTGGCCGCACATCATAAATGACATCCCAACCATTCAGATTTGGATCCGTTTGGCAGGCCCACGATAGATAGAAAACTTGGGTCACGTGTTGAGCCATAATATAGACATCGGGAACATCTAAATGGGTGCTTTGTTTGATTTTGACTAGCCCCATATGTTCATGAGTCCTTCTAGTCTCCTTCGCCTGGAACCAATAACATTTGAAGACTATGACATTTGGTGGGTTTTCACCAAAGAATGTAAGTTCATAAATTGCTTCAACTCTTCCATAATACTCGACCACTCCTTCGCCGACAGCGGAGACACAACAATTTGTAGACTTTCGGTCGGCCATAGATAGCTCTTTGCCAAAAGTACGAAAGTGATACCCGTTGATGTCGTATTTGTCAAATGAACGAACCTTATAGTCAAAACCATTAGCGACTTGTCTCAATTCGGAGTCCATAGACTCTGCACTAGCCTACAAGTTTAATACGAAAGGATTGTTGCATTAGCCGCAAACTAGACGAAGAAATGAAATCGTCTAATGGAAATTACCGTTTGCTTGAACCAAGAGATGAAACCGGGATAGCCGCCTCCATGCTTTGCCAGAAGCTCATACTCTTC
Organism: Hordeum marinum; assembly: GCA_022496015.1. Taxonomy (NCBI): domain Eukaryota; kingdom Viridiplantae; phylum Streptophyta; class Magnoliopsida; order Poales; family Poaceae; genus Hordeum; species Hordeum marinum. The sequence continues at coordinate 362,844,969 of CM039675.1, read as the reverse complement.
GATGGAATCCTTTTGGATCACCGCTCCATTCGAGAATTTGGCGACGTATCGACTGTATCACATATCCGGGAATAAGAGCATTTCAAAGGAATTAGAAGTTGTGAAACAATGTACCGAGAACTTACTCGATGTATGGCCGCACTTCTTTAGGTTGTTGAAGATATACAACGAAATGGTCCACCATTCTTCGGCATCCAATGCTTTTTCTTTCGAAGCACCGGCTGGTGCGAGCTTCCCTTTGAATAGGCTGAGATTGGATCAACCTTTTTCACAGTCGCCATCATTATACCGAGGCTTCGGATTATGCAAATGACGATTCTTGGCTTTGTAGTGTGCTGTCATGAAGTTTGTTGCCTCCTCGGTAATGAATGCCTCGGCCATCGATGCTTCAAATCTACGTTTATTTTTACATTTTCCTCGAAGCGTCTTCTGCATCCTCTTAGTTGCGAAGCACCAATGATTTTGCACACGCCCCCCCAATCTTGCCTCGGTCGGGAGATGCAAAATCAAATGTTGCATTGGATTAAAGAAGCCCGGTGCAAAGATCTTTTCTAACTTGCAGATCAACTCCGGCGCCAACTCTTCCAGTTCATCTAGCACGTCAGGTGATAGTTCTTTCACACAAAGAGCATGGAAGAAATAGCTCAGCTCTGCCAGTACTAGCCATTCATCCTTAGGGATAAAGCCACACAACATCACCGGCATTACCCGCTCAAGCTATATGTGCCAACCATGACTCTTGAGACCAAATATTTTCAATTTGTCAAGACTCGCTCCCCTCTTTAGATTCGCTACATACCCATCGGGGAACATCAACTGCATTTTCACCCACAAGATCATTTCCCTCATAGCTGGCCTCCCAAGATTGAACCATGCCTTTGGTTTCCTCCAGTTCTTCTTTCCTTTCGGTTGTCGTATGTTTTGTAATGGTCTATCACATAGAGCCTCCTGATCGACTCTAGCCTTAGGATTGTCCTTCGACTTCCCCTCTATGACGACCAATGTACCAAAAAGGGCCTCTATGATATTCTTTTCAGTGTGCATCACGTCGATGTCGTGTGGGCAAAGGAGGTCTTTAAATTAAGGCAGATCCCACAAACATATCTTGTGAGTCCAGGCGTGTTTTGTATTATACCCTTTAAAATACCCTAGACGATTTGGATCCGGCTCGAGAACGTTTATCTGATACGGGATCTGTTGGCCTGTCAACGCAAGTGGTGCAATGTTTTTGACAACTCTACCTTTGATGAAATTCTTCTTGTCTTTTCTGAACTTATGGTCACGATCCAGGAACTGTCTATGCATGTCGAAGCAAGAAAACTTGCGACCCGCCTGCAGCCAACAGAACTCAAGAGTTGCCTTGCATGTGGGGCACGGGAACCTTCCATGCACACACCAACCAACGAATAGCGCATACGCCGGCAAGTCATGCGACGAGTACATGTACCACACATGCATTTTGAAGTTCTTTTTGGTAGCGGTGTCGTATGTCTTGATCCCATTATCCCGGGCTTCTTGCAATTCATCCTTAAGTGGCTGCATGTACACATTCATATTCTTCCCCGGATATTTGGGCCCTGGAATTATCAACGTCAGGAAAATGTTCTTTCTTTTCATAATCTCTCTGGGAGAGATTGAGTGGAATGACAAATACAGGCCAACAACTGTATTGTGTTGCCGTCATGCCATACACATTGAACCCATCCGTGCTGATGGCAACTTGAGGATGCCTTGGATTTGCCACTTTATCCTTATGTAATGCATCAAAGTGCTTCCACGCAAAAGCGTGTGAAGTGTGTCCCAACATCGGATTCCCATCTGCATCTAGTTCTGTTCTTTTGCCCAATTTATGCCACGTCATCTGTCTGGCCGTCTCTTCGACCATGAAAAGACATTGAAGTCTTGGTATGATTGGCAGATACCGAAGAACCTTGACTGGGATTTTGGTTTGACTCTTCTCACCCATACCGTTGTCTACCAGAACATACCTAGAAGCATTGCAAATGGGACAATAGTTGAAGCCCGCATACTCAAGCCTAAATAAGGCACATCCATTCTCATAGGCATCTATCTTCTCATAGGGCATCTTAAGCGCACGTAGGATTTTGTCTGACTGGTACAGGTTTGCTGGCAATACATGTCCTTTGGGTAGAAAGCATCCAAATATCGTCATCATCGTGTCATAGCATTCTCTGCCCAGGTTGAACTAAGCCTTCAGAGCCATTATGTGCGCGATGGCATCCAGCTGACAAAGCTTAGTGTGCTCGTGGAGAGGACGTTTTGAAGACTCCAACATTTCATAGAAGGCCTTTGTAGATTCCTCCATCTCATCGTTCGAATCCCGAGCATCATCAAAGTCTTGCACCATGTCTACGATCCCGGTACCGTGTTCGTCGGTGCGACGACAAACCACCTCAGCTCTGGCACGTTGGGCAGACTCACCATGAAATGTCAGACCGTATAATTAGGCGTAAAACCCCACTTCTACAGGTGTTTGATCATTTCAAACTCTGACTTCTTCTTAAAGTTGTCGCAATCGACACAAGGGCACCAGGTTATTTTCTGTCCATTTGCAAATGCGACTCTCACAAACTCCTTGGTTTTTGTTATCCATTCACGGGTCATGTCTTTCTGACTAGTGTGACCGGTGTACATCCACCCACGATCACTCATCTTGCCTAGCTACTGGACACACACAAAATATATACATAACTCAGCAAACCATATTCATCAGTTAATAGAGTTTGTCAGTTTTATTACACCGATGCAACCTAGACGCTAGTAGGTAAAGATAGGTCCTAATCCCACCCGCGTATGTGTAGATTGGGTTCGTTTTCCCATGCTCTGCTCCGGATCCGATGCACAATTTCGGTAGCACCTCCTCGCCGTTCTCCTGATACACGTCTCGGCAATAAGCAGAGAGGATGTGTACCTGGAGAACAACAGGGAGGCACTGACGAAATTCTGCATCAGATCCAGAGCAGAGCATATGGGAAAACGAACCCAATCTACACATACTCGGGCTGTCCATGGATAATGTTGGACAATTCGAAAGAATCACGGTTATAAATATGCTAATGAATGCATATTTATATATGTAACCCTTTCGAACGGGAGACGCATAGTGGTCATGCATACCGATGATTGAAGACACCTATAGCTAGCAAGTTTCATCGGCACGAAGACCGGAACGTAGCAAAAAAAATTAAGGGTGTCGGGGGAGAAGATGTCATTTGTGCTCACCAACGAACACGGCAGGGGAGCTCGTCAAATGCACGGGGAGGTCGTCGAACAACTTCACATTGAAATTCACCTGATCAACACAAAATATGTTGATTTTTATAACAAAATAGGAAAATATGTGACCTAGCTCATAATTTACAACACTATGACCTCCTCGGCCTCAAGAAGGCCGAAGAGCACCTTTTTGGTCAACCGGAGGCAGAATAGGTGTTAGGGTCGGGGGTCAGTGGCATCGGGAGACAGTGGCATCAGGGGTCAATGGAGTCGGGGGTCGATGGCGTTGCTGGTCGGGGGTCAGTGCTGTCGGTGGTCGGGGCGATGGCGCCGATGGTTGGGGGTCGGGGGTCGAGGGTCCGGGGCATCGGGGGTCGGGGGTGTCGGGGGTCGGTGGCGTCGGGGGTTGGTGGCGTCGGAGGTTGGGGGTTAGTGGCATTGGGGATCGGGGGCTCTTCTCTTCTTCTTCTTCTTCTTCTTCTTCTTCTTCTTCTTCTTCTTCTTCTTCTTCTTCTTCTTCTTCTCCTCCTCCTCCTCCTCCTCCTCCTCCTCCTCCTCCTCCTGCTCTTCTTCTTCTTCTTCTTCTTCCTCTTCTTCTACTTATTCTATTTTCTTTTTTTTCATCTTTCATCTTTCTTCTTCTAATTATGTAAATCTAATCTAAACTAAACCTAAACTAAACCTAAAACTAAACCTAAACCTAAACTAAATCTAAACTAAACCTAAACCTAAAAAAACAAAAAAGAGGAGAAGATGAGTTCACCTAGAGGGAAGGAGGGGGCCGGTGGAGGAGGGGGCCTATGGAGGAGGGCCGCCTTAGGGGAGGGGGCGGCGTCGCGGCCTGCCTCACGGCAGGGGCGGCCGGCAGCAGGGACTTGCGCACGGGGCGATAGGGGTGGGGGTGGGGGCAGCGGCGGTGGCCGGTGGCACGGGGGCGGTGGCGGCGTCCCGTGGCACGGGGGGCGGCGGCGGCAGCCGGTGGCATGGGGGGCAGCGACTCGGGCATGGGGGCGACGGGGGTGAGGTGAGGGGAGAGAGAGGGGGAGAGAGGGAAGGTGGGGCACGCTGCATATAGGTTAAATTCTTTGCCATCTGCTAGCAGACGGCAAAGAGCCTAGTTAGTGGGGTGGGGCCGGGGGGAACAGACGTTAGTTGACCACTTTCTTTGCCATCTGCTAGCAGACGGCAAAGAGCTCGCTGATGGCAAACATGACCTTTGTCGTTAGCTTGTTCTTTGTCGTTAGTTTTATTGAAGCTGATGGCAAAGACCTTCTTTGCCTTCATCTACCAGACGGCAAAGAGCTGGCTGACGGCAAAGATCCTGATTCCAGTAATGATACCCCAAGAATAGACTAAGTTCATTATGATGCTCAAGGGTAATGAGGTTATCAAAAAGTTTGGACACAATTCGATCATGAAATAATTCACATTGGAAATTAAAATGACCACTTTCTTTGCAAAGTTCACAAGGACGGGGAGAAATATTAATTCTTTTAGCACATACACATAGCTTCTCTTGCAAACATTTAGTTTCTAAATACTTATGCCTCTTACGAAATATATCTTCCCTTTTAGGCATGCCTTGACAAACTCTATGCACTCCACAAAAATTGACACGCTTATAAGAAATATTTTTATCATGACTAGTGCAATCATCATTAGTACTATGGATATTCAAAGAATTCATACTAACAACATTGCAATCATGCTCATCACTCAAAGATTTAGTGCCAAACAATTTAATAACTTCTTCTTCTAACACTTGAGCACAATTTTCCTTTCCATCATTTTCACGAAAGACATTAAAAAGATGAAGCATATGAGGCAAACTCAATTCCATTTTTTTAGTTTTCTTTTATAGACTAAACTAGTGAAAAACAAGAAACTAAAAGATTTAATTGCAAGATCTAAAGATATACCTTCAAGCACTCACCTCCCCGGCAATGGCGCTAGAAAAGAGCTTGATGTCTACGACACAACCTTCTTCTTGTAAACTCGTGTTGGGCCTCCAAGCACAGAGTTTTGTAGGACAGCGGCAATTTTCCCTCAAGTGGATGACCTAAGGTTTATCAATCCATGGGAGGTGTGGGATGAAGATGGTCTCTCTCAAACAACCCTGCAACAAAATAACAAAGAGTCTCTTGTGTCCCCAACACACCCAATACAATGGTAAATTGTATAGGTGCACTAGTTCGGCGAAGAGATGGTGATACAAGTGCAATATGGATGGTAGATATAGGTTTTTGTAATCTGAAAATATATAAACAGCAAGGTAACAAATAGTAAACGGCAAGAAAAACGTTGTATAAATGCTTGGAAACAAGGCCTAGGGTCCATACTTTCACTAGTGCAACTTCCCTCAACAATACTAACATAGTTGAATCATATGTAAATACCTCTCGTGTGACAAAGAGTTCACTCCAAAGTCACAAATAGCGGAGAACTAACAAAGAAATTATTGTAGGGTACGAAACCACCTCAAAGTTATCTTTTCTAATCAATCTTATGAGTTGTCCCTATAAGTGTCACAGACAACCCTAGAGTTCATACTAAAATAACACCTTAAGATACACATCAACCAAAACCCTAATGTCACCTAGATACTCCAATGTCACAACAAGTACCCATGGGCTTGATTATACGATATGCATCACATAATTTCAGATTCATCATGTTCAATCCAACACAAAGAACTTCAAAGAGTGCCCCAAAGTTTCTACCGAAAAGTCAAGACAAAACGTGTGCCAACCCTTATGCATAGATTCCCAAGGTCACGGAACCCGCAAGTTCATCACCAAAACATACATCAAGTGGATCAATAGAACATCCCATGTCACCATGGATATCCCATCGCAAGACATACATCAAGTGTTCTCAAATCCTTAAAGACTCAATCCGATAAGAAAACTTCAAAGGGAAAACTCAATTCATCACAACAAGATAGAGAGGGGAAAACTCCATATGATTCATCTATATCAATAAAGCTTGTGGTACATCAAGATCGTGCCATCTCAAGAACACGAAAGAGAGAGAGAGATCAAGCACATAGCTACTGGTACATACCCTCAGCCACGAGGGTGAACTACTCCCTCCACATGGAGAGCGTCGAGATGATGAAGATGGCCTCCGGTGATGGTTTCCCCCTCCGACGGGGTGCTGGAACGGGCTCCCGTTTGGTTTTTTGTGGCTCTAGAGGTTTGGGGCGGCGGAACTTCCAATCTAGGTTTCTTTCTGGGGTTTTTAGTATTTATAAGAGTTTGCGGCAACGGAAACAAGTCCATGGGGTCCACGAGGAAGTCACAAGCCAGGGGGCATGCCCTATGGGGGTGGGGGCGCCCCTGTGGCTTGTAGCTTCCTCGGCCTTCCTCTCTGATGACTCTTCGCTCTAGTTTTTTTATATTTTCCAAAAATATTCTCCGTAAATTTTCAGCTCATTCCGAGAACTTTTATTTCTGCACAAAAACAACACCACGGTAGTTCTGCTGAAAACATCGTCAGTCCGGGTTAGTTCTAATAAAATCATACCAAAATCATATAGAATTATTGTAAACATGGCATGAATACTTCATAAATTATAGATATGTTGGATACGTATCAATATCTCCAAATATTTGGTTTAGGGGATGGTTCTTAGTCACTTGTGCTCGAACTCGGGTCAGCTTCCGATTGTTGGATGGTGGAGCTTCTTCTTCATCATCATTTCCTCCGTCTTCGTTGTTGTCAACGTGATCATCTCCTTGAGGTGGTGGTGAAGGAGGTTGTGGTGGATCTTCATAACATACTTCCTCCTCCTCTTCATCTTGTCATGTACCGCTTGTGGATGCCTTCATGTCATGTTGTGGTTCACCTTGTCGTGAAGTAGGGGCTTTCACTTGATTTGATGAAGTACTTTCCTTCACCTCCATGGGATGAATCTTGCCTATGGGTAAATCTAGGATAGCTTTCGAAGGGTCCTTATCACCTACATCATTTGGCAATTGTTCGACTTGCGAACAATTAGATTCATCAAACTTCACAGCTACCGTCTCTTCAACTTTTCGAGTGAAGTTGTTTTAGACACGGTAAGTGTGAGAATTCGATCCATAACCAAGTAGGAATCATTCATGAGATTTAGGAGCAAATTTAGTATGACGATGCTTGTCAAGAATATAGCACTTGGAGGTGGATACCCGAAAGTATCCAACTTGGGGTTTGTTACCGTGAGTAGCTCGTATGTCGTTTTACCGATAAGCTTGTGCATGTAAAGTCGGTTTGTGGCATGACATGTTGTTTCCATGGCTTCTGCCCAAAAGTGTCTTGGCGTCTTGAATTCATCAAGCATCGTTCTGGCCATCTCAATAAGCGTCTGGTTCTTCCTCTCAATGACTCCATTTTGTTGAGGTGTGTACGTAGCCAAGAACTCATGTGAGACACCTTCTTCGTCAATAAAGGTATCCACATGGGTGTTCTTGAACTCTGATCCGTTATCGCTTCGAACCTTCTTGATCTTCACTTCAAATTTATTTTGCGCTTTGCAAACGAAGTTCTTGAAGATCTTTTGGACCTGTGACTTATCATCAAGGAAAAATACCCACGTAAATCTGGAAAAATCATCAATTATAACTAGACCATAGGAATTTCCACCGAGACTCTTGTAAGCATTGGGACCGAAAAGATCCATGTGAAGTAACTCGAGTGGTCCCCTAGTAGTCATGATATTCTTAACGGGATGACTTCCACCTACTTGTTTTCATGCTTGACATGCGCTACAAAGTCTATCTTTATCAAATATAACATCTTTAACACCAAGTATATGGTCACCTTTGATTAGCTTATCTAGATTGCGCATGCCTACATGTCCAAGTCTTCTATGCCAAAGCCAACCTTTAGAGGATTTAGCAATTAAACAGGTGTGAGGCTTGGATCTCTTAGTGAAATCAACAATGTATAGATCACCTCTACGGAAATCGGTAAATACCATTTTATGATTATCTTGACGAAACACTTGGCAATCTACTTTCATGAATAACACATTGAAACCGGAATCGGCAAGTCTAGATACGGAAAGAAGATTGTAGCCAAGGGATTCAACAAGCATAACATTTTAAATAGAGATGTCATGGGATATGGCCACCTTACCAAGGCCAAGTACCTTACCCTTAGAGTTGTCTCCAAAGGTCACGTACCTTCGAGGACCTTGATTAGGCGTGATCTCTTGAAACATGTCTTTATCACCAGTCATATGATCCGTACATCCACTATCGAGAATCCACTCTTTTCCTCCGGACATATAATCCTTGAAGTTTGCCATGAGACTTAGATTCTTCATGATCTTCTCATACTCGATGTCGAACAGCTCATCTTCACCAAGGTAGCCATGTTCCACATTGTCATCATCAAGTGGGAAATCCTCGTCATAAACAACAACAGATTCGTTAGAATTGTGATCATGACGATGTTCAAGTTTATGAATGTGAACGGCTTCAAAGACAATGTTGTTGATAGTGGTGACATCTCCTTTAGCACGCATAAGATCACAGCGCTCAAATAGGCATTTATCAAAGTTTGGATCACTAGGCTTCATTTTGTGGAAAGAAACATTTTTATGAAGAATTTCATCAAGACTTCCTAATGAAAGATATGGATATCGTTTCTCCAAATCATTCCATCGGGTATAGGCACATGCAAAGTTCTTCAATTGAGAAAGCACGAATCTTGGTAAACCTCTAATAATGAGATTGATAGTTCTTAGGTTACCAAGCATGTTAATTTCCTCTTCGTGTGTGGGATGCAATTCATCAATGGGAGGCTCATAGGGGCGCATAACATATTTTCTCAATTGAAATTGATTGAACAGCTCAAGCATCAAGGTTTTCCATTGGCCATAATACTCTCCATCAAGAATAGCACTCTACAACTCAAACTCCCTACACTAGACACATCCATCTTCCTCCTTGGTGATTAAACCGATGCAATGGAGACCAAAGCTTTGATACCAATTGAGGGATCACTAAAAGAGTGTCTAGAGGGAGGGTGAATAGACTACTAGCAGTAAATTAAAACCTAACCTTTTCCCAAGTTAATTGGTTGGCAGATTTTAACAGTTTTAGCAAGACTTGCAAGTCTATATACCCTACACATGCATGTCAACAAATATGGCAGCGGAAAGTAAAGACATTGCACAAGAAGTAAAGAGTTGAGATATGGAGATCAAACGCAATTGGAGACGCAAGGATTTTTCCCGTGGTTCCGATAGGTGGTGATATCGTACGTCCACGTTCATGGAGTCTTTAACCCACGAAGGGCTCCACCCATGGAGGGTTCCACGAAGAAGCAACCTTGACTATACCATGACGGCCTACGTCCACGGAGGACTAGCCTTACTCGGGGTAGATCTTCACAAAGTAGGCGATCTCCTTGCCCTTACAAACTTCCTGGTTCACTCCACAACACGAAGTAGGAGGCTCCCAAGCGACACCTAACCAATCTAGGAGGCACCACCCTCCAAAAGGTAATAGGCTCGGTAATGTCGATGAACTCCTTGCTCTTGTGCTTCAAGATGATAGACTCCTCAACACACAATCGCTCTCTCAAAGATATGGCTTGGTAGAAGAGATGGGATTGGTGGAAAGCAACTTGGGAAGTCTAGAAATCAAGATCCATATGGTTGGTGTGGAAGATCTTGACCTCAACACAAGGGTAGGTGGTTCTCTCTCATAAAACTGATAGGATAGGTATGGAATGGTTCTGAGTGCTTCTCTTTCGAGTGGGTGGTGGTGAAGGGGTATATATAGGCATCCCCAAAAATCCAACCGTTACACACAAAATGACCAACTCGGTGACACTGATGTGTTAATCTCGGTGGTACCGAAGTGACCAAAAGGTGGCAACTTTTGAATCTCGGAGGGGCCGATATAGGAATCTCGGTTGCACCGATAAGGTGACCAACGGTCAGAATGCCCATTCTCGGTGACGCTGATTCAACAATCTCGGAGGGACCGAAACTGTGAACTTGTATAATAGAAAGTTGGCAGCCCAACTCGGTGGCACCGAAAGCAATATCGGCTGTACCGAAGGGTTAGGGTTTGGTTGAGTTTGTCTAGGGTTCGGAATTGGTGGTACCAAATATGGAATGTTGGTTGCACTGATTTTGAGTGTTTGGCTTAGGACAGACTTTGGCGAGAGAGTTTGTGGGTGTCTCTGGTGACTATCACTTGTGCACGTATGAGCATTTTGTTCACCAACAAAACTTCACCCCCTTTTAATAGTATTGGCTTTCCTATGGACTCAATGTGATTTCTCACAAATATAAATTATGGAGTCCTCTTGCTTGAAGCTTTGTCAATCCATTTCCTTGCATCTTGGGGCATTCCACAATCTCTTTGCCAACCCAACTCTCCATGGACTATTATCTGAAACACACTGGATAAAAAATATTAGTCCAAGAGGCAATGTATGTTGTCATGAATTATCAAAACCACCAAGGGAGCATGTTGTGCTTTTAGGATCCGACAGAAGCCGGAAGTAGGATTTCTCTTGTAGATGTCTAGATGTAGCGAATCTTGATAGCACACATTGCCCACCCCATCTGCAACTATTTAGCTTATGGTTACGCTCGAACTCTTGCATGATGAGCTAAAAGACGAGGCCTGGATCCGTGCTATCGCCAAGATGGGTACCCTGGATCAACTATATGAATTCGTTGAGCTGGCCTCGACCGTTACCTCGACTACCCTTGACCAAAACAATCTCGACACCATCTCGTAGCACTGGAACCCAAACGGTGACTACTTGTCTAGCTCGGCCTATTTGGCGTAATTCCTTGGGTCCTACCAAAGGTTTCTCACCGACAAAATTTGGAAGGCGCATGCGGAACCAAAGTGCAAGATTTTCTCCTGGCTAGTCCTCCACAGCAGGATCCTTACAAATGATAGGCTAGCCACGCGGGGCTGGCCACAATACCCCACCTGCCAACTTTGCCTCAGTGCCCACGAGACTGCAGAACACCTATGCAAGACCTCCCCGTTCACTATTGCAGTCTGCAGCCTTGTCCTAAATTGGGTCGGTGTGCCAACGGCTTTTACAACATCAGCTGCTACCCCCATCAGTTGAGCCTGGTGGGACACTGGACTCAAGAATGCCAACATCAATGCGGCACGGTAGCTACCTCATCTATATCATGTAGAATGCCTGGAAGGAAAGAAACAGGCGAATCTTCAAAGGCACTAGACTAACCTACATCGAGGTGGCGCACCTTACCTTCGAGGAGATCACGCAGCGCGACCTGCCTTTCCGGCCAAGAGTGATTCAAATTCATGAGTAGTTGTCATGTGGCAATCCGAGTGATCTTTTAGATCTTGGGGTTTCCGGCATGTCCCCTTACAAAACATGCCATTTTGTACATATTTTCCTCTTCTTAATGAAAAAGCAATGCTTCTACCAGTTCCTCAAAAACAAAAACTCTTGCACTCGAACGACGCCCTCCAAAGTTAGGATCGGGTATGCCTCCAATATGACAACTTTGCTATGCTAGAGTTGCTCTTACTCATCAATCAAACTAACTCAAAGGAAATAACACATTGATCTTTTCTATCTAGCTTTCATGCGCCATACCACTTGACATATATCCAACCAGAAAAATCATTGGAGACGGTGATGATTACATGGACACGACGGAGGAGGAGGCCCCTCCGGGCGAAAATCAGTCACAAATTGTACAAAAGCCTCTTCACTAGACGTGAGAAATTATGCAAGGACTAGATCGCTCGTGGACCAGCGAAAGCCCCCCTGCCTTGCCCCCGTGGGACAGCACGTCGGCCACACACACACCAGCTCATCATCACCTGCACACGTACCACTAGTGTACTACAGCTCTCGTCTCCATCAGAAATAATCCTGAATTCCTCAAATTCCTCTAGTAAATAGTAGTAATGATTATTAGGGGAGTAAACGCACGCCACTTGTGTTGCAGTTCCCAGGGGATAAGTGCTGAGCTGGATTAGATAGCTTGATCGTTCCCGCAATGGTTTCTTGTGTGGCTCTGTCACTTGTCTCATAGCTGCCTGCCTTATATTACTATAACTCTGTGTGTTGCCATCGCCATTTGCAAATCATTTCATGTCATGAAAATCTCATGAGAACCGCTACTTGTGTTGCCATCATCTTGTTGAATCACTTTGAGCCGAATTCACCAGTACAATCGAGGAAACGAGAACATACTTGGTGCAGCCCGTTCTGGCAGTTAATTCATTCAACTCAATCAACTCGTCGGAGCAGTCGCTGGAAAAGTTCCATCCAGGGTGACAAATGATCTGAAGCAGACATTGATATATATGTGTGTGGTACCTAATAAAGGCTAGCTGGTGATAACCCAATACAAATTTGTGTGGACGATCGTGGATCCTAGATGACTAGATCCATGGGTACGTGGAACGACGCTGGGACTTAACTAGTGCAAGGATACATTTGGACGGCCACCTCCTCGTCTCTTGACGAATAAGTATATCTGATGTGATATATACCCGTAAACAAGCAACAGCGGTGATCCGCGTATATTAATTAGTGCATATGATATGTTGAAAATCGACTAGGTTCGGCCTCTCTACGACATTAGCTTCCATATCACAAGACTAGTTTAGATCAGCTGACGTTTCAGTGCCATATGTGCACCCTTCCTGGGGCATATGCCCGCCGAGCTAGGGCACCTCGATTCCAAGGAGGAAAGGAACAAAGAGGGCAGGGCATAGCATACAGTTTATATCAAGAAGAAACAAAGGCGACAAGCAAGCGACCAACCAACCAAACTGAACATGGAGTTTACTGCTGCAACATGGAGGTCATGCCTGGCTCCTATTGCCGCAACAGCGACGCTCCCGTCGCTGATTCGATGGCTGGAAACTAACTAGACAAGATGGAAAGCGAACCAAAAAGAAACAAAAGCGGGCCGAAAGGCAGGGGCGAGGCCAGACCGGCCGGTGAATTTTGTTCCTTTTGGTCACCGTACGTGACCAGTGAGCAGTTTCACCACCGTCATGCTGGCCACTTGGAACACCTTGAGCTCCTTTTGTACTTAGTAGCAGCAGCAGCAGTAGTAGTAGTAGTATGCAGCCCCCACCGTCACATCTTCTACCTGATTCCATTTGAACCCCGCCGGCAAAGTGACAAATCCTGGCTCCGGACGTGCCTCGATCCTTCTTCCGTTTGTACTCTACGCACATCAGGATCAGTCTAGACTAGATACCGTGTGCGGGCAGTGGTTAATTGATTCGTTCTAACCTCTGCAGCTTTGTTAAAATAGCTCGCAAGTTGGGACGAAGTGATGAACACCTGTATGTGTGTGGGTACTCTTTTCTAGTACATTTTTTACGGTGCCCCTAAATTAGATATGTAGTAGTATTGGACAGTTGTGGTGTCACTCACCGAGCCAAGCTCACGTATCAACAGCAAAGCTTATGCCACTCGAACTCGACACAGATTCGTTGTATACATGGCGGTGACGACTGACGAGATTGTATAAAGCTTGTGGATCGGTCGAAGAAGCCATGGACGCATTTCGTCCAATCATCGACGATCGAAGGAGGAAGATGGATTTTGGATAACAAAGGGATCGATCTCAACAAAGGGAAAGCTGAGTGCGTAACAGCTAGAGATGAAACAACAAAGTGGAAGCATGAGAGGAGCAAAGCCATGCATGAATCAGTGTCCATCGTACATGAAAGCGTTTCTTACCATTCTAGTCGTCGTGAGTGCGAGTCGTCCAATCCATGTCAACTGTGCATAGTGTATGAGCCGAGTACCCGAAAACGTTTCCTTTCCGTTGGCTCAATGCCTGATGAACGTGAACGGTTCAACCGTGATAGCGCTGTTTTCCCGCGGCTAAGCTGTCATCACGGGACTCCCTAGTCGCCACGGTTTTAATTGAGTAGCGATCGAGCAACCAACTGCTAAGACAATGCATGAACCCTCGTGACTAATTCTTTTAGGAAACAAATAAAAATAAAATTCTTTTAGGAAACGCTCAAGACTAATTAATACAGCTATTGCACTAAGTCAGACAGGGGGGGGGGGGGACTCATGAGCTGCTTTCCATACTACTTCATGTGATACACGCTGATGCTAGAAAACTGCTAAGAAAGAAACTGCTGCTGCTCGTTGTTGACATCCATGCGTGCCTTCCCTGGCCATCATATGTTAATCCCTACTTCCTAGTAATCGGAAGGCTAACGGAGCTAATGAAATGAACAATAGACGGCCCCATCCCGTTTGTCATTTCTCCTGATGTCACTGACCAACTTCGCGTTGTTTTCAAGCTTGTTCACTAGCGCCAGGTCGCCGTTAACAATTGGCCATTAAGCCTGGCGAGGAGTATAAAATAGGAGGAGTGGCTCCGGTAAGTATAACCGGAAAGCGGCCTTGATGTTGTGACATTTCTGTAGCCTTTGTCTTGCTGCACAACTTGCACGCCGAATATTGCCTCTTTTAATTAAGCTCCCGGTCCTAAACTTTAGCAACTACGTAGATGACACCGGAGGTCTCATCAATCATGTCATTTGCCCATTAAAATAGCAGGGGCGCTCTTGTTGTCTGGTTCCCTAACATCACAAAGAAGAAACAGCAAGTAGGATCTATCTAGGCCCCTTATAAATAGTAGGGGCGCTCTTCTCTCCACTCTAAAAATCCCTTAGTTTTCTTGATCACAGCATCAACAAATCATTATAATTAATTAACTAATCCCCCGGAGCCATCATGTAATTTCAGTCATACTCACCCTTCTCCCTCATCATCTTCTAGCTTGCAAGTTTGGTCCACATACATAAGACGATGTTGACTTACCAGAAACCAGGAAATTACACCGTAAACCATACTTAAACCCCCCTTATTTTCCTCCCCTTGTGTCACATCCAGTTTGTAATCTAGCATCCAAAGTCTGCGAGTGACCCTAACAGACGATGACCTGGAGGCTTTCACATGCTTCACGCACGGTGCCTTCCTTTTTTCTTTATGCGTGTACACGGATGCTTTCCAAGTCCAAGCAGCAAAAGCTTGCAAGCCAAAGGCACAAATAAGTAGCGGTAGCTTTTGGCGTATCACGACGTATGCTAGCTGATGCTGCCATACACGCGGAATATCGCCGATCTCCCAAGGATTCGGCTCAACAGGAGAAATGAAAGCAAAGTGAGAGACACGAGTGTGTGTGTGTGTGTGTGTTTCAGTTATGCAGACGATGAGAAAGACATGCATGTTCATCGTCGGGCCAAGTTCTTCATTTATTGCGTCGGCCAAATACGAATAACTCGCGTACAAGTAACACCGTTTTTGTTTATTATTATTCCTCCTAGTAGTAGTAATTTACAAGCAAAGATCTGATGGACGCATACATATACATATATTAGGACCGGCCAGCATGGTGTGCATGCTGCATTAATTCCTCACTTTCTTTCTCAACTCCCCCTCCTCGTGCTGGATACTGTTTTTTTCCCGGCCAATGCTGAATTCCACGTGAAGATCACCAGTAGTCCGGCAGGCTCGGGGATGCCGGGTCGAATCGGGTTACGCTTGGGGTATCAGACTGAAGGTGCACCGGGAGCCAGCGGCGTCTACGCGGTCACCGAGGTCTCGATCGCGACGCGGTCGGAGTAGAGCACGTCCTCCGTCTTCTCGGCCTCCTCCCACAGCTCCGGCAGCGCCTCCCTGATGTTGTGGATGCTCTCCAGCGCGTGATCCGCGCCCTTCACCCTGTGCGACGTGCCAACCAGCACTGTGTGGAGGCCAATTCGCTTGCCCGCCTGGATGTTGCGCACGCTGTCGTCGAAGAAAATCTGCGGTAAGCAAGCGAGTTGTCGTTAGTTGACATACGGTCAAACACAGAGCTGGAATGCTGCAAGTAAACATTCGAATGTTGCAACTTGTGGAACTGTCAAGACTTACCGCCTTGTAAGGGTTGACGTTGGCGATCCTGAGGGCCGCCTCCATGGCGCCGACGTTGGGCTTGCATAGGACGGGGGTCCTGGGCAGGTCGTCGGCGCTGCCTAACCCGGCGAAGTGGCCGGCGATGTCGAAGATCTCCTGCGCCTGGTCGCACGGCGGCAGCAGGCACGGCGGGTTCAGGGTCTCGAAGCAGATGATCCCCTCGAAGCAGTCCTCCAGGCCCAGCCTCTTGAGGGCCCTCACGGCATGGATCATGTCACCGTTGGTGAAAATCTGAAACGCATATTTCAGTCAGGATCTCATTAGCCATTAGCTCCGAGGAGCACGAAGTTTCATCAGCATCGGAAGGAGACGTACGAGCTTGCGGATGCGCATGTTCTTGAGAATCTGCTTGAGAACGAGGTCGGGCTTGATGTTGTCGTAGGGCAGTCTTCCATGGACAAAGCTGCGAGAGGCAAACGGAAAGAGGGAGACGTCAGAACAGAGTAGCACAAAGAATCGACACACTCGTAGGAAAATATGGTTGAGTCAGCTCATGTGTGTACGTACCTGTGGTACTCATCGTAATCGAAGTTGTAGCCGATTGCCCTGAGGCCGGCCATCGTCGTGCCATAGTTCTTGTACAGCAGGTTGCCAAGGTTTTCGATCTTGCTCTCCTCAATACCCAGCTTCTTAACCATGTAAGCTGTAGAGAATGGCAAAACACGCATTCAGTTTAACAGATTCGCACACTGAGAAACGACAGGAGATGAAAGGCAGCAGGAGAGCTAAGGAGGCCTTACCTTCAATGTTGGTCTTGACGTGTGATGAGATCCCCGAGCTCAGCGGGTACAGAGTGTCGTCGAGGTCTGCAGCAGAGAAACATGGTCAGAACTCGTGCATTCAGCCAAAAAAAAAAAAAAGAGTTGTGAAAGGAGGAAACACACAGATATATAAATAAAGTTTCAGAGCAAAAGGCACACGTACATGAATAAGAAAATAAATGGCGAGTGGCATTCTGCAGAGAGGCGGTGGCTTACCGAAGAGAAGGCAGTCGAACTTGGGGTCCTGGACCTTGAGGCAGCGCTCGTCGAACTCCATGATCCGGGCTGCAGAAAGGATCAATAGTCAGCAGGCCGTTCGACTAGTTATCCGAGTAATCTAACCATATTCCTGGTTCCCTCAGTTTTATCATACAGATTTTAATAGATAATTAAACCCCCGGCATCACTTCCACCCATTGTTAGCAACACGCAGGCGGTTCATCAGAGCTCCCTAAACGGAGCCGCATTTGCCATGAATCCGCGGCCAAAGAAGACGAGCATACCTACTAGCGAGTCGGGCGCTCGGGAGGTGCAGGCAGCAATGCAACAGCGATCGCGGATGCGAAGGCGAGGAGCAACCAAAAGGCAGAGAGAGGTCTCGAGCCTTCCTTCAGGAGCGCGCTCCAAAGGTTAGGCGTATGCAGAGAGAGGGAGGGAGTGGGGGGAGGAGAAGAGGAAGGGAGGGGGCGGGCTTAAATAGGGGCCTCCGGTCGGGATTAGCAGCCCATCAGCACTAGTTAATTGGTTGTTATAGCCTCCAAGGGCAGTGCCCCCCAGCTGTCGCCCCATGATTGGTCGGGTCCTATCAAACCGTGGGGCAGGCATTTCTCATTTCGTCACCCCTGAATTACCCCCTCCGTCCGTTCTGGCCTGGACAGGACAGGGCGTTGGCTTCTTATTTCTTGTGGGGAAAGGCTGTCATGTTACTAGTAGAAATTTTTTTTTAGATAGATGGATAGATAGACAGAGAGGAGGAGAGGAGACCGGGGTGGAGAATGCGTTGCACGATGACCATGCGTATATACATGATCCATTGTATATTTATTTATATATATATTATAATGATGAATGAGGAAGAGCTGTTCAAACGAGTTAATAGAGGAGACCGCGGACGGCATTGGGTGCAGGTGCTTGCCCATGACGTGTGGCCTGAGGCAAATAACGTGACCTGTTCCATGGAAAACGGGCACCGTGACAGTTGTCACCCTAGAAAGATCCAAAGAAAGAACGAGGCAAATAGCGGTCGGGACAAAACTACGGCTCCGAAACGATGAAATGCCGGTCACAAATTTCCTGAAAAGAAGCTGAAAATGGTGAAAATGGGGCGGTAATCAGGCCAGTGGCAACAGGGCACAGGCTCATGGTTGGTTTTTTTTAACACAGTACAGACACAAACACTCATATACACGCGCATACATCTATTCCTATGAACGCATACATGCATATCCTATCTCTATGAGCACCTTCGAGAGACTGAACCGGCATATCATCTTAAGATTTACAAAGTCACCGTAAGCGTCTCATCATCGACGGGAACGTTTACTCTCACTGAATACGCATCGTCGAAATTCTGAAATAAATTCAGAAATAAATGCGAGCACTAGGATTTAATCCCTGATAGACTAGGAATACCACAGTCCCTCTAACCATTCAATCACAAATTGGTTCGCAGGTTGGTTGCTGGTAAATACTAGGAGTAGTGGCACTGTGCTGTAAACTGCTGAAATATCCAACAGGATAATACCGAGATCGCAGAGATCTGGAAATGGTTGGATCACATGGGAAAAGGCGGGCTCATGTGGTTGTGTACGCGCAACAAACTTGGGCCTCTCCCCGTTTGAACAAGGGATGGATTTGTTCTCCCCAATTTCTCTTCTGCTTGAGAGGCCTCGCTTCTCTTGCTTCATTTGACACGACTTTCGGTTGAAAACCACTTGTCGAATTCCCCGATGCGAAGCTGTCAAACACGATATCCGGCTCGCCCACTTTTTTCCGTACGCATGATTCACCGTTCTGGTAAAAAAATTGAAGAGTGAAGAAAAACGTTTCCGTCGATCGGGATCACGCTAGACTGTTCCATGACCAGGAGGGCTAGACCTGGCGATCAGTACAGCAGCCAGGATGATGGTAGAGGGAGGAGGAGTTCTGGGCAGGTTTGCCACTGGCGCAAATCATTTGCGTGCCCAATTATTGGGCCAAATCATTAGACTATACTTGTGGGGAGGGCCACGTGTCGCCCGATTTTTCTGTCGGGCTAACAGGCCGACGCGTCATCGCCCGCACCGTATACGCCTGTGCGCTCCAAACCTCCAATTCTCAAACACTCGTTCACCAAAGAAAATGCTACTATCTGCTCACAAAAAAACAAAGAAATACTAGTACTTGCACACATAGACGCAACGCCGTGTATGATGATTACAGCAGCCTGGCTGACTAGTTCTCTGCACCTCTATCCGTGAGGTCGTGGATTCAGCCCGGTGCCCTGTCCCTGTAGTTATTCTTTTTCCTTTTAGTTTTATTTGTTCTGTTTTGGGCAGATTCAAATGTAATTTTTCTTTGCTCACATCTTTAAATAGTTTTTCCCATGTGCATAAGTTATATGTAGATACCCGCAAAAAAAAAAGTTATATGTAGATAATGCTCAGGATTGCATCTAGTTTTTTTTTTTTTTTTTTTTTTTTGCTTTTGCACATGTGCCACAAGTTGTTAAACCGTTGTTTTCATTGAAGTGCATATGCAAATGTTAGGGCCATTTTGGCATCAAACTTGGGATTTTCATAACTAATTAATCGTGCATTGACTTAAAATGAATTATATATGTAAAATGATTAGAATTCTATGTAGTTTCACAATATCTAATTTTCATCCATGTTTAACTTGTTTTTTGCAATTAATTTATATAAATGTCATGTTAAAATGATTTGATCCATATCTTAATAATCGTAACTTCGATTTTAATGAGCTATATATGGCCTATATATGTAACTTGCTTAGAAAAATGTATAGAGTCATATGGTGTATTTTGTTTCCCTGTTTAATAGATAAAAAATATGTTTAAAACAGATCTAGAACAAATTCAAAACTTGTACATGGGGTTGTTTCGGAAATTCTATGAGTTGTTTTCAACCTCGTTTAAAATGCCTAGATAGATAGTTTAATTATGCTTCACCTCTTTTCATGATAAAAAAACATTTAAACTTATTGTGTGCCTAAACAGAGTGTGCTAAATAATTCAACGTGGAGTTTCGTCAATATGGAACTTCACTTAATGTGTACTAGTTGTTTGTTATGCTTTGTCATGCATTGCATATGTAAATAGACATGCATCATACTTGATTGTGCATCATGACATGTTTATGCTTGTGTGTTACCGTGCGTGATTTGCCTCTTTTCGGATTGCTTCTTCTCGCTAGAGTTCAATAACGTTTTGGAGTGTGAGAATCTATTCGACTATGTTGCTTCGTCTTCTTTACGGGGTCATTCCTTTTCCATGCGATATTTCAGGAAAGATGATCATTACCACCGGCGAAGCTACGTCTTACTAAAATGGGACATGGGACTCCCAACAAAAGCAATCATAGTATATGATTGAAGTAAGTCGAATCGTAAGGAGAAAAAATTGTTGCTTCCCTTCGTACTGGCCTGCCCAGCTTTGGCTAAGTAGCTCCACCACTGATCATTACCCTCGATACCACTACTATCATTGCTATGTTAGTTGTCTCGATTCTATCACTATGCATCGTCCTACAACTTGTTTATCAAGCCTCCCGAAATGCCATGATGAAAGTGCAGTCATGCCCTTAATCATATTTTGTCGTTGTTGACAACATACCTATAGGGAACTAATCATTTTCATCAAGTGCATCTCGGTTTTAGTTCCCAAGAGACTGTTGTGTGGATCGTGACTAAGATATCCAAGATGCTTAAAGTACGAAGAAACAAGACAAAATGCTCTATCTCTTTTCGTTTACTCTTGAGTATAGGGATCCCACACTATTAAGAGGGGGTTAGTGGCTCTTGCAATAGACTTGCTCAAATCCTAGGTAAAATCCTCTTGTATTTCCTCCTCGGGTTGTTTTGTCTTTCTCCGGACGTCCGACACCCTCCAGTCGTACGGCCTCCGGATGACCGACGAGCTCCGGATTTCCGAGGCCATCCATCAGAACCGAACCCTCGGATTTCTAGTCCTTTCGGTCGTCCGAGCTTCAGACGTACGGGTGTGGCCAGAAATTCGACGCCACCCACGAGAGCCAAAATGCCGGACGTCCGGTCTCCTCTGAACGACCATCCGCCAGATCGCCGACGCCCTCCGGACGTCCGTATGTTGTACATTGTTTTCCATCAAATGTTGTGTTGGCCCACTCTCTCCTGCTCTTCGGGTGATCGACCCCTATTGGACGTCCGACGCCTCGTGCCTGTCCGGACAATCGAGAGCTATCGGACGTCCGACAACTATGCAACATAAGTGGCTCCAACGGCCATTATCTTATCACCACCATATATTGTTGGAAATATGCCCTAGAGGCAATAATAAATTAGTTATTATCATATTTCCTTGTTCATGATAATCGTTTATTATCCATGCTAGAATTGTATTGATTGGAAACTCAGAGACATGTGTGGATACATAGACAACACCATGTCCCTAGTATGCCCCTAATAGACTAGCTCGTTGATCAAAGATGGTAAGGTTTCCTAGCCATGGACATGAGATGTCATTTGATAACAGGGTCACACCATTAGGAGAATGATGTGATGGACAAGACCCAAACTATACACGTAGCATATGATCGTGTCAGGCTATTGCTACAGTTTTCTGCATGTCAAGTATATGTTCCTATGACCACGAGATCATGCAACTCACTGACACCAGAGGAGTACCTTGTGTGTATCAAACGTCGCAACGTAACTGGGTGAGTATAAAGGTGCTCTAAAGGTATCTTCGAGGGTGTCTGTTGGGTTGGCATGGATCAAGACTGGGATTTGTTGCTCCGTGTGACGGAGAGGTATCTCAGGGCCCACTCGGTAATACAACATCACAGTAAGCCTTGCAAGCAATGTGACTAAAGTGTTAGCCATGGGATCTTGTATTACGGAACGAGTAAAGAGACTTTCCGGTAACGAGATTGAACTTGGTATAGAGATACCGACGATCAAATCTCGGGCAAGTAACATACCGAAGAACAAAGGGAATAGCATACGGGATTAACTGAATCCTTGACATAAAGGTTCAACCGATAAAGATCTTCATAGAATATGTAGGAACCAATATGGGCATCCAGGTCCCGCTATTGGTTATTGACTGTGGAGGTGTCTCAGTCATGTCTACATAGTTCTCGAACCCGCGGGGTCTGCAGACTTAAGGTTCGGTGACATTTCGGTATAGTTGAGTTATGTATGTTGGTAAACGAAGGTTGTTCGGAGTCCCAGATGAGATCTCGGACATGACGAGGAACTCCAGAATGGTCCGGAGGTGAATATCGATATATAGGACGAATGGAATCGGAGTCCGAAAGCGTTCTGGGAGTACAGGGTTGTGACCAGGAGTACCGAAAGGGGTTTTGGGGGGGCCCGGCAAGTGTTTGGGGGCCTCATGGGCCAAGGGGAAGGGGCATACCAGCCCACTAAGGGCATGTGCGCCCCCCTCGCCCTTTCCCACGTAACCAGGAGAGGTGGGGCGCCCCATCTAGGGTTCCCTTCACCTGGCTTGGGGGCCAAGCCACCCTAGGGTTTCCCTAGGGGGCGCCCCCATATGCCCTGGCCGCCGCCCCTAGATTGGATCTAGGGGCGCCACCCCTCCTCCCTTCCCCCTATATATATATATATATATATATATGAGGAGAGGGAGGGCAGCCGCACCTAAGAATTGCCATGTGCCGCCCTCTCTCTCGCTCTAGATATGTTCGGTTGTGCTTGGCGAAGCCCTACCGGGACAGCTCCACCACCACCACCACCACGCCGTTGTGCTGGCGGAGAACTCACCTACCTCTCCGCTCCCTCTTGCTGGATCAAGAAGGCAGAGATCGTCATCGAGCTGTACGTGTGTTGAACACGGAGGTGCCGTCCGTTCGGCACTAGATCGGAAGGAGCACGACGGGATCGCGGGACGGATCATGATTGGATCGTGAAGACGTTCGACTACATCAACCGCGTTTCTTATCACTTCCCGCTTAGTGATATACAAAGGTACGTAGATCCACTCTCCCTCTCGTAGATGCTCATCACCATGGATAGATCTTACGTGTGCGTAGGAAAAAAATTGTTTCCCATGCAACATTCCCCAATAGTGGCATCAGAGCTAGGTCTATGTGTAGATGAGATCTCGAGTAGAACACAAAGGAGTTTGTGGGCGTTGATGCTTATATTGCTTCCTCCCTTGGTCGTGTTTTGGTTCAGCGGTATTGTGAGATGAAGCGGCCCAGACCAACCTTACTCTTACGCTTACGAGAGACCGGTTCCATCGACTGATAACTTTGTTGCATAAAGATGGCTGGCGGGTGTCTGTTTCTCCTACTTTAGTTGGATCGGATTCGACAAAGGCGGTCCTTGAGAAGGTTGAAAGCAACTTATGTATAACCGTTGTGGTTTTGCGTAGGTGAGAATTGTTCTTGCTAGATACCCGTAGCAGCCACGTAAAACTTGCAACAACAATTAGAGGACGTCTAACTTGTTTTTGCGGGGTATGTTGTGATGTGATATGGCCAATTACATGATGAGATATATGTGATGTATGAGATGATCATGTATTGTATAGAATATCATGACTTGCACGTCGATGAGTACGGCAACCGACAGGAGCCATAGGGTTGTCTTTAATTATTGTATGACCTGCATGTCAATCATTAAGCGCTATGTAATGCTTTACTTTATCGCTAAACGGTAGCAATAGTAGTAGAAGCATGGTGGGCGCGACAACCCCGATGGTGACACGTTGATGGAGATCAAGATGATGGATGTCATGGTGTCATGCCGGTGCTTTAAGGATGGAGACCAAAAGCACAAGTTCATGGCCATATCATGTCACTTATGATTTGCATGTGATGTTGATCCTTTTATGCACCTTGTTTTTTGCTTAGGACAATGGTAGCATTATAAGGTGATCCCTCACTAAAATTTCAAGACCAATTGTGTTCTCCCCGAGTGTGCACCGTTGCGAAAGTTCGTCCTGTCGAGACACCACGTGATGATCGGGTGTGATAGACTCTACGTTCACATACAATGGGTGCAAGCCAGTGTTGCACGTGCAGAACACTCAGGTTAAACTTGACGAGCCTAGCATGTACAGACATGGCCTCGGAACACAAGAGACCGAAAGGTCGAACATGAGTCATATAGTAGATACGATCAACAAGATGATGTTCACCATTGAAACCACCTCAACTCATGTGATGATCGAACTTGAGTTGGTGAATTTGGATCATGTATCACTCGAATGATTGGAGGGATGTCAATTTGAGTGGGAGTTCTTAAGTAATATGATTAATTGAACCCATTATCATGAACATAGTCAGTAATGGCTTTGCAAATTATGTTGTAGATTACTAGCTCACGTTGTAGCTCCCTTGAATTTTTATATGTTCCTAGAGAAATAGAGTTGAAAGATGATGGTAGCAATATTGCGGACTGGGTCCGTAATCTGAGGATTGTCCTCATTGCAGCATAGAAGGCTTACGTCCTTAATGCACCGCTCGGTGCGCCACCCCCTCTAGCGTTGTCTGTAGACATTGTGAACATCTGACAGGCATGTTCTGATGAATACTTGATAGTTTAGTGCGTCATGCTTTACGGCATAGAATTGAGGCTCCAAAAACGTTTTGAACGTCACGAAACATATAAGATGTTCTAAGAGATGAAATTGGGATCTCAGGCTCGTGCCCATGTTGTGAGATGTGAGATATCCAACAAGATTATTTGCCTGCATGATGAAGGAGAATAGCTCAATCGTTGAGCATGTGCTCAGATTGTCTGGGTGCTACAATCGCTTGAATCGAGTGGGAGTTGATCTTCCAGATAAGAAAGTGATTGATATAGTTTTCCAAGTCACTATCACTAAGCTACTAGAGCTTCGTGATGAACTATAAAATGCCAGGGATGGAAATAATGATCCCTGAGTTGTTTGCGATATTTGACACCGCGAAGGTAGAAATCAAGAAGGAGCATCGAATATTGATGGTTAGTAAAACCACTAGTTTCACAAAGGGCAAGGGCAAGAAGGGAAACTTCATGGATGGCAAGTCAGTTGTTGCTCCAGTGAAGAAACCCAAGGTTGAACCCCAACCCAAGACTAGGTGCTTATGTTACGAGGAGAACGGTCGCTGAAGCGGAACAACCCTAGATACTTGGTAGATAAGAAGGTTGGCAACGTTGACAGAAGTATATTTGATATACGTGTTATTGATGTGTACCTTGCTAGTACTCCTAGTAGCACCTGGGTATTGGATACCGGTTCGATTGCTAAATGTTAGTAACTCAAAATAAAAACTATGGAATAAACGGAGACTAGCTGAGGGTGAGGTGACGATGTGTGTTGGAAATGTTTCCAAGGTTGATGTGATCAAAATCGCACGCTCTCTCTACCTTTGGGATTAGTGACGAACCTAAATAAATGTTATTTGGTGTTTGCGTTGAGCATGAACGTGATTAGATCATGTATATTGCAATACGGTTATTCATTTAAGTCAGAGAATAATGGTTATTCTGCTTACATGAATAATACCTTCAATGATCATGCACCCAATGAATGGATTGTTGAATCTTGATCATAGTAGTACACATGTTCATAACATAGATGCCAAAAGATACAAAGTTAATAATGATAGTACCAAGTACTTGTGGTACTGCCACTTAATGTCATATTGGTGTAAAGCGCATGAAGAAACTCCATGCTGATGGATCTTTGGACCCATTCGATTTTGAATCGGTTGAGACATGCGGACCAAGCCTCTTGGGCAAGATGACTAAAACCCCGTTTTCCGGCTTGATGGAACAGGTAAGTGACTTATTGGAAATGATACATGTTGTTGTATACGGTCCAATGAGTGTTGTAGCGTGCGGTAGATATCGTTATTTTCTTACGTTCACTGATGATTTGAGTAGATATAGTGTATATTTACTTAATGAAACACAAGTCTGAATCATTTGAAAAGTTCAAGCAGAATCAGAGTGAAGTTTGAGATCATCGTGACGAGAAGATAAAATGTCTATGATATGATCGTGGAGGTGAATATCTGAGTTACGAGTTTGGTATACAACTTAAGACAATGTGACAAGTTGTTTCACAACTCACGCCACCTGGAACACCATAGTGTGATGGTGTGTCTGAACGTCATAGTCGTGCTCTATTGGATATGGTGCGAATTATGATGTCTCTTATCGTTTTGCCACTATCGTTTTGGGGTTATGCATTAGAGACAACTACATTCACTTTAAATAGGGCACCATCTAAATCCGTTGAGATGACACCATATGGTTTGGCAGAAACCTAAGCTGTCATTTCTTAGAGTTTGGGAATGCGACACCTATGTCTGATAAGCTCGAGCCCAAAGCGATAAAATGCATCTTCATAGAATACCCTAAGAACGGTTGGGCATACCTTCTATCTCAGATCCGAGTACAAAGTGTTTGTTGCTAAAACTGGGTCCTTTCTCGAGAAAGAGTTTCTCTCGAAAGAATTGAGTGGGAGGAAGATAGAACTTGATGAGGTTGTTGAACCTTTGTTTCAGCCATAGAGTAGCGCAGCACAGAAAGATGTTTCCGTGGAGCCTACGTCAGTTAAAGAGGAAGTTAATGATGATGATCATGAAGCTTCGGATCAAGTTACTATCGAACCTCGTAGTTTGACAAGGACGTGTACTACTCCTGAGTGGTATGGCAACCCTGTCTTAGGGATCATGTTGTTGGACAACAATGAACCTACGAACTATGGAGAAGCGATGATGGGCCCGGATTCCAACAAATGGATAGAGGCCATGAAATCGGAGAAAGGATCCATGTATGAAAACCAAGTATAGACTTTGGTAGACTTGCTCGTTGGACGGCAGGTCGTTGAGTACAAATGGACCTTTAAGATGAAGATAGACGTTGATGGTAAATGTCACCATTTATAAAGCTCGATTTGTCACGAAGAAGTTTCCGACAAGTTCAAGGAGTTGACTACGATGAGAATTTCTCACCCGTAGCAATGCTAAAGTTTGTTGGAATTATGTTAGCAGTTACTATGTTTTTCAATTATGAAATCTGGCAAATGGATGTCAAAACATCATTTCCTTCCTTGAGGAAAGGTTGTATGAGATACAACCAAAAGGTTTTGTCAGTCCTAAGGATGCTAAAAGATGTGCAAGCTCTAGCGATCCTTCTATGGACTGGAGCAAGCATCTTGGAGTTGCAATATATGCTTTGATGAGGTGATAAAAGTTTTTGAGTCTATACATAGTTTATGAGAAACTTGTATTTACAATAAAGTGAGTGGGAGCACTATGAAATTCCCGATGAGCATATGTGGATGACATATTGTTGATCGGAAAAGATGTAGAATTTCTGGAAAGCATAAAGGGTTGTTTGAAAAGGGTTTTTCAATGGAAGACCTGGAAAAAGCTACTTAATTGTTGGGCATCGAGATCTATAGAGATAGATCAAGACATCTGATAAGACTTTCAATGAGTACATACCTTAACAAGATTTTGAAAGAGTTCAAAATGGATCAGTCAAAGAGAGAGTTCTTGCCTGTTTTGTAAGATGTGAAGTTGAGTAAGACTCAAAGCTCGACCACGGAAGAAGAAACAGAAAGGCCGAACGTTGTCCCCTTTGCCTTAGCCATAGGCTCTATATAGTATGCCATGCTGTGTACCGCACTTGTGTGTGCCATAAGTCTGTCAAGGAGTACAAGAGTAATCCACGAGTGGATTACTGGACAACGGTCAAAATTAGCCTTAGTAACTAGAGGACTAAGGAGATGTTTCTCGATTATGCAGGTGATAAAGAATTCATCATAAAGAGTTACGTCGATGCAAGCTTTAACACCAATCCAGATGACTCTTAGTAGCAATCCGGACACGTATAGTGGAGTAGTCATTTGGAATAGCTCCAAGTGGAGCGTGGTAGCAATGTTTATAGTATGACATAGAGATTTGCAAAGTACACATGGATCTAATTGTCGCAGACCCGTTGACTAAAAGACCTCTCTCACATGCAAAGCATGATCGAGCCCCAGAATTCATTGGGTCTTAGATTCATAAGAATGTGAATCACATGGTGATGTGAACTAGATTATTGACTCTAGTACAAGTGAGAGACTATTGGAAATATGCCCTAGAGGCAATAATAAATTAGTTATTATCATATTTCCTTGTTCATGATAATCGTTTATTATCCATGCTAGAATTGTATTGATCGGAAACTCAGATACATATGTGGATACATAGACAACACCATGTCCCTAGTATGCCTCTAAGAGACTAGCTAGTTGATCAAAGATGGTAAGGTTTCCTAGCCATGGACATGAGATGTCATTTGATAACGGGATCACATCATTAGGAGAATTATATGATAGACAAGACCCAAACTATAAACGTAGCATATGATCGTGTCAGTTTATTGCTACAGTTTTCTGCATGCCAAGTATCTATTCCTATGACCATGAGATCATGCAACTCACTGACACCGGAGGAGTACCTTGTGTGTATCAAATGTCGCAACATAACTGGGTGACTACAAAGGTGATCTATAGGTATCTCCGAGTGTGTCTGTTGGGTTGGCATGGTTGAAGACTGGGATTTGTTGCTCCGTGTGACGGAGAGGTATCTCAGGGCCCACTCATAATACAACATCACAGTAAGCATTGCAAGCAATGTGACTAAAGTGTTAGCCATGGGATCTTGTATTATGGAACGAGTACCGAGACTTGCTGGTAATGATATTGAACTAGGTATAGAGATACCGGCAATCGAACCTCGGGCAAGTAACATACCGAAGAACAAAGGGAATAGCATACGGGATTAACTGAATCCTTGACATAGAGGTTCAACCGATAAAGATCTTCGTAGAATATGTAGGAACCAATATGGGCATCCAGGTCCTGCTATTGGTTATTGACTGTGGAGGTGTCTTGGTCATGTCTACATAGTTCTCAAACCCATAGGGTCTGCACACTTAAGGTTCAGTGACATTTCGGTATAGTTGAGTTATGTATGTTGGTGACCGAAGGTTGTTCCGAGTCCCAGATGAGATCCCGGACATGACGAGGAACTCCGGAATGGTACGAAGGTGAAGATCGATATAGGACGAATGGAATCGGAGTCCGGAAGCGTTCCGAGAGGACAAGGTTGTGACCAGGAGTACCGAAAGGGGTTTCAGGGGGGCCCGGCAAGTGTTGGGGGGATTCATGGGCCAAGGGGAAGGGGCAAACCAACCCACTAAGTGGTTGTGCGCCCCTTGACCCTTTTCCACGTAACCAGGAGAGGTGGGACGCCCCATGTAGGGTTCCCTCCACCTAGCTTGGGGGCCAAGTCACCCTAGGGTTTCCCTAGGGGGCGCCCCCATGTGCCCTGGCCGCCACCCCTAGATTGGATATAGGGGGCGCCACCCCTCCTCCCTTTCCCCTATATATAGATGAGGAGAGGGAGGGCAGCCACACCTAAGAATTGCCATGTGTTGTCCTCTCTCTCGCTCTAGATCTGTTCTCCTCTAGATCTGTTCGATTATGCTTGGCGAAGCCCTATCGGGAAAGCTCCACCACCACCACCACGTCGTTGTGCTGGCGGAGAACTCATCTACCTCTCCGATCCCTCTTGCTGTATCATGAAGGCAGAGATCTTCATCGAGCTGTACGTGTGCTGAACGTGGAGGTGTCGTCCATTCAGCACTAGATCGGAAGGACCACGATGGGATGGCGGGATGACTCGTGATGAGATCACGGGACGGATCGTGATTGGATCATGAAGACGTTCGACTACATCAACCGTGTTTCTTAACGCTCCCCGCTTAGCGATCTACAAGGGTACATAGATCTACTCTCCCTCTCGTAGATGCTCATCACCATGGATAGATCTTGCGTATGCGTAGGAAATTTTTTGTTTCTCGTGCAACATTCCCCAACATATATGGTCGTCTCCCACCTCATGTAGGAGTTGTCCAACACAGTGAAAAGATCCCAAGAACACCTTTCTCTCTCAGTCTCATTTGCCTACACCAAATCCTAGATCCCGAGTGCATTTTTGAGTTTCCTTGAGTGTTGTTCCAATCAAAATATAGATCGTCTCTCTACCCTCCTCTCAACCAAAGCTATTTGTGATTTGAGCAAGCTTGAGAGGTTCCCTTGATCTTGTTACTCTTGGAGGTTGGAGACTCCTAGGCAGTAGGAATTCTTCGGAGAGGAATCAAACCATTGTGATTTCCCCCAGAAAGTTTGTGAGGGTTTGGAGGCCACCTCAAGGCCTACCACTAGTGGTTGAGAAATGCCTTCGTGGTGTTATCTCCAGGAGAGAACAGGGTGATCCTTCATGGCGTTGGTGTGCCTTCGTCGTAACATCCACCTCTCTAAATAGTGATGTAGCTTTCCTCCAAGGAAGTGAACATCGGCATACATCCTCGTCTCTCAGAGTTGCGGTTATACATAACCCTAACTCCCTGCTTGTGGTTACTTGTCTTTGAGTACTTACTTGTATTACTTGTGCTTGATTATCTACCTACTTGTTGCTTTTGTTAGTACACATAGCTTAATTATCATCTTTGCACTTGTTAGGCTCACTTTCATATTCTTCATTATTGCCTAAAATTGCTAAGTAATAGTTAAAATTTGTAATTTTACCTACACCCCCCTATAGGTCCATCTCGATCTTTTTCAATTGGTATCAGAGCCTCGTGCTCTAATATTGTGGCTTAACCGCCCTAGAGCAAGATGGATAAAGATGGGAATCATTTTGTTGCACTCCCTATCAAAAAAGGGACATCCACTTCGACTGAGCGCAGATCTTTCATCTTTGAGGATCTTGAAAGGGCCCTCGCCAAGCAAAAGGAGGAGAATGTGCTGTTAAAATGAGGTTGGATGCATTAGCTGCAAGAACTCCACCACTAGAAAACCCAGGGGGGGTGATAAAGCAACCAATTGCATCTCTTCCTCATTTGGGCCAACAATCTCAAGCTAGTGACAACACCGGTGTCCCATGGTTGTATGCAAAATCTAGAGTTGAGAAACCTAGGTATAATGCTAGGGGAAACCCTCCTTTACTTGATAACACTGCGGATTTTTCTTTGTGGAGGGTTGGTATGCAGGATCATCTTAGGTTTGTCAACGATGAAATGCAGGAGGTCATGGAGAAAGGTTACAACCCTGTGAATCCCAAGAATCTCACACCAGGTGAAGAATATGACAAACACCTCAATGACACCACACTCATGCTCACAAGGAAAGGTATGTATGACAAGCAGAAAAGGCCCTACATTCACCTCACAAATGCAAAAGAACTATGGGATAGTCTTGTGATGACCAAGACTGGAACATCCTCCCTCCGTGTTTCACAATATGAGATTGCAAAAAGGGCATTACAATATTTTTGCATGGAGAAAGGTGAAGACCCCAAGATACTTCATGACCGATTGATGACACTTGCCACTAACATTGAATCATATGATTTGTGACAAGTCCCAAGATGGATTCAACATGACCAAGCGTTTTCTTGTGGACAAATTACTAAATTCCCTTGCTCCATATCACCATAAAATGGTATGGGACATAAGAATAGAACATGGATTCAAGGACATGTCTCCCGATGATGTCATATCGACCTTCCAACTATTTGAAGAATCAAAGGCAAATGTTGCAAGACACCTTTCCATGCATGGTTCCTCATCACCCAAGACAAACCTAGCCTTGAAGGCCAAGCACGTAAAGGATAATGATGTGAGTGAAGAAGAATAAGAAGAAGAATAAGAAGAAGATGCTGAAGAAGAAGGCTATGAAGTTGACGGATGAGGGCCCCTCATATGAAGACATGGCTCTCTTTGCAAAGAAGTTCAGTGCAGGGAAATTCAAGGGAAGATTCCAAAAGAAGAAAGTAAGGACTTGCTACAATTGTGAAGAAACCATCCATTTCTCAAATGAGTGCCCCTATGAAAAGATAGAAGATAAACCAAGATTTCTGAAGACATTTGTGAAGAACAAGTTGCCCAACCCATTGCACTCCAAATTCAAGAAGAGAGATGGGAAGGCTATGGTTGCCCAAGACGAGTCTGACCCAGATGATGTTAGAGGTGTTGCAAGTGTAGCCCAAGACACTCAAACCACATTGAGACTCGCAAACAAGACCGGTGATGTTGTCACATACAACTATATGAAAGACTACAAAGGAAACACACACAAATGTCTCATGGCAAAGGCCATGGTAGATAATGATGAGGGTCAAGCCTCTCCAGAAAAGGTGAAGGTAACTCCACATCCAAACCCTCCTCTATTTATTCCTACCACACCTAGTGATGAATATCTTGATGCTGAGGATCATGGTCATGAATATGAAATAAGTGATGCTATGTTTGCTAAAAATGGAGAAAGTCATGTGCTCTCTGAAAGGAAACAAGCTCATTATGTTTCGTATGATTATAGAGATGGTGAGTAAGCACACCATCTCCATCAAGGAACTCAAAACTCTCGTCACTGAGGAAAAAGGAAAAATGTGAAATCCTTGAGCGGAAAGTCCTATATGAGGAAGCACATAATGATGAATTGTGCTTAAAAATATGTGTAGACATTGATAGACACACTAAAGAATGTGAGCTCCTACATTTGTCTCTCAAGACAAAGGAAGAAGAGCTAAATCTCCTTACTAATAAGTTGGACGAACTCATGATCACTTATCTTGACACAATTGGGAAAGCCTATTCTGCTCCTATTATGAATGTTGATGCTTATGATACTAACCCCAATGATGAACTATCTAGCTTACTTGAGGATAATAGGGTGTTAAAGGCTCAAATTGAAAAATGGCTCATGTCATGTGCTCAAGGACAAAAGAACATCAATTAAGTGTTGAGTCAACACAAGGAGGTTGTGGACAAGTAAGTACTTGGATTTGATCGAAGCACAAGAAAGAGTAAGGTAGTGACACACAAGTCTACAACTCCCCTCAAGGAGACATTTGTGCGAGAAGGTCACAAGGAGAAAGGAAAGGGTAAGGTTGAGAAGGTTGTGAGTAGGAAGGCCACTAGGGGAAATCCTACTCCCAACAAGCCAAAAGAAATATTCATCCATCATATGTGCTTCATAAGAGAAAAGATGGAGATGTTTATGCTCAGTTTATTGGCCCTAGAAATGCTTTTTGGTTTTATGCAATTTGGGTTCCTAAGACCCTTGTTATTAACTTGAGAGGTCCCATTGTAAAATGGGTGGTTCTAACCAAGACTTGAATTGTGTGTAGGTTGCTGTCTCCGGTAGAGTCAAATGGGTGATTGATAGTGGTTGCTCAAATCATATGACCGGAGATGGAACACTTCTCATAGACTTCATGGAAGCTATTCGGCCATTTATGAGCATTGTCTTTGGTGAAGGGTCTAAAGGATAGGTACTTGGCTTGGGCAAGGTGGCTATCACCAATGACATGTCGCTTAGAAATGTCATGCTTGTCCAATCCCTAAAATATCACTTACTTTCCGTTCGTCAATTGGCTTATATTGGCTATGATACACTATTTGTAGTAATGGATGTGAAATTCTTTAAGATATATACTCTTGAAGTTGCCTTTGTGGGGGACTTGGATGGTAACCTTTACACGGTTGATTTCTCGAAAGAGAGCACATTCCATGCAGCTTGCCTCATGGCCAAGGCCGACAAGGGATGGCTATGGCATCGCCAGCTAGCCCATGCCGGCATGAGAAATATTCAAGATCTCTTAAATGGTGAACACATCCTTGGACTAACCAATGTATCTTTTGAGAAAGATCGTGTGTGTAGTGCATGCATAGCAGGGAAGCAACATCAATCAAAGCATCCCCCCAAGACCATAGTATCAAACTCAAGACCTTTGGAGCTCCTTCACGTGGATCTCTTTGGGCCTTCCTCATGGGACAGTCTTGGTGGGAAGAAGTATGGTTTTGTTATTGTTGATGATTACTCAAGATACACATAGGTGTTCTTTCTCAAGTCCAAGGACGAAACCAAAATCACCTTCATTTATTTTCCCAAGAAAGCTCAACGCAAGTTTGACAAAGAAATCTTGGAAATAAGAAGTGGCAATGGCTTCGAGTTCAAGAACTATACCTTGGAAGAGTTTCTTAGCGATGAAGGAATTGAGCATCAATACTCTGCACCATATTCCCCAGAACAAAATGGGTTAGCCCAGAGTAAGAATTGCACACTTGTGGAAATGGCGAGGTCCATGTTGTATGAGTACAGATCACCTCATAGCTTTTGAGAAGAGGTTGTCAACACAACATGTCATGCATCAAATCGTCTATTCCTTCGCAAGATTTTGGAGAAGACCCCATATGAACTCATAACTGGAAACAAACCATATGTCAAATATTTACAAGTCTTTGGTTGCAAATGCTTCATTCTCAACAAGAGAGAACAGTTAGGAAAATTTCAACCTAAAATAACCGAAGGAATATTTGTTGGTTATGGATCAAACTCCCATGCCTATAGGGTGTACAACAAATCCATTGGATGTGTTGTAGAAACTTGTGACGTGGTGTTTGATAAATTTAATGGCTCCCATAGGGAGCAAGTTGATCTAAGTGATGCATGTGATGAAGATCCTTCACAAGATATTTTGACCATGGGTGTAAGTGCTCTCCTTCCAATGGAACATATTCCTTGTGAAGATGCAAATAAGGACACAAGCACCGCTCATGCTCAAACTACTCCCACACAAACATCACCACAAGACCCCACCCCCCAAGAGGATTTCATAATCCAAGGACAAGAACTAGGTCCTACATGGGACTTACAATATCATCAAGCACCAGAACAAGAACAAGTTCATCATCCAGAACAAGAACAAGACCATGCACATGTCGATGATGATGATGAATCCCTTGGTGATGGTGAATTACAACAAATGATGCATGATGAACAAGACATTCCACCACAAGATCTTCCACCACATCCTACAGATCCACATGTTGAAGATGTTGATGATGGGAACAAAATTGAACCTCATGAAACCTTAACCTCCATCATGCCTCGCGTGGCTCAACGTGTTGATGTTAAGCAAATCCATACCGGCATATCGGAAGTTAGAGTCACCCATAAACAATTAACAAACTTCTATGCTCACTTTTCATTTATCTCTAGTGTTGTGACACTCAAGGCACAAGATATGTTGACGAACAACGACTGGCACATTGCAATGCAAGAAGAGTTGAATAGTTTTGAGTGCAACAAAGTATGGTCTTTAGTCAAAAGGCCAACTAAGTAACACAATGTTATTGGAACAAAATGTATCTTCAAGAACAAGCAAGATGAGCATGGTGTAACCATCATAAACAAGGCAAGGTTAGTGTCACAAGGGTACTCACAAGTTGAAGGTTTGGACTTTGATGAGACCTTTGCTCCCATTGCTCGTCTTGAATCAATTCGCATCTTACTTGCTTATGCTGCTTTCAATGGTTTTACTTTACATCAAATGGATGTGAAGAGTGCATTTATTAATGGTCCTCTACAAGAAGAGGTTTATGTATCACAACCACCCTGTTTCATTGAACCCGATCACAAAGACTATGTGTACAATCTTGACAACGCTCTGTATGGCCTCAAACAAGCACCTCGTGCTTGGTATGATCATCTTAAGAAGTTTTTACTCGATGATGACTTTGTGAGAGGGTTGACTGACCCTACTCTTTTTATTAAAAGGGAAAAGTGTGATTTATCTTATGCCAAATTTACGTAGATGATATTATTTTTGGTTCTTCTAGCATTCATTTATGCAAGAAGTTTGTGGAATCCATGACCAAGACTTTTGAGATGTCAATCAATGCGGACTTGGAGTTCTTTCTCTGTCTTTAAATCCAAAAATTTCAAGAAGGAATTTTATTGTCTCCAACCAAGTATCTCATGGACATTCTTGCAAAGTTTGGAATGACAGATGCCAGCCCATGCAAGACACCCATGGCAACCAAAAAAAATCTAACGAAGACACAAACGGTATCCCGTTTTACCCATCTCTTTACCTCTCTATGATTGGTTCATTGCTTTACCTTTGTGCATCTAGACCAGACATCATGTTAAGTGTAGGCATTTGTGCAAGATTTCAATCTACCCCTAGGGAGAGCCACCATAAGGCGGTTAAGCATATTCTTAGATACCTTGTTCACACCCCAAAGTTGGGTCTATGGTACCCCAAGGATGCCAAGTTTGATCTCATTGGGTACACGGATGCGGATTGGGCTAGAGACAAGGTGGGAAGGAAATCCACCTCCGGAGCATGCCAGTTTCTTGGACGCTCTTTGGTAAGTTGGTCCTCAAAGAAGCAAAATTGTGTCTCTCTATCCACTGCTGAAGCCAAATATATTGCAACTGCAAGCTGTGCAACACAATTGCTCTGGATGAGGAAAACTTCGAAGGACTATGGTATCACTTATAGAAATGTGCCTCTCTTATGTGATAATGAAAGTGCCATCAAGATTGCCAAAAACCCTAGTGATCATTCTCGCACCAAGCACATTGACATTCGTATCACTTATTAAGAGATCATGTGCAAAAGGGTGACATTGCTCTTGCGCATGTTCGAACGGATATACAACTTGCTGACATCTTTACCAAACCGTTGGATGAAGCTAGATTCTGTCAACTTAGGCGTGAACTTGGTATCTTGGAGCTTGATAACATTATGTGAAATTTTTGCACACCTGCTTACATTTACTTCATGTCGTGTCTAGGTGTAGGCGTGTCTTTATGGGGAGACATTCAACTCATGAGTACTCTCACCCTGTATGATGCATAAATAAACCAAACACTCTCAAAGTTACTTTGCTCACTTTTGTGACTTGGTGCTTTAAATGATGGAGTTGTGGCAATGGGCTCAAGGTTCCTATCTTCGTAGGGCCATAGCACATTTACTCACACATGGTTTCATAAGCCACCGCCCCTACTATGCATAATGTTAGAGCAGTTTTTGTTTTTACCTCAACTAGGGTCATCATTGCTTGGCATGGTCATGTATGTTATTTGTGTTATACTATCTTTCATCATCTTGTGACATGTGTGTCACCAAAAAACTGCCTCTATCCTATCTCCTCTCCCTACCTGGACCTGGCCCCCATTCTCTTTCTCGGATGTCCGATGTCTCTCGGTCGTCCGACGGCTTGACAGCCTCCGGTTGTCCGACTCCCCACGGACTTCCAACGACCCTCGGTCGTTCGACCATTCGGCTGCCCATATAAAAATTTGGGGCTCGAGGGTTGGGTAGTTTCCCTATTCCCCCGTGCCGCCCCCATCTCGCTCTCCTCTCCGGCACCACTGGGACGCCTGTCGGTGTCGAAACCAGCGGATCTCGGGTAGGGGGTCCCAAACTTTGAGACTAGGATTGATGGTAACAGGAGACAATGGGGACATGAGTTTACCCAGGTTCAGGCCCTCCAATGGAGGTAATACCCTATGTCCTGCTTGATTGTATTGATGGTGTAAGGGGTTATAGAGTTGATCTACCTCGAGATCGTATGTCTAACCCTAGATGAGTTGTCCTATACCTATACCCTTAAACCCTCTAGCTTATATAGGTGTCGAGGGTGCCTAGGGTTTACACATGGTCGGTTACATGCCGAAGAGATAAACTTGCCTAACTATTACATCAAACGTGAAGTGCAAGCCTTGTTTCTCGAAGCTTCCATCTACGACATTGGGGCCTTCAAATCCTTCGGTGTTCGGTAAGAAGCCCCCATAGTCCGGACCATAAAGATAGGTTGGATATCCGAGGACCCCCTAATCTAGGACTCCCTCAGTAGCCCCCGAACTTGCCTCCAACGCCAAGGGTATTCAGCTCTGACTGCTTCACGAACAGAGTCTTCGACTTGCGAGGTGAGTTCCTTCCTCCCGAATCGTAGTTCGGCCTCCAATGACAAGTAGTCTCCCACATAGTGGCACGTCCGAATATTGTAAATTGATCGGCTTTGAAGCCCAAACGTCAGGGATAAACAATGGCCCTCTGACGACCTTTCTAACGAAAGGTTACGGCCCACCACGACCGCCAGACCAGTTGCCTAGACTCGATTCGCGGTTTGAGGCCGTTTTAATCATCACGATCTATCAATATACCGATTGTGTCCCGTTTTAAACGGGATGTACTTAACCACGCGCACGCAATGGCTCGCGCGTCTCGAGAAGTGAAGGTATTCACGACGTGGTGAGGGGAATCCACATCAACAGGCCTCATAAAAAGAGAAGGAAAACCCCAAAAGATTTTCTACGCTTTCCATTCGACTTCTCCGCCTCCCATTCCCTTGCACCTCCAGAGCACAGATCTAGGTCTCTCCTCCACCACCTTCGATCTCGGCAATGGAAGACTCCAATGGCCAGTGGGAAGCTTCCACGGTCACCAACAATGACATACTCGACCTCAAGAAGGCCAGTTACCTCCCCGCGAACATTCCTCACTGCGCGGCGGAGGAGGGCCAAGTGATCCCCACCTCCAGGCCAGGCGAGAGGGTGGTGTTCATATCCCACTTCATCAGGGGGCTGAGATTCCCACTCCACCCCTTCGTTAGGGGGTTAATGTTCTTCTACGGCCTTGACTTCCATGACCTCCCGCCGAACTCCATTATGCACATCTCGGCGTTCATCCTCGTCTGCGAGGCCTTCCTATGCGTTGAGCCGCACTTCGGGCTCTGGCTGCAGGTCTTCAATATCAAGCCCAAGTGCGTCGGTGGCAAGCACGCGGACTGTGGTGGGGCAGTCATCAGCAAGCTCGCCCGCATTGGGTGGCCTTCAAGCACCTTCATCGGCACCATTAAAGGATGGCAAAAGGAGTGGTTCTACGTCACCGAACCACGAGAAGAGGGCCAACTCCCTGCCGCCGCATTCAGATACGGTCTCCCCCACCAGACTGGCTTCGTGGCCCGAAAAGGGCCTAGTCTGGGGTTCGGGCAAAGAGGTGACCGACCTGCAGAAGCGCCTATGCTCCCTGGCCGAGGAGGGCATCAAGCTAGCCGATGTGGTCCAGGTGATGCTCCAAAGATGCATCCTCCCCTGCCAGCGTCGGGACACTCCTCTATGGGCTCGAGAACTCGAAGCCGAGCCCATAGTCCAGAATCTCTTTTGCACTACGCGCGAGAAGCTGTGGAAGGCGCTCTTCAAGTCGATGAAGAGCTGGCCATCCGAGGAGGAGGACAAGGGTCTACACGCTGCGAAGCCAGACTCCGAGGTATGATTTCCCCCAGCTTGGTTGGCTCTATTACACAGAGAATCCCTTCATCCTCTTATCCGATATGTTCTGGCAGAGATGGCAGAAGAAAGCCATCAACATTAATAGTCCGGCTCCTCAGCCCAAAGACGAGAGGACCGGGATGTCAGCCAGGATGCTCGTTGTTAGTGCATCTAGTGCCCCTTAGTGATTTTGGTGTATTGAAGACTTATAGGTTAAGGAACTAATATGTTTGTGAGTGTACACAGGCTCTGTAAGTCGATGAGGAGTTTGATATATCCGGAGATTATCGACCCCTAAAAATGTATGTCTTCAACTGAAGACTTTGGTGAAGACTTTGTGAAGACTTTGCTGAAGACTTTGATAATTCCCTGAAGACTTTGAAAATGAAGAAGTTGGTGTGACCCTGAAGATATGAACGAGGACTATGAAGCATGAAGACTTTGCTTTTGTAGTTTCATTTCATTTCTTTGAGTCATAGGAAACACCGTACTGTTAAAGGGGGTCGAGGTAATACCAAGGAAAATTTCCAACTGATGCTCAACTCCAAAATCCTCAACCTATAAAATCCTTCGAGTGAAGCCTTTGGAAATCTCTTGCGGATCAGTCAAATTCATCAGTGACAAAGACGAAGTTCTTCTGGTCTCTGAGGAAATTGATCTGACTGAGGAGTTAGGATTTCGCCAGTGCGAATTGCCTACAAGTGAGGAACATGATAAGCCTGAGGACTTTCATAGTTCAAAATTCCGACCGTTGTTGTGCTTAGCGCCAGCTGTCCCCAATCATAACATCCACATAATGGTCATATCATTGGGTGCATTTATGTCTTATCATGTAAGGTTGCACCCTGGCTATAAATAGCCACCCCCCACAACCACTAGTTGGTTGGCTGCTCCGAGAGAGAAATGACACGTGTCATTTGAGAGCAACCCATCCTCCAAGGACTTTGAAAGAAAATCATCAGTGAGGAAAAACCCACAACCAAACCACCAAACTCAAAGTGATTGAGCATCACTGAAGAAATTCCTGTGTGGAACCGACGCTCGTTACCTTTCAGGACTATGCATCCTCCAGACGGCTAGGCGTCATGGTCTAGTGCATCCTGCAATCAATTGGGGATCACGAAGTGACCTTGGTCTAGAGCATCCAACAGTAAATTGTGGATCATCGGGTGACCAGTTTGTGAGGGTTTTGGAAGTCTACCCTGAAGACTTACCATGAGTGTTGTGCGAGGATTGTGTGACCTTAGCTCAAGGAGAATACGGTAAGGACTGTCTGTCCTCGAACTGTGTGTCCTCTGGTTTAAATACCAGGCCGCTCCAAACCTGACGTACGACTATCACAACAGTTGGAACCGGGTCATCAAACCATTGTCTTCATCGAGCTACCTGGTTCTATTTCCTCAACCCCTCTATTCCTCATAAACTTGTTGATAAAATTGATTGTTACTGTTTGAAGAATTTGACTGAAGACTTCCACAATTTCCTCACCTCAAATTCTTCAAGTTACCTTGTTCATCACTGCTTATCCTGTGTCACGCTACTTACTATTTGTGCATGTTTCATTTCATCATGAAGACTATGTTGTTACTATGTTCCTCATGCACTTGAGTACTTATTCCGCTACTAGTTATTCATCACATTTTAAAATTCCTCAAAGTTGAAATTCCTCAGGTGATAAATTTGTAAAAATCTCCTATTCACCCCCGTCTAGTCGATATAATGCACTTTCAATTGGTATCGGCAAGGAAATGGATTCTGAGGAAGAATCTGAAAAATATGAAGAAGAGGAAGAATCTGAGGTGGAATTAGAATCTGGTGTCGCTACCCTTGCTCTCGCTACTGCTTTCGTCAGCAAGTCCATCTTCAACGATGAAGAATATGACTACTCCAACGACTCTGACATCAGCAATGATGATTATGCTCCCACCTATTGCGTCATGGCAAAAGGCTCAAAGGTACACAAACATCATTCCTCTTCTGAATCGAGTGAAGGTGAATCTGATGAATTTGTGAAACCTAGCTATGCTAAACTTGTTAAACTTGCCACTAAGCAACAAAGTGCACTTGAAAAGCTTCAGAAAATGCTAGACAAAAGGGATGATCTGTTGAACAATGAAGTGGATCGGACTCAAACTTTGTCTGACGATCTCAAAAGTCTTCAGACAAAGTATGATAACATTTAGAGTCATCATAACGACCTGTTAGCCGATCACAAGAAGCTTTCTTATGAATTTTTCAAATAAAGCAAGATCTTGAGAAACTGAGGGTGTCGCATGAGGATCTCCAAAGGGAAAACAATTCCTTACTGGCTCAACAGATCAGTACCGCTTAGGAAGAATTTGTTCCACCTTGCTTG
Source organism: Hordeum marinum (assembly GCA_022496015.1). Classification (NCBI taxonomy): domain Eukaryota; kingdom Viridiplantae; phylum Streptophyta; class Magnoliopsida; order Poales; family Poaceae; genus Hordeum; species Hordeum marinum. Next base: position 362,803,322 of record CM039675.1, on the reverse strand, counting down.
AAATGCATCGAACGTGAAACAACTAATTCTTCACCTGAATGTTCAAATGCTTCTATTACTGCAAATTCTTCAACTATTCCTGTGGCCTCAAATTCCTCATCTGAGGATACCACAAGTATCACTGACGAAAATGCAGGGTTGAAGGAATTGTATGTGACAGGCATGTACAAAAGTCTCAAAGGGCATCAAACCCTTTGCGATGTCCTCAAAAAGCAGATTCTGAACAGGAACCCTAGGAAAGAGGGTATTGCCTTTGTGAGGAAACTCAATGCTGATGGATCCTACTGGAGACCTGAGCAGTACCCCAAAACCTCATGGGTTGCTACGAAAGGATCTCCTGTAGATCCATCCACTTTATCTAGCTTTACTTGTGAAACTTCATATTCCTCTAATGAGACACTTGACTCCAACTAAAAATTCTTCAAAAATCACAAAGGTGAAGTATTTGCTAGATTTGTTGGAACTAACTGCAGGAACGGTTCTCCTATGAAGAAAATCTGGGTTCCGAAGAGCTACCTACAAAATCTTCAAGTGAATGTCCTCACGACACCACTCATGAAGAATAGGAACCCCAGATCAAATTCCTCATATGGATCAAATTCCTCACTTGAACCAAATTCCTCAAATGGTCAAAAATATCATTCTCGCGCTAATGCTTCTGTTTCGCATGGAAAATCTAAGAGTTATGAATATGTGCATTATTCTTCAAACCATCATGTTCATAAGTCCTCAAAGAATTTCTTTGCTTATTCATTTGAGTACTCTAACCCTCGCCCTGTGAAACGAAGAGCACTTGCTTCAATGCCCCTCTTCTCATATGGTGCTCGCAAAATGATGAACTCTTTGCCACCCCTCCAGATGTGGGTGGTGAAGAAATTGAACTAATTTCTTATGCAGGGTCAGGTCTCCAGATGAATTTGAACATCTGATGAATTTGATGGAGACCTGAGGAAATGCTTGAAAGGACGCAAGCTAACCTTGTAGAAATGAATTCTTCATTTCTCACGTCCCCACACTACTTGCTCGCTATCTTGTGTGATGAAATCTTGTCTGATGAAATTGATGTCATATTCTTCACTCTGAAGCATATGAGTTCGTAAGTTGTACTAATTTTCATCTGCAGGATGATACTCCAAAAGCTACTGAGTGGGTCCTCGACAGTGGATGCACAAACCACATGACTGGTGACAAGAATCTACTGGTGAATTTTCCACTTGCTCCATCTCATCTGAAGCATATCACCTACATAGAGAAAGGAAAAAAGCAAGGTACTCGGTCTAGGTAAGGTTGCAATCTCAAAGGACCGAAATATGGATAAGGTGATGCTTGTCGAATCCCTTGGGTTCAACCTTATGTCTGTCTAATTGCTTTGTGATCTTGATATGATTGTCATATTTGGAAAATATTGTTGTGTTGTCATCATGGAATCTGACAATTCCAAAGTCTGCGAAGGCTTTAGGAGAGGAGACTTGTATATTGTTGATTTCTCTACAGGTCATTAGCCTGCCACATGCTTACTTGCAAAGTCCTCAGAAGGTTGGCTGTGGCATCGAAGAAACTTGCACACACTCGTGAAGAAAAAAACATGTAATTGGCATCAAAGGTGTCAAATTCCTCAAGGACCACCTCTGTGGTGCATGTGAGTCCGGAAAGATGACCAGATCCAAGCATCCCTCGAAGACAATCATGACCACAACACGACCTTTTGAATTGCTTCACATGGATCTCTTTGGTCCCACTCATTACTCCACACTAACAAATTCTTCAAGTTTCTATGGCATTTTCATTGTTGATGATTACTCTCGATACACTTGGGTGCATATTATTCTGTACAAGATTGAAGTGCAGGATGTCTTCAGACGATTTGCTTCAAGGGCCTCCACCAACTTCGGCGTCAAGATCAAGCATATTAGGAGTGATAATGGGACTGAGTTCAAGAACACTAATCTTGATGAATACCTTGATGAACTTCGTATTACTCATGAGTTATCTTCCCCTTATACTCCTCAGCAGAATGGCGTCGTGGAGTGCAAGAATAGGACTCTTGTTGAGATGGCTTGCACCGTGCTTGATGAATACAAGACTCCTCATCGCTTCTGGCCTCAGGCAATTGATACTGCATGCCACATCATCAACAGGGTATATCTTCACAAATTCTTCAATAAGACTTCGTATGAACTTATGACTGGCAAGAAACCCAATGTAAGTTATGTCAAAGTCTTCGGTGCAAAATGCTGGATTAGAGATCCTCACCACAGTTCAAAATTTGCACCAAAAGCACATGAAGGTTTTATGCTTGGTTACGGAAAAGACTCGCACACCTACAGAGTCTTCAACACCTACCACCACAAGGTTGTTGAAACTGTAGATGTGCAGTTTGATGAAACTGATAGCTCACAAAGAGAGCACCTGCCTTCTGTGTTAGATAAACAGTCTCCTAAGGAATCCATTAAGCTGAAGGCTACTGAAGACGCCATACCCACTGAGGAAGTCATTCCAACGAATGAAGACATTCATGCTGATACACCTGAAGAAAATGGTGTTGATGAAAATCCTCAGCCACGTCAACCTGCTCATCGAAGAGATGCAAATGAAGTGGACATTGAAAAAATCATCGATGACATCAATGCACCAGGTCCTCTCACTCGCTCAAAAGCTTCACATTTGACTAACTTTTGTGGGCACTTTGCTTTTGTCTCTATCATAGAGTCCACCAAAGTAGATGAAGCATTCAAGGAGCCTGAGTGGATTCAAGCTATACAAGAGGAATTGCATCAATTCAAGCTCAACAACATGTGGGAACTTGTCAAGCGGACATATCCTCGCAAGCATAACATCATAGGTACCAAGTGGATCTACCTCAACAAGCAAGATGAAAATGGCCTTGTGGTGAGAAATAAGGCTCGTCTTGTAGCTCAAGGCTACACACAGGTTGAAGGAATTGACTTTGATGAAACTTTTGCACCTGTTGCTAGACTTGAATCTATTCTCATATTGCTTGCTTATGCTAACCATCGTAATATCAACTTATATCAAATGGATGTGAAAAGTGCATTCCTCTATGGTAAGCTTGAGGAAGAAGTATATGTTGCTCAACCCCCAGGTTTTAAAGACCCTAAGCATCCTGACAAAGTCTTCAAACTCAACAAGGCCCTCTATGGACTCAAGCAGGCCCCTCGGGCGTGGTATGACACTCTGAAGGAATTCCTCATGAAGAAAGGCTTCGAACCGGTTCACTCGACCCAACTCTTTTCACAAAATCCTATGACAATGAACTGTTCATATGCCAAATATATGTAGACGATATTATCTTTGGTTGTACTAACAAACGTTACAGTGATGAATTTGCCTATATGATTAGTGAATAATATCAAATGTCTATGATGGGGGAGTTGAAATTCTTCTTAGGTCTTCAAATTCGTCAGCAAGACAATGGCATCTTCATCTCCCAAGAGAAGTACCTTAAGGATGTTCTGAGGAAATTCGACATGCAAGATTGCAAAGGCATCAAATCTCCAATGCCATCAAAAGGCCACCTCTGCACTAACAAAAATGGTAAATATTTCGATCAGAATGTATACCGCTCCATGATTGGCTCATTATTGTATCTATGTGCATCTAGGCCTCATATTATGCTAAGTGTTTGCATGTGTGCCCGATTCCAAGCAACACCGAAGGAATCACACCTCTAAGTGTGAAGAAATTAATGAAGAATTTGATTCACAGAACCCTATGACAATTGTATGCGGTGTCTGAAATCATCATTCTTATACGGTGGGTCATGCCACCAACCAAAGTTGAAATTCTTCAAAATTGAGTTTTTCGTCATTTTGCAAATTCTTCAAATTTTCAAATTCCTCAAGTTTGCAAAGTCCTCAACTTTTCAAATTCATCAACTTTTCAAATTCTTCAAACTATGAAACTCATGTTCTTCATTGATTATATACTTATATATTTGAGTTTTCAATGTCCTCAAGAGCATTCACTTATTGCTAATTCTTCAAGTTGATTTTCATCTAAGTGAATGTGATTGGACCCCTTCCCCCTCTATGCTAAACTCAACCCAGTCTGTTCACAAATTCTTCATATGCGTTCTACTTTGAAACTCGTTCAAAGTCTTCACTGTGTCCTTGACAGCTGAAGAATTTGCGAATGGAAACTTTGAAATTTTCACAATCAAAATTTTCGGAGGTTCCCGCTCAAAACGGTTCTGATTTCCACGACTAGATAACCCACGATCCCCCATTATCGCCACTTCTCAATACGTGGGTGACACCTGTCGCGTGGAGAGCAAGGGTCAGGGGCAATCCTGTCCAAAATATTCAGACAGATTGGTTTTCACGTCCTCTATAAATACCCCCTCCCCTTCCACTGTGCTCGGTTACTCCTCATCTCTTCTCTCTCTCCCGAGCTCCAACCTAGCGCCGCCGCTAAAGTCATCAATGCCGGTGTGGAAGAGCTTCACTGGCTCGACCTCACCGTCGCCGTACTTGCATCGGCCGCAGAAGTCTTCATTCCACCACCGCTGTAGTTGTCTCCCTCTGCCAAGCTAGGGCGTGGGAGAGCTAGACTGACGAACTTCCTCAATCTCATCTCATAGTTCGTCGTGTTCTTCATCAGGGTAAATAAAATTTACTTTTACTGCCCTTATTCGATCTTCAAGATTTCCCAAATCTTTAGAAAGGTGTTTATTCTTCAAGAATCTCATTCTAAAGCACCTTACATGTTCGTACACTTGATGACTTTCTCTAAGTTATGATTTTCTTCAAGATTCCTCAATTATGTGAATCCTCAAAATTTGCACAACTCTGGAACCTAAGAGAAAGAACACTTAGTGAAATTCCTCAAGACACCAATGGTCAAATTCCTCACACTTATTTTGATTGAAAAATTTCTGAGAACACATATGACCTCTTCAAATTACTCGCACCTATACTCTATTCACAGGTACAACATGTCCGCTGATGAATCACTAGGTTCTCATCAACTTAACTCATTTGTAGTGTTTCTTGAGGAAAAACTGTGTACTTCTTCAGAGTCCTCAAGATTTCAAACCTCAGCTGAAGAAAATGGCTGATGGGAAGAAGCCACAAAAAGGTGGAAAGAAGCCAGATGTGCACATTGCTTTTGAGATTCCAGATGACTTGTATGAGGAATATTGCACACCCAATGAAGAAACTCATGGCAAAGAGACAACTAAGCAGAGAAAGATTCATCTGCGGAAAATTGAGAGGAGATGGGCAAAGGAATGGAAGGAATATCATTATGTAACTCCAAAGTACATGACGAAATTCGCTGTGAAACCTCCATGCAGCAGGCCACCTTTGGCCCAAAACCAAATTGTTGATCCCACTAGTCTCAAAACTGGTGAAGACTTTCCTCATATATGGGAAAAACAGCAAGCCAAGCTCGCAAGGAAAGCCAAAGAGGCAGTGACGAAATTCAATGAAAACTCTGCTGCCACTGTTACTGCCGAAGCCTCATCTAGTGCTCCGAAGAAATTAATGTTGAAGAAATCTAATGTGAAGACAAGTTCTTTAGCCTCAAAACCATCACAACAGATTCCTCAAGTCCAAAGGCCTCAACCTTCAAAGGCCTCAGATGCTGGTACTGTTGCTGCTCAGTCCTCAGCTGCAGCTGCAAAGTCCTCAACCCGTGTGCATCTGGCATCATGTAAGAGGACTGAGGGATTCTCAAAAGTTCCAAAGATCTCGGCAAGCCCCTCTACTACACCAAAGTCTTCAACTAGCCCTACAGTGTTGAAGCTAAAGAAAACAGCTGGACGAGGTCAAAGACCAAGTCCTCACACAAGCAAAGCAGTGGTAACTGTACCCTCAGGATTTGAGGATGATGATGAAACTGATGATGAAGAATTGGAGGAAATCATGAGACAAAGTCAGCAAAAGGCTTCTATAGCCAAGGGTAGCTCTGTTCCTCTCATGCTGGATCCCAATATGATCCTAAACTTCATTGATATATGGCATGAGGATCCAAGCACCCCACTTTCCTCACTGAACCTGCCTCTTGGTGTGGACCATGTCCTCACTTATTTTATTGCTGAGGGAAAATGGAAACAAGATCAATCTCAGAGAGCTAAGAGGAACAGAGCTCGGAAAGAAAAATTTCTGAGGAATAACGTGATGAATTTGACTCAAAATCAACTCATCACAGTTCAGTCTGAAGTTTGCTCCCTCACTGAGGAACAAGAAAGGTATGATGCTGAATGGAAGGGCACCAAGGTCAGATTTGTCAGAGCAGCTCAAGATGCTGTTAAGGATCACAACACAAGGGTTGCAGCTCGATCACAACCTCAAATTCCTCAGGCTCATGAAACTGCTCAGCCTGCTGATGAAAATACTCCTGCGGCTGAAGAAGCTCAGCCTGCTGATGAAAATGCTCCTGCACCTGAAGAAACAGCTAGCGTTGCTGAAGAACATCAGACCGTTGATGAACATGCCAGGACAACCTCCACAGTTGTGCCTGAAGAAACTGCCATGCCAGCTGAAGCTTTTGCTACGTCTGAAGAAACTGAACCCACCAGGACAACTGTATCAGTCATGCCTAAAGTAACTAAGGCTTCTGAGGAAAAGACACTAAAGAGAAAAACATCAATTTCAGATTCCTCAGCTGCCAAGAAGTTGAATACTGTGAAAAGTTCTTCAACTGGACCCATTGATGCCACTCCAATCTCCTCTGCACCTTCCTATGAAATTATTCCTTTTGGGGTTGACTACGTCATCCCAGATGAAGAAGATGAAGATCATTCTGCTGCTTCTACAGAGCATATTGATGAAGAAATTGAAGTTGAAGAAAATGCTTCAACTCCTCGGGTATCATCGCCCCAGCCTCAGTTCATTGCTGAAGAGGCTAGAGTTGAAGAAATTGATGAGGATGTGGATATTGGCAATACAACTCCAATCATCAATGATGAATATTAGGAATCTTCTCACCTAATTCACCAATGACCACACCTCTGTCACTAATTCCTCAGTCCCCAGCCCAGACTAAAGAAATTCATGAAGAACCTGCTGACTTGGCCACCAAAGCCGCTGAAGAAATTCCAGTTGCATCAGCTGATGACTTTGCTGCTCCAACTGCTACTGAGGAACCTGCACTTCATGTTCCTCAGACTGAAGAAGTTCCTCCCATGCCAAAAGAGATCAAGGGTCTCTTCAATCCAAATCTTCTACTAAAGCCCAAAATGTCGTTCAAAGGCTCAACGTGCCCCAAATTCCTCAAAAGCATTTTCTTCAATGAGCGCATGTTCTTCACAGGTCCCAATCCTTATGACTCAACAAGGGCTGGACGAAGCAGATTATGGACTGCAACTCAGATGAACTACTATTCATCAGTCTTGTTCGACAAGAAGAAAGTCTTCGAGCACCATCAGATTCCTCATGCTGATATGGAAACACTTCCATCATTCACGCCTGTGCTCCAAATTCTTCATGATGCATGCATTCTTCCTTTCTGCGTAGACATTTGCGACTGGAATGAAGAACTCATTCTTCAATTCTATGCTACTCTGCACATCAATGGAAATTCCTCAGACATCAACTCCTGGGTTTTGGACTGGATGACAGGATCAACTCATTTCACTGCTCAAGCTTCTGAATTACTTCAGACTGTCCCAGTTCCAATTCCTTCAGATGAAGCTTGTCGATTGTTTGATGAACCTACACTTCCAAATCAACTGATGCAAGTGCTGATGAAGACATTGGCTCCTGGAAAGCCTCAACGGAAAACCTTCCTTATGAAGGATTTGCTATATGTGCCCAGGACAGTCTACCGCATACTCACAAATACTCTATGTCCTTAGAAGGGCCACAATTCTGAAGAAGAATAAGTGGAGGGAGTCATGAAGAATATGATCTTCAACATCATTCATGGGATTCCCATCAACTTCCACGAATTCTTCATGAGGACATTGGCCAATGCTACTTTAGCTCCATTTGAACAGAAGCCTTATGCACCTTGGATCATGAAATTCATCAGGGCAAAGTCCTCAATTCCCTTCAAGGCTGATTTTTATAATCACTTTGGCTTCCTTCCTCCAATCGAAGTCATCGAGAGAACAATTGACTCACTGGAAGGAAAAGGCAAGGTTGTCATTGATGAAGGCACTCGTCCATTGGATGGACAGTTTCGCAAAGCTGCTTCCTTCTCCACCAATGAGGACACTGCAACTTAGGACTCGGAAGCAAAGGCCTCATCTCAAAAACCTCAAGAATCTGCCCCATGTGTGATGACTGATCGTGAGCTTCTAATAAGTCTTCATCAGAAGGTCGATCGCAATCACAAGTGGGTGAAGCATCAACTTGGTTACATTGTGCAAAACATGACTGTGACGCATAACACTGTGAAGATGAATCACTACTATGCACATGAAAACCTCAACCGCACTTGGGCCATATTGTCTCACCTCAAGTCTCCTAAAGAACTGAATAAGCTGGATCTTGAGGAAAATCCTGACTGGGCTCGTCAACCAAACAAGAAATTCAAGAAAGTCCAAGTTCCTCTGATGGTCACAAGTTCATATTCTTCATCACATGAGAGAGATGAAGATGAAGACATTGACGACACTGCAGCAGGCCCTGCATCGACAAACAACCTAGACAACATTAGCGCTCCTTCCTCACCAACACGATGAACTTCTTCAAAGGGGCGTTAGTCCTCACTTTTTCGTCCCTTTTGGTCTTCGATGACAAAGGGGGAGAAAATTTGAGTTAGTCTTCAAGCGAGTCTCCATATATATGGGCTATTTTTGTTTAAGTTACAACTCTCGCTCTTCTGAAGTTTTTTTGATTGAGTTATAAACTTAAGTCCGATGGTGGTCTGACACTTTTGAACTATTTCCTAGCATGTTTATCTCCTCAAGTATCTTAATGCATACATGCTGAATTTCGTCATACACCATTTTCCTCATGCATTTCAAATTCTTCATATCATATGTTCAAATGCGTGTATGAATTATAAGATATAGGGGGAGTTCTCCATGTTTTAACCTGCCATGTGCATTTGTAGTCCAAAGCAAATTCCTCAAATATGCACATCTTTAGGGGAGTTCTTCTATATCTTGCAATCAAATTCCTCAAACTCAGTACTTTCACTTCATATGTTTATCCCCGTTGAAAACTTAACCTGTTTGTCATCAATCACCAAAAAGGGGGAGATTGTTAGTGCATCTAGTGCCCCTTAGTGATTTTGGTGTATTGAAGACTTATAGTTTAAGGAACTAATATGTTTGGGAGTGTAAACAGGCTCTATAAGTCGATGAGGAGTTTGATATATCCGGAGATTATCGACCCCTAAAAACGTATGTCTTCAACTAAAGACTTTTGTGAAGACTTTGTGAAGACTTTGCTGAAGACTTTGATAATTCCCTGAAGACTTTGAAAATGAAGAAGTTGGTGTGACCTTGAAGATATAAATGAGGAATATGAAGCATGAAGACTTTGTTTTCGTAGTTTCATTTCCTTTCTATGAGTCGTAGGAAACACCATACTGTTAAAGGGGGTCGAGGTAATACTAAGGAAAATTTCCAACTGATGCTCAACTCCAAAATCCTCAACCTATGCAATCCTTTGAGTAAAGCCTTTGGAAATCTCTTGCGGTTCAGTCAAATTCATCAGTGACAGGGACGAAGTTCTTCTGGTATCTGAGGAAATTGATCTGACTGGGAAGTTAGGATTTCGCCAGTGCGAATTGCCTACAAGTGAGGAACATGATAAGCCTGAGGACTTTCGTAGTTCAAAATTCCGATCATTGTTGTGCTTAGCATCAACTGTCCCCAATCATAACATCCACATAACGGTCATATCATTGGGGGCATTTATGTCTTATCATGTCAGGTTGCACCCTGGCTATAAATAGACACCCCCCATAACCACTAGTTGGTTGGCTGCTCCGAGAGAGAACTGACACTTGTCCTTTGAGAGCAACCCATCCTCTGAGGTCTTTGAGAGAAAATCATTAATGAGGGAAAACCCACAACCAAACCACCAAACCCAAAGTGATTGAGCATCACTGAAGAAATTCCTATGTGGAACCAACGCTTGTTACCTTTGAGGATTGTGCATCCTCCAGACGGTTAGGCATCATGGTCTAGTGCATCCTGCAGTCAATTGGGAATCATGAAGTGACCTTGGTCTAGAGAATCCAGCAGTAAATTGTGGATCGCGGGGTGACCAGTTTGTGAGGGTTTTGGAAGTCTACCCTGAAGACTTGCCACGAGTGTTGGGCGAGTACTGTGTGACCTTAGCTCAAGGAGAATATGGTAAGGACTATGTGTCCTGGGACTGTGTGTCCTCTAGTTTAAATACCAGGCCGCTCCAAACTAGACGTACGACTGTCATAGCAGTTGGAACTGGGTCATCAAACCATTGTCTTCATCGAGCTACCTAGTTCTATTTCCTCAACCCCTATATTCGTTGTAAACTTCTTGATAAAATTGATTGTTACCGTTTGAAGAATTTGACTGAAGACTTTCACAATTTCCTCACCTCAAATTCTTCAAGTTACCTTGTTGATCACTGCTTATCATGTGTCATGCTACTTACTATTTGTGCATGTTTCATTTCATTATGAAGACTATGTTGTTACTATGTTCCTCATGCACTTGAGTACTTATTCCACTACTAGTTATTCATCACATTTCAAATTCCTCAAAGTTGAAATTCCTCAAGTGATGAATTTGTAAAATTCGCCTATTCACCCCCCCCTCTAGTCGATATAACGCACTTTCACTCGTGGAGAAGCCTTACGAGGATCCCATCAAAAAAGAGAAGAAGAAGAAACCAGGTCAGGCTGGCCTTCGTATCAAGGACCAACCTAATGTTGCATCCGAAGACACCCCCGCCTCCTCAAGTCAGGAGGAGGCCGAAGAGGAGGAAGAAGAGGAGGAGGAGGTCGAGAGCGAGGGGGAGGCAACTTCCCCCGCACCAAGAAGAGAGCGGGGTCTTTGCACACCCCGGGGCCGGCAGCTTCTCCAGCCCCGAAGGGGGCGCGACAGGTGTGGGTGGTTTTGTCCGACGATCGCTTGGACTCGAGCTCCGCGTCCGAAGACCCCGAGGAGGTTCCACGAAGGAGCCTAAGGGTCAAGGCCCCTCCATCCAAGTTAGGATCCGAAGGCCCTTCTACCCATTACTAGTAGGTTTAGAGTTTGCTAACATGCAGGTTGTTGGTCCAACGGCCCCCTTGCGTGTTATCCCCACCGAGGTAGTATCGGATGGGGAGACCCCGCCTGCCGAACTGGCAGAGGGCGGGGATGCCTCGCACCCCACCACTCCAAGCGCCACAAAGGACATCGTGGAGGTGTCGTCCCAGCCTACTCCAATGGAGGGAGACACAGGGGGCAAGGGAGAAAGCACCGTGGACGAGGCTAACGCTTCGGCCACCAAAGACCAGGGGACAATGCCTCGCCCGGACACCAAGGAGGCCAGACGGACGGGCAATCAGTCCCCTCCATGGACATCTCTGGAGCGCACTGCACCTACGGAGGCACCAGTCCAATCCTCGGTGGGTGATCAGGAAATCCGATCATCCCCGGCACTGCCGACCAACAGGTGGTTGGACATGGAGGAGTCTCTATCGAGCACCTCCAGCACCGAGGATCACCGCACCCTTATGGGTGCGGTACTACAAAGCGTCCAGTCTGTTGACAATGGACTGAAGGAGGCCTTCAAAGGACTCCTTGCGGGCTTTCCAGTAAGTCGACCGATATTTCGCTAAGATTTTTATTTATTCGTATTGTATACATGGCAGCTCCCGAGCCCTAGGTGAGGTGAACAAGTTTACCTAGGTGTCATATCTATAACTCGGGAAGTGAGTGCCATTGTGATGTATGCATTGTGTGTATAATGTAGGCTTCATCATCAGTGGCAGCCAAAAACGGTGCTGAGCTGGATGAGCTACATCGGAAGATCAAGCGCTCTGAGGATGAGGTGGAAGCCAACAACAAGAGGTTCGACGAGGTATAGGGTAATTCCAAACTAAATCCGAATACTTTCCCCCGAATATTGTCAATGCAGATTGCTTTTATATAAAGTTTTATCATTTTGCAACTTCGTCGAAAGAGATCGAAAAGCTCAAGGCCGAGATTCAACGTGCCAAACACGAAGCGGCCATTGAGAAGGTGGCTGCCAAAGAAGCGGCCACCGCACTCTCCGCCCTATGAGCCACCAGCGATAAGCACCATGCTTGTGTGGTGGAGATACAGGATGAGCTCAAGGATGCTAACAAAAAGTGTGAGGCCTTGGAGCAAAACAATAAGGCGAGCTCGGCCGAATTGTCCACCATGAAATCCGATCTCCAGAAGGAGCGGATGGACAGACAGTTCTTCGAGGAGCAAGTTTGCCAAGCCAAGGAGATCGATGGTAAGCCATACTCCCTAAAGTGTGTATTCAGGGATAGCAAATTCGAATTGATGACCCGGGTGTGGTGATCCTCAGGCGCATCCGCCGATCTCCAAAAGAGCATGGTGGATGCCAATCAGTTGTTCGCCTCACGGGGAGAGGAAGACGAAGCTCGGATTCTGGGCATAGTTTGGAGGCCCCGAGCATCCTCCTCTGCTGGTGGAGCAGTTGAAACAGATAATGGAGCTGCACTAGATGGCGAAGCCGGCCATGAAGGACCTCTGCATCCGCTTATGGCCCGATGAGCCACTCCCAGGCAGTTACTTCGTCCTAGTGCACAGACTGATGGCTGCCACGCCCCGCCTCGACGCCGTCAAGTGCTCCTCTTGCATTGAAGGAGTCCGGATGGCCCTTGCCAAGGCCAAAGTGCACTGGCTGGGCTCAATCTGATGAAGGTCGCCACCAACCCACCGCCACCTGGGAAGGATCATTGATGCCCCGAGTAAAAAAATTCCTACGCACACACAGATCTATCCATGGTGATGAGAATCTACGAGAGGGAGAGTGGATCTTCGTACCCTTGTAGATCGCTAAGCAGGAAGGGTTAAGAAACGCGGTTGGTGTAGTCGAACATCTTCGCGATCCAAATCGCTGAGCGTCCCGCGATCTCATCACGATCCGTCCCGCGATCCAATCACGATCCGTCCCGCGAACTCTTCACGATCCGTCCCGCGAACTCATCACGATCCGTCCCGCGAACTCATCACGATCCGTCCCGCGATCTCATCACGATCCGTCCCGCGAACTCATCACGATTTGTCTCGTGATCTTGCTCACGATCCTTCCGATCTAGCGCTAAACGAACGGCACCTCTGCGTTCAGCACACGTACAGCTCGATGACGATCTCCGCCTTCTTGATCCAGCAAGAGGGAGCGGAGAGGTAGAAGAGTTCTCCGGTAGAGTGACGGCGCTCCGGCGATGGTGGTGGAGCTATTCCGGTAGGGCTTCGCCTAAGCACTGCAGAAATCCGATCTAGAGGAGAAACTATGCACTAGAGGGTAGGGTTGCACGTGGCTGGAAATTCTGTCCAAAACCCTAAAACCCTCTAGTATATATAGGAGGAGAGGAGGAGAGGAGGCAGCCTTGGCTTCCAAGCCTAGGAGGCTTGGACAAACCAGGAGGGAGGAGTCCACCTCCTCCACTCCTAGTAGGATTAGGACTCCTTCCTTATTTTGCCCTTTTTGCCTTTTTCCACCTTTTTCCTTTTGGGATTTTCTTCCCAGCCGCATGGGCCTTGTGTGGGACTTCCACCAGCCCACTAAGGTCTGGTATTCATCCTCCCACATCCCATGTAGCCTCTTGGGTAGAAATACCCCTCCCGGTCGTCTCCCGGTACACTACCGATGAGCCCAAAACTTTTTCGACGACCAAAATAGGACTTCCTATATATCAATATTTACCTCTAGACCATTTCGGAGCTCCTCATGATGTCTGGGATATCATCTGGGACTCCTAAAAACCTTCGGTCACCACCATGCATAACTCTATACTACCGAAACATCACCGAACCTTAAGTGTCAAGACCCTGTGGGTTCGAGAACTATGTAGACATGACCGAGACACCTCTACGGTCAATAACCAATAGCGGGACCTGGATGCCCATATTGGTCCCTACATATTCTACGAAGATCTTTATCGGTCGAACCTCTATGTCAAGGATTCAGTTAATCCCGTATGATGTTCCCTTTGTTCTTCGGTATGTTACTTGCCCGAGATTCGATCGTCGGTATCTCCATACCTAGTTCAACCTTGTTACCGGAAAGTCTCTTTACTCATTCCGTAATACAAGATCCCGTGACTAACACTTAGTCACATTGCTTGCAAGGCTTATTGTGATGTTGTATTACCGAGTGGGCCCTGAGATACCATTCTGTCACACGGAGTAACAAATTCCAGTCTTGATCCATGCCAACTCAACAGACACCCTCGGAGATACCTGTAGAGCACCTTTATAGTCACCAAGTTACGTTGCGAATATACACTATATCTACTTTCAAACAATTCGGACTTGTGTTTCATTAAGCAAATATACACTATATCTACTCAAATCATCAGTGAAGGTAAGAAAATAACGATATCCACCGCACGCTATAAGACTCATTTGATTGCATACATCAACATGTATCATTTCCAATAAGTCACTTGCTCACTCCATCAAACAAGAAAACGGGGTCCTTAGTCATCTTGACCAAGAGGCATGGTTCGCATGTCTCAACCGATTCGAAATCGAATGAGTCCAAAAGATCCATCAGCATGGAGTTTCTTCATGTGTTTTATACCAATATGACATTTAGCGGCAGTGCCACAAGTATGTGGTACTATTATTATTACATTGTATCTTTTGGCATCAATGTTATGAACATGTGTATTACTACGATCAAGATTCAACAAACCACTCTCATTGGGTGCTTGACCATTGAAGGTATTATTCATGTAAACAGAATAACCATTATTCTCTAACTTAAATGAATAACCGTGTTGCAATAAACACGATCCAATCACGTTCATGCTCAACGCAAAACACCAAATAACATTTATTAGGTTTGTCACAAATCCCGAAGGTAGAGAGAGTGTGCGATGTTGATCACATCAACCTTGGAAACATTTCCAACACACATTGTAACCTCACCCTTAGCTAGTTCTCCGTTTATTCCGTAGCTTTTATTTCGAGTTACTAACATTTAGCAACCGAACCGGTATCCAATACCCAGGTGCTACTAGGAGTACTAGCAAGGTACACATCAATAACACGTATATCAAATATACTTCTGTCGAGGTTGCCAGCCTTCTTATCTACCAAGTATCTAGGGTTGTTCCGCTTCGGCGACCGCTCTCCTCATAATCGAATCACTTAGTCTCGGGTTTGGGTTCAACCTTGGGTTGCTTCACCGGAGCAGCAACTGACTTGCTATCCATGAAGTTTCCCTCCTTGCCCTTGCCCTTCTCGAAACTAGTGGTTTTACTAACCATCAACACTTGATGCTCCTCCTTGATTTCTACCTTCGCGGTGTCAAACATCGTGAACAGCTCACGGATCATTATCTCTATCCCTGGCGTTTATAGTTCATCACTAAGTTCTAGTAGCTTAGTGACAGTGACTTGGAGAACAATATCAATCACTATCTTATCTGGAAGATCAACTCTCACTCGATTCAAGCGATTGTAGCACCCATACAATCTGAGCACATGCTCAACGATTGAGATATTCTCCTTCATCTTAGAGGCAAAGAATCTTGTTGGAGATCTCATATCTCGCAACACGGGCACGAGCCCGAGATCCTAATTTCAGCTCTTAGAACATCTCATATGTTCCATGATGTTCAAAACGTTTCGGAGCCTCAATTCTAAGCTGTAATGCATGACGCACCAAACTATCAAGTAGTTATCAGAACGTGTCTGTCAGATGTTCGCAACATCTACAAACAAGGCTAGAGGGATTGGCGCACCGAGTGGTGCATTAAGGACATAAGCCTTCTGTGCAGCAATGAGGACAATCCTCAGATCACGGAGATAGTCCGCAATATTGCTACCATCATCTTTCAACTCTATTTCTCTAGGAACATATAAAAATTCAAGGGAGCTACAGCGTCATCTTGTAATCTACAACATAGTTTGCAAAGACACTACTGACTATATTCATGATAATGAGTTCAATTAATCATATTACTTAAGAACTCCCACTCAAATTGACATCCCTCCAGACATTCGAGTGATACATGATAAAAATTCACCAACTCAAGTCCGATCATCACGTGAGTTGAGGTGGTTTCAATGGTGAACATCATCATGTTGATCATATCTACTATATGACTCATGTTCGACCTTTCCGTCTCTTGTGTTCCAAGGCCATGTCTGTACATGCTAGGCATGTCAAGTTTAACCCGAGTGTTCTGCATGTGCAACACTGGCTTGCACCCGTTGTATGTGAACGTAGAGTCTATCACACCCGATCATCACATGGTGTCTCAACACGACGAACTTTTGCAACGGTGCACACTCGGGGAGAACACAATTCATCTTGAAATGTAAGTGAGGGATCACCTTATAATGTTACCGTCGTCCTAAGCAAAACAAGGTGCATAAAAGGATTAACATCACATGCAAATCATAAGTGAAATGATGGCCATGAACTTGTGCTTTTGATCTCCATCTTTAATGCACCGGCATGATCTCCATCGTCACCGACAAGACACCATGATCTCCATAATCTTGATCTCCATCAACGTGTCGCCATCGGGGTTGTCGCGCCCAACATGCTTCTACTACTATTGCTACCGTTTAGCGATAAAGTAGAACGTTACATAGCGCTTAATGATTGACACGCAAGTCATACAATAATTAAAGACAACCCTATGGCTCCTGCCAGTTGCCATACTCATCGACATGCAAGTCATGATAATCTTTACATCACATGATCATCTCATACATCACATATATCACATCATGTAATTGGCCACATCACATCACAACATACCCTGCAAAAACAAGTTAGACGTCTTCTAATTGTTGTTGCATGTTTTACGTGGCTGCTACGGGTATCTAGCAAGAACAATTCTCATCTACGCAAAAACCACAATGGTGATACACTTGTTGCTTTTCAACCTTCTCAAGGACCGCCTTTGTCGAATCCGGTCCAACTAAAGTGAGAGAAACTGGCACCCGCAAGCCATCTATGCAACAAGTTGCGGTCGAGGGAACCGGTCTCTCATAAGCGTACGAGTAATGTTGGTCCGGGCCGCTTCATCTCACAATACCGTTGAACCAAAATCCGACCAAGGGAGGAAGCAATCTAAGCATCAACGCCCACAAACCTTTTGTGTGCTACTCGAGACCTCATCTACACATAGACCTAGCTCATGATGCCACTGTTAGGGAACATCGCATAGGAAACAAAAAATTTCCCACGCACACGCAGATCTATCCATGGTGATGAGCATCTACGAGAGGGAGAGTGGATCTACGTACCCTTGTAGATTGCTAAGCGGGAAGCATTGTGAAACGCGTTTGGTGTAGTCGAACATCTTCGCGATCCAAATCGTTGAGCGTCCCGCGATCTCATCACGATCCGTCCCGCGATCCAATCACGATCCGTCCCACGAACTCATCACGATCCGTCCTGCGAACTCATCATGATCCGTCCCACGATTTCATCACGATCCGTCCCGTGAACTCATCACGATCCGACTCGCGATCTTGATCACGATCCTTCCGATCTAGCGCCGAACGGACGGCACCTCCGCGTTCAGCACACGTACAGCTCGATGACGATCTCTTCCTTTCTTGATCTAGCAAGAGGGAGTGGAGAGGTAGAAGATTTATCCGGCAGCGTGACGGTGCTCCGACGATGGTGGTGGAGCTATTCCGGCAGGGCTTCGCCTAAGCACTTCAGAAATCTGATCTAGAGGAGAAACTATGCACTAGAGGGTAGGGTTAAACGTGGCTGAAAATTCTGTCCAAAAACCCTAAAACCCTCTAGTATATATAGGAGGAGAGGAGGAGAGGAGGAAGCCTTGGCTTCCAAGCCTAGGATGCTCGGCTGAACCAGGAGGGAGGAGTCCACCTCCTCCACTCCTAGTAGGATTAGGACTCCTTCCTTATTTTGCCCTTTTTTCCTTTTTCCACCTTTTTCCTTTTGGGCTTTTCTTCCCAGCCACACGGCCTTGTGTGGGAATTCCACCAGCCCACTAAGGGCTGGTATTCATCCTCCCATAGCCCATGTAGCCTCTTGTGTCGAAATACCCCTCCCGATGGTCTCCCGGTACACTACCGGCACTCCTGATACACTACCTATGAGCCCGAAACTTTTCTGGCGACCAAAATAGGACTTCCTATATATCTATATTTACCTCCGGACCATTCCGGAGCTCCTCGTGACATCCGGGATCTCATCCGGGACTTCGAACAACCTTCGGTCACCACCATGCATAACTCTATACTACCGAAACGTCACCGAACCTTAAGTGTGCAGACCCTGCGGGTTCGAGAACTATGTAGACATGACCGAGACACCTCTATGGTAAATAACCAATAGTGGGACGTGGATGCCCATATTGGTTCCTACATATTTTACGAAGATCTTTATCGGTCGAACCTCTCTGTCAAGGATTCAGTTAATCCCGTATGATGTTCCCTTTGTTCTTCGGTATGTTACTTGCCCGAGATTCGATCGTCGGTATCTCCATACCTAGTTCAACCTCGTTACCGGCAAGTCTCTTTACTCGTTACATAATACAAGATCCCGTTACTAACACTTAGTCACATTGCTTGCAAGGCTTATTGTGATGTTGTATTACCGAGTGGGCCCTGAGATACCATTCTGTCACACGGAGTAACAAATCCCAATCTTGATCCATGCCAACTCAATAGACACCCTCGGAGATACCTGTAGAGCACCTTTATAGTCCCCAGTTATGTTGCGATGTTTGATACACACAAGGCACTCCTCTGGTATCCGTGAGTTGCATGATCTCATGGTCATAGGAACATATACTTGTCATGCAGAAAACAGTAGCAATAAACTGACACGATCATATGCTACGTTTGTAGTTTGGGTCTTGTCCATCACACCATTCTCCTAATGATGTGATGCCGTTTATCAAATGACATCTCATGTCCATGGCTAGGAAACCTTAACCATCTTTGATCAACGAGCTAGTCTATTAGAGGCATACTAGGGACATGGTTTTGTCTATGTATCCACACATGCATCTAAGTCTCCGATCAATACAATAATAGCATGGATAATAAACTTTTATCATGAACAAGGAAATATGATAATAACTAATTTATTATTGCCTCTAGGGCATATTCCAACAGTGTCGCAGTGTTTGGGTGAAAAATGTATTTGAACGAGCTTGTAATGTGTCCGAAGACTCGTGATAACTTTTAATGATACTAGTATCTTCTCTTATATGGTTTTGTATTCCTCTATAACTCATGTGTGGTCGCTTAATACTAAAAGATGCGAGTCGTCGGCTTCAGCCCCCATGTAGATACTACCTAGGGTGTCTATACAATTGCACTGTGTCCCTTAGCCGTATTAATGGAACCCGAAGGCGGTGTAGTGCGGCAGACTAGGCAATCAGACTATAGTGCTTTATTTCTTTCAGTTAACCAAAGGGGCATGAAAAGGACTATGGGAAGCGTACGATTAGCCACCGGAGTGTTTGCGATGTTCGGACGAACCGAGGCCGAAGCCCACATCATACTGTTTGCGCAAAAAGGCAAATTCCTCATATAACACGGAATAACCGCTTACCAGGATTGAAGTATAATACTTCTAACTTCGGGTTCACAGATCGGATCACGCATACTATGATAGTCCATTTTCGGCTTTCTCCCCTGAGGTGCTTGACCGGACTATCCAGAAGCACAATCGCAGGGGTGCTCCCTTTGCCCATTTAGCCGAACGACCAGAACATAAAGGGGCAAGCATAGGAGCCAGGCAACCCAACTTAATGACCAAAGACATAGTTCGGAACCGATGCATATAAAGCAAACGCTAAGACGCCAAACACACGATAGTTAAGGCGACTTATGTTTGAAATCGAGCCCCCGGTCTATTGGCTGGTTACCTCGCATCATACCGAACAGGTTCACGATAAGAGGGAGAAAGGAGAAAAAAATATGTGCCAAAAACAGGACAAATGAGGCGTACTTGCGCCACGCAATTTTGCATTTTCTCAACAGCTCTTATAACTCGGATTGCCAAAACAACTGTTTACAGGTATGCGAAAGAAAATAAGAAATAACATCCTACAGGAGTTGTTGTACCAGGGATCTTCAATTGGTGACCTGACGTCCTCGATATGCCCCCTAGTTGACTCCTGCTCTTGGAGGCAGCTTGATGGGTGTTAGTGCGGGCGGATCTTGCGAACAAAATCTTGAGAGGCCGCGACATTAAAAGTGAGCTTTGCGCCGTAGGCAGGCTCTTTTAGGAGCGCCTGCATCTTGTTCCAAGACGTATTGGTGGTAGTAGGCGGGGGCATCCGAACACCCACCTTTATTTCCCCATCGCTTCCCATGGAATCTTAGGTGCGAAATTGTTCCTTCTTAGCACCTACTTTGCTGGTCCTTAAATTGTGCGGTGGGGGAGAGTCCCTATAGAGGGGAATAGGAAGGATCCGAGTTATCGATCATAATCCGAACTCGCTTCCCAGCTTTATGTGCCTTTATGGTGGATATTGGAGCTTGCCGATCTTCTTTATAACTGAATTCGGCCGCTAGGGCCAGTGCATGCTCCTCAGTCCTATGGGAGCGCTCGGTATTGCAGTTGACAGTAATGACCCCCTTGGGGCCTGGCATCTTGAGCTTGAGGTATGCGTAGTGTGGGAACACATTGAAACGAGCTAACGCTGTCCATCCAAGCAGCGCGTGATAGCCGTTGTGGAAGGGCACGATGTTGAAGATCAAGTCTTCGCTACGAAAGTTGTCGGGTGAGCCGAACATGACCTCTAGAGTAACTGAGCCCGTGCATGGGGCCTCAATGCCCGGGATAACTCCTTTGAAGGTAGTGTTGCTAGGTTTGATCCTTGATGGACCAATGCCCATCTTTTTCACCGTATCTGAGTAGATCAGGTTAAGGCTACATTAGGACCTTTGTGAGGTGATACCCATCTATAATGGGATCTAGGACGACGACCTCCGAACCGCCATGACGGATACTGGTTGGATGATCACGCCGATCAAAGGTGATCGGGTATGCCAACCATGTGTTGTACTTTGGGGCCATGGGTTCCACCGCGTATACTTCCCGGAGTGCGCGCTTCCTCTCCTTCTTCGGTATGTGGGTTTACACATGGTCGATTACATGCCAAGGAGATAAAGTTGCCTAACTATTACATCAAACATGGAGTGCAAGCCTTGTTTCCCGAAGCTTCCATCTACGAGATTGGGGCCTTCAAATCCTTCGGTGTTCGGTAAGCAGCCCCCACAGTCCGGCCCATAACAATAGGTCGGCTATCCGAGGACCCCCTAAACCAGGACTCCCTCACTGCCGCCGGCCAATCTCCTCCATCCTTGTGTCCCGAGGTAGATCTCCTCCTTCCCTATCTTCTCCACTAGCCCTTTCCTCGCAGTTTTGCTTTTGGTGGTCAGGGAGCCTCAGATTCCCTTCTCTATCTAAGGTTTTCTCATCGTGGTTGTCGGGGATTCATGAAAGCACAATTTGCTCCCTTGGTGGTTTTGATAATTCATGACAACATACATTGTCTCTTGGACTAATACTTTCATCTTGTGTATTTCAGGTAAAGTCCACAGAGAGATGGGTTGGCAAAAAGGAGTGTGGAGAGTATCCCCATGAAGAATAAGTTGAAGGAAATAGTTTGGCAAAGCTTCAAGGAAAGAGGATTCTACATTTTACCTTTGTGAGAAATCACTTTGAGTCCATAGGAAAGCCAATACTATTAAAAGGGGGTAAGGTACTGTTGGTGAACAAAATGCTCATACGTGCACAAGTGATAGTCACCACATACACCCACAAGCTCTTCCACAAAAGTCTGTTCAAAGCCACATATCCAAAATCGGTGCAACCAACACTTTCCACTCGGTGCCACCGATTCTCAGCCTCAGAAAAACTCAGCCAAACCCTAGCCCTTCGGTGCATCCGATTCCATTTCAGTGCCACCGAGTTTGGGTTGCCAACTTCCTGTTATGCAAATTCACAAAATTGGTCCGACCGAGTTTGTTGAATCGGTGTCACCGAGTCTGGCAATCTAACCGTTGGTCACCTTATCTGTGCAACCGAGTTTTATGCATCGGTCTCATCGAGATTCAAAAGTTGCTACCTTTGAGGCAACTCGGTACCACCGATATTAACACATCGGTGTCATTGTGTGTGACTTATTGGGTGTAATGGTTGGATTTTTGGAGATGCCTATTTATACCCCTCCACCACCACCTACTCGAAAGAGAAGTCCTCGGAACAGTTCCCCACTCATACCTACTGATTTTCTGAGAGAAAGAGAGCCACCTACTCATGTGTTGAGATCATGCCATTCCATTCCTACCATATGAATCTTGATCTCTAGCCTCCCTATGTTGCTTTCCACCCAATCAATCTCTTCCACCATAGCTAAATCTGTGAGAGAGTGATTGTGTGTTGAGGAGTCTATCATCTTGAAGCACAAGAGCAAGGAGTTCATCGACATTATCGAGCCTTTTACCTTTTGGAGGGTGGTTCCCTAGATTGGTTAGGTGTCGCTTGGGAGCCTCCTACTTCGTGTTGTGGAGTCAACCAAGAAGTTTGTAAGGGCAAGGAGATCGCCTACTTCGTGAAGATCTACCCATAGTGAGGCTAGTCCTTCATGGACGGAAGCCGTTATGGAATAGTCAAGGTTGCTACTTCATGGACCCTTATGGGTGGAGCCCTCCATGGACTCTCATGACTGTTACCCTCCGTGGGTTGAAGACTCCATAAACGTGGACATACGACAGCACCACCTATCGGAACCACGGGAAAAATCTTCGTGTTTTTCATGCATTTGATCTCCCTATCTCTACTCATTTCTTCCATATGCAAAGTGTTTTCTTTCCACTGCTATACTTCATGACCTCCATGTGTAGGGTGTTCTAGACTTGCTATATATGCTAAAATCTGCCAACATTTAACTTTGCCCTTGTGTAGATTTGAAATTCCTGCAAGTAGTCTATTCACCCCCCTCTAGACATACTCTTCTAGTGATCCCGCAATTGGTATCAAAGCATTGGTCTCCATTGCTTCGGTTTCAACACCGTGGAGGAAGATGGATGTGTCTAGTGTGGAGAGTTTGTATTGTAGAGTGCCCATTCTTGATGAAGAGTACTATAGTCGATGGAAGAATGCCATGGTTGATCTATTCGACAAATTCCATTTGAGAAGACATATTGAAAATCCCTATGTTCTCCCCATTGATGAATTGCATGCCACACACGAAGAGGAAATTAACATGCTTGGTAACCTTAGAACTGTCAATCTTATTGTTAGAGGTTTACCAAGATTCATGCTTTCTCAATTGAAGAACTTTGCATGCACTTATACTTTGTGGACTGATTTGGAGAAACAATATCCAAATCTTTCATTAAGTAATGTTGGTGAAATTGTTCACAAAACTGTTGCTTTTCACAAAATGAAGCCTAGTGATCCAAACTTTGATAAATGCCTATCTGAGCTCTGTGATATCATGCGTGCTAAAGGAGATGTCACTACTGTCAACAACATTCTTATTGAATCCATTCGCATTCATAAACTTGAACATTGTCATGGTTATGATTGTAATGAGTCTCTTGGTTTCTATGACGAGGAGATTCCACCAAATGATGGCAATGAAGAACATGGCTACTATGATGAAGATGAGTTGATCGACATCGAGAATGAAAAGATCATGAAGAATCTAAGTCTAATGGCAAACTTCAAGGATTACATGTCCGGTGGAAAAGAGTGGATTCTCGACAGTGGATGCATGGATCACATGACTGGTAACAAAGACATGTTCCAAGAGATCATGCCTAATGAAGGTCCTCGAAGATACGTGACCTTTGGAGACAACTCTAAAGGTAAGGTACTTGGCCTAGGTAAGGTGTCCATATCTCATGATAGCTCTATTCAAAATGTGATTCTTGTAGAATCCCTTGGCTACAATCTTCTTTCCATATCTAGACTAGCAGACTTCGGTTTCAATATGCTATTTACCAAAGTAGATTGCCAAGTGTTTCGATTGGATAATCATAAAATTGTCTTTATTGGTATTTTTAGAGGTGATCTATACATTGTTGATTTCATTAAAAAGGCCCAAGCTTGTACTTGTCTCATTGCAAAATCTTCTAAAGGTTGGCTATGGCATAAAAGGCTTAGACATGTAGGCATGCGCAATCTAGCTAAGCTTATCAAGGGATATCATATTCTTGGTGTTAAAGATGTAATATTTGACCAAGATGGACTTTGTAGCGCTTTTCAAGCAGGAAAGCAAGTAGGTGGGAGTCATCCGGCCAAGAACATCATGACCACTAGGAGACCACTCGAGTTACTTCATATGGATATTTTTTGTCCCAATGCTTACAAGAGTCTTGGTGGAAACTCTTATGGTCTAGTTATAGTTGATGATTTTTCCACATTTACATGGGTATTCTTTCTTGATGATAAGTCG
This sequence comes from Hordeum marinum, assembly GCA_022496015.1. NCBI lineage: Eukaryota > Viridiplantae > Streptophyta > Magnoliopsida > Poales > Poaceae > Hordeum > Hordeum marinum. The sequence goes on along the minus strand of CM039675.1, from coordinate 362,778,786 downwards.
TAGGTACAAAAGATCTTCAAGAACTTCGCATGCAAAGCGCAAAATCAATTTGAAGTGAAGATCAAGAAGGTTCGAAGCGATAACGGATTGGAGTTCAAGAACACCCATGTGGATACCTTTCTTGACAAAGAGGGTATCTCACATGAGTTCTCGGCTACATACATGCCTCAACAAAATGGAGTTGTTGAGAGAAAGAACCGAACCCTCATTGAGATGGAAAGAACGATGCTTGATGAATACAAGACGCCAAGACACTTTTGGGCAGAAGCCGTGGAAACAATATGTCATGCCACAAACCAACTCTACTTGCACAAGCTTCTCGGTAAAACGACATGCGAGCTTCTCACCGATAAGAACCCCAAGTTGGATACTTTCAGGTATTCAGATCTAAGTCTTACATTCTTGATAAGCATCGCCGTGCTAAATTTTCTCCCAAATCTCATAACGTTTCCTAATTGGTTATGGATCAAACTCTCACACCTATCGTGACTACACCAACTTCACTCGAAAAGTAGAAGAGACGGTAGATGTAAAGTTTGATGAGTCTAATTGTTCGCAAGTCGAACAATTGCAAAATGATGTAGGTGACAAAGATCCTTTGGAAGCTATCCAAGATTTACCCATCGGCAAGATTCGTCCCATGGAGGTGAACGAAAGTAACTCATCAACCCAAGTGGAAGCTCCTACTTCGGATCAAGGCTACCGACAAAACGACATGGAAGCATCCACAAGTGGTACACGACAAGATGAAGAGGAGGAGGAAGTACATGATGAAGATCCACCATGACCTCCTTCACCACCGCCTCAAGGATATGACCACGTCGACAACAACGGAGATGAAGGAGATGATGATGAAGAAGAAGCTCCACCAACTAACAAGCCAAAGCTACCCCGAGTTCGAGCACAAGTGACCAAGAACCATCCCCTAAACCAAATCTTTCGTGACATATAAACAGGGAGGATCACTCGCTCTAAAACTCGCCTGGCTAACTTTTGTGAGCATTATTCTTTCATCTCTAGCATTGAATCCCTGAAGGTTGAAAAATCTCTTGAAGACGCAGATTGAGTGAACGCTATGCATGAAGAGCTTCACAACTTCGAGAGGAACGCAGTCTGGACACTCGTGGAGAAGCCCAAGGACAAACAAAACATCATCGGCACAAAATGGGCATTTTGGAACAATCAAGATGAAGATGCTCAAGTCGTTCGCAACAAGGCCCGCCTCGTAGCTCAAGGATATACGCAAGTTGAAGGTATGGACTACGGTGAGACCTATGCCCCCGTTACCAGACTAGAAGCCATACGAATTCTTCTTGCCTATGGTAATAACCATGATATCACGCTTTACCAAATGGAGATTAAAAGTGCATTCTTAAATGGTGAGATTGAAGAAGAGGTCTATGTTAAGCAACCACCTGGTTTTATAAATCCTAAGAAACCTGACCACATTTACAAACTTCGCAAAGCTTTATATGGTCTTAAGCAAGCTCCTCGTGCTTGGTATAAATACCTAACAAAGTTTCTCATTGAAAAAGGATTTAAAATTGGTAGAATTGATGCAACCTTGTTCACAAAGAGTGTTAATGGTGAATTATTTGTGTGCCAAATTTATGTGGATGATATTATCTTTGGATCTACTAACCCACAATTTAGTGAGAAGTTTGGAAGGTTGATGTCGGAGAAGTATGAGATGTCTACGATGTGTGAGCTGAAGTTCTTTCTTGGTCTACAAATCAAGCAAACGAGAGAAGGTGCATTCATCTCTCAAACCAAGTACACCAAGGACTTAATAAAGAAGTTCAACATGCAAGAGTGCAAAGGTATGAAAACTCCCATGCCCACTAGCGGACACGATGATCTTACCAAGGAGGGTGAACCGGTTGATCAAAAGGTTTATCGATCAATGATTGGTTCATTGCCTTATCTATGTGCCTCCCGTCCCGATATTATGCTTAGTGTTTGCTGTGATCAAGCTGCACCCAAAGAATGTCATCCTAAGGCAGTGAAACGCATTGTGGGATACTTGATACATACACCAAACTTTGGCATTTGGTATCCCAAGGGTTCTTCTTTTAATATTGTTGGCTACTCTAACTCGGACTATGCCAATGACAAGGTTGATAGAAAATCCACCTCAGCTACATGTCAATTTCTTGGTAGATCTCGCGTGTCTTGTTCCTCCAAGAAACAAAACTCGGTATCTTTATCTACTGCCGAAGCGGAATACATTGCCGCTGGATCATGTTGTGCGCAATTATTATGGATGATACAAACGCTTAAATATTATGGAACCTATGTTAAAAATGTGCCATTACTTTGTGACAATGAGAGTGCTATTAAGATTGGTCATAATCCTGTGCAACATTCTCGAACCGAGCATATTCAAGTTCGACATCATTTCATTCGTTATCATGTTGCCAAAGGAGATATTAATCTTAAGCATGTTCATACTAACAAGCAATTGGCTGATATCATTACTAAGCCACTTGATGAAAAAGTATTTTTTCATTTGAGGAGTGAGTTGAACACCATTGATGCTTCAAATTTGAGCTAAGCTCACTCGGATGCATGCAAGGGGATGAGATTCAATGTACATTCCATGCTACTATCTTGTATATCATATATCCTGGAATTCTATGCTCCCTTGTCTTGCATCTAAACCTTTTGTAGGTACTTGGAAGAACAACACTCTACAAGATTGCCAACAAGTCATATCTTAAGCAATCTTATTATGACCAAGTATCCACAACCTCGCTTTGATGATGGAAGGAAGAAGACAACAAAACATATCCTTAACACATAAGTCTCAACTGGTATTAACTCACAATTGGTACCAAGTCAATTAGATATATCATGTCTTTCCTTGCATGACTAACCTATGTAGGTTAAAAGTGAAGTAAAACGACAAGGATTGCTTCCACCTCAAGATGATCTTTATCAACTTCGAGCATCCTCTTCAAGTTCACCTACAAGCTATGTCAACACCACCACCAAGGTATGTACTCATATCCTTGATGTAGCTTTACTCCAAGTCATGAGATAAAGCAACTCGAGAGATATGAATGAAGACATTAAAATGCTTAATCGAAAAATGGTAACCCCATTTTGAGATTAACGATGAGTGTGACCTATGATCAAGTATTCTTGCTTGGGTCCTAAGTCAATATACTCTAATATAGGTGACCTACTCACCGCCCATCATCTAGTGAAGAAACTAGTTTAGTTCATTTTCTACTGCAAGCTTTCTTATCATCATTGAAATCTTCACTAGTTGATATTCTTTGTACAAAACACTTTTAATTTGCAAGTTTCTCAAACTTTTCAAGGTTCTATTTAATGCCTTGGAGCCTCCGATACAATGGACTCGGTTCTATCGATTCAGCAGATGAGTTGCATAACATCATATCGGTACCACTGACTAATTTGTCTTGGAGCCACTGACTTTCTATCATATTTCAGTCTGTGTTTGTATCTGTAAATCTTTGTGATCCTTCTGAGATATTTTTTTTGATGATCCCTTTATTTATAAAAACTTAGGGGGGTAAATACAGTCAAGGATCCCCAACTCAAAGGAGGAGAAGTTCTACAAATTCTTAGTTTAGCCAAAGGGGAGAAATTATTTTCAGTGATTCCTTCATTTTTCTCATGATTTTCATATTCCATGAATCCTACGTTCTATGACCCTTGTTCTCAAGGATCCCTTTCTTAAATCAATGATCCCTATATTTGACCCTGCCTCTGACTTTATTGGAAATTAATGCCAAAGGAAAAAAATACAAGGCTTCAAATCTAAAGAGGGAGGTACATGCTGATGCAAGGGGGAGATATGATTTAGAGGGAGAGGAGAATATCGAAAGTTCATACTTATATAAACAAGGAGAGAATACCAAAGTAGGGGGAGAAAATCTGCTTGCACTAAATTTATTGCATTTGATTTCTCATGTTAGAATTTTTCTTACCCTATCTAATCCCAATATCTACATGCTAAGATTGAGGGGGAGACGATGTCCGACTACTTAATATCTAGGGGAGAAACTTCTAAATGTTCTTGGAGACATATCAATCCTAAGGAATACTATTTTCTATATGTTCTCCATATCTTGGTACTTTTGAGTTCTATTGCATTTGATTGGTAGAATACTCTGGTGTTTCCTAACATTATTTTCCCAAGTGTATCTCTACTACTAGAATGCTCGAGAACTCAAGGTAAGTATATGCATCGTATTTTTGACCAAGATGATCTCCTGCTTCTTGCACATATTGTTTGCAAGAGTGAATTCTTGATCAAGGATACACCTCATTCATATACATTTGATGCATATGACCAAGATACACATGACTTATTATATCCCTTCTACTATATGTGTGTCCATGCATTCCAAAGCAACTATCCTTTAAAGGGATTGCACACATTTAGGGGGAGCAAGTCTAAGTCATGTGTCTCTCAAAGTCTTCATTGTATACATGCATATCTTTATTTGAAGCTTTGATTGTATGTTGTCAACAATTACCAAAAAGGGGGAGATTGAAAGCACAATGTGCTCCCTTGGTGGATTTGATAATTCATGACAACATACATTGTCTCTTGGACTAGTACTTTCATATAGTATATTTCAGGTAAAGTCCATAGAGAGATGGGTTGGCAAAAAGGTGTGTGGAGAGTATCCCCATGAAGAAGAAGAAGAAGAAGAAGAAGGAAATAGTTTGGCAAAGCTTCAAGGAAAGAGGATTCTACATTTTACCTTTGTGAGAAAGCACTTTGAGTCCATAGGAAAGCATACTATTAAAAGGGGGCAAGGTACTATTGGTGCATAAAATGCTCGTATGTGCACAAGTGATAGTCACCACATACACCCACAAGCTCTTCCACAAAAGTCTATTCAAAGCCGCACATCCAAAATCGGTAAAACCAACACCTTCCACTCGGTGCCATCGATTCTCAGCCTCAGACAGACTCAGCCAAACCCTAGCCCTTCAGTGCAACCGATTCCATTTCAGTGCCACCGAGTTTGGGTTGCCAACTTCCTGTTACGCAAATTCACAAAATCGGTCCGACTGAGTTTGTTGAATCGGCATCACCGAGTCTGGTAATTTGACCGTTGGTCACCTTATCAGTGCAACCAAGTTTTATGTATCGGTCTCACCGAGATTCAAAAGTTGCTACCTTTGAGGCAACTCGGTACCACCGAGATTAACACATCGGTGTCATTGAGTTTGACTTATTGGGTGTAACAGTTGGTTTTTTGGAGATGCCTATATATACCCCTCCACCACCACCTACTCGAAAGAGAAGCCCTGAGAACAGTTCCCCACTCATACCTACTGATTTTCTGAGAGAGAGCCACCTACTCATGTGTTGAGATAATGCCATTCCATTCCTACAATATGAATCTTGATATTTAGCCTCCCCAAGTTTCTTTCCACCCAATCAATCTCTTCCACCATAGCTAAATCTGTGAGAGAGTGATTGTGTGTTGAGGAGTCTATCATCTTGAAGCACAACAGCAAGAAGTTCATCGACATTATCGAGCCTATTACCTTTTGGAGGGTGGTGCCTCCTAGATTGGTTAGGTGTCGCTTGGGACCCTCCTACTTCGTGTTGTGGAGTGAACCAAGAAGTTTGTAAGGGCAAGCAGATCGCCTACTTCATGAAGATCTACCCATAGTGAGGCTAGTCCTTCGTGGACGGAAGCCGTTATGGAATAGTCAAGGTTGCTACTTCATGACCATTATGGGTGGAGCCCTCCATGGACTCTCGCGGCTGTTGCCCTCTGTGGGTTGAAGACTCCATAAAAGTGGATGTACGATAGCACCACCTATCAGAACCACGGGAAAAATCTTCGTGTCCTTCATGTGTTTGATCTCCCTATCTCAACTCCTTTCTTCCATATGCAAAGTCTTTACTTTCTGCTGCTATACTTGATGACTTGCATGTGTAGGGTGTTCTAGACTTTCTATATATGCTAAAATCTGCTAACATTTAACTTTGCTCTTGTGTAGATTTTAAATTCCTGCAGGTAGTCTATTCACCCCCCTCCAGACACACTCTTCTAGTGATCCCGCAATTCGCCATGCCAAAGATCAAGCACACTAGGCACAAAACCCCCGTGGGATCGTCTTCTCGAGCCTCCCATGGTGCAGGCTCCGATGACTCCCAAGAATGGGGTCGTCCTCACAAGCATGTTGCAAAGCATCTTGTCTGTGGACCTGCTTCATCCTCGGAGGGTTCCGACTACAAAGACGATATGGAGTATGAAGAATGGGCTGAGTTTGTTGGTATCCGCAAAAATGTTCCAAAGCCGGGCACTCAAAGGCTCTCGTACATGCCTCCTCCACCTCCGGATCAGCCTCAAGGTGACGCTCGCCGCATCTCTCTTGATCCTCCTCCCTCTCTTGGTCGCGAGATAAAGGACTTCACCAAAGTCCCCAAATCTGCTTATCTTAAGTTTCGTCGCGACATTGACCAATTCTCTGTTGAGCATGACTCTATGGATTCTCGGTTTTGCACAAATGTTCAGGCAACCTTTTTCACCACTGTTATTTTTTCAAAAGGCTTGTCTATCCATCACTTTATTGACTTAAAGCATATTCGCACACATCCGGCGAAATATCCTGGTGCCATTAATCTTATTGAGTCTTCTAGTCTGGCTGCACCATTTGGTTTTAAACATGATTTGAATCATGCCGCCATTCATCAGTTCGATGCTACTTGTTTCTTTAGTCCTGACAAGACCTTCACTTGGATGACTTCCGACACTGAGCTCTCAGCCTCTTATGCTCAGTTTGTCGCCGCTCTTGGCTTTCCTGACACTGGTTTCAAAATCCATAAGAGTGATCCAAATCATGCACCCAAAGCCATTGAAGCTTGTGGCTATATTTTAAAAGGGCAAGGATCTAAATCAAGTTTCTATTTGGAGGTCTCCCTTCTTCATTATTTTTCAGTGCGTGTCGTCGTTTTCTCACGACAGATGCCATGGGGTCGCTTATCGTGAGTGGTTGGGGCCGGAGGACGCCGACGGGCTCCGGGTGCGAGATTGGGCACAAGCAGTGATGAGATACGATGTACCCAGGTTCAGGGCCCTTCATGGGAGGTAACAACCCTAATCCTGCTTGGTCTAGTTGGATGGATGGGTATGTGTACAAGGATGCTCCTGGAGCTGTGTCTAGAGAAGGAAGAAGGAGCAGCCGGCTCGTCTTCCTCTGCTACTAGAGGAGGGAATGAGAGTTCTATGGATGCGTGTCTGGAGACCATTCGTCCGTCCCCGTTGCATGGGGCGCTCGGGGGGTTTTATAGGCCAACCCCCCGGCTCTTACAATATGTCATAAGTACAATGGTGGGAGGACCCGGCTGGCAGTCTCTCCGGCTGACCAGAGGGTCCCGCCGCTCGCGCCGTCTTATCGTGGGCGGGGCCTGCCGGCCGAGCGGTCCCATCTTCCATTGGGGCCCGCCAGCCGGCTCTGTGACTAGTCCTCGCCCACCTGCCATGGCACGGGCCGCCCGGGGGGCGTCGTCTAGCGCCAGCCGGCCGAAGTCTCCGGTACGGCCGGCGGCACTATAGTCATGCCGAGGCAGGTAATCAACTGGCGAGGGTGTGCCAGCACTGTTCCCCCACCCGGTTGCGCTCATCGAGGTTAGCGGCCAGGACGGTTGGACTGTATCCATGCACTGCGGTGCGTAAGCGGCCACTATAGCCACAGAGCCGCCCGTCGTGTCGGTCACGTCGCGTCATCGTACCTGCGCACAGGGGGACGGGACGGGGCATTTCCGTCCCGATGTCAACGGAAGAGCAGGACCGTGGGTAGCCGGCTGCGCCCAGCCAGCCGAGGGCCCAACCGGCTCCTTGATCAGACGGCCGGGGCACCAGCCGGCACTGGCTTGCATTGAACGTCCTCCAGCCGGCCACGGCCAGCCGACCGCGTAGTTTCTCTTCGAAGAGAAAAGGGGGAAGACCCCGTTGCTTGGGCCTACCTAGGGGTATAAACCCCGTCAGTAGTCCCCAAAGCCGGCAGGGGCCTGTGTCCGGTGGATGGTGGGGAGCCGGCGGCTTCCCCTCAGCACCAGCAGCCCCGGGCTCGAAGGCGAAGGGGCAGCCGGGTCGGCTGTTGGATCCAATGCCTCGGGTTCCGGCGCGCCGCCCCGGGTCCCGCGCCGGCACAGGGCACGCCATGCAGCGAGTAATGATGACACAGGTCCCGCACACGCGGGAAGACGGGACATCGCCCAGGCCTAGCCCGGTAGGACCCAGGCGTAGCCCTCGTAGGCCTCGAGGCGCAGGACAGGATCCTCTGCGCCCCGAAGCGACCGTTACGGCCCGGGGCCACCCACGCGCGCGGAATTTCCGTAGGAGTGGGCATAGACGATCCCACGTCCCCCGGTCATGGCCTCCCCTATAAAAGGGGAGGAAGGGCAGGAGGCAGAGGTACTCGTGCCCCAGTTGCCTCCTTGCTACCCTGCTTCGTCGTTGCTTCTTTCCTTCCCTCAAACGCTGTTGCACACGAGCCCGCGCCCGCACACCGCACTGGCGCCGCGATGGCCGATGGATGCGGAGGCAGCTGGACGGGTTCCTTTGTGGTTGAGGCGGACATCGCCGAGCTGCGCCACGCGCGCATGTTGCCACCGGCGGAGCGGGTGGCCACCCGCGTGCCGGGCGACGAGATAGCGTCGGCGCCGCAGCCAGGGGAACACGTCGTGTTCCTCTGGCACTTCTCCCGGGGCTTCGGGCTCCCGATGAGTCTCTTTTTCCATCTTCTTCTTGACACCTTCGACCTCCAGCCACACAACCTCGGGCCGAATTCGATCTTGTACCTCTCCGCCTTCGTGACGTTGTGCGAGGGGTACCTCGGCATCCTCCCCATCCTTGAGTTCTTCAATACTCTCTTCTATCCCAAGTCTTTGAAGAGCGACGTGTGCGGGGGCACGATGGTGTGCTGCCACGGCATCGCTCGCTTTCCCCCTATCTCTCTGATCGAGTCCATCAAGGGGTGGCACTGATCGTTCTTCTATGTGAAGAACGTCGACCCGAGGATGGATTACATTCGGTTGCTGCCGTTCGAGGATAGGCAGTCCTCCCAGCGGAACTAGTAGGGACCTGCCCCACACGGCGTGGCCTTGGACGAGCTCGCCCGGCTCTCGCAGCTGAAGAACGCCGAGGCGTTGGTTGCCGCTGACCTAGTGGCGGCCTTTGTCTCGTGCCGGGTGTCGCCCCTCCAGATGAGGCCACACCGGATCTGCGACATGTCCGACCGGCATGACCCCTGCCGATAGTCCACCGTCGAGCTGACGCCGGCTCACGTGGCGAAGCGGGTAAACGCCCTCACAATGTTCAAGCTGAAGCCCGCCTCGTGGTCCTTTGGCATGGAGCCGTACGACCGCATAAACCGGCCTCCTCTGGTGAGTTTTTTCGTCGAGGCGGTTCTTTCTTGTTTGGTATTCCCCATCCGGCAACCGGCTGGAGAACTTACGTTGAAGTGCTGACCGCAGCTGCTGGTGCGATAGAACACGTCGGACGTTCAACACCCGTAGATCTTTGAGGCAGAGCGCGAGGACTCTGACTCTCAAGACTTCCATACGGGAGGCCCCCCATAGGAAGGAGACTCCTTGGGGGGGCGACGAGCTGGCGGATCCGCGAGGCCGTGCTCCTGGCGGGGCCGGAGGGTCCGGCGCATCCGGGGAACCCAGCGGAGCGGGTGAGTTCCCTCTTGCCCCTCCACCCGGGACTGGACAGACGACGACGATGATGATGACGATTTGATGATTCTAGACGGACCTCCTCCCGCGGCGCGCCAAGACCGGAGGAGCGAGGAGCGACCGGCTCGAGGCCCGGCGGCCGAAGCGGCTGGCCGGGGGAAGAGGCTGGCTCATGGGGGGCCGGCGGCCTCACCGCCCGGCCCGAAGCGGGTGAAGGTGGCCGCGTGGAAGCCGCCGCCACGCGCCAAGCGGGCCCTGCAACTTATTATCGCGTAAGTTCTTCATCTTTGTGCGAGTTTTGCTTTCGCCTTGCGAGCCAGTTAACGACCGGTTTTTGGATGCTGCAGTGACCCCATTGAGCTCCAAGATGACGAGCCGGTGGGGGAGACGACGGATGCCGCCGGCCGGCTGGCCCGCGAGCACGCGGCCACCTAGTAGGAGGAAAAGAGGAGGCTCGCGGAGCTATGAGCCTCCCGGTCCGGCATGCGAGGAGGGGCCGCGCACTCCGGGACCTCAAGTGGCCAGAGGCGGAGGGGGTCGGCGGACCCCCCACGGGCGACGGACTGGGCTGCGAAGTCCACCCGCATGTCGAGGCCTCCGTCAAGCAAGCCACAAGGAGCGGCCATGGACGCGCTAGTGCCTCCGCCCATGCAAGAAACGGCTCAGGCGAGGGAGGCGACGACGAAGCCGGCTCCCGAGGCGACCCGGCCTGAGGTGCCGGAGGTGACCCCTCGTGTGGATGAGCCGGCCCGGGTCATGATGTCGAAGGTTCCGGTGGTCCCGGAGACGGCGTCATAGGCGCCGCCGGAGACGGCGGCCATGGAGGTGGAGGTACCTTCCGGCGCGACCGATCCGACGGAGCGGCCGGGAGAGGAGGCGACTGCGGCATCGGGCAGGGGCCCACGGGAGGCGACTCCCGGCCCCTTGCCGTCATCAACCCACCCCGGGCGGCTGGAGCCGCAACGAGCCCAGGTGGCAGCGGCGGCCGGGCCTGGAGGGCTCTGCGGTCGATGCAGTATGTCATCCGGGACTGGGAAGCGCTGGCGAGCGTGCCAGCCCTGCCGGACCCCCAGGCAGGCGGCCCGGTCCCGTCCTTTGCGGACTTGGACAGTGTCCTTGACCGGTGCCGGCAAGAGCTGGCCCGGTTTGCGGAGGCCGCGGACGTCGCCCTTCAGCGTGCAGAGGTAAGCCGACACTTTTGCCTTATAGTTTTCAATGGGGGCGCATGAGCGCACCTACTGGGTGTAGCCCCCGAGATGCGGGCCGGCTGGCCGGCTAACGGGCAGCCGGGCCGGGTCTCCTTTGAGCATGTCTTGACCTTTGCCCCCCTTTCTTGCGACAGGAAGGAGCCTTACTACGGCAAAAGCTGTTTGTGAAAGCGGTCGCCATCCACGACTGCGACAAACATGGGTTCTACCACCTGGAGGAGGAGCTGGTGCGCGTGCAAGGTAGGTTGCACTTTGTAGGAGCGGCATGTAGCCCTCGGGAATCGGCTGATGTGGGTTGTGTCTTGCAGGCGAGCTGGCCACCCTCCGGGGGGAGAAGGCCGGGCTTGTCGCCGAACGGGACCGGCTGGCGCGGGACGTCTAGGCGGCCGCGCAGGAGACGGACCGGCTGGCCACGCTGCTGGTCGACAGGGAGGCGGCCTGGGACCGGCTCAAGGCCGAGGCGGCAAAGGAGGTGGCGGCCCAGGATGCGGCTGTCAAGGAGGCGGCTCACGCCACCCTGAGGATCACCGCCCTTCAAGGCAAAGTGACCCGCCTTGAGAAGACGGTCGAGGAGGTCAAGGGTTCCCTTGCCACCTCGAAGACGGCCCGGAAGTTGGAGCACGAGGCGGCACTCCACTTCGCCATTAGGGTGGACGACGCAATCGAAGGTAGGTGCCAATCTCTCTCTTTCCCCAGCCGGTTGCTCTTCCCTTTGCCGTTTCTCATGCTTCATCTTTCTTTTTCTTTCCTTCTCCTCTCCTTCCTTCCAGGGCGTTTCCCGAAAACTCATCACCACGCCATGCGCGCCGTTGAGGAGCACCGGTAATACCTTCGGGAGTGCGCTCGCCCCATTGAGGAGCATGCCGATGGGACATGGATGAGATTGGGATCGCCGTCGAGATGCGGATTACCCATATCGAGCGGAGCGTGGAGCAGCTCAAGACCGCCGGCAAGGAGGTCATCGCCGCGCTGTGGCCGGGCCGTGGGGGAGCTCCGACGCACCGCGTGGCTCAGTGGCTGGAGCACGCCATCCCCCGCCTCGAGGCTTGGAAGGCATCGGCCGCCCGAGCCAAGGCGCAGATGGCGCTCCGGTTCATGATGTCTTGGTACCGCGGCGTGGACCTGGGCCGGCTGGCGACCATGCGGGACATGCCGGCTGTAGAGTGGGAGGCCCACGAGCCAGCCCTTCTCCAGCGGGCCAATGAGCTTGCATCATACGTTGACGCGGACGAATTCCTGCCGCCCCTTGGCGAGGATGGCGAGCCATTGCCCGAGGACTCCTTTGGCATCCCTCACGGCCTGATGGATGACGAAGTCGCCGATGAGAGCACCGAGTCGAGTGGCGAGACGGCCGAGACCGAGGAGCCCGCCTCGAAGGCCAAGGAGGCCGACCCCAAGACTGCGACCACCTCCAAGCCGACGACCAAGCCGCCTCGCGACGCGCTGGCTGGGGGCACGCCGGCTGGCGACGCACCGGTGGCCTAAGCCCTTGGGCATCTTTTTTATCTTCTCTTTTCCCTGCGTGTAAAAACTTGAATCCACCCACTAGGGGTGTTTGTGTAACGAACCGAATGCTGGTCGTGGGCAACTTTTGCCTTTAATGTTTATGTCATGAATATTTTGTTGTTTTTGCCTTATGAATCATGCCGCCTCGCCCTTATCCCTTTTCATCCGCCTCGACTCTTTCCGTTTCTACTCCTTTTCCCCCTTGGTTTTGGCCCCGCCAGCCCGATAGCCGGGAGATGGTCTATAGCTGGGTCGGGGCGTCCGCCTCAGGGGAGTCGGTTCAAAACTTAGGAATCGCGAGGGTTTTTTGGGATAAATAGAGTGGTAGAGACACGGCGAGGGTCCGGCTGGGCCTCGAAGGGGTCTCCCTTTGTTTTGACTTTTCGTGTAAGCCAAGCCTTACTGCCCCGGGGCCTCGTCAGCCGGACAGCCGGGGGCCGGTTCTGTAGCTGGTAAGGGTGGGGAAGTTTGGCCGGCACAAGCTACTTAGCTGTTTTTCAGAGAGTCGCTTCTAGGCCCAGCCGGCTAGCCCCCGGTCCCAAGAGCCTGGCCGGGGAGCCAGTGAGTGAGGAACACTTTTGAAAGAAACGAAACGTGGCGTGCCCCAAGAGCTGGCTTGGGGTGCCCATTGCATTCATCGGCCCAAACGGACGGGGATACATACAAACATTGATTTTTCCTCAGCAGTAAAATGGGCGCAAGAGCGCTGCATTCCATGGGCGCTCCGTTTCTTCACCGAAAGCGTCTCTTTTGCACTTCTGCGGCTTCTGGGCGTCTATTAGGTAGTACGCGTTGCTGCGTAGCGCCTTGCTGATGATGAACGGGTCCTCCCATGGGGAGGACAGCTTGTGTTGTCCGGCGGTTCGCTGGATCCGTCCGAGGACCATGTCCCCCTCGCGGAACGAGAGTGGCCGGATCCGCTTGCTGTGGTAGTGCTGGAGCTTCTGCTGGTAGATCGCCCTTCGGCTCAAGGCCAGTTCGCAAGATTCCTTGAGTAGATTGACGCCGTCTTCTCTTGCCTCCTTTGCGTCCTTCTTCGTGTACAGGGTGACCCGAGGCGAATCGAACTTGATGTTGGTGGGGATGATCGCCTCGGACCCATACACGAGGAAGAAGGGAGTGTAGCCGGTTGACCGGTTTGGGGTGGTCCTGGGACTCCAAAGGATGGCCGGCAGCTCGTCAATCCAGTAGTCGGCCGACCTTACCAGCAGTGTCACGAGCCGGGGCTTGATGCCGGATAAGATGAGGCCGTTCGCCCTCTCGACCTGGCCGTTGGACTGCGAATGAGCGACGGAGGACAGATCGAGCCGGATTCCTTGCTTGGAGCAAAAACGCGTGAGTGCGCCCTTGGCGAAGTTGGTGCCATTGTCGGTGATGATGTTGTGGGGAACATCATAGCATACCATGATGTCGTTGATGAACCGGACGGCCGTGGGGCCGTCCAACTTCTTGATTGGTCGCGCCTCGATCCACTTGGTGTACTTGTCAATGGCCACTAGTAAGTGTGTCATGCCGCCTCGAGCGGTCTTGAATGGGCCCACCATGTTCGGCCCCCAAACGGCGAAACGCCATGAGAGGGGGATGGTTTGGAGGGCCGTTGCCGGTAGGTGGCTTTACGCACTGAAGCGTTGGCAGCTCTCGCACTCGTTGACCAATTTCTTGGCCGCGTCGAGAGCCATTGGCCAGAAGAAGCCATGGCAGAAAGCCTTGGCCACTAGGGTCCGGGAGGCGGCATCATACCCGCACTCGCCCTCATGAATGTCGAGGAGGATCTCCAGACCATTTGCCGGCTCGACGCATCACTAGAAGACGCCGGTGGTGATGCGATGGACGAGCTCGTTGTTGATGATGCCGTAGTCCGTGGCCCGGCGCTGGATTTGCCTAGCCAGAGCCTCGTCCGGAGGCAGCTCGCCCCGCAGAAGGAACGCCAAGATGGGTTGGTCCCACGAGGGGGCCGCGATAGCATCCGGCTCGGGAGCCCTCGGGACTGGTTGATCAGTCCCCGGGACCGGTTCGTCGGCTCCCGGGGCCGGCTCGAGAGCCATCGAGGCTGGTTGGCTAGCCCCCGGGTTTGGCTTGCCGGCCCCCAGGGCCGGCTGACTGGTGATCACCATGACGGCCGTGCCGCTGGGGCTAGCCCCCTAGGGCGCCGCTGGCTCGATCGGGGCTGGCTAGGCGGCCGACGATTCGAGGGCCGATGGTGAAGCTGCCGGAGAGGCGGGCGGGGCCGTCGATGGGCCGGCGATACCCACCGGCACGAAGATTGACTCCGATTCTAGGGAAGGCTTGATCGACGGCTTGAGTAGTCATTCGAGGGAGACGCCGGCTGGGATGGCCTGCCGGGTGGAGCCAATCTTCGCCGGCGCATCCACCGCCTCGTTGTCCGCCCATGGGACGTGATGAAACTCACAGCCCTCAAAGGAGTCGGTGAGCTGTTGTACGAGGAAGCGATAGCTGCCCATGTTGGCATCCCTGGCGTTCCATTCACCAGAGACTTGCTACACCACGAGGTCGGAGTCGCCGAAGCAGAGGATACGCCTGATGCCGATCTCCTTGGCGAGCCGGAGGCCATGGACGATGGCCTCGTACTCAGCCACGTTGTTGGAGGCAATGAAGTGGACCTGTAGGGCATATTTGAGCAGATCACCTGTAGTGCATGTGCCAATGCGTGGAGTCTGGGGGAGGCGGGATGAACTCCGTCTCGGCCCAGTCGATGAGGAAATCTGCCAACGCTTGTGACTTGATGGCGGTTCTTGGCTCGTACCGAATCTCATGGTCGGCGAGGGCGATGACACACTTGGCGATCCGGCTGGTGGAGTCCCGGTCACTCATGATCTCGCCAAGAGGGGCCATACTCACCACGGTAATGGTATGCTCTTGGAAGTATTGCTTGACCTTCTTGGCTGCGAAGTATACGCCGTAGCACATCTTTTAATAGTGGGGGTAGTTCTGCTTGGACGCAGAGAGGACCTCGCTGAGGTATTAGACGGGTCTCTAGACCGGCAGGGACTTGCCCTCCTCCGGCCGCTCGACCACCAGAACGACGCTGATGACGCGGGTGGTCGCCGTGATGTAGGCGAGCAAGGGTTCCTTCTATGCCGGCGCCGCCAGGATGGGCGCGCGGGTGAGAGCCTTCTTGAGGCCGCGGAAGGCCTCGTCCACCTCGTCAGGCCAGTTGAAGGCGCCCGGCCTCTTGGTTTGACCTGGCTCGATCAGAGCCGTCTGGCGAAGGAGCCGGTAGAGGGGCAGGGCCTTCTCTCCCAGCCGGCTGATGAACCGGCTGAGCGAGGCGAGGCAGACGGTGAACTTCTGGACGTCGCATAGCCGGGTCGGTTTCGGCATGCGCTCGATCGCGCTGATCTTCTCGGGGTTAGCTTCGATGCCGTGGGCGGACACGAAGAAGCCCAAGAGTTGTCCGGCGGGGACGCCGAAGACACACTTCTCCGAGTTGAGCTTGATCTTATACTCGCGTAGGTACGCGAAGGTCTCCCGAAGGTCATCGAGGAGGCTGCAGTGCTTCTTGGTTTTGACGACGATGTCATCGACGTAGACGTGGACGTTCCTACCTATCTGAGGCAGGAGGCACTTCTACATACATTGTTGGAAGCTGGCGCCAGCATTCTTCAGGATGAAGGACATGGTGATGTAGCAGTAGGCCCCGAAGGGCGTGATGAAGGAGGTCTTGAGCCGGTCTTCAGGATCTAGCTTGATCTGGTGGTAGCCTGAGTATGCGTCCAGGAAGGACAGCAAGTCGTAGCCGGCCGTGGAGTCGGTGACTTGATCGATCTGCGGCAGGGCGAACAAGTCCTTGGGACATGCCTTGTTTAGGCTAGTGTAGTCGATGCACATGCGCCAGGTCTTGTTCTTCTTCAATACCAGGACTGGGTTGGCCAGCCAGTCCGGGTGGAATACTTCCATGATGAACCCGGCTGCGAGAAGTCGGGCGATCCCTTTGCCTATAATACGTCGCTTCTCCTCGGAGAAGCGGCACAGGGGTTGCTTAACCGGCTGGGCGTCCGACCGGACATGGAGTTTATGCTCGGCGAACTTCCTTGGAACACCCGGCATGTCCTTGGGGGACCATGCAAAGATGTCCCAATTCTCACGGAGGAAGTCGACGAGCTCGCCTTCCTATTTGCTGTTGAGGCAGGAGCCAATGGTGACGCACTGAGCCGGGTTGTCCGGGTCGAGCAGGATCTGCTTGGTGTCCTTGGACGGCTAGAAGGAGGCCTCGCCGGTGGATTGCAAGGGTGGAGCCAGCACGGCCGGCTGGCTGGCGGCAAGGGCCACGAGCCGGTCGAGCTGTCATCTCTCCTCGGCGATCTCTAGGGCCTCGACCAGCCGACTACCGTCTCGAGCACATTCGAGTGACATCTTATAGTCTCCCTTGATGGTGATGATACCCTTTTGGCCCGGCATCTTGAGCTTGAGGTAAGCATAATGCGGGACCGCCATGAAGCTGGCAAGAGATGGCTAGCCCAACAACGCGTGGTAGGGGCTCGCGAGGAACACGACCTCGAATAGCACTGGCTCATGGCGGAAATGACCAGGTCCGCCGAAGAGGACGTCGATCGTGATCTTGCCGATAGGGGAGCAAGAATTTCCAGGCACGATACCATGGAAAACCGTCTGGCTCGCCCGCAGATCTTCTATCTTCAGCCCCAGCTTATGCATCGCGTCGAGGTAGAGAATGTTGATGTTGTTGCCGCCATCTATCAGCACCCACGAGAAGCGGCAGGCTCGTTCCTTGGTGGCGATGGTGGGTTCGAGGACCAAGGCGTAACTGCCGGGATTTTGCATCACAGTAGGGTGATCAGCTTGGCTCCAAGTGACCGGCTTCTCCGACTAGTGCATGAACTGGGGAGTTGCCGGCATGGTGGCGTTCACCTCATGGAGAAGCTGGTGCTGAGCGTGTTTGCCCGTATCTTCACTGGTGAAGACGACGTAACAACCGTCCTGGTTGGGGAACTGGTCGATCAGGCGACCGTCGTTCGGAGCCGTTGCTGGCGCCAGGGCGGCTGCTTGGGCCGGGGCCGGCGCGCGGGCTAGCGGCATGGGAGGAGCCGGAAGGCCGTCCCCCTGGGCCAGTCGCTGTGAGAAGCTACACTGCCGGAGCGTGTGCGTAGAGGGCTTGGCCCCTGAGTGGTTCTTGCAAGGGAAATCGAGCATTTGCTTGAAGGTGAGCTTCGGCTGCCATGCAGCTTTGCCGATGCGCTGGCGCTGGCCAGAAGGCTAGGCAGCCGGCTCTTGATACTCGACGGTATTGACCTGCCGGCTCCCGTAGCGGGAATCCGGCTCGTTGTTTTTGCGCTTGTTGTTTTGCGGCTGCCGGTTGTCGGCAGTCGGCCGGGTCGTGGCCGGCGTCGTTGTTGCCTTGGCGGGTAGGGTCGTCTTGACCCGGATGGCCGAATCGGCCGTGGCGTATTTGTTCGACTTGGTCATGAACTCGGCGAGCATGGCCGGCTCGGAGCACAGGAGATTGTGCTTGAGAGGGGTGCCTTCCAGGCAGCCCTCGATAAAGTACTGCACGGCTTGGACCTCGTGTACCCCCTCGCAGGAGTTGCGGAGCTCGGTCCACCGGGTGAGGTAGTCGCAGAGGGACTCGTCTGGCCCCTGAACGCACATGGCGAGTTCACGGGGACGGTCAGGCCGCTTGTAGGTGCCGATGAAGTTGCGGACAAAGGCCTCTTCGAAGTCCGTCCAAGTGTTGATGCTGTCGGCCACCAGGCTGTTGAGCCAGGTGCGGGCCGAGCCAATCAGCATAAGGGGGGCGTAGCGAACGACTATGCGCTTATTTCCCCGGGCGATACCCACCGCGGTGGTGTAGTCGATCAACCAGTCTTCGGGTTTGGCGGCCCCATTGTATTTCGCGGTGTCCCTAGGGAGCGTGAAGCCGGTTGGGAACGGCTCGGTGCGAATTCGGGGGCCAAAGCAGGCCGGACCAATCGAGCCCTCCTCCTCGAGAAGGGCGGATTGCGCAAGCTTGTCGATGCAGTTGTGGGCGTCGTTCTCGCTGTGGGGGACGTGCGGTCCGAGTTGAGCCGAGAGCTCGGGGCGGATGGTGGGTGGCGTCGACTGCCGCGACTCGCGCCGCGGAGGCAACGTGCGCACCTGGCCGCGCCGGCTGCTGGATGCTGGTGCTTCGTGGTGGCGGCCGATCCGAGGCGGCTCGTTGGTGCGCCGGCTGCTAACAGCCGGCTGCTCACTCCCCGGCGTCTGAGAGGGCCGGGGGTTGTTTGCTTCAGCCCGGCGGCCAGAAACACGACGGGAGCAGGAGTACTGGGCCGCTTGGCGGCTGGCAGTTCCCGTGCCCTCGCGCTCGGGCCGAGGGCCCTCAATGGCGGCGCCGCCCATTGCGAGCAGATGCTGTTGTGCGTCAGAAGCATCGATGAGCTCCTTGATGTGGCGCTCGTGGGCGACACGCTCTTCGCCCTCCAAGGTAGCCAATTTCTCATAGGCCACCTTGAGAGCCCCCAGGTTAGCCGCGGGGGTGTCATAGACGGGCATTTTGCCGCCGAGGATTTCAGTGACCACACGGCCGCGGTCGCGCACAACCCCACACCGGTTAGGCTCGGTGCTAGCCGGGGTGAGTCCGTAGGCGGAAGCGTACTCCCGCTGCGCCGCCTCCATGCGGCGCTGCGTGGCTGCGAGGGCGGTGGCATCCTCGAACAGGATGCGGCGAGCCGCCTGTAGATCGGCCACGGCGGTGTCGGGGTTCGCTGTTGGGGCGATCGGAGTGCTCAAGCCCCGGAGGGCCGCATCGAGCGGGTCGGTCATGCCGACACGGGCGGCAGTAGCGGTAGCCGCGACCCACGCCCATCCGGACATGGTGGAGGAAGTGATGGCCATCACCCCCATGCGATCATGGGACTCGCTAGGCTGAGCCGAAGCGAATGTGCCCACTCCTATGGGCGGGCCAACACAGACGAGCACCCCCGCGGGGTATTCGTTAGCGGACGGAGCCTCGGCAAGGTTGAGCATGCCGAAGTGCTCGGTGAGCGCGTCGATGTCGGCCGCGAGGCCGACAAAGATGCCTGCAGGGCGTGCTGAGGCAAGCCCCACGAGCTCCCCACGGTTTCGCCGGGATGAGCAGTGACGGCGGGGAATGGCGAGGGGTCCCGCCCGGAGCATGAATCCGTCCGGCGCTGCGTATGGCCCCACGGTGGACGCCAACTATCATTGTTTTCTCACGACAGATGCCATGGGGTGGCTTATCATGAGTGGTTGGGGCCGGAGGATGCCAACGGGCTGGCACAAGCGGTGATGACACACGATGTACCCATGTTCAGGGCCCTCCGTGGGAGGTAACACCCCTAGTTCTGCTTGGCCTAGTTGGATGGATGGGTACGTGTACAAGGATGCTCCTAGAGTTGTGTCTAGAGGAGGAGGAAGAAGAAGCCGGCTGGTCTTCCTCTGCTACTAGAGGAGGGAATGAGAGTTCTGTGGATGCGTGTCTCAGACCATTCGTCCGTCCCTGTTGCATGGGGGGGGATCGGGGTGTTTATAGGCCAACCCCCCGGCTCTTACAATATGTCATAAGTACAATGGTGGGGGACCCGGTTGGCAGTCTCTCCAGCTGACCAGAGGGTCACGCCGCTCATGCCCGTCTTCTCATGGGTGGGGCCCACCGGCCGAGCGGTCCCATCTCCCATTGGGGCCCGCCAGCCGGCTCTGTGACTGGTCCTCACCCACCTGCCGCGGCATGGGCCGTTTGGGGGGCATTGTCTAGCGCCAGCCGGCCGAAGTCTCCGGTACGGCCGACGGCACTGTAGCCACGCCAGGGCAGGTAATCAAGTGGCGAGCGCGTGTCGACACTGTTCCCCCACCAGGTCACGCTCACCGAGGTCAGCAGCCAGGACGGTTGGACGGTAGCCATGCGCTGCGGTGCGTAAGCGGCCACTGTAGCCACAGGGCCGCCCGTCGTGCCGGTCACGTCGCGTCGTCGTACTTACGCGTAGGGGGACGGGACGGGGCATGTCCATCCCGATGTCAACAGAAGAGCCGGCCCATGGGCAGCCGGCCGCGCCCAGCCAGCCGAGGGCCCAACCGGCTCCTTGATCAGACGGCCGGGACGCCAGTCAGCACTGGCTTGCACTGAACGTCCTCCAACCGGGCACGACCGGCCAGCCGCGTAGTTTCTCTTCGAATCGAAAAGGGGGAAGACCCCATTGCTTTGGCCTACCTAGGGGTATAAACCCCGTCAGTGCGTCATTCGCACCATCTATCCCAAGATGGGTGACAACGGAACTTGTAGCGGGTATTGCATTGATCTCATGACTCGTCTTAATGAACATCCTAAAGGGAAGATCAATGTTCCTCACTTTCTATGGCATGAGATTCGCCTCGCTATTTTTCAATACAAGTGAGCCTTTCCTCGTGCCCCTTTTATTCAGGCTCACATTGAGCATGTGGCCCTCTTTCCCATTGCTCGAACTCATGTGCATCACAAATGGGTCATTCCCCCTCACATGGCGAATGATTGGGCTCCCAAGAAATCCTCATCCGCTCCTACTCGACGGGCTGCTGCTCGGTCTCGTCCTGCCTCCTCTGGCTCTGCCGCTTTTGGTCGCTTTGCTCGTTTTCTTGGGAAGGCCCATTCTGCCATGATGAAGGCTTTCACTTTTGAGTGCTCACAAAACCACGATGTGGTCACTCGCATGATCTCCTATAAGAATACTCTAAAGGCTCGTCTAAGAGACTCTGGAGCAACTGATGTGAGTGAGGATGAGGGTCCTCCTTATGCTCCTCCTTTCGTCTTTGGTTTTCCTTCTAGCCCTGAGTGGGCTGATTTCCTTGACGGAGCAGGAGGCAGTGGCACTCATGGTGATGAGGATGATGACAATGATCTCTGATTGTGTGGTTGGTTGCTCTGGTCCTTCCATTTTGGTACTTGATGCCAAAGGGGGAGGATATTATTTTAGTATTTAATTTGTTAGTCTTCATGGCACTATGTAATGATATTTATGGATGGTGAACCATTACGCTATGCTATCTATGATGTAATGCTATTTATGTATGATGAATCATTATACTATCTATGAGCGCTTGTGTTATCATGAGATATCCTTTTGTGTTGACATATTGATCTATGTGAAATGTTTGGTGCACTCATTATCTAGTAAGGGGAGCTCCTGCCCATAATTATTTTCACTATGCATACAGTAAGGGGGAGCTCTGTATCAAATCTCTCCTAAGCTGTATATGTCTAATTTATTTTTGAGAGCTATATGTATGTTGTCATCAACTATCAAAAGGGGGAGACTGAAAGTGCAATCATGCACTTAATCATATTCTGATGTTGTTGACAACATACATATAGGGAACTAATCATTTTCATCAAGTGCATAGGTTTAGTTCCCAAGAGACTGTTGTGTGGATCGTGACTAAGATATCTAGGATGCTTTAAGTACGGAGAAATAAGACAAAATGCTCTATCTCTTTTAGTTTACTCTTGAGTATAGGGATCCCGCACTACTAAGAGGAGATCACTAGCTCTCGCAATAGAATTGCTCAAATCCTAGGTAAAGTCCTCTTGTATTTACTCCCCAGGTTGTTCTACCTTTCTCCGTACGTCCGACACCCTCCGATCGTTCGGCCTCCGGATGACCGACGAGCTCCGAATTTCCGAGGCCATCCACGAGAACCGAACCCTCGGATTTCTGGTCCTTCCGGTCGTCCGAGCTTTGGACGTCCGTGTGTGGCCGGACATACGATGCCACCCAGCAGAGCCAAAATGTCGGACGTCCGTTCTCGTCCGGACGGTTGACGCCCTCCGGACGTCCGTATGTTGTACACTGTTTTCCACCAAATGATGCGCTGACCTACTCTCTCCTGCTCTTGAGATGACCGAACCCTGTCAGATGTCCGATGCCTCGTGCCTGTCCGGACGACCGAGAGCTGTCGGACGTTCGGCAACTTTGCAGCATAAGTGGCTCCAACGGCCATTTTCTTATCACCACTATATATAGTCTTCTCC